>JAHVAK010000022.1:0-4800000 GCA_019845155.1 Luehdorfia chinensis
TTACACTCACACACCCACACCCACACACACTCACACCCACCCACCTACACCACACACACACACACACCCACACACACACACCACACACCACACACACACACACACACACACACATACGCGCGCGCGCGCGCGCTCGCACCACAAACTGAATATTTTTTTTATTAATTGCTTAAAGTATAGATTACCATATTTACATCCCAATTGCCTTAAATACCTTTGCTTACCTTTTGGTGATGAAATAGTTGACAAACTAGAAAAATATCCGCATTTAGACCATAGCACTGTAATGAAGTACAATCTATCAGCTGGTTTTAATACGTTGCTCTAATTCACACCTTATTAATATTTAATAACATAATTTGTCGCTGAGAATTACAAGAATACAAATCGATTTTTGCATGTGGATAATTTTCATACAAATATAAATTAATTAGTATCCGTTAATAATCTGTGGAGCGGTTAGGTGGGTGTATTCCCACGGTACGCGGCCGGATGTCGCCCGCCCCGCGCCGCTAAGCCCGGCCCCGGCCCTGCGCTCACGTACGTCCCTAACACTCGTCAGCTGCGAAACGGAGGCAAAAGCACGTTGCGCGAAATGCCTAAATGGTCGGCTTCCAAAAACATTCATAATTTTGGGATAGTCTTCAATTGGATTTTGCAAAAATACTTATTGAAGAAAAATATGTAATAGTGAAATTTTGATTTCATTTTAGATGTCACTTAAATCTCCATTTATTTTCATTTATCGCAAAACTAATAATTCAAGAATAGTCGAATCTGCAAAATTACTTTTTTAAAGTAATTAAATGTAAATTTATTCAAACAAGATAATTAACATAAACAAAAAAACAAAAAATTAAAGAAATAAACTTATTTTTCTTACTTATTTTTAAGGCGTATTTAATAGCATCATTTGTTATACATAGTATGTAGTAGTACATTGAAGTTTGAAGCTTTTCTGCAATAGTTATAAAATATAAATTCTGGTAAATTGAAGTTAACCAAAAAATTACGATTTTGAATAAATTATTAACAATTTTTAGATTTTATTAACCCAAGCCTATAAGTAACACCTCAACTTGCTTAACTGAAAATTATTATTAAAGTAATAAGCGGCTCACCACTTAGTCAAGCATAAGCCATTATATGCTAATGTTATATTCAATATGTTAACATACACAATTATAGCTATAGAAGTTTTACAAAGCAAGTAAAACAGAGATGGTCTTACTTCCTCGTTATCAAAACACGATGCTCTAAGAAGAGCAGTACTGGTCATAGAGCTCTTAAAAGTTCGGAGGATTAAATATGATCGTCGTCATCTTGGCAGGCATATTGGCGATGTACGAACTGCGATGCGCGAATATTAATCTTAAGCTTTACTTAATCTCACCAATGTTGCGTCAGATAAGAAAATTACAAATCAAATTAGATTGTTTTTGCAACTGGAATCATAGAACAATTCTAAAAATAAGCATTAAAGCTTATGTGTAATCGGGGATCTAAATGAAGTCTCGCCTTTTTTATTTATTCCTCTAAAAGCACCCTTACACGAACATTTGTCAATAACTTACTTCCGTTTTTTTTAATGCAGGCCTGCATCCGACGGATGCATTTGTTACTGTGAATGCTCAGTGAACAAAAAAGAATAAGGATCCGGAAGGAAGTGTCGGCAATTTCAGCATCTTTAATTTTTTTACTTTGAGTTTTAACATACCGGTTTCTTAACTTTGGCGTACTTCCGAATTTTTTCATAGATAAAGTATTGTAAACGATGAAAGAATAAAGGTAATTGTGTGTAGGGGCTTTTGAAATCGAATCTTGTAAATTGAATGTATCAATAAATCAAAAAAGCTACTAGACACTAACGTCAATGGGTAGGTATTCGGTTATTGCATAATATTTTTACCATTTTGTTTTTTTCCAAATGTTGCCTGCCTGTTTTTAGGTAATTCCAAAAAGGTTATGTTGAAGAATGTACTCGAAACCCTGTCCGATTCCACCGCATATCGGCATATAAGCCTCCTCAAGGCTCTAGGCAAGATATACGAACGCCTACTTCTCGCTCGCTTAAGAGACTTCATGCAGTCTCGAGGGATCCCCATCCACGAGCAGTTTGAATTCCGAGCCAAACACTCATGTACTCAGCAGGTGCACCGCATAACGGAGCACATTCAATCCCACTTCATACGCGGGCTTCTTACTGGAGCGCTCTTCTTCGACGTGGCGAAAGCGTTCCACAAGGTCTGGCACAACGGGCTCGTATACAAGTTATACGGACTCGGTGTGCCAGATCGCCTCGTACTCATCATACGAGATTTCTTACGCAGTCGAACCTTCCGCTACCGCGTCGAGGGGGTGCGATCCGAACCACATCCCATCCTAGCCGGTGTACCACAAGGCTCAGTCCTAGGTCCCTTGCTCTACACCCTTTTCACGAACGACATACCGCACACCAGCGGCGTCCAACTCGTCCTCTTCGCATACGATACCTGCCTCTTTGTGTCTGGGCGTAATCCAGACACTATCTCTAAACGCCTCCAATCCGCAGCCCGAACCCTCGGGACCAGTTCCCGAGGGTTCGGGCTGCGGATTGGAGGCGTTTAGAGATAGTGTCCCTTTCGGAAATGGAGGATCGAGGTCAACCCCATCAAAAGTGCAGACTTCTCGCGGCGCTTAACGCCGCGCCTCCCCACCATAGAGTTATTCGATCGTCCAATCCCCTGGGAAAAGACAGTCAAATACTTAGGCGTCCTATTAGACTCGAGACTCAGCTTCGGTTCACATATTAACCGAGTAAGGAACCGAGCGGCGTTCGTCCTTGACCGATTACATTTGTTACTAAATAAAAATAGCAAAATGTCCCTACGTAATAAAATTACACTTTACAAAGCCTGTATTCGGCCAATTATGACATACGCAAGCCCCGTATTTGCGCATGCCTCCCCGCGTCAAATTCACCGACTTCAGGTAATACAAAATCGATTCATGCGTAAAGCCACGGGAGCACCGTGGTTCGTGCGTAATACTAACCTTCATATCGATTTAGGGCTTCCTACCATAGCCCAATATCTAAAGTTGGCCTCTCGCCGATACTTCGACTCTGCTGCCACGCACCCCAACCCACTGGTTGTAAGTGCCACCACATACAACCCCCTCGCGATACACCAAAACTCGACCCGCGGAAAAAGGAGACCGAGGCACGTCCTCGAGGACCCTGACGACGCGACCACTAGGGCCCAAGCGCTCTACTCATCACTACACACATACCGCCCCCGCCGTCGGCGTGGGCGTATCAGACAAAGTTATTCGCCATACCGCCGCATCTCAGGCCGGTTCTCCCCTAGCAGTAGTGTCATAAACAGAAGCGTCGCTGGAGTTTCTTGCTCCATTTCTTCTCCAGCGGAAACGCATTCCGAATTGGTGGTAAACTTATCTAATAATAATCATGGTATTAATAATTATAGTAGTAGTAATATTGCCCTCCCGATTGCAGTAACTGACCGAGCCGAGGCCGGCCCCCTTGGGCACCCTCGAGTCAGTTACTCACGCGAACAGGATGACGGTCCAAGCCGAGGTCCCCTCTTGGGTGGCCCTTGCGCCAGTCATCCATAAATAAAGGTTTCGGCTAAGCGCCCTCAGCGCTATGCCACCTTTCAATCCGGCGAAGCTGTAAAAGCCTTCGGGCAAACAGTGACCATCAGTCCTAAAAAAAAAACTTTTACCACTTTGGTATATATATGTTTTAGAGTGCAATTGCCGTTTGGGGTTGTCGATCGAAATGGACAATCGACTTCTTCGACGGCATATATTTTTCCTTCCTTGTATTTTTACCCGACAACGAAGCATTTTTGCAGTATTCATTTTGTTAGTGACGGCGAACTTGATGAATGGATCGTTTACAGTATGGAAAATGCCACGTCTGTTCATAGCAGTTGCTGTGTCACATTTCATTCAATTGTAAAGTACACACACAACATTCAGTTGTAAAGTTCTGTGTTTTTCGCTCGTAACTCTGACACATAAGTTCTTAAGTACCATATACCTAGTGCGTACTTAGTCCTTCAGCCCGAATAGAGCAAGAAGAGCCCGAAAGTAGTAGTGCTTCTCGGCAAAATTACTCGCACTACAGTGGTATTCAACTTGACGGATTACAGCATAGGACTCCTACTACCAGTAACTAACTAAGAAGACCGCGTGGCCTAGTGGTTAGAGTACATGACTTCTACGCCGCGGGGTCCTGGGTTCGAATACCAGTCGGAGTCAGCATTTGAGCACAAACACAAATTGTTGGTTTTCGGGTCGTGTTGTGTTGTGCATGTGAAATTTATGTTTGTAAATAAAAAAAATATTATAAACTATTAACGTGGCAGAGCGATACTGCTGTGCATAAATGGGCCACTCACATAATACTAGCATAACGCTGTTGCGTTTCGTATGGTGAGTGACGAGAATCTGACAAATAAACATATTAATAGCAATGAGGCATTTCTTATGTATTATTTTTTAAGAAAATTTTATTACGTTAGTACTTGGGCAGTAGGTGCGCCAAACGCCCTTTTCGTTTGGCGCACCAATTGCCCAAGTAATAAATCCCGCCAGATCGGTTGATCCTTCAATATTTAATATTGAGATGTATAGTTAGGTTAGTAGATAAAACTCCAATAGCGCTATGTAGAACGTACTATTTCTTCAGCTTCTCGTATGGTGTATGGTGGGATACTATACTACATCCCTCCCCGCTGAGACTGAAAGTCGTATTTAACGTGTAGATATTGAGACGGCAGGATGTTGTGCAGTCTGATGATGCGGCGAAGCTGTGTCCAGGGTATTCAGTGCGCCGTGAATTAAGGAGACAGTGGCGCCGTTAATGATTTTTAGTGGCTGTAAGACTAGGAAGAACGCGTTGTTCCGACGGTAGCTGTGGTTGGGAGAAGCTGGTAGCGATATTAATATCACGTCCGAGTAACCACTTCGGCGGATGAAGAGATGCCAGCCTGCGGACTGGGGGCCCGTCGTTGAACCTGTGAGACTAGGAAGTCTTAGTTTGGTACTTTGACAATAGCTGCCGATAATGTTGCTGTAGTTGAATATATAGTTCGCATCGACGAAACTTTATTAACGCGATGCAGGTTGTATGAGTTGTATGAGCTATTTCTTGAGCTTGTGGTGACATAGATGTCGTATTATGCGTACTGCTAGAGTGAAGCACATAACGGACTCTTACCTGGTCCAAAGCCTCCAGAAATGATAAGAGACTTGTGATCAGAGATGAGACATCTGAATGGCTGTTATATTTTTAAGTAGGTGCTATTCGACTCTGCTGGAAATCTATCGGCCGTTATTGGTACATTGCGATATTGTAAAAAAAAATCTTAAAATTTCTATTACGGAGATAAGGGATATTAATAGGCGTAATAAAAATATTAATAATAAAATGATATTAAGCTTTTGCACGTCCTATAGCAGGGCAGGACAGCCGTGGTAGCTGGAGCCTGGGGCTCGCCTTACATTTCATAGTACGTGAATGACTTGAGTGCGATCCCCGTTGTCGGCTCCTCTAAAATTGTTCTACAATTTTAAGTGCTGATTAACCACGTGCTCAGCTATGAAGGAAAACATCGTGAGATGCGGCTTGTATGGAAACTTTTTAGATAACCGCGAATTAAGCTTACACTAATTACCCAAAAATATAAACATTAACTTGAACTTTTATTTATTTATGGAATCAGTCAAAAACATTTTTCCAGTGTCAAGTAAAATATCCAGGTATACACTCTTCAAGCACTTCAAGACTTTAAAATTTCGATGAACAGTACTTACATGATAGTTCCTTTTACTGAACATTTGCTGGACTGATGGAGACAAAACGAAAAGTACAATTATGGTCTTGAATTGAACTTGAACTTAGACGAGCTCTTGCATAATAAACTATGAATATTAAACATCAAAACTCAAAATAAATAAATCTTTATTTTTACAAAATCAGTATGAAGCCCCTGGCTCCTGAGCTAGGTTTATTTACGTAAGTCAGTGTGTTCTCCCATTTGAAATGACACTTTCATTTATTTGTGAATAAAGACTACACTAATGAAAAAATAAAATACCCATAAGTTCGCGTTGTTCGTGCATGTATGCGTGTGTGTGCGTGCGTGTGTGTATTTTAGTTTTTTTTTAAACCAAATATTCATTATACAGCCAAAACTATAATAAATCATAATAATAACAAATCCTCAGTTTCATCGTAATCAAGCCTCAATAACCAAGTTTAATTTTTTTTTAAATTTCATAATTTGAAAGTGGGTGGTTGTTGTGAATTTTGCTGATTTTGTCATATAAGTGAACAGCCATAAAACGCTGTTGGCATAATTTTTTTATACAGCGTTTGTTACAATATTCTTTTTATTATACGGAGTGGCAATTTTACGCAGTATAATATTGTACTTTTTACGAAGGATTTTCAAACTACCAACGTCTCTCAATTTAAAAAAATCCTAATTACTTAGTTTTCTAGTACGTAAAATTGTGAGATTTACATGAGGTCGTCCGCTTGAGGTAACATCAAATACAACTCTAAGATATTTAAAACTAGATGATTTGGCAATTTCTAGACAGGAGCTTTTATTATAAATTGGGTAATTACACGAATGAACCTTAAGTCTGAACCACATTTTCAGGTTTGGTTTTGTAAATTGTAAATATGTGCTTTTAGAAATATTTAGGGTATAAATGTTAGCTAGAAGCCATTGGCCAATACTAAAAATATACACAGAAACGACAAATTTCAATAAAAACACTACCGCCACTTTTCGAATTGGTGCCAAAAGTCCTCAACTTGAAGTTATTGGAGACAAATACCTAAAAGACAGAGAGAAAAATATACAATATATATAATTATACTAAAAACTTATTCTAATAAATATTCTCAAATATATTTGCCCCCCCAAAAATGATTCTCGCGCAACAGGGCTTGCACAGAGTAAATAAAGGCCGGAGGCCGTCCCGGGTCGACCTTAAAGGTTGCGCGGCGGACGTCGAACCTCATAACTCGTTATATAACGTGAAACGCTAACACGCTGATGTTTATGGCCATAGGTACTAAAACTTTGCTCCACGGCAACACTTAAGCTTTTTTCATAGTTGAAGCTATTACACTGAAAACACTAAACAAGAAAAAACAATACCTTTATTTTTTTTAAATAAACTGGCCGAAAATACGGCAAATGTTAGCTATAATTATTAATGTACTGTCGTAAATTAAGAAAAAATATGCGTCATTAGTTTGCCTACGATACTTTTTATTTATATTACATTTATTTATTTAGACTTTATTGTATTCAACTTATTTTTTATTTTTTTTTTATTTCATAAAAGTGACGGAACGTGCAAAACGTTCACCTGATAGTAAGTGCAACGTGTGCCCATAACAAATGCTGTGTCACCCAGAACAGTGTGACACCACAATGCGCCCGTCACCCTGAGACATCAGTTCTTAAGTCTCATATGCCCAGTGATTACGCTAGCTCTCAGTGCCCTTCAAACCGAAACACAGTAATGTTTGCACACTACTGCTTCACGGCAGAATAACTGGCCCTGGGGTGGTACCTACCTAGACGGATTCCTGCATAGGAATCCTACCACCAGTAAAGGATTCCAAGGAGTGGACTTAATGCATTTTTAATGCATTTTGGCATTCTCTCCCAGCCAACCCAAGGCATGGAGAGATATTGTTACACGCTTATCAAAATGCGACAGTACATTCTGCGACAGTATCTAGTCACTTGTAACAGTGTTTCCAAACGCTGGAAGAAATAGTGGCTAATTTGATGATATCTTAGATAAAATACTAATTTTATTGGTGGTAGGATTATGCAGGAATCCGTCTAGGTAGGTAACACCCTAGGGCCAGTTATTCTGCCGTGAAGCAGTAGTGTGCAAGCATTACTGTGTTTCTGTTTGAAGGGCACTGTGAGCTAGCGTAATCACTGGGCATTTGAGACTTAAGAACTGATGTCTCAGGGTGACGGGCGCAGTGTGGTGCCATCAGCTAGTAACATATACAGAAGGCAAAGTTTCATGGCATAATCATATATTTTGTAAGGTTTTAATAAATGAATATATTTTACAAGAGACAAACACAGTTTAAGCCCTTAAAAAACATACGACCTCTAAAGATTGACCAGCCTTGGGCAGGACGAGGCGAGTGCCGTCCCCAGCGCGTGCCTGCTAACAAAGCCCTCTCTCCCTCCACTTCCCTCAAACAATAATAAGAATGCAACACTTTGTTCCCTCCACATTTTGTTTTATTTCGTAACACCGCTCTAATGTAACAGAAATCCGAAACTCCGGTTCGTTGCTTGTAAATATTCCTACTGTTTGGAAGTCGAATTTTATCGATCTGGTTACCTGCGTAACAGAGCAATTTATAATTTAACGTCGTGTTATTTGTTAGTCTTTTTTAATATTTTTTTAACACACTAGCCACCCATAGTCGTAATTTTTAGTGTATGATTTTAAAATAGCCCAGGTCATAGTTGTCGTAGCTCAGGGGACCTAGGGTTTCATAATACGCGATAGACCGGACCGGGCGCGAACAGACCTACTTTCCCCGTTGCCGGTACCGCCAAAATTATAAGTAGTAGTTTCGAGCCTTGTTTTAACAACGTATGACGGAGAAAGAAAACAGCAAGGGGAAACGCCATATCTGAAAAAATTATCAAACAAAATTATCAACATTTATTGATATGTGAATATAGCATAACAGCACTGGAGCTTGACGGTACCTACGCAGATCGAAAACTATTTCAGAAATGAGTAGAGGCCGATACGAATTATATACTAACAGCTTATAAATTTTTTTTCATTTCATAAAAGTGACGGAACGAGCAAAACGTTCACTTGATGGTAAGTGTAACGCCTGCCCATAACAAATGCCGTGTCACCCAGAAAATTACTGTGTGACACCACACTGCGCCCGTCACCCTGAGACATCAGTTCTTAAGTCTCAAATGCCCAGTACTCCAAGACTGGACAAACGAGCAAGTGGCTCGTTTGCATTTGCCATGGTACGTGATCATCACCGCTCATGAACATCCGCAATACCAGAGGAATAGCCGATGCGTTGCCGACCTTTGCGAAAGGAACGAAAAACCCCCTGTGGTGGAATGCCAACCACCAAGGTGGTGATGATTGATTTTGAGTTGTAGCGCAATGTGCGATGATGAAACTCGGCTGGAACATTCTTCGGAACATTCCCCGTGTTAGATATATTAATAAAAAAGTAAATGTAATACTGCGAAATTGTTCGATCAGACTGGTGGTCTCCTGTCGCGAAATCCTACGCCCAGGTAGGTACCACCGCAGTACACCAATGTGCTATACTATTAAAGGCACTGAACCAACCTTTAAGTATATGAGGCTTTTGAACTGATGTCTTATGGTGAGGAGTGCAGTGCGGTGCCACAATGGTTAAGTGCAACGCTAATTTAAAATTAAAATAAGGTTCTCTTCCAGTGGTTCCGGTGGCAAAGGTTATGTTAATCCAATAAGATAGAGATCTTATCTAATCTAAATTGCCTTTCATGCCATTGCCAGGCTTTTGAAATAAGAGACGATGAGATAGGATGAATACGATGGATAACGATGAGATGAACGGATTAAGAACTGCCTCTATAGTACAATTATATTTGAAGCGTAGTGCCTCTTTCAGATGCATAGTGACAATATTTAACTACTTGCTGACCCGTGCGAAAATTTCGCGCAATATCGTTATCATCAATAGATGGTGCCATTCTAAATTTAAAAAATGTAAACAATTCCAACCGACAGCTGTCGTGCAAGAATTAAGGGAGATATAACGTTGCCACAAAAACACCTACGAGAAATAATATATACTAGCTTGACCCGTGCGAATATTTCGCACAGTATCGTGATCATGAACAGATGGCGCCATCTTATTTGCATAAAGAATGTAAACAACTCCAACCGACGGCTATCCTACCTGTTAGTTGAACAGATTGTCAGCAGATGTCGCTTTCTAAAATTAAATTAGTTTTTTTAACGAAAACAATTTTAGAACATTTACTTATTTTTGATAAGAGATTCTTGATAAGAGGGAAAATAATCTTCAAATTGGCGTATCGCAATGGCGCTGTAATAAAAAAACACATTGATGTTTTTTAATTTTTTTTAAAACCAAGGCTCATAATAGTTTCGGTCTTGTATCGTGTGTGCGTTTACCAACATGTACTTCAATTCACAAACCAGAGCTAGTAGCGCTTAAGCCAATTACCGAGCCACTATGTATAATGGAGAATGGGTAAGGATGGTTCCACTTTCATTCCTTTCCATTTTCACTCACTCTTCGTCACTACTCGTCACTTTGTGGTGGATTGTTGCAAACTGTAACTACTTCGCAATAAGATCTATTTTCTTTTTTGGAGTAAAAGAAATATGTAAAGAGGCGAGCATGTCAATTAATGTGCCACGCCTCCTCAATACAGTTGCGGTGTCTACTTGAATTCAGCGTAGAACAGTTCAGAGTAGCACCGTTTTACTAAGGACTAATTTCACCGTCGAAACTAAACGCAATCAGTTCAAGTTAAACTCAGTTTAATTGTTTAACTGACTTCAGGGCTTCAGTTTCTATTCCACCAACATCAATTGTACGCATTTAAAGTTGCATGCGGTTTAAGTTCTGAACGCCCAATGTTTGACGTTTTATTGTATAAAAATATATTTCGCCAAGATGCTGTAAAATACGAAATGCAGCGAGTTTTTGTATAAGATTGTGACGAACATTCATGTAAACTTCGTTTTCGTAAACGGGATGGAAACTGGAGCTGGTGAAATCGTTGAGACGAAAACCGAGATTAAATTATACATTTGAACTAATTTAAATGAAACTAATTTTTACGGATTTTATCGCGTTTAATTTTAACTATTTATAACCCGACGTTTCGAGTGCTTTATGATGTTTAGATGTCCTGATGTCATAGTTAACCCGGGGTACCTTCAGCTTTTAAATAATTTTTAATTAACCACGGGTTAACTTAAATTATAATAATTAGTTTAAAAATTAGTTTTATTTCAATGTGTAGTATTCGCGTAAATAAAAGAAAACATCATTTGAACTCAGTTTACGTAGTTTTATTGAACTTGGTTTCCAAAGCGAACGTGAAGTCGATTCTAAGAGACATCAGTTTCTTAGTCCCATATGTCACTACCCCAGCTTCAGTATCCTTCAAATTGAACATAGAATAATTGGCACTTTAGTGGTATGGTAAACTACCTTGTCAGAATCTAACCACCGCCGAGTATTTTGCACAATACCTATTTAAATTTTATTTTATGCCGGTCATTGGCTGTTTGAAAATAACTCAGCTGTGTTTTGTTTTTTTTGCTAATGATGATTCTGAAAAAACTTGACAAGTGTGTATTATTGTGTTTTACTTAGTTGTGTTCATGAAACTTACACATACATGGAGAGTTTTATACAAATATAGATAGTACACTGAGGTAGAAATCAGGTGTTCCTATGATTATTAGGGTGAGACGAATTTAATTGTCCTTAGATGCAGTCGCATTGTAAGAGCTATTAAATATGGGAGGATGTCTGAGAGCGAAGCCCTGGGAAGGACGGAATGCACCGGCAGGTGTTCTCAACGGAACATCGGGTTACTAACATGGATATGCTTATTCTTAGTGACTATAAAGATAATCTATACGAATAAATAAAATTGAAGTGTCTGTTTGTAATAACAAAGTAACAGCTTTTTACTCAATACTTATAGAAGAAAATACGGTGCTTATAAGAAAAAAAACAATTTTTTTAAAATGTTAGTCTGTCTGTCTGTTTGTTCCGGCTAATCTCCGAAACGGCTGAATCGATTTTGACGGGACTTTTACTGAAGATAGCTGATATTATAGCGGGTAAATAAGGCTACTTTAATTTTAGAAAAATAATTAGGGTTCCCCGCA
Source organism: Luehdorfia chinensis (assembly GCA_019845155.1). NCBI lineage: Eukaryota > Metazoa > Arthropoda > Insecta > Lepidoptera > Papilionidae > Luehdorfia > Luehdorfia chinensis. The sequence continues at coordinate 11,980 of JAHVAK010000022.1, forward strand.
AAAAAATTAAAACCCCTTATACCGATCCAAATAGGGAAGTATATATGTATGTCATCGGTAAAGGTCGGCTTTTTTACGCGAGTGAAACCGCGCGGCAACTAGTTTTATTATATTTACACATCTCCACGGTCTTCCTACGGAATGTCAGAAATCGCTGCTTCGTAGGCTAAATCTGCAGGATACGGGTAACAGCGCCTAAGTTGCGAATGTGCCTGCGATGTGCTTGCGAAGTACTGCGATCGCCAAACTGCCTGCCAAGCATGGCAATTACGGCAAACCCTCTTAGACTTAACTTGGGCAATTGGCAAGTTAGTAGAGAGGGCAGCGTTCAGCAGTGTACTACATATAACTGCCTTAATGTAGTGGTAAGATTCCTAAGCAGGAATCCGTCTAGGTTGGTACCACTGCAAGGTCAATTGTTCACCAGTGAAGCAGTACTGTGCAAACATTACTGTGTTTCGGTCTGAAGGGCACTGAGAGCTAGCGTAGTCACTGGGCATATGAGACTTAAGAACTGACGTCTCAGGGTGACGGGCGCAGTGTGGTGCCACCTAGAATTATGTGGCATCACTGCTGAACACAGACCTCCAAGCCCACTGCTGGCCCACTGCTGAACACAGACCTCCCCCAATGATTGCCCCAAAAATTAGTAACTCTCATTTTGGGGGGATATTGCCATAGCCACATTTTGCGAGTTGGCAATCGCAATTTATTGATTCAGATGTGCCAGGAAGATGCTGCTGCCCTTCTCCTGGTTTTCATTTTCCCTCTGTCGAATTTTACGACACCCATGGGATGAGATGGGACGGTAGATTCTCTTAAGCCGCCACTACACGCCATTCATCGTCAATTTTTCTTCTTTACGATATAAGACGCTATTTTTTGTTATTCTCCTTTATTTGAGCTTAGAATGTTGTACTATCATTTTTATTAATAATTTGAGTGCTGATACTACGATTCGAATTTATAAAAATATATATTTAGGAGCCTTATGTGTTTTATAAAATTAAAAAATGGTTTTATAAAACAATAACCGTTACTGAATTTTGGCGGAGAATATTAACACTTTATTATGAATTATATGAGAAAATTTCCTCGATTATTAGGCAAAAGTAACTTAAACAGTCGGTATATCCACATTATTCTAACGCACATTGATTTCGGGAACCACATGTCATTTCCTTTTGGAGCATATGCGGGGTGCGTCGGGGACGATTTAAATGCTCGTAAGAATGTTTGTTATGTGCCGTGAAGGGGTGCCTTGCGAAAATAAGCCCGCACATTGCATTGTACTATACCTGTGCTAATAGTACAAAATTTGATGTTTTTTTTTGCTGTTGGGACATTTCATTGTACGGTTTTGATACTTCTCCTAGCTTTAATCAAAAATGTAATATATTATTTCAATAATGATTTCTTATATTTACGCGAACACTACACATTTAAATGAAACTAAATTTACGGATTTTATGGCGTTTAATTTATTACTATTTATAACCCGACGTTTCGAGTGCTTTACAGCACCCATGGTCACGGGAGGACTGAGGTGACAGATGTCCTGATGTTATAGTTAACCTGGGGTACCTTCAGCTTTTAATTATTATTTTTGGGTCCGATCTACGCAGAAAGAGCTAACTGTGTCTTGAAGTCTTGCAGTGGTATGCTTGGTTTTTGATTTCATTTTATTTATTATTGGATCCCAAGTTGGTGGTAATCGTCGTTCTAGGAAGTCTGCAGTCTGTGACCATGTTCTGGATCATCCCAACCATTACATCAGATTTGATAAACCACAGATCCTTGCAAAAGAACACCGATTCCTACCAAGGATGATTCGCGAGGCTATTGAAATCAAAAAACATCCTAATTTCAATAGAGAAGATGGTTGGGTATTACCACCAGCTTGGGATCCAATAATAAATAAAATTAAATCAAAAACCAAGCATACCACTGCAAGACTTCAAGACACAGTTAGCTCTTTCTGCGTTTGGTTAAGAAATTTGGTTAAGATCTGATGATAAGATCCATGAAAAAATAACAGAACTCTTCAATTCTTATTAGCAACTTTATACCTGCAATGATGAACGCATAATTATTTTTTTTACTTTTCTCGACACTATATATGCACGTATTGTCTTAAGTTTTTGATATTCCCGAATGAACCGGTTTCTTGCTTTCATTCGTAAGATATCTTAGTCCTGTGTTCCTAAAAAAAAAATCTGGTGACGCATTTTGGAGATACTGCACGAAAGGTTTTTTTATCAAACAATTATCATGTATAATAATAATAGAATTTAAGTGCAAGTGCCATGCCTGATATAGATTGCGGTTTCACTCGGAATTTTGTATAGAAATGGAAAGTTAGGGGTCATCCTTTAATCACGTAAGGTTTTTTAAGCCAACCTGCACAATTCAATTCGTCGTCGCCGTCGTCGTTGTCGTTTCAGCCTATCAATAGTCCACTGCTGAACATAGGACTGCCCCATAGATTGCTACAAAAGTTTGTAGCTCTCGTTTTGGGGGGATTTTGCCATAGTTGCCACGCTTGGCAGACGGGTCGGCAACCGCAGTTTATTTATTCAGATGTTCCAGCAAGATGCTGCTGCCCATCTCCTGGTTTTCATTTTCCCTCTGTCGACTTTTACGACACCGTCGGGATGAGATGGGGTGGTAGATTCTCTTAGGCCGCTAACACACGGCACAATTCAATTCAATTTATTATAATGTGTGACTTGTAAAATATTTTACAAGACACATTAGATTACCTTATTTCGATTATGAATACACGTGATCCCTATCGTGATTACTAGTGGTTTTTTTGACAACCTTCCCCTCTCTTCGAATTTCACATGATTAAAGAACGACCCCTTATGTGTGACACCACACGTCGCTCGACACCACTCGGATATCACGCAATGTTATTACACTAGCTTCAGTGTCATAGGCTCTGTGTAGTTGAGAAACTGCCACCAGTAAAAATACCGAATGCTCAAACACAGACAGCCACTAGTCTTCGCTTTCACAAATTGCATGGAACCCTAGCGACAAGATCGGAAGACGCTTCAGATGCACCTATCAGAGAGGCAGGGATAGACCGACGGCAGCAAAGTAAACCCGGACGTCTGAAATTATTACAAATTCGTTTTATTTCAACAATAGACATTAGAAGTTAGGTTCTGTACAACCATGAAAAAAATATTTTGTAGTTCTATCTATTTTTAAGCGTACATAAAGTTATCTATCAGAAAAAAAAGTACGATTTCAGTAAAGACAAAATATGTAGTTTGAAAATCGACGGCAGAAATTTGAAATGACCAAAAAAGCTACTGACCACTTACTAACTACATAGACTAAAACACGTTAGTTTTTAAACATAAACATATATAGTCTTTATAAGTGCTCACTATTCTCCGGGAGAATATAGATACAAATTAGAAAAATATCTAATAAGATATCTTTTATAAGTATGTAATTATAGTCCGGCCGCTGAGAGAATGCACATTTGACGTTTAACAGATTGGGGCGTAGTTTTAGAGTTAAACGTGTACATTTATTGTGAATTGACGTAATTATATCATTTCTTGTTTTAGTGTCAATGTACGCTACGGTAATGTGATCGCTGCTACAAAGTTATATAAACCTTCAATAACGAACGATAATTTTTTCAGCGGCCAGACTATAGTAAATTTCATTAATTCGTCTCGATTGCGAGTTAACAATTGAACCCGCGACTCGGTACGGTACGCTGAGCAATAAAGATCTCGGGGTACGATTAGTTATTGCCGCCAACCACACTGCATGATTTATGAATAGGAACCGTCACGTTGAATTAATACTGTACATTTGTGTACATACTAACATACCCATCCTTTTACCAAATGTTACGAATATAGTAATAGTACGTTTGAAATAATGTTGATAAGTTATATCAGATTACCATGACAGCACGTATTGGATCACTACTGTACATTGGCCTGCCTCATACATTGTGACGGCGTGTCCTGGGTTGGAATTCCAGCCAAAGCTAGCATTTGTACCAAAACCCATATTGTTGGTTTTCGGGTCTGGTTGTGTTTTGTTTGTTTTGAATCCCGCGCTACCTCCGATCTTATCGCATGAGCGTTACAACGGGCGTGGCTAGGTTAGGATGAATTAGTGCCACTGTGTTTGCGCGTATAATCTGAGCGCGATCAAGATGGGATTGAACCTTGTCGAAGTAAAGAGAAAATGACAGTTTTAGAGCGAAGTTACTAGCAAAGAAAATCTGAATATTTAACATTAATTTATTTATACGATCACTAGTCGTACGTCATTAATGCAAATGACCTAGTTGTCAGGGTTAGTATTTAATTATTATTAGTATTAATCAATATAATCATTAAATAAAGTTGTTCAATATATTTATCATCTGCCAGTATCATTTCCCGTGTTTGGCTTTTCAAAATTTTATTCTTTTTACTTATTAATGTTCATATAATAACAAAAATCGCAAAAATAAAAAAGAAGTGGAAGTTAATGGGTTCCTGTGTTTCTTCTAGAAGTTGAACTAGGTAGATCGTTTCCCCGAAAAACAGTAACACTTAAACACGACAAAGTAATTGAGCGGTGTGACATCTATATCTATACTTATATTATAAATGGAAAAGTATATAAGTAAACTATATATAACTATCCCTGCCCCTCTGTCTGTTTGTTACCTTTTCACGGTTAAACCACTGAGCTGATCTTGACGAAATTTGGCACAGAGATAGCTTGCATCTTGGAGATGGATATGTTATACTTTTTATCTCGGAAAATCGAATAGCTCCCACGGTATATTTAAGAAACCTATATCAACGCGTGCGAAGACACGGGCATCAGCTAGTGATAAATAATTACGTGACCCTTATAAAAAAACTTCAACTTACAGGCTTAATGCTTAACATTTTCTACTTATTTATTAGTAAATAAATTATCTTATCGAGGCATTAGAAAGCTGTGTGAACGTTACTATCGTTTAAAGTGACACTTGATGACCAATAATAATTTTACGATGCGAGGAATAAAACGCCCAATTAACTTGTAATAAACAGTGTGTTCCCGTTATTTGTAAATTATTTTCGTTTAGATTTATATTTAAATATACGATGAACGAAAAGCTTGATGAATAAAGCAATCTAAAAAATCCATTCAAATTTACTTGAGCAAATAACATCTAATTCCTTTTTTTAGGGTCACTAGGTAAAGGGTATTAAGTTTATGGATTTTATAACGTTTAATTATTATTACAGTCGCCGACGTTACCAGCGCATTGCGGGACCGATGATAATTTTTTTTATTATTAAACAAATATGAATGATTATGAATAGTGAAGGAAGGTAAGTTACTTTGCTAAGATCCGCATGCAAAATATAAAAATGGTGTATATTACCTAGTTTTTTGAAGAGCACCGCCCGCCCTCCCTCAGAAGCGTGCACAAGCAAACTAACACCGCCACCAGGAACCGCCACCAGGAACCGCCACCAGGTACCCTTCACTAACCACTACAATACCACCACTAGATAATATACACCACTGAAGTCGAGAACACGACACGTGTTTCGCCCCAAAACGAAGCACCATCAAGCGTCATAGACTCTACGACAGACGGCCGCCGAGTGGAGTAGTAGTACTGTCGTAGAGTCTATGACGCTTGATGGTGCCTCCTTTTGGGGCTACACTACTACGCTACTATTACGCTACTACGCTAAAACTAGGTAATATACACCATTTTTATATTTTGCATGCGGATCTTAGCAAAGTAACTTAACTTCCTTCATTATAATGGATTTCCGCAAAGTAACGCCTGATTCTATTTATTATGAATAGATCGGAATACTGAAGGTAGCCGAGACGTACTAGGTACACTAACGACGATTCAGACGTCGTTAGGTCGGATCTCAAGACCGATAATCGTACTTAAACTATACCTGGCCCTGGGGTGGTACCTAACTAGACGGAGTCCTACCGCCAGTAAATTAATCATAGGGTCAACTAAGTCAACTCGGAAGAAGGAGATCAATCAGAAGGTTTAAAATTGAAGTTCAAGATACACGAGAGAATGCAACTCGAGACGGAAGCTAGTTTAGCAACCTAACACAATAAACTATGAAAAGATTTAGATACTTGGAGAGACATCAGTATTCAATATTGAATACCTGTCGTGTGTTTAATAGAAATTCCCTAGGCTCTCTTTCAATTAACAGTTTATAAGGAAACTCGAACAGCCTTTCTCAAGGTTCTTTGCAACTGAATATTCAAATATAAAAAGCATAGTCTCTTACAATATATAAAATATTATTAGAGCTTCGATTAAGCGTTTAACTTTATCTCCCGGAAAAAAAATAGCCTTGGACTGTTCTTTAGTATGGGATCGACTCGCACGAATCGTTTAATCATATATTTAAAAATAGGATGGATATAATAAAAATACCGCGCAAACTAACAGCGTAAATGTCGTACTGTAACAAGCCCCAATTGAAGTAACTGACCGAGCCGAGGCCTGTTCCTCACGGGCACCCTCGAGTCAGTTACTACTCGCACAGAGCAGGGCTTCCCTCTTGGCAACCCTTGTGCCGGTTACTCATAAATGAAGGTTTCGGCTTAGCGTCCTCCGCGTCCGGCCACCTTTTGATCTGGCCGAAGGTGTAAAAGCTTTCGGGCTAACAGTGACCATCACTAAAAAAAGCCTGTAATTTTTAAAAGGGTTTTGGAAGCGGAAAGATCTCCAATGCGAGTTGCGATACCTTACATGTCGTCGAAATAGTCACCGTCAATATCTCTAATTAAATAGAATTTTTGAATTTATCGTTTTGTAGAGTGCATTCCTATTATATTATTTAAATTGTAATAAAATTTTGCATTAATCGATTTTGAATGAAACTAGTACCATTACAATGACGTAATGTGACCTTCGTGGTTACAATCTTTTAAATACTCGTATAATACAATTAACATTAAGAATTGTTTACCGAGAAAAGCGATAAAAGGGTTTATTCTCTTGGAAAATATTCTGTTGATCTCTCACGTATCGTATGTTTAATTGACCAACAATAACATGATAATGGTACTAGTACAAGCTCTTATCAAGTTACGAGGAATGCTGGTTTGACTGACATAATCGCTGAATGATTTCACAATACCGTTGACAAGACACGTATAACCTTTATACTCGTACCATAACAGTATGAGGATTGAGCTAGGTTAGGGTTCACTTAATAAATGTATTTTATAGTGGAATTTTGTGATTCCTAAATTTTGTAACAGGACGAGCATGGCTTTCAACTGATGGTAAATTGTGACGTCACACAGAACTTGCATTTGTAAGTTTTGCGTTTGTGTGTGTCGAAGTGTTAGTTTATTTCACGGCAGACTAACTGGCACTATGGTGGCACGTAGTCGGATTTCTCCATAAAAATCCTACCGCCAGTAAACGTGTTAGCTGACGCCCATGTGGCCTAGTGATCAGAGCACCTGACTTCTACACCGCGGGTCCTGGGTTCGAACTCAGCCGGAGCCAACTTTTGTGCAAAAACACAAAAGGCAAGTTTTTAGGGTTACGTAGAAACCCCTATAGTTACGCCATGTCCGTCTGTCCGTTCGTCCGCGGCATGGCTCAGAGATTCTTAGTACTAGAAAGCTGTACCACATATTAATAACGCCGACAAAGTGGTAAAATAAAATCTTGAATTTTTTTTATGGTATCTCACTTACATGTAAAGTGAGGCCGAATTTTTTTTTCTCGTCTATATCATAGTGTGGAATGTCGTTGGATATGTCTTTCAAAAATATTGCAGGTGTCTTTATAGTGCTGATTTTTGTTAGAGTCCAGACAGCAGCAATTGCTGGCTATAAAAAATAAATTTTTGCTGCCAGCTAAATGGTTGTTTTTAGATATAGTAGTATATATATTCAAGTTAAAAGGAAAATTATTCCAGATAAGTAGGCTTTACAAGTTAACGAGCAATAGTCGACCAACTTATATAATGTACTTGGGTGTCGTATAAATTACATTGAAAATTACTTAGATGAAGTAGTTACTTGTGTAAAACAGCTAGTAAATATAAGTTTATGAACCATATAAAAGATCATGCGAATGCCCCAACAGGGTCGCAATATCTTTTGTAAGCAATTTTTTATCGCATTAAAGCCCTTGCATAATATTTGGAGATTTTAATTACTACGTGACGTAGGTTATCAATCTTTATTACAACCGCTTGCCTCTACATACACCATCATCATCATCATCAGCGTCATCATCATCATCATTTCAGCCTATCACTAGTTTACTGCTGAACATGGGCCTCCCCCATAGATTGCTACTAAAGTTTTTAACTTTCATTTTGGGGGGATTTTGCCATAGTTGCCACGCTTGGCAGGCGGGTTGGCGACCGCAGTGTATTTATTCAGATGTTCCGGGAAGATGCTGCCGCCCATCTTCTGTTTTTAATTTCTCTCTGTCGACTTTTACGTCACTTAAGGCATGAGATGGGGTGATAGATTCTCTAAAGCCGTCACCACACTGCGGCTCTACATACTGCTGTACTCAAATAGATGATATTTTTTTAACTTCTCTTATTAAGTTGGATTCTTTCTTCAGTCGTTCCATCGTCATATGTGGGCACGTTTTTAGGCGTTATTATCCGTTAAACCGTAAACTAAATTTTATTAATATGTTCAGAATATCAAACAAAAATCCCCCTTCTAAGTCCACCTATTGTGACGGGCAACTACGGAACCCTAAAATGCGTGTGTCCCGACACGCACTTGACCGTTTTTTTGGGTCTGGGTCTGTAGTGATTTTTTCACGTAATTCACGTTCTTGCGAAGTTCGTCGTATATAATCTGTTTTTCTGCAGAAGAATTGCATGCGGAATTAAAGATGTATAGATATAAGCATGATAATCTAAGCATTTTATTTATAAAGGCAGCGTCCCATTAATGGTCAAACAAAAATTCAAAAAAATAATAATGAATGTATTGATCAATTATTGTTTTATTAATTGCAGGCGGTTGTTATTCATTAAAAAAACTTTTATACATGAAATTTTGCCATTCGAAGTTTTTTTTTATTTTTATTTGATGTAGTGACGAAACGAGGAAAACGTTCCCGTACCTGATGGTAATTAAAACGTCTGCCCATAACAAATGTTGTGTCACCCAGAAATTTCTGTGTGACACCACACTGCGCCTGTCACCCTGATACATCAGTTCTTAAGTGTCATATACCCAGTGATTACTAGCTATCAGTGCCCTTCAGACCGAAACACAGTAATGTTTGCATATTACTGCTTCACGGCAAAATATCCTAGAGCTACCACCACCTGCCATCTATTGACCATATTCCACTTCAGCTACTACGAATTATTTATTCATCATCATCATCATTTCAGCCCATCTTAGTCCACTGTTGAACATAGTCCTCCCCAATAGATTGCCTACACGGTCCCGAGGCACCCGCATTCATCGACTTCTCGCAAAACCACACTGCGCCCGTCACCCTGAGACATCAGTTCTTAAGTCTCATACGCCCAGTGATTACGCTAGCTCTCAGTGCCCTTCAAACCGAAACGCAGTAATGCTTGCACACTACACTACACTACTATCTACAGACGGACTCCTGCATAGGATTCCTACCAGCAGTAAATCATATTAAATAAGTTTAATATGAATTGGTCTTTTAATCAAAAACATTTGTTAAGTGCGAGGAAAGAAATTATTATTATTTCCCCTCTATATATTTCGGGATACATTGAGTTACATAAGATACTTTTCATTTTATGATGACTCTTAAAATAGTTGTAAATCATACAGGTAGAGTAAAATTAAAAAAAAGGTTTATTTAAATTCTGTAGTTATTCTGCATAGAATTAGATTGTTATAATATCGATGAATACATAGATGATGATAACCGGGGAATGAGGTGATCGCCGCCAAGCGGTTTCTACATCTTCTTAATACTGCGGATATTGCACATTATTTTATAAATGACTGAAAAAATAACTCGACGGGTTTCTTACTGGTTCTTCCCAGGACAGAGGCATTTGCTCCGAACCGGTGTAGTTAAAAAAAGAAAAAAAATGACTTTCAATAAGGATTATGTAAATAATCTATGTTGAATAAAAATGTATTCTATTATATTCTAAAATACACATTCCTCGCGATGCGGGTGACCATTAATATCGGTTAGAGTTTGCAATGTCATTGTCACTGAATGAGCCATTTTATCGCATATCAATGTTGTTAAGTTATTACTTTACGAGCCCCAATCGCCGATGCAGCCGAGCTGTCTAACTAGTACTTTACTCGTGACAAGAATAAACTGCTTATGTTATGAACATGATACGCTTTAGCCCCGCTATCTCTTATGCGGAGTTACAAGGAAGAAACAGCGTAAATCACGTTTTATGGTTCTAGTATTACAGGGGATGTTCGGACCAGAGAGATTATTTCTATGCTCATTCAATATCAACAAGGTCTTTAAAAAGGTTACTACATGAAAGTTTTTAATTTCTCATAATATTAAGAACCATATAGTTTTTCAAATACACAGTGAAATACAATCGAATGTAAATGTTTAAGGATTATTATCTACATGGCTAATATTGTAAACTGCTTTTCGAATATAGGTCCCAGAAAGGATCTCAGTGGGACACCTAATTCGCACAAGACCCCGCACTAAATGGAGCGACGATGCAGGTGGCTAAGGACCGTGTTTTGAGGCAATCTATTGGGGAGGACTATGTTCATCAGTGGACTAAGATGGGCTGAAATGATGATGATGATGAATTAATAATTCGTTGCTGAAATGGAATATGGTCAATAGGTGGCGGTAGCTCTAGGATATTCTGCCGTGAAGCAGTAATATGCAAACATTACTGTGTTTCGGTTTTAAGGGCACCGATAGCTAGTAATTACTGGGCATATAAGACTTAAGAACCGATGTCTCAGGGTGACGTGCGCAGAGTGGTGCCACACAGTAATGTTCATATGTGGTGACACAGCATTTGTTATGAGCAGACGTTATACCATCAGGTAAGCGTTTTGCTCTTTATAGAACCCGGGTAACTCACGTACTATGAAATTGAAAGCAAGCGATCGGCTCCTTAAGTAGCACAGTTTACTACAACGATGTATTATTAAGTTGCATTCTTATTCATAGCAATAATTACCAAGCCTATACGTGAAGAATCAGATTTTTTTAAATTTATTCTTATAGCACTAGAATCTACTTATCACGTACATACATACATAACATCACGACTGTATCCCATAAGGGGTAGTCAGAGACTGGGCACTCACTGCAAAAACAGATGACTGCCACAATCCACGTTTCACCAAAACAATATAATGCACTTGGTGTGATAGGTGGTGAGCCCATCGGCACCATGCGCTGCTGGGTGCACAGTGCAGTTAATTCCTTAATCGCCTTTTACGAGATCCATCGGATGAGATGGAGTGGTAGTATTCTTTTAACGAGCCGCCACCACACGGCTTATCACGTGTGATAAGTAATTAAGGTGTCTATTTATAATAACAAAATAACAGCTTTTTACTCTATTCTTATGAATGTGTATACGTTTGTTCCGGCTAATCTCCGAAACAGCTGGACCTATTTTGACGGGACTTTCAATGACAGACAGCTGATATTATAGCAGGCAACTAAGACTACTATGATTATAGTAAAATAATTAGGGCTCCGCACAAAAAAATTAAAACCCCAAAATCAGATTTAAATAGGGAAGTATATATGAATATCATCTATCGGGGTCGGATACTTTACGCGGGTGAAAGTGCGGGGCATAGCTAGTTTATTAATAAATATAATTCACAAAGATTCGTTCACGTTCAAAGTTGCGGAATTTTTCGAATACTATTTTTCTTTTGTTTTATTGAATTGATATTTAATTACTATCTCTTTGTAAATATGGAATTTCTATTTGGCTATAAACACATAGAATGCAGTAATTTAAATACTGTTTATTGGAACAGAGTGACCAAGGACTCTTCCCGGCTCCAAAAAAATCTCTCGCGGAAATGAGAGGACCTTTGCACAGCAGTGGGACATTCATAGGCTGCTTTTTAAACTTTTTTAATACGTACTGTCTTTACTATTCTAGAAACTCTTATTTTGAATACCTTTAGCAATACATGAAAAGAATAACGAATATCTTTTTCGCAGTAACAGTTCTTAAACGTCGGATTAATCCTATCGGATAGTCACATGTGTGTAATGGTGTGAGAGCGGAGTGAAACGCACATGAAGACGGGCAGGACACGGCGCATGCGGACATTAGCATGCGCGAGCACGCGCACGCCGGAAGCCGCGCGCGGCAACATGGCCGCGCACTTACATCCAAGATGGCGGCGCACTTACGATGAATCGATAATTAACGACGATAACCGATTTCATATTTCAAATTCATCGCACCTTAATAAACAAGATGTGATGTAACCTGGACCATAGACGGGCGACGAAGTGCGAATGCGGTGTCGCGGTCCTTGAGTCGCCCAAAAGGGTCCGAGGCGATCGCTTGCATCATTATTATTAGGGACCTGTTCTCTTTCATGGGAGGTCGTTGGAAGTACCTTTGCACGTGTACGGTTCTTATGTGTGCTTGTGTCGCTTCTTAGAATCGACATGGATAATGATTATTATTTCCCAACAGCCGCGATTGAATGAGATCTTTAGAGGGTTACTCATTTGCATGTGTAATTGTTCCGAACTTCCTAACTAGGTTAAACATCATTGTCTTCGACTGTTTGTATGGAACAGTGAGTACTAGTGAATGCATGTTGCCTTTATAAGTGTTGTTGTTAAGACTGCCAACCGCGCATAAAGCGTAATTACAGTACCATACAACTTTGATGTACTAAATAATTATATTCCTTATTTTTCTTATTTATATTCTTATTAACGTCATGTATGACATTACTCAAAACATACTCAAATCAAACTTAACTACTTCACTGAAATCAAACAAACTCTCAAAAAGCTTTGTCATTTTCCCCACTCACGTACAAGACAAAAAAGGATGCAGTACTTTTATTACTTCATGACCATATCGTACTATTTAATCATGGAAAAGTGTATAAATTTGTATGTAAAAAAACTATGGTTTTCTTTGTTAAGATATGCTTAATATTAGTACACCTAAGGTAGGTAAGAATGAGTGAGTGCTTCCGTGCTCGGGCGAAAATTTTTGGCACTATATCGTCGTCGTATAAAAAGTGGCGGTGATGTAACCAGCCCATCGCCCACAGAGCATACTAATTAATTATGAGCAGACTGTGAAATCACAGTCGACTTTCGACACCCATATTTAGAGAAGATGGTCGATTATCTTACGACATCACAGCACGGCGATTCAACTCATGTACTCATTTTTACTTAATCTGTGTTCAACAATAGGCAGAAACGGAATACTATAAGTATAGTAATTTTCGTTATAGTCCACTGCTGAAACCAGTTAAGACTACGCCATCACGTAAGCGTAGTTGCCCTCACACTGGGTGATGCTACTTTCCATTATCAGTCTGCGGAGAAGGCTGCTTATGGCAGTTTTCGTAAGCTTCCTGCGGATGTCAAAGTAGCATTAAAATTATTAACGATTTTTTTTAACCTTGCTCTAGTTCTTAAGCAACTACGGCCATGTAAATACAAGAGCACTGTGCTCTTCGGCCTGAAATACAGCAACGTTTAGACACTACTGCCTGACTGACTATAGGACTGGTACTGCATTGGTACTAAAAATTAGAAAATGTTTTCTAGAACATTACTTTCCTGTTTGAAATATGTGTGATTGATGACGTGACACACAATAATTTCGACACATGCCTCGCTGGTAAGTGTCGCTGTTAAATCTATGGTATTTCTAAACCACAATAAGAACTTAAAGCAAACCCGTTCGTTTATCCAGCAATCGTGGTAAGGTTAATCCGGACTGTAGTCATAGTCGAGTGAGTTCAGTTTTTTTTACAGCTACCCTCAGTAACGCTTCAATGCGTTATTCCTCGTCCAGTTGTCACGCTGGACCGGGCTACGCTCACTATACGAACGATTTTCCATAGGATATATACCTGGATTCGTTCTGTTATGGGTATCAATGCAAAGGAAAATCTCACACCAGAAAAAATAAAACTGTAAATGGTTTAAAAGATATTTTACGTTCAGTCTTTTATGTTCTGTGCTGATTTCTATATAGTTATATAATTAAACTAATTATCAATAAAACTACAATAATAGTGCAAATAATAGAAATGTTTATACAGGGTAATATTTATTTTATGTAGTCCTTGTTTAGCCCAACCTGAAAAACTGTATCATTATTTATCCCACAAACTAGAAAAACAATCCTGGTAACCCTACTTCTACGACACTTTGGTACGATGTTGAGTTTTTACTGATTTCATTTTTTACTATTAGGTCTTAGCAACGGTAAGACGCTGTAATGTAAACTATTACACATATACTGTATTAGAACTGTAGAAGATAAATGACATTTTAAACACAGTTCTATAAAAATATATATATACTCGTATATAAAAATAAAACTCAATATATTTATATATATATATATATATATATATATATATATATATATTATTGGGAAAAGAGGCAAGACGAACAAAATGTTCACCTGATGGTAAGTGCAACGTCTGCCCATAACAAATGTTGTGTCACCCAGAACATTTCTGTGTGTGACCGCCCTGCGCTCGTCACCCTGAGACATTAGTTCTTAAGTCTCATATGCCCAGTAATTACATTAGCTCTCAGTGCCCTTCAAACCGAATCACGGTAATGTCTGCGACACTACTGCTTACTACCTAGGCGGATTTACTGATAGGAGTCCTGTGCAGGAATCCGCCTATGTAGACGCCACGACAGTGCCAAGCTATGCTGTGCAAACACCACTGTGTTTCGATTTTATGAAGTGAGGCTAGTGTTTTTTTGTTTATTTACACATAAATTACAGTCGGTTGTATTTTATAATAATTTCGCCAAACCGCAGGACAGTTTTTTTGTCATATCACCCACTCACGCATGCTGTGTACGTACTGTTCATGTACTTAAAGTTTAAATTAGTTACATTATAACTTAGAAATACTACATAAGGGCAGCTTTAAAGTCCTGTAATCTAAGGTAACCCGATGTATTACAGGGCATATGAGACTTAAGAGCTTAGTCTTATGTGCATTGCGGCCATACCGTTTTCCAATGCAAAGTTCTGAGCGACACCGCAACTGGGCAGGCGTTGCACTTACCATCAGGTGGACGAATTGCTCGTCCCTTTACTTACTTCCATAAAAGAAATACTGTTATAATAAGGAATGAAATTTTATTTCCTAAGATCCGCATGCAAAATATGAAATGGTGTGTTTTACCTAGTCTTTGAAGAGCACCGACCGCCACCCCTCAACGGCGTACACAAGCAAAATTATTATGTAGTTTTGCGTTAGCGTTTCCCGGTGTCGGAATATCGCCACCGGATACCCCAACACTACAACACTACCATTAAGCAATATATACCACCGAAGTCGAAACCACGACACGTGTTTTACCTGGTCACCATTTTATATTTTGCATGCGGATCTTAGGAAATAAATTTCTTTCTGGAGGAGATTTATTAGTAGAAGGAAGTTATTTAGTTTTTAGTGCTGCTTAACGGAGGTAGCTCAGGGACAGAACGCTAGGCTTAAATTTTATTGTAAGCGAGCAACCCGCGTTCGATCCCCAGTTCTGGGAATCTCTACAATTGTTTCATCAAAGTCCACTGCTGAACATATAGGCCTCCACCATAAACAGCCTCAAAAGTTCTAATTTGAGGGGGATTTTGCCATAGTTGCAACGCTTGGCGGGTGGATTGGCCTTCGCAGTTTATTTATTCAGATGTTCCAGGAAAATGCCGCTGCCCATCTTCTGGTTTTATTTTTCCCTCTGTCGACTTTTACGACACCCACGGGATGAGATGAAAGGAGGCCGGGACAATTTGTGTTTTTGCACAAATGTTGGCTCCAGCTGGAACAGGACTCGCAGCGCAGTTGTCGGTTACTTTTACAACCTTTTTTAATGATGTTACTTTACCTTTACAAGGATTTTCGTCCATTTAAATATAGCGACATCTTTCGGTGATAACAGTTACTACTAAGAGCCGTGAACAACATAATCACACAGGGGCAGTCGCTTCGTACTCACTTCTCACCTGCCCGTATCCGTCTAAAACCCAGTAATTAATACAATTAGAATTATTAATGGTTTCGAATAGACATGGGAATAATTACGACCATGACCGTTAAATGAATACCATGTTTTCTTAGTGGTTTCTATCCTGCTATCGCCTGGGTTAATATTTGTAAAACACGTTACTGGATTTTTGGTCTGGCTGTATTGTTGTTACGACGTGTTTTCGACATTACATCTAATCCTACCAGCCTTATCAATTAAGTTATATTCCGTGCAATTGAAATCCAAAATACTGGTAGTAAGAATCCTATGCCGGAATACACCTTAGGTAGGTACGCTCGCAGTGCCAGTTATTCTGCCGTCCAACGGTGGTATGCGAACACCTCTGTTTAAGACACACCATGACCACTAGTCGTTTATTTTAAACGACTTGCTCGTCTATTAACTTACTTCCATAAAAAAAAATATACAATACGAAAACCGCAGTGTGCATTCTTTATGGAATATTAAAAAATGTGCTTTATAAACGGACGTCATAAAGCCACGTACGATCAAATATCTCTTTCGCGGTATATTGTAATGAAAAAATAGTATATCAATAATGTTGCTTGTATTCAAACGTCTCTGGAGAGGCCTGAGCTCAATGTGATGTATTAGTCGTGACGTTGAGGCGAGGGGGGAGGGGTCCGAGGACGCTGACCCGCCGGCGCACCCGATGTCCTGACAGGGCCGCTATTTATTCCCCTTTCCAGTTCCAAGCTTTACACAATCGTTTGGCAGTGCTATATCTAAGTATGACTGGACGTATTATTACAAATTATGTGCATGTAACAACCGATGTATACTTGAACTGCCCGTAACAATGTATTAAAACAATATTTGGCGGTTTATTTCGTAAACAATTAACCGTAACATTAGCATACCGAAACATACCATATCAAACATTATCGGGAACGTATATATTAACACTAGCCGAAGCCCGCGATTGAGCCCGTGTGGAATTAGGCTTTTTAAAATACCATGAAATACCATGGGAATTCTTAGATTTTCCAGAATAATAAATCCATAACCCTATGTTCGTCTCCAGAAGCTATCTCTGAGTCGAATTTCGTCAAGATCGGTTCATCGGTTGAACCGTGAAAAGGTAACAAACTGTGGGGCAGAGAGAGTTACTTTCGCATTTGTAATATTCGTATGAATAATAAAATATATGGGAATAAGTGATGAGACGAGCAAATTTTTATCGTGATGGTAAGTGGAAGGTGTGACTTTCCCATAACAGCGCGGTGCCATCTACTTTCTACTGCTTTGCGCTCGTTTCCACAGTTCTCATAACTCATATGTCTTATACACTACTTTCAGTGCCTGTTCAAATCGAAACACTGGTGTTTGCACACTGCTACTTGATGGCCGAATAACTCGCAATGCTGTTGTATCTTGGCGCAATCTTGCACAGGAATCGAACCACCTAAACTCTTTAACGTTTGGCGGATTCGACAACAGTACGATACAAAATAATACACGAATCCGTCTAGGTAGGTACCACCTTAGGGCAAGTTATTCTGTCCTGAAGCCGTAGTGTGCAAACATTACTGAGTTTCGGCATAGAGGGCACTGAGAGCTAGCGTAACTACTGCTTCCGTGGGGTACTGTTCCATCGGGTGGTCGGTCTAATGTTAGGAGGTCCTCTCCTTCAACCAGTAATCTTTGGATGTTATAATATAGTTTGACGACCGCGTGGCCTAGTGGTCAGAGTACCTGACTTCTACGCCGCCGGTTCTGGGTTCGAATCTCAGCCGGAGCTGACATTTGTGCAAAATCATTAATTCTTGGTTTTCGGGTCTGGTTGTGTTGTGTAGGTGAAATTTATGTCGGTAAAACTGTAGGGATGAAGAACGTATGACCTATTTCTTGAGCTTTTCAGGTAGTGACATAGTTGTCGCTTCGTCACTCGCCCGCTGAACGTAATTCGAGATGTCAGGCGACGTTGTGCAGTCTGGCAATACGGGAGGCTCTGTCCATGTCTTTAGTGCGTCGAGACTTATGGAGACTTATGGAGACTATGGTGAAGTCGAAAAAGTCAACCTGGTAGGTACCAGTAATCTTTAGATTTTGTATAATATATTAGTTTCATCGCTGAAACTTCAATAGCGCAATGTAGAACGTATGAGTTATTTCTTCGTTTCGTCATGAGTATCTCATGTATACATGACATAGAGATATGGCTACATGTTTATGAAGGAGACGCGTATTCTCTGCGTCCGTTCTAAATTATAACATTGCAGCTACCAAACAATTGACGGAAGCGTAGTACTCGTCATTGTAAGCGCTAATTGTTTGTACATTTCGTTTTTAATTGTCCTATATCGACACTAACGTTACAAGTATTATACGAACACATTTACGATTAGTTTATGATATTCAGAGTACATTTTTACTTAGTTCTATTTATTAGTACAGAATAGTACCTAATGAATGGCGGTTATAAAATTCATGATTTCTTTTAATTAATTCAAAATTAATTCTTCATAAATCATTGGTAGGAGTTGCCGTCATCGCCACGCTTACTAGGAGAATTGGCGAACTCTGAACCAGACGAACTTGGACCATAGACGTGCACCGATCCTGTCACCGATCTATATATCGGTCTGGCATTTTTCTAAATGGTAATTCTGCCTTATGTTCGTCAGCTTAACTGTCAACAGACTAACTTAACTTAACTTATCCCGGAATTTTCCTTACAGATTTTTAAGACTCACGGGACGAGCTGGAATGGAAAATTGTCTTATGCATAACCACACGTTTAGTTTACTTTACCTGCATCCTTACGGTCCCGCTTTTTCTCATATATGGGGTAGGCAAAAACCACACCCGTGTTAGTTTGCTCGCGCATGCTATTGTGGGAGCGCCATAATTACACACCATTTTTAATTATGCATGTGGATCTCCGCATAGTAATAATAATTGATTGCCGCAAAGTAACTCCTGATTCTATTGACCACTATATTTTTTTCCAGCATCCTTTAGTCGACTTTTGAAATGGGATGGCAGATTCTCTTACGATGCCATCATGCGACATTTAGTAGTTACTCAATTTTTATAGAATATATATTTATATATAATTTAATAGAGATACTCGTTCGCCTGGTAGAAAGTGCAACGTCTGCCCATAATAAATATTGCGTCGTCCAAAACTTTCCTGTGTGTCACCATACGGCCCTCGTCACTCTGAGATATCAGTTCATAAGTTTCACATGCTTAGTACGAGTAATTACACTAGCAGTGCCCTTCAGACCGAAACACGGTAACGTTTTCACACTACTGCTTGCCCACAGAATAACAGGCCCAGCCCAGACGAATTCCTGGCACCAGTAAAGCTACAGGTGTAAGCTCTCGGGCTCCGTCTATAAATACATAAATCGAACGACGTCTCACGAGTGACATATTTATAAAGTACAGAAATATTCTTTCTTAAACCCTTTAATCCGAATCCAATCAAACTATTCACGTGTCAACAGGCGAACAGAATTAATTATTCATCACTAATTAGCCTTTGCGTACGCTGGAGCGGTAGATCAGAGCGCGCGCATGCCGGAAACAGGAAGAGGGCAATCAACATTCCTAAAAATATCACACATTTGGTGTTCATCCGGCGAGTGTACCGCGTCTCGCCGGCGGCGACCTAGGGTTGACTATCGATCGGTAAGTATTGATATATTTTTTTTATTTATTCCCGTTATACGCATTAATATAACACCAAAATAATATATAAAGCAAACTAACATCCTAAATGTCTCATTACTAAGCACCATCTGGTGGCGGCTTAAGAGAATCTACCACCCCATCTCATCCCGTGGTTGTCGTAAAAGTCGACAGATATCTGAACAAATAAACTGCGGTTGCCAACCCGCCTGCCAAGCGTGGCAAATATAGTAAAAATCCCCTCAAAATTAGAACTACAAACTTTTGTGACAATCTATGGGGTATGCCTATGTCCAGCAGTGGAATGATGGGCTGAAATGATGATTATGATACTGAGCACAGGCCTACTCACATTTCCAGTTTGGAGTTGGCGGAATACACATGTTCTCGAAATACTTTTTTCCACAGTCATACATTTCAGATGTTTCCTCACGACGTTTTCCTTCACCGCTGAGCTCGTGGTAAATCGGCACCTATAATTGCAGAACACTTTTACAGGTGCCGGCACCGGGGATTCGCGTAACTTAAGGCGCCAGGGAGCTGAGCTACCTCGGCAGTCAGACACGATAGTATGCATGAAGTAATAGAAACCAGTTAAATTATTATACAAGTAATATTAGGGTCTGGCGGCCTAATTCATTCGAATATGCTGATCCCAAAGTTTCAAAGTCATGAGAACCAGTGTATAAGGCTCCGCGCAAATAATAGTGTAAAAGTAAATGAGCATGAGCTCACTAACTTAGCTACCACGGGTTTTAGATATTTACAGGATTTTTTTTAATTAGTTTTCTGACCGAGAACCTTTCCGCGGCAATTCTACAGCACAGATAAAACAACACCTCAGTATAGTCCTTCGTTATTTTTTTTCTGATGGTATGTTGATGTTGTTATAGTGTTTTATTTGTTAAGGTGAACTTTTGAGGAAAGGTCACGTTAAAAGTACCGGCAACCGATGTGAGTGCGTGAAAACGCTAACGAAAGTAGAAGAAGCGAAAGATGTGTGTCAGGATCGTAACAAGTGGAAAATGTGGTCTCTTCATACCTCGATGGGAAAGAGGCTTGACTGCATGTTGTTGAATGGATGTTTAAGTAAAATAGTTTTTATTTACTAATATAGAAAATTCTTTTATTATTTAAAGTTAGTTTTTTTTATAATTTTGTATGTTTTTTTAATCACTGTGCTACATGTTGTTTCTTTTTTCTCACCTATTTTTGGAAAGAAGGACATAACTTGTGTTTTTACTTCACCGTAGAGGTGCATTTTCGTTCCTTATAAATATTATTATGTTGCTACCTTTACTATTTGTATTGAAAATACATGCAGTACCATAAACATTTATTAACAAGTTACCCCTGTGTACATAAGGGTTCATTATTAAAAATAATAGGTTAAAGTAATATATTACTATATATCAGTAATATATAACTATAATATTTTTAGTTTTTATTAAAATTTATTTTGAATTAACATAAAAAATTAATAAAGGCCCTCCCAAGGCTAAATTTTGCATACGTTAATTGTAAACATACATCAGTTTTAATTCTCCCCGTATTTTCAGATTACTCAATCTAGGTATTCCACCACAGTTCCAGTTATTATGCCGTGAAGCAATAGTGTATAAACATTACAGAGTTTTGGTGTGAAGGGCTGGACTGGTAGCTAGTGTAGTTACTGGGTATGCGAGACTTTAGAACTGATATCTCAGGGTGGCGCAGTGTGGTGCCACACATAAATTTTCTGGGCGACACAGCATTTGTCGAGGAAGACGTTACACTTACCATTACCTGAATGATTTTCTCGTAAGTATAAGCCGGGTTGCTCGCCTTTAATTTCATAATACGCGAGTAACCTGGGTTCGATCCCCGGAGCCAGCGCCTCTAAAATTGTTCTAAAATTTTAAGTGCTGATTTACCACGTGCTCAGCGGTGAAGAGACGTGAGGAATGACCACTCGTCATCAGAATTCTCAGATTCGATGTCACACTTATGCCATTAAATCAGAAGAAGGATTGAAGCAATGTTAAGGTCAAGGGGAATCTCCGATCTAAAAATTAGTGTCTCACAATGAATTTTGGCAATTATCTAGAAGAACCGTAGTAGCTAGGTGCTGCTTCCTTAAGACGCGAGTGACCTGGGTTCGATTCCCGGTACCGAAACAATTAAAATAATTAATTGCATTTTAATTGCTGTTTTCCACGTGAAGGAAACCATCGTGAGGAAACCTGCATATGTAAGTAATTAAAAATATTTCGACGACATGTTCATTCACATTTCCTTTGAGCTCAAATGACAACGTGAAGTCAGCCAACCCAAATTTGGAGCAGCGTGGCGGACTCTTTCCAGCTCCAAACCCCTCTCAGAAATAATAGGAGGCCTGTCAACAGTGAAACATTTTGTAGGCTGTAACTTTACTTTTTTTTCTAGTGGGTTTTTACCATCCAAAAGTTAACCCGGGAAGTTGATTTACACGTGACGTAAACCGATTATAATTCAGGTATTCCCGTTTCGTCTAAATGAAAAATACTGACTAAATTGGAAAATAATTTTTGGATAAGACACAGCAAAAAATTTTAACATTACGTTGCTGACGTTTGCTCGAATTAGATATACCGATAAAAATTGACTTAGAACCTAAAAACTAAGCAACACCAAAGTAAAAAGAAATAAGACTTAGTATTTTTTCAGTTAATCTACGGTATGCAGACCCGATAAACGTTAGTTAGAAGGCAGGTACACTTTTTCGATAGCAGTCCAAGCCGAGGCATTGACCTCCTTCAGAGGGGCCCTTGGATTGCATCGAGCCCCCCCATGTTAGTCGGTTTCCATTCGTCTACAGGGGTCGGAGTACAGCGGAGCAGCAGAGCGACGTCGAGACGCAGAGCGCCGAGTCAACGCCAGCAGCGACGTTGTACCCATACTTGCGGGCCTTCTGCTCGCGAGTCTCTTCCGACGAAGTTGTAAAAGCCGCCGGGCTAACAACGTTAACACATTCAAAAAAAAAAAAAAAAAGGGTACTGAACCAAAACTTCCTTCACCACAATGAGTGTGTATCCTAAACGAAATTATATGACATTAAATATTTTTTAAGTACCAATAATTTCATGTTATGATCGGATTTTACGGTTCAAAGATATAAAATGTATAATTACATGTCCTCGATATAGGAATCGTAAAGACGTACACCCGTATCCAAATTTAATTTTAGAATTTGTGTTACGCCAAGACTAATTTGAGCGCTTTAATGGAAATAAACAATTACAACACTAACACATAAACAATAAATATTTTAAACATATTATTTTTTACATTCGAGATCTTTGAAATGAACAATAATTTATTATCTGTGTAGTTGTTTTATTTTTATTTTATTGTGATAATATTTAGTAAATGTAAGTAAATGATAATATTATGTCGAAGTTCTATTTTAATTATAATATATATATCACTATTTTAATATCTCTGTAGCTCCAGTCAGAATAAAATAAATTAAAATTGATTGGTTTACGTTGTGCGTTATATTTTTAATATTTTTTTTTTAATTTAACCAACCCTATGTATGCCCGCCAGAATAACTAGGTAAGACCGAAAGCTACTCCTTCCGTCCCATCGTCTTCGCTCTTCGTAACATTAAATGAATGTTCTCATTAATTGGAAATGTATGCACCTTCATTCCGAACGTCCGTAATAAACGAGCTTCCGCCAAAATAAACATAATGTTGAATATATCGTTGAATATATCGTAGATAACTTTAGAGGGTTACTTACAGACTGAGCGCTGTTTACGTCTGTAAATATTAATTACAATAACCAAAAGCTTTCGTTGTCTGTATTGTGTTATAGGTATGTGCTAAACACAACGGCAGAGCGACGATGATGCTATTGTGGACGATTTCGACCATACCGCGCCCTACCCTACCTATTATTTCAGCGGATATTCTATTCTATCATCATCATCATCATTTTAGCCTATCACTAGTCCGCTGAATAACATAGGGGAAATTTTGTCATAGTTGCCACGCTTGGCAGGCGGGCAGAAGAAGATGCTGCTGCCCGTCTTCTGGTTTTAATTTTCCCCCTGTCGACTTATACGAAACCCACTGGATGAGATGGGGTGGTTGATTCCGCTACCACACGGCGGCCACTATTCTATACCGACCAACATTATTATTTGACAATCGACAAACGTGCAACGTGCATGCCAGCTAACGGTTGATAAAATGAGTAATACAACATAAAAATTACCAGTTTACCCGGAAACTAAGATTAACGTTTTCGTTATTGGCGTCAACACTATAATTTTGTAATTTATTACGGTGTAGCTACATCTATGTCGCCACATAGAAGCTCAAGAAATATTGCATACATTCCATAATCGCGCTATGAAAGTTTTCTGAGATGCGAACTATATATACAACATCTAAAAATTACTAGTTGGAGGAGACGTCCTCCCCAGGTACCCTTTTCCTTGGCAATAACATCCGCCAAAATGGGAAAGTTACAATTTCATTTGCGTTTAATTAATTAATCTAGTAAGTCACTTAATAAAACATAACGGTTCGATTAATTTAAATAATACACGTTATACTAGTTTTGTGACGTACATATATCGAGCCTCCGTGTATCGATCGTGACTAGATCCTGTATCTTATTAGTACGCTGACACGTTTAGCAGTATTACCATAAAGGAAATGAAAAGCATGTGGTGGGCGTCACCTGCAGGAAAAGCGTCCACGAGTCACGGCAGGAACTTTTTGTAAATTAAATCATCACCGGCGATGCGTACATCCTCTTTAACGAGAAGCCGCCGACGGATTTCTTCGTACAGTGCCGTCGCCGAAGGAAACCGTGTCGTTTCGATGCGCGGCACACGCCCCGGCTCCGCATATAAATAATAGAAATTATCTAATTGTGCGACGGCAAGTACTACCCGCTACTCGTCGGGAATCGTAATAACGGTCGCATTAACCGCCCAATAATAATCGCTTAGGCGCTTACATTTCAATAAATATTGAAAGTTTTTAAATATCTTTGATAGAAATGTCGATATTATCAATCACCATCTATTACACAGTGATGTGAAACGATAAGCTATCCAAATGTACATGAACGGAAAATAAAATGAATCGCTACACTATTTATCGTTGATATAGAAGACCATTATGTATGAAAAAGAATTCTACATATACATACTTAAAAAAATATTGCATTTTGGTGTAAGAAAATAATGTAGTTCACTGGTGGTGGGATTCCTATGCAGAAATCCGTCTAAGTAGGGACCACCCCAGGGCTAATTATTCTGCCGTGAAGCAGTGGTATGCAAACATAACTGTGTTTCGATCTGAAAAGCAATGAGAACTAGTGTAATCACTGGGCATATGAGACTTAAGAACTGATGTCTCAGTGTGGTGACACAGTAATATTCTGGGTGACACAGCATCTGATAGACAGACGTTGAACTTACCTTTATGTGAACGTTTTGCTTGTATCATTCACTCACCAATCATCACTTTACAATAAAAAAAGAATGTAGATTTTTCTACTGCAGTCCAGTATACTCACTGCTGAACATGTAGACCTTAGTTATGCATTATATACGGGACCATGCTCAATCAGCAGAAATAAGACTATGTTTGGCAGAACAAAGTGCCAAGGGAAAGGGTAGCACCTGCTAGACCGGGTGGTTTGATCTGTTAAGGACGTTTCCTACCAGTACTCTTTGTCTTGTATTATATATAGATAGCATCGATGAAACTAAATTTGGACAATTTAGACATGAGCTATTTCTCGAGCTTCTCATGTGGTGACATATAGACGTAACTATAACGTTGAAGCCCGTGGCAAATGAATCGGATGGGACCCTCTCAATGTAAGGATGCTTAATCAACGTTGGAGTTTCTTTACAATAAATCACTACGTTAAGTACATATGTATAGACGGTGTTAAAATTATTATGCGCATTTTTCCTTGATTTTAAAGTAACTTTTAATTTAAAGAGCGTAAAGTAAAAGTAAAGTAACAGCCTATTGGATTGAAATAATAGTTTTATTTTCAGTCGATTTTTTTATTATAAATCTAGCTGATGCCCGTAACTTCGTCGGCGTGGCTATAGGTTTTTTGAATATCGCGTGGAAACTATTTGATTTTAAATAAAAAGTATCCTATATCCGTCTCCAGAATGCAAGTATATAGATAATGTGCTAAATTTTGTCAAAATCGGTTTAGCGGTTGAACCGTGACTCTTCACGTATAACGAACAGACGAAGGGACAGAGAGAATTACTTTCGCATTAAGTATTCATATGGATTAAGACCACTACCGACCCATCTCATCCAGTGGTTGTCGTCAAAGTCGACAGAAGGAAAAATATAAACCAGGAGATGGACAGCAGTATCTTCCTGGAACATCTGAATAAATAAACTGCGGTTGCCCAACTGCCAAGCGTGGCAACTATGGCAAATTCCAAAATGAGAACTACAAACTTTTGTGGTAATCTATGGGGGAGGCCTATGTTCAACAAAATGCAAATTAAAGCCTTGCATAACACGTCCATCAGCATAGCCTAATTTCTACAGTTCTTCAGATTTTACGCAGGAACCCTGAGTATTTCCGAAATAAAAAGTAGCATAAATTGCTTTGTGAAAAATCCCCTACTTGCTAATGAAAGTCCCGTTAAAATCGATTCATCCGATTCGGAGATAAGCTTGGACATACAAACAGGCAGACAGACATTTTTTTTAAAAACGCGTGTTTTAGTTTGGTGTCCTTCAAATCCTTTGCCGAGTGGTGGCGACTTAAGAGAATCTACCACCCCATCTCATCCCGTGGATGTCGTTAGGCGACAGACGACAAAGTAAAAATGAAAATCAGGAGATGGCCAGCAGCATCTTCCTGAAACATCTGAATAAATAAACTGCGGTTGCCAACCGGCCGGCCAATCGTGGCAAAATCGTGAGAAAAAAGTGAGAGCTACAAACCTTTGTGGCAATCTATGGGAGAGGCTTATGTTCAGTAGTGGACTAATGATAGGCTGAAATGATGATGATGATGAAGCAAAAGGTTCCCGAAGCCAACAGTTCTTAAGTCACGTATGCCTTATATTTACATTAGTTACAGATCCCTTCAAACCGAAACATAGTGGTGTTTGGACACTACTCCTTGAGGTAGAATAACTGGTACTGCAATGGTTACTCAGCCGGACCCCTGCGTAGGACTCCACTACCAGACTAGACATGGCTCAGAAATAGTATAATAATGTAATAGCATGTTTAATTTATAGACATAAGTAAATTAAATCTGAAATTTATAACGTGTAATTGCAATCCGTACTAACGATACGTATTTATTGTATTATTGTTACCTCCGGTATCCGGGATACATCAAAAGCATAACTCAGTCTTGAAAAAGAAAACAATGACATTTTATCTATTCATACAATGTTTGCAGCCTGTTGGCTTCTAGCCCGTCACTATTTCCAAATGCATTCACGAGTAAACCATTCAGTCTTTTTGTTGTTTGTGATCCTGGTGTCTTTATTTACCTGGGACTTTGCCAAATTCTTATGGAATTGCAGATGCAGTGTTGGTTGGAGTCATGCTGTCTGGTAGATAAAATATTTATACATACATACATTCACGCCATTTTTCCATTGGGGTAGGAAGAGACCACATTCGTATCCCAGTTTACGCCTCGGTAAAAGACGCGTGTCGGGTGGCGAACCACGTTGCAGCCATTTTGGTAAGAGTTTAATCTCCCTGCTACCTATTGCGTTCCTGTAGTTCGAGTAGCTAGGAAAGATATTGTCCTCCCAAACAGAGTGTCCTCCCGTATGATTGGGTAACGGTAGCCTAATTTTGCAGTCGCCTGGTCCCTGAACAGATCGGCACGTTTACGACTAGGCAAGGCCCTCGCCACACAGCCATCGAGACGGCAACCACTGGCTGGCAGTAAGGAAAGCGGAAGTTGAGAAAGAATAAAATGTAGAAGTTGGGAGAGAAAAAAAATAAGATGTAGGATGCTGCCGTTTCGGAAGGAGCAGGAGCAGACAGCAGTATCTCGGGAGGCCGGGGTCACTTACCTGGTATTCTACCGTATTTGCAGGACAAGGGAACTAGGTCGAGTGCTCACTGACATGAAAAGAAATAAATAAAACCTAGCAACATAGGTGGAGCGACGATCACGATTTAACGGAAAGTCGATAGATGGAAATGACTCAGGACCTTGCTTTGTGGCAATCTATGGGGGAGGCCGTGTGATGGCGGCCACTGAGAATCTACCATTCCATCTCATCACAGGCATCGACATTGACAGAGGGAAGATGCAGCAGCATCTTCCTGGAACATTTGAATAAATAAATTGCGGTTACCAACCCGCTTGCCAAGCGTGGCAACTATGGCAAAAGCCCTCCAAAATGAGAGCTATAAACTTTTGTGGCTACCTATGGGGGAGGAGGACTGTTTAGCAGTAGACTTGTGATAAGCTGAAATGATTATGATGATAATTGGGAAGGCCTATATTAAGAAGTGGACGTGGAGTCAGCAGATTGAGATTTAAAAAAGTTAAATAACAGCCTATAAATGTCCGACTGCTGAGCCTCATTTTTGGAGCCGAGACCTCCGCCACGCCGTCCACTGTGGGTTAATAGATTTCACGCGTCCTCGTATATCCATTTCTCAGACATGCAGGATTCCTCGCAATGATTTCCTTTATAGGACTCCTACCTCAAGAAAAGATTAGACAGGGCTCAAAAATAGTATAATAATGTAAATAGTATGTTTAATTGACATGTGATAGAGGCTTCGGCGTGCGATCGCGAATCCGCCTGCCAAACCTGGTGATTACAAATCCCACTACCCGTAGAGGCCCACGTTTAGTCTAGACGAATACATCTGGTAAAGCAAATAATATGTAGTAGTTAAATGCAATATAATAATTGATCATAAAGTTTATATTATATTCCGCATTTTCCACATACGAGTAGTAGGCGTTATCAATTATTAAGAACTGATTTATATGTGAATGAATTTTAAACAACACCCCATTATCACCACTATACGGATAAAGTGACGAAGCAAGCAAAACGATCACCCGATAGTAAGTGCAACGTCTGTCCATAACATATGCTGTGTCACAAAAAAAATTTGCGTGTGTGGTGCCCACACTGCGCCCGTCACCCAGAGACATCAGCTCTAAGTCTCATTTGTCCAGTGATAACGCTAGATCTCAGTGGCCTTCAGACCGAAACACAGTAATGTTTACACTACTGGTTCACGGCAGAAAGGGGTGGTACCTACCCAGACGGATTCCTGATTAGGAATCCTACCATCTATAATTATATAAGTAGTACGAATGCAGGACGCAAATTAAGTAAATAAAACCAGGTATAATCTTGTATTTAATTAAATCACAAATAATACTCCCCTATTGTCTTATAGTTAAGAAATGTTATACAAATCTATCTATTATTATACAATAAGGCAAAGAACATGTGAGAACTATTTCATGGTTATAAAATATATTTGGAATTAGAATGACACATTTTCCTTTCCTATACTTGTACTATAACTTGCACTATAATATCTCCCGCGCATTTGATGGCTACCGAAAGAAATCGAAAGTTGTCACTATGGTCGAAAATCAGCCAGACGATAATCATTGGATTTCCAGCTGAAGTCGATCGGCCATTTGAAACACTGAATTGGAAGCCGAAAGGCCAACAGTGCTACAGATTCAAAAAAACGAAGTGGGTGCCTACTTATTTACTCTCTTTGATCATATTTCACACAGCAATGTCATTGCTCTGAGAAAATTACACAGAGATCAAATTTTGCTTTGCTTTGCCTGTGTGTGTGTGTATGTAATTAACAATGTAATAATAAAATCTTTCCATGAAATTTTCATCCACTGCCAGTCGTCCGAATATTTTGAAATTTTGCACATGTGTTATGGACCGATGACAAATACAATTCTGTCATGGGTATTCTCACCAGGATCATCAGCTAATTGCTGTTCAGGCGTGTTCTTTTAGTCTTAAACTGTAATATTATTATTTTTTAATATTTATACATGCTAAGTGTGATAAGTGCTTAAGAATTTTTAGGTGTAGGTGTCACATAGTTTTTGCTCGTAAAATAAAGATAAAATTTCACCACAAGATCTCTAAAATTCTTCAAAGCCTATACCCGCCGATTCATTGAAACATTTTTTTAAGAAAATAATGTAAACACATTTAAAACCCGTTACAATCTTGACGCAACAAAAATTTTACATATTTTTATAATAAAAAAAAAACTAAACTACATCATTATCACGAATTAGTACACCTCATTAACGGTCCACTGCTGGACAAGCTACTCCCACATAAATGGGGGTTAATTGACATACTTTCCACCCCTGGCAGCCAGATTGCCAACCAACGTCAAGGAAGTTGAAATCCGTCCTCAGGTTTTTTATTTCCTTAGTCGTCTCTTAGAATGCATTGTTTTTTTTTATTTTAGCCTTTCCAGCTTATAATAATTTTTAATTTTTCATTGTATGCTATTTGATGATAAAAAAGGCGAGTTACCTTAAAAGCCACCGATTCTTTAAAGACTTTCCACTAAACATGCGATGGTATTTTGAACTTTATTTTGTTTAAAAAAAAACAGTCGCGGTAAAGCATCCGAACGGTGGCCATTGCTATCAAATGATCATAAAACATATAATTTGATTTAGCTGCCTGCTGATTCTTGAACCCAAAATATATTTTTTTATGATATTTTAAATTGATCGAATAAAAAAGAAAAAATAGGGATGAGTACTTGTCATAATATGAAAAGGTTTTACTTCCTTTTCTGTTATGGTGCTTTGTTTTAGTCGCTGTAACATGAACTTTACAAAATATTAAAGATTCTGGTAAGTCAAAGAAAAAAATCTAAGGGAGTTATTGCCATGCTATCTGTTGAATTACCAATGACACAAGATTTTTAAAACAGAAAACTTTTAGATAGGATACACTTTCTAATAAAGAATCATACATTAAATCATATTCTACAGACTTACTTCATAATTTTACGTAGCAATAAAGTATACGAAATAAAGGAAAATGCAACGGCATGGAATGCAGAAAGTATTTTTTATTGTTTATGATCGGAGCAAAAAATCATAGCCCAGCTAATATTTTTGAAAATAAACATCAAATATTTTATTTTAATATTCTCTCAAAAGTTGGCAACCCTCAGAAATATGAAGACAAGTGGAAAGTGGTAACAGCTTGTGATTTATAAGGCAGTACAACGAACTCACATTCATTACACTATTACAATTAATTATTACGAAGTAGAACGTTTGCGTGACTTTTTTTTTGGAGACAATTATATCGACAGTCTGTTGTATAAAATGCATCAGTTTGGATTTAATCCAATAAATGCTTAATTTTTACTTAACTTCCTCCTACACATAATACAGTCTCACTTTCGAGGTCGTGATGAGGAGATCTCCGTCGAAGAATTTCGTCTCGATGACCACGTTGCCACTGAAAAAGGAAATTTATTATTCTAACTTAAGAATAATGTTTTTGAACTGATTTTTTTTTAATAGCAAACGAACAAGCGGCTCGCCTGACGGTACGTGATCACCGCCCATAAATATCCTCTATACTAGAGGAATTATGGTAGCGTTGCCGGCCTTTTAGAAAGGAATAGGCATTTTTCTTAAAGGTACCTTAGTCACATCAGTCCGGGAGAACTGCCGCCGTCGGTAAATTCCACAGCGCGGCCGTGCGTGGTAGAAAATTCTTTGAAAAACGCACTGTGGTGGAATTTTCAGTTACGCCCAAGGTGCGATAGTGAAATTCGGCGGCTGGAATTAATCCGCCAACCCGCATTGGAGCAGCGTGACGGATTACTCCTAGCTCCAAAACCCTCTCAGAAATGAGAGGAGGCCTGTGCTCAGTAGTGGGGCATTTATAGGCTGAAACTTTACTTTTTTTTTATATGTTTCACTTCTGTCACGTGTACTGAGTTGCACGCGCTTTCATTTCATTATTGCCTATTTATGACTGTATAAATGAGGGTCAACCGAAATAATATGCCATTATCCTATTAATTATCAGTTTCGATAAAATTCACACAGAAGCTTTTAAGAAAGAAAAAAAGAAAGAAAAAGCAAAATATAGCAAAGACCGCTGACGTACAAAACATACATTTACAAAACAACATTGACATAAAAGTAACCAGAAGAAGTAGAACCTTACCACTAATCTTTTATCTAAGTTGTACGTTTGGCCATTTGTATGTACGTCGAAGGTCATGCCAAAAGGGGTTTAGGGGTTAAGAAATCGATCAAACGTTCGAATTAAAAACATGATTTAATAAAAGTATGTATAGTGCCATCTAAGGTCAACTTCAAATATTCGCTTTTAAAATGGCGTAACTGACACAGTATGTAAAGGACTTTTTGTTTTATTTAAAACAGTTAAGAGTATCGTCATGTTTTCTAATTTATAAAAAATCAGCTCACGACACTAGATGGCGCTGTTCCTTAACTTCTCTTTGAAGATATATGAAAAAATATAAATATATTATTACATTAGTCAAAAAATTCTTACTCCCCGTTGCGTTCCCACGAGCAGTATAGTGACAGCATTGCATATTATAGTGTTATTCTGCACCAATAATGACTTTCCGAACAATACCTTAGTCGCCTCTTACGACACGTCGGCAGGAAGGTAGGTGCTATTCTACTCTGCCAACACCTATCGGCAGAGTAGAATATTATATATTATGTACATAATATTTGATAATACTCACTTCAAAACGTTAGCGGGCATCATCTGTGACTCTGGGGCGGACTCTATCATAGATTGCCACGTATTTTCAGAATTTGGTATAACATAGCCAAATTCAAAGAACCATTCCTCGAGGCAGCGCCCTTTGAATAGTACTTTCTGTAAATGAGACATTTTACATGACAGATCATTTTCTTGCAAAGTAATCGATACTGTTACGATTCATAGTGTCACCACTAGATGGCGGTATCCTACATTTTTATTACCAAATGTGAGAAAAATTACATTTTGCTGGTGGTAGGATTCCTACTTCTTATCGTCTAGATAAGTACCACCCCAGGCCAGTTATTCTGCCGTCAAGCAGTAGTGTGCACACATTACTGTGTTTCAGCCTGAAAAGCACTGGAGCTAGTGTAATCACTGGGCATATGAGATTTAAGAAATGATGTCTCAGGGTGACGGGCGCAGTGTGGTATCACACAGTAATTTTCTGGGTGACACAGCATTGTCAAAAGTGTGTGGCACTACACTGCGCCCGTCACCCAGAGACATCATTTCTTAAATCTCATATGCCACTAGATGCATAACTCATATGCTACTGCTTCACGGTAGAATAACTGGCCCTGGGGTGGTACCTGCCTAGACGGATTCCTGCATAGGAATCCTACCACTAGTAAACAGCATTTGTTAATGGGCTTTGATGGTAAGCATAATGTCTGCACTTACCATCAGGTGAACGTTCTATTGGTCTCGTCACTTTATCCAATAAAAAAAAGAATTGGTGACGGCTGTTGTCGGTATGTCAATGCACGCTATACTACGCCCGGAGGGGGGTTGAATGAAAACGTTGATATGCAAATGTTGACGTATGTATGTAAAGGCAGAAGCGGATTTAAGTCAAATGGCACCCTAGGCGATAATGCGCCCCAGACCCATTACGATAAAGCGCCCTGGACTTATTGCAATAAAGCGCCCTTCTTGTTCTGTAATAGTATTATCAATAAATTTTTAGCAGTTTTAACAATTTCATACTTATTAGTTCTAACAAAATAATTCTACTCTTGAAATTAAAACATCTTTCAAACATCGACGACCGTAACCAATCACTATTAATCTTCATGCGCCATTTAAATATTACGTGCGAGAGCCTCGCAGGCCTAAGCCTAAATTCATCACAATTTTAGGTAAACAGTGTAACAAGCCGAAAGGGGGATGAAAGAACCCATCAAATCGCAAAAAATATAGCCGTTCAAGAATAAATACCTACTTCAACAAAATATTTGGAGCACCTGAATTAATTTATCATTATCTGTCTCCCGCATAGTCAAAACAATAGAGAAAATTTTATGCCCCCGCTTGTTATAATGTTTGCCAAGAACCTTGTAATCTCTCAAACAGTTAACAACTACTATAAAAAAAGCTAAACGTTGACTCTGTGATGCAGTGGCGCAGATTCTATTCTACGGAACGAGAATTCGAGGTCCGTACGGAACAAATATTTGGATGGTTGCTCCAGGGCTGCATATTTAGGACATATTGTCTGACCTATCTGGGACATGATGACAAAGTTATGTTAGTAAATAGAATTACGAAATACTACAGTTACGGTAAGGTAAGGTCAGGAGTCACTGAGTTGTCACTTAGCAATATTAAGTGCCAAATTTGCCACTAGCCGTGTATTCTCCACTTGGTTAAAGTGACTAGACGAGCAAAACGTTTACCTGATGGTAAGTGCAACGTCTGCCCATAACAAATGCTGTCACCCACAACAACGAGTGGCACCACCCCGCGCCCGTCACCTTGAGACATCACTTCTTAAGTCTCATATGCTCAGTGATTACACTAGCTCTCAGTGCCCTTCAGACCGAAACACAGTAATGTCTACACACTACTGCTTCACGGCAGAATAACTGGCCCTGGGGTGGTACTTACCTAGACGGATTCCTGCATAGGAATCCTTCCACCAGTAACATGTGTGAAAAATTATAAGTATATAGAGTAAGGGATCTCAAAACAGGACAGGAGGAACAGGAGCCCTGTCACCAAGCCCAGGATGTTTATGGGTCGTTACTATAATATTGGTGGTATTTATTATTCCAATTTAAAGGGTGCTCCACCTGTTCAAGACGAAACCGGTCCATTGACTCCACGGAACTAAAATTCATCTCGCGGGAGACAGATCGGCATTTCAATATCCGCTTCGGAACACGAGCTTCGTGTTCCATGTCCGGATTCGACATATCTTCATTATGTTGCCATAGAATTTTTCCTGTAATATGTTTGAAGCACTATTAGTAAAGTTTTTATGATTACGTTTTTTTTTAATATGGGATTAAAAAAAACGAAGCTCCTACTATAATCTCTCCCGTATCGTTTTACAGACATAAATTTCATTAAATTTCCAGATGTTTGTATAAAATTGTTTGCTTGGGTTGGGATTTGCATCCAGGACAGGCTGCGACTCTGACCACTGACTTCATAAATAAAACAAGTTTTAGAAGTCGCTGGATTCAGTGTCATTTAGAGAGTCTCTCTTAATTTGTTAACATAATTTTTTTTATGTATTATGTAATTAAGAGCATGAAGGGTTGTTTGGCAGATGAAGGTGCCCAGGAAAAGGGTAGAGGCCAGATTGGGTGGTCTAGAGAGGATGTCTCCTCCTACTAGTAATTATTTGGATGTTGTATATATAGTTCACATCTCAGAAACTTTCACAACGCGATTATGGAATGTATGAGATATTTCTTGAGTACACCTGAAGCGACATAGATGTTGCTACAGTTGTAAGGAGACATACATCCGATTTTCTCCAAGATGTCAGCCTCATCTTTAAGTGGGTGTAGCACAATGTAGTGGGTGTAGCACAATGTAGTGGGTGTAGCACAATGTAGTGGGTGTAGCACAATGTAGTGGGTGTAGCACAATGTAGTGGGTGTAGCACTATGTAGTGGGTGCTGACAAAGGAGACTGGCGACTACCAGATGTCGGAAATAACATCTGAATTAATATTTGGGTCGCTTTAGGAAAGGCCCATATCTAGCAGTGGACTACAACACTGGTGAAAAAGAATATTCATAGTTAAAAACAAATATTACCTGTATCTGCATCACGAAGGTTCATCCAGTTACTGTTTAAATATGTGATGTAAGTTATTAATAATAAGGAAGTCAAATAAAATATGCGCACTGTTGTAAAGATGCATACACCAGCCTAAAGCAATCTACAATCTATATTAAAAAAAAAGCAGTAATAGTTTCTTTTTTTCTGATTTGTTATTTTAGCAGTGGATTTCGAATGGGAATGGCTCAGTAGTTACATGTGGTGTTCACATTGACAGAAGTTGTACTTAAAATGTAGATATACGAGGGTGGATTGAAAAGTACTCGGCCTAACCAAGAAAATAAACACATACTAAATCAGTTATATTTTTATTTTTCTACATAATCACCATCAAGTTCAATACACTTTTGCCACCTCCCCTTCCAAGCATTTAGACCGTTAAAAAAAAATGATTCTTCCTTAGAGTCAAAATATGCGTCTACAGCTGCTTTGACCTCGTCGTTTGTCGAAAATCTTTGACCTCCCAAGTGCTTTTTTAGGTTAGGGAACAGAAAGAAGTCTGATGGTGCCAGATCAGGTGAATACGGCGGATGCGGTAACAGTTCAAAGCCACAGTTGTGAATTCCAGCCATTGACTGTACTGACGTGTGAACACGGGCGTTATCTTGATGAAACAGGACTTTTCTTCTGAGCATTCCTCGACGTTTTTCTTTTATTTCCTCTCGTAAACGACGTAGTAAGGTGCAGTAGTAATCAGAGTTTATAGTCTGCCCCTTTCAAGATAATCAATCATAATCACACCTTTCGAGTCCCATAATACTGAAGCCATCACCTTATTTGCCGACAAAATCGACTTAGCCTTTTTAGGGGGTGGTGAACCAGGTCTTCTCCACTGTTTTGATTGTTGTTTTGTTTCCGGTGTACAGTAATGAACCCATGTTTCGTCCATAGTAACAAAACGATTCAAAAAATCATCTGCATCGGCTTCAAATAACTCCAAACAGTCGCGTGAAATAGTCAATCGCGTCCTTTTTTGTTCAACTGAAAGCAGTCGCGGAACCCACCTCGCAGACACCTTGTGGAAACCCAACTCGTTGACAATGATGTTTTGAGTTCGTTCATAAGAGATGCCTATAATCTCGGCTATCTCTCTAATTTTTAATCTGCGGTCTCCCATTATTAAATCAAGTACTTTTTTAATATTTTCGTCAGTAGTTGACGACGAAGGCCTTCCAGAGCGGGGTTCATCTTTCACACTCTCTCTACCACGCTTAAATTCTGCTATCCATTTTTTGACGGATGAATATGACAGAGCACAATCGCCTGATGTACTGACCATGTCATCATGGATGGCTTTTGATGATAGCCCCTTCTTATGGAGGTACTTAATGACGGCACGCTGCTCGATTTGCTCCATTCGCGGAAATTATGACTGATTACTTTGTTAATAAATTTATAAAACCACAACTAATTATCGCACACGTTTCGAACTTCACACAATGAACTAGTCTGAACTGAACTAAATAATGTGGGTAGATTTGATTTTTAGAATTGAATGGATCTGTGTTAGGCCGAGTACTTTTCAATCCACCCTCGTATCAACGGAATTGAGAATACAAGCTGAGCACACTATTGCAAGTATTTTAAAAAGAAATGTCTGTCAGTATTTTAGTAGTTTAACTTCATTTGCCTTCCTGGTGCTTTTACAATGACATTGCAAGTCAGCACAAATTATCTAAAGAGCATATTCTGCACTGCTAAGATAAAAAAGACATAGAGGGTTGAAATATTTGCCAAAATTACTTATGTTAAGGATATATTCAAAGCTTTGATATATGTAAAGATGCCTTAGAAGTTAGTTAGTCAAAACAATATTGCCAACACTAAATAAATTGTGTAATGCAATTGGAAGTTAGTGGTAAGATAAAACAGTGAGGACCTGCACATTTTTATACAATTTTTTTTGTTATTAAATATCGCTATCTAATATTTACCTCACAGGAACCTTTAGTAAACAACAACAGATTCATTGACTTCCTGTTAACTTACTGAGACTCTCATGTCTCACTGATAAGTGATGCAGGTAGGCAAGTTAACTCAAACAAAGTGCTCAACAAAATATACTTTTGTTCACACCAAAATCCATTTTCTGCAATTAATACCAAACTTTTTTCATCTGTGGTAACTGTAATTATCTAGGTACAGTAATTCACCATGAAGCAGTAGTGTACAAACATTGTTTCAATTTGAAGGGTACTGTTAGCTAGTGTAATTACTGGGCATATGAGACTAAAGAAGCATATGAGTCTCATGGTGATGGGTGCAGTGTTGTGCCACATAGGAATGTTCTGGGTGATACCGAATTCATTATGAGCAGACAGTGCACTTATCATCAGGTGAATGATTTGTAAATCTCGTCAATTTCTTCAATAAAAAATAAATAAAAAATTTGATAATTACATATACATCAGAAATGGTAACAAAAAAGCTTAAGCTTATGTAGATATGTAAATCACATTTTAAGCAGCAATAGGTTTAGGTTACGCACTACGAAACATTTATGTTGCAGCATTGAGCTCGCTATTCAACTAATGTCATGAACCACCTCCTAGTAGAAGTTTTGACACTTAGTAAGAATGGTTAACAGTAATATTAGTAATGTTAATAAATAAAAATAATTATCATCGTCAAAATTAAATTCTAAATTTGAAATCTTTTCTGTTTTAAATTTATTATGTTAAATAAAATAAATCTGTGTGTGTCCGTCAAAAGAAATCTGTATTTTATTATTCTGGATGTATGTAATATCTTAAGTACCTCTATTGTAGTACACACAAACAACATTAGCAGTTAAATGAATCAGATTTTTTTACATTTTTAATGATCTGTTTATTTACACCAGTAAACATTAACATAAGTGTATTTATCATTATTTGTAAGCGCAGATATGACATATGGTAGACAGTCATTAAATTAAGGAATAATCCTCATAAAATTGTAAATGAGCCTGATTATAAGGTAAATTAAAAATCGAATTTATAACAGCAATCATTTGGACCAAAATTAAGATACAATATGGAAGGGTTTTATTCACATTTACATAAGACATGGAGTTTGTTAATATATGTATAAGTCAATTTGTAATAAGCAATTGAATAAAATATATGTACGGGTATTAAATAATACTTTTATTGATCCTAGGTTCATAATTTAAACCAAAAGGATACATTTGAAAGCCTCTCAAAATAGTTTCCACACGGTCTTGTCGGTTTTCTTCTACAGATAGAACTTCGGTCATCGTAAACGGTCTAAATTAAATATCTGGCAGATAAAATTTAAGATTCAATTTATTTCATAAAATTCATTCAATATTACAAATAATTTAGAGAAAATATCACAACAAAAAACGTCATAATAACCAGTGTTGCTATAAATGACAGGGTAGTAGATAGCGAAGAGTATTTTGGAAAAAATGGACTTTTGGCGCCAACTCGAATAGTGAAATTTGTAATTCCTGTATATATATTGAGTTTTTATGTATAATAATGCTTTTATGACAAATGGAATTTTAATTACAAAATAATTACAGATTTTTTTTAAATTAATTTGTGGGTACCGACGTAAACTTTTTCAGTGTCCAGTAATATTTTCAGGTATAAGTATAACATATAAAGCATCCTGCAAAATAAATACTCAATATTGAACATCAAAACGGATGATTATAGCGCCAACTCGAACAGTGACGGTAATGTTTTCACGTAATTTATGTTTATATTTTGAGTTTCGATGTTTAATATATTATTAGAGATAGTTTATTGCGCAGCAGTAAGTGCTCGTGAAAGTGTACAGTGATTTAATAATTAAATTCAATACCAAAAATTAACTTTTTTTTTTCCATCAGTCCATCTTAACTCTATCATTTTACTGTCTATCGAAATTTTATAATCTTGCAGCTTACTTCATTCTTCTTGTTTTTATGCTGGCAATTAGCTACCAAATCGAACAATTTTGTTAAACAATTTATTTTTAACTAAGACTTCGATCGACAGAAAGTTTATTTTTATTTTGTATGAGTACTTGTCATTTGTGCATAGAAAGGGACGGAATGACGATATTTACACATAACTTGTTGGGAATAAAATGATATATTTGGTAATTGGTAATAATCATGTGTTCTTGTTGTCTCTCCTAAATAGTAGTGAATATTATAGCATGATTTCAAAAAACAATATTTAGTTGATTTGATGTTCACTGTTTTAGACGATCTATCGAATTTAACATATATAATTACTTACGTTATTTATTTGACATTAAAGCGGGATTAACATTACAAAATTAGTGGCATGAAATCAATTTCATCAACAATTTTTCGTGTAAACCTCCAAACTCTCGACTAAACAATTTTGTAATGCATGCATTGGTTTCATGACACTAAAATAGATTCTACTAGTGGCATGCAACTAATGTTCCTCGCATAAACTCAACGTGAACCTGGTGTCGTGAAAGCTTCTGGACATGTTTTTGTCGCCGTGTAGATCTTTACGCGTTGAATGTGGCAAACCAGCGCTGGAATGGATTATTTTCTTACAAGATATCTTTTTTAGCGTATGCATGACAACATTGTATATAACAATATAAAGCTTTCATGTTGAGGGGGCCATGATCACAGAAACACTAAATTTCAATCTAAATTTCAAACTTTCATGAGTACCGAAAAAAAATGAAATTAATTTCAACATGCCCGAAAGAAGTTTGGTAATTTATATTCCGTTTAACATTTCAGAACGGTTGATGAATAAGTACTTATCCTTTATTATCATATTAATGTATTAAATGCTATAAAATTAGGGTATTGATAAACTGAATGATTGTACTTTCGCAGGGGAGACAACCGGAAAAAAAATATTATCAACACTCCCATTGTCCATCCTACCTGGCTTAAAGTGGATTCTCGGACATACGTTTCCGAGTGCTCCCATATGTTGAATTTTTTTATGGTGGCTACGGAATAACTGTTAATTTTATGGGGTCTGGTTTTGGAAAATCCCTTTATTTAATCTATGGTACAATGTGACAGAACAAATACATATACTTTTCTATTATTTTATAAATTACAAAATAAAATGTATAAAGGCTTTTCCCGAATTTTGGCGTTTTATTGTACTGATAAAATACAACCGTGTATTTCGTCACTTTTTACCTCTGCTTTAACAACTCGAAAAGGAAGCCTTGGCAATCTAGGTTATGTTTTTAGAAGAACGAAAAAACATGATAGAGGCGGTCCTTCGGCGCTTTTTACGCCTGTACCAGTAAAGCCCAATCCTGATGACATAAATATAGGAGAAGAATTCACAGGACGATTAAAGAAACAAGATTTATTAAAAGTTCTTAATAAATTTTACCAGAAACCAGAAGTCAGATTGCTCGCTGCAGAGAATGGTTTAGATGATCAGCTGTTGCATCAGTCTTTTTTATCATTTAGAAGACATTGTTTGGAACATGATTTACCTCCAGATTTACATATAACAATTAGTGACATTTTACATGGTAAGCTGGCTAAATGCTTACAGTTGTATACTCTACTATTTGTAATGTTTCTCTTTTAAATTTTTCTATTGATAGTAATTAAAGTAGTGATTGTGCTATTATATTTATCTTCAGTAATTAGCAAAAATTGCTGTTAAAAATATAACAAACTTCATCTGTATTAAAAAAACATTATTTTTCTAAATATTTTATATTTCAACATTTGAATTTTATTAATAGGTGCTGGTCATGTTGATGATTTATTCCCATATTTTCTTCGACATGCCAGATTAGCATTTCCACATCTAGACTGTTTAGATGACCTCAAGAAAATATCTGATCTGAGAACTCCTGCGAATTGGTAAGTTCTTGAGTAAAACTTTGTTATTGTTTTCACTGACTACAGAATTAACAACTATCCTAAAATGTATTTTTTTATTTTATACCCATAACAGATGCTGTGTTACTCAGAATATTTCTGTGTAGCACCATGTTGCGCCTGTCACCCTGAGACATAAGTTCTTAGGTCTCATATGCCCAGTGATTACGCTAGCTCTCAGTGTACTGCAAAACGATTGCACCATTACTGACCCGTTTGCAGACTACTACTTCATGGCAGAATAACTGTCCCTGTGGTGGTACCTACCTAGATGGAAAAAAGATAGAGTAAAGATACCACAGTCCCATTAGACAGTTTTTGTTTTGT
This sequence comes from Luehdorfia chinensis, assembly GCA_019845155.1. Taxonomy (NCBI): domain Eukaryota; kingdom Metazoa; phylum Arthropoda; class Insecta; order Lepidoptera; family Papilionidae; genus Luehdorfia; species Luehdorfia chinensis. The sequence goes on from JAHVAK010000022.1 coordinate 53,935, forward strand.
TTTTAAATATTTTGTCACTAAGATTTCTCATGCAACTCTCTGGAGATCAACAAATTTTTGTACAGTGCAGGTCAGAGCATGTGATCTGTAGTACAGAAGCCAAACAAGTAGGCGAGCTATGGTGCCAAACAAGCCGTTAAAAAATTTGCTGTTTACGTTGAAAAATTACATATTGATAACTTTAGTCGTTTTAAGTTCTGAAATTTTTGACAGGTAGAGGTAATGAGTACTTTTCTGCGCTTATAAAAATATGTTTGAAACATTTGAAGTAAAGTAATATAGGAATTATAAATGACCGCTGACTAGGAATATATTAGGAAGCAACTGCATTAGTGCTAGGTTATCCACACTGCAGTCACCAAACCACCTGTCAAGTGTAGTGAGTAAGGGCAAAACTTTCATGAAATGGATGCTAAGTTTTACAGCGCTTTCTGGATAGGTCTGTGTCCAGCAACAGATTCCAAAAATCTGGTGAAAAAACAACAATAATTACATAATTTTCAGGTACCCTCAAGCTCGTAATTTTAATAGAAAAATAATATTTCATGCTGGACCTACTAATTCTGGTAAAACTTATCACGCAATGGAGAGGTTCCTTAAGGCAAAGTCTGGTGTTTACTGTGGACCATTAAAATTGCTAGCAACTGAGATTTATCACAAGTCTAACAGCAAAGTAAGCAATTTTCTTCTATAAGGTTTTGTATTAGTTAAATGATTCTTTTTTATGCCTTTGAATATTATATAAGAGAATAATAATACGAAACTTCTGATTTTCTGACTTTTGGGTCCTCCCCCGAGAGAGAGAAAAGTCTGTCATCCTGTGACTCCACATGTCTAAAAAATATTTTTATTTCTCAGGCTTGCCAGTTTCAGAGTACTGGTAAATAAGCACTTAAAATAGAAAAAACAATTTGAGACATGTGGTCACCAGGGCATCTCATCACTAATTTACCACAGCCTGTCTTAGAGATACCTACTTTTTCTTTAATAAAGAGAATTAATGCTTATCATTTATTACGACGTTTTTATTATCTTGCTTTAGTGGATGTCCATTTGGGTCAAATTTAGTAAATGAGTTTTAACAAACTTCCAAGGAGTTAGAGATTTGAAACTTTAAACTTCGCTTAGTACTGGATGACAATTAATTATCAACTCACTTGCTTAACTGTCCATCTGTTTGTTTGTCTGTTGGGCACAAAATTTGCAATTGATTATTCATCCATACATACATACATACAGTCACACCACTTTCCCATTGGGGTAGGCAGAGACCACATCCTTCCACTTGCTACAATCCTGACACACATCTTTAGCTCCTTGTACTTTCATTAGCGTTTTCAAACACGCTTGTCAGTTGCGGGTAATTTTAATGTTAAAGTAACTTTATGCTTTTAGTCCATTTTAAAAATGTGGTACAAAAAAGTTTTTTATACAATATTTGTACATATCAGAGCTTTATAGATCGTTCTTTATAAAATACATACTTTGATGAGGAATTAACATATAAGTACAATTAAGTCTTTTTTGTTGATTTCAACCATGATGACCTGGATATGTTATATGCCATACGTCATAAGTATTCTAACAACGACACTTTCTGATATCACTAACTTTTTGAATCTGATGTAACATCTAAAACAAAGTGTGATGTGAAAAGTAAAACTTATATATTCATATTAGAAATTTAATTTAAAAAAAATTAAAATAACATGATTTAACAAAAGTTTTGCTCACTGTAAAACAACTGCTTAGTATATAAACAATTATAATTTAAGTAACCAATGAATATTAATTAAGAATAAACATTGCATGAAAACTCAAAGTCGATCTTGATATTTTACACTCATAGCATTTTGTTTAATTATAAATCAAATTTAAATTAGAATAAACTTGTCATTATTGTAGGGTACCCCATGTGATCTAATTACTGGTGAAGAGAGGCGGCATGCAACACAATATCAAACAGTAACAGAAAGCATAGAAGTTGAAGACAAAACAGAGACTGAAAATTATTTATTAAGTGAGCCTGAACTAACTCCGTCTAGTCACATTGCTTGTACAGTTGAAATGACTTCCTTAAATGACTCCTGTAAGTATGGTTTCTGTTCTTAAGAGTGATGGCCAAAAATTATTTAAAGTAATTCAAATAAAACTATTATTCCATTTTCTTGCAGATGAAGTTGCAATTATTGATGAAATACAGATGATTGGAGACAGAGGGAGGGGCTGGGCATGGACTAGAGCAGTGTTAGGTAAACATGTTTAAATATGTTCTTAATTATTAAAAGTCTCCATAAAATCATTTTATTTTTGATTTATCTCCATCAAAATTGTTTTACTGTATTATTTAAAAATCTTTTCTAATGTAACAACTAATTTCCTAGGACTTCAAGCCGATGAGATCCATTTATGTGGTGAAGCAGGTGCAATTAATCTAATAGAGGAAATTTGTTATACTACTGGTGAAGAAATTGAGGTAAGCTTTTTGAGACAAAATATTGAGTATTGCAAAGAAAAGTTATTAATACATCAAAAATCTTTACTGCATCAATAACTTTTTAAATTCAATTCATTATTTCTAATCTGTTATTTGTAATTAAAAATTCAACACAAATTAAAAAGCAATGATGTTGTTGCCTCGATCAGAAATCAGCCGGAAGAACATAATTCATCATTAATCACATGTTGTGATTTTGTTACAGGTACGCACATATAAAAGACTAACGGAACTAAAAATAGAAGACTACGCGTTAGGATCGTTGGACAACGTGAAGCCGGGCGATTGTATAGTGTGTTTTAATAAGAACGACATATACACCGTAAGCCGAGCCATTGAACAGAGGTCAGTCCCGTGAGGCAGGTATCCAATGTAAAGTAGTTCCATAAATAAACATTCTTTTACAATTTCCTTATGTCGTCGGGTAGGCAGAGACCACACACGTAGCCCATTTTTCGCCCCCGTGTGAAACGAGATGTGACAGGTGGCGGTGAATTCTGCACGAATAAAGGCTGTCCGTACAATACCTTCACCGCGGCCTGGCTTTCGATTCTCGCACGGAACGAAAAATTTCTTGAGTTCGAAAAAGAGCTTGAGTATGCAGATTCTTATAAATTGCAGTAATCATTTAGTATACATGAATCATTTAATAGAACACCATAATTTGCAATGCTGTCACTATACTACTCGTCGTCGTCGTTTCGGTCTATCGCCAGTCCACTGCTGAACATAGGCCTCCCCGATAGATAGCCGCAAAAGTTTGTAGTTCTCATTTTGGGGGATTTTGCCATAGTTGCCACGTTTGTCAGGCGGATTGACAACTGCAGTTTATTTTTTCAGATGTTCTAGGAAGATGCTGCTGCCCATCTCCTGGTTATGATTTTCCCTCTGTCGACTTTTACGACACCCACGGTATGAGATGGGGTGGTAGATTCTCTTAAGCCGCTACCACACGGCGCAGTATTAATTATAGTGCAGTAAGTGTCCTCACAAGCACGGGCATTCACTCATATAACCTACCCATAAAATTACAATAAAATAAATTCCAAAACATAGATATATTCATTAATAATTTTGTTATAGGGGTCATGAAGTCGCTGTTATTTATGGAAGCCTACCTCCAGGAACTAAATTGGCGCAGGCCAATAAATTCAACGATCCGGATAGCTCATGCAAAGTGATGGTCGCAACGGATGCAATCGGACTTGGCATCAACTTGTAAGTCTTGACCAATATTGAGATATGTTAGGGAAAGAAAGTTAATTTGCTGATATTGGAATGCAAAATATAAAAAGTTTGTATAACCTACTTTGCTTCTGTAATTATAAACTGATAGTAAACACAGTAATGTTTGCACTGAAAAACTGGTCTTGTGGTGGTACCTAATTAAACAGATTCTAGCATAAGTATCCTACCACCAGTAAAATTACAATATTTTTCTGTGCACATTAAATCTAAATATAACTCTTGAGTGCAATTATATATATGAACGAATTTCAGGAGCATACGAAGGATAATCTTCTATTCCTTAATCAAGCCTGTAATCAATGAGGATGGGGACAAAGAAATGGACGTAATAAGTATATCACAGGCCTTACAAATCGCAGGTAAATTAACTTCCAAAATAACATTACTATACCAACTCTTGGTTACAACTCAATCCTGTATAGAATATAATTTTAAGTACCAATTGTTTTAGATCTTTTTTAGGTAATAGATGGTCCTATGCAGTAATCCGTCTAGGTAGGTACCACCCCAGGGCCAGTTATTCTGCCATGAAGCAGTAGTGTGCAAGCATTACTATGTTTCGGTTTGAAGAGCACTGTGAGGTAGCGTAATCATATGAGACTTAAGAACTGGCGTCTCAGGGTGGCGGGCGCAGTGTGGTGTCACACAGAGGTGTTCTGGGTGACACAGCATTTGTTGTGAGCGGATGTTGCACTTACCATCAGGTGAACATTTTGCTCGTTTCGTCACTTTATCAACAAGAAACCCAGCGGGCAGTTTTTTTGTTAATAATTAAAAACAATAAAATAAATAAATAATAGTTAAATAATAATATTACAATTGTGACTGACAGATAGAGAAGTTGCGATCCATCGCTCAGTTACACACTGGCTGTAAACTAAAAACGGATACAATCGGGTTAGGATCGTTTCATGGTATTTGTAGGAAGATGTGGCTTTATACGCCGTGAGAAGTACATGGCTGTACTTTTGTGGGGTTGTCCTCGATCTTCCATTTCCGAAACCAGTTCCCTAGGATTTTAGCTGCGGATTGGAGGCGCCACAGATGACATACATATATCGTCTGCGAAGAGGGCGAGTTCGACACCGCTGGTGTGCGTTATGTCGTTAGTATAAAGGGTGTAAAGCAGGGGCCTAGGACCTAGGACTGAAACTTAAGGTACGCAGGCGTGGATGGGATGTGTTTCGGATCGCACCCCCTCGGCAGAAGATTCGACTGCGCAGAAAATCTCATATGATGACTACGAGACAATCTGGCACACCGAGTTCATATAACTTGTATATGAGCCAGTTGTGTAACACCTTGTCGAACGCTTTCGCCACGTCGAAGAAGAGCGCTCCGGTATGAATATGCTTCGTGATGAGGTGCACCTGCTGGGTACATGAGTGTTTAGCACGGAATCCAAACAGCTCGTGGATGGGAATGCCTCGAGACTGCATGAAGTCTCTGAAACGGGCGAGTAGGAAACGTTCGTAGATCTTGCCTAGAACCTTGAGGAGGCTAATACACCGATATACGGTGGGATCGGACTGGTGTTTTGAGGGTTTTTAGAATTCCTAAGACCTTGCCTTCGTTCCAGGTGTTCGGAAAGACAGCGTTGGTCAGAGTTGCGTTATAAATTAACACCAGTAGGTGGATGGTGGTAGTAGTAACCGGTGTTATGGAATCACAAAGCGGTTGAGAAGCCTTCCGATCGAACTTGCTATCGACCATTGCGACGTGTGCGGTGTCGACCGGTAAGGTGCTTGGAGAGCATTCCTGTTCGAGGCTGTCAGCTAGACATTCTGCCTTTTCTTCGTCTAGAAAAGCAGGCGCTTTGTTAGGGCGTACTAAAGAAGGCTTGAACGAGAGGTGCCCGTCATTGTCGCCCCATTGTCCCCGTGTTTCTGACACTGCATCCTGGCCTACTTCCGATCTTATCGCATCAGCGTTACATCGGGCGCGGGTAGGTTGGGACAAGTGAGTGCCTCTGTGTTTGCGCGTACACTTGTGGCACTATAATATCTCCTGCGCAGTTGATGGCTCTCGACAGTATTCGGAGGTTGTCGCCGTGGTCGAAATCGGCTAGGAGAACATCATCATCATCAATTAAATGATGATTTAAACATTATAATTTAATTTTAACACCCCATTTTAGCACCCTTGGTCACGGGTGTACTGAGGTGACAGACGTCCTAATGTCATAGTCATAGTGAATCCGGAGCATCTTCGGGTTTTATTATTTTTTGGTCCGATCTATGCAGAACAAGCTTACTGTTTTGGGAACTCTTTTCGAGTTTTATTAAAACTATTGAAAACATTATTAAAAATCATAATGATGATATTATAGGTAGAGCAGGCAGATACGGCAGTGCGTGGGAGACAGGCTACGTGACGGCCTACAAACCGGAGGACTTGGCTACGTTGAAAACGTTGCTGTCGAAGCCCTCCGATCCGGTGACGCAAGCGGGTCTGCATCCCACTGCGGAACAAATGGAACTGTACGCCTACCATCTGCCTCATGCTAGTCTCAGTAGTCTTATGGTAAGTCGATCGGGATTGTCCCCGGTGGTGGGCAGCGGCTAAGTTACTGTCTGTAATCGCCTGCCAGGCGTAGCGATTACGGCAAATCCACATTGGGCAAATATGCGGGAGGCTTGGCCAGTGGAATTTTTACATTAGAAGTAGAGATTTTTTTATGGTAGTAGGTTACGATACCTGTAAAACGTTCAACTGATGGTAAGTGCAACGTCTGTCTATAACAAATACCGTGTAACCCAGAACACTTCTTAGTGGTACCACACCGTGACATCAGTTCTTAAGTCACATGCCGAGTACTATCACTTACTATCGATATTGTTTGCACACTACTGCCTGACGCTGCCGTCAGGCATTACGGTGGCAGCAACCTAGATGGTCTCCTGATAGAAATGCTACCACCAGTAAAAATTATTAATGTTATTCCTTTTTTCATCTTTTCCGACTTCTTAATTCCGCTCTGCCACAGTTCGCCGTGTGGTAGCGGCCTAAGAGAATCTACCACCCCATCTCATCCCGTGGGTGTCGTAAAAGTCGACAGCAGCAGGTCGAGGGCAGCAGCATCTTGCTGGAACATCTGAATAAATAAACTGCGGTTGCCAACCCGTCTGCCAAGCGTGGCAACTATGGCAAAATCCCCCCAAAACGAGAGCTACCAACTTTTGTGGCAATCTATGGGGGAGACCTATGTTCAGCAGTGGACTATTGATAGGCTGAATCGACGAACGAAACGATATAAAAAAAAAATATTTAGGGAAAGGAAAGGGTAGGAAAAGTAAGGGTATATTAAGAGTTCTGCTACGATACCATAGTGCTCTGAGGAATGTTATCAAAAAAATGCGAGTCTAACTTTTACTGGTGGTAAGATTCCTGTGCAGGAATCCGTCTAGGTCGGTTCCACCCCAGGCCAGTTATTCTACCGAGAAGCAGTAGTGCGTTAACGTTACTGTGTTTCTGTCTGAAGGGCACTGAGAGCTAGCGTAATCACTGGTCATATGAGACTAAAGAACTTGTGCCTCAGGGTGACGGGCGCAGTGTGGTGGTACACAGAAATGCTCTGAGTAACACAGCATCTGTTACGGGCAGACGTTGCACTTCCCATCAGGTGAACGTATAGCTCGTCTCGTCACTTTATCAAATAAAAAAAAAATAACAAATGGCACCGTCTGACTAAACGCTTAGGTTTCAAAGTTTTATTTAATAAATTTTCTTGCAGGACATCTTTGTACACCTGTGTACGGTGGACGACTCGCTGTACTTCATGTGCAACACGGAGGCCTTCAAGTTCCTGGCTGAGATGATCCAACATGTTCCGTTGCCTCTACGAGCTCGCTACGTGTTCTGCTGCGCGCCGATCAACAACAAGCTGCCGTTCGTTTGCGCCACATTCCTCAAGGTACGAACAATTCACCTGACTTCTAAACGGAGGGTCCCGGATTCGAAGCCCGGCATTAGTGGAAGAGAAATACGAGTTGTCGGTTTTCGTTTGTTTCGATACGTGACAAGTCATAGTGTGAGACATTTTTAAGGTTCCGTAAAAATGTCCCGATGTTCCAAATGAAACATATCACTGATCCGGAACTTAGCACTGCAGATGCAGTCGTTCCAATTTCGCTAATGACACACTTTTGCCACGTCTAACGTCTATTATCAAGGGACATCCACCCGCGAGATCGGTTGGTCTATTCTGGGAAGCGACGTCATCTCCCACCATTGGTCTTTAGAACTTCTATATAATAGTTAGCGTCTAAGAAACTTTAATAGCGCGATTTAGGACGTTTCAACAATATGTTGAGTAGTATCGCGGGCGACGAAATTTGCACATTCATAAACACCCGGGACAATTAAGCGGTAAGTTCTTCCGTGTGGGAATGGAACACGCGACCCGTAGCGTAGAAATCGGTCACCATTGCGCCAACCGCTTACTGTTATTACCGTGTTAGTAAATTTTAGCTTTCGTCAATTGTAAAGTCTGGTAGCTCCACGACCTTACAAGAAACTATCTACTCCCAGCCGTGGTAGCTTCATAGTACGCGAGTGTCCTAACTTCGATGCTTCTAAAATTGTCCCGCAATTTTATGTGCTGATTTACCACGTGTTCAGCGGAGAAGGACGACATCGTGAGGAAGCCTACATGTCTGAAGAATAAAAATATTTCGAGGACATGCGCATTGGAGCAGCGTGGCTCGCAAACTCTCGGAAGGTGAGGACGCCTGTGCTCGGCAGGGGAACATTTATAGACTGTTACTTGACTCGATTTATTCTCAAATCCACAGATGGTCCGCCAATACAGTAGAAATGAACCGATCACAAAGAACTGGCTAAGCAACATGGTTGATTGGCCTATGCCCTCACCGAAGACAATTATGGACCTTGTTCATTTAGAAGCAGTCTTCGATGTTCTAGAACTTTATCTGTGGCTGAGGTGAGAACAAACATCATCCTGTGTTACTTTATTATTTTTTCAACAGTTCTACTTACTGATGGTAGGATTCCTATGCAAGAATCAGTTTAGGTAGGTACCACCCCAGGGCCGGTTATACTGCCGTGAAACAGTAGTGCGCAAACATTACTGTGTTTCGATCTGAAGGGAGAGAGAGAGCTAGTGTAATCACTGGGCATATGCGACTTAAGACCTGATGTCTCAGGGTGACGGACGCAGTGTGGTGTCACGCAGAAATGTTCTGGGTGACACAGCATTTGTTATGGGAAAATGTTGCACTTACCATCAGGTGAACGTTTTGCTCGTTTCGTCACTTATCCAATAAAAAAAACATTACTGTGTTTCGCTGTGAAGGGCACTGAGAGCTAGTGTAATCACTGGACATATGAGACTTAAGACCTGATATCTCAGGGGTGCGGGGGCTGTGTGGTGGCACACAGAAATCTTACATTTACTGTGGGTTTCCATGCCCACAGGCAGACGTTACAATTACCATCAGGTGAACGTTCTTCTCGTCTCGTCAATTTTTAATAAAAAAAGCGACTGTCTCCATATATAAATAAATATATAACCGTGGGACTAACTCTGCTCTATTATAATATCACAAAAGTCTTCTTCATTAACAACAGTCTGTAAATTGTGCACTGCTGGTTATAGGCCCCACACAATTAAGGATTTGTCGTAATCGCCACGCTCCGCAGGCAGATTTACGATCTTCGCACTTCGCACCTTACCACCAGTCTCAATCCCACAGCTATGGCGCTACATAAATCATGCATGCGAACGCTTTAGGTGTAGTATTGAACTATTCGAATGATAAGAAGACACCGCTTCGTTGAAATGTCTAATTTATAAAAACATAGCTAAAAATGCCCGCCATGAATTTTATCGCCCGTTTTAATTTTTTCGAGTAGGATCATATCTATAGGAAGCAGACTCATTTATATAAACAAAATAAATGAAAGACAACGATATTTTGGCCGTTAAATTTTTACTTCATGAAAAGGACTTTAGACTTCATAAAAAAGGGTTATTATAATATTGATGATGTTCTCCTAGCCGATTTCGACCACGGCGACAACTGCCGACTACTGTCGAGAGCCATCCACTACGCAGGAGATATTATAGTGCCACAAGTGTACGCGCAAACACAGGGGCACTCACTCGTCCCAACCTACCCGCGCCCGATGTAACGCTGATAAGATCGGAGGTAGGCTAGGATGCAGTGTCAGAAACACGAGGACAATCACAACACAACCAGACCCGAAAACCAACAATTTATGTTTTAGTACAAATGTTGGCTCCGGCTGGGATTCGAACCCAGGACCCGCGGCTTAGAAGTCAGGTACTCTGAGCACTAGGTGATCGCCGCCAAGCTATGTTACATCTTTTTAATACTGATGTTATTGTGTTTATAATACTTGATGTTTTTTTCAGTCATTTTTTAAAATAATGTACTATTTTAAAAAAATTCATACATAAGATCACGACTGTATCCCATAAGGGGTAGTCAGAGACTGGGCACTCACTGCAAAAACAGATGACTGCCACAATCCACGTTTCACCAAAATAATATAATGCACTTGGTGTGATAGGTGGTGAGCCCATCGCCACCATGCGCTGTTGGGTGCACAGTGCAGTTTAATTCCTTACTCGCCTTTTACGAGATCCAATGGATAAGATGGAGTGGTAGTATTCTTTTAACGAGCCGCCACCACACAGCTGTATTTTAAAAAATGACTGAAAAAATTATCTCGCTGGGTTTCTTACTGGTTCTTCCCAGGACAGAGGCATTTTTTGCGAACCAGTGTAGTTAAAAAAGGAAAAAAAAATGACTTTCAATAAACTTTGAATAAAAAATTATTCTATTCTATTCAAGCGCTTGGTGCCTTCGGCTCAGCGCTCAACAACAGTTTCCGAACAATTATCTGTACAGCTCGTGCGCCATTTATTGTACGTTGATGGTATTATCTGTTTCAACTTAATCAGATGAACTATGCTCGAACGCGTAGATAACGAACACACAAACTTCAATTTTTATATTTATACATTAATTAAACAAATATCTTTACTCAGTTACCGATTCCCCGACATGTTCCCCGACGTGAAATTGGTTCGAGAAATGGAGACTGAATTGGACGCGATAATACAACAAGGCATTTTCCAAATAACGAGGTACTTTTAAGATATACTTTCCATCAATTTAAAAGTAATCAAAATTGATTTAGTTTACTAATAAAATGTTATCATCATTACTTTACAGCGACCCTCTGTTTTGGGCCTCCTTGAGTTAAGAGGATTTACTATTACCGCTACTCTTACCTATGTGTTCAAAGCTTGAATATAATGATAATTATATTTAAATCATCATCATCATCACAAGTCCAATGCTGAACATAAGCCTCCCCCATAAGTAACAGCCTATAAATGTCCCACTGCTGAGCAAAAGCCTCCTCTCATTTTGTGAGAGGGCTTTGGAGCCAGAGTAAATATTTATTCCTCACACATGCAGATTCCGCACAATGTTTTCCTTCATCGCTGGGTCAATCAGCTCGTAAAATTGCAGAACAATTTTAGAGGTGCCGACACTGGGCGTCGAACTCGGGTCACTCGCGTACCCTGAGCTACCACGACTCCCGCATAGATTGCCACAAAGCATTATACAGAGTCACTTGCATCCATAGACTTCCCGCAAAATTGGGCTGGTCGCTCCATCTAGTGGGGGTCGCCATACGCTGCGTATATGGCCGGCCCATTGCCATATTTGTACTAACATGTAATTGTCCAACCGCTGACCTTAGGCCTACTCTCATTTTTGAGATTTTTGGAGCTGAGTGATTCTTAATAATGTATTTCTCAGACTTGCATCTTTCCTCGCGATGCTTTCCTGCAAAATACATATGGTTAATATGACCGTACTACCGATTCTTGCCGTACCGGCACCGACTTGACAGCCTCTTAACAGTCCACTGATGGGCATACTGTATCCATCTACATCGTACAGGGAGGATCGCAGTACCATACATCTTGCCAACATTTGTGCAAAAACATAAATTGGTGGTATTCGGGTCTGGTTGTGTTGTGCATGTTAAATTAATGTCTGTAAAATGAAACCCACAGGAAAAATCGGTGGAGCTTTATTTAAAAAAAATCTAAAATATTTATTAATCTTTTATGACTTTGTAAATTTTTTAAATTCAAAACCACTGATTCATGTATTTTATAAAAAAGATAAATACATTTTTCTGCCGCATGGTAGAATAAATTTGGTGACTATATGCTAATATTTAACATTTTTTGTCCCTTGTATAACTTCTTGCGAATTAACGATCAATCGATCTATCAGTCAACCAATCAATCATCAATCCAGAGACAGGCAAAATCATTGCAACGGAAATTATTCTCGAGCTAGTTATCTACATATGTGGGAGGCGTTTTGGTACCAATTTTAATCTAAATCATATTTTATTTATTTTCCTGTTTTCAAATTAGATCTCAGTTTCAATGTTAAATTTGTACAAAAATTGTTGGTCTCATAGAATAATCATACTTTTTGTTTTTATCTGTATGTATTTTTGCTGGTACCAATAAACACCTTTTCCTTTCTTTCCTTCAAATAATTATACATGTTTAAAATTTTACAGGTTACTAAGAAACTCTGAACAAGTACTAAAGGCCGGCTACGACAGTGTAGAGGCGTTCGGCCGGGGCAAGAAATCAACGAGATTGGCCTCACACATGTACCCGAAAGGAGACGAAGCAAAAGGCAAGCTGTCAGAAATCCTCATAGCGAAAGTAAGGCTTTCCTTTTACAATGAACTATTTTACAGATTTTTTGGATTTACCTACCACCAGTAGGATTCCTAAGCGGGGATCCGTCTAGGTAGGTAACACCCCAGGCCCAGTCTTTTGTTTTTAAAAGAATACTAGCAATGCTATAATTAACATTACTAATATTTCTGGTGGTAGGATTCCTATGCAGGAGTCCGTCTAGATAGGTACCACCCCAGGGCCAGTTATTCTGCCGTGAAGCAGTAGTGTGCAAACATTGCTGTGTTTCGGTTTGAAGGGCACTGTGAGCTAGCGTAATCGCTGGGCATGTGAGACTTAAGAACCTATCTCTCAGGGTGATGGGCGCAGTGTGGTGCCACACAGAGATTTTCTGGGTGACACAGCATTTGTTATGGGCGTTGCACTTACCATCAGGTGAGCGTTTTGCTCGTTTCATCACTTTAAGCAATTAAAAGCTTGTGCTAGGAGATGGTTCACGACAATAGTCGAATGGCGGGCTCGACCCTGCGACGTTATGTTTCGCAGTCCGTACCCTAAGCCATTGGGCTATTGCTGAAGCAGCAGTAGTGTGCAATCATTATTGTGCTCGGTTTGAAGGGCACTGAGAGGAAGTGTAATCACAGGGTATATGAGACTTAAGAATTGATGTTTCAAGGCCACGGGCGCAGAGTGGTGGTAGGATTCCTATGCAGGAATCCGTCTAGGTAGGTACCACCCCAGGGCCAGTTATTCTGCCGTGAAGCAGTAGTGTACAAACATTACTGTGTTTCGGTTTGAAGGGGACTGAGAGCTAGCGTAATCACTGGGCATATGAGACTTAAGAACTGATGTCTCAGGGTGACGGGCGCAGTGTGGTGTCACACAGTAATTTTTTGGGTGACACAGCATTTGTTATGGGCAGACGTTACACTTACCATCAGGTGAACGTTTCACTCGTTCAGTCACTTACACGAAAAAAAATCAAAAATTGATCTGGGTGGCACAGCAATTGTTATGGGCAGACGTTGCACTTACTATCTGGTGAATGTGTTGCTTGTTTCGTCACTTTATCCAATATCAAAAACTACTTCTAAAAGTGTAACTGGCACAATTTTTGCATCATCGTCATCATTTCAGCCACTAGTCCACTGCTGAACATAGGCGTCCCCCATAGATTGCCACAAAAGTTTGTAGCTATCATTTTATAGCTTTAAAAATATTGAGTATAAAGATAATATAACATATCATTCCCCTATTTTCAAAGTAGTTGCTTTATAAAATCAGTAACCACATGGCCTAGTGGTTAGAGTACCTGACTTCTACGCCGCAGGTCCTGGGTTCAAATCCCAGCCGTAGCAATTATTTGTGCAAAAACGCATATTGTTGATTTTGCGGGTCTGGTTGTATTGTGATTGACCCCGAGTGTGAGCACGAGTGGCATAACCACTGCATCATAGCCTACCTCCGATTTTAGCGCCAGACGTCGGGTGTGGGTAGGTTTGGACGAGTGAGTGCCTCTTTGTTTGAGCTTACACTTGTGGCACTATAATATCTCCGGCGCATTTAATACCTTCCAACAGTATTCGGTAGTTTTCCCTATGGTCTATAATCTGTGAAGTATCTGCTTATAATGTTCTCACTGTTGGGCACATGGATCCTTTGATTTTTAAGAGGGTTTTCGAGCCGAGGGGTCCGGTTAGCTGCCACATCATGTCGGAAAATTTTATATTTCTAAGACATGCCGGTTTCATCGCGATGCTTTCCTTCGCCGCCGATCACGCAGTAAATAAATCAGGAGGAATCCATCGGTACCACTGCAGCGACAGTTATTCTGCCGTTGGTAGAATTCCTATGCAGGAATTCGTCTAGGTAGGTACCACCCAAGGACCAGTTATTCTGCCGTGAAGCAGTAGTGTGCAAACACTACTGTGTTTCGGTCTGAAGGGCTCTGTGAGCTAGCGTAGTCACTGGGGATTTGAGACTTAAGAACTGATGTCTCAGGGTGATCGGCGCAGTGTGTATCCACACAGAAATATTCTGGGTGACACAGCATTTGTTGTGGGCGGACGTTGCACTTACCATCAGGCGAACTAAAAAAAACAGCAATTGCTGTGTGACACCACACTGCGCTCGTCACCCTGAGACATATCAGTTCTTAAGTCTCAGCGATTGCACTAGCTCTCATTTCCCTTCAGACCGAAGCGCAGTAATGCACGGGATGGTGCCGTCCTAGACGAATTCCTGCATAGGAATCCTTCATAAGATTCCCAACACCAGTGATGATGATGATATAATATGGTATATTGAGCCTGTAAATTTAGCCATGGGTTCTAGGTTCAAATACTAACTAATCAGCATTCGTGCGATACATGGATTTCGGGTCTCGGATGTATTGTGATTGTGTTAGCTGCTAGAGTTTTGGACACTGCATTATATGTTACTCCATTTGTTTGAATTAAATTATTCCGTTTACTGCACCCGCTCTGGGGTGGTATGGCGGACTTCCATATCCATTACTCTCTCACATAAATAGAGGAGGCCTATGCTCAGCGTGAGACAGTAGTGGAACGACAGAATCTGTTCCTTTCTTTAAGCATAAGGTTCCATATTACCTTTCTTTCCAGGGTCTGATCACTCCGCAAATGTTAAAGAAACTACAACAAGAGCTAGCTCAAGACAACACGGAAAGGGGCAGGAAGACAACAACTATTAGAAATAGAAGAAAATAAATCTAGAAAGTCCCAAAAATAATGTATTATATAATCAGTAAAATAAATGTGGAATAAAGTATTCTATATTTTAGATGGTCATATTATTTTTACACATATGTATTTCCTTATTGAATAGGATTTTAGAATTATTATTCTAAGATTAATGTAGCCTCAGCTATCAGCTATCTCTCAGTGAAAGTCCCGTCAAAATCAGTCTAGCCGTTTTTAAGATTACCCGGAACAGAGACACAAAAATTTTTAAAATTATTTTTTTCTTATAAGTACCGTATATACTTTCATAAGCATTAAGTAAAAAGCTGTTATTGAGTTATAACAAACTGTGATTTTGTTTATTTGTATGTGTATGAGTGACGTGCATGTGTGCGCCGGCGTGCGAGAGAGCAAGTGTGTGTGCGTGTGCCTGTGTTTCTACGTGCGCGTGGTGGTGTGTATAAGTGAACGTATCCCTATTTCCTATCAGTTTTAAAAGTTTTCTGTAGCATTATAAACAAGGTTCTGCAATGTACTGGTGGTAGGATTCCTATGCAGGAATCCGTCTAGGTAGGTACCAACCCAGGGCCAGTTATTCTGCCGTGAAGCAGTAGTGTGCAAGCATTACTGTGTTTCGGTTTGAAGGGCACTGTGAGCTAGCGTAATCACTGGGCATTTAAGATTTAAGAACTGATGTCTCAGGGTGACGGGCGCAGTGTGGTGTCACACAGAAATATTCTGGGTGACACAGCATTTGTTGTGGGCGGACGTTGCACTTACCATCAGGTCAACGTTTTGCTCGTTTCGTCACTTTGTAAAATAAAAATAAAATATTATATCTCGACCTTCGTTTTACATACATCCTTTGTAATTAAATAAATTGACGAGCGTTTGACAGTTGTCTGATTAAGTTATTTGACTAGTAAGTCGCGTGGTCAATAAACCCACATCAATTAAGTCAACTTAACCATCTTCGATAAACAATCAAGATGTTAGTGAGGTTGCCAGTTGCCATTAATGGGGTCTCCAAATCTGAATGTGTGGGAGTACATATAAATGCTGCTGGTTATACTATGTACTTACGCTGGTTTGATTTTTCTTCTGTCTAGATGGCGCATTTACCCGCTATCAGTACATACATTAGCTCAGCTACAGGTTAGTATTGACACCTAACAAATGTACCTAATACTCTGCGTTGTTTTGGTAGTTAATATAACTTTTTAAGCAAGTGAACAAGTGCGATAATTACTGCAAATCTTACTTGCTCGGGAGAGTGTTCTGTGCATATTGCATCATCATAATTTCAGCCTATCACTAGTCCACTGCTGAACATAGGCTTCACCCATAGTTACATTTTATTTTAAATTTTTATAAAATAGACGACGTGATAAAATTAGTTTTATTTAAAAGTGTAGTATAAGCCTAAATATAAGAAATTGTTGTAGGAACTTAGTATAGTTAGTCTTTAATGCAGAGTTCAATTTATGAAATGTAATATTGGTATACGGTTGAACCTATGTTCGGAGTATCTCTAGAACTTTTTTTTTATGTGAATTATCCTTTTTTTCTGGAGGGTGTAAATTTTAACTTTTCAAAGCTAATAAATAAAATCAACGTAACGTTCCGTTTCACTTTCGACTGATTTATTTTATTATGATTGATGTTAACAATCACCCCTGATCACATTTACCCTGGTTAATCATACTATAATACTGTAAAGGATTGGGGACAGATATCAATTTCGCACAAATTTCATAAGAATAACTCTTCATAACGGCAAGTGGTAAACATTTTGAAGAAGTGATTCTTGCGAAGTACATTAGGGTTGCCCATTCCAAAGGTAACCGCTATCGTCGCGGTTGCCCCTACACTTAATTTTGGTGAGTTTGTCTTGTAGACGGTATCCGTTCCAAACGGTTATCCAATGCAAGGGGTATACAGTTTAACCTCTTCAAAATTACCCCTGATAACCCTGTCCAACGGCTTACCGGAGCAATCCCTGCGTAAGGGTAGACTAAGGTAAATCACTGGAAGTCTCATGACTTCCAGCAGGTTGCGAATTCACCATCTCGAAAAATAGTAGATCGAAAGGTGCGTGGTGTTAGGAACTGCAATCACCAATATTTTCTTACCAAGCATGGTTACAGTACCTGACTTGCAGGTCTTGGGTTCGAATCCCAGCCGGAGCCAAAAATTTGTGCAAAACAAATTGTTGGTTTTCGGGTCTGGTTGCGTTTTGCAAGTGAAATATATGTCTGTACGATACTGGAGTAAATCTAGTGTGCGGTGTATTTAAAAAAAAAGAAATATAATACCATGTGCAGTTTTATTCAAAAACGTGTGAACCAAATCTTAAGTAATGTTATTATTACTTTAAATATGATCCGACAAAGGAACACGAACCTATTGTTAACATGCATTAAATTGAACATAGAACTATTTAAACTCATAAGTAATTAGGTATAATTTTTTACAATCTTGAATGTACTTCGTAGTCAGTCAAATTTTAAAATTAATTCTTAAATGTTTATTGGCTGTAATATTTGTTTCAGTGTATTGTTTTATTTAGTACTTCGACCGAACGATTCGACGGCTGTCTGCCGTAGAGTCTATTACACCTGAAAATGCCTCGTTTTGAGTTTAAACACGTGTCGTGGTCGTGACTTCAGTGTTGTATATTGCCTAGTGGTAGTATTGTAGTGGTGGAAAGTATCTGGTGGCGGTTTCCAGCGGCGGTTTTAGTTTGTTTGTGCACGCTACTGAGGGAGGGCGGTGTTCTTCCAAACCTAGGTAATATACACCATTTTAAATTTTACATGCGGATCTTAGCAAATTAACTTCCTTTACTTCATTATAATGGATTTCCGCAAAGTACAATCTTTCAGTCTATCACTAGTGCAGGACTGAACTTAGACCGCCCCCATATTTTGCCATAGAAGCCACGCTTGGCATGCGGGTTGGCAACCGCAGTTTATTTATTCAGATGTAACAGGAAGATGCTGCTGCCCATCTCCCGGTTTTTATATTCCCTCTGTCGACTTTTACGACACCCATGGTATGAGATGGGGTAGATTCTATTAGCTATGTTTTATGTTGTTACATCACTGTTGTGAGATAAATTTAATAACGTAACGTCCCCTGAATCAGCTTCAATGTCATCGTACGAATAAGTATAAATATTGTAAGAACTAAGACAACATGATTGTACTTACTAAGAGATTTTTATTTAATTATAATAAAGGAGGTGTTTTTAAGATAAGGTGTATAATGGCTATAGGTTTAGCAGGAACAGATTTGATAGCCTGGCTGCCTTAGGCCTACAGAAGGATGCCGCTCCCCCTACAGAGCACGAAAAATTTAATGACGTTTAAGAATTAAATTATAGTAAATAACAAGGAAAGTATAATGATAAAGTTATCTCAATCAGTGTATTTATATACTGATGCTTATTGATCTTTGGGAGTAACATTGGTAAACAATAAAAATAATCTCACTCAGTTTTACCGCCCCCTAAACTTTGCCGCCCCAGCCCGGGCTCACTCATATAGCATATAGGGAAATTCGCCCCTGGATTTACCTATTTCTTGTAATACTGTCAATAACAAACAGAGAAACGTTACTATCCTGGTCTACTAAAAAGCTTCTACGATTATACTTTTTTAAAACACATTAAAATATGTGACCTACGGCCAGTGGCTTAGGGTTTATGTTATTGTAGCAGACGTAATAACAAGTATATTTGTTTTTTAACTTTTCTGGTAAACGATAAGTTTCATTCAAAAAAGGTGGATGATTTATGTAGAACTAACTGGTGAGTCGCTCGAATCAGACGGTGATTGCACGACGACTTTTGGCACTACTCTTCTTGAGTGGGGTAACACGTGTGGAGTACTGTGAGGGATCTGCTGCTGTCTCAACTCCTGGATCTCTACCGACTCCCCTTCCACCTGTTGGTGACTTCCAAGAAACCATCGCCTCTTCCACGCGCTGTATCCCAGGAACCCGATTGTAAGGGCTATGATAACACTGCTCACAGTGATAATAGCCACTGACGCGTTGGACAGCGTGTAAAGACCTGAATAACAATCAAACAATGTGCTCTAAACTCTACATATTTTAATTAATGTTGTACAACTATCCTATGCTACTAATAGAATAAGTTATATGTTTTATTTAAAAGTAAAATGAAAGTTACAGCCTATAAATGCCCCACTGCTGAGCTGCTTTCATTTCGGAGAAGGTTTTTCGGGAAAATTTATTTGTATGTTTATTATTAAATCAAATGAAAGCGGCTGAACCAATTTCGTGTCCTGAAATTTTTTTACAATACAAACGTTAAATTTTTAGTAATTTATAACCTGTCTTAGTGCCCATTAACTTTTTAACCGGGAAAATCAAATTGCTCCCACGGGAAATTTAAAATATCTAAAACCACGTAGACGAAGTCGCGGGCATCAGCTAGTTGATAATAATTCTGATATTTTTCGATCACCTAGTTTACAATGCAGAATAGAAACATAGCAAGCAGTATAATTGTACAATAAGATAATGAACATACATACTAATATTATAAATGCAAAAGTAACTCACTCTGCCCCTCTGTCTGTTTGTTACCTTTTCACGGCTAAACCGCTGAACGGATCTCGACTAAATTTGGCACAGAGATACCTTGCATCCTGAAGACGGGCATAACGTACTTTTAATTCCCGAAAATCAAATAGTTCCCACAGGACATTTATTCACGCTGACGACGTCGCAGGCTCGTGGGCATCGGTTAGTATATTATATTGTAGTAACATTAACGTAACTAGTCATTTAGTTCACTGTATTGCAACACTCATCATTGGTGTGTGGAATTAATAAATAAATAAATTATTTACCGATAGTAGTTGTACATATTATCTATATGAATAAAAATGAACCTTTGACTTCAAGTTGAATACGATCGGTATGTTCTTGTTCGTCATCCAGACCCACTCCACAGGTCCAGATGCCCGCATCATCGTATTTCACTTTTCGAATGGTTACGGCACAGTCACCGCGGTCCAAGCTTTTATTTGGCGGGAAGTAGTATTTGTTTGAAATTGGACTGAAAAATATAAGTTACGTTAGCAACTTGTAACATATGTGAAAATGACAATCCGGAATTCGATTTATCAATTTGCGAACGTTAATTTTTAAGAAGTACATGTAGTATAAATAGACATACTTTTGAGACATATGTTAAAATAATAAATTTTAATAGTCAAACGAGACTTTGTAACAATTAACGACAAATAATTTTGCGTCTCGACGTGCGGTGTCGTAGTAAGAAAATCTGCCACCTGAGACCCGACGCCACATCTGACACCTGTGATGTTTGACTAAGAAAATTCTCATTGCCTCGGATTGATGGCGGAAGAACGATCTCAATTGTGCCAGATCTAAATTATCCAGACCGGTGACGCGTAATGTGTGTCGTTCTACGTTCACTAATTTTTCTGCCAAGCAAGGCGATTACGATCGTTCCAACCGAAGAGGCCTATCTCCAGTAGTTGACGTTTTTAAGGTTAACGAAGAAGAGCCGATGGCCGATAGGTGTCCGGCAGTGTAGAATAGTACTTCCTTGCCACCGAGGTGCTGTAAGAAGCGACTTATGTATTGTACGGACAGTTTTTATTCGTGCGGAATAACACAATAATATACAATGCTGTCACTATACTGCTCGTGGCAACGCAATGGGGAGTAAGAATGTCTGCCTACCCCTTATATAGGAAAAAGGCGTTACTGTATGTATGTATGTATGAAGAATAATAGGGAGATATAGGACTTCCGATATAACGGGTTATTGGTTAAACTATGCACTATTTTCTTAATCTAGTATTATAGCGTAGGTCTATATTTACTTAGAAGCATTGACCGTGGAATCAATGTTAAATGGGCTGCCTATAGGCGGCTCAAATCGGCAGTAGATCAACGGCACCAAGCCCTTTGTGGTCACGCAGGCTAATGTAACAGACTTCCCATGCATAGCGGTGAGGTTAGCCTGCACCGCTGCAATTTGTTCCACTACTCTCAGTTTGATAGTCTTCATCGTTTCCAACCGATTCGCTTTTGTTCCGATGTGGCACTTCCATTCCCCAACGTCAGCTTTAGTTGCTTTTATTTTTAGGGCACAGTTACCGTCGTTAAGGTCAGTAAAACTGGAAAGTACGAAATCGTAAGTGTGAATAGTTTGTTCAGAAGGATAGAACTTAAAAACTGCTAGAGCTATAGACATGATACTTGTATTAAATTATTTGTAGTATAGTTGCATTTAAAAATTCATTGCATTTAGAATACATGCAAATCCAATAAATCCTTATAATAATATGATGATGAAATAAAAATTGAAATACTCCCAGACTGATACATATACTTATACATAATCATTGCAAATTTCAAATAAGATCAGTAGTTTTTAAGTTACGGACAAGAATGCAGAGAAACGATTGTGAAGTCAAGGTCAACTTAGTAAATTATACAACAGGAAAACAAATATTTAAAACGCAAAAAAATTAAATATCAGAAATACACTTCCGTTTTATTTGTATCAACTACTATGTGTAGTGATTGTTGTTATGTCATGTCCCGAAATTACATATTTAAGTAATCGGATATTTTTGATATAAACAAAAAATCTTTATGCTGAAGCTAAAAAGATTACTTTTAATATATAATTCACACACCACCACCACACTTACGAATATCTTCTTCCATTGGGGTGAAGAAATCCACAATAGGACATGGGCAAATCGGTCTTACATTTTATCGCGATGTCCTCATTTTCGAATGCCAAAATGGTCTCTACGCCGTTAGAATCGAAAACTCTGAAAGCTTTGCAAATTTACTTTTTAACGAAACTGCGTAATACAAAATAGTTTTTCTTAATGGATTCCATACCATAGCTAAATTTTGAAAACTCGATAAAGAAAATGATAGTTAAAAATCCATACAGTTTCACTTTGCTCATCATCAAGTCACTGCCAAGACGTCTGGTCCAATAATAATACTAACTACCCTCTCGCATTTATTAGGCGATAAGCTAAACGAAATGTCAAAAGGTTGTCGTATTTTATTTCGTATTCGATAACGATGTAATAAGCAAACAACTAATTCATTTTTAATATTTCTTCAATAAATATTGTGTTGAGTAAATAAACATATTATTTAAGATGTCAAGGCGTATTTTATATTTTACTAGCTGAGCTCCGCGGTTTCATCGGCGTAAAATAAGCCGAACATAGGGGGCCTACTATGAAAGTCGAAGTACGAAGTTTCGGATCCATTCGTAGCAACGACGGTCAAACATAAACCCTACTACCAAATTACTCTGGATGGAACTTCTACGAACGGCCTTCTTTCGGATCCATACGGAACCAATAGAATGAATGTTTTTTTTTTATTTATTTTTTATTGTATAAAGTGACGAAACGAGCAAAAGTTTCACCTGATGGTAAGTACAACGTCCGCCCACAACAAACGCTGTGTTACTCAGAATATTTCTGTGTGACACCACACTGCGCTCGTCACCCTGAGACATTAGTTCTTTAGTATCAAATGCCCAGTGATTACGCTAGCTCACAGTGCCTTTCAAACCGAAACACAGCAATGCTTGCACACTACTACTTCACGGCAGAATAACAGGCCCTGGGGTGGTACCTACCTAGACGGATACCTGCATAGGAATTCTACCACCAGTAAGTACTCAACGTAATCGCGCGTCGTAAAAAGTCGTCGTAAAAAGCGTCCGATGTAATGCTCATGCGTCATGTACTGTATCGGACGCGAGTAGGTTAGGATGAGAGAGTGCTTCTGTGTTTGCGTGTACACTTGTAAAAAAAAATTGACAGCCTATCATTTATATCCCGATGCTGAGCACAAGTCTCCTCTCAGTTCTGAGAGGGTTTTGGAGCCGAGAAATCCGCAACGCTGCTCCAGTACGGGTTGGAGGACTTCACATAATTTCGAAATATTTTTATTTCCCAGACGTGCAGGTTTACTGACGATGCTTTCTTCAACGCTGAGCACGTGGTAAATCAGGACGTGAAATAACAATTTTAGAGGTGCCAGGGATCCGGGGGTCAAACTCAGGTAACTCGCGTACTATGAAATTTTATGCGAGCGCCCAACCCCTGAGCTACCACGGCTCGTACACTAGTAGCACTATAATATCTTCCGACAATATTCGGAAGTTGCGCAGTGGTCGAAACTTTGAAGATTTCAATAGAACCATGTGAATATTGGATACCGTACCGAAAAGTTTTAAAATGAGCCGTAAAATACTGTCCATATAAAACCTATACATTAGCAGAGACGATTACCTTAAATAAAATACGATATCATTAAATCTTTAAAGTTGGAGAGTTTGTATTTTTGAACGCGCTAATCTTAGGACATATTAATCAGATTTGAAAAGTTCTTTTAACGTTCGATAGGCTGTTTATTGAGGAAGGTTATAGAGTATAAAACTTCATGCCAGGGCCAGCTAAGTAATAAACATTACCGAGAAAGGCTCAACTGTGAATGCTCAGGACATATATGTATCATGTACCATGCCGTAAGGCGCAGTCATGGGGGTCTACTATGAAAATCGAAATCCGAAGTTTCGATTTCCGGATCGCACGTTTCCTATCACGATATCACCCTTAAATAAACATTCATTCTATTGGTTGCGTATGGATCCGAAAGAAGGCCGTTCGTAGAAGTTCCATCCAGAGTAATTAGGTAGTAGGGTTTATGTTTGACCGTCGTTGCTACGAATCGATCCGAAACTTCGTACTTCGACTTTCATAGTAGGCCCCCTATGTTCGGCTTATTTTACGCCGATGAAACCGCGGAGCTCAGCTAGTAAAATATAAAATACGCCTTGACATCTTAAATAATATGTTTATTTACTCAACACAATATTTATTGAAGAAATATTAAAAATGAATTAGTTGTTTGCTTATTACATCGTTATCGAATACGAAATAAAATACGACAACCTTTTGACAGTTCGTTTAGCTTATCGCCTAATAAATGCGAGAGGGTAGTTAGTATTATTATTGGACCAGACGTCTTGGCAGTGACTTGATGATGAGCAAAGTGAAACTGTATGGATTTTTAACTTTCATTTTCTTTATCGAGTTTTCAAAATTTAGCTATGGTATGGAATCCATTAAGAAAAACTATTTTGTATTACGCAGTTTCGTTAAAAAGTAAATTTGCAAAGCTTTCAGAGTTTTCGATTCTAACGGCGTAGAGACCATTTTGGCATTCGAAAATGAGGACATCGCGATAAAATGTAAGACCGATTTGCCCATGTCCTATTGTGGATTTCTTCACCCCAATGGAAGAAGATATTCGTAAGTGTGGTGGTGGTGTGTGAATTATATATTAAAAGTAATCTTTTTAGCTTCAGCTTAAAGATTTTTTTGTTTATATCAAAAATATCCGGTTACTTAAATATGTAATTTCGGGACATGACATAACAAAAATCACTACACATAGTAGTTGATACAAATAAAACGGAAGTGTATTTCTGATATTTAAATTTTTTGCGTTTTAAATATTTGTTTTCCTGTTGTATAATTTACTAAGTTGACCTTGACTTCACAATCGTTTCTCTGCATTCTGGCCCGTAACTTAAAAACTACTGATCTTATTTGAAATTTGCAATGATTGTGTATAATCAGTCTGGGAGTATTTCAATTTTTATTTAATCATAATATTATTAGAAGGATTTATTGGATTTGCATTTATTCTAAATGCAATGAATTTTTAAATACAACGATACTACAAATAATTTAATACAAGTATCATGTCTATAGCTCTAGCAGTTTTTAAGTTTTATCCTTCTGAACAAACTATTCACATTTACGATTTCGTACTTTCCAGTTTTACAGACCTTAACGACGGTAACTGTGCCCTAAAAATAAATGCAACTAAAGCTGACGTTGGGGAATGGAAGTGCCACATCGGAACAAAAGCGAATCGGGTGGAAACGATGAAGACTATCAAACTGAGAGTAGTGGAACAAATTGCAGCGGTGCAGGCTAACCTCACCGCTATGCATGGGAAGTCTGTTACATTAGCCTGCGTGACCACAAAGGGCTTGGTCCCGTTGATCTACTGCCGATTTGAGCCGCCTATAGGCAGCCCATTTAACATTGATTCCACGGTCAATGCTTCTAAGTAAATACATACCTACGCTATAATACTAGATTAAGAAAATAGTGCATAGTTTAACCAATATCCCGTTATATCGGAAGTCCTATATCTCCCTATTATTCATCATACATACATACATACATACAGTAACGCCTTTTTCCCATATAAGGGGTAGGCAGAGTCCATTCGCGTAACCCACTTTTCGACCTCGCAGGAAACGACACGTAACGTAACATTGCGTTGTCACGAGCAGTATAGTGACAGCATTGTATATTATTGTGTTATTCTGCACGAGTAAAAACTGTCCGTACAATACATAAGTCGCCTCTTACAGCACCTCGGTAGGAAGGAAGTACTATTCTACACTGCCGGACACCTATCGACCATCGGCTCTTCTTCTTTAACCTTAAAAACGTCAGCGAGATTGGTGAACGTAGAACGACACACATTACGCGTCACCGGTCTGGATAATTTAGATCTGGCACAATTGAGTTCGTTCTTCTGCCATCGATCCGAGGCAATGAGAATTTCTCAGTCAAACATCACAGGTGTCAGATGTGGCGTCGGGTCTCAGGTGGCAGATTTTCTAGCTACGACACCACACGGCGAGACACAAAATTATTTGTCGTTAATTGTTACAAAGTCTCGTTTGACTATTAAAATTTATTATTTTAACATATGTCTCAAAAGTATGTCTATTTATACTACTAAGCATGTACTTCTTAAAAGTTAACGTTCGCAAATTGATAAATCGAATTCCGAATTGTCATTTTCACATATGTTACAATTTGCTAACATAACTTATATTTTTCAGTCCAATTTCAAACAAATACTACTTCCCGCCAAATAAAAGCTTGGACCGCGGTGACTGTGCCGTAACCATTCGAAAAGTGAAATACGACGATGCGGGCATCTGGACCTGTGGAGTGGGTCTGGATGACGAACAAGAACATACCGATCGTATTCAACTGGAAGTCAAAGGTTCATTTTTATTCATATAGATAATATGTACAACTACTATCGTAGGTACATAGTTTATTTGTTTATTTGTTCCTCATACACACCCATGATGAGTGTTGCAATACAGTGAACTAAATGACTAGTTACGTTAATGTTACTACAATATAATATACTAACCGATGCCCACGAGCCTGCGACGTCGTCAGCGTGAATAAATGTCCTGTGGGAACTATTTGATTTTCGGGAATAAAAAGTACGTTATGTCCGTCTTCAGGATGCAAGGTATCTCTGTGCCAAATTTCGTCAAGATCCCTTCAGCGGTTTAGCCGTGAAAAGGTAACAAACAGACAGAGGGACAGAGAGATTTACTTTTGCATTTATAATATTAGTTTGAATTAATATAGTATAATTGTTATATAGTATAAGATAATATTAGTATGGATGTTCATTATCTTATTGTACTATTATACTGCTTGCTACGAGTATGTTTCTATTCTGCATTGTAAACTAGGTGATCGAAAAATATCAGAATTATTATCAACTAGCTGATTCCCGCGACTTTGTCTACGTGGTTTTAGGTATTTTAAAACGCCCGTGGGAGCAATTTGATTTTCCCGATTAAAAAGTTAATGGGCACTAAGACAGGTTATAAATTACCAAAAATTTAACGTTTGTATTGTAAAAAAAGGACACGAAATTGGTTCAGCCGCTTTCATTTGATTTAATAATAAACATACAAATAAATTTTCGCGAAAAACCTTCTCCAAAATGAGAGCAGCTCAGCAGTGGGGCATTTATAGGCTGTAACTCTCATTTTACTTTTAAATAAAACATATACATACTTATTCTATTAGTAGCATAGGATAGTTGTACAACATTAATTAAAATATGTAGAGTTTATAGCACATTTTTTGATTATTATTCAGGTGCTTACACGCTGTCCAACGCGTCAGTGGCTATTATCACTATAGGCAGTGTTATCATAGCCCTTACAATCGGGTTCCTGGGATACAGCGCGTGGAAGAGGCGATGGTTTCTTGGAAGTCGCCAACAGGTGGAGGGGGAGTCGGTAGAGATCCAGGAGTTGAGACAGCAGCAGATCCCTCACAGTACTCCACACGTGTTACCCCACTCAAGAAGAGTAGTGCCAAAAGTCGTCGTGCAATCACCGTCTGATTCGAGCGACTCACCAGTTAGTTCTACATAAATCATCCACCTTTTTTGAATGAAACTTATCGTTTACCAGAAAAGTTAAAAAACAAATATACTTGTTATTTTGTCTGCTACAATGTCATAAACCCAAAGCCACTGGCCGTAGGTCACATATTTTAATGTGTTTTAAAAAAGTATAATCGTAGAAGCTTTTTAGTAGACCAGGATAGTAACGTTTCTCTATTTGTTATTGACAGTATTACAAGAAATAGGTAAATCCAGGGGCGAATTTCCCTATATGCTATATGAGTGAGCCCGGGCCTGGGGCGGCAAAATTTAGGGGGCTGTAAAACTTAGTGAGATTATTTTTATTGTTTGCCAATGTTACTCCCAAAGATCAATAAAGCATCAGTATATAAATACACTGATTGAGATAACTTTATCATTATACTTTCCTTGTTATTTAGTATAATTTAATTCTTAAACGTCATTAAATTTTTCGTGCTCTGTATGGGGGCGGCATTCTTCTGTAGGCCTAAGGCAGCCAGGCTATCAAATCCGTTCCTGCTAAACCTATAGCCATTATACACCTTATCTAAAAAACACCTCCTTTATTATACTTAAATAAAAATGTCTTAGTAAGTACAATCATGTTTTATTAGTTCTTACAATATTTATACTTATTCGTACGATGACATTGAAGCTGATTAAGGGGACGTTACGTTATTAAATTTATCTCACAACAGTGATTTAACAAAATAAAACATGGCTAATAGAATCTACCCCATCTCATACCATGGGTGTCGTAAAAGTCGACAGAGGGAATATAAAAACTGGGAGATGGGCAGCAGCGTCTTCCTTCGTTTTCCTTCGTTACATCTGAATAAATAAACTGCGGTTGCCAACCCGCATGACAAGCGTGGCTACTATGGCAGAATCCCCCAAAATGAGAGCTAAAATCTTTTGTGGCAATCTATTGCGGAGGTCTAAGTTCAGTACTGGACTAGTGATAGACTGAAAGATTGTACTTTGCGGAAATCCATTATAATGAAGTAAAAAAAGTTAATTTGCTAAGATCCGCATGTAAAATTTAAAATGGTAAATATTACCTAGGTTTACACGTGCACAAACAAACTAACACCGCCGCCGGAAACCGCCACCAGATACTTTCCACCACTACAATACTATCACTAGGCAATATACAACACTGAAGTCACGACCACGACACGTGTTTCAACTCAAAGGGCATTTTCAGGTGTAATAGACTCTACGGCAGACAGCCGTCGAATCGTTCGGTCGAAGTACTTAATAAAACAATACACTGAAACAAATATTACAGCCAATAAACATTTAAGAATTAATTTTAAAATTTGACTGACTACGAAGTACATTCAATATTGTTAAAAATTATACCTAATTACATATGAGTTTAAATAGTTCTATGTTCAATTACAGTTAACAATAGGCGGTTCGTGTTCCTTTGTCGCTTCTAACACAGCACTTTAGTTGTATTTTTATCAGAGGTTTTGTTGGTTTGTCTGATTTAGTGAGTGAGGCTGCTGGTAATTGTATACGGAGTGACAATCAATTCAATAAAACTATTAAATGAGATTTATTTTTATAGCTTTTTCTTTAATTTCCTTTTCTTACCATGCTTGGTAAGAAAATATTGGTGAATGCACCGCGCACCTTTCGATCTACTATTTTTCGAGATGGTGAATTCCCGACCTGCTGGAAGTCATGAGACTTCCAGTGATTTACCTTAGTGTCTACCCTTACGCAGGGATTGCTCCGGTAAGCCGTTGGACAGGGTTATCAGGGGTAATTTTGAAGAGGTTAAACTATATACCCCTTGCATTGGATAACCGTTTGGAACGGATGCCGTCTACAAGACAAACTTACCTAACCAAAATTAAGTGCAGGGGCAACCGCGACGATAGCGGTTACCTTTGGAATGGGCAACCCTCATGTACTTCGCAAGAATCACATCTTCCACCTTTTTTGTTTATGATATTTTAGAGTTATTGTTATGAAATTTGTGCTAAATTGATATCTGTCCCCAATCCTTTAGAGTATTATAGTATGATTATCCTGGGTAAATGTGATAAGGGGTGATTTTTAACATCAATCATAATAAAATAAATCAGTCGAAAGTGAAACGGAATGTTACGTTGATTTGATTTATTAGCTTTGAAAAGTTAAAATATGCACCCTCCAGAAAAAAGGGATAAATCACATTAAAAAAAAAACTTTATAAAGATACTCCGAACATAGGTTCAACCGTATACCAATATTACATTTCATAAATTGAACACTGCATTAAAGACTAACTATACTAAGTTCCTAAAACTATTTCTTATATTTAGGCTTATACTACGCATTTAAATAAAACGTAATTTTAAAGGATTTTATGGCGTTGAATTTTGAACTATTTATTGAAGAAAGCTTATCTTCCTGCTGTTCTCCATCTACCTTATGTCAGAGGAGTCACCCACAACATTGGCTATATCTTGAAGTGGGCTTCCATAAAAACTTTCTTCAAGCCGCCGAAGAAGATAAGTCAGTTCTTACCATCTGTCTAGTGTAACATCCCTCTACAAGATACAGGAGTATACAAGTTAGATTGTGAATGTGGTCTCTCTTATATAGGACAATCAAAAAGATCGATAAAAACCCGCCTAAAAGAACATATAGCTGATGTGAAGCATCGTCGCTCTAGGAAGTCTGCAGTCTGTGACCATGTTCTGGATTACCCCAACCATTTCATCAGAATTGATCAAACATAAATCCTTACAAAAGAACACCGATTCCTACCGAGGATGATTCGCGAGGCTATTAAATTAAAAAACATCCTAATTTCAATAGAGAAGATGGTTGGGTATAACCACCGGCTTGGGGTCCTATAATAAAATTAAATCAAAACCATGCATACCACTGCAAGACTTTAAGACACAGTTAGCTCAATCTGCATAGATCAGACCAAAAATAATTAAAAGCTGAAGGTACCCCGGATTAACTACCTCATCAGGTCATGTGACACCTTAGTTTTCCCGTGACCATGGGTGCTGTAAAGCACTCAAAATGTCGAGTTATAAACAGTTCAAAATTAAAAACGACAAAATATGTTAAAATAAGATATATTTAAGTACTAAGTTCCTATTAATATATTTATAATCTAATAACTAGGGTGGTTCAACATAACGGCTAGTCTTTCCATATTTACAGCATACACTGAATGGCATGCTATGACATTTCTATGTGTGAGAAGGGTATTGTAGACCTCATCTATTGTCAGTTTCTCATCATTTTGCTCCGAATTAGGAATGCTGGAACAAAATTAAAACCATTAATACTAATCTAAAATGACTATATGAACATAAATCTGTTTAATGGTCTTTTTTAAAGTTTTGTATGAAGATGGAAATTATTACCTAAGGGTAAGGATTGACAGATAATTAAATCCTAGGAAGTAATAGTAGTGAGCTTCCTAACTTATATATTAAGCAGATGTGTTAATATATAAAATATGAAACTTGCTAATATTTATAGATAATTTTTATATTTTATGATATAATATAATTATTTATTTATGGCAACAGTCGGAGTTTTTGGCCAGTGTCAAAATAGATAAGTTCAATTTTTAAATTACTAGCTAAACTCCAAAGTTTGCAAGAATATCAGTAAAGTGATAGACTTCTACTGAACACTTGTTGGACTGTGGACTGTGGACTGGACTGGACTGGAAACAAAACAAAAAGTATGATTGTGCCTTCAATAGAATTTTACAATCACTGTACACTTTCACAAGTATACAGCATATGGACATGCACTATCGATATTAAACATCAGAACTTGCCAAATCCAGCAGAAGGTGCCAAAATCATATTGATTACTGTTAAATCCATGATAAATGAATATACAAAGAATTTACTCTACTTTTAAGTTTGAAGTCACCAACTGACTTAAAACTTGATGATGATCAGTCCTCTTGCCTGATTTCGACCACGGCAATGACAACATTCAAATATTGTCAGAAGTTATCAACTGCACAGGAGATATTAAAGTGCACAGAAACAGAGGCACTTGTTCTAATAAATCCATGCCCGATGTAACTAAAGCTCACGTGACAAGGCTAGGGTTCAGTGTCAGAGATCACAACACAACCAAAACAACAATTTGTTTTTGTTCAAATGTTTGCTTTGAGATACAAACCAAAGACCCCTGTGGTCTTTGGTTTTTATCTCAGCCAGGTAGTCTGACCACTAGGCTTCTACTGTTGTCAGTAGAAGTTTATTAGAAGAATTATTAGAAAAAGTAAAAACACCTGATATCTAACCTGCAAGCAATTTCAAAAACTGCAGAATGTTCAACTTCGTCAATAGTCGGTGGACATCGTGGGCCTAAAGCATCGGTACTATCATCCAAACCCACTCTGCCTTCGCTTTGAGGGTCATACAGTTTATTAGAATTCCGAAGCCACATATTGGGCATATCCCCACCAATGTCATACAGGAAGTTTGAGTTTCTCGTTTTATAACCTTTACGCTGTGATACAACAGAGGTTATCACATTCTTCAGGAAATTTTGAACAGCTACAACTATCAGATCTGCAGCTTCATCATCAGCTCCTTCCAATCCAAGTTCCCACGCCGCTAGCATAAAGCGACCTACAACCAATGCATGGTCTGGTAGAAATACTTCCTGTAGAATAGAAAAAAAATTATAAGAGAAGAATAACTTTACCATGATGGAATAATATATTTTTTTATGTTTGTGTGCTTACACAGTAAAATATTGTTTAATAATTTATCTTTATAAATTCTCTATCTCAGAAAAAGTAAACATAATTAAAAAGGAAGTCATATTAAAAAGTATAAAACGTTATTTTTACTTGTGCTGCATATTTGACGCCATCACTTCCAGCCCCTGGTGGGGAATTTGGGGGTAGGTACTCTAGCAAATCTACTGGTTCAAAGTTCGATTTCTCCGAAGTACGAGAGCTTCTCTTGTGTCGTCTGCTGTTCCTGTTGTGCGAACTCGCCTTTTCCTGCGCTATAGTTATCGATGTCTCAGCTAAACCTTCCACTTTATTCAGAAGTGCTAGTAGAAATTCATTATGATAATGTACTTGATCTACAGTTAACAAAGCTCTAGCTTCAGCATCAAACTCTTCTTTTGTCAGCTTCATACGAAACCATTGTTTCATGTGATTGAAATATTTTGTAGATTTTTCACCTAATACTTCGTTTAATTTTCTTCGACAGACATTTAAGGCTTCTGAAGCCATTTTAGATGAATAAGTAAAAGTCTCTATTTAAACAAATTATACATTTATTCTGATGGGTATAATTTATAAAAATTTGTCAATAGAAGTAAATGACATGACATTGACAGATTGACAGTTGACACTGATTGCTGATGTTTTCACAAAAAAAAAAATATATTTAAACTTTACTGATGTTTTTTGTATTACAATTCGTAAGTATTCTGCCAGGGTCAAAGTAGCAACTATGTCGAGGATAAAGTCTTTTAAAAAAAGTTGTAGTAAAAGGCTGAGAAAAAAACCCAAAGACCACAGGGGTCTTTGGTTTGTATCTCAGAGCAAACATTTGAACAAAAACAAATTGTTGTTTTGGTTGTGTTGTGATCTCTGACACTGAACCCTAGCCTTGTCACGTGAGCTTTAGTTACATCGGGCATGGATTTATTAGAACAAGTGCCTCTGTTTCTGTGCACTTTAATATCTCCTGTGCAGTTGATAACTTCTGACAATATTTGAATGTTGTCATTGCCGTGGTCGAAATCAGGCAAGGGGACCGATCATCATCAAGTTTTAAGTCAGTTGGTGACTTCAAACTTAAAAGTAGAGTAAATTCTTTGTATATTCATTTATCATGGATTTAACAGTAATCAATATGATTTTGGCACCTTCTGCTGGATTTGGCAAGTTCTGATGTTTAATATCGATAGTGCATGTCCATATGCTGCATACTTGTGAAAGTGTACAGTGATTGTAAAATTCTATTGAAGGCACAATCATACTTTTTGTTTTGTTTCCAGTCCAGTCCAGTCCACAGTCCACAGTCCAACAAGTGTTCAGTAGAAGTCTATCACTTTACTGATATTCTTGCAAACTTTGGAGTTTAGCTAGTAATTTAAAAATTGAACTTATCTATTTTGACACTGGCCAAAAACTCCGACTGTTGCCATAAATAAATAATTATATTATATCATAAAATATAAAAATTATCTATAAATATTAGCAAGTTTCATATTTTATATATTAACACATCTGCTTAATATATAAGTTAGGAAGCTCGCTACTATTACTTCCTAGGATTTAATTATCTGTCAATCCTTACCCTTAGGTAATAATTTCCATCTTCATACAAACCTTTAAAAAAGACCATTAAACAGATTTATGTTCATATAGTCATTTTAGATTAGTATTAATGGTTTTAATTTTGTTCCAGCATTCCTAATTCGGAGCAAAATGATGAGAAACTGACAATAGATGAGGTCTACAATACCCTTCTCACACATAGAAATGTCATAGCATGCCATTCAGTGTATGCTGTAAATATGGAAAGACTAGCCGTTATGTTGAACCACCCTAGTTATTAGATTATAAATATATTAATAGGAACTTAGTATTTAAATATATCTTATTTTAACATATTTTGTCGTTTTTAATTTTGAACTGTTTATAACTCGACATTTTGAGTGCTTTACAGCACCCATGGTCACGGGAAAACTAAGGTGTCACATGACCTGATGAGGTAGTTAATCCGGGGTACCTTCAGCTTTTAATTATTTTTGGTCTGATCTACGCAGATTGAGCTAACTGTGTCTTAAAGTCTTGCAGTGGTATGCATGGTTTTGATTTAATTTTATTGATTATAGGACCCCAAGCCGGTGGTTATACCCAACCATCTTCTCTATTGAAATTAGGATGTTTTTTAATTTAATAGCCTCGCGAATCATCCTCGGTAGGAATCGGTGTTCTTTTGTAAGGATTTATGTTTGATCAATTCTGATGAAATGGTTGGGGTAATCCAGAACATGGTCACAGACTGCAGACTTCCTAGAGCGACGATGCTTCACATCAGCTATATGTTCTTTTAGGCGGGTTTTTATCGATCTTTTTGATTGTCCTATATAAGAGAGACCACATTCACAATCTAACTTGTATACTCCTGTATCTTGTAGAGGGATGTTACACTAGACAGATGGTAAGAACTGACTTATCTTCTTCGGCGGCTTGAAGAAAGTTTTTATGGAAGCCCACTTCAAGATATAGCCAATGTTGTGGGTGACTCCTCGGACATAAGGTAGATGGAGAACAGCAGGAAGATAAGCTTTCTTCAATAAATAGTTCAAAATTCAACGCCATAAAATCCTTTAAAATTACGTTTTATTTAAATGCGTAGTATAAGCCTAAATATAAGAAATTGTTGTAGGAACTTAGTATAGTTAGTCTTTAATGCAGTGTTCAATTTATGAAATGTAATATTGGTATACGGTTGAACCTATGTTCGGAGTATCTCTAGAAAGTTTTTTTTTAATGTGATTTATCCTTTTTTTTCTGGAGGGTGTATATTTTAACTTTTCAAAGCTAATCCTCCTGCGCTGTCTTTGCGAAGCTCTGAGATGAGAATGAACAAGAATTTTTACTGCGCGTGTAACGGTAACATGATGATACTGATATCATTAATTGCAGTTTTTCAAATTTAGTGTTTTGCGACCACAAAGCGAATAACCTACCACTGACAAAATTTTATGAAATATACAAATGGACCTCTTGCAGGTCGTCATCGACCCCTGGGGATCTATATAGACCACTTTGGGTGTCACTGCTCTACTACGTATATACGTTTATTTTTGCAAAATGGTTTTTTATATCCATTATTTAATAAATTTCTCCAAGAGGAAAAAACCATTATTGATGGAATAGGGGGAACGGTTTTATTCTCCCGCTAATTATTATCTGGTTGCGTAACCTTGCTTTGCCTTGTGCCAAATGCCACTGATATAACACAGATCTGATCTGTGTTTGCGAGTGAACCAATTTTAATTAGAGTCATTAATAATTATTTTGGATTTTGTCCGAGTTCCATATCGTCCGATTTTCCTTAACTTCGTTGATCTTAAAAGGATTGCTATGTTTTTACCATTATGTCAGGTCATATTGGTTATCAAAATGTATGTCTGGCGACGGTTGCTTTTTCACCCACAGATATGGGAAAAAAATTCTACCCTGCCAACTACTTATGCTACGTCATAAAGTAATGCTTTCCCTCTTAACTGTACGCTCATAGCGATTTAATTGCTATCCTCCTACTACGGTAATATGTCGAATTATTATTAATATTAGGAATGTTCCCATTAACTTTGTGCAAGTGAGCTGAATCACTACTGAACTGGAACAATCACTATTACATTAAATATTTTTTATTTTATTAGGTCCTTACATAAGAAATTGGCGTTTTGTATGGGAGGAAGGTAAAGTCGTTTTTTATAAATATATTTAATTAATCAAAGTATGTACCATTGTTATCATGGTACATAAAAAAACCATGGGGGGCGAGAATCAATAAACTCTCTGAAGGTGCTTTGGACTGCCACATCGGAGATGAATTTTTTTCCTTGTAAGAAAAAATGGTAATCTGTTGGAGCAGGGCTCGGGGAGTAAGGTGGATGTCGCGGATATTCCAATTGCAGGTCCTCTAGTTTAGCGGCCGTCTGTTGTGCACTGTGTTGTCTAGCGATGTCCTGAAGCAGCAGTGGCCTAGAGCGATTGACCAGCCTCTCTTGTTTAGCAGCTAGTTCTTCCATCATGGTTTGCAGTTGCTGACAATAGATATCTGCCGTAATCGTTTGACTATATTTTAGA
Source organism: Luehdorfia chinensis (assembly GCA_019845155.1). Classification (NCBI taxonomy): domain Eukaryota; kingdom Metazoa; phylum Arthropoda; class Insecta; order Lepidoptera; family Papilionidae; genus Luehdorfia; species Luehdorfia chinensis. The sequence continues at coordinate 90,288 of JAHVAK010000022.1, forward strand.
AAGCTGTAGTGAACAAACCGTCTACCAAACACTCACAAGTAACTTTTTCGCTTTCGGGGATTATTATATGTCGCAGTGGCGTATTGTACTTTCGGTGCGGCAAGAAAGTTAAATTAAACTAAAGTTTTGATCTAAAGTATATTTAAAAAATACAATCACCTTTAAATGAGAAATACAATCACCTGTAAATAATGCTAAAAGTTACAAAAATATACATATAATTAAAACCAGTAAATTTACTTTCTTAGAACAATACGTCACGAGGTTTTAATTTAATATGCACTCCGTTTTGGGACCTTAAAATGAGATCGGCTATAAGCTCTGGTTCTTTATTTGATGGCAATAGTTCGAAATGTCTGATAATGCCGGACAGCGTTACCTTCATCTCCATCATTGCAAACTTCTGACCTGTAAATAATAGTTATTCCATTATTGAAGTGGTTTTGCAAATACTAGAGCACGAAAAATTATTGTTGGGCCGAGTCTACTAAAGTATTGTAATTTAAAAATATTGTAGTGACATAATGACATATTTTTGTTAACAATGCATGAAAAAATTTACGACAGTTTCCTCTCAAAACCAGACTCTATTCTTCAACACAGACTCAGTTTACCACCAAATTGGATTTAAATGTTGTCTCGAGGTCAGTTTAAAGTTAAGAACATTGTCACTGTTACACTTATTCTATGTTGTAAATTGTAAGTTTTCGCCGTTAGCCTTCTTGGCTTTTACAGCTTCATCGGACGAGCTTGGTTTGATAAGACTACCTACCCATCATAAATATATAAACAAAAGTTAATATTATCATCATATAGTCATGTCATTCTCGTGCTTCACGTGTGTCTGTTCGTCTTATTATTCTTTCGAATGTAAGTCGTCTATTGACCGTTTCGGGCTGCCGACTTGTTGTATCGGTAACTCAAAGCGTTGAGAACCGCCCTGAAACGCGGATGTATCGTGTGTACGCGGTGTTGGTCGAAGCGCGCCACTATCTGCGGTGGTCCCGCTTTTTTTTGGACCGTCAACTTGTTCGCGAGAGTAACTGACTCGAGGGTGACCAAGGGGGCTGGCCTCGGCTCGGTTAGTTACTTCAATCGGGAGGGCAATATGACTACTACTATTAATATTATGTGGATTATTATTAACTAAGTTTACCACCAAATTCGGAATGAGTTTCCGCTGGAGAACAAATGGCGCAAGAAACTCCAGCGACGCTTCTATCAATGACACTATTGCTAGGGGAGAACCGGCCTGCGATGCGGCGGTATCGCAAATAACTTTGTCTGATACTTTGACTGTGTGTGTGTGCTGAGTAGAGCGCTTGGGCCCTAGTGGTCGCGTCGTCGGGGTCCTTGAGAACGTGCCTCGGAGTCGAGTTTTGGTGTAACGCGAGGGGTGTATGTGACGGCACTTACAATCAGTGGGTTGGGGTGCGTGGCGGCAGAGTCGAAGAATCGGCGGGAGGCCAACTTTAGATATTGGGCTATGGTAGGAAGGCCTAAATCGATGTGAAGATTTGCATTACGCACGAACCACGGTGCTCCCGTGTCTTTGCGCATGAATCGATTTTGTAGTATGATTTTGTAGTTGTAGTTACGTCGTAAAATAAAATATTTTAATTTAATTTAATTTCATATGATATACAAAATTGACATCACTTCCCTCATGAATATTAAAATGTAATTAGATGTTAATGAGTCAGTGACGTGATGACAATTCTGGACTACGACTCAGTAAATGTTGCTGCATGCTGCTGTAGTCCTGATTTTCAGCGAAGCCCAATAAAAAGAAATGCCCAAAGTTACTTTAATAAATATGAAATATTCATTTATTCACCGATATTGGTAGGAGTAGTAGCGTAAGAGAGTCCATCAAATGACATTTTAATGGCAGGTGGTATTAAATAGACTAACAATCAGTGGTATGTAACTTATACAATTTTCTTAACATATTGATTTTTATGCTAATCATTTTAAATTTAACCAATTAACGTATTTAATATAGTTTTATTATAATTTTATTGTGTCGTTGTCGTGGGACGAAAATACAATGTTATGGTCGGGACAACGGAATTGACAAACGCATACACAGTTCACCTGGAAAGTGATAACTGCGGTCTAGAAACCTACAAATACAACTATTTGTGTTTTTGCACAAATGCTAGTTACTGCTGGGATTTGAACCCAGAGCCCTTGGCGTATAAGTCAGGTATTCTGACCACTAGGCCCAAGGCAGACGCGGTCGCCAAGTTGCCAATAACGAAAACTTAATTCAAAATATATTCATATGATATTATTCGATAATAGTTCAGCTAGTGCAAACTTCTTATCACATTAAAATTCTATTAGTGATTGTTTAGTTCTGAGATTTAATACAAACCGACCGCAATCAGTCTCTGAGGGAGGCCTTTATTCGCCAGTGGACTTCTGATATTCTAAAATAACTAATGAATGCTTACCAATACAATTCCTAGGGCCAGCGCTGAAGGCAAGCCAACTGAATGGATTTCGTGCATTTGTTGAATCAAATCTCTCGGGTTTGAACTCCAGGGGATCTTCGTAGAGCTCGGACAGTCGCTGCATATGTATAATGTCTATAACGACCGATGTGTCTTTCTTTAATTTTAAGCCAGCAACTTCTGTGAACATAATTATCATAAACTTTAAAAAAATGTATGAAAAATTACCAGATTTGTTTACACATTCTTTGAAAACTATAAATATGCGGCTATAACTTAATATTTAGCGTGACCATACATCCCGCTTTTAAGCTATGTATCCCGCTGTCCTCAAAATACGTAAAAATGCTTGCCGCTTTGAAAATCAAAAGCGTAACATTAATTAGTCAAGCCAACAGTTCCATTCATATCTAAAAACTAAACTAGATATATTCAAAAAATTTGCTACCAGATTACACACGATTAGTTTTCCATTTTTGATCATTAAACATTTTTATAGACTAGCTGAGCCGCGCAGTTTCAGCCGTGAAAAATACGACGACTACGTGATAACGCCGCACGGCATGGCAGTGATACCTTATGACCTGAGCATTCACAGTTCGGCCCTTCTCGGTAACGTTCGTTCTCAGACATTTTATAACTTTTAAAATTCCTTAATAAACGGGGTCTATCAATACAGATCCTAATTTCTATAGTTTTTAAAATTTTAAGCAAACACTTTAAATACGAGGGGTGATCCAAAAGTAATGATAATCAGTTATTTCTAGTGCACACAAAAATACAAAAAAATTTCAGTCACTTACTCAGTTAACCACTAGTTCAGGGAAAAAAAATCATATAAATAGGCCACGATTCCCGGGAGCTACATTCATTTGAATACGGACTGTCAAGGAGTGAACATCAAAATGGAAAAACACGAAATCAGAGCTGTCATTAAATACCTCTGCTTGAAAAAAATGTCTACCAAAGACATACACAGCGACTTGGTGGAAACATTAGGGGACTCTTCTCCTCCATATTCCACAGTTGCACGCTGGGCTAAGGAGTTTAAGTTGGGAAGAACATCGACGGAAGACGAACACCGCGAAGGACGCCCATCGACGTCCCTCACTGAAGAAAATGTGAAAAAAGTTGAAGAAGTTGTATTGGAAGATCGAAGAGTGACTATCAGGCATGTAGCTGAGGTCACAGGGATCTCATATGGCAGCATTCAAAGAATCCTTGCGAACGAATTGCATATGAGAAAGGTCTCCGCGCGTTGGGTACCGAAAATGTTAAACGACGAGCAAAAGAAGAAACGAGTCGACATGTCAAGAGCAAATCTCGAAAAGTTCCAGGCAGACAAGGATAATTTTTTGTCACGTTTTGTGACCATGGACGAGACCTGGATCCACCATTTTGATCCTGAAACAAAACAACAATCGATGACATGGAAACGATCCGATGAACCGACGCCGAAGAAATTCAAAGTGTCAAGCTCAGCAGGGAAGGTTATGGCGTCTGTTTTTTGGGACGCTGAAGGAATAATCATGGTGGACTACTTGGAAAAGGGGGCCACTATTACAGGCTCCTACTATGCAGAACAAATAAGAAGATTGCGGGAGGCTATTAAGGAGAAAAGGCGAGGCAAACTGCGGGCTGGAGTGCTGTTCCATCAAGACAACGCACCGGTTCACAAAGCTGCAATTGCCATGGCTGCCATTCAGGAAGCGGGCTTTGAGCTGGTGGAACACCCCCCCTATTCACCAGATCTAGCCCCCAGCGACTTCTATCTCTTTCCACGACTCAAGGAACACCTCCGAGGCAAGAAATTTGACGATGATAGCGACGTGATGGCCGCGGTTGAGGACTTTTTTGAGAGTCAAGATAAAGATTTTTTTTCTAAGGGAATTTTAGGATTAGAAAAGAGATGGACTAAATGTATAGACTTGCTAGGAGACTATGTTGAGAAATAAATTTATTTATTTATTTTATTCATTGTGTTTATTATTGATTATCATTACTTTTGGATCACCCCTCGTATTTCCGAAATAAAAAGTGAGTTAGGTTGTTTTCCCAAAAAAGTTCCCCACCTGCCAATGACAGTCTCTTAAAAATCGATTCCGCCGTTTCAAAGATTAGCTCGAACAAAAAAAACGCGTTTACTTTTTAAAACCCGAAACATAAATTAACAAAAATTGTTAGCGACCTAAGCAATTAGGCGTCGCCTATATACATTTTCGGTGATATAACTGTTTTTAGCCTTTTTGTCTTTTACAGTTTTTATTTTTTGGGCCAGGGGCCCGCGTGCCAGGTTTGGTTTGACCCAAACATAAATAAATAAATAAACTCCTACCAAAACATCGAAATTCGGTAAACATCCTCTGTATTGCCTCGCCACTCTGTTGTGTGCAGCGAACGATATCGCTGCGTCTCAAGTGACCCCAATATATATATATATATACCTATAGGAGGTATATAATAAAGTGACCCCAGGGAATAGGGCGTCCGAACAGGGTGATCGTGCCTAACTGATTGTTGTCAATTGTGTGACATCATCTAGCGGACTTAGGTGTGCCCCTCGAAGAAGAAGAAGTATATCGCTACACTTTTCTCGGGTATACCTCTATTCTCTTTATTTCCGGAACCATTCGCCTAGGTGATCGGCTGCGGCTTGAAAATGAATCGTTATGGGGCTGAAGATTGACTTTCGGGTCTTTAGGAATATCGACAGTGTATAGCGAGAAAAGGAGCGGGGAGAGACAGGAGCCCTGAGGAACACCCGCTTGGAGAGTGCGGCTTGAAGAGCGCGTTCCCTCTACCCCGAAGCGAAATAGGCGGTTAGGCAAGAAGGCCCGTATGATGTTCACGAGTCTATCCTGCACTTTAGTGTGATACAACTTGTAATACAAGCCGTCGTGCCAGACTTTGTCAAATGCCTTTGCGACATCGAAAAATAAGGCCCCTGTGCCTACAGGCATATGGCGGTCGTGGAACTTCTCTAAAATGTGCTCCGTTAAGTGGTGTACTTGATGAGTACACGAGTGTTCGGGGCGAAAGCCGAACTGCTCGTCGAGAAGAATATTATTGGTAACGACAATTTTAGCCATCGAGTTGAGTCGTTTTTGGCGGTAATTCGACCGAATCTTTCTAGGCTTGTTAGGCTTCGGAATGCCTATAACGTCGGCTTCCTTCCAGGCGTCCGGAAAGGAGCAGCTGGAGAGGAGCGCGTTAAAAACTAGTGACTAACAGACACAATAACGGCATAGTTAGAGTTCATCATGTTTTTTTGCCGTCGACGCCGGGTGCATGGTGCGGGGGTGATCGTTAGGGAGTTTATCGCTCGGCAGGCAGTTTATAACTCTGGCGAGTCGATAGTATTCGGAATTTGGCCTAAGTGCTGAGAGCTCGTAGCCTCGAGTTTGACTCTGATAGTACGAAAGTCCACAATGGTTAAGGTCTGGGTGACCTCACCATTTGGCAGGCCCAGCTTAAAAATTACCGAACGGTGGTCCGACTCAAGTTTGGGAAGCGTAACTGTAGAGTCTATTGCTAAGTTCACGTCCTTAATTATTGCTACGTCTAGACTATCCGGCTGCTGACCTAATTGCGTCGGCATTCTGGTTGGTGTCGCAGGAGGTTTACGTTAAAGCTCTCCGCTAAGTTGTACAGTTTGTTACCGTTAGTGTTATTAACGATGGAATTCAAACTGCCGTGCTTGCTGTTCAAGTCTCCGGCAAATTTAACAGAACGACCTAAATCTAATAGAGATTTTATTTGTGATTCTATTATTTGTCTGGATGCCGAGAGGTATACTGCAGCGAGTACAAGCGGCCTGTGGCCGGTCATTGCTAACCTACTCGCGGAAGCTTCTATATTTATTAAGTCAGGTGTATTGAGCGCGATACAGTTATAGGACTTTTTATAGTAAATCAGAGTGCCGCCTTTCGCGGTCGCTCTGTCATTACAGATGCTTTTGTAATTGGCTATCTTAGGATCGGGCATACTAGGTTTTAAGAGATCCTCTTGCACTAGTATAACGTCGATGTCATGATCACGAAGGAAATTCGTGATTTCAACTAACTGCGTCTTAAGACCGTTTGCGTTAAAATACGTGACAGTTAGAGCGTGATCGTCGACAGCGTGGCGTAGTGGTTAGCGTACCTGACTTCTGCGCCACCGGTCCTGGGTTCGATTCCCAGCCGGAGGTAACATTTGTGCAAAAACACAAATTGTTGCTTTTCGGGTCTGGTTGTGTTGTGCATGTGAAATGTATGTTTGTAAAACGCACGCAAAAAAAAAAGAGAGTTAGATTTAATTCTACCTATATGGGAAGCCACTGGTAACAATTAAAATTTTGTATACGACGCGGCGCGTGATGATTAGGCGCATTGAAACGTCCAAATCGCGTCGATGACATTCATGTGCTCTACGGTAGCAATGAGTCTGTCTTGTGGTGACTTAGCTTCGCGGATTTTACGCGCTATGCTTGAGAGTTAGCAACATTTATGCTGCTCATAAAACCGCTAATTAATGAAAAATCTGATACTTTCACGCACAACACTTCCACTTCGAGAGAGACGTTCGGTGAAGGCACGAGAGGTAAACCAAACACACCGCTACGGGAGCGGATGTTGGCCACTATCGATAACGATGACAACTTTCTACGAATTGCGGTCCGTAACGTATGCGGGCTGTCAACTTGGTAGCGCATGAGCGCTGCCGGTTGAGGTCCATTCAGGGCCAGAGCGCAGGAGCGAATGTTTGCCCACTGGTCGCGAGAGTATGATCAGTCATACTCTCGCGGTCACTGTTAGCCCGAAGGCTTTCACAGCTTCGCCGGATTGAAAGGTGACTCAGCGCTGAGGGCGCTTAGCCCAGACCTTTACAATGGGTAACTAGCGCAAGGGCCCCCGAGAGGGGACCTCGGCTTAGTATCGCGGTACCGTTCCCGCCAGTGTCCTATGGGTAATACTGTTTGTGGGTAATATGGTGTTCCTAATAATAACAGCGTCTAATTCCGTCTTACAAACAGAACGTCATTAGGGCACATATCACATTCCCAGAAGGACGGACGATCTAGATATACGTGGTGTGCATTAGGTGCACCGCGTGATGTGATTCGTCCACCGTCCGTCCCACTCGTTAACGGGCTTGTTAGCGTCGCGACGCCTATAATGAGTAGTAACTGCGCACGGGGAATATCATTAGACAGGTACACGGCACGTCTTACCTCGGTAGATATCCCTCGACCTTAGGCCCGTGCGTAGTGTTAGATCCCTACAGAGGGAGTTTATTGTTAGGCGTCGTGAGCTGTAAGTCGCATCAGTGACAGGGTACATTTCGCGCCCCTTTTTAAAAATATTAATCACTGGAAACTAACTGCTCAGTACATAAACAATTAATAATTAATCGATAAATATTAATTAAGAATAACAGAAAACTTGAAATTTTACTCCAATCGCGCCCAATGAAAATTTTCTTAAAAAAAGTACTAAGTATTTAATTTAATATTTATAGAAAATTAAATTTAATATTTATAAAAAAATGTATGAGGGTAACTTTTTTGTACTGGCCATACTTGTTTACGATCCGGATGTGTGAACATAACAAGTTGATTAATTTTAATCAAAAATATACAAGATCTAGATTCCTTTTCACAAAAATATTTTTCAAGGGCTCTTTTTCAAGGGGTCATTAATTATGACTGACAGTCGCTGCCATATCTTCTGTAATACATTATGTTATATGTAGTATTAATAGTTGCGGACAAATAATAAATTAGCTTATTCAATTGCAATAAACAATTTTATGGCAAGTGGTCGGCCCTGAACCCTGAACTATCGTCGGCTTTAAAGGTTGATAGATAGATAGATAAAGTTCAGTCTGAGCGGAATCAAGAAAAATATATTTTTGGCTCCTAATATTGATTACAAAATAAAACAAGATCAACCAATTGCAATGTCAATATCATAAATTGTTCAATATTAAATAGTGTCGATCTAATGCTTGACTGCGCTCCTCGTTGCATCGCATTGTGCAATCGAAGGTATAACGACTATTTCATTACCAGATATTTTGCTACCTTAGACCTTAGGCTGTAAAAATTAAAATATGAAAACGCTAATTTTTTTCAAATGTAATAATTTAGAAACTTATAGTGTTATACTTAATATTTCGAACCTGCATTATACTTTCTTCTGTATTTTAAAATTATAATAATAACGTTTGTGTATTTGTTTGTATACCTCAATAAAATACATTGATTTCTCACTGCTTAGGACCTTTTTGGAATTTTGAAACACTTCGTATTTATATGTTTGATTTTTATTTTTTATAAGTCGAAAAATAAACTACAATTTAAGGAGAGGTTTTCAAAAAATAAAAATAAAGGATTGGTAAGTAATAAAGTGTTCTGGCGTGTGCGATTTTTTGTTTTTAAATGCGAAGTTTGTTAAAATACTAAAGTTATTTTTATTTTTAATAAATAAAAAAAGTGTATTTACTTTTCAATGATAATGCAATGCAGCTATGTTTGCTGCGTCCTCCGATGGTTGATAAAACGAAAAGAGCTGTGGTTATTTGGGGAACGTTGTAGTCATAGCTTATTCTTATTAATCTAATTCTAGCAGCATAAGGCGATTACTTCCAACTATCCACAGGACCTGGCATATTAACAGACTGGTTCCGACAAAAGGAGTTAAGTTTCCGGAAGAAAACGCTGGGCAGAGTTACGATGCGGCCGCTTCCTATACAAGTGCAAAGAAATTGAAAAGTTCCGTATGTGGGAGTCAACTGAAGACAAGGGATGCGTATATTAATTTACGGATGATCAGTTTCGGCCCCAAATTACACCGTAAACTACGAAAGCAAACCTTTGCTTAGATTTGCTTGAAGCTGTTCGTCATGGAGTAGCTTAATACTGTCCAATGAAGTTCAGATATGTGTATGTTATGTAGATTGATGTTTGCGGAATAAAGACCATAATAATTTTGAAGTTTATTTAAAAAAGTTATTCACAAAGACTGGGGCTCCGTTAGATTTGGCAGCCGTCCTTTGAAGCCCGTACAGAGTTAGTCTGCACCGAAAATAGAACTCTGAATGCACCCAGACACATGAGAAAATAATAAGAAAATGATTATTGGCAATTTTAATATTAAATTTCAATATTGTTATCATACTAGGAAACAGAAGAAATATACGTTTGTAACTGAATAAATTGATATGTACATAAAAATATTTTATAGCTTATTCGCTCCATATAATAAAAGTATATTAATATCTATACAGAATTAACATAGCATGATACCATCAATATGTGTTATTACTCGTAAAATTAAACTTCAAGGTTATGTCCGAATAACTACAATCAACAAATGAGAATAAGTTATAAAACTTGGAACTTGAAACATACAACAACAAACAAACAATAATAGGAGCAACTTAGAAAAATACGTACCAACATCTTTCGTGACCATCCGTTCTATTAAAGGAACTGAGGGAAACAGTCGTAAAGATTCTTTGACAACTAACTCCAAGTATTTCATTTGAGTTAATTCACTGAAATAAAAATAACATAATTACGTAATGACATAGATTTATCGGCATTAACCAGAACATCTATTAGGCCGTTATTTTTTATTTTCATTTTACGGAAAATTTCTTTTGAAACTGAATTGAAATAGAAATGTATGTCTATAGCCTTTACTAACTACTTAAATTCATAAATAGTTATAGCCATTAAATTGTGGAGGGAAAAACTAATTACAACGTATTTTTAAATTTACATTAGATTTTAAATTACATTCCAGCACCAAAAAAGTAACTACTTAACTATATGTGTGTTATATGTGTACATGTACGCATATTTGTTTCTTTTTAAAAATATACCTAGTCGTTAATAATATGTCCGGTAACTGCTCGGTAAACATGAGGCATCGACAGAATAACACCGCTGTGGCAACACTGCCAGTGCTTTTTCGTTGCTACAGCCCAACGTACGTTTTAAAATGCAATACGACGTATCTAATTGTTTACTTCTCTTTTGAACTTTTAATGTATGCTGTGTTGTAGTATTGAATAAAGTTTTTCTTTCTTTCTATCTTTAGTTGAAAGACGAGCACGTAAAATTTTTTTTTTATTCTAAATGTATTTATAAGTTTTCTTTTAATTATAAATTCTTCCAAAAATCATCAATTTCGATGTTTTACATCTGCCGGGCGTCCCGTGACCACCACATTTTGCTATTGTTTTTGTTTTATAATGTCTGTTGTTTTGTAGGTAAGAATAAAGTCTTTCTTTCTTTATTTTTAAACGCTCCCACGACACGGGAGAAGTCTTATTTGGAGCATCGTCGTTATAATAAATAAAAATAAATGTAATGTGACATTCTAATTACAAATTTCATTACAATACTTTCATATCGTTTCCATACTGAATATTTTCAAAAACTGTTCATTGTGATTTTAAGCTGATCCGTGTTCGCTGGAGAAGAAAATATTGTCAAGAAAGTGAATAAGAAATAGAAAATTCAAGTTTTCGAGTTTCCGCAGTTTAATAAGTTAATTACTGGATAATTTACCCATTAAGTGAGCCTTAATGTTGAAAATGAACTTCTTACTATTTAGATGTTTTTTGTCATGCGAACTAAATTATTTTGTATTCTATATATAATAAAATCTTATATATTTTCCAGTCCAATATTACACGTTATAAGGCATTTCCCTTGGTTGACAACACTTCCCAATAAGACCTTTAAGTATAAGTTGTTATAATTACAAAATGTACCCGTAAGTGGCATCCCTGTAGAAATTATCACTGAAAATAGTTTTTTGTTCGGCAAAGACTTTATCTTGAACTTCCTTATGTCTTGAAAGACAAAAGAGCGTAAATGAGATGGCGGATGTCGTCGTGTCATGACCCTGAAAATAATTAAAGATTTTATCGCTGTAAAATACAAATATTACCTATTCAAAATAAAAATTAGCCAATTTTGTATGGATATAAATTTTTAAACTGTTTTGAAAACACAGAGACGGAGCTGTCTGACAATTTGTTCTTGATAGACATACGCGTGTACTAGTTCCGCTGTCCACATTCACACGACTGCAGATCGGGATTAGGGATTAGTAGTCTTTAGGACAGACCCGTGTACCTTGTCTACCGTGTACCGTATCTTTCTTTTTATTTATTATTATTATTTATTATGGGGTATTTCTGTAGTTTTCTCGCCTGGTTGGAATATTTGAATATATAGATAAATATATAAAATAAGATAAAATAAATAAGATATTATAAGACATACACTAAACATAATACTATACAATAAAATATATAAATAAAATCCAACCAGACGGGAGCCCTCGACAGGGGAGACCAAACGGTCGAGGGTTAGGTTATTATTATTAAAGTTTTCAAACAATCCGAACAATGTTAAATTTAGTTGGCTTGTAAAAATAAAAATTTGGTCCGTTATTTTCGATACTCAGATTTCTTAATGTATTAAGTAACAACATTGAAGGGAAGCTATAAATGTTTCCTAGAAACTTTATGTTCGTGCAACCGTGTTGCTGCGACGAGAATTATGACTGCAGACATCAAAAATATCTGAGTGTCATCTTCGTCTTACAATTACATATCTAAACGTAATCTATCATCTAATACTATTACAAACTTTTTAACATTTCTTAGCACTAATTTATATAAGATTAGAACTATAAAATAACTATATTGAAAATCTTGTTCTAGAATTATTTAAAATATCCGACCATTAACGTAACAATACAAGTACATACATAATGTACTCGAATTTTTTTTTGCAGAAGGGGCAAACGGTATAAGTGTTTCACCTGATGGTAGGTGATCACGACCGTCCATGACCATTCACAATACCAAAGAAATTTAAAGTGCGTTGCCGCCTTTGAAAAAGGAGTAGACTCTTAGGTAAGTAGTTTAATTATTTATGATGAACATTGACAATGTTATAAAAGTTGTATTATTTGCAATTTACCTCAAACAAGAAAGTATCCACCTCTTCTCCAATCAATTGATCGCTTATCTTCTCTCCGTCAACTTCCGCCAATAGAAGAAGATCGATGAATGAGTGTTTGTTTTTTATGCCTATTAGATAATAAAAAAATACCGATATATGCAACTATTTTTATCATATTTAAATATTATTATTATCATCATCATTTCACCCCGTCACAAGTCCACTGCTGAATATAGGCCTCCCTCATAGATTGGCATAAAGCACGGTCAGGAGCCATCTGTATGTATCCTTCAACTTCCCACAAAACCGTGTAGTTCGTCGCTTCATCTAGTGGAGTCGCCTTACAGTGCGGTTGTCGGTACGAGATTGCTCGACCTTTTTATCGATTTACTCGATAACTTTTCACTCACAACGGTTATCGGTCTCGCGAATGAGTAACTACAAACCAACGAGGTGTACAGCCGGTATATTGTCATTTCATTGCTATGCCGCAATTGGGCTATGTCGGTTACTCCAGTTCTGCTGCGGATGTGATTACGGATTTTATCTTGTAGAGAAAGAAACAAGCGAACCGTGAAAAGTAAGATTAGCGTACGTATAACCTTTTAGGGAAACATGTTAACTAAATTTTTTTCAAAAAACTACATAATTGGACTTACCCCTATCAGCGTCACTAATCAAAGCAGTATTGTTAGTCCTTTTGAGTTCCTCACGCCGGATTTGTATCACTTTCTGAGTGTGTCCGTGGACAATGCTTAAAGCCTTCTCTTGAATTTTTTTATACGGTGATAAGTTGAAAAATAGTTCCGAGGCTACAAATGGATTTCGCATTCTTAGTGCGATAATAGTGCTTAATCTAAAAAAGAGTTTTATTTTTAATTACGAAAATTCACATTTTTATTATAGAAAAGTCTGAGAATATTTAAAACTGAATTTTCTTTCTCTCTGGTGACACGTGTCGACGTTAATAATTGTATTTATTAGTAAGCACTAAGTATTTTGACTGAGAATCTTGATACGATGATTAGCGTAAACTAGCGGTTTCGGAACATTAGAGTAACAACAAATCAAAAATCAGCTAAAGCGGCATCTCATCATAAATGAAGTTACGAGTAGTAGTGATAAAAGAAAGTACTTACTCTCCAATTGCCTTTACATATTTTGAATCTCTATCCTTCTGGGCGTTAAAGGACATCCCCATAATAGACTCTGCAATTTCACAAATGATTTCGTCAGGAACAGGAAGAATAAATAAAATTAGTCGATCCAGTTGTTTTTTATGTTAAAACTTAAAGAAATGTTTGGAGTCTTGAATAAACAAACTGGCAGTTACTCCCACAGGAAACGTTTCAAAACCATTCTTTTGAAGAGATTCTTTACTCTAAATTGTGTGTGTATATAGGCCTTTTCCCCATATCCTAATCATCTGTCAATAAACGTTGTGAGTTCGCCTACGAGAATTATGTAGCCGAAGTATTGTACGGAGTTTACGTTACAAACGTTGACAAGTGTTCCTTGTCACGAAATGTATTTAAGAATGGTGTCATTAGTGAGATTTTTGTTTTATACAAGATTTGATGTTATTATACAGCTCACGTTATTGAACTCTCAGAAGTTTTGCAGACAAGATTAGGCATTGGTTTGCTGTAAATTGTCAAATCTATCAAAAAAAAAAATCTTTTTTTTGCCTGACATAGTTATTTCTTGCTAGTTTCAGCCGGTTTCAAGACTTCCTCAATCTCTTTAGCACTTTCTGTGAGCACTTTGAAGTTGCCTGCATATTTGGAATTAAAAAAAAATAACGCCGCTTACAGGGAAACCATTTTTAAAGATATTCAAAGCCTTGACGCCTGTACTATCTATGTACAAATTCTCGATCAGCGTAATAAAATGATAAAATACCCAAGTACCGTACGAAATATAACAGCGTGACACTTCTTCCATGTTTGTTTCGTGTGGTGAGTGATGATACTCGGAGAGTGTAGATCCAATTACATGCAGCGAGTCTTAGGGTGCCCAACGCAGTGTGGTCGAATATCTAATCTAGTGAACGAAACACCACTGCTTGACGGTAGAATAATAGGCATTGCGGTGATACCTATTTAGGTGGATTACCGCAAAAGCATCTTACTACCAGTTTTCTGGTAAATCACACTTTGGTAGGGCAAACCTGAATATTCGACTCACCTAACCATGTGTGTGGACTGAATTCAAGAGTCAATGTGAGTAAATCTTGTAACCGTGTATTAGGGAGAATAAGAAGCACGCTACCTTCCTTTCTTCGCTTTGGTGCTGGATCGGATGTGGCGGCGGCGCAAGCGGTTGATTCTTTAAGCTTTAACTTAAGTTCACAAGAGTCCTTGGAAGTTGCTTCCTCTTACACTCACTAAAGTTTCAACACGAACACATCACAAATAATAAAGCAAACTTACGCGCGTCTCGTGTGAACGTATTTTTCAAGCGGCTATTATTGCGATAATACCAACGGAACGGCAAATTTTAGCACTTATCTAAGGTCTGTGCGGGAGAAAGACGAGATAGGCGCGGTTACAGAAGAAAAATAAATATTATTTTGCGTTATTAAAATAAAAAGAATATTCACCAGTCACATTGTCCAAAGCTGCTAACGCTATAATAGGAAATATATTTAGATCTGTCTCCCCATCAGCAAAGTTTGTTAATTTTTCTGTTAGAACCTTTTCATTATTACAAAACACTGGTAGAAAATTTTGTAAGATACTGTAATGGAAGGCCGGTGTCAGAAACTTTCTGTGAGATCGCCATTTCGAACCTGAAAAGAATGAAGTAAAATAGTAAATCAAACATGACGGCTATCTTGTTTGTGTGAGGAGCTCCTATGGCCAACTTCCGGCCCCATCATTAGACCGCCCCGTAATAGTAAAGACGGTATCTGCTTAATTTTATGATGATAAAATTATAATGTGGTCTCTCCTCTCTTACAAAGAATCTAAGAAACATAGGATCTTAGATGTTTAATTTTGTATGTTTGTTTTATGGATTTTATCATTGTTTTTCTGCAAGGAAATGGCGAGGCTAGCATGTCGATCAGCTTATGGTGAGTGCTAAGCCGGTCCATAACAGTTGCCGTGCTCCAAAAACTTTGTAGTGGTAAAATGAGAGAGAAGCTGCACAGAACTTGTGGGCATCGCACTGCTCTCGACACCTTGAGACATCATTTCTTCATAGTTAATAGAGTCAGTTGTTTCTTTGCGGAAATCCATTACTGCGAAGGAAAGGATTTATTGGTGGTAGGATTCCTATGCAGGAATCCGTCTAGGTAGGTACCACCTCAGGGCCAGTTATTCTGCCGTGAAGTAGTAGTGTGCAAGAATTACTGTGTTTCGGTTTGAAGGGTACTGTGAGCTAGCACACTCACTTAAGAACTGATGTCTCAAAGTGACGGGCGCAATGTGGTGTCACACAGAAATATTCTGGGTGACACAGCATTTGTTGGGGGCGGGCGTTGCACTTACCATCAGGTGAACGTTTTGCTCGTTTCGTCACTTTTTACTATAAAAAAAAGAAAGTTAATTTGCTAAGATCCGCATGCAAAATATAAAATTGTGTTTATTACCTAGTTTTTGAAGAGCACCGCCTGCCATACCAGGAACCGCCACCAGATACCCTCCCCTACTACAATACTACCACTAGGTAATATACACCACTGAAGTCGTGACCACGACACGTGTTTAACCCCAAAACGAGGCATTATCAAGTGCTTTAGAATACGACAGACAGCCGCCGAGTGAGCGGCACGGTCAAAGAGCTGCCTCATCTTTTTTTGATCTTAGCAAGTTAACTTCCTTTCCTTTATTATTTCTTCACCCTCATATTACCGATTGCTTACCACCAGTATGTAATGGTAGTTCTAAGGAGGTTCCTTACTTATTATTATTTACAATTAAACGAAATGAGTATCAATTTCGTCCATTGTTATAAAAATTTTGTAATAATAATTTTACAACAATTTAACGTCTTTAAAATTAATACATCAAAATGAATTAAAATGAATTATATCTAAATATATAAAGAATAAAACATCTTATCGGGCGACATAATTAGAATATAATATAAAAAAAAATACCGGTTGAAGTTAGAAGTCCGTCGCCAAGCCAGTCTTTGAGGAAAACGTACGATCGACCTTTAGTTATTAATTCGGAGTGTGACACAATACCCTATGAAATAATAAAAAATAGCATCACAATTAGCCATAATATTTAATTCTAGTATTGAATTTGGTGTTTCCTGATTTGATGAAACATTTTTTTTATTGGATCTAGTCATGAAACGAGCAAAACGTTCACCTGATGGTAAGTGCAACGTCTGCCCATAACAAATGCTGTATCACCCAGAAATTATCTGTCTGACACCACACTGGGCTCATCACTCTGAGACATAAGTTCTTAAGTCTCACATGCCCAGTGATTACGCTAGCTCACAGTGCCCTTCAAACCGAAACACAGTAATGCTTGCACACTACTACTTCACGGCAGAATAACTGGCCCTGATCCTTGATTTTTAAGATAAAACCTCAACTTTAATTGTATGACGAGGTGAACAATGTTATTTCAAAATTAGTATATTGTTTTAACGCCAACAATTTGCTTTTAAACGATAATAAAACAAAATGTATTGAATTCACAAGACCAAATGTTAAACGATTAGATGTAAATGTGCTTGTAATGTGCTTGCAAATTATTCTGTATTTACTTCTTTTTATTAATAACGTATAGAAAAAAGCATTAGAACATAATATTAAACTACATATGTGCATATTGGCAACGTCTCTCATATAGTTTAATATTTACCTTAGGAGAGGTGGCACACTTGACTTTCCAGTTCGGACCACAACAAAACTTTTTCCTATTTGGTAGTTAATGTAATTTTATTTCCGGTGGATAGTTGGTACTTAAAAATGATGCTATTTTACCGAATGATTCGGTAATTCCTTTTAGAATTAACACAAATTAAGAAGAACTAACTCATTAACCTTACCTAAATTACCTGTGTTCGATCCTGGGCGAGGACACCACTAAAATTGTTAAATGCAATTTTAGGTGCTGATTTACCACAAAGGAAACATTTTTATATCTATTATATGTATGTTAAATACTTATACAAAAAGGAAAACATCGTGCGGTGAAACCAGCATTTTGCAAATATTTTGTGGATGTGCGTGTATTTTGCTTTTTCGCCGTATAAAATTTAACTATGCCAAATCTCACACTCCTTCGTACGCGCAATATGCATAAAGTGGGGTACAAAGTTTTCTCTTCATACAGATATAACGACAAAGTGGTTTAGTCGGAAGTTATGGCTTCAAGCCCCAAACAGATTTAATATTTATATAACTCACCTTATGGATGTACCGATTTTATATACATTGTATACGTGACTTTTTGTGCGCTCATACTAAATGTATTGTTGAATTTCCTGTGTAGATGACAACTTCGGA
This sequence comes from Luehdorfia chinensis, assembly GCA_019845155.1. Classification (NCBI taxonomy): domain Eukaryota; kingdom Metazoa; phylum Arthropoda; class Insecta; order Lepidoptera; family Papilionidae; genus Luehdorfia; species Luehdorfia chinensis. The sequence continues at coordinate 108,193 of JAHVAK010000022.1, forward strand.
AGTCTAAAATACCCATATGAGTGACGGGCAGCGGAGACTATGGTGCAAGGTGTCAGGTAACGACCGCGTGGCTCAGAGTAACAGACTTCTACACCGCGGGTCCTGGGTTCGAATCCCAGCCGGAGCAAACATTTGTGTAAAAACTCAATTTGTTGGTTTTCAGGTCTGGTTGTCCAGTGATCGTCCCTGTGTTTGACACTGCACTCTGACCTATCTCCGATCTTATCGCATGAGCGTTACATCGAGCGCGGGTAGGTTAGACAGAGTGGGTGGATGTTTTTGCGCGAATGCTAGTGGCACTGTAATATCTCCTGCGCAGTCTTTAAATCTTAAACAGATATACCAACTTCCATATTCATTATCACATTTATTTTGTAGAACAATAAATAATAAGCCGTGTAGCACTACCTCGATGTATTTTGGATCAAATAAAAAAACGTGACGTCTTGAAAACAGATGCACACGTGCAGCTTTTCCGTAATTCTCCTGCAACTTTCTTATAGCGTTCAAGAACTCTGCAACAAGAAACAATCATCATAAGCTACAAAGGTGAGGAAGGCTGTCGATTTAGTAAAATTTGGGATAATGTCAACGACATGAGTAACAAATGCTGCGATCAAAATCTGTCGCTTTCGCACGATTGTAAAATTAACATCTCGTGTTTGCACGCATATTACGATAATTAAGATTTTTTCTCGATAGGAATCAAATTTTTAATAGTTCTAAGAAAGTACTACGTCAAAAGGTTAATAAATACATGTTAAAGATATAGTCCATGCATTCTGGATATCGTTAGGTAAAATTGAAGACGCTCTTATTTGATAAGAAGAACATTGATAAATAATAGTTAAAAAAAAACTTAAAAAACACGCTTTTATAGAAAATCCAACTAAAAAATAGAAAAAAAAATTAATAAATTTGGATTAAGATTAGTGTTAATAAGATTGGATTAGTTTTTTAAACTCTTATTTATTTTGTTACAAACTAATTTAAGACGATGGCCTCTATAACAGGTAATATATTGGCGCCATCTATTGAGTAATTTAGTTAAACTATTATTTATTTTGTTTCAAACTAATTTAACACGTTCACGGACAGTACGTCGAGAGACGTAAATTATGACCCTCATAATATGGCACTGCGGCCGTAGGCGGCGATTTAAAATACACCAAAAGTAGAACTCCGTCCGCGGCCGATTATTTCCCATAGCATTTATAGGAAGCATATGACTCTGTGCCCATTTAGTCTGTAATACAGACTGCTAGTGCCACAGCAAACACTCCTGCTCGTGCACAAAAGTTACCTCTGTCACGCACACCTTGAAAGAACACCTGTTGTGACACTACGTCTGTGGCCGGACGATTTACATACACATTCCACCGACCAGTCGCCGCGTGCCACAGCGGGAGGAAGCGCATGCATCGTGCTCCGAAAAGCTGTGGTATGGCAATTTTCGGCGAACGGTACGTATTATTTTATTCATAATTTGATGAAATATTTACTTATAGTTGTATTTACTGGCTTTTTCAATGTAACGTGAGTGGTTTGTGTTTAAATTTGTTGCTGATAAGTGCATGTGGACAAAAAAATTGGTACTTATAAAAACTGTCGAAATGTCTTTAAATTTTCAATTTATCGAGTCTGTCACACATATCAAATTGTTGCTATTATTACTACTATATTTTCATATTGTTATCTTGTAAACTTATTGCAGATGGCGTCAGGTAACAGAACAACATCTACTGTCAACAATGGTCCGTGGCCGTTAGTGCCGCAACACACGGTTTAGAATTCACTTGCTGTAAATGTCCGTCTACAGGCGGTTACGTCTCTGACCGTTACTGCCGCAACACATTCTTTTTAAACGGAGTAATGCGACAATCCGTCCCCAGATGTGATGCCACTTTGTATGAGAAGTTTGTGTGTCATATCACAAATTATTGAAAATGATCTTGTGTCCGTGAACGTGTTAAGACGATGGCCTCTATAACAGGTAATATATTAGCGCCATCTATTGAGTAATTTAGTTGGATTTTCTATAAAAGCGTGTTTTTAAGTTTTTTTAAAGTATTATTTTTATTTTTTTAGTCGAATTATTGCATTGTCAACGGTCTTTGACAGATGTGCAAAATTTGAATTAAATCTGATCGTTCAAATTAGGAGAAAATCGAGCCCTAAGGAGTCGGTTACAAACAAACATACAAACAAACAAACATACAAGTGAAGCTAAGATAAAGCGTGTAAAAAAGATAAAAATTTTAATGTTTATAAAAATAATAAAATAATAATAAAAACATTATTGACTATTATGAATACGGATATAAATAATCAGTGACTTTTATCAGTGCAGTGGTGGTACTGCAAAAATGTACCAATTAAAACATTAGGTGACTAGTAGTTTTAGGTCGCAGTTAAAATATTGTTTAGCACACAGTAAGTGCTTAAATCAAGGGATAAATTTAAGATACAGTGAATATAATTTAATAAGAAATTTCTGAAAAAGGCATTCAACTGGCAAGTGGAACGTTCATTGTAAAGTTAAAGTAATCTATACTAATATTATTAAAGCGAAAGTTCCAATATGTGTAATTTATCGACGGCAGCAAAGTCAACGCGGACATCTGTTTGTTTTTAGTTTTTTTATTTCAAAAATAGACATTAGAAATTAGGTTCTATGCAACCATGAAATAATTATTGTGTCAAAATGTTTTGTAACACGAAACATAAAATGTACGAAGACACTAAAGATTATTTTAGTTGTTTGTGTATACTTTGAACTAAAACATTTACCAACTACTTTAACTTACAACATTTAACAACGACTATGATATGTTAGTCTAAAAATATGTACGTTTTTCTTTAAACTCGCAACAGCAGTAACAGTATTTACTTTGTATCTGTAAAATGCACCCATGACCCAGAAGTTTTAGGGTTTTTAAAAATATCATTGTATTATAGGGTAGAATTGGAAATATTGACAAGGAGAAAATGCACTGAAGCAATGAAAGCTAGTGTCTGAGTCCCGAGTCACACACTAACGACAGTTTACAGTTCTTGTGAAATTACTGGGAATTTTATTATCAATTCTACTGACTTCAATTTCCAATGTCTTTTAAAAAGCTGCCGATTTTAGTCCAAGGCGCGAACTTCTGAATACTGTTTAAAGCTGTCAACTGTGCAGAAGATATTATTACTTTTTAATGACGGTAGAATTCCTATGCGGGAATCCATCTAGCTAGGTACCAACTTAGGGCCAGTCATTCTGCCGTGAAGCAGTAGTGTGCAAACATTACTGAGTTTCGGTTTGAAGGCACTAAGAGCTAGCGTAATCACTGGGTATATGAGACTTAAGAACTGATGTCTCAGGATGACGAGCGCAGTGTGGTGTCACACAGATATGTTCTGGGTGACACTGGGCATTTATTATGGGCAGACGTTGGATTTGCTGATGGCAAAAGTAAACGTTAAAAAAAAATATAATCCCACAAGTGTGTGTGCACCCACGTTGGAGCAGCGTGGCGGACTCATCGTGACTCAAAAGCCCTCTCAGAAGTGGCCAAAAAGAAGGCCAGTGACTTATACACACACACACACACACACACACACACACACATATATATATATATATATATATACATATATATATATATATATATATATATATATATATAAAAAAGTGTGTATGCAAAACTCGTCACTCGTCCTAACCTTATCGCCCCCAATATAACGTTTGTGTTTTTTCACAAATACTGCCTCCGGCTGTGATTCGAACCCAAAACTAGCATTAACTGAATATAATTCACACCACGTGTTCTATTACAAATTGTGTAGTCTTCAGAACTAAATAAAGAATGGAATTATCATCCGTTTCCTCATGACGAACAAGTGTATGTCATGTATTTTTTAATTACAGTAATTTAAATTCAGTTTATTAGCATCGAATCTATTGCGCATTTTTGTTCCCGAGAAGATTGATGATAAAACTTGCTGACTTGCTTGAAAACTGGTAACTACATTTAGTGATATAATATGTGAATATAGTGGTGAATTGTTAAAACAAATAGGCAACAGAATAACGAATCAGTCTATACAATACATTTAAATATTATCCAATTCCCGCTTATTAGGTCTTATCACGAATCGAAGTTACTTGAACGTTTTGATTATTCAAAATTATGAAGTGGACGTAATGATACGCCTGTTAATTTTAAAGTGTACCTTTCTCAAAATGTATTTACCTACAGTGAGAACGATACCCTGTAACTGGTTTTTATAACACATTCAGACGATTTGGACGTCTTATTTTAGAATTTTTGTATAGATTTAGAAATAATAATTCCATGTACTGACTTTTTTCTTTTAATAAGATTTACTTTTAGCCAATGTTTCTATTTCTAGATGGTCACTGTCGCATGCATATTCACAATTTAACAATCAGGTTTTATGTCTATTTCATAATTTGTAATTAAAATTTAGAAGATAACAATGTTGAACGGTTGAATAATTATTAAAGTTATTTCTGCTTGTTACTCTTCGGTGATTTTGATATTAATCAATTTAACTTTCCACCGTAATATGCATGAGAATATTTAATTTAAGGAAATTAATGATTTTAAAAGGTATATGATAAATGATTCTAAGAATTTCATCATCATCATCATTTCAGCCTATCACTAGTCCACTGCTGAACATAGACCTCCCCCATAGATTGGTACAAAACACGTAAGTTTGTAGCTCTAATTTTGAGAGAATTTTGCCATAGTTGTTTTGCTATAGGCGGGTTGGCAACCGCAGTTTATTCAGATGAAAGAAATTCACAATCATATTTTTATCACGACTCACCAGTTGGTTTTGCGACAAAATAATGTCCATTGCCTATCAGTGGTAGAGGGAATGGACCAGGTAATTGATTGCTTTTCGCATCCCATATCAAATTAATCCATGATACTAAAATTATAAGCACTATAAAACAAATCACAAGAAACAAAATCATACTTTCGATATTACTTATCCTAGCCTAGCCTAGTATATGACAATGAAATGAATTATCAATTGTGTATGCGGAAGCCAACCGCCGCGTTTGAATGCTGTAATTATACTGATTTCGACCATGTAGTACGTATTTTTATGTTTAATACTACGGTGCTGATATATTTAGACTTGATTGAGCCTCGTCATTTAATATTATATCAGATAACGTAACCTTTGTATTACTTCAAACATGAATCTCAAAGTTTTATACTTTTTACGTTTTAATAATACTATATACTGTACTACACTATGAATAATAGCGATCTTCATAGGATAGCCGTAGTCGCATGCCACCTTTTCTCTGCATGGGGAAATGCCTAACGCATACCCTCAGCAGTCCTCCAGTTCGCATCCCCGGGCCAGTCCCATCCCTCCGGCCGACCGGGTTCCTCTTTAATTTTTTTTGGGTTTCAGCTAAACCGTGGGTGACCAAGCCACGGTTACTAAATCCCTCCGCCACGACAGTGCGAGAAAATAATACATTTTGACAGTAGTAAGTGATCATAAGCCTTAGGGCAAAGTATTGTAACAACTTAACCTAAGTTAAACGTAGAGCCAAATCAAAATAAGCAAAATCCCTCCAAAATGAGAGTTACAAACATTTGTGGCAATCTACGGGGGTGGACTAGTGATAGACTGAAATGATGATGATGAAACGTAGAGTATCAACTTAAAATATCGAAACGTAGATCTTAAATGTAATTGTAAGGACACTTTGATGGCTGCGGTGACTGCCCTTCATTATCGGGTACACAACGACATAACCAGTATTTGCTATCGCAACAAACAACATAAGCCCAAAGGCATGGCCATTAAATGGGAGTTTTATTCAGTAATATTTCTGTTACCGCCTTCACCGCTTGGAGTTTTTTTATTGGATAAACTGACGAAACGTGCAAAACGTTTACTTGATATTACGCGCAATGTCTGGCCATAACAAAAGCTGTGCCTCCCAGAACATTTGTGTGTGACGCGACACTTCGTTCGTCACCCTGAGTCATCAGTTCTTAAGTCTCATATGCCCAGTGATTACGCTAGCTCTCAGTGCCCTTGAAACCGAAATACAGTAAAGTTTGTACACAACTGCTTCACGCCAGATTAAGTGGCCGTGGGGTGGTACCTAACTAGACGAATTCCAGCATAGAAATCAAACCATCAGTAAAATGATTTCCGACTTATGTCATTATTATCACACGCGTTTTTTTTTACATGTGTACCATAATCCATAATAAAATACGTATTTATTGTATATGTATTTTGGGCAGCTTTAGAGAGAGAATATATTTGGTTCACATCTGAGGAGTGATTTTAGAAATTATCTAGAAATTATATAGATTAGAGGTGTCGTAAGAGGCGACTAAGGTATGGTACGGACAGTTTTTATTCGTGCAGAATAACACCATAATATGCAATGCTGTTTAGTGAAAAAGTACAGTGATACGTGGGAACGCAATAGGAAGAAAGAATATTTTGACTAGAATCAAAATGGCGGACACGTGGTTCGCCACCCGTCGCGTCCCGTTTCCCGCCACCGAACAGATTTTTTTTTCTGTTCTGTGTTTCCTGCGATGGCGGAAAGTGAGCTACGTGAGCAGCCTCTGCCTTTTCTGTAGCGATTTAATAAGGCAACGCAAGCGTCAATGTTGATTCTAGAGCTCATTTAGTTCATATGTTCCGGTTCTTGAAGTTTTTCTTTTGCGCGAATGATGTAACGATAATATGATTTCTTCACTGCGAATAGAGAGCTTAGCCGTAGTCTGACATAGATCCGCGTCTGTGTTTTTATATTAAAAAATAAAACAAATCATAAATTTTTGCACTTCTTGCTTTATTTATACCCGACACGTCAAGGTCAAGCGATTCGGCGGTCTTGAAATGCCTCTATCACAATAATGTTGCACTTATATGCTAATTTGAATAGACTCATATCAATAAATTATTTTAATGAATTCATTAAAATTATTCCGAACTAGTAAAAGTGAAGTAAATCCTCTCATTTCTGAGAGTGTTTTGGAGCTAGGAAGAATCCGCCACGCTGCTCCAATGCGGGTTGGCGGATTGCACATGGCTTCGAAATATATTTTATACAACAGACATGCAGGTCTCCTCAAGATGTTTTGCTGCACCGCCAAGCAAGTGGTAAATTAGCACCGGTGCAGGCACCGGTAATCGATCGAGGTCACTCGCGTACTATGACAAAAAAATTTGACGTAGATGTCCGGATTTTTTTAGGGATGTGTTCACGATAGCTCCCGAAGAAATTGACATATCGAGACCGGTTTTTTTTATCGTGTCCAAAATTTTATCTACTAGTTTCATATTTCATATCACTAGTTTTCTTGTGTCATTTTTTTCTAATTTTTTTCACCTGTAATGTAAATAACTCGAAGTATTTGAACCTCAATACGAATTATTTTTCTTAAGAGTTGAATGAGCGTAATTAGACGTGCTTTTTTGGATTTTCCAAACTTTTTAAAGTTGTACTCGAAGGCAAGCTAGTAACGGAAAGAAAAAACATTGCTATTAATTTAAAAAAAAAAACTAGTTTAACAAAACATTTAAGTAGTAACACGGTGACTAATTGTAGGATATAATGTTATGCTAAGAAAAGTATTCTTGTTATTTATTAGTTTGGTCTATTTGGTCCAGATATTTTAAATGCTCTCCTTAAAATGACAGAGAGAAAGCTCGCTCGTTTTATATATTTTTTGAATTAATGCTAATGTAACTTGAAATGTTTAGTTATATTCGACTTTGACTCTATATTCGAAAATAATATTTCGACGTTCGCCAAACAGCGCAGAAGATTCATGACGGACTATTTTTGTTATGGAACCGCCACAAACACGAGATGTTGCCTGCGTCGTCTTGCGGGGCGGAGCCTCTACGGGACGTACTTTACTTAAGCTTGTATATATTTTATGTGTTGCTAGGGGTTCTTTTCGAAGCCAATACAGCGTTGCTATCTGATAGAATAAAATATCATCTACGTAAGCGCATCAAATAAGCAACCGTTCTCGATATCGATTACTACTACCTATCCATTAATTATTTAATCAAAAAACCGACTTCTACGCAGCAGATCCAAACAGAGTTTCATGATTTTCTCATGGATCCCATCATCGGAACTTAACCAAAAATATTATATGGGTCCATCTCTACGAGTATGATATCCTCTTTCTACTATAAAAAGAATAAATAAAATCGGATCACAAACAAATAAGTTATGCCTGAACAAACATTAAAAAAAAATATACAGAAGAATTGCAAACCTCCCTTTTTTTTGAAGTCGGTTAAAAAGGTAAAATACTAGTATTTAGTACAACGCAAATACGATAGTTTAGTACGACGTTATATTATGGCAAAATGATCATGTGACACGTCGATATGTTTAAATATAAAACCATAACTAATATAACGTAAAGAAATATATTAAATAGATACTCGTATGTCATTCTGCGTAGAATTGCGAATACATGAATATTAAATATAGTGACGTTGATCTTAATATGTATCAAAGCTCGATCACCTTGGACTTTTACCTTTGCACTACTCAACGTTAATGTAATGAAGATCGGCAAACATACTAAATGGATTCGAAAGGGTTTATCGCTTTTAGATAAGAGGTTTTTAAGCCGTACGTAATATAATTAATTCGTGCAAGTACCTAGTCATACATAGGTGATGACGCTGGTAAAATGTAGTTACTCAATAAAACGTATAATTGATAGTAGAAGATCTTTGATATATTGTCACGGATAACTATTGCAGGGTAACTATTATTTCCAAGGACGTTAATTACAAATCTTAACGATTAGTTGTTTCTTAATGCGTCATGTATATACCTACTTCAATTTTATATTGAAGGTTTCATTCTACATTTGTTAAATTAACTCTTTTATCAATTACTCGTGCCAACAGCGAGCGAGTGTCGGTTTTATCGTTAGCAGCCATTTTTATCATTTTATCATTTCAATATTATTATTAATGAAACAAACACTGATTACTGATAATAATGTTTTGACTTCATTTTAATATTACTTGTAGATACTCCAGCTTTCATTCGCTTTAAATATAGAATACTACCTGATGCCCGCAACTTGGTTCGTGTCGATTTGCATGAAGGTACACAGTATAGTTATATGCACCATATAAAACGGTGCCGGGCCTGGCGTCTCCCGTCAACTGACGCCCAAAACATGGATGATGGAACGAAACAGATTGCGCATAGGGTTGCTGCCTGGGGGCCGCCAGGGCGCGTCTGGAGCTGGTGCTGGACGCGGCAGCATGCGGGTCGCCAGCCGAACGCGAGGTGCTGCACGACCACCTTGCAGCCCCTCGCATCCATCATCCCCACCAGAAGGTTTGGTGTCGGCAACCTCCAATCGGCACCCTCCGCTGGTGGAGTACGTCGCATGCGCTGGACATCTAATATGAATCAGAACGCATTGCGGGCGTACTTTAGTGCAAAGGGGGGAGAAACTGGTAGTTTTGCGTATAGGGCTAGGATGCACTGCTTTTTTGCTGAGCTGGAGCCATCTATTGTCATTACGGAGCAAAACCTGGCAGACCGAGTTCGGTACATGGTACGCTCGAAAATATTTGATGATGCCGAGTTCGAACGACTACGGCGTGAGGCTATTCCATCATACATACTACGGCTGGAGATGCGGCTCCACAAGTCGCGGAACAACATGCAGATGTGGATGCTGCCGTGAATCTCGCTGTCGTGGTGGAGTCAGACGATGATGTAATAGTTGCCCAAGAATTGGAGCCGATGAGGAGGACATTGTAGGAGGCGATTTTGGAAACGCGCGGCATGCCTCTTGAAAATCGACCACGACTCCCTCGCATAACCCTTAGCAAGCGGAATCGGGCTGTCGTGAGGGCTCTGAACCCGATGCTGGCAACCTATTTGGAAATCAGCCGGTACCTTTGCGATACGGACTCATTTCTCTTTGGAGCCGCACTGGCAATCTGTCGTATTATTAGCGCCAAACTTCCTAAGGCTGGACGCGCACTGGACAAAGCAGCGCTATCACAGTATGGAGAAGGAGGATTGAGGAACGTATCGCAAAGGCAAGGGTCCTCATCGGCAGACTGATAAGTTTCAGGTCGGGCAACAATAGGCCGAGGATTGTGCGCTGCGTCAATATGGCGTTTGCTGGGACCAATGTAAGTTTGTACCAGCCGGATATAACGCAAAAATTGACAGAGCGCATAGACGACCTGAAGCAAAGAATCGCTGCTTGGGGGAAGCGGATTCGACGATATACCGAGAGGTCAAGGCGGTTCAACCAGAATCGTCTCTTCCAGAGTGACCAGAAAAGGCTCTATAAATCGTTGGAGCGACCAGTAAATTGTGGAACGGGTCAAGGACCGAATCAGGCCGACATGGTCGCCTTGTTGCGCAGCCTGTGGTCAGAACCCGTTAACCAAAACGAGGGCCCTTGGACGGAATCAGTGGTGAGTCAGTGTGCAAATATCACACCTATGGACCCCGTCGTCATAACACCGGACGATGTAGCTGAGGCAGTCAGTAGAGCCCAGAACTGGAAAAGTCCGGGACTCGACGGGCTGCACCATTACTGGTTAAAAGGGTTTATGGTGTGTCACGCTGTGCTCGCCCGACAGTTCCAAGATGCCATCAACCAGAAGTCGCTTCCGAGCCTCTTCACTACAGAGGTTACTCATCTGGTTCCGAAAGACCAGTTTACCGCAAACCCGAATAAGTACCGCCCCATCACGTGTCTACCCACAATATACAAGACACTGACATCCATTCTGAGCTCCAAAATTAAACGACGTCTTGACTGTAATCAAGTAATGTCGCGAGCCCAATTTGGATGTCGGGGCGGTGGGCGTGGGACTAAGGAACCACTCCTCATTGACGCGGTCATTGGCAAGGTGGTTAAACGCAATCGTCGGAGCTTCTCTGCCGCCTGGATAGACTATAGAAAGGCATTCGACTCGGAGCCTTATTCATGGCTAAAGAGGGTCCTCGAGCTGTACAAGATTGACTGTACAGTGAGAGACTTCCTCGAGCAGTGTATGGGGCAGTGGAGTACTACCCTTTGTCATCTAGGCGTTCGGATGACGGCTGCGGAAGACCGCAAATGGATACGAAGGGGTATCTTCCAGGGCGATTATTTGAGCCCAATCTGGTTTTGCCTGTCCCTGAACCCTCTAAGTACATTACTGGAGGGTTCCGTGAGGGGATTTCAGCTTTGGAGAGGAGGGACAAAATTGACTCACCTTTTCTACATGGATGACCTCAAGCTGTTCGCTCCGAATCGCTCCCATCTGATGGAATTACTAAAAGTCACTTGCGACTTTAGTAAATCCATCGGAATGGAGTTGGGCACGGATAAGTGTGCGATCCTCCATGTTGAAAGGGGTAGGGTCGAAAACTGCAAAGGCATTGACTTGCCTATGCCTGTCAACATAAGGACACTTTCCGAGGCTGAAACATACCAATACCTGGGTATGTCACAAAACTTGGGTATTGATGAGGCTGGCATGAAACAATCGGTTCGCGATTTGTTTTTTGCACGCCTTACAAAAGTGTGTAACAGCCTTTTGTCGGGCGTGAATAAGGCACGTGCGTATAACGGTTGGGCCTGTCCTCATGTATACCTTTGGCATACTTAAGTGGACTCAAACCGAGCTTAACGCTCTGGACAGAAAAGTCCGCACTATTATGACGTCTCACAGGATGCATCACCCGAGATCGTCAGTGATGAAGCTGTACTTACTGCGGAAGCGTGGTGGGCGTAGCTTCTTAAGCGCGCTCATCATGCATAATCGTGAAGTGTGCAGTCTCCGCAATTACTTTCTGATGAGATCTATTGAATCATTTTGTGCGGACGTCATTAAATGTTATAAAGGACTTACTTGTCTGTGCGATACAATATCAAGAAAGAAAGGTGCGAAGTGTTTTGTTACTACGTAAAGGGGAGTATATCAAGTACTACATACACTAGGATCATTGTAAGCTAATGTATTACCGTGGACCTCAAATGCCGTTGTTTAATATTATTCGAAGGTATCCGGTAGTACAGTACAGTAAAGTACCGGATAAGCGACTCTGGCCTCCCTAGCTACTGCTGTCTTCTCCAGCTCCTTCCGAGATAGTCGTATACTACTTATTATAATTCCTTTCTCATCTTCCCATTCCCTACCCCAAGTCCATTTCCTACCTAATCCTTTTCTCTTCCTCTCCATCAAGGCAGTTGTTACCGTGCCGATGGCTAGTTGCTCGTTGGAATGGGGAGTCAAAATTTTAAGTCGCACCAAAATAGCGACGACGTGGTTCGCCACGGCGACTGATACGGTCTATGCCTACAAGGAGTAGGCATAGACCGTATCAGTCGGGATCATACGGGAAAAGGGTACAGGTCTTCACAAACTAGGTTTTCTTCTGTACATTGGGTTATTTTTTGGCAATACCTTGATAGTAACAACATTATTTCAAACAAACACTATGGTTTCCGTAATGAGATGTCAACTAATGATGCTGTTCCTGATCTTATTGAACATATTGTTGGAACATTAGATAAAGGAAAAAAGTGCGTTGCTATCTTCCTTGATTTGGCAAAAGCCAAAGATACGGTCTCTATCCCCAAGCTAAATTCTAAATTGGAAAGGGTTGGAATCAGAGATAACCAGTTGAAATTGTTTTGGAGTTATTTATCAAACCGAAAACAGTGTGTTAAAATTGGTGAACATGTTAGTAATTATCTTTCTGTAGACCACGGAGTTCCCCAAGGAAGCATACTTGGGCCTACACTGTTTTTAATATACATCAACGATATGTGTTAATTAGACCTAGAAGATGGCAAACTACTGGCATTCGCAGACGATATGGCGTTAATTTTCACAGGAGACACATGGGATCAAGTTATTAAAGTAGCCAAAAAAATATGAGCTTAAATAATGTTACAAAATTGTAGTATTACCTTTCATTCAACGTTGAGAAAACCAAATATTTGCTTTTTAGTATAAAAAAACCAATAGCATTAGACAAAAACAGGTTCTTTATCACTGCCACATATCTAATAAACATCTTATGTGCGACTGTCCTAAATTAAATCATTCTGTCTTTTTTTCAAAATATTTAGGTGTGGTCCTGGATGAGCAATTAAGTTTTGTGTCGCATATTAAACTATTGCCAGGGAGAATAGATAGTATATCGTTACAATACCATTAAAAATAGACAAATTCATACGCGAAAGGTATATTAGTTCGCGCTTAGTGCTTGAACTTATGTCGGTCCAGTAATCTGGTCCCAACTATATTGTAAAATCTAACATCTATTATAACATAGTTTGCAACAAACTGTATATACTTACTACTTATAACGTCTCAATTCACATAGTGTCATTGGAAGGATGCTGGTACTTATAGCCCAGGGATTCCTTTTTTAAGTACCAGCAGTTCATTTAGTATAGTTAACAGAATCAGGCGTTACTTTGCGGAAATCCATTATAGTAAAGGAGAGAAAGTTAATTAGCTAAGATCCGCATGCAAAATGTGAAATGGTGTCTACTACCTAGTTTTGAAGAGCACCGCCCGCCCTCCCCTCAACAGCGTGCAGATGAAAGCCATCAGATACCCTCCACCACTACCACTAGGCAATGCACACCACTGAAGTCTAGAACACGACACGTGTTTCACCTCAAAAGATATTTTACAAGATTTAAAATATCTTTAAATATCCAATCCACTATGGCAATATATTTGAGGCCTGTGTTCAGCAGTGGACAAGTTATACGCTGAAATGATGATGATGATGATGATAACACTTGTGTTACTAACACTAATATTCTCCTGGCCGATTTTCGACCACGATCACACCTACCGAATTCTGTCGGAAACTATTAACTATGCAGGAGATATTATAGTGCCATAAGTATAAGGGCAGGCACAGAGGCACTCACTGGTCCCCTTCTGCGCGCGGCCGATGTAACGGTCACGCGATAAGATCGAAAGTAGGGTGAACTTTCAGTAAACGGGGACCAACAAAATATAGTCAGACCCAAAAACCAACAAATTAAATTTTTTTAGGCTGGAATTTGAACCAGAGAACCAACCAGTTCAAACCAGTGAAACGGATTTGAACCCAGTGCCCGCGACATAGAAGTCAGGTACACTGACTATTAGGTTACACACAGTTACCACACAGTCGTCATTCAAGTATTATTTTACTTATAATAATTGATTAAATAAAGAAAGTTGTTGGCAATCTCTATAATATATAAATCTATAAATAAACTATTATTTTTATTTATTAGGAGTCTTAAATAGGCAGCAATAATATAGAATCTATTAGCGATCTCATGTAAATAACAAAGTTTTGTATGAGCCATTAAGGCATATTAAGTAATATTATATTATTATTGTTTTACACAAGCAGCTTATAGAAATTCTCTTTACTATTGTATAAAATTAAAATCAATCGAATTTACATAATATAAGAAAGCCTTACGTAATGCTCTTTGGTCATAAGAATTCATTAAATTGGCGATCAATCAGAGCTAATCAAGATTCTCAAAGACTCGTGCTCTGATTGGTCCGCACCGGGCGCGCATGATGCGCCTTTACTGTGTTACTTGTGTAACCAATTTGAATGTATATATATATGGAATGACATTAATAAATAAAACACTCTGCGATTTTCTCTGCGACTCAATGTTGTTTTATTCAACCTGCTCAACACCTGCTCAACTCCTACTCAACAGTGGTCCTGCTAGAAGCCAAATAAAGACATAAGAACCAAGCATAAGAACTCAAGAACAATTATAGAAGATAACAAGAATTTTCGTAAAATAAAAAGAAGAATTAGCGAATTGTTTTTGAAGAAAAGCATCCAGCGTCCAATCTATACACCGAGGCATCGTCGTGAAGCATTGTTGTGTCGTCTCGTGTCGTCGTGCGGCATCGTGTGGCGTCGTGAAGCGTCGTGTTAAGCGTGTAGTGTCGAATTAAGTGTTACAAATAATAGAACGTCATAACAGAACGTCAATCTTACATGGCTGTCAATCTCGTGGCTTACTGCGTACCACCTAACAGTGCCAAACGGTACATAAACATTCAAATAAATTTGTAAATAAACGCCGTTCAATGCGGGAGCGATCCTTCAGGCGGGATCGCCGGTCGTCTTTCTGAAGACGCCGTACAGCTTCGTCGTATCAGTATATATATAATTTCGGTGATGTAATTGCTGTTAGTCTTTTTGGCTTTTACAGCTTCGTCGGATACTGTGCTCACGGGCCAGGCACACCCAAACATAAATACATAAATAATAATCCTACAAAAACCTCGAAATTCGGACTGTCGCGCGTTTCGCGGGCGAAGTATGTGTTCGGTCGCGTTTCCATTAGATCGGTAATTTGCTGCTTTAACCACCAACGGGTTTGGATGAACCACGGCTTTTTCGAAAAACCGGCGTGATAATTCTCTGAAGTGATCAGAGATTAAGGGCATTTCACAGTCGCTGTACGTTGCGTTGATACCAGCCGGCTCCGGTGGCAGTTCGCAAGAATCGATTTTGTACGCTCTGTAATTTCTTTGAATGATTACCCGTCGCGTGAGCGAAAGCGATGCATGCATAGGCCAATAGGGGTCTTAGTCAAGTCTTATAGAGGCAAAGTTTGTGTCTAAAGCACATTTTGCTTGAGGAGCAAGTTAATGGGTATAGACGGCTTGAGATAAAAGCCGCTCTATTGCGTATGTTTTTATGTGTGCAGCGAACGACGTCGCTGCGTCTAAAGTGACCCCGAGGTATTTGACGCTCTTTTCCCAGGGAATAGGGAACGTCCGAACGGGTGATCGTGCCTAGTTGATTGTTGCCGATTGTGTGAATTCGTCGATCGATATATCGCTACGCTTCTCGGAGTTTACCTCTATTCTCCATTTTCGGAACCATTCGCCTAGGCGATCGGCTGCGGCTTGGAGTTGAATCGTTATGCGGCCCTTGTGCTTGTCGAAAAAGTACAGGGCCGAGTCATCTGCGAAAAGCACAAGATTGACTTTTGGGTCTTTAGGAATATCACTAGTATATAGCAAGAAAAGGAGTGAGAAGAGGCAGGAGCCCTGAGGGACACCCTCGGAGAGGGAGGCTTGAAGAGCGCGTTGCCTCTACCCGGAAACGAAATAGGCGGTTGGACAAGAAGGCTCGTATGATATTCACGAGTCTGTCCGGCACTTTAGTGTGATACAACTTGTAATACAAGCCGTCGTGCCAGACTTTGTCAAATGCCTTTGCGACATCGAAAAATAAGGCCCCTGTGCCTACAGGCTTATGGCGGTCGTTTAAATTCTCTAAAATGTGCTCCGTTAAGCGGTGCCCTTGATGAGTACATGAGTGTTCGGCGAGAAAGCCTGCTCGTCTGGAAGAATATTATTAGTGAGGACATAGTCTTTTAGTCGACTGAGTATAATTCGGTCATAAATCTTAGCTATCGAGTTGAAGAGACTTATTGGGCGATAATAAGTCGGAATATTCCTAGGCCTGTAAGGCTTTGGAATGCCTATAACGTCGGCTTTCTTCCAGGCGTCCGAGAAGGAGCAGCTGCAGAAGAGCCCGTTAAAAATACTGACTAACAGACACAATAGCGGCGTAGACATTTCATCACCCTGTTGTTTATGCCGTCCAGGCCAGGCGCGGAATCGTTTTTAAGGTTTTTAACTATCTTAGTGACTTCTTCAAGAGTCACTGGAGGCAGTGGTTCGCCCACTGGTGGTATGGCAGCCCTACGTTCCAGTTCCACGGCCACCTGCTGCAGGTGGTCGGGATCCGCAGGCGCGAGAGATGAAGTGCATTGGCTCTCTAAACTGTCTGCGAGGCATTCGGCTTTTTCGCTGTCATCGAAGGCGAGCGAGTTATCGTTAGATCTAATGAGTAGCGGCTCTAATGGGTGAGACCGGCTCTGCTTTGAGAGATCCGGATCCGGGAGGATTCTCCGACGGCTGTTTTGAGACGGTTCGAATATGATCTTATCGCTCGGCAGGCTACCTCTGGCGGGTCGATAGTATTAGTAATTTCGACTAAGTGCTGAGAGCTCGTAGCCTCGAGTTTGACTCCGAGGGTACGCTAGTCCACAATGGTTTTGGTCTGAGTGACCTCACCATTTGTATGGCCCAGCTTAAAAATGGCCGGACGGTGGTCCGACTCAAGTTCGTGAAGCGTAACTATAGAGTCTATTGCTAAGTTCACGTCCTTAATTATTGCTACGTCTAGAATATCCGGCTGCTGTTGTAATTGCGTCGGTACACTAGTTGGTGTTTCGGGAGCTTTAACGTTTACGTTAAGGCTCTCCGCTAAGTCGTACAGTTTATCGTGTTATTACACGAACGGTAATAAACCGGCAAGTATGACAGACCGACCTAAATCTAGTAGAGATTTCATGTCTGATTCTAATATTTGTCTGGATGGCGAGAGGTATACTGATGCCAGTACCAGCGGCCTGCAGCCGTTCATTGCTAACCTACACGCGGAAGCTTCTATGTTAATTAAGTCTGGAGTATCGAAGGCGGGTTCCTGTTACAGGGTGCCTCTATAAGCAAGCCTGAGAGGCCGCAGATTGACTTAACATTAAAAATTTGCTTGCCTTCTGGAGTTAATTCTAGTATAGCAAGTATAAGATCATATGATTTCTTATTTTGGGGGTGATGCATGCGATGCACCTCCAAAACAGAAATGTTCTGTGATTTTGGGTCGTTTAGAATGTGGCTTGTCTCTAGTTCTTTCGGCAAGCCTCTGATGACTACGCGGTGTCGACGGTCTTCCGCGAGTGAGTACGTGTGGAAACTAATGTTCCTAGCACGTAGATGTCTGGTGAAGGTCCTAAAGTCGCCAACGGTGCTTAGGTATACGCGGATTCCTTGCACTGCCGTTTGTGCCTTCGGGCAAAAATTTTTTTTATTTTGTCATCCAAATTGACAAATCGTTCCACTGCGCCTTATCTTGTAATATAATTGGTGGCGGTGGCTTGGATTTGCGTGCCGCGGGATGCGCGGGCAGCGATTTTTCGATCGGCTTTCAGGCGTTTGATACGCCTTTCTTTGTCGGGTTCCGTGAGGCGGACGGCGATGTGGTATTCGAGTTAGGCTCGGTATCCCTCTTCGCGGCGCGTTTTTTCGCTTTTCTCACGACGACGGTAAAGCCGTTCATTACGGCTGAAAGGAAGTCATGGGGTTTTGTACGAGTCCCTGACGTTTTGGTAATAAATTGTTAGATTAGTGTTAGGTACTCCCGTTAGCCTCCCGTTCCCGAGCTTTACTGTCGAGCCTCAAGTCTGTCTCCCTAAATTTATTGTTATATATAGTTACAGTTAAGTAAATTTTAGTAATATCTCAAATGTAATCCAACACAATACCAAATTTATATATAAATATTTATTTAAATGAAACTAAGTTTACGGATTTTATCGCGTTTAATTTTTACTTTTTTACTATTTATAACCCGACGTTTCGAGTGCTTTACAGCACCCATGGTCATTCGAGGAAGCGCTAAGATCTTAAAACAGGCAAGTAAAAAGTTGTTAAGAACGGGTATTCAGCAAAAACGTACCGATCTACATGTCATAAATACGTCCATAGACAATTTATCCAGTGTTTTAAAAACAGTTTTAACGACATTTGATTTTAATAATTGCATTGAAACATTAAATAAGCGTGAAACAGCTAGATATAATGATTGCAAAAATAAACACATAGAAAAATATCAAAAATTAACGACCAAATTAAATGTCAAACATCAATCTCAACGCATGAACGGAACGCGACCGTTGACTACGGACAATGATCATAGATTACGCGCTGTCTATAATCTGTCAAAACAAACACTGGATGAATCTACATTAAAAGTATTATCGAAAGGCATGAATTTCGCAGTAACACCGCGAAGAATACCGTACGAGGAAATTATCTGTAGTGTCGAGGATTGTCTGTTTAAAAACAATATCAATAAAGAAGATTTGGAGGCCATACGTCAAGATATTTCGTCTATGTTACGTCGAAGTTCGGTGCCGAAACTAAATCTTCCTAAAGACGAATTAAAGGCGTTGAACAACCTACGGAACAGACCTGAACTCACGATCCTCCGCGCAGATAAAGGCAATGCTACGGTAGTCATGGATACGTCAGATTACAATTTTAAAATACAAGAACTTTTGTCGGACGAAAGTACATATAAAAAGGTCAAATCAGACCCAACTACTAATACGCTTAAAACGACTAGCGATCTTATTAAGAAACACTTCGAAAAATTGAATCTGGACGTTAGTTCGATAATACCATCTTGTGCCAAATCACCGAAGTTGTATGGGTTACCAAAGATACACAAACCAAATGCTCCACTACGTCCAATAGTGAGCCAGATCGATTCACCAACCTACAGATTGGCTCAGTATGTGGCTAAAGTACTCTCACCACTCAGAGGACACACTAGAGCACACACAAAGGATTCATACCATTTTGTCAGTGAGATTAAAGACCTACACCTGACTGACAATGAAACTATGGTCAGTTTTGATGTCCAGTCTCTATTCACATGCCTACCAGTAGATGACTGCATCTCAATTGTATCTAGGAAGCTAGCTGAGAACAACATGCCAGCGGAATATGCAGAACTACTAAGACATTGCCTTACATCTGGCTATCTATTGTGGAAGGAACACTACTACAAGCAAGTAGATGGTGTGGCGATGGGCTCCCCAGTATCTCCCATTGTCGCCGACATCTTCATGGAAGACTTTGAGGAGAGAGCCCTCCGTACTTCACCAGTAAATCCAAGATTCTACAAGCGGTATGTAGATGATACTTTCACAATTTTACCATCAGATAAAGTAAATGCATTTCTAAACCACCTTAACTCCCTAAACTCTAAAATTCAATTTACAATGGAGTTAGAGGCAAATAACTCTTTAGCTTTTCTAGATGTATTAGTAATTCGAAATCCTAATAACACCTTGTGTCACACTGTGTATAGAAAAAAGACCCATACTAACAGATATTTAAACGGTGAATCTCACCATCATCCATCACAGTTAGCTACTGTGGGTAAATCCTTGTTTCAGAGAGCACGAGGAATCTGTGACAGGAAACACCTGGCCGCCGAGCTTCAACATGTCAAGCAAGTTTTGCACGACAACAAGCTTCGGGTTCCGCGCCTACGTCGCAGTGACCGAGTGAAACCGGCCACAGTCGAGCGTGTGCCTGCTGTTCTACCTTATGTCAGAGGAGTCACGGACAAGATTGGCTATATCTTGAAGCGGGCTTCCATAAAAACATTCTTCAAGCCGCCGAAGAAGATAAGTCAGTTTTTGCCATCTGTCAAGTGTAACATCCCTCTACAGGACGCAGGAGTATACAAGCTAGATTGTGAATGTGGTCTCTCTTACATAGGCCAAACAAAAAGATCAATTAAAACCCGCGTAAAAGAACACATAGCTGACGTGAAGCATCGTCGTTCTAGGAAGTCTGCAGTCTGTGACCATGTTCTGGATCATCCCAACCATTACATCAGATTTGATAAACCACAGATCCTTGCAAAAGAACACCGATTCCTACCAAGGATGATTCGCGAGGCTATTGAAATCAAAAAACATCCTAATTTCAATAGGGAAGATGGTTGGGTATTACCACCAGCTTGGGATCCAATAATAAATAAAATTAAATCAAAAACCAAGCATACCACTGCAAGACTTCAAGACACAGTTAGCTCTTTCTGCGTAGATCGGACCCAAAAATAATAATTAAAAGCTGAAGGTACCCCAGGTTAACTATGACATCAGGACATCTGTCACCTCAGTCCTCCCGTGACCATGGGTGCTGTAAAGCACTCGAAACGTCGGGTTATAAATAGTAAAAAAGTAAAAATTAAACGCGATAAAATCCGTAAACTTAGTTTCATTTAAATGTGTAGTGTTCGCGTAAATATAAGAAATCATTATATAAATATTTATCTTAATATCTTAACCGAACCTAAAATAACTGAACCTAGGTGTTCAGTAATTACATAGTTCTTTTTTTTTACGTCTTTATCTTGTCTTACTACTTTCAAGCTACTACTACTGTAAAGCTGGAGGGTTTATATTTTTTTAAGTGCTTATCTTAGGAAGTATTTATTCGGATTGAAGAAATCTTTTTGTACTAAATAGGTATGTAGTTTGTATAATCAATTTTAGTATGTAGGACGATTTAGGTACTTTATTAAAACAGTAAAAAGAGAAACAAAATATTTTTTTTTCTAAAAATGTATATGATTAGCATATTCAAAATTTAAAATATGTTTGGCATCTATGTTTGGTTCCGGTAAAACTGCTTTAATACAGTTTCTGGAAATGACTTTTCTTTCGGCAAATTTTGCTATCCAAATCCTCCTAGCACTTTTTTAAGAACTGAAATCGTTACATTATCACTGTAAAACCCGATTGCTCAATCTATTTGATGCCTTATTGCTCTTGCAGACTTTTTTCTTAAAATCCAATCAGCGAGTTGTAAAGGACGGTCCAAAAATCTTTGCACATTTGAAACATGAGTAGAAATAAAATAACAAATGATATTTTGTTGATCATTTATTCCACGTATCAAACATCTAATACAGTTTATTTTTTAAAAATAACATAAGATTTTGATTATTACCCCCCTCTTTAACTTTATTAATTTCAAGAAGAATTGTAGAAAATGGAGCAGGAACAGGATGAACAGTTAATCCCCCTCTTTCTTCCAATATTGCTCATAGAGGAAGTTTAGTAGATTTAGCTATTTTCAACGTTATTTCTTTCATTATTTTCAAAGAAATTCGGACGAAATATGCTTCTTGCTGATATGGCAGCCCATACCGCCGTTTTGGGAGAATTAAATGGTTTTTGGTGTTTAAGACGAGGGTTTTCCTTGCTTCTGTAGCGACAATTGTGCTTGTTGACGTGCCTGTTGATTTCAAAATGGGCCCCGTCCGTAAAAATACATTCACAACGCTAGAGAATCGCTCTAGCACAGTGTCAGCCAGAGTACTAATGTAATCGTTTGGTTTCATCTGCTGTACAATTTTAAGCTTGTGTGGTTAAGTTTGTGTGAAGTTTGAAGTTTGTGTGAAGTGGTGAAGTTTGAAGTCCACATGCAAAATTCACCGTAGACTTGTTCTTGGTATTGTTAGAGCCACCGAACGCTTACGCGACATCGCGCGTTGGAATGCTGGATTGGTTGAAATTTCCGAATGATCCAGAATCATCATTCTGGATTATTGCTTACGGAAATTTCAATCTTCATCGCTCATCATCGCTTTTTAACGTCACCGCCATGTTTGTTTAATATTCGTTGTGGAACCAGTTTGCTCGAACTTCTTGACCAAAGCTTTACTTAAATTAACTCGCAGTGTCCTTTTAACCGAAGCACACTAACACTACTGTTTTACGGCAGAATAACTGGCCTTGCAGTGGTACCTACCTAGACGGATTCCTGCATAGGAATGCTACCACCAGTTATTTTATAGCGACTTAATGAACAAACTACTCGTATAATGGCCTATGTGAGTATAATGTTAAAATCCAAAGCTTAATGCTTTCAAGGATTATTATATGTCGTAGTGGCGTATTGTAATTTAGGTGCAGCACGAAAGTTAAATTCAATTACAGTTTTTGAACTTTACTTAAGTATATTTTATAAAAATACAATCACATCTAAATTTAGCTAAAAAGATAAAAAAATATACGCATAATAAAAAACAATGAATTTTCTTTCTTAGAACAGCTAATTATAATAAGTCTCGACGTTTTAATTTAATATGCACTCCATTTTGGGGCCTTAAAATGAGATCAGCCATAAGCTCTGGTTCTTTGTTTGACGGCAATAGTTCGAAATGTCTGATAATGCCGGACAGCGTTACCTTCATCTCCATCATTGCAAACTTCTGACCTGTAAATAATAGTTATTCCATTATTAAAGTGGTTTTGCAAATACTAGAGCACGAAAAAATATTGTTGGGCCGAATCTTCTAAAGTATTGTAATTTGAAAATAATGTAGCAATGTAACGTAAACCGAATTTTTTGTATTTTTTTAATATTGGTGTTTTGGGAACATATTGTTTTATTATTAGTACCTAGTAGGATAGGTTTAGAAACTGTTGTCACTCATGGTTAGTTCACTGATTTATAGTTAACAATGCATGTAAAAATTTACCACAATTTCCTCTGAAAACAATTGACTCTATCCTTCAACACTGACCTCAGTTTATCACCAAATTGGGCTTAAATGCTGTTTAGAGGTTGGTCAGTTTAAATGAAGAACTTTGTCACTGTTACACTTATTGTTTCGGGCTGACGACTTGTTGTATCAGTAACTCAAGGCGTTGGGACCGCCCTGGAACGCGGATGTATCATGTGTACGCGGTGTTGGTCGAAGTGCGCCATTATCTGCGGCGGTCGCGCGTCGTCGTGAGTGTGCTTCTTATAATTGCAACTGAGTGCAGTATTAGAATCGTGGCTGACCTATGAGTAGTGCGATCTGAGGGTGCCGGCTCTTCAAGCACACTTCGCGGGCGACGTTTCTATTGGGTCCGTAATTGGCTGCTTTTACCGGCAATGGGTTTGGATGGAATGCGGCACTATTGAAGAATCACTGCGACATTTCTCTTTTTTTATGGAATAGGAGGCAAACGAGCATGCCGCACACCTGATGGTAAGTGATCACCGCCGCCTATGAACATCTACAATACCAGAGGAAAAGCAGATGCGTTGCCGGCCTCTAAAAAAAAAGTCGTCTAAAGTGTTATTAAATTAATGATACATATACATACGAGTACATTCCCTGCGAGAGTTACATTGTTACAAAACTTTCCTCTTAAATAAAACGTACGTATTTCGAGCAAGATGAAAATGAAACTAATACGTTTTTGATATCGAACGGTGAACTTTTCACGAAATCGTCAGTGCCTTTCAAACATTAGTTCTGAATATATTTGAACTTAAACAAATGGGTAAACTATTGTTACCACAGAGAAAACTTGTACAATCTACCCAATTTCATATTATGTATATATGAACTTCGTTAAGTGTTTTTGTATAACTACCCTACGTAAATCACTTACGAGTAGCGCTTTAAATAATTTATCCATTTTTATGAGTTTATCATTTTTCTTTGTTTAGCGTTTTTTTCTATTTATAATATAGATAAACCTTTTACCGATAATTAAAATGGCTTAAATAATAATTTTGCTTATCATCGCCGAAATATAACACCTTTAATTTCTACCAAATTTTGTAGCTTATATTTTTCTTAATATACAGATTTCTTATATATAATAATTCAGATACCGTAATATCGTTAAGTATAATATTTTCCTTAATGCTAATAACTTTAAAATTTGGTAAGTTTTTATTTTATTTTTATAAAGTTGATCTCGTACACCTTGAAATGTTAAAACGAAGACCTGCATATAATATATATAATTTACAAAGCGTTCGCTTAAAAATGCCTTCCATTACTTCATCTTATTTATTTATTTAGCAGTAGTTTTATTCAGTTTTAAACACAAAACCTTAACGCACGTTGAAGTCAAAAAGTTCATTTGACATTGATATATTTTTTTATTAGCATCAACATACAATAGAAATAATACAGGAACACACATGAAAAAATAATATAAAAAAAATATAATTAGTTACGTGACTATCCGACTTCGATATTATATGTTAAGTTTATAAATTTAATTATAATGTATTTTTGACTAAGATAAAAAAGGATTCACTAAAAGAGAGGATACCTACGGAGTTTCTTTCGCCTGTTTCTTATCCGTTAGAGGAACCTCATTACGAAACGGCGGTAGATTGTAAAGATTTGACGTTTGACAAACGAAAGTCGTAAAATAAAGGATTTTCATTTTGTTTCATATGATATACAAAATTGGCATCACGTCCCGCAATAATATTAAAATGTAATAAGATGTTAATGAGTAAGTGACATGATGTCAATTCTGGATTGCAACTCAGTAAATGTTGCTGCCACACGGCCAAGAGAATCTACCACCCCATCACATCCACACACACAAAGTGAGGGAGGCCTATATCCAGCAGTGGACTAGTGATAGGCTGAAATGATGATGATGATGAAATGTTGCTGCATACTGCTGTAGTCCTGATTTTCAGCGAAGCCCAATAAAAGGGAATGCCCAAAGTTACTTTAATAAATATGAAATATTCATTTATTCACCGATATAGGGACTACTCCTATAGTAGCGTAATAGAGTTCATCAAATGACATTTTAATGGCAGGTGGTATTAAATAGACTATACGTGGTATGTAACTTATACAGTTTTCTTAACAGATTGATTTTATTGTGATAATTTTTAATTTAACCAATTAACGTATAGAATACACTTTTATTAAAATTTTATTGTGTCGTTGTCGTGGGACGAAAATACAATCTTATAGTCAGGACAATACAACCGACTTTATTGTGTCGTGGCGTGGGACGAGAATGCAACTGTTTGTGTTTTGCACAAATACTAGTTACTGCTGGAATTTTAACCCAGGGCACTTGGCGTATAGGTCAAAGGCAGACGCGGTCGCCAAGTTGCCAGTAACGAAAAATAAAGGCGAAATATATTCATGTGATATTATTCGATAATAGTTCAGCTAGTGCAGAATTCTTATTACATTAAAATTATAAAAAAACCGACCGCAATGAGTCTATGGGGGAGGCCTGTATTAGCCAGTGGACTTGTGACGGGCTAAAATAACTGATGAATGCTTACCAATACAATTCCTAGGGCCAGCGCTGAAGGCAAGCCAACTGAATGGATTTCGTGCATTTGTTGAATCAAATCTCTCGGGTTTGAACTCCAGGGGATCTTCGTAGAGCTCGGACAGTCGCTGCATATGTATAATGTCTATAACGACCGATGTGTCTTTCTTTAATTTTAAGCCAGCAACTTCTGTGAACATAATTATTATAAACTTTAAAAAAATGTATGAAAAATTACCAGATTTGTTTACACGTTCTTTGAAAACTATAAATATGCGGCTATAACTTAATATTTAGCGTGACCATACATCCCGCTTTTAAGCTATGTATCCCGCTGTCCTCAAAATACGTAAAAATGCTTGCCGCTTTGAAAATCAAAAGCGTAACATTAATTAGTCAAGCCAACAGTTCCATTCATATCTAAAAACTAAACTAGATATATTCAAAAAAATTGCTACCAGATTACACACGATTAGTTTTCCATTTTTGATCATTAAACATTTTTATTGACTAGCTGAGCCGCGCAGTTTCAACCGTGAAAAATACGACGACTACGTGATAACGCCGCACGGCATGGCAGTGATACCTTATGACCTGAGCATTCACAGTTCGGCCCTTCTCGGTAACGTTCTGTTCTCAGAAACTTTATAACTTATTAACTTCCTTAATAAACGGCGGAATAGGTATTTCCTAAGATACGCACGCTCAAACAAATAAACTCTTTAGCTTTTTTATACATAAGGTAAAAAAACACGTTAAAAAAAAAAAGTAAGTAGGTAAAAAAAACAACTATAACTTCTTAAATACTTATTCTAAAAGCTGCACGTAACATCCATCATGGATAGACAGCCCCAAATTTCTACAGTTTGTAAATTTTTTCCGAATATAAAGTGGCTTAGGTTGTTCCCTAAAAAGTCCTCCGCCTGCCAATGACAGTCTCTTTAAAATTTATTCCGCCGTTTCGAAGCTTAGCTCGAACAAAAAAAACGCGTTTACTTTTTAAAACCCGAAACATGAATTAACAAAAATATTGTTCACTGTAAAATTACTGCTCAGTACATAAACCATTAATCATTAATCGATAAATATTTATTAAGAATAACAGAAAACTTGAAATTTTACTCCAATAGCGCCCAATGAAAATGTTCTTAAAAAAAATACTATAATTTCCTTGAAAATTTAATTTGATTTATATAAAAAAAAATATGAGGATAACTTTTTTGTACTGGCCATACTTGATACGCATGTGCGAACAAAACAACTTGATTAATTTTAATCAAAAATGACGAAGATCTAGATTCCTTTTCACAAAAATATTTTTCACGGGCTTCCTCATCATTAATTCTGACTGACAGTCGATGCCAAATCTTCTGTAATACAATATGTTATATGTAGTGTGAATAATTGGGGACAAACAATAATTTAGCTTATTCAATTGCAATTAACAATTTTATGGCAAGTGGTCGGCCCTGAACTATTGTCGGTATTTAAGGTTGTTAAAGTTCAGTCAGAAAGAAATCAAGAAAAATATATTTTTGGCTCCTAAAATTGATTACAAATCAAAGCAAGATCAACCAATTGCAACGTGCTCATAAATTGTAGAATATTAAAATGTGTCGAAAAATAAAGTCAATTTAAGGGAAGTTTTGTATAAATAAGAATGAAGGATTGGCAATTAATAAGGTGTTATGGCGTGTGCGAAAGTTTTTTAAAATACGAAGAACATTAAAAAAATAACGGTTATGTAATTTTTATTTTAGATATTTTAACAGTTGTATTGTTATTTTTAAATGATAATGCTGTTGCAGTTATTTTTCCTCCGTCCTCCGATTGTTGATAAATCGGAAAAAGCTGGGGTTTCTTGACGAACGCTGTAGTCAAAGCTTATTCTTATTAATCTAATTCTTGCAGCAAAAGGCGATCCGTTCAACTATCTACAGGACCTGGCATATCAACAGACTGATTCGGGCAAAAGGAGGTAAGGTTCCGGAAGAAAACGCTGGGCACATTCACTTTACGCACGCTGCTTCTTATTTAGGCGCAAAGAAATTAAAATGTTCCGTATGTGGGAGTCAACTAAAGACAATTGACATTTGGTGCGTGCATATATTAACTTACGGATGGTCAGTTTGGGCCCTAAAATACACCGTAAACTACATTAGCAAATCATTGCTTAAAACTATTCGTCACGGAGTAGCTTAATACTGTCAAATGAAGTTCAGATATTTCTATGTTATGTAGATCGATGTCTGCGGGTACGAAGACCATAATAATTTTGAAGTAAGTTTATTTTAAAAAGTTATCTGTAATGACTGGGTCTCTCTGGACTGGTACAGAGTTAGTCTGCACCGAAAATAGAACTCTGACAGATCAGACACATATGAAAAAAATAAGATAATGATTATTGGCAACACTGTGAAAAAAAAACAAACCTAACTTTACCCAACAAATAAAGTGTTATCAAAAGTGGATGCGTCGCAATGCTGGATAGTAGCTGAATCTTGACACTAAAAGGGAGTAACTATTTAATTTTTATCACACTTCCATCATTTTGGCAACTTACACTTGTATGTGTCGGAAAATTGGAACTTGTTTGGATTAGTGACCTCGCCAATTTTAACCTCTATATTATGGAATATGTATGAGGCATTAAGTTCACAGATAGTACCCTCAACTGTACAAACGTATACATACATATAGTCCCGCCTTATAAGGGGTAGGCAGAGGCTGCTCACGTACCCCACTTTTCGACCTCGCGAGAAACTAGACGTGACGGGAGGCGAACCACGTCGCCGCCATTTTTGGTAAAGGTCAAAAAAATTTTACTCCCCATTGCGGTTACACGAGCAGTATTACAGTATAGTTACAGCATTGCATATTATGGTGTTATTCTGTACGAATAAAGGCTGTCCGTACAATACCTTAGTCGCCTCTTACGTCACCTCGGTAGGAAAGAGGTAAGTGCTATTCTACTCTAAATGACACCTATTGGCTGAAAATAATTAGTATAAAAATAAATTCGATAAAGTCCGTAATATTTAGTTTGATTAAATATATGTTTCAACTTCAATGTGATTACATCGACCTAATTGAAATTTTATAACAAATTATTCTAAGCCCCTTTTTAATATGAAAGTTTAAATATCCTAATAACACTGGGAAACAGAAGAAATATAAATTTGTAACTGAATAAATTGATATGTACATAAAAATATGTATTTTATAGCTTGTTCGCTCCTTCTAATAAAAGTATATTAATATCTGCATAACATACATACACACATAAGATCACGACTGTATCCCATAAGGGGTAGTCAGAGACTGGGCACTCACTGCAAAAACAGACGACTGCCACAATCCACGTTTCACCAAAACAATATAATGCACTTGGTGTGATAGGTGGTGAGCCCATTAGTCTAGTCGACAAGTTGAAAATGGTACAAAATAGAGATACTGCTCTTAAAATTATGTGCGACAGCTCATTGGATCCGGAATGACGTCTAGAAAAATGTGCCAAAAGCGTGTATTAGCACATAAAAAATTGCAAAAGTTATAAACAATTAAAGATGAAAAAAAATGGCATTTCGTTTTTTGCCAATATTTAATAAACTATTAATATTTTAGAAATTTCAAAAAAAGATTCTGAAAGAGGAGGATTTCCAATAAAAAACTACTAACTCCCGGAACTCTATCTCCATTATTTATAATTTTAATTTAACGCTGAAAATAAGTCTGCGCGTGACATTTTTAGGATGCGCGCGTGGCGTCAAAAGCGAGTACGGCACATTAATTAATTTATTTAAGGTATTGAATATTTTTTTTTAAATTTGAAAAAATTATGGTGTGTTCTGAACACTAAAATTAATTTAATCCCGTTGAAAATTTTACTTAAAGTTAATTTTTCAACAAGTTAAACAATTGTTAACTAACGAAATTTTCTCGAACTACCGTCTTAATTGTAAGTGAAAAAAAAACAATTTTTTTACTTAAACAACATTACTTGGATTTTTTAGTTTTTGTTTAAGTTAAAAAATTGTTATAAACAAAGTATTAATATTTTTTTAACTTTTATGGCACGATCTTGTTAAGTATGTATGTAAAAAAGGCTCTACGAAGCGATAATTTCTTAAATATTAATAGTTTATTAAATATTGGCAAAAAACGAAATGCCATTTTTTTTCATCTTTAATTGTTTATAACTTTTGCAATTTTTTATGTGCTAATACACGCTTTTGGCACATTTTTCTAGACGTCATTCCGGATCCAATGAGCTATCGCACATAATTTTAAGAGCAGTATCTCTATTTTGTACCATTTTCAACTTGTCGACTAGACTACATCGCCACCATGCGCTATTGGGTGAACAGTGCAGTTTAATTCCTTACTCGCCTTTTACGATTTATATCTATACAAAATTAACATAGCATGATACCATCAATATGTGTTATTAAAATTAAACTTCAAGGTTATGTCCGAATAAACCTGGAACTTGAAACATACAACAACAAACAAATAATAATAAGAGCAACTTAGAAAAATACGTACCGACATCTTTCGTGACCATCCGTTCTATTAAAGGAACTGAGGGAAACAGTCGTAAAGATTCCTTGATAACTAACTCCAAGTATTTCATTTGATTTAATTCACTGAAAATAAAAATAAAATAATTTCGTAATGAATTACATTTATAGGCATTTACCAGACCATATACGGAAAATGTCTTTTGAAACTGAATTGAAATAGAAATGTATGTTATAGGCATACATCCGATCCCTAAAAAAGGCGACCGCTCAGATCCGTCCAACTACAGGCCGGTTGCCATCACCTCCTTGCTCTCCAAAATTATGGAGTCCATTATGAACTGCCAGCTCTTGAGGTACTTAGAGGAGCACCAGCTGATTAGCGACCGCCAGTACGGTTTCTGTCGGGGTCGCTCGGCTGGTGATCTTCTAGTGTACCTCACTCATCGATGGGCGGAGGCAGTCGAGAGTAAGGGGGAGGCCCTGGCAGTTGGCTTGGACATAGCGAAGGCCTTTGATCGGGTCTGGCACAAAGCGCTTCTTTCGAAGCTGCCTTCTTACGGGCTTCCCGAGAAATTTTGTAATTGGGTCACCAGTTTCCTCACAGATCGGAGCATCAAGGTCGTAGTTGACGGTGCATGCTCGGACTCTAAGTCTGTGAATGCTGGTGTCCCACAAGGCTGTGTGTTATCACCAACCCTGTTTCTTCTGCATATCAATGATATGTTGCAAATTAGTAACATTCATTGCTATGCAGATGACAGCACTGGTGATGCCGTATACACCGGCCGTGCTAATATTTCTCGGGAACACGTTGACGAGTACCGGAACAAACTTGTGTCTGAAGTCGAGTTTTTGTAAGACAAAATCTCGAATTGGGGCCGACTAAATCTAGTCCAGTTCAACCCCAAGAAGACACAGGTTTGCGCGCTTACCGCTAAAAAGAAACCCTTCGTCGTATCACCTAATTTTGAGAACACTCCCCTCGTTGCCGCAGCCAGTATCGGTATTCTTGGCGTCGACATATCGAGTGACGTTCAGTTTCACGGTCACCTGGAAGGGAAGGCCAAATTGGCTTCCAAAAAGCTTGGCGTCCTCAGTAGAGCGCGACAGTACTTCATGGCGGCCCAACGCTTGCAACTTTATAAGGCGCAGGTTCGGCCGCAGATGGAGTACTGTTCTCATCTCTGGGCTGGGGCGCCCCCGTGTCAGCTACTCGTACTTCCATTTGACCGCATTCAACGGAGAGCGGCTCGAATCGTCGACGACCATGTTCTATCTGATCGGCTTGATCCACTGGCTGTGCGAAGAGATGTTGCATCCCTTTGTATTTTTTATAAGATCTACCATGGGGAGTGTTCCGAAGAATTGTTCGGATTAATTCCAGCCGCTGATTTTCACCATCGCACATTGCGGCACAGCGCAAAATTCCATCGTCACCACCTTGATGGTTGGCATTCCAGCACAGTGCGTTTTTCGCGCAATTTTCTGCCCCGCACAAGCACCATATGGAATCTGCTGCCGCCAGCGGTTTTTTCCGGACCGATATGACTTAGGGACCTTCAAGAAAAGAGCCTATTCCTTCCTCAAAGGCCGGCAACGCATCAGCTATTCCTCTGGTATTGTAGATGTTCATGGGCGGCGGTGATCACTTACCATCAGGTGAGCCGCTTGCTCGTTTGCCTCCTCTAACATATAAAAAAAAAACATTTCTTTTTTAAATTCATGCCTTTTCGTTGCTACAACCTAACGCATATTTTTAAAAGTATTGTTACTTCATTACTTGTCTTTTTTATGTGAAACTTCTATTGGTGTGCCTTGGAGTAAGATCGACGTGCCGTGACGGAAATGCGCAGCTCAAATTATAGCGTTAAATTCATAAATAATTATAGTCATTAAACTTTGGAGGGAATAACCAATTATAACGTATTTTTTGTATTTTAATTTTATTCTAAATTTATTTAAATTATAAGTTTTCTTTTAATTATAAATTCTAACAAAATTTAACAATTTCGATGATTTACATCTGCCGGGTGTCCTGTGACAGCCACGTTTTGCTATTGTTTTTATTTTGTCGTCTGTTGCTTTGAAGGTAAGAATAAAGTCTTTCTTTTTTTTTTAACGCACACATGATTCGGGTGAAGTACTATGAGGAGTATCGTTTTTTATGAAATAAAAATAAATTAAATATGACATTCTAATTACAAATTTTATTTAAATACTTTCATATCGTTTCCGCACATAATATTTTGAAAAACTGTTCATTGTGTTTTAAGCTAATCCGTGTTCGCTGGAGAAGAAAATATTGTCAAGAAAATGGATAAGAAATAGATAATGCAAGTTTTCGAGTTTCCGCAATTTATAAAGTTAATTACTGCATAATTTACCCATTAAATAAGCCTTAATTTTGAAAATGTACTTCTTATTATTTAGATGTTTTCTGTTGATGCGAAATAAATTATTTTGTATTCTATATATAATAAAATTCTATAGTCTAATCTTACACATTATAAGGCATTGCCCTTGGTTGACAACACTTCCTACAAAGACGGGGGAAGTATAAGTTGTTATTAATACAAAACGTACCCGTACATGGCATCCCTGTTGAAATTATCACTGAAAATACTTTTTTGTTCGGCAAAGACTTTATCTTGAACTTCCTTATGTCTTGAAATACAAAAGAGCGTAAATGAGATAGCGGATGTCGTCGTGTCATGACCCTGAAAATAAGTTAAATATTTTATCGCTAAAATACAAATATTACCTACCCATAATAAAAATTAGCCAATTTTGTATGGATATTATATAATTTTTAAACTATTTAGAGAACACAGAGACGGAGTTGTCTGACAATTTGTTCTGGGTAGACATACTCGTCGACTATTTCCGCCGTCCATATTCACAGAACTGCAGATCGGGATCAGGAGATTAGTAGTCTTTAGGATCGAATTCCTCCGTGTACCGTGTCTTTCAAACTCAGTGATATTGACAAATTCTACCATCGTGGAAAAAGCTCTGGCTCAGCAAATGTTGCCTTTGTATGTAGTTTGCAAACAATCCGAACAATGTTAAATTTAGTTGGAGTGCAAAAATAATGATTTGGTCCCTTATTTTCGTTACTCAGATTTCTTAATGTATTAAGTGACAACTCTTTGAAGGGAAGCTATAAATGTTTCCTAGAAACTTTACATTCGGGCAATTATGTTGCTGCTACGAGAATTATAACTGAAGAGATCAAAAATATCTTCTTAAACATATCTCAACGTAATCTATCATTTAATACTACAATAAGCTTTTTAACGTTTCTTAGTGTTAATTTATATAAGATTAGAACTATAACATAATTATATTGAACATCTTGTTCTAGAATTATATAAAATACCCGACCATTAACGTAACAATACAAGTACGTGCATAATGTACTCGTATTTTTTTTGCAGAGGTGGCAAACGTATAAGCGTTTCACTTGATGGTAGGAGATCACGACCGTCCATGACCATTCACAATACCAAAAGAAATTTCAAGTGCGTTGCCGCCTTTGAAAAAGGAGGCTCTTAGGTAAGTAGTTTAATTATTTATGATGAAGATTGACAATGTTATTAAAATTGTATTATCTGCAATTTACCTCAAACAAGAAAGTATCCACCTCTTCACCAATCAATTGATCGCTTATCTTCTCTCCGTCAACTTCCGCCAATAGAAGAAGATCGATGAATGAGTGTTTGTTTTTTATGCCTATCAGATAATAAAAAAAATGCAACTATTTTAATCAAATTTAAATATTATTATTATCATAATCATTTCAGCCCGTCACAAGTCTACTACTGAATATAGGCCTCCCTCATAGATTGGCACAAAGCACGGTCATGAGTCACTTGTATGTATCCTTCAACTTCCCACAAAACCGTGTAGTTCTTCGCTTCATCTAGTGGGGTCGCCTTACAGTGCATTTGTCGGTACGAGAATGTTCGACCTTTTTATCTATTTACCCTATAACTTTTCACTCCCAACAGTTATCGGTTCCACGAGGTATACGGCCGGTCTATAGCCATTTCATTGCTATCCCGCAATTGGGATATGCCGATTACTCAAGTTCTGCTACGGATGTCGTTACGGATTTTATCTTGCAAAGAAAGAAACCCTGACAAGTAAGATTAGCGTACGCATAACTATTAAGGGAAACATGTAAATTAAAATCGTTTCAAAAAACTACAGAATTGGACTTACCCCTATCAGTGTCACTAATCAAAGCAGTGTTGTTAGTCTTTTTGAGCTCCTCACGCCGGATTTGTATCACTTTCTGAGTGTGTCCGTGGACAATGCTTAAAGCCTTCTCTTGAATTTTTTTATACGGTGATAAGTTGAAAAATAGTTCCGCAGCTACAAATGGATTTCGCATTCTCAGTGCGATAATAGTGCTTAATCTAAAAAAGAGTTTTATTTTTAATTACGAAAATCCACATTTTTATTATGGAAAAGTCATTTTCTTTTTCTCTGGTGACACGTGTTGACTTTAATAATTATATTTATTAGAAAGCACAAAGTACTTTTATTAAGAATCTTCATACGATGATTAGCGTAAACTAGCGGTTTCGAAACATTAGAGTAACAACAAATAATAAATTACTGGTGGTAGGATTCCCATGCAGGAATCCGTCTAGGTAGGTAGGCCAATAATTCTGCCGTGAAGCAGTAGTGTGCAAGCATTACTGTGATTCCGTTTGAAGGGCACTGTAAGCAAGCGTAATCACTGGGCTTTTGAGACATAAGAACTGATGTCTCAGGGTGAGGAGCGCAGTGTGGTGTCACACAGAAATATTCTGGGTGACACAGCATTTGTAATGGGCGGACGTTGCACTTACCATCAGGTGAACGTTTTGCTCGTTTCGTCACTTTATAAAATAAATAAAAAATCAGCTAAAGCGGCATCTCATTATAAATGAAGTTATGAGTAGTAGTGAAAAAAGGAAGTACTTACTCTCCAATTGCCTTTACATATTTTGATTCTCTATCCTTCTGGGCGTTAAAAGACACCCCCATAATAGATTCTGCAATTTCACAAATGATTTCGTCAGGAACAGGAGAAATGAAATAAAATTAATCGATCTAGTTGTTTTTTATGTTAAAACGTAAAGAAATGTTTCGAGTCTTAAATAAACAAACTGGCAGTTGCTCTCACAGGAAACATTTCAAAACCATTCTTTTGAAGATATACCTTATAGGCCTTTTCCCCTAATTATCTGTCAATAAAAGTTGTCAGTTAGTCTACGAGAACTATGTAGCCGAAGTATTGTACGGAGTTTACGTTACAAATGTTCCTCGTCGCGAAATGTATTTAAGAATGGTGTCAATCGTGTATGTGTTAGTGAGATTTTTGTTTTACACAAGCTTTGATGTGATTATACAGCTCAAGTTATTGAACTCTCAGACGTTTTGCAGACAAGATTAGTCATCGTTTTGCTGTAAATTGTCAAATCAATCAACAAACATAATTTCCTTTTTTTGCCTAACATAGTTCTTTGTTAATAGTTTCAGCCGGTTTCAAGACTTCGTCAATCTCTTTAGCACTATATTTGGAATTAAAAAAAATTAACGCTGCTTACAGGGAAACCATTTTTCAAGATATTCAAAGCCTTTACGCCTGTACTATTTATATGCGTAATAAAATGTACGTAACACTTCTTCCATGTTTGTTTTGTGTGGTGAGTAAAGGTACTCTGAGAGTAGTACCTAAATACACGCAACGAGTCTTAGGGTACCGAACGCAATGTGGCGCTACACAGAACGTTCTGGATGGCACAGCATCAATTATTACTGTCAGGTGAACGAAACACCACTGCTTGGCGGTAGAATAATAGGCTTTGCGGTGATACCTACTTAGGTGGATTACCGCATAAGCATCCTACCACCAGTTTTCTGGTAAATCACACTTTGGTAGGGCAAACCTGAATATTCGACTGACCCTAAACATGTGTGTCGACTGAATTCAAGGGGCAATGGGAGCAAATTTTGTAACCGTGTATTAAGGAGAATGAAGCACGCTACCTTCCTTTCTTCGGTTTGGCGCTGGATCGGACGTGGGGGCGGCGCAAGCGGTTGATTCTTTATAGTTTAACATAAGTAACACACAAGTCCTTGGAAGCTGCTTCCTCTTACACTCACTAAAGTTTTAACACGAACACATCACAAATAATAAAGCAAACTTACGCGCGTCCCATGTGATCGTATTTTTCAAGCGTTTTTTGCGAGGAAATTTATTGCGAGATTAGCGACTGAACGACAAATTTTTTGCAGTTATCTAAGGTATGTGCGGGAGAAGGAGGAGATAGACGCGGTCACTATAGACAAAAAATTATTTTTGCGATCCACGGCAGTCGGCATTACTAAAATAAAAAGAATATTCACCAGTCACATTGTCCAAAGCTGCTAACGCTATTATAGGAAATATATTTAGATCTGTCTCTCCATCAGCGTAGTTTGTTAATTTTTCTATTAGAACCTTTTCATTATTCCAAAACACTGGTAGAAAATTGTGTAGGATACTGAAATGGAAGGCCGGTGTCAGAAACTTCCTGTGCGATCGCCATTTCGAACCTGAAATTGTTGTTTTATTCTACAATGAGGATATTTAATACTGAATTTACATTATAGGAGGGAAGTTGAAAACAATCATCGCAGTGTGGAGATGGATGGAGAGAACGTATCACCTCACCTCATGGTTATCATCAGTCTACAAAAAGAAGAAAATAAGTTGTAAATAAAAATTATATTTTTGTTATAAGCTTTTATATGTGAGCCCTTGTCCAGGAGTAAGACTTCAAATGTTGCAAGGGCTACCACATACCTTCCACCACTACAACACTACAACCGGGTAATATACACCACTGAAGTCGAGACCAAGACACGTGTTTCACCCCAAAACGAGGCATTATCAAGTGTTATAGACTACGACAGACAGCCGCCGAGTGAGCGGCGCGGTCAAAGAGCTGCCTCATCTTATTTTTGATCTTAGCAAATTAACTTCTTTTCCTTTAGTATTTCTTCAGCCTCATATTACCGATTACTTACCACCAGTATGTAATGATAGTTTTAAGAAGGTTAATCGACACCTTGAGACATTGTTTCTTCAGTCTCATATTAACGATTAGTTACCAACGGTATGTAATGATAGTTCTAATAAGGTTCTTTACTTATTATTATTTAAAATTAAACGAAATTAGTATTCATGTCGTTTTTTGTTTTAAAATATTTGTAATAATTTTTTGATGAACGTTTGTTTAAACGAATTTTATAACAATTTAACGTCTTCTTCTTATTTACTCATATTTATATAAATACCATTATTTTGTATTATGCATATATATTATTAATTAATAGAATACATTTTATGATCTTTTGTTTTTACCCAAATTATCCGATTTTGTATGTTTCAAATTACATTGTATTACTTTTAAAAATAATATAATAAAAATATTTTTCAGTCGAGTCTCGTCCGTTTGCCAATTCAAAGGTTTTTTGGCTGAAAATCAGCGCTGTGTGGGACTATTCTTACACAGTCCATGCTGAGCCAACCCCTTTTCGACACAGAACTATTTTGTTTACTTTTTATTTATTTTCATTTTATATTCAACTGTATTATGTTCTTGTGCCGAATAAATGTTTTTTCTATTCTATTCTATTCTATTCTTCAAAATTAATAGATTATATCTTAGTATAAAAAGAATAATGCCACAGCATATCGGGCGATATAATCAGCATATAATTAAAAACAAATTACCGGTTGAAGTCAGAAGTCCTTCGCCAAGCCAGTCTTTGAGGAAAGCGTACGATCGACCTTTAGTTATTAATTCGGAGTGTGACACAATGCTCTATGGAGTAATTAAAAAATAATAATAGCAACAATTAGCAGTAATTTTTAATTCTAGTATTGAATTTGGTGTGTTTCCTGATTTGATGAAAGATTGTAAAATTATACCTTTATTTGTATCTGGTAGTACATCGGACCACGCTAACTTTAGACCTATTTCCGTACTACCAACATTAAATATTTTTTTGTAAAAATGAGTCAGTAACATCGTAATTCTTTTTAGAATGATCACAAATTCACGCAAACAGTATTGCCCAGAAGACGGAATCATTGACCTAACACCAATAAAATTATTAAATGCAATATTAGGTGCTGATTTACCACAAAGGATTTTTTTTAATATTATTATGTTAAATACATATACAAAAAGGAAAACATCGTGCGGGGAAACCAGCATTTTGCAAATATTTTGTGGATGTGTGTGTATTTTGTTTTTTCTCCATATAAAATTTAACTATGTCAAATCTCACACTCCTTCGTACGCGCAATATGCTTAAAAAGTTTTCTCTTCAAGTAATAATGACAAAGTTGTTTAGTCGGAGATTATGGCTTCAAACCCAAAACAGATTCAATATGTATACAACTCACATTCGTGATCTCATTTTATAGGATGTGTTCTCCTAGCCGATTTCGACCACGGCGACAACTTCCGAATACTGTCGAGAGCCATCAGCTGCGCAGGAGATATTATAGTGCCATAAGTGTACGTGCAAATTCAGAGGCACTCACTCGTCCCAACCTACCCGCGCCCGATGTAACGCTGATGCGATAAGATCGGAGGTAGGCTAGGATGCAGTGTCAGAAACACGGGGACAATCACAACACAACCACGGGTCCAGGGTTCGAATCCCAGCCGGAAAAAACATTTGTGTAAAAACACTGGTTTTTAGGTCTCGTTGTCCAGTGATGGTCACTGTGTTTGACACTGCACTCTGACCTATCTCCGATCTTATCGCATGAGCGTTACATCGGGCGCGGGTAGGTTAGACTGAGTGAGTGGATGTGTTTGCGCGAACGCTAGTGGCACTGTAATATCTCCTGCGCAGTCTTTTAATCTTAAACAGATATACCAACTACCATATTTATTATCACATTTATTTTGTATAACATTAAAAAGCCGTGTAACTCAACCTCGATGTAATTTGGATGAAATAAAACAACGTAACGTCTTGAAAAAAGATGCACACGTGCAGCGTTTCCGTAACTCTCCTGCAACTTTCTTAGAACGTCCAAGAACTCTGCAACAAGAAACAATCCTCATAAGCTACAAAGGTACGGATGTAAAATTTGGGAAGATGTCAACGACATTAGTAACAAATGCCACGATTAAAATCTGTCGCTTTCCCACGATTGTAAAATTAACATCTTGTATATCCACGCATATTAAAATAATGAAGTTTTTTTGTCGTGGAAGACTTTTTCCCCCAACGTTTTTTTTTACTTTTGCGAGTTACGTAAATACAATAGGAATCAAAAATTTTAATAGTTCTAAGAAAGCAATACGTAAAAAGGGTAATAAATGTATGTTAAAGCTATAGTCGATGCATTCCGGATATCGTACGGTAAAATCGAAAAAGCTCTTATTTTAAGAGGAACATTAAAAAAGATAAAGATTTTAATGTTTATAAGAACTTAATAAACAAACCTAAATTGAATACAGAAATATTGACTTTGATTTTGAGAAGTCATAATTATTATCAACCCACGGTACCAAAATAAAAAACAAAATAAAAAAATTCTAAGGCATTTAAAAAAATCTTGTGTTATAGGGTAGAATTTAAAATAATGACAAGAAGGGATGCACTGAGGCAATGGAAGCAAGTGTGTGAGTCCCGAGTCACACATTAACGACGGTATTTCAAACATTTTTACAGTTCTTGTGAAATTACTAAAAAATTTTCAATCTATTCTTCTAAAAAGCTGCCGATATTAGTCCAGGGCGCGAACTTCTGAATACTGTCTGAAGCTGTCAACTGCCTAGAAGAAATTATTACTTTTTTACTGATGGTAGAATTCCTATGCAGGAATCCGACTAGGTACCAACCCAGGGCCAGTCATTCTGCCGTGAAGCAGTAGTGTGCAAACATTACTTACTATGTTTCGGTTTGAAGGCACTATGAGCTAACGTAATCACTGGGTATATGAGGCCTAAGAACTGATGTCTCAGGATGAAGAGCGCAGTGTGGTGTCACACAGTTATGTTTTGGGTGACACCGCGTTTATTATGGGCAGACGTTGCATTTACCATCAAGTGAACGTTTTGTTCGTTACGTCACGTTATCCAATAAAAAAAATCTCACAAGAGTGTGTGCAAAACTCGTCACACGTCGTAACCTTCCCGCACCCGGTATACCGCTTATGGGATAAGGTTTGAGATTGGCTCGGATGCAGCATCAGAGACAAGGGGACAAATACTATACAGCCAGACCGGAAAACCAATAATTTGTGTTTTTGCACAAATATTGTTAGATAAATAAATATAGATAGATAGAAAAATAGCGATGATATAATTTGTGAATATAGCGGTGAATTGTTTATAAAAATAGGTAACAGAATAACGAATGAGTACATTAACATACAGTCTTGTCACGAATCGAAGTAAGTTAAACGTTTTGATTATTCAAAATTATGAAGCGGATGTAACGATACGCCTATTACTTTTATCGTGTGGTTTTCGCAAAAAGGATATACCTACAGTAACAACGATACTCTGTAACTGGTTTTTATAACACATTCAGACGATTTCGACGT
Organism: Luehdorfia chinensis; assembly: GCA_019845155.1. Classification (NCBI taxonomy): domain Eukaryota; kingdom Metazoa; phylum Arthropoda; class Insecta; order Lepidoptera; family Papilionidae; genus Luehdorfia; species Luehdorfia chinensis. Next base: position 149,109 of record JAHVAK010000022.1, read on the forward strand.
TTTATTTTAGAATTTTCGTATAGATTTAAAAGTAAAAATTGCATGTACTGACTTTTTTCTTTTAATTAGATTTAGTTTTAGCCAGTGTTTCTATTTCTAGATGGTCACTGGCGTATGGATATTCACAATTTAACAATCAGATTGTATGTCTATTTTATAATTGTTTTATAATGTAATTAAAATTTAGAAGATAACAATGTTGAACGGTTGAATAATTATTAAAGTTAACACACAGAGTAACACACAGAAATTGTGTGTTACTCTTCGGTGATTTTGATATTAATCAATTAAACTTTCCACAGCAATATGCATGTAAATATTTAATTTCTAGAATAAAAAATTAATGATTTTAAAAGGTATATAATAAATGATTCTAAAAATTTCATCATCATCATCATTTCAACCTATCACTAGTCCACTGCTGAACATAGGCCTCCCCCATAGATTGGTACAAAACAAGTAAATTTGTAGCTCTAATTTTGAGAGATTTTTTCCATAGTTTCCACGCTTGGCAGGCGGGTAGACAACCGCAGTTTATTTATTCAGATGTCTTAGAAAGATGCTGCTCTCTTCTGGTTTTAATTTTCCCTTAGTCGACTTTTACGTCACCTACGGGGTGAAATCTAAGAATTTAATTGTCTTTATTTATTTAGTTCCAGTATTAATGAAATTTTTTTTATTACGGAACAGAAATTAAAAAAAAACAACACAGAAACAGAAAGAAGTGTAAGTTAAATAAACATATTTTTTTCACGACTCACCAGTTGGTTTTACGACAAAATAATGTCCATTGCCTATCAGTGGAAGAGGGAATGGACCAGGTAATTGGTTGCTTTTTGCATCCCATATCAAATTAATCCATGATACTAAAATTATAAGCACTATAAAACAAATCACAAGAAACAAAATCATACTTTCGATATTACTTATCAGCCTAGTATGTTGAATTGTCAATTGTGTATACGGCAGCCAACCGCCGCGTTTGAATGTAATTATACTGATGTCGACCATGTAGAACGTATTTTTATGTTTAACACTACAATGCTGATATATTTAGAGCCTTGTCATTTAATATTATATCCAATAATGTTTTACCATTGTATTATTTCGAAAACGAAACTCAAAGTTTTATACTTTATGGATTAGATTAGTTTTTCGAATGCTCTTAACATAGTCGACCACGAGGTCCTCCTTTCCATCCTTTCCCATCTCAATTTTACAGACTCTGCCTTGGAATGGTTTACGTTCTATCTTCGCGGGCGTCAGCAATCTGTCAACTTGAGGCAAAATGTCTCAACTTGGGCTGACGTCGAGGCTGGCGTTCCGCAAGGCGGAATACTTTCTCCTATATATTTCAGCTTAAAACTAGACCACTGTTGAACATAGGCCTCCCCCTTATATTGCCACTAAAGTATGTAGCTCTCTTTTTTGGGGGTTTTGCCATAGTTGCCACGCTTGGCAGGCGGGTTGGCAATCACAGTTTTTATATTCAGAAAGGTGCTGCTGTCTATTTTTTGGTTTTAATTTTACCTCTGTCAAATTTTACGACACCCATGGACTGAGATAGAGTGTTAGTTTCTCTTAACCTGCCACCACACAAAAATATAAAAAAAATAAAAATGTATAAGCTTTTCATGCCGATTTCTCATGAGTAACTGTAGCTATAGTTGACAAACGATTATCGGCTCAGTTATAATGACTTGCACAAAAAATCTGCTTTATATCCTTGACAGATTCTACGCCGCGGATCATGGGCTCAAATCCCAGCTGAAGCCAACATTTTCAGAACAAAAAGAAACTATGGTATTTTGTGCAATTTCTGGGATTTGTTGCAAACACATACACTTTGCCTCATTAATGATTTACTAACCCTTCCGCGTTGAGTAACCGGCGTTACAACCTTGTATTTACATTATTTACATCACTTTTCTTATTAACACAATTTATATTTTTGTCCACGTACATAAGATTTTCATAGATATATTGAGATTCCAATGTTAAGATATTTTTTATTTAAATTTATCTCCAAGGGATTCACGAGAATCAAGATTACGAGGTGGATTGAAAAGTACTCGGCCTAACCAAGAAAATAAACACATACTAAATCAGTTATATTTTTATTTTTCTACATAATCACCATCAAGTTCAAAACACTTTTGCCACCTCCCCTTCCAAGCATTTAGACCGTTAAAAAAAATGATTCTTCCTTAGAGTCAAAATATGCGTCTACAGCTGCTTTGACCTCGTCGTTTGTCGAAAATCTTTGACCTCCCAAGTGCTTTTTTAGGTTAGGGAACAGAAAGAAGTCTGATGGTGCCAGATCAGGTGAATACGGCGGATGCAGTAACAGTTCAAAGCCACAGTTGTGAATTCCAGCCATTGACTGTACTGACGTGTGAACACGGGCGTTATCTTGATGAAACAGGACTTTTCTTCTGAGCATTCCTCGACGTTTTTCTTTTATTTCCTCTCGTAAACGACGTAGTAAGGTGCAGTAGTAATCAGAGTTTATAGTCTGACCCCTTTCAAGATAATCAATCATAATCACAACTTTCGAGTCCCAGAATACTGAAGCCATCACCTTATTTGCCGACAAAATCGACTTAGCCTTTTTAGGGGGTGGTGAACCAGGTCTTCTCCACTGTTTTGATTGTTGTTTTGTTTCCGGTGTACAGTAATGAACCCATGTTTCGTCCATAGTAACAAAACGATTCAGAAAATAATCTGCATCGTCTTCAAATAACTCCAAACAGTCGCGTGAAATAGTCAATCGCGTCCTTTTTTGTTCAACTGAAAGCAGTCGCGGAACCCACCTCGCAGACACCTTGTGGAAACCCAACTCGTTGACAATGATGTTTTGAGTTCGTTCATAAGAGATGCCTATAATCTCGGCTATCTCTCTAATTTTTAATCTGCGGTCTCCCATTATTAAATCAAGTACTTTTTTAATATTTTCGTCAGTAGTTGACGTCGAAGGCCTTCCAGAGCGGGGTTCATCTTTCACACTCTCTCTACCACGCTTAAATTCTGCTATCCATTTTTTGACGGATGAATATGACAGAGCACAATCGCCTAATGTACTGACCATGTCATCATGGATGGCTTTTGATGATAGCCCCTTCTTATGGAGGTACTTAATGACGGCACGCTGCTCGATTTGCTCCATTCGCGGAAATTATGACCGATTACTTTGTTAATAAATTTATAAAATCACAACTAATTATCGCACACGTTTCGAACTTCACACAATGAACTAGTCTGAACTGAACTAAATAATGTGGGTAGATTTGATTTTTAGAATTGAATGGATCTGTGTTAGGCCGAGTACTTTTCAATCCACCTAGTATAAATAGCTCTTATGGCTTTCTTTTGCAATAACACAATTGTTTCTTTATCGTTTGCATTATCCCAGAGCAAAATACGATACGACATTATGCTGTGGAAATAACCAGTTAGCGTCAAAGTTATTCCAAGAAAGAGCAACTTTTTCCCATTTACAAACATATTCGCATCAAGTTGCTTAACTTTTGGTGTCGTGAATTTAATACAGTTACATTTATTTTCGTTTAAAAGAAAATTATTGACCTTAAACCGGTGGTATAAGGTCAAGAATTTGCTTAGGAGTCCGGCAGCGTAGAATAACACCTGCCTGTTACCTACCGAAGACCATAACACCATCGTGGTGAACCATAACAGGTCGTGGGAACGCAATGGGAAGTATTTTTTTTTATTTGTTCCAAAATGTCAGCGATGTGGTTCGCCACCAGTCACGTCTCGTTTACGGCGGGCGCGAAAAGTGGGCTACGTGTGTGGCCTCTGCCCACCCTTTGTAGGGGAAAAAGGCGTGACTATGTATGTACTATATATATAATACAAAATGTACTAAGTTTTATAATGTTTTATAAAATTACAGATAGACAAGCAACGAAGTCCCACCGTAAAGGTTCTATTGATCTTGAATTTTCGAACAAAAATTAAATGATGGTGAATAAAATGATTATTTTAGACATCAAAATCTCAATAAGATATAATAAGTTGTTTTATGTCAATCGTCTGTTGTCAACAAGAAGTGTATTAAAAGAATAAAGGACGCTCGTTCTTGGGTCATGTAATGGAGGCAATCTAGATACTTATATAGTGGTATATGGTTTGCAAGGTAAACTGGTAAATACACTAATTTTCGATGACATTTAACTTTATCTTAGATTTCGCTGAAGGTGTTTCTCTACAACATGACAGGTACAGGTCATTAAAATGTGACAGGAATTTTCCTGTTCTAAAGTGTTCTTTGTTTTTCACGTTACTTTGTGTAAGTTATTTAAATACAAAACGATTATTAAATATAAGACAATCAAGAATATTATTTCATATTTTCATTCCCTTCTTTAAAATTAAACTTTTTGTTGGTCTTTTCAATACTCATATTTTATATAATAATTTATTTTTTGCTGTGTAACCCAACAGCGCATGGATTCTTTTGTTTAGCCTTTCGGTAGTTCGCGAACGACCTACGTAGGTCTCAAGAGCGCTATTATACACAAACTATTCGCCGTGTGGTGGCGTATAATCATAATTAAATAGAACACTACACATTTAAATGAAACTAATTTTACGGATTTTATCGCGTTTAATTTTACTATTTATAACCCGACGTTTTTTCTTTATTTTATGGGAACACGAACAATGTTGTAAATTAAAGATTACTAAGATTTTAACATTAAATAAATTAAAGACTAATAACCTGTGTTTCACCCTCGTGCTCTATCTAACGTTTCCATCTTTCTGGACATGCGAATTATGTTATCTATTGTATCTTATTGTAAGTAATGCGTTTTGCAGTTCTCTCAGATAGTTGGGGGTGGTATTTTGGATTTAACACTTTTCTTTAACAAGTCCCAAACATGCTCTATAATATTTATATCCAGGGATCTTGCTGGCCACTGCATCACTGTTATAACCACATGATTTAGATACGCTTGGACTGAGCGAGCACTGTTAGCCCAAACATTATCCTGCATCATAATAAAGCCGTCATCATTATAGGGGGCAAATGCACGACGTGTTCTTCTAAAATATCCCTGATATATCTATCAGCTCTTATTTCCTTCCATCGAACGATACCCCTCCCCACACCACAATTGGAGCCACCGTATTTTCAAAATTAGTTTGAATGTATCGCTTCTCTCCTTTGCGTCTCCATATTCTCTGCCTTCCGTCGATCTGGTTAAAGACCACTCTATACTCATCAGTGAAAAGTACCTGCCTCTATTGGTTTATGTCCAAAAACGATATTTGCGTGCAAAGTTTAACCGATGTGAACGATGGTGTCACTCAAGTTTTGGAATTTAGCCGGTACATGCGAACCTACACCTACTTCTTCTGCAAACTGTACGCTCGCTCACTCGCACGACTTCAAGCTCATTTCGGGACTGCACAGCCGTTACCGTCGTGTTACTGCGAGCTAGAAGTTGCAAAAAACGGTTGTCCTTCTTTGAAGTGAACCTTTTTCTGCCTTGGCTCCTCTTCCTCAGAAAAGAATCAGTCAACCGGTACCGTCGAATACTGCGATGAATCGTTGAAATTGATTGCTGTAGTCTGGCGGCAATAGATCTGTATGACCATTTCTTCGCCTTTAATCTGCCCTAATAATCTCTGGTGGTGTTAAATCGGGCATTTTTAGTTTACTTCAACTAAGGTGCCTACTATAGACACCAAAAAAATAACGAAAACACCAAAAAAATAACTTTTAGTAATAAAATTGAGAATTTATCGAATTTATAAAACTTTTAAATTTCTCCTCAGATCGAAGTCGAACCGCTAACAAATCATTATTACCGGAAAACAGAAATAAATCGATGAAAAAAATTACTGTCGCTTATGTTCTATTTGTTACTTGTGTTGATGTTTTTTTTTGTATTTCGGTAATTGTGCCGGTATGTGTATATTTACTTTTCTGGCGGTAACTCCGTTACAGGCGACTGATTCTGGCGCCCGTAACGAAGTGACCGCCAGTGTTCTTTAAAACACAAATCATACTTTTAAAGGGATGATGACCTTGATGTTTTGATAGCATTAGTTCAATATTTGACTACATGGTACTGAGTAGCTGGTCTTAAAAATTCACGTTTAGTGAGTTCCGATATTCTATATTTTTTTGATACTCAGGCCTCTTTTTAAACTACACCGAAATTTTTACTGGTCATTCCAATGTAGTAATCGGTCAAGGTAAGTACTACAGCAGTGTAAGTGATTCTGCCGTCAGTGCATACTGCCAACAGTGGTGTACAAATATTTATATAATATATAAATTTTGTCATTACACGACTAATTGACTTAAGAACTAATGTGTTATTGTGACTAACGCAGTGTGGTGCCACAAAACATGTTCTGGGTTACACACACACAACATTTGGACGTTGCACTTACTATTAGGTGAACGATTTGCTCGTCTCATAACTTTCTTCTATAAAATCATATCATATCCAGACTTTGCCATCTAGAACTTTTAATTAGAATAGAAGCCACAATTATGGACTTTGATATTCATAAAATCGGCACGTCATCTAGTAACTGCAAATTTACCGGCTTAAATTTGGTGAATTTGTGGAAAGAATGTGACCAGAAAGTCCGAGCACAATATCATCTATTTTTTTCCCTGGTTCATTGATTGATTATGGTGTAAAATGCTATTTTCACCTGAACGCAGATTTCCTCGACAAATACGATTACCTTCTGAATGCATTTCATTCCCTTTCAAGCTACTTATGGCTCTTAATTAAATTAGCCTCGTCAGCGTCAAAGTTCACGTGCAACTTTTATTCTATTTACACATACTGGCATACTTTATTCCTAACTTTAGGTTTTTTTCTTCTAAACCTTCGCTCGTCAAATAACCTATTTCAGTGTCTCTCTCATAGCTCATCCTTAATCGATTTATCCTTTCCTTTAAGCGTTTAAGATGGATGCTTGGGAACTCCAAAATAAATCGTCAGAATCATATCAACAAAATTTTTTTTGTAATATTTTTTATTTATTTATTAACATTTATACATTTAAATTTATTTAGTTTATATTGACCGTTTATATATTCCTAAGAGACTGTTTTGGGGCTCATTTACGCTTAATTTGTGTACGTTAAAAAAACGTTAAGTGTTGTGAATGAGTTGCTTGAGGTTTTTTAAGAGACTCTTGATTCTATAACTGGTAAATACGTACCATTTGGCAAGTCTAAACAAAACAAATTTGCACCATGGTTTGATCGTGAACTAATTACAATTTTGAGAGAGTGAAAATAAATTGTGAAAACGCTACAATAAATAAAAAAATACAAATACATTTGACACTACTCACTTTTTATTTAATACAGTAATATATTGGCAACTATTTGTTATAACCGTTACATAAAAAATATTGAATATGAACTCGCAAAAAAGTCGAAACTGTTTTTGATGTATTTTAAAAACAAGCGCAGAGGCGGTGCAATACCATTTACCTTTATTAAAACTTGTGGAAATAAATTGGTTCACCCACTAACGATAACTTATAATCAGTTCCTAACTTATATTCCCTTCGAAATGGAAAATAGCAATCGTTGTTCCCATACATAAGTCAGAGAATGATGATTTAATATCTAATTGCTATTTATAAAAACGATGCCCCACAGTAGGATTTCTCCTGTGTCGTGGGTGCGTTTTACATAGATAAATTCCACATGCACAAACACCCAGACCCGGAACAACTATCTGTAGGTTGTACAAATACTTGTCCCGTGCGAGAAACGAACCCGCGACCCCCGGCGCAGAAGTCAACCACTTAACCACTGCGCCAACCGAGTCTGTCAATATATATAATATATAGTCTTATAATGTATTCATGTTGAAAATCAACATGAATACATATTATTCTTGTTTATTATGTGACGATCAACATAGATTTGTAGAATCACGGTACACAAGTACTAATCTTGTTTTCTTTACTGAGTTCTTAATTACGGCAGTTGATTCAGGGTACCTTTGTTAGAGTCTCAAGTGGTTTCATTCGTATTTAGTAAATAGTCATTCTTTACTGTTGTATATTGCTACAGACCGATTGCCCAAAGTATAAGTTGAAGTGTTTCTCAAGGTTCTAACTTGGAGCCAGGATTGTTAATCTTCTTTATAAATAGCATTGCTGATTATTTTCTGTTCTCGTAACCTTTTTTGTATGCCGATGACTTCAACTTCATGCGAATAATAAAGACTCGAGTGTAAGAGACAGCACGGTGTCCTAAATATATAAAACCAGCAGGAAAAAAAAAAAGAAAAAAAAAAACAGAACAGGAGGACAAAAAAATTGCTATACAACAGACTCGTCCGGAGCTCTCTCAAATACTAAGAGATAGAGTACTTTAGGTAATCGTTACACTTTTCGCCGTTTCTCTTAAAATAAAATAGGCAGTGCTATGCAGCTTTAATTAAAATTCTAATTACAAAATACAAAATATTTTCACGTCATGTATTTGAAATATAAAATATAAAATATAGTATTTAAAGAATTTTTGTTTAAAATACAAAATGCGAATTACAAAATACACTCAGAGTGCCCTAATCTAAGAACGACGCTTATGCAAATTTGGAACACGATACAAGTACTAGGTACAGACTACACAGCCCTATATCCCGTCCGATCCCACCGCATATCGACGTATTAGCCTTCTCGAGGTTCTAGGCAAGATATACGAACGCCTACTTCTCGTCCTCTTATAAGACTTCATGCAGACTCCATCCACTAACAGTTTGGATTCCGAGCCAAACACTCATGTACCCAGCAGGTGCACCGCGTAACGGAGCACATCCAATCCCACTTCATACACGGGCTTGATACCGGAGTGCTCTTCTTCGACGAGGCGATAGCGTTCGACAAGGTATGGCACAACGGGCTCATACATAAGTTGTATGGGCTCGGTGTGCCAGATCGCCTCGTACTCATCATACGAGATTTTCTACGCAGTCAAACCTTCCGCTACCGCGTCGAGGGAGTGCGTTCCAAAACACATCCCATCCATGCCGGCGTACCTCAAGGCTCAGTATTAGGTCCCGTGCTTTACACCCTCTTCACGAACGACATACCGCACACCAGCGGTGTCGAACTCGCCCTCTTCGCAGACGACACCTGCCTCTTTGTGTCATCCGGAGCCCGAATCCTCGGGAATTGGTTTCGGAAATGGAAGATCGAGGTCAACTCCACCAAAAGTGCAGCCATGTCCTTTTCGCGACATATAAAGCCACATCTAACTGCTTTAGAGTTATTTGATCGTCTAATCCCCTGGGAAGAGATAGTCAAATACTTATGCGTTCTATTAGACTTGAGACTCACTTTCGGTCCACACATTAACCAAGCACGGAACGGAGCGGCGTTCGTCTTCGGCCGACTACATCCGTTATTAAATAAAAATAGTAAAATGTCCCTACGTAATAAAATTACACTATATAAAGCCTGTGTTCGGCCAATTATGACATATGCAAGGGCCGTATTCGAGAATGCCTCCCCGCGTCAAATTCACCGACTTCAGGTACTACAAAATCGATTCATGCGCAATTCCACCGGAGTGTCGTGGTTCGTGCGTAATGTAAATCTTCTAATCGATATAGGGCTTCCTACCATAGCCCAATGTCTAAAGTTGGCCTCCCGCCGATTCTTCGACTCTGCCGCCACGCACCCCAACCCACTGGTTGTAAGTGCCGCCACATACAACCCCCTTGCGTTACACCAAAACTCGACTCGCGAGAAAAAGGAGACCGAGGCACACGAGGAACCTGACGACGCGTCGACTAGAGCCCAAGCGTTCTACTCAAAACGACACACACACACTCACACAACACAATCTATTCCAGCAAAATAATTACCAAACGACTAGAAAATAAAGGTTGGATAAGTCTTGTCTGACGGTAAGGTACACAATGTATAGTGGGCAAAAATTACACGATTTTCTTATCATTTTTCGGGCTCGGTTAATTAGATTACTAAAAAGCATCAGGAAAAACAAAGTAAAACAATTCAGTAATAGTTTTCAATAACAAAATTGTGGAATGAAGTATGTTTCATAATGTTTCTGAATACCTATTTGTTTTTTTGTTATTTTGTGTTTTGTGTACTATAGCCGAAACTTATGAAAAACGATAAATGGGCTTAAGAAATTAATATATTTGATTTATATGCAATGACTTATATGCAATGACCTTTTTCATTAGGTCTTGTAATTCTGATTTAAATAATTATTTTAATTATTTTATTAGTAAGCCTAAAAGTATAACATTAGTAAGCATAGTAAGTGATATATTAAGTCTAATTATCTATTAAATTGTCACATAATTTGTTTTAATGCAATTCAATTAAATTTCAATTTCGTAAGGCACATCAAATTTAATGAAATCAATAAACTGTTAATAACGTTTTCTCCTAGCGTCTCTAGCAGTTGTCTGCTTTCTTCCATTGTCTTAATATTATATAGTATTACCGATGTTTAGACAATATCGAGTTGATGAATAAAGTTAATAGCTATTCCCTATTTTGGGTCATAGATAAGATAGTATAATTTTATGTTGACACTAGTGGTGTAAAAGTAACGAAAAAAAGCGTACTCGGATATATTCGTTACTATAACTATCAGTACTCGTTACTATCGTATCGTTTCGTTACTCGTTACTTTTGATACCTAATAAATAACATCGCATCGACGACGTCGCGTCGGTCGTACCTACTTTGTAGAATACATTCTTAATACGTTACATATTTAGCTGCGTAATGTGAATATTTTAACTTTTACATGTTTTGAACCTGACTTGTGTATATTATGTAAATCTAAATTTAGTTTCATTTTATGTGGAAGTGGGTAGAACTACAAGTAAACTGTAATTTAATTACCACAACGATCTAATTGAAAACTGAACAGAATTTACTGTTTTGAATATTTTATCCCTGAGAATATGTAAGCCTTTATTAACCAAAAAACAATTAAATCTCATCTCATTAACACGGCTTTATTATAATATTTCTTATAGTATTATTTTTAGTGAAACTAATTGACAATAGTATAAAACAAAAACATAAATCTATGTTATATTATTACATTAATTAATATTTTGTATAAAAATACTTACCTACCTTGTTTCTCTTCCAATCCCAAACTTTGTCTAAACAATTCATTTACTTATAGTAACTAAATAAACAGTAAACAAACATCGTCCTTTGTAACATACGTATTTAAAATCACGAATTAAGCGCGCGCATGCGTTTATCGCACTATCAGCAAACCGTTTCAATTCAAGCATCAACGCAACGAACGTACTTGGAAAAATTCAATCAAACTAATATCAGTACGAAAATACGAAAGTAACGAAATAACGAAATGCATTCTTGAGTAACGTTTCGGTACTCGGTACTAGATGGCGTACCCGTTACTCGGTACCGAATACATACGGTTTGCTACAGCTCTAGTTGACACTTGACACACACTTGACAGAATTTGATTAGGAATAGTATTGAAAGTATTATTCATTATTTTTCATGTTTTCGATGTACTTAGACTTTCTTTTTTTAATCTATTGAAAAAATACAAAAATGTCTTTATATAACTCATTTCATATAAGAAAGCCGGTCTCTGTGTTTGTGGGTAAGATCGTTGTGTGAATTGGTTTATTTTAGGTTATTCGGTTTTTTTCATTGTATTTATTTTTTAGATTGCGTTCGTTATGCCAGTAAAAAGACTGGTGGCAGCACAAGAAATACAAACTGCAAAGTTAGGCCTAAACACAGAGGGTGGAAAGTGCAAGATGGACATTTCGTTCAAGCTGGGCATATTTTAGCGACCCAAAGAACAACCAGATTCCATCCTGGCTTAAATGTAAGTGTTATTTTCAGTTCAGAAAAATTCCGTATGTATATTAACACATTAAAATAAATTGTACAAGATGATGGCGGTTTTGGCTGAATTTAGTTTAATTTTTTTTATGATCAATTAGTTTGGAATTGCTAACCATAATTAGCTATAAATTGAATAATTTTCTATTCCTCTTAGGGTACCCCATGACTAGTAAGTTTGCAGTTAGTTTTCTATATCTCTGTTACCATTCTGTAAGGACGGGTCAGTTGCGATTACTTTTCTCATTCACTTTCAGTTGCAGTGAAACCATGATTTTCTTTTGCAAAAAAATCCTCTACTTTGGGCATTTCTGCTATAAGAGAAAGTGATGAGACAAATAAAGCATCCATCTGATGGTAAGTGCAACGTCTGTCCATAACAAATAATGTTTCATCACACTACACCTGTCCTCCTGACAAATCAGTAATTGCATTAGCTCTGAGTGCCTGTCAGACCTAAATTCAGTAATGTTTGTACACTACTGTTTTATGGCAGATTGAGTGGCTCTGCAATGGTACCTACCTACACAGATTCCTGCATAAGAATCCTACCTCAGTCCTCCCATGACCATGGGTGCTGTACGCCACTCGAAGCGTTGGATTAGAAATATTTCAAAATCCGTACAAAACTAGTTTTATTTAAAATTCGAAACTTTAAATTTACCATTAATCTGAATGCTACATCTCAAACACTTCAACATACCTGAGGTCTTAAGTTCAAGGCTTAAATCCATAAAGAAGGTTAAGATGTAACAATGTAAGAGGTAAATGCAAAAGGCTCTTTAGTCTTAGTTTGGGTAGTAATTTCCTCAATATGTGAAATAAAAGATTATATTATAAGAGCCATTTCTATACATAGCTTTACTTCCTGGAAAGTAATATAATGATTATTTAAAATACTTATTCAATTTTTCTTTTTTCAGGTGGGTTTTGGTCGTAATGGAACATTATTTGCAATGGAAGCAGGTAAAGTGGTTGTTACATGCGAACAATTTGATCCAAACTGGGAACACACATGGATACAGAGAAACTATGCAGGTCGAGAAAATCAGAACATATTTAAGAAATATTTCAATGTAATACCAGAACCTCAGCACAATAGATTTAAATTGATTGATGAAGTATAATTAATCAATTCTTAGTAGTTGACAAGATACTTCTAGTGTAGTTACATTTTATTAAAAAACTATTATGATTTAATTGCTCTCTTATTTTATAACCTTTTTTCAATTGATGTATAATTTACTGAATATTATTATACATCCCTTAAAGTTTATAAATAACTAGTGACCAGCCCTGGCTTTGCACATGTAAAATTTAATAATGAACAAAATGAGAAAGGCACTTAGCAAAATATTATTAAGTTCTGAAAACAAGCACAACTTTCAAACTGAACCTCATTTTTTTAATGACGTTATTATACAAAAATAAGAAGAAGAAATACCATCCAAATTTCCGACTTTTCCAGTGGATTTCACAAAAAGTTCTTTGATGCAAATCTTTTTCTGAAAATTACGAAACAAAAAAAAACACTCAAATCTGTTAAGCCATTCTCAAGTGATGATCTATAATACATGCAGCAACTGATTTTTATTTATATAGGTTATTTTTGTTTTGTGGTATCATAAAGAAATCTGCCAAACCATTTCTTCTTACATTTGGTTTTTTGATAAGGGAAAAGTCTTGAAAATCTTGTGGCCTTCGACATAATGGGGAAATGCCATTTCTTAGAAATGCCAGGGTAAGCTTCCCCCTCTAATGCACATATAGACATGCAGTTGTGGAAACAGAGAAAAAATAAGACCTGTCAATGGGCATCATCAATATGTGCATCTATGAGTGCAGTGCCTGTTACTGTTATCAATCAACTTATCAATTAAAATACATTCAAAGTAAAATTAGTATTTTGAGTAAATAATCTACATCACATCTATACTGTAATTGATTCTTACAAAACTAACGCCATCCAACGGTAAAGTCTGGTACTTTCACATTACGGACGTGCAGCTAAAAAGAAGACAGATTCATTCGTTTAGAATCAGCTTTATATTTGTGTAGTTTTCAGTTTTGGTCCTTAGATGGCTCTGATTAACAAACTCTTAAAATATTTTTTGTATTTGATTTCGTAATTAAAAATAATAAGTATATTTGTGATTCCAACGAAAAAAATCTGTTTGATGAAACTTGCCGTATTAACGTCACAAATTTGTTTTTTTACCTAATGGCAAGTGGCTAGCAGCCTTTTCACTCTTCTTTACATTATAATGAGACGGAAAGACAGCGTGACCACTTTTAGTAGATTTTAGTAGACTTGTTGCGAAAAGATAAAACATTTAGTAGACAACAATTCTAAAACCTACCAAGGTATTATTATCCTTGGTAGGTTTTAGAGGATTTATACATACACGTCAGTTAGGCAATGTTGTGATTGAACACTAATGTTTATTTATTGAATCAAGAGACGAAACCAGCCAACCTTATGGTAAGTGCAACGTCTGCCCATAAGAAATGAGTTGTCACCCAGAATATTTCTGTGACACAACACTGCGCCCGTCACCCTGAGACATCATTTCTTAAGTCTCATATGAGAGAGAGCTGGAGTAATCACTGGGTGATTACTGGGTGATTACTCCAGCTCTCAGTGCCCTTCAAACCGAAACACCGTAATGTTTGTACACTACTGCTTCACGGCAGAATAACTGGCCCTGAGATGGTACCCACCTAGAGGGATTCCTGCATAGGAATCCTACCACCAGTATTTCACCTGGGAGATTTCGCGTAAAACATATCAATTAAAATAAAACTGATCTTATTTTTTTAGTAATTGAAGTGTAGTTTAGGCGGTCAGCGGTGTATCTGTTGAGTCAAGGATCTTAGATTCGAATTCGACCTTCGTCGTTCGTCACTGTATTATCGACAAAATACACTTAATCCATAATAATTATATTTTATTATTTACCGTCGGCAGCTATATTTCGGTTGAATTCAAAGAGTAACAACATTTCTATACGCAGACTTGACACTGTCGACATGTAATGTTAAATTATTAAAGACAATAAAAAATCTAATATATTCACTACAACAAATATTATTTCATTAAAATTCCTATTTTATCCCGACTTCGAAAAGTGAAGAAAAGAGTTATGTGGTTTAGTATTTCCGTATTATTAATATTATTTATATTATTTGTATTTAAGTTTTCCTCGGCCGGACAACGAAAAAAGCGCTATTAATTAAAATTTGTTCTGAAGAATCGCAGCGACGTATTTAATTTCAGCTTGTTCATGCATATATTTTGTAAATTTTAAGCAGAGACTTGACCACAAGGAAAAACTCATCAAACTGTAGATTATAATACTAAACGGAGGAACTAACTAAACTTATGTAATTAAATTTTATTTTGCATCCATGAAAACTTCTATCATTATTTAATATTTAACGAGACGTGACGTGTGGCGAATCACATCGCCGCCATTTTTGTAAAAGTCAAAAAAAATCATGCTCCCCATTGCGTTAGCACGGGCAGTATAGTGATAGCATTGCATATTATGGTGTTATACTGCACGAATAAAGGCTGTCCGTACAATACCTTAGTCGCCTTTTACGACACCTCGGTAGGATCAAGAGCTAGGTGCTATTCTACTTTGCCGGACACCTATCGGCGTTTTTAAATTAAATAATTATACATTTTAAATAAAAACATACCGTGCCGTGTTTTAGCGGCCTAAGGGAATCTACCACCCCATCTCATCCCGTGGGTGTCGTAAAAGTCGACAGAGGGAAAATGAAAACCAGGAGATGGGCAGCAGCATCTTGCTGGAACATCTGAATAAATAAACTGCGGTTGCCAACCCGTCTGCCAAGCGTGGCAACTATGGCAAAATCCTCTCAAAACGAGAGCTACAAACTTTTGTGGCAATTTTTTTGTGGCAATCTATGGGGGAGGCCTATGTTCAGCAGTGGACTATTGATAGGCTGAAACGACGACCGACGACCAAATAAAAACATACATACTGAATACAAAAATGTTAAGAACATTGTTCAGAGTAGATTAAGGGGGTCATTTTTAAATTAGTCAAATAAGCTAATATATAACAGTAAAAATTGTTTGAAATTAAAGAAAAAGACGGTCTCTTAATTCATATTTATGTGTATTATGTATGAATTATAATCATACATAAAAAGTAATCATCATACAGCATGATTACTATTTTATAACTTCAACCTTATAGGACGGTGACCGAAATTATTATTTTTATTTTGTTGGGAAAGCCAATAGCCGGTGATCCGTGCTCAGCAGTGGGTTTTATACAAACTATAACTTTTTAACAGTTTAGTATCTTCGATCTCTAGTGATCGAAGTTTAGTATATAATAATTATTAGTGTATCCGATATAGCCATTCTCAGGCGCCGCTAATGTAACTGTAGTTATTTATAGTTTATTATTTAATACCTTAAACTAAGGGTAACATTAGACGGAATCAACCATCACCATCATCATTTCAGCCTGTCACAAGTCCACTGCTGAACATAGGCCTCCCCCATAGATTCCCACAAAACACGTAAGTTTGTGGCTCTCATTTTGGGAGGATTTTGCCTTAGTTGCCACGCTTGGCAGGCGGGTTGGAAACCGCAGTTTATTTATTCAGATGTTCCAGGTAGATGATGCTGCCCATCTCCTTAAGACTTAATGCCATATGGCATTATCTACCACTCAACCCTGGCTGATGGTGAGAAAAACATATGGCAGGTTGCACAATTGTACAGAAAAAAAACTGGAGAATTGTACGGAAAAAAGGGTGGATAAGGGTGGCAATAACTTTACGGCTGATTTCAGAAGCCTGAATTTCCCAATTCAGTGTAGGGTCCATTTGAAAACCAAGATTTTTTACGGTACTCAAGAATGGGATTAACGTACCTTTATAAAAAACGGGAGAAATGTTACCGTAATCTATATTAACTAGCAGCGTTGGACTACCTACAACCATCACTTTGCATTTGCCCGGATTTACTGTGACACCATATCCTTCTAACCAAATGCTTGTGCCCGCAAGATTATTATTAAGAATTTGAATACTACTGCTTAGATCATCATGCCTGATTGTACATAAATTGTAGATCATCAGCATACAGATGGTACCAACAATTGACAACATAAGTAATTTTAACTGGTGTTAGGATTCCTGTGCAGGAATCCGTCTAGGTAGGTATCAGCCCAGGGCCAGTTATTCTGCCGTGAAGCAGTAGTGTGCAAATATTTCTAAGTTTCGGTTTGAAGGGCACTGAGAGCTAGCGTAATCACTGGGCATATGAGACTTAAGAACTGATGTCTCCGGGTGACGGGCGCATTGTGTTGTCGCACTGAAATGTACTGAGTAACACGGCATTTGTTGGCATGCGCAGACGGGACATTTACCATCAGGTGAAAGTTTTGCTCGTTTCGTCACTTTACGCAATAAAAAAATAGAATTTATAAATAAAGAAAACCTTAAAGAAGATGGTATGCCACCTTGTGGTACACCAGTTTCGATATCAGCCTATATAGAAAGCTGTTGTCCTAAACGGACTGCCTGCTGGCGGCCACAAAGAACTGGACACGAAGACTGTGGACGTAAATTTTAGGTAAGTTGAGAAGGAGATAAGGTCGTGGTCGATTGAGCGAAAGCTGTGAAAGTACCTATTTAAAAAACCAACAATTGCCACCACTGTCACTTTCTGCTTGTGCATTTTCTAATATCATCAGTGGCTTTAATCAGTAGTGTAGTACTGTAGTAGGTGGTACTGTGACCTGAACCAAACCCCGACTGGAAATCATTCAGTAGGTTTTTGTGATGAAAGAGAGATTTGCTTAATTTTATACGTACCTCCTGCAAACATAAGTATTATCATTATTGTATCTAGTTTAAAGTTCACTGTTGAACATAATCCATTCCCATGTCACACCATTTAACCCGATCTTCAGCTGCGCGAATTTGCTGGGAGGTATCTGACACTAGGTAAGCCGTTTGGTGTTTCCACTCAAGGATACCAACTCCAACGTTAGTCGCTCCTGTGACTAAGGTGATCAACTCATTTGTACTTTGTAAACCCTGCTACGTGGGTAACGTTAGCTCTCTGACGTAACATAATATAATAAAGAATATTACGAATCCTGATAATCTGTTATAGCCTAGCCGTGTGGTGGCGGCTCGTTAAAAGAATACTACCACTCCATCTCATCCAATGGATCTCGTAGAAGGCGAGTAAGGAGTTAAACTGCACTGTGCACCCAATAGCGCATGGTGGCGATGGGCTCACCACCTATCACACCAAGTGCATTATATTGTTTTGGTGAAACGTGGATTGTGGCAGTCATCTGCTTTTGCAGTGAGTGCCCAGTCTCTGACTACCCCTTATGGGATACAGTCGTGATCGTATGTATGTATGTATGATAATCTGTTATATACTGTTAAATTGAAAAATGTATGAAGTTGTAAACGATCATTAAGTATACTTTTACGTGACATACATACACACAGTCACGACTTTTTCCCATATAAGTAAGTAGACAGAGACCACGCCCGTAGCCTATTTTTCGCCCCCGCGGGAAACGATACGTGACGGGTGGCGTCCGTACTCTCCATTGCAAACTTCAATCAAATTCTTACTCTCCATTGCATTCCAGACAGTATTACAAGACCCAGACGACATTCTATGTCGCCTGTGTCTTGCACTTGTAATAATCTAAAAATCTTTTTTTAAATTGTTTAAAAAAAGTTTCACTAATACAAAATAAAGTACTAAGAGTAAATAAATGGGTAGAACGTGAAAGTGTAACAAAAAAAAATCACAGGTAGGGAGAGGAGATTGGCGATTTTCCGGTTTTGAAATGACGTCCGGTCGGACCGGATGTTGACAGTACGACTGGCACTGGACTGCACTATATACAGGTTATCATCGTTTCTGTGAACTTCCAGATTTAGGCTAAAGGTTATGAAGTACTTTTTTAGATAATTTTTAAATATTGCAACAGTTTGATAGTCAAACTAAGTTATTTTGCAATAGTACTGCAAAAATTATAGTCTTATAAAGTAGATGTCGCGGCCTCTTCCAGCCCGTTTGCCTATTTAGGAATAAATATTCGTAAAATCCATTGTTATGTCTATCGGGAAATGAATAAGTCTGTCAAATTTCAATTCACTATGTCTGGTAGTTTTGGAGAAATCGCTTCGTATATATCGCTTATGTATATGATTTCTCCTGGCCGATTTTCGACCACGAAGACAACTACCGAATATTGTTATCAACTGCGCAGGAGATAGTATGGTGCTACAAGTGTCATTGGTCAAGTGGTACTCGCTCGCCCGATCATGCGATAAGATCGGTAGTAGGCTAGGATGCAGTGTCAGAGACACAAGAATAATGACAACACATCCAGACCCGAAACCCAACAATTAGTGATTTTGCACAAATGTTGGCTCCGGTTGGGGATTCGAACCCAGGACCGGCGCAGGAGTGGCGTGGTAGTCAGGTGCTCTAACCACTATGCCACGCGGTCGTATCTCGTATATAAACTAGCTGACCCACCCCGCTTTCACACGGTAGTTATTGGTATATTAGTATGTATAAAGAAAAACGGTAAATTTCGGAACGGAAAGTAAATATAATCGGGAATTTGGTTTTCAAATCGATACAGCTACAATGACTACAAAAACAGGTTTTTGTGGAAATATTTTTGTAATACTGTATTAGCAATCAAATCTAAGGCTGTGGGAAGCGACGAGGTTAATAAAATGATAACGATGATACTTGGACTCTGGTCATTATCCGATCCTGTGGAAAAATCTCCAACCCTTCCTTGCCTAATCATTTTCGTCTGATTTCTATTGTTTCTTTTATTTCTTAAGTTCTTGAGGCCCGTGTACATAAGTAAATCTTCGTTTTTATACCCAAACATAACTTCTTGAACGTTTATCAATCTTGGGTTTCGTCCGGGTCACAGTACCAATACTGCACTTATTATGACCATTGTTGACAAAAAAGGTATGGATAAACAAAAGCTAACGGTGGTGGTGCTTTTCGACTTTCCAAATGCTTTCTTAAACAGTTGATCACGATATCCTTAGATAGTATCTAGAATGAGGACCTTACTTTTTTTATTCCATAAAAGTGACGGAACGAGTAAAACGTTCACCTGATGGTAAGTGTAACGTCTGCCCATAACAAATGCTGTGTCACCCAGAAAATTACTGTGTGACACCACACCGCGCCCGTCACCCTGAGACATCAGTTCTTAAGTCTCATATGCCCAGTGATTACGCTAGCTCTCAGTGCCCTTCAAACCGAAACACAGTAATGTTTGCACACTACTGCTTCACGGCAGAATAACTAGCCCTTGGGTAGTACCTACCTAGACAGATTCCTCCCCAGCCTTGGATTAGTTTTTATCTTATCTTTGCGGTCGCCAACAGGCGGTCCGCTTAGGACAGCAGTGTTCTGCATAGGCGGACGTTAAAGCAGGGGTGCCACAAGGTATACTTTCTCTTCATCTTCATCTTCTTTTGTCATCTGAATGCTAACGATCTACAGCTTTATGATCAAGCAGACATTAACGATTTCAATAACATAACTTGTTCCATTTGTACCAGTCTTTGAGTTGGGAATCACAGGTTTAACACGGCGTTCGTCTCGTTATTAAATAAAAAAAGTAAAATGTCTCTACGTAATAAAATTACATTATACTACTACCTACCTACTATATTTTTTTTATTCTTCGTTTAGCACCTGCCATCTGCTTCTCATCATAACAAGGGTTGACTGTTAGATAATGCCATTTGGCATTAAGTACTCTCATTGTATGTTATAAAAAAAAAAAAATGTAGCTCTTAGCTTAAGGTGTCAGCAATGAAGTATAAATAAATAAAACTTAAACAAACTAGATAAATTAAGAGGTTAGTGAATAATCGGGACATTTGGCGTGCCGATCAAGGGTGAATCGGGACGTGTCACCAGACCCCTGAAAATCGGGACGTCCCGCCCAATCGGGACACCTGGCAATTGTGCTTGCAACTGACGTCTCCGTTGTGAACAGGTGCTAAAGGCGGAGGCTGGTCTGCTCGAGCTTGCAATACACATATATTTATTATTGAATCTTGTCTAAGATTTTGTCATAGAGCGTGCTTTGGTTTTCTATTGTCCTTGTAAATTTATTTATAGATTATTTTAAAATAAATTAAAAAAGTTCTACAAAAAAAAAGAATACTAAAGAAACTCCGTATGAGTTTCTTTAGCCTGTTTCTTCTCCGACAGAGGAACCTAATTATGAAACGGTGGTAGATTGTAAAAAATTTTAGAACGTTTAGAAAGGAAATTTATGTTCCTTACGACGAAGAATAAAGAATTTTCCTTTCATTTCATGGTAACGAGCGCAGTGCAGAACTTTTCAATGCGAAGTTCTGGCTGACACTGTAGGTGTTACAGGCATGTGCAGTGCAGTGCCACACAGAACTTTTCAGTGCGAAGTTCTGGTGTTATAGGCATGTGCAGCACGTCTCGTCACTCACTTAAAATAAAAAAATAAATATTTAATTTGATGAAGTTACCGTGGCATTACCGAAGTTGAATTTGGAGCTCAGAGGTTAGGCGCTTGCTTCAATTATAAGACCCGATTTACCACGTGCTCGTCGGTGAAGGCAAACATAGCGAGGATCATCTCTGAGAAACAAAAATGTTTCGAGGACATGTTAAGTCCGCCAATCTGCATTGGAGCAGAGTGGCGGATTCTTCCCGGCTCAGAAACACTCTTAGAATTGAGAAGAAGCCTGTGCTTAGCAGTATGAAATTTAGTTCGAATTAATTTGCTAGACCTTATTAATATTTTTATTATTACCTTATTACCTTATTAATTTCGAATTAATTTGCTAGACCTGCTTGAAGATGCATGACTTAGTGGTCAACTTATCTTCTTGCTTAATATGGTTTCTCGGTTTAAATCCGAGCCTCGTTAAAAAACTATTGGTTTAAACGACACAAAGTAAGTTTTTGATTTTCGGGTCGCGATGTTATCAAACTGTCGCTGTGTTTCTGACATTGCATTTGTCTTTGAAGTTATCGCATAGGCGTTACCTTATACCCATTTACCCGGAAAAATCAGAATCCTCCGGTCTTTAAACAGGTATGCATAAAGACGACCGCATAGTCTAGTGGTTAGAATACTTAACTACCACGCCACAGGTTCTGATTTCCCAGCCAGAGCCAACATTTGTACAAAAACAGAAATTGTTGGTTTCGGGTCCGAGTTTGGTTGTGTTGTGATTGTCCATGTGTCTCTGACACTGTATCTTAGCCCACCTAATTGCATAGCGTGAACGCATGAGCGCATACGTAAGTGTTTGCGCGACACTTGTGGCATATAATATTGTGGAGTTGATAGCTTCCGACAGTATTCAGTAGTTGTCGCAGTTATCAAAAATCGGTCAGGTTGTTTTAAGTTCCAAATGAATAGTATCGAGAAACGGGACTGTAGTACTTACGTCAAGGTGATTGAAAACACAACATTGGAGTATAGATATATATATATATATATATATATATATTGTGATTCAAAATTGTGATTCTCACCAAAAAAGTATAAAAATGTTTTGCTATCGCTACCTTCCGTTGCATGCGGTAAGCCTTCAAACTCCCCCAGTGTGAATCTCATCTTACTTGAAAAATGTCAGCGGGAGCCAAACTCACTCTTGTTGATAGGATCAAAATGTCGTCATCTTTAGATAAAGATTGTAGGACTTTATCTGAAGATTAAAATTCGATACAGAATAACTTTAAGAAATGTTAAGAGATAAGAACATTTCATGACTGGTAGTTCGTCGTATTTAAGTGTTATTGATATTATATTTTTTTTTATTTTGCCATAATTGCCACGCTGGACAGGTGGATTAGCAATTGCAATGCTGCTGCCCATCTCCTGGTTTTAATTCTCCTTCCGATGACTTTTAAGACACTCACGGGATGAGATGGGGTGGTAGATTCTCTTAAGCCGTACACACACCACACAGTATAAAAGATATGTTTTTTATAATTTCTTGTTTTATAGAGTTTCGTAGTAAAAGCGTCTGTTCGTATGCCATGGCCATTTTATTTCAATGCTATTGGCTCTAATTTGGAGGGTGTTTTTTTATGAAACGCTATACAACGGTGTAGTGAAATCAACCATTCAACATAAAAAATAGTACTGCACATGAGTGTGTGAGTAATCGTTACATAGGTCTTGAAAAATTATCAAGAAGTTATTTAGTAACTATTTAATTTAGATTAAACCAATAGTTGGTAAGATATCCTCCCTCTAACTTTTTTTTTATTGGATAGGACGACGAAACGAGCAAAACGTTCACCTGATGTAAAGTGCAACGTCTACCCATAACAAACGCTATGTCACCCAGAACATTTCTATAACTTTGCAACAATGCTGTGGTACTTCGGATACCTTTACTGTATAAGGTCCGACAGGCACTTGGACGGTTTTTTAATACGCACTTAGCTTATTATCAAATGCTTTTAACTTCTTACTCTTTAGATGAAAAAAAAATACAAACATACGTCGTATCAACGCCCCGTCGTTTCCCGCTCCACGTCTACCCTTCGTTGCAGGTCGAAGGGTGTTTGAGATTTCCTACTTGTAATTTTTCTCAGCCATATTGCAGTGGGCGCTCGTTGCGCCCAATAACGCGCTCAACACCCGCCGTCGGATATAACTCAAGGGCTAAATTAAACTTTTTGCTGCAAAACATAACTTGTCACGTGCGAGTGGCGGATATGGATTGGTTTCTCTCGTGAAAAGTTGCTGCTACATTTACAGAGTAACTTATTTAATAAAAATGATTCCTAGCTTTTTAGTTTTAAGTTTAATTATGTTTAGTAATGTTAAACTGCTGTGCAACCACGGCCACTTATTCATACTAATGTATGAGCATTTTTTATATATTTTTTTATATAACTAACGAATGTTACGCACAAATACTGAAGTATAAATCTTAAATGTAAATAAAGTAATAGCTTACCAATATGCCACTGCTGGGTAGACACCATGGTCGTGATGCTCTAATGCTGGTTTGCGGAGCTCTCATACCTTTAAAATATTTTTAATTCGTAACACATAAAGGTTTTCTGTTGGTTTTGGTAAATGTGTTCCTTCACCGCCGAGCACATGGAGAATAAACATTTAAAATCACAGACAATAAATTAAGAGGCACCGGGAATCGTATTTAACCCATTCGCGTAGTATGAAATATAAGGCAACGTACGATTCTTTGGCTGCCACGTCGCACGTGAGTCGTTTTTACAATTAATTACTTTTTTTGTAGAAAATAGTGACGAGACGAGCATAATAAAAGATTACCTGGTAAGTTTAACGTCACCAAGTCCACACAGAACGTTTCCGTGAGGCACACTGCGGCAGTCACCCTGAGACATTCGTTTATAAGCCCCCATATGCCCAGTAATTATACTAGCTCACAGTGTCCTTTAGATTGAAACGCTGTTATGTTTTTTTATTTGATAAAAGTGACGGAACGAGCAGCACATTCACCTAATGGTAAGTGCAACGTCTGCCCATAACAGATGCTGTGTCAACCAGAACATTTCTGTGTGACACCTCACTGCACCCGTCACCCTGAGACATCAGTTCTTAAGTCTCCTATGTATATATCATAGTATCACTGGGTGATTACGTTAGCTCTCTGTGCCCTTCAAACCGAAACACAGTAATGTTTGCACACTACTGCTTCACGGCAGAATAACTGGGCCCAGGGTGGTACCTACCTAGACGGATTCCTGCATAGGAATCCTTCCACCAGAACTACTGCTTCATGGCAGAATAACTAGCACTGCGGTGGAACCTACCTAGCATATTACCTAGGATTCCTATAAAGGAGGATTCCTCATACCATCATCAGTGACATACTAATAATTACTACTATTACAATTTATAATAATAGCAATTAATTACTCATATAAGTATTTAATGCTTAAACATGCCGTGTTTTGACTAGTGTTATACATAATAGTCTTTTGCTGATTACTAGTGTTGTAACTCTGAAGTTTTCTGTTGCACATGAAAGTAATAAGCGTAGTCGCAACATGATAATGTAATAACAACTTTATTTCAATACGTGTAGAGTTGCTAGGATCTCTAGTAGTCGTTGCAATTACGTCTCGCCCTGGACAGAGAGTTGGCAGTGCTTCTGTAATGAAAGCCTCTGACACGTTGACGCATTGCATATGCTTGAGTGACGCGTTGTCTCAGTTTTTGTAGACTCGACATTGTCTTTGTACCGACCTACAAACGCAGCAAACTAGAAACTGCATCACTGAAATGAACAATATACAGAGCACTCTGTTAATTGGACACAAGATACGAAAAAAGCTTAATAGTGGACAAGAACAAAACGAAACGACATCACTGTTTCTTCGAAGCGATAAGAACCGAATTAGTCAGTCGTGGTAGTTTATTTGGAGTAGGGATTCAAATTTATTCACAACGATCTTGATCAGTACAGTTTAGAACAAAATTGAACTGTTTCCTTTTCTTACGTCTCTGTTCATGTGCAAAGCTGAGACTGAAGTTACTAAATCTTTCGTAAAATGAAAGACATGTGCAGTCCGCTAAATGGCATAGGAGCAGCGTGGCGGAATCTTCGTAGCAACGAAACATTTATATAGTGTTACTTTACTTTTTTACATTACATACATACATGGTCACGCCTTTTTCCATGTAAGGGGTAGGCAGAGATTAAGCCCGTAGATCACTTTTTGCCCCGGGGGGAAACGCGACTAGATGGGCAACCACATAACCACATCGAAGCTTCAAAAAAAATTTTTATAGTGACAACTTTGCATATTATGGTATTATTCTGCAATAGGAAAGGCTTTCCGTACAATACCTTAGTCGCCTCTTACGACACCTCGGTGGGAAAGAAGTAGGTGCTATTCTGCTCTGACGGACACCTATCGGATTTTACATTATCAGTTTGTTAATAGTCTATTGAAGAACATGCCTCTACCAAGAAGGATTTGCCACAATCTCCACGCTTGGCAGACTGTTCCAGTACCAAAGGGCAAATGCAACCGTCACTGGTGTATTTATTTCGTGTTGTCATTTTCGAGACGATTATTATGCTTTTGACGATCGCGAGCCGCGGGTCCTGGGTTCGAATCCCAGCCGGAGCCAACATTTGTGCTAAAACATAAATTGTTGGTTTTCGGGTCTGGTTGTGTTGTGATTGTCCCCGTGTTTCTGACACTGCATCCTAGCCTACCTCCGATCTTATCGCATCATCGTTACATCGGGCGCGGGTAGGTTGGGACGAGTGAGTGCCTCTGTGTTTGCGCGTGCACTTGTGGCACTATAATATCTCCTGCGCAGTTGATGGCTCTCGACAGTAGTCGGCAGGTGTTGCCGTGGTCGAAATCGGCTAGGAGAACATCATCATCATCATTATTATGCTTATTCATATTTCATAGTACGCGAGTGACCTGAGTAAGATCTCCGGTGCCGGCACTTCTAAAATTGTACTGCAATTTTAAGTGCTGATTTACCACGTACTCAACGGTGAAGGAAAACATCGTGAGGAACATGCATGTCTGAGAAGTAAAAATGTTTCGACGACTTGTATAAAGTACATCAATCCGCATTGGGGCATCGTCGTGGACTCTTCCCGGCTCCAATACCCTCTCCGAAATGCGAGGAGGCCTGTGCTTAGTAGTGGGACATTTAATTATGCCATCTGTCGAATGACTTGAAATTTTGCTTGCATTTCCCTTGCTGCACACTTACAACATCTACGTGATATGATGGGGTGGCAGATATTCTTACGCCGCCATCACACGGCTCATTGATGGCATTTCAATGGAGCTGTTTAATCATAAGTCATAAGTACCTGGGCGACAGAGCTTCGCTCTTCTTCTTTCTTCTTCGAGTTTCTTTTTATTCATTTCCAATAATCATAGATAGTCGCTACCACGCGGCACTAAGATTTTTATTAAACGTACCCCCGCATTAGGATTTCCCCTGTGTCGTAAGTACATTTTACATACATAAATTAAGACACGAACTAACGTAACATTACATTATCATAATTTCAGCCTATCACAAGTTCACTGTTGAACATAGGCCTCCTCCATAGATTGCCACAAAAGTTTGTAGCTCTCATTTTGGAGGGATTTTGCTATAGTTATAACGGTTGGCGGGCGGGTTGGCAACCGCAGTTTATTCATTCAGATGTTCCGGAAGATGTTGCTGCCCATCTCCTAGTTTTAATTTTCCCGGGAATTGATTGGGTGGTAGATCCCTTTAGGCCGGCACCACACGGTAAGACATAACATTTATAGAAGAAAAACTGTAAAATCCGGATTATAATTTCATGGAAACCTTTAATGCTATTTTTGAAAAATATATATATCTAATATGCATGTAAAAACATATAACTAAACTATGAGATATTCATTGTACTGAAACTTAGTTTTTTTTCGAAGGCGAATGATTAGTTTATCTGAAAACTGGGTCGCTTGTGGGTTGGTTATAGGTATAATTACTTTATAAATAGCAATCAGTGATCGAAGATGGCAGGTCAATTACTATTTTATATTAATAATGAATATGAATATACATACAACATAATATGAAAACAAGTCAAGTAACAACGAACATTTATAAAGAACGTGATTATATCGTAACAGATGCAAATGGAGAAGGTACGATGAAAGATTTATGCACACGTAGAAATTACGTAGCAACGGTGTAAATAAGAGCGTGTCGTTTATCTGAAACGCCGACGTAACCCCTAAAACTCCGTCGCCCCCTTTTAATCCACCTGAACATGTTTTATGATCGTCAACTTTTACCTATAAAAAGTTTTGACACCCAACCTGCTGCATCAATAAACATCAGCCCCATAACGACCAAGCCACTCTGTTTTTTTTTATGTAAATACTTATTGTTTTAATATTTTACCGAGACGACGTTTTTTAATTTTGATAAATTTAGTAAATGATTAATAAAAATTGCAATGTACTAATGCTATCGTTAAACGTTTTTCATATATCATTCGAAATAGACTGAAAAAGAAAAGAATAGAATTATTTTTTTCGATGTTGTTGATTTATTTATTTAACCTTTAATGCACTAGTTGTACATATGACGGACTTAATGCCTAAAGGCATTCTCTACCAGTCAACCATGAGGCAAAGCGGAGAACAAACGATATGATGATAGGCGGTGGTAGGTTTACATTTTTTTTATTAGATAAAGTGACGAAAGTGACTTTCACTAAATGGTAAGTGCAACTACTGCCCATAACAAATGCTGTGTCACCCACAACATTTCTGTGTTACACCATAATGCGCTCGTCACCTTGAGACATCAGTTCTTAAGTCACATAACAGCACCTACCGCTTTCCTATCGAGGCGACTAAGGTATTGTACGGACAGGCTCTAGTCGTGTAAAAACACCGTAATATGCAAGGCTGTCACTATAATGCTCATGGTAACGCAATGGGGGAGTAACATTTTTTTTCGTCTCATAGAAAAATGGCGGCGACATGGTTCGCCTCCCGTCACGTCACGTAATCTGCGAGGGCGTAAAGTGGTCTACGTCGTGTGGCCTCTGACTACCCCTTTTATAGGAGAAGGCTTGACTGTATGTATGCATATGAATGGTGCCCGTCATCGGTTTTGATAATTTAAGCGTGGTACATTTGAGAAGGTTATTTAGTCATCTGTGAAAAGCCAAGATTTTTTTATTTAGTCATTAGTAGACTTTTATTACACTTACGGGATGGGATGGGGCAAGAAAAATTCTTGTGAAAAAAGAAAGATTCTTCTGGTTAATATGAATATGTAATTCAATATTTAGGTAATAAGTATAGGACTGATCAACAGAGAGAACGAAACGAACGAACAATAATTTAACTTGCTAATTAAAATATTTTCCACACATCGATTAGATTGACCCCGAAAAACATCGATGTTTTTTGTGTTTTTATTGAAAACCTATTAGCTTGGTATCGATTCAGCTCGGACGTCAGGTGATTTACATCGCAGCCTTCGTAATTCGTTCCCCTGACGGACGTCCCGTATAAATCAACGTTGGACCCCCGTTAACCGGACATTTATCTCGGCTCAACGATAAAAAACTCCGCCATCCGAGGGACGGTAACGTTGTAAGTCGCGTATACTTATTGCGATGTCCGTTTTCGGTGACAATACAAAATGGTGCCTCTTTAGAAAATTAATACCATCTTTAAATTCAGCTACATTACTTCTTAATTCTATATTAATTACTTCTTAACTTCGAGGGATATAAATTTCCAGAAGAATCACTGGCTCATTAAAATAAACACACGGATCGAGATAATTCACCGAAGGAGTTTTTTGTGCTCTTTTGACTCCATTTGCGAAGTGAAGGAACCCTAATCAAAATTTATATTTTATTTTATATACGAATACATATGTAAATCTGACTAATGCATTATCATCGTCATCATTTCAGCCTATCACTAGTCTACTGTTGAACATAGTCCTCCTCCATAGATTGCTACAAAAGTCTGTAGCTCTCATTTTGGGGGGAATTTTGCCATAGTTGTCACGCTTGGCTGGCGGGTTGGCAAACCAGTTTATTTATTCTGATGTTCCAGGAATATGTTGCTGTCCATCTTCTGGTTTTAATTTTCCCTCTGTCGACTTTTACGACACACAGGAGATGGGGTGGTAGATTCTCTTATTATTATAATATTAGGCAATGTTAATAATAATATTTTTTAACATATTACAGATATTTTTATAGCTCTTTTGGTAATATTAGAGATACGATGTAGATGGTAATGTGATTATGGCAGTAAGTAATTGAAGTATGCGTAGATTTCATTACTTTTTATATTCATAATTATTTAAAAATAATCTAAATGAATTCCCCCGCGGCCGTTAACAAGAATATGTTACACTATATTGTCTCATATGTTGTCTGTCGAAAAGGATTACAATGACGAAGAATGTAATTTTTTTCTACAGTAGTAAAATAAAATAGAGGTTTTTGTTTTGGAATGCAAGAGTAGAAAATTTTGTCTTCTATTACATTCCGAAAGAAAAATCTCAAAATCTCAGTCTGAAAATACGAAAAAAGATAATTCATTTACGAACAAACGACAAAAAATGATATTATGATAAATCGAGTGATATTTCAAAGTCGAGGTTGATTTAAGTAATGTAAAAAGATTGCGACATCCAGTATAATATTCATCGAAAAACATAATTTAATTTTTCAAGACTGCCTGGGCGGGCCTCGGGCTCGCTGGAGATTAGACTCTTGTCTCGAAAAATATGTAATGAATAGAACGCTTCAATAAAATGAAATTAGGAACTTTAGTAAGATATTTTCATTTCAGTTACGTCATCAATTGTAATTTTCATATAAGCGCGATATTTGCAGTTGTACTGTAAACAATAATTCTACTATTCAAATCTATATAAATAAATATTAGAATAGAATAGAATAGAATAGAATAAATTTTTATTCAATATAGACTATTTACATAGTACTTATTGAAAGTCATTTTTTTTTAAGCTACACTGGTTCGCAAAAATGCCTCTGTCCTGGGAAGAACCAGTAAGAAACCCAGCGGGCTTTTTTTTTTTTTTAGTCATTTTTAAAATAATGTACAATAACTGTATTACAATAGCTGTATTACAAAGATGTAGAAATGGCTTGGCGGCGATCACCTCATTCCCAGGGGTTATCATCATCGATGTATTCTTTAATATTATAATAACCCTTTTTATGAAGTCTTTGTTTAATATAAAATTTAAACTTTTTGATTGAAAGACTTTTAGCACTTTCTGGGATTTTGTTGTAAAAACGTATACATTGCCCCATAAAAGAGTTACTGACTCTGTGAAGTCGGGTAACTAGCATAATTAATTTGTGCTTGTTCCTGGTATTCACATTATGAACATCACTTTTTTTAGTGAACTGGTTTATGTTCTTGTGTACATACAAAACGTTTTCAAATATATATTGAGAGGCCAAGGTTAAGATATTAATTTCTTTAAATTTATCCCTAAGAGACACTTTAGAGCCAAGATTATAAATAGCTCTTATGGCCCTCTTTTGCAAAACAAAAATCACTTCAACATCAGTTTCATTTCCCCATAGCAAAATACCATAAGACATTATGCTATGAAAATAACTAAAATAAACCAATCTAGCAGTTTCAACGTTAGTCAAATTCCTAATTTTTTTTACAGCATAAGCTGCAGAGCTAAGTCTACTTGCTAGTTTAGATATATGGGGGCTCCATTGAAGTTTTGCGTCAAGAGTTATTCCAAGAAAGACGGCAGTATCCACAAGGCTCAACTCTTCCCCACTCACAAGCACATTTACATCTAATTGTTTAACATTTGGTGTTGTGAATTTAATACATTTTGTTTTATTGCCGTTTAAAAGCAAATTATTAACGTTAAACCAATGTACTAATTTTGAAACAGCATTATTCACCTCGTCATATAATAAAAGTTGACGTTTTATCTTAAAAATCAAAGATGTATCATCAGCAAATAACACTATATCATGGTTGTCCCCTACTAGGTAAGGTAAATCATTAATGTAAATAAGAAATAGAAATGGGCCGAGAATCGAACCCTGCGGGACACCCATAGATACTGCTGATCCGGAAGAACTCTTGCTATTGATAACTACTGTCTGCGTTCTATTACTCAAATATGAAATTAGAAGTTGAATCCCGTGAACTCTTCCAGGCTTCGAATATATTCTTAATAAGTTCAACACCTGCATCGGTTGTAGAACGACCCCTCGTAAAGCCAAATTGGTTTTTGTGAAACAATTTATTTAAATTGAAATGTTTTAACATTTGATTAAGTATAATTTTTTCAAAAATTTTACTTAAAGTTGGTAGTACAGAAATAGGTCTAAAGTTAGCAGGGTCCGATGTACTACCAGATTTAAATAAAGGTATGATTTTACTATGTTTCATCAAATCAGGAAACACACCAAATGCAATACCGGAATTAAAAATTATGGCTAATTGAGGTGCAATTATATCTATAATAGACGCACTAACTTCCACGGACATACCCCATAGATCCGCGGTTCTCTTACAATCAATACTTTTAAAAGTATTAAGAATGTCATTTCCATCTACCATATCGAATTTAAAATCTTTTGTACAAGAAGTTACATTTTGTTTGAGTAATGTCTCAGCGGCAGTAGGAGAAGAATTTAATGGCTTGGTTATGGAAATTGGAATATCACTAAAAAACTTTTCAAAGGCTGTAGCAACATCTTGATCAGATGTCACTAGCTTATTGTTAAAATAAATTTTGTAATCATGGTTTCGGTCCTTGACTTTCCCGGTTTCACTATTAATAATACTCCAAGTCATTTTGATTTTATCTGATGCTTTATTATTTTATTGCTCAAGTGTAATGACTTGGCTTCAGAGCATACTTTTTTAAATAATTTTGAATAATTTTTAACATATTCCTTAAATGTGTTACTATGATTGTATGATCTTTCATTGTAAAGTTCATACAATCTTTGCCTACTTCTGTGGATTCCTACTGTCGCCCATTCATTAAACGTCTTGCGACTATTCAAGGAGATAGTTTTAGAAGTAAAAATAGAATTAAATTCCTTGCTCAGCAGGTTAAACAATACTTCATATAAATAGTCAGTATTATTATTATAAGGAAGTAATAGTAGTTTTTTATTAACGTTACTTCTAAACTTCTCCAAACGATACTTATTTACAGGAACAAACACAATTTTTTTATTATTTGTTTTTTTACATAATATGTAAGGTAACGATATTAACTGTCCGGAATGATCAGAACTTATTTTGTGAATTATGGATCGGTGCAAAGGCTTAACATCTGTAAAAATATTGTCTATACAAGTTGCACTAGATCCAGTAATACGCGTTGGTTCTAAAAAACTCTTTACTATTATAATGTTATAAAATATTTTATGAAATTTTATCAACATCTATAGAGTAATAAAGTAAAGTACGAGTAAGCCTATGAATGTCCCGTTGCTGGGCCTTTTGTAATTTTTGGCGAAGTTCTAGAACTGAGAAGAGTCCACCACGCTGCTTCCATGTGATTTGGCGGATTTCAGATTTTCTCGATATATTTTTTATTTCTAAGACATGCTGGTTTTCTTACAATGTTTTTCTTCACCGCCGGTAAATCCGTAATAAATTATGTATAAATTAATATATGTTAGAGATAATCGATTTAATAATCTATTTACGCGCTTATTAAAATAAACCAACATGACGGACCACGATGACGGCCACTTAGATGGCAATCCATTTGAATCTCCGACACATAGTAATATTTTTTTTTTGTGGTGTTAAAATGCTATGCACGAAATCTGTCTAGGTAGGTACCACCCCAGGGCCAGTTATTCTGCCGTGAAGCAGTAGTGTGCAAACATTACTGTGTTTCGGTTTGAAGGGCACTGTGAGCTAGCGTAATCACTGGGCATATGAGACTTAAGAACCTATGTCTCAGGGTGATGGGCACAGTGTGGTGTCACAGAGAAATTTTCTGGGTGACACAGCATTTGTTATGGGCAGACGTTGCACTTACCATCAGGTGAGCGTTTTGCTCGTTTCATCACTTTATGCAAAAAAAAAAAATTAAAACGAACTCCGGGCCCACTTTGACCTATCACACCGCGCCTGTACAACAATATCCCAGTGCAAGGAATCATTGATGACTTTTTTTACTAAAAATTGGTTTTAATTCTCTGATCACATTTATTTAATTTCATTCCGTAACTTCGTAATGATTTTGTTAATGAGTGAATCTTCTCAACTTCTACTGATAAAATTAGCAGTATTACTAGACGTCACAAGGAAACGAACACAATTGGGGCGACTTGGAAAAGGGTCGACTTCAACGTGACGTTTTCAGGTTAACTCAATTACGGTATTTGCTAGAGTTGTTCGGGTTACCTCGACAACATAATCTTAGTAAAATCACAAACTTAAAATGCTTAAAACTTTCTAAACATTGTTAGCTTGGTAAGTAATTATATTTTTGAAAAGCACGCGAAAGTCGTAACTTTTAGAGAAATATTATTTAATTTATTAAGGTTTAAAGAGTCTGCCTTTAGGGCAATTAAATTACGTATGCAGTTAAATATACAAGCAGCAGAAGGTGTGAATTTATTATCTTCGCAAGACTCGGGTGTTGAAGACATTTTAATGAATATTTTATGTAAATTACGAAAAATTTAAAAGTGTGATTCTGCGCAATTGTTTTTTTTTGAATTATCGTAAATACAACGACTGTTACATATTAAAGTTAATAGAATCAGGGGATACTTTGCGGAAATCCATTATAGTAAAGGAGAGAAAGTTAATTTCCTAAGATCCGCATTCAAAATGTAAAATGGTGTGTATTACCTAGTTTTGAAGAGCACTGCCCGCCCTCCCTCAACAGCGTGCACAAGAAAACCAATACCGCCACCGGGAGCCGCCACCATATGGTTAGCGTTCCTGAATTCTACGCCGCGGGTCCGGTGATCGAACCCCAGCCGGACGCAACAGTTGTGCATAACGCAAATTGGAATTTCTCTGTAAAACGAACTTTTGTACAGGAGAAATCATATTGTGAGCCATCGTTTTTTATATGAAAAAAATTAAAAGTTGGCTGTATTAGCGTTTTTGGAAATTCATATCCTTAGGGGGTAAAATAAGGGTTGAAAGTTTGTATGCGAAATGCGTTATTTTTGAAGAAATTAATATGGAAATTGGTGTTCAGGCTTTTGTTTATAAATAAAAGTCAGTAGTTCCAGCGTTCACGGAAATTCATCCCCTAAGGGGGTAAAATAAGAGACGAAACTTTGTATTGGATCTGCGTCATTTTTGACAAAAAGTTGTATAACATAAAATTCCGCTCAATAAGCGGTATATCTAATGTATATATAATTTTTCAAATCGGATTAGTATTTCCTGAGATATAGCGCGTCCAAATATATAAACTCTCCAGCTTCATTATATAGAAATATGAGGTAAAGACGTAAATAAAAGAATTATGAATTTTCTCAACCACTTATAAAGATATTAAGAGAAATATTTAAACTGCCATGAAATAAAATAATTATGAGAAAATTTTAAAATAAATCCGCGTTTAACACAGCATTTACATAAACATATCATTGCTACTAATTTCTACAGTTTTTCAGAGTTTAGGTGGGAACCGTAAAAATTTACCAAATAAAAATGAGATTCGATTACTTTCTGAAGTCCTCTATCTAAGCAAATGAAAATTTCGTCAAAATCGATACAGCCGTTTCGGAGATTAGTCCGGACAAACAAACAGACAGACATAAAAAAGGCATATTTTATATATTAGGTTAAGCAAGTCTTTGTTGCGAAATCATAGACTGACATTTATGATTGTGACAACACTCTCTTTAATTGTTGTTTATAAGGAAGATTCCGTGAATCAAAGCCGGATTGGCTCCCAAGTCTGGACTCAAAAAGTGGTATATCGTGAAGTCCTATATGTGATTCTTTGTGAAGATGTGCAGTAAACTTTTTCTTTGCAGTTTGGATAGTTTGTAAAAGTTTCGTTAAGTGCCGTGTGGTGGCGGCTTAAGAGAATCTACCACCCCATCTCGTTCCGTGGGTGTCGTAAAAGTCGACAGAGGGAAAATTAAAAGCAGAAGATGGGCAGCAGCATCTTCCTGGAACATCATAATAAATAAACTGCGGTTGCCCGCCCCGCCTGCCAAGCGTGGCAACTAAGGCAAAATCCCCCCAAAATGAAAGCTACAAACTTTTGTTGCACTCTATGGGGAAGGCCTATGTTCAGCAGTGGACTAATGGTAGGCTGTAATGGTGGATGGTAAGTGCAACGTCCGCCCACAACAAATGCTGTATCACCCAGATTATTTCTGTGTGACCCCACACTGCGCCCGTCACCCTGAGACATCAGGGGTCACTTTAGACGCAGCGATGTCGTTCGCTGCACTCATAAAAAACGTTCGAAAAAGAGCGGCTTTTATCTCAAGCCAAATATATCCATTAACTTGCTGTTCAAGCAAAATGTGCTTAAGACACAAACTTCGCGTCTGTAAGACTTGCATACGACCCGTAATGGCATATGCTTGCGTCGCTTTCGCTCACGCGACGGGCAATCAATTAAAGAACCGCCACTGCCACTGCCACCGGAGCCGGTTGGTATCAACGCAACATAGACCTTCACAGCGACTGTGAAATGCCTCTAATCTCTGAGCACTTTAAAGAATTATCACGGCTGTTTTTCGAGAAAGCCGCGGTTCATCCAAACCCGCTGGTGGTTAAAGCAGCAAAATATCGACCAAGTAGAAACGCAACCGAACGCAAACGTCGCCCGCAAAACATGCTAGACGACCCAGGCCACACTGTACACTCAGTCAATAGCTACAATATAACACGCACCACGACGCGCGACCGCCGTAGAGAGCGGCGCGCAATAGTCAATAATCACGCGTACACACGATTCACCCGTGATCCAAGGCGGTTCTCACCGTCCAGAGTTAGCGACACACAAGTCGACAATCTGAATGGAAGCCCGCAGCCTCCCTCGGTCGGCACTAGACGACTTAAAATCATTTAAAATATTCGAAATCGCCCAAGCACGCAGCGAACGCGACAAAGTCCGAATTTCGAGGTTTTTGTAGGAGTTTATTTATATTTGGGTTTATTTATTTATGTTTGGGTCAAAACAAACCTGGCACGCGGGCCCGTGGCCCGTGAGCACAGTATCCGATGAAGCTATAAAAGCCAAAAAGGCTAACAGCAATTACATCCCTATCTTCCGCGGCCGTAATGTGTTTGGCGGCGTAGCCACAGACCAGATCCACCGACAAGGCCGGGAAGACTGGTGCTTTCGAGTGCAAGTTTCCTGGCCCCGTGGCTTCCGCGTGGCGGACTCGGGGGGGGTCCGTTGCGCACACTAAAGGTAGGCCGTGTTGGAAGGCGCGTTGTGTGTTCCGGCGCGCCTTACTAGGAAGCTGAGAGGAGAGGAGTTGTCCTCTCCCGAGGAGGGGCCGCCGATATTAGACGGCCGGCGCCGGTGGGGTCACGGATGTGTGCGCGAGCGTTCGCGCGGCCCTGCCTATCTATCTATCATATCGTACCGTGGGTGTTGTAAAAGTCGATAGAGAGAACACTAAAACATCTAATTAAATAAACTTCGGTTGCCAAGCTGCGTGCCAAGCGTGGGAACTTTAGCAAAATCCCCCCTATACCTACAAACTTGAGATTGCATCTTCGTCATTGAAGATGTGTATCTTAATAAATATACTGCGGTTAGCAACCCGCCCGCCAAACGAGGCAACTATGGCAAAGCCTCCCCAAAATAAGAGCTAGCTAACTTTTCCTTTTCTTTTAATTCTATGGGCGAGCCCTATGTTCAGCAGTGGACAGTGATAGCCCGAAATAATGATGATGATTAATTTAAATGAATTCCTTTGTTCCACGACACTCTCAAAGAGAAAGGGCACTTATGAATGCATTCCTAGTTTTAAATAACTGTTAAATTCAAGGTTCTAAATGTAGATTTAATATTGTCACTCATTCCCTTGCTAACAACAAATTCGATTCGACTGCATAGGTAACAATTTAATTTTCCGAGGAATAAATAAGATTTTGATGTAATCCGGAGATGCCCTGTCGTTGATAAATTGAACGGTGCCAGTTATTTGCGAGACGAGATTATATGATGTATTGACGACGTTTTACTTATATTTTTCATATTTTTTGTTTAATGTTCTATTGGGAAATCAGATTGTCATTGTAATTTTATTGTTTTGTGTTTGATGGTTTGTATCTGATAAAAGTAATCCGAAAATACTATACTTTTGTGTCAATCTAGGGGGGTGGCCTATGTTCAGCAGTGGCCTATTGACAGGTTGAAATGATGATGATGATGAAAAGCAAACAATGTAGATTATAGCTATGGTACAAGTAAATATTTCAAGTATTGTAATGACTACCTAGGGACGGAGACCAGATGTCCTGAAATAAAGGCCCAAAACCTAGTTTAGGCACCAGTTTCCCACAATAAGCCAAAGGCTATAGTTATGATTCTTAGATGATTTAATATATAAATAGTGGCATTCTTGTATTAGGTGTATTAATGTCTTCAATGAAAAGTTTGTGGAAAAAGCGATAGATTAGCGCAAATCATTCGTTCGTCTTTATCGTCAGTATCGGAAGCAATATTACAGTAATTTATTCTTTATATACATACGTACATACTGCCACGCCTATTTACCATATTAGGTATAGGCAGAGAAAGAGCCATTTTGGAAAGAGTCAAAAAAAATTATTCTCCCCATTGCGTTCATACGAGCAGTATAGCGACAGCATTACAAATTATAGTGTTATTCTGCACGAATAAAGGTTATCCGTAAGGTATTGCTTTAGTCACCTATTACTACACCTCGGTAGGAAAGAGGTAGGTGCGGTATTCTACTCTGCCGGACACCTATCGGCCTTATTAGTGTAGTGTAGTGAGGAAATTTATGAATAATTTATCAAATAACAATTTATTTGCAAAATTCTACATAACAGAATGTAGGAACCATGTAATAAATGTCAATATTCCTTTGTTTCGGTAAATGCGGTCTCAATAACGAGTTTTATTTTGAACCCAAAAACATAAAATCTGAAAAGGAAACTCTCTAAAGTCCACTCATTGCTTAACAGAATGGTTTCCTGATAGCCTCGTTGCGGATATTTATGTGAATGAGGGGCAAATAAATATTTTTAAATTTGGAACAATATGTCAGACAGCGGGTTGCCATAAATCTAAAGATGGTCGTAATCCGCGAACCACGTTTGGAATATTTTATGAAGGTTTACCAGTGTAGTTTTAAGGTCTGAATATATTTGACAAAATAAATCTTTTGTCATTCGTTTACTTTTATTCGTAAAATTTTAGATATTTGTTAGTATCAAAATAATTTGGGAAGTTCGCATTTTTTGACAATCGAATCTTAATCAATGTTTTTGTGTACATCGAAACGATTTTTGTAAAATAGGCTTATTTTCTTTTAGGGAACAATAACTTCATACCGCAATTTCTCAGTTGGATTATGCTTCTGTCATCAAATCTAATTACTTTTTGCTTTTAAAATATACATTTAGGGAATATAAAAAGAAGTCGAAGCATTTTAATAAATTGAATGAGAATATATCACCAGTTGTGCACCATCTAATTTGATAGTGGAGGCCCGTCGTCGCCTCACTCTGATGTAGTTTTTTTATATATTTAGAAGCAAATGTTGTTAAAAAAAACTAACGAGTGTAGTTTAATAACCGAATTTTTAAAATCAATTTAGTAGTTTATTTTATTACCTTTCACTATAAATTGCTTTCACTATATAATAATAGTAAAGGTTAACATAGATGTAAAAAATATAATCACTGCGTTATTTACGGCAGAGTATGCCAGACATTTTAATCTACTCGTTAAGTACATGTAACAATCCCCGTCTTGAAAGAAATAAATATTAATCTTTTAATATTAATATAACTTTCGACTTCGACCTTCCGATATTTTCGATGCATTTCATGTTAGTGGTAATAATGGTATTGTACTAATGAGCCGCTCGAATGGACTTCCCGCTTAATGGTAACAGTGCAAACGCATTAGTGCATCATTAACCCGAACGGTGGAAAACAATCGGAAGTGCGAGTAATATGACTGAATGACCGATTACATTGCATCTCAATAAACGAAGTAGTATTTAATGTAAAATTTAAAAGCATTCGTACAGAACTGCCTCGTTTTACATTTTATATGCGTACAATTATTTATTTAATCCGTTATCCATCATGGTGTAGGCAAAGTCTCATATTATTACTATCATCATCATTACTATCATTTTTATCATCATCATCAGACTCTTAACAGTCCACTGCTCGACATGTCTCTCTTAAGTTGGTTAGGTTGATTGACGATCGCATTACTTTAAAGCATCTGCCCGTAAGCGGTCTGAATTTTAGACTTATTCGTGATCATCCGGATTCGAACCCAATCGCTGACACCTCTGCAGCAGTAAACTGCATTCCTAAGCATTATTCAAAAAGTCCCCGGCAGTAAAGAGAAACATCTAGCCGAAATCTACCGCTCTGCGAAATAAACAAATATTTCTAGGATATGCGAAGTCCAGAGCTGCGTATCGCACTTTCCTGGTTCTACTCGTATTATCCTCTCAGAACACAAAAGAAGACTTGTTCCGAGGAGAGAATTATTAAAGTTTAAAAGACAAGAAGAGAAGAGAACAAAATTAAGAGAAGAGAAGAGATGGTTGTGTAATTTCCCATCTACGTAATAAATTCCCGTAAAACTTGAATATCTGATTTGTAATGATTTCTTATATTTACGCGAATATTACACATTTAATGGATTTTATTCCGTTTAAGTTTTAACAGACTAGTATAGAACGTTGATAATATAGAATATTTTTATTCAATATAGATCATTTACATTTACTCATTGAACGTCATTTTTTAAGCTACATTGGTTCGCAAAGAAATGCCACTATCCTGGGAAGTATCATACAGAAACCCAGTAGGACTTTTCAGTCTTTTTAAAAATAATATACAATTACACCAGTATTACAAAGATGTAGAAATAGATTGGTAGCGATAACCTCATTCCCAGGGGTTATCATTATCTATGTATTCCTTAATATTATAATAGCCCTTCTTAAAAAAATTGAACTTTTTGATTGGAAAGACTTTGTGCACTTTCTGGGATTTAGTTGTAAAAACGTATACATTGCCCTATGAAAGAATTACTGATCTGTGAAGTCGAGTAACTGACATTATTCATTTGTGCTTGTATTTACATTATGAACCTTGTCCTGGTATTTACATTATGAACGTCACTTTAAAAGTGATTAATATTCTTATGTACATACATAACGTTTTCACATACGTATTGAGAGGCCAAGGTTAAGATATTATTTTCTTTAAAATTATCTCTAAGAGACACTCTAGAGCCAAGATTATAAATAGATAGAAAGCAAAAATCACCTACGTCAGTATTTCCCTATAGCAAAATACCATAAGACATTATGCTATGAAAATAACTAAAATAAACTAATCTAGCATTTTCAAAATTAGTTAAGTTTCTGATTTTTTGACAGCATAAGCTGCAGAGCTTAGCCTACTTGCTAGTTTAGATATATGGGGGCCCCATTGAAGTTTCGCGTCAAGAGTTATTCCAAGAAAGACAGTGGTATCCACAAGGCTCCACTCTTCCCCATTTACGAGTACATTTACATCCAATCGTTTAACATTTGGTGTTGTGAATGTTATACATTTAGTTTTATTGCCACATTAACTGTTTATAATCCGACATTTCCAGCGCTTTACAGCACAGGTCACAGGACTGAGGTGTCCGACCTCCTGAGGTAGTAGTTAATCTTTAGCTTTTAATTATTAGTTTTGGTCCGATCTACGCAAAATGAGCGTTCAGTATTTTTTTTTGCAGTGAGTCTCGCAGTCATTAAATACGATAAAATTAGAAAACTTAGTTTTATTAAATGTGTCAGATTTGTATCGTTTAATCCCAGACTTTAATCAGTTACTGTTGGTAGGATTCCTATGCAGGAATCCGTCCGGTTAGGCCAGTTATTCTGCCGTGAAGCAGTAGCGTGCAAACATTACTGTGTTTCGGTTTGAAGGGCACTGAGAGCT
The DNA here is from genome assembly GCA_019845155.1 of Luehdorfia chinensis. NCBI lineage: Eukaryota > Metazoa > Arthropoda > Insecta > Lepidoptera > Papilionidae > Luehdorfia > Luehdorfia chinensis. The sequence continues at coordinate 190,768 of JAHVAK010000022.1, forward strand.
AGCGTAATCACTGGGCTTAAGAGACTTAAGAACTGATGTCTCTGGGTGACGGGCGCTGTGTAGTGTAACACAGAAATGTTCTGGGTTACACAGCATTTGTTATGGGCAGACGTTGCACTTACCATCAGGTGAACGTTTTGCTAGTTTCGTCACTTTATGAAATATAAAAAAAAAAGTTATAGCTCGGTCGGTTCTGCGGCGTTCGACTTTTGTATTACGGGTTGTAGAATTGATTTAAGCACTGAACAAATATATATTATGGGTCTTTATATTATACCTAAACATGTATCTGTAATTTATGTCTGTGTATGCTCTCACGACGATAATGATAATACACAAATAGTGTAAAGAAATCCGAGAAATATGGGGCAACTTTAAACTGACTAATAACTACTAAGTAAACATCGTTTTAACGAACGGAATACCGCTATGGTATAATCAGCACAAGTTTTATCGAAAGTTGAAAATCAGATTCAATGTCGTAACAAACTGCGACGGTGCGACGTCGACGTCGCCTCGGGACGCTTTTTAATTTTCCGCTAGCCCTCAGATTTATATGTTTTCAGTTCACCCGTCAATTTTCACGATTTTTAATTTTAACGCTACGTTGGCCCTAAAAAGGCAGTCGTTTCAATTTTCATTCCGCTCTTTTTTGTGGTTTTTCATGAGTGATTATTTAAAGCCATTGTGGACGCACTGTGTACGTTCTGATTTTGAATTACCTTGGTCGCAGTAATTAACTGTGGGTTTTGACTTCGATAAAACAATATTGTAGTCAAAGTTCGTCCATTTGGCTTTTTGTGCAGCGAGTTTTAATTAAAACTTTTGGCGGAGGATTCAAACCTGGTCGCTAGTGCAACTTTTACAATGAAATTATCATACATGCGGTGTGAAATTTTTTCGTATTTCATTCCGTTTCATTCATTTATTAAAAAGTGTTATAAGTCATTGTAATTATCGATTTTTTTTAATGATATATGTTTAGTAACCTTACATGCCATAATAATAAGGAAAAAGTAATAGGAATTACGGGATTACTTTAATAGCAATTAAAGTAACTGTTAGGTAATCCCGTAATCTGTTAGGTAAACCCAAGAGACGCTAAAAAATTTCTAAGCTCTGGAGAATCCATCCAAATCCCAACCAAATAAAAAATCAAATGTGCAAACCGGAGACGGGCAATAGCATGTAAGGTGGGAGGTATACTGCGATCACCAGTCAACCAGCCAATTGGCTGCGTCACAGTTGTGATGATTATCCCAAATCCTCTTTTCTTAGGGGAGAGTGTGTCCTGGTGTCTCTATAGAGGCTGATGATAATAATGAAATTTAGCTTGCTGTGAATCACCACTGGTGTACGCAGTAAAGCATTAATACCTTTATAATGAGTTAAAACAGTTGTGTGGTGGCGGCTCGTTAAATCTCATCCAATGGATCTCGTAAAAGGCGAGTAAGGAATTAAACTGCACTGTGCATCCAACAGCGCATGGTGGCGATGGGCTCACCACCTATCACACCAAGTGCATTATATTGTTTTGGTGAAACGTGGATTGTGGCAGTCATCTGTTTTTGCAGTGAGTCTCTGACTACCCCTTATGGGATACAGTCGTGATCTTATGTATGTATGTATGTAATTAGTTGAATCAGTCGAACTGATCTAAATTAGAAAAAAACTAAAAATTATAAATTAATGACTGATCATGTTGTATTTTAAAAAACCTAGAGCCAACTTTTCCAATGTAATACACCTCGAAATGTCATTTATTATATAATTTCGTCTTGTACATTTGTGATCTTTACGCTCGGTAAGAAGTGGTGGTCAAAACTTCTAACATATTTAGGTACTTGCGAACCGCCCCGGCTTCGCACGGGTAGATAGATATTAGAAAGATAAATTAGTACTTTATTTGGACAAATAGAACAACCACAATTTCTTACACTAACATTTTTTGTAGCGACTATTCTCATCGGCGGCTCTGCAGTTGGTCAGATAAGATTACGTTATTTTACGAAAATAATGTTTAATTTATGGGAACATAGCCATGAAATAAAGTCAATATTTGATGTCGTGGTGGCAAAATAAAACGACCGCTCTCGACCGCTGCGCAAAGGGAGCCGCGCACCTCTGGCAAATGATGCCCAAGTTGCATGAAGCCGGGCGACGGCGCGTTTGAGAGACACCGCGGCCGCTGTATTTTTTAAAGAGCGTTTTAAAGTTTTAAATAAAAGAAAATATATAATTACAATAACAAACCTCTATTCAGTTGTTTCTAGTTTACAAAAAATAATATTTAATAATAATAATAAAGTTCGCTCACACTGCGGCATTTTTCTTACTTTTAGCATTTTTATACCTATCGTAACTTCTAAACGATAGGTCCGATTGGAATAATTTAAAGAGGACTTTACATGTACATAATCAACCTTGACTATGAAACTATTTAGTAGGATGAGGATTAATATCATCTTGTTTCGATCGATGTCATCATCTTTCGATTATACCCGTGTTTTGATAGACTACTTCGAACAAGAAGCGGTTATTGTCACTTATCTATAACACTTAGATGTATAGCCTCGTGAATTTTTTTATAAGTAATGATGAGTACTATGAAAATATACATTATTTTCTTTATCATTAATAGTTTTTGCAGCGCACACCAAATAATGACTTTTATCAGTAATTTTTAATCAATATAATTTTTACAATATATAATTAATTAATTAACAAAAAATAAACAATAATATAATATAATACAATACAATTTAATTATATAATTTTTAAATGTAATATCTTGAGTTACATCATAGCAGTTTTCGTAGAAATCGCATTTTTTAAAAAAATTAAATACAACTCATGTTAGTCGGTGATAATGTAGTTGTATATAGGTGAAAGAATTTTTAAAATCGGTTCAGTAGTTTTTGATTTAAATCATTACAACCAAATATACAAAATATCAAATCAATGAAAAGATGAAAGTTTCATTCTCCTTAAAAGCTAACATTTATTCAGTATTGGGAATCGAATAAATAGGTCAAATGAACTCCAAAAGATAACTCTACTTTAAGACAGTGACTCTATAGCCTATTATAGATAAATAATAGCTCAATTGCCATTCGATTCGCAATTCCTTTGATTCCAGTTTCAGATTAACGCTCAGTGAATCGATAGGTAATTGACTCAATATCCCGACTTCCCCTAACCTCTAAATTGTAGAGGTTCGATTCGCTTGTCTTCCCTTTGGTCTGAACGTTTTGCTTTTTGATACCGTTGTTTAAATGGAACGTAATTTTAATGTGTAAACTTGTTTCATATAATTTATATACTGTCTGCTTTAATAACATTGCGTTTAGAATAACGTAGACTGTGAAACTTTAATTATTAAAGTGGACGTTGATTGTGGGAGTACCTTCAAGGCTCAGAAGACTATATGGGGAGACTGGAAAATTGCAAACATAAAGTTTCTAATCGACGGATCTTTTATTCCCTAGCTTTCGAGATACAGCCCATTAGCTTTTGTAATGGGGGGAATGTTCAAAATTTATTTTATCATTTCTTGGCACGTGATGTCTTTGTTTAAGTCGTGGCTGAGTGAACGAAAGCAGACGTTTCCTTAACGACGGTTATAATTTACAAGCTTGCGGACGTCAAGCGTTGAATACAGATTAATATTTTTTGTAAAATTTATTACTATTAAAATGTATCACGAAATAGTTTTTCTTTCCTTAGTTTGTTAGTTGTTTTAATACATTCATATTAAATTATTATATTTGACAAGGACAAAACAGATTATAATTAAAACAATTTGTACTGTTAAAAAAAGATGTCATTCATAATATTTGTCACACATTTTGTTCATTACATTTACCAAAAACCTAATACAATAATTCTAAAGGTCGTGGGTTCAATTCCCGCTCGGGAGAAACATCTGTACAACACGTTGTAATAATTAGTGGTTCTGGTTCTAGGTTATTGTGGATATGGAATTCACGTCTATAATACAGAATAAAACAGAATTTATGTCTATGATGTTTCATAACAACATTCATGCCACAGAAGAAATCCTAGTGTGCGGTATCGTTTCTTTTTTTTTAAATATTTTAAATTAGCATTGAACGTACGTACGTAAATTGGTATTAATGAGTTACTACTTTCAAGATTTAACTTTAAGTCGGAATTAATTATAGTATTTATTTATTTTTGCAAAAACAATAATTATTATTTGTTTCTCACCTTTCTGTATCGATTTTCATTGAAGCATACATTCGGAATGTCCCTGTCTACGCGGCGAGACGATTCGCATTCGCAAGGCTGTTATTTATTCGTCTCTCTCAGCGGGAGCCAAGCGTTGCAGGCATTAGAGCACCGAGATAGTCGCTCTGAAACCGCAACGGAACGTATGCCCCGTAGTTCAAACGTTTTAGAAAGGTAAATGCTTGCACTTAAGACTAAGGTAAATGGCTGAAATACATTACGCCAATGAATTTCGATTGTTAACCATTGTGATTACATGAGTTGAAATCTAAAGTAAAGTAAAGTTTCAGCCTATAAATATCCCACTGCTGAGCACAGGCCTCCTCTCATTTCTGAGAGGGATTATGAGCTAGGAAGAATCCGCCACGCTGCTCCAATGCGGGTTGGCGGACTTCCCATGTCTTCGAAATATTTCTATTCCTCGGACATGCAGGTTTCCTCACGATGTTTTCCTTCACCGCTAAGCACGTGGTAAATCAGCACTTAAAATTGTAGAACAATTTTAGAGGTGCTGGCACCGGGGATCGAACCCAGGTTACTCGCTTACTATGCTTTATTAAAGGCGAGCACCAGGCCCCTGAGCTACCACGGCTGAAATCTAAAGTAATTTATTATTTATTTATCTGGCTCTTATCAGCTCCAAAAATGAGCGGAGGCCAGTGCTCAGGAGTAGGACATTTATAGGCTGTTACTTTAGGTATGTTCTTCATCATCAGCCTTATAATATCCAAGACGCGCCGACCGCGTGTTCAAGTGGTTAGAGTACCTGATTTCTACGCCGCAGGTTCTGGGTTCAAATCCCAGCCGTAGCCAACGTTTGCGAAAAAACTAATATTGGTGGAGCTGTGATTGTCCCGTGTTTCTGAGACTGCATCCTAGCCTACCTGCCAACTAATCGCATGAGTGTTTCACGGGCGCGGGTAGGTAGGGAACATAGAGGTATTCGGAAGGTTTCGCCGTGAAAAATCGACCAGAAGGATATTAGTCCACTGCTGGTCATAGGTCTCTAATGAGGGTGGATTCGCCTTAATCAACACGCTTCAAAACCATCACCTGATGGTCAATGCAACGTAATAACAAATGCTGTGTCACCCAGATCATTTCTCCATTGTCAGAACATTATGGTGCGCCCGTCCCCTGAGACATCAGATGCTAAGTGCCACATGCCCAGTAATTACACCAGCTCTCAGACACATCGAATCTACGTGACGGGATCTCACTGCAACTAAATTACTATCCTAAAGTAGAATTAAATAGAAATATTCAAAATAGTTTTTTTTTAATAGAAGATGTAAGTGATCACTATACCATAGGTATTGCTTGTGCGTTTTCCGGCCTTTGGGAAATGCCTTAACATTAAAAATTATTTTCAATGATTCAAGTATCTTTTTTTGCAATAAATATATAAAAATTAGCTTGCTATTTAACAGGTATCCCTTACAATCGTCGGAGTCTGTAAAGTTACAACATTATATATTCTTTCCTCAAGGCGAACCACTGTGAACAATAATGTTACGGTCTTAAAATAAATACAAGAATATTTTATGCATCTAATTTCATTCATAGACTCTCAAGGAGCGAATACCGAACAACGTAAACCTGGAATATAAAGAACGCAAACAAACCAGTTGCATTGCTCTTGGCTGCGTGTAAAATGAAAGCGACTACAAAAGTTGTGAATTTGCGACATAAATCAAGCTACGTCTTACCAAAAGTGATAAAGACAATGAGCTATCGAAAACTAGACTTTAATCTAAAGTAAATAGAAGTCTTTCACAACGCAAGCACATTGATGGAAAATCGGAAGCCCAAGGGAAAGTGTAGTCAAGGAACAAAGATAAGTCGGGATTGTCACGAGGCTCGTCTGCTAGGAAATTACAACTAGCACAATACAAAGGGACTTCAACCTCCTCTGTACCTGTACTTTAAAAGTTGAAATTCTATTCTGTTTAGATAGGTACACTTATACGAAGTTATCAAGTTTTAAATGCAAGAAATGGAATGTAAAATAGTTAATCGAATCAGGCGTTACTTTGCGGAAATTCATTATAGTAAAGGAGAGAAAGTAAGTTTTTTAAATTTTTTTTTTGCATACGGATGTCAGCAAATTAACTTTCTCTCCTTTACTGTAATGTTAAAGTTATTAAAATCAAGAAAATCTAATCGATTAAAATCTTCGACAGGTGGCGGAATCATCATCTAGAAAATATACCAGACTTAAAATGAACACACAGTGCCTACGGTCCGAGTTTTATGGCACTGCTGCTGACAGAATTGGCGATTCAATTCTGTGATTGCGGCAATTAACGGGAGTATACGAATGGCTGATGAAGAAGTCAATTTTATGATTACCACACAGGCTTTAGAGAAGGGATTTCCAAACAATTTTCGACAAGAGACCCCTTTTCCAAAATTAATTGATACCCCCATTGCCAAATTTTTTTAGACTTTAAAAATGCTGTCTCTAGATTTTTCTTATTGATACAAAATACTTACCTATTTATAAATTTTGCGGCTTATCGACTTGTTGAGTTTTGTAAAAGTACGAAAATATTAGTTCCTACTAAAACATTAGTCATTCTTATAACAAGTTGGTACACGTAACACAGTATCTACATAGTTTCAAATAAGAATATGTGTTAATTTATAGGGATCGATTTTTAGAACCTCGCCGACCCCCAAAATCACCCGTAAATCATTTATCACCCGACGTTCTTAGCCCTTTACAGCACCCATGGTCACGGGGAATTGAGATGCTTGACGTATGACATGAGTCATACGTCAAGGGTAACTTCAGATTTTAATTATTGCTTTCGGTCCGATCTAAGCAGAATGAGCTCACTGTATCTCGTCACCCTGGTCCTACCGAGACGGATTCCTGCATAGGAATCCTACCTCCAGTACAGTAAGTTTCATACTTAAATGTAATGCAGAAATCAAACTCGCGTTACCTACCGGAAAGAGCTGAGCAATGTATACCGGGCCAGCAAGTATAGAATACACAATGTTATCCTAAACACAAAACGAGAAAATATACTTAGGTACCTGTTACAAGCTATTTGAATTATAATGAATTAGTAATCTCCATTAACAGTTTTATACACGATAAAAGTTTTGCTTGTTCTATTTTTGCTTAATGCTTCCTAGTTCATCCAAAATTAAAAGCCTCATGTTTTAGTCAGAGATCAAGCTTAGTTGCCGTCTGGTAATCCGATTTCATTCACCAAATAATGAACACCATTAAACTTACAGGTCACTAATCCCAAAAAGGAAGTATTATTCTTTTACAAACATTCGAATTTCAAACTTAAGACGACAAAATCAAGGTCCATAATTACCCCATCATTTTTATAGGGGTGATTTTATATAAAAGGATAGATAACGTTGTATAACAATGAAAAAATAACCTTAAGATAATAGCAGTGAGGTTAAAAGTATTTTGAAAGGTTAGGTAAACGTACAACACGTTTCAGCCCCGAAAAGATATGCCGAACCCCGGTGCAGACGAAATATGAGGATTAAATTCCTGTACTGCACTTAACAAGACTAATTTATGCGCGGGATGCCTGCAACGTGCGGAGTGTACTCGGCTTAACTAAACTAATTGAGAGGTAATGGTTGAAATTTAACAGCAATATGTTTTGTTTGTACGTCGCCCTGTTCTTGGGTTTATTGAGCAATTAACCAACGATAGGCGAACTTGTATTTAACTGCTTTGTAAGTGAACTCAGATGTAAGATGTGAAAGTTCCCGATTCATTCATACGGTTTGTATATCTATTTGGAAAGTGTTATAGGTAACACATTGGGTAGTGGGTACATTATGGATAAGTTTATGTTTATAACCTAATTTTTCTAGTTGTAATTTGGAACAATTATCTATGTAGATCATATAAACATCTACTTTGAATGTACGAAATTGCAGTTTTGTATCGAAAAAATTGAAGAACAAGTATATTAAAGTAAGAAATATTTTTCCCGTCAAAGTACCTACATTGTCTATCAATTTCTGCCATCTTGTAGGCAGCTCATTTACACCTTTGCGGTAAAAAATTGGGAAACCCGTTTCAAAAAAATTACAAATGGAATTATCTTCTTCATCCTGGACTACAATTTTTACCTAGTAGAATGTTGTCAAAGTCCCAAAAAAGGTGGTATTTGGATAGATTAAGTCCACCTTTTCGGCGATTACTGTTTCTAGCTGCAAATCTTGTAGTGTTGATATGGTTTATGGGTAGAATGAGATCTCGGTGCAGAGATTGGTTGATGAGGCAGGGTTGATTTCTGACAATTTCGGAGTTATTGATCGTAATAATTGAGTAAAGGCATCAGCTGGTGGATGTACAAGAACTCACGAAGCTATAGAGAATTACATCAGCACGGGATCACCAAACAGTTACTATCACCTTCCTATATATAAGCTTTGTTTTAAGGCTTTATGCTGGCATCTCACCTGGGTTCAGCCACTGCGTCGTTCATTTCCGATTATCTTAAAGAATCTTAAGATAATTTCTTTAGATAAATCTTTTCTTAGATTTACACGAATATTTCACATTTAATAAAACTATGTTTACGGATTTTATCGCGTTACGAGCGCTTTAAGGCACCCGCGGAGTGAAATGAAATGAATAGAAACGAAAATTATTTATTCTTCAACGTAAGGAATATATACATTTCGTTTGTCAAACGTCATTTTTTACAATCTACCATCGTTTCATAATAAGGTTTCTCTGACGGAGAAGAAACAGGAAACTACGTAGGTATGGTAGGCATGTGGCAGCCATCGCCCTCCTCGACCATATTCAAGGGAAGTGGACAACCCGCCACATGACGCCGCAAGCAAAAGCATTAAAGCGAGCATGACATACTCAAGTCTACTGTTTGGAACTAAAAGAATTCATTCTACAGAGCGGGCCTATAATCTTCCATAAGACCATTTACAATTTATTGTTTGCAAAAATGTTACATTCTAAATACCTATCCCTACATAAAAATACATGTCACGTACTCGTACATGTCTCCCTGGATGGATACTTTCCAAGCATCTTTATCATTGTAATAATCATTTAATATATTATAATATGCTTAAGAGCACAATCATTTTTTAATATAAGTTTTAATTTTTTTTTGTGTAATATTCACTATATCTTCCGGAATTTTGTTATAAATACGTGTACATCGGGTCGATGTATGCATAAAATAATTTTTGATTTATTAAGTCTAAATTTTGGATTATTTAGTTTATTATTATTTCTTAGTTTTAAATCATGATTGTCACCATTCATGGGGAACAGTGTTTTAAATTTACGTACATGCAGAATGTTTCCATAAATATACTGGCATTTAAATGTTAAAATATTAATTACTTTAAACAGTTCCCTAAGCGAATCACGGAGCGCATATTATAGATTGCGCGAACTGCTCTTTTCTGCAAAGTAAAGATTACATTCACGTCAGCCGCATGTCCCATAAGACACCAAGCTGTCAAAATAGCTAAAGTAAACTAATCTTGCAGTAGCTATATCCGTAATATGTCGGATCTTTCTCACAGCATACGCAAAGTGCCAAAGTATTTTATTAAAAGCGATAATTCTTTAATTTCAGTGTCAATTCATTTATGAAATGTAAACTTAGACTCGTGCTTTTTTCCGCAGATGAGTCAGTTCGTGGGATATCCATTTTTCTTGTTTTTGGTTTATATCGAAATGGCAATATTGTAGGTATGCTAACGTCAGACAATGCTGCTGATTCTATAGTGGTTTGAGACAGATCAGCTTTCACTATTAGTTGTCATTCCTATTTATCGGCTTGAGTGGCTGGTCTTCCAAGTGGCTGATCGCGTAGATAGAAATTTACTATATTGAAAGTGACTAAATCAAAACTGCTTTCATTAGTCACAGTCTTTCCACGCGCAGTATTGGTGTCACGCTTTGTTTGTGGCGTAAATACGTCTAACTTCGGAATTAGTATTGAAAAATACGAGTATTTTCAATTTTCGATATCTTCGTTCAACAGTTACTGTAAAAACAATTGAAAGTTAAACAGTTGAATGTTAATTTAGAATGAATAGTTCACAATTTATAAAAATGTCGAACCTTTTTCACAAGCTTATAATAAGTATCTAATACGTTAAAATGCCAATTGCATGTTTAAACTTATTGTTTCTTCCTAACAACAATTGAATATACCTGTAGCGCTAAAACCAATAGCTACTCATAAGGCACTACTCTACGATGAGTTCGTTCGTACGATCAGTTAATAAAAGCCGTTAATAAAATAATACGTGTGTGCATTATGAGGATAGGTGATACACACCTACCTCTATCCTACCGTGGTGTCGTAAGAGGCGACTAAGGTATATTACGGACAGCCTTTATTCGTGCATAATAGGCAACGCAGTCGCTATACTGCTCGTGGGAACATAATGAGGAGTAAGAATTTCGGGCTAATCTACTGTTATTAAAATACGTCGGTAGTAAATAAGTATTTACATTATTATAATTTTCAATTTGTGTTTATGCACTAATTGGAAATTAAAGGGATTCGAACCCAGGACTATCGGCGTAGCAGTCTGGTCACTAGGCAAAAATGGATAAAGTGACGAGACGAGCAAAACGTTCACCTGATGGTAGGTGCAGCGTCTGCCCATAACAAAAGCTGTGTCTCATATGCTCAGTAATTACACTAGCTCACAGTGCCCTTCAAACCGAAACACAGTTATGTTTGCTCACTTGCTTTACGGTAGAATAACAGGCACTGGGGTGTTACCTACCTAGACGGATTCCTGCATAGTAATCCTATTACCAGTAAATATAGAGTAATAGGATAGGTAAGTAAGAAGCAGTTGGTTTGTTCTTAAATAATTGGCAAACTTAACTTCCGACTATTTACAAAATTAATATTCGTTGTTTAAAAACTGATCACATTGTAATAATTATAATTTTATAATATTCGCAACATCATCTTAAATTGACAACACATTGATTATCTACGCTGATTTAATCCTTACATAATAATGTTTCCATACATTTCATAATTTAAAAGAGTATGAGGTGGTTACTGAAGGTGCATCATATCCAGATTTCATCCGGAGGCAATTTCACGCTACGTCGTCGTAGGCCTCTCGTGTAATACGCTCCCGACGAGCAAATATAAGGGCGCTGAAAATTTCCACACTTATATTATTCAAACAACGTATTATGTAATTCCCTTATGAGTGTCACGTTTTTTTTTCGTTTTTATCAAGTCGTGTTTGGTGGTGGTGAAGTTATATTTTGAGGTTTTATATTTTTTGTTATAGTATACTATATTATATATGCGACTTTATCTGACTTTGATGTTTTCCTATTTCGTATTTACCAGGTCGGTTGGCGATGTGGCTGAGCGATTGGCTTCTATGTTGCGGGTCCCGGGCTCGGTTCGCAACAATTATTTGTATGGCATAGGGAAAAAATTAACTACGACACTATCTCATCCAATGGATCTCGTAAAAGGCGAGCACCCAACAGCGCATGGTGGCGATGGGCTCACCACCTATCACACCAAGTGCATTAAATTGTTTGGGTGAGACGTGGATTGTGGCAATCATCTGTTTTTGCAGTGAGTGCCCAATCTCTGACTACCCCTTATGGGATACAGTCGTGATCTTATGTATGTATGCCTACGGATACTATTTTTGGATCAGTGTTACATGTGACAGGAACTTTCTTTTATTATTCGCTTACTGGAGGCGGCAGAAAAATATCTACCCCCCCTCCACGTGGGTGCCGACAAAACCCTCCTAAAGGAAATGTTTGAAAATACTAATTGCCTCGGAAAGATAGCGCAATAAACATTTCAAATATGACTGATCAGTGGCGGGCAGCATCGTGAAAAGTGCGAGGGTTCGATATTGTGATCGGCGATCCGCCTACTAAAAACTAGCAAATTTTTAAAGGAGAAAGGCATTTCATTATGAACACCCACGTCAAAGTGTAACAATTTGCACTTTAGAAAATTTTGAAAAAAAAATAGTATAAACAAAAAAAAGCTTATATATAACTGTCCCACTGTTAAGAGTAGGCTTTCTCTCTATTTATGAGCGGGTTTTGGAGTCGGGAAGAGTTCGCCGCGCTGCTCCAGTGCGGCTTGGCGAACTTCACATGTTAGCGAAAGATTTTTTGTTTAGTAGACATGCAAGTTTCCTAACGTTTTTGCTGTAAATTAGCACTTAAAGTTGCACTTAATAATTTTATTTTAACGGTGTCGACAGCGGGGGTCGACCTCTGGCCACGTGATCACGTGAGCGCCCAGTGCTGGACTGTCATGAGCTGATTAATAATTAAAATAAAATTTGTTAATTTAAAATTAAAACAAAAAAAAACAAAATACCAAACTGTTACAGATAAGAAGAATTGTGATGAGTCAAGCAAGTCGGACATTGGATTACCATAAAAAGGTTTCGCGCTAACGAAGTCACATTTATCCTGAGTTTTTCATTACAATACTCATTACAAATATACTCGATAAGATAGGAGTGAGATTTAGACGGAGTTATTAAATTTAAAAAACATTCACGACTTGAAATGATTTTGCTGGATAGGTATTGGTTTGATACAGTGTGTCGTGTGGTCGCGGCTAAGAGAATCTACCACCCCATCTCATCTCGTGGGTGTCGTAAAAGTCGATATAGGGAAAATGAAAACCAGTATATTAGCAGCAGCATCTTACTGGGAAACAATAAATTGCAGTTGCCAACCCGCTTGCCAAGCGTGGCAACAAGGCAAAATTCCCCAAAATTAGAGCTACAAACTTTTATGGCTATCTATGGGGTAGGACTATGTTCAGGAGTGGACTTGTGATAGGCTGAAATGATGATGATGATACAGTTAAAGCTTAACTATGCTTAAAGATATCAATACGAGACATTATCGTCTACTATGTTACTAACAAATTATCAAATGTGATATCTTCTTTTAGTAAACTTGTTATAGCAAACCAGTAAGATTTAAGTAACTTCGCTGTATTGGAAATCGTTCAGGAAATTTTAATATTTGAAACTGCTTTTGTAATCTGTGCAAAGAAATGAAACGAACGCTGAATATTTTTATGACGCTTTTTATATTAAACAAAGTGATGTATTAGGCAAAGGTGTTTTTTTAAAGAATTTCAGCCACCGACGACAGATTAATAACTCGTTTGCAAAGAGCTCAACAGGCTGTAAAAGCTTTCAAGTTGACAATAAGACTTTGCTGAAAGGCGATTATATCTGGTCGTAAACTCAAAAGGTAAATAATAATGATGTTGATGTTTAAGTACGAGTACGAAATTTAGATTTGACTTTTATTGAGGTCTTGTCGCAAAAGGTTTTGAGTTGTTTTTATTATTTATACAGATTCGGTACAAAAATGGAAAGAACAAGTCATTATGATGAAAATATATAAGTAAAGAAAAATTAGGCTCTCTTTAATATTGTAAAGAATTTGAATCCAGTGTAGATTCGGTACGTGACAAACATTTATAAGTAAATCTTGTTCGTGTCACCTTGGAAGAGGCCTATGTTCAGCAGTCGACTGCTAAAAGACTGGTAAAGATGATACTACGAGTAACTAATAATTACTTTTCGGTTGAGAACCACCAGTTATACTGTCCTTAATATAGTCTGCAAACATTGCTGAGTTTTGGTCTAAAAGGCACTGTGAGCTAGAGTAATCACTAAACATATGAGGCATTTGTTATGGGGGTACGTTGCAGTATACGAAATATGAAATGACAGGATATGCATACATTACATTATGTATATTATAATATTATTCGATAAACAGTATAACCAAATGAAGAAGCATTATTACCCTATAAATGTTACACAATTCAATATGTTCTGAAGGCAGGCCTTTACGTTATTCTCTCGTTCTATTTCCGGATGAGTCTTCCGGATGAATCTACCACCCCATCCCGTGGGTGTCGTAAAACTCTACAGAGGGAAAATAAAAACCAGGAGATGGGCAGCAGCGTCTTCCTGGAACATCTGAATAAATAAACTGCGGTTGCCTACCCGCCTGCCAAGTGTGGCAACTATGACAAAATACTCCCAAAATGTGAGCTACAAACTTTTGTGGCAATCTATGGGGGAGGTCTATGTTCAGCAGCGGACTAGTGATAGGCTGAAATGATGATGATGATGATAATGATACGAGTGTAATGTGGAATATAGTGAATTAACTTGTTTTAAAATTGAAACGTATCCACGTTTGGTGATACTTGATGAAAAATATTTATTTATTAATTATTTATTTTATTTATTCAAAAAAAACGATGCCCAATAGAAGTATTTGATATATTTCACATGCACAACAAAACAAGACCCAAAAAACCAAGAATTTGTGTTTTGCAGAAATGTTGACTCCAGCTGGGATTCAAACCTAAGACCCGCGGCGTAGAAGTCACGCGGTAATTAATAAGGTAAATCATTTCATATTTTGATTTTACAGTTACTTAAATTCATTATATATAATGTTTAAGAAGCACAATTTTTTGATGAAAAAGGCTTTATAAAATTTTGTGTTCAACGTGAGGATAAGCCGTATTGACTTTAATTTTTTATTAGCCTTGTGCTGTGCAGACAAAAGTTCTTAAGGAAAATGGAAAAAAAAACTGTTATCTTAAATCTATACAAGCTGGCATGGCAGTTAAAAAAGAAACAATTATTATGGGGTTTTGATAAAAAATTACCACCATCTTGTAATGATACTCGTACATTTAAACCCATTTCTGACTATTAGCTTAGCATATCTGTCTGTTAACAAACAAAGAATTACAGTTCTGTGTAGCATAACTTATTAGTGCAACGGATCACGGTAACAATGGATCTCGTAAAAGGCGAGTAAGGAATTAAACTGCACTGTGTACCCAACAGCGCATGGTGGCGATGGGCTCACCACCTATCACACCAAGTGCATTATATTGTTTTGGTGAAACGTGGATTGTGACAGTCATTTGTTTTTGCAGTGAGTCTCTGACTACCCCTTATGGGATACAGCCGTAATCTTATGTATGTATGTATGTAATGTATAATATTCCGTTAGAAATTATGACGATATGTGTCCGGCAGATTAAAATAGCACCTACTTCTTTCCTACCGAGGTGTCGCAAGACGCGACTAAGGTATCAGCCGATATTCGTGTAGAGCAACAACTCAACAACACCAAACATGCAATGCTGTCACTGTACTGCTCGTGGGAACGTAATTGGGAGTAAGAATTTTTTTTCTTGTACCAAAATGGAGGCGACGTGGTTCGCCACCTGTCTCGTCTCGTTTCACTCGGGGGCGAAAAGTGGCTTCTGCCTACTCTTTTTTGAAGGAAAAAGGCGTTACTATATGTATGTATGTATGTATTATAATCGCATAAATATAAGAAATCATTAAACAAATTTGTTTGTTTCTATTTTTTACTTTTCTAATTTTCTACCTAAAATAATTTTAAATAACATGCAAGTGCAAAGGAAAATTTCGTTACCTTCAGAAACACATTCTTAGAAATTTGTGCATGTTGGCATATAGAGATTAAATTCTGTAGGCAGTCGAGCGTACGCCTGTGGATGGTCGATAACAGAAATTAATATTTTGTTTTCATTATTACGTGTAAACAATGTTGCCAATTTTCACGATAAAATAAAAATGAGCACGGGTCCAATTCGTTGAGAAGTAATTAAAAATTTCGATTACCATGTTTATCTCTTAAATTTTAATTAGAAATATCTTTCTTTTTTAATCCATTTATATTTCCTGCTTCTTTTTTCTATGTCACCTGAATAAAGACAAAGTTTTACGGCCTTATTACAGCTGTTTATACTTTTTACAAAACCATTGCATCAGGATTGTGACTAACTTCATTCGTATTAACTTGTTTCTGTACCTATCAGAAAGGCTTTCCACAAGGTGTACCATATTGCCAAGAGGTACAAACTACCTGGCAGTATGGTAAATAAAGTGGAAGATCTAACTTTGAAGTTGATCAGGGACCGAGTTAATCTGATGTGACGTCCAGAAGATCATCCAACACAGATATCAAATGCGTCAATTTGTTATCAGGCGATTTGTTCGATATCCTGAAGCACCACATCGGCGACAGACTTTGCAACGGTTTTGGGATCACCCAAGCGAGAAGCAAACCTGCCTCCATGTATAAGATGCAAAGAAAGACCGCATCCCATCCCAATCTGCCGACCTGTAGTGCCACACACGGCGGAAGCCTGCAGATCGAGACTGCAATGAGCGCGTAATAGGTACTGTACTCTGGATCAGACAGTGGTCCGAAGAGCCCAAGAGGGCATCAACAGAGACCAGATAGCTGTCCGGATCAGAGGTCAGCAGAAGGTCCAGCAGGGAAGGTGTACTCGTATATACCAGTTGTGTCAGATTATATGCCAAGGCAAAGTCATAAACAGATCTCCCGGCATGATCGGTGGTACGTAATCCTAGCCATTCGGCGTGGTGGGCGTTGAAGTCACCGAGTATCACGACCTCTGCGGATGGGATCTGCTCTAACACGGAATCTGCAGCCATCTGGATGTGGTCGATGAGTCGGTCAGTTTCGGTATTACCGCTGTGGGACCTCTAAAGGCACCCATAGATGCGAGGATGGTAGTCGCTGACTATGCGCAGCCAAAGGATGGACAGGTCTGTACCTACAAGGCTGCCGAGGCGTCGAGAATATATATCCTCACTGACGTATGCACAAACCCCCGCCCGCGGCACAAACGAATGTTCCAATTTGTACCCCGGGCATGAGAGATAAGAAGTCGCCGTCGCCGTCGACGTAAGCCGGAGTGGATATCTGGGTCTCGGTGTGAAAGAGCACCCCCAGAATACGCGGGGCAGCCTGGGCATCCACGCTCAGGTAGCGTAAAGTAGCCTGAGCGTGGATGCTCAGTGAGGGATTCTCCAGAACCGTTATAGCTGGTACCCTCCTGGGGTAGACTATTATTACCGCTACCATGAAGACTGGGGGAGGTGGTGGGCTCCGGTTACCTGCACTCACCAGACAAAACGCAGAAGTTTATTAGACTTCTACTTCACGCCGGTATTCGATAAGGTCGTGGTACTTCCCCGGGCGAGCCAGCTCATTCAAACAACAAAAGTTTTTCTAGATTTTGTAGTTGTTTGAAGTTGAGCGTTTAGTTATTAATAATACATTTCTTATTCGCTCAAGCCATTTTTATCTAAACTGGATTAGGGTTAGGATATTGTCTTTTTAACTCGCACTACATCTGCACTAATAAAATAAAGACTAGAAAATTCTAACCACGTATTTGTGCAAAATTGGATCTAATAAAGCTTTCCAGAGATAGGTTCAGTTAACGCGATCGAACTGCGAGCATGTGGGAGGCTTACTACATCCTTTTTATGAAATTGACGAGACGAGTAAATCCTGATGCTAAGTGCAACTGCAAGTCTGCTAAGAAATGTTGTGTCACTCAGAATATTTCTGTGTGGCACCTCACTGCGCTCGTCACACTAAGACATCAGTTCTTATGTCACATACGCCTAGTAATAACACAAGCTATCAGAGCCCTTTTAAACCAAAACACAGTAATGTTTGCACACTACTGCTGTCGGATAGAACAACTGGTACTGCGGTGGGACCTATTTAGACGGATTCCTGGATAGGATTTTCCAGATTATCGTTATCGACGTTATCTTTAAAAATTGGAATTAACATTTTTGTTGACGTCGGCACCGACGGTCGAACCTAGGCCACTCAAGTACTATGAAATTTAAATACAGCGTCTTGCTCTCGAGCTACCACGACTCTCGATAGGAAAAAAAAATAGGAAATAACAGTTTTTAAAAAAATATTCCTAGCTTTGACTTTGATTTGATTAAATCTGAATTTCCGCAAGCAATTAATTATACATTACGTCACCGATAGGGTTGATGACTTTACGAAATTAGGTACTCGTATAAAAAGAAAAATAAACAAAATCGTTTTATCGTCTATCATTGCGTGTTCACTTGTCGTGATAACGACGACGTATTAGAAAACGATTATAATTTAGTGCACGTGATTTTTACAATTGTTTAATTAGTTAAATTCTATTCATTTTAAAGAAATCATAAATAGACAATTTTCAATTTAAAAGTATCATTAAAAATTAGTTTCATATTAAACAAAGTTTTTATTTTTATTTTATTTTTATTTTATTTTTTGGGACAGCAGTGTTACTATCCACATCTTACATAATTGGTGTTGTTCTGTACGAGTTTTACATAATACTAGCTGACCCGGCAAACGTTGTTTTGCCATATAATGTACTTTATTAACTTAACATATTATATTCAAAATTATGTCTCTTAAAATGTATATATACTCGTACATTAAAAAACGTTATCCATATTTGCTATCACTAATTATGACAATTAAAAAAAAACAATAACAATGTCTAAGTGCAATGGAGTGTACGATATTTTTGGTTAGTCCGTCTTTAGCTAAGACAAACAAACTGGATAGTTTACCCACGCGAGAACATGCCACGTATAATTTTCCGTGTGAAAAACACGGTGTGGCCAAATCTAAGCCACAAACAGACATCGTTTGGCCTTGCGACTTATTGATTGTCATTGCGAATGCTAATCTTATTGGAAATTATCATTTGTTTGTGTTAGCTAAAGACGGACTAACCAAAAATATCGTACACTCCATTGCACTTAGAGGTTGATATGGTTTTTTTTAATTATCATAATTAGTGATAGCAAATATGGATAACGTTTTTTAAGGTGTATATATACATTTTAAGAAATATAATTTTGAATATAATATGTTAAGTTAATAAAGTACATTAGATGGCAAAACAACGTTTGCCGTGTCAGCTAGTTTTATATAAAAAGATGCATGCGCTGAGAAATACTTCAGATTGGCGAGTGCCCGTTCGGAGTCCTCACCGCCCATAAAATAAATTTGTAAAAATTTATGTGGTTTGTTTGGTATTGGCAGCAATGAGCCCACTTTGTGTTAAACTTGGCCTTTTATTTTAAATGTCGAATTGAATTGTTGACCATTTGCAGTATTATTATTAATTATTTCGGTTGCTCCAAACGATGTCATTTGGAAACATGAATTGAATGATCGAATCGACTTTAGAAACATGTTAGAATCTGGATCCGTACCGATAAGAAAGCCGTTCAATGGTTCAGGTGGTGTTTCAATTTCTGATAATTGCACTTTCCTTCCTAACGCGCAACACATCCCCGCTGGCTCATTTTTGAATTTAAGCGCATTACAATGCGGACATTCTTTGTCCATAGCACCAATCCCCACTTTCGAATGAGCGTAATACTCAATATCGGACTCATACTCGAATGCTAGACAGAGGAATGAATCGGATTGAAATTGTCGATATACTTGTTGGCGTTGTTGGTCATTTGCTCTGCGCGTGTTAACTAAAACCGGCGCGCTTGTCGTTGTTCCAATCGTCTTTGTTGATTTCGCTCAGCTCGTGCCTCTTGTGATTGTGTTTCACGCAATTGCACCATGCTTACACGCACATCTGCATTATTTTGTTGAATTTGTTCTTCTGTTCTTTGTGATCTTCTATTTCGCATGTCCGTCGTTCTATTCGTTCGATGGTCCAAATTGGCCCCATTTGCGTCTTACTGGCATTGTTCACTGTACAAAACAAACAGATCAAATTCAAGTACTAAATGATTGAAATCACTGTACTGAATGTATCTGTTCTTTTATTATTTTACTTACCTTTTCTTTCTGTTATAATTTAAAATGATTCCCACAAAATTTTTCACGCTCTGATTATAATAGTATTATCAAATTATTAAAAACGAATAAATATACACAATGGCCGTTGTTGGCTGGAGCTCGTGACAAATGTTCAGTATTATTTATTTATATTAGATCACTAAATTCACTGAATGTGAGAATTATCTTCAGCAATTAATAATAAAATGGTAATAAATAATTATTGCACTTTAAATTGATGATAAATTTATTATTAGTATATAATTAAAATGACAGTTGCATTTAGAAAGTAAAATAATAAGTATAAACGTCACCGCTGTGATTGGTGTACTAACAATAAAGTGTTTATATACTCTTTTCAATCAATATTAATGGCCGAAAACTGTGTTAGGAGTGCGAGAAAGCTTATTGTGTGAGAAATACAGGAGAGCGGCTTCGTTCTCATCTTTACTCCGTCCTGTTCGCTGGGTGAGATATATATTTTCGGTGATGTAATTGCTGTTAGCCTTCTCGGCTTTTACAGCTTCATCGGATACTGTGCTCGCGGGCCAGGGGCCCGCGTGCCAGGGGCCCGCGTGCTAGGTTTGGTTTGACCCAAACATAAATAAATAAATAAAAACTCCTACAAAAACCTCGAAATTCGGACTGTGTCGCGTTCGCTGCGTGCTTTCGCGATTTCGAAAATCTTAAATATTTTAAGTCATCTAATGACCGTCCGAGGGAGGCTGCGGGCGTCCATTCGGACTGTCGACTTGTGTGTCGGTAACTCTGGGCGGTGAGAACCGCCCTGGAACACGGGTGAATCCTGTGTACGCGGTGTGATTATTGACTATTGCGTGCCGCTCTCTACGGCGGTCGCGCGTCGTGGTGAGTGTTATATTAAAGCTATTGACTGTGTGTACAGTGTAGCCTGGATCGTGACTGACGGTATCGTAATGATTTCTTATATTTACGCGAACACTACACATTTAAATGAAACTAATTTTACGGATTTTATCGCGTTTTATTTTATTATTTATAACCCGACGTTTCGAGTGCTTTACAGCACCCATGGTCACGGGCGGACTGAGGTGACAGATGTCCCGATGTCATAGTTAACCCGGAGTACCTTCAGCTTTTAATTATTATTCCTTGTCCGATCTACGCAGAAAGAGCTTACTGTGTCTTGAAGTCTTGCAGTGGTATGCTTGGTTTTTGATTTAATTTTATTAATTATAGGATCCCAAGCTGGTGGTAATACCCAACCATCTTCTCTATTAAAATTAGGATGTTTTTTAATTTCAATAGCCTCGCGAATCATCCTTGGTAGGAATCGGTGTTCTTTTGCGAGGATTTGTGGTTTATCAAATCTGATGTAATGGTTGGGATGATCCAGAACATGGTCACAGACTGCAGACTTCCTAGAGCGACGATGCTTCACGTCAGCTATATGTTCTTTTACGCGGGTTTTAACTGATCTTTTTGTTTGCCCTATGTAAGAGAGACCACATTCACAATCCAGCTTGTATACTCCTGCATCTTGTAGAGGGATGTTACACTTGACAGATGGTAAAAACTGACTTATCTTCTTAGGCGGCTTGAAAAATGTTCTTATGGAAGCCCGCTTCAAGATATAGCCAATCTTGTCCGTGACTCCTCTGACATATGGTAGGACTGCAGGTACACGCTCGACTGTGGCCGGCTTCACTCGGTCACTGCGACGAAGGCGCGGAACCCGAAGCTTGTTGTCTTGCAAAACTTGCTTGACATGCTGAAGCTCGGCGGCCAGGTGTTTACTGTCACAGATCCCTTGTGCTCTCTGAAACAAAGATTTGCCCACGGTAGCTAGCTGTGAAGGATGGTGGTGAGATTCACCGTTTAAGTACCTATTTGTATGGGTCTTTTTCCTATACACAGTGTGACTCAAGGTGTTATTAGGATTTCTAATTATTAAAACATCTAGAAAAGCTAAACAGTTATTTGTCTCTAACTCCATTGTAAATTGTATTTTAGAATTTATGGAGTTAAGGTGGTCTAAAAATGCAGTGACTTTATCAGAAGGTAGTATTGTGAAAGTATCATCTACGTACCGCTTGTAGAACCTTGGATTTACTGGAGAAGTACGGAGGGCTTTCTCCTCAAAGTCTTCCATGAAGATGTCAGCAACAATGGGAGATACTGGGGAGCCCATCGCCACACCATCTACTTGCCGGTAGTATTGCTCCTTCCACAATAGATAGCCAGATGTTAGGCAATGTCTGAGTAATTCTGCATGTTCTACTGGCATGTTGTTCTCTGTTAGCTTCCTAGTTACAATTGAGATGCAGTCTTCAACAGGTAGGCATGTAAATAACGACTGGACATCAAAACTGACCATAGTTTCATTGTCAGTAAGATGTAGGTCTTTTATCTCACTGACAAAATGGTAGGAATCCTTTGTGTGTGCTCTTGTGTGTCCTCTAAGTGGGGAGAGTATTTTAGCCACATGTTGAGCCAATCTGTAAGTTGGTGAATCGATTTGACTCACTATTGGACGTAGCGGAGCATTGAGTTTGTGTATTTTGGGTAACCCATACAACTTCGGTGGTTTGGCACAAGAAGGTACTATCGAATTTACGTCTAGATTTAATTTCTCGGCGTGTTTCTTTATTAGATCGCTAGTTATTTTAAGCGTGTTAGTCGTTGGGTCTGTCTTGACCTTTTTATAGGTGTTTACGTCCGCCAAAAGTTCTTGCATTTTGAAATTATAATCCGACGTATCCATTACTACCGTAGCGTTACCTTTATCTGCGCGGAGAATCGTGAGTTCGGGTCTGTTTCGTAAGTTATTTAACGCTTTTAATTGGTCTTTGGGAAGATTCAGTTTCGGCACAGAACTTCGACGTAACATAGACGAAATGTCTTGACGTATAGCCTCCAAATCTTCTTTACCGATATTATTTTTAAACAGACAATCCTCAACACTACAAATAATCGTGGTCAGGAAGAGCTGAGACGTCCGTATCGTCTAGCATGTTTCGCGGGCGACGTTTGCGTTCGGCCGCGTTTCTGTTTGGTCGGTAATTTACTGCTTTAACCACCAGAATATACACAAAAAGTTTCATAAAAATCGATCAAGCCATTTAGGAGGAGTTTGGTTACTAACACTGTGACACGAGAATTTTATATATACAGATTTTTATATCACAGACGCGAGTTAAGTGTGTGCCATTTCTGTACATGCGTCACTAAAACTGTTAATAGAAAATTTTAACTGTTATTTACAGTGTGCTCAAATTTATCGTGTTAAATTGAAAAACATCTTTGATTTTAATAGAAAAGGTGGTTGGGTATTTCCAGCGGCTTGGGATAAAATTTTACTACAATACTAGCAAGTAAAGCTCTCCAGCTTTAGTAATATTGGATGCCAAGCCGTCAAGTTTGAATGCGTGTACGCGTTAATCTCAGAAAATATTAACTCGATTTATTTTTGCATAGATAGCCCGCGTATTGAGAAAGGTTCTAGTCTATGATACTTCATGCTAGCATATTATATTATACTATACTATATACTAGCCTCTGAGAACCGAATATTACTGAGAAGGGTCAAATAAAAAAAAAAAACAGTGAATGCCACCTGTGGTACCATGCCGTACGGCGAAGTCTTGTGGTGTGGTCGGATTATGTTAAGCACCGGTCGCCTTCCCACAATTACGTGGACAAGAGAACTAATACCGCCACCGAAAACCTAGTGTTGTAGTGGTGAAGGGTATTTGGTGGCGGTTTATGGGGACGGGTACTTCTACTGCCTGTACGGAAAATTAAGAAATAATCTAGAATAAATCTTTTTTTTTCAGTTCTGCAAAGAACATCATATCAGCCGCGCCTCTCGTTCCTTATTTTACAGTCATTGAAAAGTAGGTTGCGTTGTTTGTACATTGTAATTAAAGCAAAACATTAATTTCTACATCGAGAAGCTACAGGCGTGCGCTCAATTTTCAGCAAAATATAATTCCTTGGTACTAACATATGCGATATTCTCACAAAACATTGGAAGTGTCTGAATGATTTAATTACACGGTAAAGAATTGTAGGAGAAGAAAAAACTTCTTTTTTTGGGTTACTTGCTTTATCACTCCTACCGATTTCTATGCAGGAATCCGTCTAGGGCCAATTATTCTGAAGTGAAGCAGTAGTTTGCAAACATTACTGTGTTTCGGTTTGAAGGGCACTGAGAGCTAGTGTAATCATTGGGCATATGAGACTTAAGAACTGATGTCTCAGGGAGACGGGCGCGGTGTGGTGTCAGACAGAAATGTTCTGGATGACACAGTACTTGTTATGGGCAGACGTTGCACTTACCATTAGGTGAACGTTTTGCTCGTTTCGTCACTTAATTCAATAAAAAAAGTAGGTGTGACAAATGCACATTTCTGATAATAACATAAACAGCTTTCATAAACATCTAAATCCGACCTAGATGCAACATGAAGTTGTGCGTGAGTGATAACGTCGCTGAAGGTTATAAGAGTCGCCAGTAATTTTTACTGATGGAAGGACTCTTACATAAATAATGCTCCACCCGTAAACATCTGGAGGAGTATCCGATGAAGCTGTAAACCCGATGAAGCTGTTATATCCGAAGAAGCTGTAAATCCGATGAAGCTGTAAATCCGATGAAGCTGTAAAAGCCAAAAAAGGTTAACAGCAATTAAATCACCGAAATTATATATATTTGGAGGAGCAGAGTTGTTATTAAGCAATGTCGGCCTTTTAGGAGTAACAATGAGTGAAATATATGTTATTATTTCAGTTACGTCGATCAAAGTTTATATCCATCTATCATATATCCCTCTCTTATATCCATCCATTGTAAATTACGATATAATTAGACACATGCTACAAGTTATTATGGATTTATTGAAACGTGTAATTA
Organism: Luehdorfia chinensis; assembly: GCA_019845155.1. Taxonomy (NCBI): domain Eukaryota; kingdom Metazoa; phylum Arthropoda; class Insecta; order Lepidoptera; family Papilionidae; genus Luehdorfia; species Luehdorfia chinensis. The sequence continues at coordinate 215,643 of JAHVAK010000022.1, forward strand.
ACGTATATTTATCGAATGTGTAATTTAAGAGCCGTGGTAGTTCAGGGTCTAGGCGCTCGGTTCAAATTGCATGGTAAGCGAGTGACTTGGCTTCAATTCTCGGTACCGGCACCGCTAAAACTGTTAATTACAATTTTAAAGTTGATTTATAACGTGTTCGGCGGTGAAGGAAAACATCGCGAGTAAAACTGCATGTTTGGGAAAAAAAGTCGAGGAAGTGTTAGGTCTGCCAAGCTGAATTGGAGGAGCGTGGCGGACTCTTCCCGGACCTTCTCATAAATGTGTAGAGGCCTGTGCTCAGCAGTGGGACATTTATATGCTGTTACTTTTTACCGACTGTTATGGCGGATGAAGTCGATACTTCACTCTAACTTGTATGTCATTAGAGTTTTTTTAACGATTTTTTATTTTCGTGCTGGCACAGACTATCGCTATATTATACTCATTAAACTAAATCGCAGCTTGCATAAACTTGGTCGGTCTAACTCGAGTGTACTGTCTGTAAACTTACAAACATAGAGCTTTAATGTTTTGCTTGCGAAATATGTTAGTTAATACATATCTTATCACATTCTAAACCGGATTAAGACGTAGTGCTGAATTGGATAGTTTTCATCAAATGTGAGCCATAACTTCTTAGTTAGGAAATTAGTTTGCATGAAGTCAATATTATCATAGTTTCAGCTCGCTGAAGTCCACCGCTGAATGTTTTTTTTTGTGGATTAAAGTGACGAAACTAGCAAATCGTTAATCTGATGGTAAGTGCAACGTCTGCCCATAAGAAATGCTGTGCCACCTAGAAGATTTCTGTGTGGCGCCACACTGCGCTCGTCACCCTGATACATGAGTTCTTAAGTCTCATATACCTAATAATTACACACGCAATCAGTGCTGATCAAACCAAAACACAGTAATGTTTGCACACTACTCCTTGACGGCAGAACAGATTCCTGCATAATAATCCTACCACAAGTGAAAACAAAATTCTTCTTATAAAGCCACTCATTATAAAACCAGACGGTGAGTGGTCACTATTGCCCATAGATACTTACATTTCACTTAATGACGACCGCGTGGCTTATGGTCAGTGTATCCGACTTCTACGCCGCGGGTCATGGGTTCGAAAACAATAATCTTTGGTTTTAGTACATGCAATTTATGTCTGTAAAAGGCACTTACGATCAAGGAGAAATCCTTGTGTGGGACATTGTTTAAAAGAAAATTGTAAGTCCGAATATATTCACACCAATGCTTCAAATTGTAAACATTTTATAAATGTCTAAAATATAATCTGATAATTTACGCGAATACTACACATTTAAATAAAACGAATTTTTGCGGAAATAATCGCGGAAAACACGATAAAATTCGTAACAATTCGTTTCATTTAAATAATATCTGATGCTGTTGTCGGGATTTATACATACATCAAGTCATGCTTTTTTCCAATATATGGTTTGGTCAGACAGCAGACGAGGCGGGACGGAGACGCGACGCTGGCGCGATGTGAGCAGTTGTAATATACTAATTTATATATAAGATGTCACACCGCACCGTCGCGTTCGGCGCTCGGCTAATGCGCGCGGCACGTCGCCGTCGCGCCCGTCGGGAATACAACAGGAGCGCGGCGGAACAGGGCGCGAGCGCGGCGTGGGTTGACTCGCCGCGTTGTGTTCTATGAGTATTCATTGTAGTAGTCAACTTTTTACTAGTGGTAGGATTCCTATGCAGGAGTCCGTCTAGGTAGATACCACCCCAGGGCCAGTTATTCTACCGTGAAGCAGTAGTGTGCAAACATTACTGTGTTTCGGTTTGAAGGGCACTGTGAGTTAGCGTAATCACTGGGCATATGAGACTTAAGAACCTATGTCTCTGGGTGATGGGCACAGTGTAGTGTCACAGAGAAATTTTCTGGATGGCACAGCATTTGTTATGAGCAGACGTTGCACTTACCATCAGGTGAACGTTTTGCTCGTTTCATCATTTTATACAATAAAAAAAAAGTCAAACAGAGAGCGGGACGTCAGCTCTGTATTTAATTACAAAAATTGACAGAGAAAAAGTGGAAAAGTTCATTGAATTGTTCGAAACCACCTTTTTTTGTATGACCACCTGCGTTATAAAAATGCTGATCTAAAATCAACGATTTGGGAATCAATAGGAAACAAATGCTCGAAAACTCACCTCAGTGCGACGGGACGGTCGACGCGACGTCGATGTCACTGAGGGCGTGGCGGTCGCATCAGCGTCGCGTCGCTGGCCCGCCCCGTACGCTGTGTAACCAAACCATTAGGAATGGGTAGAAGCCACTCAAGTAACCCACTTTTCGCCCTCGCGGAAAACGAGACGTGACGGGTGGCGAGCCACGTCGCCGCCATTTTGGTACGAGTCCAAAAATTTTTATTCCACATTGCGTTCCGATGAGCAGTATAGTGACAGCATTATACATTATGGTGTTGTTCTTGCATGAATAATGGTTGTCCGTACAATACCTAAGTCACCTCTTACGTCACCTCATTACTTTCCTAGTGTAGGTGCTATTCTAGTCTGCCGGACACCTATTATATTATTTAATACCAATGAAACGATAAGCGATAAAATAAAAGAAAAGTAAAGTTTCAGCCTTTAAATGTCCCACTGCTGAGCACAGGCCTCCTCTCATTTCTGAGAGGGTTTTGGAGCTAGGAAGAATCCGCCACGTTGCTCCAATGCGGGTTGGCGGACTTCACATGTCTTCGAAATATTTTTTATTTCTCAGACATGCAGGTTTCCTCACGATGTTTTCCTTCACCGCCGAGCACTTGGTAAATCAGCACTTAAAATTGCAATTTGCGATAAAATACGTATACTTTTATTCAATATGTTTTATTGTATTGGCGTAGATATAAGAAATAATTAAATAAAAAAGCCAATAAATTAGAAGAAATAATATAAAAAAATTTTGCTTCTAAAATGTTCATTAAGTAGATTGCAATATTTTTAAGAAAATTGCATATTGGTTCGGATACGAGGGATTACGTACAGCTGAAAATTGCCTGCACGCTTGTGGCTCGTCGATATTAGAAATTATTTTTTGATTTCATTACCGCTTGTAAACAATGCAATATACTTTCAAAAATTGTAAAATTACAAACATGACGAAAATTATGGCCTATATGCTATAATTTAATTGACTAGATTTAACTTCCTTATTATATACATTTTTAACAATTGTTGTTCTTGGAAAACAAATAGGGGTTTCTTAATGGGGGCGAAGTCCTCCGTGGCTTTGCCAGCGTCGCAGTCGGAGCCACCATTTGTGTAAAAACACAAATTGTTTGTTTTCGGGTCAAGTTGTGGTTTGATCTCCGTGCCTCTGACACTGCATTCTCACCTAACTAAAATCTCATCGCATGTTACATCGGCGCGGGTAGGTTAGGTAAATTTAGTGATTCTCAGTTTGCGCGTACGCTTGTGGCAATATAGTAATATAATAATGGCTTGTGCTATTAAAGGCTTCCGACAGTATTTTGAAGTACTCGCTGTGGCCGAAAATGAGTTAGAAGGACATCATTCAAGTTCTAAAGACTATTGGTCTCCACGCGTCTTGGTCTAATACGTCCCACCAGAACACAATTTTTGCTACCCGTTTAGTTCAACACATCATCTGCCAAAATCTTAAGTAAATTATGTTAATTGAATGCGAAATGCCTAATGCCTAAGGGTTTCGATTTTTTCATACCAATTTTAAGGAAACGTCTTCTACCCAATTTATTTCTAATTCTTAAATTTCGAGAATACTAAGACAGAATCACGGCTGAAATCTATCATCAACATCATCATAATTTCAGCCTATCACTAGTCCACTGCTGAACATAGGCCTCCCCCATAGATTGCCCCAAAAATTTGTAGCTCTAATTTTGGTGGGATTTTGTCATAGTTGTCACGCTAAGCAAGCGGGTTGGCAATTTATTCAGATGTTCCAGGAAGATGCTGCTGCCCATCTCCTGGTTTTTATTTTTCAATCTGTCGACTTTTACGATATCCACGGGATGAGATAAGGTGGTAGATTATCTTAAGCCGCCACCACACGGCACCTGAAATCTATAATTCTACAAAAAAACAAATTATTGGTTTTATCAAAAAAAAAAAGAGATTCTCTTCTTTTTGCAAAAGCGTTTCGGATCAGTGCCGGGCTATGTCATGTAGAGGCCCCAAGTTTCGCGGTCCCTCTCCTCTTTTCTAAGTTCTTAAAACAAATTTACACTAGCATAAATATGTATTGATCCTAGACCGTCTATTTAAAGGAGTCGGACAGTATCCTTACTGGCTCTACAGCCGCCCTCGTGCAGACGTACTTGGAGAAGCATGATATTAGGATATAAGGATTTACGAGTAAACGCAAGTTATAAAGTCTGGTGTCTTTTCTATTCATATATTGATCTTGTTTAGTTCTTCTTCCCATTTAGTTGTGTGTCTTTTCCGGATGTCACTGACAATAACGGAACCTTGTACAAATAAATTAATTATTTATTAATTATTAAAATTAAAAAAAATATATTAATAATTAATAATATATAATTAATAATATAGTGAATAATATAGACAAAGTCAACGTACCGTTTTAATGCTTGTAATTTTAATGTTAAAATTATCCCATTGGTATATACTAGTATGTTACCAAATAGATCGATCAACTTTTCGTGTTCTTCAGGTATAAGTTGTTTCGAAATCGTTCTCTTTTACAGATTTATTTTCAGTATATGAGTTACGTTGGCAAATTCGATTTCGATTGATTGCGTGACTTCGCAACCGTTTCATGTTAAGGCATTGGTTTTACTTACTTACATAAGAACACTTATACACTTATATACTTATATGTTACAATATGTTAAGTAAATCTAATTTCGACAACATCTTAAATATTTTTTAAGTCTTAACTGCTTTTAGTTAATAGAAAACAAAAGTATTTTTAATAACATTTTTGAATTACTACAACAGTAATTCAATTTCTGATTCAATCGTGAATGATGAACGGCTCAGTTTGTGCAGTGACTAAAGAATCGGGTTCAACGCTACAGTTCGATTCCAGCATGGAACAAATACTCATATTTTTATTGGTTGCTCTGAGTGTGTGTATTCGTGTATATGTAATTTATATTTGGAAATGCACCCACGATATAAGATAAATCCTGGTGTGGGACAACATAATAGCGATTCTCCACCAGCTAAGGTTCTCTATTAGCGAAGTTGTAGTCCAATCCATGTCTAAAATCAGCTAGTTAAACTTTTTTTTACTGGTTAATGTAAAGCAAAACGTTCACCAGATGATAAGTGCAGCGTCTGCCCATAACAAATGCTGTGTCACCCAGAACATTTCTGTGTGACACCACACTGCGTCCGTCACCTTGAGACATGAGTTCATTAGTCTCATATGCCCACTGAGTACGCCAGCTCTCTGTGCCCTTCAAACCGAAACACAGTAATGTTTGCACGCTCCTGCCTCACGGCAGAGTAACTGGCCCTGGGGTGATACCTACCTAGACGGATTCCTGCATAGGAATCCTACCACTTCAGGAATCACAGAGTAAGACGAACAACAGAAAGGGAGCAAATTGCAGTTACTACGAGAAGACAAACGAAATTGGATCGGTGATACATACATACAGTCACGCCTTCTTCCCATATATATAAATCCCGTAGCCCATTTTTCAGTATAAACAGATTATTTTCTGAAATAAATAAAGAATTGGAATTATGAAATTTTTATATTTTATTTTTACTTTGAAACTGCAGCTAGTCAGGGAACTAGATATCAAGGAGACAGCACATAGCCAGTGGCTGACTATTGTTCCTATTCGCACATTGTTCTAGAAATTGCAACAATGGTTTGCTTTCGCACAGTGACCTATTTGTATCCTCATTAAAAACTTTGAAATATAATTGCGAAGAAATGTTCTGCAAGTAATAATTGTTTAATATTTATATTAGAATTAAATTGTTTTTACCGACATCATTACATGAAATCCATTACTTATTTTATTTATTTATTTATTTAACTTTTTATACAGGAGTATAAAGGCGGACTTAATGCCTGAGGCATTCTCTACCAGTCAACCTCAAGGGTGGTGCAGAGATAGAAAGAGGTAGGTGCGGGTAAATAATATATAATATATAAAGGGTAATATATACATACATATATAAATACTTATATACACACATATTTATAAACATATACACATACTTATACATATATAACATAAAACAGAATAGTAAATATATACATAAATACATATAAATAAATAATAAAAACTGTAGATAAACTATTACTGAGATGATTCTGCCAACTTATTTTGAAGCAGTTCCCGAACTTTAAATTTGAAGCAGCAACGATTATTAGCTGTTCTGATTTCGAGAGGGAGTGAGTTCCAGAGAAGGACGGATTGATTTGATTGATGATGCTAATGATGATGATGATGATACATTATGTATACACCATCGCTATTCTTCCTTGTAAAGTATTAATTTTTATTTATTAAGGACCACCAACAAGACTTGCAACAAAAACATTGAAAGTAAAAAGAAAAGGCATGTGTGTTACTTAAAGGCAACAGGGAAAAACGGTCTCATACTATATACAGTTAAATACTAAAATTAAAACCATTTACTCACACTATACTGACACGAAAAAAATATTATATATTTTTTTAAATAAATAAAACTAACGATTACATATAAATATTAGTTGACAAAAATTATAAAAAAAAACAATTAAAAAATCATTGTAACAGACGATGTTTCTTTACTAGCTAACATGCATCTTAAGCTCGGGAGAGGTCATATGCCTCGTAATTATTCTAGCTACTTGTTTGTTTGCGCTTGTTTGCGACCTAATCTTAATTAACCAATTTTTTACTGATATCTGAAAGTATACCTAATAATTTTAGCGTCACCTAAGCACCACTTTGTCGGATCTGATGCCAGCGGTTTTCAAACCGATATGACTTAGGGAACAAGAAAATACACTTTTACACCGCCTACTCTTTGCTCCGAGTGGTGGCGGCTCGTTAAAAGAATAATACCACTCCATCTCATCCAATGGATCTCGTAAAAGGCGAGTAAGGAATAAAACTGCACTGTGCATCTGATAGCGCATGGTGGCGATGGGCTCACCACCTTTCACACCATGTGCATTATATTGTTTTGATGAAACGTGGATTATGGAAGTCATCTCTGACTACCCCTTATGGGATACAGTCGTGATCTTATGTATGTACTCTTTTCTCAAAGGCTGGCAACGCACTCTCACTTCCTTTAGTAATCACCGCCGCTCTTGACTTAACAGGTGAGCTACTTGCTTGTTAGTAGGAATCTTATCAATTTAAAGGAATCATCATTTGTTTTAACTCCAAGCCAGCTTGGAATCATATTCTTAATAAAATTAAATCAATAACCAAGCACTGCAAAACTTCAAGACACAGTAAGCTCATTTTGCCTAGATCGGACCAAAAAATAGTAATTAAAAGCAGAACGTACTCAAGATTAACTATGACATCAGGACGTCGAACATCTCAATCTTCCAGTGTCCTGTGCTGGTAAAGCTCTCGAAATGTCGGGTTATAAGTAGTTAAAAATAAATGCGTTAAAATCCATGAAATAAGTTTAATTGAATTGTAATTTAAACAAAAGTTAAATAAATTAAACTAAACGTTTACGTTTACGTTTTGTCAATTTCGTTTACGTAGACACGTCTTTTATTTCAACAGTAAAGTGAATTAAAGTTTCAGCGGGATAGTTGAAGTTCTCATTACAGCCAGTAAACGTTTCAGTTATGCTAATTGAACAATCTTTGAAACTTATTACTTCTCACCGCATACATTGAGATAAAGCCTTTATATTTGAATAGTTCTAGAACATTCCAGACCGTAGTTAGACAGCTGAAGTTTACTTAAAACAGAAGTTAGCTTCATATGTGCAACGGAATAGTTCGTTCTACAGTTGCCGTTAGTTATTTCAGAGTGGATTATGTAAACACCACCTGTTCGTAAGTCAAATTTCTCAATGTAATTATCGTGCATATATTCTATGAATCACTAAAGATCCACGTTCTGTAGGGTCAGCAAAACAATCAGACGCCTGGTTGAATTGTTTTGCTGACCAGGAGGTCTATTGTGTAACTCTGGTAGGTTTCGGATTTGGCTTTATTTGATAACGATTAAATTAAGATTATCAACTGCGCAATGGATATTATAGTATTAAGAGTGTACGCGCAAACAAAGGCACGCACTCGGCCTAGGTAACCCGCTTTCGATGTAACGCTCATGCGATAAGATCGGAGGTAAGTTAGCATCGTAAGATAGCGTCAGAGACACCAGAACACAACACAACCAGATCCGAAAACAACTAATTTATTTTTTGCACGTATATTGACTTCGGTTGGGATTTCAATCCGCATGTCCGGTACTCTGACAACTCGGCCATGTGGTCGTCGGTTCCGCTATCAATCGCCACTTGTGTATACAAATAATATGATTAAAATACTTTCTATTGGACATAATATGTAAACAACATACTAAATGCCTACAATATCTACATTAGAGAATCACTTGACTAATAAACAGGTAGTTTTTTTTATACTTTGTATAATACATCGATGGTAACTGAAGAACGAAGTATTCCCTTACACATACGGAACTAACTCCTGTCTTGTCTAGATTGTTCTAAAACTACCTAGTCAAAATGTTAATCTTAAGTAAGCTTCGAGTCGGATAATGTTTCTTGTTTTTAATAAGATAATAATGATGTTAATAGCGCTGTCTGGGGGCTCTAAAATCAAGTCAGTTACCTAGAGTATAATATATATTTATATAGATAAATTAAAAATATAGTAAATAATGCATATGTAATATGGATTTCTGCAATTGTTTGTTTGGGTCTTCACGAGCGTGATTGGTCAGTCCATACCTATGACTTTAGCGTTACCTGAACTCTTTATTCTTTTTTTCTTGAGCATGTAAAAAGTCCACTGCTGGACTGGCTCCCCCAAGCGGATTGGCGATCGTAGTACCAGACACTTTGCACCTTAGACCGTGTTGCCCGTCACGGGTCTGGTTAATTTCTATCATCTTCTTATCAGGCGTCACTAAGATAATTATTCCGCTATCAATCAGTCATACATTTCTACTGGTGGTAGGATGCCTATGCAGAAATCCTTGCCATTGCAGAACTGCAGTACATCAAGGCTACAATGTCTAGCTAAGGATAAGATAAAACATAGCTAGTATATTTATAACACAGACATTTTCTGGGTGACACAAAATATTTTATCGGCAGACGTTACACTTATCATTAAGTGCACGATTTGCTCATCTCGTCACTTTATTCCATAAAAAAACAACGTAATCATTTCAAATTGTGTTTTTCATAATTACACAAATTTTAAACTTTTTTTCAAACGATTCCCTGTGGGTTTAAGATAGGGTAGGTTTAAGGTACTCCAGGTAACAAACAGTCCATTTTATGGTAAGTGGGCACAGTGTTCAACAGACATGATTGGAATCGATTAAGGTAAGTACCACAGCAGTTCCAGTTATTCTGATGTTAAGGAGTATTGTGCAAACACATTGTGCAAACTGTGTTTCGATTGGGCATATGAGACTTAAGAACTGATGTTTCAGGGTGACGAGAGTAATGGGATACCGCAAAAAAAATGTTTTGGGTGGTTTGTTTTATTTTCTCACTTTTTTTTAAGACAACATACAATTACAATGATACTCGTAGCTTACTTAAGTAGAACATAATATAGATATTATGCTAGCAGTGCAACCAGCTCCGATATCCACAAATAACTTATAACCACGAATAAATATATTAGTAAAACATAAAAAAAGACAGATAATATACAGTTAACAAAATGAAGAACAATATAACATATTATACGAGGTCTATAGCTTCAGTATAATTTTACAAATGTTTTTCCTAATCGAAGCAAATAAGATACAAAGAATTCGATATTGGTAAAATGTCTGTTATATAATTTCATAATTCTACGTAAAGAGACAATTTTAAAGTGTTAATAAAGAGCGTTGATAACCAGTTAAATTTATTGTGAGAAATATTACACAACAACGATTAAAGAATTGTTCGTCTCGGCACTAACTTCCTTAACAAAAACCCTGAGAAATGTGATTGAATAAGTGGGTTATTATTCAATCACATTTCTCGGGTTTTGGTTAATTTACTATAATTTATTATGTCTTTTTATTATTATATAATAAAATAAAATACTAAAACATTTTAGAAATTTTTATTACACTCCGACTTATTGGATTTAGGTTAATTTAGGCATATGGTCTGATATAAAAAAAAAGTCTATTACCATTCGTACTGATCTGTCCACTTGATATGAAAAAGTGATTTAGGTGTCAAGGATATAATGGATTCGTACGAATTTGAAGCTCCAAAAATATTTATGATTTTTAAATATGTTTCCTGATTATTTTATAATAAAAAATAGATATGTAAGCTTACCCTGTGGTGGCGGAAAACATGAGCTACAAATTTTTGTGGTATATGTAAGTAGATAGTCATAGGCTGACGTCGCACACTGACTACTGGCAGTTGGCACGGTCTCTCCGAGCAGAGCAAGTCTCACCCATGCTTCTGCTCATTAGATCACTCGACAACTCGCTCGCCTTCGACGACAGCGAAAAAGCCGAATGCCTCGCAGGCAGTCTAGAGAGCTGATGCATTCCGTCTCTCGCGCTTGTGGATCCCGACCACCTGCAGCAGGTGGCCGTGGAACTCGAACGTAGGGCTGCCATACCACCAGTGGGCGAACCACTGCCTCCAGTGACTCTCGACGAAGTCACTAAGATAGTTAAAAAGCTTAAAAAGCGAGCAGCGCCCGGCCTCGACGGCATAAACAACAGGGTGATGAAATGTCTAACTACGCCGCTATTGTGTCTGTTAGTTACTACTTTTAACGCGCTTTCTCCAGCTGTTTTTACCCGGACGCCTGAAAGGAAGCCGACGTTATAGGCATTCTGAAGCCTAACAAGCCTAGGAACATTCCGTCCAATTATCGCCCAATAAGTCTCCTCAACTCGATGGTTAAGATTTATGAGCGAATTATACTCAGTCGATTACTATGTCCTTAACAATAATATTCTTCCAGAGGAGCAGTTCGGTTTTCACCCCGAACACTCGTGTACTCATCAAGTGCACCGCTTAACGGAGCACTTATTAGAAAACTTTCACGATCGCCCTAAGCCAATAGTCACAGGGGCCCTATTTTTCGATGTCGCAAAGGCATTTGACAAAGTCTGGTGCGACGGCTTGTATTACAAGTTGTATCACTCTAAAGTGCCGGAAAGACTCGTGAACATCATACGAGCCTTCTTGTCTAACCGCCTATTTCGCTTCGGGGCTTCAAGCTTCAAGCTCTCCGTGCGGGTGTCCCTCAGGGCTCCTGCCTCTCCTCACTGCTTTTCTATATATACACTAGCGATATTCCTAAAGACTCAAAAGTCAATCTTGCGCTTTTCGCAGATGACACGGCCCTGTACTATTCCGACAAGCACAACGGGCCGCATAACGACTCATCTCCAAGCCGCAATTGATCGCCTAGGCGAATGGTTCCGGAAATGGAGTCCGGGAATGGTCATTAGACGCTCATTAGACGACTTAAAATCAATTGAGATATTCGAAATCGCGCAAGAACGCAGTGGAGTTTATTTAGGTATTTATGTTTGGGTCAAACCAAACCTGGCACGAGGGCCCCTGGTCCGTGAGCACAGTATCCGAAGAAGCTGTAAAAGCCAAAAAGGCTAACAGCAATTACATCACCGAAATTATATATTATAGGCTGAAATGATAATGATGTAAACTTGAATAAAACTGTATATTAAAAAAAATGATTAAATTTTGTACATGAATGGAAAACCTTTTTATGGCGAAATAAAGATACGAATATATCTATCTATCTTATGGCTTCACTTTAGTTAGTTTTCTGGAAATATTTTTTCAGAAATACATTTTAATCGTTCTAATGTTGGGCACTGGCCTTTTCTTATTTTTGAAAGGGTCAAGGAAACGCAGAGACTTGGTAGGGAGTCCGCAGAGTCGCAAAGTTTTCCGGGTCCATGCCGTGACTTCTTACGATCAATTTTCAGTGCTCATTTTAGTATGTACAAATGTATGCTTCTTTTTACGTAATCCTCTTAAGAAATAAGATGAGGATTGCGCCTAGCAGTAACATGTTTGTATAATTATAATAATGTTAGGTACCACCGCCGAGCCAGTAATTCTGCCGGAAAGTAGAAGTGTGACACAGAATTTGTTATACGCAGGTGTTGCACTTACCATCAGCTGAATGGTTTGCTCGTCTCGTCCCTTTCTCGCATAAAAAAATCTAACGCCACACAAGACATTATAGTGATTATGTACTCGTATATAATATTTCCTTCTTGTAAAAGTTACGTTGCCGTGTGGTGGCGGCTTGATAAAAAAATACTACCTCTCCATCTCATCCAATAGATCTCGTAAAAGGCGAGTAAGGAATTAAACTGTACTGTGCACCCAACAGCGCATGATGGCGATGGGCTCACCACCTATCACACCAAGTGAATTATATTGTTTTGGTGAAACGAGGATTGTGGCAGTCATCTGTTTTTGCAGCGAGTGCCCAGTCTCTGACTACCCCTTATGGGATACAGTCGTGATCTTATGTATGTATGTATGTGAAAGTTTCGAAATATAGTAACTGACTAAACAATACTCTGCGCCCTCTCCTACTTTTAAAGTGGTTTTACCCTCTCAATAATTAAGCGGAATAACTTAAATAAATAAAAATAATTTAGAAGTATCGGCCGAACTAATGTAAAATAAAACAAAGCGAACGCTTCAAAATGTTTCCTCTGAAATTACAAATAAGCAAGGAGGTTGTGCCGTTGTTATATCTGATAAAAATTACATTTATTTGCACCGAAAGTCATTTCCTCGCACTGTTTTCATTTGTACCATAAATATTTTTTATGCTTGTGCTTCCTCCGATAATTGATTTTTGTTGATTAATTTTATGAATTTTATTTTTATGAATCACGAAATTAACTCATAACTCTTTATGTTTGTACAGTTTTAATGCATCCTAGACTGAACTTTGTTAGTTTATGATTATTCAAGGTACAATATAGTTTCGTTCGTGTAATTGAGAAGTTTGCTTTGAAAGTTACTTCAAATTGCAAAATTCTATTTGCTTGTAAATTCCCTTATTTTTATTTATTTTAGAACAGCTTGAAAATATAAATCATATAATAAAACGTGTACCGTGTGGTGCCGGCGCAAGAGAATCTTCCAACCCATCTCATCCTAAAGGGAGAGAAACTAAAACCAGGAGTTAGGCAGCAGCGTCTTCCTGTAATTTAAGCAAGTGTGCCTACCATCAAAAACTACATCGCCACATACATAGGATGGATTGGAGTGGAAACGCGAGCTTATAAATTAAAAAAAAACTGCGGTTGCCAACCCGCCTGCCAAGCTTAGCAATTATGGCAAAATCTCCCAATAATATATGGGGGCTTATGTTCTGCAGTAGACTGGTGATGGTCTGCAATGATGAAATGATGATTATGTAAACAATAGAGTTAAAGAGAGTAAATAAAAACATTTAGGCAATAAAGATAAGATTTACACTATTAACAAATTTTCTTACTTTAATTAAAATTAAATATTATTATGTTTAATTTTAGTTGAAGTCATGTTCATCATCATCATCATCATTTGAGCCCATCACAGTCCACTGTTGAACATAGGCCTCCCCCGTAGATTACCATAGATTAGATAGAGAAATACGATCCTGTGCCACAAGCATTCATCGACTTCCCGCAAAACCGTGCAGGTCGTCCGTCCGTCGCCGGTACGAGATTGCGATCCCTGGAACTTTTCTTATAAATCCGATCTCTTTAGGACAGATGGTTGCCCTCCTGGTGGTAGAACAAGCAACCGGATTCAAGGATTACCGTGTCATATTATTATTATTAATTAATCAAAATTAATATTAATTATATTTTTTTTAATCATCACAAACTAGGAGCAAAACGTTCACCTGATGGTAAGTGCAACGTCTGCCCATAACAAATGCTGTGTCATCCAGAAAAGTGTGTACCCACAATGCGCCCGTCACCCTGAGACATCAGTTCTTAAGTCTCATATGCCCAGTGATTTCACTAGCTCTCAGTGCCCTTCGAACCAAAACACAGTAATGTTTGCACAGTACTGCTTCACGGCAGAATTACTGGCCCTGGGGTGGTACCTACTTAGACGGCTTCCTGCATAGGAATCCTACCACAAGTGAAAATTATAATTATAAAAAAAAATACGTAAACAGATATCCACCAAACTTAAACACTTACAGACGAAACATTTAGGTCAAGAATACTCGTTGTGTAGTGTAATCGAGTATGTGTCTGTGTGCGTGCGTTAGTATGTGTGTGTGTTTTATGTTCATATATTTTATTTAGTTAATAGCTAAATTAGTCAGTGAATCTATACAAATAAATTAAATTGGAGTGTCTGTCTGTTATTTCGCAATAATGGTTTTTTTCTTTAATCTCATATGGTAATTTGGCGTTTTTAAACTCAAACAAGCGTTTTTAAAATGTTTGTCTGTTTGTATGTTTGTTTCTCCGGGCTAATCTCCGAAATGGCAGAATCGATTTTGACTTTCTGTCCCTCACACAGTCAGACAGTCCCTCTGTCTGTACGTTACCTTTTTACGATTGAACCTAAGCGGGTCAATCGTAAAAAGGTAACGTACAGACCGATCTTGACGAAACTTGGCACAGAGGCAACTTGCATCCTGGAGGCAGTCTTAGGATAAGTTTTTTCCCTGAAAATCAAACCCATGAGATATTTAAAAGAGATTTATATCCACGCGGGGGAAGTCGCGGGCATCAGCGAATAATATATATATAACAAGCATAGGTATGTCATGCTTCGAAACAAATGGTCATTATCGGGTTCATTTCAGGCACCATTTTTCTGGACTTGAATGAAATCAGTCAGTTTACTATTTGTTTACTATTATATGATTGATTTACTAATTACGTTTATTTTCTTAGTTTTTTTTATTATAGAAGATGCTGCTGCCCATCTCCTAGTTTCCATCTTCTATCTGTCGACTTTTACGACATCCACGGGATGTGATGGGGTAGTAGATTCTCTTAGGCAGCCATCACACGGTAACCAATGCTTTAAGTCTGTTCTATTAGTGAAAAAAATTGACAAGGAAATTTGACAAAATGTCATGGTAGAAATTATGTATAGACGGATGTTATAATTTTCAATCACCGTGTGACTATTGCATATTTGATTTTTTGTTATGTTCAAAAAGCTAAATAGTTATTTCCCTATCTATATAAAAGACACGTGAGCTAACTTTGTATTTGTTATTTATATATATAATAACAACTTTATGTTTATGATAAAAATCTTATTCGCCTCACATATTTAGCCTAGTTTACATTCCGTGCCATGGAGCCATTAGCATGTTACGATTGCCAATACTTTTGATAGAACTTACGTTACTAAATAACATGCAAAATCGTCTTGGCTATACACTGCTATTTCCATAGTTCAGTTTATGATTCCAACGTTCCTTTTTTTGGATTATATGACAATGACATATCTCCAATTGAAAATCTTCGTTCTCTTTGTGTGTACGAATAATTTTTAGATTTATTTGAAGTGACGGTACCATTCGCAGATAGTGCCTTTCTTTTTTCTAATTTATTTTTTATTAGAACTTGTTGTCGACCAATATATTCGACGGTAATTTGTTAACTTTTTTATTGAAGTTATTGTATTTGTTATACATATTATAAATACATATTAGCTTTCTGAACTTCTTCTCAATATAAACTTTCATTATGCCAAATCGCACACTAGTCTTTGCGCGCAATATGCTTAAAAGAGACATAAAGTTTTTTCCTAATGTATTAATGTACAGAAGATTTAAGATATATATTTATTTTAATTTATTGGATTGCTTTATTTACTGCTTCAAAAAAATTATGACACCTTTTAAAAACACAATACTTCTACAATACATTCTTAAGGTCTGAGCTTAAGAATGTATTGTAGAAGTATAGTATAGTAGGTTATGTTAGAATAGCTATCGTGTCTTAATTACAATTTAAAATTATTGTACCGGTACATATAAATAGTATGTGTGTGTTATTTATATTTTTCTTAACCGTTGAGTAAAATTACAAACTAACATTATCAATGAAATTAGACATATACATACGGCATTTTACGAGTAAATTTGCCATTAATAAAAAACAATCGATGAATTGATTGTTGACAAGAAATCCTTACATAAGGTTATTTATACCGTTATCTATGTCGTAGTAAGTTTTCGTTTTCTTTAGAATCAGTTTATATAAAGTTTCAGACTATAAATGACCCACTGCTGAGCACAGGCCTCCTCTCATTACAACCAAACATACAAAAAATCAAATATTTACTCTTTATAATATTAGTTTAGATATAATAGAGATGTGTTTTTGTCGGATCCTACTAGTAAAAAATAAAAGTAAAATTGGTTGCCATGTGTCAGCGGTGTTAAAAAATTTGTCACCCTATTTCATTTCGTGGATGTCGTAAGAGTCGCTCAAGAGAAATGCCACAAAATGGTTTCTGTCTCAAAATATGCCAGATCGGTGACGGATAGCAACGTCTAAGGTGCGAAGTGTGTGGTACTGCGATCATCAATCCGCATATTCAACGTGGCAATTACAGCAAATTCTCCCAACTTACGACAAACCTTAGTTCGGCAGTGGACACTTACATGCCGTTGAAGAAGAAAAAAACAGCCTATAAATGTCCCACTGTATATAAATTTAATTTCGCAGGTTCAGATGCGTCATTCGACTATCGCCAAGAATCATCTCGTAAGGTTAGCAAAATATTATACATATTAAAAAGAATACGTTTCCGAACCACAAAAAGGCCATGGAGGCATAATAAATAATTATATCAATTGAAAAAGCAAAACAAATGAATCTTGAACGCATATTAAAGTAAGTAACTGGTTTAAGATATTTACTTTCAAGCGAACGAGCAAAGAGGGGGGCCTTTGTTTGATCGGATGAATTTTCATCTATTTGCGTAGACCCCGCACTGTTTCCCTTCATTTCACGTCTGTTATTTGATGATACTGCCATTTGGCTGAATTATTGAAGAGCTTGCCTTGTGCTCGTGAAAAGAGAAGCTTACGTTAGATCAGAATTCCATAACAATGGATTAATGACGTTTTAGTATAATTCCTTACGAACTTTGATTTTTTTAACATACGCTAATTATTAAATATAAATAAATAGAGGCAATATATTAATAAATAAACAGAGCTCATTTATTTATTTACTAAATGTGCCCCGCGGTTTTACCTGCGTATGATAAGGTCGGCTTATTATACGCAGGTGAAACCGCGACTGACACTGAGATGATTATATTTTAATTATCTATATTCATATCTTCTGAAACCAATTATCTGAAGCAAGATATCAAAATGAAATATATACGAAAATTTGAATTTAAATTTTCATTGAAATCCGTTGAGTCGTATCGAAGCCTAATCGACATTAACTTTCAGACAGACAAACAAAAACTTGATTAGGCATGGTATAAATTACCATGCCTAATCATAAATAACCATTTAATAGACATATATTTTAGTTTTATTTTTGGTATGTATATAAATAAAAATAAATCAAATCGATGAGTCTATGATATTATTTTTTTTAAATACATATATTGTTCCTTTGTCCATTAGTCCAAACGAAATAATCTTAAAAGTCTTAACGTTACTGACATAAAAAACACAAATCATAAATATAATCAAAACATAAATCTGAGCGGATCTTGGATAATAACTCTGGGACCAACTTAGTCTTTGTTCTTCGGTCATATTCCAAAAGGTTTTGCGTAGTCATGAATTTTAAATCCACACGTAGGAAGTCACAGGCAAAACACAATTAAGACATAATATATTTTATTACTATTTTTTGATTTGCCGTGAAAGAATACTGTAGCTTATCACGTCTTTAGGGTGTCGAAAGAGTGGCATAACTAACAAATAATGTAGAAAATAGATTTTTTTGCCCCACATTAGGATTTCCTCTGTACCGTGGGTTCATTTTACAGACATACATTTTACATGCGGAACCAATATCTATAGACCATGCAAATATTGGTCTCGCGACCTGCGACCCACAGCTCAGAAGCCACTGCGCCAACCGAGCCGACAGGTACAAAGTACGAGGTGCAGCGTCCTGTTTTTTTATCTGTCAAACTAAGGCGACCGACACCTGCCATTCGCAGCAACTATTTGAATGATTCCCCAAATGGAAAGCAATGGAGATGCCTATGCCTAACAGTAGATAGAAATGTACTGAAACCATTATGACTAAATTGATAATATGATGGGGTTGTGGTGATAGCCGGAAAAGCAGGTTTCGGTCCCAGAAAGTGATATAACGAAAAAGATAAAAATTGTCAGGAAATAACTTGTAAGATATAAAACAGAAGTATGCGAGGCAATAGCCTAAAGCAAACACTGTGTACTCTTTTCATTAGTCAGTCCGTATAACTGGATAGTTTGAAGGATCAACAGATCCCGGAAAATCTATATTATGTAATACAATATTTTTTTAATAGATGAATGAATATTTAAAAAAACCGATGGATGCCCTTCATTAGGATTTCTCCTGTATCGTCGGTGCGTTTACGGACATAAATTGTAAGTACACCACAACCAGACCAAACTAAAAAAAATATGTTTTTGCCCCAATGTTGCCTCCGGCTGAACTTCGAACTTAGGACCCGCGACGTAGAAGTCAGGTACTCTTACCACTAGGCCACGCAATCGTCTTGTATATAGATATACAAGATCGTATACACCAGAATTTATGAGGGTGCATTATGTATGGTGGGTGTATTCTGCGGACATAAATCGCACATGCACAAACACTCAGACACGGAAAAACATAAATATTTATTTAGTACAGGAATCGAACTCGTGCAGAACTCAATCGCTTAGCCAATGTGCTAACCGTGGTGACTTCTGCTTTTCTTAATAAAAGTCTTAGTTCTTAGAAAAATCATTGTAACATATTAATTTTCGGATTACATATTTTTTTATTTACGCTGATTCTAATTTTTATCGTTTGTATTGCTAATTTGTTAAAATAAAAATGTGTTAAGTATTGCTTTACAAAATTATGTCATTGAATAGTTTATAAATTTATTTCGGATTTAATACAAAACTTATAGCTGAACACAATGTAGTATCTATCTAATATGTATATATAATAGTATCAGTATTGTAATATTTCTATAAATACTAGTTTTAATGCTATGAATATATCGAAAAGTAGAATTTTACTAACTGTTCGTATTTTCTAATTAATGTGAACATTGTGGTAATTATTTGTTCTTATTCGCCAACCTATTTTAACGTTATTAAAAATTCTAGACTTTGTTTTGTATGTCGCAAAATTTTTAAAATATTTCTGAAATGAATACTCAAATAGTGCGACAGTAATTATTTAAAATTAGGGATGTCAACCATTTAAAAGATTATCTTCATAATTATTTTAATGTATGTCTGAATTAAATAGGAGTAATTTAATTCAGACTTAATTTTCATATGATCTCAGAAGGCAATTCCACTATCATTAAGAACAGTTCGCGAAAGAAATTTTGCAGCGACACCTGAAATATTTGAATCAAAGGGCGAGAACTAACATAATTTTGTGTGAATGGATTTAAATTGATTGCAGACTTAACTCATATGAAAAGAAAGAAAAGAACAACATGTATTATGTTTTATTGGATTCTGCTGCAATTTAGTTCAAATTTAATGATGTCTTTACCCTTTTATTTAAATTTTACGGAATCATAATTTTTCCTTTCGTGTGAAAGAAACAATGGTAACTGTAGCCTATAAAACATAAAAATATATTTCAGAAAAATATCCTTATGATAACTTATTATAGAACTAAGAAACTGCGGTATTATTATTTATTTATTAATGGAATCAGTCATTAACTATTTTCCAGTGTCAAGTATACAATCTTCAAGCAGCAAGACTTCAAAATTTTGATCGACACTAAATTGATAGTCGACTTTTGCTGAAGATTTGCTGGACTGATGGAGACAAAACGAAAAGCAAAATTTTGGTCTTGAATTGAATTTTCCAATCACTGTAAACATTCAGGAGCACTTGCTGCATAATGAACTATCAATATTAAACATCAAAACTCCCAATATACACAGAAATTGTAATATTTTAAATTATATAAAAACACTACCGCCACTACCGCTTTTCGAGTTGGTGCCAAAAGTCAGATACTACGGTAAATAGGAATAATTAGAAAAATGGTCTTCATGAAGTATTACATGTATGCTGTCTAAGTGTTTAGGACTTAGTACCACCTCGTGTCACCAGGGATGCTATCCGCTTACGAACTAACTTACTTCTAAGCCATTTATACGAGCTTCGGCGAACATTCCTGATGCGCTACAATAGCGAGGTAGTCCAAAAATGCTCTGGAATTATTGTCGTACTGTAACAGTAAAGTAACGGCCTATGAATATAAAACTACTGTTCAGGTCTCCTCACTCACTCACTTTTTATAGCACGCGCTTTAAGACTAGGCGATCTTTATCTGGATTAATTTTCATTAACTTTTTCTTACTGCATTTACAGTTTTACTCACACTCCGCCTCCTGAAGCTCTGTATGATAATCAGCTTAATTATTGATAAGCTTACTTTGTGCTACAAAGGGAGGCTTAAGCTAAATTAAGGCGTTATAGAAACGAATGTATTTACGCTTATTTAGTTCAAGAAAGTAAAAATCATCAATGTAAATGTTATTAAGTTTGTAATAGGTTTGCTTAAAAAATACTTTTAAGTAAAAATCATTTTAGCATTTTACATGAAAAAGCTAAAATTACGAAGTTAAAAAAGTATAAAGTAAAAATGTGACACATTTCTAAAAACTTGTCAAGGAGATATTATTAGATAGTCTTATGGACTGTATAGAAAATCATCATTATACATATAGAAAACAAAAATGTGTGGAAATAAATTTTAGTCTACACTCGCAAACCATATGTATTTTATATATGACATTATGTAACATGGCATTGAAAGAAAGAAATATCCCGGAGTTTCTTGTTGGTTCTTCTCTGAGAAGGTCTTCTTTTCGAACCGGTGTAGATTTTGACATTCATATGAGCTTTTAACAAGCCTAAACAGAATAAAGAAATTTTGACTTTTAAGTTTATTGAGGTGGTATTAAAGTGATATTTTGTACTTTACAGTTTTGTTCCAGATTTTCTGCATGACGGTTATCGTCATTATCATTGCAAATCATATTTTCATTACCTTATTAAGTCCTACACTAAATTGCCGATACACGGTTGTCATGCGAAAAATGCACTGCAACTTTGAGCTTCGTCATGTATATAGTGGTAGTGAAGGACTATATGCTGATTATGTATATCATCACTAGCTACCACTAGTTGTTACGAAAAACTAAGAAACAAATTGTTAACAAGTATTTTTATCTTAAATTGATTGACGAATCGAACTTAGGTAGTCAGCATTCGAGAAATTGAGTTAAATTTTGTCGTCATGTATACTTCAGTACTTATAGAGAAAAGCTCTTCAAAATAGTATGTGTAGCTAGTGATGATATACAGAATCGCATATTGCTTAAACATAACTTTAAATTCTTCTTATTTATATTAAAATTACGTTTTATTTTTAATTTTAGAATGTGAAAGATCAGTAGAACCGGTGGCCGGCAACTATTCCTATTGTTAATATTTGTTGCAGATATCCAACCAAAGGCTAGGCTCTTTCACGGTGGCAAACGGGTTACCGCATTTACCTTTTTCTTAAAAATATAAAATATTTTAATAATTTCAATATACATTTTGAGAATGAAACTGTTACTGAGGTATGAATTTACAAAAGACGTAGTTTCTATTTATTTAATTTTAACGGGAACAATTATTTTTACAGGAGCTGTTACGTTATATGTAGCGAAAGAGATATGTTAGACATTATTAAAGTGAGTATGTAGAATTCCGGTTATGGGTATTTTGGCGAATGATATTGCCAAGGAAAATGGATGGGGATCGGGTGGTCTCTCTCCTCCTCCGAGGACGTCTTCTCCTACTCGTAATATTTAGATGTCGTATATATAGTTCGCATGTCAGAAAACTTTCATAGCGCGATTATGGAATGTATGAAATATTTCTTGAGCTTCTCATGTGGCGACATAGTTGTCGCTACATCACTCCCCCGCTGTGACTGGAAGTCCTAGTTAGCGTGGAGAACTTGAGACGTCAAGCGATGAGGTGCAGTCTGGCGCTGCGGTGAACCTGTGTCCAGGTCTTCGGTGCGTCGAGACGTATGGAGACAAGTATTGATACCGCAGGAGTCAGCCTGAGGAGGGACCCGCCCTTGATGATCCTCAGTTGCTGAGAGACTAGGAAGCACGAGTTGTGCCGACAGTAGTATTGTGCTGTGACTGCGTTGGCAAAGTCGTTGTTGCTGTGGTTTGGAGAAGCTGACTGCGGATGTTCATACCGCGGTCACCAGTTTGGCGAATGATATTGCCAAGGACAAGGGTAGCTAACCGCTAGATCGGGTGGTCTGATCTGGGAAGGACGTCTCCTCCTACTAGTAATATTTAGAAGTTGTAAATATTACTAGTAGGAGGGCAGAAAACTTTCATAGCGCGATTATGGAATGTATGAAATATTTCTTGACCTTCTCATGTGGCGACATAAATGGCGCTACAGATATCAAGGCCGTTAGGCACTTTGTATGCAAAACTAAATGAATCTAACCTTTTCGTCCATATCTAATTATAAAATAGTAACGACCGCGTGGCCCCATGTTCAGAGTACCGGAATACTACGCCGCGGGTCCTGGATTCCAATTCCAGTCGGAGCCAAGCCAGTTGTCGCCGCGGTCGAAAATCAGCCTCAATATTTAAAGCTATTTAAAGGCAAAATTTATTTCTGTTTTAGATTCTGTTTTTCTCTAACTCTTATGATTGTTTAGTTATAGTCAAATAAAAACAGGGAGAAGGGCAGCAGCATCTTCCTGGAACATCTGAATAAATAAACTGCGATTGCCAACCCGCTTACCTAGCTTGGCATCTACGGCAAAATCCCCCGAAAATTAGAGTTAAAATTTTTTGGGGCAATCTATGAGGGAGGCCTATGTTCGGCAGTGGACTAGTGATAGGCTGAAATGATGATGACAGTCATTATATATTAATGTGCTCTTACAGGATTCTTGTATAATGAGGTTAAAAGTACATGAATGAGCAATATAGAGTTAAAATTTTGAAGTATATTATTAGCACTTTGTATTTATACGGACATAAAATGAAAAGTACATTTGTTGACTGTTCACTGTTTAGTTTTTTTACGGACACTGTCACATGAAGTGGGAATGCCGTGACGGGTGACATGTTTTGTAGTTTTATTTTTTTCGCGATAACTCGTTTAGCTTCCGAACGTACTCGTAGCTGTCATTTCAAATGAATTTTTTTGACAAAATAGAATAGTGGTTGATGGATACGAATACAACATGATTTTTAAATCGTGCGTTTAATAATTTTATTTATTTAGACAATTTTTATCTAGCTATATTTATTGTGATTTTTCTCCTCCTAATTGCTTAATAAATTAGTATTAAGTCAGTACGTAAGTAGCTTGGCTTTAGACCGGTGTTCACCGATCGAGTCTTAACCAACTGTTAGTTAATCAGATTGTTAATATTTAATAATGGCTTAAACAGCGTAGTAAAATTTTAATATTCACGATGATATTTTATTCAATGGTTAAGTAATCAGGGAATTTTAGTATGCTATGAATGAACCGTGATAGCTCAGAAGCCGGGCGCTCGTCTTAATTGCATAGTATATGCCTGAGTTCGATCCTCAGTGCCAGCACCTCTAAAATTGTTTTGCAATTTTAAGTGCTGATTTACCACGTTCTCAGCCATGAAAGAAAATATCGTGAGGAAACCTTGTTTGAGGAATGATAATATTTAATGATTTCTTAAATTTAGTCGAATATTACACATTTAATAAAACTAATTTTATGGATTTTATTGCGTTTAATTTTTGAACTACTTATATTACGACGTTTCGAGTGCTATACAGCACCCAAAGTCACGAGAGGACTTAGGTGACAGATCCCGATTTCATAGTTATATATATATAGTAATATAATAGTTAGTTATTATTTTTGGTTAGATTTACGCAAAATGAGCTTACAGTGTATTGAAATCTTGCAGTGGTATACTTAGTTTTCGATTTAATTTTATTAATTATAGACACTGTTAAATACTGTTAACCACGGGTTGTTAGAAAATAAATAAGAGGATCAAATTGTCGCAGTTTACCGTGACAAGTTTACGGACTTCATAAGCCTTTGAAATCATTATCATGATCTACATTTTAACCCATCACAAGACTAACGGCTGACCATAGGCCTTTCCCATTAAACTCCCCGTGGCCTCCGAATGGAGCACTCGGGGGGTCCGTTGCGCACACAAAGGGGAGGCCGTATTGGAAAGTGCGTCGTATGTTCCGGTGCGCTTTACTAGGAAGGAGAGAGGAGAGTGCTGTGGATGTGTGTGTTTCCGTGGTCCTGCCAACTTGCGGCGAGGGCTGAGCCCATGGGGTTTTAGTTGGTGAAAGTCCGACATCACCCGTCTTTGCCCATGGGCAATGCGTTATGCGTTAGACAAAGTCCTATCCCATAGATTGCTACAAACATGGTCCTGAGCCTTGCAGGTCCTTTCTTCCCCAAGCGTTATCAGTTTTACGAGCTATACCTATGGCCGGTCCATTGCCACTTTACTGGTGGTAGGATTTCTACAGGAATTCGTCTTGGTAGGTACCACCAACACAGCGCCAGTTTTTCTACCGTGAAGCAGTAGTGCGCAAACACCTGTGTTTAAGGTTTGAAAGGTACTGAGGTGTTTCAGGGTGACGGGCGCATTACGGTGCCACTCCGAAATGTTCTGGGTGATACAGCATTTGTTATGACAGCCCAACCTCTTACCATCAGGTAAACGAAAAAAAAACCTTAGCTTGCTGATCCTTAGGGCTGTGTTCTCTTCTTTTGCTGCGGATTGCTAAACATCGACAGTCTCTTATCAGAATACTGCAGAACCCCCGAGACGTCACAGATTTTCTCCCAATAATAATAAAGAGGTCGATAATAACCTAAGTCAAGTCAAGATAAGAACAAAAAAAGGAATTTTATGTTAAGGCTTTCCGACATATTGCAACCCAATAATTTTATATAACAATTGGGGTTACCTTCTTTGAATATTTTTATTCATCATCATCATTCAGCCTATTACTAGTCCACTGTTGAACATAGGCCTCCCCCATAGATTGCCACAAAAGTTTGTAACTCTCATTTTGGGGGGATTTTTCCATAGTTGCCACGCTTGGCAGGCGGGTTGGCAACCGCAGTTTATTTATTCAGATGTTCCAGGAAGATGCTGCTGCCCATTTCCTGGTTTTAATGTTCCCTCTGCCGACTTTTACGACACCCACGGGATGAGATGGGGTGGTAGATTCTCTAATCCGCTACCACACGGCAATTTATTACATTATGTATTTGCAACATATACATAAAATTAATATTTATTTTGAAAACAACAGCTTCGTAGAAGCATGTAATTACAACATACAATAACAAAAATGCCACAGAACGAAATATTCAATCTTTCTTTGTTCGTAATAGAACTAAACGTGATTTTTTCTTTTCAGGAGTGGGCTGAATGCAGGAGGCCAGATCTATGCATCGAATAGATTGCACAAAGCCAGTGGCTGACAACTGTTCCCATTGTTGGCCCATTGTTGCGGAAGGGCAACAATGGTTCGCTCTCTCGCTATGATTAATGGGTCACTGCATTTATGTCCACGTTGCAAAATATGAAAGTTATCTCAGTTTTAGGTTTTTTGTTTAAGCTGTTATCGATAAATGCATACGCGTTTTACATCTAAATTAACTCTATGTTGACAAAATATATTGAAATTTGATATATGTATTGATATTGAAAATAGAATTTAAGAGTGTGTGTAATGTTTGATTCAACTTCATAATTTTTCATTGTTCGATGGTTCATGGATACCGCTGACCAACGATGTTTGTTTTAGATAACATATTCCAGGTGGACAACGTCAAACCAGTTTTTTTTATTGTATATCCGTAATTATTAAAATATAGTGTATATTATATACCAAAGAAGCCTTTCAGATTAGATTAAATCTACAATTTTCTAGATGCAAAAACTTTTAGATTATTTAAGCCATTTAAATAGTGTTGCAATATATTTTAGGACGTTATGTCTTTCCCTTAACAAATAAAGAAGTTTCTAGAACGTAATGTCTTCTCCTTAACAACTACAGAAGCTTCTAGAACGTTATATAGAAAATGAAAGAAAAGAAAGAAAGAAAAAATTTTTTTATTCAATACTACAACACAACATACAAAAAATAAGTAAACAAAAAATACGACGTATTACATTGTCAGACGTACGTTGGGTTGTAGCAACGAAAAGGCTGTCGACTCAGCATAATGCTATGGCAGAGTTGCCACAGCGCTGTTATTCTGTCGATGCCTCAGGTTTAACGAGCAGCTTCCGGACATATTGTTAATTGACTTAGTTTAATTTAAAAGAAATAAATATGCGCACATGTACACGGATACACAAACACACACACACACATATATATATACATATATACATATACATACACACATATACATATACATACACATACATACATGCACACACATATACACATACATGCGCATGCATTATATAAAATAGAATAAAAATGCATGCGCAAATTACAAAAAAAACAAAAAGGTCTGAAATACTTACATATAAACAAAGTTATTAAATATTAAACACAAATGCAGTGTAAACAGATAACAAAAAATAAAAAGAAAAAAAAAAAGTTTCTGTATCTCTGTCACTATTCAATTTATCATGCGTAATAACCAGATTTTTAGTCTGTGCAATTATATAGTTGACACGTTTACTTTAATACGTGGCACCGAATTAAAAAAATTACTTTGTGTCATTGTTCTCTAGAAGATAAGACTTGTAACGAACAGTAAAATAAGGCTTTGTACGAATTTCTCGAAGCGGTGGCGGTAAATCGTTCCAACACTTTGTTGCCAAGTAACGAAAACTACCTCGAAACGCAGCAGTAACGTGTCCTGGGACAGCTAATAGAAACTTCGCACCACGAGTATTATGAACGTTATATTCACTAGACCATTTAAGCTTCTTATATAAATATTCCGGAGTTTTGCTTTTAATAATTCCAAATAACAGGCTAGCGAACTGCAATTTAAGCCTAGATGCCATGTTTAGTAGTTTGCCCTTATTTAGATACGATGAAACATGAGTTCTAGGAGGAATATTAAAACAGAAACGGGCACATGCGTTTTGGACCCTTTGAAGCAGTTTCATAGACCTTCCCAAAAGACAAGGACCATAAACTGATATGCAGTAATTCAATTTGGACAATATTAAAGACTCACAGAGCGTTACTCTCATATTCAGGCTCAGGTAAGCCCGTATTTTGTATAAGATCTTTAACCTATAGAAACAGGCACGTGCTATATCCAAGACATAGTTCTCAAAATGCAATAGGCCATCCATTTTGAGACCGAGGTTACGAGCCTCATCAACTTGCTCAATGATTTCCTCCTGCAGGAAAAGTATAGGTTTGGCTTCTGATATACTTTTAATCTGTGATCTTGAACCTAATATCATGAATTTTGTTTTAGCGGGGTTTAAATTGAGTGAATTATTTTTTGACCATAGTGCAATTCGTTCCAAATCTCTGTTTAGTATACTTATACTCTCAGTGGTATCATGAGGTTTGAAGGAAAGATATAACTGTAAGTCATCGGCATACATGTGGTACTGGCAGTCCTTTATTACATTAGTTAAATCGCAGCAATAAAGTAAAAAGAGGAGAGGACCCAAAATGGAGCCCTGAGGTACTCCCCTAGTAACAGGCTGTGGACTGGACTGGATGATACCCGAACCATCTGCCTTTTGCAGTTCAACTAGTTGATATCGGTCACTGAGGTAACTATCAAACCACTTTATCGCAGTACTATCAAATCCATAATAAGCCATTTTTGAGAGCAGCAAATTAATGTTTATGGAGTCAAATGCCCTGGAGTAGTCAAGGAGAACCAGGACAGTACCTTTGCCTAAATCCCTGGAAGACAACACATTATCCACAACATCAATAAGTGCCGTACAAGTGCTACGACCCTTACGAAATCCCGATTGATACTGCGGAAGAATATTATTATCTTCCAAAAATGTGCACACTTGATTGAAGACGGCTCTCTCAAGGATTTTTGACAGATAGGGCAAAATGGATATTGGTCGCAACTCATTTACATTGCTAGGATTCGATTTTTTTGGGATAGGCCGCACTAATGCTGTTTTCCATTGACTGGGAAAAATTGAACAATTAATAGACTCATTAATTATGTTAGTGATGGTATTGAGGGTATGAGGAAGTGACAGGATTACCATGTCTCTAGTCACACCGTCAATACCCTGCGCATTAGATTTTATTGCCAAAATAATATTAGCGACTGAGTCACTGCTAACTGGTTTTAGCACTAGGATTGCATCTCCATGCCTATGAAATTCGTAATAGGTGAGCTGCGACATATTGACTTTATCATTTACAGGGATGTCCAGAAAATGTGAATTGATGGTATCGGGATCATCAAAATAAGCTGGAAGCTCACCTACATCTTTGAAGTTTGGAACTACAGTGTTTTTAAGGTTCTTCCATAATTGCTTGGGTGCCATAGCTCCATTTATACTGAGCTCAAAAAAGGCTTTTTTCTCATTGAAAATGGCAGAGGTAACCATTTGTTTTAGACATTAATATTTATTTTTATTAGAAATAGTGTTACTAGAGCGATACAGGTTATAGGCATTGTTTCTGAGTTTCATCATGAAGCGCACATTACTTGTAAGCCATGGTACCGCTTTATTTTTTATTTTTAGTTTTGTAATTGGTGCATGCAAGTCAAAAATTGTGTGCATATAAACATTAAAATTACTAATCATCATATTTAAATGAAACTAAGTTTACGGATTTTATCGCGTTTAATTTTTTTACTTTTTTACTATTTATAACCCGACGTTTCGAGTGCTTTACAGCACCCATGGTCACGGGAGGACTGAGGTGACAGATGTCCTGATGTCATAGTTAACCTGGGGTACCTTCAGCTTTTAATTATTATTTTTGGGTCCGATCTACGCAGAAAGAGCTAACTGTGTCTTGAAGTCTTGCAGTGGTATGCTTGGTTTTTGATTTAAACTAAGTTTACGGATTTGATAAAATCCGTAAACTTAGTTTCATTTAAATGTGTAGTGTTCGCGTAAATATAAGAAATCATTACTAATCATCATGTCAATGGAGTGTGCTTCACTGATACTTTGCCATTTTAGAGAGATCAAATCTTTATTAAAATTGTCCAAAATTATGTTTCTTAATTGTCTACAAATAATCCATCTAGGTTTAAATTTATTTTTTTTAATTTTCACCTCAGCAGAAACTAAGGCATGCCCACCAAGTTCAGGAATGTGGTCGATATTAACTGAATGAATGTCCAGGTCTGAGCAAATTAGGTCTATTAATGTTGCGCTATGGTCAGTAAAATGGGTGGGTTGCCATACACAATTTTTTAAATTTGTAGACAATAGAAAAGCATTCAGGCTATTTACTTTAATACTATGAGACTGTAGAATATCAACATTAAAATCCCCCATAATTATACATTTATCAAAATTAGAGAAACTGGTTATAGACTCAGTGATAGCATCAAAGATATCTTTCTCTTAAGGTATTTTTAGTATTTTTAAAAAATTCTCGGCATTCTAGAATATTCAAAGGTATATATAAGTGCGACCGGAGGGCAATTCGTCTACTACTCTACTCTACTCAAAAAGAGTCTGAGTTTAGACGAGCTACAGGGCGAATCAAGACTAGCACAGAGGCAGGGCGCTCTCGTAATATGAATAAAACTTCTAAAATTTTTGTGCAATTATAAGTGCTGATTTACCACGTCCTTAGCGGTAAAAGAAAACATCGTGAGGAAACCGGCATGTCTGAGAACTAAAAAAAATCGACAATATGTGAAGTCCACCAATTCTCATTCTAGCAGCATGGAGGACCCTTCATGTCTCCAAAATCCCCTCAGAAATGCGAGGAGGCCTGTGTTCAACGGTGGGAGATTAATAGGCTGTTACTTTAAGCATAGTTGATGATGATGATGAAGAATAGAAGAACAAACACGAACACGTTTGTGTATTTGGATATCATGTTGACGGAAACACATACCGTATATTTTTATAAAATATCAGTAGAAGAATTCTGATTCAGATATAAAATAAAAATGGTTTTATTTCCCAGTATGCGGTGGTTGTGTAACTTTTCATAGAAAGTTCTCCAATAACGGCACTATGGAAACAATACAAGCAACGGAGGCGATTTGCCGGAGAGTTCATTAATAGATCCGTACCTTTGTAAAGTAACAATGTGGGAGTATTGTTCACATGTTAGCCAATCTCTCTGTTGTTGTAACATTATAGGTATGCAGCTAGTGCATGAATATATCGATTCAAACAAAATGTATAAATTTATATGGACAGATGGATTTTATTGAATACAGTGACGAAACGAGCAAAACGTTCACCTGATGGTTAGTGCAATGTCTGCCCATAACAAATGTTGTGACACCCAGAACATTTCTGTGTGACACCACACTGCACCCGTCACCCAGAGACATTAGTTCTTAGGTCTCATATGCCCAATGATTACAGGAGCCGAAATACAGTAATGTTTGCGCACTACTGTTTCACAGCAGAATAACGGGCTATGGGGTGGTACCTACCTACATAGATTCCTGCATAGAATCCTATTACCAGTCTTATGGTATGTGCCACACCTGCCCGCAACAGTTGAGGTGTCACTAAGAATTTTCTATTTGAAGATTCTATGTAGTTTAGCACCGCACTACGCTCGTCACCATGAGCCATCGATTCTTTTTTTTTATAGCAAAAAGAGGAAACGCAAGCGGCTCATCAAATGGTAAGTGATCAGGTGAGACCCGATCGTAAGTCTCATGCGCCGTGGTACTTATATTACCTTTAGTGCCTTTTAAACCGAAATACAGAAGGATTTGCACACTGCACACTGCTTGACGGCAGACTACAGGCACTGATCAGGTGGATAGGAATCCTCCCATTAGTAAAACAATATAATAAATATGATAAAATATGCTCTGTATTTAGGTTTATTAATTTAAAAATTACCGTAATTTTATTAGATTTAAATAAATTTAGATAATGTTTTTGTAAGGAAATTGTTACGATATATAATCGATTTAAGTAAACTCTTTGCCGCGTGGAGGTAGCACAATCATTCATTCTATCACGGTACCAGTCGACGACGGGGTTGTTTTAAATGTCGCCAAGTCGCTATAAATAACTCATGGTGATAACCCCTATGTAACAGTTTCGTTATTTATTTTTTGAAAAGTTTTTGAAGCCAAGTAGCGATTTTTCAAAGCGAATAAATATCTAGTTAGGTTTGCGTATCCTGAACAAAGTCACTGGGGATTTTCATCCAAAAGTACATACTCATCCTTTTCTTTGCATATTCACATATATCGTACCTACTCTTAGGCATGATATTCATTCATTAAAAAAAGTGACATACAGTAGGATTTTCTCTTGTATCGTGGGTGCTGTTTTACGGAAATACGTTTCACATACATAATACAGCCAGTCCCGAAAAGCAACAATTGTGTTTTTGCACAAATGTTGGCTCCGGCTGAGAATCCAACCCAGGAACCGCGGCGCAGAAGTCAGGTACTCGAACCACTACGCCACGCGGTATTCAAATACACGCACTATTAAAAGTTGAAGTACTTCTCTTTACTGTGTCTAATACTATTTTAAATGATTTATCTGGACTCCAGTAATGGACTATAAACAGTTTCATCATCATCATCTCAGCCTGTCACTAGTCCACTGCTGAAAATAGGTCTCCCCCGTACTACCCCCGAATGCCAAAAAAGTTAGTAGCTCTCATTTTGGGGGATTTGCCATAGTTTCATGGTTTCATTCAGTTTCATTTTGCCAAGCGTGGCGCTTGGCAACCGCTGTTTATTTATTCGTGTTCCAGAAAGATGCTGCTGCTCATCTCTTAGTTTTTATTTTTCCTCTGTCGACTTTTACGGCACCCACGGTAAGAGATGGGGTGTTAGATTCTCGTAACTACCACACGGTAAACAGTCTAAACAGTTTCACAGATGATAATGGTTGTAATATTGCGTCGAATCGGTAACCGCCGGGTAGGAATTGTTCTCGAATGGCAACCTATACCGGCATTATCAGTGTTGGGCGACCTCTCCCTCCACACTGGGTAAAGCGACAACCTGCGGGACCTAGCGGGAGGTCGATGGATACAAGTGGCTTAGAACCGTGCTTTGGGAAAGGCCTAATAACCGCATACAAATAACGCCGCGTACACACGATACACTTGCATTAGAGGGCAGTTGTTACCGCCCAGAGTTACCGACACACAAGTCGACAGTCCGAACGGAGGTCCGAATTCTCCCTTGTACGCTCATTAGATGACTCATTTATATAAGAAAACTTCAATCTCGTTACACACGCGAGAATGTCCTAAATAAGATGAGAAAGTTTAGGAGTTATAAGTGTATAAGTTTGGGTCAAAGCACAGCTATCCGATAAAGTTTTAAAAGCCAAAAAGGCTAACAGAAATAACATCTCCAGAAATGAAGGGAGAGGCTTTTGTTCTTTAGTGGACTTGTCCCAGCAGTTCGCATCCAGATTGGGCTTGCGCAGCCAACTCGGAGCAACCGCCTCAGGCCAGCCTCGTGCCACGGGCGTCGTCACGGCTCTCTTATCAGAAACGGTGATCCCCTATCAGAAATGGGGCCTTAAGGGTCGCGGGCATTCGGGATGGGGATCAGTAATCCGAATGCCCAGTAAGCCGGGGAGGATGACGTCTCAAAGTTGTCTCGAGTCATCGTGATAGCACTGAGAGACTGAAAGTGCTGGGGGCAGTGAAC
Organism: Luehdorfia chinensis; assembly: GCA_019845155.1. Taxonomy (NCBI): domain Eukaryota; kingdom Metazoa; phylum Arthropoda; class Insecta; order Lepidoptera; family Papilionidae; genus Luehdorfia; species Luehdorfia chinensis. Next base: position 248,896 of record JAHVAK010000022.1, read on the forward strand.
ACTGCTCCCCGGGGGCGCATGCAGCGTCATCGGCCTGTACATGTAGCGAAGCGTTAGAGGGACCACGGTTGCGTTCCTAACGGAGATCTCGTGACCTTTCTTAAGCGCTAATGGAGACCATCGTGGGGTTTTAGTCAGTAAGAGTCCAACATAACCCGACTGCCTACCCCCTGGCCGGTCGGGTATGCAGGGTTTCCCCACGTACAAAAAAAAGGCTTAAAGATATTGCCCCCTCCAAATGGGTTCTCGCCTTGTCGCGGCGGGGTAGCTTAGTAACTGTGTGTTGGTCACCCAGCCAGCAGGTGATGTTAAGAGGAATCCGGTCGGCCCGTGGCACGAGGTTGGCCCGAGGCGGTTACTCCGAGATGGCTGCACAATCCCAATCTGGATGCGAACTGCTGGGAGAATCAGTGCGCTGCCCTCTGCAGCCGGGGTGGAGTCGCGGGGGCAGAGGTGTGAAGGTGTATCGTTGCCTCTGTCCCTGTCATCCGCGATTCTGGTGGGGCCGTACCACGGAGGTGGTGATGGTGGACTGCAGGGCTGAGGAGTGGCGGTGTGTTGTAGCCGAGGTGGAATTGCGGGGAAAAGAGGAGTGTAAGTATTGCGTTGCCTCTCTCCCTGTCCCCCGCGACTCTGGCGGGGCAGCCGGGGCCGGGAAGAATGGTGCTTTAGAGTGCAAGTCTTCTGGCCCCGAGGCCTCCGCTAACCTCCGTCGCGGATGTTTGCGCGAGCACCCCCGTGGCCTCCCAACATGCCGCGAAGGCGAAACACTATATATCGTATATTTTCGGTGATCTGATTGCTGTTAGCATTTTTGGCTTTTACAGCTTTATCGGATACTGTGCTCGCGGGCCAGGGGCCCACGTACCAGGGGCCCACGTGCCAGAGGCCCACGTGCCAGGGGCCCGCGTGCCAGGTTAGATTTGACCCAAACATAATATAAAATAAATAAGAAAACTCCTAATTAACATCCAGATTCGGTCGCTGTCGCGTTTGCTTTGTGCACATCGCGAGGTCGAATATCTTAAAAAAAATTAAGTCATCTAATGACTATCCGAGGGAGGTTGCGGACCTCCGTTTGGGTTGTCGACTTGTATATCGGTAACTCTGGGTGGTGAGAACTGCCCTGGAACGCGGGTGAATCGTGTGTACGCGGTGTGATTGTTGACTGTTGTGCGCCGCTCACTAAAGCGGTCGTGCGTCGTTGTGCGTGTTATATTAAATCTGCTAACTGTGTGGAACTCCATAGTCGGTGCAAGTCCGACTGGGTGGGTATGTGTTAGGCATTTCCCTCATGTAAAAAAAAGCCTAAAGATACTCATGATAATGAATGGTGGTAAGTATATTACTTTTTGACACTACTTTTTTAAACTGTGACATATTTTTGCAGTTTCGTTTCATACTTAAAATATTTTCAGGTTTCTCTTTCTATAGGTTATAAATTGAATCGCCTTGTTTTAAAAGCCATTAAGCCATTAGCGTGTTATTAATTAACGAAATTATTTTCTGGCTTGAACGTATCTATATTTTCTGAAGAGCAGATGATTTCATCGCTTGAGAATACAGTTTTCGAAAAGCAAACACTGTATCGTACCTAATAATGATATCAGAATATCAAAATAAATAATTATAACAACTGAAATTACAAAATTAATTAAATAAACCTTCAACGCATATTAGAGTAACTGCTTAAAGATATTTACTTACAAGAGAACGAGCAAGGACGGCAGGCCATTGTTTGATCGGATGAATTTTCATCTATTTGAGCAGACCCCGTACTGTTTCACTTCGTTCCACGTCCGTTATTGGATGATACTGTCATTTGGCCTAATTAAAGTTTTCTTATCCTTGTAAAAAGAGATGCTTACTCATCTGATAACAAATTTTTTATCAGTTTTTATTTTTCATGTTAATACTCGTACATACACAACAAAATTTTACTCACAATAAAATTGCCAAAATAAAGAATAAAAATTTGAAAAACAGAGACAACATTAAAATGTTTGTATATACGAAGTCTCTTTTTCTGTTTCTTAATATGCAAATATTTTTCAAATATCGTCTAAGAAATTTTGTCATAGATAGTTTTGTACTGTGGTGAGTTCAGAGTATTATCCTTGATTATATTTCTTTTGAGCGCGTTTTTAATGCTAGGAATTCAAAGATAAATAAATCAGTTGTTAATAGATGTTCCTGTTTGTTTATTTTTATCGAAATTGTTTTTTTTTATTCGATGAAGTGACGAAACGAGCAAAACGTTCAACTGATGGTAAGCGCGACGTCTGCCCATAACAAATGCTGTGTCACCCAGAACATTTCTGTGTGCACCACATTGCGCCCACCACCCGGAGACATGAGCTCTTACGTCTCATATGCCCAGTGATTACGCTAGCTCTTAGTGCCCTTCAAACCGAAACACAGTAATGTTTGCACACTACTGCTTCACGGCAGAATAACTGACCCTAGGGCAGTACCTACCTAAACGGATTCCTGCATAGGAATCCTACCACCAAAATGCCGATGACCTTAATAAAATACACAAATACAAAACTTTGTTAAAAGTTTGTATTTGTGTATTGTCATTTGTACGATTTAGGCGGATGATATTGCCCTCACTCAATCCCGCTAAAACTGGCAGTCGTGGTGAGCGTGGAGATGTTGAGTGGTACAGCGATGTTGTGCAGCCTGGCGTTGCGGTGAACCTGTGTCCAGATCTACAGTGCGTCGAGACGTATGGAGACAGTGTTGGTGCCGCAGGAGTCAGCCTGAGTAGAGGGGCCGGCGTTGATGATCATTAGTGGCTGAGAAACTAGTAAGAACGCGTTGTGCCGACAGATGTCTGGTGCTGTGACGGCGACGGCTGCCGATCACGTTGTTGATGTGGTTTGGAGCTGCTGGCTGCTTGTTCATATCTTGTCGGGGTCACCATTTTGGCGGATGATATTGCCAAGGAAAAGGGTAGCTACTCGCTAGATCGGGAGGTCTGATCTGGGGAGGACGTCTCCTCTTATTAGTAATATTAAATGTTATATATATAGTTCGCATCTCAGAAACTTTCATGGCGCGATTATGGAATGTATCAGATATTTCTTGAGCTTCTCATGTGTCGACACAGATGTCACTACAAGGTTTTCAACTCGTAATGATTTTTTATTTGAAATATATATCTCCTATAACTTAAATCTACCTTCACAAGCTTTGATTAGAGGATCTATGATTCAATTAAAAATAACTCCAATGCTTTTATTTTTGATCACGGGAACAACTTGGTAGCTATAAATTAAAAGAAAAGTTAATATTGCAAATGCTATCCACTGCAGGATATAGATATCTCTCAAGTCGGGATTTCCTTTAGTTGCTGCGCTCAATTATAAAATGAATTCCGTTAGAAGTGCTCGTAAGACAGGGATAGATACAGTTGTTAATTTAAAAATGTACGTAATTCAAATGAAAATGCTGTTAATTTAAATGTAAATGTGTATAATTAAAATTAAAATGTTTTTAATTCCACTTTGTTTTCACTTTGTACCCTTTTGAATTTGATATATGATATATGGTGTATGGAGACATAAATATTTTTGCTATAATTATAATTTATCAAAATCGTATACTTATTAATAACATATATCGATCATTAAATATCGTAGTAAACATATTTTTAACATATGAGGGGACCGTTACGTCATTTCACATAATTGCGTTGTGAATGTTAAAAATGTATAAATATGAAATCACAAGCAGCCAACAGAGTGAGATTTGTGTATATCCGTATTCGGCGGTGTTGCCGTTAAGGGAGCAATCATTTCCGTTTTACGACTAGATTTTCGTTAATAAATAGATTTGTTTTTATCACGCATTCCGATAAACATTCAAAAGAAACTTAAAAATGAATTCTAAAAAATATTTTTGTCGTCTCATGTTTCGTTAAATACATAAATATTTTTAAGCAATCTAAGAACCAATGGTGATGAAAGAATAGAATAGAATAAATATTTATTCAACACAGATTATTTACTTATTACTTATTGAAAGTTTTTTTTTTATCTTCTTCTTTTTTTAAAATACACAAATCCAAAAAAAGCCTCTGTCCTTGGAAGTTCCAGTAAGAAACCCAGCAGGCAAACTTTTTTTTTCTTTTGTCATATTAAAAATAATGTACGATTGTAGTATTACAAAAATGTAGGAAAAGCTTGGCAGTGGTCACCTCATTCCCAGGGGTTATCATCATCCATGTATTTTTGAAATTAATTAAAATGAATGAATGATGCCGAAGTTCCGGCAGATTTTTGACTCAGGTAAAAACTTTTGAATTTTGTCGGAAGCTATCATCTGCGCAGGAAATATTATAGTGCCACAAGTGTACGTGCAAACACATGCACTCATTCGTCTAGCGTCCCATATAACGCTCATGCAATAAGATCGAAGATAGTAACCTATATATAGATATATATAAAAATCATTTTGCACAAACGTTGGCTGCGGTAGGAATTCGTACCCACGACTCGCGCTGCAATAGATACTCTGATCGCTCGTGGCGCTGTCGTTTACCTAACAAATAAACAATGAGTAATCTATACGTATCTACATTTACGTCTGTATGTTACGTGAGTCGTTAAGGCCCGGAATGAATTTCCACTAAATCCTTTTTTGGATTCCCGACGAGGAAATGTAATATCAGGATATTCTAAAAATTGGGAAAGTACTGAAATGTTTTTGGTTTTGCTTTTAAAAATGTAAAATTTGTTGAATAAATTGGATTACAGCTGTTTAGACTCCAAAAATTAATTTAATTTAAATATATTGTTAGCTAACTCTTTTATTAGGTGTTAGTAAATTATTGATCATATCAGCTTCACAATGATATAAAATCTCTATACATTTCTACATTATATATCCTGTACATAATAACTGTACCCTGTACATAAATACTGTAAGATTTTTACTATCACCTGTCATCCACATGGACGGACGGACGTCATAGTGGGTGCAATAGTTTTGTTGATTTATTTTTTTAAACTGGCGTGCAGTTTTCAACCGCGCTTATATTAAATTCATTAGTAAATACGCATGTACGTTATGAAGTAAACTATGCATTTGTTTAAATGCATGTTTTTTTAATTTTATGAATATGGCATGGTATATCTAACTCGTAAACTAATTAAAACATATTTTTAAGGTTTAAGTGCATTGTGTTTGTCTGATCCTATGTTATTTGACGCTGAATGCGAACATTCCACTGATCGTATTGTAAAGGCTTTTCATTCGATATTCGATACAGGCAGGAGAGGACGAGTGAGAGCCCTTGAGCTCCGGCATATGTTTATAGTACTGTTATACTATGTTCTGCATGTATTACAGTTAAGTATACTTGTGAATGTAATCGAAAGTTCTCGTTATGGTTATAATTAATCATCATCATCATTTCAGCGTATCACCAGTCCACTGCTAAACATAGGCATCCCCCATAGATTGCCACAAAAGCTTGTAGCTCTCAATTTTAGGGGGAACTTTGCCATAGTTGCCACGCTTGGCAGGCGGGTTGGCAACCGCAGTTTATTTATTGTGATGTTCCAGTAAGATGCTGCCCATCTACTGGTTTTAATTTTCCCTCTGTCGACTTTTACGACACCGACGGGATGAGATGGGGTGGTATCTTCTCTTAAGCCGCTACCACACGGCTAATTGATAAGATAAATTATTGTTGCAAATAAATATAAAGCGTTAACATAGAAAAATATTGTGTGTTTTAAAAGTTAACATGTAAGAAACAATGAAGAGATTTCATAATTTGTTTAAATTTTATCCTCCATGCCAACATTTGTAAACATTGTAAAATAGAGTTGAGAAATATATTGACGCAAACAAACACATGAAATTTATGTTGGTGTTTGCGGTTCGGAATTATTTTTTCCTGTTCTAAAGAACAGCGTTTTATTTGATAAATGCTGTTGTTTTATCAGAATAAAAGTGTTCTTTAAATTGCGCACAAATTTTTGAGAACGACAATTTTTAATTTTTTTATGGAAGTAAGTGACAAGATCAGCAAATTGTTTATCCAACGGTAAGTGCAACGTCTGCCCATAAAAGCGCTGTGTCGCCCAGGATATTTTTGTGTGGCGCTACACTGAGACATTGTATTACATGACTCGTTGCCCTGAGACAATGCTTCCTAAGTCTCAGTCACATGTCCAGTAATTACACTAGCTATCAGCACCCTTTAGATCGTAACACAGTAATGTTTGCACTCTACTACTTGATGCCAGAATAACTGGCACTGTGGTGGTACCTGCCTAGACGGATTCTTGCATAGGAATCCTACCGCCAAACCACTTTGTGGAATATGTTGTCAATACGACTTAGAGACTTCAAGAAGAGAACTTACTCGGTTAGGTTATTGTGTACGTTCATAGGCGACGATAATCACTTACTATAAATTAAGGCTCTAGCTCGTTTGCCCAAACTTTAATTAAATAATTATATGATGAAATAACGAATATAACTATATTAATTACTAGCGGTCCGCCCCGGCTTCGAACAGGACAAATAGAACAACCACAATTCCTTACACTAACATTTTTGTAGCGACTATTCTCATCGGCGGCTCTGCAGCTGGTCAGATAAGATTACGTTATTTTATCAAAATAATGTTTTATTTATGGGAACATAAGCCATGAAATATAGCCAATATTTGATGTCGTGGTAGCAAAATAAAACGACCGCTCTCGACCGCTGCGCACCTCGATGATGCCCAAGTTGCATGAAGCCGGGCAGCGGCTCGGCGTTCGAGGGACACCGAGGCCGCTGTATTTTTAGAGAGCCTTTTAAAATTTTTAAATAAAAGAAAATATATAATCAAAATCCCAAACCACTATTCAATTGTTTCTAGTTTACAAAAAATTAAATGAATTGGTAGGTTAATTGGAAGTAATATAGAACTTAGTCTAATCGCGCGTAGCCCGGGCGAGCGTATGGCTGGTCCCTCACACCGCAGCATTTTTCTTACTTTCAGCATTTTTTTACCCGTCGTAACTTCTAAACAATAGGTCCGATTCGAATAATTTAAAGAAGAATTTACATGTACATAATCAACCTTGACTATAAAACTATTTAGAAGGATAAGGATTAATATCATGATACGAATGTCATCATCGTTCGATTGCACCCGTGTTTTGACAGACTAATTTGAACAAAAAGCTGTTATTGTGACTATAATAGTTAGACATATAGCCTCGCAGACTTTTTGTGAGTAATGATGAGTACTATGAAAATGTAGTACATTATTTTCTTTATTATTAATAGTTTTTGCAACGCACGCCAAATAATGACTTTTATCAGTAAATTTTTGTTACCTTGAGTTACATCATAGAAATTTTCGTAGGAATCTAGGTCTTTTTTAAAATTAATGTTATTCGGTGATGCTGTAGTTGTATATAGGTGAAAGAATTTTTAAAATCGGTTCAGTAGTTTTCGAGTTAAATCATTACAACCAAACATACAAAAAATCAAATTTTTCCTCTTTATAATATTACTTTAGATGATTGATAATTGGCCAAAAGGTGTCCGGCAAAGCAGCTTTATTCGAGCAGAATAACGCCACAGTATTCTGTCACTGTACTCCTCATTTAATTCTTTTATTTTTTTAATTCTTAACGAAATAGGGAGTAAGATTTTGACTCGTACCATAAGGGCGGTGGGGTAGTTCGCCACTCGTTTGTCTAGTTTGGGCTATGTGCGTCCCATAAAAGGGGTAAAATGCGTGATTGTATGTATGTATATATGGTAACATAAATTAGTTACTTGACTGCAGTAATGAATAAAAGGAAACATGGAGTCAAGAAAAACAATTTACTTGTCAATTATCATCATCACTTTGTCAGTGAGATCAACCAATATCTGCAACTAACTACAATCGAAAGCATTTTGGTTGTATTTATTAATTTGATATCAACCTTACAACTACCATTATAGGGTTGTCCTAATGTGATAAAAATACTAAACATAATCGAAAATTTTGATGTACAGACAATGCAACTGACATGAATCATGCTATCTGAGCACAATAAATTCCAGCGTCAAAAATTGTTAAAAATGCTTAAATTTAATTGCTAAGGTGGACGATAGAGGGTAGTCTCGGACGACGCTTTGACAAATCTAATTGCTAAGGTGGATGATAGAGGGTATTCCGGGATGACGCCTCGATATATACTTGTCTGTACCATAATAAAACCTGCATTAAAGTGTGATATTATTCAAAGAAAATTCATCAACTCGCAACTCACTTTTTTTGTTGTTGTAGAGGCTTGATGAAGTTACTGCCTAGACGTAAATGGGTCGGCAGCCTTGATTCTTTATTCTTTATTGAAATATGATAGAGGAATCTATAGGTCACAGCAGATGGCTTGTTGCTCTAAATTCTAAAAATTTAAATCATTAATAATTAGCTTTCACAATAAAATAATCAAATCCTTAAAAACTAAAGCCACATCACCATCATCACCGTTATAATAATTTTTAAAATGAATATAAAAACTATTACCGGCTTTTATAAAAACTACTATCCATAGCTTTTAAATATCATTTAAAGTGGTTACGACATTCTAAGGACGTTGTATGGTAGTTTATTTTTTAATATAGATAATTTAGCATTAATTGTTCTAAATTTATTATACAAGATTGTAAAATTATATTTAGCTTCCAAATAAGTTCCTTCAATTAAAAAAAAAATGTTTTCAATTAAAGTTTTCAGCGATTATGACATCAAAGTTTACGACTTTAATGAACTCATAATTATGAACTCTGACTGTCCTCGCATCCAATGAGGCCCACATCAAGACACCACTTCCAAAGAAGGTCAAAATGAAATACCATTATAGTCTATGCCAGAGGCACATGTACTTATATTATAATATTTACGAATTGTCTGTTACGGTATATTTATATTATATTTATGAATTGGTACATTCGTTGATGTAAATTTAAATGTTTGGTGTTATACAAAAGCTCTTATATAAAAAAAAACTTTTACCTATAGTACATAAATACATTTTGGTCCGCGGATTGACTGTTGTGCTGACCCCGTCCTGTTATTTGGACTCTTGCTATTACCTAAACGCACATTTTTTGAATAACCTCAGAACCACCGTGACTAGAGTATAGTACATTATATAGTATATAACATGATGTGTGAAATGATTTGCTAAAAACAACAGGCGTATGTTGGAGCGCGTAAAAAATAGATTTACAACGTACTTATACCTGAAACAGTATCGGATATATCCAAATTATTTGCGTATACCATCTTTATCCGTGTTGGGCACGGTAGTTTATAACAAATTGGAGTGAGATGGAATGGATTTTTTTATTTAACAAAGTGACGAAACGAGCAAATCGTTCACCTGATGGTAAGTGCAACGTCTGCCTATAACAAATGCTGTGTCACCCAGAACATTTCTGTGTGACACCACACTGCGCTCGTCACCCAGAGAAATCACCATTCCACCAGTATTCGAGGTAAAATCAACAATCCTCAAATTATAAAATGTTTGCGTTTGTGCTGTAGTAGGATTCCTATGCAGGAATCCGTCTAGGTAGGTACCACCCCAGGGCGAGTTATTCTACCGTGAAGCAGTAGTGTGCAAACATTACTGTGTTTCGGTTTGAAGGGCACTGAGAGCTAGCGTAATCACTGGGCATATGAGACTTAAGAACTGATGTCTCAGGGTGATGGGCGCAGTGTGGTGTCACACAGAAATGTTCTGGGTGACACAGCATTTGTTATGGGCAGACATTGCACTTACCATCAGGTGAACGCTTTGCTCGTTTCGTCACTTTATCAAATAAAAAATAAAAAATGTATGTGGAGAGGCGTCGGTGTTCTTATCGTTTATCGTAGTGCCGCATGGTAAAACTAGCATGATGAACAAGGCGCCTATGATGCGCGCATTACACACACTGAATGAGACCGTAGACAGGATAGACATTTTTATGATTGCTATTTTTGGGTCAATTTTTTCGTTCTGTGTTATTTATAAGCGAGCAAGATCAATAAATGAAGTGTGTTAAAAGTAGTTTGCTAGTCAGTTAGATGACGATTATGTCACATTTTTTTAAATGTCTCAGATGAATTGTTTACAGCTTGATACCTTGATAAGCTATATTGTATATACTCGTATGTCCCAGTAGGACTGATGTTCTATGAGTTGTTTGTTTTCTCTACGAGTTTGTTTGATGTTCTTGACGATCTACTAGACACACGATTCCCATCATCTTAAATGATGTTTATCAATTTTATATCTCAACGCTTATTGTTCATTTTGGATGAAGCATGTGAGACTGTTTATTTTAATAAGAAAACGTGAAAAATAAATATTTGTAAGACTTTTACGGTCGTAAGAAACAAGTAGCCTATTTATTTTGCTTAAGTCAAAAACCCAGCTGCTGAAAGAATTAAGAAAGAGTAAAAAGCAATTACTTAAATTAGTATGAAAGTGGAAAAGTTATTCTAAGAGCCTAGAAAAATTGAAATCTTCAGGCATTAACGACAACAAATAAATCTCAAAACGGTAATGACGTTTACGACTGTCTAGAAATTTTCGATAGCTAACATTAAGTCCCATTGATTTAAAAAAAAAAATATGATCTCGAGAAAACGCTACCTCTACCACGTATACCCACAAACATTGTCTTTTACAAAAGACAACTTTGGGTATACAATTTAAGTATACATACTAGGAGCAATGATGAAGCTCATTGCAACGTGTGGGTAGACGGAGAGGCTGGCAGAGGTGCTCAAGAGGTTGGCTCTTGTCTTATCAAACATATCTTAGAAAGCCTTGATGGTAATGTGAAACATCTCATTTTATGGAGCTATTCTTGTGGTGGCCAAAACCGCAACATAAAACTAACTTTAATGCTTAATGCAATGTTGAATGAACATCCAACTTTAGTCATAATCAATTTAAGATTCCTTGAATCGGGACATAGCTTTCTTCCAAACGATACAGATTTTGGGAAGATAGAATTTGCCTTAAAACGTCAACAGAGGTTCTATACACCGGATGACTATATTCAGATTATAAAAAGTTGTAAAAAAAAGAAACCAATGCATGTACACAGAATGAAAAATGAAGATTTCTTGTCATCGTCGAATTTAGAAAAGAATTTAATACGAGTATATAGAAAGAAAAATGAAATGTTCAAAATTTATATGAAAACTTATTTACATGAAGAATATAAGGTGGTAAAAAAAAAGGTAAAAAAATGTTACAAAAGAGATAATGGAGCCACTTTGGCCAATAGGAAAACCTATCCCTGACGCAAAGTTAAAGGACTTGAAAAGCATGCTACACCTGATTCCGCAAGACTCACACGACTTTTACGTGAAGCTTGTCGGGAATGCAAATATAGAAGACGATCTTGAAGGTTTTTCAGGACACCCGGATTTTGAAGTAGAATAGATATTAGTTAAATAATTATTGGTACTCGAGTAAACATTTTTATTTCCTCTTAAACTTTGACGTATTAAATAATTATAAGAATTTCAGGTTTATTTTTTAATTTTCAATAAAATTTATAAAAGAAATGTGAGTATTTTTATTTTAACTATGAAAATATGCAAAGGTTTATTAAATTAAAAAGGAACCAATCCACACCTAAACAGTTTTGCTAAAAGGAATTACTGATATTTTTGTAATACTGTAAAATGTTAATGTTTTGCTTCAAAATTATATTAGCATACATAGAACAAAGTATTCTATACAATAATGTGAAGAAACTTTATTAAACATAATAAACAATTTCTTTCTTTACACAATTCAAACAAAAACTTTTACTCAAAACTATAATTGTGTGGATTGGTTCTGTTTTTCGTAAGTAGGTCCAATTTATCTAGCCTCTGGAGCCTTTTCGTGAAGTCTAATTAATGTTTTATTCTGCATCTTCTTTACGCCCACATATACGTACATAGCCCTGCTTCATATAGTCACGACAAATTTAAATACATTGCGGCCAATGTTGTATCCGAGAACGTTTCTGTTTAGCTGTTTATTACATAAGGTATTACATTATTTTACGGTTGTTTTTACGACGGTTGAAATATTTCGTACGTGAACTCGTAAGTCGTTTTAATAAATAGGTCGGCTGATTTTCCGTGCTTTTCAACTATATAGCGTTTTTGCTTACATTTCGCATGTTGCATGCAAATTTTCGTCTTGTATTGTCTTGGCTTTAACAAAACTATACTTTTTATCATATTATATTAACATTTCGTTTCAAGTATTTCATAGATTCCGTCTATTGCGTGGATTTGGTTATGACTGATAGTATTTGACATGTTAGTTTTGTTTATTGCTTTTTAAAAAGATTTAAATTGTAATTGTGACAAAACTCACAGGTTAATTTGTATTGCTATTTGTAAAGAAAAAAATGGGGCCATTTTAGGCCCCCTTATTATATACCGTCTATATTTATCCCACTGCTGTGCACAGACTTCCCTTCATTTTTGAAAAGGGTTTGTAGCCAGGAATACGCGATTCTTCTCCAATGTAACCTACATTGGAGAAGAATCGCGTGCGGCGCGCGCGGCGGACTTCACATGTCTCCGAAATATTTTTATTCGTCAATCCCATAGGCTTTCTCATGACATTTTACTTTATTGTAGAGCACAATAAATCTGCTCAATAACGTTAGTGGCGCCGGCACCAGTGATCGAACCTGAGTCAATTATGCGAGCAAGAGAACCCACGGCTCACATAGTTAAATAAATATTTTTTTTATAAAGACGAGGCTGCAAACGATGAAATGACTCACCTGATGGAAAGTAATCTGTAAATGTGCATAGTGATTCAATGTCAACTACCAAGATGATGTGGATAGAATTTTATGTTGTGCCGCAATATACGATGGTGAAAGTCAGCGGCTGGAACAAAACCAAACAATTCCACGGAACACTCCCAATGGTAAAAATTATACTAGCTGAGGCAGCAAAGGGAGTGCTTAAAAATGAATAGACACGACGAAGGGTTTCTTTTAGCGGTAAACGCGTAAAACTGTATCTATTTTAAGTTGAATTTTTCTTTTGGAGAACAAGGAGGTGACGGCGATAAGACTGTTGTTCGAAGGATCTGAGCGGCCGCCTTTTCAGGGATGAGCACTGAAGCTATCTTTCAAGAGTTCGGGACGACTAGAGAGTAAGAGCATCGAAACCGGGCTTCCTCTGTCATCCAGAGTTGAATGCACAAAGTGAGCCAAAAAGATCGGCTACCTTCTTTGCGGGTTGGGTCAACGAGTCGTCCTCTCTATGCAGAGATGCAAGAGAACAGAAAGCACGTCGCTTTTCGGGAACCCATGTTGAAGAAGTTAGAGCTTCTCGCCAATGCTGCCAATGTGCTCTGACTTGACTTGGCAATAATTATTTTGGAGGACCTAGAGGCCGAGTTGTATTTATTCTTGAAATCGCTGGTTTGATGATAATGTAAAGGTGATGGAAGGAACAGTAAAGAGTGAATATATAATCGGTGGAGTAAATAAATAAAGAAGCTGACGAACGTGTTTTGTGGCAATCTATGTGTGATGCATTCAGCAGGCTTGTCATGGACTGAAAATATGATAATGTTGATGAAATGTGTAATCTATAAATGAACTTAATAAAGAAATAACAAAAGCCAGCAAGTTTTATTGACAAGTACATTACTTCCTACAGTACTTTGTGATTAGTATATATATATAAGACAGAGAAAAAGACGTGTAAGTTACCACCATGTATAACTCAAGAACGGCTGGACCGATTTTTACGATTTTGGATTTGTCTGCGCCCCGAATAGAAGAATAATTATTAAAACTACGAAAAAATTCAATTATGAAGAAAACTAATTTTTTCGTATATTTTCCGTATATAGCGCCATCTGTAGTAACGCCAAGTGACTCATGATAGAAACAAAACTTATATTATTTTGTATGCATGACAGTTCTGTGACAATTAATCATTTTTATTACTTTCTGTCTCTTTCATTATCCTTTCACAGACAGCCGATTTAAGTTCGCGATCCTTTCATTGCATACCATACGTAACTTGCTTGTTTTTGGTGAAGTAATCGCTATAGCCTTTTGGCTTTTACAGCTTCATCTGATGCTGGCTTGGCTTCATCGGTGCCTGGCACGCGGCTCGCACATAAATATAAACTCCCACTAAACATCTAAATTCGGATCGTTGCGTTCGCTGCGTGCTTGCGCTACTGTGAATATCTCCATAAAATTATAATTTTAAGTCATCTACTGACCGTCCGAGGGAGGCTGCGGGCCTCTGTTCGGACTGTCGACTTGTGTGTCGGTAACTCTGGGCGGTGAGAACCGCCCTGGAACACGGGTGTATCTGGTGTACGCGGTGTTATTTACGATAGCTGCGCGCCGCTCTCTACGGCGGTCGCGCAACGTTGTGCGTGTTATGTTGAAGCTATTGACTGTGTGTACAGTGTTGCTTGGATCATGGCTGACCGTATCGTAGCCAGGGAGTGCTGAGACGTCCGTGTCGTCTAGTTCGTTTTGCGGGCGACGTTTGCGTTCGGTCGCGTTTTTATCCGATCGGTAATTCGCTGCTGTAACCACCAGTGGGTTTGGATGAACCGCGGATTTTTCGAAAAACCGCCGTGATATTTCTCTGAAGTGTTCAGAGAGTAAGGGCATTTCACAGTCGCTGTGAAGGTCTACGTTGCGTTGGTACCAGCAACGGCCTGCAGTTTCTTTATACGATTGCCCGTCGCGTGTGCAAACGCGACGCATGCATAGGCCATTACGGGTCTAATTCATATCTTGTAGAGGCGAAACCATACGTAAGTGGAACGTCTACAAATAACACTATACTCCCCCCACCCCCCCAGACATCAGTTTCATATGCCGTGTAATAACTAACACTAGTTTAGCTCTTTGGACCGAAATACAGTAATGTTTGAACACTACTATCCGACTGGTATTACGCTGGTGTACCGCTTTTTTAATATTTGCTGAAGGGACGGCAACGTATCAGCGGACTGATGCAAAACCGTCATCTTACCGTTTTACAAAGGAAAGAAGTCGCAGCTACCACAAACTGCCGAGGCTTTAGCTTGCTCAACATCGTCGGCAAACTGTATGCAAAGGTTTTGATTAAGAGAGTGATGGATGAAACTGGAGAGAAGATATGGGGTATACACGCGGGATTTAGTAGAGGAATGGGAAGCATGGATCAGGTCTTTTCCTGAAGCATAGCCGAAAAAATCTTGGCTCAAAGTCAATAGGTCTATTGCACATTCGTAGACTTGGAAAAGGCCTATGACACAGTGGTGAGGAAATTATTGTCTATGTATGGGGTGAACGGCAGCTTGATACAAGCACTGAAATCACTCATAGGAATTCCAGTGCTTATGTCAGGGTAATCGGGGCTTACACAGACTGGTTTAACATCGAAAAAGATGTTAGACAGGGATGGGTAGCTTCGCCGGTTCTGTTTAAGCTATTTGAAGAAAATTGCTTGAATTATTTGAAAGAGAGTGTTTGGATTAAGAATGAACGATCTGAACATCAAATGCCTCGTATACGCTGATGATCAGGTTATATTATCCCTGTCGGAGGAGGAGATTCAGGTGACAGGTAATATGCATGGTGCTCTACAGAGCAAAGGAATGAAAATTCATGTAGATAAGACGAAATTAAATGGTTTTTGAAAGAGAAGAAAGTATGTCGGATTGTAGAGTTCTGATTTGGAAGAAAAAGAGTGGAACAATTGAAAAAGTTTCTTCAAAATATATATACATATCTATACGCTAGCTCTCAGTGCCCTTCAAACCGAAACACAGTAATGTTTGCACACTACTATTTGGTACTACCTAGTGGTACCTGCATAGCAGGATTCCTGCATAGAAATCCTACCACCAGTACACATTTTTGCATCAATCAAAATAGATGTAAGAAAGTTTGTACGATAAAAATCATTATTATTGGCTCGAGAACGCTCGAAAATGGGTTTCTGGAGTGACTTATTTTTCGAATCAATCGTCTCAGTCGAAAACTAGTCAGAAAATATGGGTGTAAGTATGTTCGTAATAATACATTCCATTATGCCAGCAATACCAAAACAATATATACTCATACGTACACAGTGGGAACATGAAGTAACGTCGGCCATTTGTCAGCGAGTTAATTAATAGTATACATCCTTTTGTTTAACAAACAATGGGTGCATTGTTCATTAGTGATCCAATCTTCTTCATTTTGCTCTGCATACGAAGCGGAATTGCGTGGCGGTTTACGTAGTTGTATGATGCCGTTGCTTTCTGAATATTGAAATTATCCACTACAAGCAAATTGTTAAAAAAATAAAAAAATAACCATTTTTATTAATCAGAGTAGGCTAACATTTCGATGAAAGTCCTAGTTCGAGTAATGTGAGAACAAGAACCAATATGGTGATTATGGTAACCAAGAAGACGCCTGCAGAATGAAAGTTGAACGAGAAAACCCATTCACAAGAAAACGGCTTCGTTAAGAATTAATTTAGAATATCACTATAGCAATTTGGCGATGGTTTGTAACTAACAACAGTTTGAAAAAGGTAATAAACTTTTGTTTATATAAGTATATATTAGAAGCATATATTTTTAATTAATTTAATTATTTTGTAATTAAAATCTAGCGTTACTTTGCTGAAATCCATTATAATGAAGGAAATAAAGTTAATTTGTTATGATCCGCATGCAAAATTTAAAATGGTGTGTATTATCTAATTTTTAAAGAGAACCGTCCGCCCTCCCTCAAAAGCGTGCACAAGCAAACTAATACCGCCACCATATACTCACCAGATACGGACCATACAACACTACCACTAGGCAATACACACCACTGAAGTCGAGAACACGACACGTGTTTCACCTCAAAACGAGGAATTATCAAGTGATATTGACTGTATGACAGTCAGACAGTCAGTCACACAGCCGCTGACTGTCGTAGAGTTGTGAGTTGTTGAAAAAATTAACGAAACGAGCACAACTTTCACCTGATGGTAAGTGGAACGTTTGCTATTAACAAATGCTTTGTTACCCAGAACATTACTGTGTGACACCACACTGCGCTCGATGTCACCCTGAGACATCAGTTCTTAAGTCTCATATGCCCAGTAATTACACTAGCTGTCAATGCTTGCACACTAATGGTGCACGGCAGAATAACTGACCCTGTGGTGGGACGGATTCGTGGACAGTAATCCTACCACAGTCCCAGATGAAAATGTTGTGTGATGAAAATCTCTGATACTGCATCCGCCTATCACAGGTCTTATCGCATGAGGGTTACATGAGGATCGGGTAGGGCATTGTAAAAAGGAGTAAATGCTTCTGTTACTGCGCGTACACATGTGGCACTATAATATGTTCGGCGCAGTTAAAAACTTCCGACAGTATTCGGAAGTAGTCTCGCCGGAGTCATCATCATTAAACGACATGTGTATAAATAAAATCAGTTTAGTTGATTTAAAGTATAAATGAATTAATTTAAAAAAAAAAAAATTATTCTCTTCTATTTTTGCATTGTTACACTAATTTATTTCAGTATATTCTCATAAAAGCTTTCTATCACATAAAGTTTGCAAGTTATTTCTTGTCGCGAGTTCATGTCGTTAATTTTGATAATAAATTAAAGAGGACGCCTCGGGCGTCAACAAACAAGCTGATGTTACCAGCAGTAAGACATAAATTTCAAAAGGAACCGTTTAAGCCCTTGCCCTAAACTAAATTATTTTGATATTAAACTTTCTCTATATTTAAAATAAATTCCTTTTTTGCGTAAACGTGAATGTGCTTTGTTTTTATTGAAGAGTGAATTTATTATTCATTTGGAGTTGAAGTTTCATTGAATAGCAGTATACGACATGGTGGTGGCACACCATTTCATACCGTGGGCGTCGTCAGAGTTGACTGACGGAAATGCTTAGAAAATCTTTTGACTTTTACCGGAATTTGAACGGGACATACTGAAATAGACCATTTTAGTGTCATGATTTTTAAGTTCTTTATTTTCTTTCAACCGGACATAGAAAGCAAAAAAAAAACAAATGTTAATATTGAAATTTATAAGAAACTTCCAAAAAACAGGCGGCTAACTTAATATTAAAAGAAAGTTTTTAAACTTTGGTAAGCAGATAAAATAAAACGACTTTAGTTTCGGTAAATAGTAATAAGAAACATTTTTTTTAAAACGGATGTTGTTTATGGTAATCATCGTAAATCAAAAACGTTGTTGATCCTATTTTTATTTAGTTACATGTGACATTAATTGAGACATTATCTCAATTAATTGTTCATCATTAATTGAGATAATGTACTAACAAGTTTGCAAGAATTGAATTGTTAAAATATAACCTTTTTTCCATTTTGTTTCAACTGAAAACCAGTATAAATAGGATATAAGTAATAAATACTAGATGTGTGAACAGTCAGAAGGACTGCGTAACTATCAAATATTTTAATTTAAAATACGTCGTAGTCTTCCAATTGTTTAAAAAATATGTATTTTAAGTAAGCCAAGTAGATAATAAAAACTTATATATGTATACTGCATCTTCAATCAATCTAGTATATGAGTACACTGATCGTTGAATTTCTGAGTTAAGTACATATAATATGCTGTAGATACTTTACGTGATTTACTAATTTCCATTGTTTTCCACGATTGAGCCTGAACACTATATATCTTCGTATGAGAGATATGAGACTTCACATTGAAGATTGTACAAAAGCAGTAGCTGACAACGGTTCTCATTTATCCATTGTTAAAGGCACTTCAACAATGGTTTCCTATCACGCGGTGACCCATTTGTGTCCACATTGAAAAATATGAAAGTAAAATTGTTGAAAGTTTCTTGTTATTAGTACTCTCATTCAAACATCGCATGAAATTAGATTTAATTTTTCATAATAAGTATAATAATTAGTAAGAGTCGTTTTTCTCAATAAGTTCAATAACTTGTAATATATATATATATATAAAAGCGATTCACCACTGACTCATCATGATATCTCCGAAACTACAAGACTAATAGATTTTAAATTTGGCGTACGTCTTCCTTTCTCGGGTACCCACTAAGAACGGACTTTATGAACAATTAACCCTAATCACACTTCCGCCTATCACTAGACCACTGCTGAACATAGGCCGCTACAATAGATTACCACAAAAGTTTGTAGCTTTCATTTTGGGGGGATATTGCCATAGTGGCCACACTTGCAACCGTAGTTCATTTATTCAGATGTTCCATGAAGATCCTGCTGCCCATCCCCTGGTTTTAATTTTCCCTCCGTCGACTTTTACGACACCCTCGGATGAGATGGGGTGGTAGATTCACCGCTACCACACGGCACGTTCACCTTAAACGTGTATGTACTATGACTGTGTATGCATTGCGTTAGTTTTAATAAATAATAAATAAAAAAAGCGTTAGTTCGTCTAAATAAATCCAACCAAAATGTCATGTATGCTAAAAATGTCGTGTGATATGGGATACCCTTGTAATTATATACTATACTTGTAGGTAACCTAAGTGTTAGTGTCTGGGACGTACAATTTACAGGTTGATGAGGACTATAACGTTGGTTAATGGGATATTTTGGCCGTAGTTAACGTAGTTTCTGCTAGATTAAACGTTTAATATGTTCGTTTAAGATTATACGAGCTGCTTAGTTCCCGCCACAGTAAATAAACACTATATTGTAAATCAAGTCGTTATTCGAAAAGTGATTTTGGTTTGGTAAACGTTATACATTTAAATCAGTCAGAAGTTGAAGAAATTCCATAGCCTTAAGCGTTACATAGATACTTACATACAGTTAGTCCACCTTTCCATTGGCATTGGGTAGGCCCAATTTTCGTCAACACGGGAAAACGAGACGTGACGATTTGCGAACCACGTCACCGCCATTTTGGTATTTTGGTGAGTCAACACTTTTGCATCCCATTGCGTTCCCACGAGTAACTAGGGAAGATGTTGTCCACCCAAACAGAGATGAGCATGCTTGGGTAACTTTAGCCTTGTTCGTGGGTCGCCTGGTTCCAGAGGAAATCAGCACAGTAATATTTTGATTTTGTTATTGAAAGCTATAGATTTTTTCAAGCCGGGATTATACTAATAGTGTAATAGTTAAATAAAAAAATTACATACATAGTTTCAGTTGCTGGAAACTTAATTTTTTTTTAAATTTTCATCGGGTATTAGAACAAATCCTAACAGAATTGCCGAAGTTGGTCATGTTTCTGGTCCTTTTGTTTTTCTATATGTTGAGGTTGATTTTATGGGCCATACGCGATACGCAAGCCTTACCTTAATTAAACTTTACAAAAAAAAATGACCGCCTAACCACTGTCACTGATCTTTTAATAATTAAATAGAGCATCTAGCGATTCATCGGTGTTGTAGCTTGTTATTCGTGCCATGTACAGAACAATTTACATAAACAATAAATAGCTTAATAAAAGTCATTATGCCAATCAGAGCTCGGGTTACCTTCTCGTGTACTTGACATTTGCAACAATAAAGTGACAGCATTCCTTTAGAAGTAACATGTTAAGCCGGTACACCCCGAGCAATCCATTGATACTACGTCCGGTTACGGTCCACCGTTACTACACTTACTGTTGGTGAATAATAACCATCTAGTTATTATTGGGAGGATGAGGGGTTTCTCCATGAGCCTCTTCTATAAGCGGAAGACAATAGTCCGACTACCCACCTGTGGTGCTGTGGGCGGACTAATGTTGAGAGCGAGACTCACCTCTCGAGTGCAAAGAGTTATTAATTGATCTCGTTCTGTCTATCCCTGCTGGCGTAGTTGTTCTGGTTTGCTAGAAATAAAGTGAAGTAGAAAATAAGAAAAACTGAGACCACGTTTAATTTTTTTTAAGAAAGGTTGCAGAATAAAGTTTTTACGTTGATATAAAACATACGTACATACATATAGTCACGCCTTTTTCCCATATAAGGGGTAGGCAGAGGCCACAAATGTAGCTCAGTTATCGCCACCACGGGAAACGAGATGTAACAAACCACGTCACGTATCCGACTCTCCGTTGCGTTCCCACGACCAATATAGTGACAGCATTACACATTACAGTACAATACCTTCGTGGCCTCTTTCGACACCTCGGTAGGAAAGATTTAGGTGCTATTCAGTAATATAAAAGTCCTTTAAAATATATAATTTTATATTATTATGATTTATTTTGTTTTTCTGTTCTGAAACCACAGTTAAGATATGCGAATTTTAGCTCGCAGTAATATTTTAGCCAGCGGTAACATTCTTAAGGACATAAATCACGTGGGATGTTCTTATCACTGTGTAAAGTTTGTCAAACTTTATATCACAGTAAACAAGTCGAGAACTTCTGAGTTATTATGTAATACCACATTCATATGTACATTGAATGAAGAAATAGGAAATTAAATAAGAAAAATGAAGCGTTTAGTTATATTTTTTGAATACATAGAGTCCCACTATTATCCCATTGCGGTAGGCAGAGATCACATCTTTCCACTTGCTACGATCCTGATACACACCTTTCGCTTCTTCTACTTTTGACGTGGCCTTTCCTTAAAACGGCATCAATCTGATCGTAATACGTTCGTCGACGTACCGGTTTGCCCATTCACACTTGTCCCATAAATCAGTTTGTCAATCTTCCTTCCCCTTAGCATTCCTTTCTGTGTCTTTGTCACAGTCATATATTCTTTTCTTATTTTTGGAATGCTACCGTGATTTTTTATGAAAGTACTACGCCTACCCATAACCGTTTCGACAACATACAGAACTTTGCATCAGAAGGTTCTTCTTCTTCTTTTAATTCTGGCCTCTCTCAATGGAATTCTGCCAACTTCAAGCCAGTCACGGGAGTACAATAGATAATTCAAAATTTCGATCAACAGTAAAATGATAGTTGAAGATTTAACTGAAGATTTTCTGGACTGAAGGAAACAATATGAAAAGAACAATTCCGGTCTCAAATCGAATTTTTCAATTACGGCACTCTTTCACAGGCACTTGCTGCATAATGAACTATCAATATTAAACATTAAAAGTCAAGATACACACAGAAATTACAAAGTTCAATTAAAACTCAACCTTTACTTTTCCTAGTTGTCGGCAAAAGTCCCATTGAAAGGCTGTAGCGCCGCGCTGCACTCATATGCCCTCTAATGATGATGATGTCCTTCTGTCCGATTTTCGACCACGGCGACATCTTACGAATACTGCCAGAAGCTCTCAAATACGCAGGAAAAATTATAGTGCCACAAATGAACTCGCAAACGCAGGAGCACTCACACGTCCTTATTTACCCGTGCCCGATGTAACCCTCGTGCGATAAGTTCGCAGGTAGGCTAGGAAGCAGTGTCAGACACGGAGACAATAACAACACAATCAGACCTGAAAATCAACAATTTGAATTTTTTGCACAAATGCTGCCGAGCCGAAATGGCTATGATTTGAACTCAGGGCTTGTTGCCAAGAAGTCAAATACTCTGACCACTAGGCTACGCGGTCATCATCCTCTTTAATTACACTAGATTCAGGAAACCACTCGTTGATGCACCTACCACCCTGCAGGTATCCAAGCAACGGTAAATTATTAAACAGAATCAATGCGTGTTATTTGACATTTAAAATGTGACTAAAGTGTTTTAAACGCGGCTGTACAATTGGTTGGTTGACGAACTGTTTCCGTAATTGTGCATTTGTGGGTGTGACAGAGTGCGGCATGTGCGAAACGTGTGTGCATGAATTATTTTTACGTGTACGTCATATACTCGTATAAACATTATTGTCTTAAATAATTATTCATAAACATTTCACAGTCGAAACAATTATGAAGTATTATTTCCGTGTTCTGTTGAGAGCTCAAGTTTTGTACTGAGAAGTTGTGACGTTTTCTTATAACATAAATGAAAGAGTACGCCCGAAGCGTCCTTTAAGTAACAAACTGGGAATCCAACAGTTGGACGTTGTGTTAGACACTGTTTTAGATGGGCTCTTAAAGGTTTGGACATACCCTTTGAAGACTTTCGTCAAGAACTTTTGAAAGATTCCTGCTTTTCTCTATTTTTATATCCCTTTTTGTACACGATTTGGACTATTAATTTTAAACTACAAACTATTTTTATTTTTACTATTTTGATTATTATTTAATTATTAAAAATACGCACATGTACGGGTCCTCGCCTACACATTATTATACTGTGGGAGGTTGGTGCTTAAACTACGCTACGCTTTGGGTCTTTCAGGACACAATTAAAAGCTATTTAAAAAAAAAAAAGATTTATTAATATGATTCCTAAACGTATTTGGTTTTGGTTAACGCAGGTACATTATATGTTTAAAAAAATTTAAAAACAACATGATTGGTTTGGTCTCATTAACATTCAAAGGCGTGAAATCACCAAGTTTTTTCCCGGCAATGTGACATTTAAGAGTAGTGATTGAAGTAGTATATTCATGGAAAATATATATGTGCAGCCTGCTGAATTAAAAGAAAAATTACTAATCTGTTACCATTTTAGAGACGACATGGCAGAATCAACACGCAAGATAAAAGGGACGTTACGTTTAAAAAGTTTTTATCTACAACATTCTAAAGATAAGCCATTTTCTTCCTTCTCTTAATGGAAACGCTAAAAGCGGCGAAAACATTGGCAATTAATTGCACATCTTCACAATGTTTTCACCCATAAATATAAGCTAGTAAACTTTCACTGACAGCCATTTTGCGCATTTCCAGTGAATCTAATTTAGAGTGATACACGCCACAGTCGCAGACCACAATTACGTTAGTGTAGGGCGCCATAAATTTGGCAATTACTGGCTCGATGGCAAAACATGGGCATTAAGATGTTGCTTCTCGTAGTATTCTTTTTGAACTATGATAAAATGTTTATTTTAATAAAGCACGTTCTTATCGTAAATAATTCCCTTGGATATGTTTTTTGCTTAAAAGTGTACTTGTATAGAAATAAGATAGTATGAAGACATATTTCTATATTTAAGCCACATTTATTGGACTACTAACTAACCATATCGGCCAATATACACAAAGACTATTATAGATAGTTAGAAGATGTTATATTAGACTATAGGCTTACGCATACGTCGCTTTATCGGTTGCGTAGACTGCACTCGATGTTCTTCTTTATCAAGCTCAATTGTCCACAGCTGGACATAGGAATTGCTGTAATCCAGTACCAGACACTTTCCATCTTTTACGCATCAGCCAGTCACCGGTCGGTGTATTATCAGTTCGAGGTAGTTATTACAGTAAAAGTCACAGAGACACACAAATACGGTACAATGAATTACATATATAAATACAGTCACGCCTTTTTCCTATATAAGGAAGATAAGGTAGGCAGAGATCACACTCGTATTCCACTTTTCGCCCCCGCGGGAGGAGATATGACGGGTGGCGAAACATGTCGCCGCCATTTCGGTACGAGTCGAAAAAATGTTACTCCCCTTGCGTTCCAACAAGTAGTATAGTGACAGCATTGCATATTATGGTATTATTCTGCACAGATAAAGTTAGTCGCCTCATACGACACTTCGGTAGGAAAGAGGTAGATGCTAGTCTACTCTGCCGGACACACATCGGCTATAATTTGAAGTTTTAGAATTAATTGGATGAATCTTAAGTAATATTTTTCATAAGATTTACTTATTCTGAAAGATGCTACATTTTAAGCGTGCTCGGGCGGAATATAATACCACTGGCGACGACGAGACGGCAAATGTGCCAGATATTTTAACTTTCTTATAAGGAGGCTAAAGAAATATGTTTTGGCATCACACAAAATACTTTTAGCGCTATCTTAGTGAACAATATTTTAGATCTTACATGGAACTTACAAGGTATTTTTAAACCATTTTACATAAATACATATTTAAATAAAATTAAAACAATGACTTTAGTTGCAATCTTAAGCAATTTACATAAAAAAACCGCTGGGACGACTCTTGGTTTACCGGTCGTTGTACCTGCTGAGTGAGAGGTTGTGAGGTTAGGTTGTGATTTCCAGTATCAGTCGCAGCCAATATTTCTTAAACGAATGTTAAAGATATGTTATGATTGTCATGTAGCACAGTCATTGCATCGAACTGTTCATTCTTGTTATATACAGGAAATATCGGATACAGGAAAATGAAAAGGTGTTTGTGTTTGCGCTAATATGTATACATCCCTTAAGTAGAATCAAAACTAAGACGTTATCTACGTAACTTTTGAGATAATAAAAACATAACTAGTCATTACTCAGAAATTGAAATAAAACACTGCAAAACTTTGCAACCGTGGACCTTGCCGTGTGTGACCTCCGTTGTGTGGTAGCGGCTTAAAAGAATCTACCACCCCATCTCATCCCGTGGGTGTCGTAAAAGTAAGACAGAGGTAATAAAAAGGGCAGCAGAATCTTCCTCGAACATCTGATTATTCAGTACTCATAAACTGCGGTCGCCAACTCGCCTGCCGAGCGTGGCAACTATGTCAAAATCTCTCCAAAATTAAAGCTACAATATTTTATCGTAATCTATTGTGGAGGTCTATGTTCAGCAGTAGACCAATAATAGGCTGAAATAAAAAAAAATGGACCTAGAACGTGAACATTTGCATCCATGAATCATTTCAAATCAATGTCAGGGGACCTAGGTTTGTGATAGGCAACCGTTTTGAATGACCTTTTGAACTGAAGTGATAATTCGCTGGGCTATTGAAATTAAAAAAAAATCTAATTTCAATAGAGAAGATAGTTGGATACTAACACCGGCTTCGAAACCTATTATTAATTAAATTCAATAAAACAAAAGCATATCACTGCAAGTTTCCAATACACATTAAACTTATTTTGCATAGATCGGACCAAAAACAATAATTAAAAAATGAAAGCTAACCCAGAATTAATTATAACATCAGGACGTCAAACATCTAAGCTCCTTCAGTGATCATGGTTGCCGTAAATCGCACGGAACGTCGAGTTATAAATAGTTAAAAATAAAGGCGATAAAATCGTTAAAATTAGTTTTATTAAATATGAATACAAAAATAAAGTAGTTTAGAAAAGAAAGTTGGCAATTCTTCGGAAAGCGTATTTCAAAAAAACATAAATTATAAAATTCTGCAGTTGAATTTCCTTTTCAATCTTAAATAGTCTTCTACGATGCAAAATGATGTATCGTTTGGCACAACGTGTGAAGTGACAATCTCTGGCATATAAAAGGGAAAGGTTGCAGTGACAGAAGTTATCGTCATAAAAATATTTCCTTCTCCGGGATATGCTATATCTACATATTTATTATCACGTCAGGTAATTTCGTCGTAGCCAAGGAAATATGTTCTAAAGTATAATAGGAAGGTTTCTCCTTCTAACCGTTTGGAGAAGTTTTATAGCCTTAATAAAATATCATCGGCGTATAAATCATAGAGTATTACACTGTTACGACTTTCGAAATTGCTTGTCGGGTACGCGCTAATTTGTAAATAAAGTGAAATATTTGTGTTGCAAATAAGACGTCAATAGGGAAATTTGTACATTTATTACCCTCAAAGTTGTCTCACCTATTCTTTACTTCAAATAAACCTTTTGAAAATATCTTGTTAAATGCATACATTTATTTTATGACAGGCTATGCCCCGTGGTTTCACCCGCGTAAAAAATCGACCAATTGATTATTTTACAAATATTTATAGTCATATCTTCTGTACCCTACAAGATATCGAAATGGTACATAAACGAAAATTTAAGTTAAAATTCCTGTTTTAATCTACTAGTTAGCTATTTCGGAGCTTCTTCCGGACAAACTTTCAGACAGACAAAAATCTAAAAATGGTCTAAGACTTATGATCAGGCATTGTATAAATAGCAGGTGGAAGGATTCCTATGAAGGAATCCGTCTAGGTAGGTACCACCCCAGGGCCAGTTATTCTGCCGTGAAGCAGTAGTGTGCAAATGTGTTTCGGTGTGAAGGACACTGTGAGCTAGCGTAATCACAGGGCATATGAGACTTAAGAACTGATGTTTCAGGGTGATGGGCACAGTGAGGTGTCACACAGAAATGTTCTGGGTGACACAGCATTTGTTATGGACAGACGTTGCACTTACCATCAGGTGAACATTTTGCTCGTTTCATCACTTTATTCTATAAAAGAAAAGGTAACAGGTTCTGTAATTGGCACCAAATTTTTTAAAAAATAATGTGTTGAGATGATCAAAATATTCACCTGATGCTAAGTGCCTATAATAATTGCACCACACTGCGCCTGTGACTCTGAGGCATCAGTTCTTAAGTCTTATATGACCAGTAATTACAGTAGCTCTCAGTGGCCTTCAGACCGCAACACTGTAATGTTTGCACACTACTGCTTCACGACAGAATAACGGGCCCTGCGTTGGTACTAACTTAAACGGACTTTTCTTAGGAATCCTATCAGCAGCGATCTCGAGTGGCCACCTCGATGGGTAAAGCAGTGGAGGTCGTTGCCTTCCTATAGTCCGGCCGCTGAGTCAATGCACATTTGACAGTTCGTTAACTAATGTACGATATAACTTTGAAG
Organism: Luehdorfia chinensis; assembly: GCA_019845155.1. NCBI lineage: Eukaryota > Metazoa > Arthropoda > Insecta > Lepidoptera > Papilionidae > Luehdorfia > Luehdorfia chinensis. Next base: position 276,499 of record JAHVAK010000022.1, read on the forward strand.
CGGCGAACACATTACGAAGAATATATTTTAACCATGACACTGACTAAAACAAGAAATGATAAAATGACGTCAATTTACAATAAATTTACACGTTTAACTTTAAAACTGCGCCAATATGTTAAACGTCAAATGTGCATTTTCTTTTTTGTCCCCTATATCATGTTACTATCTCCTCAATATATTTTGATAATATTATAGTTAGTGTACCGTGTGGATACATTTTTTTTCAATATTCTACCACCCCATCTCATCCCTTGGATGTCGTAAAAGTCGACAGAGGGAAAGATAAAACCAGAAGATGGGCAGCAGCATCTTCCTGGAATATCTGAAAAAAATCTGCAATTTGCCAACCCGCCTGCCAAGCGTGGCAGCTATGGCAAAATCCCCCTCCATTACTTTTGTGACAATCAATGGGGGAGGTCTATGTTCAGCAGTGGACTAGTGATAGGCTGAAATGATGATAATGTTAGATTAACGTAAGATGTTTGTCAAACTTATTTTTTTTTACAATATTTAATTAATTATATATAAATACAATATATGCTTTAATTGTTAAATTAATTGTAAAAATTCTGTCAGTTTGTCAGTTCCAAAATGAAACGATATCTTCGTATAACGAGTAGCTTTGATTTCTAAATTCGTGTTTCAAATTTCAAGTGATGTCAAACGTTTGCGCGTTATGTCCATTTCATATCCAAAGGGTATTTGCTAAGGTATTAAGGTACAAATGATGAGCCTCGCATAGCCGTGCGGTTGAGGCTATTTGCAGCACAGTGCGCTGTCGCATCATTTATTCAGAGAGCTTTATCGCCATCTGCTGTCTTCCTGCTTAATTGCAGCCGAGAGTGACTGACTTTTGATAGAAATTTTTACAGTATACGAGAATAATATATGAAAGATAAGTTTTTCTTTTAACCGTCTAAAAGAAGCATGAGGTCTAGATAGTGAAAAATTTTGTATTATTCAATTTAGCCCCATCTAAAAGGAAGAATTACACTTTTTTCTTCCGTTAACAGTTTACTTACGTCATTACTTTTACACATACTCCAGCTAAATTCTTGCTGTAGCAAATATATTCATCAGCTTGACTCGAGGAGGACAACGCTCTCACGGAGTATCAGCATAATGCAGGTTTAACTCTTAAGCGTAGAGAACCGTTCACCTAATTAATAGCGATGAGATATTTCACAGACTACGGACTTACATATTTTATATCACTACGTTAATTCAATGTAAGTCTATAAATGTGCTACTGCTGAGCACACGAATCACAGGCTTTGCAGCTGGGAACAGTCCGCAACTATGTTCCAATGCGGGTAGGCGGACTTTAAATACGTACAGACACGCCTTATTCCCATTGGTAGGCAGAAGCCATTCACGTAGCCGACTTTTCGACATCGCAGGAAACGAGAGGTGACGGGTGGCGAACCGCGTCGCCGACATTTTGGTACGAGTCAAAAAATTCTTACACCCCATTGCGTTTCCACGAAAAGTATGGTGGACTTTACATGACCTCAATATATTTTTATTCCTCAGACATGTAGGTTTCTTCACGATGTTTTCCTTTACCGTTGAGCACGTGGTAAATCAGCACTTAAAATTGCAGAACAGTTATAGAGGTGCCAGCACCATGGATCGACCGACCCCTCAGCTGCCACGGCTCTCTTGCCACACATATTTATTTGAAAATTATCATCGAGTAACCGATATAATCCTTAAAATTAGCAAGCTGATGTGGCAATGGGCCGGCTATATAGCTATAGATAGCCATTGGAAAATAAAGGTTCTTAAAGGCTACCTACGGGCAAACATAGCGTTAAGTACCCCACACAAGATGGAGCGACCTACACAGTTTGCGAGAAGAGGAAAGATGCAGGCCGAGGACCGTGCTTAAAGGCAAGCTTGTGAATGTGTGTATTGTGTAGGTATACCAAAAAAAAAGTGTATTAAAAAATAAAAAATAAAAATAGTATATTTTATAACAGAAGTTATTTTGGTTGTTTGTTAATTTATTAAAAGAAAGCTCAACTAAATTGATTCAGTGCCGATTTGCATCCTTGTAGGATTCAAATGGGGCACGTTCGTTGCATTCGCATTTCAAATGAGCGTATTTTTTAGGCCGTCGGAGTACACGGGGAATTAAATTAGACCCCGAACAGCAAACTCTGTCTCGCCGACTATTTGCGTACGTGACACGACGTAGTTCGGATACACTTAGGGAAACGGACAATAAACTATTTTTAAATGTAAATTATCATATTAACTTTAATAAGTTTGTGTTAATTTTGTTATGGAAAACTACTACTAATATAAATTTAGGATAAAAATTTGAAGTTTTTAAATTGACTATAAAAAAAAATATTTACTCTCTTTTAAGAAAGACGAGATTACCGTGGAATTATAATACCACGATATGAAGGATAACTAACGTAATTTAAAAAATAACATTTGAGTTTATATAGTATTTAATAATATTTTAATTGTAAAGATGAAAACAATAAAAATAAATTTTCAAACATATCTTTAAAAGGATTCAGGTGTCAGGATACTTTCTATGATCACAGGCATAAAGATCAAAGTTTAACTGAAATAATGCTTTGGCGGATGATATTGCCAAGGAAAAGGATAGCTACACGCCAGATAGGTTGGGCTGATCTGAGGAGGACGTCTCGTCCAACTAGTAATGTTTAGATGTTGTATATATAGTTCGCATCTCAGAATACTTTCATAGTTTATAAAAATTTTTTTTTGCGGAACAGTGTAGTTTAAAAAAATACGTTCAATAAGTATTATGTAAATAAAGTACGAGTATGTTGAATAAAAATGATTCTAATATTTTTGGAGACTATTGGCTTAAATTGGAAAATATTAGTACAATCATTTTCTTTGAGGAGTGCCTCGGCGACAACAGCCACTTTTATAATAGATCCCCTTTTTGTATAAAATTATGAATACTGATTTGAATATATTCTATGAACAGAAGTACAAAGCAGGTAAATTGTCGACCATAGTGACAACTTTCGAATACTATCGGAAGCTATCGACTGCGCAGGAGATGTCATAGATGCCTGACGTACCCACGCTTGATGTAACGCGCATGTAATAAGATTGAAGGTAGGCTAGGATGCAGTTTTAGGGACTCGGGGATACACACAATAAGACCTGAAAATCAACAGTTTGTGGTTGCTACTGTGATTCGAACGAATGACCCGCGGCGCAATATTCAGATAATCTGACTGAATATTCCTTAATTAAAAGAAGACAAAAAGATAATTAGTCACAATGTCACACAGACAACAGTTCAAAGTTAGGCTTCCAATCATACTTGTAATACCATAAAGGGAGTTTGGTCAAACACTACAAAGCTCCCAGTGAAATTTCGAACTCGCACAACCGCCCTGTACTTCGTTATAGCTGCATCCAATACTCTAATTGACATATCATCGGGTGTACCGCTTCCCGCCTATGTTTCGGATTAGTGCAGGCGACAGGCGGATGGACGATCGATCCGCCAATGTAGTTTGTGCCTATTCTGATAGCGAGTTACAATAAATGGCTGTATTCTGTGAGAGCCAAATTAATCATGATAACAAAGGAATAAAATTTGATTTGCTAAGATCTGCATGCTAAATTAAAAAATATTTAAACAAGTTAGAATAATTATTAATTACTTCAATTAACTTTACTATTAACACTGGATTTATAGAGAGATTTGGTAGACACGTTTACTGTTCGGAGGATAAGCTCGAAATGACTTCGAATTTTTAAGGAAAGGCCTTGTCTCACAACCGTGAAAGTACTCACCACCGACGAACTTGTATGAAAGTGCAAATGAACGTAGATGAAGCTTTTACTATTATTACCGGTGGTAAGATTCTTATGCAGGAATCCGTCTAGGTGGGTACCACCGCAGGGCCAGTTATTGTGCCATGAAACAGTAGTGTGCATAAAATAATATTTTTTTGTCTGAAGGGCACTGAGAGCTAGTGTTATCACTGGGCATATGAGACTTAAGAACGGATGTCTCTGGGTGACAGGCGCAGTGTGGTGTCACACAAAAACATTCTGGGTGACACAGTATTTGTTATGGGCAGACGTTACAGGTATCAGGTGATTGTTTTGCTCGTCTCGACACATCATAAAATAAAAAATCTATGGCGCAGGAGGAGCATTTTTTCAAAAAAATATTGATAAGTAATTAATGGGTGATAGTTGAATTTTAATTTTTGCTTAAGAATAAAAATTTCATCAGCGTCAATTAGCCTCTTAAAAGTCCACTACTGAACATAATTCTTTCCCAATAAGAGAAAATTGACCGCAATCATCATGCTTGGCAGATAGATTAGCAATCGCAGTTCGAGACGGACCTTCACCGGTTTTCTCTTGGTTGCGCTTACAGACATAAATTGCACATAAACAAACACCCAGAGAAAACTATCCGTAGGTCACATAAATATTAATCCGTAATCAAACCCGCGACCCATAGCGTAAAAGTTAATCACTTGCGTACAGCGAGCCTATTATCACTACTATAATATTTTTGGTTCTGCATTATTCGAGATGGTTATTCCGCCAACTTTTGGAAGCCATGAGAACTTACAACACGACAAATGAAATTTCTTATACAAGTCCTTAGGTGAATACACTATTTAAACCGAAACAAACAAATAAGCCGAAAGAGAGTGAAAACACCCATCAATGCAAATAACTTTTACTATAGGGTCATGTACGAAATCGCAAAAAATCTGTTGTTGTGTTGTTGAGCTAGGAAGAATCTTGTTGGCGGACTACACATGTCTTTGAAATATTTTTTATTTCTCAAACATACAGGTTTCCTCACGATGTTTTCCTTCACTGCCGAGCACGTGGTAAATCAGCACATAAAATTGCAATTAACAATTTTATTGGTGCCGGCACCGGGAATCGAACCCAGGTCACTCGCGTACTATGAAATTTAAAGCGAGCGACTAGCCCCTGAGCTACCTCGGCTCAAGTAATTTAGTATTAATTAATAATAATTAATTATTATTTTATCCTAATTTTCTTTTTGCGTTTTCGTTGTTTGTTCATAACCAAATCATTTAAATGTACAGTGTACGTTTGTTATATTACTTACCAAACAACTTGCATATGTGAGGACCGCGTGGCCTAGTGGCCGGGGTACCTGACTTCTACTCCGCGGGCCCTGGGCTCGAATCCCAGTCGGTGCCAACATTTGTGCTTAAACACAAATTGTTGGTTTTCGGGTCTAGTTAAAATGTGATTGTGCCCGTGTCCCAGAAACTGCATTCTAACCTACCCCTAATCTTCTCGCTTACACCGGACGTGAGTAGGTCAAGCGAGTGCCTCTGTTTGCGCGAACAGTTCTAGCATTATAATACCTCTTTCGCGATCAATAGCTTAAAGATGTTAGCTAGATAGTTGATAGAAAATCAGCTAGGAAGACAACAATAAATATATGTATATAGAAGAATAATCTAAATTTAGAAAAAAAAATATTAATCAACTTCTTGTACTCCTATTAAAAAAAAGATTTCAATATGTTAAAGCTACATTTAATTATCTTCAAGCTAACAAACAAGTATCAAAGTATAACAAAACTTAGTTAAAGGCACGTAGTTATACGCCTTAGTTGTAAAGAACCTTTTAGGGTATTTACATGCCCCAAGAGGTCACAATTCTTCCATGCTTCGCGAAGCATGACCATGGTGTCACATATATTACGTGCCCTTAGTCTCCCCCAAAATACCCTCTATTATTGTCTAAAATAATATTGAGTAAATGACTTATTCTTAATAAATAAACAAAACGTAGCGTTTTCAAAAAAAATAGTTTAATAATAGTGACATGTCAATAAGTATTTTCATTTAAATTTTTCAAATCGTTGCGTCTCACTGGGATCTCCTGTGTCGTGTGTAAAGGTGTTACGATAAATTTCACATACACAAATACCCAAAACCGTAACAATATGGGTCATACAAATATTTGTTACGTACAGGAATCGAATCTGCTACCCATGATTTTACGAAGGAATGGTTGAATATTCACCTGAATATTGTGTTATTTGTAGAAACATTAAAGCAATTTTCCTGCCATGTTCTAATATTCTTCCCAATATGTCTGTGTAGTGTAGGAAGATCGTAAATGCTTTAGAAACTTACTGAATATCATATTCATTTACATCCACTGAAAACTTAAACTTAGTTTCGTTGTTAAGTTATCGCAAAGTTAGTTAAAGTTGAAAATAAGTAATACGTGGAAGTAAGTAAGAATTTTAAGACCAATTAAAGTGCTTGAATGACTTACCAATTCTAAAAGACCTCTAAAACTGAGAAGAGGCCAGTGCCCAGTTGGTACGTTAAGAGATTCTTTATGTGTAGATCCCTCAAAACCGAATCTTAGAGGATGAGTAATGGTTAAAGTTTACTTCAAAAAGTCGATTCACGTCCTTTATTAAGGGTTGCCAATCACATCGCCTCGCGCGAAATCATAACTCAGCAAGACGCCTACCCTCTCTAAATCTTCGGGGAAGCTCCATCCATTGCGTTTAATTACAGCCCGACCCCAAGCGCTCTCCTTACCTGAAGATCGTTAATCTTTCTTAAAGATATATTCCCCGCCTTAGAACAGCGTTCATTTTACGCCCTCAGCGATAATCGCTTCATGTCGCACGCTAGGCTCTAGTACAGTCTAAAGCAGCTGCTTAACCTTTGCAATAGTAGCGCTACATTCGGATCGAAGTCTTTGAACTCTCTCCCTTGTGTACGACGGTCCTTGACTTCACGTGTCTTGACTTTGATTCCGACGTTTATGTTTATTGATTAGCGAGACGATGGCGGATTTCAATAAGCTCCATTAACCAATTTCATGTTGGGTATTTCGTTGATTAAGTTGATGACGTCTCGTCTCGCAGCTTTCTAGTTAATTGGCTGGATTGGTTTTAACGTAAACGAGTGGCGTCATTTTATCAATTGAATGAAAGCAGATTTAATCTAATTATTTTTTAAAACAGGTTTTCTTTTATAACAAGAAAGTTTAAATTAATTCGTTTATTAATTGCCATGAACTTACAAAAGAGACTAATTAAATAAAAGACTGTATTAACCGAAAATAAACAAAACTTAAACATTGTCTGGTTAATTTTAAATTGAGGGCACCTTTGTACAAACAAGGATAATGCTGAAAGTTTAAAAGTTTGGCGGACAACAGCCTTTATTTTAATGTTAATTACTCAATTTGATACTTAAATTAAACATGGCATTTTTGAAATAGTAAAATAATTTTTCGATCCAATTACGTTCGGAACCTACATAAAAACTAATACTTCCTCCTTATTAAATTATAGATTTCTAGATGAGTAGTGTAACGTAAATTGAAAATGGTACTAGAACGGAAAGCATACAATTGTGGTAAAGTTTTTCTTTCCACAGCTAGTATCTCATACTTACAAACCTCGTCTTTGACACAAGTCGAACAAGAGCTGTACACACAGTCTGGCCACAGCAGGAGAGTATTGTGCAAATACATCGGACGCCCGTTCGCTTTCCAATTAAGTTCAGGAACTGTTTGTGTTCAGTTCAGGTATCATACCTGAATGCCTTTGATGTTCTCTCATATTAGTCCGGCAGTGTTTAATGTGTAACTTGCTTTTGTAATTTATGTGTTGTGAGTTCCACGTGCAATTTAATTAGCTAATGATTTCAACTGAGCTTCGACATTGATTTTATGCAAGAGTATGGGAATGTTTAAGGACTGAAATTCATTATACACAAACCGATATCAGAAATTTTAATAATTTTAGTTAATTGATCTTTCAATATCGTTATTAATATATTGCGGACGGATCTTTGAAAAACTAAGACAATTTTCAACCGACCTCTTTATTCTAAAAGCGAGGTAGCCAAAACCTTGGTGTTTTTTTACCCTAACGAAGAGTACGTGTTCTAACTAGTTGGAAAATTTATACTTCAAACGCCGTCTGCGTTTTTAAAATCGAAGACATTGAGAAGGGCCCTTCAAAGTTATTTAAATTGCGCGACAATTTTCTTGGGCTATAACGTTAAGTGGTGGAGACGTTGAAATTCCGCTAAATGAGGTTTTAAGCCTTCGTTTCATGAAAGGGATTCACAAAACAGATTTCATGCAGACAGCCCGGCGGGCGGGCACAATACCGCTGATCCCTGCCAGTTGACAACGCCTAAATTATTATATTGTTCCATGACTGTACAGCGGTTTATGACACTCGCAACGAGTGAGCTAATCTATTGTTTTACTATAGAGTGTGAGACGATCCCGTGACGTGAATTGATAGAAAATGATAATGTGAATGCCTTTACGGCCTTAATGTTGCTTGTGGCACAAAGTTATCTACAGGCAGAAAAGAGCAAATCGGAGGCGCGGACATATATACATTGGTCAAAGAAATATCTAGTTTTTTTATTCTTAAGTAGTAGTTAAATAATGATAAAAAGAAACATTGAAAAAAATCGCGTTGACTTGAGAACCTTCTCCTTTTTTCATCAGTTACAACAAGGTCTATTACGAGACATAAAATAAGTAATTTAATTTCCGTCAAGCAGTAGTGTTTGCACACTGTACTAGGTTGTACCTAGGTTAACATAGGAAAAACTAAGGTAGGTTAGCATAGGAATTCTACCAATAGTAATTATCAATGCGCCAACCATAACGTTCGTAGACACCAGCCTTTTACGGAGAAGCGTTTCAAAGGATGACCCATCACTAGATTGAGCGAACACATGTTCAAGTGTGCAGGAAGTCTCGTTTCGAGGCAATCTGTATTCAGCAGTGGACTCGCGTCGACTTGCAATGTTATGATACTAGCAGCTTTAGCAGCAGAAGTAGTAGCTTTTTTGCAAAACTGAAAAATATATTTTTTTGCTTTCAATAAACAAAAATTTAAATAGCGCTGCAAAACATTAGAAAAATTTGTAACATTTAGGCTATAAAGTAAACATAATACATTAGTTTAAGGGACTGCGTAAACAAGATTATAATTTCGGCGCTTGTTTTCAGTAATGCGATGCGAAATTTCTTTACCCGAATGAAGTACTTTGAGTTGCCGAACGTAAAACAGTTCGTTGTTAAATTTTACCTGTTTATAAGCGAAGCTAGTAAAGTCAAAACATAGTCTAGTCTAGTCTGCGTTCAAACGGAATTAACTTAAACAGCAGATGGCTTTTCGACATGCAATTATCACAAGCTAGTTGTGCTCCGCAGTTTCACCCGCGTACAATAAACCGATCACATGACTGCACCGTACGGCATGGTCCCTTGCTGACTTGAGCATTTACATGCCCCTTCTCAGTAATGTTCGGTTCTCACCGCGCAGCGCTCTCAGGCCGTAGCATGAAGTTTTTTAGCTTTGAATTTTTCTCTATATATAATAATCCAATGCAAACATACTTTTTTAAACTTAAATAATATTACCTGAGATTAGCGCGTTCAAACATACAGACTCTTCAGCTTTATTATAGCAGTAAGACTACAAATACAAGTTACCATGACATTAAGAATATGCTTGACATACGCCTCTATGAACATTGTGCCGTAATAACAACCCTTCGTAGGCAGATTGATGATCGTAGTACCAGACGCTGCAGCCCGTCAACATTTTGTGTATTCTGCTACCTCTCCGATCCGAGTTCCGATTCGATTTTCGCTAGCGTACTTGACTTTTTTTTTATTAAACTTTTTACTTCATCATCATTAATAGTCCACTACTGAACATAGACGTCCCCCATAGAATACCATAAAAGTTTGTAGCTCTTATTTTGGGAGGATTTTGGCACAGTTGCCACGCTTGGCAGGCGGGTTGGCAACCGCTGTTTTTTATTCTGATGTTCCAGGAAGATGCTGCTGCCCATCTCCTAGTTTTCTTTTTCCCTCTGTCGACTTTTACGACACCCACGGGATGAGGTGGGGTGGTAGATTCTCTGCCGCTGCCGTACTTGACTTTTTATTTTTCCATTAAAATTGTTACAAAGCGTACATTATTTGAAATGTATAATAAACCAATATTATAAAATATTCTTATAATTAAATTACCTTACTTAAATGTTATATTATAATGTGTGTATATATGTATGATTTATAAATGTTGATTAACGTCTTGAAAACTGAATCAGTTGATTCTAAAAAATGGCTACGTTTAATAAAAATATATATATATATATATTAATAAAATAACGCCTCAACGAAGTAAAGGCGGGCGCTAATAACTATAATTTAATATGAAAGAAGTCAATAAAAGCTTACTTCTTATTTATTTAATTTTTTATCCTGAATATACTCGTATGTGTATGATTTAGTACTCGTAAAACTTCCAGTGGATAGTTTTCAAAGAAGTCTGGGTTTAGCATAATGTGAAACGCTCAGTCATTCTTACGTTATCTTACAGAATATATTTCGTCGGTTACCCTATATTAATCAAGCAGTAGTTTTAGTTGGCAAAGAGTAACGTGTAAGTGGTGGGTTGATAACATCTCGATGGGTAGAGTTCGATATTTCATTTTAACTTTTGCGGATATACTTAACACATACAAGGGTTGGATAGGGGTTTGAAATCCATATGGATATATATATATATATATATGTTTATGTAATCATCAAATATCTTCTTCAACAATTTTAAGAAAATATATGGTTATTTTTTTTCCTGAATATGAATAATACTGTGTATTGCTTAAAATAATTTTATGTTAATCTACATAAAACACTCAATCAAGACAGTTTCTCGTACGCGTGGCCTAGTGGTACATGACTTTTAAGCCGCGCGTCCTGGGTTCAAATCCCAGACGGAGCTAATATAAACTTTACATGCACAACGCAACCAGGCCCGGAAACCAACAATTTGTGTTATGCACATAAAACGCACAAACGATACTGGAGAGTTCCTACTGTCGTGCATCGTGTTTTTTTTAAAGTGATGTGTAATATATTATGTGAGAATGGGTAATTCAAATTATATTACTTTATTAGGCATTTGTTGCCGTTGCCGTGTGGTAGCGTCGTTAGAGAATCTACCACCTTATCCCGTGAGTGTCATGACAGTTGACTTAAGGGAAATGCTAGGGAAATGCCAGGGAAATCGCATAGCCTCCGGTTGATGGCGGAATAACTGTCTCTTTTATGCCAGACCTAAATCATCCAGATCAGTGACGGGTAGGAGCGTCTAAGATGCGAAGTGTCTTGCATTGCGATCGCCAATCCGCCTGCCAAGCATGGGGATTACAGCAATTCCTCCCAACTTGGGAGAGGCTTATGACCAGAAGTGGACTATCACAGGTTGTTAAAGAAAAGGGCATTTGTTAAAGTATAGAACTCATCAGTGATCAGCGCGCCTGTCAACGGGTAAAGCATTATTGATGATGATGATGATGTTATCTTTTAACAATCACTGTATCTTTTAACAATTACTGGTGGTAGGATTCCTATGCAGGAATCCGTCTAGGTAGGTATTCTGCCGTGAAGCAGTAGTGTGCAAACATTACTGTGTTTCGGTTTGAAGAGCACTGAGAGCTAGCGTAATCACTGGGCATATGAGACTTGAGAACTGATGTCTCAGGGTGACGGGCGCAGTGTAGTGTCACACAGAAATGTTCTGGGTGACATAGCATTTTTATGGCTTGATGTCGCACTTTACATCAGGTGAAGGCTTTGCATATTTCGTCGCTTTATCCAATAAAAATAAATCAAAAGTGGCCATCAGCGCAGAATATATTATAATGACGTCTTCACCTTGCCGTACTTAACGTATCGCTTATTAGCTAGGAAGGAACAGATGTTGTGTCAAAGATACGAAACAATCGCAATACATTCAAACCGGAAAACCAGTACAGTCACAAAAATGAAATTGATTGAAAAATGGGATTCGAACCCATGACTCACGATTCGATCCCTGCGCGATGTTTTTTGAAATATTTTTATAAGTAGTTTTTTGTGATCGCTGAGCACGTCATAAATCAGCACCTAAAATTGCAAAACAATTTTAGAGGGTCTGCCTGCGCCGGGGGTCGAACTCAGGTCATGATGAAATTTTATACGGGAGCCGTGCTAACTTAGGGCCTAAGCTACCACGGCTCTCGCTGACTGAGAGGCCGGGCACTGTAACTAACGATATTACTAGACTTGGCGTTATTTAATGGCATATAGACTGGACAATTTATAAAACACCACTTACAAAATACTAATTTACAAATCTTAGGTGAGACATATTTAAAAAAAAAATTATAATGTCTCAGCATGACAAGCTCAGTCACACATCCTTACAATTTAAAGGTTCTAGGTGACACCATAACGGATGTTAACGTTTACCGTAAGGTTAACAACTTCCTCGACTCGTCAATTTTTACCTGAAAAATATAAAGTATAATCGAAAAGAAAAGAATCGAAATATTTTTCTCCTAAATACCTTTAAAAAGTTGTTATAAGCGGACACAGCTTGAACTAAACTGGTAAGTACAGTTAAATCCTAATAAAGCCCTAAAATAAAGTAAAGTTTCAGCCTATAAATGTCCCACTGCTGAGCACAGGCCTCCTCTCATTTCTGAGAGGGTTTTGTAGCTAGTAAGAATCCGCCACGCTGCTCCAATGCGGGTTGGCGGACTGCACATGTCTTTGAAATACTAAACATAATCTAAATAATATGTATATAATAATAAATAACATGTATAAAAAAGAATAATCATAATTAAATAATCAAACATTTATTTCTCATGAATATTTTTAAAAAGTTGCTATAAGCGAACTAAGAGGGAAAAAACCAGGAGATGGGCAACAGTATCTTTCTATACAACATCTGAATAAATAAACTGCGGTTGCCAACCCGCCTAACAAGCGTCAAAATCCCCGCCAAAATTAGGTCCACGAACTTTTGTGGCAATCTTAAGGATAAAGGAATCGGAAGGCCTTTGTTCAGCAGTGGACTGAAATTATAATGATGATGAAACTCTAAAATTTATTAAAAAGAATAATAATATTAAAAAGAATAGAACATAATTTTCTCATAAATACCTTTAAAAAGTTCCTTTAAGCGAACTCAACACGAACTTAACTTACGTACAGTCAAATCCGAATAACATAATGTAAAATGTATAAAAAAAAGAATAATAATAATTAAAAGCATAGCACATTTTATTCATAAATATAAAAAAAATTGCTATAAGCGAACTTAACTCGAACTGAACTTACGTACAGTTAAATCCGAATAAAGTCCTAATAAAATCTGAAACGTATAAAACGAGTAACCCCGGCCAAGTTCGTTCGAAACAAACACAAGTCAGTTATCTTTAGCCCTGAAGCACAGGGGAAGTTTGACAAAGCATTTATTGTTGGTAAAGACGTTGCGGGAGATCCTTAGGGCGGTCGTCCCAGCTCGGAACGATAACGAGTTCCAAAGTCGGCTCAGACATTTGCAATTTAAAAACGCACGCGCTGATCTTTACCAGGTTTTGGTTCAGTCGCTTTCATGTATGTCTGTTCTGGTCAAATTTAGTAATTGTTTTTAAACTTATTTCCCGAGGACCTTGAAACTTAAAACATAGCTTAGAACTGGCTGTCTGTTTGTTTGTTGGATATTTTTTATTAGATATTTTGCAATTGATTATAAACTATCTTTATACTTTTAGTCTGTTTTAAAAACGAGATTTTCTTTACATGAGTTGAAGCCTTTAGCGCGTGAAGTGATGCATTTAGCGGCTGAAATCGACGGTTAATCTTTAATTTAGAGACAATCCAATTTCACAAGCACAACATTACAACATTAAAACATTAAAAATATAAATTTCGTTTGTCTAACCTAATTTTTTTACAAGATACCACTGTTTCGTAATAAAGTTCCTCTGATGGAGAAGAAACAGGCGCAAGAAACTCTGTAGGTATAAAAATTTTAGTCAAAACTACATTATAAATAGATGTACATAGAAAACCAAAGCACGCTTACGATTCCTATGCTGTAATCTCTCTAGGATAGTACCACCACAAAGCCAGTTATTCTGCCATCACGCAGTAGTTTGCAATCATTAGTATGTTGCGTTCTAAACCGCACTGATGGCTAACGTAATTACTGAGCATATGACTTTAAGAACTGATATGTCAGGGTAGTGTAAGCGCAGGTGCCATACAGTAAAATGCTGGATGACACAGCATTTGTTATGGGCAAATATTGCACTTACCATAAGGTTAGCGATTTGCTTGGCTCATATGTCTATGTGGCCTAAGTAGATGAAGGACTTCTAGGCAAGAAATTCATATAGACACTGTAACCACAGGTGCAAGTTATACTGCCGCCAAGCAAATCTGCACAGAAGTACAACTCAGTAGTATAAATATGTTGCTAAACCTTAAAATAAAATTACCTTAATTTCCTCGTTCATTTCCTTTCTCATCGAAACACTGTTGTTTATTGAAGTTTCAACACCTTCCGTTGAAATAGAACCCTGTTAAAAATTCAAATAGTTAAGTTTCAAAATTTTAAAATAAATAACTTATATCAAAAACTGTCTAATTTTTATTCAATATAGATTATTACATAGTACTTATTAAATATCATTTTTTTATAGTACACTGGTTCTAAAAAAGGCTATGTTCTCGGAAGAACCAGCAAGAAACCCAGCGGTCATTTTTTTTATCTTAGACATTTGAAAAGTAATGTACAATTACAGCAGTATTATGACGGTGTACAAATAGCTTGGCAGCAAGTTACGAAACTTTTTTTTTGTGTAGGATTAAGTGAAGAGACGAGAAAAGCATTCATCTGATGGTAAGTGCATTGTTATAACCATTGTGTAATAACCACGAAATTCAAGAAGTTGTGTTTAGCACTAATGTTCGCTCCGGGTGAGATTTGAACCGGCGGCGTAGAAATTGAGTACTCTGACCACTTGTCCCCGCGGTCGTTTTTGTTTAGTAACAGATATCTATAAAATTTATCTACAAACAACATCAACAATGTCGATAAACGATTATTGTCATTGTTTTAGTCATAATCATTAGTATTATCGATATCTTGGATGTACACAACGTTATTCATAACTGGTATAACATCCCGGCACCTACCCATGCTACTTTGATCTGATAAACACAACGGTGAAGTTGTAATGTCTGAATTGAATAATAAAAATGTCCATACAAAACTTTAAAATTATTTGTTGTATAAATCTTTCTCACAACACTCAAACTCAGAAAGTCGTTGCTCCGAACCAGACAAATTCAAAATACGTTTTCTTCTCCATTTTATTTATGTTACCCTACTACGGCGCCATACTAACAGATTTCCTTAAGCTTCATGTTATCCTTTTACTTGCGAGTTCTTTCGATGGCAGCTCAATGGAAAAACGCCCAATTAAATTAATGAGTTAATTGCCTCGATCATCTGTATAACAGAGTAGTCACCTATGACTTTTAAGCCAATTCTTTAAGTGGACATATCTTCTACAGGTATCACGGTACAAGGCTCATTATATTTTTTGGGGCATATACACATCGTCCCTAAGCCCAGCCTGCCGGGATGTATAGGACATTACGAATGACCCTGTATATTTTTACTTCAATTCCATATTTTGTATTAATGTAAACAATCAATTTGTTGTAAGATATCAAATGAAAACGAAAACTTACAAGCTATTACAAAACTTGTAATATTTTATCTAATTAACATCGAAATTAAAATGGAAACAGAAAGTGCTACTTAATTCATTTTTGAAATGAAGGGTTTCTGGCGCTTGTATTGAGCAGTAATCCAAGTATCGTAATAAAGGAGCACTTTTTCGAAAATCTCCATATAAGGGAAGGTGAGCGCGATATATCAAGAGATTAGTCGTTTGCCGCTGCTGTGAGTAAAGCGTTGAATGTAAAGTGGTTGAGATAGTGATGCGATTGAATCGGTATTTGAAATATTTTTTAAAGATAAATTTGAAACTTTTAAAGCGCTCAATAAGATATTTTGGTTTACTATCCTACATAACCTTAGTAAGCGTGTAAATAAATAAAACTAACAAATCAACTAAGATCAACATTTACTCGTAACGTTGACCTACTCGTACATTGGCACGGTAGTTTTAAGATTTATAATTTTTTTTTCATAGGAGAATGTGACGAGACACAAGCATAAAGTTTACCTGGTGGTAAGTCCATCGTCTGCCCACAACAAATGCCGTCTCACCCAAAACTTTTCCCAGTGGCATCACACTGCGCCTGTCCCTCTGAGACTAGTTATTAAGCCCATGCCTAGTAGGTCTCGGTGCCATTCAGACCGAAGATTCAGTTGGGTACCACCGCACCGAATCAGTAGTGTGCAAACATTACTAGGTTTCGGTCCGAAGGGCACTGAGAGATTAATTACTAGGCATACGAGACTTAAGAAATGATGCTTCAGAGTGACGAGCGGAGTGTGGTGCCATACAGAAATATTCTGGGTAACACAGCATTTGTTATGGAAAGACGTCGCGTCGCACTAAGAAAAAAAAAACGTTATGGTGCTCTCGATTTTCGGCGCGGTGTCAACTTCTGAATACTGTCGAAATCTACACACGCCCGACGTAACGCTTTTGTGATAAGATCGGAGTTAAGCGTGGATGCACTGTCAATGAAATCACAAAACTACTAGTAAAGTAACAGCCTATAAATGTCCCACTGCTTGAGCACAGGCTTCCTCTCATTTCTGATAGGGTTTTGGAGCCGGAAAGAGTCCGCCACGCTGTTCCAATGCGGATTGGCAGACTTCACATGTCCTCGAAATATTTATTATTCCTCAGACATGCAGATTTCCTCACGATGTTTTCCTTCACCGCCGAGCACGTGGTAAATCGACACTTAAAATTGCAATTAACAATTTTAGTGGTGCCGGCACCGGGAATCGAACCCAGGTCACTCTATGAAATTTAAAGCGAGCCCCTGAGCCACCACGGCTCCATAAACTACTAGGTCTGAAATCAATCATCAAGAATTAGTGTTTATGTTGCACAAAATGTTGACTTTGGCTCGGATTCAGACCGGACTAGCAGCGTACTCTGACCATAAAGCCATGTCGACATCACATTTCATGTATATACTATTAAAATGAAATCCATTTATTTTTAAGTTTTCATTTTAATTGAACTAGCTGTGCCCCGCGGTATAATAAGCCGAACACAGGACTGCGCTCTACGGCATGGTGCCTCACTGACCTGAACATCCACGCTTCGTCCTTTCTCGGTAATTTTCGGTTCTCAGCGTTCGGCTCTTTTTTATGAAGTTTTATAGCCTGTAACCGTGGCATAAATATTTTTTCAAATGGGATAAGTATTTTCTGAGATTAGAGGTTGAATCATACAAACTCTCTAGCTTTGTTTTATATTACAAAATTATTTTTTTTAGATTTTTGACGCACAACAAGTTACGTTGCAGCTAAATACTGGCAAAAGCACATAAATAAAATTACTTAATTGAGGAATTATACATACAAACAATCATGCCTTTTTTTCTCATATAAGATTTAGGCATAGACCATATTCGTATACCACTGAGTCTCGCACACCACATTAGTCCGCGCGGAAACGGGCCCGAGTGCAAAGGGTTAACTTATTAGTGTTTAGTTATTTTCAATAAAAAAGTCTTGCCTGTACGTGATAATCGCAAGGTTTAGTAAGATTCAAAAATAAATGAAGATAGGATAAGAAAGAATTTTTAGCGATGCCTGTCCTATTAACATACACTTCAGAATTATGATTTTTTTTATTAAAACAACACACTGCGGCGAGGAGCGTATTTGTAAAAAAAACGTTTAAATTTACTTATAGAATATGCCTATTATGTATATGTAGTCAATGACGTTTTAATAGATGTTTTAGATTTATTTAAATAAAAACAAAAAAAAATGCCTTTGATTGACACTTTCATTGTTTACGACTTACCAACGAAATATCCACTTACTAAGTGGTCGAAATTCGACTGTAATTAATAAAAGTTTGAACGTTATTGAGGTTTGAATAATAATTTTTTGGCAACATTTTAAATTTCTATGGTGACAATCTCTACCGTTTTTGACATTGGCAGTATAAAAAATTCTTTTATATAAAAGGCTCTTTTCTTGAGCTCCCTAAGTCTTATCTGAACCGCTGCCGGCAGTAGATTCTATAAAGTGGTCGTGCGTGTAAAAAATTCCTCGAAAAACGCACTGTGACGGAATGCCAGCCGTCAAACTGGCGACGATGGAAGTAGTAGTAGTCCAGTTATTATATATTGTATCAAATTTTCTGTACTGGTTGGTACACAATCTTAAGCTTTGGTAAAAAATATAAGAAGGAATTTAAAAGTCTAAAACTACTTCATCGATATTTAGTGTTTAAATACGCACGTCCCTATCACTACATAAAGGAACTCCATAAGTTAACAGCTAGCCGTAGAGCCTATCATATATCAGGGTCTACGGTTGACATATTTCGATGTCATGTATGTACGCTTTGCATACACAAGCGTTTTCGTTACGACCTTAAATGTGACTTCGCAATATTGGTTTTTGTTAATAATATTACATGCATATTTTAATATTTTATAAATAAAAAATATTTGTTTCAATTTTTTTTTTGTAATAAAATATTAAAATATCAACAAATCATTTCTGAATTGCACTCATGTCTAAACAAGTAACAATCTTCACCAGTTTAGGGGATTCACCTGTAAAGTTAGTGATTTCAGCTGATTCTTAAAGATTTTTGATTATTTTCGTCGTATTTCTTTAATTAACGAAAGATCTGGTTTCGGACGAAATTGTGTATTTCAATTTAGATTTTGTAGTGGGACATTGCAAAAGACCGAAAACCTTTAATCTGTTGTTCGCTCGACTTGAATTTCATGGTATTCGAGTGGCCTGAGTTTGACCACGGTGAGGGCTTTTAGGATTGATTAGAATTGTTAATTATAATTTTAAGAACTGTTTTACCCCGTGCTCAGCGGTAAGGAACTTGTAAGTCTGAAAAATAGCAAATAATTCAACGACATATAAAGTCCGCTAATCTGCACTGGAATTGGACAGTTATACAGGCTGTTAATTTACTTTTTACTCTTAAAAGCTGAAAACAAAAAAGATATAGATTACTTTCCTTTTTTGCCGCGTCCGTGGTTTTATGTCAATATATGTTTAGTTATATGTCTTTACTGGTGGTAAGATTCCTATGCAGGAATCCGTCTAGGTAGGTACCACCCCAGGGCCAGTTATTCTGCCGTGAAGCAGTAGTGTGCAAACATTACTGTGTTTCGGTTTGAAGGGCACTGTGAGCTAGCGTAATCACTGGGTATTTGAGACTTAAGAACTGATGTCTCAGGGTGACGTGCGCAGTGTGGTGTCACACAGAAATATTCTGGCTGACACAGCATTTGTTGTGGGCGGACGTTGCACTTACCATCAGGTGAACGTTTTGGTCTTTTCGTCACTATACAATAAAAAAAAAATCCGTAAAATCCCGTTCTAAAATTAAATTGCTTTGGTAAGGCAGCCCAGCTAGATGTTTAGTCGCTAAAGTCTGTAGAAGCAAAAACATAAAATGCACACATTAAATACACACATATCTGGTGATAATTTTCAATCACGACGACAACTTCCGAATACTGTTTGAACCTGCAGATGCTGATATTCGTCCGAACTTGGCCGCGTTCATAGTTAAACCCGTGCGATAAAATTGGCGGTAGGTTAAGATGCAGTGTCTGTGACACTAGGACACAACATAGCACGACCAGACCCGAAAATAAATATTTGTAATTTTGCAAAAATGTTAAATTTGTAGGAAATCGAAACCGGGTACCGCGAAAAATCCTAGACGGATTTTGCCATATTTGCCACGCTTGGCAGGCGGGTTGGCAAGCGCAGTTTATTTATTTAGCTGTTCCAGGAATATGCTGTTGATCAAACTTATGAAAACATCATTAATATTCAACATTGTACTAGTATTTCGCACCATAACGGTAGTTTATAATGAATATCAAACGTTTGTCACAGTAAATAGAGGAGCGTTACTGGATAGAATGTATGGCAACATATAAAAAATAAATTCGGTTTCAGCTTCTAATTAGTGAGGCACTCTGCGTTCAATTAGTTCAGTCAGTAAAGGAATTTATCGTGTAGGTACGCTGACATCAGCGCAGATAAGACACTCCCAGAATATTATTCGTCCAAATTTCTACTCTATCTTTTACGTTCTACTTAAGATGGATATCAAGAAATTTTTAATGATTTCTGAATATAAAACATACACATATTTTCTTTATTTTTCTTATTTTGTTAACCTCAATTTCTCTAAACAATGTTTATTTTTTTTGAAGACAGTGACGAAACTTGCAATGTACGTTCACCTGATGGTAAGTGCAACGTCTGCCCATAAAAAATGCTGTGTAACAAAGATCATTTCTGTGTGGCACCACACAGCGCTCGTTACCATAAGAAATCACTTCTTAAGTCTCATTTGCCCTTCACACTAGCTATCAGTGAGTGAAAAAATCATTTTCGTTTTAAAGCTATTAAGGTAGTATTGCTTTAACAAGTAAAGTTTTTACTGCTGTGGGATTCCCATACAGGAATTCGTCTAGGCAGGTACCACCCCAGAGCCAGTTATTCTGCCGTGAAGCAATAATGTGTAAACATTACTGTGTTTCGGTCTGAAGAGCACTGATAGCTAGAGTAATTACTGGGCATATGCACGCAGTGTGGGGCTAAAAAGAAATATTCTGAGTACAGCATCGGCACACTGCATCTGTTATAGTTGGACGTTGGACTTACCATCAGGTGAGCGTTTGGCTCATCTCGTCACTTTATCATATAAAAAAGATATGTAAAGTACTTTTTTCTTCTGAAATCTACTGGGACCAGAATGTACATAAAAACAAAACGCGTTTATCCATTAGTGAACGCTACCGAAATCGACATGCGAATATCTAACGTTTGTTTGTTTACTCACTGTACGGCAATAGCACGCATATTTACACAGATCATTCACTTTACTGCGCCTAAATGAAAGTTCGTACCTAATAGTACTTTTTCCTGTTTTAATACGTCTGCTTCCCTCGATAAATTGCGACCTTTGTTAGGGGATGTAACTGCGAATGTTTATAGTAGTGATCCAGTCACTCCACTACCTACAACATTCCTCAGTTGCTACGATAAATATTTAACACGTTTATCTCTGTTGTTTTCCATTAAGGTGTCATTGTATAATTACATATATACATAAGATCACGACTGTATCCCATAAGGGGTAGTCAGAGACAGCAAAAACAGATGACTGCCACAATCCACTTTTCACCAAAACAATGTAATGCACTTGGTGTGATAGGTGGTGAGCCCATCGCCACCATGCGCTGATGGGTGCACAGTGCAGTTTAATTCCTTACTCGCCTTTTACGAAATCCATTGGATGAGATAGAGTGGTAGTATTCTTTTATCGAGCCGCTACCACACGGCAATAATTATAGTAGCAGTATATTACTCATATTTAGAAAACATAAGTATACAGAACGTTTAGCTGAAGGCGTATGTAGACAATTTCAAGATTTACGTACATCTTTACAAGAGGTAAAATGTGAAAATATCTTTTACTTCGTAACATACGTCTTCTTTTACAGTTGTAAATTATATGGAACTTCAATTCGAAAGTAGTTACTTTCAAAATAAATCCCATATAATTTCATCGACATTTTTTTTAAATAAATTATAAAGGACAGTTCCAGTAAAACATAATTAGTAGGTAAAAATTTTAATAAATTATAATTGTTATAAAGTTCTTAAAGAAATGATCACCACAGGTAAATTATTCCATTTAACTGGCACAGTCTGTAACATACTCGTAGATGACGATAATATAAAACGTCAGGTGTAGCCAAGGTTAAGAATCAAAACGTGCTATAAAAACAACAATCCGGGGGCCAATCGATGACGAGGGCTTCCCCGGATGTCACTCCTAAATTCTTAATACCTCACGTAACTCTCAAGATTAGGGGAGGGAAGAGACTGCACTTAACTTTTATTGTCGATGCCTTTAGTCTGTTGAGACGAGCTTCTCGATCGATGTTGTTGTAGGAGGTAAACGAGAAATGTTTGCAGTAAAAATACGTGTCTGGTCGTCCAGTTAGTTAAATACAGCTTACAATTTAATTTAACAACATGTCATATAGAATAGAAACATATATACAAATATAAGTTGCATTTTATTGTTTAATATTTTACGTTATAATATCTCGATTGCTTTTATGCACTATCAACCGGCCACTTTTAGAAATAAGACCGCCCATTGTACTGCCTTGAACTTGAAATATGCATTTGTAAATATTTTTTTTAATTTTTTTGATGAGCACTAAAGTGTATCTATCTATCTATAAGATATACAAACATTTTGACTTTATATTATTAACAACTACCTCTACCCGCGATGGACTTTTGCATTGCACGGTATTAAACTAAAATCTGTATGAAGTAAATATATATTAAGGGTATAATAAGAGTTCTGCTACGATACCATAGTGCTCTGAGGAATGTTATCAAAAAACTGCGAGTCTAACTTTTACTGGTGGTAGGATTCCTGTGCAGGAATCCGTCTAGGTCGGTACCACCCCAGGTCAGTTATTCTACCGAGAAGCAGTAGTGCGTTAACATTACTGTGTTTCGGTCTGAAGGGCACTGAGAGCTAGTGTAATCACTGATCATAAGAGACTTAAAAACTGAAGTCTGAGGGTGACAGGCGAAGTGTGGTGCTACACAGAAATAATATGGGCATACGTTGCAAAAGGTAAGCTTCACGTGAAGGTTTTGCTCATCATCAATATATCAAAAAAAAGCTAGTGTCAGTTTTGGTAGAGGTCGAGTTTAATCCGTTCGTATACACAGTAGGACAAAACTGGTACTCCTATTTCACAAATGTATATATATGTATACGATAACAGTTTATCTACACTTTGAGTTCCGCTTTGATAACTGTTGTTCGAATAAAACTAATAAATTCAAAGTTAGCAGAAAGGTCATGTGACGTCATTGATGAGTATAAAATAATATCCTAGTACTTTTTTTTCTTATTTAAAAAACATGCCCTGTACTAGGATTTCTCGTGTGTCGTAGCGTATGTGCGTTCCACAAACATAAATTACAGATGCACAGCACCACCAGACCAGAAAACCAACAATTTGTGTTTCTGCACAAATGTTTGCACCAGCTGGGATTCATACCCAAGACACTCGATGCAGAAGACCGTCGCCTATATACATATTAAGTTGAGAATATTTTTTTATTTTAGCTGACAGGTTTCTGCTAGGCTGTAGACTGTACCTGCTATATTTGACACTGCAATCTCACGATGCCATCGTCGCGAGTTCTGCGTTCGAATTCCATTAGGAGCTTACATTTGTGAAAAATCACAATTGTTGATTTTCGTGTCTAGATGTGTAGTGATTGTCTTCGTGTCGCTGAAAATAAGCAGGCAGGTTATATTCACTACGTCATTTCTTCGCCGTATGTCGATCTGTTCCCAACATTGTCGATTTAGTGTCGCAAGCTGAAATCGACACGTGTGGTATCTACTTGATGTACAAAACTTAACGCATTTCCAACTGAACCAAAATAGCTTCAAAGGACATATTCTCCGTGTCCTAAATTAATTCTGCAAAATAGATAAGGACTCACTATTCAAATAATGTAAATATTTTTATTAAAGTAAATCTTAATCATCATAATATTATGAGCCTATCTTAGTCTTCTATTGATCAAAGGCGCCCCGCAGAGATTGCCATAAAACAGGAAAATATATAATAAACAATAAATAAATACATATTTAATTAAGTAGCTCGCGTAAGTCGAAATAAGCTCAACAGACAAAATATGAAATATTACGTCTATGTCTGCTTATAAGTTAACGATTTCAACATTAATTATCTCGCATGCCTCTCGTTCGCCAGCATTTAATCCTATTCAAGGGTTGCGAGGCAAGAGTACGAGTAACTAAGCCGATTACAATATTCGACTATGAGGTCCCTAACAACGCGCCCGAGCGACTTGTTAGCGAGACTAGATTCAAGTTTGTCTTGTTATAACTCGAAAACTTCGAGGCTTAAGTATGACATACCCGACTACAAACTGCGAAGGCTTTAAACCCCGCATTGGATTTTATATACTGTTTGAAAGCTCGAAGGAAGGTAAACGGGATGTGCATGCAGACTTCTTGGAATTTGAAGTAGATACTTCACAAGATTCTGTAGTTACACTAGCTAGCTTTTGCATTGTTGTTTGTTACGAAACAATCGGAATACTTTGTTCAGTTTGTGCTGAAAGAGACAAATAATTGATAGGTAATAAATAGAAGATAGAGAGAACTATGCTTATATTGTTCAGAAGTTTTTCTTAACTAAGTTTGTGATTTTAAACAGTTACCTAATAAATAATACTTAACTTGTTTTTTCCGGTAACCAATTTGCGTCGATTCGATGACACCGATGTAGCGTAATAAAAATAAAAAATGAATGTAAGGTTACAAACAAAAACAGAAAATTAAACGCTACGTCTGCAGATACAACGTCTCGCGGTTAGGTACGGACGGATTACTATAACCTCATTAATAAAACAAGGGAACTTAAACAATAAAAATCTGAAATGATTTCTTATATTTACGCGAACACTACACATTTAAATGAAACTAATTTTACGGATTTTATCGCGTTTAATTTTTGTTATTTATACCCATGGTCACGGGGGGACTGGTGGATGGGTGCTGTAAAGCACTCGAAACGTCGGGTTATAAACAACAAAAATTAAACGCCATAAAATCAGTAAAAATCTGGGTATCTCCACTTTGTATTTACCATTTAAATTGTATAATGGAAATAGTTTATTAACAAAATTATAAGAAAAGTAATGTCAATATTATCATGAGTGTAAACTGTCCACTGCAGGTTATTGAACTTTATGGTAGATGAAATTGGAGGATATACTGAAATCAACATGTAAAGGAGATTTGCAATCGGAATATCAGCCGCGTCGCACATTGACGCACGGTACCAGTCTGTGCACTGTGTTTAGGGATGACTTTTATGCATTTTTGAGATGGGTGGGACCTACAACAAGTCAAAAGTCATGAATTTCTCTTAATCAACACTTACGAATTGTATGACATGAAAATGGGGTGGACAATTAATTACTTCTTAAACGAATTTTCTTCTTTCGTTATCGTTCCGCAAATTTTCATAGCGCCGATAGTAATTCTTTCTAGTCACGTATTTACGCAGTACACAAGGTAGCTTGAATAAAATTTTCTTTATGCGAAATAAATTCACTGGAAGGTAAATGAGAAAAACTACAAAAAACGTACGTGTTAACACAATTCCGGGACCCGCGTCACGCAGCCTCCATTGGATTTGCTTAACAAGATTAGAGAGGCGAAAAATGCCAGACAATGTCCCCGAATTAACAGTGACTGCGGATGTGGGACAAACGGTATTATTGGGCTACTTTAAATCTGTCACCCAGTGGTGAAATATTTTAACGCCATTAAAAAAAGTTACACTGAAAATCTAAGCTACAGTAAACTACAATCAGCTACTTTCTAAGATTCGTCTTAAATCGTACCACGTTGAGTAAAACTACCAACAGTTAAATTAGATCAATTGGTATCAAATATAATTTACATTTGCGATTGTTGCTACTAAGTGAAACTCCATCATTATTAATTACATTACCTATAGTTTGGTCGTTAGGGGAATAAACTCTACGTACAGTTTGAATCCCTGACGATGCCCAAAGGCGAAACCGATCGGCTTATTAAATAAATATAATAATATGTAAAGCTAGTACAAATGTAAACATGGTCCATCTCATGGTAGCTGAGTGGTCACTGTGGGTATTATGCATTACCTTATTTTTTTGTTATGAATAGACTGGATCATTTCTAATAATAATAAAGGCTTTTAAAAATATGTAGTATTTAAAACATCTAACTATCTTTCTAATAATGGGTTAACATAGACTGTGTTGATACCTTAGTCGCCTCTTACCACATTACGGTAGAAAATAGGTGCTATTGTCTATCGGCTGACTATTCTACGGGTAATGTGCGAGAGTAGGTATAAGCGTAAAATGAAATTGTGTTGTCACTTTTAAATCATAATAATAGTAGTATAACTGCTGAGCGTTAGAGCTATTAAGAGCCGATTCCGAGTAATTAATTTGTAGGTTGAGTGGACTTCTCACGACGTCGAAATAATTTTATTTATTGGTATACAGGATTCCACAAAATGTTTTCCGTCACCGCCGGGCGGGTGGTAAATAAGCACTTAAAATGGCAAGAACAATTTCAGAGATGCCGGCACCGGGTGATCAAACCCAAGTCATTTGCGAACTATGAAATTTAAGACGAGTGCTCGTCCTGTGCTACCACGGATATATGTATTTTATGTCGTAATTAATGTAAGAGTAAACCTATTTAAATATTGTTTAATGAGTAGCCGAGTTACACTCTTAGATTTATGTAAGCTTGGTAGATAATTTTAGAATCAAATGGGTTATTTGGCATGGAGGCGTTTTAATGGGAGGTAGAGGTGAGATTAGAGTTGTAACTTTTGTTAAAACGGATTTTAAACCATTTATAAACAAAATTTTCATTTCAAGCGATTGCGCTTTCATATTCAGGTTAATAAATTAATTCACGTTTACTTTTATATAATTTATTTTATATGCGGTATTTGAAGGATAATTTATCGATTTTCGTTATCAAAACTCAATAAATAATATAATGTCAATTCCCAAATAAACGCATGATTTATTTAATGCCTGATGGACCTTATCTTATCGTAGTTGAAGGGATGACCTCAATCGCTTTTTATGGAATCGCTAAACCAAACTATTAATAGGGATGTACGAAGAGCGAAAAAGAAGTGCTAGGAGATAGAATCGGCTAGAGGAAAAAATTCTAGACTACACCAATGAACTTCTACATAGTTACAGAATAGTCGCGTAAATTATAATGCTTGACGCAGCGCGATCTTTGAATACAAATATTTTTTTGTATGACTGCGCTAACTGAGTCACCCGTTTTAGCAAGCGCCTATGAAAATTAAATAAAATTTTACAGAACGAACGATGGTCGGTTTAGACCACGACGAAAACTTCCAACTACTAATAGAGATATAAGATATTTCATAGTTCAAAAGTCTTAGACTGTGTGGTGGCGACATTGGATAATCAATTTATTTATTTATTGCTGATAATAACGTATGTTGGGTGTTGCAATCTGCTACCCCATTGCCCCAAAAGTCGACTAAGGGCAATGCCAGAAAAATCATAGCCTCTGCTATCGAAATTATAAATAAAAATTTTAGGATCTGGCATAATTGTTATACAATTGACTGGTTGGTATCAGGCAGCAGTGTCTACGGTGCGATATGTTACGGCAAATTCCCCCAACTTGGGAGAGATCTATGTCCAGCAGTAAACTTTTCATCCATCCATTCCATTCCATCCATCCATCCATCCATTTCAGCCTACCATTAGTCCACTGCTGAACATAGGCCTCCCCCATAGAGTGCAACAAAAGTTTGTAGCTCTCATTTTGGGGAGATTTTGCCATAGTTGCCACGCTTGGCAGGCGGGTTGGCAACCGCAGTTTATTTATTATGATGTTCCAGGAAGATGCTGCTGCCCATCTTCTGCTTTTAATTTTCCTTCTGTCGACTTTTACGACACCCACGGGACGAGATGGGGTGGTAGATTCTCTTAAGCCGCTACCACACGGCAAGTAAACTTTTTACAGGCCGAAAAAGGAATCATATGCAGGTGTGTAGTCCCTGTTATTCTACCATCAAGCAATAATGTCTATACCTAGCAATATCTAGTGCTGTTTTGGTCTGAAGGGCACGGCAAACTTTTGCAATTACAGGGCACATGAGATTTAAGAACTGTTGTCATAGTCTGACGAGCGTATTGCGGCGCCATACACAACTTTGCAATTTAATGTTCTGGGTGTTACAGCAGCTGTTATGGATATACGTTCCACTTGCCATTAGATGAACGAAAAACCCACACGAATAAACACAGTAATGTATGCACACCACTGCTTCATAGAAAACAGTAATAACAGGCAGAATAAGTGGCACTGCGGTGGACCTAATCACCAGTAATCACCAATTGAAAAATAATTAAGTAAAGTTTCAGCCTATAAATGTCCCACTGCTGAGCACAGGCCTCCTCTCATTTCTGAGAGGATTTTGGAGCTAGGAAGAATCCGCCACGCTGCTCCAATGCGGGTTGGCGGACTTCACATGTCCTCTAAATATTTCTATTCCTCGGACATGCAGGTTTCCTCACGATGTTTTCCTTCACCGCTAAGCACGTGGAAAAATAATTATGACAAACGTTATTTCTAAAAGTTCTTTATATTACTTTTAACGATCATGCACTACGATCAAATGTATAAAACGAAATCGATTAGCGAGTGTGTATTAAAATTTAACGGCAATTAAGTAACAGTTGGATATGGGGAAAAAAACGTTTGATGATACAAATTGAAACGAACCCCCCCTTTGGGACGACCGGTCACTGATAGAAACGATTTTACTGTGTAAATAATCCAAAAATAACGAGCTAGCAATTAAATACAGCTTTGAGACAAATATTGGTGGCGCAGAGTCGAAGCTCAGATCAAAGGAAGGAGAGATACGCGTGTCATTCATTATAGATAAGCCTTTCTGCATACTTGTCAATACATATAAGCCAAATATAATGTCTGGCGGTTATAATTGAACGTTAGGAATACATATTTATATTTATGAATTGGTTGTTAGATTACAGATTTAATTTAAATATTCATTCATTTATTATTATATTTTTGTAAACAAACTATACGGGCAAACAAGTTATTTTTTAAAATTGTAAATGACGAGACGAGATAGTTGTTCACTTGATAGTAAGTCATACGCCTGCGTATAATAATTGCGGAGTCATCCAAAACTTTGCAATGGTTAGTAACCTTGAGACATTAGTTCTTAAGTGTTTTATGCCCAGGGACTAACCACCACCACAGGCAGTATCTAGTATACTGCCTTCACACTGCCGTGTGGTGGCGGCGTAAGAGAGTCTACCACTCCATATTATCCATCTTGTTGTTATTTTTTATAATGATATAATTATGGGCACACTTATAGTTCATATGTTTATTATTTGGCGAATAACTCAGTTAAATATAGTGTAAATGAAGTTTTTGCGTTAGTTATTTTTGCTTGTTTTTACGAAAAATATCACGAACTCACAAAAATATTCAGTAAAAGCTTTAAAGGTGAGCTTAAACTAGTGTATCCACCAAGTTTACCAATCCGTCGCTTGGTAACTGGCAGAGCAATTACTTGCTTAGACACTTTAAAATTCCACCAACATTCGGGAAATGGAAACGTCAAGCGAGATCTAAAGCAAATCCACGTTGGTAACTCCATGATTTCTCTTTATAATTTGATATAAACTAATATTGAATGTTTAACTATCCTTTACCTAGCAAAGATAATTTAAAACATTTAAAAATTACTTTACTTTTAAAAAGTATTACAAATATTTTTGGTTTTTAAATCTAGCATTCGCTTTCGCTTGATCCACAGAACAATATAAGATAGGAAAGAAGTGCTAAGTATACGTCGTTCGCGTGCTTCAGTTATTCGGAGCGACGTATAACATTTTGTGCTTGCTGCCCCGCAGAGGCTCGTGATTTCGTTAAGACCTGCTCCTAATGTCACAGGCACCCTGCTTCCATTTTTTTTTATGGAAGAGGGGGCAAACGTGCAAGCGGCTCACCTGATGGTAAGTGATCACCGCCGCCAATGAACATCTACAATACCAGAGGAATAGCAGATGTGTTGCCATTTTTAAGTTCGAAAAATCAAATATTTTTTTATATTGCCAATACAGCTAAGAAAGCATATTTATAATAAAAAAAATTGATGATAAAAATACTGTCACAAACATTAATCATTATAGCACCATCCAGAAATATTTTAAATGCACAAAACAGTTTTCGCTTCAAAACTGTTTGCTGGTTATGGTAACTTAAAAATTGTTTAATTAGAGGTTTTTTAAATATTAACACTCAATTATTAAATATTTCAAACAATCTTCTTAAAATAGATGATTTTTCTTCTAAGTCAAATCTTAAAATCTCAACTGTTTTGTTTTTCATGCGACTATCAATTTTGATATTTCCATAATATTGACAAATTTAAAATTTTGACAGACCTTAATGAAATAAATTGCCTTTTACGGAGTAGTGGTAGGTTCACGGATGAATGTTTGTGAATGTGTGTGAACGAGTCACAGTGCAGAATTTTCTTGTGTGCACTCAATTAGTGTGCGTGGTTCTTCGTGTAAATATGTGCGCATGTACTCGTAATGATGGCAGTACCGGTGGGGATAAAATAGCGACAGCCATCTTCATACATTTATCGTATCATGGCACTTCTAACCTATCTTATATAGTTTGCCAACTACACTTATTTTGTCCACTAAGGGTCACATATTTGTATGTATGTGTCTGTGTGTATGTGTCTTCATCTGTATCAGAACAATAGCAAAAAATCTCATTAAAGGTTTAGTGACTTTTTTTATTGAAAAGGAGGCAAACGAGCAGGTGGCTCACGTGATGGCAAGTGAGCTTGCTATGGATAAGCAAAAATTATCATCATATATTACTTTATGAATGGGTACATTTCCGAACTAGGTCACGATTATGAAGAGAATTCTTAGACAGAAAAAGCATTCTGTACCAGTTACAGCTTTTATGCTTTTTTATGTAAGAATGTAACGAGACGTGCAAATTTTTCACGTGATGGTAAGTGCAACGTCTGCCCATAATAAATACTGTGAAACCCAGAACATTTCTGCTCGCTGCGCTTGTCACTCTAGGACATAAGTTCTTTTATGTCCAGTAATTACAGTAGTTATTAGTGCCCTTCAAACCGAAACACAGACTAAGTATTAAGTCCGGTTTTATACAGCACTGGTGGTAGGATTTCTTATGCAGGAATCCGTCTAGGTAGGTACCACTCCAGGCCAGTTATTCTGTCGTGAAGCAGTAGTGTGCAAATATTACCGTGTTTCGGAACATGACACTGAAGAACTGATGTCTTTCAGGGTGATGGGCACAGTTTAGTGCCACATAGAAATATTTTGAGTGATACAGCATCTTTTATGGACAGAGGTTGCACTTACCACTAGGATATCGTTTTGTTCGTCTTGCTACATTATCCAAAAATAAGGATATGGCGTGAGCTACTTATATATATAAACAAAAATAGTTTGCAGTCTTAAAAATAGTGCGTGTAACGGGCAGGGGCGAAATCCCAGTAAAACAACGTAGTCATAGCAGACTTCCTTTAATTGTACACAATATGCACAAATAACTTACAGCAAACAAAGCTAAAAAACATTAGGAAGCAGAGCACGCGCACTGTATTGCATTCGAAAATGGACTGTCCCATCTCCCTTTCTACTTTTTAAATTCGAAATGTACCGTTCGCACGTCCGTTAAATGTAACTATTGCCGTATACAAACATAATTATTAAATAAAATGATGTTAACAACATTAATTAACTACTTCAAAATAATAATAATAACAAAATTCATCATTTAATATTAAAAATTACGGCGTCAGTAGTATACCTGCAGTGCCAATCTTAATATACTTAAAACATGGTATGATAACGTAAAACCAAACTTACTTTTTTATTATATTTGAGCGCCTTCACGGGACGCTTGACATCAAAATTGATGGTTATTCAAAAAAATTATAATTAAAAGAAAACCAATAAATAAATATGGAGAGAAAAATAATATATCGCGTCACGCGTTGTTTAATAAAATTTTCTAATCGTTTTGCCAAATTATATCACGAAATCCTTTTTTTTAACTATGAGAAAAAAGGCACAGTTTGTGTCATCGGTTATTAATGAATAGAAAATAGTGACATCTATTGATCACGTAATGAACTAGTTAGTGACTTCGTTAATCATGTAAAATGCTCAGTTTTCAACTAGCTACGCTTTGGTGCTGCAATGAAATTGAAAAAAAAATAATGAAAATAAAAAAAAATTAAAAACCTTTATATTAAGTCCTATGTTTATGAAATTAACGTTCAAAATTTAAGCTGTACATTTCCGTCACTGCATACGAGTCGGTCTTAACTCCAAGGCGCGCCAATAGATGTTTCACATAAAAGTAACAGAGCAATGAATAAAAATGTCATTAAAAGCTAAGTTTTAAAATGTGACACTGATTGATAATGGTCATTTGGTTCAATCGCTAGGGAAGAATAATTCGTAGTGGAAGTGGGTTGAGAATCCCAGCTGAATACATTAAGTCTACGAATCTTTCCAGTCGCGTCGTTTATGCTATTTCATCAAACATTTTGCGTAACTTTTCATGCGTTTACTTAAATAAAAACGTTTTTTCTTAATGATATTTATTTCATTTTCACACGCATGCAAATGTTAAATGTTGGATAAAAGCGACATAAACTATTCCAAATTTGACAGACCTTCGACGACTGCTGGATTTATTGAAGATCTTCATGAAATATCGATTCTGTCTACAACAGTTGATTGGAACAATTCATTTATTTTATTTACAAATTCTTAAGTAGATTAAAGTGGGCCTTGTGCCATGAGTATAAGCTACCACCTTATCTCATCTCATGGGTGTCTCATCAATTTTGTGGAATAAAAGTTTATATCTAATATGTTTTCGCCTATAGCACGCGTAGCATTAAAATGTTTAAAATGATATAATTGTCAAAATACAACAAGTCGTTTAAGGAGGTTTGAGGAAGCAGATGCACGATTAGGTTCATAACGCACGTACAAGTTCTTAGGTTCAGATGCTACTGTATGTATTTTTTATTATACATATTTTTTTGCAGCAGCGAATAAAAATATTCTGTTTTTCTTTCTTTCTTCTTTCTTTCCTTTTTACTTTACTATATACATCTTTGTAACGAAATATAAAGACCTTGCATTACATCAGTGCATGTAATGTATGGTTGGGTAAATATGAATTTATAGTTTTATATATAGTACAATACCTCTTTCCTACCGAGGTGTAGGAAGAGGCGACTAAGCTACTCGTATTTTCCCGTCTCGTTTCTCGCGGGGGCGAATAGTGGGTTACGGGTGTAGTCGGCAGTGATCTCTGCCTACCCTTTATATTTGAAAAAGGCGTGCCATTTTTTTAAGTTTGTTAATATATTATATTTTAATTTTACCTAGATATCAAAACACATTTATTCGTGTGCCATTATTTTCCTCCATATCATAAGGCTGTAATCGTACGCAATAAAAGGAATATGATTCGTGTTATATACCATTACGTCGTGTAGCCGGGACATCGTTAAACGGACCTCGACGGACGTGTACGTGGCTAGAATAACTAATAGGTGTTGATTAGCTCCCAGGTACAGGTATTAGGGAGATAGACACTTTCGTATAACGTACGGAATATCTATGGAAATCACAGACCTCCCGAGATTCTGTGCCTAAAATACGATAGTTTTAACCATTGTATACAGATAAATAATACATTTGTATCCCACACGGGATAGGAATTAAAATGAACTATGAGCGTTTAAAAATTTTGCTGACGACTATTTACAGCAAATAAAAAAAAGGTGCAAGTTTGAGAGGGGTCTGGAGCTGGAAATAGTTCGCCTCATCGGAGCAGCCAATGCATTGTTGTCAATTGGATATGCAGGTTTCGTAACGATGGCGTCCTTCACCGCTGAGCACGTTATAAATCAGCACTTAAAATTGCAAAACAATTTAGAGGTGCCAGCATCGGGGATCGAACTCTGTAAAATACACTCGCGTACCATGAACATTAGGTACTACGGCTTTGCCGACGGAGATTGGCGAATATTTTTTCACGTGTCTCCGAAATATTATTATTTTTCAGGCGGGTTAACTCCCTGCAATTTTTCCTTCACCCCTGAGCACATGGTAAATTAGCATAAAATATACGAGTAAAATTTTAGTAGTGCTACGGGCCACACGGATCAAATTCGGGTTGCTCGGGTAATTGTAATTTAAAGCGAGCGCCCCATTTCTAAGCCATCACAGCTCTAAATTGATATAATTTGATTGTAATGTTATCTCGTTAGATTAACTCAATTTAAGGACGTTTTAATAAACTTCGAATTAATAGCAGCGTTAATGTAAAATATTTTCGTGTACTACTCAATGCTGAATGTATATCTAACACGAGATGAAGCCTGCTATGTAACTGACAAGGATGCCATCCTTGTCAATTTCTGTTTTTGTTTGAATGTAACACTGTCTCCATGTAAGTTTTATTAGCTTTTCCTTTTATCTATTTAATGTTTAGTTTTTTCTCGGTTTGCGACCATTTTGTCTTCTAACTCGTACCCTTTTAAAGAAACGTTAAAAGCATATTAGACTGTATCATAGTAATTATATTTAGCAGTTGTTAATAAAAGACAGAGTAAAAGTTAAAAATGAAGAAATTTTGTTTTATTTAGCGTCTAATGTTTATGATTTATCATTAGGAGCACAATCTTATATCATTTGGATGCATTTCTATCGATAACTTAAAGTCAAAGTCAAACGCCTCTATTCAATTCAGGCCTCTTTTAAGATCTTATGAATCTCAAAATCTCAAAATTCCTCAGGCTTATTTATTTTCTTACTATAGAAATAATACTATGAGTCTTACAATTCTAACTGACGTTCTCTTAAATCGAAGCCACACAACATATATATATATATATATATATATATATATAGCCCAAAAATGAGAATATGAGACTTGTGTTGATTAGCAGGACATTAAGACTTTTTTCTTTTTATTTGTGAATAAGAGTCCAATGTTGAGTTTGAATATGTTAAAATCTAAAAGAATTATCAATTTGCATAATTAAGCACGAATTTTAAATAGATTTTGATAAATTAAATAGATTATAATATTTGTAGAATCATCATCGCCATCATCAAGATCAGTGCAATGAGAGTCCACTTCACTGACTTACCATCAGGTGATCTGCTAGCTCACCTGGTAGTAAGTAATGACCGCTGCATATGAACATTCACTATGCTTTCGTAATTGCTTTCTTTAAAAAAAACGATGCCACACATTAGGATTTTTTCTGTACGTGTTAAACAGACCTGCGGCGTAGAATTCATATACCCTGACCACTAGGCCACGCGGCCGTCGTCCCGTTTTTTTTAATTTACATAAGTGATGTCACTTCAGACTGAAACACAGTAATGTTTTCACACTACTGCTTCACGGCAGAATAACTGGCCCTGCGGTGGTACCTAGACGGATTCTTGCATAGAAATCCTATCATTAAACAGTAGACTGCTGGATATTCATAGGCCTCTCCCAAGTTATATGGATTTTACGTTCATCAGGTGACTTTGTTTAAGGCCTAAACTATCCAAATCGATAACGTACGGCAACTGGCAGCGGTTGGTTATGCGGTTTATGATAATATGATCACCTTCCAAGCGCAGCGATTTCGGCTAATCCTCCGAACGCCCAATTTAGAAAAGACTTTTGTGTAACTTTTTCTAATAATGGTAAAGTGTGAGTGATGCCCCTTTTATCAATAAC
The DNA here is from genome assembly GCA_019845155.1 of Luehdorfia chinensis. Taxonomy (NCBI): domain Eukaryota; kingdom Metazoa; phylum Arthropoda; class Insecta; order Lepidoptera; family Papilionidae; genus Luehdorfia; species Luehdorfia chinensis. The sequence continues at coordinate 312,117 of JAHVAK010000022.1, forward strand.
ACTATCTTATTCTCAGAACTAAGACCTGATTTAAGTAAAACATTTAGCTATTTGCAATAAAAAATATAACTACCAAATCAAAGTAAATAATCGCGGTACTGCCTCTTTCAATTTTTTCTCCTATTTTAAAAGAGATTTAGTCGAATTCAAGATAAGTCTTTATATTATTTTCATACCGTTAATGTCCCCTTTTGCGTTTAGTTATAGCGGCTCAATGTTGTGGAAGTGCGTGGAAAAACCGAGATACGACAGGAACCCTACAAATCATAAATATTGCAAAGGACGTGCGGATTTATTCCGGACAGTTTGAAACTTTTTTTTAACTGGAAAACCACGCAGCAAGGTTCCTAGAGTCGGACAAGATACTCGTAAATATAAATTTAAATTTTTACTCGTTCTGAATAATTTGAAGAGCTCTTTGGATTTGTTGAACCTTTAATTTATATCCGAATATTTAGCAGTCATCTTGTATTTTTTCGCACTGAGTAGCGAATGGTTTAATTAAAGAAATAAAATAGTACAAAATTATGAAAATACTTTTTCATTTCAAAACACAATTTACGCATTTCGGAATTAAGATAGAAACCAAAACTGAGTAGTTTATAATGAATTAATTGAAAATTGAATATATAGTAAAAGTATAATCATTTTCTGAAATGCTCGTCATCTATTGTTATAAAATAAGGATTATATCGCATTAATCAAGTGTCAATTGTCTTATTAATATTTCACCGCTGGGCATAGATGTTTAGTGTATAGTGTTTTTTGTAGGTTATGTCGAAAGCCATAAGATTTTCTACCTATGGAATGAGATTAGGTGGTAAATTTTCTTACGCTACCACCACACGGCAATTGCGTACTACGATAATAAATACTCGTACATTTAGGTAAGTGGGATTCATCATTGTTTCTTTATTCTTGATATGTTTTGTGCACTCATTGTGACATATTTCATGGCAAAATATTCTGACTAAAAGCTGAGACTGTTACATGCACAGAACACGAAAAAATACTGAGTGTTTGCACAAATACAAAGGGAGATGCTTACTTAGTCGCGATATTCTGACTTAAAGACTTAAAACTTGTAATTTGACCAAATATCCACGATTGTCTGGTAATGTACGGTAACCGCTGCGTCACGGACATATCAGATTTGGTATTCCTTGTTTTGAAATTGCTTAAAATGGGCGCTAGCGGCAAGTTATTTATTGCTCATTATGATATTTTATTGTAAAAGATTATTAAAATAAGCGACCGACAACACGCTAGACAAAGCAGTACATAATTTATCCGAATTCTCCTTAAAACATGTTAAATACAATGCTTGCAATGTTTGTGTTTCATTATACTGCAACGAGGGCAGTTTCACGTCACGTTACGAGTGTTGTGATCAGGTGTACCGGTTACTTAGCGACTGTTTACCTACCGGGGAGCGCCCCGGGTCACTACACTGAATTGTGAGGGGTGTAAAAGATTATAGAATGAATAGAGTTTACTCGAGAACTTCATTGTGCAAGTTTCTTTCTTATAGAAACACCATTACAATTGTTTTCTCTTTATTTGGGATAACAAACAGTTTGCAAACGTATTTTACAAACATAAAATCGGTGTCCCAACCAAACCCACTACATTATATTCTACAAGTTAGGGAATAGAAAAGAGACAATATAAAAGATTGATGACGATTAAATATTCGACGTTCGTTCATGATGTTCATTTCACATATTTTATGTAATAATGTTGGTTTTAAAGACTTTGGTTTGGTTTGAAGTCCAAAGTGACTACATGACTCTACATCTAGACTTTCCTAGATATAAGATAACCATCACTTTCTTCGGTTAGTAAAAGTAAGCCAACACAATAGAAGACAAAAGTAAACAGACCGCGTTGTCTAGTGTTCACTTCTAAGCCACAGGTTCTGGGCTTGCATTCCAGCCGAAACTAACATTTGTGCGAAAACACAAATTGGTGGTTTTCGCGTCTGGTCGTGTTGTACATGTGTCTGTAAAACGCATCCACGATGTATGCGAAATTCTACTGTGGATCATCGTTTTTATGAAAGGAAGAAAGAAATAATGTGTGTTTTTGGAGACGAGCTCGTCACGCTGCTCTAATACAGACGGGTAGGCGGATCTGTCGTTGAAATATTTTTATTTCTCAGACATGCATGTTTATTTACGATATTTTCCTACATCACTGAGCGTGAGGTAAATTTGCATTGCATTACGCATCGCACCCCAGTTATTCGCACACAATGAAATCTAAGGCGGGCGTCTGACCTCTCAGTAACCACACTTTATCGAATCTTTAATTTGTTATTAATAATTTTGAAAGATTTTGAAAGGTTTACGTTTTTTGCATAACTTAACTTATTGACTTTGTTTCGTCAAGTAATAGCTACTCTATGCATTTCCCTGTCCAATTTGGAAAATTACGTACGTACGTCGAAGATTACCGTGGCTCGTGGGCCGCGCGACCCGGAAGCTGCACTGTGCGAGGGCGGCACTCCCGACCACGGTTATTATCTGGCTGCAACGTCACTTCCGATCCCTCTCCCACCCCTACTACCTAGCTAGTGTAGCCGGTATTGACAACGTTTGAACTATTTCGAGTGGAAAGACTCGAATTCTGGTGAACGTTTCTGTAGTTATTTTTATAACTGAGTTTTTTCGGAAAGTCAAACAAAATCTTATGGTTTTTTGGTTCATTTTGCAATATATCTTAATTTATCTTTATTTCATATAAAGAAATACATTTAAATAAAAATGCATGTATGAAAGGATTTCTTGGAAAATCTGCTGGAAAATTGAATGGTATTTTTGTATTACAATTACAATAAAAAAGTGAGGTTCAGTTTGATAGTTCTGCTGTCACATGTTTTCATACATACATAGAGTCAAGCCTTTTTTCCATATAAGGGGTAGGCAGAGGCAATACACGTAGCCCACTTTTCATCATCGCGAGAAACGAGACGTGACGGGTAGCGAACCCCGTCGTCGCCATTTTGGTACGGGCTCAAAAATTATTACTCCCCATTGCGTTCCCACGAGCAGTATAGTGACAGCATTGCATATTATGTTGTTATTCTGCACGAATAAAGGCTGTCCGTACAATACCTTAGTCGCCTCTTACGACACCTAAAAAAAACGTGACTTCGGTTTAATAGTTCTGCTGTCAAAGCGCACTTCTCACTTTCTTTGTTTTTTTTTTATTTATTTTTTATTCTTTAAAGTGACGAAACGAGCAAAACGTTCACCTGATTGTGAGTGCAATGTTTACCCATAACAAATGCTTTGTCATCCAGATTATTTCTGTGTCACCCACACTGCGCTCGTCTCCCAGAGACATAAGTTCTTAAGTCTTATTTGCCCAGTGATTACGCAAGCTCTCAGTGCCCTTCGAACCGAAACACAGTAATGTTTGCTCACTACTGCTTCACGACAGAATAACTGGCAGTGGGGTGCTACCTACCTAGACGGATTCCTGCATAGAAATCCTCCCACCAGTTAGTAAATTTCACCCACGTGAAGCCGGGGCGGGTCGCTAGTTAGCTTTACAAGCTTATTATAATTTATTATTAAATAACTTTAATAAACTTATGTAATTAGATCTTAAACCAAGCGCAACTACTAGACGACTTTCTTCTTTACTATTATAATTACTTTATTCATTTACAGTAAACATTGTTAACTCTTCGTAGGCATATTTATGTCAGACTGCGTGGTTTAGTGTTTACAGTACCTGAATTCGACGCCGCGGGTCCTGGGCTCGAATCGGTCAATCAATCAGTTGGAGCAAACACTTGTGCAAAAACACAGCTTGTTAGTTTTCGGGTCTGGCTGGTTGTGTTGTGATCGTATGAACATTACATTGATTGCGGTTATGTCACGAAGGGTCCATGGTCTCGGTACTTACGCGTACACCTCTGGCACTATAACATCGACTGCGCAGTTGATAGCTTTCGACGGTATTAGAAAGTAGTCGCCGTGATCGAAAATTGGCCAGGATGACAAACAATGCATTGCTTGGATGAAATACACGCACAGAACTAAATTATATCCGAAATTGTAGTAGGTAGTAAGCAGCATATAATATTATTATTTATTAATTTATTTTTTCCGGTTCTTTTTTTTATTAGGACGAAGTGACAAGACCAGCAAAACGTTAAACTGATGGTAACGGGAACATCTACTCGTAAGTTAAACTTTTATAAGTCAACTTATAAAGTGTACTCATTTGTAACTCTCTAATTACAATTGCATTTATAAATACTTAATTATAACGTAGAACTGGCTTTTGAATTTCTGCAACGCTTCTAAATAAGTTAGCGAATTGTCTTCTTCCTAACCGAAAAGTCAAACAGGCCTCGGGCTGGTTGATTTTTCCGCATCACTGTGCCGGGAAGGGTTAACGCCGGGCGACTGTCAGACGTCCCTTAAGTAACAAAGGTGAAAGTCTATTTCTTATAATACTTTCTATTACTTACATATATACACGTATGTATTTATGTATATACATACGTAGGTTTTTCCTGTTAAAAAAAGGAAAGATTTCTTTTACAGGAGAATGTGGCGAGACCAGCAAAACGATCACCTGATGGTAAGTGAAACGTCCTTCCATAACAAATTCTGTGTCACCCAGACCCACCCACTGTGTGGCATTTCTGCTCTTGTTGTTCTGAGATACCAGTTTTTATAAGTCTCATATGCGCAGTTGTTACACTAGCTATCAGTGCTTTACAGCAGAATACCTGGCACTGCAGAGGTACCTTGTACCTGATATCTTGACGGATTCTTGCATATGAATTCTACTACCATACGAATACTTTAACAGTTATTTATTTATTTTAAGTATACATTGGCCACAGTTTGATTTCACATTCCGGGTTTCTTCTGTATTGTTAGTGCGATTTACAGACATAATCACGGGCACAACACGACTACACTCGAAAACCAATCATTTATGTTTTTGCATAGATATTGGCTTCGGCTGGGATTCAAACCCAGGACCCATGGTTTATAAGTCGGGTATCCCGACTGGTAGGCCACGCAGTGGTTGTGATACTCATAACTTCCCATCAGTAACGTAAAATTAAGTAGATTCTACATTACTAGCATGAATTTCCTTGTTCAAATTATAATTCTAATTATAATTTATGCTTATTTAATATCTGTCCTAATTTACAATACATTTTGAATTCACTGTTAAGGAATTGGTGGGAGTATCAAATTGTGTTCTATTCATATGCTGTAATAAATATCCGAACATCTGTCTACGTATAAGGTTACGAGAAATAACGGGTTGGAATTTCGGTAAACCTCAGAATGTTGTTCATCTTCACATCTGTATTCCATTAGCAAATACGGTTTACCTGCCGTCAAATTTTCCAACTTACCGTGATCTCCACCCTCCTCCGTTTTCTTTGTGTAATTGGATGAGATCAGGGTGCGGTTATGTATAATCAAGGTTCAAAATTAACTAGCCAATGTGTAAGACGCAACGAACGCCCGAGGTGCTATCAGCTAGGTAACGAGCGGGCGGAAATAGGGGTGTCAGAATAGTGTTATATTTCAGTGTAAATCAACACTAATACACCGCCATAAAATTATGTTTAATACAATTAAGTTATCATATGAGTATCTTTCAGGAACATCTGAATAAATAAACTGCGGTTGCCAACCCGCCCGCCACGCGTGGCAAATATGGAAAAATGAAAATTAGAGCTACAAACTTTTGTGGCAATCTATGGGGGAGGCCTAGTTTCAGCAGTGGACTAGTGATAGGCTGTAATGATGCTGATGTTGAAACTTTTAAAATGTTTTTGAAATATACAACTTTTCTATGTAATCTTATTTAGAATAATTATACAACTTCAACTAAGGACTATATTGAGTTCAAAGCAAAACGACTGTTAACAAATTTGAAAAAAAAAGCTACTTTTTAAACTGAGTATAAATTTTGGACATGCAGAATGTTTTATACACTTTACTGAACTTGTATAAAACTTTGGGCATGCGTAGCAAAACATTAGTAAACTACTTTTTTTACTAAAATAAGGATGGTTATTAATACTTTAGATATTATTTCTTCTATGAATGTTATAGAATGTACTGTTCAGCACCGGATTCACATTTTTATGTTGAGGAGGAAACTAGATTACATCATTAGTCTGATTACATTTTTTAAAAGTGATTGCGGGGGCATTATTGGAGTTGAATAGAGGAAATGCTAGGAAAATCTACATGATCAAAAAATAAAGACCAGTTTCCCATCTTCATAGGCGAAGTCTTCGTACCGGCAGTTTAAATTAAGAGACTAAGTTAGATGGTGATGACGGGATTATTCCCGCTTCATTCATGCGTTAATATAGTCTTGACTAAGTAAAAAAAAAATGCCTGGGAAAATCTTAAGGCGTCTGACAAGTAGTGGAATAATCTAAAACTGCCAGACCGAATATATACGAACCTATAACGAGCAGCAGCCTCTAAGGTGCGGGGCGTCTGATACTATTAAAAGTCGCCGATCCGACTGCCAAGCGCAGTATCCAGCAGTGGACTATAATAAGGCTAATAGAAAATCAGGACCACATGTCTTACTTGTACACGATTTGACATTATAGCAAGTAACTAAATTTGTAGTTTTTTTAAGGTATCGCCACTGGAAGTTGATAAATGCCGGTGGTTTGTAGTAATCTTTGTAAAAGCAAAAAGCATATTGAGCTGTGATGGGCTAAGTTTGTGATAGAACTTTTGATTTGATTATTGTTAAATTATAATATCTTAAACCATCTATATTTGCACTTTAATAATGTAAACTAACTACCGTTATATTCAAAAAATATGATTAAAAAGGAGCATTTTCCAGTCTGTCATCCCTAACAATGGAAACACGTCAGCTAGCCCGTGTAATCTTGTTCGGATCGCGGCACGAATTTCATAAGTGCTCGGTCGAGTTAATGGATGAAAACATTAACTCCTTAGGGCCCTATGACGGCTTCGCTCTCAACAACGTAAGCATTTGCATATGTGACTGCGGATTACCTGCCAGGATTGTTTGGGTGCCTACAATATTCGGGGCATCGAAAACTTTTCATATTGCCTTTGTTGATAAGGCTAAAATGAAAAGGTTCATTTCGCCTTTTTAGGATGTTACGCTAGTTAAGTTAGTTAGTTTATATTGGCCTAGGGTGGGAGGGCGATAAATAAGATAATCCAGCATCCCATCGAAAACTTTGAACCTTACGAATGATAGAGTAAATGAAATAATTTAAACGTAAATGAAATAATTTAAACGACCGCGTGGCCAGTGGACCTGACTACCGCGTCAGGGGGCCTGAGTTCGAATAATGCTTCACGGCAGAATAACTGGCACTGCGGTGGTACCTACCTAGACGGATTCCCGCTTTGGAATCCTACCACCAGTAAAAAGTGCTGTTACTTCGGTGCGAGCGCAGAAGCCAATCGCTTGGCCACGGCACCAACTAAGCCCTAAATACGAGTACAATAAAAAAAATACAATTATACGGTGTAAGAAAAACATTTTTTCCATCGGGGCATAATAGTTAGATAGAAAGAAACGAAAACTTTATTATGAATATTACATTATTTGATTTGTGTAATTGATTTGTGGTTTGTGTTCTATAAAAAAAAAAACAATTACATTTTATGTTTATTATTAAAAACGATGATGATGTCCTCCAAGCCAATTTTCGATTCGGTTTCAGAGATAGGATCGGTGAAGTGTCAGAGACCTGAAGACGATCACAACACAACTAGTCTCGATAACCCAGAAAATTTTTTACCGACTGGGATTAGGACCCAAGGCCCGCGACTCGGACCCAGGGTAGTCAGATACTCTGAACACTAGGGAACGATTCGTATTATAAATATAATCGGATAAAAATAGTTAGATAACATACGTATTTCAGATACATGTATGTGCGTTTCAGTTTAATAGTTGTTTTGCGTGCTACTGGAAAAGATAGATCATAATGGCACTTAAATATTTAATGTTAGATGTCACGAATATCTGCTGCGACAGTTTCAAATACACTTAAAATATCAAATTTTTATAATATTCTGAGTAGAATCAGAATATTGGGCATTTGTCTTCAAGTGACGAAAAGAAATTAGGTACAAGGTACCAACAAAAGTAGGTAATAAAGTATGAAAATAAAAAGCGTGGCAAACTCTTTTAAATCTGTGCTGAACGGTGCTAGTTCTGGTTCTATACGCGAATCAGATAACTCGCGGAGTATAAAATTTAAGTTGAGCAAACCGATCGTTGTGATTTCTTTCTTATTTGTGTAATAATATATTTTTTCGTATAAATCTATATCCTGTTAGTAGCGACCTTATAAATATGTATGAAGTGATTTTGTAATTATTGTTGCTCTGAAGTTATTAACATATTTTTTAAAATGGCAACTCGACACTCCTTACACCGTACAACTAGACAATCACCTTTATCCATTATTTCCATCTTTCTCGAATGCGTTATATCAAGAGGTCACTCTTTTTCAGATTTTTTTATTGTTTAGAGTGACAAGACAAGCAGAAAGTTTACCTGATGGTTAGTGCAACGTCTGCCCATAACAAATGCTGTGTAACCCTGAACATGTCTGTGTGGCACTATACTGCGCCCAACACCCAGAGACATCAGTTCTTAAGTCTCATATGCCCAGTGATTACACTAGCTCTCAGAACCCTTCAGGCCGAAACACACGTGAAGCAGTTGTGTGCAAACCAGACCCACCCCTACAGATACTACAATTTGGTGCTTTGACCTAGGGATAGGCCTGATTGGTGGAAAAGACTAAAGCATTTTGTAAATTCTGGTTATTGGTTATTGATCTTAGTAGGCCCTAATAATAAACTTTTAAACTAAAACAATTAAAATTGAAGTCATTCGTAAATTCATATTTTAGCCTTATATTATTTATAAAAGATTAAAGAGCCGCGGTAAAGTTAAGCCTCCCAGTCTCACTCCAAATATTTAATAAAAAATTAGAAGTAATCAAAGTTATAAAGAAAAATAGAAACTCTGCAAAGTTGAGATACTCAATTGCAATTTACATAAGTCAAGTTATTTGACTTTTCATGAAAGACATTGAAATACGTCGATCCTTCGAGATATATATAAACTTCATTATTATTCACCAGTTTCCCTCATGAGTAGTAACGTCTCGAATGGCAATAATAAAGTAACGGAATATTTGAGTGTGCTTCGCGGTCATTTCGAGTGTTTCTAAACTTTTTCTTGACCGACGTCCCTTGTCACTGTTGATTTTCATTTTCGTTCCCCCTCATTTATGTATCCATGCATTTGTAAATCAAACCTAAAAAGTATTTAAAGCTTTCAGTTTATCCTATTCATCAAAATATACTGTAATACTCAATAGATAAAATTCTAGATTTACGTTTTATTTCATTATTTATAATCCAACGTTTCCAGCGCCTTACAGTTCCTGTGGTCACGGGTGGACTGAGGTATCAGACGTCCTGATGTCATAGTAAATCCGGGCTAGCTTCATCATTTAATTATCATACTGTTTTTAGATTAATTCAACTTACAATATAAATGGACTATACCACACACCAATTTACAGATTGGCTCAACGTATAGTGAAAGTACTCTCACCACACAGAGGGCAGTCAGTGAGTTAAAAAACTCACATCTTACTGACAATGAAACTATTGTCAGTTTTGACGCACAGTCTCTATATACATGTCCACCTGAATACTGCATCTCACTTGTAACTAGGAAGCCAGCAGAGACCAATATGCCAGCAGAATATGCAGAATTACTCAAACGTTGCCTCACATATGGCTATTTATACGCTCATATTCATGGAAGACTTTGAGAACAAAGCCCTCCGTACTTCGCCTGTAAACGCAAGATTTTGACTTTTTGACCTTGACTGTGTTCTTATTCGAAACAACGATCCCACACACTAGGGTTTTTTATGTGTCGCTAGTGCGTTTTACAGATATAAATTCTATACGCACAGCACAACCCGACTCGAAAACCCACAGTTGGTGTTTATGGATTCTGGTCCCAATTGAGACTCAATACCCCGGTCTGGCTTAGAAATGATTTTTATTCAAAGTCCAATGAACATATCGCACTACAATACTGCAATCATAAATTCTTCTGGTCTGCGATAGATGGCGGTATAACAATTTCAAATGTTCAAAGCATTATAATACTAAAGACTGTTACGTCTAAGATACGTCGCGATTAAAGCAAATTATCTCGACTTCGAAGAACCTTACGTAGAAGTCTTCTTACAGGGAGATGATGACAATACTTACTTGTTGTACGATATCTTCATAAAGTTGCAGTAAATTAAAAAAGTACATTAATAAAATTTTCTATTTATATGGCAAGAATTGATGGACAAAAATGTTACATGAAATTACTGAATTTCTTATTTTTTATAGGAAAAACAGACAAGACAAGCGAAACATTTACCTAATGGAAAATGCAACGTTCGTCCATAACAAATGCTGTGTGTGTCACGCATACCATTTCAGTGTTATGTGTCACACAGTATTGCCACCACATTGCTCCTGTCGCCCTGATACATCAGTTATATCTTATATGCCTAGGGATTACCGAACCACGATAATGTTTGTACACTGCAGTGTACAAACATTATCGTGGCAGATTAACTGGCCCACTGATTGTTACCTACCTAGACGGATATCTGCATCGGAATCATAGCACCGGTAAAGAACGTGATATGAATATTTACTCATATTTTAATTAAACGTTATTATTACTTATGCTCCAAAAAAAAAATTACTTTAGTCACAAAAGTAAATAGATATTGGATTAAAGTCCACTAATACTGAAGACGTGAAATGTAATTTTAGTGCCAATTAGCTTCTCGAGTCGAACTAAGCAATGAATACAAAGACCTAAAGGCAGGGCGAGCGTTCTAATCATCCGATTGCTTGCTCAGAGCTTCTCTGAACGACAAATAAAGGGCTTTTGTGCTGCGTCTGGAGACGAGCCCTTCACAACGTGTTGAGACCCTGTGATTTCATGTCAATACGTTGAAGCAACGCGTGTTTAATTACAGAGAACTGAAGTTGAATAGTAACTGTCCGTGAAGATTTTATATGTGTATATACTCGTACATTTCTCAAAGTCGTCGGTTTAAGAAATGTTTTAAATAAAGTTCATTTGGAATTAAATCCTTGATGTCTTAGTTGAAATATATTTTACAAATATTATTTATTGTCTGCGATTGCAGTATTAAATATATGAAAATGATTTTTATTCAAACCGATTAGAAAAATGAATACTAATATTATTATAAAATTAAAGAATTGTATGCACTGTTTAGTGTTTAATGGTTCACTTTTTAAAAGTATATCGAATTTTTTAAATAGTATTCATTGTTTGCAACTGAATAAAAAATAAAATTAATATTAATCTATTTTTTAGTAATAGTTTCTTTACTTTCTTTTTTTTTACCTTTTGTTCTTACATTTGTTACTGATGAATCAACTAGTTTTAAAGATTCAGGTTGAGTAAGACAAAACTATGTTCCTTTTGTTGAGCCACTTATTGTCTTTTTTTTATTGTCAAATACTGTCTCCCTGTTTTGATAAATAGTTAGTTATTTTAATTAAATGTGAACAGTCAACTGGTGGGATGGTGAATATGATATTCTTTTTTTGTTTTTTTATTGTTCTTAGCTGTTTTTAGCTTAATTAGTTTACTTTATTGTTATATGTATTTATTATACCTTTCATATTTATTTATTGCATATAATCATGACCGATGATGTGTCATTCTATTCAGCAAATAGCTCCGATTTTTCATTTTTATCATGTAATGATTCTATTGATGGTAACACGAACTTATTAAATACACAGTTAATTGAAACTTTTTCGACTACCGATAAATCCTTCAATATCTGCCACATTAACGCTCAAAGTATTCCGAGTCACTTTTCGGAGCTTGAGGCATCATTTAATTCTAACTTGGTTCATGCCATTTTAATTTCGGAAACGTGGCTAAAGCCATCTTTACATTCAACCTTGTATCCTCTTCCAGGATTTATACTGATCAGAAATGATCGAGTCGGTAAAGGCGGAGGTGGCGTTGCTGTATATTTGCACTCGTCAATAGCGTATAAGATTCTTTTAACATCGCCTTCTCTGTACTCGGCTTCTCCAGAGTTTTTGTTTTTGGAGCTGGGAGTCAATGGCGTAAGGATAATTCTTGGAGTAGTGTATTGTCCTCCTTCTATTGACTATTTCGCTACATTAGAAGTGGCTCTTGGCAACATTGTTTCTGGGTGTGCCCACTGCATAATCATGGGTGATTTTAACACAGATCTGCTGTCCAATTCCACTCGTTCTCAGAAACTTCGTTCAATTATTGAGTCGGCCAGTCTTCACATTCTTCCTCTCGAGGCTACTCATCATAATATCGACTGAGGACTCTTTAATTGATCTTATCATAACTGCTTCCTCTGATCATGGGGTTACACATGGCCAGATGACTGCCCCTGGTTGCTCGCGTCATGACCTTCGTTTTAAGAAGGACCGTACGGAAAAGAACTGGACGTCCTATAAATTATCTAGGAATAGGTGCAATCAGATGGTACGTAACGCTAAACGCCGTTATATCCATAACAATATAGAAAATTCTTCGCCAGCTAATGTCTGGAAGTTTCTCAGATCAATTGGTGTTGGTAAACCTCCTATCCTGGATTACAGTCCGTCTCTCTCTTGTGATGATATTAATTTCCATTTCGCTTCTGCTACGGCAATGGATTCAACAATCCGCTCTCAGACTATAACTTATTTAGCTACTATTCAATCTCCTCAAATTCCAGTTGTTCAAAAAATTGTTCTATCAATCAAGTCCAAGGCTGTGGGTTGCGATGAAATTAGTAGAAACATGATAGTTAATATATTAGTGTATCTTTTACCAGCAGTCACTCATGTCATTAATTTTTCTCTGGATTCAGGCCAGTATCCTGCTCTCTGGAAAAAGGCTTTTGTACGACCCCTGCCGAAAGTATCTAATTCTACGTTACCTAATCATCTACGTCCCATTTCTATACTACCCTTTCTCTCTAAAGTTCTGAAAGCCTGTGTATATAAGCAAATCTCTAATTTTATTTTTAAACATAACCTTCTGAGTACTTATCAGTCCGGTTTTCGTCCTGGTCACAGCACCACTACAGCATTACTTAAAGTCACGGAAGACATCAGACAAGGTATGAAAAACAAGAAAGTTACTGTTATGGTGCTTGTTGACTTTTCTAATGCTTTCAAAACAGTCGACCATGAAATCCTTTTATCCATTCTGTCACATTTGTAATTTGCACCTTCAGTGTTGGAGTGGTTCACCACATATCTTCGCGGGCGCCATCAGTCGGTTCATATGGGGCATGAGTGCTCACAATGGGCTGATCTTGAAACTGGTGTTCCGCAGGGCGGTATACTTTCTCCTATAGTTTTTTCTGTTTTCATAAACCAAATCACTTCTACTTTCAATTGTTCGTACCATCTGTATGCTGATGACTTACAAATTTATGTGCATTCTAGTATTGAAGAACTCCATAACGCCATTGGAAAATTAAACATAAACTTGAATGCTGTTAGTGACTGGTCAAAGCGTTTTAGAGTTTTTGTCAATCCAATAAAATGTCAAGCTATGATTGTGGGTAGTTCCAGAATGCTGTCCAAGATTAATTTATTAAATATGCCTCCACTTTTTTATAATGGAACTCTTATACCGTTTTCTAGCTCGGTTAAAAATCTTGGGCTTTACATGGACAATACGTTAAATTAGGGGTTCATGTCACTGATATAAGCCGCAAAGTCTTTGCAACCTTACGATCCCTCTACCGTCTAAAAAATTTCCTTCCTTTCAAGACAAAGATTACGCTTGTAAAAACACTTATTTTACCCATTATTGATTATGCAGATGTGTGTTACCCGAACCTGGACCAATATCTTCTCAGCAGGCTAGAGCGTCTTCTCAATAATTACATCAGGTTTGTATATGGGCTTCGAAAGTATGACCATATTTCTCTGTATCGTAATCGCCTGAAATGTCTTTCTATCAAACAGAGGCGCAATTCTAGGATTCTGCTTACTCTTTATTCTATTTTAAATAGCCCAACTTCTCCTTCATATCTTAAAGATAAATTTCAGTAACTTAACTTATGAAAGAGTTCTACGCTCCTCGTCTAGTCATAAGATTAGCATTCCGACACATTTCACTGGGTTCACCAGTAATTCCTTTACAGTTCAGGCTGCACTACTCTGGAATTCCTTGCCTGAAGACATAAGAAAAGCCCCAAATAAGGGCTCGTTTAAGAGATTAGTTCCAGATTACTATTTGAGAATAACCAATGTTTAATGATAAGATGTTATCTATACAGATCGGTTTTATATTATATGCATATTATATGTATTAGTATCTATGTTTTTTATGTTTGTATATATATATGAATGTATATAAATATATATATATACATACATATATATATATATATATATATATATATATATATATTAGCCGTGTGGTGGCGGCTCGTTAAAAGAATACTACCACTCCATCTCATCCAATGGATCTCGTAAAAGGCGAGTAAGGAATTAAACTGCACTGTGCACCCAACATCGCATGGTGGCGATGGGCTCACCACCTATCACACCTAGTGCATTATACTGTTTTGGTGAAACGTGGATTGTGGCAGTCATCTGTTTTTGCAGTGAGTGCCCAGTCTCTGACTACCCCTTATGGGATACAGTCGTGATCTTATGTATGTATGTATATATATATATATATATATATGTGTATATATGTGTGAAAAGTGCCAGAAAAGCTTACTACACTGCGGATTGACTGGCAGATAATGCCGATAGGCATTAAGTCCGCCCATTGTTACCTTAGAATGTAAGGGTGTAACAATAAAGAGTAAATAAATAAATAAATAAACCATAGCGAGATACGTCGCCGTAACGGAATTTATCCCAAAATACTATAAAAACAATGAATTGCTTATGTGAAAGCGAATGGTGTAATTGCTTCAGCGCCATTAATCAAACAGTGAAGTTCGCGGTGTAGTGTTTGCAGTACTCAACACACTGGACTTTTTGTTTTCTAAGAACTTGAATTCGTGACAACCTTTGCATTTTATTATATATTATATACTTTTGAACATGTTAAATTAATCAGTTCTCATTAATATATCAAGTGAACTGCGCGATGTAGTGTTGATAGCGCCTTTAAACTGGACCCTTTGTCGCCTAAGAACATATCGGGATATAAGTTTTATTTAAGCTGAAATATTTGTTAGAATAGTTAGTTATAAGCTACCTGCTGTATTGTTATTATTAAAATTAAAATAAATTATATTTTTCAAATGTCCCTGCGATCTCTCATTTAAGTAGCATTTCGTTGAATAATAATTGAAAATAAAAAAGAGTTAATTTGAAGAAAATATACTGATGGTACTAATGTTTTTTTGAACATGAAATAAATATTCTCAGTCTTTGTTGTACCTTCTGTTTACTACTTATCCAGACAATTATCATATTAGCGTTGATTTTATTGGTGGTAGGATTTCTAAAAAAAACCTATTGAATCGTTCAATCATTGTTTGAGGGAGTTGCCCGTTACGTGCCAAGCAAAACTTCAGTCAGCTACATGATCTGGCAAAGCAAATCGGCATGCTAGGATGGTTTGCGATCAGCTTCTTGTCGAATAATATCAGCCCCCACAGGAATTTTGTAACTGAGGTGCTATGTCAGGAATGCTGCTGTCCAAGTACGGGAGATATTGTCTCTTAGGTGATAGATCTTTGCTCTGATTTGAAGAAGTTTGCGTCACGACATTAAGCCCGCCAAGCTCTGGCAGATGAATTACTTACTTAAGAACACTAACACTAGTAAGTTTAACCAGAAGTATGCCCCTAGCCCTTAAATTAATCAAGAAGAGTCTATCCACCCTTCCTCGGCGAAATTCTTATCATTGGCGAATTACACCCTCATTGATAAAACTGGCGTGAGACTGTAATGTGTTTGTCTTTTGGAGTTCCGCGACTCCAAGTCTGGTTTTAGTGAGGACTAAAGCAGTTCGAGGTTGTTTTTGAACCCTGTTTTCTCATTAAACTCAAAGTCCAGGATATCGCCGCTTACGCCGTAAGGTAATCATAGATAACTTGAGTAATGTTTAGCTACTGTCCTGCCTGATAGTAAATTAGCCGTAAAGCGACCTTCCGATTGCACACCCTTTAAATAATAAATAATTTTATGAAATTTACCATTGAAATTAATTTACTTTTTTGTTATGTTGTCATAACTAAATAAATTACTTATTCGGTCGATTCCAGATTTAATCAAATACAGTACTGGTTGTAACTAATTGTTTACGAATACTGCAGTACTTTCATATACGTCCAAGAGTTGACAAACGCGTGATTTAGAGATCAGCATATCTGCTTCTTAATCACTCTAAATCATCCAAGTTCCTGGGTTCAAATCCTTGCCGGAGCCAAAAGATATCTTAGGAATGGATATCGCCCTGCCGAACATAAATATATTATATGAATTGAAATTAAATCTTAGCTTAGTATTAAATAGATCACTAGCTGAAATTAATTGGAATGTCCGTGTTAGAAAAGCGTATAAAGTTCTATCTACGAAGTTAATATGCAGACCACGTCGGTCGCTTCGGAAAAGAGCCGGATATATTTGCCTACCCCAATTTAATTTAGCCAACCTCCCTGCAATTAACTAAATAGATTGCGGATAACTAAGAGGAATTTGAATACATCTATTATGTAAATGATTTAACATTTTGATTACGCTGATATACATTTGATTGGTATGTGTTTAATATAATGAAACTAGAGCTCATATGAACAAATTAGCTTAACGTTGTTGATAAACATTTATATTCGTTATTATCACTGAATCCAGTTGAAAGTCCAGTGAACATATCCCTCATAAAGATTTTTTATATTGACGCGAATATTATTAAATGTTTAATATTGGATTTTTTTTCGCCACTTTACCCTATAAAAAAAGTCTGATGAACCCACGTAAATATACTGTACAACAATTTCCCTAATGTTCTTTCCAACAACCGATTTAGTTTAGTAGACTTGGATGTTAAAGATAATTTCAACATGTTTAACGTCCACGTTCAACTTAATACGTCTGGGATTTCTCAAGTATCGTGTGTGCGTTTTACAGGCATAAATTGCTTACGCACATCACTTATACTCAGATTCGGAACAACTATCGGTGTTTCGAATCGAATCCGCGATCCATAGCACCAAAGTCAATTGCTTAGCCACTGCAGCAAACGAGATACTTGTTACATTGTTAATTATTGTTGCATTATTCTATTGAACTAAGCATCATATTTTTTATATTTTTATAACAAATTTTAACAACGATAAAAGAAGCGAATTTTGAAGAAATATAAGCTGACGTTAAGTATAATGTAGCGTCGAACTTTTAATTCAAGTTTTCGCTAGGTAAGTGATGGATCGTGGCGGGTGCACGCGGGCTTGCATTTCGCCTGACTATTCATCCATTAGTTAAATAGGTTTTCCATCAAGATTAACTTATCTGTTCGCTGATGACGGTCCTTCACATTCCCCATTAACAAGAATGTACATTCTCCATTCATTGGACAAATTACTCGTGCCCTATGCCATAATAGGTATTTTATTTTTTAAAACTTACATTTTAGTTAGGTAATTCCGTACGGAAAATTGAAATAAATTAAAAAAGTGATTTTAACAATGTTAATACATGGAACAAACTCAATCTAATTATGCCAGGTATTTGACTTCAGAGACTCAGAGTCAGTAACTTATTCATGAGTAACTTGTTCAGTATAATAGCTCGGAGAAAAAGTCTTTTCGCATATAGTATGTATAAACTTGTAATAAAATCTCTTTGGCTATTTTTATCTGACTGGTTTTGATGACATTAAAAAGGTAACAATTTCAAAAAAAATGTTGTTTCCTTCTATTTTTCATTTGGTTTCTTTCAAAATGAGTGAATCTAATAAAGAACTTAAAGGAGAAAACAAAAAAGGAAGAAATGCAACGCAAGCGGCGAAAAGAATTTGTGACGTTTATGGGCCTAATGCAGAGTCAATAAGAGTAGCACAAAGTTGGTTTAAGCGTTTTCAATCCGGGAATTTTAATGTCAAAGATGCACCTCGCTCTGGTCGCCCTGTTACGGATTAAATGGACGCCATTTTTGAAAAAGTGAACCAAGATCGGCATATTAGTAGTTACGAAGTAGCTGAATAATTGGGAATTGACCACAAAACACTTTTAACCCATTTGAAAAAAGCTGGAGACCCAAAAAAACTCGATTAGGTTTCTTTCAGAGAGTTTTCTCTCTAAAAGAAACCTAATGAACCGTGTACTCATTTGCGATTCTTTATTGAGGCATAATGAAACCGAACCGTTTTTGAAGAGATTAATGACTGGTGAAGAAAATTGGACAAGAACTTGCGAAAAAGGTCGTGGTCAAAGGCCGATCAGGCTTCACAGACTGTGCCAAAACCCGGGTTAACTCACAATAAGGTGATGCTGTGTGTATGGTGGGATTGGAAGGGCGTTGTTTATTATAAGCTTTTACCGCCGGGCAGCACAATCGATTCCGATCTCTACTGCCAACAACTGATGAGAATATAACAAAAAGTTGAGAGAAAGCGGCCCGAATTGATCAATAGAAAGTGTGTGGTCTTTCATTATGAACGAACGCTAGACCACACGTATATTTTGTCAGTCGGCAAAAATTAAGAGAGGTTAGCTGGGTGGTGTTAATGCATCCGCTATATAGCCATGCCCTTGGACCTTTAGATTTCCACATTTTTCGGTCTTTTTAGAATTCTTTAGGTAAAAAAAAGTAAAGTAAAGTAAAGTTTCAGCCTATAAATGTCCCACTGCTGAGCACAGGCCTCCCCTCATTTCTGAGAGGGTTTTGGAGCTAAGAAGAATCCGCCACGCTGCTCCAATGCGGGTTGGCGGCACATGTCTTCGATAAATATATTTACTTCTAAGACATGCAGGTTTCCCCACGATGTTTTCCTTCACCGCCTAGCACGTGGTAAATCAGCATTAAAAATTTTTTGCTCAGAAGTCCCAAAATATTTACTGTAACGGGATCATGTCACTACCTTCAATATGGCAAAAAGTCATCGAATAAAATAGCCTAAATATACTCTGTGGAATTTAATTAATATGTTGAGCGAGAATTATAAAAATAATTGAATAAACACATTCCTTTCCTATTCCATAAAATAAGTAAAAAGGCATATGTAATACTTTTCCTGAAACATTTTGTATCTGTCTCAGTTTAATTTAATCAATATTATTGATATTTCAAAAACAGAAATGTGACTCACATATTGAATAAGATTTATATCTAACTGTTATCAACTAGATAAAAACAAATGATAAATGAATTTGGTAAAAGGTTCGCATGTCCGTATATCACAGTGATAAATATCCAGGTTAAGTGAATAGAGTACCCGTTTAATGAACTTCAGATGCTGATTTCGAATTGCAACCTAATTCAATATTTAGTAACACAATAAAAAATTGTGGCTCTAGATAACAACTATCAAATAACACATAGTAACTGTACTAGGTTCACGTAAAATTATTTCTGCATCTTACTTCACGTAAGATGTCATACACTTTGTCTGCACGTTATTGCTTAGGCTTTTCATTGGATACGGAAAAGCGTGAGCAAGTGTGTTTCTGTTGTCATGCAGCTACTCACGGCATTATAATAGTTCAGTTGCATATTTTGATAGTATTTGAAGAATTATTGGTCAATTTCTACTAGTGGTAGGATTATTAAGCAGGAATAATTTGACGACCGCGTAACCTTGTGGTTAGAGTACCTGACTACAACGCCGCGTTATTCCAGCCAGATCCAACATTTGTGCAAAAATACAAATTGTTGATTTTCGAATTTGGCCGTGTTGTGTTTGTCTTTGTGGCACTGACACTGCATGCGGCACGGGTAGGTTGGGATGAGTGCTCCTGTGTTTGCAAGTACACTTGTGGCACTATAATATCTTCTGCTAAGTTGATAACTTCCGACAGAATTCGTTAGTTGTTGCTGTGGTCGAAAATCGAAAAGGAGGACATCGTGCAGGAATCCGTCCGCCAAGTAGGTACAACCGCAGCTATTACACTGCCGACAAGCAGCGCAAACATCATATTTTCGGTTTTAAAACCATGGTCTCAAGATGCTTGTCATCGTCGACAGTGTAATCTGACTCAGAAGGTGCTATGTACGTGCTTCTGGGCGTCATCATGACTGTTATGGGTATGGAAGGCGTGGGAATTAGGACGACATGATCGGCCCATCATTTACTTCCATAAAAATGTTTTCTAAGATTTTAGAGACAAGCACTTTTATAACACTTATACGAAGTACAAAATTATAGTATTATTTATATTATTATCTTTTTCGCATCCACTGCAAAATGTTTTGAAAGATAAATAAAAAATGTTCGCGTAAAGCCAAAGCCGCAGAACGAACCAATACAACTAGATACCAGTTATCATCGTCAAAATTTATGATATATTAGCTATTCCAAAATCGTTCTGTATCAGTTTACTGACAGTTTACTTACAGCTTAGTCCTAAAGCACAATAACTACTACTGCTTTTAATAATAACGCTTTTCGTAATAACGGTGTGTTGTAAATCATTACTGTGTGAACAATATCATCAATACTTAGCCCGGAATGGAAAGTAAGTTTTATTTACTTGATGACGTAAAAAATTATGTAACTATGTTATTGATTATTGAATGGGCGAAATTTAAATTTTAATGATAAGTTAAGTTTCGTTGTCATCTAATAAGTATTTAATGCAATTTTTATTTCGTTTTATTTAATTTAATCGGACAGATGAAAAAAAGGCTGTTATGAGTACATAATATTAATTTTTCAAGCTTATCTGTTTCATATTCCTAGAAACCAGTTTCCGATATGAGTAAAGTACCTACTTTCTAGTGATAAGAAACCAAAGTAGATTTTTTTTATTGGATAAAGTGATGAAACCAGCAAAACGTTCACCTGATGGTAAGTGCAATGTCTGTCCATGACAAATGCTGCGTCACCCAGAAAATGTATGTATGACACCACACTGCACCCTGAGACATAAGTTCTTAGGTGTCATATGCTCAGTGATTACCCAAGCTCACAGTGCCCTTCAAACCGAAACACGTTTGCACACTACTGCTTCACGGCAGAATAACTGGCTCTGGGGTGGTACCTACCTAGACAGATTCCTGCAAAGGAATCCTACCACCAGATATTGATGGTGCTTCCTTTTTGGCAAAAGGGGTTTTTTTTTCAGCCTTTTGTTACCTTTTATCGTCAGGAAACGTTTTATGGGACATTAATTTCCGATTTTTCTACTGTTATAACTGTTATAATTCTCTCTGTCCCTCTGTCTGTTTGTTACCTTTTCACGATTCAGCCGCTGAACTGATCTTGACGAAATTTGGCACAGAGATATATTGCATTCTGGAGACGGACATAGGATATTTTTTATCCCGGAGAATCAAATACTTCCCACTATATTTAAAGAACCTATATCCACGCGGATGTAGTCGCGGGTATCAGTTAGTTTACAATTAAAATCGAACGTTGATAAGAATAAAAATCAACGGTTAATTTATAAATGACATTTAAAATAATGAAATAGGCAATTAAAAATAAAACAAAAGGAACAGGGTAAACATAATCGTGTCATGTATTTCAATGAAAAGCTGTTTTTGAAAAATCGTTTAGCAGTTACATTACTGTTGTCGTATAACCTTTGTCTATATTATTTTATTAACCCTTTTATAAAGTAAACACACCAGATAAAATAAGCCGTCCTATTTTTTAAAATACAATTTGTTAAAGTGTACATTAATAACTATAAATTCACTCGTTCAATAGCTGAAGAATATTATTATCGTCGTTCAATTTACAAAATTACCAAGATTCGATTATACAAATATTTTATGATTGAAATAAATTTATATATATACTATCTGTACAGCTTTTATTGACAAGATAAGAAAATATGCGTTACTCTGATAACATGTCAAATGAAACATAATTTTTCTTTTACATGTTATTTTGTTTATTATTTTACTGTTTTTAACTATACAATTGTATAATAAAACATTTGTGAACTGAAAATACCAGAAATTGCTCATAAACAGTATAAGGAATCAGATCAGCAAACGTGTTTGCTATTTTCTTGTTTAGGAATTGGTTTTTTAAAGCATTTTCCTTTTAAGGTAAAATCCTTATCGAAATTAATTTTGATATTCAATTTCCGTATAAGCCCATATGTACTAGCACATAGCACTGTTAAAAGTTAAAGTAGATTTACAGATCCTTGACATTATACTTACTATATTATATAAGGCCAAAAATTTACATACATACATACATAAGATCACGACTGTATCCCATAAGGGGTAGTCAGAGACTGCGCACTCACTGCAAAAACAGATGACTGCCTCAATCCACGTTTCACCAAAACAATATAATGCACTTGGTGTGATAGGTGGTGAGCCCATCGCCAATTTTAAAAATGTTAAATTTCTGATTTCAGTGAAAGACAGTGCCTCATACAACCAGGGCGTGCCACCGCCCTACTCTGGCCCTCAGACAAATCCACAAGTGGATGGAACCCAACCTGTAATAATCGGAACCACTGCTAGTTATCCCGCCGCAACTGTAGTATCAGCTGTAGTGGTAGGAAACCAAATGGGCCCTTCACCAGCTGTTTATCTATGCAGATCATGCAACAGTCAGGTTATCACAAGATTGGAACGAAAACCTTCAATGAAAACACATTTATTTGCATTATTGCTGTGCGTTTTCGGGTAAGTTTACATATAAGTATTTTTTTTTAGTATTGTTTGTTAATAATGAGCGGTGAACGCAGTATCTTTAGATAATCTCTTAAAAACTGGTCTATGTTGACTATCGCGTGGCCTAGTTATCAGTGTATCTAACTTCTAACCCCACATTTGTGCAAATCACAAATTGTTCGTTTTCGGGTCTGGTTGTGATGTGCATGGAAAATTTATGTCTGTACAACGCGCCCACGATACAGGAGAAATCCCAGTGTGGGACAGCGTTTGCAAAATGAAAAAAAAACTAAGTGCGTTTTGCAGTCAGCTTACTTTATTTTTAAATTCAAGTTTTGGGTTCGAATATCAGTCGAGGCACTGCAGTGGTATCTACCTAGGCGGATTATGGTATCCACAGAAATGCTACTAGTGTGTGAGCATATTGTAATACATATATTGCTTGTTTCCGGGTCTGTATGACTTATATCCGTTCTTCTGTAATTAATACCTCATCCGATTCAACCTTGGATCATATTGCAAAGATGGAACACGTGAAAAGATGACGACTGGGAGCCTCTATGTTTGCGCCTATAATACACTTTAATATATCCTACGCAGATATCCCTTGGTTATGAAATGGAACATCTCGTCGTGAGTGAAATCAGTCATCTAGAGGATATCATAATATATCTGTTCACAGTCGCGTAGCGCAGCGATCGGAACACGATCTGCTTTTTTATATTTTTTCTGGATGACGGTCGGTGTACCTGACCTACCCTTACGTCGAAGAGACTTTGATTAAATTTCAAACTTAGGTGTTCATAAGGATACTCGTACCGGCACAATTATATGTACATGCATCTAGCAAAATGATGTACTTAGGGCGGTTGGCAACATCTACCGCTGCAGCATGATTCGTTATTAATTTTGTTAGAAATCAGTAATTCTGCTGCCCATCTTCTGGTTCTAATTTTCCCTCTGTTGACTTTTACGACACCCACGGGAAAAGACGGGGTGGTAGATTCTCTTAAACCGCTACCACACGGCTTCGCTTCCACTAAGTAAAGACTGTTAATATCTTTTCAGATGCTGGCCATGTGTCTGCGTACCTTACTGCGTAGATTCCTGTAACAACGCTGACCATTACTGTCCTAATTGTAATTCTTATATCGGATCATATTTAGGGTAGTTCATACTTGAATCGGCGTCTCAGCAGTTCTCTGCTGGACATAAGGATCTCTCAAGTTGATTTGTTATAATCTTTACACTTGATGGGTTACCTTAGATCTGGCTGTTCATAACCTGTCTAAGTATTATTAGTCTCGCATGTTTGAAATAGTTTTTCGACATCAGTTGGAAGCGAAGAGATTTTTTTTAAATATTTTAACTTTCAGCGACAGAGTTATAGATTTTAATGTCTTCACACTCCTGGGAGTTTCTCTCACTACACAACAGTATTCACGTTTCAATGCGATTTGTGAGTTTTCATCGTTATGGAAAAACTTAAATAGCATGACAAAAGTGTTTAATAGACTATATATTTTTAATGAATCTAGTGACAGTTCTGTTGCCCTTCCTATTTTTTTAATCGGATTCTAAATATTTTTGTAATTTCTCGATTGCAGTCTCGTAAGAAATAGAAAGCAATCGTCCTACGAGTATATTGTAATATAAAATGTAATGTAAAAACATATCACTATATGTCTCTTGTAATAAATATAAAATCTTTAATCTAAATTAATATTACTATGTATGTACTGTTAGTGCCAATTCATTGCAACTAGTTTTGTTAACATAAATTTAAATAGATTTTAAGATTGGTGCAGAACGTAAAGAAATATTTGTAAAGAGTTTTCACAGTGTAATTGTTAATAATTCATTTTTGTAAAATTAGTCTAAGTATTTATTTTTGTTTCCCTCTGTTTTACTACGACTATTAACTGTTCCGTTAATAGTCGTAGTTTAGGCATCTGCAGTTCTTTGGCTTTCCACCGTATTACGAGGAGCAGAGTGGCGTTCAATTTATAAAAAATGCAAAATATGAATTTTGTCTACCACTGATAAACCCATTCAACTTAGTTAACGTAACTGAGTGTAAATAATAAATATTTATGTTATTATATAATTGTGTTTTATTAAAAAAGGCTAGGTATCCTACACGACGACGACAACGCGTAGTCCCAGGTTGGTTATTAAAGAATATAATGACATTTCCTGCAACGTACTCGTAACGCATGAAGAGGCAAATATACTCACACTTTTGGACTTTAAGTCTCCATTAGCGTTTGTAAAAAGTTTTGATATCTGTGCTATTTGTAGACTTCTTTAAGTACTGGTCATTTACTATTGATACTTTCTATAGAGTGAAACAAATGTTCTAGAGATTTTACAGGAATTAAAGAAGTTTTAAGAAAATCATCTTCTTTTAAAATGTAATTTATAAATATGAATATATAAACAAACTAGGCGCTCTTGAAATACGATATTTTTTATTATTTTTCTAGAAGGGGCGAATCACTGGGTAATGCCTTATACGAATTATTCATTTTAATTAAAACTAGCCGATAGGTGTCCGGCAGTGTAGAATAGTAAAGGGGTAGCCCTTTCCTACCAAGGTGTCGTAAGACGCGACTGAGGTATGTACGGTCAGGCTTTATTCGGGCAGAATACCTTAATAAGCAACGCTGCCACTATACTGCTCGTGGGAACGCAATTTTTTTTTTACTTTTACTAAAATGGCGGCGACGTGGTTCGCCACCCGTCACGTCTCGTTTCCTGCGAGGGTGAAAAGTGGGCTGCGTGAGTGGCTTCTGTCTTCACCTTATATGGAAAAAAAGCATGACTGTATCTATGTATGTTAGTATAATTTGATCATTTGTTCATTTTGTGTTGTTCTATATTGGAATTTTTAAAACTTGATTTTGTTTTAAATCAGCCTGTATATTTTTCAAGAAAATCGTTATTATTTTTATTATTAAAAAAAATCAAGATAGTACTCATATTATACATAACAGGTTTTGACATTTTTAACTCCCAATCTCTCTTATATGAGGCTGTGTTTGATAATAATGGTTATTTTTTTTTGTATGGTACAAACAATATTTTACCGCTCCTAAAATTTTCCTGCCCTGAGCTATAGCCCTATTAAACCATACGTAAATACAATCCTGATTTAATGGGGGATTTGAATTAACGACATTGATTTTCGCTGTGAACTAATAAAGTAAAACCGGCTATTAGCACTTCGAATAACTTCACTTATCGCATTTCACACAAGCCGATTTTACATGATTAATCATTCTATTATTTTGCTTTCATTTAATTGAAATTTTATGAATCACAGCACAAATATGTAGCGGATCCTTGTGTATGTGTATATAAATGTGTATGCAGGAAACAATTTATCATACCGTTATCGGAACGCGCTTATCGATAGATAACACTTCTTCTTCTACTAAATAGATTAATTAAAATTGATGATTTATAGTGTCAGTGAATAAATTAAACCATTATATGTTTGTAATATTTATTATCATTAAAAAGAAAAACCGCAAATCCAGGAATGGCTTGTACGAGTATAATAAAGATGACATCTTGACCGATTTCGACTGCATCATTTTTGGATACAGATGAAGAAAAACAAGTGCAGTGTCAGAGACAAGATAATCACAACAATATATCAAAATCCGAAAATCAATAATTTATGCTTTGCACAAATATTGGCTTCGGTAGAGTTCCAACCGTCACGATTTAGCAGGCACACTGTAATCGCTAAGCCACGAGGTCTTAGGTAAGATAAATACTATGTAACATAAACTCGGTTGGTTACTGATGGTAGAATTCTTAGGCCGGAAGTCGTGGAGTAAGTTATTATGCCGTTAAGCAGTGGTGTGCAAGCATTACTGTATATCGGTTGAAGGTCACTGATAGCTAGCGTTATTACAGAGCATATGAGACTTATGAACTGATGTCTCAGGGTGACGCAGTATGGTACCACACAGAAATGTTCTCGAAGACACAGCGTTCATTTTATGGACAGGCATTTACAATCAGGTGAATGATTCCCCGTCTTTCACTTTCTTAAGTAAAAATATTAAATTGCGCTGTAAATGAGCGGCTATCGTTCTAGGGTTTGATTCCCAAGCGGAACAGATTTTACCAGATTTGCATATTTATGCATGCAGATTTTATGTCTGTTCTAAACCCACGATGGAGGAGAAATCCTAGTGTGGTCGGTACGTTACACATACACCCAGACACGGAATAACTATCTGTAGGTCGTACCAATATTAAAAAAGTAGAGTCTACACACACTAAGTCACACTGCTAAGCACAGACCTCCTCTCATTGCTGAGTGGATTTTTGGAGCCGGGAAGAGTGCGTTACGCTGCTCCAATGCTGGTTGGTATACTTCACATGTCCTCGAAATATTTCATATTTCTTGGAGATGGAGGTTTCCTTACGATGTTTTCCTTCAACGCTGAGCTCATGGTAAATCAGCACTTAAAATTACAGAACAATTTTAGAGGTGCAGGCACTAGGTATCGAACTCAAGTCACTCACGTATTATTTAAGGCAAGCATGAGCCCTGAGCTTAGTTAAATAACTAAACCATATAAAGTTTAAATTTTAAAAGCCTTTAACCTAAGCTTCATTGCATCAGCTCGTGAAAATATTATTACAGCCTATAAACACAGTCACAAACAAATATCTTTTACTAAATTCTGCAACGTATATTCAGGCTTTAAGAGAGAGCTAATGACGTATAAATAAACGTGCTTCTATCTTATCTATGTTTTTGTAATCTGTAGCCGTTGTTAGTGATACAGAAGTACTTTCATCGAGTACGTGAATTCAGTGTTTGTGGATTTTAACGGATATTGTGTTATTTATTTGTGAGACATCTGTTTTATTTATATATGTTGATATAATGCAGACGGATACCGGAAGTAAGTACTCGTATGAATCGATAATGCTGATTTTATTTCCATCATCTTGTGCCATTTTATAAGAATATAAGCTCGATCAATTTAATAGATGTTACTTTAAGTCTTATAATGCTTTCTACGTGACGAATGCAACAGATATCACATTACCTTGATGATAAAAAGAAAACCAATTTTTTTTAAAACAGGCAGGTCGATAATATCGTTCTTTTAGTCATCTGTAAAGTATTAATTTATTGATGATATCAGATGTAATTATAAAAGTGTTGTTTCTTACAAAAATTTGCTCTAAACTAGGATATTCTCCTGATTTGGGGCTTGGAGGGAATGTTTGAGACCCTGCATAACTGTCTATAGGTCATACAAATATTTTCCGAGCGGAAATCGTGCCCGTTACTCGTACCTACAGCGTAGAAGCCAATCACTTAGCCACAGCGCCAATCGATCTTTTTTATTATTACGGACATAACTGTTTTAAATATATAGGCATTCGTTTTTAGTTATTGTTTCTATAAGTAATATAAATAAATAATCGCTGTGTGGGGCGGCGGAAGAAAATCTAGCACCCCATCTCATCGTTAATTTCGACAGACGGAAATTGAAAAACAAGAGATAGGCATTTTCCGTGCTCACTTAAATAAATAAACTGCGGTTGCCAGACCGGCTGTTAAGCGTGGCAACTATGTCAAAATCCCGCCAAAACTGCAGCTAAATTTTTTGTGGCAATCTGTGGGGGTGGCCTATGTTCAGCAATGAACTAGTGATGCGCTAAAATGTTGATGATGATGATATAATAAATAATAACTCCAAAGAAGAGTGTGTTTTAAGTGGTGGTAGGATGACTATGCAGGAATTCATCTAGGTAGGTACCACTGCAGGGTTAGTTATTCTGCCGTGTAGCAGTAGTATGCAAACATTACTTTTGGTCTAAAGGGTAAGTGTAATTACTGGACATATGAGACATAAGAACTGATCTCACAGGGAGACTGGCGCAGGGTAGATCGGAGACCGAGCGTTCACTGCGTAATTTATAGTATGTGGGTGATCTGGGTTCAATCCCCGATACCGGCAAAACTGAAATTGTTTACAGTAATTTTAGAATTTTAAATATCGTAATTTAATGTGCTGCTTTACCACGAGCTTGGCGGTGAAAGCAAACATCGTGACGAAAGATTCAGATTTTTAGATTCCTCCAGACTAAAAAGTCTTCTCAAAAAATGAGAGGAAGCCTATGCATGGCAGTGGAACTATTATATATAGGTTGTTATTTTAATTTACCTATGAAAAAACCTTATATTTCAGCAAAGAACGAGGCCGGTGTTTATAATGCTGGAGGTACATCTCAATACCCATCTACAGCTCCTCCTCCGTATCCCGGTCCACCACCATCAGCAGCACCCGCTTCATATCCGCATGCTGTAGTCCACGGTCCAACTGTCGTCCATGGAACGACTGTGGTACATCATGGGCCAGCATTGATTCCATCTGTAGTCCCCGCTGTAGTTGTTGCACGTCAAATGGGTCCACAGGCTACAGTCTACGTGTGCAAGTCCTGCAACCATCAGATTGTCACCAGAGTAGACCGGAGCCCGTCTATGCGAACTCATTTGTTCGCATTCTTTTTGTGTCTTGTTGGGTAATTCATTATTCTTATAAATAAAAAAAGAGATTCGATTTATACTAATTATTATAGATTTAAATTTTAAACATTACTAAACTTTCATAATTTTTCGCATGCCTAAAATTCCCCAGTATGCCAGTGATCTTTGTTCGTTCCCCAATGCCGGTACGGTAATCAATCGTTCATTTGAATTTAAAAGTTTATTTACCACGTGCTCGGTGGTGATAGAAAAAATCCCGAGGAAATCAGCATGTCAGAGAAATTTAAAATATTTTGACGTACTTTCGTGTGAAGTCCGCCAACCCGCGTTGGAGTAGCGTAGATTACTCTTTCCGGCTCAAAAACGTACATAACAGCGACATTCTCCCAATTGATAAATGTTGATAGATAGAAGTCAGACCTTTACTTTGGCTTACCTCTATTAATCTATAGCGAAATAAAATATTCTAGCCCACCAGGGAAAGGTTAGAAAAATAGGAAAACTCATAGTTGGCTTGCAACTATGATCAGCCTCGGGGATGCCTTCGGATGGGGAAGGCTTTGGTAGTCCTTGACCACAGTCCTACATAATATATAAAGTATTTGCACTGAGCTGGGTCGACCCAACACTGTCATAGACTTGTATTTATTAATATATTACACTTTACAATTTGCAAGCAATAGCCGCCATTACCGGTCCAACTTATCTCGTCTGCGTAATTCGTTCGTGGCGGGGTTTCTTCTTCGACAAGAGATGGCGCCATAAGTTGGTTTAACATATTAGGAATAAGAAATAGGAAGGAAAACAAGGGAGGCAAATCAGAACAGTTATTATTTTTCTGTCTTATAAACTTGTCATCTGTAAAATGTAATGGGAACTAGTAGGGCCAGATTTTCTGCCGTAAAGCAGTACTGTGCAAACATTATTGTGTATCGGGCTGAGAGCTAGTGTAATTACTGGGCGGGCACATAAAACTTAAAAACTGATATCTGAGAGTAACGGGCGCAGTGTGGTACCGCGCAGAATGTTCTGGGTGACACAGCATTTGTAATGGGCAGACTTTTCACTTACCATCAGGTGAACGTTTTTCTCGCCATGTCACATGAAATAAAAAAAAAAACGAATAATATTAGCTGACCTGGTGATTGCGCCGTAAATGGTACCTTATGATCTAAGCATTCTAATTTAAGTCCTTCTTGGTAACATTGGATCTAATACAAAAATATTATATAAATCAAATTAGTATTTCCTAAGATTATCGCGCTCAAACATACGGACAACGTTAAGGTATAAGGTCATTATAATTCCATTGCTGAACAAAGCCCCCCCCCCCCCCTAATGATTTCCTCAAAACATGGTCCTAAGCCACTTGCATCCAGCGACTACCTGCAAAACCGTACAGGTCGTCGAGTACGAGGTTGCCACACGAGAATCTTTACTGACCCATTGGCTCATTCACCTTGCTAATCCATACAGCAATGTCGGTTACTCTAATTCTGCTGTGGATATCATCGTTACGGATTTTATCTCGCAGAGAAACTGCGAGCATAGTCCTTTCATAGGCCTGCAGTGAAACTATGTCTAAGTTCCGTATGCCATCACTGGCAACACGCACTGGTTGTATACTTTAGTTTTGAGGCATTGAGGTATACTCGACGAGAAGATGTGACGCAGCTTTCTGAAAGCTTCCCAGTAGAGTTGGATCTGTCGACTGACCTCTTGGTCTAAGTTGAACCTACCTAGTCGGATAATCTGTCCTAGTTATACATATTCGTCGACAACTTCGAGCGTAATGTTCCCTACAATCACCGGTATAGGTATGACATAATTATTAAACATTATTTTTGTGTTGTTTATGTTCATCTTAAGATCTACCTGTTGGGAGACACTATTTAGGTCATTGATCATAATGCCAAGGTCTTCCAGCGATTCTGCCATAATAACTATGTCGTCGGCTCTCAGTGCTCAACTTAGTCAGTTGGCTCTTTTCGGTAGGCATCCCTGGCAAAGATCTTGGAGCCTCGGTTTCGTTCTATCGCTTCCTCAATACGATTTTAAATGAAGTTGCGCAGTTCCCGCTTCATACATTGGCAGATCTGTCTGTTCAGTTACCGATATGGTGACGCGTCGTTTAAGTTGAGGACTGCAGCTTTATTTCACGCCTAGCCTCCATGAGATTAAGAGTGTGGTCGAAAAGTTTCTGGATCTTATTTCCTTTCCAAGAGCCTCTAATTCAGGCATTGAAAACGATTTTGAAATTCCAGTTGAAAACTCCTGGGGATTTGGATAAGGGTACGAGATGGACGGAGAGTGAACTTCACCAGACGTGACCTCTCTAGCTTTACGTTTAGGTTCAATGTGCATCTTACCATTCTGTGATTACTGCCGGTTTTCACCCCAGCAATCACAGATACTTCATTGAACAGCTGTCGTTTGGTCGTTATGATGACGTCAATCACTTTTTTTTGTCAAGCTGTTCGGCCGCTTTTGAAAGAAGGAGTTCATCATAAAAAGTCTCTCCTTCCATAAAGTTGGCCAGATGTTGGCCCCTTGGGATCCGTTGTCCCATTCCAAATTGCCCCACTATCAGCTCATCTTCTTTCTGCATGCCGAGTTTTTCGTCAAAGTCTTTCATCAAAACTGTGTTTAGAGATAGTTTGGAGGAATGTTTATCTTGAGATATCCTGATACATTGCCTCCACTCCACCACATCATCACGGTGATTTCCGTGCTCACTTAAATCTCACTTGATCGCGGTTGGTGCGTATACTAGTATGACCTTCAGCGAATACCGTTTCATTATTCTGAGACTAAGGCATGCAACCTTACGTCGACACACTCCCGAACTTGACAACGTTGTTAATGAGAGACTTGTGGACGATTAACCCGACTCCTACTTAGGACAGATGTTCGCCGTCTCGGTGGTAGCAGGATGGTAGAGGTATGGTTGACCGCTACCATAGCCAGGTCTAGCGGGGCCGCCAGGGACGAAGGGCCGTTTATGTTTTATACGTCTCATTTTCTAATCGTTGCCACGTTAGGCAGGCGTGTTGGCAACCGCAGTATATTTATGTTGACGTTTCAGGAAGATGCTGCTCAATATATCTTTTTTGGTTTTAGTTTTTCCCCTGTCGAATTTTACCGACGAGACGAAGTGGGTATGTGGGGAGGTAGATTCTATAGTATAGTATAGTTCGGTATAGCTCTTAGATAAAATTGTGAAAAAAAAACTATGAATTTACTAAACCACTTATTAAGATATTAAGAGAAATATTTAAACTGCCGTGTACTAAAGCAATAATGCCAAAAATGTAAATAAAACCGCGCATAATACGTCCATCAGTAAAGCCCCTAATTTTCACAGTTTTTCAGATTTTACACACGAACCCTAAAAATGTCACCGTGAAAATTGATTAGCCTCGACAAATAAACAGACAGGAAGACAAAAATTTTAAAAATCGTATTTAAGTTTTAGTATTATTCAAATTACTATATGAGATTAAAAAAAATCTTTATTGCGAAATCACCGACACACACTCCGGTTTTATTTATTTGTGTAGATACGTGCATTCCTTGGCACCGATGATTACCGATCTAGGACATTCGTTTTATAACAGACTTTGTGGCTTAGTTGTCAGCGTGCCGTGTAGCAGGTTCTGGGTTCACATACAAATAATAAGAACTATAACCGGCCCGAGTTTCTAACCTAAACATCTAACATTAATCTAATTCGTCAAAAGTTAAAGCAACTGAGTGTGCGTGTTTGTGCTAATATTTTAACTAAGCCTTTCGTGATAATGTGGCAATAAACAACGTTACTCAGTATGTTTATCTATGACCATGACTGCAATGGGCAGACATGATGATGACAAAGAATGATAATTTTTTAATTAGTTGCATGTTTTTCAGATGCTGGCCATTTGCATGTCTGCCTTATTGCGTCGATTCCTGTAACAACGCCGATCACTACTGTACGAACTGCGGCGCTTATATTGGATCGTACATAGGCTGAAGGATTACATAGGATTACTCTTTTTACGTCATCCTGATATTTATTGTGTTTTTTATGTGTACAATACGCAATTTCTATTGACTATCACGCAAATGTTTACGTTATGTTTTCTATATAAACATGGAGAAAACCTTGTAAATATATGTAATTACAATAAAAGCAATCAATACGCTTTAGGTGTAAATAAATGATTTTGTTTCGTTTGAATCTTTTTTATTTATTTTTCAGACTTGCTTTTACCTTTTAAATAGATCGGCGTGAAAACAATTTGTTGAGTGCCTCCTTACAATTTGGATTTGGATTTCATAACATGAAAAAATACGTTCGTTTTACTTTTCAACGGACTTTTGTTGGTTTGACCTGTAATTATGTGTTTAACTATGTGTGAATGTAATGGTTCTTTCAATTGAATTTTCACCCACTTCCAGACGTCCGAATGATTTGAAATTTTGCACACGTGCTATGTACCAATAACAATACAATTTCAATTTCAATACCTGGTATTCCCATTAGAATCACCTAATTGCTGTTGAAACGTTTTTTTTTAGTTTTTAAACTATAATATGATTGATTATTGTCGCAGCGTTTTTTAACTGTTTATTAGGTTCGTGTAGGTATAAATATCTAATTAGGACTATCCTTATAATTATTTATAAATATTTATTATTGGAATCGGATATGAGAAATACTTATTAGGAAAAGAAAAGCGGAGTCCACAAGAAGGAATAGATCGTAGTATAAATTTCCTGGTAGTAGTATGAGCTACCATTAGTATTTTAACTCTTAACAATAAATACTATGGCTCGAGTTATATTTGAAACTGTGAACGAACGAATACTCGGATAAATGAAATAGCGATTGGCTCCGTTGCTGTGGGTCGTGAAGTCGAATTCCGCATCAGACAAAAATTTTATGTATGTCCCGGGTCTGGGTGTTTGTGCATGTACGATTTATGTCTATTAAATGTTGCCACTTGGAAAAATACTAATGCAGGGCATAGTTTTTTTAAAAAGAAAAAAAAAACTGAAAATTTAAACATCGCTGTCCGTTACCAGAAGATATAACTATTTTACGTCTAGTGTACTTGACGCACGCTCGTTCTGCAATCACCAGTCCACCTACCAAGAGTGGCGCATTGCATTGGACTTTTAGCTAATGATGATGATGATATGGTGGTCATGATATCACTAATTGTCTGAAACTACATGATTTTTCCGGCGGTTTTTTATTATTTGACTTTTATAACACAATCGATGAGTCAGTTTTCACCAAAAACGTTATGATTTTGGAATTTTTTGTTTGATTGATTGATGTTTTCGTTTATAATAAGTAAAAGGAACCAAATATATGTTATACACTCTTTATAACTAGTAAGAGAAACCAAAAAAACATAAGGTTTTAAAAATAAAACATAAAAGCTATACAAAAATGTTAAGCGCCTGTTAATAAACTACGAGCAAAGTGCGATCATGCAAAAAGTGTCGTGAAAAATAATAGTAGATAAATACTTGTGCGAAGTCTTTCTTAGCCACCTCCTTTCTGACACGTGACTTGTTTTGATGCTCAGAAGTTTACCGCATTGTTATTGGCTTTAGTGTTATCGCGTATGAATTGTTATGTATTCTTTGTTTTATGCTACACAATTTTGCAATCTTGTTTGTTCGTTAATATTGTTTAGTTCTGAAATATTCACGACGTGCATAATACCTGGATCTTTTGTTAGTCTATTTTGCAATATAAACTATGTCAGATGGTAAAACGAGTACTTTTACTTAATTAACTAAATTCGAAATCTGTTCGGTGGTGCCTAGAACAAAATATCCAAGTAGGTAAGTCCAACGTCGACCAAGAGATCAATAGACAATTCCAACTCAGCTTATAGTTCAAAACGGATTAAACCTTAATGTCTAAAAAGTACACAACACATCGAAGCTGCGACGTAATTCGTTACTGCAGACCTGCTGGAGAAAGCTCCAAGTTGGTCAGCAACAATGGTTCGATCAAATGCCAATAAGAACACCTTTGCGCCACCTTTGCGTATCTAAAAGACGCTCTGAATGCCATGGTCCTATGTTTAGAGGTTACGAATACAGCTAGAATTTGATTAGGATATCTAGATTGATCACTGTACCGTACTAGCTAGTCATATAAGTAAGTCGGTATTTTAGTAGTGATTACTCCAAACAAAAGGGTAGCAAAGTGCAGTTTTCGGCGCAATGACATTTTGAGAAGGCTAGCATTGTTAAGAAACGGGGTAACATGCATTTTAGATGGTATGTGGAAACAGAACCTTGCACATGCGTTCTACACACGCTTTATGAGCCTCTGCGTCTTACCTAAAAGACACGGTCCGAACACTACGTCGCTGTAATTTATTAAGGCAGAATCAAAGACTCACATTCTCTAATCCTTATTTCCTCTGCAAGATAGGGTCTAATTTTAAATAAAATTTTTAATCTAAAAACAGTTTCTTACACTCTCTGTGACATATGCTTCAAAACGTATATCAGCAAGGTAAAACGACAATGGTTCGATCAAATGCCTATAGGAACACTTTTGGGAAAGAAGCCTATAAGAGGATTCAGTATGTCTGAGCACGAACACATCTGTACTCACCTATGGTTCCGAAACGCGCTGAGATTTTCCATAGACATACGTATATACAATCGCACTTCACCGTTCCACTTGCTACGATCCTAAGACATATCTTTCGTTTTTGTTAGTTTCACTAGCGCTTTCATTAAAGCTCATAGGTTTTTGACGTGGCCTTTCCTTAAAACGTTTTCGATCTGATTGTGATACGTTCGACTAAGTCGACCCTGACCGGCTTATCCATTCAAACTCGCCGCATGAATCTGAGCATCCCTTTCTCTATCATTGCCACTACATCTTCAATCACACCGCAACTTTGCATTATCACGCTGTTCCTCACTTTGTTCATTCATCAGTCACTCCAGTTATACTTCTGAAACTTTTCATTTCCACAGCAGTACTCTTACTTTCAGTCTTGTTCGGCCAGACCCAACATTCAATACCATATATGAGTGTGCCCAAAATACTGCTCAAAGTCGCTCAGAGAGCAATGGAAAAATCTATCCTCTGGTTTTTGAAGTAAAACATCTTTGGGCGCGATGAAACTACAATTTCAAATTTGGATTTGAGTGCAGCGCATTCGTGCAACGTTTCTGTTATTCTTATTAATATTTATTAATTATTGGTCGGTAGGTGTCCGGCAGAGTAAAATAGCTTATCACTTTCCTACCGAGGTGCCGGACAGCTTGCAGGATTAAGTCAATATTTCTTTATTCAGTTTAGGCTTGTACAAAGCTCTTATGAATGTCAAAATCTACACCGGTTCAAAAATTAAGACCGTCTCAGACAAGAACCGGCAAGAAACTCTGAAGTCTTTCTTTTTTTCAATGCCATATTACATGTCATTTATAATTGGCCAACCTATACACAGGAACCTCTAGCGCGTCACCATTCTACAGGATACAGTCACCTTTTTATTGAATAAATACATGTGTTTTACACCATAATATGCAATGCTGTCACTATACTGCTCGTGTGAACGCAATGAAGAGTAAGATTTTTTTGACTCGTACCAAAGCCACCCGGAACGTCACGCTGTGGCGAAAAGTGGGGTCTGCCTACCACTTATATAAAAAAAAGCGGGACTGAATATATATATATATATATATAAAGCAGTAGTGTGCAAACGTTGTGTCTCAGTCAGTGCTGTTCAGAACGAAGTCTGAACAGCACCGAAGTCTGAACAGCACTGAGAGCGAGGGTAAACTAGGTATATGAGACTTAAGAACGAAGTGCTACTCTGCTGGACACCTATCTTAGTAGAAGCTTACATAAACAATACAAAAATATATCAATGAATGTGAATCGTTCGTAGTATGAATCAACATTTTAAAAATATGTAACACTATATAATTTATTTAATAACCATTGTAAATTACTATTCGTATTGCGCCATTACATCATTATGTTAAAATTTAACCTTGTGGCATTACTAGCTTTAAATAAACGTCAATGCGAGTGGGGCCCACTTGAGGCGGAATAGTATTATACTCGTAAATAGACAAGCATGTATGTAACGAACATATTTTTCATTTCGCACTGCTCATGAGGAAGTAATATCTGTATTTCATACGGTCGTTTATTTTCCACCGAAAATCAATAACCATCAAATTTGGGGAAAAAATATATAAGTAGATTATTGATATATAGAGACCTGAAGTTGGAAGCGTTTGGGTACGTAACTACATAACGTGAGCGTGGTGTGCAGGTGAGCGCGAGGACTACCTGAATACGCACTCAACCACAGCTGTTTTCATAACATGCTTGTTGGCGGTTGATTATACTTATCGTTTTTTTTATTTATTTTTTTATTTTATAAAAGTGACGGAACGAGCAAAACGTTCTCCTGATGGTAAGTGCAACGTCTGCCCATAACAAATGCTGTGTCACCCAGAAAATTACTTTGTGACACCACACTGCGCCCGTCACCCTGAGACATCAGTTCTTAAGTCTCATATGCCCTGTGATTACGTTAGCTCTCAGTGCCCTTCAAACCGAAACACAGTAATGTTTGCACACTACTGCTTCACGGAAGAATATTTGGCCCTGGGGTGGTACCTACCTAGACGGATTCCTGCATAGGAATACCTACCACCAGTAAACCACCACCACCATCTAGTTCACCATCTAATTTCAAAACAGCCGATTTTTTCTATCACGTGGTGACATACGCAGGTGATATAATAATTAGGCCATATGTTCCACTAGTGCATAAAAGTTTAAAAAAAAATAATAGTCATCGTCATCATAACCATTTCAGCCTATCACTAGTCCACTGCTGGACATAAGCCTCCCCCATAGATTGCTACAAAAGTTTATAGCTCTCACTTTGAGGGGATTATATTAAATAATAGTAAGGAAACTAAAAGAATTTTGTAGACAAACAAATTACTCGTTCGTTGGTTGTACCATTACGTTTTTATATATTTTTAATAATAATAATAATTATTATTAGGTAACTAAGATTGTCTGCACTTTCTTTCTTTCTTACGATGAGTTCACGATGGAATGTCTCGTTCCAACTGGATGTCTCGTATTCTTCAAACAACATATGACACACATCAGAGGTATGCTGCTATTTAACGATTGTAATCTTGGTCGCTGAGGCCGGACGCTCACCTTAAATTTCATAACACGTGAGTGATACCCGGTGTCGGCACCTCTAAAATCGTTCTGCAATTTTAGGTGCTGATTTACAGCTACGCTGCAAAGAAAAACTTTGCGAGTAAACCTGAATGTCTGAGAAATAAAATATTTCAAGGACATGTGAAGTCCGCCTTCCCACATTGGAGCAGCGTGGCGTACTCTTCTTGGCCCCTAAGCCCTCTGAAAAATAGAGAGGTCTGACTCAATAGTGAGACTTTTATTTATACTTTACCTTTTTTTAATCCGTGAGAGCGTAATATTACCTCGGTATATTATACTCATTGTGCTTTGACTCTATCACGTAGATGAATGAGTAACAATAGGCCGTCGAAGCTCCTTTGAAAATAGTTGATTTTCGTATTAAAATAAAATTATTTCTACATTCGTAATAAAATGGCTAAATAACGGAAACATTTAAATTTTCCGTTATTTATTCCCGATCTAGGTTCCATCCCCGAACAGAACAAATATATGTATGACCTACGGAAAGTTGGTGAAGGACAGAAGCAAAGTTAATTCGCTAAGATCCTCAAGCAAAATTAAAAATCGTGTATATTACATTGTTTTGTGGGAGAACGGGCGTCGCTCCTAAAAACAAGGTAACACACACCTTTTTAAATTCTGCATGCGGATCTTAGCAAATTAACTTAGTTCCTGTCTTTTATTATAATCGATTTTCGGTAAGTAACGTCTGATTCTATTATGTACAGTTAGTGGTTGCCGGTTTGGTTATTTGTCTATGTTCAATTTCTGTCTGTAAAGTTATCCTTTACACAGAAGAAATCTTAGTGTTGGACACAAAAGTAAAGCACCATTTACGGTACCGCCTTTTGATTACTTTTACTGGTGGTAGGATTCCTATGCAGGAATCCATCTAGGTAGGTACCACCCCAGTTCCAGTTATTCTGCCGTGAAGCAGTAGTGTGCAAACATTACTGTGTTTCGGTTTTAAGGGCACTGTGAGCTAGGGCAGCGTAATCGCTGGGCACAGTGTGGTGTCATACAGAAATTTTCTAGGTGACACAGCATTTGTTATGGGCAGACGTTGCACTTACCATCAGGTAAATGTTTTGCTCGTTTCATCACTTTATCATCATATTATGTACATTGGTGAAAGACCCCTATATGTATACTGAGGTTGTAATCAATTAAATGACATTGTAAGACGCGTGATGAGGTGTAATAGTGTAATAATGTTATATTCCTTATTGTTTTAGCAATTAGAGCATGTCAACAAGACTATAAAGATTAACAGTATTTAAACAATAATATATAGTAACAATGATGTAAATAAAGAATATACTTGTAATCCTTTTACGTAACACTGCAGGCTTCATTTCATTCGGAGAGGGTATTAAATTAAAACATAGTTTCTCGAGCTACTGCGGCTTTGCGGTATTATTTCGCAGATATTTAAGTATATTATTTCAGATATAGTTCCATAATGTTCGGTAATATAGCTAGTTTCATCATCAACCTTTCAAAGTCCAGTAGGAATTTCTTAAAATGGCGAGCAGGCTCCCCGACACTAGTTTTTCGGATGTGGCTTTGGCATTTTCTTGTGGCTTTTCTGCTCTCTGTCTGTTTGGTGTCTTAATAGTTTTAGTGAATTTGCAACTAACAAGTCCTATTTATTAAAGTGTATTTTTTTTTAATTTTGCTGTAAATATAGCAAAATCTAATACATGAATGTAAATAAATGTATATTAAGAAGTAAGTAAGATGAAAAATTTATCACAAGTACAGATCGCTTTTTTCACTTTTAACAAAGGTTAATGACAAATCAGAAATTTATAAAAAAGTCGATACTTTTTTACTATTGTTTAAAATTACCTAAGTAGGCGCCGCGGTACTAATACTCGTAGTAATGAACTTGGCTATTGAAGTTACGTTACACACGGTTGAACATGGCCGTAATCGTGACGGCCGTGTCACAAATTATATGGCCTTTTTACGGTTCTTCCGGTATCCGAAGATTCATATCCGATAGACAACTTAATAAATAAGTCATCATCATCATCATCATTTCAGCTTATCTCAAGTTCAATGCTGAACATAGGCCTCCCCATAGTTTGCCACAAAAGTTTGTAGCTTTAGGGGGGGATTTTGCCATAGTTTCCACGCTTGGCACGCAGGTTGGCAACCGTATGCACCTGTTTATTTAATTAGTTGTTCCAGAAAGATGCTGCTGTCCATCTTCCGGTTTTAATTTTCAATCTGTTGACTTTTATAAAACCTACGGGATGAGATGGGATGGAGATGCTTTTAAGCCGCCACCACACGGTGATCATTTTGTTAGTTGTAACTTTCTGCAACGTTAAAAATATTTCGACCGAAAAAAGGATTTCACGGTCATTTTTTCAAAAACACAGTTTTTGATATTGTATACGAACCTAACTTCGGCCTATGTTGGATAAGGCCACTTTAATAGCATATAACAGATTCTTCTTGTTAACATCTGTACATGTATTCACTATAGTCTTACTTTGTTTTCAATAATACGTATTCATTTCGAAAATGAAAACGAAGATATTTAAAGTTTTCTATAAAAGTATTGGAAGATTTTTATTTTAGATTAGATTATCTCCTCTTCAGATATTAAAAAACAATTAAATCATAAAACACTGATCTAAATATGCTATTTGATCTTAAAACTACAATTTTTATTTAGAACAGATTTCAATTTAATAGATCATATTATATAACGTGTTTATATTTTTATATCTGGCAGACAGCTGCTCTTTTAAGTCACCACTAATTTTGTGTGACTGTCTTAAAAAAATCCGCACCGCCAAATGAAACTTTTTTCTCAAAACAAAATTGAATTATTTTAACATTCTGATAGTATCATTTATGCGGCGAGATTTTATTTTACTTATAAAAATATTCTGTTTGGAGACATTTGTTTTCAACAAAGTTAGCTTTATTGTCTATATGTTATAGCTTTATTGTCTACTCTCTGTTTGTTATCTTTTCACGGTTTAACCGCGTAACAGATCCCGAAGAAATTAGGAATTGGAAGAAATCCTGGAGACGAACATAGCATATTTTTATCAATCAGACAGACGGACACAGAGAGTTACGTTCGCATTTATAATGAGGATGGATGAGGTTATTCTGTTGACCCTATTTTTTTTTTCTTAAAAAAAGATTCATCAAACCGAAGTAATCTGTAAAAAGGACCTTTGGCGCCAACTCGAAAAGTGGCATTAGTGTTTTCATTTAATTTTGTAATTTTTGTGTATATTTGGAGTTTTGATGTTTAATATTGATAGTTTATTATGCAGCAAGAGCTCCTGAAAGTGTATAGTGAAAATTGAGAAATTCAATTGAAGACCAAAATTGTGCTATTCGTTTTGTCTTCTTCAGTCCAGAAAATCTTTAGTTAAAGTCATCTATTATTTTACTGTTGATCAAAATTTTGATGTCTTGCTGCTTGAAGATTGGATACTTTTATATGTTACTTGACACAGGAATATAGTCTAAGACTGTTTCCATTAATAAATAAATAAATAATCTGTAAAAAGTTACCCGTGGTTATAATTTTGTATATCAGTGGTGCTCATATATAAAAAAAATACGCGTCGATTTAACAACACCCTCCTTTTTTTCGTCGTTCAAAAGTAATAATACTAATAGAAATGGTCACCCCTGCTCGTCCCGTGATGCCTGCGATGCTTCGAATGTATACTGTCGGAAGCTATCAACTGCGCAGCAGATATTATAGTGCCAGAAGTGTACGCGCAAACTCAGAGACACTTACTTACTCGTCCGAACCTTCACGCGCCCGATGTAACGTTTTTTTCGTAAGTATTGTAAGACATGACAGAGGGAACCTTAATTCAGGTAATACTCGTAGCATACTTTGGTTGTCAATCTACATGAGCATTACCACTATGGCATTTATTCTATATATTAGCAATCTATGTGGAACACCGATGGTTCGGAATATTTAGCAGAGAATTATACATATTTGCGTAGATACGAAAAAGAAAAATTTTGATTGGGTAAGATAGGGCATCCAAAA
This sequence comes from Luehdorfia chinensis, assembly GCA_019845155.1. NCBI lineage: Eukaryota > Metazoa > Arthropoda > Insecta > Lepidoptera > Papilionidae > Luehdorfia > Luehdorfia chinensis. The sequence goes on from JAHVAK010000022.1 coordinate 354,830, forward strand.
TAAAGCACTGTTGAGTTTCTACGTTTGAACAATTTCTTGAAATGCTAGTGAACACTCAAATGCCGTGTCTCGTGGCGGTTATTCACACTAAACCCATAATGTTCAACATGAAGAATACACAGATAAAAAATACGTTTTTCTCACAAGTATAAGCACCGTGGCGCAGAAGTCAGCGTAACTGCCTCCTGTATCACGGCTTCAAAGTTGGAATCACATTACGAAATCAATATATTTATAGAAAATACTCCAATTTTCAGGTATGATTGTACTGTTTCGTCCCTGTTGTTGTGTTCCTGAGCCGTCCTCCGGTCTTAGACAGGAGGACATCATTATTATAGTTAACGTTTATTCATATGGTCATCACAGACATTATATTTTGTGTATGATCCTGGTGATACAGACCTTTAATAGGCTAAAAAAAAGGAAGGGCCATTAACATGTAATTTATAATAAATGAAAGTTCTTAAAATAATTTAGTACTTTCGTAAATGACAAAGTAATGATGTATTTGTCATTAGGAAACTTATCGTACATTTTAAATTACTGATTTAAAAATATCACAATTAATGTGTTTCATCATCATCATCATCATTTTAGCCTATTAGTCCACTGCTGAACATGGGCCTCCCATAGATTGCCACAAAATTTTCTAGCTCGCATTTTGGGGGGATTTTGCCATAGTTGCCACACTGGGCAAACGGGTTGGCAACGGCAGTTTATTTATTCGGATGTTCCAGGAAGATGCTGTTGCTCATCTTCTGGTTTTTATTTTCCCTATGTCGGCTTTTACGACACCCACGGGATGGTATGGGGTGGTAGATTCTCTTAAGCCGTTGTAAGTGTAAGTAAGTGGTGGCACACGGCTACGTGTTTATATACAAGTGACATTGAAAATTATTTTAAATTAGAATTCTAGATATAAAAGTGATTGAAAGGAACAATAAAATGTATAGCTTATAGTTTTATATTTAATTTATATAATTATGAGTTTTACTTCGTGTTGTTTTCTTGTATAAATAATCACAAATAAAAAACCAGAATATGAAGCAAGCAATCGATTTTGAATGTGATTTGTGTTGTGTACGTGAATGTTATAATAATACAATCAACCAAACCACATTTCTTACGATTGAAATTGAGGGCACTTAAACAAACTATTTAAAAAAAATTCAGATGAGTCACGTAATGGAATGGGCACTTCACTGCTATCAACGCAACATAGTATTCACGAAATAAAAGACGAGATACAGATTGCGAATCAGTTCACGCTATTTATAAAAATTATCATAGCCAATAGACTTAAGAATACATTTAAAAACGAACAAATTACATGCGTCTATTATAACGTTTGAAATACACAGACTAAGCAAAAAAAATTTTCAGCTAATAATTGAATGTACAATAATAATTTTCTGTTTTTGTGTTCGAATAATATGTTTCTTTAAACAATAGAATATAGATAATGTAAATACTTATTTTACTTTTTTTTCCGATTTTCACGGCATCACTGTTTGTATTTTTTTTAAATATACTCATTGAGCCGTAGGCTGTCGTGCTAGCAAAAATCACCCGTTTGTTGCCTTAAGCAATAAAAATCCTTAGCAGTAAGTAACATAATTAGAAATGTAAATAAATACAACAAACACACAACAAGCACATATAAAACATTAGATAAATCCTTATTTAAATATCTAGCCATTATGGAACACTGAAGAAACGTATTCAATTCTTGAAACGTACTGAACACGCTTCTTTTATACTAATAAAAATGAAGTCTTTGAACACATTCTGATTGAATTTTTCAGTTTTATTCAGTTCAATGAAACTAGCGATGAATACGTTAAGCAATTATAATTTAAATGCTTTAAGTGCTAAGTAAAGTTTGGATCGCCGTGGAACACTCCAGGTTTAAGGGAATCTATCTCTCAATCTAAGATTTCAATGCAGGAATTAATCTAAATAGGCATCACCGCAGGGCCAGTTATTCTGCTGTGAAGCCGTAGTGAGCAAACATCGCTGTTTTTCGGTCTGAAGGGCACTGGAAGCAGGTGTAATTACTTTATTATACTAATAAGGTAATAAATAAGTTAGGGGATTGGCAGGACCTCTATGTGTACATGTTGTAATCCTTAACTTAGCACACCAATTATTTATTGACGGCCTATGTTCAATAATAAAATATAATAGACTGTTATAGATATTGATGAGGCAATAAGTGAATTGTGTAGTAGAAATATTCTATAGTAATAAGAAAATGTGTATGTATGTAGATGAATTCAAAAATTTGTTTTCTTCTTATACCTCCACTTGAGAGCAAATTCGTGTTTCATTAATGTATAACTAGGTTCTCTTCTCTTCTACATCTGTGGTTAAAATAACCCATATTTCAATAACAAAAATATCATTACAATTATAACTTATTCGATTTAGGTTAATCAAAACAGAACTATAATACGAATAAATATAATTATTAATTTTTGAGGCACTTAATGGCATTTTTTCTAGCAGTTAGGTTATTTAAATTTAACAGTTTTATTCTATTTTCACATCGTAAGCATATCTATAAGATAATGATTAAAGCGTATAATTCATACGAAAGGAACAGTGTACATTATATTTAGGTGATTTTATATAGTTTATTAAAAATTATAATCGACGAGAAAAATATTCAATTCTTCTTATAGTGTACTCTTTAAATGCTTCGAATGCATTATGTTGTTTGGAAAATTTATTCAAATAAGCGCTATCGCTGATAAGTGCCGAGATATGCGTTACAATTAGGACAATAGTGGTCGGCGTTCCTGCAAGAGTCCATGCAGTAAGGTACGCAGACGCACGGCCAGCACCTGAAATGGAAGACATGCTCTTTATTACTCACCCAACGATAAACATTAAAAATTTAGTATTGATCTATTTTTTAACCGATGAAAGAACGACACTTAGATATCTCATGCATCGTGGTTGCATTTTACGGTCTAAATTGCACATGCTCAAACACCTACATCAGAAATTAGTATCTGTAGGCCATAGAAATATTTGCTGTTCACCGAGCAGGTATTTTTTGACAATTTTTTTTTATTTTATTAAGTTACGAGACGAGCAAAACGTTCACCTGATGGTAAGTGCAACGTCTGCCCATAACAAATGCTGTGGCATCCAGAACAACGAGTGGCAACACACTGCGCCCGTAACCTCGAGACATACGTCCTTAAGTATCATATGCTCAGTGATTACGCTAGCTCTCAGTGCCCTTCAGACCGAAACACAGGTATGTCTACACACTACTGAGGTGGTACCTACCTAGACGGATTCCTGCATAGGAATCCTACCACCAGTAAAAATAATTTTGCTTTTAGTTAAACCATATACTCTAAATTGTATTTACGTTTTTTTAAATACATTTGAGACTATTTTAATGATTGTATACAGCATTAATATATAATAAAGGGAACCCAAATAAGCCCAGCGCTTTTATATATTTTTGAAGACAATTTCCATAAAAACACTTTATATTGGTAACATTTGTGCAATACAAAAATATTCAATCTTTATGGGCTTAATGTGCCACGCTACCTAATATTTGTCGCGCAAACAACGAGTATTTTAATTTAAGACAATAATCACACCGAACCGGACCATATGATGAAGCAGTGAGGAAGTCATTGTCATCTCATTTCAATCGGGAAGTCAGTACACTAATCAGTCGGTAATATTGGTAAATACTGTCCCATTCCCTTGCATTTAGTTTTAATAGAATTTCGCTTAACCAACAGTAAGGCATTTCGAAATTAAGATCTACTAAAAATGCAGTTTCATTACTCGCATTCTGCATTCAAATAGAGTTTTCACGATACAATTTGTGTCCTCCGTTACATGGGACTATCCCTGTGTCTCAGACGCTGCATAGTAACCTCCTCATCGTATCGTTCGGATACTGAAGAGAACGAAAAGAGAGTGCCATCGATTTGTGTGGACACTAATGGCACTATATTAAACTCTGACATTAACCCGAATAAATACCAGAAATACATGAATTATTGTTAGTGTATTGAGATAAAATACACTGTCTTTCTTCTCTTTCTCTCGAATGATAAAAAAATTGCTCGTATCTTTATTGACTTTACGACTGCGTACGTCTGCTCTTAAACCGTGTGTGAATGCTAGTTATATCATACATCTGTTTATTGCGTAATATTTAATTAAGAAGCGGTTTCTTCGAGATAAACGCGGACGTATTATAGTGAAAAAATTCTAATGCTCTTAATTGATATCTTAAAATGATTCAAGTACTACTACAGGTTTCCTCACGATGTTTTCCTTCACCGCTGAGCGCGTGGTAAGTCACTTAAAATTGTGATTAACAATTTTAGTTGTGCTGGCACCGGGAATCGAATCCAGGTCACCCGCGTACTATGAAATTTAAAGCGAGCGCCTAGCCCCTGAGCTACCAAGAGATCTTATTGGTAGGAGCTTCGTGGTTTCCGGCGCGCCTTGCTGGGATGGAAAGCTCCAGCTCCAGTCTGCTCCCGAGGCGGAGCCGCCAATAGCAGGTGCGGCGAAGACCACCATGGGGTTTTAGTCGGTGCAAGTCCGTCCTTGTCCGCGAGGGCAGGTATGCGTTAGACATTACCCCATGTTAAAAAAAGGACTGTCATAGTTGAGTTGTAGTTAATAGAAACATGCCTTACTTTGCGGAACGGTTACATTATAATAAAAGAAAAGAATGTTAATTTAAAAAGATTTTGCATGCGCATCTCAGAAAATACATTTTTATTATAACTGAAATGGTTGTTCCACCTATCTTCGGAGGCTATCAGATTTAAAGCGCTTTCCTTAGTTGATTTTACGACTCCTAGGAAGAAATGGGATGACACGAGTTTCTAACGCAGTCACCATGCGCATCCGCCCACCACACAATTTATAACAATAATACACATTTTACGATTTACACACATCGTATAGAAATAGATTGCAAGCAATTAGGTGCAAGGCGCTATTTCGGTGAATGTATTCCTTAATATTATAATAACGCTTTATTTATATATTATTTTACGGAGCCGGGCGTTGGCCTTAAATTTTATACTACTGATTTAGCACGTCTGAGCACGTGAAGTGGTGAAGTGAAAACATTGTAAAGAAACCGGAGTGTCTGAGGAATTAAAATAATTTTAGGACACCGCCAACCTGCATTGGAGCACCGTGGCGGACCCTTCCCGGCTCCAAAACCCCATCAGAAATGAGAGGAGGCCTGTGCTCAGCAGTGGAGCCTTTAAAGGCTGTTTACCTTACTTCACTTTACTATATAATATACGTTTAATTATACAAATACAAAACGCATAAATTATACATTCTGGTTTTGACCCGGTTTTTAAAGTTTTTACGTAATTAACTTTTAAATACATTTTCCTCGCGTGACAACGTGCGATATGATCATCGATCGATAGATTAATAAGTATGCGCTTGCGATTATAATCCCTAAACCGTAAAAGAAAGGGTTAATTTTCTATCAGTAATACTCACAGAAACAGACATAAAACAAGAGCAATGACGTGAGTTTTTGTTGTGGATTTATGTTCTATCCTAGTAACGATGCTAGCCCGACACGACGGACAGGTCAGGTTGCTAGGCTGTGGTCCCACTGGGGCTATATTCATCTTGACACTGGAAAAAAAAACAAAATGTTTAATTGATACCAAAAAAAGTGGAAGGTGCGGCGGATCACAGACCGGGCGTCTGCTTTAAGATCCATAGTTGGTCCATAAGGCTAATCATTACGAGATGCCGGCAAAAACAGTTTATTACAATTTTAAATACTGATTAACTATATGCTCAGCGGTGGAGAAATTCAACGACAGGAAACTTGCAATTCTAAAAAAAATCGAAGACATTATTCTCTTACCCAGCATTGGACAGCGGTTTCAAAACCCTATAAAACCTGTGGACATTTAAAAGGCTTGAGTATACAATACCACAAGACAAATAAATTAGAGACGTCAATTCAGTTGATGTTGTTTACGCGCTTTTTTCTAATTCTACTAACGATCAAAAACGTAATCGGCCTTGAAAAAGTGTAATATACTCGTATGTATGACAGTTTGTTAGACCACTGACCTCGGTCTATTTGAGAAGTGAAAAGTAAAATAACTTTTTAATTTTATGACGCACATTATCACGGAATTACAAAGAAATCTGTCACAGGGAATGTACGTTAAATAAAATAGAATCATACGCGACAAGAACTACAAATTATTAAAAAGAAGAGGTTATAATTCTAACAACATTTGATCAAATATTTGCACCCGGCAATATTACATTAATCTTCACAGTGAATGTTAATTCCACAGATTTTTTGCAACGTTCGAAACATTATCACTAGATCACGATATTATAACAACACTAACCTGTTCAAAACGGCAATAAAGAAAAGAAAAAATTGTGTTTATTTTCCTCTATCGACGACGACCAATTCACAACGATATCAACAGGCGACTGTGCGTGAGCTATGTTTGGAACGAGCAGGCTTCGCTGCCGTAATGACTCATTTACAAGTGGAAATGAAATAAACAATAATTTACTATACACAGGATATTATTGTAATAATAATTGATAAAGTTTTCTATAGAAAGAGACATCTGTATTTATTGCGGAATTGTTTTGATAAAATTAACTTCATTAAGAAGTATTTTCTTAGTCACGAGAAATATTTCACTAGAAAAAAAGTATCATGTATATAACAATGAAATAAAAGTTTTCACTGTTTCATGGGCAGTATAAATTTTAGATTCTCAACATAATTCCTATTACATCTATCCAGATATTTTACATGGCTTCGAAGAGAGTGATGTTTAAGTCGATTTATCGAACAACTTTCTTAAGTCAGGCCTAGATGTTCCGCTCGGAAACAGCTTGTCTCGGCCCGGTGATAATTAAGGCCGTGCTCATATTAAAAATTAGCTGTGCACGTGACTTTGTTTGATGTTACAATGATGTTACAATTATAATTATTCAAGATTAAGCTTGTTACTGTATGTAGTTTGTAATTACTGTATACTTTTAAAATACACGCAAATTTATTATTAATATTGATAGCTAGTTAACATGAGCTTTGGTAATTTTTAAAATATCTTACAACATTTGATTTATTAACATTGCCACACATTTCACACATATAAGACACATTGATAATATCTAATATTTTAGTTGATTATTAATTAACTGTAGTAATTGTGTTAACTAAATCTACTTTTATTCTTGTATGATACATACTTGTAGAGATACATATGTGTAACAATGGCAGACTGACTTAGGGCGGATTTCACCGTTGAAACTAAACGCGATCAGTTCAAAAAAACGAAGTTTAAGCGTTTAACTGAGTTCAATACTACAGTTTGCATTTCATCAACATCAAATGAACGCAGTCAATGCTAAACGCAGTTCAAATTCTGAGCGCCCAATTTTCGACGTTCTACTCTTTAGACGCGTTTCGCGAGCTCTTTCAATTGCATTGTCAATTGCACAACTATGTAAACACAAAAATTATTTTTAATTCGTATTATTTATTGATTGCATACCTATGTAACCTATGCATAAAAACAGGCTGTTTGATGTCGCAAAATCCGAAATAAATCGTCTTTTTGTTTTAGATTGTGGCGATATTTCAAGTAAACTTCATTTTTCTAAAGGCGATCAAAATGTAGTCGGTGTAATAGGTTAGACGAAAACCGAGATCAAATGATACATATGAACTCAGTTAAGTAAAACGTGGTTTTATGATATAACCAAGTTTATGGTTTCCAAAGCAATCGGTGAAATCGGGTCTAAGTTTAAGTTTCAAGTTTAGATATTAGTTTAGAAGTTTAAGAAAAATGAATTAGTGACGAAAGATTTTTGAAATACCGGATTGAAATCGGATTTATATCGAAGTCAGAATGTGGTAGGATTCGTATGTAGGAATCCGTCTAGGTACGTACCACCCCAGGGCCAGTTATTCTGCCGTGAAGCAGTAGTGTGCCAACATTACTGTCTGAAAGGCACTGAGGGCTAGGGTAATTACTGGACATATGAGACTAAAGAATTGATGTCTTAGAGTAACGGGGCAGTTATGAGCAGACGTTGCACTTACCATCAGGTAATCGTTTTGCTCATCTTGTCACTTTATGCAATAAAAAAATCACTGTGTTTCGATTTGAAGGCATTGAATCTAATGTAAATACGGGGCTTATAAGACTTAAGAAGTTCTCGGTGACACTGCAACTGTAATGAGCAGGCGTGACATTAATCATGATGTGAAAGAATTTTTGCCCCTTTTCCTACCGAGGTGTCGTAAGACGCGACTAAGCTATTGTATAGACAGCCTTTATTAGTCCAGAAGAATACCATACTAGTGACAGCATTACATATTATGGGACTCGTGGGAACGCACGGACGGGTGGGGTGTAAAGATTTTTTGATTTGTACCAAAATAGCGGCGACGTGGCTCCCTACCCGTCACGTCTCGTTTCTAGCAGGGACAAAAGTGGGTGTGGTCTCTGCCTGCACCTTATATGGGAAAAAGGCGTGACTGCAAGTATGTAAAGAAAATACACATTTTGTCTTGCCTATATTTTATTTTGCGATACAACGATTCGTTGGTATTATTACCACTACGACCATGTGGCACTGGTCAGCCAATATTTTTGCAACTCAAACACATAAGTCTTGACGTATTATGACATTTCCTGTGTCTGAATCTGTGTCCTTACTCCAATCTTGTTGCATAAGCGTACTATCTATCATTGGAAAGCAATCATGACTGAGTGACACGATGGTGATCATGACTGGGTAGATTGAAATTTCTAGTTGTACAGCAGGATGATGGTCACACTTATCGAAATTTACTAGGAGGACATAATTATTACAGTCATTACAGTTTCAATCATCAGTCATCCTTGGTTCTTTGTCTGGACTTCTGAATTCACGGCATACTGCGTTATACTAATTGCAGAAATTCCATTTTAAGTGGTACTAACACTCATTGGCATCGATTCCACTTTATCGAAGAGATTATTGATGATACTATCGGCTGATATTAAATCTCTAAAAGTACAACGATTATCTTTACGTACTTAGGTAAGTTTCCGTTGAAAAGCAAATATAATGAAACTAAAAGAAATTTTAAAATAATATGGAAAGCAGAATTTTATAAAAATATCATGAATTGTTAAATACTGTAACAAGCTTTATTAAATATTATTTTTTTATTATTAAAAGTGACAAAACGAGCATAACGTTCACCTGATGGTAAGTGCAACATTTGCCCATAACATATGCTGTGTCACCCAGAACATTTCTGTGTAACGCTACACTGCGCTCGTCGTCTTGAGACATCAGCTCTCAGTGCTCTTGAAACCAAAACATAGTAATGTTTGCACACTGATCGCCACAAAACACAGTCCTGAGCCACTTATATCCATCGACTTCTCGCAAAACCTGCACGGTTAAGTCGCTATATCTACGAGTAGTAGGGGGTCGCCCAATACTGCGTTTATTGGTACGAGGTTTCCTTACTTCTCCAATGGTCATCGGTTCGACGAGAAATGTGGTCGGTCTATTACTGCTATAGCTTGTTGATCCTTAAGGCTATGCCGGGTACGCTAGTTCTGCTGCGGATGTCATTGTTATGGATTCTATTACAGAGTCAGAGTACCTGACTGCTATGTCGCGGGTCATCGATGCGTTGTTTATGTGAAATTTATTATAAACGCACTCGACATAGGAGAAATTCTAGTGTGAGGCATTGATTTTATAAAGAATAAATAATCAAAAGTTGTTGCTTTTATTTTTATTTTTTATTATTTTTTAGTCAAATTGTTGTATGGAATACAGCATTTATTTCTTTCTTTTGATGGATCGCGGGTTCGGTTCCCACACGTGATTAATATTGTGTGGGTGTTTGCGTGGAGCAATTAATGTCTTTAACGTTGGAATCTGCATAGTTCTATGGCGTAGAGAAGTCATCGTTTTTTTAAATATATAAAAATGACGATGAAACATATGTCATAAGATATCATAAGGATTGTTTGAAGAACACAATCCACACCTACATTCATTCTCAATAAGAATCAGGTGTTAGTCCTTGGGACTAAATCGAAGGCCTGATTGGCAGTAACTTGGTCTTTGGCAATCGTCTATGTCTTCTTCCTAGCTCCAAAATCCTCTTAGTAATGAGAGGAGGCCTGTGTTCAGAAGTGGGACATTTCCAGACTGAAACTTTACTTTACTTTTTTTTTACTCATCATATGAGAAGCGTTATGTTGGAAATTAAGGTTGGTAATCCGTGGTCGTAACAAAACTATTTGCGAAATAACGAAAATCAAAACTGTGAGTCGGTAGCAAGATTAATTAGAACTATCTGTAGCAAGATTCTATGACGTGATATAATATTTTAATACATTTAATATTAATTGATCGCAAGGCTTCGGTGCTACGGGGCGCGGGGTTAAATTCCGTACGTAAAAATGTTTGGTATGACCTACAGATAGTTATGCCATGTCTTTGTGCATGAGACATTTATGTCTGTAAAACGCACCCACGTTACAGGAAAAATCCCAGTGAGGGGCTACTTTTGAAATCAAATATCAAAACGTAATTTATGTGGTAATTTTATTCAAAGTAGCAATATCGTAGTAAGCTTGCCATTTGCCACATTAGCAGTCGAGTACGATTAGCTTTGACCAGTGAGACTGAAATTAGAATAATTAATCAAAAGGAACCAAGAGCAGGGACGTATGCTCCTCTTGTTAACTGCAATCTTGTCTAACAATTTCAGTGTATATGTGCTGCATATGTTGCTATTACATCGTTATGAAATTTAAGGGGAGTGCTCGGCCCCTGAGTAACATGCCACGTCTCTGCACCGCCAGGCGCGGCTCACGGACGAACAAAACTAGCATTACATCAGCTTCGCGGACTTTTCAAAATTGAGATGATGTCTGCGCTCGACAGTAGAAAATTTAAACACCTATAAATTTCCAAAGAAAAAACTACTTTAAGTTCAGGCGAGAAAAGTCATGTTCGAAAGTTATTCAGAGAATATTAGTAGCAGAAAAGCCGCGACAGCTTAGGGGCCGGGCGCTCACTTTAAATTTCATAGTATGCGATTGACCTGATCCCGGTGCCGGTACCTTTAAAATTGTTCTGCAATTTTAGTGCCGCTTTACGCTTGTTCGGACGGACTACATCGGACTCTTCCCGGCTCCGAAACCATCTCAGAAATGAGAGGAGGCCATATCTCAGCATTGGGACATATATAGACTGTTACTTTACTTTTTTTAAGCATTATTGTAAATTTTTGAATAGGTTTATCAACCAAAATCATATCATTAACATTTTTAAGAATCTCTGCTAGACCCTCACACTGAAAAATGCGGCATCGTACGTTTGTTAGGCATACCTTTCTCATACAAATATTTGTTCCGTGTGGGAATCTAACCCGCGATGTGTAGCTCAGACGATAGTCACTTAGCTACTACGCCAATTGATTTTCGCGGTTATGTTCACATGATCTATTTATCAGCAGGTACTTCATTATTAGATATTTGTACATGCGGGTTGTGATAAGTAAAAGGAGTCCAACTTTATGAGTGTTTCAAGAGCGTGATTAAACAGAATACTAATGCTATTTACTTTATGTTTTTTGTAGGTATTGTGCCTATCTAAGGAACTACGCAAATTGTTCTGTTTTTTTTTAACTTTTAATTTTTTACCTTTAAATTATTAAGGTCACAACAGGATGACATTATGCGACATCCTGTAGCGTGGTGAACTGCACTAGATAAATAAACTGAATGTATAAATAAAATAAAATTTAAATACGACCTATAATCTTCTTCTTCATCAGCCTGTGAATATTTATCTGCGGTAGTTGCTACTCTTGGCAAGTGGATTGGTGATCGTGGTAGCAGACGAGTCCATCTTAGACGCTACTGACCATCACCACGCATATTTGTTCTGGATGTCACAGCATTTGTTTGATGCAGACGTTGCACTTAACATCAGGTGAACGATTTACTCGTCTTATCACTTACAAATCTATTGGATATACTGAAGACTTTCTATCAAGTGAACTGCTAATAGATGCTGCTACAATAACTATAAAGTAACGAACTCATCAAACTGAGATTACCCCTTAAAAATATTGCTGTAAATAACAAATACCGAGCTCTTCTGATTGTCTTCTTTATTCATTACTCTAGCTATTTACGAGTCCACTGCGAAACAGGCAAAGATTGCCACAAAACATAATAATACATGACCTTCCCGCAAAACCGCACAGGGGGTCTACTGTGTGACTCCGGTTGGTATCGGGATCGGTTTCATTTGATCCCATTAACCAATGAATGAGCTTCATATGCTAAAATAAAACCGATCACGAAACCTACCAGAGTTACTAAAAAAAAAAACCTCCAGGTCATTGCTCCATCGATTGGGGATTCGTTCTAGACTTCGTTTGTCAGTACGAGTTACTGCTCGAGAAGCTTTCTTCTACAGCGGTATCGATACTACGAGCTGTATCTCTGGCCAGGAATAGTAAATTTTAGTACCATTCTACGTTGCTGATCCTTAGGGATATGTAGTGTAGTTTGTTTCTCTAGGATTCTATATGTATAGTCTATATACGGAGCCGTGCGACAAAATTACCACCAATTACTACCAATATTAACTGTATTGTATGTACAGTTAGTGCGAACATTTTCCATTGAAATGTGATGTTATATTATCGGTCGTGAAATATCCGGCTTCTTTACTACCGATGAACTTGTTATTTTTTATTCCATTTGTTATTCGATTGTAACTTTTGTTGTTTTTATTAAGTTTCTTTTAGTGTTACGTTTTTAGTTCTCTGTTCATTGTTTCGTTTTTCTTATTTTGTAATTTTCGTGGTTTTGGTCATTAATGAGCCTCGATCTCGACACTATTCATCTACATGCTTATAACTTTACAAAATATTTATATACAGAACATAGTGAGCACACAATTGGTTTTTGTTTAGCTTGCGCCATAAACAAAAACGTGAACTAATGTAAAAAAAAGTAATCCCAAAAGAATTTCTGTAATCCGTAACTGATCCACTGCTGGGCACTGGCCTTCTCTTATTTTTGAGATGGATATAAAACCGGGGATGTTAGAAGTAGGCAGAGGGAAAACACGTAGCCCACTCCCCCCCCCCCCCCCCTGCATGAAACGATATGCGACAGGTGGCCAATCACGTCGCCGCTATTTTGGTACGAGTATTTTTTTTTAAATTGTTACTCGCTAATAAAATAATCTTATTGTATTACGTTATTTAAGACCTCGTGAAATATAATTCAAAAATGCTCGTCAAAACATCTAATGTGTAGCTTATTAAGTAGATGAAATAATATCACCTGAAAAGTTCAATGTTATTAAAATTGAAATATTTTCTCAGCCGCAAAAAAACGTGAACTATAAAATAACTGCTGGTAGGATTCCAACGCAGGAATCCCTCTTAGTAGGTATCACCCCAGGAAAGTTATTCTGACTTGAAACAGTAGTGTGCAAACATTTTTGTGTTTCATTCTGAGAGCTAGCGTAATCAGTGGGCATATAAGACTTAAAATATGATGTCTCAGGGGCGCAGTATGTTGTCACACAGAAATGTTCTGGGTGACACAGCATTTCTTATGGGCGATAGCTTAAAGAGAAGTTTTAAAACATTAGTCTAAAGCGTTATATCGTCAATAAGTATGAAGGTAACAACGATGTAGCGACATCTATATTGTCACACAAGCTCAGGAACTATCCTATACGTCCATAATCGCGCTATGAAAGTTAAAAAAGAGAAGATGTCCTCCCAAGATCAGACCATTTGATTTGGCGGTTAGCTACCCTTTTCCTTCGCGATACCATCCGCCAAAACATTATTAATTTCTTGTGTAATTTTAATAGAAACGAGGTGTTCATTGATGATTATGTGTATAATTTAACAGCGGTAATGGTGAATTTGTCGAAATCCTCCCAAAATGAGACCTACAAACTTTTGTGGACATCTATGGTGGAGGCCTATGTTCAGTAGTTGACTAGTGATAGACTGAAAGAAATGAGTTTCTATATGATGACAAAAAATAGGGAGTAGCAATGAAAGTCCACAATACAGTGTTAATATTCCGACACAGAATGACTGCGTTACTGTATCCACCGCAAACGTTTTTGTAAGCTAAGTAAACAGTGCATTAAACTAACATGCTCTGAGAGAACTGACCAAGTGTACGATACGAAATTTAGTTTCATGTAGATAAATGCAAAATATAACTAGAATTTGGTGTTTGCTTTTTATATCTGGTTTTGCAAAACAAGAACTTCGTTTTATTGAAATTATGATATTAGGACAAAGAACTGTATATTCCCAACATAGCCATATTTTCTAAGAAATTTAATATAAAATCAAATCACGAATTACGCGACTAATTTGATGTAATAAAAAAAAATTGTTCATGTGATCTTAATGTAAATAGCAACGCTCTGAAAAGCATAACAATGTAGTTTAAAAATGCCAGGCGAAAAAAGTTAAATTTGTTCAAATTATGTTAACATACTCGTAGATTTGAAAATAATTTGTTCTTATTAATACATGGTTGTCGGTTTTCCACAAATTTTTGTTAGCCTTTCTTGAATACTACTTCCCAAGTCATATACGCTGCTCTATGGCATGTTAGCGAAATTAATATAATTTTTTTTTCACTTTTTGTCTTTATTGCGGAAAGTTTGGTAATACCAAATTTGAACCGCAGCTTATTTGTTCAGATGTTCCCGGAAAATGCTGCTACCTATCTCTTGGTTTTTATTATCCTTCTGTCGCCTTTTATGATACCCACGGGATGAGATGAGGTGAGAGATTATCTTAAGCCGCCACCACACATACAACACGTCATGTATACAATATAATTATTATTTAATTACAATATCACATATTTGGTAGGCATGCGATTTGCAAGTGCAGAGTAAGAGTTATTTCCAGACATGTGACAAACATGTCAACTCTATGGAATGATCTATTTTATAACACGCTTTTTCTAATAATGTCTTCTTGTCAAGTTTGTTGAATTGTATGTCGGTTAATTGCGTCACATTTTTTGAGAATTTGGTTATAAAGTTTTATGGATCTACTGAGAAAAGTTTTAAAGCTACTGGAAAGGATATGGTATCAACATCAATAGCGAATACATCACTCAGCTTCGATTTGCCGACGACATAATTATAATGGCAGAATAGCTGAAGGACCTTAGCGCTATGTTCAATGACTTTAATAGTGTCTCTCAACAGGTAGGTCTTAAGAAGCTATAGAAAGGGCTATGCTCGGAGTTTCTTTGCGAAATAAAATCTGTAACGATGTTATCCGCAGCAGAACTAGAGTAACCGACATAGCCCTAAGGATTAGCAAGCTGAAGTGGCAATGGGCCGGCCTTATAGCTCGGAGAACCGATAACCGTTGGGGAGGAAAGGTTCTCGAGTGGCAACCTCGTACCAGCAAACGCAGTGTAGGGCGACCCCCACTAGATCGAACGACGACACAACACGACAAAATAACGAGTTTTGTGGCAATTTATGGGAGAGGCCTATGTTCAACAGTGGACTATGATAGGCTGAAATGATGATGATGATGATGATGACTGAGAAAAGACGTTCTAGTTTCGGCCAACCTAGACACAGGAGCGTGTCGCTTCGGCCCATTCTGCAGGAACCAGTAACTTTTTTACTAAATAAATTCACGTGTTTCCTTACGTATATTATATTTTTATTGTAACGACGGAAGTGTCAAAACTTGGGATTCAATTCTAAGACCTGCAGCGTAGAAGTCTGCTAATGTAACACTAGGCCAAGCGGGCCACATTTGCAATAAGATCAAAGGAACGGGCTATATACTAAGCTGATCACTGCGCTAGATAGATAGATAGATAATTCTTAAAGGAAACTTAACAGAGTCAAAGTCAAAATTTATTTATTCAATTAAGGCTTGTTTAAAACTCTTATGAACGACAAATCTACTATCTACACCGGCTCGAAAAATAAGACCTCAGAAAAGAACCGGGAAGAAACTCTGGGGTCTTTCTTTTTTCAATGCCATATTATATGTCATTTATAAATTACATAAGATTTATTACTACATCATAAATTTATTAGTCAGTAGGGTTTGCAAGTGCAGAGTAAGAGTTATTTCCACACATCTTTGTCCTCTACATAGATCATAATAATACTTTATATAATAATGTCTTCAAGACAAGTTTTTTTAAATCTATGTCCGATTCACTTTTAGGAATTAGAAAAGGTTAACAGCTGACTGATGAGGCTACAGCTAAATTAGTCTATTTTGCATACTTCCACAGTATGTCCTATGGCGTATTACTGTGGGGGATCCGCGGCCGGTCTAAAAACAATATTAATTTTGCAAAAACATGCTTTTCTAGCAAGACGAAGGTTGCCCACTTTTAACTTAGGTCCTCGCGAGTCGAGCAAAACCTTCACATGATGGTAATTGCGACGTCCGCCCATAGCAATGCTGGGTCACCCAGAAAATTAATGTGTTGCACCACACTGCAACCGTACCCCTGAGACGTCAGTCCTTAAGTATCATATGCCCAGTGATTACGATAACTCTCAGTGCAGTGCAATCGAAACACAGTAATGTTTTTACACTACTGCTACACAGCAGAATAACTAGCCGTGGTGGAACCTACTTAAACGGATTCCTGCATAGGAATCCCACTACCAGTGGAACACATGAATTTATTTAATAAAATAGTGACTATATTCTGTAGATGGGCCGAGGCGACATGTTAGAGGTTAGCCAAAACTAGAAAGTCTTTTCTTAGTAGATCCATAAAATAATATAACAAAATTCCTTAAAGTCTGACGCAATAAACTAACATAGAATTCAACAAACTTGTCAAGAAGACATTATTATAAAAAGCCTATAATAAAATAGACCATTCCATAGCGTATGCACATTAAAGTCTGTGAAGCGCTTCTTATGAAAACACTGGTATCGCTTCTCGACGGATGCGGCGTGGCACTGTTAATGTAAGCCGTTTCAAGAGAACTACGTTCATAGATTTTATTCAAAATAACGTAAAACGTTCATTATTGAACATATATAAAATACGTATTTTCAATAATGAACCTATAACAGGCTTAAACAATTTTTTATCATTAACAAGAAATATTGGTATCTTATCATCTAATAGGAACCTGATTGCGATTATCATCATTCACCAGGCGAAACGAGGAAGTATATTTTACTTCTACTTCACGCCGGTAATCTTTATGGCCGAGGTACTTCCCCTGAAAAACCGGCCCATTCATGCAACAGAACATGCTGTTGCGAGGCCCCACTATATATCTTTATAGATGCCATCAATATTGATTTTCATTTATATAGATAACACTCAATAACGGCGAAATTATCATACAATTCTTAGTTTCTTACTGATGAATGAAAATGTCAATAATGTGGACGTTCATGGGCGGCGTTGCTCACTTAACATCAGGTGAGTGTTCACCAAATGTTAAGTGATCTTCTATTTAAAAAAAAAAAAATACCGCGCTACGACGCTTTTATTGTCGACCAAAGCAAATATGCACTATATACTCGTAGCTTGTGAACCGCTCCCCTACATGAAGACACTAGTATTGTTTCAAGGGATTCAAGAGAGAGACGTACACAGATTTCTTAAAAATATCAACGTAAAACACATACACGTATTTTTGTATTCAATGTATGTTCAACAATGAATCAAACATTACTGTCTTTCAGCTTCAAGGGCATTGAGAGCTGGTGTAATCACTGGGCTTATTGGGCTTAAAAACTGTTGTCTTTGGGTGACGTGCGCAGTGTAGTGCCACACAGAAATGTTCTGGGTGACACAGCATTGGTTATGGACAGACGTTATGCTCGTCTCGTCTCTTTATCCAATAAAAAAAATCGAAAGTAGAAAGTCTCTGTGGTCCAAAATCGGCCATGAGAACATCATCACTATTATACTTATACATTTTATCTTCTCATTGTTTATTATCGAGTACGAAAGTATACGCCTAACCTATCCTTAGTTAAGAGGGTTTCCCGTAATGGGCAAATCTAGGAGCTTACGATCGCAGTACCTGATGCCTCGCAGTGCACTGTTAACGCTGCCAATAAATATTATAACAACATTTAAAGCCCGGCAATCAAAGGGTTTGTGCGGCTGATTTACCGTTACGTAACAGTTCTTCTTTAGGTGTAGGCAGAAGCCCATTCTGCAATAATTATATCTCATAATAGAAGAAGCCTTGTGTTAGGCAGTATACATTGAAATTTTAATTTATCATATTAGTTTTTGTTCACTTTGTTTCTTACACTGCATTTAAAATTTATTTAATTAGAAGTTTTCTGTACATTTGCATACGTATGTCATAGGTGCTATTCTATCTCTATATTTTCCAATTCAGTCATGATAAAAATCGAAAATTAATCTATGTAACAAAATAAATTTAACGGTAATCTGCGATAAAGTGAAAGGCGTGTTATTTTATTTCACATACATACATACATAAGATCACGACTGTATCCCATATGGGGTAGTCAGAGACTGGGCACTCACTGCAAAAACAGATGACAGCCACAATCCACGTTTCACCAAAACAATATAATGCGCTCGGTGTGATAGGTGGTGAGCCCATCGCCACCATGCGCTGTTGGGTGCACAGTGCAGTTTAATTCCTTACTCGACTTTTACGAGATCCATTGGATGAGATGGAGTGGTAGTATTCTTTTAACGAGCCGCTACCTATTTCACGTATTTGTAAACACAACGTATAAGGTATATATTACAACTTAATAATATAACTAATTTTTCTCTATATATGATTTTCGATATTAATACCAATTAATCGAGTGTTCGCTACACTAAATGTTCACAACATATTATGTCAGCAGAACAATGTATGTAAATTCTGCATAAGCCGTTAGGCGCATTCACCATTAATTGATTGGTTTCCGTAAAGTGAATACGATCGCGTTTGATTTTGAAGTAGTGATTTACTGTATACATCTAGGTATGTATTAAATGCGCTCGACTGTAAATAATTAGTGTCGATAAAAAATATTTTTTTTTAAGTATATTGTATCGTTTCGCGTTCATATTACTAACATTTCTTAAAAGGCATACAGGAACCTAGGTTTCGTACTGAGACAGATGTGAGGCTTTACCAATATGTCTACTTTCAGAGCAATGTATGATGCACTAGTTACATGGCCTTTGACGACCGCGTGGCCTAGTGGTCAGAGTACCTGACTTCTAGGCCGCGGGTCCTGGGTTCGAATCCCAGCCGGAGCCAACATTTGTGCTAAAACATAAATTGTTTGTTTTCGGGTCTGGTTGTGTTGCGATTGTCCCCGTGTTTCTGACACAACATCCTAGCCTACCTCCGATGTTATTGCATCAGCGTTACATCGGGCGCGGGTAGGTTGGGACGAGTGAATGCCTCTGTGTTTGCGCGTACACTTGTGGCACTATAATATCTCCTGCGCAGTTGATGGCTCCCAACAGTCGGCGGTTGTCGCCGTGGTCGAAATCGGCTAGGAGAACATCATCAGTTACATGGAACATAGTGCAGTTGTATGGTCTCCGCATGAAGAAACGTATATGTCATGTCGGAGCGTGCACAAAATAAAGCAAGGAACTAGTACTTTAGGATTTACGGGGTATACCCATATTACTCGTTGATGGACCCTACTGCATGGCAGATAGCATACTGTCATAGTGATCTAAGCATACTTCGGCCGTACTTGAATTTATGCGTACCATCAGCACAAACGAATCTACTGACAAAAGTCAATCTAGTGCATCGACGAATTGACGTATTTAGTTGGCATTTAGTGAATTAGCAAAGGTCATATTATTTTATTTGAGCTGCTAATGGTTTTAAGACTTATTTAACTTACTTTCTATTTTTTTTTTATTTGAAATATTTCTTTTTGTGCTGTGTTAATAAATAATTTCATTATTATATATTGAAAGTTTTTATTATATAGTTATTTTTCAAGGTAAATAGTATTTAATTGATGATAGTTTTTGAGCTATTTTATTTTGTTTGTATAAATTTTATTTATTTTGGGAAGATACATTTTTTTAATAATACTACATATTTTTGGATTTAGTTTAGGTATATAAATGAATACACTATCGCATTGGGTTGGACCTGCAAGGATAATTGTTTATTGTCATAACTTAATATAAATAAAAATGTTCCAAGAAATTCAAATAAAACATTAGTTCTTTGGGTCAACTGCATTAGATCGATAGATAAACAAACACCGTTGAACTTAAAAAAAATGCTTCTTCATCAGTCAACGTTAAAATACGTTTCATGAAGCAATTCATGCGGCAATTGCCTAATGGTTTGGATCTAGCCCGCCATTCGATTTTTTTACGCCATTGTCGTGAACCATCTCCTAGCACAAGCTTTTACGCTTAGTTGGAGTGGTTAACAGGAATATTAGTAATGTCAATACAGCATTGCTAGCAATACTTTAAAAAAAATGAAATTATTTTGTTAAAATAATTAAAAACACAAATTTAAGGCTAATTCATCTCACCATATATTAAGGTTATTGGTCAGAAATAACCTGTCTAAAAAATCTGTAGCCGGTAATGTTACTGTTGATTTTTAATGCAAAAATTGAGTTACAATGCTAAACGGAGCACGTATACATACGGTCTATATAAGCGAAGAGTCAGTTGCAGGAACGATATCTGACGGTTCGATGTTTACTGTTACAGTATTTGCTTTCAAGATTAGATTACGGAACCCGCCCTTGTTTATGGTAGCTCGACCTACCTATAATACAGCTTGGTTAAGGGTTACATAGAACTTATGAAAAGGTTTTATTTTTACATATACGTTATTATTATGTTACCCATATATGTTTATATAATAGCACGCATATAAAACACTAGTTTTTCCCCGCGGTTTCTCTAGCGTAAGACAGGCGACCACATGATTGTGCTGTAGATGGCATGATACCTCGTTGACCTGAACATTAACAGTTAGGCCCTCCTCTGTTATGTTCGGTCTCAGCTTGCAACTATTTACGGCCGCAGCATAAAGTTTTATAGCTTAGAAATATTCTCAATAAACAGGTTATCAAATGCAAAAATATTTTTTAAATCGGTTTGGTATTTCCTAAGATTAGCGCGTTCAAACAGCTTTATTATAGTAGTAAGATAAGATAATTGATACGAGACAGTATGAAACCATTTTTAGCACATTACGGCAAAGATTGCCTTAGTGGTTGATGGCAGGTTTCCTTTGCATGAATCCGTCTAGGCTGGTACCACTCCAGGCGTTATTCTGCCGTGTAATAGTAGTATGCAAACATTACTGTGTTTCGGTCTAAAGGGCTCTGACTGTAATCACTGGGCATGGGACACTTAAGAACTGATGTCTCTGGGTGACGGGCGCAGTTTAGTGCCACACAGAAATGTTCTGGGTGACAAAGCATTTGTTATGGGCAGACGTTGCACTTATGATCAGGTGAACATTCTGTCGTCTCGTCACTTTATTTATTTATTTATTTATTTAAACCTTTATTGCTTCCTTTACAAATAAAAGGTTACAAAGGGCGGACTTAATGCCTGTAGGCATTTTCTCCCAGTCAACCCATGGAGTGGTGAGAGTTTGATGTGGTGCAGCAATAAAGACAAACGAGAAGACAAAAAAAAAAATAGGGATTATACATATATACTAATTAAAAATATGAAATAGTAATAAACATATAGTTTTATTGTACACATATAATATAATATGACGTATAATTATACATAAAACATACATACATATACATATACATATATACATACATATCATACATACACATATACATAAAATAAATGCTACAAGTATTGACCTATGTACTAATAATTTATGTTGTCATGATTCTTAACTAAATAATCACGAACCAACTTCTTAAAGGAGTATTTATTGGGAGTTTTCCTGATGTCATCGGGCAAGGAGTTCCAAAGAAGTGCAGCCCTAACAGTAAAGGAGTTCCTGAAGAACCCGGTGAAATGTGTAGGAATGCAAATCTTATTATTAGAAGATGAACGAAGTACCCTATCATGTGAAGAAGAGAGATATTGAAATTTTTCTTTGAGATATAAAGGTGAAGATGGATCATTTAAAATAGAAAAAAGAACAAGCAGCATCCTGGAATTACGCCTTTGTCGAATGGTAAGCCAATTAAGCTGAGACCTGAATTGAGAAACGTGTTCAAACTTTCGCAGACCAAAAATAAATCTTATACAGTTGTTATGCAGGCGTTCCAGCTTGTTAAGAAGATCTTGGGATAGGTCTGGGTAACACACATCTGCGTAGTCAAAAATGGGTAATATAAGCGTTTGGACAAGCATGAGCTTAGATCTAATAGGGAGAAAATGTTTCAGACGATAAAGTGAACGTAAGGTAGCAATGACTTTCCGACTAATGTCGGTAACCTGAACTTTCCAGTTCAAAGTGCTGTCGATGATTAGACCAAGATTTTTCACAGACTTTAGCCAATTAAAAAGACTCCTGCGCTCATGGTGAAAAGTTTGATTCCCGCTCGGAACAAAAAAATTGTATGACGTCTAGATAGTTGTTCCTGGTCTCAGTGTTTGTGCGAAATTTGTGTGTGCAATATACACCCACGACGCTATTGCGGGGATCTCCCTATCCCAGTATGGAGTTAGAGAGTCTGCTATTCTACTTCAGTGACGTAAAAGTAAGACAGAAAGAAGAGAAAATCGCATAGGCTCCAACCGATGACGGAATAACAATCTCTATTATGCCAGAAATAATACCGCAGGGCCAGTTATTCTGCCGTGAAGCAGTAGTGTGCAAACATTACTGTATTTCAGTATAAAGAGTAACTATATATATGGCATATGAGACTTAAGAACTGATCTCTCAGGAGGACGGGCGCAGAAATGTTATAGGTGACACAGCTTTCGTTATGGGCAAACATTGCACTAACTACCAGATGAACATTTTGCTCGTGTCATCAATTTCTCATATAAAACTAAAATTAACTAACCTACACTGGTGACGGACACGAACTGGTGACGGGCACGGGTTAAGGTGTGTAATACTGCGAAGATTAAATCGCTTAAAAATAGACATGGAAAATCCTTTCAATTTGAGGGAGGCATATGACGACTTGCAGTTGTCTTTTGTTGTTGTTCGGATGAATCAGTTGTAAATCGCTTTTTATATATAGATATAGAATAAAAATCATCATCGTCATCATCATTTCAGCCTATCACACTAGTGACTACCGCTAGCGGACTACCGCTGTTGAACATAGGCCTCCCTCATATTTTAAGGGTATTTTGCCATAGTTCCCACGTTTGGCAGGCGGGTTGGCATCCGCAGTTTATTTATAGAGATGTTTCAGGTATATGCTGCCCATCTCCTGGTTTTCATTTTCCCTTTATCCACTTTTAAATGATTTTATGAAATATAAAAATATTTTATATCTAAATTTAATTTACCATTTGTTATAACTAAGAATTAGATGACAATATAGACACCTATTTACCAACGCTTCTTCCGTGTATTTTCACGCTCGAAAGCTGTTTGTTCCTCGTCCTAAACTAATCTTTGAACATTAGATGTAAAGAGTAACCGAGAAGCTTTTGCAAGTTTGCAAACTTAAATAAATAAAATAATTTCATTATATTTTTCATATAAAAATAAACTAAGTATTTTTTTAAACTCATGTTATTGAGAAGCGCGCTTTGTTCGTATAAACTAATTAAATGAGCTGAACGATTTGCCGCGTGGTGGCGGCTTATGAAAATCTACAAAGGGAAAATTAACCAGAAGATGGGCAGCAGCATCTTCCTGGAATACCTTAATAAACAAACTGTGGTTGCCAACCCAATTGCCAAGCGTGGCAACTATGGCATAGTCCCTTCAAAATGAAAGCTATTTCGTTAAACTCTACGGGGGAGGGATATGTTTAGCAGTGGACTAGTGATGATGATATATTTAGACGAAACAGAGGCTAAATGGCTTTGGAGCTGGGAATGGTCCGCGACGCTGCTTTGCTGCGTGTTGGCAGACTTCACATGTCCTCGAAATATTATTATTTCTTACAAATGCACCCTGCATTTATTAGAAATAAGACTCTGCAACCTGTATTACT
The DNA here is from genome assembly GCA_019845155.1 of Luehdorfia chinensis. Taxonomy (NCBI): domain Eukaryota; kingdom Metazoa; phylum Arthropoda; class Insecta; order Lepidoptera; family Papilionidae; genus Luehdorfia; species Luehdorfia chinensis. Next base: position 379,047 of record JAHVAK010000022.1, read on the forward strand.
TCACGATGCTTTCCTTCACCGTTGTAAATGAGCACTAAACTGCAGAACAATCTTAGAGGTGCCATCATTGGAGATCGAACTAAAGTCACTCGCGTACTATGATATTTAAGGCGAGCAGTCGGCCCCTGAGCAACCACGGCTTATACGGCGCCAGATAGACTATTTTATGATTATGACAAGAAGATAAGTAAGTAATTAATCAATTTTTTTTCTTATAAAAAATTAGACACTATACCCTAGGAGTTCCCCTATATTGTGAGTATTTGCAGATGTAAATTGCACAACACAATCAGACCCGAAAACCAAGCATTTGTGTTTTTGCACAAATGTTCGTCCTGTCTGCTATTCGCACTTAGGACCCGTAAAGAAAAGCGTGAAGTCGAGTTGCATATATTGTTTATTTTATTAAAGGTTACAGTTTAATTTTTGGCCACCGTAATAACAACTATATGTATAAATAAAATAACATTTATTTTTAGCCCTGTTGTTTTAAAAATGCGTGTAAATGTCACAATTTCTGTTGCTGAATCAAAAATATTTTCGAATATTATCGTACATACATAAATACAGTCACGCCTTTTTCCCATATAAGGGGTAGGCAGAGACCACACCCGAAACCTATTTTTTGCCCTCCGCGGGAAACGTCATAGTCATTGCGTTATTTGTTTTATGAAATCACATAAACATGGTTCACTCTCCCCATAAAAACATATTTAATATTTTTTTTGTAATAGGTACATGTATAAATTTACCCGCTTAATAGCAAAGTAAAACATCGTGAAGTAAAGTAGTCTTTGTAAATAAGAAAAAATATATCTTTAGAGTATTATCGTTGATAGGCGTACGAGTATTAAGCAACTCATAGTAGATCTACTATGAGTCGCTTAACGCTACACAGCCTGGCGAGCTCATCGCATTATTACGAGTATTTAATATTATATTTTGTTCTAACCTACAATTCATTTTGATAGGTTTTCTTTCAAAATGAAGAAAATGTATTTATTCAATTAGCACTTTCTTTAAGTTTTTTTTAACAGTCTTCAAACACCGACCATAGGATTATTCTTTTTTGGGAGAATTTGCCGTGATTGACCAAAGCTATGAGGATCGCAGGACAGACCAGACATCTAGCGACATATACGTAAATGTCTGCTCAGAGCAAAAATACACGCCCTTTACTGGTCTGGGTAATATAGGTCTGCATATTTCAGATGGTTTCACCCATTTGTCTGATGCCCAAAGATGCCTTGTCATTCCTGTTACACCCGGTTCCTATATTTTCAAAACTTTTTCATTACGATTCGTTACATTATCTACGAACTGTAGTCTAAACTTTTTCTATAACTAACGGACATAAGTAGCTGGTAAATTACGTGAAAAAATCAAACACAGCTTAACGCCCTATCTCGTAGCGAAGAAACGAATGGTAACTGTTACCAACAGCTTACTACAGCGATAACTGTTAGTTAAATATAGGAACCGGGCGTTACTCAACTTTTACGACATCATCCGCTGGATAATATGGAGACGTAGATTCCCATTTGCCTACGATAAGACGGCGAGTAAAAAGTATTTTAAGTCTTGCGCAAACAAAACTAATTCACGAACATCGAAGTGATGACCTCGTGGCTTAGTGTTTTGCCTGACTTCTACGCCGCAGGTCCGCTTGTGGTTTCACGTATCATACAGGAGAAAACTTAACTGTGAGGCATCATTTAGAAAAAATGAAATAATGGAAGGACTTCCTATCTGTACATATACATAAATCTGAAGTGTATGTTTCTAATAAAAAAATAACGGCTTTTTACTCAATACTTATGAAACTACATACGGTACTTATAAGAAAAAAACAATTATAATTTTTTTTGTCTGTGTGTTCAGGCTAACTGATTTTAACGAGATAGCTGATATTATAGCGGGTAACTAAGGTTAATTAATTTAAAAAAAATATAAAGGGTTTCGCGCCAAAAAATTAAAACCACAAAATCCGTTACAAAAAGGGAAAGGAGAAACCGCGGAGCACAGCTAGTAAAACATAAAATAATATGATTAAACTATGAAATTCAGAAAAAAGTTTTGCAGTCTATTTCCTCCGTTTTACCCGTTTTACAATGCAAGTAAATTTGATAAAGAAGTTCTTATATACATAAAAAAATATGAAATATTCACCGAAATACATATGAATATAACGCTGTTGAACAAGCATTGAGGAAGGCCATACAATAAACTGTGTGGATCGCTTCCGCATATAAAACATCAGCGCGAACTTCGACGACGGCGTCGAGACTTCGGTTCGTGTAAACGTTTTCTTGCCCTTCTATATTTTCGCACATTTGCTTATATTGAAACAAACTTGTTATTTCGAAATTATTAGACGAAAGAAAATCCATAATTTTCAGCAGCAATCGTTATGAATGAAAAAAATGTCATCATCATCCTCCCCCGCAGATTGCCAAAAATTCGTAGCTCTCATTTTGGGGGGAGGTTGCCATAGTTACCACGCTTGGCAAGCGGATTGGCAACCGCAGTTTTCTTATTTAGATGTTTCAGGAAGATGCTGCTGCTCATCTCCTGGTTTTAATTTTCCCGATGTCGACTTTTACTACACCCACAGGTTGAGATGGGGTGGTGGATTCTCTTCAGCCGCTACCACACGGCTAAATAAATCCAAAAATATGATAACCTACAATGTCATGCCTGCCAAATAGCACCTGACTTCTACGCCGCGGGTCCTGGGTTCGAATCCCAGCTGGAGCCAACATTTGTGCAAACCACAAATCGTTGTTTTTCGGGTCCGGTTGTGTTGTGCATGTGAAGAATATGTCTGTAAAACGCGCTTACGATACAGGAAACATCCTACTCTAATTAGTGTGTGGCATCAATTTGTTGATATTTTTTTTTAAAGTAAAAAAGGTTAATAACGTGATATAAATAGTTTATTAGGAAATTCGTGTTTTAAGTGGACTAATGAGTGGGTGCAATAACGATAATTATTTGAAGCAAACTTATTTGGACTTAGGAATACTTTCGGAAAAGTATTTTTATTAGTTGATCCAGTGGTTCACTCTATCCCTAGTCGACCCTCGTCAAGGGTTAATTTTGGCCAAGCATATCAGTGCTTTAAAATTAGACACATTTTTTTAAGTAAAGAAGGATCGGGCGCTTGCCATATATTCCGAAATACACATGCGACCGTAGTGAGATACCCGTTTGTTGTACCGTTATAAGTATGTGATGCAAAATGTCGATTTACCATGGTCGCTAAAATGAAGAAAAAACCTGGTGCCGGCACCAATAAAATTGTTAATTGCAATTTTAAGTGCTGATTTACCACGTGCTCGCCGGCGAAGGAAAACATCGTGAGGAAACCTGCATGTCTGAGAAATAAAAAAATATTTCGAAAACATGTGTAGTCCGCCAACCCGCATTGGAGCAGCGTGGCGGATTCTTCCTAGCTCCAAACCCTCTCAGAAATGAGAGGAGGCCTGTGATCAGCAGTGGGACATTTATAGGCTGAAACTTTACTTTTACTTTTACAATTTGGAAATAGATTACTGGCTATAATATTACTATTATATTTTTAACATGTGATTAGAGTCTATCAGTCGAGTCAGATCGAGAAATATCAGTCCGCAACAACTAGCTGTCACTTTTCATTATCATCTGCTAAAGTACATACAATAGTATTATATGTACTATAGATTCTAGTTTCAAAAATTGATGATAGCTGCAATAAATATGCAGGGCACGACCACGGCATTTGCACTGAATTATAACGATCTTAAAGTGAAACTGCTACAGGACTTCAATAGAACTATACAAACAAGAATATCTAACAGACTGGTTGACATAGCATTTGTTGTGGGCGGACGTTACACTTGCCATCAGGTTCACCTGTTTTGCTCGTTTCGTCACTTTATACAATAAAAATATCATATCATCTATATATATCAAATCATATCTAAATATATCAAAAGACTTAATGTTTTCTTTTATTTACGCGAATATTACACATTTAAATAAAACTACTTTTTACGGATTTTATCGCGTTTAATTTAGACTATTTTTAACCCGACTTTTCGGGCGCTTTACAGCACCCATGGTCACGGGGGACTGTCACCTCAGTACCCCCGTGACCATGAGTGCTGTAAGTTACTTTTATTTAAAAAATCAAAAGACTTGTCTTACTCAATAAGATGATAGCAATCAGCACTTAAATTGCTTCTTACTTTTTAGTTTATTTTATTTAGGCTTAGTCGGGTTAAAGGTTCTGGAACATTTTTCCTTAAATTATAGTTATTTTTTTCTGTAGTCGTAGAGCTTAAGCTATGATCCGTACGGTCAGCAATTTAATTGATGATCACTTTGGTAGCATTCTAAAGCACTGTTACGCTTCGGGAGACGAGGTTCGTCAAAACTTTGACTGTCCTTACATAATAAATTTTGACTTTGGAAAATAAAATCTTAAATTTTGCATTTAAGTTAGATAATTAAGACGTACGAGTATTTAGTGTAAAGCTTATTCGGAATTAGGTGACCGCGGGGCCCAGTACCCTACGCCCTACTAATTCTACGCCGCAAATTCTTGGTTTTTTTTGAGTATTGTGCATGTCCCTGTCTTTGACATTGCAGTCCAATATTAACGCATAAACATTTCGTCAACCACAGGTAGGTAAGAACGAATTAGTGCCTCTGTGCGAGCATAAAACAGCGGGTGGTTTGTTTGTTGCACTAATTTGCAACAAAAACATTTTGCACATTTTACTTCTTGTACTTTGTTTGCCGGTACGAGGTTGCCACTCGAGTGGATATTTTTTTAAATGGTACGATTTCTCCTATACCTTGGGTGTATTCTACAAACATAAATTACCCATGCAAAAAGTGTCAGCAAAGGACTATGGCAAATATTTTAAAGCCATACAAAAATCATGATGCAAGAATTGAACCCGCGGCCTATGGCGTTGGAGCTCCCCTGTCTCTGTAGAATAACGTAACTATTCATAAACTGTATTTGTCAATAAAACAGAGATAATTGATACACTTCCTTGGTTGATGTTTAAAAAAATTCTTGATGGTAATCCAATTCTTGACGGCATTTCTTATTTAAATGGCATTTCTCATAAATAAATTACAACTTGTGATAATTTTCCACAATGCTACGTTGGGTCACTGTAAGTTATTTAAACACGCTGTTTGGTTAACCCAAACATTATTTGTTTTGGAAACGCGAGTTATTCTATTAATTGACGTTGTTTGCATTTAATTATGGGTTAGGTTGTAGTGAAAATGTCTATGTAAATTTTCTTGACTAAGGGAAACGCTAGAAACATGCTTACCTCCTATCCCTTTCCTCAAATATGCGACACAAAAATAATAAAGATCGATATTTTCCGTGATGTTTGTGCTGTTAGCCGTTTTGGCTTTTACAGCTTTATCGGATAGCTGTGCTCGCGTTCCAGAATGACCAAAATTATAGACTGGTGACTGATCTAGTACTGCGATTGTAAACCCTCCTGCCAAGGGATTTAGCAATTAGCAATTTATATATAATATATAATCTCAATATGAAAAAGGCCAATGTCTGTAGTGGACTTTAAGAGACTAAAGATGATAACAGTGATGATTCATACCTTTATTTATTTATTGTATTGTTAAATGTCATTCAAGTATTTTTCGGAAATGTGTTTTGTCACGATTGAGGTAAAAAATCCTCATATACCTCTGTTCCACATTACTTAGATGCCGTACGAAACGTCGCGTCGCCGCGTTACGTTAATGGCTTACTAGGTCCATTGATGATACAGCTGATTCAGTGAATTCCGTAGTGCTTTTTTTATAATGAATTAAAGTAGGTTAAGGTAGATAACATTTTTGTTTATCTGCAGTAATCATACTTCATCATATGTTTTATGGAATAAAGTGAATAGAAGACACTTGGCGGTAAGTACAATGTATGCCCACAAGAAACTTTAACTTTTTATTTTTTTATTAGCTGCTGTCTTCGAGAACGCGTCAATTCTTACGTATCAATTCTTATATAATTCTTACGTTTCATCATCATCATCATCATCATCATCATCATCATCATCATAGGCACAGTAATTATACTAGGTATCAGTGGCCTTCCGACCAAAACACATTAATGCTTGCATCCACAGCTTCACGGCAGAAGAACTGGCCCTGCGGTGGTATCCACTTAGACGGATTCCTGCATAAGAAATCCTACCACCAGTAAAAGAAGAAGAAGAAGACCGATAAAACAGAAGATAATATATCAGCATAATTTGAAGTATAAAGTTAATAAACAGACACTCTCAATTAACAACGAGCTGTTGTTTTTTATTTCTGGTTTGTTTTTCTATGACGGTTTTTTTACTACATACTACATTGGATAACAAGTATAAAACAAAACTAAACGTAATGTCCATTTCATCTTCCTTCAATATTGTCTGAAGGATATTAAGGCTTATCAGTGATAGCTAGTGTAATCACAGGTCATATTATGAGACTTAAGAAACGATATCTCAGGGTTACGGGCGCAATATGGTAGCACACAAAAGTAATTCTGTGTGAGACAGCATTTGTTATACGCAGACGTCGCACTTTCCATCTGGTGAACGTTTTGCTCGTTTCGTCATTTAATCCGATAAAAAAAAATTGGTTTAATGTGCTTTGATGCGCAGTAAAACAGTTAATATTGAGCGCTCGCTCAATATTAACTGTTTTCTTCATTACACGTACACAGAACAATACATTGTAAAGTTAACACGATGGCCGGTGCCCGCATTCAATGCTAATTGATTGGTTTCTGCAGATTGAATGGGTTACTGGCAGTATAGTAGTATCAGGCATTATCGATGTATAAAAATCCCTTCATGCATTGTCAAAATATCAGTTCCATTTAAAAAGACAAACTGTCTTTTTTTTGTTATTCTCCATCAGAATATTTTAGTTAGGGTAGAAAGTTCCATGTTATTTCATGTATTATGCTTTTCGTATCGCGGAAAAGACCAGATCTAGATTAACGTTGAAGATTACATTGCATAAATCACTGATATAGTGCAAGGCAATGAGAAAAGCCTATAATACTTTGTAATTTCTAATGTATAATATGAATCTTAAGAGAACCTACCACTCCATCACATCTCGAGGATGTCGTAAAAGTCGACAGAGAGAAAAAGAAAACCTGGAGATGGGCAGCAGCATCGTTCTGGAATATCTAAATAAATAAAATGCGGCTGCCAACGCACTTGCCAAGCGTGGCGACTACGACAAACTCCCCCTAAATCGGGCTACTATAAATTTCATTAAAAACATCGCCACATTTCCAGACTTGACTATAGCGAAATAGTGAATTTGGGCATAACATGAAAATATTATGAAAGAGTAACGCAATTTAGATAAGTAGTAAAATGTTTTAAAATATACTATACATTTCTCAAATTTCATTTTTAGAAGAGGCTTCATATTGTCAATCAGCACGGTGCGCCAAGTAGGTGAAGTGTTTCCGTACCGATCAATTTTATTTCCGGAGAAATATTGCTGAAGTAATGAAATTAAAACTAATTTTTACGTATTTCATCGCGTTTAATTTTGTACTATTTATAAACCGACGTTTCGGGTCTTTTACAGAACCCCATCATGGTCACGGGAAAACTGAGGTGACAGATGTCCTGATATCATAGTTATCCCGGAGTACCTTCAGCTTTTAATTATTATTTTTGGTCCGATCTACGCAGAAAGACTTAACTTTGTCTTGAAGTTTAGCAGTGGTATGATTGGTTTTTGATTTAATTTTATTAATTATAGGATCCCAAGCTAGTGCTAGGACCCAACCACTTTCTCTATTAAAATTAGGATGTTTTTTTTTAATTTCAATAGTCTCGCGAATCATCGTTGGTAGGAATCGGTGTTCTTTTGTGAGGATTTGTGGTTTATCAAATCTTATGCAATGGTTGGGATGACCCAGAACATGGTCACAGACTACAGACTTACTGGAGCGACGATGCTTCAGCTATACGCTATATATTCTTTTACGCGGGTTTTGACAGATTTACAATAGATCACATTTAAAGTTATTTGATTCAGGTCTGACGTCATGTATTATTTGCATTCGCTGTTTGGTGAAGCTGTAAGAAAATTAATCTCCTTATCTTATCTCGTGAGTGTTGACTAAGGACAATGTCAAAAATAATTGCCCTTAATAGATGGTGAAATAACTTTTACAAATAAGGCCATAACTAATAATAGTGAGCGCGGAATCTTTCAAGGTAATTTTACCAGCGAAACTATGACGTCGAATCCTACTTGGCTTACGCTCAAAAGTAAACTATTAAGTGAACCTTTATGAATTTTACTGCCGAGAGGTTGATGAAGAAGGTTTTTATGTAAAAGCAACAAGGGTCCTGATCAAGTAAAACTACGTTTTCGCTTACAATAATTTAATAAACGGATACTGTTTTCACTTGATTTTACAAAAAAAAAAAAAATTAATAGTGTAAGGTAAACAGGGTAACAAAACGAAATGGGGTAAAAGATGATACAAGTAACTTTTAATATGGGGTCACTATGGGGTCATCGCGAAAAAAAATTACTACATTGAGTAACGATCTAGTGCAACGTCTGCCCATAACAACATTATAATACAATATTAAATGTCTAATCGTAAAAACATACAACTACATAATAACGTATAAACATAATATTATTGTAAAATTTTTCGAGATCGCTTTCAGAAAACCATTTCATTTAGTATATTTTCTTACGCTGAGGTTTAACATTTTTGCCTACAAGGTAAATTCAGAAGGCTACTACAAAGAGAAATGCAGATATACGATAACCTGGAAATTCAAAATTCGGAAACTCGGTTATCCTGGTAGCTTCTAGTAGGTCGGTTTTCAGTGTTCGTTTATTTTGTGTTTATTTTAAAGCTGCTTCCGAGTAGTCAGAGAGTTACGGTATTTGTTGTAAGTTTTGTGATATGAACTAGAGAGTTTAGTTTTTTAAACTATGATTGTTTAAGCAATATCACAAGTTAAATTCCCTTACTTTGTCACTGACTTACTGATCATCAAAATTCTAAGGTACTTGTAGCAGAGCTAGAAACCTAAAAATTGGGATGTACTTAGTATTTATTCCACCACGCAAGGAAAAAAAAACATGAAATTTCAGCACAGTTATTTTTGTAGTTGGTTATCTTAATTTTTTCTATAAAATCCTATGACTAATTATTCTATGAGCCAGAAAAGTAACTTTGTAAATCGTGTAAGTAATTGTATTTTTAAAAAGTAAATATTAGTAAATTTGACACCCGCGTGGCTTAGTGGTTAGAATACATGACTACTACGATACAGTTTATGGGTTCGAACCCCAGCCGAAGCCAAAGTTTAAGCAATAACACAAATTGTTCGATTTCGGGTCTGGTTGTGTTGTGATTGTCCCCGGGTTTCTCACACTGCATCCTAGTCTTACCGTGTGGTGGCCGCTTAAAATAATGTATCATCCACATTTCATACCGTGGGTGTCATAAAAGTCTGACTGAGGGAAAATGAAAACCAGAAGATGGGCCGTAGCATCTTCGTTTGCCAACCCGCTTGCCAAGCGGATCAACTATGGCAAAATCACTCGAAAATTAGAGCTACAAATTTTGGGGCGATCTAAGGGGGAGGCCTATGTTCAGCTAGTGATGGGCTGAAATGATGATGATGATCCTAGTTCACCGGTCCAATCCGATCTTATCGCACATCGAGCAAAGATAGGTTGGGACAAATGAGTGCCTGTGTGTTTTTGCGAACACTTGTGGCACTGTAATATCTCCTGCGCAATTGATAGATTCCCATAGGTAGCCATAGGAAAGTTATGAGAGTAAGGGGCTGGATTATAGGTGAAGGGGGAAATGTACGTCTTACCTTGTATAGTTCTGCCTAACCGAGAATCGATTGAGATTGAGTCCATCAATGCAAAATATGTGTAGGTACTTCATTTTGAAACTTATTTTATACCTAAGAAGTCTTATAAAATATATGTAAAAACATATAAATGGTGGTCTCACGGTAACCAAAATGATTTGTCAATTATTAACTAAAACCCTGTTTGCGGAACACATGGAACACAATAATGTAAGTAGTAAGTAGATGAGAGCCTGTACAAAAAATTATACAAGTGACCGGCTAAGAAAGAGACGGACCCGGACTGACCTATGTTGATTAGATACCTAGTTGACGATATCCTCTTGTTAATTCTTTATATACGGGCTCACATGAAAATGAATAAAATAATAGAAACGTTTTTCGCGGAATTTTCTGCCCAGCACTTGCTCTTTATGGAATGTACTGCCGTCACAGGTTTTTCCGGACCGATACGACTTAGGGACCTTTAAGAATAGAGCCTATTCCTTTCTTAAAAGTCGGCAACGCATCTGCTATTCCTCTGGTATTGTAGGTGTTCATGGGCGGCGGTGATCACTTACCATCAGGTGAGCCGCTTGCTCATTTGCCCCCTATTCTATAAAAAAAAAAAAACTTTATACTTAAATAATGATGAATCTAGTCCATGTCGACTAATTTCTTTGCCTGGAGGTAGTCATTTCTTTTTAATTCTATGCATTGAGAAAATAATATATCATATAATATAAAATCCATAAAATTATTATAATTAATTTAATTGTTGTATGGATGGTTGTATTAACGTGTGATATCAACTACGTGGTCGCGCAATGGAATCAGATGCGCCTTTATACACGTGACGAGCGTAGAGATCTTTTGGTGGTGTTTCTGGGAACGTGTTATCAAGGATGACAAGTCTGAATAAATGGCACCTACATAATGTTGACTTAGAAGGTTATTGATAACCTTGATAAGCTCAGAAGTTTACGATTGCTAAATATAATCGATTAAAAAGCATTTACTGCCCAGAATTGTCGAAGAATGTTACACCAAAACAATTAAGTAAAAATCAACAGAGAAGGAGTTCGATTTATGAAAATCGGTACCCGACGTGCAAGAAGCAATAAAAGAAAGGAAAACAAAGGAGGACTATCTACAAAAAGAAGTGAGATCCCATCAAAAACATTAAAATGTAATAAATATATACCAAGCCTCTTATCGCAACCGTTATAGCGTAAAAAGGCTTTAATTGTATTATAATCGAATCGCCAATTCAACAATTTTGTTATACATTAAGTACATTTCTTAATTAATAACCGATATTTTGGGTCTCTCATTATTACATATCTTTGTTTACATAAAAAAAATCGTGACTACGCATTTATGTACACCTATGAATTTATGTACTTACCTGATATTAGCGAACTGTAAAGAAATGTCTATGCAGAGACGTGTTTTCGATGTGCAATTACCGAGGCAAGATATTGTCGGTATGAACGTAAATAAATGTTTTATTTCATTTAATGTGTTTGTAACATATGTTACATTTAAAGTTAAGCTTCCTCGCTTCTTCTCTATACAAAACTTTAAATATGCAAAATGTCACTCATGTCTTATTTTTTTTTCTTTATACTTTATAAACAAATTATTTACATAGGCGAACTTAATGCCTAATGCATTCTTTACCAATCAACCTATGATATATAGAAGATGAGTTATATGGTGACATCGCTGCGGTGTCATATGTCTGTGACACCGTAACGTTATTAGATCCATGTATGTCTCAGACACCGGAGTGTTGCTACTTGCTATGTATGTTAGCACAGGATTATCTTGTCCTCCCAGTCAATTACAGCCGCGGCAACATTGTCGTTTGCTGAAAATAATTGCTGTACGTTTCTACATAAACACAGGTATAACTCCGGCATCTTTCCGTATCCGATAGAAAGCCTACACAAAGTGCCGCCTGGGTATCACTGCAGTGCTGGTTATACTACTATCGAGGAAAAGTTCGCAAAGACCATTGTATTTCTGTTCGAAGGGCACTAAAGCTAGCAGGGCAGGGCATATCAGACTTAACAGACATCTCTCTGTGACGAATGCGACGCGGAGTTACAAAGAACTTTCCACTGCAAAGTGCATCAGTTGTACGCCTTACTCGTCTCGTTACATAAAAAAAAAATTAAAATCAATTTAGTATTTATAAAATTTTAAATATTATATCAAACAATAATTATAACGAAAAGTTGGCAAATATTGTTTAATGTTGTCTTAATGATAAAGATAAAACAGAGAAACGTGACTACGCTTTAATCGTTTGACTTATTCACCGTAGGAATGAATCGATTTTAATTTAACGTCTGCGGTGACTTGGGTATAGACCACAGTTTAATGCTGTTAACTTAGTTAAATCTTACTACTATAATAAAGAGGGAGAGTTTGAACTTTGTACGCGGTTATCTCAGGAAATTATATTCGATGATGATATTATAACGAATAACGAATTAGGTAATTGAGAAAGGCTCTAAATCTTTATATTTTCATACCACGGCCTTAAAAACTGCACGGAGGGAACTGAACATAACTGACATGGACCGAACTGTGAATGCTCGGGTCGTGCACTGCTAGAATTAAACATACTTCATCAAATAAACGCACATTGTACAACAAAATATAGTGAAGCACAAGTTTACTTTCAAATTAATCATAAATATCACATTACCAGCCAGTTGATAGTCCACTGCCGGGCAAAAGGCTTTCCAAGAATGAAAGACATCATAATCAACATGCCCGGCAGGCGGACATTTGTTAATGGGAGAGGGTTTTTTTACGTTCACCTGATGACAAATGCAACGCCTGCCCGTAAATCAGTGCCCTTCAGACCGAAACACAGTAATGTTTGCACACTACTTCTTGACGGCAGAATAACTGGGATATTTATATGCTATAGCTAGTTTGCAGCTGGCTCTAAGACTTATGCAAAATGTTGTTTTGCTTGTTTTGTGTTTTTGTACAAGCGTTTCGTACCAAAAGTTTAATGGCAAGACAATACTACTGGAGGTAGCCCCCACTACTACCCCAGGGCCAGTTATTCTGCCGTGAAGCAGTAGTGTGCAAACATTACTGTGTTTCGGTCTGAAGAGCGCTGAGAGATAGTGTAATGGATATATGAGACTTAAGAACTGATGTATCAGGGTGGTCAATGTTCTGGGGGACACAGCATTTGTTACGGGAAGAGGTTGAACTCACCATCAGGTGAAAGTTATTCTCATTTCGTCAAGTTATCCAATAAAAAAAATGTTTTACAGCATTTCGAACATCAATATTTTCGTATAATTTGTTATATCCTAAAAAATAACGTGGCGGGAGTTAAGTTTGGGCGATGAAAAATTATGTTTTTAAAAACTATAATATTTATTAAACAAGTATGTTACAATGTTAAAGCTAAGTCAAGACTGATAAATGAATTATACAATTAAAATAATGAAGAAATGAAACAATGGATATGCATACTGCTGATGCTACGTGAATAACACGGGATACGCGGAACGTCGATGCGCCGTCTGCACGGCGCCGTAGCGATACATGTGTTATACCGCGGTAACTCCTCCCTCCTTAAGATGAAAGTGCAATTTGCAACTTTCAGTAGCGTCCTCGCTACTTTCAGTCCTTTTTTTCGTTATTCCTGACTTCCATTTGTATATCTTCCAAACAGCTAATGTAATTCCGATGGCGTACAGGAATAGGGTCGTCCAACTTGGAGTAGCCATAATAGTGGACCAGTTGAGATGATCTTCCTCATTTATGGTTTCAGCTTTATTAATCAGTTCATGTATGCTGTCCAGAGATATGTCTTGTAGTTTGAGATCATATCTAACGGATTCTTGAGGTATGTCTTGTCCTTTAGGTACCGGGATCACTTCGTTGACAAATACAGTTTTGAAATGGGTTTGAAGAGTTGTATTCATTAGATGAATTCGGCAGTTGTCTGTCAGAGTAACTAGATGAACTCCTGTTATTCTTTTATATTCGGTTCTAGTTCCGCATTGTGTTCTTAATACTTCTTCTTTTGTGGTAATTACTAACCAGGTATTTTCATTTATTTTTTGAATTTTACCTCTATTTAAATCCATTCGGGCATACGCGCACTTGGCTTCTTGGTGACGGATCAACGAGGTGATGCAATCATCTGAAGTATCTACTGTTCTTGTTGTAAGGGATTTGCACAGCTGCACTTCATCGTTGATGCGACGACAGTTTTCATCTAGGTAAGTGTACTCTTCGCTTCCAAGTACTAGGTATTTGGATTTTGGGATAATTGTAAGGTTATTTTTATCTGGGATGGAGTACAGGTGGATCAGATCATACATATTGGGATCGACCGAAGGGATTTCTAGAATAAATATAAGTGAGTGTTCTGTGCTATATGCTTTAACATTAATCGATCGTTCTAACGTATGTATGTTATTAACACTTATATCTGCCACGGGTTTAATTGAAAATATTTTTTGTAAGTTTCTCATTTCTACAATTAAATTTTGAGGGCTTATAATACTAGGGTGCATTACACCTAACTGAGAGAAGGACAAGGAGTCTTCCAATATCATTAATTTATCTAATAATAATTGCAAACTAAAATCTATTTGAACATACATATCTAAGAAATTTAACTGAGTCATAACGGTGTTAGAAACACTAGATGCATTTTGTAAAGCTCTTACTAATTTCTTTTGATTTTCATTTATTTTATAAAGTTGACTACTAAATTCTGTGATAGTACTCTCTGCTAATATGAGCGATTGCCTTTGTAGAGTTCTAGTTTTACTAACGTGATTTCTTAGGTCATTAATTTCGCTTTCAAATTTCATTGCATCCTGACTATCCAGATTTCCCGTAATGGCTTTAACTACCGTACCTAATCCGTTAATAAGACCTCGCTTAGTTCTAATTCTAGGAGTTATAAATGTTAATTTCCTACTTATTATATCTAGGGTATGGCTAATTTGGTCTCTATATGCCTTATGTAATTCGTTAGATGCTGCTTGTGTTTCAGCTGTTATAACACCAGCATATAATGCCATAAGCTTAGTTGCTGTAAGGTGTAAATCTGTTAAGTTATATACAGGCTATGCTAAAGGAGTCGATTTGTATTTTAATCTGTCCTTGCCTTAATAGGAGGATACCGTTCGTGTTATCTACGGGCTTTATATTTACATTGGCTGTTGTGTAGAGCAGGAAGGTTCCTGTGACGACGGCCCTGCAACAAGATGAGGTCTCCGTAGTAATTTATAATGAACTCTAATAGACTTGGAGTTAGGGTGATTGCCTATAATTTCAGCGACATTGTTCGGGTGTAAGTGAATTATTTTGTATGGTCCTTTAAATACAGGCTTGGTTTTGTCGTTGCGTGCTGTCTTGGCTACTTGCTTAAATACTACTTCACCTACCTTAAAACTTATACTCTCAGCATCCTGGTTGCGTTTTGCTATTACCTGTTCCTTATTTTTAGACGTATGTGCTGACACACACTCCTGTACCGCTTCTGCGTTCATGCGATGTTTAAGGACATAATCTTGGTAAAATTCCTTTGTATAAGATAGCTCTAAGGGGTTTCGTGAAGCTGTATGACCGAAAAGTAGTTCATGTGGAGTATATTCTGTTGCTGAATGAACAGCATTATTATAAGCTATAACCGAATATCTCATGAGAGTTTGTATGGGGTCATCCTTATTTGTCATTCTTTGTATACGAATAATTTCTGCTATTGTCGAGTGAAATCGTTCAATTGGAGAGTTGGAGTTAGGATTGTACGGTGTTGTAAAGTGTATGTTAATACCATGGGAGGCGCATATTTCCTTTATTACATCGTTATCAAACTTACTATATGAATCAGTGGTAATCTTATGAGGTAAACCTAGTATTGAGAAGAATTGTAATAGTGAGTCTGCTATGTGTACACTACTACACGCTGATAACGGTATGGCTTGAGCGTATTTTGAAAAATTGTCTATTATGGTTAGGAAGGTTGCTCCTCCTGTAGAATATAAATCCATGAAAAGTTGTTGCATGGGTTTTGTAGGTGTCTCGGTAAGAGCTAGGGGTGGTCTTAAGGGGTTACGTTCGTATTTGGCCTTGAGGCAAGTTTCACATTGGTTTATGTATGTCTGTATTGTAAGTAGCATATTAGGCCAGTGATAGTTTTTATGTAGTTGTTTATAAGTTTCCTGTATACCACGGTGTATAGTTTTACCCTCGTGATACTTCTTTATTAACTCTTGTTGTTCGGTTTTATTTTCTACTAATGTTACACGTAACGTACATTTTAATAATTTTGGACCTCTCTCATTGAAAACGGTAGTGTAGACTCTAGCAAATGCATGATATAATTCTTCGTTATGGAAGTAACAATGGAAAACTCGATCGGCTATTGTATGTTCTTTTAAGAATCGAATAATTTCTTGTTCCGTGTTGTTTATCGGAATAAAAACGTCTTTAATAACGCATCGAGAGTTGGTGGACCTATTATCGACTCTATATGTAGTTCCAGGTGTAGATCTTATGTGAAACTGTTTCAATTGTCTATCTATTGCCTCGGCTACAATGGGAATTCCGCGATTCTCATTATCAGGTTGAGTGTGATTGGTAGATATTAGTTGTTCCCGATCTATCGTAACCACGCTCATGCTATCGGACTCCACGTCTGTCTGCGAGATTGGGACACTATTGCTTACATTATGGTTATTTACTTGTTCCTCAGCTTCCCTACGTGCATTATCAAATATTCTGCCTATTAATTGGTCGTCTTCATTATCGTCTAAGTTTACAGCTAAAGACTCTATACTATTATGAAATATTTTGACCCTTGATAACGCATCTGCGTTGGTATTCTGTCTACCCTTCTTGTATACGACTTTATAATCATACTCTGCTAATTTTAAACGCCATCTAGTTAACTTTGAATTTGGATCTTTTAATGACATTAACCAGGTAAGTGGACGATGGTCGGTGTAAATAGTGAATTTACGGCCATAAAGATAAGGTCGAAAATATTTGATAGCCCATATAATGGCGAGTAACTCCTTTTCGATGGTGGAATATCTAGATTCTGTATCTGAGAGGGTTCTAGATGCGTACGCAACTGGTTTATCGGATCCTACGGTCCCTTGTGATAAAACAGCGCCTAATGCGACGTCTGAAGCATCAGTCGTAAGGATAAAAGGCTGATCAAAGTCTGGGTATTGGAGGATTGGGGCGTTCGTTAATATCTGCCTACATTTATCGAAGGATTCTACAAACTCCGGGGTATGAACAACTTTATTACCCTTTTTTAAGCAGATGGTCATTGGTTTTGTAAGTTTGGCAAAATCTTTGATAAATTTACGATAATAGCCTACTAGACCTAAGAAGGCTTTAACGTCCTTTTGTGACTGTGGGAGGGGGAAATCTAAAACTGCCTTAATTTTATCTTTATTTGGTTTAAGTCCTTGGTCCGTTAATTCATGTCCCAAGAACTTAACATGTTTTTGAAGAAATTCTGATTTGTCTAATTGAATCTTTAAGTT
Organism: Luehdorfia chinensis; assembly: GCA_019845155.1. NCBI lineage: Eukaryota > Metazoa > Arthropoda > Insecta > Lepidoptera > Papilionidae > Luehdorfia > Luehdorfia chinensis. The sequence goes on from JAHVAK010000022.1 coordinate 396,493, forward strand.
ATGTAGCCTAAACCGTTCAAAGACTTGTCTTAGTTTATCTACATGGTCTTGTAACGATGTAGAGATGATGATGACGTCGTCTAGATAGGTATACACATTATCTATGCCTCTTAATATGTGGTCCATGAGTCTTTGGAACGTGCTTGGGGCATTTTTTAATCCGAAGGGCATTCTAAGAAACTCATAGTGCCCTTTTTCGGTCGAGAATGCTGTTTTCTCAATGTCGTTCGGGTGCATCTCTACTTGATGGTACCCGCTTGCAAGATCGAGTGTGGAAAAGTATTGTGCTCTGCCTAACCGGTCTAAAATGTCATGTATATTGGGGAGAGGGTATTTATCTTCTACAATACGATCATTAAGTCTCCTATAGTCAATAACTAAACGCCATTTGACCTTACCGGAAGCATCTGGTTTTTTTGGAACTATATGAACAGGGCAGGACCAAGGAGAAATACTGTCCCTTATGATTCCTTGCTTCAACAGTTTGTCTACCTGGTTGCCTATTTCTTTACGCTGCTGAGGGGCTTGTCTATAACTCCTAACGAAAATAGGTTTATCATCGGTAAGCCTAAGTTCGTGCTTAACGGCGTGAGTAAACGTTAATGGAATGTTTTCCGAATAGAATAGGTCTCTATATTGAAAGCATATTTTATTAATTTCCCGCTTTTCCTCTTCGTTCATATGTTGTGTCCTAATTTTCTTTACGTTCTCCTGTAACTCTGCGTCAATGTTGGTGTGTACGTTGAGATTGTTAAGTCTGCATCTGTGATTATTTTGTACAGTATTTGCAAATGGTTCTAAGTTAATATGGGTCTTATTAGATAAAACTTTCTGATCATCTGTGTAATTTACTACGCTAGTTCTAAAAATACCGTTCTTTACAGAGACTATTGCGGCTGGTGACTCTAAGCCGTTCGACCAACAATAATCGTCGTGAAGATATTGTCCATCTATATAATTAGTCTTTACCGTAATTAACTTTTCGCATCTTGGTTCTATTTTAATTTTTCTAATGGGATAATCAAAGTATATAGGTATACTCGCTGTTGCTGTATGTAATATTTTATTCTTTAAAACTATATTACTTGACAACGTTTTTAATAAATCTAAACCTATAAGTCCTTTATACTTAGGGTCAAAATTGAATAACAGGAATTTATGTGTGATATCGCTATTAAAGGCTGGTGGTAAAGGAAGGTGTGCTACGTATTCGTGTCTGGTTTTAGCATGCGCAGTTTTGACTTCGAAAGGTTCGCGTTCTACACAATACTCGAGAAATGTACCAAAGATTACGTCTGGTGAAATCATTGACCGTGATGCCCCAGTATCAATAAGAAACTTACCTTTGTATTCGGGCAGCTGGATGTAGGGTAAGTGGTCTTTGTCGTGATGGTTGAGCTTGACTATCCTTGGTCGTCTAGCTCGCTGTCCGCGATAAAATTCTGATTGTTACTTACCGCTGTGTCATCTTGTTTCTGATAGTCGTCGTAATATTCGGTGGCGTTGAAGTTTTGTTGCTCTCCTTCACTAAAGTATTCCTCGTTGGGGGTATAGAATAATTCCTCGGACACAAACTGTGGTTTTTGAGGTTTACCTACCGATCTCATGGTGACATCAGATACTTTCTGAGGAGGATTAACTTGTTGTTGTGGAATATTCGGCTGAGTTCTAAAATTACCAGAATATCTAAAATTACCTGTGTTGTTGGAGCGGTTCTTCCATGGTAACATAGATTGCACCCACTGCTGGCGTTGTTCTGGGTTTAGATTATTTTGTTGTGGTACGAAGTTTGGTGTTATCAGATGTTGTAAGGGTTGGTTAGTATATGGCCTAAACGGGTGGCCTTGTGAACTAGGTTTATGAACTTCAATTTTATTCTTCGGTTGTGACGTAGATGGAAAGTTGCTACTGTAATTCCTATTATATGCTAGTCTAGCTTCCTCCTGCCTAGCAGCTACTATTGCTAATTCTAGCGTTACTGGTTTTGCTTTCCTTACGAATTTCGTTCGATACATTAAAATCTAATTGGTTCGTGTATTGTTCTATAACCATGTTCTCATAATAACTTTTGTCTGAATGTTTGCCTACGGTATATAAGGTATCTAACATTTCCCTTAATCGTTTTCCAAAGCTATCCGCGTCCTCAGATTTGAGGCGACGCATGCGCGTAAGCTCCTGCATCACTTGAATCTCGTTTCTGGGTTCGCCTAGCCGTCTTGTTAACGCATTTTTGACACTAGCCCATGAAGTTAGATTTTCCTCGTATGCAATGGCGTCTATTGCTGGACCGCTTAACCTACTTTTAACTAAAGATAGAACTAAAGGATGATGCCTAGCTGGCTCTTCCACTAAATTTAAAATATTATCTACTTCTCTAATATAGTAATTCAACGTCTTTGGATTGCCGTCGTATCTCGGCATTAAATCCGTAATGAATTTAAAGTTATCGCAATCTTTAAAAGCCATTTTGTGTTACTAATATATAACGATACTAGTTTATATAAGTAGACACAAGTGTTAATAAAAAAGAGAAAAAAAATTAGTACGAAAGCCAAACGCGATTTTAGCCTATGGACGAACGCACAAACACACACAATAATATGTATATATAAATATCGACAGGAAATATAGCATAGGAAACTTGGAAGTCAATGAGCACTTACCACAGCGTCTTCTGCATCTCCCACCGGGTCCTGACGAGCAACAGGATTCCTTAGCTCCGGAAGTCCCGCGAATATCGCCCGAAGGTTCTCTATTATATAGATCGCGAATTAACGATTAATACCGTTCACCTCGAGAAGAAGAGTTCTATTCTTTCTCGGAAGTGCCGCGATCCTACCGACTGCGCCAGTTAAGTTTGGGCGATGAAAAATTATGTTTTTAAAAACTATAATATTTATTAAACAAGTATGTTACAATGTTAAAGTTAAGTCAAGACTGATAAATGAATTATACAATTAAAATAATGAAGAAATGAAACAATGGATATGCATACTGCTGATGCTACGTGAATAACACGGGATACGCGGAACGTCGATGCGCCGTCTGCACGGCGCCGTAGCGATACATGTGTTATACCGCGGTAACTCGGGTAAGCATATGGCCCTTGTAAGTAAGATAACAAGTAAACCCCATCTTCAACGAAGAATCGAGAAGCATAAGCGCGTTGTCACCCCTGAGCATAAATATAGAATTCCTGGTTGTTAGCTATGGGCTCTCCGGTTCTCTTCATCTATCATAAAAATATATATAGCAGCGTTTTTCAGCCTTCCACGGTAATGTAATTTCTGTGGAAAATTTCTTTAGTGTAGTACCTATTTAAAATACTCGTATTATACATATAGAAGGTAGTATTATTGAATTATTTATAAATTCTGCCACATATTTGTTTGCTATTCAATGGGTAGGATGTAGTTAGTTTTTGTAACTAAAAGTGATTTGCATGCTTTTTATTGACATGATATGTATGTCAGAGCTTTAAACTGAAATATAACATCTCTAACAATTTTTTTAGATGTAATGTTGTCAGTTTAATGTTTTATGTAACATTATTATATTTGTAAGAGAGGAATGGTATCCATCGTCCCAAGGCATATTTTCGATTATATTAATTAAATTTTTTAGTAAATATTCTCATTTATTTTGTGTGTCATCTAGTTTGTGTATATTATGGTCCTAATCCATAAAGAGCGGTAGTAGCTAAGGGGCCGAGCGCTTGTCGTAAATTTCATAGTACGCGAGTGACCGCAAACCCCTGTAACCTGTAAAATTGTTCTCCAATTTTAAATGCTGATTTACCACGTACTCAGCGGTGAAGGAAAATATCGAGAGGTAACTTGCATGTCTAAAGAATAAAAATATTTGGAAGACCTGGGAAGTCCGCCACCCCGCATTGAAGCAGGGTGGCGGACTCTTTCTGGCTCCAAAATCCTTCAGAAATAAGAGGAGGCCTATGCTCAGCAGTGGGACCTTTATAGGCTGTTACTTTACTTTTTTATAGTCATAATTTTAAATATAGACGTGAAGTTTCTTAATGCTTTTATAAAAGTTCGCGCTTTCAATAAGTTTTCATTAATTTTTAATTACTGTTCCTTAATTATGTATTGCACAAAGCGAGCCAAACATCTCCACTAAACCAGCAGGTCATTAATTATCCATAATGAGCAGAATGAGAAGCTTAATGCATATTGATGCCGACATAATTGTATTTTCAAAGCAATCAATATTGAACGCCCGCCTCATTATACGCACACAGAATAACACATTGTAAAGTCAACACGTTGTCCGGTGCTCGCTTTCACTACTAATTGGTAACAGCAGATTGAATGGATTTTGGTGTGGTATCAGATAGGTCACAAGATGAATCAGTTATTGCAAAGACAAATCATAACACACTGTGTGTGTAGTGAAATCTACATCGTGGCATTAGAAGCTCAAGAAACGTCAGACGCCCAACAACGCGCTATTGAAGTGTTTGAAATTCTATATATGCAATCTAAGATTACTAATGAGAGGAGACGTCCTCCTTACTATTAAAGTAGCTACTATTTTCCTTCCTTTTTAAGTGTTAAGTGCTTGACATCTGAATATATTATCTTATAATGCTGCAAGAACATATGGTGTCATCTGTGGAGAACATATTGTAGTGAACGTCCATACTAATATTATAAATACGAAAATAACTTTCTCTGTCCCCCTGTCTGTTTCTTACCAATTCACGGGTCAACCGCAGAACTGACTTTGACGAAATTTGTCACAGAGATAGCTTGCAGCCTGGAGACGGACATTGGATAATTTTATTCCGGAAAATCATATCAAATAGTTCCCACTGGATATATAAGAAACCTTTGTCTACGCGGACGAAGTTGCGGGCATCAGTTAGTATATACTGTAGTAAAGCTAAGGCACTGCCACATCGTTACCTTCCCATATCCGAAAGGAAGCATATACAATACGATTAGGGTAAGGTTTGAATGCAGTAAAATCACAAAATAATTTTAGTTCGGTTAGGATTCACATTCTAAGGCTCAGTATTTGTTCATTGGGCAAGCGATAATGATTCTGGTGGATTTTAGACCATTGCTACTACTTCCGAATACTATCGGAATCAATCAACTGAAGTGATCTTATAGTGCTATTATTAAACGCACAAACACAGAGTTATTCACTCGTCTTAAATTTTTAACGTTTATGCGATAATTGGAGGTACGCTAGTTTGCGGTGTCAGAATAGAATAGAATAGAATATATTTTATTCAATATAGATAATTTACATAAATCTTATTGAACCTAATTTTTAAGCTATACTGGTTCGCAAATAAATGGCACTTTCCTGGGAAGAACCAGTAGTAGTAGAAACCCAGCGGGATTTTTTTTCAGTATTTTTAAATATACTGCTGTATTATAAAGATGTAGAAATAGCTTATATATAGCTTATAAACTCATTCCCAGGGGATTTCATCATCCATGTATTCCTTAATATTATAATAACCCTTCTTAAAAAGTCCTTGTTTAACAAATAGTTTCAACTTTTTGATTGGAAGACTGTGCACTTTCTGGGATTTTGTTGTAAAAACGTATACATTGCGCCCCACGAAAGAGTAACTGACTCTGTTAAGTCGAGTAACTGGCATTATTAATTTGTGCTTGTTCGTGGTATTTACATTATGAACATACATACATAAAGTTTTCATATACATTTTGAGAGGCCAAGGTTAAGATATTAACTTCTGTAATTTTATCTTTAAGATACACTCTAGAGCCAAGATTATAAATAGATGTTATGGCCCTCTTTTGCAAAACACAAGAAAACTCCCCACAGCAAAATACCATAAGACATTATGCTGTGAAAATAACTAAAATAAACTTAAAGTTTCAACATTAGTTAAGTTTCTAATTTTTTTACAGCAAAAGCTGCAGAGCATAAGCATAAGTCTACTTCCTAGTTAAGATATATGGGGGCCCCATTGAAATTTCGCGTCTAGAGTTATTCCAAGAAAGACTGTGGTGTCCACAAGGCTCAAGTCTTCCCCATTTACGAGTATATTTACATCCAATCGTTTAATTTTTGGTGTTGTAAATTTTATACATTTAGTTTTATTGCCATTTAAAAGCAAATTGTTAAGGTTTAACCAATGTACTACTTTTAAAATAACTTTATTCACCTCGTCGTATAATAAAAGTGAACGTTTTATTTTGAAAATCAATGATGAATCAGCAAATAATACTATATCATGGTTATCCCCTACTAGGTAAGGTATGTCATTAATGTAAATAAGGAATAGGAATGGGTCGAGAATCGAACCCTGCGGGACAGCTGTAGATACTGCTGACCCGGAAGAACTCGTACTATTGGTAACTACTTTCTGCGTTCTATTGCTCTAATATGAAGTTAGAAATTTAAGGACAGAATTTCTAGATTGCGATCAGAGATACGAGGACAATCCCTAAGCAACCAGTTCCGAAAACCTACGATTTGTGTGTTTTTGGCTCCGGTGGGGATTCGAAGCCAGGACCCGAGGCAAAACAGTGTCTATGTCAAAGAGAAGGTACTCTGACGAGTAGACAATGCGGTCGAAAATCATATGAAAGTACAATCGAATACACATGACTTAAGTTTTTTTAATAATAGACTATTACATTAAATAAAGATTAGTATGCGTGATTATTTTAACAGAACATATAATAGCAGATGTTGAAGCGGGTAACTTCGGCTACTTTTATTTTAGAAAAATAATTAGGGTTGCGCGAAAAAAAATTAAAATCCCAAAATCTGATCTGAGGAATCCGTTTAGGTAGGTACCACTCCAGGGCCAGTTATTCTGCCGTGAAGCCGTAGTATGCAAACATTATATATTGTAATATATAATGTTTGCACACTACTGCATATATATATATATATAATTCATATATATAAATTTCTTTAGAATATCCAAACTTAAAAGCAACAACATTTGTAAAAAAGATTTGATAATTTATTCATACTTATTTCACAATTTAACTGAAATATTTACATTTGAATAAGCCTAAATCTTTGGCTCATTCACCGCAGTACTGAATCGATTTTGTTTAACGTTTGAGGTGAATTGAGTTTAGACCAACGTTTAATTTCCTTTGTTAATCTGTGGATTAGAGCATCGCTTTAGTGCTTAAAGCTTAATTAATTTATAAAGGAATAAATGTTCTAAAATTACAATTTACTCAATAGTCCAAGTTCATTTATTCTAACGCGTTTTAGTAGTTTTACTATGGTTAAAATTATTATTTACACACTTCATACATTAATAGTATAATTTAGAAAATATTAGAACAGTTTTGTATAAGAAAAAAAAACATATAAAAGTTCCACCACACTAAGTTTCCTTTTACTCAAAAATTCAAAGAAGCTCAAAACATCTATAAAATCAAATAAAAATTAAATTTTGTTCGATGGTTCGCTGGAAAACGGATGGAATGATTTGATATGTTTTCAATGTTTAAAATAGTCCAAATAAGGTTTTTATGGAAAGTCAAATCGGAAAAGTTGCTCGGAAACTTAGAAAATTCGGGAAAAACCGAACCGAAGTGCTTTTTTGTATGAACAAAACCATAAGTTACGATTAGAACGATAAATATGCGCAATTCATTATAGTTTTTTTCGTTATGGTCCTGAAAAAGTTAACATAAAAAATCGGGACTATTACAAAGAAAATTCGGACATACTGTTTTGCAGTATGTCCGAATTTTCTTTGTCATAATTTTGTAAGCACTCTTGACCATATCTGACGATAAGAACGGCATATTTGGTGGATTCCTTACCACTTACCGGCAGCTTGCAGGAGAGTGTGTATGTTTGTACGCGCTAATCCCAGAAAATAACAATATGATTTGAAAAAATATTTTTGCATTAGATTGCCAATTACACTGAACCTGAAGCTGCACGCTGGGAGTGGAACATTACCGTGAAGGACCGAACGTAAGACGCTGTCATGAAGTCGGCTTATTTTACGCTGGTGAATCATCGGGGCGCAACTACAAACGTAACAAAACGCTAAAGCACAGTTCTTTGTCATCACGGTAAATGATAAAAATACATACATACATAAGATCACGACTGTATCCCATAAGGGGTAGTCAGAGACTGGGCACTCACTGCCAAAACAGATGACTGCCACAATCCACGTTTCACCAAAACAATATAATGCACTTGGTGTGATAGGTGGTGAGCCCATCACCACTATAAAAATAACCTGCCATTATTTTGAATAATACTATTTTAGCATATCAATTTAGTTTCATTATTTTCGTAATTTTTGTGGTAGTACTTTTCCGTAGATTTTTTTAGGAGATGAAAATCCGAATCCTTGTACAAGTAGGTAACAAAACTGTTTGTAATACATATCTGGGTGGATTGAAAAGTACTCGGCCTAACCAAGAAAATAAACACATACTAAATCAGTTATATTTTTAATTTTCTACATAATCACCATCAAGTTCAATAAACTTTTGCCACCTCCCCTTCCAAGCATTTAGACCGTTAAAAAAAAAGATTCTTCCTTAGAGTCAAAATATGCGTCTACAGCTGCTTTGACCTCGTCGATTGTCGAAAATCTTTGACCTCCCAAGTGCTTTTTTAGGTTAGGGAACAGAAAGAAGTCTGATGGTGCCAGATCAGGTGAATACGGCGGATGCGGTAACAGTTCAAAGCCACAGTTGTGAATTCCAGCCATTGACTGTACTGACGTGTGAACACGGGCGTTATCTTGATGAAACAGGACTTTTCTTCTGAGCATTCCTCGACGTTTTTCTTTTATTTCCTCTCGTAAACGACGTAGTAAGGTGCAGTCGTAATCAGAGTTTATAGTCTGACCCCTTTCAAGATAATCAATCATAATCACACCTTTCGAGTCCCAGAATACTGAAGCCATCACCTTATTTGCCGACAAAATCGACTTAGCCTTTTTAGGGGGTGGTGAACCAGGTCTTCTCCACTGTTTTGATTGTTGTTTTGTTTCCGGTGTACAGTAATGAACCCATGTTTCGTCCATAGTAACAAAACGATTCAAAAAATCATCTGCATCGGCTTCAAATAACTCCAAACAGTCGCGTGAAATAGTCAATCGCGTCCTTTTTTGTTCAACTGAAAGCAGTCGCGGAACCCACCTCGCAGACACCTTGTGGAAACCCAACTCGTTGACAATGATGTTTTGAGTTCGTTCATAAGAGATGCCTATCTCTCTAATCTCGGCTATCTCTCTAATTTTTAATCTGCGGTCTCCCATTATTAAATCAAGTACTTTTTTAATATTTTCGTCAGTAGTTGACGTCGAAGGCCTTCCAGAGCGGGGTTCATCTTTCACACTCTCTCTACCACGCTTAAATTCTGCTATCCATTTTTTGACGGATGAATATGACAGAGCACAATCGCTTAATATACTGACCATGTCATCATGGATGGCTTTTGATGATAGCCCCTTCTTATGGAGGTACTTAATGACGGCACGCTGCTCGATTTGCTCCATTCGCGGAAATTATGACCGATTACTTTGTTAATAAATTTATAAAATCACAACTAATTATCGCACACGTTTCGAACTTCACACAATGAACTAGTCTGAACTGAACTAAATAATGTGGGTAGATTTGATTTTTAGAATTGAATGGATCTGTGTTAGGCCGAGTACTTTTCAATCCACCCTCGTAGAATTCTTGACAGAAAGCATAGCAACCACAAGGCGTACTTTATGATATTAGTATATTCACAAGCATTTCCCATTAGTGCTGTAAATTGGAAGATGTCACACACTGATCACACTCCCTTACCGGAAACAAACATAGAATTGTGTACAGTTCGAATTATACAGCAGATTTTTTAATTAAGTTCATTAGTATTTTTTAACTGTTTAACAAATGCCTCTTTGGTATGAATTATTTGTTCTTTTCAGGTACTAAATTGCGTAATATATATTTATAATAAAACTTAAGAACTTTTATAATAATAGTTAATATAATAATTTCTTCTTCTTCACCATCCTGTTAAACATACACAGTAAAAATAATGTGTCCAACTGTATTAAGCATTTTAATAGATTGCCCGACTTAAAAAAATACCGCTACGCATATTTGAAAAAAAAAAAAATCAAAAATTCAAAAAAAAAAACATTACAATATTAATGACTTTGTACATGTTCAATTTTTTTTATTGGAATAAGTGACGAAATGAGCAAAACCGTTTCATCTCGTACATTTCTGTGTGACACCACACTGCTTCCGTCACCACGTTTTAAGTCTCATATACTAGCTCTCAGTTCACTTCAAACTGAAACACAGTAATTTTTGCACACTACTATTTCACGAAAGAATAACTGGCTCTGTGGTGGTAACTACCCTACCCAGACGGATTTCTGCATAGTAATCCTACCACCAGAAAATATAATGTTTAATGATTATTCGTTTAGTGATATCGTATTTTTAGTGTAACCATTGACATTAGCATGCTGATGCAGTACAATATGTCGTATCTAAATTATAATATAAAATTGTAATTTTACACGATGTTCTAGCAAATAAATTCCATTCTATTCTTACACTCTTCTCCTCCTTCGAAAGGATTTGCCGTATTCTCCACGCTTATGCGGCGGATTAGCGATCGAAGCATTCGACTCTTCGCACCTTAAACTCTGTTGCTCATCACTAGTCGGGAAAATTTAAGTTTGGCATAATTTGTAGCTTAGGGGCTAGGCTCTCGCTTTAAATTTCATAGTACGCGCGTGACCTGGGTTCGATTCCTGGTGCCGGCATCACTATAATTGTTAATTGCAATTTTAAGTGCTGATTTACCACGTTCTCGGCGGTGAAGGAAAACATTGTGAGGAAAAATATTTTGAAGACATGTGCAGTCCGCCAACCCGCATTGGAGCAGCGTGGCGGATTCTTCCTAGCCCCAAAACTCTCTCAGAAATGAGAGGAGGCCTGTGCTCAGGAGTAGGACATTTATAGGCTGAAACTATAATTGAGAAGGCTAATTAGCTCAGCGGCATTTTTATTAGTTAACCTTGACACCCTTGCGATAAAATAGTATTGCGTATTTTCTAACGTTGATACCACATGGCACTTAATTTATTTCATCATCACTCACATCACTTACGCTCATCACTAGTCCATTGCTGAACATAGGAATCCCCCATAGATTGCCACAAAAATTTGTGGCTCTCATTCTGGGGGGATTTTGCCATAGATGTCACGCTTGGGAGGCGGGTAAGTTGCCAAAACCGCAATTTATTTATTCAGATGTTCCAGGAAGATGCTGCTGCCCATCTCTTGGTTTTATTTTCCCCCTGTCGACTTTTACGGCACCCACAAGATGAGATGGGGTGGTAGATTTTCTTAAGCCGCCACCACACGGCAAAATAATTTATTTAATAATGTTTAATTAGATATTTATTTATAATTTAATTCAATAAAATTCCCTTGAAATTAACCAAACAAAACCGTAACAATTTTAGAGTGACAACCCGAAGGGAATGTGGAATTTGCAAAATGATTTAAGCTTTCCAAAATTTTGGTGGAAAGCGCGTTAGGTATCTGCGACATTGTGACATTTCATTACAAGTATTTGATTTATCGGGCAGGCTTTAAATACTGGGCACGTATTACCGACAGCTCAATTCTGATCGGAATTCTATTTGCGAAATTTATAATATTTCGGTTAAACATTTTTTTCATTACAAAAATAGAAAAATGTTTTTATTTTCAAATTATTTGCAGATCGGACTAAAAATAATAATTAAAAGCTGAGGGTACTCCGGGTTAAGTATGACATCTGTCACCTCAGTCCCCCCGTGACCATGGGTGCTGCAAAACGCCCGAAACGTCGGGTTATAAATAGTTTAAATTAAACGCGATAAACTCCGTAAAAATAGTTTTATTTCGTTGTCGTCTTCGTTTCAGCCTATCACAAGTCCACTGCTGAACTTAGGCCTCCCCCATAGAAAGCCACAAAAGTTTGTAGCTCTCATATTGGAGGGATTTTGCCATAGTTGCCACGCTTGGCAGGCAGGTTGGCAACCGCAGTTTATTTATTTAGATGTTCCAGGAACATGCTGCTGCCCATCTCCTGGTTTCAATTTCCCTCTGTCGACTTTTACGACACCCACGGAATGACATGGGGTGGTAGATTCTCTTAGGCCGCTACCACACGGCAGTTTTATTTAAATGTGTAATATTCGCGTAAATATAAGAAACCATTATAAGCTACGAGTATGTAGTTTGTTACTTTGTACAATGTAGTAACACTCACGCATAAGGGTTGATGTTAAGCCCTAATTGGTTTACAAATCCAATTAGAGCTCAATGTTCGCCTTCAGCTCCAATACGCATTAAGCACGTTCACCGAATTATTGATTTCAAATAAGTCATCAATTAAAATTGCATAAATAAGCACTACGTTTCGAAGAGTACGGTGAGACAGCGTAATTACTGGACGTAAGTGACTTTAGAGGAGGTGCCTTTCTCCTTTTAAAAAAAAAGTTTATATCAATATTTAATAATTAATGAGTGTTTTCATTCCTGTTCGAAATTTACTAATGCACAGTTTAAAATTATGTTAAATTTTTACTCGTTAAAAGAATTTTACGAGATCCACTGGAGGAGATGGAGTGGTAGCTCCATCTCCTCCAGTGGATCTCGTAAAAGGCGAGCAAGTAATTAAACTGCACTGTGCACCCAACAGCGCATGGTGGCGATGGGCTCACCACCTATCACACCAAGTGCATTATATTGTTTTGGGGGAACGTGGATTGTGGCAGTCATCTGTTTTTGCAGTGAGTGCTCAGTATCTGACTACCCCTTATAGGATACAGTCGTGATCTTATGTATGTATGTAAATTTTTTTGCATAATTAAGCGCAGACCAATATCATAGCCAAGATAGAATTTGACGCGCATTAGATAGGGTTCCGCAGTTATGTTTTGTGGCATCTGCAATTGAATAACATGCTGTGTGTTAATAACTAAATGTACGGCAGTTGTGAATGGTGAAATGAAGCGTACATATCTCTTCCGGTGAGAATAAATCACCAAAATATGCACTCATTCCTTATTTTGTGGATAACATGGTACATGGACATGGACCGGCCTCAAAACACCTTCAAAAGCGCACTATGTTGTTCAACAATTTACATTTAGAATTAGAACTCCGTTGTTTGCTCTGCTGATTAACGATAACGGCTTAAATATTATCTATACATACGAGTATAATAAAACTGTAATGAATTAATTTCTGTAAACGGAACATATAAAATAAAATGGTGGATTATGAATACGCGGTACGATACATAAAGGATATTTTTAAATATTGTCTGCCTGTCTTTCTATCTGTCTGACAGCCTAGAGATGTCCGGCAGAGTAGAACAGCACCTATCTCTTTCCTACCGAGATGTCGCAAGAGGCGACTAAGGTATTGTACGGACAGCCTTTATTCGTGCAGAACAACACCATAATATCAATGCTGTTTGCTGTCACTATACTGCGCGTGAGAACGCAATGGAGAGAAAGATTTTTCTGACACGTACCAAACGTGACTTGGTTCGCCACCCGTCACGTCTCGTTTCCCACGGGGACAAAATGTAGGCTTCGTGTGTGGTTTATGCCTACCCCATATAAGAAAAAAGCGTGACTGTATGTATATATGTATGGATGTATATCTGTCTTTCTGTATGTAAGCGTATCATTTTAAAACCCTGCACTGAGTTTGATAGGAGTTTTATTAATAGATAGTCTGATACTGAAGAAAGATTTTAGTGTATAATTTATAATTATCGTAATTAGCCTCTGCGAATTTTTGAGTGTTTGGCAGCTGAGCAAACGAATCGACTTGTATTGAATATAATGTAATAAATTTGGACCTAAGTTTTTTGATTTAAATAGTTCGTGTAAGGCAAAGAAAACTCAAGAAATAGAAACTTTCTTTTATCTTTAAACCATTTTCAAATCTTATATCACATTAATTGCTGTGTGGTAGCGGCCTGAGAGAATTAACCACCCCATCCCATCCCGTGGGTGTCGTAAAAGTCGACTGAGGGAAATTAATACCAGGAGATGGGCAGCAGCATCTTCCTGGAACATCTGAATAAATAAACTGCGGTGGCCAACCCGCCTGCCAAGCGTGGCAACTATGGCAAAATCCCATCAATATGAGAGCTACAAACTTGTGCCTATCTATGGGTGATGCCTATGTTCAGCAGTGGACTGGTGATAGGCTGAAACGACGACGATTATATCACATTAATGAATAATTATATGCATAATTTGCAATTGAAATATACAATTTATATTTATTGCAAATGTATGGAAAAGATATTTTCACGATTTACGAGATTACTGAACATTATACATATATTAAACACGGGAAAGGCACGAGACTGAATGAATAATTTCCACAACATACAGGTCAATGCGTCAAACGAACATCAGTTACGTGAAGTGGGTGCTCGTTTACATAAACATTCTTCCGTCGTGGCGCCGCCGCGCCGTCTCCGAGGCGCGTGCAAGGTCTTTTTATGTGCGGTAGCTACACGTAAACGGCCGCTCTCACAATTTATGGACATGGAAACTACTGCATATGTTCACTTCAAATACACATAAACATGCATACTTGGTGTGTTACATTTGCCGTGTGGTGGCGGCTTAAGAGAATCTACCACCCCATCTCGTCCCGTGGGAGAGGGATGCGTAAAAGTGACCTGAGGGAAAATGAAAACCAGGAGATGGGCGGCAGCATCTTCCTGGAACATCTGAATGCATAAACTGCTGTTGCCAACCCGCCTGCCAAGCGTGATAACTATGGCAAAATCCCCCCAAAGTGGGAACCCCAAACTAACGTGTTTTGTGGCAATCTATAGGGGACGCCTACATTCAGCAGTGGATAGTGATAGGCTGAAATGATGATGATGATGATGATGCATACATAATAGGGTAGGGCGCCTTAAATTTCATAGTACGCGAGTGACCTGGGTTCGATCTCCTTTGCCGGCACCTCTGAACTTGTTCTGCAGTTTTCAATGCTAATTTATCATGTGCTCAGCGGTGAAGGAACATATCGTTAGAGAAAACGCATGTGTGAGGAATAAAAATATATTTTGAGGACGTGTGAATTCCGCCAACCCGCATTGGAGCAGCGTGGCGGACTCTTCCCAGCTATTTCATAAATGAGGGGAGGACATTTATAGGATGGTACTTTATGCACGTCTCGTCACGTAAGATGATGTCCTTCTGGTCGATTTTCGACTACGAAGACAACTTCCGAATATTTTTGGAAGTTACCAACTGCTCAGGAGATTATTACATGTTTTGGTCTATAAAGCTTACTTAAAATCTAAAAAAATATTCACGAGATTCAGCAGAAAAATCTTTTGTTTTTTATTTATATACGTTTTTTATTTAAGGTTATAAATTTTCTTATAATTAGGTTTAAGCATTTTAAAATAGTACAGCTTAAGCTTTTAAAGTACGGAAAAGCACACGAAATAGTTTAAAGTTTTTACCAAACCGTACAAAATCGGAAATCTATTTTCAGGCAAGAGGTTCCGGTGCTTTATAATAAATAACCATTTCATTTCCTTTATTTCAGTTTTAGTTCTGTAACTAAACATATTAGTGTGATTTACAGTTTAAGTACACATTTCGTAAACAGAAACAAAAATTTACCTATTATTAAAGCATAATCAAGGCTCATGTTTACTTGTGTGTTGTTAGTTATTAACTGTAATCGCTATTTCACGGATAATTATACTTACTGCTTTATAATATGTCTCTACATTTTATTCGTAGAAGGTCTACGAAAGAGAAGGGCTACTAAATCATTGTTAAACTGTACCTGTTAAACTTCGCTGACAGGTAGTCAGCTGCAATGTAACGGTAATTTGTTTGTACTTTGTCATGTCAATTATACATAAAGTCTGAAGTAATGTATGAATATATGTCATATATGTATATAGTCACGCCTCTTTCCCATTGGGGTAGACAAACACTACATCCGTAGCCCACTTTTTGCCCTCACGGGATACGAGACATGACGGGTGACGAACCACGTCGCGGACATTTTGGTACGAGTTGAAATTTTTGCTCGTCATTGCGTTCCCACCATCGCATGCCTGGGTAAGGATAGCCTTATTCTGGGGTTACCCGGTCCCAGAGCAGATCGGCACTCTAACGACTAGACTCGCCCATAGCCATGTAGCCTATGGCACGGCAACCACTGGCTTAGCGGAGAGGAAGGGAAAATGATTAGTAATGAAATGGGTATGGAAAATAAAAATTTCTATAAAAATAGAAAAAGTTATTATAATATTGGAAAATATTTTGAAAAATTATTCAGACAGATGTCTGCCTCTCACATATATTCATTGCCACGCCTGACAAGGTACATGTATTTTATTAATTTTATGTCATGTAATGCAATCTGAAATAAATAAATGGACTTGGGGTAGGGAATGCGGATAGTTGGGAAAGAGACTATAGCCTGTAGGGTACTACTAATCTCTGAAGAAGCAAGAGAAGACAGTAGCAGCTGGGGAGTCAACTGGGTAACTACATACATCAAGTACTCAAAGTGGCAAAGTTTATTATACACGAATGATGTACCCAAAAACCACAGAATGAGATAACGGGGATTGGTTGAGTACGGTAAAACAGCTGTGTAGTGGCGGCATTACAGAATCTGCTACATTATTTCTTCTTATAGGCGTCGTAAGTGTCGACTAAGGAGAATATCAGACAGACTAGCATATAAGATGCTGTAAGGAGGTGTCTGCAACTACGATGGCCAACTCACCAGCGAAGCCATAAGTGGCCATTATGGCTAATTCTTTCAATTTGGGAGAAGCTTGTGTTCAGTAGTAGACTTTTACAGGCTGATGAAGAAGAATAAACGCCGAGTACTATAAAAACGCCGTGTGGTGGCGGCATAAGAGAATCTACCACCCCATCTCATCCCGTGGGAGTCGTAAAAGTCGACAGAGGGAAAACGAAAACCAGGAGACGGGCAGCGGCATCTTCCAGGAACATCTAAATAAATAAACTGCGGTTGTTTGTGTTGCTAACCCGCCTGCCAAGCGTAGCAACTATGGCAAAGTCAAAATGAGAGCTACAAAGTTTTGTGGCAATCGATGGAGGCCTATATTCAGCAGTGGACTGGTGATAGGCCGAAATGATGATGACAATAAATTAAACTTACTCGATATTACATTTAAGACGAACTTAATTTAGTAGTAGTTATTTAGAATTATTTAAATATTAATCATTTCAAGTGCTGTACTTAATAAGGTAAAGGATTAAAACCATAAATGATTAAAAAAATTCTGAGAAACGGGGCGGGGATTGAACGATCGAAGGTAGGTGCAGTTGACGTAGAGATCTATGTGAAACCTGTTTTGAAGATTGAATGTCCAAATTATTCAACAAATGCAAAATTTCGATAACAATTAGTACAAATTAAGGAGCGAAAGTTTTATAGTTATTGAGAAAGTAATTAGGAGTCTTAAGCTTTTGTTTTCGTCTAATGGTAATCCTTGTCTTTCTTTTTATCATTGTTTTGAAAATGTTACTCCCCCGTTCATGATTTTATTGCTTTTTTAATTTAGTCACAGTAGTTAAAAACAAGCAAGAGTATACTTGAAGCACTTATTTAATGAGCGTCCAACGTGATTCTAAACGAAAAAATCTCGCTAATTTGTGCCAGCTTTGCCTACAAAAAAGATAGGATGACGTTTTTTTTACGGCTTTAATAAGCTAAAATTAAAGGTAAATTTTTATGCTTATCTAGTTTATTTAAGGTTTTAGTTCAAAAAATCTTGTTGTTTTCTATTTAAATTGCAAATATCAACTGTAAGTTTTCTTTTTAATTTTGTTTAATTAAAAGAAATTTAAACATCATAAGAACTTTGTGTATTGTATTTTCTTTATTATTTCTTTGTATTTGTGTATTTATTTGATATAAAAAGGAAATTGTTAATAGGAAGAGAATATGAATAATATAATATGATGCTTAACATAGTAACATTAAAAAACAAAAAGAAAATAAAATATAAATAATATAATATACTGCTTAACATAGTAAAATTGAAAAATAAAACGAAAATAAAATATTATATGAAAAAAGAAACATACAATCATCACACTTAAGCTATAAATACAATAATAGACGGAAATGTAACGGCACAAGATATGTATTGTCAGCGATTTTCACTCCTATGTCAGCATATTTGATTACCGAGGATTTGTTTGCTCTTTTACCTTCCATGCAAACCGACGTAGCAGAAATGACGGAGGCTGAATTAACAAAAGACATTTTTCTTTCAAAGCTTTTATCGCTGATAAGAATAAGGCCTTTTTTAATCGAAGTACGTGACCAAGTTGTTTACTTGTTGGTAAGTGCCACGCCTGCCCATAGCAGTTATAACGTTACCACGGGACATTAATAGTTTTTAAATTTCATATATAAGGGACATCAGTTCTTAAGTCTCACATGCCCAATAGCTATTAGCGCCCTTCAAAGCGAAACACAGTTTGCTCACCACGGCAGAATACCTGGGAATACAGTGACAGCTAGACAGATTCCTGCATTGAATTCCTAACATTAGTGAAGAGATGTTGTAAAAGTAAGGTTCTTTTTATATGATTGTAATTGGTACCATTTTCATCCTTAGCCAAAAATATAGAAAAAACACCTGAGGATTAAGATGAAATGACTAGTCTAGACTTGTCACTAAAAGTTTTTACGCAACTCAGCATCGTTGTTTTGTTCGATTTTTAAAAAAAACTTCGGCTTCTCCTGTATTGTGGTTGCGTTTTACAGACATAAATTCTACCTACACAAACACTCAAACTCGAAATAACTATCGTAGACTATACAAATATTTGTCCTGTGCAGGCATCGAACCGGTAACACACAGCACAAAAGCTAATGGACTAGCCGCTTTGTCAACAGAGACGCCTATTCTAAAGGCATTTTTTCGATTTCCACCCTATCAAAAATAATAACATATAAATACATATAAATTTAACATGATTAGTATGCAAAAATTTGGATTTAGGGGAGAAAAATCCGCTGAGGATGCTGTTCATCACTTAACTTCTAAAGTGCGATCCTACCTGAACAACAATGAAAGATGTCTTGGTGTTTTTTAGACCTACAGAAGGCATTTGATATGGTATTAATTCCCATTCTTTTGTCAAGAATGAGAATAAGAGGAATGCCACATGAATGTTTCCGATCCTACTTGACAGGCAGATGGCAGATGGTCAGAGTAAACGGCCACTTAAGTAAAAGTAGTTTATGCTCATTTGGAATACCGCAGGGCAGTAACCTAGGCTCGACACTGTTTATTATATATGTAAATGAACTCTCTAGCTTAATTTTAAATGGAACTACCATAACTATGTTTGCAGATGACACAGTCTTCTTCTATGACTATTTCATGGACCGACTTGGAGAATGGTGCGTTCTGTCGCTGAAAATGGAATGAGTAAGGTGACAGCTTGGCTAGAAAATAGCTTACTTACAATTAATGCCGCCAAGACGAAATATGTCTGTTTCAACATATCAGCTCGCATCAGACCCACTCTACACTCATCAGTGAAAATTACTCGCCCCCATTGGTTTATTTCCCAAAAACAATGTTCGTGTGCAAAGTTTAACCGATCTAAACGATGGTGTCTCAAGTTTTGGATCTTTGACCGGTACATATGAACCTATGCCCACTTCTTCAAATCTTCTGCGAACTTTACGCTTGCTCACTTGTACTCCTCGCACGACTTCAAACTCAATTCGGGCCTACACAGCCGTTACCCGCGTGTTCCTGCGACCTCGAAGTTGTAGAAAATGGTCATCTCTCCTCGAAGTGCACCTTTTTCTGCCTGGGCCCCTCCTCCTCACCAGATAATCAGTCAACCGGTACCGTCGAATACTGCGATGAATCGTTTAAATTGATTGCTGCAGTCTGGCGGCAAATTATCTGTAGGTATGACCATTTCATCGCATTTCATCTGCCCTAATAATCTCTGGTGGTGTTAAATCGGGCATTTTTAGTTTATATCAACTAAGGTGCCTACTATTGACACGAAAAGAATAACTTTTACCAAAAAAATTGAGAATTTATTGATTTTATAAAACTTATCAATTTCTCCACAGACCCAGCTCGAACCACTAACAGATCAGTATTACCGGGAAACAGAAACAAATGATAAAAAATTACTGTTGTCTTGTGTTACATTTTTAAATTAAAGTTGTAAATGAAAATTACTGGCCAGTCTTTTATGAAATATTATGAAAAATAATGGCTTGTTTTTGTGTTCCGCTAATTGTCTATTAAGGCTATAAACTATATATTTTGTTTTATATATATTAGTTATGTAAATCTACTTATAAATGAAGTAATTCAATATTCTCAAGTGCATAAACAAAACCGGCTCGTCCCCAAAGACTTATCAATGTCAAGTAATCTTTGTATGACACGCAAGATATGGATTTTAATCTGATTTCCACTAAAATTCTTTATATTTTGTTTTGAACATTACGATAAAGAAAATTAATCATTATTTTTATGACTTCCTACTTAGTCATATTAGGATACAATATAATTATTTTATGGTAATCTATTTTGAAAGTTGTTTAGCAGTACTAAAGAAAGGTACCGCAAGATTGATGTAATAACAAAAAGTACATAATAGAATATATTACGGCTCTGGACTGAAGTGGACGGGTTCCGGGTTTGTTACCTGAACGGGAAAATATTTAAATGACCTTCAAGAGATGTTCCAGATCTGCGAATTTGTGCACGTGAATCTCTGTAAAACTCACCCAAGATACAGGAGAGATACTAGTGTGTGCACGTACTTAAAAAAAGAAAAAAAAACAACTGTGTAGCTTAAGAAACCTTGCAGTCTCTGTTGAACGCAACTATAACTCACTTAATTTTCATATTGTTTGGCTAGGTCTATGGTTCGCTGGTTTGATGATTCGCATATGAATAAATATTTGAATCTCCTCCAGATACTGGTTCCGGGTCTGGATGTATCTGCAATTCAAGTCTGTAAACCCACCTACGACGCAGGAATCCTTGTGTGGGGCATTGTTTTATTTTAATTGACTACCTCATTCAGACGCGGTGTATGACGAGGACCTACTAAATGGTGCGACGACTTACCTTCACGTCAATGTTTATAGAAGCTCTAGCTCTGGGATCTACTAGGTGGCAATATGTAACGATGACTTATATTCAGCGGTGAAATTTTGATTAATGGACTTTCGATTCAATTTCACTAGCTCTTAATGTAGGGGTCTTAGTCTAGTGGTAATTGTTACATAAACATATGTGTTGTTCTAGAAAATAAGAACATAATATTTGGTTTAAAAATCGTTTATTATTTGAATCCAATAAAAGTGTAATCGATTAACAATAGAATATACGTACTGACGAAATCAGTTCCTCTGATTGCAATTATAAAAAAAGACTAAAAATAATACGGTGTACATTCGTAAATACGGCTACCGTTAGAAACATTTTTATGACATTTCCTAAATTAAATATTTACTATTTATCCAAATTCTTACATTTTAATTGTTGATTTACAACATAGTGGATGATGAAGTAAAAAAAGAAGAAATTATTTAATGCCATGACCATTGTAGACCGCAGTGCTGTTTATCATTGGGCAAGTTTTGTTAAAGTTTATATCAAATTATCAAATTAAATATTCCTAACGCCCTCTAACTGCAATATATTGTATTAGTGTTGTCATGAATACTAGAAGATATTAAAAACGTCAGTCCCTTTGCAATTATCGACGTGTTTTATTATGTTATGGGCCTAGACCAGAATTTTTCCTAATTAACTTATTTCTTTCGTGTAACTATCAAGAATGTCGACTTCAAGCTATCTAGTTCAAAAGTTAGAAGGACGAGAAAACTATGACGATTGGGCGTTTGCGGTGAGATTTTTGGTGTTGGTATTGACATCGACGCCATACCATCCGATTTAAGTGAAGCTGAAGAAACGAAAGCTAAAGCCAAGACAAGTGATGACTATAAACCATACTTTATATGCGCACAAGAATAAGAACACAATTGGTGCCCTTTGGAACCAGTTAAAACCATTATTCGACGACAGTACACAAGAAAAATCAGTTTACTTCGAACATTGATATCGATTAGACTCGAAAACTGTGAATTCATGTCGAGTTATGTATCTCAAATAGTGGAAACGGCACAAAGATTAAAAGGAACGGGTTTTGAAATCAACGAAGAATGCATTGGTTCATTACTACTGGCTGGGCTTCCAGAAAAATTCGCATGCAAAAAATTGGCCACAATAGAAACCAATGTCTTTCATTGAAAAGTGTAAAAGCTAAACAAGCTGTTGTTTTTATTGCTGCATTTTTAAACGGTAAATTCACACACATGACACAGGTGCCAGCACATACATGGCGACTAACCAAGAAAGCTTATCGCGAATTCGTCGAGTGCACGAAATGAAAGAAATAGTTTTTGCAAATAAGATGTCCGTGCCCGTAACGTGTGTCGGGGATACACAGATCATTACATTAGTGATTAATTGTCAGTTTAACATCTCAGTTAGGAACATTTTATGCATTCTTCACTTCACCACCAACCTTTTATCAGTTAGCCGGTTGATAGAAAATGGAAATAAAGTTTCGTCCAAGAAGATGTTTGAAATATCCATAATCAACAGAATGTGCTGATAGGAATAGCAAATTGCGCATCCCACTCGGAACGACTGACTCGAACCAGCCTGGTGCCACTGTTGGGGTTGTATTAACCTATGTTAATCTATAACTACTACACTGACGGACCCGACAAACGTTGTCCTGCCCGAAAATTGGCTTGCCTGCTGTTAACAGATTCAGAAAATGATTTTACGATATTCAAGTTATCGATAAACTATATACTGAGTGACTTTTGTAATTATCCCTGAAATCTATCGCAGCACCACCTACCGGGTCAAATCCTGAATCTTAACCATCCAGATAACATCACAAACACACACAAAAAAAATCATCAACATCGGTCCAGACGTTTAGGAGGACTTCAGTGACATACACACGGACAGAAGGATTATATATTATGTAAAGATATGAGTATTAAAAAAAAACAAATTTACTATGAGAAAAATACTACCTAATTCTTACATACATACTTAAGATCACGACTGTATCCCATAAGGGGTAGTCAGAGACTGGGCACTCACTGCAAAAACAGATGACTGCCACAATCCACGTTTCATCAAAACAATATAATGCACATGGTGTGATAGGTGGTGAGCCCATCGCCACCATGCGCTGTTGGGTGCACAGTGCAGTTTAATTCCTTACTTGCCTTTTACGAGATCCATTGGATGAGATGGAGTGGTAGTATTCTTTTAACGAGCCGCCACCACACGGCAAACCTAATTCTTAAGTTATCTTTTAAAACGACCTCTCATTTTTTTTTAGAAATATCATTCCTTTACTAAATCGTTGTTGAAATACAAGAATATATACAATATGCTGACGATTTACACGCTACTCTACTATAATGTTAACATATCACTAGCAAAAGTTTTATTTTACAAGTCAGTGCAACATCTCGTCAAAATAGTATGTTTTATGAATTTATAGCGGTGTTTATGTTGCGGTGTATGCTTTTATATATAAAACGAAATGAATGCAGTACGATATCTGAGTTTTATGAACATGCAGTAAGATACTTTAACTATGGCTGAGTAAACAAAGTACTTTCTGTTTTCATAGTTCTTTTAGTGACTGCAGTAAGAATTTAGTATTTTGTTACTGTTTCGACATTCAGTCCATGTACATTTTTTTTAAATTAATTCAAGTAACGGAATTAAAATATTAAGTTTATTTACATATTAAACTCTAAGCTAACTAAGGACAGTCTATAGCTGTCCGGCACATTAGAATAGCACCTACCTCTTTCCTACAGATGTGTTGTAAGAGGCGACTAAGGTACTGTACGGACTGTCTTTATTCGTACAGAATTACACTATAATATGCAATGCTTTCAGTACACTGCTCGCGGGCACGCATAATGGGGAGTAAGAATTTGCTGACTTGTACCATAATGGCGGCGATATTCCAGGATGCTTGCTGGATCACTGGTACGGCACATAGGTTATTATGAGTAACGTATCCATACCATAAGCAGATGCATCTAAAGCGTGAGGCGTCAGTTACTGTGATCGCTAAACTACCTGTCCAACTAAGGAAAGGTCTACGTCTGTCAGTAACTTGATAATTGGATGATGATTACGATGACGATGATGATGCTATAGAACAAATAAATTATTTAACACATGTAAATTATAGTTGTAACCAGTTTTATTTATTTCAGTGTATAGCGCTCTCGAAGTTTCATTGCGTAATCCGCTCTTGATGGAAGACCGTTCCCATGACTCGACAATTCTAGAAACATAAAAATCGTAAGGTCACCGAACGCTGATTAGAAACCGTAAAAATATTTATTTCTGTTAGAGTTCGTTTTTTATTAAGGTTTTCTACAACTTTTGCACTAGGTTTCACTAGTGGATAACAATCGTAATGAGTAAATTTGCTGGAGTACCAAATACACTACAATATTTTGGAAGTCACATATGGAAAGGCCTCCCAGTTTGTCAGTCGACAGTCTATCGCATAAGATGCAGCGTCTGCCCATAACAAACGACGTGTCACGCAGAACATTTATGTGCAGCACCGCACTTGCGCTGGTCATCCTGATACATCAGTGCTTAAGTCCACTAGCTCTCAGTGACCGTCAGACAAAACACAGTAATGCAGCACAATAACTGCCTAATAGGTATCACACTACCTAGACCACCAGTAAAAAGTTGGAGAACATGAGTTGAGACCCCGATTAGACAAGCGCAGTGCTATGCGTCCCCTTTCTACGCTGCGCAGCACCACGGCGCATATTAGGTTCTACAGTAGAGTGCTCGATGATTTTTATTTTCACTCATTTGTGAAACATTTTCAGTTTTTTGTGTTTCAGTTAAAAAATTATTCTAATTTCTTGTCCCTTATGCGTTTTGAATATTTTTTACATTGTTACGGACTATCGTTATGCAATTTCATTAAGTTTACATATTGCAATACTAGCTGAGCCCCGCAGTTTTAGCTGCGTAAAATAAGCCGACTAAATGATTTCCCCGTACGACATGGTACCTCACTTACTTGAGCATTAACTGTTCGGCCCTTCTCGGCAATGTTCGGTTCACGATGTTCGGCTACATAAGTCCGTAGCACGAAGTATTAAAGCAAATGTATAATCATGTCATCTGAACCCTGCAAGATATCCAAATGGAATATACACAAAACTGTTGTAATCCTGTTTTGATCCCTAAATTTTTCATTGAAATCGTTTTGGAGCCGGATTCGAGACAAACTTTCAGACAGAAAAACAGACAGACAAAAATTTTATAAATGATAAATCATAAATTAGTTACCATTGTGTGTGTTCATGTATTAAAAACATGAACACACACAATGGTAACTAATTTATGATATAAAAGGGGCATTGCTATAAGATCCTTTTTGGAAAAAAAATTAAGAATTTTCTTTGTTTAAATTTTAATAAAAACCTAAAAGTTCCTGCAATAATGTACGTATTGGCGCCTTTCCAACATGTTCTAAATTGTTAAAAGCTCTGTTTCCTCGGAAAGGTACGAATATCACGATAGAGCTACTTGGCCAAGAAACTACTTAATGTAGGTTGGTATTAGCATAAGATTTTTAGTGCAGGATTTAAAAATTTTGATTTTTAAATTTTAAAAAAATATTCCAGATGATAGTTTTTATTTGTTCTTTTAACACATATTTTTGAACTTATTCCCTACATTTGATTGTTTATTTCACCTCAAACGATTTTTTTTAAACCTTCTGTACTTCCCCCGTAGGCAAATAGAATTATATTATTTAAAACGTATTGATTATTTGGTAAACATAAGCGCTATTATGGCTACGTTGCATCATTGTTGCAAAATATTTATCTTGCCGTTACTGGTGGTACGATTCCTATGCAGGAATCCGTCTAGGTAGATACCACCCCAGGACCAGTGATTCTGCCATGAAGCAGTAGTGTGCAAACATAATTGTGTTTCGGTTTGAAGGGTACTGAGAGCTAGCGTAATCACTTTGCATATGAGACTTAAGAACTGATGTCTCAGGGTGTCCAGCGCAGTGTTGTATCACAGCAATCGTTATGGGCTGACGTTGCACTTACCATCAGGTGAACGTTTTGCTCGTTTTGTCACTTTATCCCATAAAAAAGTAAGATTCCGGTTGCTAGCTATCTGCCCTGTCTTAATTACAAAGTGCATGCGTAGCACGGTCCTGTCTCTCTTTTGTTATGCATGTCTTCAGACAGTAATTTATATCATGAACAATTCTAACGGTTATAGAAAAAGTTGAGAGAGAATTATGCCTTATTTTTAATAGACATCAAGAAACGAGGAGATTCTTAATTCGTCTGTATATATTTTTTATGTGTGTTCACGCATAACTTATTCCCTTATGAACTGATTTTATAATGGTTCTAGTAAGGGGATGATATATAATAAAAAAGTTTTAAGTATATTTTGTTCAAGATTCCTTGCGTAAATGAAACGATTATAAAAATGTGTATTTTACCAGTTCTAACGATCTGCAAAAATGAATGTTCTTTTCGATTTTTAGAGTTATCTCTTGAAAGCGAGTGACAAGGTACAAAAAACGAAGTTCCTCTAAGAGTCTGAAACATTGAGAGACATTATTCACTTTTATCATTTCTACGCTTACCGCTGGATACCGAAGTTGGAGGATTTCTACAGTTTCTTAGATAAAACTGAAATTTACTTCAATTTCTTTCACAAATAAAGACAGCTTGGAACTTTTGTTAGGTTTGTCTCCGCGTTTAACTCTTTACATTTAGTTGGTTACGCTCTTTAGTGTATGTACGAATCTATTCGTAAATAAAGTTCAGATTCGTAATTAGATTTCCATTCAGATAGAGATTTAAATGGAAATGTTATTCTATTATGAGCCGTGGTAGCTAAGGCCGGGCGTTCGCCTTAAATTTCAGCAGCTTAAGAGAATCTTCCACCCTATCTCGTCCCGTGGGTGTCGTAAAAGTCGACAGAGGGAAAATGAAAACCAGGAGATGGGTAGCAGCATCTTCCGGAACATGTGAATAAATAAACTGTGGTTGCCAACCCGCCTGCCAAGCGTGGCAACTATGGCAAAATCCCCCCAAAATGAGAGCTACTAATTTTTGTGGCAATCTTTGGGGGAGACCTATGTTCAGCAGTGGACTAGTGATAGGCTGAAATGAGTGATCTGAGTTTAATCCCCCTAAGAAAAATTGTTCTGCAATTTTACGTGCTGATTTAAGTGCTCAGCGGTGAACGAAAACATCGTGAGGAAACCTACATATCTAAAGAACAAAAATATTTCGTAGACATGAGAAGTCCTACCATATGTCAGAGGAGACACGGACAAGATTGGTTATATCTTGAAGCGAGCTTCCATCAGAACATTTTTCAAGCCGCCGAAGAAGATAAGTCAGTTTTTACCATCTGCCAAGTGTAAAATCCCTCTACAAGATGCAGGAGTATACAAGCTGGATTGTGAATGTGGTCTGTCTTACAAAAAGATCAGTAAAAACCCGCGTAAAAGAACATATAGCTGATGTGAAGCATCGTCGCTACAGGAAGTTTGCAGTCTGTGACCATGTTCTGGATCATTCTAACCGTTACATCAGATTTGATTAACCACAAATCCTCGTAAAAGAACACCGATTCCTACCAAGGATAATTCGCGAGGCTATTGAAATTAAAAAACAACCTAATTTTAATAGAGAAGATGGTTGGGTTTACCACCAGCTTGGGATCCTATAATTAATAAAATTAAATCAAAAAAGCAAGCATACCACTGCCAGACTTCAAGATTCAGTTAGCTCTTTCTGCATCGTTCGGACCAAAAATAATAATTAAAAGCTGAAGATACTCCGGGGTAACTGTGACATCAGGACGTCTGTTACCTCAGTCCTCCTGTGACCATGGGTGCTGTAAAGCGCTCGAAACGTCGGGTTATAAATAATAAAATTAAACGCGATAAAATCCGTAAAATTCGTTTCATTTAAATGTGTAGTGTTCGCGTAAATATAAGAAATCAAAAACATTTTTGTCTTATTGTTTTCATCTGAAATGGAAATGACGCGAAATATTTGAACCTCAATACGATTTTTTTCCTTAGAGTTACGTCATGAGACGTGCACTTTTGGATTTTCAAAATTTTTTATGAAATTTTGGTGTTGTATTATATGTTTCTATAGTCGTGGTTTTTGCTTATAATTTCAGCCAAGGCCAATTTTTGACCTTCAAAAAATATGCCAAAAAATTGGCCAAAAATTCCCAAAAATATGCCAGAAAAAATATGCCATAAAAAATTGGCCAAAAATTGTTATAAACGAGAAAATGAGAATTTATTGATCTTGGTGGTGGTGGTGGTTATCGTGTTAATATTTACGAAACTATAAAATGTCTAAGTAGATGACAGTTTTCGAGTGATAATGATGATGATGATGTGCTAAAAACCACAACTTCGGTATACTGCTCAAGTGTTTTTGATTTGTCTTTGAATGCAGTAATGTCTATTTTTAAGCCGTGGTTTGGCGTTTGCTTTAAATTTCGTAGTATGCGCGTAACCTGGGTTGGATTCCCGGTGCCATTAAATCTGTTAATTGCAATTTTAAGTACTGATTTTTCACGTACTTGGCGTTGGAGGAAAACATTGTGAGAAAACTTGCATGTCTGAGAAATAAAAATACTACGACGTCATGTGAAGTCCGCCAACCCGCATTGGAATAGCGTTGCGAAATATTACCGGCTCCAAAACCCCCTCAGAAATGAGTTGAGTTGGGTCAAACCAAACCTGGCACGCGGGCCCCTGGCCCGTGAGCACAGTAGTCGATGAAGCGGTAAAAGCCAGAAAGGCTAACAGCAATTACATCACCGAAATTATATATAGAAATGAGTTGAGACTTGTGCTCGGTAGTGAGATATTTAGGTAGTTTTATTTTTATTTTTCCTATTACGTTATTAAAACATTATCATGTACTAACTACTTTATTTATTTGGATTCTTTTGTTTATTTTAAAATTAAATAACGAAATATTTTGCCCTACGTTTAGATCTTTTTCTAATGGTCAAAGTAATTGTACGCTGAAGAGCAAATGGAACAGGAATGATGTTGCTTATTCTTACCCTACCTGTTAATATTATACGCATATGTGAATGACCGTCACCTTCTTTTCATACGCTCTTACAATATTTCTTTTTATCAGTGTTGTATCGAATTTGGACTAGATCGTCCGTTCCGTCCGATCGTCGTTCTGGGCAAAAGATGAAATTGTAAGTATGAAACTAAAAATGAAATTAGCTAGGCATATATCCTTTTGGTCGAATTTCGAAGACAATTTCTGTATACTACCTATTAAACGCGTAGAAGATATTATAGTGCCTACTCGTTCTAATCTGACCGCGCCTAATGTTACGCTTATGTAATATGATATGAAAATAGGCTACGGTGCAGTATTAGAGACACAATCATAATGCAATTAGACCCGAAAACTAACGATTTGTTTTCTTGCACAAATGTCAACTCCGGCTAAGATTCGATCTCAGTATTCGCGACGTAGGTCTTGCTCAGGGGACGGGCGCTCGCCTTAGATTTCGTAGTACCCGCCTTAAGTGAGTTCGATTCCCGGTGCCGGCACCTATGAAATTGTTCTGCAATTTGAAGTGCTTATGTATCATGAAGGAACACATCGTGAGGAAACCTATATACATGAGGAATAAAAATATTTCGAGCACGTGTGAAGTCCGCCAATCTGAATTGATGCAGCGCGTTGGGCTCATCCCAGCTCAACAAAGCCCTCTTAAAAAATGAGAAGAGGCCTGTACTCAGCAGTGTAACATTAATAGTCTGTCACTTCTTCACTTTTATATTTAGCAGATTTTTATATCCTTAAAATACAGGGTCTTGCATTTGCGTTACGTTACGCTCTTACACGACTACAAATACCCATATACTATGCCCATCATTCTCATATGCTATGCTCTGGTGTCATAATTTTACTTACATCGTCTTGTAACGGTTGTCATTAGTAAACACTATCCATCTTAAAAGTCTTTCGTAGTTGGCAGTTATCAGAACTAACATATCAAGAGCGGTGGTAGGAAACAATGTCTAAACCACGAGGCTTCGAGTACCAAAAGATTATGGCAATCATAGCGATTACAACAAATAGTAACAACTTAGAAGAGGTCTGTGTGCAGTAGAAGATTGCTTACGGGCAGAAAACGATGACGATTTTTATGTTATACAAGCTGGCCCGACAGACGTTTTCCTGCCCGTTCCGACATGTGACGCGATGAGATTGATTTCTAAGTTACATTTAAGTATGAAACTTTACAGCCACGCGATCACAGCGCCATATACCGTGTCGGATTTTGTAAGTTTCTTTATTGGAGCACTTGCTGTCGACCATGCGCGGCGATAACGGTAGAACTTATACGAAGTGGTAAACTATTTTGTGGTCTACAACACATGGACTGTTCTGTATTCGCTACTTCTTTCCAAAACATTCAAGGGTCATGCAACGTCGAGTATTGTAATTTTCATCTGCAGTGGATTGATTCTCAATATTGCGAAGTCTAATTGCATTCCGGCTTCGATTTGAACGATTAGCTCTTCTGGCTCGCGGCATTGTAAATAACACTGGAAAATTGGTCACACAATTCAAAATTACATAATCAAGCAATTAGCAATCAAAAATTTGATAACCTCATAAAGTGAACATCTTCGAAGGCAACTTATCGTTTGACTCATAAATACAATAAGAGTCGACAACTTAATGAAAATTGGCGAAAACTCGAAAAAAGTGCTGATGAATGGTGGCGCCCGCACAGCAGCAGCAGTCCTTTCATTCAGTCCATTGTATACCATTGAGCTATCAATGGTATGCAATGAAAGGACCGCGGAGTTGAATCAACTGTCAGAGAATAATGAAAGAAGACAGAAAGAAAAAAAGTATTTATTGTCACAGAACTGTCATAGAAAAATAATAATCAAATTTCTTAACAACAATGCACACAACACCATCTATTCGCTCATCACAGCTGTACTATCTGGTTTATGACTGACATCACATAAATTCATTATGTATGTATTATTCGCTATGTTCATGTCCGTGTGTAAGCCAATAATATGATTGTAATTACATTCAATAGTAGTATATATTAGGAAGGGCTATCAGTAGAGACTTCACAACGTATTGAACAGTTCATGGATAATGAGGTGAATGTTAAGCGCTAATTGGTTAGCAAATCTAATTAGGTCGGGGTTCAATACACAAGTTAAGCACGTTCATTGCATTGATTTCATGATTTCGAATGAGTAAATTTTTTTTCTTATTTTATCCAAATGAAATCGTTGGTGGGTGTCGTCAAACTCGACTAAAGTTAATCCAAAAACAAACTTTTTAACTTTAAACTTGCAACAAGGAGATTAAAACAATATACTTTTCGAATATCTTACTATTACGCATATGCAAATTTCAACTAACAAAATAATAACGCAACAAATAGAACTAGTATTCTGTAATTCAATTTGAAATTCATAGTATTTAGTTACTGATGACATGACGCTGCAAGAAAATATACTGGCGCCAGACAAAGATACATTATTATTATATATAAAGTGATTTGAATTAACAAAAAAAATGAATAGCAATCTGAATCGAACTGCACTGATTTCGCTAAACTGGAAAAGAAGTTAAGGTTGGCAAAATTGTGAAAAATTAAATCCTTAACGCGTTATATTACAGGTTGCAAATTTCACAAAGAAGTCAATGAATATTTTGGTCCTTTTTTGCGACATCAACTGTAATGACTTTTCATTCTCCAATTAGATTTTGTAAGGTTCGTTTTTTGTTATTAAGGAATATTTAGTTATTTTCTGTAATTAAACTATACTAGTTTAAATCAATAAAGTAGGTTACTTTAAATTATTAAACTAGATATTGGATAGATAATCTAAGCATTTAAATTCTACATTGCATTAATTGGCTATCGTGCAATATTTATCTTCTTGAGCATCGTCATCACACTGATGAATATAATCTTCTCTCTATAGGGTCTTGCCAGGATTTGAGGCTTTTTGTCAATCGCAGTCGCGATCGCAATCGCGTCACATACGAGCTGGGTTGGAGTGGAAAATTATTTTACACAGTCACCACATGACCTTGTTATATGTATCATGATCATCAGCCTTTTAATAAGTTCACTGCTAGACATAGGCCTCTTCCTAGAAGAATAGAGGATTTGTTGTAATTGCCAAGCTTCGCAAGCTTATTATTCCTCCACCTGTTGAGGAGGTCCAACACGTTCCTTTATCGACTCTTAAGGGCAACAATTAAGCGACGAGAAAGCAGAAATTCTTATATGGCGCCAAAAGTGGGATCTCGCAATCCAGCGGGATCTAGTATAATTTTAATTACTGCTGGATCCCGCAAATGCCTGTAGGATCCGCAGGCAGTTGCAGGATCCAGCAGTTCAAATTACAAGAGTAATGAGAAATGCAACTAAAGTAAGACAATGAAAATTACACTTAACATACAGGAAATAAAAAAATAGAAATATTACGAAAAGATATCAAAAAAAGAAATGGCAGTATTTGAAACTGATGGAGTAAAGGAGGAGTGCATTAACCTTTTCTGCACGACTATTTAATTACAATCAAACCAACAAGCGTGGAGGCTTTCACAGCTTCGCCGGATGAGCCTTTTCGGCCGTTGGCTATATGCGTGGCTCTATATGGGAGATAACACTATCGCTGCTATTTGTTTTTTAAGATCGTATTTCCAAAAAGAGGAGAAGGTTCTTATTATTTGGTATTTATACATTTGTTACATTTTTTTTATTGATTCTTTACTTAAGTAAGAAAAATTAAGACAATTAGTAAACTTTAAATTCATACTCTACTCTAAATCTATAAATAAAGAAGACTGATTATAATTACCTCAGATAAAGATTGGAAGTAATATTTTTAGTTAACTAGAGTGCAAAGACTACAAAATCACCAAATATTGATATTTCTTAAGTAGTCAATTAGGTGCAATAAGATATTGTTGATTTTTGTAATTTTTAATAAACATTTGATTATACCATAACTAAAAATATTTATTTAAATAAAAAGAAAAGCTATAAATAGATCCCGCGGGATCCCGTATTGAAGTCAATCCAGCAAAAATACCGCTGGATTGAAAACACTGCTGGATTGCAATCCCTACAGATGGACGAGTTATGATAACTGAGATACTTTATATGTTTACTATTACAAATCTCTTAATAACTGGTACTAAACTGCTTTCACAGCTTCATCGGAAGAGACGCACGAGTGGGAGGCCCGCAAGTAACGAGTACAACGTTTGTGCTGGCGAACACTCATTGCTCGGCGTCGTGACGTCGCTTGTTACTCCGCTGCATTCTGACCTCTGTTGACGAATAAATTGTACCTGACTAATAATAGGGCTAGGGCTTTTTTTGAATAGGTCAAAACCTCGACTTGATTCGCCGTTGATGAAATCAATTTGAAGAGTAGGATTTTATTTAAATATTTAGTAATAACAACAAAGCTCTGGGCACTATACCACGAGATGTAAAGTCTCGACGTGATTCTTTATTCTTAAGACGTTAGACTAGATGCTTAAAATATGTCTCGAGAAGTGGGTTCCCTATTCTTCAGCATGTTGTAATTAACTTTTATAGCTTATATAGTGTCATTATTTATTGTTTTCATCAAAATTAGCAAACACGATAACTGGTTATATTTTTTAGAGATTTTTCTTGTATGGTTCATATTAATTATTTAAAAGTGGGCTTTACTTTATTATACAGGCTTAATTATTTTAGTGCACTAATTTTTGGTTAATATATAAATTAGTATTCAAACTCTCATGCGATATTTTTACATAAGCATTACATTTTATACAGCCATTCCTGGAATGGTATTTTATAATACCATTTCCAGGATTTTCGGAACTGAACTTTCATTATACAGCCTACAACTAGGCATAAAAGTTTAAGTGATTTATTTGGTCTCTATTCTTGTACTATACCTAAACTCAATCATAATTGTACATATATGTGAAAATTGGATATGGATTTATGGTTTAGGTATGCATGAAATGAATGCATGTTTACAGTTTTTCAATGCGGCGCTACCTCTATTTCCTAAGCTCGTAACTGATCTTTTATGTGCGAGATCGTTCCGGGCATCGGAAATCACAATTTTTATGTAGTAATTTGTTTAACTATTGCAAGCGATACAGTCTACGTTTCGTAATTAAATGAATTATATATATATCCAATATGGTAAATAAAATTTATCAAATAATAATTCATCCTATGTTACAACGTGACACTATTACCACAAATGTTTTCTTTACTAATATTAGAGAGACAGGTAGAGACCACATCTTTTCAACTTGCTACGATCCTGGCACATCTTTCGCTTCTTCTACTTTCATTCGAGTTTTCAAACAGGCTCGTCGGTTGCTTTGCTTTTGAAGTGGCTTTTCCTTAAAACGACTTCGGTCTCATCGTGATACGTTCGCATACGTCGAGCCACACTCACCTCATAAATCTGTTTCGTCAATCTACTTCTTCTATCCTTTCTATGTGTTCAAATCATCTAAGCATACTTTTCACTGTAGATAGATAGATAGATAGACTCACTTAGTCTATTAAAGTCACTCCATCTATACTCCTCAAACTTCACGTTTCCACCGCATTAATCTTACTTTTATGCTTCTCCTGCCAGACACATCACTCTGTGGGGACAAGTACTGCTCTATGTCATGCCTTTTTAGATACGTTCTAGCTTACTTTATATGAAGCTGTGTATGCTCTATATACTTTATTTGCTGCCAACACTCTTCGCTCAATATCATCAGAATTGAAGTCTGAGGTTGACGGGCGCAGTGTGGTGTCACACAGAAATGTTCTGGGTGACACAGCATTTGTTATGGCCAGACGTTGCACTTACATCAGGTGATCGTTTTGCTCGTTTCCTCACTTTCCAATAATATAAAATATACAAATATTTTTTAAAGTTACTCAATGAGCTTTGAAATCGTAAATATTTTTTTAAGCGATGCTCTGATATACTTGATATTCTTTTGAATCGAAGATGCGTCTTATCTGCCGTAAAGCAGTACTTATTCAGTCTGAAGCGCATAAGATGTTGACGAAATACATGTATTGAACTGCGCGCGCCTGATGGGTGCGTGTGCTTGCGTCGCCGTCCCCAATTATTTCTTGTGCCCACCGCCAGAACTAACTTGCTTCAGAACAGACAGGGGGGCGCCCTGTCACGTGCGATACGTTACTTAAATGTTATTTCTGAGGATATTGATATTTTTTCTTGTAGTCAGTCGAAATTCACAATAGCAGCATACAAATGCGTAGAAAACGGAGTTTGCTGAATATTTTACATATTTTTTTTTTATATTTATGTTTGAAGCTTTTTTTGTTTGTCTTATAGCATCGATTTGGTTTTTTTTAAACTGTTATGGTGTTATAATTGTTGTAAGAAAAAAAATTAAATAGTTTAAAACATTAGAAATAAGAATGATTAACTATATCCAATAGTTACAATAGTTCCAATAGTTACTTTTCCATACAAAATCTGGATGTGTTGTGCAAATTTAGTTCAAAGTTTCAAATAATGATCATATCTTCCTATTTACATTTCTGAAGCCATCGGTATATATTTCTTTAATTACGTAGTGTTAGCTACGATAGCGAACTAATAAAAAAAAATCTGACAGTCTTCCTGCTCTGCAGCTTTCAGTAAACTTATAGCAATTCAGTAAATTGATTGCGCTCCGAAACACTTTGTAATTATCTCTGGCGTATGAAAATATAACATCGAAATAATCAGCGTCCCATCACGTTAAAAGCAACATCGAGTTTGCAACTTTATATTAATTTAGCTTAATGGAATCTGCATAAAATCAAGTAATACTGGGATGGAATGTAAATCCTTGCATCGGCTTACATAATTAATTAAATGATCATTAATTTACAATATCAGCTTAATTTTTACATAAATTGTTATTTTAATTGTAGACAGTAGTGTTAATTTTTTGCAAGGGATTGTAGCTTATGCTACTTGTCAATACAACTAAATACTTAATAATTAGATAATATGTTTTATTTTGGGCTGCACAGTGTGGTGATGATGGCGTCATATAACTGGTATTCTCATGGAAAACATTCTGTGATAAAGTATTTTAGTGTCTTAAAATAAACTTAAGGAAACTTTTACGTGTGGCCATTCTAAGCGTTCTGGGAATATCGAGTAATATATAAATCACTAATACAAATAGAGTTAAGCAGAAACTCGACGAATACAAGCAACTGTGTTCTTTATATAAGACTAGGTGTGCCTCGCGGTTTCTCTCGCGTATTAGAGCCGACCCCGATCGATGATATAAATATATGCTTCCCTATTTTTGCGCGGAACTAAACGGGAAGTACGGGAACGGGGGAACGGGAGTATTTTTCTGAAATAAAAGTAGCCTAATTATCCGCTATAATATCAGCTATCTGTCAGTGAAAGTTCGGTAAAAATAGGTCCAGCCATTTTGGAGATTCGCCGGAACAAACAGACAGACAAACAAAAACGTTAAAAATTGATTTTCTATTATACGTACAGTGTGTACTATCAGAAGATTTGAGTAAAACGCTGTTCTATTGTTATTACAAACAGACACTTCAATTTCATTTATTTGTATAGATTAATAAGTGCGATGAAACTGCTTACATGATGATAAGAGTGTCCCGTAAACACCTACATCCAACTTCTATAAATAATAACTAGCGACCGCGTGGCGCCTGGTTTTGGGTCTGGTTCTGTTGTGCATGTGAAATGGAAGTTGTAAAAAAAAACAGATGAATGTGAGCTTCAACGCTTGTTGATAACAATGGAATTCTCGTTTCCAATAAGTGGATCTCTATTGAATGAAAATCCATTCACCTCATGAAACAGCAGCATGTTACATCTCCTTCGCAGTAGTGGATCGGTGGTCGATCTGCAGTGTCGCTCTTATATGATTTACATTTAAAATTTTATATAAGGCTTTGCAAAATATATCTGCAACGTTGCATATGTATTACTTTTTTTTTGTTCAGTAAACAGTTATATATAGTATATAGAATTTAAATAGCGAATATTTCTATTTACTTATTTGAGGACAAAGCCTG
This sequence comes from Luehdorfia chinensis, assembly GCA_019845155.1. Taxonomy (NCBI): domain Eukaryota; kingdom Metazoa; phylum Arthropoda; class Insecta; order Lepidoptera; family Papilionidae; genus Luehdorfia; species Luehdorfia chinensis. The sequence continues at coordinate 433,846 of JAHVAK010000022.1, forward strand.
ATTTAAGTACGAGGAAAGAGACAGGTAATGCTCTTTTAATAGGCATCTCATGCGACTGTGGAAAATTAAATCGCTTATTTTGAACTAACTTTCGACAGATGTCTCTGGATTAGTAAGCTCGTGATTGTATTATTGTATTGTTGCATACTTTTTAATACACTATTATTATTCACAAAACTCTCCTATTTCACACAGTAGACAATTTATAACCGTCTTCAAAAAAAGGAGGCGGTTCTATGTTCCTCTCTGTGTATTTTTTATATATGAACACCGATATTTTCAATTGATCAATTGTGTACCAGTTGTAATAAAAATGTAGTTTGGAGTAGCTGCGTTGTAGTAGGATTTTTTATTAAATAATTATTTCTAAGATTTTGAAGATGCCGAAGATGCCCCAATAATAATATGTTTAAAATACACATGTATATATATATTATTATTATTGACAGAGAGAAAGACTGATGCACCCAAATTTTTCCATTATGACATGTTAGTGTTTGTATTAGTAGTGATAAGAATGTCCACGTTGTCTGTTTCTCTTTAATATATTAAAAAAAATATTTTCGTTTACCCGACTACGGCTCAGCAAAATAGAGCTGCTTTACGTATGCATAAACACACTTATAGACAAGCTTGACATAACTCCTGACTGTAAATTAATTAAGACCTAAGAAATGGTAATGCCTTGCTGGCATTTTAATGAAGTTTCTCTGGTGAATGAAGAAATCCGCTGTAGAACCAAAGTCCAAGATTCTTTTTCTTTAAAAAAATAATTTAATGAAAATTACGATAATGAAAGAGATTTTTTTATTGGAGAAAGTGACGAGACGAGCAAAACGTTCACCTGATGGTAAGTGCAACGTTTGTCCATAACAAATGCTGTGTCTCCCATAACATTTTCTGTGTGACACCACACTGCTCCTGACACCCTGAGACATCAGATCTTAAGTCTCATACGCCCAGTGATTACACTAGCTCTTAGTGCCCTTCAAACCGAAACTCAGCATTGTTTGCACACTACTGCTTCACGGCAGAATAACTGGCCCTGGGGTGGTACCTGCCTAGACGGATTCCTGCATAGGAATCCTACCACCAGTAAATGTCGTAAAGGTCGACAGAGAAAAAATTAAAACCAGGAGATGGGTAGCAGCATCTTTCTGGAACATCTGAATAAATAAAATGCGGTAACCCACCTGCCATGCGTGGGAAAATTAGAGCTACAAACTATTTTGGCAATCTGGGGGGGGGGGGGGGGGGCTATGTTCTGCAGTGGACTAGTGATATCCTGAAATCATGATTTAAAAACGAATACAGCCATAATATATTAGATAACTTGCGTGTTATCTTCCAAACTGTCTTTGTGGTAAAGCCGTTATTACAACCTGTGCATGTTGTGGCAACAGAGGCATGTCCTTCTGACACGAACACATTATTGTTTACTTTTATTACCATTCTACATTTGATTCATTCATTTTAGCCTGTCACTAGTTCACTAGTGAACATAGGCCTCCCCTATAGATTGCCACAAAAGTCTACATATAAAAAGTAAAATTTAGGGTAATAAAAGGGTGCGAAAAGTGGGTTACTTGCGTGACTTCTGCCTACCCCTTATATGGGAAAAAGGCGTGATTGTATGTAGGTATAAATATTTTCAACTGCAGCAAAACATAAAGAAATGTATTTGATGTGCTGATAAATGCAGCCCCCACATCCACAACAACAGAGGATTTCGGTTCGGTCTATCTATGCCTAAAAAAGACACTGACTTATCCGTACCTTTTCATTTCATAAAGTATACATGTCATTTTGTATATTTCAGAATTGGTGACGTTATTTCAGTTAGAGGTATAAATTACATAAGTACATATAACGTACTATTAATAAACAAAACTGTAACAAAATAATTTTTATTATTGATTAACCCTCTTTTTTATTCAACTCATTTTCCTAAATAGCCTGGAAGTCATAATACTCGTACATTTTTTCTGGATAACTGTTTACTATAATTTCTAAAGCCAAAAAAAATAAAAATTTGGCGTAGTTTTCCGAAAAGAAGGCTAAAGGTATTATTCCTTGCTTTTTGTGGAAAGCCCAACCTGCAAAATCTCACTCTAGGGATATCATTTGTCATAATTTTGCAGCCACGTAAAGCCTCGCATTTAAATAATACTTACCATTTTATGGAAATCGGGTCACTGAGCTTCTTTGTTTACCATTCAAAATTGAGAATAATATTAAATTTTGGTTTGGTGCTTAAAATATTTTTGTAATAATTTACTTTCATGCCGACTATAGTCACAGTGATGTAAGGTATACCATCATGACTATGATAGCTCTATTTGTAAATCCATGTGATACCTCATAGTTGATGTCGGGTCAGCGTACTAAAATATGTCACCGCTATTCATTCAGTGTAAAAATTCTAGGTGGATTATCGAAAATTCTAGAAAAATTATCAAATACCAAAAACAAATCAAATACAGTCCCCCATCACATCCACTATTTAATGTTAAAAAAAAGGAACCAAGACCCGCAGCGTAAAAGTCAGGTGCTCTGTCCACTAGGTCACACGGTTTCTTCACGCATTCTAAGTCTCAGATGGTATTGGTATCTTTGTCTGTAATACTAGATGACAATAAAAATTTATTAAATGGCGTATGAAATTAGTTAGCCCACATAATTGAATTTGCAAATCAATTAGTGCTTAACCATTGTTCTATTCACCGTAAGCTGCTCAATGTATTGTAAAGTCACTATAGTGATAATATGATGAATTTGTCGCCATAGAATATTACTTTGCAATATGAAATTACAATGCATAACTCCTCTTATGGTAATAGCTATCACTAACTAAATTATATTCATTTCCTTAGACGTATAAGTTAAATAGCTTCGTATCTTCGGAAAACTTATCTAAAATTGAAAATATTTAGAAAATAATTAATGTATGAAATTTTATCATTAATAATTTTGGCGCTGCATGGACTGGCGGTCAAAGTACCTATCTACTTCGCCGCGAAATTTTTATAGGAGAAAGTGACGAGACGAGCCAAATGTTCATTTGATGGTAAGTGTAAACGTCTGGCCATAACAAATGCAGATGCAGCCAGAACATTTATGTGTGGCAACGCACTGCGCTGGTTTCTCTGAGACATCAGTTCTTAAGTATCAATTGCCCAGTAATTGGCTACCGGTCCGCTTCAGACTGAAACACACTACTCCTTTACGGCAGATAAGACGGATCTATGATTCAGAAGAATATCAAGTATATCAGGGCATCTCTTAAATAATATATTTACGTCGTCATAGCTAATTGCATCCAAGTCTTTCACTTGTCACCGGTGGATCTGGATGTGATTGAGAAGACTATTTCAGCTATCAAATCTGAGGTAGTAGGTTGCGATTAGGTTGCGGTTCGATTCCCGCACGGGACAAATATTTGTATGACCTACAAATAGTTGTTCCGGGTCAGGGTGTTTGTGCATGTGGAATTTATGTATGTAAAACGCACCCACGACACAAGAGAAATCCTACTGTGGGGTATCGTTTTAAAAAAGAAAATTCTCGGTGGGCGGATCTGAATTCTGAAGTTCCGCAAGGCGATATACTTTCTCCAATATTATTTTCGGTTTTCATAAACTAGATTAGATTACTCATACATACTAGATTGTTCATACCATCTATATATTTGCTCACGATCTACAAATTTATGTGCACTCCTATGTCAATGATCTCCATAAGGCTATTGCTAATCTAAACACTTACATGACAGCTATTATTGACTGGTCATCGCATTTTGAAGTAACTGTTAACGCAAATAAAAGCCAAGCAATGCTTGTAGGAAGCTCGAGAATGGTAATTATAATTTATAACGGTATTTTGATTCCATTCACAAGGACTTCCGAATGACGGAAGAATTCAGGACAATTTGTTAACCTTAGGTCACCAATGTTAACCGGAGCGTCTCTGTCACCGTACAATCGCTCTATTGTCTACGGAACGTTCTTAATTTTCAGGCAAAGCTTATGCTTGTATAATCACTAGTAATACCCATTATTGATTATGATGATGTGTGTTAGCCAGACTTGAACCAAGTGCTGCTTAATAAACTAGAGCGCCTTCTGAATAACTGTAACACTTCTCTAAATTCATAGGTAACTCCTTTTTACTTCTGGCTGGACTTCTCTGGAACTCCTTGCCTGATGACATCAGAAAAGCACAACAGAAGAAGAAAACTTCCTAAAGCAGGTTAAGAAAGTTTTTACGGGAGCATTTATTAAAGACCAAGGAAAATGTTGTTTGTTGATTACTTTCACAAAGTTATTTCATTAATTAATAGGTACCATCACGTATATTATTATACTAATACTTATATGCACATGTCTGTATTTTTGTATAAGTGTATGTACGAGTATATATTAATATTTAAGCGTATCTGCATATTTATGTGAGATTCTGTCTCCATAATATGTAGTTCATTATTATTATTATTATATGTATTATATTATATGTGCGTAAGTATCTTGAGTATTTTATTTAATTGTGTTTATATTTGTTAATTTTAAGGTTTAAAAATTGTTTTATTTTTTGTTTGAACATCTACCACAATGTATCACTGGGTTGACTGCCAGGATATGCCAACAGGCATTAAGTCCGCTCATTGTACCTCTTTTTGGTGATCAATAAAGTATAAATAATTGAGTAACCTTTAAAAAAATATTTGCATTTTTTTATTTATTGGAGAAAGTGATGAAATGAGCAAAACAATTACCTGACTGTTAGCGTAACGTCTGCCTATAGCAAATGCTGTGTCACCCAGAACATTTCTGTGTGACACCACACTGCGCTCGTCACTCTGTGACTTCAGTTCTTAATTCTCACATGCCCAGAGATTCCACTAGCTCACAGTGCCCACACAGTAATGTTTGCACACTGCAGCTTCACGGTAGAATAACTGACCTTGGAGTGGTACCTACCTATACGGATTCCTGCATAGGAATCCTACCACCAGTAGAAAATTATAATAAGTATGTTATTTTATGATTCAAACAATAGGGATAATAACTTTTAGCACCCTAATAATAAAAAAAGTTATTAATCATCGTGATCTTACTTTCCTTGACGGATCGCATTTTTGCGAATACTACATCTCAGACGACGAACATCATTTATTACTGATGGGACGTCTGAAGGGATTTACGGAACTCCACGAAGTAACAAATTTTATTGCGTCTCTTTGCATTGTAAAATAATACCCACATGTTTGTATAGATATAGTACATACATATAATCACGCCTTTTTCCCATAAAAGGGGTAGGCAGAGGCTACAGATGTAGCCCACATTTTCCTCCCGCGGGAAACGAGACGTGACGGGTAGTGAACCACGTTGCCGCCATTTTTGTGCGAGTCAAAATAAAATGACTCTGACGTTAATTTGCACGAATAAAGGCTGTCCGTACAATACCTTAGTCGCCTCTTACGACACCTCGGTAGGGAAGAGGTAGGCGCTATTCTACTCTACCGGAGACCTATCGGCTATAGTCAACGGTATAAATGTTAATTTGTTGGGTGTCACCCAACAAATGGTGTACCTTTAGGTAATGGTAATGGGTAATGGTTTTGGAAATATTTTCATGTGTTTGATATTATATCAAGTATTTTATTTATATAGAAAAAATAATATAACTAAACCATGGGTTTCAAAGTATGCTTCGCGGAACTCAAGTGTTCCGTTGAATCTGAGTAGGTATTCCTGAGTGTGTGTTAGTGACAATATGGAAAGTAAATACAGTGGTACACATTTAAAGATCGTTTTTTATCTTCTATCTTTATATATAATGGAAGATCTATCATATTCCTAAGTTAATATTCCGGATGATAGTCAAGTTAACTAAATATTTCTGAGTTCGCGAAGCGTTTCATTGTAAAAAAAGTTTGGGGACCCCAAGGCTAAACAAAATGCTGATCAGTTTTACGAAACCAAATATCAACTATAGAAGGTAATAAACAGGAATAAAAAGGAACTTCTATACTGATTTTTATGATGTTGGTTTTATTGGATTTGTCTCCGTCCCGAATAGTAGAATAACTATTAAAATCGATTAACATCACGATATTTATGAAGAAAATTTATTTTCTAATACATTTTCCGTATACAAGGCCATCTGACAGAAATAAAACACGGACAAAAATTAACATAGCGAATAATACATACACAAAGAATTTATGACATGTCAGTTATAAACTAGATGCCAATGCAAGAAGATGGCGTTGTGTGTATTACCGTTATTATTAGGATTTTTGGTTAAGGTTCATTATTTTTTATGCATGACGGTTCTCTGATAATAAATCTCGTCTCGTACCGTTAGCACCGTAGGTCGTCAGTCGACGGCAAAAATACCAAAAAAGAAAATTACAAAATCCGACCCGGTAGGTTCCCGCCCTGATCGTGTGACCGTAAAGTTTCATACGTAAATGTAATTCAGAAATCAAGCTCATCGCATCATCGTCTGCCGGGTCAGCTAGTTTACTAAATATTAGGGCAGAAATGGGAAAAGTTCACTCAGGATTTTTTTATAAAACTTAATCGTATTACTTCCAGATACGAGCTTTTTCATATGATAACATTTTAATTACTTTTATTTATTGAAGTGTCTATTTACATATAATTTTTTCTCTGCATATGTCATTGTGGCACCATTATATCTCCCGGGCAGTTAATAGTTTTCGACTGTATTCGGAAGTTACCCAGGAAGACAATACCATCATGTAGACCTCATCGTCTCGTGTTCTAAACTCTACCTGAAGGTTCGGTAATAAATAAATATAATTGATTCATGAGTGGTCAAAATCAATATGGAGGACCGTGGTGCGCCAGAAATATTACATTGACATAAGTTTTCGCGAAAAACACAGAAATATGCACTCGTTCTCGCCTTCCCTATTGCGATGTAACGCCCACGCGATAAGATCGGAGGAAGGTTCAATCATAATCTAACAAATTGTCTGTTGTACAAATGAAAGCCCAGCTAGGAAGCGAGCCCAGAACCTGCGACTCAATAGCCAGGTACTCTGACCACTGAAGTCAATCAGTACCTATTATTTTAAATGTAAAAGTAATAAAAATGTTTTAAGAGCAATCTATTTTACTTCGATGCCCAGAAGCATCGAAAAAAAATTTAATCACGTGTTCAATTTTGTCCTTCTTTTTTATTTAGAACAGTATACGAGTATAAAGCTAGAAATAGCTAAAGCAAAAAAGTCATTTTAGCCGGCTTCGGTTGTATTACAATAAAGTCAACACGTTCCAATAAAACACGTGATACCAGGAATAAGAGCGATATAACATTTCTAAGAAATCGTATCGTGCTAATGTGACATTTAAATTTACAAATACGAAAAACTTATCCAGCAAACAGTAAAGTCGGTTACGTGGCGCAAGAGCCGTAAAGCTGCTTCTTACTTTGTTGAAGTCCCAGTGCAGTCTAGTAACAAAAAGTTAAATTGAAACATCCTACGTGCAGCGTTTAACGACGTGGTCTACTTGCATAGTAATCCAATTTAAAGTTTGTGCACATTGAGACTTATATTTAAAATATACTCATTGTTTAATAAGAAATATATCTATCTTGTTTCAATTGAAAGAAATTTCGAAATTTGACTTGTAATTTGCCTATATTAAACATTATTGATCAAAATACTCACCAGTATCACCATTGGTCATTTAACTTTTGAGAATTTTACAGTGTCGGGCAAAGTTCGTTACGCCGCTCCAGTATAGGTACCTTTACAGTTCTTCGAAATATATCATTTATTATTTCCTAGACATGTATGTTCTTCATGATTTATTTTTAATATTAAAAGACGAGACAGCAAGCGTCCACCTGATAGAGCTAAAACATTCGAGTAAAAAGTTCAGTGTGGTGCCATAAGGCGCTTCTCACTATGAGACATTAGTTATTAAGTCTCATATGCATCTCATATGCTGTCTCATATGTAGTGTTAACCCATCACTGCTTTACTGGACAATATCTGGCATTTAGGTGGCATCTACGTAGGCGGATTCCTGCGTTGGGATCCAATCTAGTGATTAGTCGGTTAGATCACCATAAATGTTTTTCTTTACTGCCGATTATAATTACCAATTTTAGTGCAAGCTCTGTGGATTTATTAACTTTCGTTATGTAATACAACATGTTAAGTTTCGCATCATGGAGCGTTCATATAATAAAATAATAATTTCATAACTCTTATAATTAAACCGTTTCTTATAAATAAAGTAAAACATAACATGCATAGGTACTCGTAATAAAATCATAAATATTTGGGTGTAATTTAAAAGTAAAATATTTGACAGTATCTTTTTCTTGTTTATTTTGCATTTTATATCATTTGTGAAGTTATATTAGGTATGAGTTGAAGTTGATATTAAACTAAGACTTTACTGTCAAAATTAAAAGCTTACGTTAATATAACAAAGTATTGGGTATAATTAGTCTATAATTATTTATAGACTAAATATGCATCTTATTTGTAGACTAAATAGCATAGATCTACCTATGCATCCATCAAATTAATTAAGCGATCAGTACAGCTCCAAACAAACTTTTCTTAGAAGCCAGCCAAAGTTAGTCGCTCCGGCTATTTGTGATGTTTGTTTCTATCTTGTTAATAAATCACCAGCAAATACGCAGTACTTTCTACCGTAAAACATTTCAGGCGTCTTCTTTGTAGACGCTTTTTTATCCAGACATTTCGTTTAACTTTTTAGTGTCGATATATTAATTTTCTAAATTATTAAAAAGTTCACAACAATATGCAACAAAATTATTAATAATTACAACATGGTCTATGGAAAACGTTTCAGAAATTTAGATTTTAGTTATACCATGCCATTCCGCCATACTCGTTGATCAAAATTCAAGAAGTTTAGTTTTATGTGTATGTGCAGTACATTTTATTATTATCATAAACAGTTAATCATAAATAAAATACCCTTTGCCGTAAAAAGCAGCGGCTTCTGAATTATTTACAGACTGATTTTGTTTCGACTATAATCTTCGTTCGAAAATATCGACATCGTCTTAATGCCACATTTCCGTATTCATTGAAATAACTGATGGGAATAATGTAATTCTTAAAACACCCAAAAATTATCGAAACAACAATACTTATAAATGTGGATTTGAACACCCTCGGCATGATAAGTTGAAAACTGCCAAAAAAACTTTACTGTGACACTTATAAAAACAGAGATTGCATTACAAGTGTCCAAGCCACTTTTACAACCGAACCTAAATGAGTATTTAACATTTGCAAATGTACTTTGTTTACTTTTCTATGGTTGTTTGTGTGAGATACCCTCGTACAAAGTAAATCCCTTGATAGCCCTGCCTGGTTGCAATGTCAACCCTCACGTAGGACCAGGTTTTGTTATACAGTTACATCGTTTAGAAAATAAGCAACTCTAAACTTTATATTTCGAACTTAAGGCTGAGTATAAGCCAGTACCAATGTTATCGTGGTGTTAGACAACTAAAGTATTCTCGAATACTGGCACGTGTCGCGGACGCATTTCTATTTTATCTTAATCCCTAGCCTTTGATGTGAATCAGAAGTACTAATGTCTGCCTAAATATATCATTTTAATTAGAAGTTCATTAATTTGTATTATGTATTTTTATTATTTAAGTCTAAAGTAACTGGAACTAAATAACTCATGGATGTAAATTTTATGCGGTATTCCAGACCAGATACATAATGTTTTGAATCTCGTAGTACATGTTAAATAACTTTACATTTTTATATGAAATTTTGGGGCTGTTCTTTTCTCTTCAGCAATATTAATAAATTATTTACAGAATACGAGTAGACAATTTACGACACTCGATTTGTGAATTTATGAGTGAGTTGTACGAGTACGTATATTATAGTCATCTATCTGTGACCTGTGGTATTTTATTAGAACACTTGCTCTCTTAATGTGGTAGTAATCTTATGTAGGAATCCGTCTAGGTAGGTACCATCCCAGGGCCAGTTATTCTGTCGTGAAGCAGTAGTGTGCAAGCATTACTGTGTTTCGGTTTGAAGGGCACTGTGAGTTAGCGTAATCACTGGATATTTGAGACTTAAGAACTGATGTGTGAGGGTGACAGGCGCAGTGTGGTGTCACACAGAAATATTCTGGGTGACACAGCATTTGTTGTGGGCGAAAGTTGCACTTACCATCACGTGAACGTTTTGCGCGTTTCGTCACTTTATACAATAAAAAAATGATGTCTCAGGGTGATGGGCACAGAGTGGTGTCACGCAGAAGTTATCTAGGTGACACAGCATTTGTTATGGGCGGACGTTGCACTTAACAACCGGTTAACGTTTTGCACGTTTCATAACTTTATCCAATAAAAAAAAAATCTTACTTTTGGTTTTTCTAAGAAGATGTCGCTTTGATCCAAGTCAGCCAGAAATTTGTTTACCGATGATTATCATATTGGATTATATTACGAGTATGATAATTGTAATTTGTAATTATTGTGCTATGCAAATCATCATTTAACATCATCGTCGTCACACCTCCCCCATAGATACTGGGGGAAATTTTTCATACTTGTCACACTTGTCCGGCGGGTGGGCAACCGCAGTTCATTTGTTTGGATGTTCTAGGAAGATGCTCCTGGTTTAAATTTACCCTCTGTCGACTTTTACGACACCCACGGGGCGAGATTGGGTGGTTGATTCTCTTACGCCGCCACCACAGTTCACTTGCTGACCATAGGTTCAGCTGACCTATGAACAGCAGTGGACATATGCCTCTCATTCTACATATTATTATTAATAACCTTAGGTGCATGCAATTGGTAATCGTAAAGAGTGTAACTGTGGTTAAGAAAACTTACACAACAGATCATTTTATTATTGCATAAAGTGATGAAACGAGCAAAACGTTCACCTGATGGCAAGTGCAACGTCTGCCCATAACAAATGATAGTGTCACCCAGAAAATTTCTGTCTGACACTACACTGTGCCCATTACCTTGAGATGTAGGTTCTTAAGTCTCATATGCCCAGTGATTACGCTAGCTCACAGTGCCCTTCAAACCGAAACACAGCAAATCATATGAAAGCACCGCAATAAAAAAGTTATTAACTTTTCATGCATCAATTATTTATTACATTTAGATGTGCTCCACGAAGTCTTACTAGTATTTTCATTACAAATGAAAATTCACAATCATAAGTTTTCAGGATAATCTGTATGGTGCTTGGAATCTGTATGGGGCTTATACTTTTTACACCGTTTTAAAAACGCGACAGGTTATTTTTTATCCTTATTGCTCTTAATTAAGTAATGTTAACTTATTTGGATCTAGAATGTAATAATCTATAAATTTAGCTCCTTAGCTTAAGAACTTAACTTTTAACTTAAACACATAATTGCTTATTATTATACAAAATATAACATAAAATACATTTTGTAACGATCTATCAAGATAATTTCTAAAATTTTTATTTCCTCTTAAGGGACTTTTATAAATTAATAATGAGGCAGTCTCGTTATCCCCAAATAATTGAGATCAACGCTTAATTAGTTTCATTGAAACGTAAGACGAAATTAGTTTCGTTGTCTGCTGTTCGGAGCAATCTTTAATTGAAAGAAACTTCAAATGGTTCTACAGAAATGTTCTATTTTTTTTAATTATAACGAATAGTTCCAGGATCGCTTAATCTAAAAGTTCCGTAGACATTTTAATAAATTTGATAATGCTTATTTAAACGTTAAATTATAATTAATGAGAACTACTAATACAATTAAATTTGAATGGTGAATCTAACTAATAATTTCCTAATACATATATCTAGTGTTAAATATGTTAGAAATATAGACTGCCGTCTTTAACAAAATCTTCGAAAGAATGTCTATTGTTGTGATGATGAGTTTGATTAATAGATTTTAAACGAAGTACATTTTTAGGTTGAAAGTATGAATTAAAGCAATTAGTTAAAGCTCAAGTTTTTACCAAGCTAGACGGTACATACAGGAAGGAGATCCCCAATACATTGTTAAGATTGATCGTCACTGTCATTCAGACAGATAGCGTTGCGTCGTTTCAGCTACGTGATTCCAATCGGAATTGCCTATTTCAACACATTGACAGCTTCAACGGTACTTCAGATTTTCAAGTTGTGTCGCAATAATTCCTGACGCTGATAATACTCGTAGAATATACCTTTGACGCTCAAATGCTAATGATTTTCTAATTGAGGGTAATTGCTATTGAGGTTATTTGTACAGTACGGAATACTAAAATTTGAATACAGAAGGTTTCAAAATATCGCTTTTAAAAATGCTATTGAATGAATAAGAATGCGGTTGAATAAATTATACAGAAAAATATGGAAAATTGGCTAACACGTTTTCCATATTTTTGTTCATCGTCAGTATTATTTCAGACCGAACTGTCCGAATGTAGGACCTTTGGCAAATGTCAATCAATGTCAACGGTGCTTTATACAAATGTATGCTACTATACTCGTACATCGCGGTTGTACAGTTAGACAATGCTTTGTGTTCTTTTTTCGCATGTCTTAGTTACTGATGACAGAAAGAGAAATTGGTGTAACTATTCACCTGCTATATAACGTTTATTAGTAAGGCCGCTACGAGTAATTATTTCCTACATTTTTGGTACAAAAGTGTGTTAATTTTTTTCGTAATTTTTTCAAACATCACACGGCGAACTTTGTGCATAAATGTAAAAGAGGAAATTCTTTTTGTTGATTCATAATTGATAATAAAATTGCAGTATTTTTAATAAGAGGGGGCAAACGAGCAAACCGTGTCCGTGCTGGTAGCGGCGTAAGAGAATCTACCACCCCAACTCATCCCGTGGGTGTCGTAAAAGTCGATAGAGCAAAAATGAAAACCAGGAGATGAGCAGCAGCATCTTGCTGGAACATCTGAATAAATAAACTGCGGTTGCCAACCCGTCTGCGAAGCGTGGCAACTATGGCAAAATCCCCTCAAAAAGAGAGCTACAAACTTTTGTGGCAATCTATGGGGGAGGCCTATGTTCAGCACTATGTTCAGGACTAGTGATAGGCTGAAACGACGACGACGACGACGACGAAACGAGCAAACGGCTCATCTGATGATAAGTGATCACCGCCGTCCATGAACATCCGCAAATATCAGTGGAATAGACGGTGCGTTGCCAGCCTTTGAAAAAGGAATAAGCTCTTTTCTTGAAGGTCCCGCAAGTTCCACAGAATAGCAGTGCGTGATAGAAAATTACGCGGTAAGCGAAATTGTGATTGATTGTAATTGATGAAATAAAAAAGTATTATTATAGTATAATTGTTTAATCAAAATATCGACTTCCACGCAGCAGTTCTCAAAATGAATATGTGGATTTAAGATTTTCATAATTTTCTCATCCAAAAAGTTAAGTTCTAGTTATGGATGGATCCCATTTTAAATGGGACTACCCCTACGGAACCAGCTCTCTAATAAAAATATAATCATTAAAATCGGTTCATAAACAAAGAAGTTATGCCCGAAGATAAATATATATACTTATTTACAGACAAACTGAGAACTTCCTTAAATAACAATTTTTATTAACCGACTTCTTCCTTCATTTTTGAAGGCGGTTAATAAAAGCTATTATTTTGAATGTTTTATGTTATTTGGCACTGCCGTGCGGTGGCGACAGTTACCGAATCAGCCACCCCATTTCATCCCGTGGGTGTCGTAACAGCCAAATAAGGGAAATCTCAGGAAAATCGTATGGCCTTCGATTGATGGCGGAATAACCATCTGATTTATGTCAGATATAAATTATACAGACAGGTGACGGGCAGCAGCGTCTCAGGTGCGAAGGGTCCGAACCTGCGATCGCCAATCCGCCATCCATGGCGATTACGGCAAATCCTCCCAATTTGGGAGAGGCCTATGTACAGCAGTGATTTTTTACAGACTGTCAAAGAAAAAGATTTGGTATTAAAGTGGACAGATATTTTTCTATGCTTTTTCATCATTGTCAATGAAGTAACTTGAAGTACTTTCACTTCGTATCAAACATTCACGACGCTTTCCCATATAAGGGTAGGCAGAGACCACACCAGTAGCCCACTTTTCGCCCCCGCGGGCAACGAGATGTGACGGGTGGCGAACCACGTCCCCGCCATTTTGGTGCGAGTTAAAAAATTTCTTACTCCCTATTGCGTTCCCACGACCACTGTTGTGACAGTAATTGCATATTCTTGTATTGTGCACGAATAAAGGCTGTACACACAATACCTTAGTCGCCTCTTATAACACCTTGGTAGGAAAGAGGTAGGTGCTACGCTGCGAATACCCATCGGCTACATTCTCCTGTAAAAAAATCGTCTCCTCTTGACATAGTTCTAACAGTGGATTAATATTTTGATGATCATGACATCACAACTGAGAACATAATACTTTTTGATATAATTTTTTAATGTTGTTACTTTTACGTTTAGTATACCTCGAAGTAAAAGCAAATGGATCTATGAATAAAGTAAACTACAGATTCCACTACTGTTATTACGCAGTTAACCCAGATACACTTAAGTAAATGGTTGGTAAAAGAGGTCATTTCCCCATGGGTCAATTTACTTATAGGAAAATATACGCCTGTGTACATATTTTTAATTTAATTTGTTACTTTCTTGAATACATAGTTCTTAAGTATATGCAAACAAATAACATTCTTTATGTAACTCGACATTTATTGCTACTTTACTTCTGAGTAACCTTACTTTAATTATTATTAAAGCTAGGTTTGTCAGAAATAACTATGTTGGAACTTCTAATGCTATAGGTAAATTCACAAACATTAATTCTTTTTAACAGATGTTTTTCGTATCCCGTGCATTTAGTTTCCAATTACGTTGTTTGTTACTGATACACTTAAAAAAGTTTGGTTTTTTTAAACTTGGATGTTAGTATAAATGTCAGAAAGACAAATCTGTAATTAGAAATAGCATCCAAGATACCATACATACTACTCCAGGATAGACTTCGAGGAATAAATTTTTATTTTATTTTCATATACATTTTTAATTTTATAGTTTTAGTAAATTTTAATCTGCAAATATTGGCTCCAACTTTCATTCGTGATTTAATTCGAGATTTTATATCTCTTAACGGCTTGATTTGTAACGCTAATAGAGTAATATCGTTGGTTCAACGACACATAGTGGTAGGATTAATATGCAGGAATTAATCTTAGTGGGTACAGATAAATGTTAATGTGTAAATAACTAGGTGAAACAACATTTGTTATGGGCAGACAGTAGTACATATTGTCAGTTGAACGATTTACTCGTATGAGCACTTTCTTCTATAGAAAAGGGAAAATAAAATTAACTTATTGTGCATGTTCAATTTGGTACTAAAAAAACGTATATTTAGTAAGCTAAACAATTTTGCCGCACGAATGTCGTGTGGTAGCCGCGTAATAGAATCAATCTCCCCATCTCTTCTCATGGGACTTGTAACAGGCGACTAACTGCAGCACACTCTGTAGCTTAAAACATCTTACTGCGGTTGCAAGTCCACTTAAACCATATCTTACTTCCGAACGTGAATAAAACGACAACGTTACCCCTTTTGTGGGAAATATTTATGTTAGGTTCAGCTGTGGACAATATAAAATGATGAATATTCATCAATATAAAATGATAAGTTTTCTGCATGCTACCGCGGAGTATATGATAAATCTGCACTAAAATTTTCATCACATAACTTAAGCATATATACGTATCGAATGTATCACGATCAGATTGAAGTCGTTGTGAAGAAAGGCCAGTTCAAAAGTACTCGCAACCGACGAGCTTGAACTTTTACTAATTAAAGTAGAACAAGCGAAAAATGTGTGTCCGGATCGCAGCAAGCGGGAAGGGATGGTCTCTGCCTACCCCAATGGGAAAAAGACGTGGCTTTATATATGTAGAACATATTTCAAACAATGCAAACGCAGCCCTGAACTACGAAAGTGAAATGTTTTGTCATCGGTTAACTAAAATTCCAAAGAATTAGTGATCAGTGACTTTTTAAAATACGTACAACTTTAACAACAAAAACAAAAAAAAATATAAATTAATTCTTAATTGTATCATGAATAAAGATGCTTTGATATCATCTTAATATTCATAAAAAACTATTACGAAGGACGTTCACTCACCTGCAGATTACTTTATCAAATCAAAACATAGATAGATGTCATCATGTTTCAGTTGTAAAACGTACGAGTACATTCATGTTAAACTCAATGTGCGGCAGACTGTACAAATGGGGCGGCTGATTAAAAACAAACGCGAAATAAGTCCCTTGAGTCATGGCTTCGTTTAATGTTGCTCGGCAAATCTCGTTTTGTTATCTATTTTGGCACGTGTCGAACACACCGATACTAGCTTTATCCATCACCCTAGAAACTCTTTGATGTCAGATGATAAGGGAGGGCTATGTGTGTTACTGTAAAGGGTCCTCAGTTGCTTAATAGTGCGCAAACAAAATATAACATGAAGTTGAAATTTGAAAGACGTATGAAATTATATGGACAATATTAAACGGGCTATATTTAATATTGTTCACATAATTTCAAACTTAATTAATTATTTACTAACTCAACGCATCTTCAAAGTCATTCATTTCCACATAACACTACTAATAAGCAGGTCTAGGTCAGGTAAGAGAGTTTTTTTTTTATTGTATAAAGTGACGAAACGAGCAAAACGTTCACCTGATGGTAAGTGCAACGTCCATCCACAACAAATGCAGTGTCACACAAAATATTTCTGTGTCACCAAACTGCACCGGCGCGCCCTGTGACATCAGTTCTCAAGTCTCAAATGCCCAGTGATTACACTAGCTCACAGTGCTCTTTAAACCGAAACACAGTAATGCTTGCACACTACTGCTTCACGGCAGAATATCTGGCCCTGGGGGATCTACTAGCTAGACGGATTCCTGCATAGGAATCCTACCACCAGTAAGCTACCACCCCATCTCATCCCATGGGTATCATAAAAGTCGACAGAGGCAAAACGAAAACGGAGATGGGCAGCAACATATTCCTGGAGCATTTGAATAAATAACTGCGGTTTATTTATTGACCTGCCAAGTGTGGTCCACTATGGCAAATTCCCCCCAAACCGAGAGCTATTAGCTTTTGTGGCAATCTATGGGAGAGGCCAAGGTTCAGCAGTGGAGTATCGATAGGCTGAAACGACGAGCAGGTTTGCTTAAATCCCGGTGAAGGCATCACTTAAGTAACAATTTAATAGACAAATTGCAATGAAAGTGCTAATTTATCACGAGCTAAACATTGTGAGGTAAGCTGGAAACGGAAAAATAAAAATAACGGCGAAATCTTAAGACTTTTTAATTGCTATAATAGCTGCATTATCACGGCAAGTACAAGAAGAAAATGTATATAGATAGAGCCTAGATCCCGGGCTAAAAAAGTGGGACAATGTTCTTTTCATTGTTATAAGTCATCTAGATTCTAGGAAAGAGAGATTCAGTAATAATTTATATAAAAAGTAGTAAGTGTACCGATGTCACTTCGCTATCGTAATTAAAAGTGATTAATTTTACATTCAAAATACTTTTCCAGATCTTTTAACATGTTTAAAAAATAATTGTGAGCGATAAAATGCAAAATAAAATAAAGTGTCTAAACAAGCGCATTAGTATTTAAGAGGATTTTCTCAGGGTGTGTTAAAAAAGATTAACAGTCTTTATTGGCAGGGAAAGTAATTAAGTACATTAGAAGCTGCGGCGGTCGTTGTAGCGAGAATATTACGAGTAAATACATTAGTGCTACGTATATTAATTTACAGTTAGAGAGTTATAATAAACATATAATGTATATAAATACATTCTCCTTTATACGGGTAAAAGGCGTGACTATATTTATGTATGTTTTTTTATAAATGAATTTATAATGATAAAGTTTCTCTAGCATATTCATAACCGCCTATATACAGAGTGTATGCGCTGACTTCACATGCGATTCGAATCCGTCGTGGTAGGTACCACTCCTGGACCAGTTACTCTGCTGTAAAGCAGTAGTGTGCAAACATTACTGTGTTTCGGTCTGAAGGGTACTGACATCTGGTGTAATAATCACTGGGTCTCGAGGTGACGGTTGCAGTATAGTGCCACACAGAAATATTCTGGTTGCCGTCTTGGAGACACATCATTTGTTATGGGCACACGTTGCATTTACAGATGAATGTTTTGCTCGTCTCGTCACTTTCCCCTTAAAAAAGAGTTCAAATGTGTACTCTTTTCTTTTTCATTTATTTAATATAAATAACTGCAATACACGGCCGGTATGTCAAACACAACACAGACATTTAAAAATAACATCCATTTTTCCCATAAAAAATAAGAGAAGCGAGTAGCTGAAATTCTTTTTATTTTCACGGAAGCGGGATGATCGGTGGGGGAGAAGGAGAATATCCTTTAATTGCAATGCCGCGCGGCGGACACTAAAGTGATAAACATGAATAATGTTGCCCGATGTCCAAGACCAACTTTGTTTGCTTACTTTGTCACCTGAGCCCTCGCGATAAAACTGTGCAGAGTGAACGAGTGGTTTTGTTAAAACTTCGAATATTTGTGTATTTAAATTGAACGGCAATTTCTTTTTTATTTATACGTTGTCTTCTTGTTAAGTACGTTCTTTCTACCATCCAATTAACTTGAGATGATTGAAAGGTTATTTATTATTGTATATTTATGTATTATAAGTAAGAAGAACATAGTAAAGAAACGACCAAACCTGATGGTAAGCATAGCGAACACCCATAACAAATGCTGTATCACCCAGTTCATTTTTGAATGGCACCACACTGCGTTCGTCACCCTAGGACATAACTTCTATAGTCTCATCTGCTATTTTATATCATATATCCTTAAATACACATATAATATATTTACATCCTACCCATTCAGAGAAGCTTCTAAAATATCCATTGCTTTACAGAGGCATATTTTAAGACGGAAGGCTATGCCGCAATAACCGCGCCTAGTAGGGGGATTGACTACTACAGTAGATAAGATTTTATTAACCTGGAGACAATAGAAGTATGTGCGTAAAGAATTATCTTTTTATCGGTGTGTTATTTTTTAGAGGTCTCAAGTGTTTTTGAATTGTGGAGTTAAAGAAAACATCAGCTAAAGTAAAGAAAACTGTCAAGAATTTTTATCATCAACCCGTTTTCCAATTGCCTAGGTGCCAGGCGCTGTCATATACGAGTACATCCCATTCTTATGATAACGGAACGTGAGAAAGAAAATGTTCTTATTTGAATCCCATGATCAGTAAAAAGGTTTTTTGCCAATAATTAAACATATTCTGTAGTTATTAAAGATAAATTATGTAACATGCAATAGTAAAAAAAACGTATTTACTTAATTATTAATATTATTTAAAGACTGGTGATAGGCAGCAGCGTCTATGCTGCCCAGGGGTATGCTGCTGCGATCGTCATTCCGTCTAATTGTCGTGAAGATTCTGTTTCTGGCTGAGGTTCATGTTCAATTTTTTTTTTTATTAATTAAAGTGACGAAACGAGCAAAACGTTGACCTGATGGTAAGTGCAACGTTTACCCATAACAAATGCTGTGTCATCCAGAACATTTCTATGTGACACCACGCTGCGCTCGTCACCCAGAGACATCAGTTCTTAAGTCTCATATGCCCAGTGATTACGCTAGCTCTCAGTACCCTTCGAACCGAAACACAGTAATGTTTGCTCACTACTACTTCACGGCAGAATAACTGGCACTGGGGTGCTACTTACCTAGAAGGATTCCTGCATAGAAATCCTACCACCACTGATTTTCGGCTTTACTGCTTTTCGGCAGAAAAACTGACCCTGGGGTTGTACCTACCTGGACGGACGGACTTCCTGCATAGGAATCCTTCCACCGTATGATATATAAATACGATATGCATTTACGTTAAACTTTGAGATTATTTAGCGTTATTTCAATACAATACTAATAAGCTAGCACATACTCTTTGAGAACCTAACACAAATTATATTTATCTTAGTAATTGATATGGTTTTGCGTAATATTTTATATCAACAACGATGCCATCTAAATTTCTAAAATCATTTCAAAAGCTGTAACTTCGTCCATGCATTATGTATTCAGCTTTTGAAGCAACCATAATTCGATCGGAACGTCTTGCATGGTAAGCGTTGATAAAGCCAAGTTTAGTCGCATAAATGGATGAAGTTGGTCTTTGCACTAGGTTGCGTCCTTGTAAGCTAAGTAGTATAAAAAATAATAATCTACTGAGCGGATAAGATCTTAGTGGAATTGTTTATGGCTTTGGTATATTTAATACAATCAGGCGTAACTTTGCGGAAATCAATTATAATAGGGGAAGAAAGTCAATCACACTTGATAATGCCCCGTTTTGAGGTGAAACATATGGATGGACGTGGTCTCGAATTCAGTGGTATCTTGATTAGTGGCAGTGTTTGAGGGTATCTAATAGTGGTTACTAGTGGCGGTGTTAGTTTACTTGTAAGCGCTAGTGGCCAATAGGTGGTGCTTTCAAAACTAGGTAATATACAGTATTTTATATTTTGTATAACTTTGTTATTTTTAAAGTCGATTTAGACGACGAAGTTTTTTCTTGTTAATAACCAGAATATACCATCTACGTAGGATATAATGGAGAGAAGCTACCACATTTTTAAGTTCATGTATGCAAAGTAAAGCTTATGCGAGGATATATCGGAGGTAAACTGAAGTAACAACGGATAAAAGAAATAGTACCACACCCGAAAATCAATAATTTATTTATCAATAATTAGCCGATAGGTGTCCGGTAGGGTAGAATAGCACCCACCTCTTTCCTACCGAAGGATCAAAAAGCATTAATTTGTGTTTTCGCACAAATGGTGGCCCCGGCTGGGTATTGAACCTAGGACACGCTGTTTAAGTAAAGTTTAAGTTTGAGAAGTACATACGTAGATTAAGACACGTAGAGAGGATGGATGAAAGAAGATAGACGAAACAGATTTATGAGACGAGTGTAAATGGGCAAGCCGGCAAGGGTCGACGTACGCCAACATATCACGATCAGATCGAAGTCATTTTCAGGAAAGACCACATCAAAAGTACCCGCAACCGACGAGCAAAGCATGAAAACACTAATGAAAGTAGAAGAAGCGAAAGAGGTGTGGATGAATCAGGATGGATGACGAAGATGCGTCAGGATCGTAGCAAGTGGAAAGATGTGGTCTCTGCCTACCCTAATGGGAAAGAGGCCTGACTCTGTATATGTATGTACAAGATGTATTTACGGTTTATTACTCTGTTTTTCTTTTTTACAAAGATTTTCATCTTAATGTACACATTTGGACATTGTTCTTTTTTCTACATTTATTGTTTTCTCTCTAAATTCTGCATTCATATATATATGGAATAATTCGTTAGTAAGGTATGAAATTCCAAAAATTAGCAAGCAAAATTGTTGGGTTCTGTCCACTTGTTAACAATAAATGCAAAAGTTTATAAATAGTGAAGTACACGTATACTGCAGATAAACCAATGAAATGTCACCGGTTTACGCCAAATCTGGCGAAAGAATCTGTAAAAGCTATTCACTGATTTGAAATGGAGCCAGATTTGGAAGATTGTTTAGCAAATAAAAATAGCAAAATGAATTTAATAGCTGTCAAAAATATGTGTACATTTTTGGAGAAGAAATTCTTGTTTAATATACGGAATTAAAAGGAAACAGTTTGTACTCTGAACATATTAATAAAATTGAATTCACGGTTTAACGTCTTATAACGTCTAAAAACGGGCCCAAATATGACGATCGTAACTGAAGGAGTTATAAAATATTTTCTATTTCAGTACCGCCGTATACAGAGACACGCGGTTTGTAATAAAGGTTGATAATACAAATAACAGCTTTCTAGTAATAAGACTCTCTGAGCTAGGCCGCATAAGGACGGACAGGCGGACAAGGTGAAACTATAAGGGTTCCTTGTTGACTACGGAAGCCTTAAGTGGAATGCTAGTGTTTTTGTTCTGGAAGTAAGTGTCGGGAATAGCAAACCGTTTCACTGATGGTAAGTGCAACGTCCGCCAATAACAAATGCTGTGCCATTCAGAACTTTTCGGAGTGGTAACACACTGCGCTCGTCACTCTGAGAGATCAGTTTTGGAGTCTCATATGCCCAGTGATGAGACAAGTCTTTAGCGTCCTTCAAACCGAAGCACGGTTATGTTTGCACACAACTGCTTGACGGCAGAATAACTGACACTACGGTGGTATCAACGAAGACGATTCCTAGAGAACGGATCCATATGAATTCGGCCACCAGTAAAGTAGTAAAATGGCTCTTTCATGTTTATTGTCATAACCGCAAAGAGCTTCATCTAAAGTTACAAAAGTAATTAAAGTTTCTAGTCTTCTAACCATGAAAGTATGTAGAGTCTCAAATATCTTCCCTTCAGCTATAACAATCACATAATATCAAAAGAGATATCTCACTGTCCCATCTCCCATGACACGTGTACTGCTTAATAATACCAGCTTAATACATCACCCCTTGTATTAGTTGTGGATTAACAGTGGTTCAACTATTACAACATTCACAATGATAAAAAGTTTGTGCTGTAATCTAAAATAATTTACTGCCTACGTACTTCTAAAATTATAAGAACAGACTACGGAATTGCTGATTTAGGTTTTATCGATTGGTTGAATGGTTATACATTAAAATGTATAAAGACACTAAATATTTTAACGTAAAGTTTGATATAAAAAAATAAAGAGTACACTAGCATGGGTAAAGTTAATACGCCGCCGAAGACGTCTGTCAGTGCCACCGAACGGACGTAATCATTTTTGATTATTTTTATGTTGTTTTGGAAAAGGTTTAGTAACATAAAATTTAGCAATGTAAGCTTTATATGTTTAAACAAATTATCAGATTCACATTATTTTTTAGAACAGACGGATAAATAATTAAGATCTAATAGAAAGTAAGATTAAAAGCTTTTAATCCATTTATAATATACAATGTGAAATTCATCTGAAATGATACAATTACATCAAGACTATCAATTAATGAATCAATTAATCAATGTATTCTTTCTTGTACACCAAATACAGAAATAGGCAAGATAAAGTTAATATTTACGTAGTCAATTGTGGTAAACTGAATAATTTCGTGACTTGGGTCTGAATGACATCAACTTGAAAACCATCATAATAATTTGAGCGCTTTTATAATTAAACATAATTACTCGTACAAGAAAATAAATCTATAATATTTATAGAGAAATATGAATTATCTTTTGGCTATACGCGTACATTCATAAATTTTATGGTTCGTTAACCACCCCAGAGCCAGCTATTCAGTCGTGAAGCAGTCGTGTGCAAACATTACTATTTTTCGGTTTGAAGGGCACTGATAGCAGGCGTAATTACTGGGCATATGAGACTCAAGAACTGATGTCTCAAGTTGACTGGCGCAGTGTGGCGTCACACGGAAATTGGGAAAATCAAATTTGTTATGGGCAGACGTTGCACTTACCATCAGGTAAACATTTTTCTCGTTTCGTCACTTTCTCCAATAAAGAAATAACTTTCCATAAAAATAAAAATAAAACACATAATACAATTTAAAAGGTAAAAATCTATACATTTCTCGAAGGTGTTTTTTGTCGATATGAAATATCTCCGTCAATACTTTATCAAAATTAATGCTTGGTACGCCATTTTTTTAATTAATTTTCACATTAATGACGAAAAATAAGTAAATGCCTTAAATTACTCTTTGCCTTGAAGAGGTAGAATTAATTAATTTAATTTTCGAAGGCGCCCTGTTCATCATCATTAATTCTGATTCTGATTAGCCAGTAATTCTTATTAATAAAGATAGAACGTATCATAATGTATTTTCTTAAATCAAATGTGGCAATAACGCCAGTGAAGAGAATCTTCCAAAATTATAGTAAATTAGTTTTTGTATTATAGGCAATTATTGAATTTCAACATAGCAAATAATATTCGCTCCATCTGAGACAAAGTTAATTTCATTTATTTCCTCTTTCCGGTGTCCATTAGGATAAAAGTGTCACTTATGGGTCCGTAAAATGACACATAACTGACACTGTGAATTAAGTATCAGATAGATTGAATAAGAATATCAATAATATTTGGCGTTAATAAGATCCATAACATAGTTTTTTTGCAATTACTGTGTATTCGATAAATTGAAGTAAATTCTTTATCTAATAATACTAATCGATAAAGTTAAAACATTATTTATTAATATTCAATATGTTTACATGTGTTTTTGCAGCATTGCAAAGATTAAGAAAGTCAAATATAATCCTTGTAATAGATTTTAATGTAATATATTGTAATATGTAATAGATTATAATATGAATAGATGTAATATATTGTAATATGAATAGATGTAATATATTGTAATGTAATAGATTGTAATAGATTTCGTAAGAAAATACTTAAAAAATGAGTATATAATCATTAATATATCAATTATCTTATCACTTCTAATGAGGTCGAATAGAAACAATTAGTCTTTAAAACATATTTGTATTTATTACCGATGACATAATTCTTTTTCGGTGAAGGTTGTATTAAAATTATGGAAAACTGTAATAAAGTCTTGATTTTAAAATGAACATATTGGTAGAGTAGTCACCACAGAATTTGCGAAGACGTTTTGAGTTACCGCTTCTGCAAATTGTATCTATAGCTCCATTTTCCCCAGGCCTATTTAAAAAACTTTTCCGCTTCATTTCAATTTCGAGTTTGTTAGGTGGGTCTTAAAAAATTAAGATTGCTTATTATAACAGTAATAGTACTCGTACTGGATGAACGCTAAATTATATTGAAATTCCAAATATTCCGAATGAATTCAGACTTAAAAATTAAACCAAAATCAGTTTTATTATGTAAAAATTAATAAAAAAGAAATAATTTAATTTCCCGTTTATACACTACATGTACTCGTATGTTATTTTAGTACATTATCTGTGCTTTGCCTTTGAAGCAGCGATAACTGAATTGAGGAGAAACCTTACAGAGTACTCTGTAGTTTAGTCAAGTTTCGGAACCATCTGCCAATAGACGAAGTTTGTGTAATCTCTTTATGTTTGTTGCTTATAACTAGTACTATACGAAGTAAATCAATTAAAGAATTAATAATGAAAACTGGTATTCAGCGTAAGTATTATTATTATCTTTATCCTGATATATACATTTTTGGTGATGTAATTGCTGTTAGCCCTCTCGGCTTTTACAGCTTCATTGGATACTATTTTCCTGATAATAGTCCACTGCTGGACATAGACAGCTTTCAAATGTAAGATTTGCCGTCATCAAAAAGCGTGGCAGGCGAATTTATGGTAGCGGTACCTCGTATTTTCTGGTCTGTGCTTTTTGAACCTGGAAATATTTCGAGAAACATTTTTTTTATTTCAGAAAGAAACGAAAAGAGCAAAACGTTCACCAGATGGTTAGTGCAACGTCCGCCTTTAACAAATACTGTATCACCCAGAACATTTCTGTGTGACACCACACTGAGTCGTCACAGTTCTTAAGTCTCATATGCCCAGTGATTACACTAGCTTTTAGTGCCACTCAAACAGAAAGACACTAATGTTTCCATACTACTGTTTCACTGTAGAACAACTGGCATGGTGAAACCTACCTAGACGGATTCCTAAATGGAAATCCCACTACCAGTACATTCCATTAATTCACTCTTACGACACCCACGAGACCAGAGGGGAAGAGAATAATAAAATTAATAATAACCTTAAATCTGTACACTTAGCTACATGTATCTTATTAAATCTGAAGTCTGCGGTAGAATGAACTGTGCTACAGGCTTTAGGTTCTTCCCAACTATATGTTACGTTACAGTTTTAATAATACTAGGTGTAAGTGTGTGTGTGAGTGGGTGTGCGTGTATATTGATGTGTGTGGATGTGTATGTACGTATGTGCGTGTGTTTGATTGTATGCGTGTTTATGTGCGTGTGTGAGTTTAGAGTAGGTGAACTGTGTTATATGACTACAAGTAATAAATTTTCGGTAGTATAGTAATCAAGCTCTTTAAGTTTACTTGCAAGAATCTTTTGAAATACATGATTTGCACGTGTTATTACTACTTTTACATATTTTTTGTACAACTTATTGTATATCGTCGGAACATAATATTCGTAGCATCTGCTACCAAACACGGTGTTATATTTTGGCACAGGTGCACGCACAACCCGTTTGTCACATTGCGGAAGTGATGGCAGAATGTGGCGATGCAATTTACATAGGCACCGGTAAATAAATAATTTTCTAACTGATAGGACTTCACATTGTTTGTAAAGATCTATAGAAGAATGTCTAAATGGAAGTCTGTTCATGACTTTTAATACTGCGCGCTGTGCACGTTCCACTTCGATAAGGTAGGACTTAGCTGCACCACCCCAAACCCTAATGCAATAAGAAGTTATACTCTCACACAATGATTTATATGTCAGAACAAGGATATCGCGGCTGGCTACATCACGCAAATTTTTGAAAACGTAAATGAACTTTCTTAATCTAGTAGCGACTCCCGACGTTTGTTGAATCTGTCATCTAATATGACACCTAAATATTTTATATTGTTAACTCGGGTTAACATGTTATATTGACAATATGCAGGGCAGCTGGCTTTTCTATTGCATGGGTACGTATGTAGTTGTATTTTAAAGTTTTCAGTGGGTCTGGTGCGAGCTGATATGTTGAAACAGACATATTTTGTCTTGGTGGCATTAACTGAAAGTATGCTATTTTATAGCCAAGCTGTCACCCCACTCTTTTCATCTTCAGCGACAGAACGCACCATTCTCCAAGTCAGTCCATGAAATAATAAGACTATGTCATCCGCAAACATGGTTATGTCAGTTCCATTCAACCTTAAGCTCGACAGTTCATTTACATATATAATAAACAGTGTCGGGCCGAGGGTACTGCCCTGCCGTATTCCATATGAACATAAACTGCTATTATTTAAGTGGCCGTTTACTTTGACCATCTGCGATCTGCCTGTTAAGTAGGCACTCTTATTCCCATGTTTTTCATTATTGACAAAAGAATGGGAATTGATACCGTATCAAATGCCTTCTGTAGGTCTAAAACATAACATAAACGTAAAACACCGAGACATCTTTCATTGTTGTCCAGGTAGGATCGTACTTTCGAGGTTAAGTTTAGAACAGAAATCTCAGCGGACATTCCTCTCCTAAATCCACATTGTTGCGAACTAACCATGTTAAATTTCTCTAGGTATGTTATTAATCTATTATTAACTATCTTTTCTGTTATTTTTGATAGGGTCGAAATAAATGAAATTGGTCTATAATTACCTGGTAGTTTTTAATGCCTGCTTTGTACATAGCGGATACTATGGCTTTTTTAAAAGCCTCTGGAAATACAGCTGTTTCTAAACTAAGATTAATTAAATGCATAATTGGTGTTACTATATAGAAATAAATTTCTTTTAGCAAATTAGTTGATATTCCATCCCACCTCGGCGCACAATTTGATTTTAAGCTAAGTATTGTTATAAACATTTCAGAACAATCCGTCGGTAAAAATGTAAATGAGTTAGAGGGATAGGTTAGCGAGGAAGCTTTCTTAGCTAAGTCATTTTCTGTTAGTCCTAACTTAGTCAGAGTATCTTCTGCCAAAACATGACCTATCGAAGTGAAATATCTATTAACTTCATCAAGCGAGTCAGTAATATTAGTTTTGTTATTAAGGAGCTCACTGGGTGCTGTTATACTTTTATTTAAGTTGCAAACAACTTTTATTAGGTTCCAAGTATTTTTATTATTACCTGCATTTTGCTTAAATTGGTTTTCAAAGTACTGTTATTTGGCTGATTTTATCAGATATTAGAGAAAAAATATTTTAAGATTTACGTCATCAGGGGCAGCTTCATACTGTTTATGTAATTTATTTCTCCTCTTAATAGACCTCACAAGTCCGGGTGTAATCCAGGGTTTTATACATTGCTTCCTATGCGATATCTTAATAGTCCTACTGTTATTATGAATTAATGACTGTATTTTAGACACTAAATGATTAGCTGCTACATTTACATCTGTAATCTGGTAATACTCAGTCCAGTTTTCTTCAGCTAATTGTTGTTTGATCATGTTAGTCGATTTTCATTTTTGATATTTTGGGTGCCCCTTTAGAGTTTTTTGAGTTATTTAAAATTAAAAGAATAGGTGAATGGTCTGTCAGATGATCAAATACTACCGTTTGCCATTTTAAGAGTATTTTAACCATAACATGATCAATGCATGTGTTATTACGGGTAGGTTTGTCTATGCCTTGCAAAAAACCATAGTACGCCATTAGACCCAAATAATGTGCACCATAAAGAGTGATGTTCCCAGGAAGAATATTTATATTAATATCGAAGAAGAATGTAAAAAATGTTAACATCGTTGTAGGCCACAGACACTGCTAATACAGGCCTACCCCATAGATTGCTACAAAACATAGTCGGGAGCCATCTAAATCCATTGACTTCCTATAAATGGTACAGATCGTCGCTCCACCTAGTGTAAGCTAGTCTTACACTGACTCCCCAACGGTTATCGTAATATATAAGTTATTTTTTCAAAATTGATATAAATAAGAGTTATTAATTTGTCCATGTTAAAATATAATTATTACTCTCAGATTATGTTATTTGTTTTGTATTGGCGATTTTATAATTATTTATGAAAGCTTAGATCAAAATAATTTCTTATACTACTTTTTGATTTGTAATATTATACCTGTATTATTAATCATGTGTATACTGGATAATATAAAAGAATATAATTATTAGTCCCGCATTTAGTTCTTTTTTCTTTTAACGATTTAAGATTCCTATATGAAAGATTACATTAAAATAAAAAAAATCAACGCAATAGTCTTTCTCTTTAGTGATCGCGGTATTTATAGCCAATAATATTGTACTAATGCCAATAAATCACTTAATTCACTCTGTAATCATATTATAAATTATCACTGTGAAAGACTGAATAACTCGAGAACTACTGTATCGACTAAAAAAAATTCTTCTGGTATTAGGAAGCAACACTATTTAACATGGATATATGAGTAGATCCTTGTTAGATGTTAGATTAAATAAAATATATTAGAAAAACATAACACATGGCCAAGCGGATGGCGTCACGTTAGATGCAGCAATGACGTTCAAATCGGCGTGATAATGTCCGAGATAGAGGAGCCTTCATCACAGGTTGCATACAACCACTAGTATGCTCCCCTTTTACAAAATGTGCTTACGACACAAGTTACGTACGAATACTACAAGACTTGTATAATACCAATGATTGCCTATGCAAGCGTCGCTTTCGCACAAACGAGGGGCACTCAGGTAAATAGACTGCAAATACTGCAAAATAGATTTAGACGTAAAGTCACCGGAGTTTGGTGGTTCCAACGGTATATAGACATTCACAGAGACTGTGAAATTCCGTTAATCTCTAAACACTTCAAGGAAATCTTGCGGCGATTCTTCGATAGAGCCGCACTCTATTCAAATCCACTGGTGGTAGACGCAGCCAGTTGCCGACCCAATAGAAACGTGACTCTGTACTACGCCTGCGAAACCTGCTCGAAGACCCTGATGTCTCGGCACCCTCAGATCGCAATACGGTCAGTCACGATTCTAACACTGTACACGAAGTTACAATTATTAGAAACACACGACAAGGGAGCACCGCCGCGCCGTAGACCGCGGCGCGCTATGGCCAACAAGGCGTATACACGATAAACCCGGGTTTCAGGGCGGTTCTTACCGCCCAGTTACCGATATAAAAAGTTGACAGCCCTCAAGAAGGTCCGCACCTTCCTCAGACGGTCAATAGATGACTTATATTCTAAGGAATATATTATAAGACTATGTCACGAGACATACGTTACGTGAAGCGCGAGAGTGACATGACTGTATGATGAATAATTTTATTTTCTTTAAACGAACGGTGTCCCGCAGTAGGACTTTTTCTGTATTGCGTACCCGTTTTACAGACATAAACATGCGTGCATTCACATGCACAACGCAACCAGACCCGAAAACCAACAATTTGTGTTTTAGAACAATGTTAGTTAGTCAATTAGCCCCGGCTGAGATTCGAACCTAGGACCCGTGGAGTAGAAGTCAGGTACTCTAACGACTAGGCCAAAGGACAACAACATAAACACATAAATAAAGTTAATATTGTTTATTCTGGTTAGGTAGTCTTAGTCGATTAAGCTCGCGGGCCCTTGATCCACGAGCTCAGTTGTCTGATGAATCTGTAAAAGTCAAAAAAGGCTAATAGCGAAAACTGTATCTGTAAAATATGTAAATATATATATATATATATATAAAGTAATTAGACAATTATCTATGTTTAATTCGAATGTTTTGAATATACAGTAATGTTGTCTCTGAAATACTTGCTGTAAGTTACTGCTACAATTTGTAAGTGTGCTAAAGCGGTACCGTTAACTTAAAGTTAAATTGGAACACCCCACAACAAATTTAGATGTTGTTGTTCAGTATATATACACAGTATGTTGTACAGTTGTACAGTATAAAGTGTATTATTGCATCTTGACAACTGCGTAGCCTAGTGGGCAGGGTACCCGACTTACCGACGCCGCGGATACTGGGTTCCAATCCCAGCCGGAGTCAATATTTGGGCAAAACATAAATTGTTGGTTTTTAGGTACGGTTGTATTTTGGCTGTCCTCGTATATCTAACACTGCATCCTTGCCTATCTCCGATCATCAAGGGTACATCGGCCACGGGCAAATTAGGATTTTTTTTTCGATAAAGTGACGAGACGAGCTAAACGTTCACCTGGTGGTAAGTGCAACATCTGCCTTTTACAAATGCTATGTCACCCAGAACATTTATGTGTGGCACTACACTGCACTAGCTCTCAGTGCCCTTCAGACCGAAACATTATAATCTTTACTCATGACAGAATAACTGGCCCTGCGGTTGTACCTACCTATGAATCTCTGCGTAGGAATTCTACCACCCATAAAAATAAATACGAAGGACTCGACGTTGTGAGAGACTGGTACATTAGATAGGTTATAGAAATGTGACATAGATATTCTAAAATAATATGAAAATATTTGATAAACTCATGTTTTTAATGAAACAACTTATGTTTGAAAAGTGATTTTTTTAAACACACAATTATAATAGCTTGTGAATAATTTTGGTCAAGTATAACATCAATTTCAAATTTGTAGCTATGAATCACTCGATAGCCATTTGTATCATCCAAAACATTAATCGTACGGCAACATTTGTCACTTGGTCCTTCATCCTTAATTACCACAGAATTGCCTGTAAATAGAGACATCAAGAATATTTATCAAGTATTAGTTGAGTTAAAAAAGATAACGTCGTTATTGGTGCAGATTTTTAAGAGTTTTTTACTGGTGGTAGGATTCCTGTGCAGGAATCCGTCTAGGTAGGTACCACCCCAGGGCCAGTTATTCTCCCTTGAAGCAGTAGTGAGCAAACATTACGGTTGCGGTTTGATGGGCACTGTGATCTAGTGTAGTCACTGGGCATATGAGTCTTAAGAACTGATGTCTCAGGGTAATGGGCGCAGTGTGGTGTCACACAGAAATGTTCTGGGTGACATAGGCAGACGTTGCACTTACCATCAGTTGAACGTTTTACTCATTTCGTCACCTTATCTAATAAAAAAGTAGCTAAGTATAGCCCTTATTCTGCATAAGGCAGAAGCTATGTTTAGGGACTATCTTTTACAGTGGACTTCTGCAAACCCACGACAATTGTTTTTATTAATTATTTTTATTATTATTGTATCTCAGCATTTGCTATGGGCAGAAATTGAACTTACCATCAGGTGAACATTTTGCTCGTTTCATAACTTTTATCCAATAAAAAAAAAAAACACAGTTATTTGAAGAGTCTGTCTAATTATTACAGAAAATGATGTCCTCCTGACCGATTTTCAACCATGGCAACTTCATGACAACTTCTAAATATAGTAAGAAGCTTTCAAATGCGTAGGAGATACTACAGTGCCACTAGTGTATGCGCCAACACAGAGACACTCAGTCGTCCTAACGCTCATGCGATAAGATAGTTGTTAGGGTAATCGGGAAATTAGGGTCAAGGGGATAACCTCAACACAACCAGATGTTGGCTCCGACTGGGATTCGAAAGCAGGACCTACAGCTTAGAACACCGCAGAAGGCCACGCCGTCGTCACTGTAAAATATAACGAGTTATTTAATCTGAACATTTAATGCTTAGATTAAAACTACATGAAATTTTAATTTTAAGACATCGTATATAATCTCAGAAATAAAGCCCGCTAAAAACTTAAACTCGCCCCTGTAAAGTTTTTTAATGACAAAGTCCGATTGCTCAACTTACCGCTGTTTTGAAAAGAAATTCTAAAGTTTGTTATGTAACCCCAAGTTTTAATTTTTTTGCTTCTTGGCTTGCCGGAATACTTTTAGTACGTATAAACGTCACTATTGTTCATTAGGTTTTTAAAGGTGTACCTACCTAAGTAGTTTTTTAGGTTTAATTAACAAAAGACGTGTTGTTTGTTGTATGATAATAATAATTCAATAACGAACAGAACAAAATTTAAAATGTCGAATTTTGAAGAAGCATGCACAAGCACCTACATCACTACAACCACTAGGCAGTACAAACCGCTGAAGTTGAGAACACGACACGTGTTTCGCCTTTGAACGAGCAATTGATAGTAATATATGACTGTGTTTTTTTTTTAATAGCGAAAACAATAATACTCTGCCTCGTCCCCACCTGGTCACATCCGTTGAAACGCCTGGATCGATGATATAGAAGAAAGGATCGAAAGAAAGTCTTACTCCACATTCAAAACAAGTTGTGTGTTGTTGTGGTTGAACAGGTTTGCATTGCCCACTATGACGATTCACCAATTATTGTTTTTCTCGATATTATATTAAAGTTAGAAAGGCTTTGAAAGCTTTTAACAGCAAGCAGATTATTACATTCAGTTTATTGGTATTTAATCTAGTTTATGGAACAATATCAACGAATGAAAAATTATAATAATGGATATAATTCAATCACTGGTTCATTTGAGTTTTAACACCTCAATTAACATATACAATTCCTTGCCTTAGTCTTGTTTCTGTTGAAGTTGCTTGAGTAAATGGTTTCCATACTCGATGCTCAGTCAATGCTTCGATGCTTTAATGTATTCCGCCTTGGAACCAGCTATAATTTAATTGGATCTCCTCCTTGTATGGTCGCAATAGCTTATCCGAATTTCGAATTTATCCATTTTCAATGGAGGAACTTTGTAATTAATATACTAAAGTTTGGTCACGTAAATGTTTATGTCGTCAGAAAACAAGCGTTAAACTTAGTAATAACTACTTAGTAATGATTTCTATATACGTTTCTTAGTAAATAGCCATAAAAGGTAAGGTTAGTTAATTAAAACTTTATTGCTAAAACTTTAAATGAAAAGTTAACAAAGAGCGAACTTAATGCATATAAGCATTCTCTACCAGCAATCCCATGGTGCAGTGAGAACTTTTTTTTATCAAGAATAATCATTACACGTGCTAACATACATACATATACACAAATATTATAACTTACAAACACATATAATTTTGTTTATATACATACTCACAAATAAGTATATATATACATATATACACACATATGCTAATTAATTCTAATGATAATAAATTATTGAAGTAGTTATAACCGATTTCATTAAATACTCACGAATCTACCTTTTGAAGGCATTTACTGGTAGTTTTTCTGACGTCATCCTCTCCCGAAAGAAGTAATTGATCGAGCCGTGGTTCGGCCCTCTAGGGCGCTCTCGAGTCAGTCTACTTACGCGCACAGGGTAACAGTCCAAGTCGAGGTCCCCTCTCGGGGGCCCTTGCGCTAGTTACCCATTATTAGGGCCACCTTTCAATCCGGCGAAGCTGTGAAAGCCTTCGGGCTAACAGTGACCATCAGTCATAAAAAAACACATTTCCAGCGAACAAGCGGGCGCGATGTGATATCGCTATAGTTAAATTTTGCCCATTTTGCCACCGCGCCCTCGCTTTCAATGTGAGGAGAGGGCTTAGAATGCGTGGATGCGGCATTTACCGCTACGCTGGTTTTCTACGGTTTGATGGACTTCACTTATACTTTGAATTATATTATTCCCGAGACTGCAGATGTGCTACGACAATCTTTTCTTTTTTCTCACAAAATTCTAATGTTGCGCTCATTGATTTGTATATTTTGTATATATAACATTGGTTGCGTAGTATGTCCTAACAGTATTTTTTTCGCGGGGATCGAACCAATAGAAGGCGCAGAAGCCAATAGCTTTGCCACTGGATAAACTGAACCCACGATATCTCTTTGGTAAATATACTAAACATTAATTCACTTTTCCAAATTGCTAAAGTACAGTTCCGGTGAAGTTATTCGCTTATTTGAAATAGTGTCTAATTTATTTTATTGTTTAAAAAATAAAAGGTACACTTTATCTTCAAAATATTGTTTTAAAATAGCTTACTTTTTAGAATTAGATAGATGTGTCAAGACAATAGACGTTCCTACATATTTAACAAAATAAGAAACAAAAAACTTAAACTTTATTATATTATTTACTTTAAAAACTGAACTATAATAGCTCAGCGGCCGGGCGTTTGCCTTAAATTTCCCAGTGCGGGAGATCTCGGTTGAATTCTTGGTACCAGAACCTCTAAAATGGTTCTTGCAATTTTAAGTGGTGATTGACGTTGCCAGCGGTAAAGGAAAACGTCTTGAGAAAACCTGTATGTCTGAGGAATTGAATTATTTCAAGTACACGTGAAGATTGCCAACCCGTATTGGACTAGAACAGCGGACTCTTCCCACCTCTAAAACCCTCTCAGAAATAAGAAGAGGCCTGTACTCAGCAGCGTTACTGTACTTTCTTTATTGAAAACAAAAATAAATATTTATCATCTTTGAAAAATAGTTGCATAACACTGAAAATTAGGAAATTTAAATAAAATATAAAAAACGTTATTTGAATTCAAAGAATCCATTACCCAATCTTGCTCAATTTGAGACGTAAAATATGACAATATAGTAAATCAATCTGGGAATCGTGAACAACATTTTCTTGAGCCCAAAACACCTTGTACATTTACATGGGTACATACATTTTCCGGGGTAAAGTGTGGTAATCCGGAAAATGCACGTTTTCAATATGAGGAGAGTAGATACGTAATGGTTAAGTAGGATTGTATAGAGAGTAGGTCCTGAAACAACATATATATTTAAAACAGTTTTTGTCCGGGAAATTGCACAGTTCCTGGAGGATTTGAATTTAGTAGAAATTTAATTTAATTTCGTGTCTGGGTGCTTACTGTATCTATATGTAAAAAGTATGTAGGGAAAAAATAATAACGTCATACATGCTAAATATTAATATTAAGCTCCGTAATGGTTACGAGATATGGGATATTGTCGGTTACACGCTATTCCTCACTACGGAACTCTTCTCTCTTTTTGTAGGTGGTTCGACACACATTCGGTTTTTATGGCAACATATTGTATATGTTAATTATACAATGACCTAAGCTATACTTAGTACTTTTGAACTCAGCTATTTTGAAAGTGGTACTAGGGAAAATAAAGGAGTATTTTTATTAGACACAGTCATCGAAACAAAAATTCGGTATATATAGAGTTTCTAAACTCTCAGGAATTGTGATTGTGCGTTGCCCGGTGTGCACTCGCATAAGCGTCAATTAAAATTAGGTATACCGCTCATGCTTTTGCGGATAATAAATGAGCCGCGATTACGTAAGGGGATGAGACTTCGAAACATACAACTTGTGCAATACATAATCAAAAAGGTGAAAGTGTAGTCATCCCTTGGATCTTTATTTCCCACTGACCTCCCCCCTCCCATAAATTTAAAAGACTGCAGTTTATTTTCAAAGTCCGGCGGGGGCGCCCCGGTGTCAACTACTTCCATTTGATCGCTTTCAACAAAGAGCGGCTCGAATCGTGGTCGTCGCCACGTTCTATCTGATCGGCTTGATCCACCACTGGCTTTACGAAGAGATTGTAACGATTTACTATCTGTAATTACGTATTTTTACGTTTTAGAAAGATTTAAGAAAATTTTTAAAAAAGTGGTCCAAAAAAGTTGGGAAAATATATATGAGAACCAATCCCACTAGTGAAATTTCATATTTTTCAATTTAATTCTTCTTGGCATAATATTACATAAATAAGTGCCTAAAGTTTATTTTAAAACCTAAAAAATATATCCAAGAGACCTTATCTTTTGAAGTACTATACAAGTTAATTAAAAATATTACAGTATAACATTAACTTTATTTGTATGGAAAATACTCTATATAGCAATTCATAATAAGAAAGTGTTCGTGCATTTAAAATTTACAATCCTATCTCTACAACTGGAAAGTGATCTTAAAATAAGAGAGTGTTCGCGTATAGCTATAAGTCCGAGGCTGGAGTACCGCGCGAAGGGGCATACCTGACAGTTTATATACTATAGGTATGAGGGTCGAACAGGACTCTTTACAGTATCAAGTTGCTTAGTGCTAATGTTCCATAAGAAAATAAAGTGTATGATAAAAAAGGTCTATCATTGAAGGTCTCTTGTAAGAAATGATATAATATTATAAAGATAGAGTAGATTATACTTTCATACCATTTCATCAGTGAGGTTGTGGCTATTAGCATTTCGGTGCTGGAGCTTACTCTTTCGCCCCATGTCTTAGGGCGTCAGTTCTATGATACATGGTCTAACACCGGCGCCTTGGTGGGTTGCTACTATGTCGTCGTCGTCGTCGTTTCAGCCTATCAATAGTCCACTGCTGAACATAGACCTCCCCCATAGATTGCCACAAAAGTTTGTAGCTCTCGTTTTGGGGGGATTTTGCCATAGTTGCCACGCTTGGCAGACGGGTTGGCAACCGCAGTTTATTTATACAGATGTTCCAGCAAGATGCTGCTGCCCATCTCCTGTTTTTCACTTTCCCTCTGTCGACTTTTACGACACCCACGGGATGAGATGGGGTGGTAGATTCTCTTAGGCCGCTACCACACGGCTACTATGACACGTTGGTAATTTTAGTTAGACAACTTTTGTAAAAGTCGATATTTATCATATTGGTGTGTTGTGAGGAGGCACCATCTATGTGATAGTCACGATAATACTTACTACTATCGTGGTATTGTGTTTTAGTGACGGTTATATGAATGAGTTGCGTCTGATTCAATACGACTTATGATTCAGGTTGACGGAGGTTTTTGCAGAAGTTTAGATGTTTGCTAAGATCGTATAGAGGCCCTTGTGTTGGCATATGTCTGGCGATAGTCGTATTGATGCCTGTTGCACCTGTGGCAATGCGTCTTCGTGGCAGTTGCTTAGATATCGATAGTATAATGGTTGCGTCTACGATATTGCAGACGAGACTGCAGACTGTCTGCCTTCCAATGTGTTGAATAACAACAATATTAAATAAACCTCTGAGTAAATACCTACAAATGAATGATAACTGGAAACTTGGTGGTGGGTGAGACAAACTTGATCGAAATATATAATACTCACAGTCAGTAACACAAACCCATTTTGACGATTATAATAAAATGCTGACTGCCTGATGGCTTATTGATAATTATAAATGATAAAGAATGGCAAAATACATCATTACAATGGTTGGTGGAGCTAATGCGTCTACATCATGTCATGCGGATGGTAGCTGGCGGGAGGAGACTCTCAAGGCTGCAGCCGAAAGCCTTGCAACGTCGGACCCCATTCCCTTGAAATGAGCAGTAGACTCACGTCGTGCTCTGCTGGCAAATTGCCGTGCTGACCTTGTACTGGATGTTGATGCCCACACACTAGACAATCATAAACATCTGCAGTTGCAGCGGTCTGGCGAAGTGGTGGCGCGTACGGATGGTTTATTTGTTATTGGGCCAGGTGCTCATAATTATTCAACTTGTGCCAAATCCGTACGACGTACATTCACGAAGACTGGACTTTATACTTGTATGATGAAAACACGCATTGACATGCGAGTCTTCGGTCGAAGTTTGTGCTTACGCACTAGCAAGAGTCCAAGCCCTCTTTTTGCTGGTTCGCCAGTGTTGCTGTGGACTACGGTCCTTGTTCCTGGCTTCGTGTCTGTGTCGGTGGGAGCGCTTGAGATGGACGGCGCTCACCGCACACGGCGGGCCGCCGTGTGCCTTCCCCACATTTTTTTAAACAAAAATGTTGGGGGAGCGATAGCTTGTAGCGGGTTATTAATAATTTAATGTAAATCTTATACAAGTGTGGAATACAAATCTCCTTGTATTAGATATTTTGATAAATAAACATTGTGAACCCCTTACAAGAGTTTGTGGATTAGTAATTAATTAGTATTCGTATACTGTCTTAGACTAGCAGCTTCTCTAGTGAATAAACATCTTTTCATGATACAACTAAAAGATCACAATCTATTAAATCACAATTTATTAAAATATATCATTGAAATGGCCTAGAATGAAATAACCTTTAGAAATAATCTTGAAAAAGATTAAGTCTATTTTTTGGTCACGAAATTAATTTTATCAACGTGAAAGTTGAATAGTTACAAGATGTTGCATCTCTTTGCATTTTTTATAGGATCTACCATGAGGACTGTTCCGTGGAATTGTTCGGATTAATTGCAGCCGCTGATTTTCACCATCGCACTTTTCGGCACAGCGCAAAATTCCATCGTTACCACCTTGATATTTGGCATTCCAGCACAGTGCATTTTCGCGAAATTTTCTGCCACGCACAAGCACTTTATGGAATCTGCTGCCGCCAGCGGTTTTTCCGGACCGATACGACTTAAGGACCTTCAAGAAAAGAGCCTATTCCTTTCTCAAAGGCCGGCAACGCATCTGCTATTCGTCTGGTATTGTAGGTGTTCATGGGCGGCGGTGATCACTTACCATCACGTGAGCCGCTTGCTCTTTTGCCCCCCTCTTCCATATAAAAAAAACATTGCAGGTATCATGGGTGCACCTGTAAATATCATGATTTTCCCGTGTGTGTATAGACACATATAGATGTACCAGTGTTCGTGAGTGCCTTATACCCTAAATTTTCACGTATTAGCGACAAACGAATACTAAATTTTTACAGTAGAATCCTAATATAATGCTCTGTTTGTAACCTTTTCACCATCCAACCGCCGAACCGATCTTGACGAAATCTGGCACAGAGATGGCTTGCATCTTGGGGACGGACACTGGATACTTTTTATCTAGGAAAATCGAATCGTTCCCACGCGATATTTAAAAAACCTATATTCACGCGGACGAAGTCACGGGCTTCAGCAAGTATTTTATATTTGGTTAAATTACATACATTTTTTTTTAATTCTTTCTGATATTCGTTTCCACCTAACTTGGCATACGACATTTCATATACGAGAATCCTAAAGTAATGCTCTGTCAAAAACTGTTTCAGTATAACGAGCTAACATGTTGAAGTTTTCCCGACTGATTATCTTGTAGGATCAATAATGCCATTGTCTTTAAGCGCGTCTTAAAGCGAATCTGTCAGATTAAAATCTTTATTTAAAAAGCGCGAAATGTAGCTTATATTAAAAATATCGTTCATTAAATGATAAAAACAACTGCTACAAACAAAATATAACAAAGCCTCATTCTTAGTCAAACAAGGCAGCAATTTTATGACCTTAATTAGAAA
Source organism: Luehdorfia chinensis (assembly GCA_019845155.1). Taxonomy (NCBI): domain Eukaryota; kingdom Metazoa; phylum Arthropoda; class Insecta; order Lepidoptera; family Papilionidae; genus Luehdorfia; species Luehdorfia chinensis. Next base: position 473,739 of record JAHVAK010000022.1, read on the forward strand.
ACATTTCTGCCATAATAAAAAGAAATAGCGGGCGTAATTTTAACGTTCCCGTAAAATCCTTATTTAGTATGCGTGATTCATTTATTGGAATTTTATAACAGTATAATCAATTCAGTTTTTAATAGCATTTTGTTTATTTTACCCATTTTATGTACTATCTGTTGCCGGTTGTCAAATACGTACATTTTTAATATTAATAATACAAGCTAGTCCTAGTAAAAACGTGTTGATTTAGTCGTTTTATCTAATGTTTTTTTACAAATAACTAAAACATAACAACGGATTTGTTATAATTTAGTTAAAATAAAAACACTTCTCTGTTTGTGACAGTTTTACAAAATAAAATATGACCTTGGGACTAACTCTTAGTCATAAGTCCGTAGTATTACTATAAAAATTGTTAGCGAAACTTACAACGATATTCCGATCTTTACTACGAGTACCATTTCTCAATAAATGCTCACACAGCTCTGTCTCATGTCTACTTATATATTTGACCAAATCGTTAAAACGCTTGGATTTCATTCTGTTCCGTTTCACAGTCGTTAAATCCACAGTCGACAAAGAAAACATATTTAGAAACTGTAGCAAGTATTCTTTTAACAATAAAAAAACCGAATTAATTAATAGTATCACCGAAAAGCCTAAATAGCCCAATGGTTTAAGATATTCCACTAACGGTAGACGTATACCATAGAACGCAAGCGTTTATTTTGTCACAATTGTCATCGTGACTTTAATATCTTGGTGACATTAAGTATATAACAAGTAAGGCGTTATATTTGTTTAATTTTTAAGTCTAGTAGATTTGGAAAGGTCAATTTTGCATATTTTTCTTTTAAGTTTTACTACTTACATAAAAAGTGTTGCTCATAATAAGCTCTCTTAAATTATACCCAACATTAAAGATTCAGTAACTAATTAACCTTTTCATCAATTCTCATAATTATTAATAATTCATTGTGTTTACTAGTGAAAAACTTGTTGAATAAAATCATACCGTTGGACAAACACACAAATAATCTCATAAGGGTTTCCTTTTTCTTTGGAGGACCCGATGATTTTAAAATGTAACAAATTTGCAAAATATTTAATAATTCATTTTCAGGCAGTAGTTATAAAAAGGAAACGGGAAACCTAACTGATTTAGTTCGCACCGGAAATTCACAGTAGGACTTTCACAGTTCGAAAGCATATTGAAGCGGAAATTTATTTCCAAATATGTACGTATTAGCGCACGAACATGTAATATATAATTCTTAGTATTTAAATTTTTGCTGAAAATTTTAACATTACATACACATAACAGAGTAAATATGGTCCATAAAGAGAATCTGAAAATAATTTTTAAATTATAAAAGATAAGGAAGGTCAATATTAAAAAGTCTATTAAATTGTTAGTAATAATAATATGATACCTTTGGCGTCAACTCGGAAAGTGACGGTAGTTTGTTAATTTAATTTTGTAATTCCTGTGTATATTTTGAGTTTTGATATTTAATATTTATTTATTATGCAGCAAGTGCAGTGTTTGGAAAATGCAATTTCTGTCCAGAATACTTTTTGTTTTGTGCCCCATCATGCCAGCAATCTTCAATAAAAGTCAACTATCATTTCACTGTTCATCACTCCCGTGACTGACTTTGCATTGGCAGAATTCTCCTGAAGAATAATAATAATAAGCGCGTGTCGGATTCTGTATAAAGTTAACACTGTCATAATAATGTCGGCAAGTGGAAAAGCCACATAACATAGTGGTCTTACTATCTATCTAGCATACACGTGAATCGATCTGGTTGACCGGGAAATATGTACTCACAATGTACTGCGTCAAATTTTTCGCCACCGGTTTTTCCGAAACGATAAGACGTAGCAACCTTCAAGATATTTATACTTATTTCTCAACGACCGGCAACGGACCCGCACCGGTGGTATTGTGGATGTTGTGCGGCGGATGAGGCGGATGTGGAGCGGGCACGCATGCATGCTACATGTTGCAAGCATGTTGGGCAGCGTTGATCATTTACCGTCAGGTTAGCTGCTTGCTAGTTTTCCCGTTTTTCTAAAAAAAAACACAAAATGAATTCTCTATGTATATGTTCCTAGTGCGATAATTATGCTATGACGATATTAATGTCTTCCAGTTTATAAATAATGTTTTTTTATATAAATAAATTTAGAAAATGATCTAATGAAATGGCTTACCCAAATCAGGCAGACTGACTAGTAAAGTGATGCTGAAGAGCATTACTAGTGCGTGGGTGACGGCGTTTGCCCATCGGACTACCCAGAGTGGCGAAAAAGGCTAAATTATCCGTGAAAATAAATCCGCGTAAAGAAATCTTTTCCGTATTTGTTGTTGTTTCGTTTTTCAAGAGTTGATGAAAAAGTAAAGTAAGATAAAAAAGTTGATGATCGTGATGAGAAGGAACTTTTTCGCTGTCTTCGAAAGGGGCAATCTTTTATTTTTTTATGCTTCTTAGATATATTTTCTATAGAAGCAACTGGCAATAATATTTATCAAATATCATGGTGATTATTCAATCACTTCAGAAAAGTTTTTACTTTATTTGGCACATTATCTACGGGTTAATTGAAAACTAAGATAGCCAGGTGTTAATTATTTTATTCTTATTGACTTATGGAATTGTGAAAGAAAAATATCAATTACATCAATCATTCAAAGAAGTGGGAAATTAAATAAAAATATAAAAAAATCATCTCACTCAGCTCAAATCAATTTACTCGTTACGTCTTCACTGAAAGGATTATCCCTTGTGAAGGCAATCCCATCGGTGCTAGTGACAGACAAATAAAAATGGCAAACGAACCCATTTCTTCGTCAGCGTATTTGCGTACCCTGAAGGGTATTTGCTTCTTTCCTAACCCTTAAACCAACATTTAGGGGAAAAGTTCAACCTGATATAAGTGGATAACAAATTGACTGGTTAGCAGTTTCTGAGTAAAAACCTAAGTTAAGTATCGTTTAATAAACTTTGCATAGAATTGAACACGCTGTAGTATAAATAAACAAATTTTAAAAAAGATATAGGAAATAAATCAAAATTAAAATCTTCAGAAAAGAGGCAACTTTTAATAAGTAGTTTATCATAAAAATCGGCTGGTGTCAAAGCTTGTTTGGACAAATTATTCATACTATTAGGTTAAGGCGCAATATATTGGAAGGTTGGAAAATATCGGAAAAACTACCGCCGACTACCGATTAATGTATTCTGTTGTCAGTTAAATAACTTTTGATTTTCAATACAACTAGCGAGTATATGCTGAATTAATAGTTTTGCGCGTGGTAGGGCCACGCAGCGACAAGTACCATAATATTGGTATTTCCTATGACGAATGATGAATCTTTAGGCCTTCACATTTGCCTCAACTTACTAAAATAATAAGAAACTACTAATAAAATCACAATTAGCAACGTGAACTCTAGAAGTTTGTTTAACCTTTACGTATAACCTTTTTCTTAAAATAGTAGGTGTTAAGATAAATATATATGTTTTTATATTAATATTTAAAAATGTTTTATGAACTAATAATAGATTCTAGACGTTATGATCGATCGATAATTGTTGACCGTCCGAGCACAAGGAACTCCATTTAAAACTCCCTCGGATAGCTAACAGAAAATTAACAAGACGAGAATATAAGTCAAAAGAGATGACGAGCAGAGTACGAAATATAAATGAATGGACTTTACTTGTGGTTTTCGTTGCTATATATTAAAATCGTTTGCGAGCTCCATACTCATAGCTAAGAATACTAATGTATTGAATTAACCATATACTTTAAATACAAGCTACAAATAGAACGAACTATCAATAAGAGTTTTTTGGCTCTTTTTTATTTGATTAAAGTGACGGAACGAGCAAAATGTTCACCTGATGGTAAGTGCAACGTCTGCTCATAACAAATGCTTTAATCGCAAACAAGTATTATAAATACACTTAAATATACTAATTATATAAACAATAACGTAGCTAACGGATCGTAAACGGATGCGTAACGAACTTTTCTAGGTTAAAAAAAGTAAAATAAAAGTCTATTAATGTCACCACTGAGTACGTGATTTACGGATGGCGGAATAACTTTCTCGACGGGCAGCAGTGCTTATGGTTAAGCAGATGCGTTGACAGCTATTTTCCTGATTTTCGGTACTAAGCACTAAATTTGCCGCTCCAACTGACATCTAAAACGTTCTCGAGTCTATTCTGAGTGGTAAGTGACTGGCGTCTAGTGAGTTATTCTGGGAGTAAAATCCATTTGTAAGTCCTTAAATTTTTAGCCTTCAAGATGCTTTAAAACCATTGCATTCAATAAAGCATGAAAACATGGAACTTTTGTTAATCATTAATAAAATGTTAACGTCACCATCATCAAAATGACATATTTATATAAAGAAAAATGTACATATTTCTGAACTGAATTGTGTTTAAGTTATATACTGATATATACTGATAAGTTATATACTGATAAGAGTTAGTTACTTAGTAGTCAGTGAGTTTTTAGTTATGTCAAATATGTGCCGAATTAGTAGTAAAAATGTGTCAAAAGTTGAGAACTGTTCCGGATAATGGGAATATTTTTTTCGAAGTCTACAGAACATAAAAAACAACTTTTAAATTTTCTCAAAAAAAAATCGTTTTATTAAGGGTTTTATAAAGTATACACGAATGCCATGGTTGCAGAGATCCTAACTTTTATTTCAATGAAACAGAATTGTAAAAATTCAGATGACATTTGTACTTAGACGCTTAAATCAAGTTTTAAGCGTAGGTAGGTAGGTTCTGCAATTGGTTATTATCCAATAAAATAAATCGAGAAGTATATGCAGCATTAGACCGTTTTTGAGCTAATCAGTTTCGACTGCGAGTCGTCGTTACTAAATGACTATGTCTCTGTCGTTAGTGAAAACCTGCTGATCTTTAATTTCAAATTAATTAAAATAAACTAACAAAATTTGTAACTAATTCGCCAGCTTCGTATTTTTTTAATGTCTCTTGAAATGAAGTATATTTCTTAGTGTGATATTATTAGTGATAGTATTTTTATTATAATCAGGTTCAAGCGAAAGTCGTAAGAATTAATGTGCAAAAGGCTGTTACCTTACTTAATACGTGAGTAGTTTACAAAAACATTAGTTATTCTAATTAGGTTAAGCTATTACATATGTTTTAGTAAAGTCAAAAGTTCTAATATTTTCACGTGCAAAAAAAGAGATAATTTCTGTAATGCTTAATCTAATAGAAAAGAGAGGCGACTTTATTCTGTCGACAAAATAATTTTGGCAATTACAAAGACAGTGGTACGCAAAAGAGACGCAAAAACAAATTTAATCTTTGTTATCATTAACTCCAAAAGAATTACATTTTCTCATTTCCATTGCTTCCATTAAATGGTTTATTTTTGCTTCTTTCTTTTTTTTTGTTAATGATATTAGAAACGATAGATTTCCTGGAAGCGTCACCATTGAGTAATATTTACTTCTTCAGATTTTATATTTTAAATCTCGAGCACATAAAATTCATAAAAAAAAAGTAAAAAAGAAAAAAGAATAGTAATATTTTTGTAATTTTATTAGAGAATATATTATCTTTACTTTTTTAAACGATCAGATGATTAAAAATTTTGTGATCTGCTCAAGTTTTAGTTTCGCCTGAGATTCGAACTGAGAACTTATGGATTCGTAGATTATTACTTTTCTCTCTGCCGACACTTTTGACGCGTTTTATAACCTGCGTAAACTACCACTTTGAGGAAGTAAAAATGTCAATGAAGTAAACCTCACTGATGACGTTAATCAACTGTAAAATGAAACATTAGTCTAAAATAACCTGACTAACACAGATTAACTGTTGTGGTAAAATGTGCCGTGAAGAAAATCGTTGATGGATTGCACTATCTGAGATACGAGGGAATTGGCACTACAATTGTGATTGCAGGCAAACCTGCGCAAGACTTAATTCCAATAAAGAAATTCATAAAAAATGTAATCATCATCATCTAACCTCAAAGATTTTTAACTTGAATAACATGGTGATTATATATTGTTAGTTTAGAAAAATTATTGTTCATTGACAATGATATAGCTAATAGCAGCTGGTTATGAGCTCAAAGATAAATCCTAAATATTAAAAAATTAAAATTTAGGATATTTGTTAAAGAATATGTAAGTGTAGGATATATATATGTATATATATTATAGTAAGTGTTGATGTCGTGGTAGATAGGGGCCGGGCGCACGCATACTATGGAATTTCGTAGAATGCGACTGACTTGAGTTCGAGCCCCGTGCCGACTACTCTAAAATTGTGCCGCAGTTTTTAAGTAAATCAGCAATTTACCATATGCTTAGCGGTGAAGGAAAAAATCGTGAGAAATATATAGATGTAAGTGTCGGAATAAATGTCTTTATGTTATGGCTGAGTAATAAAAATATTTCCAAGACGTGTGAAGTCTGACAAGCCACTTTGGAGAAGCGTGCGATTTTTTCCGCTCCAAAACCCTCAGAAATGACAGGTCTGTGCTCAGCAGTGGGACATTCATAGGCTTTGGCAATAGTTGTGTTCTTGTGTTATAACTCACTGCTGGCTTATAATTTCTCATTCTAAACTGAAACTGAATACAAAGCGCGCTATTCATTCATTCATAAGATCACGACTGTATCCCATAAGGGGTAGTCAGAGTCTGGGCACTCACTGCCAAAACAGATGACTGCCACAATCCACGTTTCACCAAAACAATATAATGCACTTGGTGTGACAGGTGGTGAGCCCATCGCCACCACGCGCTGTTGGGTACACAGTGCAGTAAAATTCCTTACTCGCCTTTTACGAGATCCATTGGATGAGATTTAAAAACGAAAATAAAGGAAGCTACTTGTAATAAGAAAACCGTTATTCTTAAATAAATTTCTCACTGATTAATAGAAAATAAGTAAACTGTAGTAATTAATACACATACCCAAAATACAAAGTACATGTCCAAAATACTTTACTGTATTTGAATTTTGAATTTGATTTTTTTTTTAAAAAACGATGCCCCACAGTAGGATTTCTCCTGTGTCGTGGGTGCGTTTTACAGACATAAATTCCACAGTGCACAAACACCCAGACCCGGAACAACTATTTGTAGGCCATACAAATATTTGTCCCGTGCGGGAATCGACCCGCGACCCGCGGCGCAGAAGCCAAGGGCTTAGCCACTGCGCCAACCGAGCCGATTTTTTTTTAGCCGAATTTATTTACCAACCCCGGCTTTGCACGGAAGTTATTTTTATGTTAAAGTTTATGTAGAGAATAACAACACCAGCGTGATTATACTAAAGTAAGGAGGAGGTTTAGGAATAAATGATCGTAAAATCCGTTTTAGTGTCTATGCCAGGAAAGTAATATGTATGCCAAATTCAATAGGTTTGTAGTTAAGGGGCTATCGTGATGAGTCAATGGTAAATCGCCTTTATTTATATGGTTAACATATACTTTATATATATAGTGCTAACAATAATTATTATCAACCTGTTATCATAATCATCATCATTTGATGATATGTTTTTGCATTTTTTTTAATTCCTGATAAGAATTTTCAAATATCGTTAATTAAAATGTCTTCGACTGCTCCTTTTAAAACGAAACGAACTTACATCAATCACGATACGCACGCAAGCTACAATTTAATGAGATTATTTCCTAATACCGAAAGACAATTTCCCGACTAAATATGCCCCGGAGGCGCAGATTGATCAATCGATCATTGCATTATTAAGCTAAGACAGTTTAATTTTAAATATAGGAATGGTATTACTTTGAATAACCTTGAAGTATTTAAGAATAAAAATCAACATTAAAGGAGAAGAGATTAAATAAAAAAAATATGAAAGAAAAATTACATGAAATAAGACTAAGGTAAAAATGAAGGGTTTTAATTTAGTGTTATATATTATTTAATCACTTTTTAATAAACTGAAGGTTCATCATCATCATCATCATCATTTCAGCCTATTACAGTCCACTGAAGGTTTGGTAATATTTATTTTATATCGCATTCATAGGTAATGTTAAACCTTTCACATCAAGTATTTGCCCCAGTCTATCACACAAAATATTGATGACCGTTTAAACTCCAGATTTCGGGTTGCATGTCAGCTAAGAAAAGCTTAACAGGAGACGGATAGTTTTCTTTCTTGTTTCTAAAAGTGTAACGAACGAGTTCTTAGCACATACTAGCTACGAGTATACGCTCCCGCTTTGCTTGCACTCCCGTTTTTTTTTAATTAATCTTACTACAATTATGATACCGGATATATGTGCGTCAATCTGGAACAGCAAAGTCATCTAACAGTTACAAAAACTTTCGTAAAGACATATCGATTGTATTAACATACATTGATACTAAATAAAAACAAATCGTTTCGTATTCTAATAATGAAAGATTTTGTGTAATTTTATATAATTTAAATATAATATTTATGTTATTTGAAAAGATCTGATTCCAAGTTTTTACAAAGTATGACTCCCGTTCCCCTTGCACGACGAAAGGTTATTTAATGGCAATCTGATGCGACTTTCAACTCCCGACATTCAAGTAATTTAGGCAATTACGTAAGCACCGGTACGCATAACAGACGCAGATGCAAACATAAACGATTTTTACGAAATTTCAAAAGAAATAAATTTAATTTTTATCATGACCTGCTTGTTTAGTTTCTTCTTCTCTTTTAGCGGTTGTAAGTACTAAAGAATTTATACGAAATATACGACTACATCTTTTATTAAGCGATTTATTTTACAGTATCGTTGGGATAGGAGAATGAAAGATTTAATACCTTAATGTAGATCATTATTATCACTACAATGAACATACAACTTGATCAAATAAATCAATACTAGTATATATTTCTATGTATAATTGTCATTATAATTGCAGCTTCTTGTGATATATATGCTTGCTAGCTATTAAGTTGAAGCCTGGTTTCCACCGAATAGGTCGATGTTTGGTATTCAGTCACTTCAACTTAATATCCGCATCCATATAAGGTCATCATTACATACGATGGGGTATCATCATATATAATATATTTTGCATCATTAATGAGTCTTACATAATTCACATGCGTGCTAAGACTTTCCAAAGAAGTGCAATCAACACACACCACTGACGTGTGTCTGGAAAAACGTTAGTCTTTGTCTTGTGAGGGAATGGAATACTTTGTCACCGTTTATCTAGTCTCCTCGACTTACCATGAAACCGTAAATGGCTTGACGACCGAATTTAAGCCTCTGTTCTTTATTTTCCATGCGGGTGGCATTTAACTTTTATCTTACTTAGCACTTACAAAACTCAGTAGAAATAATATTGAAGCCTTTTGAATTATGTTAAATTCAAACTGTATGCCTTTTACAAGCGACGTTGGTTATGAATTATTTTTATTGTTTTATTTTATTTTATGGCATGTGAATATTGCATTATACCTCAATAACTAAAAAATAATGTTTTGCTATTATAATGCATTTACTTTTGAACTAAAAATTATTACATATAATTGCTGTCTAGAAGACAGCAATGTTGAATTATAGGACTCTTACTGATGGTAGGTTTCCTATGCAGGAATCCTTCCAGGCTGGGCCAGTTATTCTGCCATAAATCAGTGGTGTGTAAACGTTAGTATGTTTCGGTCTGAAGGGTACTGTCAGCTAGTGTGATTATTTATGAGACTTAAGAAGTGATGTCTCAAGAATCTATGGATGTCACGTAGGAAAAACGTGAAATAATCCTTGGTTACGTCAATGCACACTTTCGCTTTTCTTTTTTTGATTAATCTATTGTACTAGATAGTTAAGGTGGCTGACATAACCTTCTCTATCTATCGCCCTTCCCCCGCACATGCCGCACAAGATGGCGATTTTAAGATTCGAACGCGCGCGGTAATCGTCGACATCGAGTAAATTTGGTCTTAAATATAACGCAATCGTTGGATGTTTCTCGGAGTGCGCATAATTAGTTTGGAAAGAATTTGGAATTATTCTATTTGTAAATATATTGAATGTAAGAAGTTCAACGCATACGCAGCAGCAGACGCTGTGAAGGAGCAGACGTCGAAAATCACAAAGTACTGTGTTTTTTTTGTGCTGTTAATTTATTGTAATTATATTATTCACCCTATGGCGCCCAAGTGGCCAACACACCATATCAATCTTAAGGAAGCCATGTTTATTTCTGAGTTTAATTTTAGTTCATTTTTAACCTAAATTACATGATTTTGTCGTGAGATCATACATGAAATTAAAATATAACTGTTAATATGCTCATCGAAAAATACATTATATGTAACGCTATTAAAAAAATCTCGAAATGCAATTTAACCTAGTACAATATTACTTTTAAATTTTATTTATTTATTTAACTTCTGATACACGTATGAAACAATGTATATAAGCGGACTAAATACCTGAGGCATTCTCTACCAATCTACCATTGTGTGTTGCAGTGACAGGTGACAGGTGTTGAACAAAGTTAATATAAAAACGGGTAAAAGATAAAGTCGTATGGTGGCGGCTCGTTAAAAGAATACTACCACTCCATCTCATCCAATGGATCTCGTAAAAGGCGAGTAAGGGAATTAAACTGCACTGTGCACCCAACCGCGCATGGTGGCGTTGGGCTCACCACCTATCACACCAAGTGCATAATATTGTTTTGGTGAAACGTGGATTGTGGCAATCATCTGTATTTGCAGTGAGTGCCCAGTCTCTGACTACCCCTTATGGGATAAAGTCGTGATCTTATGTATGTATGTAAAAGATAAATATGATATGTTCATTATTATCTTTTACACCTTTTTATATACATAACTTTTCTAACTCTTTTTATATATAAATAAAACACAAAATATAAACATGAAAATATTAAAATAAGTAAATAATAAAATAATAAAAATTTAAGTTACTAAATAATCAATGATAATTAAAAACGGGTGACGGGCGCAGTGTGATGTCACATAGAAATGTTCTGGGTAACATAGCATTTGTTATGGGCAGACGTTGCACTTACCATCAGGTTAACGTTTAACCTGTTTCGTCACTTTGGTCAATAAAAAAAATCTCAGATAGTTCTACCAATTTACTTAAAAAGAGCTCATGAACTTTCGTATTAAATGAGAAACAATTATATGCTGTCTTGATTTCGAGAGGTTGTTCCAGAAAAGAACCGATTGTACAGGGAAGGATGAATGGACTAGGGAACAGCTATGACAGTGTCACTGGAGTAAAAGATTATTGGATGAACAAAGGTTTATTTCATGATTAGAGCAATACTACTGGAAGTGAGGAGTTCAGTAGAAAGGAGGACGAAGAAGTCAGTGTAAAGTAAAGGGTAGTGAGTGAAAGCTAATTTCGTCACTGACGAATGGTTGCCACTTTCATTGGGACGATTAGTAGATACATGGGGATACTTTCGAAGATAGAAAATGAATCTAATGCAGATATTTAGAAGACAATCATCCTTCTGTCTTTATCACACATCGCCATAATCGCTTTGAGAAAAAATTGAAGTCTGCACAAGCACAGCTTTGGCCCTAGATAGGAGAAAGTTTTTCAGGCGGTAGAGTGCTCGTAGGATACCGGTGACTTTCTGGCTCACTTTCTGTACACATGAATTTTGTGTATGTAATTGTTTATCATACAGATAACAATTAACAAATTGTTTCGTTTTTCTTGGAAAAATATTATTATTTGTCTTATAATATATATATATATAAAATGAATGAACATGCATGGTAAGGTTGACGGATATACGAATAGCACCTTGGACGCTATCTCAAGTCAGAGAAATTTTGTCCGGCATATTTGGAGATGCTTATTATGACGGTACGGCTACTCCGCAAGCTGCAACTCGCGACTCCTTTAACAGGGCAATGGAAAGAGCTATGTCAAGATACCTAGATAGCTTCGATTTTATAGCTTAAAGTACCAAATGGGCAAGTAATATTTAACGCAGAAGTGACAGCCGTTGTAGTAGACAAATTCTAGTGTGGAGACTGCCCTCTAACTAAATGAAAAATCGATTTTCAAACGGGTGCAGGCAGCCACTGGAAGCATGAAGCCAGACATTGAGTAAATAAAAGACCATAAAAATTGATACTGCAGTGTGATGAGGGCGATGGTGATTACACGTGGTACTTTTCATTAGAACATTATTGGTAAATTTATATAAGTACGTACTATATAAATTGCATCCAAAGTTTTGTCATTTAATGTTATCTTCTCATTTCTACTTTCCCTTTTAACGTGTCCTCGCTCGGACATTGGCCGGCACATGGAAGATGCGGGCAGAAATATAGCTTCTAAATGTACGTATTAGATAAGTCCTTAAGCTGTATTTATCTGTGAATGTGGCTGATATATTATCATTAGTGAACAGTACGATGCAAATATATTATTTAAAACATTAATATGTACTAAATATATATCACCTCAAATGTATTCGTTTTAAAGTAAGTAACCTATTAAAGTTCTACTTTCAGAAAGCTGTTGGGACTTCATTTGCGTGAAAAACGGTTGTTATTTCCGTAGTATTATTCCGCCCGCGTGGCCTAGTGGACAGAGTACCTGACTTCTAAGCCGTGGGTCCTGGGTTCGAATCCCAGCCGAAGCCAACATTTGTGCTAAAACATAAATTGTTGGTTTTCGAGTCTGGTTGTGTTGTGGTTGTCCCCGTGTTTCTGACACTGCAACCTAGCCTACCTCCGTACTTATCGCATCAGCGTTACATCGGGCGCGTGTAGATTGGGACGAGTGAGTGCCTCTGTGTTTGCGCGTACACTCGTGGCACTATAATATCTCCAGCGCAGTTGATGGCTCTCGGCAGAAGTTCGCCGTCGGAAGTTGTCGCCGTGGTCGAAATCGGCTAGGAGAACATCATCATCAGTATAATTCTTACCGCATTACAGTATTTCGAAGAATCACAGTAATAATGCTGTTCGAGCAACAGTTTTTGATATTTTCTCTAGTCCAACTTTGCTTTTAGAGCGTATAAGCAAGCATCTTGTATATAATATATAAAGTGACAAAATATTGAACTATTCATTACAATAGACAAAGACACGTTCTTGCATAAAACGTACCCTCGATCCTAAGCATTTATAATTTGGTTTTAATTATCGACTTTGTGAATGTTTATTTACTTTTAAGTTTTATACCGCTTTGTTATTTACCATTTAATCGCTTTTCGATAGACCCCCCTCTAAGCTAAAACACTACGTTTAAACTGATCTCCATCGATTGCCATTAATGCCTGTAATTACTCCCCTCACCAACTTCAGCTGTTAATCTTACTTAGGATTATACCCTCACTCGTGCCAACTTTAGTTAAAAATTATTGCCCCCGTAAATTCAGGTGCACGAGCCCTTACATCTTACTTCATATAAAATAAAGCGTTGAATTTGATGCACAGCTCTACAACACGTTTAATAAAAAATTATTATAACAATTTCATAAGCCGCGTGGTGGCGTTTTAAAAGAATCTACCACCCCATCTCATCCCGTGCGTGTCGTAAAAGTCGACATAGGGAAAATTAAAACCAGAACATGAGCAGCAGCATCTTCCTGCAACATCAGAATAAATAAACTGCGGTTGCCAACCCGCTTGCCAAGCGTGGGAACTATGACAAAATTCCCAAAACTTTTGTGGCGATCTATGGGGGAGTCCTATGTTCAGCAATGGACTAGTGATAGGCTGATGATGATGATGATGAATTTTATAAGACATCTGCAAAAAGCAGTAAGAAATTTTCGTCGAAGTATTTACAGTATGTAGTAGTTTTCGAGATGGCACTAACTAAATATAAAAGAAAATATTAAAAAAAAAATCTAAAATTCGGCAATTTCTTTGTTTTTATTGTATTTTTTTTTGCTTATTAATTTCATTATCGCGTTCGTCGTTTAGTGTTGTCGTCATATCCTAATATTACCTGTTATAAAAATATGATTGATTGCCATATTTGCCACGCTTAGTGTTCATTTGCACAAAAACGATGATGATGTCCTTCTACCATTGTTGATCACGTCAAGACACACGAGTCAGAGGGGACAATCACAATACAACCGGACCCGAATATTTATAATTTGTGTGCTATACATTGGCTTCGCCTTTAGTTCGTACTGGCTAGCAGTAATCTAATGTAATCACAGAAAAGTGTGTATGTAGCTGTTTATTTGGTTCAGATATGATAAGGTTGATTTTATTCCACCGTTACCTCAAGTATGAAATTTCTAATTATTTTACCATTTGACGAAAACCATTCATTAATTTTGTAGAATATCTTTAAAGAAGAGAAAACAGGCAACCAAGGCTATTTTATCATATTAGGGAGGCGTGTTGCAGTTATCGCCCTCGTTTATATTAATTGCCATCCGTACAATTTAAGTGAGTTTTGAGAGAATATAGACGAGATTGCTTCCTAGAACACGAGCGAGCTATGTTTACATAGGACATGTTATAAAAAGGTAATTGAGATATTTTAACTGATTACTTGTTTAATTTAATTCAAAAACAAAGGTAGTGAAAAAAAACTTCAAAATCCCAGTATAAGTCAATTTTTGTGCAACTGTTTTGGTTCCACCTCCAATTCCCTGTTCTATTTCCGACAGACCCCGTTTCTCTAAACAAGCCTCCATTGTCGATGAATCCACTTCTTGATTATTTATTAAAGATGTATGGCTACAGTGAATCTTTTCAAGAAGGTATGTTTTCCTCTTTCGTCAACATAAATTACATAAAAATAGTCCCAAATTTTACTACTGTGGCGTAGCATTAACTATGGGAAGATGATTGAGTGGTTGTTAAATGAAATATTTCTTGTAATATCTAAAAAATAATGTAGAATTTAATATTTATTAGAAATAGTGGTGGACATAATCACCTGTTATCTTATTGTTTATGATCAATAGATAAACGAATAACAGGTATAAATTTTTAGAATAAAATTAACATGTTACTGCATTACTTAAATAGCTTAATGTAACGACATACTCATTAGCGCTTTATTGTATATAGTTCACACAAATACAGAGGCACTAATGCCCGTTTCCTGTACTCAACTAACAGTTATTGGTAACAGTTATTCGTATAATAGCTACGAGTAACGACGTGGAAAGCAAGGCTTTACAACTTTTTACGTTATTTACCAAATACTGACGTCCGTTTCGGAACAGTTTTGACACGTTTTAACCTTTGCTCCCCTATGTAATAAGATATCTTTATGACACATAGGTAGGCTAGGAGACTGGAGGAGAGTGAAGCGTTAGAGACACGGAGACAATCACAACAAGACCAATTCCGAAAATCAACAATTTTTGCTTTTTACAAACGTTAGCACCGGTTGGGACTCGAACCGTGGAATCCTGGTGTAATAGTCAAGAAGTCTGACCACTGGCCACGAGCAAGGTCACGCGGTCGTCCACAGACGCAGCTCTTATGAATAACAGTAATTATTACAGATTTGTGACGAAACTTAAACAATATTGCATCTTGTTGGTAAGATATGTTTCGAAAATATATCTTACCAACAAGATGTGACCTTTTAACACTTACGATCGTAATGTGGTATAAAGAAGTGAAGTGTCAAGTGAAATCTGTGAAATAGGGTGAAGTGAAATCCAGCGAAGCTGTCAAAGCCATCGGGCTAACAGTGACTATCAGTCATAAAAAAGTGAAGGTTTCGACCAAGCGCCCTCAGCGTTCTGCTACCTTTCAATTCGGTGAAGCTGCCTTCGGGCTTACAGTTACCATCAGTCATAAAACAAGTGAAGGTTTCGACCAAGCGCCCTGAGCATTCTGCTACTTTTCAATCCGGTGAAGCTGCCTTCGGGCTTACAGTTACCATCATTCATAAAAAAGTGAAGGTTTCGACCAAGCGCCCTCAGCGTTCTGCTACTTTTCAATCCGGTGAAACTGCCTTCGGGCTTACAGTTACCATCAGTCATAAAAAAAGTGAAGGTTTTGACCAAGCGCCTTCAGCGTTCTGCTACTTTTCAATACGGTGGAGCTGCTTTCGGGCTTACAATTACCATCAGTCATAAAAAGATGTGAAGGTTTCGAATCGAAAAATAACATTGTCAAGATCGGGAGTGTGTCGACTACTTGCGCCTTATACTCGAATAACCAAACGGTATCGTGAAGGTCTTACAATCGACTTTGACTCTGAATATATAAATAGGCTTCAGAGCAACATTCCTAAACTCACTACCGGAGTGATGGGAGACTTTAACGAAAGTGGGCATGAAAAAGACGATGAGTGGTGTGGGGCAATTGGAATAGGCAACGAACCAAACACAGACCGATTTATGGAGAAGGAGGGACTCTTTATGATGAACTCCTTCTTTCAAAAGCGGCCCCACAGAAAGTGGACCTGGATGAGCCCGGACGGTTCCACCAAAAATGAGATCGACTTCATCATGACGACCAAACGACAGCTGTTCAATGATGTCTCTGTGATCGCTAGGGTGAAAACCGGCAGTGATCACCGAATGGTAAGAGGCACATTGAACCTGAACGTAAAGCTGGAGAGGTCGCGTCTGGTGAAGTCCACGCTCCGTCCATCTCGTGCCCTTATCCAAAACCCCGAAAGCTTCCAGCTCGAGTTGCAAAATCGTTTTCAGTGCCTGGAAGATTGCGTTACAGTGGATGATATGAACGAGAGGCTCGTGGAAACTGTCCATGCGGTGGGGGCAAAGTTTTGCAAGACCCACCGCACAAAAAAGATCCAGAAACTCGCCGACCACACTCTTAATCTCATGGAGGCTAGGCGAGAAATGAGGCTACAGTCCTCAACTGATGCGTCAGCATATCGGCAACTGAACAGACAGATCTCCAAATGTATGCGGCGAGACCTTCGCAACTTCAATACAGCTCGTATTGAGGAAGCGATAGAGCGAAACCAAGGCTCCAAGGTTTTTGCCAGGGATCTGTCTGCCGGAAAGAGCCAACTGACTAAGTTGAGGACCGAAAGCGGTGGCGTCATTTCCGCTGGAGCAGAGATTTTGAGTGAGATCGAGAGATTTTATGGACAGCTGTACACATCGTCGTTGGAGCCACACACTAGTGTGAGTAACGACCCAAGAGCAAGTCTCGTCCGACACTATTCCGATGATATCCCGGACGTCAGTCTGAGCGAGATTAGTATGGCTCTCAAACAGCTTAAGAATGGCAAAGCGCCGGGTGAAGATGGAATCACAGCAGAGCTTCTGAAAGCGGGTGGAAAGCCGATACTAGTAGTCCTTCAGAAGCTCTTTAATTCCGTCATCCGGGGCGGCGCTACGCCGGAAGCGTGGAGTAGAAGCGTGGTTGTCCTGTTCTTCAAGAAGGGCGATAACGCCCTCTTGAAGAACTATAGACCGATATCGCTTCTAAGCCGCGTCTACGTGCTGTTTTCGAGAGTCATAACGAATCGTCTCGCAAGCAGACTTGATGACTTCCAGCCTCCCGAACAAGCCGGATTCCGAAAAGGCTATAGTACCATAGACCACATACATACCCTTCGCCAGATTGTACAAAAGACCGAAGAGTACAATCTTCCGCTATGTCTGGCGTATGTGGACTATGAGAAAGCCTTCGATTCCGTCGAAATTTGGGCGGTGCTAGAGTCGCTTCAGCGGTGCCGAATTGACTGTCGGTATATCGATGCGTTGCAGTGCTTGTATACCAATGCTACGATGGCTATCCGAGTACAGAACCAGAGTACGAAACCGATCCAATTGCAGAAAGGTGTAAGACAGGGTGATGTAATATCCCCGAAACTCTTCACCGCTGCATTGGAAAATGTTTTCAAGCTACTGGACTGGAAAGGATACGGTATCAACATCAATGGCGAATACATCACTCACCTTCGATTTGCCGACGACATAGTCATAATGGCAGAATCGCTGGAGCACCTTAGCGCTATGCTCAATGACCTCAATAGTGTCTCCCAACGGGTAGGTCTTAAGATGAACATGGACAAGACGAAGATCATGTCTAACGTCCATGTCACACCTATACCGGTTATTGTTGGGAACACTACGATCGAAGTTGTTGACGAATATGTATACCTAGGACAGATTGTCCGACTAGGTAGGTCCAACTTCGACCAAGAGGTCAATCGACGGATCCAACTCGGCTGGGCAGCGTTCGGGAAACTGCGTCACATCTTCTCGTCGAGTATACCGCAATCCCTCAAAACAAAAGTGTACAACCAGTGCGTGTTGCCAGTGATAACATATGGAACCGAGACGTGGTCCTTCACTGCAGGCCGCATGAGGAAGCTCAGAATCGCTCAGCGAGCTATGGAAAGGGCTATGCTCGGAGTTTCTAGTAAAATCCGTAAAGTTACATAGAGTAACGACAAGAATTAGCTACATTATAGAACAAACAGTTCTCCGAGTGGCAATCGTATGGCAGCAGTGTACAAAGGTAACGTTTTCGAATGAATGCATTGGATGACTTAATTTTAACAATTATTGAGCTATGTTCAAACAGTTAAATGGTATACTGGATATTATCATTAATGTAAAAATACAACTTCGAATTACTACATAAACACAGTTTACAGCTAAAAAGGTAACTTCTGGCATTTGCATTTTCCCCTTAAGATAAACATTCGCAAACATAAGAAGTACCTTCATGTCTGTGGACGTTATGTACTATATTTGCAGCAAATTTTCAACGTTGCGTCTTCCCAACTTATTATTCGTTTCAAACAGAGGGTGATTCAAACACACCACTTAGACACCAAACAAGGGGATATTAAGTGTGAGTTAAAATTTAAATTGATTCCACCCTCCCTTCGGAGAAAATTCAAATAGTGAACGGTGTGATCTCGAGCGGGTAACACTGTGTTTGTGGGATTCTTTTTCTGCAAATTGGACGCCTCAGGCCGTTTAGTCACTAAAAGAACGGGGATTGGACGCATCACGTATATATTTTGTACATTTATAAACATGCCCAATGATTATACGCTTCATTTGCGGGGGAAGGGTATATATCTTTGTATTTTGAGTTAGAAAAATTTTATTTCGAAATTATATCAAAACGATTCCAACACCAAAATTTCAATGTTTCTTTTTTAATTCCTTGCAATCGTCTGTGAACTAATTAGAATTTCCTGCAATTCAAAAAGCGAAATCTGAATTTTTTCGTTTACCGTTGTAAACAGAAAATTCGACAGAGCCGGATGAGCGGTAATATCATGCAAATTACCATGAATTTAAGTATGAAAGTAATTTTATTTTTTCCTGTCCTTTCGTTTACGTTTTGGGTCGCATCGTAAAAGCTTTTTCATTCGTCTCACTTACAAAGTTAATATAAGGCGCGACTATTTTCAAAGTCCATTGCTAATTGATAAAAGTTTAAAATTAATCTTTCCAACATCTTTTTAGGCCACGATTTTTTATCGTTTTTGTCGGTGTTATTTACGCCTTTTTTTAAACATGATCACACTTACTATGCAGCTGTGACAGCTTGGCACCGAAAGTCCCAAATCAATCTTAAATATTCAATTTGCATCGTAATTCGTCGGAAACTTTATGGGGAAACGAATCTTTATTACATTTTAACACAATTTGTTTCGAATTTTCACCTTCCTTGATATTGACCGGGAGGGGTTCGTACATAAAACGCACTAAAAAAGTTAAAGTTAGAGGAATAAGCAGATATATACTTATAAATCTCCTGTAAATGATGTTACTGTGAATAACGAAGCGGAATGTTAATTGTAATTGAAATAAGAACAACAATTCATTCAGTTTAGGCGCATATTAATATGATGTCGTAAATTTTTCATAATCTATATTTATTTAATCATGTTTCATTGCAACGTACTACAATACACAGGCAATTATTGTTTTGTTTATATACGAGTAATATAAGATTTTATTAACGTAAAGTGTGTGTGGGTTTCTCGGAAACAACAAACACGATTTAGATGAAATTCAAAAATTAGTGGTCCTTCTATTAAGAAGTTGATCAAGCTAAATCAGAGAAAATTAACTTTACATACATTTATATACTAGCTGTGCAAACATTTATTCAAAAACCAATATTATTGATTAACGGTTTGGTTGTTTTGTGATTATCGCCGTGTCTCCGACATTGCATCCTAGCCTATATCCGATCTTATCGGGCACGGGTAGGGTAGGCAAACTAAGTGTGTATGTTTGCACCTCATATTGTTGATCAGTAACATAAGACATGTATGAATAACATCCTGTTATGGCGAAGAACCTTACACCAAATTCCCAGCTATGTTGCTAGCACCACTATTAGTATTATGCTTTCTGAAGTACTGATTTACGATGTCCTCGGCGGTGAAGGAAAAAATCCTGAGGAAACCCGCATGTCCTTAGGAAGAAAACTTTTTCGAGGTCATGTGAAGTCCGCCAACTCGCATTACAGCAGCGCGACGAACTCTTTCTGACTCCACTACCCTCTTGAAAATTAGAGAAGGTTGTGCTCAGCAGTGGGAAATGAGGCTGTTACTTTCGATATCTTTACTTTATATGTCTTAAATTCTATTCTCACGAAATAAAATGTAACATCTAATGTCAAGTCCGAGGCAATGACATTTTTACAAATTTATCTAATTTTGCTAAGTCTAAATTAAAACAGTTTCAATCGTAACTCGGCTGCCTTAGTTTTTCCTCTAAACATACTGTGTGGCTAACTAGACTAATTAGAATTTTTTTATAGACTGTAGAAGTAAACGTATTTGCAAACTGCTAAGCATAACATCCTTAGCGAGGGTCAGAAACATATTTTCTACATTCATTTTATGACCGATGGTATAAATTAGAAATAACATTCACAATAATTATTAAAATTTGGCCTATAAGTCACGAAAAACTAAAATGCTCTAACATTTTTTTTAACCTCTTTCATATCAAATTTAAAAAAAACATAATGTAGGAGCATTAACTTAATACTATAGTACAAGTATAATCTCCATTAAAAGGTGTATCCACTTTTTCAGGCTTTGACGGCTCTCGATGGAATTACCTTCATTTCACGATACGGGAAACTTTGCTCTTAAAGTCTAAGCCTTTTTCGCAGCCCTCTTTTAAATGAGCACTTTATTAATTAATTAGCTTGAGCAGATAGTTAATTACAAATTTCACGAGGGAGTAAATTATAAAATTATCGCGTTAGATGATTATAATGAATTCATTATTTAATTCGATTTTAATATTAATGCACATTAATCGAAATGATTTTTTTTTGTTGACTGTCCTTTGTAACTTATGAGTGATTCTTGCGACCGTTTTGATGACCGTGTGTCCTAATGGTCGGAGTCGCGCATTTCTACGACGACCCCTGCTGGACCTAACATTTGTGCAAAAAGGGTTGTTTGTTGGTTTTCGGGTCTGATTGTGTAGTGCATGTGAAATTTGTGTCTGTAAAATTCACTCAGGAAATAGAATCCTACTGTAGGACATCGTTTTTGTTTAAAAAAAAAGGTTGACATGGAAGGAGCACTTCCTACTCAATAGTTACGTTTCATACAACAGGTGAACAACGTTTACATAGAAAGTGGTTTTATTATGGACAGGATTCCAAAAAAATAACTTTTTATTGCCATGATCTGACATATACTTTTCCATCAGAGTATAAAAATAGTTTCGAGTCCCCAAGATAAGACTAGTCTATATAAACATACATTTCTAAATAAAAATTTTATAACCAAAATCCACCTGGAAATCACAGGCTCACTTATTGAATGGTCAAGCGATATGATAGAAAATAAAACAAAAAGTGGGGCAGAGACCAGGCGACACTATCACCTAGAATCCATAATTTGTTTGTAGCATCCTAGAGACCTGGCTTGACGATTGGAGGTTGTCGGTTTGGAGGATACCGCCAAGACACAGGCCATTATAATCCCAAACATCCCAAAGACTGCCACCGAAACTAGTACTCCGAAATGACGAAATCGGCTGCACCAGCAAGGTCAAGTACTTGGGAGTCGTAATAGACCGGAGACTGAGTATGCAACCGCATATCAAGTAGTCCATTTCAAAATTCCTCCCGCTGAGACTAAAATTAAACATTTACAAGACCTACATTCGTAGCAGAACATATGCTGCGCCGGCATGGTACGCATTGACGAGCGCGACATCAAAGACTCACGCTTGACTCCCCGAAGGCAAACGCCTTCCTCGCGAGCTGTGCAGCCGTACAGAAGACAATAAACATCTAGATCTACCCCGTCGAGGAGAAGCTCAGTCTCCGGCAATAACAACACCTACTAATGGCCGCCTGCCTGCTGGGAATGCTATCTGAGCCTACCTCAAATGGAGTCTTACCCAGCTGGCCGGCCCGCACTGCGGGCGGATCGAAGTACAGTACGCTAGGTTACTGACTGTATCCAGTCGTAATCTGGAAACACCACTGCCGTATAGGCAACCCAACGACCTGCGCGTATTAACGCGCGGTGATAGAAGCTACTGAGGGGCGCATTATGCCCCGAACACGCGCGCTATGACTCCGCAGCAACGTCCGCCCACAACAAATGCTGTGTCAGCCAGAATATTTCTTTGAGACACCACACTGCGCCCGTCACCCTGAGATATCAGATCTTAAATTCTTTTTTTAATTTAATGAAAGAGACGGAACGAGCAAAGCATTCACCTGATGGTAAGTGCAACGTCTGCTCATAACAAATGCTATGTCACCCAGAACAGTGTGACACCACAATGCGCCCGTCACCCTGAGACATCAGTTCTTAAGTCTCATATGCCCAGTGATTATGCTAGCTCACAGTGCCCTTCAAACCGAAACACAGTAATGTTTGCACACTACTGCTTCACGGCAGAATAACTGGCACTGGGGTGGTACCTACCTAGACGGATTCCTGCATAGGAATCTTACCACCAGTAAATGCTTGCACACTACTGCTTCACGGCAGAATAACTGGCCCTGGGGTGGTACCTACCTAGACGTATTCCTGCATAGGAATCCTACCACCAGTAAAAGTGTTACAGAACTGTCATGCATACAACATAATTATATGTTTTGTTTTTGTTATGTTTCACTTGGCGTTGCTACACATGGCGTTGTGTACAGAAAATTAAGAAAAATTAATTTTCTTCTTAATTTTATTTTTCGATTTTTTAATAGTTATTCTGCTATTCGGGGCGGGGACAAATCCAACAAATGATACATCATAAAAATTGATCCAGCCGTTCCTGAGTTATAAATGGTGTAGCAAACACGACCGTGTTTTGTATATACTCGTATGTAGATTTATTTTTCAGTGGAAACTATGACAATGCCTACATTCTATATTCATGGAAAAGCACGATTCGATACAAAAATAATTCTAGGTACCTGGTAAGCGTACCCTTACATATAAATAAACTCACATGTACTTTACTATTTTATAAAAATAACGTAATCCATACTAATATTATAAATGCGAAAGTAACTCTCTCTGTCCCTTTGTCTGTTTGTTACTTTATCACGGCTCAGTCGATTAACGGGGCTTGACGCAATTCGGCACAGAGATAGCTTGCGCCCTGGAGACGGCACAGGATAAATTTTATTCCGGAAACTCAAAGAGATCCCACGGGATATTTAATAAACCTTTAACGCGGACATCACCTAGTATTTTATAACATAAATTAATATAATTGTATCCAAAAAAACTACGTTTGTATTTAAATAAAACTACATTTTTACGGATTTAAATGAAACTAATTTTACGGATTCTATCGCGTTTTATTTTACTATTTATAACCCGACGTTTCGAGTGCTTTACAGCACCCATGGTCACGGGCGGACTGAGGTGACAGATGTCCCGATGTCATAGTTAACCCGGAGTACCTTCAGCTTTTAATTATTATTCCTTGTCCGATCTACGCAGAAAGAGCTTACTGTGTCTTGAAGTCTTGCAGTGGTATGCTTGGTTTTTGATTTAATTTTATTAATTATAGGATCCCAAGCTGGTGGTAATACCCAACCATCTTCTCTATTAAAATTAGGATGTTTTTTAATTTCAATAGCCTCGCGAATCATCCTTGGTAGGAATCGGTCGGGAAAGGAAAAGAAATCATTACATTTTTACGGATTTTATCGCGTTTAATTTTGAACTATTTTTACCCGACGTTTCGGACGCTTTACAGCACCCATGGTCACGGGGGGACTGAGGTGACAGTTGCCCCGATGTCATAGTTAACCCGGAGTACCTTCAGCTTTTAATTATTATTTTTAGTCCGATCTACGCAGAAAGAACTTACTGTGTCTTGAAGCCTTGCAGTGGTATGCTTGGTTCTTGATTTAATTTTATTAATAATAGGATCCCAAGCCGGTGGTAATCTATCCTCCGCTCGGATGAAGGAAACGCTACGGTAGTAATGGATACGTCAGATTATAATTTTAAAATTGAACAACTTTTGTCGGATGAAAATATTTATAAAAAGGTTAAATCAGACCCAACCGCGAACACGCTGAAAACAACTAGCGAGCTAGCAAAGAAGTACTCCGAAAAATTGAATCTGGACGTAAATTCGGTAATACCATCATGTGCCAAACCACCGAAGTTGTATGGGTTACCTAAAATACACAAACCAAATGCTCCACTACGTCCAATAGTGAGCCAGATCGATTCACCAACTTATAGATTGGCTCAGCATGTAGCGAAAATACTCTCACCGCTCAGAGGACACACAAGAGCACACACAAAGGATTCATACCATTTTGTCAGTGAGATTAAAGACCTACATCTTACTGACAATGAAACTATGGTCAGTTTTGATGTCCAGTCGCTATTCACATGCCTACCTGTAGAAGACTGCATCTCAATTGTATCCAGGAAGCTAGCGGAGAACAACATGCCAGCAGAATATGCAGAACTACTTAGATATTGCCTTACATCTGCCTATCTATTGTGGAAGGAACAGTACTACAATCAAGTAAATGGTGTGGCGATGGGATCTCCAGTATCTCCCATTGTCGCCGACATTTTCATGGAAGACTTTGAGGAGAAAGCCCTCCGTACTTCTCCTGTAAATCCAAGATTCTACAAGCGGTATGTAGATGATACTTTTACAATTTTACCATCGCATAAAGTAACTGCATTTCTAGACCACCTTAACTCCCTAAACTCTAAAATTCAATTTACAATGGAGTTACAGGCAAATAACTCTTTAGCTTTTCTGGATGTGTTAGTAATTCGAAATCCTAATAACACCTTGTGTCACACTGTGTATAGAAAAAAGACCCATACAAATAGGTATTTAAATGGTGAATCTCACCACCATCCTTCACAGTTAGCTACCGTGGGTAAATCTTTGTTTCAGAGAGCACAAGGGATCTGTGACAGTAAACACCTGGCCGCCGAGCTTCAGCATGTCAAGCAAGTTATGCAAGACAACAAGCTTCGGGTTCCGCGCCTTCGTCGTAGTGACCGAGTGAAGCCGGCCACAGTCGAGCGTGTACCTGCTGTTCTTCCATATGTCAGAGGAGTCACGGACAAGATTGGCTATATCTTGAAGCGAGCTTCCATAAGAACATTTTTCAAGCCGCCGAAGAAGATAAGTCAGTTTTTACCATCTGTCAAGTGTAACATCCCTCTACAAGATGCAGGAGTATACAAGCTGGATTGTGAATGTAGTCTCTCTTACATAGGGCAAACTAAAAGATCCATTAAAACCCGCGTTAAAGAACACATAGCTGATGTGAAGCATCGACGCTCTAGGAAGTCTGCAGTCTGTGACCATGTTCTGGATCATCCCAACCATTACATCAGATTTGATAGACCACAAATCCTTGCAAAAGAACACCGATTCCTACCAAGGATGATTCGCGAGGCTATTGAAATTAAAAAACATCCTAATTTCAATAGGGAAGATGGTTGGGTATTACCACCGGCTTGGGATCCTATTATTAATAAAATTAAATCAAAAACCAAGCATACCACTGCAAGGCTTCAAGACACAGTAAGCTCTTTCTGCGTAGATCGGACTAAAAATAATAATTAAAAGCTGAAGGTACTCCGGGTTAACTATGACATCGGGGCAACTGTCACCTCAGTCCCCCCGTGACCATGGGTGCTGTAAAGCGTCCGAAACGTCGGGTAAAAATAGTTCAAAATTAAACGCGATAAAATCCGTAAAAAAGTAGTTTTATTTAAATGTTTAATATTCGCGTAAATAAAAGAAAACATTATACGTTTGTATTTTCGTTTTACGAGCACTTGTTTTATAAATTGTAAATGTTCAAATGAGCTACCGTTTTATAAAGGTGATAAAGTTAACTTTGATGCTGTGAGCGAGTCGAACGCTCCGACGGGGGCAAATGGATTGCTTGTCACGAATGAAAGTACACAATTTTCATCTACACCAATGCCAACAGAGCAGAAACAGACAGAGGGACAGATCACTATCATTTATACCATTCATCAAATAAGTATTCTAAATTACGTATTTATAGCTCTACAAGTCACGGTTCAAAATTTACATTAACATATTTGTACAGTTTTTAATTATATTTTATATAACTTCTAATGTACTAATAATACATTTCTCTTGATAAGAGCTTTTATGTCTTCAGTTATTAATAATTTACTCCTAAACTTGAATATACCAACAATCTCTCTTCAGTTACTCGTAGGTACAACTTTACCTTGTGTCATGTGAAAATGCAGGGTGTTAATTTTTTGTGCAACACATAGGCTATGGGTGACGAAGATTAATTGTTGTACATCATACAAATATCCATCCTTTATATCCAACCAACATGTTTGTACAATCGTTCATTCTATTTCTTTGTTGAGATGTGAGATTGTTGAAATTTTATATTAAAATGGTGATGATCTTCCAGTTTCCATCAAAAACTGCTTTGTAATGGCTAAATCATAATAGTCAAATATTCGTTTACGCAAATTAAACGGAATTTCCTGTCCATATTAATGATTACAAGAAGGTTGAACACCGGCGCAAAGTGAGAGTATGAGAACCGAAGACCAATCTGGCAACAAGGTATGGTATTTCTCGTGAAATGTATCTACAGCCTGACTCTTTATTGAGGACGCCAATATAATTCACAGTGTTCAATTATCATCGGGTGAACAGTATGCAGGTTTGTCCCTGCCATCAAAATAAAAAGGTAGTAATCGTAGCTGGACTGGTGCAGATATGTTGATTTCAGTTGGGATTTAAAGCTAAGAGCAACGCCGTAACATTGAAACTAGCACTAATAGTTTATTATTATGTCGTTATTCCGGCATATGAGAAAAGAAAAAGATTTTCTAGTTTTTAGTTTTCAAGTATACATATTACAATCACAAACTATTTTTTACTCGGCGATATATATATTGTATGTGTGATAGTTATTGTGATCAAATGTTATACCACTATTTTTATTATTTTATCAAAGGTCCTAATCAGCCGCAGATTAATCCAAGTACGATAAAACTTTTATACCTAAATTTTATTCTTCCTCAATTGTCCTTAAGATTGTTAATGATTCTATAAAACTTTTACTAATTTTCACTTCAGTCAGGGATTACTGAAATGGTTTATTTCAGTTCCTATTAAAGATAGATAGGACTATTATTATATTTTATATAAGGACATAAGAGGACCACGTAGCCTAGTGGTAAGAGTACCTGTCTACCTTCGATCTTATCGAATGAACGTTACTTCGGACGCGGGTAGGTTTATGGCGAGTTAGTGCCTCTGTGTTTGAGCGCACACTTGTGTCACTATTATGTCTACTGCGCAGTTGATAGTTCCCTACATAATTCGGAAGTTCTAAGGTCTGGCAGTAACGGTAAATGTTTTCAATTTAGGAGTGACCTATGTCCAGCAGTGGACTGTTTACATGCTGAAAAATGAACGTAGTGGAGCAGCCTTTGTCTCAGGCCGCCTATACCCGTTAATTTGCTCTTCTAGCAAAATGTGCTTAAGACACAAACTTCGCCTTTAAAAGACTTGCATAAGAAACGCAATGGCTTACGTAAATTACAGGGCGTCAAAAACTGATTCCTGCGCAATGCCACCGGAGTCCGGTGCAATGCCCAGGTGCAACTTTTTAAGAATAGTTATTATAATATTAAGGAATACATGGATGATGATAACCACTGGGAATGAGGTGATCGCTGCCAAGCTATTTCTACATCTTTATAATACTGCAATTATTGTATATTTAAAATGGCTGGAAAAAAAATCCCGCTGGGTTTCTTACTGGTTCTTCCCAGGACAGAGGCATTTCTTTGAGTACCAGTTTAGCTTAAAGAAATGATGTTCAACTAGTATAATGTAATCGATCTATATTGAATAAAAAATATTCTATTCTATTCTAAATGTACACCTACACAGCGTCTGTGAAATACCATTAATCTCTGAATGCTTACATCAATAACATTACCAAAATTATATATATTTCATGCTGATGCAGAAGACTGTGATGCCGATTGGTGTCTGGCAAAGTAGAATAGCACCTACCTCTTTTATTTATTTATTTATTCTTTATTGCATTCACCTAATTATAATTTAAAAAAAAAGGATTACAAAGGGCGGACTTAATGCCTTTTTCCTACCGAGGTGTCGTAAGATGCAACTAAGGTATTGTACGGATAGCGTTTATCGTGCAGGACAACATAAAATATGAAATGCTGTCACTATACGGCTCATGGGTACGCAATGGTAGTAAGATTTATTTTGACTTGTACCAAAAGGGTCCGCCGTGGTTCGCCACCCGTCGCGTCTCGTTTCCCGCAGGGGCGAAAAATGGGCTACGTGTGTGGCCTCTGACTAGCCCTTATGGGAAACTGGCGTGACTGTATGTATGCAGAAGACTAGGAAGATTTTCCTCAATAAACATATCGAAGTTGAGATGAAATGACGTCATCCGTAACTTTTAAATATGTTGATATATGCAATTACTACTACGCACTTTATTTTATGTCGACATTAACCTAACTTTTCTTTAGCTACAATTTTGTAATAAAATGTAACTAATTTCTGGTAAGTTAAATAAACATTTTTAACATAAGTGTTTTAAGTAACAAAATACTCAAACACTAGGACTGATAAGTCATCATTAATAAATGCTGAGATTGTAAATTTCTTTATATTCATATAACTTCTCAGTTATAAACAAACGGTAAGATTTAGTACTTAAAGCGATGTCGCATTTCCTACCTGCTTAGGATATTGCACTCGGTAACATATGAAGGCACGACCCTCGCTACTTATGCATGTATATAGTGTGCTTAAGGTATGAGATGCGCGCGTCTGTTATCGGGAAGCCTCTGGGAGGTTTTGACCCTCCCCTCAGTAACGGTTTGATTGCCGGGGAAGTAACACGCAAGGGCGGCCGCCTGATATTCCGCCCACGGCTATTCTCCGACTGTTTTACGATGTTTTTCATTCAACTGTCTAGTGATGTACTGTGCTGTGCTTGAATGACTTACTGTGATCTAAATATTTTCAAATTGATAAAGGATTTTCTGAAAAGGTAAGTTATAATGACAAACACGTAAAAAACTTTAGTTTTAAGAAAATCTCGCTATAACATCCAGGTGGATTTTTTCTTTATTGTTACATTAATATACATTTCTTTTGTATATACATAATATTTGTATATACCAAAAAAAATATTATTGTCTTTTTTATAAAATTCATGGAAATTGTAAAAAAATCTACAGGCATTTTTTACAGAAATTACGACGTAACAAATAACATTAGAACAACAAATAAACTTAAAATTTATATTGTTTTAGGATTCGATAATTATATATAAAATGAGATTTTAATTATTATATACACTTTTTTTATCACACAGTACATTATACACAAAATTATTATAATTCCTATCTAGATAACAAAAAAAATGTAACCACTTGTATCAACATCTAACAGCAAAAGACTAAAATGAACATAAATTACTCCAACGCTTTTTTGACACGTGACAATGCCGGGTAGATATAAAAAATAAAGTCATTTAAATCCATTGTCATTTTTGGAAGATCCTTGTAAACTGTAACAATGTAACAAAATTAAAATACAACTCATGAAACCTATATTGTACCAAAACCGACCCTCTTCCATTGAATTTAGAAAAGTTATAAAAACTTTGATTGTTTAATTTTCTTGCCGACCAGTACAATGAAGCAGCGATAAAAAGATAGCAGTAAGCGTTATAAAGGATCTTTACAAAAGGCATTATCGCATATAAATAAAATACAACGTACGTTTCTTTCTAAAATATGTGATATCAATGCTTTAGTCCTTTACGTTGTGCTTAGTATCAAAAGTATTTACTTTTTTATAAATATAATACAAATGTTAAATTGAAAATTGTGTTTTAATAACCGAATAACAATTTTTGCCAAATCATTTTATGTATTTTTACCACGTAAGAAATCAAACAGTAATCAAACATTTGTAATTTGTACGCGCGAAATATGAAATATACGATTTTCTTAAGAAGATCCCAGAATCTCAGATCAGAAATTTTCTTAAGAGAATCTACCACCCGTCTCATCCCGAGGGTGTATAGAAGTCGAAAGAGAAAAAATAAAAACAGGAGATGGGCAGCAGCACCTTCCTGGAACATCTGAGTATATAAACTGCGGTTTTCAACCCGCCTGCCAAGCGGGGCAACTATGGCAAAATCCCTCCAAAATGAGAGCTACTGACTTTTGTAGCACTCTATGGGGGAGGCCTATGTTCAACAGTGGACTAATGATAGGCTGAAAGGACGAACGACGATTTGTAATCTGAATCTTACTCGGAAATTTTAAGTAATTTTCATAATATGCCTGATATTGTCATGGGAAGTAGCAACAAGTAGGAATCCTCTTGGCATTTTGTAGATTACTTAAAAAAATGCAATTCAGCATCAATTTTAAGTGGTCACTTTCGAACATAGAAAAACCTTGTAGTACTTGAAATAGTTTTCTGCACAGGATTATTATATTTAAGTGTCTGCGCAAATACACTGGCATGCATTCGTCCTCCCTTTCCTCTTCGATACACAAATTATGAGTTATCATTGCATTCGTATCTATATGTATTGGTATAGAACATAATAAAATTCTTTCCAAAATTCAAAATAAAAACCAGAATCAAAAGAAAAAAAATTGTAACATTTAGTTTGATGAATATTAATGTTAGCCGTTTCGTTATAAAATTTAGTTTTTGTTCGTGCTATACCTACGTAAAATTAGTCAACATATCTTTCGTTATGTAGACTAATTTTAATCTAGGCTATAGGGTATATGTACTGGTGGTAGGATTCCTGTGCAGGAGTCCGTCTAGGTAGGTACCACCCCAGGGCCAGTAATTCTACCGTGAAACAGTACTGTGTTCCGGTTTGGAGGGCACTGTGAGCTAGCGTAGTCACTGGGCATATGAGACTTAAGAACCTATGTCTCAGGGTGATGGGCACAGTGTAGTGTCACACAGAAATTTTCTGGATGTCACAGCAATTGTTATGGGCAGACGTTGCACTTACCATCAGGTGAACGTTTTGCTCGTTTCATCACTTTATGCAGTAAAAAAAGAAAAAAAGGCACTTCATTAAAATCTAGAACACTTCAATATTTATATTTTAATAAAACGAAGACTTTACTGATTTTACCCTGATCTTCGCCAACTATAATCAGAACATATTAATAATATTCTTAATTGTTACAACCACTTTTAATATTCTTAATTGCTACTAAGCAATACTGTATTAACTCTGGCTTCCAAAGTAGGAAAATCCTGAAAAAATAGAGTTTCATGTTTTACTGTTAGTAGTAAATTTTTAATTAAGGTGATTGAGTTTCGATAAAGTAAAGATAAAGCCGTGTGGTGGCGGCTTGTTAAAGAATACTACCACTCCATCTCATCTAATGGATCTCGTAAAAGGCGAGTAAGGAATTAAACTGCACTGTGCACCCAACAGGGCATGGTGGCGATGGGCTCACCACAGGCAGTCATCTGTTTTTGCAGTGAGTGCCCAGTCTCTGACTACCCCTTATGGGATACAGTCGTGATCTTATGTATGTATGTATGTATGAGTTTCGATATTTTTAGTAAATGTACCACCTGACTCGCGGGTTTCACCTTAAAAACTATTATTACGTAACACAAATTAGTGGTTTTAATCGGTACGAATTGTAATTGTCCTGTTACTCAGGCAAGTTGTATAGTGGGAAGTTGAAGACTGTTTAATATATGTCATGGTTTTCGTTACTATTTATTTATGCATTAAGCATTATGGCATTATCACTCATGCAGATGATCAGTCAGAAAAACATGAAGTTTTTAATTTATACTTGTTCGGGAAACATCGATATGTCTGTTTAATTATATCGGCTGAGGTGAAACAAATTGAACGATTTTTTTTTCATCCCTTGTCTCATCTAGAGAGTGTATCTATTACGGAATTGCGGTTTGACAAATTGCCAAACATTATTATACGCGCCGAACTTAATGGATATACTTTACTTGAAATATGTACTCTGCTAAAGATTCTATCTATCTGTTTATTTAAGAGAACTTTTTGTTTTAATCGTCAACTAATTTTATAATCTATCGACTGAGGTAAGAACTGCTGGTATTAGCTACTGGTGGTAGGATTCCTATGCAGGAATCCGTCTAGGTAGGTATTCTTCCCAGGGCCAGTTATTCTTCCGTGAAGCAGTAGTGTGCAAACATAACTGTGTTTCGGTATGAAGGGTACTGAGAGCTAGCGTAATCACTGGGCATATGAGACTTAAAAACTGATGTCTCAAGGTGACATTGTGGGCGCATTGTGGTGTCACACAGAAATTTTCTGGGTGACACAGGCAGACGTTGCACTTACCATCAGTTGAACGTTTTACTCATTTCGTCACCTTATCCAATAAAAAAGTAGCTAAGTATAGCCCTTATTCTGCATAAGGCAGTATCTTTGTTTAGGGACTATCTTTTACAGTGGACTTCTGCAAACCCACGACAATTGTATTATTATTATTTTTATTGAAAAAATTATATTATTAATTATAATAAAAAGGAAAGGCGAATTATGTTTTTGTAATTTCAGCATCTGCCTATATCGGTTAAAGTCAAAGTAGACTACTGGGGACAGCAGAATTAAACGTTTCGTCCTTTTTTCTTAAATGTAATCTAATTATCTTTCTGCTTTTATAAAAATTGTCCTAAAGAGGTTATTCTTCGTGTTTAGACATGTTAGAAGGTTAATATTATTATGTAACTAAACTATTCAACGTTATAATATATAATACGTACGTACGTTAGCTAAGTAATGATCTATTCATTACATAACTTAGTACACGTGTACATTGTGGCGAGAATAAATTGTTATTAAAAAAAAAAATATTTCGTATATCACTCCATGCAGCACCCCCTAGGCAATAAAAGTATTTTAAATATTTCTTCAAATATGTAAATTTTAGTCAACGTAATTAAACAAAATACTTTAATAAATATACTAATCTCTGATTGATCTTTACTTTTTCTTTTATTGTGGTGGCATAAAAGAATCTACTACCCTATCTCATCCTATCGGTGTCGTAAAAGTCGACAGAGGGAAAATAAAAACCAGGAGATGAACAGCAGCATCTTCCTGAAACATCTTAATAAATAAACTACGGCGGGTTTTGGGACAGCTTTAAAGATGTTTTTAATTAATGCAACCAAAATGAAAGAATCTTAATGCTACCCAATTTTTATAGGTGGGTGGGAGTGCAGGATTTGAAAGTATGCTGATAAGGTTCGGCGATGACAGAGTCAATGAAAATGGAGAAATTCTGCTTAAAGTATGTTTGAAGTGGAATCTTGGTGTAGCAAACACAACGTTAGATTAAAAAAGGTGCACTTTTCTAGAGAAGAAGGGAGCCAGATAAGTATGATTGATTTTGTGACTGTAGATGAAAGATTGAGAAAGAAAGTGTCTGCATTCACTCACTTCCTGGCGTTAAGCTGAATAAGAGGTCTCTTTTAACGATGCCAGCATCCTGTGAATGAACTTGTTAGTGTACTAGAGCGCATAAACGTTGAGAATTTGCAAGAGAAACGAAGTTTGAAGATACTTGTGTAAGTAAGAGAAGGAGAGGGTTTAAGTAAAGAATGTGTGTCGAGGTGCAAAGGCAGTATCCGAAAAAAATAGAGACTGAGTGGATTACATGGCTACAAGAGCCAATCAAAGAATGCAAAAAGCAACAAAAAAGGATGTAAGCAAGGCAAGAAATGAGTATAATAGGTTAAAGGGTGTGGCAAAAGCGGTTGTGGGAAAAAATATAAATGATGATAGAGATGAATTTGATAGGAAGTTATCTGACGACTTTCAAAACAACATCAAGTTTTAGTCGAAGTCCATAAGATCAACAAGGCGTAAAAGTACGACTTTGCAACTAGACAAAATCAGAAACCAGGATGGAAGTGTTCTGAGAGGAGGGAAATGCATTTTATAGAGATGTAAAGAATATTTTCAAAACTTATTTGAAAAAGAGGATATGCAAGGCAGAATCGCCATTTAATAAGGTTTGTTTCTAATGAGAGACATGTTACTTGTTTGATGTCTTTAATTCGACTCTTTTAGTTATAACAGAACGTAACGTAAATCTAAGACCTCTAGCAAATACGCATTCAAAAGGAAAGTTGTAGCTCATTTTACAAACTGTACAGATTTACCAAACAATGATCATCATTTCCATCATTAGTATATATTATTCTAGTTTATAATAATATTTTTATATTATATATATATATATATATATATATATGTAGGAATATGTATATTTATTTATATTTATGTGTGTGTGTTTATGTTTGTATACGTGTAGGTATATTTAATAAGTATTATATATTATATCGTTCCTTTGTAACCGCCTTCGTCGTTTACTCACTGCCCAAAGGTTGACTGGCAGAGAATGCTTTTAGCATTAAGTCCGCCTTTTGTTCCTGTAGTAAGGTTCAATAAAGAATAAATAAATAAATAAATAAATAAACGTACAATAAAAATGTGTCGCGTGGGCCACACTACAACTGACAAGTACAGGATATAATTTATGGAATGAATTGTGAAAGCATTGAATAGTATAAAATTGGGCAAGGCCTCGGGATATGACAGAATTACGGTAGAGGAGCTGAAACCTGGGTAGGGCTTGGTAGACATTCAGCTGTATCGCTTTTTAACCTTTGCTGGAGGATGAATGGCCGTCATCGAATCGCTTTACGAAGAAAAAGGGTCGCAGAAAGACTTCAAAAATTACCAAGGCATTATCGCCTTGCTCAGCGTCGTCGGCAAACTGTATCTTTTGATTAAGAAACTGAAGAGAAGGTATTGGATGTACAAGCGAGATTCAGAAAAGGAATGTGTTAACTTCCCAGTGATAACCTCTCATGGGAAAACTTGCTAATATTATTTTTCAGTAAAAGATATTTAGAAACAAAATAATACAGTACATATGCAAAATTTTATCAAAATTGTTTAAGACATTTCTGCGAAATCAATTTTAAGTCTGCCTCTAGCAAATGCTATGTCACCCAGAACATTTTTGTGTCGCACCACACTGCGCCCGACTCGCTGAGACATCAGTTCTTAAATCTCATATGCCCACGCTAACTCTCAGTGGCCTTTAGACTGAAACACAGTAATTTTTGCACATTAATGCTTGACTGTAGAACAACTGGCTCTGCGATGGTACCTATCTAGACGGCTTCCTGCATACGAATTATTAATAGCTTATATCAATGCATGAACATTACAGGCTATTATTAAACCGAGTGGTAGCGGCTTAAGAGAATCTACCACCCCATTCGTGAATATCGTAAAAGTAGAAAGAGGAAAAATAAAAACCAGAAGATGAGCAGCAGCATCCGCCTGGAACATCTTAATAAATAAACTGCGGTGGCCAACCTGCCTGCCAAGCGTGGCAACTATGGCAAAATCCCCCCAAAATGAGAGCTACAAACTTTTGTGGCAGTCTATGGGGGAGGCCTATGTTCAGCAGTGGACTAGTGATAGGCTGAAATGATGATGACGATGATGATTAAACCTAGGTTACAGATGTAGCGCATTGCCATCTGTTGTTGAATAGCAAATTTAAATTTAAATATGTAGTATTATTTTAAAGTCTTTCTGTTTGCTATTGTGTTAAAAAACTCAGAAATTATAGAAAATTAAAAAAAAATCTGTTCATACATTTCATGACATTTTTTACAAATAGAATGTCATTAAACTGATTGTTGCCATATCAGCGTAGAACTAGTGAATAGAAGCACATTTCTTTTCACACCAATACCTGAGGGTGAAGCTAAAAACCGACAGATTTTCATATCCATCGCTACAGTGGAGCGTGCCAGTAAATTATCAGCTCGATTTTCCTATTCGGGCTCCCCGCTAAGAAACGATCGCGTGTGTGGCGCGCCCGTGTCTGTTGGTGCCCGCCCTTCGCACGCGATACAAAAATTTCCTAATATACTTCGCAGATTACCTTGCAACAATTACTCTCAAGGTTTGTTCACGAAATCTTGTCATTGTCGTTAAACAAAGGTGTCCCTCTTATATGGAACGCTTTCTTAATTTTATATTGAGGCAATGTTCAGAGCGAGTTTTATTATATTTTATGATCTAAATTATTCAATGATTTATTATTTTAAACAATTGCAACGATAAATATTTGTCTTTGTAATGATTTGTCATATCTACGCGAGTATAACACATTTATAAAACGAATTTTACGTCTTTTATTTGTAGCCGAAAAACGCTCGAAACGTCGGGTCTTCGGGTCGAAACGTTGGGTCAGGTTGGGGTTTATTTGTAATAGTTTAAAAATTAAACGCGGTAAAATCCGTAAATTTCTTTTAATTAAATATTTGTCTTTGTATTATTTTTTCCCTTTATTTCTTATAGGCCATGTATTCTGGAATTCGAAAAACCGTGAAAGTATTTTTTTTTGCCTATTAAAATAAATCAAAATGCGAAAAATATTGGGTCTCAGTATTTAGTAGTTTCCGATGTAATTTTACTATAGGAACACAATTTTCCTTAAGAAAATTTACCGACTGCGTCCTCACGTAATGAGTGTGTGAGGGAGAATTGAATGATGTGTTAATTTGTTTTGTCATGCGATGAGTAATAACAGTGCTAAGATTGAGGGGATCTCATGAAAGAAGTTCTTACCACAAATTTAAGAGGCCTTCATTTATTATTCCGTCATACTCTACTTACTTCTGTAGACTATCGACTTGTTCATTTCATCATTTATAATCATTACATATATACGCCTTTTTCCCATATAAGGAGTAGGCAGAGGTCACTCAAGTAGCCCACTTTTCGCTCTCGCGGGACACGAGACGTGAGGGGTGGCCAACCACGTCGCCGCCATTTTGGTATGAGCTAAAAAATTCTTACTCGCTATTGCAATCCCACGAGCAGTATAGTGACAGCATTGCATATTATGTTGTTATTCTGCACGAATAAAGGCTGTCTGTACAATATCTTAGTCACGTTTTACGACACCTTGCTAGGAAAGAGGTAGGTGCTATTCTACCTTGCCGGACACCTATCGGTACAATTTAATTATTACAAGGGACATTCACTTCGTTTAAGAACTTAATAATACAACAAAATATTTGTATGGCGTGTGATGGTGGCTTAAGAATATCTACATTATAGCATCTAATAGATTTCGCCAAAATCGACTAATAGGTATCCCGGAATAAAGGTCGCGTATACTTTAAATTTGATTGTAAGAAGATATTTTTGAACATTACAGCGACAAACTTTACTGTCCTCTAAGTCCTCGATCCTGGAATCGATCCTAGTCGCGTTGTCTCCCCTATTCTTCTAAAAGAGCTCTAAAGACTCTAAATCTTGCTTGGATCGTATCGCTATAGCGTTCCGTCAAACAAGATATGAGGAGGTATGTTAGTAAAGATACAAAATTACACTAATACGTACATACTAGTATGTA
Organism: Luehdorfia chinensis; assembly: GCA_019845155.1. Classification (NCBI taxonomy): domain Eukaryota; kingdom Metazoa; phylum Arthropoda; class Insecta; order Lepidoptera; family Papilionidae; genus Luehdorfia; species Luehdorfia chinensis. The sequence continues at coordinate 511,694 of JAHVAK010000022.1, forward strand.
TATTCTGAGCAGAAGACATTGACTTCTGAAAAGACTATGCCCAAACAAAGGAAGGCCTGCTAGATCAAATTGATATGTTTGAAATACATAATTATTAGCTGACAAGTCAGCTTAGTATCAGTCTTAATATTTCTCATAATGTCGTGATCAAAAACAGATGGCGCCATCTACCTTCTTTAAATAATGTAAACTACTCGAACCGATGGCTGTCAGACATGTTAGCCAGATGGCGCTTTCTACAACTAATTTAATTATTGCAATCTTTTTAATTAATGTTCTTAACGACAGATTAATGATTTAAAAGACATTAACTTATTTTTTGTCATTAAAAAACATATTCTTCTACATAACGTGGCAAACATTAATATTGATATAGTATTAAATTAAATATTTCATACTGACAAAAAACACCAGTGTCTAAATTTCTGTGTTATTTTTTCTTTGGCTGGCTTTAGTGTAAAAACAACATTATTAAGACGTGCAAAAAGACTATGTTATTCCTAAATAATCATGTTTGGAACGAATTAGGAACAAAATTTATCGTTTCTTCCTGAATTTACTAAAGAATAATTTTTAGTGGACGCTATATAGACAATTAGAGATTTCATAAAATAAATATGTTCGTTTTTTAATTTTTCAAACTAACACGAATTCTTGCAAAGATCTTTAACAGTGAGCGATAATTTGTAACATACAAAATGCATTTAGGAAGGTCAAGGCGAGGCCAATTAAACGTAAAGGCGGCAATTTGATTACCGCGAACGCTCCACGCCTGCAAATTGTTCTAGTGAGTGTCTATACAACTTTCCCTTCACTGAATACGGTCTAAACTTCAACGGGACGAATTACTGAAGTTAATTGGCTTCGGGGCGATGGTCGATTGTTTGTAATTCGTATATGAAGATTGACACTTCGAAAGTTCTGCATTGACTGAGAATGCAGAGTCAACATTTTAGTTCAAAGTAACAAAGATTTAAGGCGATAATTAGTACTCATATTCTATTTATGCATTTTTTTCTGCTCGTTTGGTGCAGTAGTAGTAGAGTAAGCGATTGAGCGACGGGTTCAATTCTCGCACGGAAAAAATATTTGTATGGTCTACATATGGTTGTTTCAGTTCTGAATATTTGTGTATGTACAATTTATGTTTTAAAAAAAAACCCACGATGCAGGAGAAATCTTAGTGTAGTAGTAAAAAAATATGTACCATTTTTTTTGTATAATAAAAATTTATTAAAACCTATGGCAATAAAATAGCTGTTTACTATTATTGGATTTATATTTAAAAGTCACTGCCTATTAGTTTATGCACACAGCCACACAAAGTGAACAACAGATTGTTCATTTTTATGTCTTTTGAGTAGTAGTTTTAGGGTTCGATTTTTTTTAAAGAAAACTAGCAATGCTATTTACATTACTAATATTCCTGTTAACCACTCCCACTATGCTTAAAAGCTTGTGCAAGGCGATGGTTCACGACAATAGTCGAATGGCGGGCTCCGTCCTGCGATGTCACGTTTCACAGTCCGTACCCTAAACCATTACACTATTGAGTTAAATCTACGAGTATGATACCAAACGTGGTAAATCAGGGCGCTTACCCTAAATTTCACAGTAGGTCCCAGCAGCTCTAAAATTGTTGTAACTAGGTGACGAATTCCTACGTGCTCGGCGGTGAAGGAAAACCTCACGAGCAACTTTGTCTGCTGGTGTTCGAGAAATAAAAAAAAATATTTCGGTGACATGTGAAGTCCGTCAACTGGCTATATTACGTACATACATACAGTCTCGCCATTTTCCCATATAAGGGCTAGGCAGATGTTGTAGTGATTTAATACACAATGTATCGTCATCGTAGGTGATCCACAGATATCATCAAAACAAGGAATAGATTTTTATATGAAATAAAGCGAGGAGACGAGCGAATAGTTCACCGGAATGGTAAGTTTAACGTCTGCCCATAACAAATGCTGGACCACTCAGAACATTCCTATGTGGTACCACACAGTGCTCGTCACTCTTATGTTCCATTTCATATTCCCAGTAATTGCACTACCTATTAGTGCTCTTTAGGCCGAAACACAGTAATGTTTGCACATTATTGCTTGACGGCAAAATAATTGACGCCGCGGTTTTACATACCTAGAGAGATTACCTGCATCCTGTCAGCAGTAATATTTAGCAGCAACACAACAGGTAAGAATTTTTAAAACCAACACATATTCGTATGTATATCAATTATATAAGAAAGCAATAATTTTTAAAAGAAGAAAAAGAGAAATAAATGTCAAAATTCTATGAAATGTTTCCTAAGTGCTCAGATTCCAGTCGTTTTCCTCGCCTCGAAGAAAATTATCAATGCAAAGTAGCCTGCAGTCAGCGACATCCTTTAACGCTGCAGGGAAGGTAAAAATTATTATTGCAAAAAGTACTTACGAAGAACCGTCCCGGAGCGTCTTTTGAATAATCAATTCGTCACGAGTCGCGGTAAAAATATTATGTCGTCCCTGTCCACAAAGTCCGTCTACATTGAATAACATAAGCATTTAACACCCATAATGCACTTTTGAGAATCGACTACGCCACAATGGACAATGATTATGTTATAGACATTGTAAAGTTTTAACTTTAACGATGTCCGAAAGCGACTATTGTTTCCGTGGAAACTACTAAGCGCTCTGCCAACTTAAATTCCACTCACATAGTTTAAGCTTTATCGGATCTGTAACCCTATGGTTTTAGAAACAAGGTGCCACTTCGATTCATATCACTTTAACAATGTTAATGTTAATAGCGGTATCTAGGTATAGGGTACAGGGTGTGATTTATATTCGTCTTTTGTTTTTGAATGTTTAGCTAACATCAGTATCAATGGCGCAAAGTCTGAGAAGGTCGTTATTTTTGTATTGTACCAGTTGTATTGTCGAACGAATGACGTCGTTAGTACGTTGGCGGGTGGTCGAATGCATTGAAATTCTATTGATGGTGTGATATATCTCGAACTCGGTAGCATTATAAGAATCTATCTAACAATTTGTCAGATTGATACACATGAGACTTAATACTATAATTCTGATATACGTAAAATTCCATCGCGTAAACATTTCTTGGTTCGTTCATAAAAATGTTTACGCCTACTTCTTTACTACAAAAGAAAATGATAAAAGCTTTCAATCTTGCGTAAATTTTACGCCTATACTACAGTTCGATACAAAAAACCTAATTCAATTTTTCAATCGTTCAATTTTGGTTGTCCCAAAATCACGTGTCATCCGCTGATATATTGCGTTAAAGACAACAAAGAGGACTCTGGTCCGTTTGTCAAAATAAAACGACGTCTACCTACTCGAACATGTAAAGTGAATTCAACTCACCCACACAGACGTAAATATGTCACACGCACCAACAATTGAATGTTTGGTTCCTCTAAGTAAACAAAAAAATGTTTGTAAAAACATATCCATAGTTAAGAAATGGACCTTCAAAATACCCACACGTACATTGTTCTCCACTTATTATATAATAGTATTATACAATTTGAATTTTGGCTAATTTTCTTACTTTACTTAATGTGTTTTGTTGTTGGTATTACTGGATCGCGATACGACTGCGTGACGTGGTCAATGGCTTCTGACTACTGCGCCGCCAGTCCTGGGTTTGAATCTCAGCCAGAGCTACATTTGTGCCAAAACGCAAATTGATCGTTTCGCCTACTACTCGCCTAGTACTCGTATTTCACGAGTAGTTGATGACTTCAGAGGGTATTCGGAAGTTGTTGACGTAGGATGTTTTTTTTTGCAATAAAATTTTCTACGTATTTATGCTGCAGGATATAGGCCTCCTTTCCCTCTAAGTGGGTTATGCAGCGAAGCAACATTGTACAGGCTGGTGGATTTCACATTCCAATGATTAATATTATTCTCGGGTAGGTTTATTTCCAACATTTTTCTAATTCCGTTACTACGCTATTAATTTATAAAAAATTTACAATATTAATATAATGTTATATTCATACATATAATGTACCCCTACTCAGTGTGCTTGCATCGCCTATCGTATGTATATATAAGATTCTTGTATTTTTGTCCGTATAATTGTCAGTTTTCCGATATTCGTGCGTGTGTATGGAATAAAGTGAACCTTTTGAAAAAAAATCTTCAACTAGTAACTCGGTGGAGTCGCTGTTGTAAAACAAATTGGATGAACGAATTTCGTGAATTCTAACATTTAAGACATACGAGTACCTTAATAATGACTGCAAGTGGTTTTATAGTTCCATGGCATAAGCGTAGATAAAAGAAGGTCCTCTTGGCTGACATTCGATCACGGCAACTGTCGAATAACGTAACATATAATCGTAATCATTACTGAGTTGCTACGTATATTTTTAAATTTTGCTCAGTAACTTGCGTACACCTTTAACCCTTTCTCACTGGTATACAACGTTGTTCATAAATTGTATAACATCCCGGCACATACCCATTCTACTTTGATCTGATAAATACAACGGTGAAGCTTTAATGACAAAATTGAATACTTACTAAAAATGTCCATACAAAAGTTTAAAATGATTTACTTCGCAACAGATTTCCTTAAGCTTCATGTTATCCTAGTACTTGCGAGTTCATTGCCACGATCAGCTCTATAACAGGGTAGTCACCTATGAGTTTTCAGCAAATTCTTTAAATCGACATATCTCCTACAGGTAACACGCTACGATGCCTATTATATTTTTGGGGCATATACACATCATCCCTGAGCCCAGCCTGCCGGGATGTATAAGACATCACGAATGACCCTTTTATTTTCATCGTTGAAAGTGATTGACTTTGTAGGAGATATTAAAGTACTCGTACCAGAAACACAAAGGCATTAAGTTGACCTGTATATGTGGGTATATCTATATATACCCGCGCCGGATGTAACCCACATTCGATAAGAACTGGTGGTAGGATTCCAATAGGTACGTACCACCCCAAAGCCAGTTATTCAGCCGTGAAACAATAGTGTGCAAGCATGACTGTGTTTCGGTTTAAGGGCACCGGGAGCCAGTGTAATCACTGTGCATATGAGACTTAAGAACTGATGTCTCAGGGTGACGGGCGTAGTATAGTGTTACACAGAAATGGTCTGGGATACATCAGGTGAACGTCTTGCTTGTTTCGTCACTATACTCAATAAAAAAAAGATATAGATCATAGGTAGGCTACTATTTGTTCTGAGAACAAACACAACACAAACGTAGCCGAAAACCAACAATTTGTGTTTCTTAACGGCTGGGATTCGAAGTCAGGACCCGCGGCACATACCTACACTGGTCAGAGTATACCAGTGAGGCGATCGTCAAAAACCAGAATAACTATCAATAATCGGATCGGGTCGGACGTCTGAGTTGTACGCGGTCCAGATTTTTAAGGCGACTAGCTTATTTGAAATACTCTATGTCGTATGGAGGTGTGGTTCCGAGCACATGCTCCTTCTCAATGAATGTGCTCAGCAGTGGGACGCTTCCATAGATTTACTTTACAATAACATAACATACGAGTAAATCAAACATAAAAAGTGGAAAGATTTTAGTATTTTATTTCATTTTATTTTTAACCTTTTTATAACAACACTTCGCTAAATTCTTTCAAGTCGAATCGATACATTTATTGCCTAAATACATTTTGTGATCGATTCTACAGCGTATTACAAAACCGAGGTTGTATTGTTGTCTAGGGACGGATGATCTGTGATGTCGGCTTATTGTATGAAGTCGATGTTGAACAATAAGCTGACCATCTGAAACTGCCTTTTGTTGGAGGCAGCTGAATATTTTTATAGAGGATATCCATCGAACCGAAATGAGGTATGACATTTATTATGAAGAAATAAATAGCGTCGAAGCGATATATTTTGGAGGCACTTCTCGCTGTTTATTCTTTTTAACGAGTTATAGTACCTATCTTTTTTCTAATTACATTTTTACATACAATTCTCATATAAGGGGTAGGCAGCGACCACATCTGCAAACCATTTTGCGCTCCCGCGGGAAACAAGACATGACTGATGGCGAAACATGTTGCCGCCATTTTGGTACTGGTCAAAACATTGCGTTCCCACGAACATAATAGCGTACAGCATTGCATATAGCATTTATTATGCACGAATAAAGGCTTTCCGTACAATACCTTAGTCGCCTCTTACGAAACTTCGGTAGGAAAAAGGTGTTTTACTACTATGTCGGAAACCTATCGGCTTTCTGCCGGACACTTGTCGGATTCACCTTCCGAACTAAATGGCTTTGCATATCTCTTAGTTACCTGATGTCCCATAATTACATAATTTATTTAAGGTCTGTTAATGGTTAATGTCAGATCAAAATGCTCAAAAACTAATAATAACAAATAAATAGACAAGAATTTGGAAGATTAGAAAGAAAAACCTGAATATTAAAAAATTTCGGAATAATTCGGATATTTTAAAGACCGATGCAATTTTTATTCAGAACAATGAACTAAATAGTCCTGCTTTTACCACTCAGCCAAATAACCTCTTAGCTTTAACGAAGCAAGCAATAAAGAGACAGAATTAAAACGTACCTAGTGAAGTGCCCTCTAAAAGATTTCACGGACATTCGGCATTAACACTACTACGTTAATGAGGTAGGTAGTGAAACCTTGGAGCGGTTCCAGAATATCTTGTAAACACTTAAGAGATGTGGCTATCTGTAAGTTAATGAAAACCGTCTATATTATTTCGGCATTAAAAAGAAGTTAAATTACACCAGTGGTGTCCTCCAGGCCGATTTTCGATCACGGCGACTGCTTCCAAATACTATCGGTAATAATAATATTGTTAACTGCGTAGGGGTATTATAGTACCACAAGTGTAAGCGCATGCACAGAAGCCCTCACTCGTCCTATCGCCCGATGTAACGCTCATGCGACAAGATCGGAGGTAGGGTAAGATGTGGTGCCAGAAATCAATCACAACACAACCAGATCCGAAAACCAATTATTTGTGTTTTTACACAAATGTTGGCCTCGACTGGGACTCGAACCCAGGACCTGCGTCGTAGAAGTCAGGTACATCTAACCAGTAGGCCAAGTGGTCGTCAAAAAAATACGTCAGCATCATGAGCAGCAGCCTCCAAATAGCCTACTGTTGGCAGGCCTCTTTCAAGTTGTAAGCAACAGCCGTAATCATCACTCCTCGCAAGAGATTGGTGATTGCAACCAGACTCCTTCGTAACCCAGATGCCGTTGCCCATCCCCGGTCCCAATAATTTGGGTCATTCATCGTGTGCAGCTTAAGATAATTTACCACCCCATTTCATCCCATGGGTGTCGTAAAAGTCGACAGAAGGAAAATAAAAACCAGGATATTCACAGCAGCATCTTCCTGTAACATCTGAATAAATAAACTGCGGTTGCCAACCCGCCTGCCAAGCGTGGCAACTTTGACAAAATTCCCCCAAAACGATACCTACAAACTTTTGTAGCAATCTATGGGGGACGCTTATGTTCAGCAGTAGATTAGTAATGAACTGAAATGATGATATTTGAGATTGATATTTCGTAGTCTATTGGAGGTTACAAGACTTTTCTGGTGAATCATGGTGTGGTGTGAATCATTCTCTGACACTATCACACCACACGTGACCTATGCAACGTAGATGTTCTCAACAATAATAAATAATGAATTCATTGTATTGATACAATATATGGTTTACAATGTTTTAACCTAAAAGTAAGTTCTGTTTAATCTATAATCCTGTAGCTGCTTACTAGGCCGTGTCTGTTTTATAACATAACTGTTGCTGTTACGCGAATACACGAAAAAACCTACTGAAGCTAAACATGTAGTTCTAATAATTTATTATTCATGTATGTATGTACGTACGTTGAAATAGAAAACTTGTATAAAACCTTATTTATTTAAAATATGGCTGTAAGCCTACGCCTTCACTCAATCTATTCACTTATTTTCGTTTCGTCTCTTCGAACGAGACATCTCAAGGACAAAGCTCTCAAATTCGAGTTGAGACCACTTACATGGCTACGAAGGGTTTATAAATATAAAGTAATATAGAAATGTAAGAAATAAAGTCACCCACAAATATAATCGTAATAGGAATCCTGTTTTTTTATTATTTTGTTTATAGGAAACACAACGGCTTGGTTCCTAACAGAAATTAAGTGTCGAGTACAATAATATTACGTTGTTTTTACATAAACAAACAAACTAAAAGCCTTGTGGGTGTATTTAGTTTGACTACATCAGTTAATCAGTTTAACACTCTATTCCTACATATTTAATAGAGTTAGTAAGTCGATACTTACTTACGATATCGGTATATTTTAGTTTTAGTTAGAATTGTTTATTTAAAAAAAACTATTAATTCGGACCTTTTTTGCTTTGTTACATATTTATGTCGATTATTAATCTGACGACGGACAAGAACCGGAGATCTTATTCTTGATGACGAGGCATTCCGCCTAAATTCCGCCATCAGGTGAACTATATGCTTATCATCTCGCTTATCGCCTTCATCCTTACAGTCTATAACAGACATACTGATAAATATAAGCTACTATTCCTGCATCCATTGACTATCGGCAAAACTGTATTGGACGTCGTATAAGATGGTCAAACACAATGTTTACCGGTACTAGGTGTGGGCTCGTTTATTATCATACTGATATAAAAAAAGAACAAAATAAAAAAAAATATTCAGATTATTTTTCACAGTAACATGACGATAAAAGTTTTGCATAATAATTCTGGAAATACTACAGTAATTACAACAGTGTAATATTTCGATGTAATCCCCAAACGTACGATAGCACAACACATGCTGCAGAATACGTCCCACTATCAATTGTAGTATATTAGAGTACATATGTACGAGGCAGCCGTTTGTGATTGTGTGAATTTGCATTGCACGTTCCCAGTGTGAATTGTGTGAAATTTCCCGCGCTTTACTGCGGAATTAACGTCGTACAATCAGCAATGAAAGTAGATTAGAAAGATTCATTTTTATTTCTGGAATTATATTTTTTTATGCTATTAAAATTTAAGAACGCTCGACTGTACGTAAAAAAGGGATTTAAAGCGGAGGACTTGTGTTATTTTGTATTAGGCAAATGATAAAATGCTTGTAAAGTTAATCCGCATACTATGCAAATGTGCATATTATGCTGTTATTCCTAATTTTGTCAACAGTATTTTACTAATTAAACTAAATATTATTAGATTTGAATTATTTACACCATTTATTATAACACTTAGACAACTCACAGATAATGTTATTGTTTTTAAATTTGTAACGTAATGATGGTGGTATGCGTCAATAAAATCTATACGCGACTTGTTACAAGCTTTTACTTGATCTTAATAAAATCTTACAAGTTAAATTTGACCTCATTCCCGTTGTTCGATTGAAGCTGAAATTTTGCATTTCTATGTAGCTTCGGTGGACCATGCAGTAATATGGTATAAAGCGACGAGACAAGACATTCACCTGATAGTAAGTGCAATGTCCGCCCATAACAAATGCTGCCAACCTTGAGACATCAGTTCTTAAATCTCATATGTCCAGTGATTACACCAGCTCTCAGTGACCTTCAGACCGCAACACAGTAATGTGGCAAACATCACTACTGCTTCACGGCACAATTACGTAGACCAATTCTCGTATAGGAATCCTACTAACAGTAGTGGAGCTAATGGACTGGTCTTATGATGGAACGGGAAGTTGACCATAAGAACTCCTCAATTACTGCAAGATAGCTCCGTTGTGTTTTCGTTCGTTTGATTTGGCAAGTACTCTCTACATTTGAAGTGGACGGTTGGGCATAGGCCTCACAAATAAAAGCTTATAACAAAATTATGATTTTTGCTTAAAATTTATTTAATATGTTAAGTGACAAGTAAGTCGTCCATCTGATGGTAATTTATTCTTCTGTGAGTAGTGTAGTGCAAAACTCGCATTTCGGTTTCAAGGGCTTCCTAGCAAGTGTAATTACATATTTTTTGTATAAAGTACAAAGAGACTTGATGGGCAAAACATTCACTTGATTAATGAAGGATAGGAAGTTAATTTGCTAAGATCCGCATGCAAAATATAAAAACTCGCGGCGGACTGTCGTATAGTCAACATCACTTGATAATACCACGTTTTGAGGTGAAACACGTGTCGAGGTCTTGACTTCAGTGGTTTATATTGCCTAATGGTAGTGTTTTAGTGGTGGAGGGTATCTGGTGGGGGTTTCCGGTGGCGGTGTTAGTTTGCTCGTGCACGTTACTGTGGGCGGTGCTCTTTAAAAGTAGGTAATATACACAATTTTTGATATTTTGCATGCAAATTAACTTTCTTTTATTCATTATAATGGATTTCCGAAAAGTAACGCCTAATTCTATTAACTATATTCACTTGATTGTAAGTGCGACGTCCCCTAAGAAATGCTGTGTCACACAGAACGTTTCTGTGTGGCACCAAGCTGCGCCCGTGATCAGAGATATCGGTTCTTAAGTCTCATATTCCCAGTTATTACACTAGCTGTCAGTGCCCGTCAGACCGAAACATAGTCATACCTGTTATTATTATATAGTGTTTTGCACACTACTGCTTCGCGGCAGAATAACGGGCCTTACAATGGTATCAACCTAGATGGATTCTCGCATGGGAATCGTACCACCAGTAAAAATCTAATATATCATAGTGAAGAGCGCAGTGCGGTTATATACAGAACTTTCCAATTCAAGCTTTTGGTTGACACCGTACAATTGATTTCATGTTCAGAAGGCTACCGTCGTATATAATTTATAACAGTTGTATTTTATTTCTTTACCATCAAAAAACTCTATACACACCATATGTTTGTACATGCTATCAAAATCATAAATGTAGAATACACAGCGGCGCCGACGGCCAGCAAACAACCAAAAGCTCTATCTCGTCGGAAGATTTTGTGAGCTTAACTTGACGCAGAGGATTAACTGCAGTTGCCTGAAAATTAGTTCAACATGCAAACTTTAAAACTAACGTGTCATTTCAACGTATAACACTGTGACAGTAAAATAAACATGGTACGTGTTGAAGTAGAGTGGTGTTTTCGGAAAAAAACAGTAGTTAGTTAATAATGCTCTTTCTTAAAAATAGTAAGAATATTAAATATACGAGTAGATTAGAAAGGTTTAAAAAAATAAAATCTAAAATTAAACTCCAGACTTTGAATTACCTTTATTACTTTTTATAAAACGTTACTCCACACAATGATTTCTTTGTATCGTTGGTTCGCTCACACACAATTTACACACAATTTTCTAGACCCGGAATAATCATTCAATATTTTTTTTTAAATTAATATTTCTTACACTGCGGAGCACAGGCCTCCTCTCATTTCAGAAATAAATAAATAATTTTAGAGGAGCCGGCACCAGAGATCGAACTCAGGTCACTCGCGTACTATGAAATTTAATGCGAGCGGCCGGCCCCTGATTGCATGATTCTGAAAACAATTTTTCGATACCATCGGATAAAAGGGACTGATAATAAAAAAATATTTTATAAAAAAATTATATAAGTAGATAAATCTGCAATTTTTATTTCCTTCACAAATAAGAGCTAACTCTTTAAATTCAAGCCTAAACTGAACCCAACACTCGGCAGGCAGGTATGCTACCCACGATGTCATCGACATCGATGTTTTTTATGTAAAACTAAAGGACCACTGACAAGACGTTAAAGTCTTGAAAAAATATTTTTACTATATTATACGAGTACTATAATAATTATACAATCATAAAAATGTATAAAAAGACAAGTCTGACAAACTTAATATTCCATTAGGTATTAAAAAATTTCCTTTAAAGGTCTCCATGAAAGTCACTCGAACATAAGACTTCTATCTATGGTAGAAACGGTATTAAATTTTGCCGTATCACTACAACTCTATTATTTACTGCCACTTTAAACAGTGTGGGTATTAAAATGACACGGCAAGAGAACATCAATTTGTCATTTTACCCGCATCTAATGTTCTAAACAGCTTAAATTGTATTACATATACTTACGCCGGTAACCATGGCATAAAGGATTAAAAATACTTCATATATTTGGTATAATATTACAGCCGATAGCCTCTTTCCTGCCGAGTTGTCGTAAGAGGTGACTTAGGTATAGTTCGGACAGCCTTTTTTTCGTGCAGAATAAGATCATAATATGCAATGCTGTCACTATACAGCTCAAGGGTTCGCAATGGGGAATAAGAACTTTTGACTCGTATCAATAGGGTGGCGACGTGGTTCGGCACCCGTTACGTCTCGTTTTCCGCGAGGGCGAAAAGTGGGTCACGTGAGTGGCATCTGTCTACCCCTTATATGAGAAAAAGGCGTGACTGTAAAGTAAACGTAAAAACTTACACGTAATCTCTAAGTTGTTTTCCTTTGATATTGGCAGATTCTTTTAAGAGTAATCATTAAACAAAGAAGAAGTTACTGGTCAATCATAACTTGTAACACAGTAAGTAAAAAATAATAAAATAATAATTAAATTTCTTGTATGGTGTTACGGTATAGTATTTCAAACAACTAACTAAAATATCGGTGAACATACATAAAAAAAAATACATACAGATGAACATAAAACCGCCTCAATTTTTTAAGACGGTTAAAAATCAGTACTGTTGACTTAATTAACGGATTGGTTGGCGTAGCTGTGTAGCGTGACGGAACAAATATTTGTGTGTGTGATTGTTCCGAATATTACACGATGCACAACGGGAGAAATTCTAAGATTTAAATTTTTTTTTTTTTTTCAGTATATAGTTAATGTGAGTTTGAGCAACCAGGATATCTTCCCAGCGTGCTGTGAACTAAATTTAAACTAGATCGATACAGATTATTCTCGACATGGACTGCACGGGCGATGCAGACATTTTATTAATAGAACTCCAAGCTTAATAGCTATTTCAACCTTGCACAAATGGACTCGTGTATTTACCATCAACTATTCACTCATGCGTTTTGCTCGCTCCTGTTTATTACATATTTCAAACGGCAGTTAATTAAAGTTTATAATTAAAATACAATGAACAAGATCCATTTGTAATTTCGAGTGTAATGTCCATTAATAAAGAGAACTAAAATGTATAAAGTGCATTAGTTTAGAAAATACTGAAAGAACATTCTTTAAAACAGTCTGCGTTGACTAATATTTATTTTAGTGGAAGACATCTGAAGTCCACCAACCCGCATTGGAGAAGGGTGGCGAACTCTTGCTGGCTCCGAAACCAACTCAGAAATGAAAGTAGGTCTGTGCTGAGCTGGGACCTTCATAGGCTGTTACTTTAATTTACTTACTTTTTCGACAAGTGAAGGAATAACCATCTCGAAAAATTTGATCGACCGAAAATACTAACAACTATGCCGATCAGGTACATCACTTAGATGGCTCAGTGGCTTAGCCATTGGCTTGCACGCTATGGATCACAGTTTCGTTTATTTCTATGGCCTACACATAAATAGTCGTTGTAGGTCTTAGTATTGGTGCATAATGTAATTTGTGTGTAAAACGCATGCCACGATACCGGAGAAATACTAGTGTGAGGCAGCGGTTTTTAAATAACAATAAAGGCGTCTGGTATTGCGATGGTCTATACGTTTGCTAAACACGATGACCATAATAAATCCTTTTGTCTATATTCAGCAGTGGATGATAAACAGGTCGATAAAAATAATGATGATATACGTGAAGAAAATAAAGTTAATTTGCTTAGATCTTCATGCAAAAATTAAAATTGTGTGTATTATTTTTTATTATTTACCACTAGGTAAGTATTTTTTTTTATTTCATATGAGTGACGGAACGAGCAAAACGTTCACCTGATGGTAAGTGTAACGTTCCCCATAACAAATGCTGTGTCACCCAGAAAAATTACTGTGTGACACCACACTGCGCCCGTCACCCTGAGACATCAGTTCTCATATGCCCAGTGATTACGCTAGCTCACAGTGCCCTTCAAACCGAAACACAGTAATGTTTGCACACTTCTGCTTCACGGCAGAATAACTGGCCCTGGGGTGGTACCTACCTAGACAGATCCCTGCATAGGAATCCTACCACCAGTAGGTTTGAGGAGCACCGCCCGCCCACTCTCAAAGCGTGCACAAGCAAACTAATACCGCCGCAAAGCGAGGCAATGCATTACTTGCCTCGTTTTGAGTGGAAACACGTGTCGTGGCCTTGCCTAGTGGTAGTGTTGTAGTAGTTGAGGGTATCTGGTGGCGGTTCCCGGTGGCGTTCGCCACACCTAGCGCGGTCATACCTAGGCTGCATATCACACCCTAGCGCGGTTATTGGAAAACTGATCATAATCGATTTATACCACATACATTACATACATACATAAGATTACGACTATATCCCATAAGAGGTAGTCATAGACTAGGCACTCACTGCAAAAACAGATGACTGCCACAATGCACGTTTCACCAAAACAATATAATGCACTTGGTGTGATAGGTGGTGAGCCCATCGCCCCCATCCGCTGTTGGGTGCACAGTGCAGTTTAATTCCTTACTCGCCTTTTACGAGATCCATTGGATGAGATGGAGTGGTAGTATTCCTTTATCGAGCCGCCACCACACGTCTCTACTTCTCTTCTATTTCTACCACAGCGACAGCGAATACCACAAAGTCTAAAAACAAAATGCCATATGAAGAAGCTCAATGGAGAATCCGTAAAAACTTTATCCAACTTTGCTACAAGATTCACACTACCGTGCTTTGTGGACTTGGTGGAATAGTTTGTAATGATTATGATTATCATGAGTTACTTATCCACTTACGACTACTTATTAGTATTGTTTAATAGTCGTAAAGGCCAGCAAACGGTGTACCTGTCTTAGAAATTGGTCCAGGTATTTCATCGATACATACATACATAAGATCACGACTGTATCCCATAAGGGGTAGTCAGAGACTGGGCACTCACTGCAAAAGCCGATGGCTGCCACAATCCACGTTTCACCAAAACAATATAATGCACTTGGTGTGATAGGTGGTGAGCCCATCGCCACCATGCGCTGTTGGGTGCATAGTGCGGTTTAATTCCTTACTCGCCTTTTACGAGATCCAATGGATGAGATGGAGTGGTAGTATTCTTTTAACGAGCCGCCACCACATTTCATCGATGCATATTTTAAATTTAGATTTTTAGATTGTGGAATTAGTATGCCATTGCAACGGTGTAACGGAGGCTCTCGGAGAAATGTACTTGTTAAAATAAAACTGTGGCATTTAAAATATAACATGTTTAGTAACTATTATGCAATAATATCTTTACGTGTTCTATGCAACACAATCTATGTATGTAACATAATTTTTGGAGTCGGTAAAATACACTTACTAATTCCTTATTAACCATGTGAATTTAAATTGTACATCATTTAAAAACTCCAGGTACGATCTATCTAACGATAAAAATATTTATATTGGCCCTTTAAATTCGTCAGTATTATCCTTTTACGTAATCGGATACTTCCTTATTGATGTTAAAGCTCGATCGTTCTCTGGGCAAATGTTCGCCGGGGTTGATTTGCCCTCGCGAAAGCTACCCCGCAACCCCGCACCGCGCCGCCCACCGGCCTACGTCTAGACCGGGAGCCAGACCCACGTTACGTTAGTTGCCTTTCAGCCTTTGTAAGGGAAGGACGTATTGCTGAACGAATACATGGCGCGAAATTTGAATGTTTGACTAACGAAAGTGACTTTTAATTTTGAATCGATATAGTGCGAGTTTGTGTGCAATTTGTGACTGTTATTGTATGAACTTGTTATGAATAGGATGTTTTCATAGTGTAAGTATTATTTTCAATTAATTTTACATAATTTCATTTAATAATTTTTCTTTTCTGATGTTTGAAATGAATAAACAGCTGAACAAAACATTAAAACATCGTCATGTATTTATTGGGACAAAATTGATTTACTGAAAAAAAATTAAATACTTTTAAATGAAACGTTTAATTTTTTACTATTTATAACCCGACGTTTCGAGTGCTTTACAGCACCCATGGTCACGGGAGGACTGAGGTGACAGATGTCCTAATGTCATAGTTAACCTGGGGTACCTTCAGCTTTTAATTATTATTTTTGGTCCGATCTACGCAGAAAGAGCTAACTGTGTCTTGAAGTCTTGCAGTGGTATGCTTGGTTTTTGATTTAATTTTATTTATTATCGGATCCCAAGCTGGTGGTAATACTTTTAATAAAAATCATCTTCATCACATTATAAGTACTTCACTGCAGAACGTAGGAGTTTCATAAGTTGAGCGAAATCAAAGA
The DNA here is from genome assembly GCA_019845155.1 of Luehdorfia chinensis. Taxonomy (NCBI): domain Eukaryota; kingdom Metazoa; phylum Arthropoda; class Insecta; order Lepidoptera; family Papilionidae; genus Luehdorfia; species Luehdorfia chinensis. The sequence goes on from JAHVAK010000022.1 coordinate 528,030, forward strand.
ATTTAATTTAAATTTAATTTTCTTAACTACTAAAGTTATGTATCATATATTCATAAAAAAAAAACACAAACGTCGTCATAACAGATACTGGTAAATAGGATTGGCGACGAGACGGCACAAGAGCGATTTTAAGTGCTGCGCTATTTAAAAAAATATGTGCAAAAGGGATGTCAAAATGTACTTAAGAGGAAAAAAGTCTTTTTCTAAGACATTTTGCGAGGCTCTCAAAAGTTTGAGGGAAGAAAAAAATTACTTCCGGGCGAGCCGTCCACCACTTATCAATGCCGGGGAGTGAAGCGATGAATTAGCGAAAATGTACACCGTGCGGCGGTGAACAGAAATCTCATGATTAACGATTAATGTTGTTTAAACTGTGACTTTTATTACTTAGAATTCTATCTCAAAAGCTATTCAAATAAATAAAGCTTCCGTAGACCTAATCTACATCAAAAGTGATATAGAGATTTGAATTAACTAAATAGCTGTTTATACGGTGTTGCTAACATTCGTGTCTCTCAATAGACATTTTAGATGTTGGTGTAAATTAGATTTAAATCTATTATTCTGATGATATATTTGACATTTTAATAGCTTAGAAACTCGAGCGTTCCTGTCTGCTGACTTTAAGTTTTAACACTTAAACCGAAGTTTATCATCTTCATCATCAGCGTTTTCCTGGAATATTTTGCCGGTATCATTCTTTCCGCCCGATTACAATGTGGGTTTACAGTGTGGTCTTAAAAAAAGTGGATAGGGCTTCAACTAGCTATTGCGTTTACTGTCGATAAACTAACCTTCAGGTGGAAGTCGGGCTTATAAATTACAAAAAATACTTCTTAACAGTCCACTGCTAGACTCAGGCTCCTCTCAAGTTAGGTGAATTGACATAATTGCCACGCGCAGAAGGCGGGTTGGTGATCGCAGCATCAGACAATTCCCATCACCGATCGATAAATTTTCTTTTTGACATACACCGCAGGGGCTATATATGACATGGTATTTATTGGCACTTCACTTAGTTGAATTTTAATATATACACGTGATGAATAGGGGTAATAAATTTTCAACGCCGCCACACACGGCAAACTAAAATTAAGACTGTATTTATAAAATATATGAAAAAAATTTTGCTGGTGGAAGGATTCCTTTGCAGGAATCCGTCCAGGTAGCTACCACCGCCATGCCAGATATTGCGACGTCAAGCAGTAGTGTGCAATCATTACTGTGTTCCGGTTTAAATGGCATTAATAGCTAGTGCAAATACTGGGCATATGATGTCACAGTGCAACCAGCGCAGTGTGGTGTCACACAGAAAAATACCGGGTAGTACATCATTTATTATGGCCAGACATTGCACATAACACAAGGTGGACGATTTGCTCGACTCGTCACTTTCTTCCATAAAAATATAACATTATAATTTATGCGTTTTACGGCATCATCACCATAGGCTCACTTTAACGCGCATTTTGTAGTTATCGTTTTAACAATGAACTATAATCATACAGAAATACGAGTAAGGTCGGATCATTTACGGTGACAACCTCGCCATCAGTATAAGTGTCGTCGCAGTGTGGTTAATAATTTATCGAGTGATTTATAGTGAATAATATATAACGTGCTGTGTATTGAATAAACTAAATTGAAGCCCATTGATTCGCTTTGTACAATGTAAATAAGTAACGAAGCACCGGTTTTGTTAAAAATCAATCGGTAGATTTTTACGCTATCAATGGAGAATACAATATCAGTATACAATATTTATTCCAATTTAGCTGAGATAGTTACAAAAAAGTAAAATAAAAAAAGTTATGAGCTGACCAAATTTTATAGGCTTTCATTATTTTAATTATTTTTGTTAGTACTACATTGACATCACTATTATTTTGTTAAACAATTTCAGCCCACCATATCTCACGACTGAATATAGGTCAATCTATATGTTAAGCCCAAAAAGGCTTTGCTTACAATTTGGGACCGCAGTGTGACGGTTTGTACAAAATAATATTGCTACTTCCAGGTTGGACCTCCAGGTATTGGTATTGGACCTCCAGGTCCAGTAGCAATATTATTTTGCTTACCTTTTCATAATTTTCTATGGTCACCTTTAACGCACGCGGAATTAAGACTGCTGTATTCTCTTACGCTATTGTTACAAGGTAATATACTAAGGTTTCTATATTAAAGTGTATACATTTAGAATGAAAGTCTAGCAGTCTAGCCGATAGGTGTCCGGCAGAGTAGAATAGCACCCACCTCTTTCCTACCGAGGTATCATAAGAGGCGCTAAGATACTCTACGGACAGCCTTTATTCATGCAGAATAACACCACAATATGCTATGTTGTCACCACTGCTCGTAGGAACGCAATAGGGAGTAAGAATTTATTTGACTCGACTCAAAATGACGGCGTATGATTCGCCACCCGTCTGTGGTATTGGGCTGGCCCGGGAAACTCGCTCCTAGTGGGCTCTCAAGCCCACTTTGGATGAGAACTGGAGGACTGGAGAACTCAATACCTAAACTCCTTTCCCCCCGCGACAACACCACAGCCGAGGTATTGTCGCGGGGGAAAAGGAGTTTAGGTATTGAGGTTCGCCTTTCTTCCTATCCTCTGCTACTTTGGCAGGGTCGTATAGTCGTATTGTACTCGTAGGCTGAAACGACGACGGCGACGACGACTTTTCCTCTTCTATACATTGCTTAAAAATTAGGTTTCATCTTTCTACTGTAAAACTTTCTATCCGAACTCCTATACATTCCTCTTATTTCTTAAGCTACTTCTTAATTGTTACTACAATTCTACATTTGTGCAACCACTGCACAGTCGACGCGCTAAGTTCCTTTTTTTTCTTCAAAATCATAGTTAATGTTGACACGTTAACTCATACTTTCCCTTACACCGCTTTGATTTTTACTCTGCGTAACACATATTGCTTTATCTTCTACGTATTGTTTTTAAATCGTTATATATTCTATTATTTCTTTTGGAGCTACACGATCGCCTTTTGTACACTAATTTTAATCCTATACTTCTGTTTAGTCTTATGTCTTAAAATAAAGAATATTTTTATTGATTGGTCCATTAGCTGAAACGACAATAATAAAACAGTTAATTTAAATGAAACTAATTTTACGGATTTTATCGCGTTTTATTTTATTATTTATAACCCGACGTTTCGAGTGCTTTACAGCACCCATGGTCACGGGCGGACTGAGGTGACAGATGTCCCGATGTCATAGTTAACCCGGAGTACCTTCAGCTTTTAATTATTATTCCTTGTCCGATCTACGCAGAAAGAGCTTACTGTGTCTTGAAGTCTTGCAGTGGTATGCTTGGTTTTTGATTTAATTTTATTAATTATAGGATCTCAAGCTGGTGGTAATACCCAACCATCTTCTCTATTAAAATTAGGATGTTTTTTAATTTCAATAGCCTCGCGAATCATCCTTGGTAGGAATCGGTGTTCTTTTGCGAGGATTTGTGGTTTATCAAATCTGATGTAATGGTTGGGATGATCCAGAACATGGTCACAGACTGCAGACTTCCTAGAGCGACGATGCTTCACGTCAGCTATATGTTCTTTTACGCGGGTTTTAACTGATCTTTTTGTTTGCCCTATGTAAGAGAGACCACATTCACAATCCAGCTTGTATACTCCTGCATCTTGTAGAGGGATGTTACACTTGACAGATGGTAAAAACTGACTTATCTTCTTAAGCGGCTTGAAAAATGTTCTTATGGAAGCCCGCTTCAAGATATAGCCAATCTTGTCCGTGACTCCTCTGACATATGGTAGGACTGCAGGTACACGCTCGACTGTGGCCGGCTTCACTCGGTCACTGCGACGAAGGCGCGGAACCCGAAGCTTGTTGTCTTGCAAAACTTGCTTGACATGCTGAAGCTCGGCGGCCAGGTGTTTACTGTCACAGATCCCTTGTGCTCTCTGAAACAAAGATTTGCCCACGGTAGCTAGCTGTGAAGGATGGTGGTGACATTCACCGTTTAAGTACCTATTTGTATGGGTCTTTTTCCTATACACAGTGTGACTCAAGGTTCTCAAGGTTAGGATTTCTAATTATTAAAACATCTAGAAAAGCTAAACAGTTATTTGTCTCTAACTCCATTGTAAATTGTATTTTAGAATTTATGGAGTTAAGGTGGTCTAAAAATACATCAGATTTGATAAACCACAAATCCTCGCAAAATAACACCGATTCCTACCAAGGATGATTCGCGAGGCTATTGAAATTAAAAAACATCCTAATTTTAATAGAGAAGATGGTTGGGTATTACCACCAGCTTGGGATCCTATAATTAATAAAATTAAATCAAAAACCAAGCATACCACTGCAAGACTTCAAGACACAGTAAGCTCTTTCTGCGTAGATCGGACAAGGAATAATAATTAAAAGCTGAAGGTACTCCGGGTTAACTATGACATCGGGACATCTGTCACCTCAGTCCGCCCGTGACCATGGGTGCTGTAAAGCACTCGAAACGTCGGGTTATAAATAATAAAATAAAACGCGATAAAATCCGTAAAATTAGTTTCATTTAAATGTGTAGTGTTCGCGTAAATATAAGAAAATTAAAACAGTTAATGTTAAAAATAGTATATGAGCGGTTCAAAAATATGTTAATGTAAAAATTAATACACCAGCAATGAAGTGTTTACACACTGATGATGATAAGTATAACTTGTGCAGCGCAATACTTCTTTCAGAAACCGAAACATGTCGCCTCGATCGAAGTTTCGCTGTAGTAGGCTTCCTATGCAGGAATACATCTAGGTAGGTACCACGCCAAGGCACATGATGAGGGTGACATGGCATTTGTTATGACGACGTTTCATTTACCATCAGGTGAAAGTTTTACTGGTTTCGTCACTCTTTCCGATAAAAAAGGTTATACCACCCAGTACCATACCAGTGCACGTTATTCTGCCGTGAAGCGGTGACATGAACTATGTTTTGCCCTGATGGGCACTGATAGCTACTGTGATTACAAGACATATGAGATTAAAGAACAAATTTTTTTAATTGAAGTACGTGATAGGACGAGCAAATTTTTCACCAGATGATAAGTGCAATCGTCTGCCCATAACAAATGCCGTGCCACCCAGAACATTTCTGTGTGGGTACCGCACTGCGCTCTTTACCCTGAGACACCACTTGTTAGGTCATGTAAGTATGCCTGATTTCAAAACAAATTGCATTCAAACCGAAACACTGTAATGTTTGCACATCGCTGCTTGACGGTACTGGCACTCCGGTGGTATTTACCACGACGGACTCCTGCATAGGATACCTACGCAAAATAAGGTCGCGGGTCGACGAAAGCAGTGTGGCGCCACTTAAGAATGGGTGACACTACATTTGTATGTTGCACTTACTAACGATTGAACTATTAGCTCGTTTCGTCGCTATCTTCCATAAAAAGTCGAGCATACAAAGCTCTTTAGGAACCTTTTCTAAACTATGTCTTGTTCTAATATCTTTTAAATACGTTAAAGATTCTTAAAAAACTTACTTGAATAACTTAATACCAAATGCGAGGCTCTGTAGTCAGCGTGTCTGTTTTCTGAGTCGTGGATCATCACCCAAGCTGAAGGTCAATATTTTGTGAAACACAAATAATATCAACGTCTGTATAGCCCAGTGGACAAAGTTTTTGACTACTTTGCCGCAAGTTTTAAGTTCGAATCCCAGCTGGAGCCTGTTTGTTTTCGGGTCTGTTTGTGTTGTGCTAGTAACATTTATACTTGTAAAACGCATTCACGATACGTGAGAAACCCATTAAGCGGGCATTGTTTTTGAAATAAATAAAAAGAAAGAGACACTGTCTGTCAGATTTCTTTGGTTGTCAATAATAATAATCGTCATGATCAAAACCGGCCCGCCCACAATTACTATTAATGTTACCTTATTATGACTTAGGATATTTCTAAATAAACATATTTATAAAATATACGAGCATCTTTAGAAAAACAATTTCGTCAAAACAATACTTATTCATAATGATTTAAAATAATGTTGAAAGCGGTGGTAATTATCGGAAATTGAACCGCTACTCCCGAAATCGTAAACGCTGATGGTTTAACAACAGCGACATAACTTTCACATGTGTTTTAAAAACAATATTTCGTATTAAGCCTTTCTAAACTTACGTTCATGAAGTAACAATTCTGACGTTGCCTCACAAATCTTCTTTTAATTGCTCTACGCCTTCGGCCGCCAAAGTAAAAAGCCGGAAACATCCGAAGTTACAAATAGAAACATTAGTTCTTGTAACCGTGTTATCCGATACATTTAGTTAGAGTTGCATTAACTCGCGCTTCGAAAAAGTGTAAAAAAAAATCGAACATGTTTCTTCAATTTATTAGTTTTTTCAAGTGATACGATAAGTTCTGGTTTTAATTTAGAATAGATAGAAATGATCTTCAAACAGTGCGTAGTGCCAGTGATGACTTACGGAACCGGGAGGTGGTCCTTCTCTGCAAGCCGCATGAGGAAGTTCAAAATCGCTCAGTGAGCTATGAAAAGAGCTGTGCTCGGTGTTTCTCTGCGACATAAAATCCGTAACGATGATATCCGCAGCAGAACAGAGTAACCGGCATAGCTGTTAGGATTAGTAAGCTGAAGTTGAAATGGGCCGGTCATATAGCTCGTATAACCGTTAACCATAGGGGAAGAAAGGTTCTCGAGTGGCAAATTCATACCGGCAAACGCGTACCTGCACGGTTTTGCGGGAAGTCGATGAATGCAGGTGGCTCAGGAGCCGTGTTTTGTGGCAATCTATGAGGGGAGCCTATATTCAGCAGTAGACTGGTTATGGGCCGAAATGATGATGATGACGAATACAAGATCATTCAAATAAAAAATAAAGAATAATTTAACTTTATAAAGTGTTTTTAATATACTTTATAGAAACCTTAATGAAACAGTAAGACTTAAATATTTAAATAGTGTAGATTTTTTTAAATGGCACTGTATCCCCTAGACACGCTTCTTATTGTACACTTCATGAAATCTCGTCAGGATCGTAGCAAGTGGAAAGATATGGTCTCTGCCTACCTCATATGGGAAAGAGGCGTGACTGTATGTATGTATGTGAAATCTCGTAAAATCTACGATTAATAAAATATTTTTAAGCTTACTATAATTTTGTTTACAATTTATTGATTAATGATTTAACTATACGGCCATTTTATATATATACGAGTACCTTACATTAAACGCCTAACTATTCTATTGTCTTGTGAAAGAAAATGATTTGTAAGATGAATCTAATATTTTCATTAAATAAGGATTTTTTTAAAGCAACACTAATAATTTCATTGACATTTTATCATTTTACTTGTCCGACCAAATTTCGACAAATCGGCTTATCAATCGACCAGTCAGGGCTATGGGGATTCGGGTAAAGTATCACTTTGACAAATTTTCTTGTAATGCGTTAAAATGATTCTATATTTTTAGTCGTCAGTTAAATTGGACTTACAGACTTAAGGAATATTACTATATATTCCTATTCTAGACCTCATCATTAATCATCATATTTTAAATTTGGGCTGGTTTAAAAAATAACATAAAAAATATTTTTTGAATGTGCCCTAGTTTCCCAATAGCCTTAGCATGACAAAACAAATTCAAATATACATGGAACATTGTGTTCTATTTTCAACCTGCTACACTAGGCTCAATGGGAGACAACGGTTAATGCTTCGGATCCTGTCGTTTTAATGTAGCAGTGTCGGCAGAGGTCATCGGTAACAAAACGGATGCATCCCATCTCATAGCGCTATTTGTAGGAGCGCGTTTAACATACAATACTTGGTATACAAATATGCGCATATTTACGCTGTACAAGCAATGCTCCACTTAGGTCATGCTGCTTATTTATGTTCTACGTCGTTAGCAAAATGAACGAGAAACCAGTAAAGTCTTATCGGTGCTTCCCGACTTTATGCCTCGGACGTAATTGCAAATTTTATTATAGTTTTTCAGTACATACGTCATGTATAAAATTACTTAAACTTTTAAAAAGTATATGTAAATATCATACTGAATTAACAAAACAAATAAAGAATAATCAACTAAGCCTTAACAACTTTTATATGTATTGCTTTTCTCTATTCTTTTTTCTTTTCATCGCGGCAAAGCACCAAATTCCATCCACATCATCTTGATGGTTGGCATTCCACCACTGTGCGCTTTTCGAGGAATTTTCTTCCACACACGACAACTTTGTGGAACTTGCTGTCGGTGTGCTTTTGATAGATTGACTTAGGGACCTCCAAGACAAGAGCCTATTCCTTTCTCATAGGCCGGCAACGCACCCGTGACTCTCCTCGTGTTGCGGATATTCATGGGCGCCGGTGATCACTTAATATCAGGTGAGCCGCTTGCTCGTTTGCACCCTCTTCTATAATAATAATAATAATTTATACATACACGAAAGATATTAAGTACTAAAACGTATTAAACAAATTGTTGTAACATAATGCAAGTCTCTGTTGAGGCTTAATGTTTGAAGAAACTGGTGATCGTCGTTTCATAAGTAAATATTGAAGCAAGTCGTTCAATTCAAGGTGAATTGTATCAATCTTCAATTCAAAGAGGTCAAAAAGGTAATTATTCCCCTACTTTCCTATCAGTCACTGACTTCCCCTTTTCCTAAAAGCCTATTCTTGTTACTCAGATAAAGCGAAGATATCTTGTGACCTCGGCTTATCTATCCATTCCAGGATAAGAAAAACAATGAATTTTAATTCTGTGTGCAACCCGAACTTCGAGAATCGTAAATATATCCCCTTATCGAATAGGTAATTGGTAATGTGGGCGATCGAAAAACGTACCATATCGAGGCGATATCAAATATGGGTCTATAAATAAAAAAAAACCGCTTCCAAACTTAATAGGTATTTTAGACAACAAAGTTATACAAATTGCCGTTTCAAATCAATTAAACAAAATAATAAATGGCTGTGAGTGATTACAATTATCTGTTACTACCATTTAGAATATTACACTACACTACTTTTTTATTATTTAAACAGTGGTTCTTCGTTGACACTTTGTTGCTTACACTGATGACATGCTTATCGGCGTGTAAACAACATTTATTAAAGTGCAACTTAGGTAGTAAGTTTTTTATGTCTAAGATAAGATTAAAAATATTAAGTTTTATGGCCGTTCTCTAGGACTTTGAATGCAAATGACACTTCCATTCTTAAACAAAATTTGAATATTTTTCTTACAATCCACACATTTTCAGTGTCATTTCAACTTATTTAGCTCTACATGACAGTGAAGCCTAAATCCATCATCAAGTCTATCAAAATCGAATAAAGAACAATTTTCCCCCATTACCGCCCTGAGTTTCTTCCGTCATTTTACGTATCGCTTCCGAACGTAAAAGAGGGTAAGATCTAAAGGCGAAAATAATAAATCCGAATCGAATGTATGCACGGTTGGAGAGAATGAAATGTATTCTGTAAGCGAAATATGATATTCGCCGATGTAATTCGCCTGTCAGGGTTACCAGGCGATCCATCACCAATTAAACGTTGGGTTGTTGGCGATACATTATCAGTACGACTACGAGTAAATTCTGATTGATGGCGGCTGGCACCCATGAATCCATGTTGCTTATGTTCGCGAATAAGTACCTCTTAGACAGTGTATGAAGCATCTAAAATTACCGATACCTAACAAACTAAATGGTTTATATACTTTTGCATGTATTCCATTTAATCAAAACAACAATTTCTTATTTATATATATTTCAATATCAAATAAGTTATTCAAAATGAGGGATTAATAAAAAAACGAGGGAAGGATAAATGGATAAATATTATTTATATATTCTATAAACTGATTTCATTTTATTATTAACAGAATTCCAAAAAGGAGGACGTTCTCGATTCGTCGGTATTACATATTTAAATGTATTTTCTACCATATTTGGTTTTTTTGTATATGAACCGACTAGCTGATGCCCGCGACCTTGTCCGCGTGGATATAGGTTTTTAAATATCGCGTAGGAATTATTTGATTTTTGCTGAATATCTCGAACTTCGGTTCAATCGTTGAGCTGTGAAAAGGTAACAAACAGACAGAGGGACAGAGAGAGTTACTTTCGCATTTGTTATATTAGTTTGGATTTCAATGATTCTTTTTTATTAGAAAGGTGTACCGTAGCGGTGATTCCATATCAATTTGGTCAAGTTCTGATGATGGGTTTCAATGATGGAACGAAACCCTTAAATTCGCTTAAGCATGTTTGGAGCTGCTGCGTGGAAGTCTGTTAAATGTTCTGTATAATTATTATTATTGTAAAACTTCCTTTAAAGAAAGTATTGTTTACGATAACAATGGTCATTAGGTATTTATAAATAGCAATATAGAAGTAACAAACCATAATCCTGCGACAGAGGTAGAAAAGATCTTCGGCGTCACGTCATGGAACTGGAGCCGTGTTATGATGTTGCTTTTTGTTAGTAGGATAAGCTCATATGTTATCAGTTGTAACGCTGGTGTTTGTACGAATCTATGACACTACAGACGGTAGTAAGACCTTTTTATTTAAACACTTCTATTTTTTTGAGAATGTTAGCATGATCTAATAACATTTTGTTAAACAGCGGCACATAATATATATCATTACAATTCACTCTTACTTGCTATAAGAATACTACTAATTTGCGTTATCTTAATTACTGACAATTTAAAAAAAATCGAAAATAAAAAAGTCTATTATACCTCAATGTCTAAAAACAAAAATATTTTATAGGTGCGTGTTACCAGTGATATGGCAAATAATATGACGACACTGCAGGCCGCATAAAGAAGCCCAAAGTTGCTTAGCGAGTTATATAAAGGCGATGATCCGCGTTTATAAAATATATTCCGTAAAGATCATATCTGCTACAGAATTAGAGTAACCGATATAGTCCTAAGGAACAGCAAGCCGAAGTGACGTTACTGAAGTGAGTGACCGGCCATATAGTTCATAGAATTAATAACCGTTGGACCAGAATTCTGCAAAGACCCGCACGATTTTGCAGAAGTCGATGAATGCATGTGACTCAGGACTGCTTTTTGTGGCAATCTATGGGGATGCCTATGTCCGGCAGTGGAATTGTGATAGGCCTTAAATGATGTATGATAGTAGCACAGCGTATCAAAATGCATCATACAATATTTAAATTTCAAAGTTCGATACAGTTTTGTAAGTCATATATTAGTACTTGTAAGTTCAGTGCCGAGCAAAATTGTAAACTGTTCGAAGCATTCAGAACTTCAATCCTTGCTGAGGCTGTGTCTATGCAAAACATAAATTAACGATTTTTAGGTCCATCATAATATACTCAGGACATATGAGTGTCTTTAATCTGATTTTTCGTCTTCTATTAAAAGCTTTGGGTAGAGCTGTTATATACGGCAATATAATATATTCTGCGCAGATAAACATATAAATATATAAAGCCGTGTGGTGGCGGCTCGTTAAAAGAATACTGCCACTCCATCTCATCCAATGGATCTCGTAAAAGGCGAGTAAAGAATTAAACTGCACTGTGCACCCAACAGCGCATGGTGGCGATGGGCTCACCACCCATCACACCAAGTGCATTATATTGTTTTGGTGAAACGTGGATTGTGGCAGTCATCTGTTTTTGCAGTGAGTGTCCAGTCTCTGACTACCCCTGGGATTCAGCCGTGATCTTATGTATGTATGTATAAATATATAATGAATATAATATATGTACACACGTACACACACATAGCTTAAATCGGCCAAGATTACATCATCATCATTATCATCGTCATTAATAATAATTTATATATAACATATCTGAAAATTATCGCTTTTACAAAAACTAGAAAACTAGGAAACAATATGAATGAATATTTCATTACTTTTTGTATAATTCAATAATGGTAAAGAGTAATATCTCATAACAAAACATTGAACAATACTCCATTGAATGTAGCAACATTTTTAAGATTTACGCTCCCATTTTACGATATTTAGGACTAATTATTACATCCGTAGAATAATTAATAGTACAAAAGACGATGTGCTTTCTCGTAGGCAGTATTGAAGCTGTCATCCATTGTTGTTTGAGATAACAGGGAAAAATCTGCGAGACTTCCGGCTGCGTCCCTGTCGCATTGTTGAACCTTTCGCCTCATTCCAATTTACGCAACAAATTTCATAGCGCGAAAGATGCATTTATCACTTTTGTTCATGTTTCCTTAGCTTTATAAATTGTTTATTGAACGGGCGTTTCTAATCGCCATTACGTTCTCTTCTTTTCAATATATTCGATTCGAACCCGAACGACAAATCTGTAGGCATTTAGCATGAGCTTGGGGTCGAGATGGTTCGTTCCCATGACGTTGGGGTGTTACGCTATTTTTGTACGTCGTCACAGTGTAATTTATGAGCGTGCGATGTGTAGTCCGCCGAGCTTTTAGTATATGACTGGAATAGTCATTTTTACTAAATTTGTGTAACTGTAAATAGAGCTAAGTGAAAAAATATTTTATGTACGCGTCAATAAACAGCTTTATTTAAGAAAAATTGGATTTAGGGATTATATCGCGTTTTATTTTACTATTTAGAACCCGAAGTCTGGAGTTAACTATGACATCAGGACGTCAAACATCTCAGTTCTCCCGTGATCATGGATGTTCTAAAGCGCTCGAACCGTCGGGTTGTCGTTCTATTAATAGTAAAATAAAACTCGATGAAATCCGCTAATCTAGTTTTATTAAATATGTAGTATTCGCGGAAATATAAGAAATTATTATTTATAAGTTAACCAAACTAATTTTGTTTTCGTAAAACTAAATTTTTCATACAATGCCGAAAAAGTGAGAACTTAAGAGATATCCTTTAAGTACGTAAATGGTTTGACAAATTTGTATTCAACCAATTATCTATTATAGTCCACACTTAAAATTGTTTCTAAATTTAGTGACGAGTAGTCTGTCGTTGAGAATGTGCTTCTCAGGCAAACATTTGGAACAATATCGACTATTGCTGTTGACTCTATTAGAGGCGGCAAAATTTATTTTTGCTAGGTAAACTCTTTGTAATTAGTTTTTAAATATATACAAGAAACTTCAGCGTTACGTTTTATATCTATCTTAAATAGGTTGACTTTATCGACCCGTTTTCTATGCTTTCGCGTAACATACGAACATAACATTATCTCTGTACTTGAAAACTTTTATGGCATAACGCAATGTCATGGAAAAAGCAATGAAGTGTGAGAGACGTGCAGCTGCGAGTATTATTACAATAATGTCGCTGTTTGTTGTTCACATGGTATTTGTATTAATTTATTTGTTTGTAACTTATCGATATAAAACCGCAGTTGACTTTAACTAAATAGTACTAAACAAGGCTGAATTGATGAATGAATGCGAGCCGTGGTAGCTCAGGGGCTAGGCGGTCGCTTTAAATTTCATAGTACGCGAGTGACCTGGGTTCGATTCCCGGTGCCGGCACCACTAAAATTGTTAATTGCAATTTTAAGTGCTGATTTACCATGGTGGTGGATTCTTCCTAGCTCCAAAGCCCTCTCATTTCTCAGACATGCCGATTTCCTCACGATGTTTTCCTTCACCGCCGAGCACGTGGTAAATCAGCACTTAAAACTGCAATTAACAATTTTAGTGGTGTCGGCACCGGGAATCGAACCCAGGTCACTCGCGTACTACAAAATTTAAAGCGAGCGCCTAGCCATTCACATAAATTTGGTCCATATTCCTCATAAATCAGATTTCGCTTATAAATGAAAAAAAAAAACACTGCATTTAAAATCTTTTGTCACTTCTGAAGTAGTGCTGTCCTTGGCACATCCCTCCGGGAATAGAATGGTAAGTTGAGTATATAAATTAGCTGTCACAGCGCTAATCGCTCCGACAGGCCGCGATGAAACTTTAGGAGTCCATCAGTAGTTGTCTAAAAGGCCAACGTGTGTTCAAACTAAAATAAACGCACAATAACGGGAGCCATTTATTTTGTTATCCTTTTAGCGAAACCCCATGAGAGTATATTTATATTTAAGGATCTTCCAGTTTGTGTTTTATTTTATGGTTTATTATGTAAATATAAACTATGAATAAATATTATATATCTTATATTAATTGAATATTTTGATTCAAGCTAACTTCGTACAGTTCGTAAAAATAATTTTTTCTCTTAAAATTAGTTTCTATCTGTACAGCGCATTGACTATTTAGGGAAGTCAGTTTCGGCTCAATTCCGGAGCGTCGCCCGTGTCGTCCGAAAAGTTAACGGAAACTTCACGGGAATTAGTATGTCCCCTCGTTCCAGATTCACACGCTTCGCAGAAAAATGGGCATCTGCGGGACGGTACACAATGGGGTACAATTACTACGTTGGACGTCATAATGAGCGCGCCAATGAGATAGCAATAAAATTTCGTTATACAATACAGCCATAATTAGAATTAACTGTCTCATTCCCGCCCACATCCAATCGCCGAGTAAATTTATACATACATCCAAAAGATCACGACTGTATCCCATTAGGGGTAGTCAGAGACTGGGCACTTACTGCAAAAACAGATGACTGCCACAATCCACGTTTCACCAAAACAATATAATGCAATAGGTGGTGAGCCCATCGCCACCATGCGCTGTTGGGTGCACAGTGCACTTTAATTCCTTACTCGCCTTTTACGAGATCTATTGGTTGAGATGGAATGGTAGTATTCTTTTAACGAGCCGCCACCACACCACCAATTCATGGTGTTTTTATATCCTGAAGGTCCCAGAACTTCTTTGCAAGCCTCTACGTCAATGTAACGATAAATTTTAATTATTACTTACTTTATTTTTACTGCTTCATAATATTTCATTATTTAGTACAAAATTAGATGTTTAAAGCCGTACGTAACAAAAGTTTCATAAATTAAGAACGTTCTGAAAGAAAGGTTGTTCTATAAAATTTATTATTTCAAGATTCAATAACAACTTTTTGTTCAACCAATTAAAACGATACAGTTTCCTTAAGAGCGTCTGTTATTATTGAAATTCACGGATTGCCACTCAGGCGGCTCTGTTTAGAGGATTTAGTGGGAATTAAGAGTGGAATGGGCGAACACTGAGGCCATTGTTGAGGTTTTCGGAAACAATACTCCATTGTGCATGGGGTCTAGCAACTTAAATATAGCGGCTTTTTGTTTAATATCGCGCTTTCAAAACATTTTCGTTCTTATTTCTACGAGTATATAGTGTTTGCAATTAACGGCTGTTCCATTGGAATGATAGAACAATAGATAAACTGTTATATTTACATAACAATTTAAGTGAAATTGTATTGACGTTGCTCTTCAAAGCTGTCACTCGGGCCTAGTTCGTCTAAGGCTCTAGTGCCGTAACTTTTAATGAAAGCTGAAACGCACGTCCTTCACAATTCAATCATTAAAAGGCCGATCAAGTGACTACCACTCATCCAATGGATCTCGTAAAAGGCGAGTAAGGAATTAAACTGCACTGTGCACCCAACAGCGCATGGTGGCGATGGGCTCACCACCTATCACACCAAGTGCATTATATTGTTTTGGTGAAACGTGGATTGTGGAAGTCATCTGTTTTTGCAGTGAGTGCCCAGTCTCTGACTACCCCTTATGGGATACAGTCGTGATCTTATGTATGTATGTATGTATCAAGTGATTACAATTCGTCTTATAAATATTAATATCATCATCATTTAAATACGTTTTACTTATATGGATATTTACTGGTGGTATGATTCCTATGCAGGAATCCGTCTAGGTCGGTACCACCCCAGGGCCAGTTATTCTGCCGTGAAGCAGTAGTGTGTGTGTGCAGCATTACTGTTTTTCGGTTTGAAGGGCACTGTGAGCTAGCGTAATCACTGGGCATTTGAGACTTAAGACCTGATGTCTCAGGGTGACGGGCGCAGTGTGGTGTCACAAAGAAATATTCTGACTGACACAGCATTTGTTGTGGGCGGACGTTGCACTTACCTTACTTACTTATCAGGTGAACGTTTTGATCGTTTCGTCACTTTTCACAATTAAAAAAAATGAAAGGGTATTGCTATAGTTGCCATGGTCAATAAAATATGTTGGCAACTCTATTACTGAATTCTTTGTTTAGAAAGCTGTTTATTCCCATAGTTTGGTTTTCTTCATTCTTTATTATTTGGACCCATTTCTTCATCCACGTAAGCAGACAGGGTAGCGGGTTTAGTAAAACACAGCCGCACTGACAACCATACAAATCCAAACGTATGACCCGCGATCTGCCTTGACTTGTTTAATACTGACTGACTCAGTTTAGAATAGTAATACAACATATGTATGTACGCGCATTGTTCAATGTCGACAAAATTATTATAAATAGCTACATATTCTGAAAACAAATTATAAAAGCTCCGATGCACTGGTATGGTGTTATAATTGAGATATTTTCAATCATAAAAGAAATATTCAAATACAAATGTCTTGTAATTACCCGTGCCATAAATATTACGACGTCAATTTACAGTCTCATAAATAACGAAATGATACCTCCGCATCGAATTAATACTGTATTCGTTGTGAAATCAAGGTTTTGATTTTTGAGTTCATTGTAATTTGGAATTAAGTTCAGCTTTTACTATGTACCTGATGAGTACCTGACTACCACGCTGCGGGTCCTAGGCTCGAGTCCGGAGAAAAAATCTCTGCAAAAACATAAATTGTTAGTTTTTTGGGTGTATGCTACTTATCTCTTGCGTAGTTGATAACTTCGGACTGTTTTCG
This sequence comes from Luehdorfia chinensis, assembly GCA_019845155.1. Taxonomy (NCBI): domain Eukaryota; kingdom Metazoa; phylum Arthropoda; class Insecta; order Lepidoptera; family Papilionidae; genus Luehdorfia; species Luehdorfia chinensis. The sequence continues at coordinate 544,847 of JAHVAK010000022.1, forward strand.
ATAGTTATCGCCATGGTCGAAAATGGCCTAAGAGAACCTCACGTGCAACATACGAGTATATTATTTTTTTTTTATAGAAAGGTGCGCGACGACGCCCGCGTGGATTTTTTTTTAATACCATGGGAACTTTTTGATTTTCGGGAATAAACTGAGATGCGAACTAATATACGATTATACAAAATCTAAAGACTGGTAAGAGTAGTGGTCCGTTCCTCGGCAATCATGTGCCAAAAATGAATAATGATAATTCGAACCATGTAAAATACTTGTGTCGTTATAAAATTGCGTATACTGTTTAGTACATACGTACGAGTACATTACCCATCTTAGCAATTTTTATATTATCAATATCAACCACAAATTTCCTGAAACATAGCACATTTACATTTAAACAAAAAACTAAACCAAATTTAGAAATACATAAAAATGTCAAAGTTAACTGAAAGTTAACTGAAAAGCAAAAATAAATGTTTTTTATACAAAAATTTAGAACTTGTTGTTCTGTAATTATTAATTGTTTTATAAATTGGATGTCGGTGCCAAGTAAAAATTATATATATAAAATAATATAATATAAAAAAATATAAAATTATATGCCTTTCTACAGTAACAAATTCGATGAAAAAAATCTTTCCCACATACTAGTTAGAAAAACACTTCCTGTCACGAAATTTAACCAAGAAATAAACTATAGTTTTAAAACGCACAATTTTGTGTTATTCATTAGTTTCATTTAAATGAGTAGTGTTCGCGTAAATATAAGAAATCGTTATTCATTAGTTATAACTGGGACTTAAGAAAGATTGAAGATTACTCAGGGGGAGGGGCGCACACAGAAATGTTCTGGTTGACACAGCGTTTGTTACGGACCAACGCCTGGCACGCGGAACCTGACCCGAGAGCACAGTATCCGATGAAGCTGTAAAAGCCAAAAAGGCTAACAGCAATTACATCACCGAAATTATATACATGTACCGACGTTGCAATTACCATCAGGTGAACGTTTGCTTGTTTCGTCACTTTCTCCTATAAAAAAAACTAGAATTTCCAGTCGTTTTTTCGTGGATGTGTTGCATTTAGACCAGTAACAACTTTGTGTAATCCATACAAATATTCCGTGAATTCCGTGCGGGAATCGAACCCGCATGGGCCAATCGCTTGGCCGCTGCGCCTACCTAACCGTTTAACGAAAAAAGAGACAAAATTATGCTTTAATCAGTAGCAGTATATTAATTAAAATGACTTTGAATACGTTAATTTTGGTCGCGACTAATGTCGCCAAGACACTGTTATCTGCGTCATTTTTATTACGTCTAAGGCGGCCATATCTCAAACGTAGCTAAGTAATTTACTTAATAAATTTATCGAAGTTATATATAAACTATTATCGGCAACACTATGTCTACTTAAGAACATCAATCTTGGGTTTTGAAATTCAATTTGCTCTTTTTAGACCCTCCAATTAAGCATAATTTAAGATAAGCCTTTAATTTTTACGTCTCGGGTGGGCTCAAGGGAAGTGTAAGCCGGTCATTAGCCACCTTTTTTAGTCTACTTTTATATCTTTTGTCTTAAAACACATCGTATATCTTGTATATAATCCATAATGCATGAGATATTGTGCTCTTCATAGCAATTACGTATAATAAATCTTTAGTTAGATCAACGGCTGATGCACGTTTTGATTTGAATTTTATATTTATAGTGAAATTTTATGGGGCTTATACAACCGCCAATTTTCCAGATTATATAACAGTGTGGCCAGTAAAAAAAAAAATTTTTTAATTTATCGCTGGATTTCCACTTCAGTGACCTAAAACTCTCGCAACTCAGTTACAGGCATTATCTTTAGAAATAAATGAGCAATTAAACAATCTAATTCACTTCAGTCGGCCGGCGGCACTCGAGGGGGGTGAAAGCATAAATCAACATGTCGTAGAGTGGTGATAAACATTTTGTGACTTCCAACCCAGGTGATAAAAACTGTCCCTCTTTTTTAGCCACTGCACCCGAAAAGAACCTTTACGAGGGTGACATTTTTTATCTCTAACGGCTCCTTAATTGTTACATGGTCACTCTTTATGTTTAATTTTATCCCTTTTAACAAAAAGTGGTCCTAAATAAATGACTTTAACGAGCCGATTTAGAGATCGGGTGCGCAAAAAACAGGAAGGTTGTTTGAGTACAGAATAAGAATAGAAGAAATACTTTGTTAAACTTAAATGTGCCGCAACTGCAACGACGCCACATACATTCTCAAATATTATTTTTATGCCACATGCTTACACTATTAAGTGCTTGCTAATGGTGTAAGTCAATAAAAAGGTGCACACACTTGTAAGTCTTAAAGTACCACGGCGAAGTCTCGTTGCGGATAAGAGGGTCAATATTTTGATAGCGCGCGTGGTTCGATAGTAGAAACATTTGGTCAAACATTGTGCAACATTAATGTGGCTGTTTATACGTGGTGGCCGATGCTGAATGTCAAGCAAAACAAACGTAACCACGCATACGCCCCGCTCGATGCATACTCTACGGCGTCGCAAGGAACACACGACAGCTCACTAAAAATAACCGTTTGAAATGAATCAACCGCTAAGTCGAGAAATTCCACAGATCAAAGACTGTAGTTCATGCAGAAACATTTAATTCATCTGTTCCTATATGTGAACTGTAAACAAAAATTTTGTAGATTATTAATGAATTGTACTGCTTTTTATAAAAAAAATTAACAATTATTTTAGGTAGACCTTCAAGCGCATGGCTCTCGTATATGAATGAAGTTTTGGAGAAATTATTTAGAAATGAAGCATAGAAAATTAAGCACAATACGAGAATCGTTGTGTTAATTTCCAACGAAATAAAAAACAAACTTCGGGTTACGAAAACACAAATCTAAAAGTTGACGGGACATTTAATGACGTGGAAAATTTGACACTTCGCCCACGGTCGGCCCAAGTCAAATTATTCGGAGTTTTATTGACGGCCCAGTGAGATTTAAACGAGCAACGGTTTGAGTTTGAATTCATGGCATGTATATTTTTCATGTATAAAGTTGAAAGTTGAAATAATAAAATTCATCAGATTCCAACCGAGATATGACTTTTTGTAATAAATTTACATTTTGCGACAAATGTAACCAAAAAAAAAATGTAGAGTACGAGATTCTCATTCTTAACATATTATATTATCATACTCGTAGCTATGCATATGTACATGTGTGAATTTGTATGTATGTGTATGTATGTACAGTGGATATGTGTAATTATTAGTGATATGTAATTTGTTTATTTTATTCTCTGTCATCTTTTTGTACCGCCATTGAGTTTTTCTGCTATCCAAAAGGTTGGCTACTATAGAATGCATATAGCATTAAGTTTGTCTATTGTATCTATACAGATACAATAGGCAGATACATCTATACAGATACAATAGGCAAACTTAATGCTATATGCATTCTATAGTATATGGCCAATAAAGATAAAATAAATAAATAAAACTAAGGCACAATAACACCTAGTGCAATCAGTCACATAATTTTTGCGCCTATCACAATTCTCAAGTAAGGAAATTTCATATTTCCCATTGGGTTAGGCAGAGTCCACATTTTTCGACTTGCTACGATCTTGACAAACATCTTCCGCTTCTTTTACTTTCATTAACGTTTTCAGTCAAACTTGTCGGTTGCGGTTACTTTTGTGGTGGCCTATCGTAAAACAACTTCGATCTGATCGTGATATGTTCACTACGTGTCCAAACCATCAAAACATCCTTTTCTCTATCTTTGACAATGGATCTTCTACCACGCAGCAGCGTTCCCTTAGCACACTGTTCCTCACTTTGTCCATAAAAATCACTCCAGCTATTTCTCTCAAATATTTTTTAAGAATATTGATATTAAAAGTTTTAACTAATTCAAAGTGTTAATAATATAATTAAAGCCAAATTTAAAGTTTCTTTGTTGCAGGGTTTCTCGAAAAATCCCAAATCTCCTAAAGTAAATGGTTATAGAGATGTAAGAAGAGAGCCTTTGAATGCTCTCCGAGATATTTTAAAATAACAATAGTCATTGTGTATGGGATGGAAGAATTTCAATGCGATAACATTCCAGATAATCCAAAGGTTATCTGTGTTCATAATTAGTAGAGTATGTCAAACATACGGCAATGATACAGATTAACTTAAATAATACATTTACTGTTAATCACTGTTAGAAGTAATAACAAGGCGCTAGTATCATTTGCTGGTATTAATAACGTATCAAAATCGCTTTATTCTTACAAAATAAATAATATTGAGAGTTACACTTTGTGATAGGGCCTCCCAATCCCATTCCATGGGTGTCAAAGTGAACTAAGGTCAGAAAAACTTCATGGCCTCCAATAGATTTGACAACACCTTGGTCTAGTGGTCAGAGTACCTGACTTCTACGTGGTAAATTCTGGGTTGGAATCCCAGCCGCAGTCAATATTTGTGTAAAAACACAAATGGTTGGTTTTCCGATATGGTTGTGTTACACATTTGAATTTTTTATCAAGAAAAACAACAATTCTTAAACAATTATCTTATATACTTTGAAATTTGTCTTTCCTAACTAAGGAGGAATCTATTCCCAACTGTAGACTGCTTAGAGAGTGATGACTAAAAACAAATCATTTGTTTTTATAAGTAAAAAATAAATATTTAACGTCGAAGGATACGCGAAAGACATCTTAAACCATAATTAATTTGAGCGTTGGAAATAAGTATAATATCCATGCGAACTAGATGCTTTAATCTAACACATTTAGACGATTTTTACGACATAAAAGTTAGGATATAAATAGCACATACCATAGTCACTCAGATCCGGAAGAATTATCTGTAGGTTGCATAAATGTTTGTTCCATGCGGGAATCGCGAACCGTGATCCAAAGCGGAGAAACCAGACGCTTAGCTAATGCTCCAACATTGTAACTAACGTTTAGATATGCCTTTGATAAAAACAACTAATATGATACGAATGTAGAGTTAAAGGGTGAGTTTTTTCTAATCTCATCGCTCTAATTAATTTCCATAAAATTTATGGAATTTCACATTCACAACACATTCGTTTTATTTATATTTATTTTGTTGCATAACATGGCGTTACCACGTTAAACTTTGATCGGCGACTGCGGCTCGTATCGTAAACTACCGCATCTCTTTTGAACATTTTGACATCTCTATTTCCAACAACTACAAAGTTACTTCTTGGCCACATTTATTCACAAGGGTACAAATTTAATATGTACAATTATATTTTTTACAAATATTTATATTAATATCTTTTGAAACCTGAAAGACATCGAATTGTATGTCTCATACACGAAACTTTAATTTAAAATTCCAGTTTAATTCCTAAAATTTTCATTGAAAACCGTTGAGCTGTTCCGGAGCATATTCGAGACAAACTTTCAGACAGACAGACAGACAGATAGACAAAAAATTTAAAGATGGTCATGATAAGGCACCGTAGCATAGCAGTTTTCACCTTAATTTATTTATAGATTTAAATTTTATTTTTGGTATATACATAGAAATGTAATTGCCTTGAAATTACATTTACTCTTCTTATTTATTGATCTTAATTAGGCACTAGAGTTAGACATTTTTGGGAGGGTAATAAAGCCGAGAAGTGACCGGAATTCTGCTCGAGGTTGGCGAACTTTACATGGAACGCGTTACAACGCATTGCATGGAATATGTCTAAAATATTTTTATTAAAAAGGATCCTATCTCCGTCTGCAGGATGCAAGCTATCTCTGTGGCAAGTTTCGTCAAGATCGGTTCAGCATTTGAACCGTGAAAAGGTAACAAACAGAAAGAGGGACAGAGATTTACTTTCGCATTTATAATATTAGCATGGATGCTGTATGCCATATCGACGTCATCGTAAGGGCATTTCTCATACTACAATGGCGCGTCTCATCCTACAAAAGTTGACCAAGGGAAATATTAAGAGCATCTAATAGCGGTCGGTATAAGGCCGATGAACCCAAACGACGATGATGTCTTCGTTGCCGATTTCAGTCCACTGCGACTTTTGAATTGGACTTTCGGAATACTGTCGAAAGCTATCAACCGTAGAAGGTCTTGTAGTGCCAAAAGTGTTCGAGAAAACATAAATTGCACTCACTTGGCCTACACAATCAATACGAGAAGATTGAAAATAGGCTAGGATACCGTATGGGAGTCGTGGTGGTAATTACGACACAAACCGACTCGAAAACAAACAGTTTGTGGTTTTGACAACTTCTATACTAATGATCACACTTTTTTTTCTTAAAAAAAGATTCTTGACACTGGGATTTGTCCTGTATGTGAGTGCAATTTACGGACATATATTTCACATGCACAACATAACCATACCCAACGATTTATGTTTTTGTACAATTGCCATGATCTGAACCTAGGAGCCGCGGCATAAAAGTCAGAAACGCTAACCACTAGGCTCAGTCTAGGTCTATATTCATTGCCGTTATAAGCAGCCGTTTACTACGTTTTCTTTGTTATGATCATTATTGGGTTTTATTATAATTTGAATAATTATGTAATAAATCTGTTTTAATGATCGCTTATGAGGAATAAAGAGTAAATAATTAGCACCGAATACAATTTTTAAAGCAAACTTAAGCTCATTCATAAGCTTCAAAATTCACCCTCGACAATAATCTCTTATAGCTGCTTTGTGATGCCGCTTCCGCTGTGTACAATAGATGCATGCTAACTTCATGAAATGGGTAAAAATAATCCTCTGCCCGAGACTAATACATCACGCGAACTGTCAGTTGAGACCGCACGAACAAAAATAAGGTATTGTTAGAGACGGGCAATGCTTTGTCGGAAACTTTGGCAAAAAACTTGTGCAATTTTTGGTAATACACGCACGAAACCGCCAACGAAAATAAAAAAGTTGGCCTAATCTGTCGTCGTATGATTGACGCGTGACATTTTATTTAACTATTGTGCAGTTTTAAAATTATTGACTAAGAAACAGTGTCATTATTTAGTATGATTCTCTCAATTAAAGAACAGCTATAATTGTAACACGTGAACAATTGACTCCAAGAATAGACCCAAAACACATCATGGCGTCGCAACTTACAATTAATCAACTCCATGACTAGACCGGCTTTCATATTTTAAAAGACCCGAACAATCAATCGCTCTTTGGGTGGGTCTAATATACGTCGACACTTACTTGTACCACCGCCTCGGCGTAAATATGCTAGCTGCCGCCATAACAAACGTTATTCAGAAGTATGTTTTCATTTATATTTATAACAACACACTCGTTCACTCAACCGCGTGTGATCTTAACATGGGACTTCTGTATTTACTTTAAAAGCTACGTAAACCTTTTACATACGTTCGTCGCAATTCATATGCCGTTAACATTTGCCTTATAAAGTTGGAGACGAGCAAATTTCACGACTTTTTTCGTTTAGTGAGAAATTCTTTTGAATAAATATGATATCATTACCATATATTACTTGTAAGATATAATATTAATAAACTCTACACACAATCTTCAAATGTTAATAAACTATGTTGACACGGCACTGTGTGAAAAATAAACATCATGAAGCTTAAAGCTTAGTGCATTTGCTAAAGTTATCTCTGTCCGCACCTTGAAAGTAAAAAGTCAACATTCGTATTATGTCTTCGAGTGTCCCTATATTGCTAACGATGTTGTTGTTAGCACAAGAAATTTCTTCTCGGGTGCTTAACACATATTTTGATTTCTAATAAAATTACAAATGGAATTTAACCCGCGTACTGGAATAAAAAAGGTAAAGTGGATGTGAAATGTACACCTAAATAAAAAACAATTATAACAATTTTTAAACTCAGGCTGTTAAAACGCTGAAAGCTTTAAAACAACGGCATACTTTTACCGTCGGTTCCAATTATGCTCCGTTCCATATACGCAATATGTACGTACCCAACCAAATCCACGTCATTCCTGTGTACCGTCGGGCGACGTCCTCTTGCATCGAAAGAGCTCATTGTTTATATCGAGCGTTATATTTTTTTGGTAACTGGTGCCCTGTCGTCGCTCAAGTGGCAATAAATTATAAACTTAACCTTGGCCACGTTTATTTTGGTTTGTCGTATATTTACTAGACGCATGTGTACATCGTGAGAACCACTGAACTTAAAATTGTGGTGGTTAGTGAAGACATAGAAATCTTTGTTTATTTTTAATCCGACAGATACTTAACTCTGAACATGCGCAGACTAAGGTTCTCCCTAAAAATTAAGAATATTGAAGGGTATTGGGATGGTACAACATATTTCACATGCGAAAAATACACACACTTAAGTAGATGCAGATTGTTTTCATGTTATGTTTTTTTTTAAATATAATAGTAATAATAGTTAGTTATAATGTCACCTTGACCTTAAGTAACGTAAATTTTACATACATACACTCACGCCGTTTTCACATATAAAGGCAGGGTAGGCAGAGACCACATCCGTATCCTTTTCGCCTTCGCAGGAAACGAGACGTGACGGATGGTAAACTGCGTTGTTGCTATTTTGGCAAGAACTTGTAATTCTTGCTCCCACAAGTAGCTCGCCACGGAACGGCAACCACTGACTTGGCGGAGTAGAAGGGAAAATGATTAGTTAGGTAATGGACATGGGGTAGGGAATGGGAATTCGGGAATGATCAGGAGGATCTATCGGAAGGAAGCAGGAGTAGACAGCAGTAGCTCGGGAAGCCGGGGTCGCTTACCCGGTACTCTACCGTATTTGCCGGACAAGGCAACTGGATAAGTACTCCCAGGCTGTAATTTTTAAAACGGTAAAACGTTTCCCGATAGACCACTTGGATCAGGTTGGGGGGAGATTGGGGGATGTCGCACCATACTTTTATTTGTTACGAGTCAAAAAATCCTTAAAATTGCGTTCTCACGAGTGGTGGTTTGTGTAACATGCCATATCTGAGATGACTATTCCGCCATTTAGAGTTCATAATATTTATCTAGCATCGTCTTTAGTCGACTTTTGCGATACTCATGGGATGATATAGAGTTGTAGTATCTCTTAGCGGTGAAAATAAGGGGCTATAAAACATCAAATTGTTAATAACATAAATTCAAACTTAAGATGTATATTTATTGCCGAAATGTATTAAAGCCACAGTCAAATTAATATAAGAATCATTTAGCTGGATAATTTCGACATTGTTTTCAAATTTAGATTAGATTACCAATCCGATTAATTAAGTTTCATTGGACCGTAATATTTGGAATAATGAGCTGCGACTCCAAAAGCTGGTTAAGCCGACAATTAACAGGGAGTTAATTTTATTTATCTATTTTCACCTAGCCTGTAGTAATCAATACGCAATGCAAATAAAACGGTGTCTATGTGTGACTATTTCTAATTTTTGGTGTAAACTAATTAAGATGAATTAAATCTGTAATAAAAAATATTCTGATTTTTTTTTGCATAAAGTGACGAAACGAGCAAAACGTCCACCATAACAAATGCTGTGCCACCCAGAAAATTTGTGTGACACTACACCACCATCACCCTGAGACATACATAGGTTCTTAAGTCTCATATGCCCAGTGATTACGCTAGCTCACAGTGCCCTTCAAACCGAAACACAGTTATGTTTGCACACTACTGCTTACACGGTAGAATAACTGGCCCTGGGGTGGTACCTACCTAGACAGACTCCTGCATAGGAATCCCTCCACCAGCAAAAACTCGACGTTCGAATATCCATAACCCCTAAAAAATAGCAATCGGCACGATTATCATCATCATTTCAGCCTTTCACTAGTCGCTGCTGAGCATAGGCCTCCCGCATAGTTTGCTACAAAAGTTTGTAGCTCTCATTTTGGGGTGAGTCGTAGTTGCCGCGGTTAGCAGACGGATTGGCAACCGCAGTTTATTTGTTCAGATGTTCCATAAAGATTCTGCTATCCATCACCTTTTAGGTTTTTATTTTCTCTATGTCGACTTTTACGGCACCCACTGAGATGAGTTGGGGTGGAAGATTCTCCGAGCGCTATACAGCACGCAGCGTTAGATAATGATAGTTAATTCTAGCTACCTTCAGCTTTAAATACTTATTTTCGTCTGATCCACGCAAAACGAGCTTACAGTGTCTTTAAGGTTTTCTGTTTTATTATTTTGCTTGGCTTCGGCGTAATTATGACAAATCATCAGAATAGATACCATTTAATATAGTGCTCTAGGGACTAACTTAGTCCTGTTTTATTGTAATATTTCACAAGATTCTAGATTTACATAAATTCAAACACTGCGTAAACGCGAGGGTACTGCTAGTAGTAAATAATACTCCCTTGTATAATTGTTATGATGCAAAACAGTGAATCATATCCTTTATCGTAAGGCGTTTCAAGCAAATTTATTGGATGCTCACAATCTGCCTTATATTTATAACACGTGCCGGTTATATCTTATCTCAGACGGCTACTGCAGCGTCCCATAATAAAAGATAATTTTATATCTAAATTTTTTATGGTACATAAGAATGCTAATAATCTCTAAAAAGAATACCTACGGGTAAAATAAATTATGTTTTGTTTTTCCCTCGAGGTAATTAAATGAATGTATTTGTTTATTACAATGTTTTAATGACGAGTATATACCTTCGTAATTCAGAGCCGCGGCTGGATGGTTCAGTGTTTGGAAAGTTAACTGCCAGTTGTGGATCCTAGGTTCAAATCCTAATGACACTATCATTGTTCTTCAATGTTTTCCCTAAGCTTACATCTCTTACGAGAAAATTAATGTGTATGAGTGCTTGTATAGTTAAACTTACGGGGGTATAATACTCGTACATCTATCGCACATAAAAACTTTTTGCAATGGTCTAAATGTTAAATGTTCAATTGCTGAGCACAGGCCTCCTTTCATTTCTAAGGGGGTTTCAGAGCCGGGAAATGTCCGCCGTGCTGTTTTCTCAAAAAATAAAGGAAAAATTAAAATTCAAATTGCAGAACAATTTTAGAGATCGCGGCGAGAGAATAAGTAAGATCTTCCACCACATCTCATCCCGTGGATGTCGTAAAAGGAGACAGAGGGAAAACGAAAATCAGGAGATTGGCAGCAGCATCTTCCTGGAACATATTAATAAATAAAATGCGGTTGCCAACCCGCCTACCAAGCGTTGCAACTATGGCAAAATACCACCAAAATGAAAGTAACAAACTTTTATGGCAATCTATGGGGGATGCCTGTGTTCAGCAGTGGACTAGTGATGGGCTGACGTGACGATGATGAAGATCTTTATCATAACAGGATCATCAATTCCGATCGATTCCTATGCAGGAATCCGTCTAGGTAGGTGCCATCGCAGCGCCAGTTATTCTATTGCAAGTATTATATGTTGAACTCTCACATATCACTTGAAATTGTAAACTGGAACATATGTATATTATTTAAGTGGGCGTAAAATTAAAATTAGTATAAGTTCTATAAGAATTATTTTATTAACTCTAATATAAGCAGCAATCTAACCCACTCGGCAATGACGGAAGTTTATATTGAGAGTAGTTTAGATAGAATAATTTGGGCCTGTCAGTTATACTGGGGACGGACACATGAATCTGAAACAGACCAAACTTATATTTTAGATGAATGAAATATATTAGTTTAAAGTAACCCTTGGCATCCCTATTTAATGATGAACTACAAACATGCAGAATTAATCACATAACATTCACTATAATGCGTAGACAATACGGTCGGTAGTTGACTTTACGATTTGTCGATACAGGACGCAAAACTTACGCCTTTCATTTTGGAACAAGTATCGGTTTTCAATTATGCATATTGATTGCTGTTAAAGCAATAAGGAAACGTCACTTTTAATACGATTCGATTATTCCTGTTTGGCTAAGTGTGTCCTCTGTTTAATTTGAAATAGGTTAGTGGAGTTCGTATTGAATATGATAATTATATCTAGAGGGTGGCACAAATACAAGGAGAAAAGGGTTTTATGTTTTAAGTTTTAATCTATAATTCATATTTGTTAACGATCTTTTTAAACGGTAGTAATACTATTAGCTTCTATTCTAGTAACGAGCCGTGGTAGCTCAGGGTCCAGGTAAATTTCAAAGTATGCGAGTGACTTGAGTACAATCCGCGGTGCCAGGCACCTCTCAAATTGTTCTGCAGTTTACCAAGTGGATGGAAAACATAGAGAGGAAACCTGCATGTCTGGGAATTAAAAATATTTAGAGGACACTTGAAGTCTGTCAATCCACATAGAAGCAGCGTGGCGGATTCTTACCGGCTCCAAAACCCTCTCAGAAGTGAAAGGACGCCGGTGCTTAGTTGTGTGGACATTTATAGGCTGTTACTTTGCTCTAGTAATTATTAGAAGTCACTATAAGAGCATTTGGTGATATATAGTCAGCAACAACGTCTCACAGATTACCATACAGTATACTGACATAAACTAGTTGTTATGTTTTGTATGGTAAGTGGAAAGAAACGGAAGAGCAATTTACTAGCAGAGGCATCCTGTCATAGTTCTCAAGAGTAACTTTGACCTGAGGGTCATAATTTTTTTTCACGTTAAACTTTTTATTCAAATTATCTTATTATTAATGGATAGCAGTGTCTGAAGGCAACAGTGATCACTTACTATAAGGTGGAATGTTTGTTTCGTCAAATTCTCGTTAATAAATACTATCGTATAATTGGCATTGATCTGAAATATAAGTTTTACAAATCGTACCATAAACCGAAAGTTTATGGTTGTTTGAGGTAAGTATGACCAGAAAACCATGCCAAACTTGTCTGTATATATTATAGAAGTTCAGAGTCTTAACATGTATAACTATAATACCTTAACAAAAAAACCTTTAAAAGCTGATAAAATTATAATATAAGTATGAACATTACATAGAACATCACCAACTCATAACTAATTCTCAAAATGTACAAAAAAGTCAAACATGACATTAAAATATATTTATAAAATAAAATATAACATGTAATAAATATTTTATAATATAAATTAACGCAACTCAGTGACTAACATTACAGAACAATTATTGTAGGTTAGAAATGTACTGTAATGTTAGTCATGGAGTTGCAACATTTTTATCATTATTTACTGATAGTAGCTGATTCCCGCGACTTCATTCGCGTGGATTTAGTTTCTTAAATAATCTTGTGGGAACTCTTTTTCTGGGATAAAAAGTATTCTATGTCTGTCATCAGGATGCAAGCTATTTCTGTGCCAAATTTCGCAGCGATCGGTTCAGCGGTCTGTACAGATACACTTTCGCATATATATAATATTAAGTATGGATACCTCTTAACAAATACGATTATAGTCGTGTTTGATCAATAGCTAAGGTATTCCAACGCAAATTACAATGAGAGACATACGTAAATTTACCAAATCTGACTAATACAGAATGCGAATCCAGGTATCCGTCTAGGTAGGTACCACCGCAGAGCCAGTTATTCTGCCGTGAAGTAACAATGTGCAAACATAATTGTGTTTCGGTTTAAAGGGCACCGAGAGCTAGTGTAATTACTGGGCCTATAAGACTTAAGAACGGATGTCTCAGGGTGACGAGTGCAGTGTGGTACATAGAAATATTCTGGGTGACACAGCATTTGTTATGGGTAGACGTTGCACTTACCATCTGGTAAACGGTTTTGCTCGTCTCGTCACTTTATCCTATAAAAAATATATTTTTAATGAATAATAAATATTGTTAAAATTTCTTTACTTATTAGTCTCTTTATCAAAGTAGGGCCTTGAGTGTATGAAGATGTAAGTTTTTAATAAATAAAAAATGAATACTAAGTATAAAGTATTTCAAAAAACCTGTGTCATAAAAGTATTTTAATGTTAAATTTAATTGTAGAAATAAATAATAACTGTCCGCAGATGGGACTTAACACACTGAATTTAATGCAATCGAGCCACGTTAACTGATTCTGTTATTGAGTAAACGAATATATATTGAATTTCATGTTTAATTGAAACTACTCCATGTACGGTGAATAAATAAATGCCACAATGTAACGAAAATATAATAAGTACATTTTAACGAAACGATGCCTTTGACGTAATATTTTATAATAATAATTTTATTATTTCTTATTGTATTTTTTATTATAAAAAAAAATTATAAGTAATTTGATAGTATTTAAAAATAGTTCTTATTTTAAGAAATTAAAAAGTAATTATAACAAATATATATTATACCCAGTAATCGCTTGCGCTGTTTCGATAGTCTCTATTTTAACTTGTTTTATTTTTCTAGCTCCGACAGAATATCGGCACTGCAGTAACATTGTTGCTCTAGCAATATGCTGAGTCGGTTGCGTTTTCGTTGCTGCAATACAGTGGCCTTTTATACTTTGTGATACTTTTAGCTACATCTCATATATGCGCGTGTTTGTATGTGTGTATGTGGATGTGTGTTTGTATATGCCTATATGCATCTATATTATATATATTTTTCTATACTTTTTTCGTTTTTTATTATGAAGTTTTTAGGTTAAGATTTTTTGCAGCTACGAATAAAAAATGTACTTCTTCTTCTTAATAAAAATGTGTCTATTAAAATATTGAACTCTGAGATGCTAAAATACATAAAAATCAAGAGGAAGTAAAAATAAATACTTTCGACAAATAAAACCCTTTAATGCTTCTGCTGATCTGAATGTTGCACTCATCGTTGCGTTACTGGCACATGATTTAAAAAATATATGGTTGCATCGGTTAGATATCGAGGTATATATGCGTGAAGATAATTATTTGAACTCCCTCCTTTTGGTTTCGCCGTAGTCGGGTAAAAAACTTTATGATTTTCTCATGGATTCCCCCATCAGAACTTCACCAAAACTGTATGAGACCATCCTCACGATATCCCTTTTATAATAAAAAACAATCAGTTTATGCCCGAACATACATAATAATATATATATATACGGACTAATTTAGAACCTCGTCCTTTATTGAAATCAGTTGAAAACAGGCAACTTTCTACAGGTTTTGCGCGAATACTTAGCATAATTTGCAATTGTCGTTCAGGCTTCTAAACCAACAACTTAATTTACGCATTAAAATATTTCTTTGTAGAAATCAAGAAATTTATTCTATTTTTATTTTATTTTATATAATGCATGCGCATGTATGTGTATATGTGTGTGCATGTATGTATATGTATATATATATGTGTATATGTGTGTATGTATATGTATATATGTATATATACATGTGTGTGTGTGTGTGTGTGTGTGTGTGTGTGTGTATCCGTGTACATGTGCGCATATTTATTTCTTTTAAATTAAACTAAGTCAATTAACAATATGTCCGGAAGCTGCTCGTTAAACCTGAGGCATCGACAGAATAACAGCGCTGTGGCAACTCTGCCATAGCATTATGCTGAGTCGACAGCCTTTTCGTTGCTACAACCCAACGTACGTCTGACAATGTAATACGTCGTATTTTTTGTTTTCTTATTTTTTGTATGTTGTGTTGTAGTATTGAATAAAACAAAATTTCTTTCTTTCTTTCTTTCTTTCAAAGATTGACCTTGATCATGAAAGTGGACCGAAATATCTTTTAACAAACTTTGTCCATAATTTTATAGCGATATAAGTCAAGATTACATTAAATAGTAATTAAGTGGTTTTTCTAGTGAGAAAGTAGACCTTACCTTTATGAATAATGTAAAATTTTATAAATATTTTAGCTTTATTACTCTTTATTAGTCACGCCTTTTGCCCATATAAGGGGTAGGCAGAGACCACACCCGTAGCCCACTTTCAGCTCCCGCGGGACACTATTTATTTTGTAAACAAGTTTATTATTTATCGCCTATAGTGACTTTAAATCTATACCCACGAAGTATTTTCTAAAATGGGCTATATTGCAATGACCCGACATTAAATTAGATTAAAATACTCGTATTATATGCCTACAAAAATATTTATGTACGAACTGGTATAGAATTTTAATTACTTTATTTTAAAAAAATATGAGATAGTACATATTATGCAGATAACGCTTTGGTGCAGATTTGAATTTTTAGGACATACATACGTATAGCAGTAGATTTAAAAAGGGATTGCAATGATGATGATAAAGATGATGAAGTAGATTTTCATCATAGATTACATAGAAATTACAGTTGTATCTATACCAAAAAACACATAAAGCGGTTGCAAATGTCTATTTTCACAAAATAGTCTATATTACAGTGAATATAAATTCTATAATATTGTCTCTTTCTTTTTCAGATAAAAAAGAAAGAAAAGATGATCATCGGTCCTTCCAAGTTTGTTTGGGAGTTCGTGTATTGTCGGAACATGTGGCAGTAACCTATCATAATGGACATGTTAGCTGTGGTGACGTCGCTACTTGGCCTAATTTTGCTTAGGTAAGGATTTACAATTATATTAAACCAGCTGTGCTCCGCGGTTTTTCCCGCAGTTTAATTTAAAAGAATTTGCTCTAATGATTGCAGTGTGATGTTATATAGCCCTCCTCGATAAATGGGCTATCCAACACTTAAATAATTTTTAAATTCGAACCAGTAGTTCCTGAGATTAGCGCCTTTAACCAAACAAACTCTTCTGCTTTATAATATTAGTATAGATAAGTAAAACGTTTTTTCGTTTAAAATTTTCCTTTCCTTATGTATATTTACCAAATAATTAAAATAATAGATCAAAATAAAGAAAGATGGGTCTTTTGTCTCATAAACCCAGTGATTACGCTAGCTCTCAGTGCCCTTCAAACCGAAACACAGTACTGTTTGCACAATACTGCTTCACGGCAGAATAACTGGCACTGGGGTGGTACCTATCTGGATGGATTCCAGTATAGAAATCCTACCACAAATTAAAAAATGTACTCAAGTTATTAATTAGTGACAAGATAAAGAACTTCGCTCACTGTAGCCATTTTAACACCCCATAGAAACAGTAACCTCATTATCGTACACCCATTACGCTCTTATATGTATATCAATAACTAGTTTACACAACATTCAAACTTCGCAAGTTACAGCAATATTTTTGATATCACAAACTTGCAGATTTCCTCACGACAGTTTCGTGATAAGTAAGTACTTAAAATAAACAAATTTTGTGGTGCCAGTACTGATGAACCCAGGTCACACGAGTTCTTTAAAATTTGAGAGGAGCGCCTAACCTTTGAGCTAACGCCTCTCTTAACAGGCGTTTTTAATTACAGAAAATTTCTATATTCAAAATATCAGTAAACATGTATTCTTCACTTATAGTGGAATATATTTAAAAAAGTTGTGAAACAAAGTTGGGGGAACATGTTATTTGAACAGTAACGACGTTAAATAGTACATTTTGGTAGAGAAATTATTGAAGATGTCATACCAAATGTTTGCCTTACGCAAGAATTACAAATGCTTAGTGGAGTCAAGGTTCAACCAGAGCTAATAGCTCGGTCCTCACCCTCCTGTGGGGTTGCATTCCCCTACACTATTCGATATTTAGTACCTCGTCGTACCATCTTAAATATGCCATAGCCCCACTTAACGTAGTCCCAGAATATGTCCATCCAATTACCCTAATTTATCACTTATTTGGTTGCATAAATCAAATAAAAAACTATTAATTTTTGTTTGTCACACATTACTTTCATAACTTTTGGAACTTTCCATATATTTGATTTATCCGGTATCTACTGTAAAAGTGAAATATATAAAAAACAAAAAAAAAATGTATCGTGGCCATGATAATGTCCTCGTAGCCGATATCGACCACGGCGACATTTGTCCGGCTAACTACTAGAAGTGGGTGACAAACCGAAACACAGTACTGTTTGCACAATACTGCTTCACGGCAGAATAACTGGCACTGGGGTGGTACCTATCTGGACGGATTCCAGTATAGAAATCCTACCACAAATTAAAAAATGTACTCAAGTTATTAATTAGTGACAAGATAAAGAACTTCGCTCACTGTAGCCATTTTAACACCCCATAGAAACAGTAACCTCATTATCGTACACCCATTACGCTCTTATATGTATATCAATAACTAGTTTACACAACATTCAAACTTCGCAAGTTACAGCAATATTTTTGATATCACAAACTTGCAGATTTCCTCACGACAGTTTCGTGATAAGTAAGTACTTAAAATAAACAAATTTTGTGGTGCCAGTACTGATGAACCCAGGTCACACGAGTTCTTTAAAATTTGAGAGGAGCGCCTAACCTTTGAGCTAACACCTCTCTTAACAGGCGTTTTTAATTACAGAAAATTTCTGTATTCAAAATCTCAGTAAACATGTATTCTTCATTTATAGTGGAATATATTTAAAAAAGTTGTGAAACAAAGTTGGGGGAACATGTTATTTGAACAGTAACGACGTTAAATAGTACATTTTGGTAGAGAAATTATTGAAGATGTCATACCAAATGTTTGCCTAACGCAAGAATTACAAATGCTTAGTGGAGTCAAGGTTCAACCAGAGCTAACAGCTCGGTCCTCACCCTCCTGTGGGGTTGCATTCCCCTACACTATTCGATATTTAGTACCTCGTCGTACCATCTTAAATATGCCATAGCCCCACTTAACGTAGTCCCAGAATATGTCCATCCAATTACCCTAATTTATCACTTATTTGGTTGCATAAATCAAATAAAAAAACTATTAATTTTTGTTTGTCACACATTACTTTCATAACTTTTGGAACTTTCCATATATTTGATTTATCCGGTATCTACTGTAAAAGTGAAATATATAAAAAGCAAAAAAAAAAGATGTATCGTGGCCATGATAATGTCCTCGTAGTCGATATCGACCACGGCGACATTGTTCGGCTAACTAATAGAAGTTGGCGACCGGAGTCATCTGCGCAGGATATATTATAGTCCGTAAACAGAGCGGCGCTCCCGTATCTAAATCTACCCATTTTGATGTAACGCATATGTGATAAGATTAAAGGTTCAGATGCAGTGTCATAGATATAAGATAATGACTATAAAACTATACTCCAAAATCAATAATTAACAAATGTTGACTCTAACTAACTTACATTCGAAACCAGGACCTACAGCTGAGCAGGGAGACTGCTGCCCACTGTACCACGTGGCATTCAGCAGCTTACTGCAATTCATTTCGCGTACTAGTTCAAAAAGACTTAATAATCTTTAGATATGTACCTACATCTTACGTCCGTTTTAGTGATGTGAATTTTTAAAAAATTGTTTACGTAACCGATGCCGTTCAATGTAAAGCGCTAAACGATTCCCTTGGCAGGCAATAAATAGCTTGAAAAACGAAATAGTTACTTACTGACAGAGCTCATTAGGTTAACAAAACACACATGCGTACATCAACAGCCGCATCTGTCTATTGCACATAACTTACAATCAACATAGTTCAGAGTAGATTAGGAATATTCCGCTTTGAAGGTCCCTGTTCCCCCAGTAACCGATGTCACAGCTACGTAATTATTTTATACTATGCAGTACAGTTTAATAGGTACATAAAAATACATCTAAGTTCATAAAAAAGCCGAACACCCCGGGGTTATCAAAGCGTGAAGAAGTTAGGCTAATGTTAAACGACGCCTATCTTTTGTATCTAATGCGTGATGGATGCTGCGTAAAATGCGGTGAAAAAAAAGAAGAATAAAAATAAACAAAATCAATCGCTCCGGGTACTTACAATAGGCGGCGTATTGAACGTCATTGTATTCAAGTTTGAAAAATGGTTCATATCTAACGGATCTAACTACAAACGACACAATGACTTTTATGAATATAGATACGAGGTACGTTTACAAAAAAAATTGTGAGACGCAGCTCTTGAAAATTACCGAAACCACATTTGATAATTTTAATTCATATCGCCAAAGGCAGGTTAGGATATATTGCGAAGATTCCGTGTCTGCAAAGTCCAGATCATGAACTTTCCTTCAATCCATGTGCTGTTATGCTTCCGTTTATACTTACGTTACTACACTCAGGACTAATTTAATAATTCTTTTCAGTTATTATTGTATAATTATCACCACCTTCATGGTTTGCTCAAAAGGTTGAATCTATCGATCATACTTTTTTTACGAGAAAATAACGAGACAAGCAAATCGTTCACCTGATAGTGACTGCATAGTCTGCCCATAACATATTCCCAGAACATTTCTATGTGGCACCACACTGCGCCCGTCCCCCTGAATCATCAGTTCTTAAATTTCATATTCCCAGTAATTACCCTGGCTCTCAGCGCCTTTCAGACCGACCACAACGTTCCCATATTCACCGTTTACATCCACGGAAGAAGATATTGTGATTTTCTTATGGCGTCGCAGTACAGTAACTGAAAACTAAAAAAAAAATGAAGAATGTATTAGTTTACTAATCACACACTAAGGCAATATTTTATTATAACGAAATTCTAAACGACCGCTGATCCTTATCACGACTGTTCTCGAATATAGATGTTAGCACGCTAAAAAGTAAATGTTATCGTTTGGGGTCATCGCAAAAAAATATTCCGTCAACAAACTAAAAGAGCTTTGATCAGATAGCTTTTAGTTTGCAAACTATACCCTTTTATCCGTTCGTCGATAATTCTTAATAAGATTTAGTAGTGATGTCGAACGAAGCGAATAAATTCGCATCCAGGGTCTTAATTCCAAATAAAATAAACTAAAGTACATTAGCGTACATTCAAAAAATAATTATAAACATCATAATATTTTATTTGGTCTATGTAACAATAAGTTCTTCAGTTATTTTATTACTATTATAAACATATTTAAAAAAAACGATGCTCCACACCAGGTTCTCTCCTGTACCGTGCATTCGTTTTATAGACATAAATTTAACAGCCACATTTTTTTTCTCCTGCAGGAATTGTACCCACAACCCGTAGCGCGGAAACCAATCTCCTAACCACTGCGCTATCCGAGCTAGAAAAATTATTTACACAATCAAAAATAGCACACGTCAAGAACGGGTATCGTAAAGCAGTATCATGTCGTCATGTTGTTACAACTGCCCACGCGCCGTCTCAATAAAAACAAACCTATAGAAAGAAATGTCACAACTGTCGCCGACGCATTTCCGCAAACTGCACTGGGAAAATAGCTTCAACTTCACTTCAATATAAACTTCGTCAAACTTTGAAACATAGCGTATATCGAATTGCGATACAGTTCAATGTTGAATGTTAACTGTAAAGAGCAGCTGATTTCGATTAGCAGATATATTGTTGGTCGAAATACATAGTTCAGCCGTATTTCACGCTGGTAGGTCGGAACTTATGAAAGCCGATACTTCGTCAACAATTTGCCCCTACATTAGAAGAACAGCTTACTAGACAAACATTATAACTCACGAAATTCAAATTAACCTAATCTTTCCATCCGTTGCATAGACGCGGCTAATTCTTAACACATGTGTGACATTGGGTATTTTATTTTTTGCATCGTAAAATCTTAAGTGGCGTTTTATTAGCCGTGACGTTCCGTGACTGTTTCTGACAACTTAAACAAAACTTTATAAGAATCATTATAACTTTAAACATATGTTTAAAAAAAACTTTATCTAGATTATTCGATCCACAAAGCTTACAATATCATTATAGCTAGTTGTAATTGTTAAGTGAGTATATATATTAAATAAAATATACGTTACCTCAAAACGTCTGTATATACAAAATCGATGTACGCGCAATTATCTGACAGCGTCCGATTGCAAGAAGGGGTACCAAATGCGAACACGTGTTCTAAACTCAAAAATCGTGATTGGTTCCCTCAGGATGCAATTATGATTTTTCAACTTATTAGAATTAGAGTTTCTTCCCTTGTATTGATATAGAGTTACAAAGGGTGACTGACAGTTATGGCTCTCAAAACTCAAATGAATATCTTTGGCAAATACGATTTTGTTTTCGATATTGATCAAAGAGATTCGGCTACTCTTTTGATGCCATTACGATGTCGACAAAGTGATATATCGCAAACGAAACTGAATACAGAACCCTTTTGAATCAAAGGAAAAGTCATTTAACCTGAATATAAAAACCATAATTTTCGTTTAAGCTGTAGAACGTTTGTTAACAACTTTGAAAACCAACATGGAGAATCGAAATACACGTTTGTATCTGTTCGGTTCAAACGAATTTGGAATTATCCGCGAGACGGCCGGCCTCGTGTCCTTCAACTTAAATGTTAATAAAATGGTCTCTATAAACTATTTTTTTCTGGCGTCGCGTGTCAACATGTGCAAGAAGTATAAATTAGCAGGGGAACATGACGTACCCTCGCAAACTTTTTCAACAAAGATTTTGAACAATAGGACCTAACTATTCGTAGTGTGAGTTAAAAAATGACTCCCTTCGGCGTTTCGACTTTGTCACAGCGTAGCAATGTATTTGTTAAATACTTTGCTTCAAAAAAAAAACATTTTAATTCTGCTTATTAAAATTCGTAGAAACATTTTTATAAGGGGTAAGCAAATTACATTACTATACTTGTTCCAGTACGAGAATAATATTTTTCTTCCGAAAAGATATATTTTTTCCCATTTAATATCCAATAATCGATCGGATTCAAACGCGCGACTACGCAATAAAGCAAGTTTTATGCGCGATAAAGTCACGTATCGCGATCAACATAAACAATATTTTATATACATCGCAATCTGCTAAATCTCATTTTTATCTCTATCTAGAATGTTTTTCTATTTCGCAGTGGTTATGTCTCTTTTACGGTATCGACGTTTTAATTTACTTTTATAGTTCCAGTGTATAGTACTTACGTCACTTTTTTAGACTTAGTTTTCTTTACATCACTACAGATGTCTAATTAAAGTTTTTAAATAATAAGGAATAATTTATTCTATGTCTTATTTGTAGAAATAAATAGATAAAACATTAAATGGAGATTCAATTATAGATTAGGCCTAGTGATGTACCACGTTTATAATGTTGGGACACGTGAATAAATAAACACAATTACTTTGCACAAAAGAGTAATCTCTATTGATTCTGTACCATTATACGACCTTCGAATTGAGTCGCAGAACATTGCAAAATGATTCATTTTTGGGAAAATCAAACTTTTTTTGTGAGGATCGATTTTCGACGCCCTAATAATACGAGTAGCATAAGGCACAACAATAGACATACATCAATTCGAGTGTCAAAAACTAACATCTGCGCATTTCTCTATAAACATAGTAGAACGGTGGAGGGGTTCCGACAAGGGGGCGTTCTTTAGGGCAACTTACTGATATAGTCTATGTTTTCGACTCATTATTATTGTTGTACAGCTTTAAAGCAGTAACTAGTGACATACTCCACCTATTATTATAATAAACTGTTACTTAAATTCAAAAGACCTATTATAGAATTATAATTTTGTGTAACCTATAATCGAACTGAAATAACAGTTTAATCTCTGATACACAAAGTATGAACTGTTTTTATTTGTATGGATCGAAAGTCTTATTGGCATTAAATTTAACATCTGTAATAAATAAATAATTTATTTATTGTCGATTATAACCGAGGCGGCCTCTTCTTGGAAAAGTGCTTAATATTTTAGTTATTTCAATCTTAAAAATAAAAAAATAACTCTGTGTAAGAATACTTTGAACAGTCTGAAATTCATTAAAGCACAATAAGTTCAATTTATGTTTTTTTTTTTAAATTATGTATGAAATGATTATATATTATTGTTGAGAACAAAATTATTAAGTAGAAAATACAAAATTTATATAAGTTGAAAAGCTTAATTTCTAGAGCTGATAACAAAAGGGGGAAACCTGCATCACATAAAAAAATCGACGCCTTGTAAAGTTTGTCACCCCGCAACGGTGGACTTCTACCGGCTCTTTAAAAAAAACAAAACCAGTGCCCAGTAGTGGGACTTTTACATGATGTACTTTTATTTTATATTTCTTTCAGTAAACTTTGGCTTATCGTATAACTAAAATGTAAACGAACTAATTAAATATATTATAGACCTTCTGATTTTGGCTACTATTCTTATTTTGTCTGCAGGTCCAGCTGAAGGTGGTATAAATGATGACTATATGGGCAGTGGGGAAGCACCGTACATCATAGAGCAGCCTCTGGACGTCACCGTAGCTAGGCATCAGCCTGCCACATTAAACTGTCGAGCGGGTGGTTCACCCGCCCCTACTATCAGATGGTATAAAAGCGGAACGTTAGTAGTTTCTGATACTCATCGAAGTCTATTACCAGCAGGAGACTTATTTTTTCTTAGAGCTACACATGGTAGAGCTCATTCAGATGCAGGAGTGTATTGGTGTGAAGCAACAAATCCTTACGGAACAGCTCGAAGTCGGAATGCTACGTTACACGTTGCTGGTAAATTTATTTCTCTTATTCTTGCTGTATAAGTTTATTCTTTGCTAATTTAATGTTATATTTATACGCAGTTCTACGTGAAGAGTTCCGGTTAGAGCCTGTTACTACACAAACGGCTCAAGGTGAAACCGTTATTTTAGAATGTTCTCCGCCACGAGGATCTCCAGAACCATCAGTATATTGGAAAAAGAATGGACAAATACTTCATTTTGACGGTGACTCAAGGTGAATTTGTTAAATGTTATGCTTTGTTCTATCTATTAGTTATAATTTATTCAATCATTCATTTATTTGAGGTATTTTACTGCTAACAACTGCTGCACTAATAAGATATAAATAAACTCAGCATCATCATCATTATTTCAGCCTATCACTAGTCTACTGCTGAACATAAGTATCCCCTAAAGATTGCCTCAAAAATTTGTAGGTGTCATTTTGGGGATTTTGCCATATTTGCAGGTTCAGGAAGACGCTGCTGCCTATATCTTAAGCCGCCACCATACGGCGAATTAGTTTATTAATTCGCCGTATGGCTGGTTAATATCTTATTAATTAAAGCACAAAAGATTAATATTTCACCGATTGCATGGAATTTGTGTTGTTGTTTATATATTTTTTTTTTATTTATAATTATTTATTATTTAATGTTCAAATATCCAATTGGTGTTTACATTTCAAAGATAATCCTAAAATAATGCCTCTAAAGTAGTTTAAGTGCTTGCCAGTAGTTTAGACTAACAGAATTAAATATTGTTGCACTTTCGTCAGTATATTTTATTTATAATTATGTAACTACGTATGTGCATAAATACGCCAAATCATTTTGTTTGGTTCTGATTTATTTATTTTCCCGTGAATTCTATAAGCTTTATTTCTGAATTGCTATAAAATTATACCCTAATGGATTGCCTGTATAATTAAAGAAAAATAATTAACAGTCGTAGGTAAGAGAAGGGGATATTTGAAGAGCTCAACAAGCAATCAAGTAAAAATCTGAATAGTTCTGACTTACAGGACCCTTTATTGAATGTTAATTTCCATTTTGATTATTCCGCCCCATATTTGAATAACTAGCTACAAAGTACTTTATACGAAGTAATGAAAATCGTTCTTTATTGTTTTTTCTGTTCTGAATTATTTAACTGTTTATCCATATTTCAGAATGCATTTAGTGGATGGAGGAAGTCTTGTTATACAAGACGCGAGGCAAACAGATACTGGTAGATATCAGTGCGTAGCGCGGAATGCAGCTGGTACCAGAGAATCTACAATTGCAACGTTAAAAATACACAGTAAGAACAAGATTTTTTTTAAATAAATGTCCAACATTTTGTAGTTATATTTAGAAAGTACGAAGTTTGCAACACTATTTACCTTTGAATGAGTTCGGGAAGTTGTTAATACATTCTACAACTATATTTTATTATACTTATTATTTTAAATACGAGTGTATATTCCGTTTATTTAAAGATGTTTATTGAATGTTTTTAATATATTTTTATTTCACATAGTTAAGCCGTATTTGATCGCTGGACCTGATGATATAGTCGCACAGACTGGAGGCAGCGTAACATTCCAATGCCGAGTGGGTGGAGACCCCCTCCCTGATGTTCTATGGCGACGGACTGCAGGCGGTGGAAACATGCCTCTCGGTCGCGTGAAAGTTTTAGACGATAGAAGTCTCCGACTAGACAATGTAGTTTTAGGAGACGAGGGGGAGTATACATGTGAAGCGGATAACTCAGTCGGTGCAGTGAGTGCTACCGGTTACTTAACTGTTTATGGTAATTTTTTTATGAATTTATAAACTGATTCTATAGTTATGTTTTAATAATATAGATACATAATTATTATGAACACACACAGAATAATGATTTTTTTTACCATTTCCTAATTTTAGATCCGCCATCAATAAGTCTGAAGCCAAATACTATAATCGTAGAAAATGGTGCAGTAGCAATGTTTACTTGCAAAACTTCTGGAAAACCCGACCCTACTATATTCTGGAGTATGGAAGGCAACCGAACAATCATTCTTCCAGGCATGTCAAGAAGCAAATATCATGCTTCTTTGGTTACTAATGGTGTTTCAGTGCTTACGATAAATGATACAAATAAAAACGATAGCGGAAGCACGATCGTTTGTTCTGCGGTTAACTTTGCAGGCAGTTCATTTTTACGAGGAAAACTAACGGTGATATCGGACGATGACCGCCCTCCACCAATCATAACCAATGGTCCTTCAAACCAAACTTTACCTATAAAATCGATGGCAGTTTTCCCCTGTTCGGCCATCGGTACACCTGAACCCATAATTGCTTGGTACTTTGAAGGGGAAGCTTTAATACAAAACTATAGAAGGAATGTATCTATTGATGGTACCCTTATTTTAAAAGATTTAGATAAAAGTGACAGCGGTACTTATACATGTGTTGCTTCTTCGCCACAAGGAAAATATGTTTGGAGTGGTGTTCTAACTGTTGATAGCCCCATAAATCCAAATATACATTTTTTTAGAGCTGCAGATACTTCTGCTCTTCCTGGACCACCTACAAAACCACAAATATATAACATAACTGAAACCAGCGTAACTCTAACATGGAATCAAAATAACAAAATCGGATCATCGTCAATTTTGGGATATCAAGTAGAAGTTTTTTCAAGGGAAACCCTGTCTGGAAACAACACACCTAGAAATTCTCGTGGTTGGGTAACCGTAGCAAAAAGAATACATCATACACAGTATATAGTAAAGTCTCTAATACCTGGCATTACTTACATGTTTATTATTAGAGCAGAAAATTCTCACGGATTATCCGGGTCAAGTTCAGTTTCAGATTCAGTAACAGTTGGAGAAGATAATTTATGGTCTAGTGGAGTATTTTCCAATAGCACTGAATATAGAAACAATATAATGACTGACAATATAGTAGAACTAATAGAGGCTACTCCGATTGATTCTAAAACAATAAAACTTATGTGGGAAATATTAAATTTCTTTTATCTCGAAGGTCTCTTCATTTACTTTCGTCCTTTGGATAACATAACAGAGGAATATGAAATGAAAACTATTCTACATTCTAACGATGTTTCCGGATACGAAATATCATCTCTGCGAAAATACACTAAATATGAATTCTTCCTTATACCATTTTATAAAAAATTTGAAGGAAAGCCATCAAATTCCAGAATTGCGCAAACTTTAGACGATGGTGATATATAATGATTTGAAATATTATATATGTTCACATCAAATTAGCAAATATTTTATTTTTTGTTTATTTCAGTGCCCGACGGACCTCCCACGAATATAGATATGCTGATATTCAATTCCACAACAGTGCATTTAAAATGGTCCCCTCCAGAGGCTTACTTGCAAAATGGTGTAATTATAGATTACAACGTAATTGTCAATTGGTTAGACATACCCTCTAACAAATCAATGGTAGCCATAAATACTACAGTTCAGCAAGGAACTAGTCTTATAATGACTAATTTAACGTCCGGAGTCAGTTACTCTGTTCAGATCGCTGCTGAGACATTAGTTGGTTTAGGTCCGTTCAGTCAAAAAGTATATTTCAACACAGATTCCCGAGCAATTGGGTTAGATCCACTGTCTAGGTAAATATTTATATTTGTGTGATACGAAAATGCTTTTATTGTACATAACATTTCAATTAATATAACTTTATTGACTTTTCAGGTATCCTATAAATGGAGAAGTATCTATAGTTGCAGGAGATTTTGTACTTGAGTCATGGTTTTACTTTCTTATTGGAGCTATAATATTATTTAAAATTATTATGATTGGCGGTATAATTTATGTACGGAAGAATAATATTTTCTCTAAGAAATCTGCGCTGCCCAACATTTATGGTAAAACTTATTAATAACGCCAACTACTATTATAAATCAACACATACAATTATGCAACTAATGTGTTTTTATTTTGTTTATTTATGAAAAATCAGCATCAGAATTTCAAAATTAAAAACATTCCTCGGGTGGTAAGGGGTGGAACGGGGTGCCAAGCATTTGTTTGATAGAGGCTTTGCCATGCGACGGGGAGTGAGGGGTGCTAGATTACTTTCGAGTTGAAAGGTAGCACGGGCCCTCTCTCGTGAACGTAGTAGATCTCTTTCACTTTCGAATTCACAAACGTGAACAAAGGAATGATATAAATCCAAAAAATAAAGGCATAACAAAAATAATATTGTTTAACTGGGCTGATTTGTTCATAAATTCAGCCACTTATTGTTATGCCATTTTGACTAGTTGAAATGCATTGCAGCATTTCAAATCAATGCTATTTTAATAAGTATTTTTTTGTTCTAACATTAATTTAATTTCTAAGATAAATGAATATTTTTTTTCAATTTTAGATTCAAATGGAACAAGTTTAGTAACCCAAATGAATATAAAAGCTGCAGTGTCATTGTCTCATCCATTAAGCAGCTGCTATA
The DNA here is from genome assembly GCA_019845155.1 of Luehdorfia chinensis. Lineage (NCBI taxonomy): Eukaryota > Metazoa > Arthropoda > Insecta > Lepidoptera > Papilionidae > Luehdorfia > Luehdorfia chinensis. The sequence continues at coordinate 573,690 of JAHVAK010000022.1, forward strand.
ATAAAAATACTGTAACAAAAACAGAGTCCTTACTATGGATGGAAAATCAACCTGGTTTGTGTATGTCTGGTGTTCATACAAATCAAAACAAGGATAAATCAAATACGGAATATGACAAGGTAGCTCAACCATTACCTGAATATGCTGAAGTTTCATCTTCAAGAGTAAATGGTAATGAGTGGAATACTACTAAAACTGTTAATAGTCCTGCAGCCTACGCATCAGTTACTCTAGTTGCTAATACTCGGCAATGTGTTAGCTCGCTGGTAATTTATATTTATATATTTTAAATACTTTACATATGATAGTTGCTTAATATATAATTTTGATGTGTTTATAAAATTGTAAAACCATTTCCTTATTATCCATGTGTTTCATTTGACAGGGTTGGTTCCCTCCAGGTAGTAAGAACATAGACAGTTTTGAAAATTCCTATATGCCAGACGAAGAATTATATCCTGCCAGTAATGGTGGGTATTATAATCGAAACGTATATAGTGAAAAATACTTTCAAGGACATCCCAATGTATTAAAATTTCACGATTTGCCTGCATTAGAAAAAACGCAAAAAGCACAAATAAGATATAATCAAAGCTTGGACGAAAGAAAAGTAGACAAAAATATGATAAAAACAGATGTAACTCAATCGTTAATAGGTCGAGCGTGTAGTATAAATTCAAGAAATAACTCAGAATCTGAGACTACTTATAGAGCGTTTGGGGAAGAAGAATCTGATGAAGAGAATTACGATGAAGATCTCACCTATGATGAACTGCATCAACAGAAACAAAGAGCTAAACATCAATACGAAAGGCCTAATTTTGACAACGATGGAACTAGAACACTAGCTCGACTAACGTCATTCAGGCACGGGCAGGCAGCTCTGAGTGGAACGGCGCAACCATCTCTTGCACCTACTCATCCGCCTCCAGCACCTCATCCGCGTGTTGATTCAGTAACACGGTAGTATCACGCCTTGCCGGTCTTCGGCGACTTGTGCCAAACGGACGTTTAGACAGACGTGTTTTGTAAAAGTGTACTAAATTAGTGATGTCATGAAAGATCGCAGTTCTTCCTTACACTGTAGAGATCTTTTCGATGTTATTATAAGCTATTCTTTCTTTGAGTAGATAACTCAAGATTTCCGTTATAATGTATCACTACGATCTTGGCCTAATTAAATTTTGATATGCTTTTAGTAACACTTTATAAATTAATTTATTATCCAGTGTAATTTTCATTGTTTATCATATAACTAGTCTTTTGTACAATATTTTTATTGTAAATAGTGTATAATATTGATATATTTAAAAGTTAAAAGATTATTACCTAAGAATATTTAAACAATAATAATAATTGTAATAATTATTTCTAACAATTACTACTGGGATTGAATAAAATCGATTGATATGTCCGTCTTTATATCGATAAACGAATTTGTAACCCTTATATCACTAGTTTAAGTGTATAGAATCAAAAAACTACGCTTGGCAATAATTGAATATAACTTACAGTTCACTGTATGTAAATATTAATTTAGTATAAGAAAGGGGTTCGAAAAGACAAATATGATTTCTTTTTGCTACTAAAATTAATTTAGCTATTTTTCCATGTTCACAAATAAGAACATTTACGTAAAACTTTGGATTTGCGTCTTTCGATTAGGTATGAGTTACACGAGTTTAAGACTATAAAAAAATATATAAGGTAACATACAATTTCATTGTTGGTAGATTGAATAGACTGTTGTAGACTTTTTAGATTAAATCGAAATTAGAATGTTACTTCAACGTGTTAGTGAAACTTGGTTTAGTTTCGTTTCAAGTGCCATACGACTCTATTCCTATTATAAAAACAAGTAACATTCGAGTTGTGAAATAAAATTCAAATGAAGCTTTTACAAATGGAAAATGTTATCTACGTAAGTTAATGTGATATGAGTTAAAGTATAACCACTTGTTATAATGACGACATAGCACGACTTGTATAATTGCATATCATCTATGTTAAGTAAGTTATAGTAAAAAAATGTTAATTAATTAAGACGCTTTAGTCTCTGTATTAACATTATAATTATGTACATATGTAAAATGCAGTCGTACAGCTTTTTTCTACTTTAAACGTTGGTCACATATTTGTTCTGTGTGTTCTATAAAAAAAACATATGGACTAACAAACATGTACTAAAAAAAATCGATCTACAATCTTTCACTAGTATATTAAACTATGTAAAATCAAGCACAATGTCGTGTCACATTAATGTGAATTTATTATAGTAGAAACGGTTGATGCGATCTCAGCTTCATTTTGACAGTATTTTTATATAATTATTTTCATTTACGTGACGTGACACGTATCATGGTTAGGATTATTCTTCAATAAAATTGCATATTCATATTTTATTTCCTCGGTGATAAATAGTTAAATATGAACATGGTTTCTATAAAAATATCAAGTCTAGCAAAGTGGTCTCGTAGCGTTAGTTTAAAAAGTGATAATTATACTTTGTTGTGAAAACGTCCTGTTCGTAGCCGTGCTGTTCGAATCCCGAGTACCGGTGTCACCAAAATCGTTAATTGCAATTTCAAAATTGTTGATTGCAATCTTAAGTATTGCCTTATAGTAAAGTTACAGTACCAGTGAAGGGAAAATCACAGACTGTCTGAAGTCTGCCAACCTGCATTAGGGCAGTGTGGCGGACATTTTTCGACTCCAAAACAAGAAGAGACCCTTGTTGAGCAATGCAACAATTATAGGCTGTTAATTTACTATTACGAAAAGGTTCTGTTTTTGTGTGCTTTTCAATTAATAACCATTATCATATAAAATAGAAAGCATTGAAATGTATTACACCTAGAATGGACATTAATTTTCTATTGGTCTTGAATACCTATTTTTAATAAAATAATTTAAACAACTAATTATAATGTGGTTTTATTTATAACCTATTTCGTTAAATATTATTTTTTAATATTTTAATTAGCATACATTTTTTAATTCTTAGTGAATGTCGATTGGTATTCACCACTGACGAGAAAAAGGGCCGCTGTCTTAGGGCAGATTTCACCGTTGAAACTAAACGCGATAAGTTCAAGCTGAACGAAGTTTAAGCGTTTAACTAAGTTCAATGCTACTGTTTGCATTTCACCAACATCAACTGAACGCGATTAAAGCTAAACGCGGTTCAAATTCTGAACGCCCAATTTTCGACGTTCAGCTCTTTAAACGCGATTAAAGAGCTGTCATTGTCAATTGCACAACTATGTAAACACAATAAATATTTTTAATACGTTTTGTTTATTGTTTGCATACCTATGTGTCTTATGCATAAAAACAGGCTGTTTGATGTCGCAAAATAATAAATGCATCAGGTTTTGTTTTAGATTGTGACGATATTTCACGTAAACTTCTGAACGCGATCAAAATGGAGCCGGTGAAATCGGTTAGACGAAAACCGAGTTCAAATGATACATTTGAAGTAAGTTCAGTAAAACGTGGATTTATGAAACTTGGTTTCCAAAGCGATCGGTGAATCAGGGTCTTAGTGCGAATAAGCAAGTATGCATAGCAGGGTTTTTTAATCTGTGCCAAACATATACTCGTAGTACATATAAGAGGTGCAAATGGTTTAGTAGTCCCATTCGTTATTTGAATGAATGTGTATTACATTGACACTTTTTATTAAGTCTTTATTTAGTAAAGTTTTGTACGTAGGAAGATTTTGTCTACTCTCTACAATTTTTATATAATAACTTAAACGTTTTTTCAGAAATGATTTCTTCATAATTGTTAACCTGTAAAAAGTCCACTGTTGGATATAGGTCTCTCTCATCTTGTGAAGATTGGTCGCAATCGCCACGTTTGGTTGACAAATTGGCGACCAGACAATTCGCACCTAAGATAGTCACCAATATGGATAAGTTTTGGACTAATGTTAGACCAAAACTAATCCATTTTGGTAACTAAATGAGATGAATATTCCGTTATCAATTCGAGTCCATGGGAATTTTCTGACATTTTACTTAGTCGCCTTTTAATGCGCCGAAAGGTTAAACAGATTACTAAATAAATACATATTGAGGAATGGTATAAACAGTATAATATTTTGCTTCGATTAAAAAAATTATATTCCTTCTTGAAAATATTTATAATAATCTATAATAATTCTGGAAATTAAAGTGATTATTAGATAATTCTTATTCGAAGATCGATATTCAATAAAAAAGGTTTTCAGTTTAAATATTTCGTAGTTTTCGTACCGACTTACAACATAAATCAAATGAAAACCAGAACCTACGAGTATGTAAAGCCGAAAAACATTAATTGAAAGAGTATAAAACTACAATTATTTATATGAATCAATTTTAATGTGATGATAAATGAAAAAGCTTTTTATGTGCAGTAAAAATATAAATAAATATTTACCGCAGTTAAAATGCCTAATGACTCATTTTGCAATGTATAAAATTTATTCAATTTACAAGGATCCTATTCATTTATCAAATCTCGCCTCGACACTCGCCATAAGTACATTATTGTTGGGTGTTTAACAACAGACTGTGGTCCACTCGGCGCGTCTGTAATTGGCTGATAACAGTATGTTCAACCCATATTAACGCATATATATCAATTATAAATAGGATTCCTCTTTACCTTGTTAACACGCAGTGGACCGCGATTTGAACCAGCTCGCATTAAGCGTCATTCTCGAATAAATTGAACGTATAAGAGTAATAAAAAATCCTGTCCATTGGGATTTCAGCGAACTACATTTATTGCAGACTGAGCGCTCGTTGCAGCTTTTAAAAAATCCGGGAATATGGCGTTGCTTCCGATAAACTTTTTACAGCGAAGTAAACGTATGAAAATACACAAAGTTTTTTCTCTCATTCGTCCCACTTTTGCATATTTTTCAATAGACTGCATACAGCAGCGGGAGCGTAGAGGACGCGGACGCCTCGGGTATCGTTTTAATTTTCCGCCAGTCTGACATTTGCACAATCTGTATGAAAACCATCAATTTTAATGAGCTAAAGTTAACTGATCAACAGTCGGACTAGTGAGTAGGGTAAAGATACATTTCTTTTAAAGCAAATTGTTAATAATTACAACGACTACGGTTGTAAGAAATAAATACCTTAGACATTAGTTAATCATTTTAAAAAAAAATATTACTAATCAAAAAAGTGAAAGTGAAGTGGCAATGTACATGCCATAGACGTAGAATCAATAACCGGAAGATAGATTCTGGAATCGCAACCACGCACTAGCAAACGCAGTGTGGACTCCCAACTAGATGCAGCACCGACAGTTTTTCAAGAATTCGAAGGATTCATGTGACTCAGAACCATGTTTCGAGGCAATCATAGGGGGAGGCCCATGTCCAGCAGTGCACTTGTGATGGGTTAAAATGATAATGATAAAAAATAAGCTTCTATTCATTAATATGTCCCTATATGGTGCCATAGTAGCACAGTGGCTGGGCGCTCGCCTTATTTTTATAACTACAACTAATAATAATTTACTGATGGTAGAATTTCTATGCAGGAATCCCTCTGGGTAGGTACCACCGCAGTGCCAGTTATTCTACCGTCAAGGAGTAGTGGGCAAATATTACTGTTAATATTCTGAGTGTCACAACATTTGCTGTGGGCAGACGTTGCACTTACCATCAGTTGACGATTTTTTCGTCTTGTAACTTTCTGCCATCAAAAAAAACATGATTGCCATTGTCAATTCCAGCACCACCGACACTGTTCATTGCAATATTAATGCCGATATACTCGTATCTGCAGACGAAGTACGTTGAAGAAAAACATCGCAAAGAAACCCGAATGTATGTGTTAAAAAAATATTTCAATCCAAAAGTTAATAAAAAAAGTATTATTTATATTTAGCACCTGTCAACCTTAACGGATATTTTCAACAGGGGCTAGTCAAATCCACTCATGGGCGGTGATGGATATAATTCAATTAGTAATTAATTGCTTGATTAAGTTGTGCACTCTATCGACGGGTGTTTTGTTTTATGACGAGAAATATGATTTCAGGAATGAAAATTTGACAGTTTGACAACAATTTTCATAATTAAAAATTTTTGCAAAATAATTTAAAGCATAGTGATAAGCTTTAAATTATTTTGACGCAAATTGTCTTGTCCCCTGTTCAGGGACCGTGGTTTTTCTTACACGAACATCGTGAAATGTTACATATTAAAATTATAGAATTTGTTGTTAATATATATAAAATCAGTTACCAACTCTTTGTGGCGGACTGTACTTTTGAATTAATAATATTTCTCTAGATATCTATTCGAGGGTCTAGGTCGTGTAACACCTTCGTATGCTTGTTCTCCTTTGATACATCCAGATGATCGGTAAATTCGCTCTGGAAATATTATATTGACCGCTGGCGAATCACCCGGCGAGATGGCTTTCTCTGCGTGTCCTCCAAAAACCAGGGGTTTTTATTAAAGAACGAGAGTTCTGCTTTCCGGTTGCGGGTGAGTTATGAGACGATATATAAACCCCGGCTCTCCCTTCCAGCTAGCTGGGACCGTAAAAGTCCTCAAAAAAAAAGTGCTGCAGTAATCGGTGGAAATTATTTCGACTCTGCAACTAGACGGTGCCCTTTAGAAGTTCTAAGAAAGTCTTTTAGGCTCCCAAAATTAACTTTTGGGTGCGAACACAGAAATGATCCACCACCTGATACCTAGGAAACGGCAACTATGGCAAAATCCCCCCAAAAGGAGAACTACAAACTTTTGTGACAATCTATAGGGAGACTTATGTTTAGTAGTGGACTAGTGATGACGATGATAATTCTCGACAATTATTGACGAGAAAAATTTCGTGGGATTTTTTAACAGTCCGGCATGAATCCTTGATTTTTCCGCGGCGGGGGTATGTGCACACTTACTTGCAGATCCCTACGTTGTACTATTAAAATAACACTGACATGGGTAAAGTGTTTCCACCCTCGTCATGCACACAAGAAAACGATAAGAAAAATACATCAGTACATTTTTAAGTAGTCGTGATTGTTCTCTTATATTGACAGCGTAGTTGATTATATTTATTCTTTTGAATCTCTGACTAACCTTCACCCGTTGTTATTAGTAAATAAAGAAGTTGTTTAGTCGTCTTAGTTTGTGTAAGTTCGAATGACAAAGAAACACACAGTACAACTGGTAGTAAGTTGTTACTGGTTTTGGTCCATAGACACCTATGTTATTTGGACATACATCCATCCTAAATAAAGTATCAAGAGAGGAAGAGAAGGAGGTGCTCATTTCCAGTAACTAACAGTAAGTTCCAATACATGCTGGTGGTAGGATTCCTATGCAAGAATCCGTCTAGGTAGGTCCGCCCAGGATCAGTTATTCTGCAGTGCAGCAGATATGTGCAAATATTACTGTGTCTCGGTGTGACGGACACTGAGAGCTAGCATAATCACTGGGAATATGAGACTTAAGAAATGATATCTCAGTGTGACAGGCACAGTGTGTATCCACACAGAACTGTTCTGGGTGGTATAACATTTGTTGTGAGCGGACGTTGCACTTACAATAAGGTGAACGTTATGCTCATCTCGTCAATTTATCCAATAAAAAAACTGAATCCGGTTCTCGTTATCCACCATACGAAAAGTAGCAGTACAATTTGCCTTTTTATAGAAGAAGAAGGGAGGGCCACAGCTGCCTATAAAATGACCTGCAATGAACATCAGCAATACCAGAGGAACTTCGGGAGCGTTGACGACCTCTGAGAAAGGATAGGCTCTTACTCAATTATTCTGTGTCAACGTGGTACTTCCCTGGGCTTGTTGAAAAATGTGTAAAGTGTCAGTTTATTAACGACCTAGATTAGTTGGTAATTAGTGAAAAGGTACATAAAATTGTTGCGAAAGGGAAAAAGGTCGATGTAATGTACGGTCGTCCTTAAAGCCAAAGTACCCTTAATACTGTGCTTAAGAGGGCGTAGGCATAGAGATGTTCTGAGGCTTTTCGAAACCAACACTTCTAAGCCTTTTAATATCGCACCCTTGGTATACTTGACTCTCCGCACGTCTTGCTTAACGTAACCATTTTAAGTTTTTTTTTTTAATAAAAGTAACAAAGGACTTGCGACAGTTTGCGATGATGCTGATGATGAAGTAACACGATAGACCGTAAAATATTAAAACAAATAATGCAAAAATAAATATTGTCTAACTTTTCTTTGTACAACAATGCATGATGGAATATATAATTCTGCTAGAGGTGATCACGTTTGTCGAGACCTTATCTCGACAAACGTGATTCAACTTAATTCACTTAATTCACACATTGATATCATTGTTAAACTGTAACGTCCTTATAAACTAGCGGTGATGATTTTCCCAATTTAATTAAGGAGACTGCATCAACCCTTCCGATGGGTTGGCACGGAATGGGTTGTAAAGTTAGAATAGCCCGGCACATGGGCCTAGAGTTTTGTAATTTTATTAATGATGTAATAACAGTACTGTCATTCGCATGTGTGTGCCCATGAGCGATAGCGGAGTCGTTAGTTTGGACGGGTTAATAACAGAGGGTTGAATTGGGGATTATCTGTAATACACTATTTCTATAGATATTGGTTGCAAAATAGAATAAATTTAATTTCGAAGCGCATGTTTAAAATTAATACATGGAAAATTTAACTTAAAATGTTATAAAATACACTAAAGCTTTGAAATATTTTAACGTGAAAAGATTTATTTAAAAACATGCAATTATTTAAACTGTTTAAAGGTACGACGTAATCTATAAATTTATGTTTAGTGTTACTTTGTGAGCAAGCGTAGTTTTTAATTATACTTCATTATCTTTATAGCGGTACATTTAAACAAATTTGAATAAAACTTGCATTATTATCTTAGACAGTTTTAACATAGTGCATTTATTTAAACAAATTTTAATTTGCATGCGTATCTATACTCTATACAAATAAATAAAATTGAAACGACTTTCTGTGATTTCGCAATAAAGACTTTTTTAGTAACATAATTGGCAGGATATCGAAACACAAACACGAGTTTTTTAATTTTTGTCTAGCTCTTAGCTTCTAATTCCCGAAATCTATTTTGACAGTACTTGCATTTGCAGTTATAGGACTTTTCAAAGACTAGTCTGAGCTACTTTTCGTTTCGGAAATATTTAGGATTCCTGCTTAAAATTTGAAAAACTGTAGATATTAGGGTCTACACCCGTTCTAAATAATTTTGTCTATGTATCCGTTTGTTTATCCCGGCTAATCCCTGATCCTGCTAAATAAATTTTAACCGGATTTTCATTGGCAATTTGCGGACTTTTCAGAGAATAATCTAAGCTACTTTTTAGAAATTAGGGGCTACGTAAGACGGACGTCTTACGAGCGGCTTTAATTTGCATTTTCGTAGTTACTATTCCATTTCATTGGTGCTACATATTTTTCATTGGTGCTACATATTTTTCACTGGTGCTAGGATTCTTATGCAGGAATCCGACTAGATAGGTACCGTTATTCTGCCGTGAAGTAGTAGTGTTCAAAAATTACTGTGTTTCGGTTTGAGGGGCACTGCGATCTAGTGTACTCATTGGGCACATGAGACTTAAAAACTATTATCTCAGGGTGACGGGCGTAGTGTGGTGCCACACAGTTCTGGGTGATACAGCGTTTGTTATGGACAGACGTTGCACTTACCATCAGGTGAACGTTTTACTAGTTTCATCATTTTATACAATAAAAAAAATAGTTCATGAAAGTTTAAATATTTTCTTAATATCTCAATAAGTAGTTAAATTTCATACTACTTGTTTGTACGTCGTTACGTTATACTTTATACTAGCTGGCCTGGCAGACGTTGTCCCGCCTGTTCCGGTATGTCACGCGATGTGTTTGATTTCTGAATTACGTTTAGGTATGAAACTTCGCCATCAGCAAACAGCGACATCTACGGGTCGGATTTTGTAATATTCTTTTTTGTTTTTCAACTCAAATTGTCGTTAGTATTATATTTACGATGTCTAGCACGGTTAACGATCTAGAGTCTACAGTTATATCGACGACGATAACCTTCGTTGTCAATAATAGTCTCCGCTGTGAAATTTCGTGGATAACGCTTGCCGTTTACCATGCATAGTGATAACGGTAGAACTATCAAAACGAAAGTGAAAGGAAACGATTTTGTAGTTGACAACAGTTGGATTGTTCCGTATTTACCACTTCTTACCAAAACATTTAAAGCGTGTTGCAACGTATTGTAATGTACTTTTCTGGCTCGCGGCATTTTAAATAACACTGGAAAATAATTAGTCCACAATTTAAAATTACATACTGAAGCAATTATCAATCACAAATTTGATAACCTCACAAAGTGAACATCTTCGAAGGCAAATTATCGTTTGACTTACAAATGGAATAACGGTCGAAAACCGAACGAACATTGGTGAAAACTCGTAAAAAATGCTGTTAATTCTGCACAGCTAGCTTAATGATATGCAATTCTCAGTATATAGTGTATTATCTATGGTATGCAATGAAAGGATCGCGCAGTTGAATCAGCTGTCATAGGATAATGAAAGAAGACAGAAAGAGAGAAAAAGTATTTATTGTCACAGAACTGACACGCAATGAAAGTAATATGAGTTTCGTTTTTGTCATGTATCACAGAGAGGCGTTGTATAGGGAAATTATATAAGAAAAGTAAATTTATATTCTTAATTTTTATTTGTGATCTGTGTCGATGGTTTAATAGTTATTCTGATATTCGAGGCGGAGACAAATTCCACAAATCCAACACTCATCAGTCGGTTCAGCCGTTCTTGAGTTATAAATGGTGTAACTAATCCGACTTTGTTATATTATAAAGACTACATACGAATAAATAAGATTGGAGCGTCGGTTTGTGCTGTGTGTTTCGCGATAGAGACTTTTTTAATCTCGTATGGTTTGTATGATACCAAAACTGAAACACGCGTTATTAAAATTTTTGTCTGTCTGTCTGTTTGTTTGTCTGCTTTAATCTCCGAAACAGCTGAATTGATGAGAAGGGGTGAAATGTGAACGCTTAGGTCATGAGGTACCATGCCGTACGGTGCAACCATATTGTCGGCTTCATTTACCCAGGTGAAACCACAGGGCACCGTTTCTTTATAATAAAGCTGGAGAGATTGTATGTTTAATCTTAGGAAATACTAATCCGATTTGAAAAATTATATCATTGATAGAAGTTCTAGGCTAAAACTTGATGCTACGGCTTTAAAGAGCAGCACGCCGAGAACTAACATTACCGAGAAGATAATCATGCCGGTGGCCGAACTGTGAATGCTCAGGTCGGCGAGATAAACACGTGAAACACAGTTACTTTAAAAATAAATTAGAAGAAAGAATGATAAGATTAAAATATCATCATTGTCATTATTCCAACCCATCATCAGTTTAGAGTCTTGGAGAATCAATGGAAATTCCCAGTTAATTTTCTAGTCCTTAAATTCGTCCATTCGATATCCTTACAGTACTGCTTGTAAGACGCTTTTTTCCTTGTGCCTCAGACGTGCCGTTTTATAAATAATTTTGGACATCTTGCACCCCAAGGAACATAATTTGCCAAAAGCCCGAGAAACACAGCATCGAGAATGACTGGAACCCAGCTAGTAAAATTTCCACGTTCATGTTCAATATAGAAAGTTAATTTGCTAAGATCCGCATGCAAAATGTAAAATGGTGTGTATTACCTAGTTTTGAAGAGCACCGCGTCCTTCATATAACTGACAACACCAGGGGCTACCGCAATGCAATGCCCAGACTCTGCAATCAATCAGGTATAGAAGCCAATAAATTATTTGACCCAACAGTTAAATATGCAAAAACATATTGAACAAAATGTGAAAATTATTACTGGTGGTAGGATTCCTATGCAGGATGTCGTCTAGGTACCAACCCAGAGCCAATTATTCTGCCGTGAAGCAGTAGTGTGTGTTTCGGTTTGAAAGGACACTGAGAGCTAGCGTAATCACTGGGCATATAAGACTTATGAACTGATGTCTTAGGGGTGACGAGAGGGGCGCAGTGTCGTGTCACACAAAAATGTTCTAGGCACAGCATTTGTTATGGACAGACATTACATTTGCATTTACCATCAGGTGAATGTTTTGCTCGTTTATCAAATAAAAAAAAAAACTTCTACTGTACCATAATCGGGCAATAATGGCCAACATAACTAGTTTTTGAAAAGGAAATGTGTATTTTTTTTTAAATATATGATGCCTCAGAGTAGGATTTTCTCCTGTGTCGTAGGTGCGTAAATTTCAAATGCACAACAAAACCAGAACCGAAAAACATAAATTTTCGTTTTTTCACAAATGATGGCTCCGGCTGGGACTCATACCCAGGACCAAGGGCGTAGAAGTGAGGTACGCTAACCATTACGCCACGTGGTCGTCAAATCAAATAATATTAATTACTACCGTGCATACCTACTCCTATATGTATTTGTAAACTTAAGCTAAGCAATACAATGGGTGGATTTAATACCTAGAGGCATAATTTGCTAGTTAACCCTGGACGAACACTAAAGTGTTGGCCGCGAAATTAAAATATGTTTTAATAAAAGAAAAGGTAAAAATACATACACTCTTACGTACTAATAACAATAATATAATATACAATATATATAATAAATAATATATAATAATATATAATCACACAGCACGCATCTATACAATTAACAAACTTTGTCTACATTGTAATGCTAAGAATTTAGATTCTAAAATAACTTAATAATTTGATTTCGTTATAAAGCCATGAAGAACATTATTTTTTTGTATTCTTTTGTACACAAAAACTCAAATTTTATACGCAACAAAATAAAGCGTCCAAGCTTGCGGTCGCTTGCAACATCAAAGCCGTATACAACAAAGGAGCTGGTAAAATAACTGTTTGCGCTTCGGTCAGCGATGTCACCGACAGATAAGTGTGGCGCGATCCATCATTGCATTAGAGGGGACGCAATATTTATTGATTTTTCCAATTTTCGCTTGGCTTCAATCACTGTGTGCGTATTAGTTTAAATTAAAGTGGTTATTTCCAGGAATAACGAAACATAACCGAATGATTTTCGATTTTTGCTACTCGATTTCATATAGAGACAATTCCGAAAAATTAAGACTTGAAGACTTTTTGTATATTTATTTGTTTAATGGAGAAATTTGTGTAAGGATATTGCTCGTCGCTTCACTTGCATATACATAATTTTCAGGAATTTTGTTTACATCAATTGTAACTGAGACCATACGGCATAAGACACCAATATACAGTGTGTAGTGTTAATCTGATATTTCTTAATAGTTTATGCAAATTTGTAATGTTGCCGCCACCGACTTTACTCGTACCGGTTTCATTTCTCCCAGACGTTGCTGCCTTTCAAAATGAAAACAAAATGCTGATTTGCATGTGCAAATAACAGTGTAGTGAAATCTAAACAGTAATTTGGCAGACAATAGCATCCCAGCTGCGTTGGTGTTCTACCTCGAGGAGGGACAAGAATTAAACAATAAATTACTTGTCATTTTATTCAAATGACACGTCTTGGGTGACTGCCTTTGTTGTGCTTTAATTGCAGTTGAGGCAATAAAATAGCAAAATTTGTACACTTCGCTTGAATACTTTTCTCACGTTCAAAGATCTGTGGATAAATGTGAAGGAAATTTTAAAAATATACGAAAATTAATATTTTATTTATATTTTCTGATTCATTAGATTTCATAATATATTATTAATTATACATAAACTGCAGACATGTACAAAGAAAACGTTAAAATTGTAGAATGTAATTTATTTTCTTTAAAATGCTTAGATTATTTTTACTCCACAGATATTATTAGGACGACATAATATTGCGCTTTACTATTGTATTTTAATACTGCATTATACAAGTCGTTCAATGAACTATTCAATAGAATAAAGAACTGCACAAAATAAGACAATAAATATCCCACAAATGAAAATCTGCAAATGAAAAGGAAACTCTATTCAGACGTACATTACTATCAACATAACGCCGAAAACATAAAAATGTCATGTGCATAATGCACCCTATAAATATTATTCCCAACAGACACAACTAATGCTGTTTAGTCTCTCTTGGAGATGTAGGTCACCAAGTTTTCTGTTGGTTTCTACGAAATTGTCCTATATATACCCTCGACTTTTACAAATAAAGTCTCTTTTTCTGAAACAATATTAACATTATTATCAGTTACAATAGTAGATTTTGCCTATTTACATTTAAAGTTCTTTTTCATTCGATTTTATGCAAAAAAAAATTAACTATGAGGGTAAGTGATTTGTGCTTGCATCTATTGCATTGGGGATTCTAATGGCTTCGACATGCGTCTGACCTAAGTATATGACAGTTTGTATGTGTGCATTTTATTTATCATCAGTATAAGAAAGGGTAGAGTATTTGGTACTGTCGACATAATCTTAAGGGTTTTATGCACAATTTAATCCAGTTTTATTCTTGTTAGCTATAAATTATGTCGCATCCCAGAGAACACACAAGGGGTCTGTGGGATATATTAATTAATCCTAAAATAAACTGCCTTGTTATTTACTGTTGACAATAAATAGTAGGTTATACTAAAAGTGAAAGGGGTGTTATACTAAAAGGGAAACTCGGAGAATTTTTCTTCAAATTTAATTATTAGACTATACTCGAGCGGAATAGAAAATAATTCAAATCGATAAGTTCGATACATGGCCGCTAAGATCGACCACCCAGTTCTATTTGCACAGTAACCTACATTATTGCATCGCATGAGGGATAGCATCATTAATGATCTACACAAGGGACATGATTTGGGGGACAAACCCTCCGTGCCTCTGAATCCATTGAACTCTCCATTTTGTCACAGTGGTGACACTATCTAAACGTAAACTCGACTAAATCTATAAGCTTTTGGAGTAATTTCGAAACTTTTAAGTTGTTATTAATAAGCAATAATTTGAAGTCAAGTCACGTACCTGTATTATTTGGAAGTTCTGCACGTTCACACTATTTTTGCTCTTCTTGGAAGTGTAACATATTGAAATTATTGGTTTCTTTTCTATCGAATATGTTGAACTAAAACAGTATTATTTTAATGGCGTTAAAAATTCATATACTGAAATTGAAAAATGGTTATTTGGTATTTTTTAAGGCTGTTTGGTATTTTTTATGGACGAAAAATTAGCAAATCCTTCGTCTGATGGTAAGTGCAACGGCAGTGTCCATATACAGCAAATGGTGTCACCCAGAACATTTCCGTGTGGCATCACACTGCATTCGTCACCCCGACTCATCAGTGCTTAAGTCTTATATCCCCAGCAATTGCACTAGATGACAGTGGCCTTCAGACCAAATCTCAGTAATGTTTGCACACTACTTCTTGACGGCAGAATAACTGGTACTGCAGTGCCACCTACCTAGAATATTTCCTACATAGGAGTCCTAACACCAGTACCTATAACGTAATGAATAAATATGGTAACTACACGCATATAGTGGAGATACACAACAGGTGTCTCGTATTAACTTGTTGAGCATTAATACATTTTGTAAACTAGATATATGTATTAACTAGACTAAAAATGTTGTTTAAAACTACCATGAAAATGTATCATTTTACTGAAATAAAAATCTTAGTTCAGAAATTAACGAGAGAATTACGCCTAAACTATAAATCTAGCTACAGAATATTAACGCCCGTGCGGTTCCAATTTCAATATCAAATTGAGTCCGTCCCAATCTATTGTGACCAACGTCCGAGTGGTCGGAAGTATGCCCGATGAACGTAGTGGGCGCTACCGCAGCTTTTCATTCCTCCCTATACATATATTCTATTCAAATTTTTACCCTCAGAACGTTGGGTACGCTCGATGAGTGCTCTAACGTCCGTTCAATGCAATTTGATGAAGCTGGTGCGGTGTACGCTATTCAAGCTCAATAGGATTGGTCAGGACAATGCTATGATTTAATGGAACCAATCCAAAACACTTACGTACACGTTCGCCGATCTTATATTTCGTACGTTATCTGTTAATTTATTGATACTTATTTCGTTTTCATCGGCCTAATCACAAGTCCTAGGTTTTTCATTTAATTTCTTAACGTAAGATGTTAGAAACGTAACGAAAGATTATACTACAAATTAAAACTTGCGTATAATAATATAATAATAGCAACTACGTATTTAATGACACGAACGTTTTACGTAACTAATAAATCTGCTAACGGCGACAAACAATCAAACTGAGTTATAACAACAAAGTCAAATTACCAAAGGAGTTTACCGCAGCCAGAGGGAATGGGAGGTAGGCAACCGACACCGGGTGAAAACGCAAACTGAATACTGATGCAGGATCTAGAGACTCCTAACTCTCCCAAGATTTTCGGATCGGGATTTTCCTTTCTTTACAATGGGCCTACTCTTGGGGCATATCAATTGCACGCGGTTATGTCGTTAGAAAGTTTCAGAGAGAGGGATACTGCTATCGATTTTTAGGTTTAATACCTACTTTAACCGTGAACACAGCCAGCCTTTATTTTTTCTTTAAATGCAATTTTGATAAACGTAGCAGAGGCACACATATGCCAAACCAATACCATACCCATGTCATATGGTAATGAAAGCCAAAATGTAACATTAGGGCGGTATTAAGAATCTCATATATTTTATTGCCTGCATGAATGAAATAATTTCCATTGACTTATCTGACTTATGTACGATTAAGCGGACAACACTTGCATTGTATCAATTAATTAACATAATACTAGCGGTTTTTATGTGTAACCGGTTGTAAAGGAGGCTAATTTAGTTTCCTGATGAATGTTTTTAAGATTAGTGAGAGGTGCACAAGCGAGCACAGAACAATTGTTAAGTGGTTACGGTGACCCATGGACATCTAAATCAATCCTCAATGAAGAATTAAGATAAAGGAAAACCTGTAGGATTTTTATTCGCTATATGAATAAAGCGTAAAGCAGCAGCATGGCCATGTTAAGCTGCTACATGACGCTGGTATTCTGCGGGAGAGCGATCCTTCCCCGGTCGAGCCGTCTTTTAATTAAAAATATGGATGCCCCACATTAGGATTTCTCCTGCATCGTGGTAGCGTTATATATACATAAACAATCTGGAAAAATCTGCAGGCCATGCAAAAAAAATCATCAACAGTGTAAAAATCGAACCCGCAAGCAATAACGCAGCAGCCAATCGCTTAACAAATACGCCAACCGATCGGACAAAAGACCACCTGTGTGTGGTGTTTTGTTTATTGCAAAATGACTATTATTATAATATTTCCCCTAAAATTTAAATCAACTATGGACTATATTCATGGACATTTGCCTCTTGGCATATGTCCAACGGGGGACTGTTTACGAGCTGATGATGATAATGTTTTTGTGAGAATATAATATTAAAAACAACTATTATTTAAAGTTTTCAGATAAGATAAAACGATTTTAAATATATATTTAGATTTATACGATTAAATAAAACTACTCTTTAGAGCTTACTGTGTCTTGAAGCCTTGCAGTGGACACAGTAAGCTCTTTCTGCGTAGATCGGACTACAAATAATAATTAAAAGCTGAAGGTACTCCGGGTTAACTATGACATCGGGACAACTGTCACCTCAGTCCCCCCGTGACCATGGGTGCTGTAAAGCGTCCGAAACGTCGGGTAAAAATAGTTCAAAATTAAACGCGATAAAATCCGTAAAAAAGTAGTTTTATTTAAATGTGTAATATTCGCGTAAATAAAAGAAAACATTATTTATACGATTATATATCAAAGCTGTGAAAATAACACTTAGTATCATTTCAAAATCAATGACCTTGAAAATATTTAGGGAGTCAAAACTACAATAACTTGAAAATTATACATACTCGTACAATTTTAGGCCGTTTTGTACAAGCTGAAAGTTTTCTCATAACTTTATACATTGATTTTTTTGTCATGTGTGCTAAAATTGTTTCGCATGGAAGGGGACGTCGAAGCAGGTGGTAGTTAGGTAAAAGATCCCTGGATCACTACCGAGCCCCGCCTAAACTATGTTCACGGACTTGGAAAATTGCATTCGTTATCGCATATCCGTATCCAACTGCGTAGTATTGCAGTCAACTTATCGCTGTGTAAAGCCTTTACGAGTTTTCGATTCAATAACGATCAGTTTTCAAAAATCAAGTTTATAATAAATGTTTTTGAAGTGACGCATCTTTAGACGTAAAGTAAAATTTCTTAAAGTACTTAAAGTTAAATTCTTAATTAAATTTTTTTTTATCGAAAATGTTCACCTGATGTAAAGTGCAACGTCTAGCCATGACAAATGCTATGTCACCCAGAAAATTTCTTTGTGACACTACACTGCGCCGGTCACACTGAGACATCAGTTCTTAAACAACAGTTACGCATTAATATTTATAAAACTATATATTAGTATATGAGACTGATTAACTGACGTGTCAGGTTGACGGGTGCAGTACCCATAAGCCTATAAAAAATAAAAAATTCTGCTTCGCGGCAGAATAACTGGCACTGCAGTGATACTTATTTGTATTCCGATTCCTACTACCCGTAAAAATATATTTTAGTTACTCGTACTATAATTCCACTTTTCAATTATGTTTCGATGTCTAAACAATGGAACCTTCACACGTTGTGGAAGAAATAATATCTAAGCCCAGAGATGTCCTGAAACATTTTTTTTAACCAATATCGCTGTTTGTTAAAAACAAAAATTTGCTAACTAAAAAAACTTGCGCTGATATAAATAAAATGATAAGCATCTTAAATCATATGAGAACTTAATGTTTGTCCTAATTAACATTTTAAGATTATTCAAGGTTTTATAAACAATATTACATGAGTCTTGTCACTTATCATACATATGACTAATATATGGGATAAACATAAATTTTGGTGTATTTACCAGTAGTTTTATTGTAATTGTTGTTGTATTTAGTAGTAGTTTATCAGGGGCTAGGCGCTCGCTTTGAATTTCAAAGTACGCGGGTGACCTTGGTTCGATACCCGGTGCCGGCACCACTAAAATTGTTAATAGCAATTTTAAGTGCTGATTTATCACGTGCTCGGCGGTGAAGGAAAACATCGTGAGGAAACCTGCATGTCTAAGAAATAAAAAATATTTCGAAGACATGTGAAGTCCGCCAACCCGCATTGGAGCAGCGTGGCGGATTCTTCCTAGCTCCAAAACCCTCTCAAAAATGGGAGGAGGCCTGTGCTCAGTAGTGGGACATTTATAGGCTGAAACTTTACTTTTACTTTTTACCAGTATACTTATAATTAAACAAATCAGTTCCCGTTCCGAAGAGAAACAAAGTTTAATAGCTGCATGAACCCATTGGTACAATTAATCAAATATGACATATGACAACATACGAAGATTTCATAGCAGCAATACGTAGCTCCACTTCCTCGTCTCTCTATCCCTACTGTTTCCTTTTACCTACAGGTTCTTTTGTGACAGACGACATTTCTCCTGAATGACCTCTATTCATCCGCCGACGCTCATTCTACTAATGGAGTTGCCTTTTTAAGGTGCAAATAAATAGTTGCTTCAAAAAGCAAATGTTGAATGAAGCAGCGGGATACTAATTAATTAAAAATAGTCCTTAGGCAAAATTAAATTGAAGACGAGGCTTTTGCTTTTAAAATGGGATTATTAAATTTTCCAATTCCATTTGTAGTAAATTTTCTTATGATTCATTTTAAATTTTTCATTGAAAGTTTTTATGTTGTCTATTTTATCTTTTATGATCATGGTTCATTCAAATCAATGAACGACTGTCAAAATCACAAAATGAAAGAAGAGTACATGATTCAAATGTATTGTTTTATTTACTTGTGCTCTGTATAAAAATGATATTCCGTTTTTTTATAATCATCATCATCACTTTCAGACTATCACTATTCCACTGCTTAAAATAGGCCTCCTTCATAGATTGCTAAAAAGTTAATAGCTCCCATTTTCGGGGAATTTTGCCACGCTTGGCAGGCAGATCACCGCAGTTTCATTTTTTCAGATGTTCTAGGAAGATGCTGCTGCCCATCTCCTGGTTTTTATTGTCCCTCTGTCTACTTTTACGACACACGCGGGATGGGATTGGGTGGTAGATTCTCTTAAGCCAATTAGCCACAAGGCATTTTTTTAATACTTTCCGATAAATATACCAGATTTCTGACTTGTAATATTGTCATAACATTTTGTTTTGAGATTAAATAAATAAAAACAAATGTTTTTAACTATTTTTTAATAATAATTTTTTGTGCAACTTCATCTAGTGAAATGTAAGATCTGTAGTGAATACTCCTACATTTGTTTATTCCAGCTCCTCGTACTACGTGCCGAAACTGAAGCTCTAATATCTACTTACCGGATCATCTTATAAACTCTGCGATATTTTAACACTACAACCGATGGAAGTTTGTTCTGAATTCTCTTAATGCGGTATGGGCAGTTCTCATTATTAGTTCTCGTTCATCATCATCATTATTTCAGCGACTATCACTAGTCCACTGCTGAACATAAGTCTCCCCCATAGATTGCGACAATGTTTGTAGCTCCCATGTAAGGGGACATTGCCATAGTTGCCACGCTTAGCAGGCGGGCTGGCAACCGTTTATTTATTCAGATGTTCCAAAAAGCTGCTGCTGCCAATCTTCTGGTTTTCATTTTCCATCTGTCGACTTTTACGACATCCACGGGATGAGATGGGTGGTAGATTCACTTAAGCTCATTATTCTAAATTAAATAATAACACAATAATTTATTCATTTACATTAAAGATTTTTATCTTAATATTTAGTTACAATTTCTTGTGCAACTTCATCTTCTCAACTGTAAGTCTCTTAGTGAAGACGAGAGAGAGAACCACATCTTCTCAACAATAGTCATTACACAATGTATATTTTACTGCCATAAATTTACAAAATATTATATTTATATCTTCAAAGTTAACTTCGTATATTTTGTTTTCTCTTAGCGAATAAAAATCTCTGTTATGCATTACAGAATTTGTTATCCGGAAGGAAAACGCCAATTTTGTTTGGCAGCCGACATTCCCAACGAATCGGGAAGCTCCTATTAAGCAGACATAGCCTTTCACATGCCAATGTAATTGAACATTCTGTCGGGCCTCAAAATATTTCTTGATAACTTAGCAATAAAGCGCTCGCTGTTGCATTTATAATCTCTGCGCCCCTCTCTACAATTTTTGATCTTATTTCGTTCTTTCGGTAATGAAAATTCTAGACGTCTCCGAGCGGATTTCCACTGGAGAATGGTATCCCCTGTTTTAAGAGACTTAATAAAGCTTAAGTATTTATTCTCAATTTTATACAAAAGAGTATAATTAATTTATATAATGAAATACCAATTCAAGCATAAATATCAATTACAGTGTCCTTTTTGTAGTCAGTTTTCAAATTAGTAAAACAATGAAATATATTTGGTGTTTAGTTTACTATCCTGTAGGATCACAAAGGGTTATAACTTATGACTCGAGCGAATTATTGCCTAAACTCGGCAAAAAAGTTTGTACCCAGGCACAAACATGTTATATTATAAATAAAAATATTAAAAAAGGGTTGGTTATCAATTAACACAAGTTGTAGAACAAAGTTTCTGCCCAGCCGGCAATATATATCTATTCCATTCTAGTGATACTGATATTTAATGGCATAATTACTTACATATTAAAGATTTTTTAAAGCAAGATAAAGTCACCCTCCACGTTGAACTTAAATGTATTCAATATCAGAGATGAATTAGTCAATTTTGCAAATTCAGTATTAACTTATTGGTGTTCTTTTTCTCCATTATCTAATAATACTTTATGAAATATTTATAACTTACAGCTGAAATTACCTTGATTATCATCATCATCAGCCTGTAAATGGTCTACTGCTGGAAATAGAGGATAGAATAGAAAATAGAGGAACTTAATAGCTATCGAGTTACCACATGTGCAAGGACCCAGATGTTGTTTTTTTCTCTGACCGGGGTATTTTGATTTAACTTTTTCTTTTTTTTTATAAGAAAGATTGCACTGTCATATCTTCTGTATCGTGGGTGCATTTTACAAACATAAATTACAGACACCAAAACTCGTAACAATTACGGGTAGGCCATACAAAAATTTGTCCCGTGCGGGAATCAAACCCGCGACCAATAATGCAGCTCCAGAAGCCAATCGTTTGACTGGAAGGCACAAAATTAAAAAGACAAAGGTAAAAAGGAAATAAATGTTCAATTCTTATACACTATAAATACAAAGACACGAAAACTGTTACAAATATACTTATTCAGCTCACAATTCAGAGTACCAGTAAAATTAACCATAACAACATTTTTTCTAGTCAATAACTTAAGTATCTCAACGCTGAAGAGTCATGAATGAGTAACACAGAAGTCGTGAATGTTTTATAAGTCAATTGCCATCATACGCGCAGGATCTACCGGCCTCGGTTGCACAAAGGAAAAGAAAATTTTATAAGATATTTTTATAACAATATATTTTACGTGTTTAGTTGAGGTAATGAGGAAATTTCTTTTTAACCTTAGTAACAGGTCGCCTAACAAGCGGATGTTATAAAATCATAGGACTTGACTCTATAACAAATATAGGGCCTGATGTAACAGATTTCCCAAATCGTAACGAAACAGTCCGGACATCCTTACCCCATCCGATAATGGCAACGGATTTATAAAATATTCACCTCCTCCAACCTTATTTATGAGCTCCTTCATGCTTACAGGAACAGGAGCATTACTGTTGAAAATCTCTAAACAGTGTTTTTGTTAAATTATGTGTAGAACGGTCTTCTATTTATTTTGTAAAATGGACGTTAATGTTAATAATCAATATTGTTCTTTGTTATATTTTTATAAGCTTTAATTAATTTACAATCATACATATTAATGTTTTTGTGCTGATAGTTGGATTGGTTAGTTTGATGCTACATCCTGTCCTCAAAAGTTTTTAACAAATGGCCAGTTTTAGCCGTTATAGCAGTATCAGTGCGCTGGATGCTCTGTTAGTTTCATAACACGTCATGTGCGTTTGATTCACGGTACTGATACATCTGAAATTGTGAATTGCAATTTAAAGTTCACATTTACCACGTACAAGGAAAACGTCGTGAGGAAACCAGCATGTCTAAAAATATATGAAGTCCACCAACTCGCACTGGAGCAGAGTGGCGAGCGGAGAGTGGCTTCAAAACTTTCAACAAAATGAAAAGAGGCCTGTGCTCTGCAGATGGACACTTACAGGAAGTTTATTTTAAATAATTTCTCTCTTTAGATTTAATAATTCAAGTTCAGCTCGTTCAATATTCGTTAAAAGATCGCAGTAAGTTGTGGGAAATTTAAAATTTTTTGAAAGTAAAGTAACAGTCTATAAATACCCTACTGCTGAGCACAGACTTCCCCTCATATTTAAGCGGGTTTTGGAGTAGAAATAAATCCGCCAATTTTATTAATTATTGGTTATTCTAGCAGATTGTGTTACGGTGCCATAAACGTGCAAAAAATATTCCGCACAACACGAATATGTTCACAAAGTGTTAAACGTAGTATGTATATTACCATTTCATCCTGGCATACTCAAAAAAAGACATAGACATAATGTAGTGTGTTCCCACCATTTTCTTACCATTTATGCTCAACGCTAATATACTACGCCCGATCGTCTTTTCTCTATAATGCTGTAAATAATAAGTTAAACCTATATAGATGCCCTATTTTATAAACAAATTCATGGTTATGCTGACATTATACAGTCATTCATTCACTACTCACACACACATGCGAAGAAAGAACGAATCATCCCTTACACTAGTATTCTATTAATTTTTGGGGTCGTCTCAACAAATTTATTTATTGATTTTGAAATTGAACTTTAAGATTTTATTTTAATTTTTACGTGTGATACATGCTACTATATAAAATGGATGTAACTTCAACTAAACCGGAATAACAATTTGTGAGTTGAACACACATCCCGTGTAATTCGATGTTAACATATTGCTTACATAAGAAGATATGACGACCGCAAATATCTTCATCATCTTGACATCAGTTTTTTTGAAAGAGAGTCAGTTTGAGAAAGTCAGTGACGATTCTAGCAAGTCGTTCGCCAGATGGTATGTGCAACTTTAGAGTTAAATATGCACTTACTTGATACACTTACATAATAATCCGCATGTTCCGTAGTACTTCCCTGCCGCATACTGCCCAGCCGAAGCTAACATTAGTGAAACGTAACAAAATATTGGTCTCCATTTTTGAAAATATTGTGAATATTCCGTCTCTCTGACACTACATTCCACCACTATGTTTCATCAGAAAATGAACATGAGTAAATGCCTGTCCTTTTAAACATGTGGCACTAGGATCAATCCTGCATGGATGACATTTAAATGGTTTTTTTTATTAGATAAAGTAATGAGACGAGCGAAACTTTCACCGGAAGATAAGTGCAACGTCTGCCTTTAACAGATGCCGTATTATCTAGATCATTTCTGTGTGGCATCAACTACGCCCGTCACCCTGACACATCAGTTCTTAAATGTCGTATGCCCAGAGATTACACTAGCTCTTGAGTGCTTTTCAGACTGAAATACTGTAAAATTTGCAAACTACTCTTCCCGGCAGTATAACTGGCCCTGTGGGGGTGGGGGCCTATATCGATTTTGCCCTTCCTATCTAAGGTTTTGGAAGCCTGTGTTCATAAGCAACTTTCCTCGTTCATACATAAACATAACCTACTGAGTCCTTATCAGTCTGGGTTCCGCCCTGGTCACAGCAACGCAACTGCTTTACTGAAAATTACTGATGACATTCGAGAAGGAAGGAAGGAATGGAAAATAAGAAAATTACAACGAATGTTAGCCAAGATTGATTTCGAAGCTTTACCTTCCGTCCATTATAATCGTAATGTTATAGCGTTCACCAGCTCAGTAAAGAATCTTGGACTACATATTGATAACAATATTAAGTGGGGAAGACATAGTACAGAAATCAGCCGTAAGGTTCTTATTGCGATTACTGTATCGTTTATAAAAAATTCTACCTTTTAAAACCAAGCTCTTGCTGGTGCAAAAACATATACTGCCAATTTTTGATTATGCAGATTTGGTGTGCTATACGACTTGAACATAATCTTCTTAACAAGCTAGAGCGCCTTCACAACAACTGCATCAGATATATTTTTGTTCTTCGAAAGTATGACCATATTTCTCATTATCGCTTTTGCCTTAGTGGTTCACTATCAGACAAAGGCGTAATTCTAGAATTTTGCTCGTTCTTTTCTCCATTTTAAATGATCCTACTTCTCCTTCATAACTTAAGAACAAATTTCAGTGTCTTTCTTTAACCCATGATAGAGTTCCTTGTTCCTCATCTAACCTTAATATTAGTATTCAACAACACATCACCGATTTCTTCGGTAATTCTTTTATTGTACAGGCTACGTCTCTTATACTCCTGACCCGAAGACGTAAGAAAGGTATCGCAAAAAGTATCTTTCAAAAGAGTGGTACGTGAATATTTATTAAAAACACCTATTGTAAAATGAGATCAACAAAATCAAAATTTTATCTAATCCAGAATTTCTAAAGCACCTATCACATTATTTGTCCATGCACGTGGTTGACTGGAAGAGAATGCCAAAAGACATTAGATCCGTCATTTGTAATCCTTTTTCATAAAGGTGAATACATTAAAGAGTAAATAATTAAATATTACCATATGATGTCCTCCTGGCCAATTTTCGACCACAGTGGCAACTGCTGAATTCTGTCGGAAAGTATCTACTGTACAGGAGATTTTAGTGCCACAAGGAAAGCGCAACCACAGAGGCACTCACTTGTCCCAGCCGCTCGAAGATCGCCCGAAGTACGCTTATGCGATAAGATCGGAGGTAGATTAGGATGCAGTATCAGAAATACGGGGTCAATCGCTACACAAACAGCTTCGAAAACCAAAAATTTATATTTTAGCACAAATGTTGGCTTGACTTGAGTTCGAAACAAGGTCCCGCTGCGCAGAGGTCAAGCACTCTGAACACTGGGCAACGCGGTTATAAAATTCGATGTTAATCATATGATGACGCAGTCGTCGATCAGGTGATTTTTATAATTAGTATTTAAAGAAAATAAAAATAGAATGGAACTTAAACTTTTCTTTAGCCACACCACTTAGGCTAATTTCCAAAATATTGGAAATTGTAAAAGTCTACAATCGATACTTCATAAATAGTGCCATGCATAAGTTGATTCAAGCTTTAATAACATGTTATATTGTAAATACTACCGATGACGGGCTGCAGCTTCTAATGTACGAGGTATCTTGCATTGCTTTCGAAAAATCTGTCTTCCAATAACAATAGTAGTTTTAGATCCTATTGGTCTAATTTGAAATAACTTGTAAAAAAAGAAGTTAAAGTCTGGCAAAAAAACGTAATCAATTTCAGCCGCATTAAAAAATAAGAGTACTGTGTCCAAGGGGAAAGTTTCACGAGATTAATTCTCTTGATAAAATTTCACGGTTCAAGAAATCCAACTACCGGTTGCGTGGGGCGATGAACGATACTGATTACATTCGTCGCAGCTACCTTAGAATGCTACAGAAGAAACAAATGTTTAAAAAGGGCTATAAAATGTAGGCTTTTATATACAATAGTCAATTCTTTTAAATAAACACTTTTGTAAAACTATGTGGTTTATAGTTTAAATGAAACATCATACAAAAGTATCAATAAAGAACAATTATAATAAATACTGTTTTATTATTATTGCTACTGAGACGTTACGTAGATATGAGCCATTACCTTTTTATAAATTTATTTTTGTCCCTACAAAGCAGGGAAGTCAACCATTCACTTAAAACATTTTAATAGTTTTTCTTGCAATACAAAATTGAAGCTTCAATTCAAAGTATCTAAAGATTTTATTTTATATTTCAAAACGACTCTATAACACTTGTAGCTCTAACTTCGCTACCGTAGTCGCTACGTCCCAGCTACGGTCGTAGCTACCGGGCTACGAGTCCCCAGAGAGAGGCCTTCGCAGACAGCCATACAATGTTCCAGCATTTACGCTTTACAGCTAAGCTGCTACCTTATTATTTTTAACATCCGTAGTTAAATTGATTTTGAAAGGAGGCGTTATTTTTATTTTACTAAAATATTTAGTGTTGTACGGTACATCGACTTTTCTTATTTGAATAATGAACATAATCAATGTATCGCTATTTTACTACTATTGAGTTACATGGTAAAGTCACACTGCAGTTTGATAACTGTTAACAGGTAACATTGGGTTACTACGCTCTCACAGAATACCGACGTTAATTAGCAGAATTATTTGTTTAATTGTCTTTCACTTCAACCACGGGAAGTGATATACCGATAGATTCGGTTAAGCTGTCTTCACACGGCTCCAAAATGGGTGGCCTAGTGGTCAGAGCACTTGACTTCTACGCCGCGGGTCCTGAATTCGAACTACACCTTTTGTGCAATAACACAAATTGAAGGTTTTCGGATATGGTTGAATTATAATTTACCTGTGTCTCTGACACCGCATCCTAGCCCGTCACAGATCTTTTCGCACGTGCGTTAAGAAGGAGGAGTGGCTCCTGTGTTTGCGCAAAGACTTGTGGAATTGCAATAACTTCTATATTTGTCAGTTTCCGACAGTATTCGAAAGTTCTTGTAGGAAGAAATCATAGACCAAAACCAAAATATAACATGTTAAAATCCAATTTACAGAAAAACTAAGTACTCATTTTTTGTAATATGTTTTAAATTATAATAAAATGATACTGTTTTTTACATTTTAAATTCAGGTTTCATTGATCCAGCCGATAGGTGTCCGGCAGAGTAGAATACGGACAGCATTTATTTGTGCAGAATAACACCATATTATGTAATGCTGTCACAATATCGCTCGTGGGAACGCAATTGGGAGTAAGATTTTTTTGTATTTGTTCGCCACCCGTCGCGTCTCGTTTCCCGAGGGGGCAGCAAATGGGCTACGCGTGTGTCTGCCTACCCTTTATATGGGTGAAAAGCGTAACGGTATATATGTATGTTTAATTGATCAAATGTCACTAGAAACGTATTCGTACAGACAGCTGTTTACACTTTCAACAAAGCACAATTTTCACAGTATGGTTACTTAATGACTATTGACCTCAAATGAGCAACTCTAAGCAAAGTTGAGCCATTATACATTAGCAATTCCACAGCTATTTATTCTAAGTCTTCGTCCCGTAAACCCGTCCCGTGTCGGCAATTAGAGGTAAACTATCAAGTTAAGTATCAAATTAAACCGCAAACTGCAAGCAACAATTTCAAGACATTGTAATTTTCGTTATTGTTATAAAGTCTTACAAGATGCGCCATAAGGCTTATTACTAGTTTATTTTCTTGAATACTTAAACCATCATCATCATCATTTAAGCCTAACTTGATCCACTGCTGAACATATGCCTCCCCATAGATGGCTACAAAAGTTTGAAGCTCTCATTTTGGGAGACCTATACCATAGTTGCCTCGCTTGGCAGGCGGGTTGGCAACCGCAGTTTATTTATTCAGATGCTCCAGGAAGATGCTGCTGCCCATCTTCTAGTTCTAATTTTCCTTCTGTCGACTTTTTCGACACCCACGGGATGAGATGGGGTGGTAGATTCTCTTAAGCCGCCACCACACGGCGTATTGCATAAAATTATATTTAACTATTTGATGACCACGTGGCCGGCATTGTGATCAAACGACCAGAAGTCTCAGCAGCAGGTTTTTGGTTCAAATCCCAACTGGAGACATCAAATATAAGTTATTAAGTCTCATGTCCAGTCATTTCACTACCGCCACTACCCTTTAAACCGTAATACCGTCACCCTTCCCACAGTATTGTTTTGAATTATATCTGGAAATTTGGCGGTACCTACCTTGGGGGATTTCTGCATGGAATAATCAGTTAAATTATATAGGACAATACTAGCCTAGACTAACCTAATTGTTTAATCAATTTCTACGAAAGTCTATTTAGAAGAATTAGCAACTGGTCAAATAATAATTGTCCAATTGCAAATTTTAATATTTTATTTTAATAAATAAATATTAAAAATTCGTCATTATAGGGAAGAACAATTTTATTTAGTATTAAGGGAGATATTTCACGACAAAAAACGTCTTTGAGAAATAATATAGGTATATAGATATGATAGTACAATTTTGGTATTTATTGGTATTTTTCAATCACTATACACTTTCACGAGCACTTTCTGCATGATAAACAAAAACTCAAACTATAAAAAAATGTTCAAAAATATTCAACAAAAACACTTCCCGCCATCTTCTGAGTTGGCGCCGTTTACAATGACTTTTCATTGTAAACGTTTTCTTTTTTCTTTTTCAATTTATTTTCCAATTTAAAAGCTCTTCATCTTTTCTATTAGTTCAACATCCGTATTCTATAACAGTTGAGAGTCTCAGAAACTTACCACTCGGAGTTGCCTTGTGTTAGCTCGGCCCCCGGCTATGAGCCAACCCAATCTCAAGTGTTATTTTAGACAATTAGACGTTCTCGCTCGTGTCTCTTCACTTTGTTCCCACTAACTTTTGCTAAGGTAATATTATTTTACTCCTCCAACTCTATTCAGTAAATATGTCGTTTGAACAGCAGTTAAAAATGAAAAATCTTTTTAAGTTTTTCAGATTAGGAGAATCAAAACTACAGTAAAATTTTGTACGTCATTATTTCTGGTAAATGTTAGTAAAAATTTAATTTTTCCGATAAAATAAATAAAAATAAAAAAATACTACACTTAACTTATACTTATAATTCTAGTAACTGCTTTATTACATATTTTTGCTGTTGATGGTCAGGCTTGTAATACATATTCGGCACATGCCTAAAAACAGTGTCACGCTTTTAAAAATGTGAAAATTGTCGGTTTATTTTAAGTAACAACGTAACAATCTAATAATGCTTAATCGCACATAACAATTTCAAGATTATATACTGAAAAGGGAATTTTTTGCAGCATTACTTATTTAAATTAAAATATTTATCATTTTTTTCTATTTCTTCTAATCAAGAATCATTTTTGATCTTTAGGAAACCTTTATTGTTTTTTTTTTTAATTTCAGAACCATGTAACATTTACATTATTTCTAACACAAAAAGGAACTTCTTTGTATTTATTAAAAACAGTATTGTAGTTTTTCATATAAAACTAAACTCTATTTTTTTATTTCACTGTTAAATTACTAATTAAATCTATGATAACTACGGTACGAATACAGTGTGAAGCGTAACATTTTGCTTTCAGAACAATTCACTTTACGTAACTACAAGGGGCTCAACAAGCCATAATTTATGAGCAAAGTGGTGTATCTCAACCACGAGACCATCTGGCCTACTTTGCTTAAGGCAGTTAATGTATATGCTATAGTATTTTATAAACATTTCTATGAGCAGAAATTACAAATAAATAAACGCCTGATAAAAAATTATAGCAATATCATATTGCAACATTTTATGTCATTTAATATTTGGCGTATTCTTTTATTTTCAGTAAGTTTTAACTTTACTCTTTAAGAAGCATGTGTTACTTTTATTAGCAGAATTATATGCAACAAAAACAAATCTGTTTTTATTTTTTTCCCGTATTTTCGAGAGAATTAAGAAACCATACGCCTCCGGTCACGCCTTCGTCCTCTCCAAATTACAATCCTTAAATGTAAAATTCATTCCTCAATTATTTCTACCAAAAAGCTATCTTTTAATCCTGTTTTTTTTTAAAGGAATTTTAACATGTTTGAAAGAGTGTTAAGGATTGGAGGATTGAAGTTTATCTGGATGTGATCTTAGATCGTTACCACGTTATCTTCAGATTTATAGAGTTTTCAACTGCGCAGGATATTGTTATTCCGTGCAGGTAACCTTTATATACATTATATTAAGTTAAGATCCCAGAAATGTTAAAAACATTGCAAAGAAGAAGGATACAGTCCTAATACACGCAGACTCGAAATAAATCTCCGCGATCCCGAATTAGACCAATTTTACATTGGAGCATACTCGCAAAATGAAAGATGTGAAGGCAGTAGTGGGACGTATTCAACTAAAAGATAATTCTAGTTTATAGTTTACTGCTGGACATAAGCCTCTCCCATAAAGGGAGGTTTACCGGTTATCTAATTTACAGAATGATTGGCAATTTCATAAATTTACGAACTTTTCGTAGTACTTAACTATAAATAGAAGATAATTAATTTTAAAATAAATTAGGAGCACAGCTCGTTACTTATTTATTCATTAGCTAGTAAGTACTTTTGTAAAGAATTTTTCGCCTAAGTTCTGTAATGGAAAAACTTTTATAAATGCCGAAATCTCGTGGACCGTTCATAAATAACTGTTACTGCAAGCTGTTACGCACGGATGAAAATGTTCTTTCCTCTTTGGATTGAAATGAGGGTAGGCCGGCACGTACGTAATTATTTAAAGCGCCGTACCTCTGAAATCATTTGACCAGCATTTTTGGGCTTATAAAACGTGTTATAATGTCTGATCCTATTTTATTTTGAAATGTTCCTCAGACACACAATTTTATTATCTCGCTATGACAATCATTAAAACGGGCTCTCCCTTCATTAACAATTCTGTTTATTATGTTAACGCTTTATTTAAACTCAACTTATTGTACTCTTTTTAAAAATATGCCTTTAGAATATTGTGTATGATAAAAGATAAATAATTAAAGCTTCTAAATTTGAAATCAGAGTTTATGTGTGGAATGCGCTAACAGATAAGCGCCGGACGCACTTTCTCTTTGAGTAATGGCCGACCAATTCCGGTTGCTGTATTTCCGGTATGTGGTCCGCAGTTACCTGCTGCAATAGTCTGCTAATCGCTCAATGAATCATTACAAATCAAGTAGTGTAACTTTGGTTACGCTTAGATAATTCTAAACATGTTAGTTCCAGTCTGGTATCAGTTACAGAAACAATTTACTTATGATCCAGTAGCATAATTGATACGTGGTATTTTTTATTTCCGGTTTCTGTAATAAGAGCAGCATTTATATTACCATAGGTTTAAATAAAGCACAGTTCATAAATTTTCCTTGTTTGTTTAATCTTACTTAGCACATTTTTTTGTTTACTTTTCTAGTACTGAACAGGACCTTGGTAGTTTGATTTTTTACAACACTATTTCACTTAACAAAGAACTGTAACTAAAAAAAAATTGATAATATGATAAAAAAAGCCGCGAAATAGAATCCTAAATGATTCTGTTTAATGAATTCGATAGAAATTTGATTATGAGTATTACGACTACCTAATAATATAAGGATTTTTCAAAGAATACCAGCAATTGATATGACTATTACTATTGTTATTTAATCCAACTAAACTTAAAGGCTTCTGCTTGGACTGGAACATCTGAATAAATAAACTGCAGATGCTAACACGCCTGCCAAGCGTGGCACGTATGGCAAACTCCTCCCAAAAGGTGACTACAAACTTTTGTGGCAGTCTGTGTGGAAGTCCTATGTTCAGCAGAGGACTAGTAAACAGGCTGAAATGATGACGATAATGTAATTGTGTTTATACGTTAGTTATATGAACCACCACGTAGCAAGTAATAACCAAATACCAGTAATGTTCCATTTTTGAGTAATAACTCAATAAAAGCTTTGAAGGAAAATAAAAACTGCACTTATCATCGAAAATCTACTGCTGAATTTAGCTTCGAACGCAGTGCTCCCCACAAAAATCGGTATACTTAAGTAACATAGACGTTACGTGACATATCCTCTAAATATTTTTATTACACAGATAGTCAGTTGTCCGTTCTCATGATGTTTACTTTTAAATGTACCTACGTGGTACATCAGCGCAACGTTCTGGGGTTATGCGCATCCTACGAAATTTAGGTCTATCGACAAATTTCTGAGCTACCACGGTTCTAATACTTGCATACTTCTATCTACTATAGTATACAGAAACTTTTCTACCAAAACAGTGTATAGCGTTTTCAATTCAATTATGTTAATTAAATCCACTCTTTATTCACACGTACAGAATTTGGAATCGTCCATTAATGTTTTACTTTCATTCGAAGATCGGCGCAGCTCCCGGCTGAAACAAAACCATAAATATGTAATAGTACAATAAAATGCGGCTGTGCAAAATTTCCAGCCACCGCGTTTGCGAACAGGTCAGCTTCAATTTATGCTTTTATAAATTCAACTTTAACAGATTTTAAGGTTTCATATTGGATGCGTACGAAATTAATTATTACGCTAAAATCGTCCAGTTTTAGTTTTTCTAATTGAAATGCTTTTTGTACGCCTTAAAGCATTTTTATTTTTAATTTAAAAGTCTTCTGCAACACAAAAGAGAGCGTTGCGGAATTTAATTTATGCGTAGCTCTCGTCTTATTTTGAAGAAAGAAACAAAGTGGACTGTGTTTTAAATCTGGCTTGCTCTGCTTGTTTATGGTTATTGTAATAAATTTAATAAATACTTCGTGTTGTACGCTTGTAAAAAAAATCACCCCCTTCGCTTGACCGTGGTAGCCGGCCGTTATAACTTGGTCGTCCAATAACATAGTCATATTTTTTAACATTGCGAACCGGAATAGAAGGAAGGAAGGGAAAGTACCGCATCGAAATTACGAGGGTCGTGTGCTGGTCATAAATAATAGAGGCAATCTTTGTGTGTGTTGCATCGTTCTTGGCAGTGCGACTGCGGCGTTTGTTATTGGAGACAATTAGATACATTCCATTTAACAGCCAAGTAAAACGGAATCAGAAACATATGGTGGATTTGAGACATGTCTGATATGTTAGACAGTTGTGATTTGCTTCGCGTTATTGCGTGTAATTTGACTTTCCATAAATACAATCACATTTCGCGATTCATCATAGTTTATGATAGTCAAAATATTGAAAATAAAGGAAACGCCGAAAACGCAACGTCAATGGCGTTTTGTTTTAAAAGTGTATCCACGTGTACCGGTTCATGCGTGTTTGTCATGCCATTTGTTTTTGCCAAAGTAATACTGAAAACATTAACAATATTAAACGTTAGATAACCAATTAACATACATACAAACATAAAATCACACTTGTTCCCATATAAGGGGTAGGCAGAGACCACACACTTGGCCCACTTTTCAACCCCTCGTTTTGGTACGAGTCAAAAAAAATATTACTCCCCATTGTGTTCCCACGAGCAGTATAGCGACAGCATTGCATATTATGGTGTTATACTGCACGAGTAAAGGCTATACATTACCTTAGTCGCCTTTTACCACTTCGGTAGAAATAAGGTAGGTGCTATTTTTTTATTGTATAAAGTGACGAAACGAGTAAAACGTTCACCTGATGGTAAGTTCAACGTCCGCCCACAACAAATGCTGTGTCACCCAGAATATTTCTGTGTGATACCACACTGCGCCCGTCACCCTGAGACATCAGTTCTTAAGTCTCAAATGCCCAGTGATTACGCTAGCTTACGTTGCCCTTCAAACCGAAATAGTAATGCTTGCACACTACTGCTTCACGGCAGAATAACTGGCCCTGGGGTGGTATCTATCTAGACGGATTCCTGCATAGGAATCCTACCACCAGTAAAAATTGATTCTACTCTGCCGGTCAACTATCGGCCACTAATTAACAATGCATAGTTAATTCGTTTTTATTGTAAGTTACGTTTTCTATATTAAAATTTTCAAATTACTTAAGAATTGTATATGTTTAAAACATGTATATACATGTATAAACATATCACTATATAGTTTCATTAATATTGACAAACATTTAATATCTTGCATGTATTATATTCAGACCCATTTATAAAGCGCGCGTTCAAATACAAAAATGTTGCAAAGCTCACTCAAAACTTTCCCCGAAGTAGATGAATATATCGAGAATCATCGTAAATACAGAGTGACTTGCCAGTTGACGTGGCAGGTGCGGTCCGCCTCTTCCCTGTCTGCGGCAAATGAGACGGGCCGAGAAGCTCCCCTTCTTCAGTCTAAAGCTACCTTAGAAATGATACAATTGAGAGAAAGAAGCGAGTTTTATGGTAAGTGTGAAGTGAAAGAAAACATGTTTGTTTCAATATAGTTATTGTATGTCATAGGGTGACAGAAATACGAGAAATAATATTACCTATAACTGCTTTAGAAGAAGTATTTATATAGAGATACGATTGTTTGTAAAGCTCTTGTCAATATTTCTATTCAATATCCAGATATCAGTATTTTTATAACATAAATACATAAGCTATATACAAAATATACAAAATATATTAAGTGCATATTGTAACTGAAAAAAAATTTTAATTTTTTATATCAATATAACTGGTAAATGATTTTTAATGTTTTTGTTTGTTGCCAAAATAAATAAAGTAATGTTTGCACACTATTGCTTGACGGCAGCATAAGATTACTACATATGAATCCTTCGCCGTGTGGTGACCAGATTAAGAAAATTTACTAACCTATCTCATCCTGTGGGTGTCGTAAAAATCGTTCTCCGTGCCCTTATGACCGAAACACGGTAATATCTACACACCATTGCTTTTCTGCAAAATAACTGACCTTGCGATGGTACGTAACAAGATAGATTCCAGCATAGCAATAACTAAAGTAGTGCCACTTCATTCCTCACCCCAGTACACACCTAATTTTTGTTCCTATGAATGTATCTGCGTGAATTTCACGACCCCGATAATTCATTTGCACTTGCCATATGAACTGTGTTAACCTTATAAAAATAGAAAATTATTGACTGTGTACAATAAATTCCTATTATTATAATGTTTATGTTTTCCTATTACTATATACAGATACATTAACGCTTTCAGCTCCATGCTTACGCCCTTACCCAACAATCTCCGAAACTAAGAAGAATATTAATGCTTTCAAATAATGATGGTAATACAAAGGACTTATTACAATTCAATAATGAAGCGATCCCTGAATATAAACATATAAATATGTATAAAACATAATTTCGTTTGTGAAGAAATAGTCGTATTTTATTAATAATATAGATGTGAAAGTGAGTTTAATCATTTTATTCTTTGAAAGAAAGTTAATTTGCTAAAATCCACATGTATAATGTAAAATGGTGTATCTTACCTAGTTTTTGAAGAGCACCGCCCGCCCTCCCACAGTAGCATGTACGAGCAAACTAACACCACCACAGGGAACCGCCACCAGATGCTCTCCGCCATAACAACACTACCACTAGGCAGTATAGACCACTGAAGTCGAGACCACGACACGTGTTTCACCTCAAGACGAGGTATTATCAAGTGTTATAAATATTATAGACTCTACAACAGATATTATTCATAGACTGAATTATAATAAAAAAATCTTTTATATAGGATCTATTTTTACTTTTATCTAGGATTTATATAGGATCCCAAGCTATAATTAATAAAATTAAATCAAAACCCAAGCATACCACTGCAAGACTTCAAGACACAGTAAGCTCTTTCTGCGTAGATCGGACAAGGAATAATAATTAAAAGCTGAAGGTACTCCGGGTTAACTATGACATCGGGACATCTGTCACCTCAGTCCACCCGTGACCATGGGTGCTGTAAAGCACTCGAAACGTCGGGTTATAAATAATAAAATAAAACGCGATAAAATCCGTAAAATTAGTTTCATTTAAACATGTAGATGTAGTTAGTAAACGTTAGTTGTACCCGTGTAGGTTCAAAATGTGTTATAGGTTACCAGGCCCCCCGACTTTACATGGCGCTAATAATATACCTAAGTAGTAAGTAAAGACAGGAGTTAATATTATAATGCGAGTTAAAATTTGTAAATTAAAAATAAGAAATTTAAAAAAGATATGTATGTCTTTGAGTACGTTAGCGTGCTTGAATGAGTAATACTAGAGTGTGTGCATGTACTCGTGAGTGTGAGTGTTTATTTATGAGATTGTGTAAAGTAATTGTTCAGTTGCTGTGTATGAATGAGCCGTGTGATGACGGCTTAAGAGAAACTACCACCCTATCTCATATCGTGGGTGTTCTGAATAATAAACTGCGGTTGCCAACCCGCCTGCCAAGCGTGTCAACTATGGCATAATCCCCCCAAATTGAGAGCTACACACTTTTGTGGTTATCTATGGGGGAGCCCTGTGTTCAGCAGTGGACTAGTGATAGGCTGAAATGATGATTATGATGTATGAATGAGCCTGAAAATATTGCACAAGTTTAATGGTAAACTTACATAACTATCTCTTAATTTTATTATAGTTAATTTTTTGATGTTATTTCCTATATAAATACGTCCCAAAAATATGACAAATCTCTTCGCCTGTGTTGCTGGGCACTGATCTAAATACGAGATGATTACAGCAGCGACTATTAGAAGATACTTGTGCTGCTCTAATTTTATGCTTTCTCAAAACAGTATGAAGCACAAATAATTGTAGAACCGTAAGAACCCCGCTGATTCCATATATGTCTAAAGTCGGGTATAAGAAGGGCTTAAAACGAATAACTTTCAGGAGAGATCTTTGCGCGCATTCTACGAGTAATTAAATGAGATAAATCTTAGCTGCACCCCAGACTTCAATCCCGTATCCTTTTAAAGATTGACTTGAAATTTTGGCGTAACTTTTTAAATACGGACATTAAATTAAGGATTCTTCCTTATAGTAATTTAACGTGACAACAGAAATTTAAGTTGTAGTCAAATAATATGTCAAGATATTTCATATGGTCAATTTTCTCCAAAACGTGGCAGGAACACTGGAATGTACTAGGGTTTTCACAGCAGTGTGCTATGATTTTGTGCACATTTCCCTCAGGTAAAGAGTTTCGAATAGCAAAATGTATGTATTTAGTTTTCTCATAATTCGGGGTTAGTTAGTTTATTCTAACGAATCACAAACAAAATTCAAACATTATAAGATTGCAAAAACGAATCCTACCAAGTATCACCATCAAAAAAAAAGAGCTGTATCATCAGATAATGTAATTATCATACCTCTTTGAAGATTAAGGCCCCTTAAATCATTAATGAAAATAAAGAAAAGGATCGGACCAAGTACCTTGTGGAATACCAAAATTGAGAAAGGAATCATCGACATTATTAGACAATTTAACATACTGGGATCAACCGTAGAGGTAATTAGAAAATTGTGAAAGCTGTTAGCATCGCATTGTCATATTTTTAAGCTTCTGTAGCAGCAGTGACATTTAAACGGTGATGAACGACTAAACTTTTCCTACTCTTATCCAAGTTTTGGGTCTATTATAAAGTAGACTGTAGTACTTTAGAGATAGATAGTATTACAGACTTGAATAGCACCTACCTCTTTCCTATCGAAGTGTCGTAAGAGGCGACTAAGGTATTGTACGGACAGCCTTTATTCATGCAGAATAACACCATAATATGCAATGCTGTGGGATTGTCATGGAAACGCAATCGGGAGTAAGATTTTTTTTACTTGTACCAAAATGGCGGCGACGCGGTTTGCCACCCGTCAAGTCTCGTTTCCCGCAGGCCCGAAAAGTAGTACGTGTGTGGTCTCTGCCTACACCTTATATGGGAAAATGGCGTGATTGTATGTATGTATGTTTTATAATGTAACCCACCGTAAATATTTATGTTGTAAATTATATAATTCGAATTAATAAAAACGTCTAAGAAGCAACATCTCTCACATTAACACCGCACGTTCTACAGTATGTAGTATTTTATTAGTTTCTCCGTAGCGGTTCAGTGACTTTACCATTATTTTTATGCATGTTGTGTGTTTTTGTAGCTTGTATTATAAAATTTTGAAAAATATAATACATATTATTTCTGAGTACAGATTCAGAAATGTTACGCATGAATAAGGACAATGAATAAATCGACGGTCCAATTTAATATGTACATGTCTGAAATCATCCTGTTAATGAGAAGTAGCAAACATACGTACTCTAAACAGACTTACATAGAATGGCTAACATGTAAAAAGGTTTTTAAAAATAGTAATGTGCGAACGGAAGCTAATGATGATGATTATATCACGTTAATTAAGTCATCACTTCATATCCTGTATGGTTGTTTATTTTGTTAGATCTGACAGATCATACATTTTAATAATTTATGAACTGAAAGATCTAAAACTTATTGAAACTTTTTTCTCCTGTTACTATGGCGTGAAAATTATTTAGCCTTATAACAATTAAACGAAACGGTGTAATTCTGCTGATTGCAGGATAAAATATAATATTGTAGTAATAGTAAGTGGGATTTTTTTTTAATTTTTTTTTTATGTTAGAGGAGGCAAACAAGCAAGCGGCTCACCTGATGGTAAGTGATCACCGCCGCCCATGAACATCTACAATACCCGAGGAATAGCAGATGCGTTGCCGGCCTTTGAGGAAGGAATAGGCTCTTTTCTTGAAGGTCCCTAAGTCGTATCGGTCCGGAAAAACCGCTGGCGGCAGCAGATTCCATATGGTGCTTGTGCGGGGCAGATAATTGCGCGAAAAACGCACTGTGCTGGAATGCCAACCATCAAGGTGGTGACGATGGAATTTCGCGCTATGCCGCAATGTGCGATGGTGAAAATCAGCGGCTGGAATTAATCCGAACAATTCTTCGGAACACTCCCCATGGTAGATCTTATAAAAAATGCAAAGGGATGCAACATCTCTTCGCAAAGCCAGTGGATCAAGCCGATCAGATAGAACATGGTCGTCGACGATTCGAGCCGCTCTCCGTTGAATGCGGTCAAATGGAAGTAGCTGACAAAGGGGCGCCCCCGCCCAGAGATGAGAACAGTACTCCATGTGCGGCCGAACCTGCGCCTTATAAAGTTGCAAGCGTTGGGCCGGCATGAAGTACTGTCGCGCTCTACTGAGGACGCCAAGCTTTTTGGAAGCCAATTTGGCCTTCCCTTCCAGGTGACCGCGAAACTGAACGTCACTCGATATGTCGACGCCAAGAATACCGACACTGGCTGAGGCAACGAGGGGAGTGCTCTCAAAATTAGGTGATACGACAAAGGGTTTCTTTGAATTGTATTTGTAAGAAAATTTATTAGAATATTGATGCACTTTATTGGTTACTTCTTTTATGAAGTGCATAATAGATCACAAAATGGATGTACCTACTTCAAGTTAACCAAGAAATTACGTATCTTGTATTTTTAAGCATAATAAAATAACAGGGTTAACCATAAATAAACGTGTAAAAGGCAACAAGAGGCACAAAAGTTAGAAACAATAATACGCGTCGTGTGCAGAGAATTAGCATAATGCTGAACAACGGTAGCGCCCCGTGGGAATACACACGTGGACAAACACCGGGACAAACGAAGAGCCTTGTACATTTCCCACAACAGTAAATATTTTTATTAAGAAAAAAATTATATTAAACGCGCTCAGCAGAGATCGGTAAAGGAACTTTGTTTCTGTAATTTTTAAAACAAATTTATAATTTAAGCAACACTCGAAATAAGGAACTAATCTTTATTATCTTTATTATATATTGTAATAAAGCTGTTATTTGTCTAAAGTTC
Source organism: Luehdorfia chinensis (assembly GCA_019845155.1). NCBI lineage: Eukaryota > Metazoa > Arthropoda > Insecta > Lepidoptera > Papilionidae > Luehdorfia > Luehdorfia chinensis. The sequence continues at coordinate 614,326 of JAHVAK010000022.1, forward strand.
TCGCAATAAACATACTTGTTTTGTAAATAACAAAAATACTATTTATTTAATAATAATATGCAGTTGTTTTATTTGCTGAAATGAATGAATGAAATTTAAATATTATCAACATATTCCTGCAATTGTTTCATCATCAAAAATGTTTCATTTTATTTTAATCAAAAATATAACATTAATATAATTATTAAATTTAACAAAATATGGCAATATTCATTTTAATAATCATTTACATAATACTAATCACTTTGTAATGTTAAAGAATTCTTATATGTATTTTTTTTAGAAATTAACCAATTATATAGCATACTTTTTAAATAAATTTTAAAAATATGCTGTATAATTATTGTATTGTTGTTGTATACACGAACGCATTTCGTTAAACTGCTTTTTTCCATATTTACTTATTTTAAAAACGTTATTAGGAATTTGTTTGTCATTTATTAAAACACGGTCCATTATTAGCTGTCCCAATATTTTAATGTCGCTCATTAAATAAATAAACTTTGAACGCTAGTTTTATTACAAATAACTACCTGTATTATTTAAAGTTTTTAGTATCATACATATGTAAATAAAAATATGTTCTGTTGGCATTACATGTTGGGTATTAAGCAAATTCGTTTTAAGTTTGTTAATGTTTATTTCTATTTCAGACACTGTCTAAACCTGCAAATTTTACTGTTACGTCTTTTGTAATAATCGTTCCAAAACTAAAATAAGCAAATTTTACGATGGACCCGTAGGCAATATCGGGCCCGTAGTCAGTATAATAGAGCTGAAGCGCCATTTTGTAAGTGCTGAATGAGCGCCGGCCGACACGTAGGAGCCTAAATATGAGAACTGATACGACTATATACACTCAGCAAAAACCTACGTGCTAGTTTTCCTATTATATTACTTTTCATAGATTACTCGTAGTATGGCTTTTGCTTGTTTTTGAATAAAATTCCCTTGATATCGTATTTTTGAATAAAATTCTGGAATTTATTACAAAATACAAAATCAAAAAAAGGTCTGAAGCTTAGAAAATGTCGGCGTTTCTTCAGAGACAGACAGACTTTGAAAAACAGAGTAACTTACGAAACGAACGATGACATATGAAAAATAGTCTAGCCCGCAGCTTTAGACGCGTAAAGATTTGTGCTTATTTATATAACTCCAGACTCATTAGAGACATTTCAACTGATTTTATGCTATACTGATTTCTATGTTACTATTTCATGGTCTATATAACTTTCCTAAAAGTAGTTTTAGCGCTTCTTAAATAAAATCCTGTTGGACACACAGTCGGACAATTTTATTTCTAGCTTCAGATTTTGTCAAGTAAGCGATTTTTCAACACAGACCAAGTATTTTAAAATAAAGAGCAATATCAATCAACCAATTAATATACAATCTTTGTACTTTAAGTTTGTTTGCAACAATAATTTCGGTATCGTCATCTATATCACATTAATAGTAAAATACGTAAACCATGCCAAAGTACCCGTAGCTCAGTGGTCGGGCGTACCTTAGTGACCTAGGTCGTATTCCCGTAGCCATTATCGTTATATTTGACGCGTGCTTAGCGAAAAATAAAAACGATCTAAAGAAACCAGCAGGTCTTAGAAAAGAAGGTCCGCCAACGCACACTAGAACGGACTCTTTCCGACTCCAAAATTGAATGAAGCCTATGCCCAGATGTTTATAGAATGATTATTAACTTTATTTTTATTTTGTATGACTTTAACTTTTTTAGAACTTATGTGAGGTGGCACCCCACATAAGTTTATAAAAAAGCCGGCTATCTTATTCACTATCAGGAACTTTAAGGACATTCTCAGGAACTGTAGTAAATGCTAAAAATATTACGACCAAACCTAACTTATCAAAACTGATGGTGGACTGTAAAGTATCAGGTTCACTCGTCCTCAGCGATTACCTTTATGCCCACCAAGAGTAGTAATTACGGAATATTATCCCTAATCCCAAAAGGTACGTCCAGCAGCGAACTGTATAGATAGTGATGATAATTATGTACTTACACGTACGAGTATTAGCAGTACAACAAAAAAAGATGAAACGTTGCTTTAAGTTGTTTCAAAAATGTTTATCGATTTAATGTTCGTTTGAGGATGAAAATAATGTACTGTGAAGTTTTTTTAGAAATATATCAACAGTGTTATATTATTAAGAACAAGCATTGATGGTGCTATTTTCATTCTATTAGTTTCAAATATTTAAGAAATTATTTGACAAATTAAATTACGAAATTACAGAGTTAATTTGCTCTCTAATTCTGTAATTATGTAAACTTGTTGAGCCCGTGTAATGAAGGAAGGAAACCTCTGACTTTGTACGATAATGTTTTAATTACTTCCTTCTTATTGTCTTATAACTTTTGGGTACGTTGTGTTGCCCGTAGACTAATTAAGAAGACTTTTAATCAGGCCCTTTCATAAGTACTGCTTAAAAGATTTCACACGTGTTTGTTTTATAAACAAACCCACTGAAAGAGAAAAGGGATATTTTTGAAAAAGCTTAGTTCAAAAGTACTCCGACTCGACTTGGCCGATTGAAGACCAGGGCTACAACTTCTTAATTCTATCGAAAGATGACAACTGCGTGGGACATTATAATACCACAAGTGTACGGACAAACACAGAGGCAGTCACTCACCTACCCGCGCCCGATGTAACGCCCATGCGACAAAATCGGTGCAACGTCTGGCTAGAACGTAGTATCAGAAACCGGCAAGAACCAAAAAACCGGACCCGAAAATCAACAATTTTCAATCACAAATGTTCATCTTAGGGTCCGGAGAGGATGATTCGGCCACGCGGTCGTGAATTTGCTATGTATGAAGAGAATCACATGTTGCAAAATACACATCGTGCTGGGATCCGAAATACGACAATATACGGGTAGGAATTGCACGTCGGTGATAGGAAAGAGAGGAAAGGTGTGTGCAAGTGAGTGGGGGGCATTTAGACAGTTGTCAGTGAGAGACGTTTACTAGACTGTACTACGGAGACAGGATATAAAATAAAAAATTGTTTAACTGACTTTTAAAGGTTTTATTTATATATATTTTCGGTGATGTAATTGCTGTTAGCCTTCTCGGCTTTTACAGCTTCATCGGATAAAGGTTTTATTTACGTACGTTGTTGAGCGACAATATTGAAGTTACGATAAGCTTATAAATGGAATACCAGCCTAAAGTAGCAACATAACGCTGCTATTTTACGTATGGACAGAGAAGGAAACCGCAGATCCACTTACTAGTAAATAGGCTTTCCTTCAAAATTCCAATGAATATATGACTAGTAAACCTTCATATTGATTCTTCGTCGAAACTATATGCAGATGTCTATTGACTAGTGTCTTGTCTAATAAAAAATAAAAAATCTCAGGTGGCCCCATGCCATATTGTACCTGACAGTTAATTTAACTTAGTTTCTGTGTTTGACTCCCCCAATGAGTTCTCGCCTAGTCGTACTCACGGTGAAGCTTAGAAGAGCTCGGTTGGCCTTGTGGCATCAGGCGGGCCCGGGGTGGTTGCTTCCGAGTGGGCTGGGCTGGCATTTCTTCATGAAAAAAATAAAACGGTCCTGTGTTCTATATCTTTGTTGTAAAAGTGAAGTATTTAAATAAATTTAGGTGTGCATCCTTCGGCCACGACGTTATTATTATTCCCTGATTGTAACTAAACGTTATTTCGTCAAATATCAAATATATTATCAAACATAGTATAAGTTTATGATAAATTCTTCCTTTTTTTACCTTGGAGGGATTTTTGAAAATCCGTTAAATATATTCTTCGCAGATGACAGTTTCCAGTAGTTACCAGCAAATGTAGAGATGATTAAATTTCTCCAGTGTGATATTACACTGTTTCCCGAACTCTTAACTTAGTGTCCATTGTATTGGCCTGCTGAATAATAGGACTTGGGTTGAAATTCTAACCGGAGCTGATGTTTGTGCTATACATGGATTAAAGGTTTCCTAATTTCCATATATCGTGATTGTCTCAAATCGTTGACTCTACGTTGAATCGTTTTACAAATCGTATCGGTTAGACGTTCTACGCAAGATCTTATATACGAGAAAGTGAAGGTAAGTGGAGAGGGTACCTCTGTGTAAGCATTAACATTTACGGCATCAAAATAAATCTAACGTAACTAACAATTATTATTTTTTAATCGTGAACATGGTGACTTTCTATTAAAAGAAGTCAAAATAACAAGAGAAAGAAGGTTTTGTGAATTCTGTTATATTCGTAGAAGCAATGTTTAAGAAAATAATCATAGGTATGTTTGTCACAATTGTGATAAAAATTTCATATACGTATGTTACAGTTACAGACTCCAGAAACATGTGAAAGGTTAAAAGGAATTCTTAATTAACCGACTGGGCAGTTGGAACAAATTTAATATTCATTTAGCCAGTGGAAAATGGTTCTTCATAACATAAGAGACAAAAGTAGGTTAGATTTACATACGAGTACTATAAAGGCAAGAAACTTAGCTTACAACAAACACATGGATAGCTAAAATTTGAATTTGAATAGATTACAATAGTTCCACGCTAAAAGCTAGTACATACTATTATCTTTTGTTTTATCTAGCTTTTGAACTTAAATTATGTCTTAATGTCCCCTCTATCAATAACTAGAGTCTTCAGCCCGAATGGTTATTTCTTGTTCTTGTTCAGCAAATAACACATACGCATATAACAACCCATGAAAATAATATGAGTATGCCGTATTAAACTTTCGTGGCTTTTGTGTCCTGCATTGAAATCCTAGCTGTATGAATTTTATGATGTTATAGTATAGTATTTTGGAAAGTTAAATTACTGAGTCTTTCTTTCTTTGACAAACCTAGGATTGCTCCTATAGCGTTAGTGCGTTTTACAGACTTTAATTTTATATGGACAATACAACTAGACCCAAAAACCAACGATTAGTGTTGTCGGACAAATGTTGGCTCTGGCTGGAATTCGAACTCAGGACCAGCTACGTAGAAGTCCAAAGACCACAAGGGCACGACGGTCGTCAATATAACTAGTGAGTTGAACCGCTAAAACGATACCGCATAATACTAAGGAATAACGATGACATTAGTTCATATTTAAAAGTTCTCCAATTATGTGAGCGTAGCTGGTTAATTCCCAGGATTAAAGGCAGTATATAATCAAAAGGAAGTCACTTCACGGTTAAATTGAAAAATTACAGACTATAAGCATAACGTGGCTTTGTATTTGAAAAAAAAAAACAAGAACGCGCTGTTGCCTACTCGACTGTTCAATTATAGGTGAATGGCCGCGACTAATGGACTTAAATGTATTAATACATATATCTAAATAGATATAAGTACCACTATTACCGGTCATATAATTGGAAAATTATACGTGATCTATTAAAAAATTAAAACTATAGTTGTCCATATTTTTAATCAAAGTTGTATTAAGTACAATGCACTATAAAACAATCATCATCATCATCATTTCAGCCTATTTTAGTCCACTGATGAACATAGACCTCCCCCATAGATTGCCACATAACACGATCCTGTGCCACATGCATCCATAAACTTCCCGCAAAACCGTGCAGGTCGTCGCTCCACCTAGTGGGGGCCGCCCTACACTACGTTTGCCGGTACGAAGTCGAGAACCTTTCTTTCACAACGGTTATCGGTTCTACGAGCTATATTACCAGCCCATTGTCTTCACCTTGCTAATCCTTAGGGCTATATCAGGTACTTTAGTTCTGCTGCAGATATCATCGTTACGGATTTTATAACTCAGAGAAACTCCAAGCATAGCCGTTGAAACAATACAAAAATACGAGTATAAATAGGACATAGACACGAATCGAAATTTAGCTAAATAAAACAATTTATAAGTTCAAATCAAAATTGCCTTCACCTGTGTAGTCATAAGAAATTCGAAATGAAAACTCTTCGGCGTAATTAAGTCTTTGTTCAGCATCAACTTTCTTTTGTCTGCCGCTAAGACTGGAATAATAACAAAAGCATCTAGACAAGGGAAGCGCAAACAATGATGTCTGCTGACTATGGTAACGGAGCTGCAAACGGGGTACTTTTTATTAGCGTTCTACGAAATCAATATCTTCACTGTCAAGTGAATGCCTAAAAAGTCGTTACATCTTTTGAAAGAATCAGTTTTTTTTAAGTAATCACGAGAATGGAATTACATCTGAATGAAATGTTATGGTCCATACTAACATTTTATTAAACTCTCACTGGGGTCCCACCAAATAATTGGCCTGAAGCATCCGTAGTCGCGAGTGCCGAATCGATGTCAAACCTGTACTTAGTATTGGTTTAAAAAGTAGCTATATTAATGAAGACTTAAACACTAAATCCAAACATTGCATTGAACATTGAACCAGACTTTATGATGGTATTTTGTAGAAGATACGATGTATATTTGCACATACATTTAGACAGGGTGAATGATCCGGTCGAAAATTCCTTAGATATTTTAAGTTATATTCAATGTTATATTTAAATATAATAATACTTTCTGAATGTTGCAATTATAATTCTTCATCGTTATGTCAGCCGATCACGAGTTTACTGTTAAACAGAGGCCTTCTGCATATATTGCCCCAAAACACGAGCCTGAGCCATCATCCATCGACTTTCTACAAATCCGTGCAGGGCAGCGTTTGACTGTACGAGGTCGGCACTCGAGAACCTTTCTTCCCCGAGGGTTGGTAACCCTTTCTGCGATTGAGTAACTTAAAATTAATAAAAATTTAAGCATTGTAAAGAAATAAAATCTTCATCATCATCCATGAACCAGTAAACAGTTTCCTTCTTTCCTCTCTCAAACCTCCCATCATGATCGCCACACTTGGTTGTGGATTGGCGGTCGCAGTATCAGACAAATCTCACGTAAGACGCTGCTATTTGTCATCAGAGTACTTTAGGTCTAGCATACTTGCGATGAAGATTCCGCCATAACCAAACAGAAGAAACATTTCCCTTAGTGGATTTAGTTTAACGACACCTACATTAGATGCAGTGATTCATTCTCTCAGATTGCTTAAATAGTTTAAGAACTCTAGAGGTTACTTTTATGAATAAAAATAATTAACCTTTTAGAAATAGACTTATACTTAAAAAGTCGTCCCATGATATCCCATGTCAATGAAGTTCAAATAGGTCGTTATCTAAAAATATTTTATGGGAATGAAACCAATAATTACACATTAGAGATAAAGTAACACAACATTTGTATAAAATATATTCGCACGAAATCTCTCGCCGGATAGTTTTTCATCTGGCAGATATAATGCTCGATTAACACTCCATAACGGTCAAGCGGAAGTGTGGACGCCATGCTGCCGGCGAGATAGCGGAAATATATCGCCGGAAGTCGGTGGCCATTATTCAGGAAAGAAAACCTTCCGTCGTCACTTCATATGCGCATGATAATTTTGAGCACAGAGGGAGCGACGGAGATGAAATAATATATTTCACACAAAAAGAAATTGTAGATATCCTATTGGTGGGATATAATTGTTAACGCCAGTTTCATCTTTCAAGTAATTGAAAACCTCATGGTAGCCGTGGTAGCTCAGGGGTGAACTGAGTTCGTTACCTGGTATCATCACTAAAATTGTTCTGCAAACGTCGTGGGAAAACCTACACGTCTAAGAAATAAAAATATTTAATTATAAATAAGCAAATGAATCTATGTAATTTCAATGACATGAAAAGCATTTCTTTTAAACCCGATTCGAAGTGGAAACTTAAAATGTTGAAAACTTGGTACTGTGTACGGTCTGTGTAGTCGGTTTAAGTCTTAAGATATATGCGAAAAGAAATGAAGTATACATTAATTTTATGGAAACATTCATTACAATTTGAAATATAATGCAGCCAGAAAATATTATGGTAATTAATTTAGTAAGCAATAGATATTCTCGCATATCTAAATAATAATCAACTCATATCTCCAACGTTTAGCTAGCGAAATGACGATGTCAAAAAGATGCTTATGAAAGATAAAAAAATCATTACTAAATGTAGCTACGAATAACAAAAACGTCATCACCGCTCAAATGATTTTACAAACGTACGGATAAAAAAATATTAAGGCTTATGTACACCAATGTACTTTAATCTTAAACCAGCTGTTACGGGCACTACCCCGTAAACTATGACAGAGACAGATGTTTCGCTTGTTGTTGTATTACTTTATGCCCCAAAACAACCATCTACAATTAAATTTACGTGATTAATATAAAAAGTAAAAAAGTAAAGTTTCAGCCTATAAATGTCCCACTACTGAGCACAGGCCTCCTCTCATTTCTGAGAGGGTTTTGGAGCTAGGAAGAATCCACCACGCTGCTCCAATGCGGGTTGGCGGACTTCACATGTCTTCGAAATATTTTTTATTCCTCAGACATGCAGGTTTCCTCACGATGTTTTCCTTCACCGCCGAGCACGTGATAAATCAGCACTTAAAATTGCAATTAACAATTTTAGTGGTGCCGGCACCGGGATTAATATATGTAAACAAATATCAGTTGGTTTAGTAGCCAGGATTATTTTAATTTATATCGTATCGTATTAATAAAGTTCATAACGTATCTCTTGAAACTTATACCAAAAACGCAGAACAAAAAACTTATAGGCACTCCCCTGAGACGCGTCGTCAAGCTAATGACTTGTCCTTCTCGAAGCACGTGTCTGACACGTGTCGGAATAACCTAATAGGTATAACATAGGTAAGTAATTTTATGTACAGTTTTTATGCATTTCAGATACTGTGTAGTCCGTTAAGACGATGATATATAAAACTATGTTATTGTAATTTGTAACGACATAGTCAAAGATTTTTTTAAATATTCAAATAGTAAGAAATATTGACGCAATAATCAAGTAGACAACACCAAATAAAATATTTTATTAGGACGTGCTTTATCCGCAACTAATAAAACAAAAACTTTCACTGGTGGATTCCTATGCATTAATCCGTCTAGGTAGGTACACCCCCAGGGCCAGTTATTCTGCCGTGAAGCAGTGGTCTGCAAACAATACTGTTTCGATTTGAAGGGCACTGTGATGTAGCATAATCACTGGGCATATGAGATTTAAGAACTGATGTCTCAGGGTAACGGGCGCAGTGTAGTGTCACACAGAAATGTTCTGGGTGACACAGCATTTGTTATGGTAAAAATAATGTAGCCGTTGCACTTTACATCAGGTGAACGTTTTGCTCGTTTCGTCACTCTACACAATAAAAAAAATTATGAAATACATTAATTTGTATAAAAACTTTGTTTAAAAATTTAAAAAAAATATGCAATCCACTTATAATGTTCCTCGCCTTAACCAGCTCCGAAAAAAATGTAATATGTACGAAATAAAACACTATTTCAAGAACACTGCTTATAGGATATCCCTGGTGGCATGACTTCTATATAGAAGACCATCTAGGTATCACCACAGTGCAAGTTATTGCAAAATTGACTGTGTTTTAGTCTAAAGGCACTGTAGCTAGTTAAATTATTTAAAAAAATCTACTTAATAAACTTTACCTCAGGGTAACAAGCACATGACGTCGGAAATTAAAGTTAAGGGCGGCAACTATTATGGACAGTACATTAGGACAAACGGACCTTACCATCAGCTAATTTTGCCACTTAATACAAAAAGACATTATTTGTAGTGAGTTGCCATAATTTTAATCTTCAAAGTTGACTTATAAATGTAGTTTATCGGCGTAAGATCGTAGATTGATTGATAAACAAGCTAAAAAGTTGTAGATGGGGGAGACATAATTGAGCGAATGTCCTCACATTCGCGCACAGGGCGTAGTTATCGCGCTTGCTAACTAAAGCGATATAGTGTTCATTAGTTTGGCAAGCATATAAATATAAAATATTATTAAAGATTACATATAATTACTTCACAGTTTATTTGTCGTGAGTTCGTTATACAGGCATACATTTCTGGTGCTCGCCACAATCCGGACCCGAAGATCAACGATTTATGTATTTGCACAAATGTTGGTTCCGGCTAGGTTTCGAACTCAGGACTCGCGGCCTAAAAGTCAGGTACCCTGATCGCAAGGCCACGCGGTAGTCACATTTCATTTATAAATTACAGCAAAACAATTTTTGACGCTTGAAGTATGTTTTCATGGTCGTCGCACTGTAATCTGTAACAGAATGATTGATGCGAATAATATAACGAAAATAATTACGAAATAAATAAGTACGATAATAATTAAATTAAATTACCAGTATTTATAATTACATTTTATTGAACGTATAACTTTCTCACTCGTTTAATCCTTTTTTGTTGCATGGGGTCATGATGACGCAATAATAGAATAGCTATTAGGATTAATTGAATCTGAAATAATAAAATATATATTCTCATTGAGGCAATGTGGTAATTACGAATCAAAATTTTATAATAAGAAACAAAATATGTTGAAAAATAATCATAGGATAGTTAAAAAACTAAAAGAAAACACGTCTGAACGTTGTCATCGGTCCATAAAACGTGTGTAAAATTTTAAATTATTTAAACGTCTGGAAATTGATGTAAATTTTATTGAAAGATTTTATTACCTTACTTATTACATAAACACATACCTCAGGGTACAAAAATACAACAAACGTACAAACAAACAACCCATACATACCTGTCAAGCTATTACAAGCGTGTTAATAATATGACCTATAGACTTATGATACACACTCATAACTTGAATTTTTTCATCATTATTTTATTTTACTCAAATCGAATTCAAATGTAGGTGGGTGTTGAAATAATATGTTTATCCCAAAAACACACGAATATGTAACCGAAAGTAAAGTAACGTAAAGTTTCAATTCATGTAGTTTTTCTAATTTTTAAGAGCAGTGTGTCACACTGTCGGGGGTGTTCATCGTACCGTACGACATATCAGAAATTAATTTCTGTTTTGTCGTTCACTTTATATTCAGAGCTTAATGAGATACTATAAAGCATAGCATATACCGAAAGCCTGCATTCTACGTAAGTTATCGGAACGTGCGTGCGGTTGTAAAGGGAAAAACACGATTTTGCTCTTACTGGACGCTAGCTACGAGCCTTGACAAAAACCAATATTTGGAAGGGTTCTATTGAAACGCACCCTTTAGTGTAGTAAAAAACGTGCGATATCTTTTGATTAATGTTGGAGGCTTTGTCGTGATGATTGAAAGTGTTTATAGTGTATCAAAATAATACAGAGTAAATTGTTATAGTTACTTTGATGAAATTATTAATGAATTAACTATTTTATTTATTTTATTTTGTTTTGGCCCTAATCTTTTTAGATTTTTAGTTATTTAATAAAATAGATAAAACAATAATATTATATAAAATAGTAATGATATAATAATAATACGAGTAGTATAGATAGGGCAATGCAAAATATGTCAAAATTGGTGTGGTGGCCAAGTGATGGGCTTCGGCGCTACGGGCTGTGGGTTTGATTTTCGCACGGAAAAATGTCTGTGTCACCGATTGCTGTCATAAGTTCAGGTATTTATGTAATGTGTATTTATGTGTGTAAACGCACCCACGAAACGTATACCTTCCCCGTGTGAAGCAATGTGTTTAATGCCTGTTTACATACATTAAGTGAAAAAGTGGCATTCCAGAAGTAAAGTAAAGGTGTAAAAGGTAAAAGTAAAAGGTAAAGGTAAAAGGTAAAAGGTCTTTACCCATGAAAGAAGAAGGAAAGAAAAGGTGTACCAGCAAAATACATACAAAAAAAATCAGAATATTTATGCTTATTGAAACTTAGATCTAATTTGAAAACGGAAAAATAAATGAAATATAATTTAAATAAGGCATGGTACCAAACGGCCTCCACCCAGCATAATGTCTTTGCCGATTTCCGTGGTCACGGGGAGACTGAGATGTTAGCACGATGTCAAAGTTATTTTTTTTTTAAGTAAAAAGTGACGAGACAAGATTGTTCACTTGATGGTAATTTCGAAATGGTAACGAACAATGCTGTGATACCCAGAACATTTCTCTGTGGCACCACACTGCACTCGTTAACCTATCATCAGTTCTTAAGTCTCATGTGCTCAGTAATTACACTGGCTATCAGTTCCTTTCGGACAGAAACAGTGTAATGCTTGCACACTACTGTTTGACGACAGAATAACTGGCACTGCGGTGATGCCTACCTAGACAGATTCTAGCATAGAAATATATTTTTATATAATTATGAATACTTTACATTCACTCCTTTCCTAAAGAAGTAAAATAATACTACACATTGAAAAAAAGTTAAAAAAAAGACAAGCCAACGAACTGGCGGCTTCGAAAATTTAGTTTTAATCAATTATTAGCCTAGGAAGTTATAATCTTATTATTTTTAATTTTTCAGAACGAACTGTCTGTCGAAATGTTTTAAAAATAAAAATAAAAAACCGATAGGTGTCCGGCAGGTAGAATAGCACCTACCTCTTTCCTACGGCGGTGTCGTAAGAGGCGACTAAGGTATTGTACGGACAGTCGTAATTTTTTGCAGAATAACACAATAATAGGCAATGCTCTCACTATAATACTCGTGGGAACGCAATAGGGAGTAACAATTTTTTGACTCGTACCAAAATGGAGGCGACGTGGTTCGCCACTCGTCACGTCTCGGTTCCCGCGAGGGCGAAAAGTTTGCTCTGCCTACCCCTTATATGCAAAAAAGGCATGTCTATATACTCGTATATGTATCTCATAAGTCCACGATAAATAAAGACGCGATCATTTCTTTTAATATATTTTGTTACATATATCAAATCAGAATCGTATATTAAATTGATTCATAACATTGAAACATATGAATATGCTCTCAACATTTCTAAGATTTATTAAACATATTACTGGAAAATGGAAAAGCGTTATTCACGCGCAGGTGTTCTGACGATTTGCTAACTTGCCATATTTTTGTAGGGAAATTGAGTTAGGAGCATTTGGGGGATAGCTCGTAACGTATTGCTGCAGAACATTTTGTTTCGTGCCCTGGCTTGCTTTGGTATTTTTTCTTAATAAAACATTTTAATTTTCCCATATATTTGCGGCAATGGTTTTGCGTAAAGTATATTTTTAACATAATTATACGATCGGATCGGATACATCCAAAACCGAAAATCGTTTGAGTGTTGCAAACATATTGGAAACCGCTAAGATTCAAAGCTAAGTCCAAGATTCAAAGTAAGCCGCTAAGTCGTCACCTCTGATCGATTTTCGACCACGGCGACAACTTTTGAATACTGTGGGAAGCTATCAAGTGCGTAGGAGATATAGTGCCACAAGCGAACATGCAAAAACAGGGGCTTTCCTCGTCCTTACCTATGCACGCTCGATGGAACGCTATAAGATCGGAGGTAGGCTAGGATGCAGTATTCAGGGATTCGAATCCGAGACCATCGGCATAGATTTCAGGTATACAATTAGGACACGCGGAACCACTTCATGAATATATAGGGAAGATACGACCCAGTCTACGCCTAAAGTAGTTTTTTTGGCTATGTATATATAGAAATATATGTACAAAGAAAAGATTTTCAAATCATCGGTTAATACTACGAATACTTGCTAATAGGCAATATGCGAAGCCGAAATTGCTTTCGTAACGTTGTTTTCCTGTAACTAATATTGGATTAATCCTGTTACAAGCGATTTCTAACACAGGAACATCGATACGGCTTGTTTCTTTCTAACAAGACAACGTGGTGTACTGTTTTATTGGAAACTGTATACTGTTTGAAAACAAAAAAAAATATTTTAAAGGCATGTTGTTATTACTGATTTTATTCAAAACCGTGTAAAACATATTATAATTTTACTGTGATAGTAGTAGTTTATATACTTTTTGATTGTTCTAGAAATTAATAAAACTATAAAGTTAACTGCCTAGTGTAATATATTTCATATTAAAAGAAAAAAAAACAACGTATGTAATGTTTAATACGTTTATGTTCAGTCATACAAACACTGTATTATACTGTCGTATATAATATACTCCGATGATAAACACTTTCCTCAAAATGCTTACACTACCGTCTGTTGATTATTTTTCCCGTGCCGCCTTCGTAGGGATGTACACTTGAACTTGATACACAATGTAAAAATTATCGTACTATAAAAATTTGACGTGTGGTTACGTTTGAGAATCCGCCACCCCTTTTTATCCCGTGGGTGGTCATACAAGTCAACTATAGGGAAACGGCAGAAAAGCTCATGGCCTCTAATGAATGGCGAAATAGCATTATCAGTTATGCCACACCTAAGTTATTGAGACTGGTGACGGGCTGCTGCTGTCTAAGCCACCACTCTGCGCCCGTCCCTTGGAGACGTCGGTCTAATATTCCCAGTAATGTCACAAGCTATCAGTGTAATTCAGACCGAAACACAGTAATGCTCGCACACTAATGCTTCACGGCAGAATAACTGGTCCGGCGGTATTATCTAACTAGACAGATTCATGAATATTCGTTCTACCAACAGTAAAAAGGTACGAAGTATCTGGTACTTTGATCGCCAATCCGCCTAGCCACCCAAGCGCGCGGGCGATTATGGCACATTCTGCTTGGTCGAACTTGGAAGACTTAAGACTTTTAACGGAATGAAAAAGAAGAAGACGAAACTGTTGTTTGCCAGACAATATTATAATGCTGTGAATCACTGCGCCAGTATAGGCACTTATTAATATCTTGCCGTATCCGATGGAAACCTAAAACATTAAGATCCCAGGTTTGTATTGTTTGGATGTATTAACACAAGAAACGACATGTATAATCGCATACACGATTCGAATATTTATGATGGACGGCTTAGTTAGTACCATGACGTTCCCATTGTTATAGTATTAATTAATTTTGGCATAAATTTAACAACACGGGTGCTGCGCACTGCGTTCGTAAATTCGTATGCCAAGAGTGTTGTAAAGTAAAAGTAAAGTTACGGCCTGTAATTTTCTCACTCCTGAGCACAGGCGTTATCCCATATTTAAAAGGGTTTTGGAGCCGGAAAGACTATTATTTCTAAGACAGGTCTTCTGACGATGTTTTCTTTTACCGCAAGCTTGTGGTAATTAAGCATTTAAAATGTTGATATCTACTCACTTTTTGGGCTGACAAAGGAGCTTACAGCCCAACACCTTATATTAATGGTCGTTGTGACCCATGGGCTATGGCATCTATCCTGGATGGTGATAGAACACTCCTGGAGAACTTGTAGTAATTGGGTCTCTCTTGCAAACTTATGAGAGAACTGAACGGTTAACTGCTTACTGGTAAATTATTATAACAATTATTTTTTCTTGACATATTACCGTTAAAGAAAATAAAAACCATATTGGGTTTTTTTTTAGGTTTTACATCCTCCTCTCCATCTTGCGGTGTCACTTAAACTGTTACTAAGGAACAAATTCTGTATGGAATTGTTGTGGAAATATGTTGTATCGATTTAGCAAGTTATTTTCTGATATAACATTCCTGATTGAATTTTCCAACTGCTTACTTCAATATTAAATTCTTGGTGCAATATATTCCCCTTATTTTATGTCTGTCTGTCTGTAGATGTAAGAAACGAATTCTGATATTTTAATGTCTTCTAATTTCAAGTTAAAGTAATTTTTGTAGTTATTACTTCCACTTGCAGGTGAAAGAATAAAATGAACTGTGTCAATTTTATAAATCTAATACATATTCATAATTTTCAAAGTTTTGAGATTAATGTAAATATAGTGGTAGCGGTACAAGAGAATCTGCCACCCCATCTCATCCCGTGGGTGTCGTAAAAGTCGACACAGGGAAAATAAAAACCAGAAGATGGGCAGCAGAATCTTCCTGAAACATCAGAATAAATAAACTGCAGTTGCCAACCCGCCTGCCAAGCGTGGCTACAATGGCAAAATCCCCCCAAAATGAGATTTACTACCACTAACTTTTGCGTCAATCTATGGAGGAGGCCAGTGTTCAGCAGTGGACTAGTGGTGGTCTGTGATGATCTTCTTAAGAAAACTTGAACACTATCTGACCAACAGACGACGTACGCTGGTGGGTTTAGAAGTACGAAATTTTACAGGTGTTCCTTACATAATGAAAGTGATATTTGAAAATTCATCCCCTAATTAATGTCTGAAGAAGCGAAAGATGTGTGTTAGGATCGTAGCAAGTGGAAAGATGTGATCTCTACTTACCACGAAGGAAAAGCGGCGTGACTATATGGATGAAAGGTACAAAAGGTAGTGTAAGATAAGGTAGGTAGGTAGGTACTTGAGGTAGTGTGCGAGATTGATGTCTGCACTAGGCAACTAACCTGTTTTTCAGATCATCAGGTGATTACAGCAAATGATCTCTTTTTGGGAAAGATACTTCTATGGCAGTGGACTATTACAGGTGATGAAATTAGTGAATCAGTAGTATTGGCACACCTCACGACCTCCCCGCACAGTGAGGGGAGTTGAAAATGACACGGGCGTGCCAAGGAAATTAATCAAATGCGACGCACGCAGAGCAGTGGACTGTATGTTGAAAATGGTGGTTCGTTGACGCGGTCGCTGTATCACAAACCAGGAAATTATTCCCGGGTTGAGCCTTCGATGTGACGAAATGAACACCCGATCTTCAGGTCGAGGAGTCTATGGCGTTGCAGGAGTTAAATGAAAGACGTATATCACTTAACATACATGGAAGTGCGATTCCCTAATAGAACTCAAAAGTTCTTATATATATATAAAAGTAACTAGTTATCCCGCAAACGATACCTATCGTACACGATAAGTTCAGAGCAAACGACACATGCAGTATCAGCCAAGTATTTGTGATACCTAATAATCTTTTTGCTACATAAATATTAATAATCCACGACTAAGCAAACGAGTACTTCGACACCGGAATCACTGGTTTTTCAAGTAAATGAAACAAAAGGTTTTTTTCATTTTGTTAAAAGAAAACTTTTCAGTTCCTAATTTTTAAACTTACTCATTTATTATACAGATATCCGTACTAATATTATACATGTAAAAGTAGCTCCTTTTTCCCTCTCCCTGTCTAGTATGTTATCGTTTCACGGCTCAATCGTTGAATCGATCTTGACGAAATCTGGCACAGATATAGCTTGCAACCTAGAGACAGACAAAGGTATCATCCCGGAAAATCAAATAATTCCTTCTCGATATTTAAAAAACCTAAATCCACGCGGACGAAGTCGCGAGCATGAGCTAGTTTACTGTAAAATTACGTAATGTCGTATTGGTTATTTATGTCACAGTGATGTCGCAATACCTGACCCTTTTAGTGGTATCTTTGATCAGGAATGTCGGTTTTATGCATATATACGTTTATATACAACCGGATAGCATACGAGTTTTAACATCTAAAAAAGCTCTAACCGGGGAGCCCTTTGAAACGGAACCAAACCTTTTCCCGAAACATTACTTGCGGGATGGAATGTAAATACATGGTGATATGAATATAAATGCTGTTTAAGTAAGCAGTATAGATGGTGGGTTCCGACGCAATAATACCGCCAAGCCAGTTTTATGTTGTTGCCGTTTGCTATCTGCATGGGACCCTAGCACGCCTGCCTTTACTGTCTTTGTAACGACTGTTTGCTGGAAACACATCTTGTAGCAACTCTAATTAAAAATATTTTAAATTACACTAAAACAATCAGAATTAGATTAATATTAGTTATTATTTTTTGCTTATATTATGTGTTAGCTACGAACGAACAACGAAGCTTTTTATGTATAATTATATTTTTATGTATAGAAAGGCATCGATTGAACATAATCAGCACGATGTAGGGCATTGGAGCTATTCTTTAAGTTTCTCATGTAATCACATAGATGTCACCACAAGTACCTAAATACACTGAAATATCCGATAAAAAAAATCACTTAAAATACTTCAATGTCACCCCATAAATAGTTTACCGCTAGACTACCGATAGACCCCTCTTAATGTGGGATATTTCTCTTAATCGCTACACTTCTTAGTTGATTCGCATCTAAGACGCTGCTTCACGTTCATGTTGTATTTTAAGAGATAAAGTGTTCTAGTGGTTAGAGTACCTGACTACGATGCCACGGATCCTACCTGAAAACATAAATAGATGGTTTTCGGGTCTAGGTTGTGTTGTAATTATCCTTGTGTCTCTGACACTGCATCCTAGCTTAACTCAGATTTTATCGCATGAGCGTTACATCTGGCAAGGGTAGCTTGGGACGTGTGAGTGAGTATTCGGGAATGTGACGAAACGAGCAAAACGTGTAAAAGCTTATAATAAGTGCAACGTCTACCCATAACAAATACTGTGTCACCCAGAATAATTCTGTGTGACACCACACTGCGCCCGTCACCCTAAGTCATCAGTTCTTAAGTCTCATATGCGCAGTGATTACACTAGCTCTTAGTGCGTATCAAACCGAAACAGTGTAATGTTTGCACACTACTGCTTCACGGCAGTATAACTGGCCTGGGGTGGTAACTACTTAGACGGATTCCTGCATAGGAATCCTACCACCAGTGTTTGCGCGGACATTTGTGGCGTGTATTCAGCCATCTGACTTTTTTAACAATTTCTACTCGACCTAGAGATGAGAATATAATTTTCATATATTGCCAATGTACGGTACTACTTATTTATATATATTATGGAAATTGTAATTAAAACTTTGGACACCTTTTGGCATTTAAGTTAATACCAATATAGTGTAATAAATGTTTTACTCAAATTTTACCATAGTAAAATAAAATATAAATGAGATAATGAGTGTGGGTTACTTTTGCATTGTAATATTTTTAAATATGCTTTACAGTATTCTAATATTTTGCTCTGAATTAAATTATTTAATACTAATAGTAAATACATTTATCACGATAAGAATTTCAATTGTCTGCTCACAGCATATTATTATTTGACGTAGCTGGTTAGAGCGTGGCCACTTTAAACTAAATAATTACCGTGTTTCATATAAAACTTATTTTAAAAAAATACTTCCCTGCTACTCATAGTTCGCATTTTTCCCTTACTAGACATACTCGTAGGAAACTAACTTTTCCGCCACGGTTTTCGCAACATAATGCCGCGCAAAACTCACGTACGGAAAAAGAGGGGAAGCATGGTGAATATGCATATTGTCTGCCGCGAGGAGTCGTAAGAGCACTCTACCCGCCGCGACGGTAACAATAGGCCAAGTGTAATTTCAAGTTTTTATAGCTTTATTGTTAGTGCATATACGAGTATGTATCATTCGAGATTTAAGTACTTCTTAAATTGAACACAACATTGAATTTTTTTTTTTCTAATTAAAAAGGGAAGAATAATGTAATGCAATACACATATATATATATATATATATATATATATCCATTTTCTTTTAGGAAAAACGTGACGAGTCGAGCAATGCCGGCTGGAAAATAGA
Organism: Luehdorfia chinensis; assembly: GCA_019845155.1. Classification (NCBI taxonomy): domain Eukaryota; kingdom Metazoa; phylum Arthropoda; class Insecta; order Lepidoptera; family Papilionidae; genus Luehdorfia; species Luehdorfia chinensis. The sequence goes on from JAHVAK010000022.1 coordinate 633,766, forward strand.
TCATGATAAAACTACACTACATAAAAATGCAAAATAAGCATTTTTTGTTCCAAATATATATGTATATAAAATCAAGCAATATGCTTTCAGATTGAATAAAACAAGTATTATAAAATTATGAATTACGATCTTTATTTTTTCATTTTCTAATTTGGTTGAACTGTCAGTTTTAACAATGTTGTGCGTTGTATCGACATCAATTGTCAGCCAGAAATAAGAAATACCAGTTCAGTTTCAAGAAGAAGAGGAGGAAGATCAGAGGAAGAGTGAATAGGCTTTTTCTAAGCAAGTGTTCCTAACATAAAATATAGTTAATAGAATCAGGCTTTACTTTGCGGAAATCCATTATAATGAAGAAAAGTAAGTTACTTTGCTAAGATCCGCATGCAAAATATAAAAATGGTGTATATTACCTAGTTTTTTGAAGTGCACCACCCGCCCTCCCTCAGTAGCGTGCACAAGCAAACTAAGTGACCGCGCCGCTCACTCGGCGGCCGTCTGTCGTAGAGTCTATTACGCTTGATAATGCCTCGTTTTGGGGCGAAACACGTGTCGTGTTCTCGTATATTATCTAGTGGTGGTATTGTAGTGGTTGGTGGAGGGTACCTGGTGGCGGTTCCTGGTGGCGGTGTTAGTTAGCTTGTGCACGCTACTGAGGGAGGGCGGGTGGTGCACTTAAAAAAACTAGGTAATATACACCATTTTTATATTTTGCATGCGGATCTTAGCAAAGTAACTTACTTTTCTTCATCCTAACATAAAAAACTATATCATCACTTACCATCAGGTGGGATCGTAGTTAAACACTAGCTTATAAGTTAAAAAAAGTACAACAATCGTGTTTTAAAAAGGATTAGTTTTAGATTAGCATTCGTAATGTTGACAAAATTTTTATCTTAACACAACATACAATTAATACAATTCACAAATTAGAAATAATCAAAGATTCTGGAATTTATCTGAAATTTGTATGGTCATAAATCCTAAAGAGTAATATTTTTCGACAAATTTTCGTATGAATTTACCATACCTTATCGTTTATAAGAGCCACCTGGCCCAAACCTACTAAATCTCTTTGCTTGAATTTACAGTGAAATAAATCATACAAGGGAGACACCTGGTCAACTTCATTCTTTGGAGTAAAACTTTTAGAACTTGAATAAGCATAATCGAAGCGAGTTTATTTTCTTGCTCCAGATAGCATTTCATATCGTTCAGACATCACATCATAGTGATAAGTGATATTGTAATTGTACCACATATTATAACTTGAAAATACAAATGAATGCATTAGGTAGTAAAGTAGTACTAAAATATATAGTAAGTAAAAAACAATCGTAGAAGAAAGTGAAGAGATGAGCAAATCGTTCACCTGATGTTAAGTGCAAGGTCTACTAACAAATACTGTGTCACCCAGAACATTACTGTGTGGTACTACACCGGACACATCACCCTGAGGCATGAGTTATTAAGTCTCATATGACCAGTAATTACACTAACTCACAGTGCCTTTCAGACCGAAACACATTAATATTATTACACTACTGCTTAACAGCAGAGCAACTGGCACTGCTATTGTGCCTACCTAGTTATACAGTATTGAAAAAAAAAACTTTGCTGAACCGATGTACATTTTAACGTTCAGAAGAGGTTCAATAAAGCTCAAAGTTAATAAAAATATTTACTTTAAGTTATTTATTTATTATTTATTGTTGACACCTTAATCTAAGGGATGCAATGGGTGGGCTTAATGCCTTGTGGCATTCTCTGCCAGACAACCCAACGAGTATGTCTCAAAATAAAAAATTTATATACATGCTAATTCGACATTGACAGAGAAGCAATAAAACCATATTTTATTTTAGGAACACGAGATTTTTTAATTTTTTATTATTAATTATTTGTGGAAATAGTATTTCTCTTAAATCTTGGAACAACATTCGTAAACAGAGAAAAATAATGCATTCCATAGAAGTAGTAGATACATATCTTATAGCCCGTGAAATAATGCTTGCATTTCCTGACGGAGCATTGTAGTTCTGCAAAACAGGGTAAGATTTCCGGTTTTGTATACACGTTTAATGTAAGTACTGTTGTAATTTATGCGATTAAATGCGCTATCAAAAGAAGCTGAGCGCTTTTCCTTTACAAAATAGGGCATTGTTACGTAAGAAAACAGCTTGTTGTAAATGTTTTATAGTATTAGATTTTTAGCTTGCTATGTTTTAAAGGAGCTTTTTTTCGAAAATAAAGCAGATACGAAATTAATTAATACTAATTTTTTTTAATATCAAAAATGTAGTTATTTCTGTGTTCACGAAGATGAAAAACTGAAACTAGTTATATATAAAAACGACAAAGAAGCGATTCCCTGTTATTGTTATTGGTTCTTCTCTATACAGGTTTAATCAGGAAGTAGTCGGCGTTGTTTAAAAATAAAAAAATGTCTTAAAAATTAAATATTTTAGACAAAAGCCGTAGTAGCTCAGAGACCGGACCCTCGCCATTGATTTTATAGTACACGAGTGACTTGAGTTCGGTAACCGGTGCCGACACCTCTGCAGTTGTTCTTTAATTGCTGATTTACCAAGTTGAGCACTTGGTAAAGGAAAAAATCGTAGGGAACATTAATGTTGAGAAATAAAAATATTTCGAAGACAAGTGAAGTCCGCCAACCAGTCCTGGAGCAGCGTGGCAGGCTCTTCCCAGATCTAAAGTCCTTTCATAAATCTAAGTTAATATTAGATATCTATTTTTTATTTCAGTAGGAGTGTTTAACGACCACACAGTATACCTGATGACAGCAGCCTATGCAGTAGCCTATGTGACGAAAACATATCTACCTCGCTCCAGCTATCTTCAGTAAAGAATCAAGAAGCATTGTCACCCCTGATGACTTTGATGGAATAAGTTTGTGCTAGTTACACAATAAGAAACACACTTCTACATTATAGAGGTGTTCTTTAAAAGCGTGGTGCCTCCCCAGTCGAATATTGTGGCCTGCGAAGGGTAATCTGTAAACATTTTAAACGATGTGGGCAACTTACGTAACGTTATTATCATGTATGGAATGGGGATAACAGAATTATAACAATGCTGTAACCTACAACAAGAGCTTAATTTACAGTGTAGGTGTCATGTTTCATTTTACTTGGCACATGAATGAAATTTAAATTACTATTCATAAACGCATATAGAAATATCATATACAAAATAATGTTCGAAAATTTAATTTACACAATTTTGGATAAAGGGTATATAAAAGAAATCGTAAAACGTAAAGCGAGAAAAAATATTTACTACACAAATGATTGCTGTTGTTGTCTCGTGATTTGAGAACAATAGACTGATCACGATCTTGAAATTTTGTACCAGGCAACTAAAGCTGCCTTTATTAAAAAAATGTTTGCTATTGGGGGACTGACAGGAGGCAGAGCTTACCTTAAAATCCCCTCTTTTGTAGCATTTTTATAATTTTCCACTGCATATGGCTTATACAATGCAAAACACTTCAAAATTATCGTAAATAAGTTTCATTCAGGTCACCCTAGGCCTAAACATTACATGTTCTAAAGAAATATGTGGAGCGTAATTAAAGTTACAAGAGAGTACTTAGAACAAAGTATTACTTTAACAAAATTGTTTGTCCACGCAATACAGTGTTAGTAAAGGTTTACCACAAGCGTTTTGCAAAATAAAACTTGGTTAAATATACAATAAAAGAGGTCAACAACTAAATTATTATACAGAAACTATGCATGTTTGTGTTAAGAGATTTTTTATTTTCTGTAATGTAGATTCGAGTGCTTGAAGATTCGTGTGCGATTACAAATATTACTACTTAGTTCACAAAAATAAATGGACAGATTAAATATTATGAATTGCTTAAAAATTGTAAGAAGGCTATTTTATAATTAACAATGATATTACGTTGAAACAATTATTATAATTTTCATTATCAAATTATAATTATATTATAATATAAAGCAGTAAGTATATAATAATATAATTATAATTAACTATTAAATAATAAATAAATATTTGACGAAACACAACTATTTAGTTTTTATTAAGATATGTGACTTATCTAAATGAAAACTTACAAGATTAAAAATAATTAGAAACTTAGAAGAAATCTAATATACTTACTGATCGAAAAATCACATCCTACACGTTCAGAACAACTTTCTTCTTCTAACAAGCGGCAGATACCGCTTTGATTGAAATGTACCAGGAGAACATAACATGCAGAATGTTCAAACATTGTCAACAACGATTTCCATAACTCACAAATGCATATCGTTTCATATCGTCTCTCAAGTTTTCGCTAATGAAATAAACTTTTCAGGTAGAGCGGAGAAAGCAACGTATTAATATTCATGGAGCACGCTGTCCCGGCTCTTGTAAATGTTTTATTCGTTAACGAGTCTTCCGGATTAGGGTAATCATGTCACGTCGTGTGTTAGGCGAAGCCTTCACAATTAATACGCCACGTAATCAATTTCGGATAGGTTACCGCCGAATTTAATTTTAGTATTTACTTTTGTGGTGACATCTATCTGATCAGTTTAGAAGCAAAATAATACATATATATTGCTGGTAAAAGGATTCCTATGCAGGACTCCGTTTAGGTAGGTACAACCGCAGAGCCAGTTATTCGACTGTGAAAGACATTGACAGCTGACAGCTAGTGTAAATACTGGGCATATGAGATTTAAGAACTGATATCTCACGGGAACGGGCTCTATGTGGAGCCACACAAATATTTTCTGGGTGACACAACATTTGTTTTGGGCATACGTTGCACTTACCATCAGCTGAACGTAGCGTTCGTCTCGTCTCTTACTCCTATAAAAAAATCATTCTGCACTATAACAGTGTCATAGATGTGAGCAATTTATAGAAAGTTGAAAAGATTACTAGAGACAGGAGTAGAGGTCCATTCTAGATGAGACAATTATATTGATCATAAAATTTCTTCATAATCACCTTGATGGTGTAGTGGTGGAATGCCAACCACAGTCCACCACTGCGCATTTCTTAAATGCCTCTGGTATTGCGGATCTTCGTGGGTGGCGGATATCATCTACCATTAAGTGAAGTGCTTGCTCGTTTATTTTCCTCATATAAAAAAAACCGGCCAAGTGTGTGTCGGACCACGCACAGTGAGTTCCACAGTGGGATATAGTGTGTAATCGAAACTAACCCATATTACAAAAACTGCACGACTTATCTTATCCAAACCAATTTCGTTTAAAGTTTTTTAAAATTTTCTCCTCTTTCATTTTTTTTCAGAATTTTCGACCTTTTAGTCGAAAAGTCAGAGTACACACTCAAAGAGCATATCTCAGTAACTATTGGCTTAAATAAAATAGTTAATTTAAAACTTCTCCATAATTTTTCAAAACCTATCTAACGAAGCCTCGGCCGCTTATGTATAGTATAGTGTGTGATATCACTGCACCATTCTATAGCGGTTCATCAAAAACACCTTTCTTCAAATCCTTTTTATTGGATAACGAACGAAACGTTCACCTGATGGTAAGTGCAACGTCTGCCCATAACAAATGCTGTGTCACCTAGAACATTTCTATGTGGCACCACACTGCTACCGTTACCCTGAGCCATTAGTTCTTAAGTCTTAATGCCCTTCAGACCGAAACAATAATGTTTGCACACTACTGGGGTGGTACCTACCTCCTGCACAGGAATCCTACCACCAGTAAAATTTATTCTATATAGTGCCAATAGACTCCAACCAAAATGCCTGAAACATACGGACAGGCGAACAGAACAAAATAATAGGGTATTCGTTTTTACTACGAAACTCTAAAAAGACCAGCCAAGTCTGGCCGGATAGCTACCCTTTTCCTTCGGCACTTCATATGCAAAACTTTATTACGCAATTTAATTTGGTATTCAGTAAAAATATTTGCCTGTTAACATTCCTTATACATATTCTTTTATTAACATATTCTTTAATTATTGACGACCGCGTGGCCTAGTGGTCAGAGTACCTGACTTCTAAGCCGCGGGTCCTGGGTTCGAATCCCAGCCGGAGCCAATCATTTGTGCTAAAACATAAATTGTTGGTTTTCGGGTCTGTTTGTGTTGTGTTTGTCCCCGTGTTTCTGACACTGCATCCTAGCCTACCTCTGATCTTATCGCATCAGCGTTACATCGGTCGCGTGTAGGTTGAGACGAGTGAGTGCCTCTGTGTTTGCGCGTACACTTGTGGCCTATAATAACTCCTGCGCAGTTGATGGCTCTCGACAGTAGTCGGAAGTTGTCGCCGTGGTCGAAATCGGCTAGGAGAACATCATCTTTTATTAAATTTATAAAGCATATTTCTGGAGCGACGCCAGTCTGACGCGATATCATTACCATTATCATCTGGAAGCCGATGTTGATGGCTCCTACTGAAGTTGGTCACCGCATGTCATAGTAGTTGTTCAAATCCAAGCCGTCGTCAAAATAGGTGTCAAATACAATTTTTTGGTTTCCAGGTTTAGTTGTGTGTCTCTGACACTGTATCCTTACTTACCTATAATCACATGAGCGTAACTTAAGACACTATTAGGTTAGAACGATCCAGTGCATCAGTGTTCGTGCGTGCATTTATGGATTCCGATAGTATTTGACGGAGTACTCGGTAATTTGTTGTCGTATTTGAAAAGCGGCCAGAATGAGATCATCAATGAAGACCCAAAACTGTCCTAATTAGAAAAAAATAGTAGCGTGTGGTAGCGGCTTAAGAGAATCTATCACCCCATCCCATACCGTGGGTGTCGTAAAAGTCGACGGTGGGAAATCAAAACCCAGGAGATGGGAAGCAGCATCTTTCTGAAGTATCTGAATAAATAAACGACGGTTGCCAACCCGCCTGCCAAGCGTGGCAACTATGGCAAAATCCCTCCAATATGAGAGCTACAAACTTTTGTGGCTATCTATGTGGGAGGCCTATGTTCAGCAGTGGACTTGTGATAGGCTGAAACGACGACGACGACGTATGGCCACCGTCGGCAAAAGGATTAGCGACCGCAGATTTTTGTATGTAGGAGAATGAGACGAGACGAAAAAGACTTCCACCAGGTGGTAAGTGCAATTGCCCATAGAAAATTTTGTGTCCATCCAAACCAACACAAAATTCTGCACACACAAATTTTCTTTGCATCACACTGCGGTTGTCCCACTGAGACATCAGTTCTCTAGTCTCTAATTCCTAGTAATTACACCAGCTCTCAGTGCCCTTCATATCGAAACGGAGTACTGTTTGCACAGTACTGCTTCACGGCAGAATAAAAAATGGCCTTGCGGTTGTGTCGACCTAGATGGATAATTGGAGAATAAAATAGTAAACATTTATTTAGAACCATTCACTCGCCTTAGATATCTATGATGAACATAGAAAGTACCACCTCTATTTATCTTTAAAATAAAATCAGTTTTGTTTTCCCGGAAATGTATATAATAACTGAAATGAAAAAATTAACAGACAAGATTAGCGTCATTTGCACACTATAACTGGCATCGGAAACTTTTAGAAGTACGTTACAAAACATAAATTTCACATGCACAATACAACTACTTCGGTTGGGATTCGAACCCAGGAGCCGCGGCGTCGAATACTCTGACTACTAGGCCCCCCAGTCGTCAAACACAAGATAAGAGCAACGCCTTTAATACTACTAATTAAAGTACACGTCCTGCGACTCTCATTAACGAAAACACATTCCTATTATCTCAAAATGCCTTTTATTTGTGTTTAATTTGCGTATTATTCCGCCTCAGACTTAACGGGTACAAGGATTATCTGCAACAGACGTCTCGACAGTATCGTCAGCGACTGTAGGCTTAAATTTTCATTATGTTTATTGGATAATTCGCTTCAAAAGCGGCGTGAGGCACAGAGATAGAGAGGATTGTCAATGCAACACTGAGCATTCCGTTGACGCGTCTACTTTCTAGATTTCCCTTTATTATCGCCACAGATAATATAGAACAGATAATTTAACATATTTAAAATACCAGTATGTGAAATAAATAATATAAAAATTGTTTAAGCTAGCACGCAACTAAATATAGACATGTTACGCCTTTTATATAATTTTCATTACTGATGAATTTCTCTACTAATACAATAAGTCGCAAACATACTGTATGATTTATCAGTAACTAGCGACCTGCTCCGACTTCGCAAGGGTGCAATTTACTTATGACGACAATGAGAAGTGAGCTTAGCAAAAAGATAATTAAGTACTGAAAACATATGACGACAGAACCGTCAAACTGAACGTCACTTTTTTATTGATATTTTATTACAAAAACACCATCCCAATTTCCGACTTTTTCGGTGGATTTTCGAAAAATATTTTGTTTCTTTCAAATCTTGTCCTGGCAATCACGAATACAACAAAAAATAAATCAACCAAATCGACCAATTTTTTTTTATACATACATAAGATCACGACTGTATCCCATAAGGGGTAGTCAGAGACTGGACACTCACTGCAAAAACAGATGACTGCTACAATCCACGTTTCATCCAAAACAATATAATGCACTTGGTGTGATAGGTGGTGAACCCATCGCCACTATGCGCTGTTGGGTGCACAGTGCAGTTTAATTCCTTACTCGCCTTATACGAGATCCATTGGATGAGATGAAGTGGTAGTATTTCTTTTAACGAGCCGCCACCACACCTCACGTGTCTCATTGTGACTCAGGTACTAGTTGTTTGAACACGTTTGATTTCTAATACACAAAATGGTTCGAGTCCTGAGTAATTTAAGAATGTAAATGTTAAATAAGATTAGCTCAACAGTAAAGAACCTAACGTGATGAATCTGCATGTCCGAAAATAATATTATTCAAGGGTATATTAAGTCCGTCAACCCACAGTGGGACAGACCGTCGGATTAAGCTACCCTCTTATAATGGAAGTAGGGCACACATAAATACGAAACATAATGTATAATATACTTAATATTACATTAGTCCGATGATTGGTTATTGATTACTTTTAGGTTGAACTATACGAGTATAAATTGATTGCATTATTTGTATTTTATGAGCGTTGCATATCTAATTTTTTAAGCGAAGTGAAGTTTATTAGTAAACTTCACGTATGTGTACATTTAAAAATTTTGGGATAAAAATCATTAAGAGAGGCTAAAGCAAAGTAACCAAATACATTTATATCATTTTTAGAAAAGTCTGTCTGTCTGTCGGTTTGTTTGTGAACGCATCGCGCCTAAAGTACTAAACTTTATTGAATGGTGGCGATGATCTATCTATATGATCTATATGATCTATATGAATCTAAGAAATGGTAATAAAATATTTAAAATATACTTCTATAGTATTAAACTAGCACCTGAACCTAAAACACAGCAAATGAAAAAAAAATATAGTTTCTTACAAAGTTTCTTCGAGTCTTTCGAAAAAAGTACAATATTTAATTACTTATTTTCGCCATCAAAGTTAATTATCGCGTTGTTGTGCAAATGACCGTATATGACTAAGAGATACACTTTTAAAATATTTTCAACTGGCCCGCGAGTTCAGCTATACTATGAAGTTCTATTTACGTATATAAGTTTCGGTTAAACCAAATCTGGCTGGGCCCGCGAGCACAGCTATCCGAATCCGGTGTAAGCCACAACGGCTAACGGCAAAAACATCACCGAAATTATATCAAATATTTGTTGTTAAGTCTGTAAGTGCTGAATTCTACACGATATATATATATATATATCTTAAAACTCTGTATGTGATTGATCGAATAGTCTGGATAAAAGTTCTACGAGTATTTAACTCATAGCAATTTGCACAAACTAAGGGACTTTATCGTGATTTTTTTTTTATTTTGTTTATTTATTTAATAATTGTAGCGTTGACACCACACGGCACAGACAGAACAGAAGTATAGATTTTATAATTAATGATTCCTTTGCTGAGTATAGCCGTCTGATGGCGGCTTAAGAAAATAAACGCCAAAATGAGTGCTACAAACTAGTGGCAATCTATGGAGGAGGCCTATGTCAGCAGTGGAATATTGATAGGCGGAAATGATGATGATGATGATGACTTCCTGTTCTAAAATCTAAATCTATTCTTGTTTATACTACATAAAAAACTTGTAGTAATATTAAAATTATGCTGCTACATTTTTGCAAAAGAAGAATACTGGAGCGGATGTTGTTCAATAAATTAATGTCAACAGACATTTAAATACAGCAAATGATAAATCTCTCTAAGCAGTCATGGGGTCGCAGATGGCCCGGTTATTTTAGTAAATGAAGCCTGAATTTAAACGTTGGGTGTGACGAACATTTTATTCAGTCACTGGTAGTACTACTGCGATGTTTATTTTAGCCTATAAAGTAAATAGTTGTAAATAACTCAAACACTTTTTAATGTTTTTTTTTTATTGTATAAGGTGACGAAACGAGCAAAACGTTCACCTGTTGGTAAGTGAAACGTCTGCCCACGCCGACATCACACTGCGCCCGTCACCCTGAGATATCAGTTCTTAAGTCTTAAATGCCCAGTGATTACGCTAGCTCACAGTGCCCTTCGAACCGAAACACAGTAATGCTTGCACACTACTGCTTCACGGCAAAATAACTGGCCCTGGAGTGGTACCTACCTAGACGGATTCCTGCATAGGAATCCTACCACCACGTAACCACCACGTGTTTCTAAAATTTATACAAACTAATGCAATGAATCCTCATACAAGCATAGATACCAACCAGGACCCAATCCGGGGACATGAATGAAGGTTGCGAAGAAAGTGGTATTAGTATAATAGCTTGGTTTTATAAATAAAATTATATTTAGAAAAAATAATTTACAGAACTAATTTATAAAATTATTTATAGAACGCGAACGGTGATACGGCGAGGAGAAAGCTGAAAGGCTGAGTTAAGGCGTGGTAGTTGGTCAGCTGTGCCACCTTTTTAATATTTGTTGGAGGAGGGGCAACGTACCAGGAGACTGGTGCAAGGCCGTTTTCATACCGCCTTAAAAAGGAAAAGGGTCGCAGCAACTACAAAAACTACTAGGCATTCGCTTGCACAGCATCGTTGGCAAACTGTACGAAAAGGTTTTGATAAGGAGAGTGATTAATGATACTGAAGAGAAGATATGGGCTGTACACGCGGAATTACAGAAGAAAAATGGGATGAATGGATCAGCTTTTTTCCTTACGAAGCCACAGCAAATCAAAAATATTGGCTCAAACTTAAAAGGTATATCGAGCATTTGTAGATTTGGAAAAGACCTATGACAGCGTAGTGAGGAATAAATAGTGGTCGATATTGTCTACGTATGGGGTAAACGGCAGTTTGATGAAAACACTGAACTCAATCTTAAAAGATAATATTAAGGATTCCAGTGCTTATGTCAGGGTAATCGGGATAGGCTTAACATCTAAAAATGTATAAAATGGGGATGTGTAGCTTCACCGGGGTCAACCACCAGTTAAATATGATTAACAACATGTTGTTCTCGGTGATACAGCACCTGTTACGGGCAGACGTTGCACTTACCATCAGGTGGAACGTTTTGCTCGTTACGTCACTTAACCCAATAAAAATAAATGACAATTTAAAATCTTATTCTATATAATATTATACAGTATATAGAAAAATATTAAGAATGAATAATGTGACCGCCAAATTACTCATTTACGCTGATAATCACACAATAACCTTAGTTGTGAGATATAGTTTATTAGATTATAAAATAATTACAGTGCTGCACAAACACAGGCACTGACTCGTTTTTCCCTTCTCGAACTAGCTGTAATCTATATGAGTACATGGCACATATCGAATGAAGGTTAAAGTGCAGTGTTGATCATCATCATCTTTTCAGCCTATCACTAGTCCACTGCTGTACATGGGCCTCCCCCGTAGATTGGCACAATAGCTTGTAGCTCTCATTTTGGTTGGATTTTGCCATAGTTGCCACGCTTGGCAGGCGAGCTGGCAACCGCAGATTATTTATTCAGATGTTCCAGCAATATGCTGCTGTGCGTGTTCTGGTTTTAATTTTTCCTGCTGTCGACTTTTACGGCAGCCACGAAATGAAATGGGGGGGGGGAGGGGTAGATTCTCTTATCCTGCCACCACACGGCGCAAGTGCTGTGTTATAGACACTATTTTAACCGTAATAGTATGAAACCCTACAGTCGTAGTTTTAAAGAATATATCGATGATATACAGTTATTCTTGTCTATACTTTGTCTTATTGCTTCGAGATTTTAATGGATAGAGTGAAGTGCAACGTCTACCCATAACAAATGCCATGTCACGCAGAACATTTCTGTGTGACACTACACTGCGCCCGTCACTCTGAGACACAGTTCTAAAGGCTCATGTGCCCAGTGATTACGCTAGCTCACAGTGCTCTTTAAACCGAAACACAGTAATGTTTGCACACTACTGCTTGACGGCAGAATGACTGGCCCTGGGATGGTACCTACCTAGACGGATACCTGCACAGGAATCCTACCACCAGTAAATAATTTTCTTTATTTATTACATGCCAAAGTTTTAATAGGTACACAGGTCTGTGCATAACCATGATCAGTCCCTACCAACTCCAAGGTCAAAAACTACAGTTTCGAGCATATGTAGCGGTTCTTGACATTATTTTATGTTAACAAAGTTGAAATGAGTACTTTTAATTGACAAATTGTACTAACAGACTTTAAATATATAGCAGATACTCGAATACCGCATCCAATTTTCTTTGATTTCAATACTCTGTCCGTATGCGACGCGACTGCCCATCTGTCACCGTAAACCGGGACACAGTAAATTACGCGCCTTCATCATCCCGCGGGACAGTGATCTGGAGGGAAGCCTCCGTGACCTGAGTTACGTAAAAAGGTTTCAGTGGCTTTTATTTACCGCTTTGTGTAATGGTGTGAAGCTTCAGGCGTTCTTTTAAAGATAATTTTCATCTTTTACATGAAAATTGGTTCCTTATATACATTTTAATAAAATCGAAATTAATAGAATCAGGCACTACTTAGCGGAAATCCAATATACTTACTTACAATCGCGCCTATTTCCTATATAAGGGCTAGGCAGAGACCATACACATTTCGCCCACTTTTCGCCCTCGTGAGAAACGAGACGTGACGGGTAGCGGTGTGAGCTTATTTACTCACGCTACTGTGGGAAGGCAGGCGATGCTCTTCAGTACTTGGTAATACACCATTTCATATTTTGCGCAATGTAACGTTACTGACAAAATTACAAATATCTCGGAATTTTGATAAGTAAATGGTTAGTTAATTTATTCTTCAACTGGGGAGACAAAAGACAAGATGAAGAGGGAGGTAACTTCACCATGAGCACAAACCAAAATGTAGATTGTTTGCTTTAGCAAAACTGTTAGAAAAAAAACCTCAAAAATGCGATATAAAAAATTAATTTCTAGGTTTATATTTGCATCAAGCTTCTAAGGTATCTTTCAAAAACTTTCCTGTATACTTTCTCGATTAATTTTGTTAGAGTGCTTACAAGTAACTTGTCCGACAGCGGCGTGAAGTTTATGTATAAACTCGATAATTCTAGGGCTAGAGCGCTTATAAGTATTTCGTGCAACAGCATATATAACAATTCTAAAAAGTTAGAATTTTATACAAGTAGCTGAGGAGTACCACCCGTCCGACATTCCCTAATATGCGTGCTACGTTAGTTAGACGCCTGGTGCTGGCATCTCTGAAATAGACCCACTAGTGGTCAGAGTACCTGACTTCTGCGCCGCGGGTCCTAGGTTCGTATCCCGACCGAAGCCACCAGCATTTGTGCAAAAATACAAATTGTTGATTTTTGAATCCGGTCGTGTTGTGCATGTGAAATGTTTGTTTTACATGCACAACACCTGAAAAAATAAACTGTGGTTGCCAACCCGCCTGCCATGTGTGGCAACTATGGCAAAATCCCCCCAAAATGAGAGCTACAAACTTTTATAGCAATCTATGGGGAGGCCTTTGTAGCAGTGGACTACTACTAGTTAAAGGCCGAAATGATGATGATGATAATGATTAAAGGCTATCCATATGCTACCTTAGTCGCTTCTTACGACTACATATTACATCTACATACTACATATATACTGTACATAAAGTAAGGTTATCATATTATATAGTATTATAGTCTTTCCCCGCTAATATCTACACACGTTGAAAAAAAGTACGTCTCATCATTCGATCCCATAAGCGTCGTTATTCCACTTCTTCGTGCCATATCTCTTCAACTTTACGAAACGGCAATTGTCGTCGGTTCACTGCCCCCGAGAGTCTACTGTCCCTCCAATCCCTATTGCACTGAGGACTTTTAAATAGAGTTTGTTTTCTTAATTTTACGAGTTTCTTTTGTTTTTGTCTCCTTTTTTTAGATGTCGTCAAACAAAAGATTAAGAACTTGTTCAACAATTACTTAAACAGTTAAATAAATCTTTTTTTAATTGTTATTTTGCAGCCCTTCTTTTCTAAATTTACCATATAATTTTCTTTTTTTCTCTTTTCTAGAATAATAATATTTAAGTCATTTAAACTGTGTAAGCTTTAAATTTGTTTTCCGCCGTTTCTAAATAAGGTTTCTCTGATCGAAACATGTACTCGTACATGCGAAAAAATAACAAAAATATTATCTAATTAGTCACTTTTAGCCTATTATTTTAATTATAACACATTATATCCAAAGAAACGGAGTATTCTTTAAACTATTAAAGTATGCTTTACCATTTATTACATGTGTTAATAATTGACAACTTAGGCGATGGTATTACAGATACCCCACAAGACTGCTATCCGAAATATTAGGTTACTGCAAATGTTACCATCAATACTTGATAGTCTCGTGACTTTATATCCGTAAGTAGTATGTAGTTATGAATGTCCGTACTTACATAAACACTTGTATAATGATTACAACCCTTGTAGTAAATATATACTGTTCGCCAAAACAAATAAATGCAACACGTCACTCGTAACGTGTTACATAAGGATGTAAATTCAGCTGAAACATTTAGACCACGTCGCAACCCTCCGGGCTGGGGACAGTGTCGGATCCCCCTTTGGCGATGTGTTTGGAATGCGTTAAATACGGGACTCGTATCAGGTTGTTTGTCTGCTAAATTTGATAGTCAAAATTCTGTTTGTCTGTTTTCTTTCTAAAACAGATTTAGTGAGGTCTTTTGACTTAATATAATGTAACCTTAGTCTGTCCCTTTAAAAACTAAAGATATACTATTTGGCTTTATCAACTATATGGCTTATGACGTCAATTTGTTAAAATAATTCACTTTAAGAACAATAATACAGTTCAGATATATAACTATATATTTACGAGTAGTAATAACTATAAGTTAGTAAAAACTTATGAGATTTGGGCCCATTTGTCCTTAACAGATATTCATTTCAAAATAAAGTAATCCGTAAACTTTCTGAATAGGTGTATAGGTAATTAACATTTATCTATCTGTATGTATCTGTGCACATTAAATGTATTCGGCACATGCACACACACACACACACACACACACACACAAACACGCGCGCACGCACACACACACAGAGAGAGAGAGACACCCGCGCACACACACACACACACACACACACACACACGCGCGCCCATACAGGCACGTATACACACGTGCACACAATTAGTAACGCGTCTAATAATACTACGAGTATTTATTTTTGGGAAGCTGTTGGTTTCGACAAATTGATAAATAAATTTTTAGCGTATTAACTAAGAAGAGAGAATAATTCAGAGGTTGAACTGTCCGAACCTTTCTCTAGAAATTGGTATCATCGGAAATCGCATTATTCATATTTATTTTGTAAGGTATGTTTTTATTTCAAGTGATTATAGCTAATATTATAACTATAATGAAGAGCTGTCGGTGCCTTAGTTCACACTTTTTAGGGTTTTACACCTGGTGTTATCGTGAACTAAGATCTTATAGAAAGAAAATAAACACATTAAACCAAAATTTTACTCAATCCGAAGCAAATGTAAGCACCTTTAAACCCAATCCAATTTGTTTGGACGACAGTAGCGTAATCACAATGATGTTGACAAATAGACTAGCCGGTCTGTTCCGCCTTTTCAATGTTCATTCGATCTTATTCTGATGACAATGGGCGATACAATAATTCAGTTTTTACTGTAAAAGAACAACAATTGAGCGATAAATTATATGTGCTGTAGTCTATGTATCACTATGTAAGGCTATTGAAAATTTCGTACATAGAACCACCAAGTTAAGTAGTTCTAATAAAATGTTTATATTATTGATAAAATGTATAATGTAATTTATCGTGTATATTCAAGCAAGGAGATTATGGTACGTAAACAATACTACCAGTGGAAGCGTTCTTTAATTATTACACAACATTTTACAAACAACATAGTTTTGTTAACGTTCGTCCGCGTGGGTACAGGTTTTTTTCCCGTAGGAACTATTTGTTTTTCCGGGGTAAAAGTATCTTATGACCGTCTCTGGGATGCAAGCTATCTCTGTGCCAAATTTCGTCAAGATCGGTCGGCGATTGAGCCGTGAAAAGGTAAGAAAGTAAGTTTGTTTACTTTTAAACTACTCACAAAATTATACAATTCTAATTAACTTTAGAACCAATCAGTTTGCCGAATCTGTATATTAATGTTGATGATGATGATGAACCAATGCATAAATATATACAAAACAAACGTGGAACAAGTTAGTTTCGTTTATTTCCAAAAGCATACAAAGAGCTTTCTGTCAAAAAAACTAAAAACATGTTAACAGAATTGTATCGGAAACATTCGAAACGTTATTCCATGTGCGCACCCAACACGATATTTCCATTAGACCTTGCGATACGACGGTAAGTTTTTCTCAACCCATTCTGATTTTCAACAATCTCATCAAATCGCGGCGGTGAAACGTACCAAAGGGAACTGATTGAATTGAATCCCCGTTACCTGCCGCTGTATTTCTTCCCCAGTTTCCAAATCGAACTTTTACCCGCAGTTAAAAGTCTTTTAATCAGATTCAACTTACATCTCGGATAAAATAGCGCTACGTCTTTGACTTTCAAATTTTTGTTTATAAATATTGATGGTATCTTGGTAAAAGATTAACTAGTACGCTGAATAAGTAGGCATTCCGATTTATTAATAGAAGTCCGGCTTAAAATCAAGCTACAAAAAACAAAATTATGTTTCACAGAAATTATTACTATTAAAATTTTTGATTCGTACCCAATTCAAAATAGATATGTATTTTTTAGTCTGAAATCAATAGTTTTTCTAACCCGCTCGCATCGCGGCTTACTCCTCATAAGAAATGCATGGTCTTCCACTTTATTTATTTACATGGGGTTAGCCCGATAAATCCGAGACTTCCTATCGCAAGGGGGACTTTTATTGAACTTTATATTCAGTACAAACCCTGCGGATCAATAAAGACGGACGTAAACCTTCGTTGAACTGTCGTTTATATATCAAAACTCATGTCTTAAGTATTCTCACTAACAGGAGGATGTTTATTTATTAAATTATAGATTTAAAATATCATATTTGCTTTTTAAATCTCCGAAATCACAGAAACAGAAAGAACGTCTTTAAGTAATGAACTTTGGTTAGTCTACGCCGTGATGTAGGGGCGTAAGAAAATACATTGTCCATGTTGTTCCGTTGGTGTCGTAATAAGGGCATAAATAGGGACTATGAAAATAAATTAGTAGGTAGTTTTTTTTTATGGTAATCGTAATGAGATTACTAACCTTACTACCAAGTGTTAGAACTGTGGGAATTAATCGCGTATAAGTAATTTATGTGGTAATTCCATGATAATAAATAGACAATACTCCCATAATAATGGGCTAAACTCAAATTGTGATTCACATTATACTCGTGAAGAGAGCGTAAAGTATTTGTTTGTCACCTTTTCACGGTGATGGCAAAAATTTTAACTTATTTGAAACGTATATACGTCATAAGGCAAATCTTGGGTAGATTTAAAACAACGGTTAAATTAATCACCATAACGTGTTTCATATAGCTGGATATATGTAGTATACAAATGTTAATTATATTATGTAATATTGCTCTTATGGACTTTTTGTTGTGAAATTAAGTAAGCTGTTAAGGTTTTTAATGTAATTAAAGGTGACAAATCAATTTTTATTCTGTTTTACCACGTATTCAAGCTTCAAGTACCGCCATACTTTCTTTTGCACCCCTATATATACTATATAAGATACTGGTATAATTATAGCTAATTCTTTTTACGACTAAAATTAAGAACGAATGTTATAGTTGGTTCCTAATTTATATTTTTTATTAATAATATAACGTCAATTTGTATGTTACTAAAATAGAAAACGCACTTAAAATGGAGATAAACGGACTTTAGAGTCAAGGAACTATATTTCTTCTTTCTGAAGAAATTAAGGGAAATTGACCAGTTTAAACAGGCTACTTGAAGGACTTTGTTAATTGTCCTTGCGAAGTACAGTAAGGAAATCCCAAAACAAAAATACAAAAATAATTATTAGATCAAATTAAGCAATCCAAACAAATGATAGCATATTGTAAAACGTACGACTTCCATTAGTGTAGCGGTTAAACTAAATAGCATTCCCACATGTCCTAAATAGATGTGAAATGCAATTTAACAATCGTTCCATTCCGGGCGTGTAATTAACGAGGAGACGCAGGAGACGCGGGTAATTTGTCATGGAAAGCCGCTGGTAGCGGTTTCTGCTGGAAGCAAAACTAAAACATGCATACAGTTTGTTTGTGGCACTTCGCTTAATAATGCAGCTGGCTTAACTTTTTAGCTTTGTTTTCGAACAGCTATTAATATATTTTAAATTGGTTTTCTAGAAATAGTACAATTTGCACTTCAAAACTTTTAATTGGCAGTTATGATACAAAAATCTCCATTCCGTTATTGAGGTACGAGTGGAATGAATTGCACTTTGACTTAGTATTAAACTACATAGAGAAAATTTAGCTTTCCTCGATATAAAATCACAGTAAAATAAAACTGCGGAGAATTTTGAGCTAAAAGTTTTATTTTTGAATTTGGTCGCTGACTTTAGTCGCTGAAGTTTAGTTATTAATGAGAAAATAATTTAAATGACGTTAATTATTAAAATCGTTTTTTTAATTACCTGTATTATAAATAGCCTATGAGGTGATCTACCTTGAGCTTACTAATTTCTGAAAAGTATTAGATCATTATGGACCTTGTAAGGTATTACCAAGCATGTATGTTTTTAACTAACAATGTAATTTAATTTTCATCCACTTCCAGTCGTCCGAATAATTTGAAATTTTGCAGAACTGTTTTGGACCGTTGACAATACAATAATTTCATGATAACGACCCGGTATTCTCACCAGGATCATCAGCTCAGTTGCTGTGCAAGTGTACTTTATTAGTTTTTAAACTTCAGTATTTAGTAGAAATGTCGATAATATCAAGCACAGGTAGAGGTTATATCACAATTTGTTATTATCAAAATCGCAAACATTGTAGTATTTATATATACGTATAGTGGTTACACTTCTTCCCTCATACCCTGGGCTATAAGAACTTAATATCATACCTTCATGAAGCTACATTTTCAGTCAAACACTTTTGAAGTTATTACTAGGTAAGTGAAGCTTTTCTGATAAACGTTTTTTTATTTAATTATACCAAACGATTGATAGTTTCAACATTAACAAAATTTTTATTTATATATATATATATATATATATATATATATATATGTATATAAATATGTATTTAGTTTACACTTATCAGAACTAGATAACTTTAACTACTCGTATATATGACGTCTGCCCATAAAAAATGCTGTGTCACGAATAACATTTCTGTGTAGCATCACATTGTGCTCGTCCTCCTGAGATATCAGTTTTTATCAGTAATTACTCTAGTTCTCAGTGTCCTTAACACCGAAAAGTAATTTTTGTACACAACTGCATAACTGACACTGTGGGGGTACCTATCTAGATGGATTCCCTCATAGGAATCCTACCACCAGTATTAAATGAACAGCTACTTACACGTTTCTACACGGTCATGCTGAAGATATATTCTTTATTAAATTAAAGAGAGTGACTAGACGAGTAAACAATTCATTGATGATAAGTGCAATATCTGCCTATAACAGTTGCGACTCCACCCAAAATATTCAATTTCAATGTTCTATTACGCACTGCACTTTTTTTAGAAACTGAAGGTCACTTTTAGCCCGAAGGCTTTCACAGCTTCGCCGGATTGAAAGGTGGCAGAGAGCTGAGGTCGCTTAGCCGAAACCTTTATTTATGGATGACTAGCGCAAGGGCCCCCGAGAACGGGCCTCGTTTTGGACCATCATCCTGTTCGCGAGAGTTACTGACTCGATGAGGCGGGTGCCCATGAGGGCCGGCCGCGGCTCGGTCAGTTACTTCAATCGGGAGGGTAATATTACTACTACTATTAATATCAGGATTGTTTACTAAATAAGTTTACGACCAATTCGGAATGCATTTCCGCTGGAGAAGTAATGGCGCAAGAAACTCTAGCGACGCTTCTATTAATGACACTGTTCTAGCAATAGGAACGGGAGAACCGGCCTGAGATGCGGCGGTATCGCGAATAACTTTATCTAATACGCCCTCGCCGATGGCGGGGGCGGTATGATGGTGATGTTGTGTGTACGTGTCGTGCTGAGTAGAGCGCTTGGGCCCTAATGGTCGCATCGTCACGGTCCTCGAGAACGTGCAACGGTCTCCTTTTTCCGCGAGTCGAGTTTTGGTGTAACGCGAGGGGATTGTATGTGGCGGCACTTACAACCAGTGGGTTGAAGTGCGTGGCGGCAGAGTTGAAGTATCGACGGGAGGCCAACTTTAGATATTGGGCTATGGTAGGAAGCCCTAAATCGATATGAAGATTAGCATTACGCACGAACCACGGTGCTCCCGAGGCTTTGAGCATGAATCGATTTTGTAGAACCTGAAGTCGGTGAATTTGACGCGGGGAGGTATACGCAAATACGGGGCTTGCGTATGTCATAATTGGTCGAATACAGGCTTTGTATAATATAATTTTATTACGTAGGGACATTTTACTATTTTTATTTAATATCGGGTGTAGTCGGACGAGGACGAACGCCGCTCGGTTCCTTACTCGATTAATGGCTTGGATGGGATGTGATTCGGATTGTACCTCCTCGAAGCGGTAGCGGAAGGTTCCACTGCGTAAAAATCTCGTATGATGAGTACGAGGCGATCTGGACACCGAGATCCATATAACTTGTATATGAGCCCGTTGTGCCAGACCTTATCGAACGCTTTCGCCACGTCGGAGAAGAGCGCTCCGGTATGAAGCCCGCGTATAAAGCGGGCACAAGCACATTCAAGTGCTCCGTTATGCGGTGCACCTACTGGGTACATGAGTGTTTGGCTCGAAATCCAAACTGCTCGTGGATGGGGATGCCTCGAGACTGCATGAAGTATCTTAAGCGGGGGAGAAGTAGGCGTTCGTATATCTTGTCTAGAACCTTGGGGAGGCTTATAGGCCGATATGCGGTGGGACCTAACGGGTCGCACTGCACTCTACACGTCATCCTTTTAAACCAAATCACAGTGATGTTTGCTCGTGGATGGGGATGCCTCAAGACTGCATGAAGTCTCTTAAGCGGGCGAGAAGTAGGCGTTCGTATATCTTGTCCAGAACCTTGGGGAGGCTTATAGGCCGATATGCGGTGGGATCGGATGGGCCGCACTACACTCTACACGTCATCCTTTTAAACCGCTACCACACTACCGCTTTGAGGCAGAATAACTTGAATGGACTCCTGCATAGGAGTCCTATCACCAGTAATCAGTTGGTTGGACTGGGTTGCCACCTCTCACAGAACACCAGCATAAACTAAAATCATATGTTCCGTATGGCCACTAAAGAGAACCGGAGGCCAATTATAATCAGATAATAATAGGGTAATTTATGGCCTTTACTGAAACTATTATTTACTTATTTTATTGTAATTTTTTTAACATTGAATATCGGCTATTGACATGAATTCTCACCTGACAGATATTTTATTTGCTGACCATACGCTGAATTTTGCGTTATGATTATTATTTGTTAAATTATGTAATCGAAATTGTCACAAAATTCAATTACTGAGAATTGTTATAAAGTACTTAACTTACTTAAGCCTTTAAGGTATAATTTTTTTTATTGCATAAAGTGATGAAACGAGCAAAACGTTCACCTGATGGTAAGTGCAACGTCTGCCCATAACAAATGCTGTGCCACCCAGAAAATTTCTGTGTGACACTACACTGTGCCCATCACCCTGAGGCATAGGTTCTTAAGTCTCATAAGCCCAGTGATTACGCTAGCTCACAGTGCCCTTCAAACCGAAACAGAGTAATGTTTGCACACTACTGCTTCACGGCAGAATAACTGGCCCTGGGCGTACCTACCTAGACGGACTCCTGCATAGGAATTCTACCACCAGTATTGGATATTAAAGAATTAAATTAAAACACCGTTGCACAACTCATATTCCTGCAATTAAAGATTATGATTATGCTAAGCTACGCGGACGTACCGATTTTTTTCAAGGTCAGAGTATAAAAATAACCTTTTTTTAATTTTTCATATGTATGTAAGTTCAAAAGGTTACTAATCTTTAATCAATAAATCCACATAAAAAACAATATAATAGTTGATATATTCTTATTCTTATTCTCGCTCTACGTTCATAATCCCGTGGTAGTCCATAGGTGGGGTTTTAGTCTAGAGTTTTTATCAATGCGAAACTGACAAAAGGTAGTTAAGAAGTGTTTTATATGGCTAACACTCTATACCTTGATGTTGCCTATAGCACATAAATACAGTAGGGATACCGGGGAAGGCCCTACGTTGTCACTTAAGACCTGAGTAAAATAGCAGCAAAACACTGTGTTTGTGCAGACATGTGGTACCGGCATAAGAGAATCTACCACCCCATATCGTCCCGTGGGTGTCGTAAAAGTCGACAGACGGAAATTTAAAACCAGCAGACGGCCAGCAGCGTCCTCCTGGAACACCGAAAAAAACAAACTGCGGTTGCCAACCCGCCTGCCAAGCGTAGCAACTACGGCAAAATCTCCACATATGAGAGCTACAACATTAAAACGGCCCCTAGTCTCCGGCGGCCCCACTAGTCCTGGCTACAGCGGCCATAGTAACGGCGGGGCAGGGGGTGCGAAGACTCTCCGGAGGACGAGATCCTCCCACCAGCTACAACGACTGGACCTGGCAACATATTTGCGGGAAGTCGATGGATGCAGATGGCTCAGGACCGTGTTTTGTGGAAATCTATGGGGGAGGCCTATGTTCAACAGTAGACTAAAATAGGCTGAAATGATGATGATCATGATGCGCAGACACTTATGCCGTTATAATGTTATAATGCAAATAAAATAACTGCGTGCTACACAGGAATGGACACGGAGGATGAATTAAATCTTTAACTTTTACTTAAGAAATTCCTAAGTATTGATTTGATGTATTAAACCAATGATAAAGAGTCATTTAACCAATCTTTGAGGTCTCTGGATGCGGCAGTTACGTATCGAAACGACTAGGTTAAGAAAAACTGGTAGCTTGCGGTAACAGACAAAAGACAGCATCGTTGTCGGAAAAGGTAAAGAATGCATTAAACGTTTCATTAAATCAGATATGGTTACCAAAACACGGCTACTATTATTAATGATAAAAATAGATACTTTTTCCACTGCATACTTTCAACAAGTATCAGCAATTATGTATATGGAAAAATATATAAAAAATAATGCATTTCTGAAATTCACTTTATGTGTACATTCATAATAATTGAATTAATTTGTTGCTATTTCCCCTTAGTGCCCGACGTTGCTCTATGGGAGTGAGCGGTGTATTACACCGGACACTGTCCGATTGTTGCGGTCCCGCAGTAATGGACTTAATTCTGATGCGGCTTTCGGCTTTTAGCCATTGTTTACCTGCGTACGCTGGCACTGTTCCGTATTGTAACCGGGCATAAATCAATGTTCGCATACATTTTATTATTCAATAAAAACAAAACATTTTGATATTAACCTTATATCAATATACTAAGATATATTGTTAATATCATAACTTGAATGATACTTGGTAGCTCAGGGGCTGAGCACAGCCTAATTTCAGAGTATGCAATTGACCTGGGTTGCCAGCATCACTAAATTTAAATGCAGATTTTTTTTATAAAACGCAATGCCTCAGAGTAGGATTTGTCTTGTATCGTGGTACTTTTTACAAACATAAATTTCAAATCCATCACCAGGCCCGGAAACCAATAATTTTTGTTTTTGCACAAACGTTGATTCCGGCTGGGATTCGAACCCAGTGCCCGCTACGACGCGAAGTTCGCCGAAGCGCAGTGGAGCATCACGGAGGACTATTCCCGATTCCACAACTATATCTTTTTTTAACTTTGTCATTGAGTACACGCAGCAGTGTAAATTAAAATAAAATGTATTAATAAAGCCATGCGTAGCCCCTCCGAACAAATAAATTTTAACCCTTGCCATATTGATGACGGCGTAAGAGAATCTGCGATACTCTAGGAAATTCCACAGAGAACACTGTTTACAGTCACTAAGACAGAAGCTAAGCTCATGTTAGCTCCTATTCTATGTATGTATATTATCTTATGTGACTTTAGTTTATTTTATTTTTCGAACTTCGAGGTCTGATTATCGTTTATACATTCATTTCGAGATCAAGTCAGTTTAGGTCAATTACTTTGATAGTCTACTTGTAGCATAATTTAATTAAGTTACATTAGTACGTTTAAGTTTCAAATTAATCTTTCACAGATGTTCGTTATACATCAAAGCTTATTCTGTAGTTAAAATGGACTTTGAAACTACCAACGGTTCCGGTCAAAGGTGCCGATAGTGATAGTATCTGGAAAGAGATAAGGTGAAAGCGGTTAATCCACAAGAACAAAGGCTGTGGGCCTGATACCCGAGGCATGATCACGGGTTTTAGCTTAGGCGCGTATTACGTAAATCGTTCGCTATTTTCGTGTGCGCTTACTGGTAAAAACTATTAATTTAACTGTCTTGTTAAAAGCCAAAACATTAAGTCATGTATATTTTACTAGAAAAAATAATAACAATTATGTTCGGTGGTATTTAAAATATCGTCGTTTTAAAAATACGATTAAGATTTTTTGATTTTTAATTTTCAACGGTCACGGCTGTCACAAGGTTGTCTACGCCGATTCATAATGCTTAAAAATACATGAAATCTATCATGTAATATTGAATTATTGGTATTACGAGTACTTCATACTAAAACTTTATGCTAAACTACTACATACATACTCGTACCATTCAGTCACGTTTTTTTCCCATATAAAGGGGTAATCAGATACCACATCTGTAGCCCACTTTTCGTCCCTGCCGGAAACGACGGGTGGTGAACCTCGTCGCCACCCGTCACGTCTCGTTTCCTATTTATTTTAATCTCTAAATAAATATATTCCTATCGCAAGTTAGTGCGTTTGTTTGCTTGTTACACAGTTATTGACATATATTCAAACTCAGGACCACAAAATTCGACATGCAGGCCACTGAGTTCATATATGTAGAGGACCGTTTCTTCGTCAAAATATTAACTAAAGTACGAAATTCGACCAAGGCTATAACTTTCACTTAGTAACCACTGCACAGGATATATTATAGTATAGTAAGATGCAATACGTATGCGATAAGATCAGAGGAAGAGTCAGACACGGCCATTCATTATACGAATAGAATTAATACGTCGCACAAGTACGAGTATTTGGCTGAAATTTGGACCCAGAACCTGTTATGCTTCGATCAATTACACGGGCCATTGAGCAATGCGTTTGTTAAATATTTAAGCATTGCCTTTCATTACTTCACTAAGTGATAAACTCTTGTTCACTTCTTGTTCTACATTTCGAACCAATTTAAGGAAACGCGTACGATCATTCGGTGACAACTTAAAAAAAATATGAGTTATTTGCTGTTAGTATACTAAAACGCAAAATTAACGAAGTTTCTATTAATTTCAGAATACTCCTCTTTTCGCTAAATCCTACTTGAATCCCGTCGCCCGTTGGCGCTTCTGTGTCTGAAATGTTATTATCTTCACTCAAAGGGCTTCACTTTCAGTTTCAGTGATCTTAACAAATGTTTCTCTTTTTTTCGTTTAGATTAGCTTTAATAGATAATGTATATAACTTTTATTACATGTCAAAAAAATTGTTATTTTCTTATTAATTATGGTCATATCATCATTTCAGCCTATCACTAGTCCACTGCTGAACTTAGGCCTCCCCATTAGATGTCCATAAAATTCATAAATGCATAAAGTCGAAGATAGGAAAATATAGTACATGCTGAAGTTTTTTCTCTTTGCCTTCTTGGCTTTTACAGTTTCTACTGACAGCTACTTGGTTCGGAATGAACCAAATATTACTACATAAAAAAGGTGTTTTAACAATATTATTCCGTACAATCATGTCACTCTCACTCTAGATGAGACAAAGTGAGATAGTTCATATTATTATCCTTTCGAATATAAGTTATCTATTGACCGTTCAAGGGAGGTTCGGATCTGCGGTGTGTATGTATGCGGTGTTGGTGGTTGCGTGGTTGGTGGTATAGAGCGCCCTCTACGGCGGTCGGGCGTAATCGTGAGTATGTATCTGTAGTACTCGTATGTGTGTGTACAGTGTATTGGCTGACTGTGTTGGGGTCTTAGGGTATCGAGACGTCCGGGTCTTTGAGCACGTGTCCCAGGCGACGTGTGCGCACGGTCGCGTTTCTATTTGGTTGGCAATTATCTACATTTACTACCAATGCGTAGAGATGGAGTTCGGCTTTCTCGAAGAATCACCATGATATTTATCTGAAGGCTTCAGAGATTAATGGATTTCATGGTCGCTGTGAATGCCTATATTACGCTGGAACCATCGGGCTCTGGTAGATTTAAGCAGGAATCTATTATGTACTTTTTGGAGTTTATTTATCTTTCCTTCTAGGTTATTATCCGCAGCAGTGAGCTGATGCAGGATAATGATGAAGGCGAAGATTCAGGAATTTTTTATATAATTTTTCAAAAATAAAAAACAAATTTAACTTATAGAGTAACTAAATTAACTTGATATCAGTTACTATTACATATATATGTACAACAACCAGATTTTTAATGAATATGGGGATAAGGGATGTCACCTTCTTGTTCTTCTCTTTTCCCCTTTTCTTTTAAAACACGTTGTTCGATGCTGGGATTTTCTCGAAACGTGGCAGCATTTGGATGTAAATTTCCGATCAGAAACAGCTGTCTGTGATTCTTACAAATATTTGTTACGTTCGGGAATGGAACCCGCGGTAGACTCAGTGCGCGCATTCGCATTACACTGTATAAATCGTTTATTTATGTATGTTTCTCATCCTATGGGTGACAAAGAGAAATGCCTGAATAATGTCAGAGTCTTAAACAAGTATCGTAACAATCACATCTACAAAGTTTTTTGGTAACATTGGTGTTTTTTGTTTGACAAATAAAATTATAATGAGAAAAATTAAAAAAATATTAGGAATATAGGACGGCCAAGAATATTATTCAAAGGCACATGAAGATCGAAGCGAGACGGTCTGCGCTCCATACCCTTTGAGATCTGGCTTGTGTCCTCCGGAAGTTTAAACTAATAAAGGCCGGTATTATTATTTATTCAAAGTTATTCAATGTTGATTTCTACCTTAAATTTAGCTTTTGCTTATTATAACTAAAGTCAAATTTAAGCTCTACGGTAAAATAAACTTTAACTCAATCAAGATGCCAATAATCTAAATCGAGATGTTAACGTTTTTATATTACATTTTTTCTCAGTTCGATTAAGTCAGTATCATTTTTAATTTTATCCGAAAATATTGCATAAAGTTACCAAAAACGTGTTAATTAGGTTAGAATTTGATATTTTATTTTTGGAAAGGGTTTTTTTAATTTATAACAGTCTATTGATTGTTTGATACGCTTACGTTCAAAATCTCAATTGAAGTTTAGAATTTGAGCGTGACATTTAGTTATTTATATTATTGTACCAATTTCGTCATAAGATGTTTTATTACATTGTTTAAATATTGAAAAATATTTCATTTTTAAGAAGAATTTAGCCAACATTGCAATGTGTTCCAGCTGGCGGATTTTCAACTAGAGAGACCACTTCTGAATACTGCCGGAAGCTGTCAATTGCTCAAATGATACGAGGTACCGACAGGTGTCCGGCAGAGTAGAACAACACCTACCTCTTTCCTACCGAGGTGTCGAAAGAGGCGACTAAAGTATTGTATTGTAAGTACCAATGCTGTTACTATACTGTTCGTGCAAAGCAATCGGGAGAAATAATTCTATAGACACATAACAGTGGTAGAGCCACGCAACAGCTTATGCTGCTGCATGAATGGGCCGGCTCGACCGGGGAAGTACCACGACCACACAGAATACCGGCGTGAAGTAGAAGTAAAATATACTTCTGCGTTTCGTCTGGTGAGTTTTGGTAACCGGAGGCCCAACCACCCCCCCCCCCCTCCCCCAAACAGCATGGTAGCGGAAATAAATCATCTACCCCAGGGGGGTACCAGTACCGACGGTTCTGGAGAATCCCTCACTGGGCATCCACGCTCAAGCTTGCCTTCGTTATCTGAGCGTGGGTGCTCAGGCTGCCCCGCGTATTCTGGGGGGGGGGGGGGGGGGCAAAACTCCGCTCGATTCGCACTCTGCTCGGGGCAAACGAAGCAACAAGACTACGGCACCCCTTACCACGCTCGCCGTGGACTTCTGCAATAACAGGGGACTTCACTCCAATCTTAACGCCGTCCACTACCATCTAGAGACGGCGAAGCCGACCTTGCTTTTCCTAACAGAGACACAGATATCTTCTCCGGCGGATACCGCTTATCTCTCCTACCCGGGGTACAAATTGGAACACTCCTTTGTGCCACGGGCCGGGGTATGTGTATACGTTAGAGATGTGTTCTCGACGCCTCGGCAGTCTTGAAGGTACGGACCTGTCCATCCTTTGGCTGCGCATAGATAGCGACGTCCATCCTCGCGTCTATGGGTGCCTCTATAGGTCCCATAGCGGTAACACCGAAACTGACCGACTCATCGACCACATCCAGATGGCTGCAGATTCCCTGTTACAGCAGATCCCATCCGCAGAGATCGTGTTACTTGGCGACTTTAACGCCCACAACGCCGATTGGCTAGGGTCTCGTACCACCGATCATGCGGCTAGATCTGTTTATGACTTTGCCTTGGCATATGATCTGACACAACTGGTTCCTTCGCCAACGCGGGTTCCGGACGTGGAGGATCATACGCCTTCCCTGCTGGACCTTCTGCTGACCTCTCATCCGGACAGATATCAAGTCTCCGTCGATGCCCCTCTGGGATCTTCGGACCACTATCTGATCCGAAGTACGGTGCCTCACACGTGTTCATCGCGGTTGCGATCTGCAAGCAACCGCCGTGTGTTGCACTATAGGTCAGCAGATTGGGATGGGATGCGGTCCTTCTTTGCATCCTACCCTTGGAGGCGGGTCTGCTTCTCGCTAGATGATTCGAACGCCGTTGCTGAATCTGTCACTGATGTTGTACTTCAGGGTATGGAACTCTTTATTCCATCCTCTGTCGTGCCTATCGGTGGCAGATCCCAGCCTTGGTTTGGCAACCAAATTTCGCACCTGCAAAATGGCATCACGCCAAAAGCAGGAGTGTTACCGGACCTAGGGATAAAGCATCGGCGTCTCGAGATGTAAAAACTAGCGAACCGAAAAAGAAGTACAACTCTGCCTCTAGGTCCCTCAAAAGAGCTATTTCCAAGTCAAAGTCAGAGCACATTGGCAGAATTGGCGAGAGATTATTCCGCCTCTCTTCGGGAACTCGTGCATTCTGGTCTCTCGCCAAGGCTGTCCTTGGGAATTTCTGTCAGCCATCTCTTCCATCTCTGCACAGGGAGGATGACTCGCTGGCCCATGCCGCTAAGGAGAAAGCCGATCTTTTAGGCTCCCTTTCTGCGGCCAACTCGTCTCTCGATGACAGGGGGAACACGCCGCCGATCATCCCGCGGTGTGAGTGCTCTATGCCGGAAATCAAGTTCCTGCAGAGTTCTGTGCGCAAAGCACTATTCTCCCTGGACATCCATAAGTCGAGTGGGCCTGATGGCATCTCCCCTATTGTGCTGAGGATGTGTGCACCAGAGTTGGCACCGGTCTTAACGCGTCTTTTCCGGTACTCCTAATCTGTAGGCGTCGTCCCGAACACATGGAAGACAGCTTTGGTGCACTCGATCCCTAAGAAAGGCGACCGCTCAGATCCGTCCAACTACAGACCGATCGCCTTCACCTCCTTGTTGTCCAAAATAATGGAGTCCATTATAAACTGCCAGCTCTTGAGGTACCTAGAGGAGCACCAGCTGATTAGTGACCGCCAGTACGGTTTTCGTCAGGGTCGCTCAGCTGGTGATCTTCTAGTATACCTTACGCATAGATGGGCGGAGGCAGTTGAGAGCAAGGGGGAGGCCCTGGCAGTTAGTTTGGACATAGCGAAGGCCTTTGATCGGGTTTGGCACAAAGCGCTTCTCTCGAAGCTTCCTTCCTATGGGCTTCCCGAGAAATTATGCAATTGGGTCACCAGTTTCCTCGCAGACCGGAGCATCAAGGTCGTAGTAGACGGTGCATGCTCGGACTCCAAGTCTGTGGGTGCTGGTGTTCCGCAAGGCTGCGTGCTATCGCCAACCCTGTTTCTTCTGCATATCAATGATATGTTACAAATTAGTAACATTCATTGCTATGCCTTTATGACGCCAGTACTGGTGATGCCTTGTACACCGGCCGTGCTAATATTTCTCGGGAACACGTCGACGAGTGCCGGAACAAACTTGTGTCTGAAGTCGAGTTTTTGTTAGACAAAATCTCAGACTGGGGCCGACTAAACTTAGTCCAGTTTAACCCAAATAAGACACAGGTTTGCGCGTTTACCGCTAAAAAGAAACCCTTCGTCGTAGCACCTCGTTTTGGAAGCACTCCCCTCGTTGCCTCAGCCAGTATCGGAATCCTTGGCGTAGACATATCGAATGACGTTCAGTTTCGCGGTCACTTGGAAGGGAAGGCCAAATTGGCTTCTAAAAAGCTTGGCGTGCTCAGTAGAGCGGGACAGTACTTCATGCCGGTCCACCGCTTGCAACTTTACAAGGCGCAGGTTCGGCCTCACATGGAGTACTGTTCTCATCTTTGGGCGGGGGCACCCCAGTGCCAGCTCCTTCCTTTTGACCGTATTCAACGAAGAGCGACTCGAATCGTCGACGACCAGGTTCTTTCCGATCGGCTTGATACACTGGCCTTGCGAAGAGATGTTGCATCTCTTTGCATATTTTACAGGATTTACAACGGGGAGTATTCCGAGGAATTGTTCGGAATAATTCCAGCCGCTGGTTTTCACCATCGCACTTTGCGGCAGAACACAAAATTCCATCGTCACCACCTGGATGGTTGGCATTCCACCACAGTGCGTTTTTCGCGGAATTTTCTGCCACGCACTACCACTTTATGGAATCGGCTGCCGCCGGCGGTTTTTCCGGACCGATACGACTTAGGGACCTTCAAGAAAAGAGCCTATTCCTTCCTCAAAGGCCGGCAACGCACCCGCGATTACTCTGGTGTTGCGGTTGTTAATGGGCGTTGGTGATCACCTACCATCAGGTGAGCCACTTGCTGGTTTGCCCCCTCTCCTATAAAAAAAAAATACCAAATTGGCAGCGACGTGGTGCGCCACCCACGTCCCACCGGGGCGAAAAGTGGGCTACGTGTGGTCTCCGCCTACCCCTTATATTGATAAAAAGACGTGTCTGTATAAATCTGAATGAGAGCCATTCCCGAAAACCTGCGGCTAACTAGTCAGGTAATCTAAATCTCAGAGCACACGGTTTTTATTAAAACGGAAAACTAGCAAGTGTAATTACTAAGCAAATAAGACTTAAAAACTGATGTCTTAGTATGCTGCCACATAGAGATGCTCTGGGTGACACAAGCATTTATTATGAGCAGACGTTGCACTTGCCATTAGGTGAAAGAACACTTTCTTTCATAAAAGATACAAGTTCTGTACCTCTCAAAAGTACTTGCTCCAATTAAAAAAAAACCTTAATAATTCATCATCATCATTATTCTGTAAGCAGTCTGCTGCTGGATTTACAGCTCTTTTCAAATTTTGTGTCACCGAAAACATTTCTGATGCGGGGCACCGCACTGCGCTCATTGCCATGATGCATCAGTTTTTAAGTGTCATATGCCCAGTAATTGTACTAGCTACCAGTGCCTTTCAAACTGAAAAACAGTAATGTTTAACGGTAGAAAAACTGACACTGCGGTTGTAACCCACCTAGATGGATTCCTGTTAGAAATTCTTCCACCAGAAAAGTCATTAATGTTACTGTGCTACCTTGATACTTTTTACCTTAGCAGGAAATTTTTTGTCTTTTTGACACAAATACTCCTGTACGTTTTCTTTTATAGGAAACAATTTCGTGTCTACATTTCTTATTGATCAACACCTTGTAATAGACGACATCCCTCCGTCAACATTCTAGTCCATTATGATATTGAATGGCACGCCTAAAAGTTTTCCTATTTCAGAAAATTCTTTTTCCTATAAATAATAACATGTTTGTGTGTTGCTAGCTTCAGCTGTTATTAAATTTTGGATGTTTTCCCTACTCAGAAAATAATAATGCACAACATATTTTTTTAAACAAATAGGTCAATGTTACGCCGTACGTATACTTTTGTGCCACGGTTCATTTATCATTTTATTTGACAGAAAATCCTTCTTGCCGTATCTTATATTGTACAATAAATTGTTGGTTTTGAGTATATATAGGGGAATATACTATGGGGAATATGAAAATAAGCGTGAAATATAAAACTTAACCATTAAAGTGATTGGACAGAAATTAAACAACTTACGTTGTACATGAACTTAATTAAAATATTTTTACTATGTTAAGAAGGTATTCGACAGTATCAGAAAGTATTTTTTTAAATGTACCACTTATCTGTAAAATTTCTACTGATTGAAAATAATTCTTCCCGTCGCTGATATCAACCATCGTCTATTGCGGCACAACAGATAATTCCATCGACGTCACTTTGATGGTTGGCATTTCTTCCACTGTGCGCTTTTCCAGGAACTCTGCCACGACCCGAACTAGGGACCTCCAAGAAAACCGCCTATTCCTTTCTCAAAGAATTCATTGATTAATTCTAGTTTATGTGCGACGTTGATCACTTGCCATCAAGTGAGACGTTTGCTTCTTTGTACCCTTTTAAAAAAAATCAAATAGAATCGTCACAAGCCTTCCTTTTTTTTAAAAAAAAACTTTAAGAAATGTACAATAATATTTAATTCAACTTGATATATTTAACATAAGTATTAAAAACAGACATCTGCTTAATAATGAATGCCACATTATCACTATCTGTTATCATATATGAATTCTTTAGCGCAGTGTTAGGCGATTTCATTATTACCCTTTTTTTGTCTTTGCTTAATAAACTTTTGAACAAATATAGAAACAGTCTATGGTCTTTCTGGGATTAAGGTAAAAAGTTTATATTAGCTTATTTTTTTCGTAATATTTATACCTATGAATATTCTCCTTTACTAAAAATATTTACGTTCTTTTATCAGAGGTTATAGTTAAAACATTTAGTTATCCCTCAGACATACTCTTGAAGAAAGGTTACAGACACTTTTAGAGCCTTGTCATCTTCGAGATCTTCGAGTCCATTTGATAAGAATTGGAAAGTTTCTAATAATAAATAACCATATATTAAATTCTATACCTTAGAATAAATATGTCGACGAGCTTAACGTTCTTTTTTACCCTTTTATGGTATGTATGGTATTTATATTAAAAAAAAAATTAAATCAAAATAACTAGGTTTTCAATGTATATATACATTTTATGAAAGTTAAATTCAGTCCATTAAAGTTCTCACTTCAAAGGTTGCGTCAACGTATCACTAGATGGCGATAGGTATCTTTTACTGAACAATTTAATCAAACGAATTGCTTCAAAAGCCTTCATGGTTGATTTCCGATGTTTATTCGGTGTCATGAAGGTTGATACGAGTACATTCACGGTATAAATCCTAAATATTTTATAAAATATTGCCTACATTCAAAAACATTATTTGTTACTACATAGAATTTACACTTCGTTATTCTTCTTAATGTTTATATTTTTATCTGTATAGTGTTAAATCAGAAAAACTGAAACAATTTTCTTCACCAGATAAAATATTATAGAACATTTTAGCAGTATATTTTTGCGAAACTTTCATTCATCATTTTCTACGACGTAAAATGTTTCCTTACTTCGGCCAATATTACAGACTTTTATAACCGTAAATTGAAATTGGAAATCTTGGTAATTCAATAATGTATATATGTGATGCATCGATTATTTTTCCTTTTAATAAAATTTTGCCCTCACTAGGATTCCTGTATCGTGTGTGCATTTTACTGACATCTGTAGGCCATTTTTAATTAAAATTTACACCGAGCGAAACGGGTGAGGAACACCTAGTCAAAAATAAATATTAGTGATCTAATCGCCTAGATGTGATTTTTAATTTATGGTCTGAGTCGAGCGGATTAATGTAATTGTATCATTTTACATGAAATAAGAATGAAATAAAAATTATGTAACTGAACACTGTTATATTAAAATAGTTCGTGAACTTTTCCACAAGCAGGTTATATCGACATTTACGTCACGAGACATAGTTCGCTGAAATGGCACTAATTAAATTACTCTCATCTCCTGTAAGTAAACTTCGTAATGAGATGTTAGTATCATAAACACACAAAATGGATTTTATGCAAACATTTTGAGTATATGGTATATTCAAAGATTTGTATAATTATTATTTATGTTAAAATAGTGTTTTGTTAATAGTTGAAACATAAAACTGCGTAATAAATTTTAAGAAGTTTTTAAATATAAATTTATAATGTTATAAACGGATTCAACATTAACGAAAAAACAATCAAAAATTAATCAACGTCGATACAAGTTTGTAAAACTCGGTTCGACGTCTTCCTTAGGGATGTTAACATGTCAAGAGTATCATCTAGTCATCTGCGTAGATGGATGGTATCATCGATATGCAAAAGAAATTACGTACGAGTCAGCGGACTTATGGAATAGTCGGCATTTATAAGCATGAATTCAGAGAAAAAACTAAAGAATTAAAATTTTAAAATGATTTATTTATAAAAACTATATCTATATGAAAGTAGGCTCTCCATCTGAATATCTCTGAAAACCCATAACAAATGATGCGAAATGATAATGCTCGGTGCCAAACACCGTCAAAGATCTTCCCTATATAAAAATCTACATGACAACAAAAACGTCTCTCTAGTTTTTCATTACTTTCCGGTGCTTCTACTCACCGGTCAGCCTAGCGTCCATAGTAAATCTACTGTGTACTGTACTGGTGGTTATTAACAAATAAAACAAAAATTTAGATATAATTGCAACTGAGTACTTATCGCACTATTCGTGAAATACAGGAGGTAATTGCAAAAGACTAGACTGCAGTCAAATGTAATTTAACGGTCGAAAGTATGATGTCCTCCTCGCCGATTTCGACCACTCCTTTTGAATATTGTCGGGAGCTGTCAACTGCGCAGGAGATATTATAGTGCCACAAGTGTACGCGCAAACGCAGAGGCATTCAATCGTCCCAATCTACCCGTGCCCGATGTAACTCTGATGCGATAAGATCGGAGATAGGCTAGGATGCAGTGTTAGAAACAAGGGGACAATCACAACACAACCAGCGCCGAAAACCTAATGTTGGCTCCGACTGGGATTCGTATCCAGGACCCGCGGTGTATAAGTCAGGTACTCTGACAACAAGGTCACGCGGTCGTCAAGTCAAAAGTAACCATCACTGTAAATGGGCCCTATAAAACGTATTATAGTAAAATTTAACATATGTCTATTGTATTTAATTTACATCACCTAAACCAATTAACTTATAATTTTTGTGTGTAAATAGACCTCGCCCATATGTGCAACATCGTCTATTGTCATTCAGTAAAATCGTTAAATATTTTTATCGTTAAAGAAATTGTTAAAATGTATTAAAGTATCATTAAAAAGATAAGCTTGTCGTCGCAAGAAGCATATTATCGTACGCTTTAGCATCACAACGACAGTAATGAACTGGTATTTGTATTACAGAACATTTGCGGCTAAATGCAGTGTAAAGCGGAAGCCATTTCGGGATAATTTTGTATGCTAATGCAATGTGCACTACCGAATATGCTTAAAATATAAAACTATAAATACAATCAAAATATCTCCGTCTGTCTTCACATACATATGCCTGCTAAAACAGTGAACATATTTTTTTTTACAAACAACACATAGCACATTGGAATGATTACTATAGAAACAGATACCTTTTTTTGTAACAATAAATAAAGTCAGGTTTTTTATTTCATAAATAATGAGTGTTTTAATATATATTTTTTTTTTTCAAATTATTTAATTAAATTGTTATTTCACGATGTATCTAAGATAAATAAAGCATTTCGAAAACTTGGATAATCAGCCAGTTATCCTGATTAACTAAAATAGAACTAAGCTGACCAAGAAAGCCTCTAAGATCAACAAGCTTTTTACTGGTGGTAGGATTCCTATGCAGAAATACGTCTAGGTAGGTACCACCCCAGGGCCAGTTATTCTGCCGTGAAGCAGTAGTGTGCAAACATTACTGTGTTTCAGTTTGAAGGGCACTGTGAGCTAGCGTAATCACTGGGCATACGAGACTTAAGAACTTATGTCTCAAGGTGATGGGCACAGTGTGGTGTCACACAAACATTTTCTGGGCGACACTGCATTTTTATGGGCAGACGTTGCACTTTCCATCAGGTGAACATTTTGCTCGTTTCATCACTTGATACAATTACAAAAAAGCTTTAGTTGAAATGAGTCTACCACATAGGTCGTGGAACTGATAACCTTTGGGAAAGGCAGGTTCTCGGGTAGCAATCTCGTATTCGCAAACGCAGAGTTAAGATGACCTGCAACTCGATTAAGCTTTCACATTTTCAATTTTACGGGAAGTCTATGGATTCTAGTAGCTTAGGACCGTAACCGATTTTCTGCGGTCACCATAACCTGGGATTAAAAATGGTTGAAATGTAATAAAAAGAAAATACTGACGTAACTGACTTTTCCTTCCTGTTTAATCATAAAACCAAATATAAATAAAGACAGTCAGATACGGTCTTTGTGTAATAAGTTAGCCTTAGGCGTTATATGTGGAAAAATAAGCGGATTTTTAAATTAATTAAGCTTATCCTTGTTTAGACGTCAGACGTTATTTGTGCTAGTCCCGGGGGAATCAACTTTACCTACTTTCACTCTGCCTCGCTAAAGGGAGCTTTCTGGTTTTGTATGCTTTGTTGCTAAAACAAAATAATATTAAACCCAAATAAAATTAACCATGTATTTTATGCTACGGTATTAGGCAATAGCAAAATAAAAAAATACACAAACAAATAAAAATAATACAATAAACACACACCGTTCTATTGGGTGTTATGAAGTTTGCGTAAACGTAATAGAAATATTTACAATTAATACAGTAAAAGGACATGAAAGGATATATTATTAAAGTTTCCTTAACCTTTACAATGTACCGAAATCTCGTGGTGACGGTGTAAGAGAATGTTTTAATGACGGTGTTTTGGTTTGGATTGGTCCTGAGCAGGAGTTCGTCTAGGTAGGTACCACCCCAGGCCAGTTATTATGCCGTGAAGCAGCCTGAAGGGCTTTGAGAACTAGGGGACATATGAGACTTAAGAACTGACGTCACGTGGTGTCGGGAGCAGTGTGGTACCATACAGAAATGATCTAGGCGACACAGCTTTTGTTATAGGCAGACGTTGCACTTACCATCAGGAGATTCTTTTGCTCGTTATAAAAAAATAAAAAATTCAATCATAATAAAATCAATCATAATAAGCATGTTATAATATATCAAAAATTATAACAAAACGCAAACAACATTACACTTTTTTTTATAGAAAATGGCAAACAAACAAACGGCTCACCTGATGTTAAGTAATCACCGCCGCCCATGAACATCCTCAATACCAGGGGAATCGCGGGTGCGTTGCCAGCCTTTCGAGAAAGGAATAGGCTCTTTTCGTATCGGCCGGGAGATTCTTATGCAGGAATCCGTCTAGGTAGGTACCACCCTAGGGCCAGTGAAGCAGTAGTGTGCAAGCATTACTGTTTTTCGGTTTGAAGGGCACTGAGAGCTAGCGTAATCACTGGGCATTTGAGACTTAAGAACTGATGTCTCAGGGTGACGGGCGCAGTGTGGTGTCACAAAGAAGTGTTCTGGGTGACACAGCATTTGTTGTGGGCGGACGTTGCACTTACCATCAGGTGAACGTTTTGCTCGTTTCGTCACTGTATACAATAAAAAAAAGTTCCACAGAGTGGTCGTGTGTGGCAGAAAAAGCACACAGTAGTAGTATACCAACCATCAAGAGGATATGAATGGAATTTTGTGCTGTGCCGCTATGTGCGATGGCGAAAAACAGAGGCTGGAATAATTCATCGGAACTACTCCCCATCGTCAATGCGATAAAAAATGCAAAGAGATGCAATGTTTATTCGCAAGGCTAGTGGATCATGCTGAACGGAAAAACCTGGTCGTCGACGATTCGAGCTGCTCTTCGCTGGATGCGGTCCAATGGAAGGAGCTGGCACTGGGGTGCCCCCGCCCAGAGATAAGAAGCAGTATTCATGCGTGGCCGAAGTACTGCCGAAATTGGCCTTTCCTTCCAAATGACCACGGAAGTGAACGTTACTCGATATGTTAACGCCAAGGATTCCGATACTAGCTGAGGCAACGACTCTCAAAACGAGTAGACCCAACGAAGGGTTTCTTTTTAACGGTAAACGCGTAAACTTGTGTCTTCTTGGGGTTGATCTGGAGTAAACGCAGTCGGCCCCAATCCGAAATAAAATACATAAAAAACACAAACAAAACATACTACACAAAAAAAATACTAACCTACTACTACTACTACATACACTACATAAAATTTTAATTACAACTGTATAGAGATAAATGTGGATAATATTACTTAGGCACACGTTAATCATGCCATAAATTGTTTTATTTTAATAAATGCGTCAGCGAACTTAAATGAAAAAGGGCTACTTTAAGTTTTACAATGGTTATTTATTTATTTAAACTTTATTTGCACAAAAGTGTACAAAAAGGCAGACTTAATGCCTAGAGGCATTCTTGATTCTC
The DNA here is from genome assembly GCA_019845155.1 of Luehdorfia chinensis. Taxonomy (NCBI): domain Eukaryota; kingdom Metazoa; phylum Arthropoda; class Insecta; order Lepidoptera; family Papilionidae; genus Luehdorfia; species Luehdorfia chinensis. The sequence continues at coordinate 673,247 of JAHVAK010000022.1, forward strand.
GAATCATCATCATGTCATTTTCGAATGCGTAGGAACTGCCTCTTGAAATATACATTTTATTTCCTAGTTCAAGAATGAACGTGAAGGGTGACGGACCGCTGAAATTGCGTTGCTCTGTAATTTCCTGAAATTTCCTAGTAGAAATCCATCCAGGTAGGTACTTCCGCAGTATCAGTTATTATGTTTTTATCTTTTTCTTATATAAAACGATGCCCCACAGTAGGATTTCTCCTGTATCCTGATGTAACAGACACACACAATTAACATACACAACACAACCAGACCCGAAAACGAACATCTTCAAACTCGGCAAATGCTCTTTGTCAGAATAACCAAAACCTATCCATAGAGGAAGTGAATTAAATGGACGTGTACGGTTCTAAAGTACTCGCATTTAGCTAATGCACTCCTTACACGATTTTTAAACCTGACTAGATCTAACATAAAGTTGTGTTTAGCTTACTTTCATTATAAAATACTTTGTAACATAATTTCATGCAACATTTGTTAAACAAATACACAATACTATCTTGTAATAAAATTAAAAAAGTACCCAATCATTTATGTTTATTCGTTTTATTTTTATTGTGGCAAATTTAGCACGGTGTTTTTCGGTAATTTGACCTACCTAAACTTTTTTCCTGCATTACGGAAAAGAAAGGGCTATATTATACATAGAGTTATAACAAAAGAGTAAAGCCAATACATACATACGGTCACGCCTTTTTCCCATTTAAGGGGTAGGCAGAGACCACAGAAGGAGCAACAGTTTTCGCCCAAATGTGAATGATACAAAAAATCTTTCCCCGCGTTGCGTTCCCACGAATAGTACAGTGACAGCATTGCATATTATGGTATTATTCTGCACGAATAAAGGCTGTCGGTACAATACCTTAGTCGCCTCTTACGACATCTCGGTAAAAATGAGGCCGATAGGTGTCAGGGGGCAGATTAGAATAGCACCTTCTACTCTGCCGTACACCTATCGGTTAAGTAAAGCAAATAAAAAGACAAAAAAGTAAAAAATATAAATTGCGTAAGCAACAGAAAAAATAATAAATGACAAATTTGTTTTTTTAATTATTTTATTCATATGTATATGTCTAAAGTACTTTCTGCGAATATAATATAATGTTGTTAACCCGCCATTCAACTTTTGTTACGAACATTTGGTTTTTATTTGTCATAGTGAAGTACTTAATATCACTATAATTGATTTCAGACATGTAAATGATGTTCTCCTAGCCGATTTCGACCGAACTTTCGAATACTGTCGAGAGCCATCAACTGCGCAGGAGATATTATAGTGCCACAAGTGTACGCGCAAACACAGAGGCACTCAATCGTCCCTACCTACCCGCGCCCGATGTGACGCTGATGCGATAAGACCGGAGGCAGGCTAGGATGCAGTGTCAGAAACACGGAGACAAACACAACACAACCAGACCCGAACAGCAACAATTTGTGTTTTAGCACAAATGTTGGCTCCGGCGGGGATTCGAACCCAGGACCCGCAGCGTAGAAGTCAGGTACAAGTCTGACGACCGCGTGGCCTCGTCGTCAGACTTGTAAATAGAGAAATGATGTTTAATGGCCAAATATTTTGCTCTATAAACGCATACAGCTATAAATATATCAGAATACATTACATGTGTATAGAATCCAATATCGAGAAATTCGATTACATTGAAACATGGCTCACAGTTTCCATTGGTTTTCCAAAATTAAATTGAAAATGTTAAGCGAACCGCACTCCTATGATTTATTAGCCACATGCGAATAATTTAATTAAAGCAGTGTTAATTCACACAAGTGAGTTCTTGTTGTATCACATAATATACTCCATTACTGGGTTTCACAATTAAATGTGCAATGATTAATTATTATACTAAAAAAAACATGGAGCGTTAGGTCGTAGGAATCATAATTTTACAGAAAACTAAAGTAATTTTGGCGAATTACTACATTTTATGTTTAAAAAAAAACTGAAATTATACGATCGATGTTTAGGACTCTAAGAGTCCAGGTCTTTTTTTAAAGATTTTTGATCCTTTAAATATTAATATAAAAATGTTTGTATACGCCTGAGTGCATACGAGTTTTTGATCTTCTTGGAAGGTTAAATACGAGTTTTCTGTGACAAAATGAAATAAATAATATTTAAATGTTTATTGTAATCTGACGAACGTAGACTGCAAATCTAGTCAGTTTGAAACACTTAAATCTTACTCTAGCAACCTAAATTTGAAGTGTTATTAATTAGATGACTTAAATGTATTTGCACATTTTTTTATTTTTTCATGTAGTGTAGAGATCACGCTACATGAATCAATATAGCTTGTTTTTGATTTCTCTTGTAGTTCTGCTGTTGATTAAATATCAGTGCTCAAGTTTATTAGCGTTAGATGAGAGTAAATCTCATTAGTGAAAGTTCGACGAAGCGTGTAACGACTAAAGTGGCGTCATGTAGAAGTGTGGTCGCCACATAAAAATTTAATGACGGTTAGAAGGATCAGTAAATAACGAAAATCGTGTACATATTTGGGCTAATTATATTTAAAATATGACGCAAAAAACAACAACATACTGAATGTTGTTTTAGACGACTGATATCATTGAAACATTATTAGTTTTAAGTAACGAATATTATTACATACTTACATACTAACGCCTTTTTGAGATATAAGGGGTAGGCAGAGGTCGCACTCGTAGCCTCACTTTCCGCCCCTGTGGAAAAGGAGACGTGACGGGTGGCGAACCACATCACCGCCATTTTAGTACGAGTCAAAAAAATCTTACTCCTCAATGCATTCCCACGAGCAGTATAGTGACAGCATTGCATATTATTCTGTTGTTCTGCACGAATAGAGACTGTCCATACATTCCTTATTCGCCTCTTGCGATACCTCGGTAGGAAAGAAATAGGTAATAGAAATTCTGCTCTGCCGGACTTACTATTATCTTGAATTGTATAGAATGGGTTTAAACACTTTTTTTTAGTGTGTAACTGGGATTCGATCCCCGGTGCCAGCACCTCTAAAATTGTTCTACAATTTTAAATGCTGATTTACCACGTGCTTAGCGGTGAAGAAAAACATCGTGAGGAAACCTGCATGTCCGAGGAATAGAAATGTTTCGAGGACATGTGAAGTCCGCCAACCCGCATTGGAGCAGCGTGGCGGATTCTTCCTAGCTCCTAAACCCTCTCAGAAAGTAGAGGAGGCCTGTGCTCAGCAGTGGGACATTTATAGGCTGAAACTTTACTTTTTTTTAAATATTATGAACCATTCAATATTTTTTTATAATTATTGTACAGATTAAATTATAGTAGAAAAGACAACAGACCTACACATATTTTGTTTTCTCGTCAACGGCGGATGTAGTTGTCATTTCAACTGATGGATCTCAGTAATTAGATCTTTCTTTTCGTCCGTGCAGGTTACGCTGAGACCATAAAAGTAAATGAACTAAAAATATAAGAAAAAATATGGTCTGTGTATGTGATCTTTTGTTTAAGTAACCCACTTTTGTTTGGTGAGAGAGGTGGTAAAGCGCGAAAACTGACATCACCTAATTTCCTCTTGTGACTAGTTACAAAAAGCAATGACTCACTTTTTAATCGTGGTGTCATTACAATTTAGATCATAAGAGTAAGCTATTTGAAGACATTTCAACGATTAACAGAATCTGAAATAAACAGATTAACAGAAATTGATTTAATTTCGAGTTAATTCTTTAAGCTTTATTACGGATACGTTTGTATTTTTCAAACTCCGGTGTTTTTTTTATTGAAGAAAGTGATGGTAAGTGCAGCGTCTGTCCATAATAAAGTCAGTGTCACTATGAACATTTCTGTGTAGCACTACACTGCGTCTCTTACCCTGAGACATCAGGTCTTAAGTCTCACACGCCCATAGATTACACCAACTCTCAGCACCCTGCTTCACGGAAGAATTATTGGCCCTGCGGTGGTACCTACCTAGACGGAATCCTGCTTCGGTACCCATTTTTTCTATGACCTGCTTTTAAACAGATTTTAATTATATAAAAAATAACACCGATACACATTTTGGATATACTGTACATAATTGATAATGTTATATTATACGAGTATTTATGTTAACTATTTTGTAGTAAAAATATCGTGAAGAAGTACAATTTGGCGTTAGATATTGTCGTTTAAAGAGCTGGTAATGTCTAAGCGACATGGATGAAATGCAATTCAAAGTTTCGCATAGTTGCAGCTAAGCTTCGTGTTAACCCGATACCATTTTCGCCAACGGCGATTCTCAAAATATGCTAATATTATGAGAATGTCACACTGTTATGACGTAATAACATATACAACAAATTATGTATTTAAACTACATTTTACTGACCACTCAACTAACGTCTAACATCAATACAGTATTAGAAAACTATTAAAATATTATATAAAGGTTGACTCTACGTCTAAATTATATCTATTATGCAGGATGTGGTTTAGAAGATCTTTTTAAAAGCATCTAAATAATATTATCAGAAATATACGTTTATATATAGTTCTGGTCAGCTGCGAGAAGTACTGATCAAAGTTTCTGCTAATTATCAAAAATACACTCTTATTGAAATTATGAAATGAGAGGAGGCCTGTGCTCAGTAGTGGGACATTTATAGGCTGTTTACTTTACTTACTTTACACTCTTATTTCAAAATTCAAATATTGATATCTGCTGAACATAGGGCCTTTCCAAAATTGGGAGAATTGTTTGTAGTAGTAGCAGTGTAGTAGCAGGAGTTCGTCTAGGTAAGTAACACCCCAGTGCTAGTGGGCATATGAGACTTAAAAACTGATCTCTAAGCGGGACGAGCGCAGTGTTGTGCCACACAAATGTTCTGGGTGACACAGCATTTGTTATGGGCAGATGTTGCACCCACCATTAGGTGAACGTTTTGCTCGTTTCGTCACTTTATCAAATCAAATAAAAAAAGCACTCCAGGGCCAGTAAAGCAGTAGTGTGCAAACATTACTGTGTTCGAGTCTTAAGGTCACTAAGAGCTAGTGTAATTACTTAAGAGACTTTAGAACTGCTGTAGTGTAGAAGGTGATGGGCGCAGTGTAGTGTCACACAGAAATATTTTGGTCGACACAGCATCTGTTATAGTCAGACGCTGTGCTTACCATCAGGTGAATGTTTTTCTTGTTTCGTCACTTTATCCAATAAAAGAAATGTGAGGCTGTCTCATCTACACTGTTACCCTTTACCAGACAGAGTAATTGCTCTCTAGCATATCTTAGATGATTACTGCGCCGTCAATCACACTAAAATCGATATTCTACTTTTTTGATCCTGGCAATTAGCCACCAAAATCGAGCCGTTTTTGCCAATGTCGAGTAATAATTTAATTATAAAAAAGACTTCATTTCTATTGACAGTAAAATGATAGTTCACTCTTACGGAACTAGAACTAGATTTGCTGGACTAATGGAGACAAAACTCAACGTACAATTGTGGTCTTAAATTAAATTATCACTGTGTACTTTCACTAGCACTTGCTGCATCATAATAAACTATCAATATTAAACAACAAAACTCTAAATATATACAGAAAATACGAAGTTCTATAAAACCACTGCCGGTAGTTTTCTAGTTGGCGCCAAAAGCCCAAATCAATATTTATTATATTTCAGTAAGCTCATATAACTACATTATACTACTCGTACCTTATGGGAAAAAAAACCCAAATTATAATTCCTTAACATTAGTTATGTAAAAACATGCCGAATATTGCACTTATTTATAAATTATTCTAATTCAAATTACAGTCCATTAAATGTAAAGAGCATCAACCCTAAATGTCTATCCAAAGCTTTAGCGTAATAACTCGCTTGACATCTAACATGCATTCAAGTGCACGATTTAATATCCTAATGGATTAGGGCGCAGGCTATATCGTCTGCAATTCAAAAATCAATATTGCCGACAGTCAGCGAAAATAATTTTTGATTCTAAGACACATGTTGTTCCTTAATGAAAAATTCAATTAGTTTATTTTATATTAAGTCCTCACCTATGAAATTGGCGTTTTGTATGAGAGGCATATAAAGTAGTTTTTTTTTTCTAAAATATATTTAATTAGTCAAAGTATGTTCCATTGTTATCTATGCACGTTTGCCATCTCATAGGTAGTTCATAGATCCCTTTACTAAAAAAACCATGGGGGCGAGAATCAATAAACTCTCTGAAGTCGGTTTGGACTGCCAAATCGGAGATGAATTATTTTCCTTGTAAGAAGTTATCCAAATTCCGGAAAAAATTGTAATCTGTTGGAGCAAGGTCCGAGAAGTACGGTGGATGTCGCAGACATTCCAATTGCAGCCTCTTGTTTAGCGGCCGTCTGTTGTGCAGTGTGTGGTCTAGCGTTGTCCTGAAGCAGCAGTGGCCTAGAGCGATTGACCAGCCTCGGTTGTTTAGCAGCTCGTTCTTTCATCATAATTTGCAGTTGCTGGCAATAGATATCTGACGCAATCGTTTGACTAGATTTTAAAAAGCTGTAGTGAACGACACCGGCACTAGTACACCAACCACTCACAAGTTACTTTTTCTGATAGTTAATAGAATCAGGCGTTACTTTGCGGAAATCCATTATAATGAAGAAAAGTAAGTTACTTTGCTAAGATCCGCATGCAAAATATAAAAATGGTGTATATTACCTAGTTTTTTGAAGTGCACCACCCGCCCTCCCTCAGTAGCGTGCACAAGCAAACTAACACCGCCACCAGGAACCGCCACCAGGTACCCTCCACCAACCACTACAATACCACGCTTGATAATGCCTCGTTTTGGGGCGAAACACGTGTCGTGTTCTCGGCTTCGGTGGTGTATATTATCTAGTGGTGGTATTGTAGTGGTTGGTGGAGGGTACCTGGTGGCGGTTCCTGGTGGCGGTGTTAGTTTGCTTGTGCACGCTACTGAGGGAGGGCGGGTGGTGCACTTCAAAAAACTAGGTAATATACACCATTTTTATATTTTGCATGCGGATCTTAGCAAAGTAACTTACTTTTCTTCATTACTTTTTCTGAGTAAATTTTCGCTAGGGGCAGGATTTGGCTGGTTTTCAGTGTTCAGCCATTAATAAAATCGCTTCAGATTATCATACAGGATCCACTTTTCTTCACAGGTAATGATCAGATTTAAAATCCCTTTATTATTGTGCCGGTTGAGCAATGTAACGCAGCAGTCGACGCGTGTTTGCTGGTTTGCTTCACTCAATTCATGAGATACCCACCGTTCAAGCTTTTTTACTTTCCCTGTTTGCTTCAAGTGAATTAAAACAGTTTTATCATTCACAGTGAAGCTTCCAGCTAACTCTGAAGTGGTTTGCAATGGATCCGCTTCCAAAATATCTTTTAAATCATCATTATCCACTTTTGTCTCCTGCCGCCAACGGGGCTTTTTCTGAAGGTCAAAATTTCCAGAACGAAAACGTTGGAACCAAAAACGTACCGTGTTTTCTTATGCAACAGCAGAGCCATACACGTCGTTAATCCTTCGAGCTATTTCTCCAGCAGTGGTGCCTCTGCAGAACTCGTACTCGTAAATAAAGCGATATTTAAGTTTTACGTTGTGCGAAATGAACGACGCCAAAGAAAAAAATAATTAGGAAAAAAACAAATGAATGACTGTTTTAAAAACTCAAATATACACTCAAATATAGCTAAATGGATTCATAGATTTGAATTCTTAACCAAAGAGGTTATATTTCAGATCAAAGTGGCGAGTACTTACCTACACTTTAATTTTTTTCCAAAAATAAGGCATGCTTCAAAAATCTCATAAAATAAGAATTAAGACCTACGAAAAAAAACCAACTTCAAATCATGTACTTATCTTTATAAATTTGAGAGTTTGATGATTTTCTTATGCATCCCATAATCAGAACTTGACCAAATTTATATGAGACCACCCGTAAAGTATATATGGTATCTGAGAATCATCGCAATCGGTCTCCGTGGTAAAATATTATTGCTGAACATACATATCAAAAAAAGATTCTGACGAATTAAGAACTCCTTTCTTGAACTCGGTTAATAAAGCTCTAAACATTCGGAAGCATCATTTTAATGTAATCACACAGTAATGATTTTAGTTTCCTTTTGGTTGACTTTAACTTTAGCGACATATTTAAATTACTATTATAAGTTGTCACATGATCAAATAATTTTTTACTTCTACGCAGACATAGTGTAGTGACCAATTTCATAAGCACCAGCACCACCCACGTATATAAAATAAGCATATTTTAATAGAAAAGGTGACGATACGAGCAAATCGTTCGGTGGATGCAACTGACTCTTACAAATTTAATTCTGTGTCACCCTGAACATTTCTGCGTAGAATTGCACTACTGTTGTCAAACGGAGGCGTCACTTCTTAAGGCTCATGTGCACAGCAATTACCTTACAGTGCGTAAGACCGAAAGCCAGTAATATTCGAACAGCCACCTAGATGGATTTCTGCATAGAAATTTCACAAGATATAATATTTATAGTACTTTTAACCAAACACATACACATGGGACGTTAAATATATCGGGTATTAGAAATGTACCTACACTTGTGTGTTGTGTCGCACGAAAATGAAACTTGTGTTAACGAAATACATTCGAACACACGAGTTATGTCCGCTAGCTGAGATTTTCCGGTTAATGTCCCAGTAAACCAGTAACCAGTAAACCAGTGTGTCATCTGCGGCGTCGACAAATTCTAGCGTCGTGTTCCCACCAGTTAACTCACAACCAGTTAAGACTTATCGATTAGGTTATTAAGCATAGTGCGAAGATCCTCTAGTTATTCTGCATTATAACTATATCATCACCAAATTAAGCCTGTAGAACATCTTCCATTACAACTGTTATGAGTTTTGTGTAACATCGTCCTGTCTTTCATTTCCCAGAAATCTGATAGTTTCGTTCTCCGGTTCTGTACTCGCATAGCCATCGTAGCATTACTGTGCAAACACTTTAGCACTTCCATACACCAAAAGTCAATCTGGTACTGCTGAAGAAACTGTAGCACCGCCCATAATTTGATTACCCCAAAAATAGGGGGTAATAATACTCTTCGGTCTTCTGTTCGATCCGCGGAAGGGTATATATGGAGTAGAGGAGTTTTCTGATGTTTTTGTGGCAATCTATGCGGAGGCCTATATTTAACAGGTGACTAGTGATAGGCTAAAATGATGATGATGATGAATACTATCTGCATTGTTAAGTCAACATTTTATCGCAAAAGTAGTAAATTCTACTTTTTAAGTACGCTCTACTAAGTTGCAGACACAAACTGTAATTGTTGAGACATATTTCATATTTCGCGTCATGCCATTTATGTCATCCCACGCTTCATCGAACTATAATGAAAGAGATGCGAATAATTCATCCGAGAGATGCGAATAAATTTACTTTAATGAAATTTATTCGCATCTCTCGGAAGTTAACTCGAGTTCATTATCTATAAACACAAACAAAAAGTGTTTCATTTAATAATCATTTTCGTGCCGTAATGTGTTCCGTGTAACCAAATGTTTTATTTATAAAAACAACATCAGAACATTATATTACATTGCAGTGTCTATCGATACGTCTGTATATGCGAATATTCAAGAATATACATGTTATACATAATTATTGAAAGTAACACTTTCTTATTTTATTACTTATTCATACTGTGTTTACACTTTTTATTGTGTGATTTTCTATTCTTAAGTTTTTAGGTTAAGTTCCGTCTTATTCCAATGTAAAGGGGTAGGCAGGCAGAGGCCGCACACGTAGCCCACTCCTCGCCCTCGTGGAAAATCGTGTCGGGTGACGAACCACGTCGCCGCCATTTTGGTAAGAGTAAAAAATATTTTTGCTACCCATTGCGTTCCGACAAGCAGTATAGTGACATCATTGCATATTACAGGGTTCCTCTGCACGAAAAAAGGCTATCTGTACAATACTTTAGTCGCCTCTTCCGACACCTCGGTAGGAGACAAGTAGGTACTATTCTACTCTGCCGGACACCTAGCGGCTTACTATTATACTGAAATGGTGAATTTCAGCATAAGAGTAAATCTCAGTTTTTATTTTTATTGAAAAGGTGTTTATTTAACAATTATCTTCAAGGTTTCATTATATATCACATCACTTTAGTCATCAATGGCTTCGTTTGAATCTGCTCTAATTAAATTTGCTTTCGTTTCCCTAAAATAAATTTGTACGTACGGGAATGTTAGCTATAATCACGTGTACATAAGAAACAATAGATATATAAATCGGTCGATGTCTATGTATGTAATTTGTCAAATTCTTTGCCTGTTAAATTAGTAAGTTGGTTTCCTTAGTTTATTGACTTCCGTAATATTCGAACTTTTACTACGCTTTCGTTAAAGAAATTGTAATTTTTGGACATATCTATAATAATAATAACGAAGCAAGTTTTTTTCATAACCAGTAAAGTTAATAAATTCAATTAATTTTAGATTAATCCTTTTTTTAAATATTATCATCGACGTATTGTATAAAATTTGGCTCGTAGATACACTTGAATTTTTTAACGTTTTCTGATTTCTTTTCTTTAATATAAATATCAATACGACTGCTCATCAATAGCGATATTTTTTGTAATTCTGTATTTACGAGATGTCATGGCACGAAAACATGTACTTGTTGGTACAAGTAAATGTTTTCGTTCTATCACATGATTCGCAAAGCCGCATGTCTTAGCGCGTCATTACCGCACGCTAGCTAGTTTAACTCGGGCTTTATAACTTTGTCTTATTTTACAATTTTGGAAAATATATACCAAACGTATTTTTTTTCCAAAACTAAACTAACTATAACATATACTGTATCACCCAGAATATTTCTAATTGGCATCACACTATGTCCGTCAAGCCTGGGACAAGTCAACAAGACAAGTGGTTAAGTCATATAAGCGTTAACGTATCAACTATCAATTAAATTTACATAATTAAAAATTAAATATTTTTGTTATTCGGACTCCACTACGAGCTTTTGATAGTATCCATAATAAATAATCATTATATTGAGTTATTCGCAAGTGGCTAATAAATCACACGAAGGCAGTTCGATTACCTTTTAAATTTAACCAGTAAAATTATGTATTTATGGAAATTGAATAACGTTCATGAGGTTTATAGCAGACATTTTGAACAATAACAAGATGCGCAGAATAACGGAAAATACCACCGTCATCATCATCATTTCAGCCTATCTCTAGTCCACTGCTGAACATAGGCCTCCCTCATAGATTGCCACAAAAGTTTGTAGTTCTCATTTTGGGGTGATTTCGCCATAGTTGCTACGCTTGGCAGGCGGGTTGGCAACCGCAGTTTATTTATTCAGATTTTACAGGAAGATGCTGCTGCCCATATCCTGGCCCAATACCATCCCAAATACCATAAAGCCCACCATTATTTATGACAGTATCATGAAATAAAGTGAAGTGAAATGTAATTTTCCTTATTTCATGATTTGCGACTGATAGCCGACGATCTTCAATATTTCAGACCTAAACCCGGACCGGTGACAGGCATATGCGAGGTATGTAATATTGCGATCATCAAGCCGTCTGCCATCCTTATCGATTACGGCAAGTCCTCTGATCTTGAAAAATGAGATAATATATAAATACTACTTAGACGATTTGCTGTTTTTTATATTTTTTTTAGATAATTTTTGCGACACGTGAACCAAAAAAATCATCATTTTAGATTTATTTTTTGACTGTACAAATATACTCTTAATGATATTTCTTTATCCAGGACGAGATGATAATGCCAAATAGATTACTGTCATGAAGCGATGTTTGTAAATTTAATAATCGTAACACATCATAACATTTTGCAACGTTTGTTGTAAATTAGTTACGTGTCACGCGAAACTCGTAAGTTAAATTGAAATTAGAAAGCGCAACGTTAAGTGATGATTTATTACCTATGTTTAACAACTGTTTACATTTAGTTGATATTTCATTTGATAACTATGTAACCGCTGACAGCCAAACTACGAACGGCCTGTCTTACATATATATATATATATATGTATATGTATATACACACATATATATATATATATTTATATATATATATATGTATATATACACTGTACATAAAAACGTGTTTAAAATAAAATAGACGTTTTAACGTACGAAATATTCGTATTTAAAACTTACGTATTCTCCGGCCATACACAGACTGCTCGAACAGTTAGCCAGTGATCAACATACACGGACCACTCTTGCATAGTCAACAGCTTGAAGCTGCCATTGATAACTGCCGTTGATACCAACTACAGCATTTGGTATCAACTGCTCAACAAGTCACAATTTCGATTTCATTCAAATCAGTAGCAACATGGGTTTTGAGCCAAAAGCACCTCTACTTCTACTTTTGCTCAGACTTTCGACTCAAAAAACTGACATTGAATTCAACAAAATTGCAAGAAGACATTATTAGAAAAAGCTTATTATAAAATAGATTAGTACATAGAGGACAGAAATGTGCAGAGTAAGATTTATTGTGGGAAATAACTCTTACTCGGCACTGCAAACCCCCTGGCTACTAAATTTATGATGTAATTTTTATGTAATTTATAAATGATTATGTAATATGGCATTGAAAAAAAGAAAGACTGAAGAGTTTCTTGCCGGTTCTTCTCTGAGAAGGTCTTATTTTTTGCACCGGTGTAGATTTTTAAAATTCATAAGAGCTTTATACAAGCCTTAACCGAATAAAGAAATTTTGACAATGATTTTGATGTAGATGGTGCAGATATAACCCTTGTTGTAACTTGAATAGCTGCGATTAAATCCACCATGCTCAATAGCTGAAGGTGCAAAATATCCCCTACTTTCAACATAGTAGCTTGAATGTGTATGCTGGGATATTCCTTTAAAGTATATATCATGTTTATGATTTCTGATCTTGCATCTAATTTATATTGATCGTTAATTTTTTTGATTTCTCCAGCTAGTAATAGTAAGAACAATTTGTCATCATCTTCTACTGCAAAGTTTGAACTTGAAGGTTTTTCATCAATGCGTCTAGATCATTTTTCAATTAACACGTACTTCTCAGTCTTATTAAATTTTCTTTTACTGTCAGAGCTTTTTTGCAGATTCTTTATTATTATCGCTTTCTTTACATGTTTCTTTCAAACTGTCTGATTTGTCTGGTCTAGCCTCAACGACAGACTTTAAAATGTTAACTGCACATTATATGGGTAGGGTCGTATCTTGGTTGCTGTTGAACCACTCTTTGGCTTATTTTTTGTCGTATACCTGGTATATCCTTCCCTCAATACTTTCCGCTTTTTTTGTCACTGTGGTCATCACTTTTGTAATTTCAAATAAGGGGGACTACTGTGTAACTCCGATTGGCTTTGTGATCGGTTTATTTCGATCCAAAGTTCTTGCGATTTAATTATACAGATCACACGCGTCACAATCTACGTCGTCCATTTTGTTCAACAAACAAAACAAGAAGCGAGCGGGCGGGAGGTTCGCGTGTGTGGAATAAGAGCGCGGGCGGAGGTAACGGCGCGAGAGCAGTCAACAGCTCGAGCAGTAAGTGTATGCCCGAAGCAGTTGCAACTGCTCGAGCGGTTCTATGTATGTATGTACGTAGAAGACTGTAGTTCACTACGCAGTCGCAGCTTGACGCAGACCAAAGTCAAAATTTCTTTATTCAATTTAGGCTTCTTTAAAGCTCTTATAAACGACAAAATCTACACCGGATCAAAATTACATCATAAATTTAATAGCCAGGAGGTTTGCAAGTGCAGAGTATGAGTTATTTCCACACATCTTTTTCCTCTATATAATGATCTATTTAATAATACGCTTTATCTAATAATGTCTTCTTGATAAGTTTTTTTTAAAATCCAAGTCCGATTTTATGTTACACTTTTAGTAATGTTATTATAAAACTTTATACATCTATTAAGAAAAGACTTTCTAGTTTTAGCCAACCTACACATAGAAACCTCTAGCGTTTCACCTCCATCCTGACTGCTTCAATCTGTCCATGTTTAGCCGGCCTAAACTCAAAAAGTATGAAAAAATTCAACTGTTTATCTTTCAGTTGTACAATTCAAAAAATTCTATTCATCGTAACCACAAAATTCGAATAATTTTTGAATATCTGTTCAAACGGTGCGTTACATTCATGCTGCATTCATCCATAAACTGTGGTTAAGTCGCTTTAATAGTGGAAACGATCTGAGAAATGCGACACTGGGAAGACCACTCAGGTCTACAACGAGAAAATACTAGCGATAGTGGAAGCCGATTTGTCACAAACTACTATGAAATTAGCAGCATACATAGTTTGACATTATTATATCTACAATATTGATCCATTTGCGCCAGATCGGAAAAAACAAAAAAGTCATAAATAAACAGTGAATAGATTTTGAAAGGCAATTAGAAAGTGAGTAATTTAACTTTCCCAGGAAAATGTCCCAAAAAAATAACGAATTAAGTTTGAACAATGACATTATGCCAAATTAATCTAAGAAACCGGGTAATTACATGTTCGAATATAAATACGTATAAAAATAATATTTAATCTCACGTCACAAACTTTATCTCACGTTTTGCACAGATTTTGACTCAATATTTTCTTGAATTGGGTTTTCCTTCTTAAGCGCTTTTTACACTGTCCTGAATTCAGAAACATAAATAGGATTTTGAAAAAAAAGCGAATTTAAAAGCATATTACACTATCCTGAATTTAGTCTTCTAAATAGTTCAGTTGCTAAATTCAGGAAGGTATGATCACATTTAGCAAGTTAGCATTATAAAAAGTAACCAAATTAAAAGAAAGTAAGGTCGCTAACGTACTGAATCATTTAGCATCCTTATTAGGAAACGTTTAGAAAGGTGTAATAACATTTAGAACCTATTTCACCATTCACTCTGGAAACCAAGTTAATTTAAATCACGTTTTACTTAACTGAGTTCAAATGTATAATTTGATCTCGGTTTTCGTTTTCACCAGCTCCAGTTTGATCGCATTTAGGAAAACGAAGTTGAAGTGAAACGAAAACGAAGTGCCATCTTGTTTCCAAATACAGCAACAATGTCATCGGCAGCCATCGTAGTTACAGCATCCGACTAATGTCGGCACAACACGTACTTCCCAGTCTCTCGCTCACTAAGGATCAGCAACGGTTGCTCCCTCTCCACAGGCTGACTCTTATGGCTTCTGCACTGTCTACGTCTCGACGTACTGAAGGCCTGGACGTAACGTCACTGCATCGGCAGTCTGCACAACATTGCCTAACAGTGAAATCTTTACGCTCACTACGTCTTCCAGTCTGAGCGGAGGAGAGACGTAGCGACATCTACGTCACTACATCAGAAGCTCAACAAATCGTACGACCTCGCGACCACGAAATCGCGCTATTGAAGTGACATCGACATTTAATATATATACAAGATCTAAATATTACTGGTTGAAGGAGACATCCTCCCTAGATCAGACCACCTGATCTGGCGGTAAAAGCTACTTACACCTCATATTTCTACAAAGACATTGAAGTTTTAAGAACATAAGAGAAAGCTGTTGCTGTTGGTATCGTGTTAATCTGTATCAGTCTAACCGAACAAAGTATAAAAATCCATCTTACTTTTAGAAATATCTAAAATATTACATGGTCTATATTTAAGAGAGAGAAAGAGCGTTATCTAGAAAAGTCTAGTCGTGCTGATTGGACGAGTCAAATAAATTCCCTGTCTACGTTCCGGTTGACTGGTCATTTGTTTCCGTTCCTTCGTATGTTCGTGATCAGAATACTAAGTAATTTATAAGAAATGTTATTAATTATACGAAAAACTTTAATTTTTAAAATTTACTATCATTACATAGGCATTTAATGAGTAAAATCTGAAAGTAAAAGTCAAGTTAAACATCTTGACGTTTTTTTTTAAATAATTGACTGGTTTCATAACATTTATCTTATCTTATCTATTAATCTTTTTTTAGTCACTAAGAAAAACTTTACAGTAAAAAGCCCGCCTGGTGGTCACTGTTGCTCATAGACGCCTGCATGGTTTGAAATAATATTTACGCCTACACCTGAGGAATATGATGAAATCTCTATTTGACTCTACTCTCTCGATTTTTCAGTAGGATCTAGGTAACCAACACAGCCCAAGCAGTCAGTGAATTAAAGTCGCCATGGAGTCGGAGACATATTAATTAGTTAATTATAAAGATATGAAAAGAATATAAAAAGATGTCGATAGTCGGTACAAACATTTTATAGCTATTAGACATTATTATAGTTATGAGTATAAAGTACCTGTAAATAACACGTACATACATGCAGGGTTGCGAGAAAAGCTAGAACTAAATGCCACCAATTATTATTTCGGACAGCGTTTAAATAACTACATTGAATCGAGGATTTTTAATAAATTTACATGGTTAAGAGAAACATCTCCCCTGAAAGTAAATTATTGAAAAAATATTCTCTCTCAAAAGTTATTATTAACCAAAGTAAAAAAAAAAGTTTCAGCCTATAAATGTCCCACTGCTGAGCACAGGCCTCCTCTCATTCGCACCGATGTTCTCTCACGAGACTGACGTGCCACATTATAAGAACGAAAAAACGGCTTCTCTACTAGCGTTGCTAGTTCCCGGCCTAGAGGCGTGCGTCTCTGGCGGATTTAGCTCGACTAGGCGGTCGTCTCAGACGACTGTGTTCTTCGGGCCCCGCTTAAGCGGGTCCCCGTCCGTTGTGTAGGAGGATAGCGGGCTCCCTTCGCGACGTTTCATCGTCGCCGTTACAGGTTTGTACATAGTGCAGTGACAGTATTAGGTACACTAACACAAGTAGTGCCAATAACACACCTCCCTGCCGCGCGACAGGGAGTCACGAGATAAATAGTCATTTCCGCGACGTAAATTCTTCCCCGGTTCTCGGTATGGACCAGGTGGAAGCCGCGCAGTCGGAACTTCGTCGCCTCCTGTCGGCGAAGTACCCCGCGATTAACCCGGAGGCGTTGGTCATCCTTCGCCCTCTATCTCCGATCGCCGTCGGTGAAAAACCGTTGGCCCCCCGCGCCGCCGCGTCCCCCGCGACCGCCGCCGCGCTCGAAAAACGGCTGTTAGGCCCCCCCGGCCCCTCAGGCCCCTCAGCCCCCTCCGGGCAAAAACCGTTAGGCCCCTCCGGCCCCGCAGTCGTCGCAGGCCCCTCCGGCCTCGCTAAATCGACGCCGTTACCGGTCGCTTCCGGTTCACAGCGTCCTCCGTCGCGCGATCCGCCGCCTTTCTCTTGGCGCGACCCGCCGCAATCGCCAGACGACGTAGTGATGCAAGCGATGCACTCCGCGCAGTCGTCGCGCGCATCATCGCGAGCTTCGTCGGTAGCGAGTCGCTACTCAGACGACTACTACAGGTCCGAACAAGAGAGCTATAGCTCCTCTCCCACTCCGTCTACGGAGCTAGACACGGCCGCCCCCGGAGACGATGGCTTCACCACCGTCACCGGTCGCAAGAGGCGCCAAAAAAAAGAAGCCGACGCCAGGCCTCCTCGTAAGGTGGCCGCCGCAACGCCGGCTCCGCGCCCGAAAATTACCGCCAAAAAGGCGACGCGCCCTGTCCCGATGGACACCTCCGCGCCCTCCCGAGAGGCCGGAGCCCCCCGCGCCCCTAAGGCGCCGCCTCCTGTAGTAATACCGGATACGGCTGCCTGGGGCAGCATTTCGAAAGCGCTCGATGAAAAGCGCATAATTTTCACGCGTGCTAGGCCGATCGCAAACGGCATTAGTGTCACGGTGCCGACACCGACCGACCATCGCGCGTTGACGAAATGGTTAGCCGACAGAAAGATCGGTTACCATACATACGCACTCGAGGGGGAACGCATCCTCCGCGTAGTTATCCGCGGCGTCCCGAAAGATATCGAGACGCTACTCATTTTAGAGGACCTTAAGTCCTCCCCGCTTTACAAGTTCATCGCATGACGAATATGCGTACTAAGGCGCCGTACAACCTAGTGCTCGTGCACTTAGAGTTATCGGACGACGGCAAAAAAATTTTCGACATACCAAGTGTATGTAACCTCTCTGGGATCGTAGTCGAGGCACCGCGTAAGCGGTCCTCGCCTAGCCAGTGTCACCGCTGCCAACTCTATGGCCATTCCGCGCGCAATTGCTTCGCGAACCCTCGTTGCGTCAAATGCGTCGGGGGGCACGTGACAGCGGAGTGCAGTCGCGACCCAAACACCGCGGACCCTCCTACCTGCGTGCTGTGTGGGACGGTGGGCCACCCTGCGAACAATCGCGGGTGCCCTAACGCCCCCCGCGGCAAGCGGCGTCGCGGGAAACGCGGTAACCGCAAAGGGAAGCCTAAACAGGCTAACCCCTGCGCCCCTCCCACCCCCGCGGGTAAAAAAACTACGACGGCGGAGCCTCCTCCGCCGCCGAAAACAAACGCGTGGACCCGGCCCTTGCCTATGGTCAGCGCGGCCTCTACTTGCCCCTCGGCCCCCGCGCCCTCCGCTAGGAGCGCCGCGACGCCGGTAGCTGCCACACCTGCCCATAGCCTGCAAGAGGATTTCGACATCCTACTGCAGTATATGGATAGTGTCGATATTGACGAACTTACGTTGTTCGCAAACAAAATTAGGACGGCAAGCTCTCCTAAAGAGCGCTTACAAGCGTCGATTGAGCACATCGGTGTGCTCAACGCAATTAAAAATTTTAAAGCCAAATAGGCAATTAAAATTCATCCGCGTTATTATAATTTTTAATTTTAAATCTAATAATAAATGTTAAATTCATTCGCTAATAAATAACGCGTTTGAGGCCCTCGCCTCAACACATACACCCGCGTACACATACACGCACCTGCTAGCACAGCGGCGCACCGCACTCGCCGGCGAGTGCGAAGTCTTAGGTTCATAGCCGCTCGATTCATTCGAGTTCTCAGGCTACTTTCTTTTTCAGATGGTTTTATTAGTTATTGTTTGTTTTATATTGCATATATTATTGTATGCAATATAAAATAAATAATATTCTGCTTCGATGGTGATCCAAGCCGAGGTTCGTACCTCCTTCAGAGGGGCCCTTGGATCACTTCGAGCCCCCCCTTGTTAGTCGGATACCTTTTATTCGTTTTCAGGGGTCGAAGTGCAGCGCAGTTGTTCAGCAGCGACGTTGTCCTTCTCACTCGCGGGCCTTCTGCTCGCGAGTCGCTACCTATGACGCAGTAAAAGCCATAAGGCTAATTGCACACACAAAAAAAAAAAACAGGCCGCCTCTCATTTCTGATGGGGTTTTGGAGCTAGGAAGAATCCGCTATGCTGCTCCAATGCGGGTTGGCGGACTGCACATGTCTTCTAAATATTTTTTTTATTCCTTTGACATGCAGGTTTCCTCACGATGTTTTCCTTCACCTTTCCTTAACCAATTAGTTTATAATTATAATAGGACGGGGAAAAAGTCTTTTCGCATATAGTATGTATAAACTTGTAATGAAATCTCTTTGGCTGATAATGTTTTCTTTTATTTACGCGAATATTACACATTTAAATAAAACTACTTTTTTACGGATTTTATCGCGTTTAATTTTTGAACTATTTTTACCCGACGTTTCGGACGCTTTACAGCACCCATGGTCACGGGGGGACTGAGGTGACAGTTGTCCCAATGTCATAGTTAACCCGGAGTACCTTCAGCTTTTAATTATTATTTGTAGTCCGATCTACGCAGAAAGAGCTTACTGTGTCTTGAAGCCTTGCAGTGGTATGCTTGGTTTTTGATTTAATTTTATTAATAATAGGATCCCAAGCCGGTGGTAATACCCAACCATCTTCCCTATTGAAATTAGGATGTTTTTTAATTTCAATAGCCTCGCGAATCATCCTTGGTAGGAATCGGTGTTCTTTTGCAAGGATTTGTGGTCTATCAAATCTGATGTAATGGTTGGGATGATCCAGAACATGGTCACAGACTGCAGACTTCCTAGAGCGTCGATGCTTCACATCAGCTATGTGTTCTTTAACGCGGGTTTTAATGAATCTTTTAGTTTGCCCTATGTAAGAGAGACCACATTCACAATCCAGCTTGTATACTCCTGCATCTTGTAGAGGGATGTTACACTTGACAGATGGTAAAAACTGACTTATCTTCTTCGGCGGCTTGAAAAATGTTCTTATAGAAGCTCGCTTCAAGATATAGCCAATCTTGTCCGTGACTCCTCTGACATATGGAAGAACAGCAGGTACACGCTCGACTGTGGCCGGCTTCACTCGGTCACTGCGACGAAGGCGCGGAACCCGAAGCTTGTTGTCTTGCAAAACTTGCTTGACATGCTGAAGCTCGGCGGCCAGGTGTTTACTGTCACAGATCCCTTGTGCTCTCTGAAACAAAGATTTACCCACGGTAGCTAACTGTGAAGGATGGTGGTGAGATTCACCATTTAAATACCTATTTGTATGGGTCTTTTTTCTATACACAGTGTGACACAAGGTGTTATTAGGATTCCGAATTACTAACACATCCAGAAAAGCTAAAGAGTTATTTGCCTCTAACTCCATTGTAAATTGAATTTTAGAGTTTAGGGAGTTAAGGTGGTCTAGAAATGCAGTTACTTTATGCGATGGTAAAATTGTGAAAGTATCATCTACATACCGCTTGTAGAATCTTGGATTTACAGGAGAAGTACGGAGGGCTTTCTCCTCAAAGTCTTCCATGAAAATGTCGGCGACAATGGGAGATACTGGAGAGCCCATCGCCACACCATCTACTTGCTTGTAGTACTGTTCCTTCCACAATAGATAGCCAGATGTAAGGCAATGTCTAAGTAGTTCTGCATATTCTGCTGGCATGTTGTTCTCCGCTAGCTTCCTGGATACAATTGAGATGCAGTCTTCTACAGGTAGGCATGTGAATAGCGACTGGACATCAAAACTGACCATAGTTTCATTGTCAGTAAGATGTAGGTCTTTAATCTCACTGACAAAATGGTATGAATCCTTTGTGTGTGCTCTTGTGTGTCCTCTGAGCGGTGAGAGTATTTTCGCTACATGCTGAGCCAATCTATAAGTTGGTGAATCGATCTGGCTCACTATTGGACGTAGTGGAGCATTTGGTTTGTGTATTTTAGGTAACCCATACAACTTCGGTGGTTTGGCACATGATGGTATTACCGAATTTACGTCCAGATTAAATTTTTCGGAGTACTTCTTTGCTAGCTCGCTAGTTGTTTTCAGCGTGTTCGCGGTTGGGTCTGATTTAACCTTTTTATAAATATTTTCTTCCGACAAAAGTTGTTCAATTTTAAAATTATAATCTGACGTATCCATTACTACCGTAGCGTTTCCTTTATCCGCGCGGAGGATAGTGAGTTCCGGTCTGTTCCGTAAGTTGTTCAACGCTTTAAATTCGTCTTTGGGAAGATTTAGTTTGGGCACTGAACTTCGACGTAACATAGACGAAATGTCTTGACGCATGGCCTCCAAATCTTCCTTACCGATATTATTTTTATACAGACAATCCTCGACACTACAGATAATTTCTTCGTACGGGATTTTTCGCGGTGTTATTGCGAAATTCATTCCTTTCGATAATACGTTTAATGTTGGTTCATCCAGTGTTTGTTTTGACAGATTATAGACCGCGCGTAGTCTATGATCTTTGTCTGTTGTCAACGGTAACTTTCCGTTCATACGTTGAGATTTGTAATTGACATTTAATTTGTTCGTTAATTTTTGGTATTTATCTATATGTTTATTTTTGCATTCATTATATTTAGCTGTTTCGCGCTTATTTAAAGTTTCAATGCAATTGTTAAAATCAAATGTCGTTAAGATAGATTTTAATTCACTGGATGAATTGTCTATGGCCGTATTTATGGTGTGTAGATCGGTACGTTTTTGCTGAATTACCGTCCTTAGCAACTTTTTACTTGCCTGGCTTAGGATCTTCGCGCTTCCTCGAATGTCCTTTTAAAGGACCGTCCGTCAAAAGGACATTCGAGGAAGCGCGAAGATCCTAAGCCAGGCAAGTAAAAAGTTGCTAAGGACGGTAATTCAGCAAAAACGTACCGATCTACACACCATAAATACGGCCATAGACAATTCATCCAGTGAATTAAAATCTATCTTAACGACATTTGATTTTAACAATTGCATTGAAACTTTAAATAAGCGCGAAACAGCTAAATATAATGAATGCAAAAATAAACATATAGATAAATACCAAAAATTAACGAACAAATTAAATGTCAATTACAAATCTCAACGTATGAACGGAAAGTTACCGTTGACAACAGACAAAGATCATAGACTACGCGCGGTCTATAATCTGTCAAAACAAACACTGGATGAACCAACATTAAACGTATTATCGAAAGGAATGAATTTCGCAATAACACCGCGAAAAATCCCGTACGAAGAAATTATCTGTAGTGTCGAAGATTGTCTGTATAAAAATAATATCGGTAAGGAAGATTTGGAGGCCATGCGTCAAGACATTTCGTCTATGTTACGTCGAAGTTCAGTGCCCAAACTAAATCTTCCCAAAGACGAATTTAAAGCGTTGAACAACTTACGGAACAGACCGGAACTCACGATCCTCCGCGCGGATAAAGGAAACGCTACGGTAGTAATGGATACGTCAGATTATAATTTTAAAATTGAACAACTTTTGTCGGAAGAAAATATTTATAAAAAGGTTAAATCAGACCCAACCGCGAACACGCTGAAAACAACTAGCGAGCTAGCAAAGAAGTACTCCGAAAAATTGAATCTGGACGTAAATTCGGTAATACCATCATGTGCCAAACCACCGAAGTTGTATGGGTTACCTAAAATACACAAACCAAATGCTCCATTACGTCCAATAGTGAGCCAGATCGATTCACCAACTTATAGATTGGCTCAGCATGTAGCGAAAATACTCTCACCGCTCAGAGGACAAACAAGAGCACACACAAAGGATTCATACCATTTTGTCAGTGAGATTAAAGACTTACATCTTACTGACAATGAAACTATGGTCAGTTTTGATGTCCAGTCGCTATTCACATGCCTACCTGTAGAAGACTGCATCTCAATTGTATCCAGGAAGCTAGCGGAGAACAACATGCCAGCAGAATATGCAGAACTACTTAGACATTGCCTTACATCTGGCTATCTATTGTGGAAGGAACAGTACTACAAGCAAGTAGATGGTGTGGCGATGGGCTCTCCAGTATCTCCCATTGTCGCCGACATTTTCATGGAAGACTTTGAGGAGAAAGCCCTCCGTACTTCTCCTGTAAATCCAAGATTCTACAAGCGGTATGTAGATGATACTTTCACAATTTTACCATCGCATAAAGTAACTGCATTTCTAGACCACCTTAACTCCCTAAACTCTAAAATTCAATTTACAATGGAGTTAGAGGCAAATAACTCTTTAGCTTTTCTGGATGTGTTAGTAATTCGGAATCCTAATAACACCTTGTGTCACACTGTGTATAGAAAAAAGACCCATACAAATAGGTATTTAAATGGTGAATCTCACCACCATCCTTCACAGTTAGCTACCGTGGGTAAATCTTTGTTTCAGAGAGCACAAGGGATCTGTGACAGTAAACACCTGGCCGCCGAGCTTCAGCATGTCAAGCAAGTTTTGCAAGACAACAAGCTTCGGGTTCCGCGCCTTCGTCGCAGTGACCGAGTGAAGCCGGCCACAGTCGAGCGTGTACCTGCTGTTCTTCCATATGTCAGAGGAGTCACGGACAAGATTGGCTATATCTTGAAGCGAGCTTCTATAAGAACATTTTTCAAGCCGCCGAAGAAGATAAGTCAGTTTTTACCATCTGTCAAGTGTAACATCCCTCTACAAGATGCAGGAGTATACAAGCTGGATTGTGAATGTGGTCTCTCTTACATAGGGCAAACTAAAAGATCCATTAAAACCCGCGTTAAAGAACACATAGCTGATGTGAAGCATCGACGCTCTAGGAAGTCTGCAGTCTGTGACCATGTTCTGGATCATCCCAACCATTACATCAGATTTGATAGACCACAAATCCTTGCAAAAGAACACCGATTCCTACCAAGGATGATTCGCGAGGCTATTGAAATTAAAAAACATCCTAATTTCAATAGGGAAGATGGTTGGGTATTACCACCGGCTTGGGATCCTATTATTAATAAAATTAAATCAAAAACCAAGCATACCACTGCAAGGCTTCAAGACACAGTAAGCTCTTTCTGCGTAGATCGGACTACAAATAATAATTAAAAGCTGAAGGTACTCCGGGTTAACTATGACATTGGGACAACTGTCACCTCAGTCCCCCCGTGACCATGGGTGCTGTAAAGCGTCCGAAACGTCGGGTAAAAATAGTTCAAAAATTAAACGCGATAAAATCCGTAAAAAAGTAGTTTTATCTCTTTGGCTGATGTTTTTTATTTAATAAAAGTGAGTGAGTGCAACGTCTGCCCATAACAAATGCTGTGTCACGCAGAACAGTGTGTCACCACAATGCGCCCGTCACCCTGAGACATCAGTTCTTAAGTATCATATGCCCAGTGATTATGCTAATTCTGAGTGCCCTTCAAACCGAAACACAGTAATGTTTGCACACTACTGCTTCACGCAGAATAACTAGCCCAGGGGTGGTACCTATCTAGACGGATTCCTGCATAAGAATCCTACCACCAGTAAACTACTATTTGTATCTGGCTGGTTTTAATGACTATAAAAAGGATACATTTCAAAAAAAGCAACAAATTAGCAAAATGTTGTTTCCTTTCTTTTCTTTTCTTTTTCTGTCCAAATGAGTGACTCTAATAACGAAATTCGATACATTTTAAAATGGTATTACAAAAAAGGAAAAAGTTCAGCGCAAGCCGCAAAAAAATTTGTGACGTTCATGGACATAATGCAATCAGTAAGAGTAGCACAAAGTTGGTATCCGGGAATATTGATGTCAAAGATGTGTGACCTTGCTCTGGTCGCCCTGTTACGGATAAAATGGACGCCATTTTTGAAAAAGTGGAGCAAAATCGGCATATCAGTAGTTAGGACATAGCTTAAGAACTAGGAATTGACCACAAAACAGTTTTGACCCATTTGAAAAAAGCTGGGTACACAAAAAAGCTCGATATTTGGGTGCCACAAAAGCTCACTAAAATTAACCTAATGAACCGTGTACTCATTGGCGATTCTTTATTGAGACGTAATGAAACCGAACGGTTTTCGAATACATTGATAACTGGTGATTCAAAGTGAATCACGTAGGACAAGAACGTGCAAAAACCTGGGTTAACTCGCAATAAGGTGATGCGGTGGGTATCTTGGGACTGGAATGGCGTTGTTCATTATGAGCTTTTACCGCCGGGCAGAACCATCGATTCTACTGACAACAACTGACGAGAATAAAGCAAGAAGTTGAGAGAAAGCGAAAACCGGAATTAATCAATAGAAAGGGTGTCTTTCATCACGGCAACGCTAGACCACACACATCTTTAGCTAGCCTGTTTAGATCTCTTCAGAATTCTTTAGGTAGGGTCAGGTTAACATTGAGAGCAAAATGCCAAAACTACTTGTCGTTTTTTTTTCTCACAAGTCCCAAAATTTCTACAGCAACGGGATCACGTCACTACCTTCAAAATGGCAAAGAGTCATCGAATAAAATGGCACATATAGGAGTATACGGTAATTAAATATATATAATCTTTAAAATAAATGTCTTTAGTTTTCATATAAAATGCGAAGAAACTTTTTCCCTAACCTTATGTATATTTCTAATTTTTAATATATTTTTTTTAATTATTGTATAGTATTTGTAGTAGGTTCATAATGATATCGCTGACAAACTGTTTACAGTATGGCGAGACAATTATTCTAGGTATGTACCTACCAACGTGAATTCCGGCATAGTAATCCTACCACCAGTAATACACATACTCCTACCTCATAGATAGCCACAAAATTAAGTACTCGTAGCTCTCACTTTGGAGTGATTTTGCCATAGTTGCCACGCTTGGCAGGCGGGTTGACAACCGTAGTTTATTTATTCAGATGTTCTTGGAAGATGCTCTTGCCCATCTCCTGGTCCGCATTTTCCTTGTGTCGACTTTTACGACACCCACGGGATGAGATGGGGTGGTAGGTTCTCTTAGACCCCCACCACACATGTTTTATGACAGAATGTTTTTTAAAAGAAAAGAATAGCAAAAAAGAGGATACCTGCGTTGTTATTTTCGTCTGATTCTTCCATGTCATTTGCATTTGCATCAGGCATTGGTAGGTTATAACGATTGTGTTAATAGCTTCCGACAGTATTCCAAAGTTGTTGAAGAACATTGTCGTCATATCTTGAGCAAGTGACAACTTCTGATTGAAAATATTGCTTTGAACAAATTCTGATAGGAAGATATCATTTCGAGGGTCTGAAATAGGGTGATGATGAAATATTAGGGATACGAACTCAGAGCAATCGCGTTCATGCAACAGGAAAATAAACGGATTGACGGCTACAACGGCCCACTGTGTTTATGAAGTAATTACAGCACAATTTTAAAATGTTCGTATTAATTAAATTTTTCTGTTTCGTTACAAAACAATGAACGATTTTGCATGTTGCTGCGTAACTAACTCCCCTAGCAATTAGCGTTTATAACTTCAAAAAAAAAAACTCAGAATAGTTTTCGCACGCATAACTCATTTACCAGTTCACTTTATGAATGAAGAAATGTATTTGCATGATAATTTTGTAATAAAACAAATATTGAATTTCAAAACGTATTACTTTTTAGTTTAGTTTTGTTACTTATATAATATTATATTCGAATAAGAATGAGTGTGTACAAAACATGTATACGGTAAGTACTTAAGTTCTTGGACACTGAAATACTTTTTTGTTATATTTATATGAAAAAAATATGTTAAACCAACAATGCAATTACCACCACGGTCATAGAACTTGTAACCATTGGCTTGGCAAAGACTTGATTCGATTTTCACGAAAAGACAGACGACAGCGTTCAAAAGAGCTGGCGTTAACGTGTTGCATTTCATTTTTTTCTTAGGTGAAACTTAAGGCACGAAATAGCCTAAAGAGATTAAGCAATATCACTACAATATTGTGGATGAGATAACAGTACCTCATCCATTGTCCTACCGTTAATCGAGGGGCGAGTACTACTCGGTTTTATGTTTGCTGCATCGAATACTCATTCGAAATACTCGGTCCAGTTTAGGTGCATAGGTTTAGGGTGCGAAAACATACTATTTTAGTGTAAAGAACTGGCACTAAAGTTTGTAGTTAGATTATATTTATTAGTATTAAGTATTTACAGCGAGTGATTATTTTCAAAAACTGCTTAATTTATCACCATAATTTGCTTTTATAAAATGTCAAATATTTGTTATTTTTTCTGGTTTGATACATTTATAATTTAAAAAAAAAACATAAGATTGTTGTAATGTATCAGAAAATAATATAAATAATGATTACTTTTAGTTAAGAAATAACTTGAGGAATAAATTAACCACTTAAAATGCCAAGGCTGACTAGTAGTGCGTAGAGGCGACTAAGGTATTGTATGGACAGCCTTTATTCGTCACTATACTGCTCGTGGGAACGGGGAGTGGTAATGGGAGGTAAGATTTTTTTTGACTCGTACCAAAATGGCGGGGATGTAGTTCGCCACCCGTCAAGTCTCATTAGCCACGAGGGGAAATGTGGGTTACGTGTGAGATCTCTACCTACTCCTTATATGGGAAAAAGGCGTGACTGTATGTATTAAATATTTTCTTATATTTAATCTTTTGCACTACTCCGACTACAAAGAATACTCTTAAATTATATCGAGTTGTTCGGTAGGTACAAAGGTAGAAAAACAATTGCCGAATATGCCCAGTACGAGTAGTCAGCGAGTACTAGGCACATCTCCACTCGCTACTGAGTACTATGTTAAAGAGTTAAAAGTTTTGAAGGTTAATTAGAAAATGGCAATTTATTGTAATTTTTTACGTGTATGGAACTTATAAGCCTTAATAAGTCATTAAAAACCTCTACCAAAAAGTATTATTGCCAGCTATGTACGCTGGATGTTTTTTTTATTATGGCTAAATTTATTATTTAGCCTAAACTGCACTTGTAACAAGAAAATACTTTTTTTTAATCTGCCTGTATTGTATAAATATAGAAACAAGTATATATAAAACAAAGTCTAGTGATAGGCTGTCCTGACTGCTGACTGACTACTTTCAGTTTTTAATTATTATTTTAGTCCGATCTACGCAGTGTGTATTGAAGTCTTGCTTGGTTTTTGATTTAATTTTATTAATAATGGATCCCAAGTCGGGGGTAGTACTCAGCCATCTTACCTATTGAAATTAGGATGTTTTTTAATTTCAATAGCCTCGCGAATCATCCGTTGTAGGAATCGGTGTTTGTTTGCAAAAATTCGTGGTCTATTAAATCTGATGTGATGGTTGGGTTGACCCTAGAGTATGATCACAGACTAAGACTTCCTAGTGCGTCGATGCTTCACATCAGCTATATGTTCTTTAACGCGAGTTTTAATTGCGTGTTTTAATATTTGAAAATGCGTCGTGCTGCGCAGAATAAAATTGACAGCGACTTTGTAATTTGTTATTTGTCGACAAGTACGTGTATCCGTGTTGAATGTAACACATGCAACATCATCTTTTGATACTAAATTAATTGATAATTGCATGAAAAATACCACTTACGTTATCATGTCTTTTCCAGTTACTCCATACATTGTTAAACTAACGTAAAATTACATAAAATTAACTTAAAAAAGCGACAATATAATTTATGGTTCATAAGTATTTCCTTTCGTTTGCAGTGCAAAACTGAATAGACGTTTACTATTCAAAAATGCAACATTCAAAGACGAAGTACTCGTAGATCGAGTACAAAAATATTCCACTAATTGGCTTTTGCATTCGACTGAACATCTTTTGTCTGATTTTTTAATATAGGCAATAAGCTATGGTTCATGGCTGTGTTGAAAGTGGAAGTCAAGTCTGTAGTGACTCAAAATGATTTTAACCCCAACAAAATATTAGAGTATTTAAATATTTTAAAATTATCCGCTGAATTTATTTAGTGTGCCTTGTTAAGATTTCAAATATTATTTTGTATTTCAATATAATATTAGTACAAAAAAGAGATTTTCTTGACAAAATCTTGTCGAGTATCGGATATGCCCAGTAATAAGAACGTTTTAGAATCCATTCAAAGTTATAATAATTTGAGTTCTTACATAAGTTCAATTTTTTTTAGAAATCAATAAATTGGTGACTTTTATTTACTTACTGTTTTTAATATAACCGAAGGAAAAGCTAGATCTAGGTGGTCTGATCGGGGGTGGACGTCTTGAAAAACCTTTGGAACTTGTTAACATACTGAAGCATCTATCAAACATTGACAGTATGATGCCGAATATATTAGCGATTGTTCTTGAGCTTCTCATGTGGTGAATGTCGCCACAGCTATGTCACCAGAAATGAGAGGCGGTGATCACTTAACATCAGACGAGTCGCTTGATCGTTTGCCCCCTCTTTTATACAAACAAATCCTAGCGGCTATGCTTCCATTGCGGAAGGTTCATAAATGACGACAAGACATCGGTATTTTTGTTTCTCCTTTACTTTGTCTCCTTTTTCGTCAGTTAAAGTAAAGTTAGAAATTAAATATACCAAAGAAATATTATTCCGTCAGTCCTAAAATTCCGAATGCCGCTTTTGAAATTTCGAGAATGTATAATCTCTTTCATAAAGTAGGTGAGGTAAGTACAGGGAGAAATTTGACGCAGAAAAATTCATGAAACAATGGAAAGAAAGAATTTTCGTTAAAATTTACGCAAAAGTTTGAATTGACTTTTGTTGCTGTAAGTAATTATATTATTAATAATTCATTTTAATTGAAGGCACAATTATTGGATTAAACTTTCAATTCTGTATGTTAAAATGTACCATAGCGCTTCTATATGTATCATCTTATACATATTTCCTATTATGACAGGTATCGTATGACTTACTATGATAAAAGAAATGTACATTAATGTTAAATTAGGCGGTAGGATTCCTATCCAGGATTAGCCAATGCAGGGCTAGTCATTCTGCTGTAAATATTAAAGTGTTTCAGTAAGAGTTAGCGTAATTACCAGGAATCGCAGTGTGGTACCACAGATAAATGTTCTAGGGTGAAACAACATTGTTATGGGCGGACGCTGCACTTACCATCATGGAACGCTTTGCTTGTCTCGCAACTTTCTCCAATAAAATAAATGTTTTAAATGTACAAACCTTTACATTTCAAAAAACCTTAACTATTTATATTTAAACGTATATAAACGAAAATAAACTCAGGATGTAAATAGATAAAGACAGAAACTTATTTATGATTACAAACCCAGTAGAATTTACCCTTACCTTTAAGATACTTTATTTGCATTGCTCTGGCAGAACTGACGCCACTATATATAATCAGTTATTGCGTGAAGACTTTTATTAACAGATAAATTAATTTGTTTCATAATAAAAGATGATGATGAGAATGCGGCATGCATTATGAGAACACTTTATTTTCGAAACCATTTGTTACACTCAGATTGAAAACTATATGCTCACCACTGGTCCTAAGATCATATGTCTAAGACATTTCAGTTCAAGTCCACGTTAGTCGAGTCACTGGTACTACTACATGATCCTAGTCACTACATTGTGAAAATAACCTCTTCGTTAAAAATGATAGGCCGGCAGATTAGAATAGCACCTACCTCTTTTCTACCGAGGTGCCGTAAGAGTTGACTAAGGTATTGTACGGACAGCCTTTATTTTTTGACCCGTACTAAAATGGCGGCGACGTGGTTCGCTACCAGTCACAACTGAAAAATCATGATCATGATTACGGACGCGTGGAGGAAATAATAAGTGACGGGCAGCAGCATCTACGAAGAAAGGTATCGAGCACAACGAACCGCTAATATGCCTACCAAATTCTTAGGTTTGGCCTATGTTCGGAAGTGGAAAAATGTTCTACTTGCCGATTTTCGTTCACGGCGACAACATCCGAATAATAGTAGTAGGATTCCTTTGCAGGAATCCCTATAGGTAAGTACCACCCCAGGGCTAGTTATTCTGCCTTGAAGCAATGTGCAATCATTATGTGTTTCGGTCTGAAGGGCACTGAGAGCTAGTGTATATACTGGGCATATGAGATTTAAGAACTGAAATCTCGGGGTGACGGGTGAATCTCCTGCCACACAGAAATATACTGGATGACACAGCAAAAAAAAGGCTGATGGTAGATGATGTTTCATTAGATTTTAGAAAACAAATAGACAAAAAGGTTTGGTTTTACAGAACAACTTTTACTAGATACTGCAAAATCTCACTGTAATATGTGAGTGCTCATTGGTCACGAAGAAAAAAAGTACCGATAGTTTCATTGACTTGAGAAAACTTTTCGTTAAGAAATGAGTGTGCTGATTAGACGAAACAATAAATTCTACGTCCACATTCCCGACCCGTCAGTTGTTTCCGTTTCTTCGCACATAGAAGTACATGACCGGAATGTCGAGGTAATACAAAAAGTTTATTTTGCTAGTACAAGTATGAGATTCGAATCGTCTGCTTTAGAAACAATCGCAATCAAAATCACCAAGCGTTGATTTCTGAAAGTACGGTCATGGGTCTGATAAAAAACAATTGTTTGTTTTATTTCCAAAGCTAAAGGTCACTTTCCCGTTAATTGATGGCTTATGTTTTTAAAGCTAAATTTGGCCTTAATTATTCAGTGTTTTATAAATGTATCGTTTACCAAGTCACTTAATTAAAGCCGTATAATTTTCAGCTTCTAAGTTGTGCTCATATGACTTATGATAACATTACATTGTACTGACAATGTAATGTTATCATAAGTCAAGAATTCTAGTCTATTTCTAAAGGTGCAAATACATATATTCTGCAATGCTCTTATTCCGCAAAATAAAGTTTTTAGTTTCGTAATTAAATTTATACGGAGGTATAAAAACTACCTTGTTTCATGCTGTGTATAGATTTATTTAAATATGTTATAATTAAAAACTTTGTTACTATTACTCGATAAACCATTATTTTATTTATAACTAGCGACCCGCCCCGGCTTCGCATGGTTGCAATTTACGAAGACTAAGAAAATGAGAAGCGCGCTTAGCAAAAAAATATTAAGTATGTTTATTTTATATTATGTCTATTCAGAAATGTCAAACTTAAATTCACTTTTTGTTATATTGAGATTTTAAATTAAAAATAAATCATCCAAATTTCTGGTGGGTTTTCCAAAAAAATTTCTTTACATTATATACAACAAACAAATCAGCCACATCGGTCGAGCCGTTTTCAAGTGATGATGTTTCATACATGCGGCAATTGATTTTTATTTATTTAAAAGATGAAAGAAAAAGATGGAAGATGTAATTATATGTCAACATGGCTGCCGAAGACTGCCCAAAATGTAAATATGTACTTCACGCGCTTGCATTAGCTTATAGTTCTATACAGTTAGGACGAAGGGAGGATTTTCCGTAATCACTACGCTTGGCATGCGGATTGGTGTTCGGAGTACCAAACGCTTCGTATCTTAGATGCTGCTGCCCGTCATCGGTCTGTGTATCAAATATATCATATATAACTATATATAATAATCGAAATGATTATTTCACCACCTGTCGGATGCCATGACATTTCCCAGGTAGTCGCCCTTTGTCGACTTTTACGTCACCCACGGTGGGAGATGTGGTGGCAGTTTTTTTACGCTACCACCACGTTAAATACCACCTATCATTGTAGCTAGTTAAAACTAATTAGGCTAAGCTATAATGTCCAAAAATCTCAGCATCTTGTCTATATAAATGTATACACAACTAGTATCCTATACAAAACTTTTTATACGTCACGTTTTTAAAACGGACTCAAAGTATAAAGTGATTTTATAAACATTTTTAAAATTTGTACCCAACTGACAAACAAACAGACAGATAGACAAGAAAGCGAGTTAATAATTAATTGTCATGCAGTTATAAGCTGTCTTTAAAGTTTCAAGTCTCTAGCACTTCGGGAAGTTACTTTAAAATCAATTAGTAAATTTGCCCCAACAGGCATACACGAAGACGACTTAATAAAAACGTGGTTATAATAAAAAATAAAGTAACTGTTTGTATAAGTATCCCATAACTGAGAACTACCATACTTTAATCGTTGAGAGGATTTTGACACCGGGAAGAGTGCGCCATGCTGCTCTTCATATATCGTCGAAATAGTTGTTAATTTATTAGATATGCAAGTTCACTCTAGATGATTACCTTTACCTGCTCAACTACGTTTCACATCGCGGACGTGAAAAGTAGATAAGATTCTCTGAATTTTGAAAAAAGTCAATCTAAGTAATAATGTTTCGAATTTAACATAAGCTATTTTTACGCTTTTCTATATTTTATTAAAGAATAATGGTCTGTCTTAGAACTCGTCACTAATTCTTTTTTTTTATTGGATAAAGTGATGAAACAAGCAAAACGTTCACCTGATGGTAAGTGTAACGTCTACCCATAACAGTTGACACCCACAAAATTTCTGTGTGACACCACACTGAGTACATCACCCTGAGACATAAGTTCTTAAGTCTCAAATGCCCAGTGATTACGCTAGCTTACAGTGCCCCCTTCAAACCGAAACACAGTAATTTTTGCACACTACTGCTTCACGGCAGAATAACTGGCCCTGGGGTGGTACCTACCTAGACGGATTCCTGCATAGGAATCCTACCACCTAAATTAATTCAAATCCTTAAATTTACTCATAGGGAAGGGCTATGTAAACCAATTACAAACACAGTTTAATTGTAAAATATATTTGTGCAGTAATTTTCTTACAAATATTAGTATACTGAAAGATGTAAACAAATATTTATAATAACTATTATCAGCAATCTTTATCAGTGTATCATAATACAGAATACTAACCTAAGGTAGGCGTGAAGGTTCGTGAAGAATACTATGATTAAAGTAACATAAATCAGCTTGGGAATACTAGAACACCTTATCCCCGTTGTGATATGTATAGTTACAGAAGAAACATCTCATTACAAGCTATCCGTGCCCGGGGCTAATAGACCTTAATTTCATTAGCACATACCCTCCGAATAGTATGATAACTTTCGTGATGTTCTGTGGAAGACGACCGTGAATTGAAAAAGAAATCTCGATTTTAGAATTAGTTATTGGAAATTGTAGTATAATAATATTAATGTTTAACTGCTCAAACATTAAATTTCTTGACGATGATGCACTTATTCACTCGTTAAGTAGTAGCTTATAAGTTCAGCGGATATTATTTAATTATTTACTTAAATTGAAATTGTTTTTTATTAAAAGTATTTGTTATCTTACAGTCATTCAGGTTCACAATTCAATGACGTAATAGATCAAATGGTTCACGAGAGGAGCTTCCTGTATCGTGTAAAAAGGAAGACGTGACTAAATTACATATTACTTACTATATGTTCCATATTTTTGTCTTGTGGCTTAGTAAATGTTTATTATTAATTACCACTAACAAAAATGAAACCATACTGCGAGGGAGCGTTACGAGGAATTGTTCCGAGTAATTCCAGCCGCTGGTTTTCACCATCGCACATTGCGGCAGAACTCAAAATTCGGTCGTCATCACCTTTATGGTTGGCATTCCACCACAGTGCGTTTTTCGCGGAATTTTTTGCCAAGTTCAAGAAAAGAGCCTAATCCTTTCTTAAAGGCCGACAAGTCAACAGATGTTCATAGCCGGCGGTAATCACTTACCAGGACTTTTCCCAGCTCTAAAGGCCTCCAAAAAAAGGGAGGAGGCCTGCACTCAGCAGTGGGACATTTATTATGACATTTTTATGACTGAGATATTTAAATATTAAGGTTTTGTATAATTTAGCATGTCGACTCACTAAATTAAATCTGCTATTTAAATTTAGACGACCGTGTGGCCTAGTGAACTGAGTACTTGACTTCTACGCCGCACGGGGTTCTTCGAATCTCAGCCGAAGCTAATTGGCATGAAAGAGCTACGCCAACGAGCCAAAATAAAGCTCATTAATTGGTTAATGGCATGAAATGAAACCGAGCACTTCTTGTTCGATAATTAGATAATAATTAGATAAATATTTTGTGGCAATCTCTGGCCTATGTTAAAAGTTCACTTGTGATGTGCTGAAATAATGATAAATGATAATGATGATGAATAGTAATTGAAAAATATTGTATTTTTTTAAAAATTGTTCACATTAATCATGTATCATACACATGCAGTGTGTGTAATTTAAAAATCATTAAACATATATTTCGAGAATATTCCTTGGGAAGAGACAAAAAAGCATCAATAGTTTCATTGCCTTAAAACTTTCTGTACAGAAATGTCGGATCGTACTGATTGGACGAGACAAATAAATTCTACATCCACATCCTCGAGTCGTCACTCGTTTCCGTTTCTTCGCACATACGTGGTCGGAATATCAAAGTTCAACGCAAAAGTTTATTTCGCTAGTACCGTTGTGAAATTTGTAGAGGCTTTTTAGAAAACAATCGTCTTGAAATATACCAAGGGCTTATTTCTAGAAGTAAATACAATAGTATTTCTAAGAAAATGAACCTTCATTGTTTGTTACAACCTTACTTTAATAATAAACTACAACACTACTTTTCAAAAATATCAGTGAACTAGTAAGCAAAGTAAATAATAGCCCAAAAGCCGGGCGCTCTCCTTAACTTTCATAGGACGCGAGTGACCTGATGTCGATCCCTGGTCCTCTACAACCTCTAAATTTTACTGTAATTTTAAGTGGTGATTTAAAACACAATAATTTTACACCATAATATGCGGTCACTATACTGCTCGTGAGAATGCAATGGGATGTAAGAATTTTTTGACTCGTACTAAAATGGCGGCGACGTCGTTCGCCAACCGTCACGTCTCGTTTCCCGCTAGGGCGAAAAGTGGGCTACGTGAGTGGCTTCGGCCTACCCCTTACATGGCGTGACTGTATGTATGTGATTTTCTTCCTATTGATGTGCATATATACATATTATTATTAATAAATAAGCGTCACATGAAAAGGTTTTGTCACTCAATAAAAACCAATTATAACGTATTTAGTGACAAACCAAAAACTACCGATTGTACTCGTATATCCTCGGGACTATAACGGTTCACGAAGTTAAACGGAAGGCTACAGCAAAATCGCACTCGCGTGATTTATTTGCCGTCCCAAACAATGTTTCGTGTCCGGATGTAAGAGAAATTATCTAATAGAGGAAATATAATAACAAACACAATCAAACGTTTATAATAAACTACACGCATGTTATTAGATTAGTGTACAAATTGTAAGATATCATAAATATACTATAAATTAATTTGTCCTTTATACATAAACCTAAGTTTTTAATGTACGACATATAAAGAAAGAGAGCCGTGGGAGCTTAGGGGCTAGGCGCTCGCTTTAAATTTCATAATACGCGAGTGACCTGGGTTCGATTCCCGGTGCCGGCACCACTAAAATTGTTAATTGCAATTTTAAGCGCCGATTTACCAAGCGCTCAGCGGTGAAGGAAAACATCGTGAGGAAACCTGCATGTCTGAGAAATAAAAAAATATTTCGAAGACATGTGCAGTCCGCCAACCCGCATTGGAGCAGCGTGGCGGATTCTTCCTAGCTCCCAAAACCCTCTCAGAAATGAGAGGAGGCCTGTGCTCAGCAGTGGGACATTTATAGACTGAAACATTACATTACAACATAACATTTAAGGAAATTAATGCATGTAAATTTTTTTTATCGTGTTAAGGGTTTTAAACAATTTTTGAACTTCTGTTATGAGTTTTAATTATATTTGTAAGCTTATAGTCGATTTTAACAAAATACAATTTAAATTACAGCTAAGAAATGAAAATAGTACCAAAAAAATATCACCAAATACAAGCAGTAATATACTTAACGTAAAATATACTTAATATCCAACAGTAGGTAATACTTCTTGAATACATAATATATGTCATTACGGAATAGTCAACATTTAATTAGGGAATGGATATACAAAGATACTCTAATAGTAAGTACATATTTTATGTGTCGGCTTAAGACCATTAAGACCTATTAACATTAGAGAAATTGCTGAATTTTATATTAGTCTTGACAATGTGCATAGACTTATTTTTTATTATTATATTACTATGATATCTTCGTGTGTGGTTTCAGGCAAGATAACAGAAACAAGATATGCGCGCAATTGTTATAGCGCTGTAAGTACTACCATAAATGCACTGACTCGTATTACAAAAACATTGGATGCAGAGTCAACTGTACAGACAGAAACACCTGTTGTGTTTCTCCGGACTTGAAAACTAACAACTAGAGTTTTTCATTCAGCTAGAACTCGCGCCTAATATTCACTTTGTAACAATACAGTTTGTGTTATATTTATTAGGAAAATAACAACTCATCATCATCATCACCTATCACTGCTTTTTCTTAAGCCACCACCACACGGCACAAATAAGAACTAAGTCGGTATAATTTCTATTGTGTTAAATTTTAATTGTAAAACTAAAATTTTATTGTTTTAGCCTGAATTCCTTTAATGACACGAGAAATTAGAAGCGATTCATTACTCGTACTTGAATAAATTAATTCGTGAAATCTACAAGGGCTTTCAGCAAAATGTCACTTCAACAAAGGGAAAACTTGTCACAGTCGAGTTTTGTCATGCAATATTTTAAATTCTGTTATTTTCAGAATGAAATCGGATTAGCAACAAACGCTTGAGCATTACTGATAGAAGAAATCTTATCTCGTCTAGATTTACTCTACAATTTTACTTTAACAGACTTTAAAATTAATTCACCGAGAGCTGGAGGCGTTAGAGAATCCTACACCTCCACCTGAACCTATGGGGATCGTAAAATCGACTTAGGCAAATGCAAAAAAACATCATGATCTTCGAGCCGGCGGAATGCTAATCACTAATATAAAAAGTAAAGTTATAGCCTGTAAACGCCTCTGTCGAGCACAGACCTCTTCTATTGACGGACTTCACATGACGTCGAATTATCTTTATTCATCAGACATGATGTTAGTCCTTTACCGCTGAACACGTGGTAAATCAGAACTTAAATTTGCAGAACAATTATAGAGGTGCCGGCACCGATGATTGAACTCAGATCACTTGCGTACTGTGAAATTTTAAAGCGCCCAGTCCATGAGCTACCACGGCTAATTATAGCATACCGCGAGCTGTATGTGACATTTTCTCTGTGACAGTTACTCTAAATTAACAGTTTCGGAACAAACGAATGTTATATATAAGAACGGTTTTGACTCACTTCTGTCCGTAGATAATTTAACAGAAAGGAAGATACGAGTAAATGTCCCGTTTTGTGAATATAAGGAACAGAACGTAAGTGGGCCTAATCACAATAGTGCTTGGCTGACCTTCTTTGTGTGCTTGTGTGTTGTGAATGTGTGGAAAATAGTGTCAGTATTGTGTAAGTGTGTATATTATAGTTTTTTTATTAATAAATCTTTTTTAAAGCAGTGGTTAATCATTTGACTTATACGTTATGGATCGCGAGATTTGACTATAGATATAAATTGCACACATATAAACACCCAAACCTTGAACAACGATCAGAAGCCCCAACAATTTATTTGCCTGTTCGGGAATCGAATCTGCTACCGAGAGTCCCGGGATGGTAATCGCTTAGCCACTGCGCCAGCTGGGCCGACAACCTTTATACTTCTATGAAGTTTATTATTTACGTTACCGGGGTCGAAGTTACCCTGTACTCAATTGCACAATCTAGTAATTAGTTGCTCTATTCAGTGTATGTAACTCTCTTCTTTTTGAACTATAATTTGAAACTCGCAATTGTATTGCCTATATATGGTTATCGAGAACTCCTTACCTTACCTATTGCGTGTAATAAAAGGCAATATATGAAGCAAGTATTGCCGTCGCAGCTAAATATTTTTGTAGTAAGTAATTAAATCCACAATTACTTTATACGAAATACCCAAAGTACAAAAATTACTATTACAAGGTAAAACAGTTTCATTCGTATTATTTATTTTAATAAATTTATGAGTTTTATAGTATAATCTATAAATTATTCTTGTAGCTATAGCTACATCGATTATTATTTTTTTTTGAATCCCTTAAAGAATTTAAAATAAACCTACCTACAAGAAATATCAAATAATTTTAAATTTTGTAACTGTTATTGTTAATAAGTTGATGATGTTATATTTTCATATAAGCGAAGAAATAATAAAAAAACCGTGTGAAAATATTAATTTTAAGGTAATATGTTGAATATCGCGAAGATATTTCTGCTAGCGTTAATAGCCAATATCAGGCTAAAAATTACTTTCTGGCTCTGTATAATAAAACCCGTAATCTTTTTACGGGTAATTTTTCAATTTTAAATTAAAATAACCAAACCTCCTATGATTAAAAATAACTGTTGGTTTATAAAATATTGTCGTCCTAGCTAATTTTCTACCATGGTGGTTACTTCCGAATACATGTGGGAAGCCATCAACTGCTGCACGTGAGAATTTATACAGTGCCACAAGTGCACGCGCAAACATAGACGCATCTACCCATGCCCGATATAAAGTTCATGCGATAGAGATAGAGATAAGGTAGGCTAGGATGCAGTATCAGAGACACAGGAACAATCACAACACACTTAGACCCGAAAACTCTCACTCGTAGTAAGACTTCTATGCCGAAATCCGTCTCGGTAGTTACCACCGCAGGACCAGTTATTCTGCCATAAAGCAGTGATCTGCAAACATTATTGTGTTACGGTCTGACGGGCACTGAGAGCTAGTGTAATTACTGGGCCTATGAGAGTTAAGAACTGATGTCTCAGGGTGACAGGCGCGGTGTGGTGCCACACAGAAATGTTCTGGGTGACACAGCATTTGATATGGGCTGACATTGCACTTACCATCAGGTAAACATTTTTTTCATCTCGTCACTATCTCCTATAAAAAAGAAAACAAACATGTTAATTAGTTATAGTCCACTGTTATATAAGCCTGTATTAAGAGTAAGTATAATTATTTAGTTATTAAAAGTTAATGATTTACCTCAATCCCTCGTGATGATAAGTGGTGACGATGTCCTAGATAGTGAGCACGTTAGTTTAGAAGATGCCTTTTGACTCCTGCATAAAAGATATCGACATAATATTCGTCTGGAAAGACCGACGCTGGCAATAAATTCCGTTCCGTGGCTATGCGGTGTATGCGGTGTAGGATACTACTATCCTGGAAGGAGCATGTCGAGACAGTAGTAACTTACCTCTACTGTATTTACCGGACAAAACAACTAGTTTAACTACTCCCTGGAAGTTTCATTTTTGTTTGTGCTTGTCTGTGTTTTGGGCCCTCCGTTGTTTTTTTTATTTACATTAGCGATCTTTGTAACATGAAAATTAATAGTGCCCGAGTGTTCTCTTATGCCGATGGTACTGTTATAGTTTTCAGGGAAACAAATTGGGATGCAGCTCGTAAAGATATTTTATATGGCCTTGCTAGAGTTGCTAAAGTAAAAAAAAAAAAATTCGGACTCTAACATAATGACTCATAACTGCAACTTTGACGGAAAATGTAACTGTAACACTAACAGCAAAGTAAAGTCTACCAAATATCTAGGACGATGATGAATCATCGACTAAAATCATACACATAAGTGTATCAAATCGGTATTGATTTGATAACATGTAAGCTAAGACAATTAATATGGATCTTAAAAAGGCTTAGAAATGTCTCTTCAGTTATCCTTATTTACAAAATTAACATCGCTGCAAATCGCAATTGAAATAAAAATATCGCAACAATGCACTTTAAACTTGACATATTTCCGACGGAGAGCTTGTTTTATACATGCGGTCTACTGAGTGTTAGAAAAATATATCTTAAATACTATGTTACAAAAGCATAAAGTTATGAATTTCTATAATTTACCTATGCAGGAATCCGTCTAGGTTGGTACCACCCCAGGGCCTGTTATTCTGCCGTGAAGCAATAGTGTGCAAACATTACTGTACTTCGGTCTGAAAGGCACTGAGAGCTAGTGTAATCACTGAGCATATGAGATTAAAGAACTTATGTCTCAGGGTGACAGTGTGGTGCTACACAGAAATATTCTGAGTAACAAAGCATCTGTTATGGGCAGATGTTGCACTTACCATCAGTTGAACATTTTGCTAGTATCGTCACATTATCAAATTATTAAAAAAAAACAATAATTTTACATAAAAGGTGGAATAATTTTATATAAAAGGTCGTCAGTACATAAAACTTTCTAACCATCTGTACAATGATAAAAACAAAAATCTCAATATTTACGCGGAGAGCCCTAAAGACTGTAAACTGTTGATCACAAACTGGTTAAAATCTTTGTCATACGAAAGCACTGAAAAACTTTTTGACTACAACACTTAGTCTTTTTAAATATATGAACATACACTGCCACTCATGCACGAACACACACACACACGTTTAGTTGAAATCAAATATCTTGTGCACACTCTTCGAAATGTAACCTGTAGAAAACAGGAGTGCGATGCTTTGCAGTTTAGCTTCAAGCAAAGGGGCATCACCAATAAGCCTTTTTGTCAGTCTTTTCACTGAGACCAAAGAAAATCGCTGATATTTGGCAGCACTAGCACAGAGATGGCAGCAGTACTCAAAACGTACAACAGGACCTAAGCCCGAAGCAATTACAATTTTTATGAAACACCTCTTTTAAATTAAGAGATTACTTATGTTACGTGACTCCGCTCTTCCATAAAGAACAATCTAAGCCTAAAGTTAGTAAAGTTATAGCCTATAAATGTTCGACAGGCCTCCTGCTCATCGTTTCCGAGAGGGTTTTGGAGCCACGTTGCTCTAATGCGGGTTGGCAGACTTCACATGTCTCTATGAAATCAATAAAAATCTTCTCAATAAATTAGAGAGTATCACAATACAAGTTAACTCTAATTCTTCTACTTCTCTTTTTGACTTTTTTTAAATTAAGAGCTCGAAAACTTCATAAGCAATACCTACGTTACAAAGTTAATATTACGATAAATAAAATATACATGAAAAAAAACCTTTGTATTTAATAACCGACCTCACCTCAGCCGATATTCCTTGTCAATTTCTTCTTGTTATTTCAGCGTATTCATAAAGCAGAGTATGCTTTTTTTATTCATCTGCGAGTCTTATTCAATCTATTGCGATCGTCATTATGAATACAGACACCGAGGGGATACTCGACATAGTTTTTAAGTGTTCTCGTTTCCATCGCATTAATCATCGCCGCTCGTGCACTATCTGGTATGAGAGTACAGTTAGCAACGGGATACGGGCCGATCTCTCACAAAGTGAGTATTGAACATCATAGACTATTTTAAATACTGGAAAATAATTTTTTAATGTTAAATCATTAAATAAAACCGAAAACTTCTGCAATTTTTCCAGTCAGTATTTGTAAAGTACTTGGTGAGTACATTATTATGGAATTAGGGCAGGAATACACTTTTTTCAAATTCAAATCCACAACAATAATTTATTTAACTTTCCTAAACAGATAATAATAATTGGTAGTTATTTTATGTTAGTATATTTGCTTGAAGACTGCGTGGCCTAGTATTCAGTAGATCACAGTGACTTCTACGCTGCGGGTCATGTGTTCGAGTATCAGTCGCATCCAACATTTGTTCAAAAACACAAATTTTTGTTCTGGTCTGGTTGTGTTGTGAATGTCTCCGTGACTCTGACACTGCATCCTTCGATATTTTCGCATAAAGATTACTTCGGGCACGAGCAGGTTAGAACGATTAAATGCTGCTGTGTTTACGCGTACTCTTGTGGCAATATAATATCTTCAGCGCAGTTAATAGCCTTTGGCAATATTCGGAAGTTGACGGTATGGTCGAAAATCGGCCAGTGGTATATCACCATATTTTTATATTTATAAGAAGTAGAAAGTATACTAACTGCCTATAAATGTCCCACCGCTGAGCACAGGCCTCTTTTCATTTTATGAGAGGGCTTTGGAGCGGAAAAGACTCCGCCACGCTGCTCCAATGCAGGTTGGTGGACGTCGCGTGTCTCCGAATTATGTTTATATTTATATTTTTTCTACATTAATTTTGTATATACGAAACAAAAATTATTCTGTTTGGCAGATGATATTGCCAATGAATAAGTTAGCTACCCACCAGTTCGAATGGTCTGATCTGGAGAAGACGTCTCCTCCTCCTACTAGTAATATTTAGATGTTGTATATATAGTTCGCATCGCATCGTATGAGATATTTCTTGAGCTTCTCATGTAGCGACATAGATGTTGCTACATTCTGCAATATTGCCCCTAAGGATTGTGATGAAAGGGCAGTAATTGTGTTACCGGATGACCTGTAACCTTTTGTAACTACAAAAAAATTGACAGCATTGTGCTTGCTAACTTACGCTGATATTCAAAACATATAAATGGAACAAATGGATGGACGTCGCTTAAATTTCGGAGCGATACGACTCAGGGACCTTCAATAAAAGAGCCTATTCCTTTTTATAAGGCCGACAACACCCGCGATTCCTTTGGTATTGCGGATGTTCATG
This sequence comes from Luehdorfia chinensis, assembly GCA_019845155.1. Classification (NCBI taxonomy): domain Eukaryota; kingdom Metazoa; phylum Arthropoda; class Insecta; order Lepidoptera; family Papilionidae; genus Luehdorfia; species Luehdorfia chinensis. The sequence goes on from JAHVAK010000022.1 coordinate 716,979, forward strand.
GGGTGATCGATATCAGGTGAGCCGTTTGCTCATTTACCCCTTCTTCTTTAAAAAAAAATGTTATGTTCAATTAGGAAATTTAGATGTCCATAATTAAAAAGACATAAATAGTTATTAGTGGTAGTAAGATTCCTATGTTGGAATCTGTCTAGGTAGTCTAGGAAGCAGTGGTGGGTTTCTCTCTGAAGGGTACTGTTAACTAGTGTATTAACTGGTGTGAGACTTAATAACTGATGTCTTAGGATGACAAGAGCACTGTGGTGCCACAGAAAAATGTCCTGGGTGGCACAGGATTTGCAATGGTTAGTCGTTGCACTTATAAACCGGTGAACTATTTGCATGTCTCGTCACTTTCTTCCATTAAAAATGGGTTTATAAATAGCAAATTCCCGCGGAAATTCTTATGTAGTATTACTTACTTATTATTATATGTAGTTACATAAAAACATCTGACTTTATTACATTAGCACGTGCTCGTGCTAATAGCGATAGCGTGTATCGTGTTATAAATTCAGCGAGGTTGTATGAAAGGCGCCTCTATAAATACATTTTTGACGTGTTGTGTGTAAATTAATCCAAAACATCAGGCTTACCTTACGAAACAAAGAGAATGCGCAGTATACAATTTTGAATTATTTGTATTTTTGTAGTGGTGGAGGGTATCCGATGGCGGTTCCTGGTGGCGGTGTTAGTTTGCTTGTGCACGCTGCTGAGGAAGGGCGGGCAATTCTCTTCAAAAACTAGGTAATACACACCATTTTATATTTTGCATGATACGCATCTTAGCAACTTAACTTCTATTCCTTCAATATAATGGATTTGCGTAAAGTAACGCCTGATTCTATTAACTAGAATGTCTGACGTTAAAACATATTGAACATCTTATTTATTTTTGCGGCAGATAGCGGGATAACCATCCTTAAAGCTTAACTCATGAAATCCCTGCCGCCCCGCCAGTGTCCCGGAGGATAGGGATAGTGCGACATCAAAATAACAACCTCACGCACCAACACTATTCCGTGCAATCCAAGCAAGCATGAATGAGTGATATAGGTTTTATTATGGCCTGACGTTGCATTTACCACCATCATCATCATTTCAGCGTATCACTAATCCACTGCTGAAATTAGGCCTCCCCCATAGATTGCCACAAAATATTGTAGCCCTCATTTGGGGGGGAATTTGCCATAGTTGCCATGATTGACTGGCATGTTGGAAACAGCAATTTCAGATGTTCCAGGAAGATGCTGCTGCCCATCACCTGGATTTTATTTCACTCTGTCGACTTTTACGACACCCACAAGATGAGATGGGGTGGTAGTTTTTCTTAAGCCGCCTCCATACGGATTGCTGTTTACCATCAGGTTAATGAATTGCTCATCTCGTCGATTTCTTCAAAAAATATTTAGATATAAAATGAAAATATCCAGGTTTGACAAAAATACGTAATTTTTTGTTATGTAATGTTTTTTTAGTGTGACTATAAATTTACTTATGTACTATAAATTTTTTTTCGTCATTACAAACATGGTGAAATCCTTGTTAGCACATAAGTTCATTTCCATAACAGATTGGATAAAGGCAGAGTCACGAATATTCACGCAACAATTAAACACTGTACATATTGAGGGACTACCAATCCTCTCCTTCACAACGTATTATAATACTGGAACTAAAGTTCATTACGCAATACTATCTTAATGTAATAATAATTTACAAATACAGAGCAATAAAATATTTCGCCGGTACAATATGTCTAGTCATTAAAAGCTGAAACCTAACCTTTTATTCTGAGGTCTTAAAAGCTACTTGCAATTTTACAATTGACATTTATAATACACGTACGTGTGTCATGGAATTTTTAACTATATTTATCAACATTTGTGCAACTTTTTAAGTAAATTCGTAGCTTACACACAAAGCGCAAGCTCCGTTAATATCACACTAATTTCTCACAAGTTAAACGCTGCCTTCCTTACATTTCCTTACAAAAGTTCAGGATACTGCGAGCGCAATTCACTGGAACTATCTAAAGTTACCACACAAGTTGCTGAGCGTGCGCTAATGAAATTAGCCCCTATTCATTCGCTTTTGGCACAACATAGCAGTGCCTTCACTTTTCAGGTATGAATAATTCGTGTCGTGAGGAGATTTCTGTCTTTTACAATCCAGAATACGCATATAAACTGAAAAAATATATTGTTTGTATAGCCATACTCTTTTTTTTCTGAATAGATAATTAAAAGATTATTTGAGATTCTTTGAGTTCCACTTTACTGGATCTTTACAACATCCACGAAACCAAATGAGGTGATAGATTCCCTTACGCCATCCTACGGCACATTACTGCAATGTAATAAATGTTAATTTACATATTTACTTCAATTTAATCGTAGCTGTAAGAAAATCAACCACCCCATCTCATTCCCAGGGCGTTTCCCATTCCCATTCTTGCCTAGCATCAACTAAGCTAGGCAATAACGTCTGGGAAATAATAAGATGGCAGTACCGTACCGTAGATATGAAGGTGAAAGACTGTAGCATACGAGTATGAGGTGCCAGGCGTCTAGTATTGTGATCACATCTCTTTCTACCAAGCATGGTGTATTATCGTTAAGTGTGATTTCCATAAAGTAACGCCTGATTCTATTAACTATATTTAAATATTTTTGGTGTGTTTTTAAGTACAATCTATCAGTTCTCCAGTCGGTTCACTGGTGCCCAGTTTACTAGAGGTATACGAAGTTCTCATGTGGTTAACAATTAGATTACAATATCCGACCGAGTAAAAAATCTGTGTACATAATCCGTTGAACACAAAACTGTGAAATATAATACTGCATTGTGAATGAAAATAGCGATCCTTTAAGAAACAATAACTACAATTATTAAGTAGAAACAATAATATTTAAATGTAATAAAAGTTTTTCGTTATATTTTTTATTAGTCAAAAATTTTACACAGAGATAAATTCGAAAAGAAACGCTTTTTTGAGGAGCCAGTAGGCGCCTACATCTGCGACCTCTTACTCTGTTCAATGCAAATAGAAAAGCAATTCAAGTTGATTCAGATTCCGTTTGTTGTCCGCTTTAAATTCAGCTTTCAATACTTTGGCGACATCATTATCGTAAAATATTTTCGTAAAAATGTGAGTCTGCGGATATTAAATTTCATATTGGAATAAAATATAGTAGATATAATAGATATTGCAAGCCATGCCAACGTCCATTCAGTAATAAAAAGCAGGTTTTTTTTATTGGTATTTAATTATTTTCAATGGGATGTAATAAAAATATAAAGACGCCAGTTACCTTACCTATGCTATGATGATCGCTGACTATGTACCTGAACAGTTGCTATGTAAACCAACAGGAATGCCGGCGCAGGAATTCAAGCCACGCGCCGGATTTATAAAATATCATGTACTCAATTACACCAATCCTATTCTGTTAGAATAATTAGATATAGTAACATATTTTATAATTTTAATTTTAAATATATTTTCTAAGTAAATTTGGTTTTTTCTCGAAACTCCGACCGCAGCTAACGTAATTCGCCTCGATGTCTTGATGATATTTTACTTTAAATGAGGTATAATTATTCTTTAGTTAAGAATAATAACCAGTGCTAAAAATGAGCTTTAAGATGTCAAAAGCCGCATGAGTTGTCTTGTTTATTTTTTGTTTCGCTAATAATTATTCGTAGTCCGTAATTTTAAAAAAAAATTGGACTTAAACCAAATTTACTGTTTATTCAACCGATTCTCATTATTATGCTTAATGTTTGAAAAGCAATTTCGCTTCATTTTTGGGTAATATATAAGGGGGTAACTCTATTATGCGGAAAATGTTTGTGATATTGACAATTAAGTTGTTATCTAGACTGAGAAGGACAGATTTTGAGATATTACCATGAAAAGTAGATTTTATGACTTTCTGTTTTTTTTTAATTGTGTTTAAGTTATTTTGGACATTCGTACGATAGTCAAACAGAAAAAGATCGCATTATAACAATTGGGAAATTTCGAACATAACAATTAATATTACAAAATGGCGCCCATTCATAACCAACTGCGTTCATCACACTTTGAGATATTATGTTTATTCTAAATACAAAAAATAAAAGTTATAAAGAATAACACAAGAAGGAGACGTACTTTACAGAATCTGGCGGGTAGCTACTATATATATATATATATATATTATATATATATTATGTATATATATATTTTATATATTTAAACCAGTTCATAATTCTGTTACATTTAAAGGAAACTCCAAAATATATCACTAAATATTAAAGCTGGAGATGTAGTTTATTGTGTAGTATCTATCATTGAGCGTTATTGAACCAACAAAATATCTGAAGGGGTGAATAAATAAGTAATTAATTGCTCTCAAAAAATTATATTATGACCATAGGAGAGTTCTGTCAAACTTCTTGTTGACTTTTTGTAATAATAGGTGTTAAAATATGAACTTGCCGTTTTAACGTACTGGCCACTGAGTAAAAATATTTTGACTATATGGTGAAAATAATTTTGTAAAATTATAAAAACATTTAACTTCTTAACTTTCAATTGTTTTTTTCAGTCACCGTTTCACTTAAAGATGGAAACTACATAGGAAAATTTGGAGCAATTTTTGAACATTAAAACGTGGCACAAACGTTGCGTAACATTAATAACAGGTAAGTTAGTGATTAATAACAGTTGCTGATTATTCTTATAATTATTTACACACATTTTTGTATGAAAATGGGATGAAATATGTGTAGCAATATTTTGACAATCGCTGAACTAAGAAATAAAAGTATCTGTATTTGTCAAAAATTCTGAAAATTTTCAACTAAAACAGATAACGAATAAGTAGATATGTAGACAATTTTAATAACAATTTAAGGTGTTTTTATACTTTACTCTTAGTTAAATTAGTAATTAAGAATTCAGGTCCGATTTACGCGAAATGTGTTTACAGTCTTGAAGTGTTGCAATGGTATGCTTGGCTTGTAATTCAATATTGTTAATTATTGGATCGCAAGTCCAATTGGACGACCGCGTGGCCTAGTGGTCAGAGTACCTGACTTCTTCACCGCTGAATTCGAGCCCCAGCTGGAGCCAACATTTGTGCAAAAACCCAAATTGTGGGTTTTGGGTGCATGTGAAATTTATGTCTGTAAAAAGCGCCCAAGATACAGGAGAAATCCTTGAGGGATATTGTTTATTTAAATTAGTCATCCATCTTCTTTATAGAATTTAGATATTTTTTTTAAATTCAATAGCATATTATTTCAGAAAATGTTTTGCGATCGGACTTTGTTCTCTTAAAAAAAACAGCCCTACTTACCCCGTATAACATTGCCAGACCCTCCTTATGTTATACTTTATATGAGAAGTATTGAATTTTTTGTAGAAAATTGGTACACTAAATAATTACTTGAGTGGGTATATCAGATTTTTTTTTCGAAAATTCAACACATTCAATTTTCAGGGTGGCTTTATTTACATAAAAAATTGCACAGAGGCACAGTCATGTAAATTTACACAGTAATTTAACAAGGTGACCGTAGGTACAATATAGGCTTTCGCCATTCGCTGTAATTATAGGACAGGGACTAAAAGTTTGCTGCACAACATGACAATCTATAATAACATGACAAGCTACAATGCTTGTAAATGCGTCAATATCTCATTGATTATTTATTATTCTCTAACATACATACAGTAGCGACGTACATTATTTTTAAAATCACTAAAAAATACTCCCGCTGGGTTTCTTGCTGGTTCTTTCCAAGACAGAGATATATTTGCGAACAAGAGTAGATAAAAAAAATAAAAGAACTGACTTTCTGCTTAATATTTTTTTTATTTTGGTAAATAATTTATGTTGAATAAAAAATATTATATTCTATTCCTTTTTCCCATATATAAGGGGTAGCCAGAGATTACACCCGTAGGCCATTTGTTGCCACCGTGACTGGTGGCGAACCACGTCGCCGCCATTTTGGTACAAGTCAAAAAATTCTTACTTGCCATTTCGGTCCCACGAGCATTATAGTGACAGCATTGCATATTATGGAATTATTATACACGAAAAAAGGTTTTTCTTACTATACCTTAGTCGCCTCTTACGACACCTACGTAGGAAAATTGTTGGTGCTATTCTGCTCTGGCGGACACCTATCGACTAGTTTTTCTTTTATACGAAGGAAAATCTTTAATAGTAACAAGTTAGGGTCTTATAGCCGTGTGTGGTAGTGGCTTAAGAGAATCTACCATCCCATGGGTGTCGTAAAAGTCGACGGTGGGTAAATTAAAACCTATGGATGGGCAGCAGCATCTTCCTGGGACATCTGAATAAATAAACTGAGGATGCCAACCTGTCTGCCACGCGAGGCAACTATGGCAAAATCCTCCCAAAATGAGACCTACAAACTTTTGTGGCAATCTTTGGGGGAGAAAATGATGATAAAGGGCCTATAACTGTTATAGTGGCGGCGTAGTAAATCGGCCATGCCATCTCATCCAGTATTTGTCGGGAAATGCCACGAAACTGGTGCTAGGCCTCCGATAGATGACGAAATAGCCAGCTCGAAAAATGCCGGACCGAAAATAAACAGACCTGTGACGCAGCATCTAAAGTATAGTTACAGGTGTCTTTTGTGTGTCTCGCGGCGACCCCGGTAAGTGTTTTTTATTGAAGAGAAGCCTACGTTTACCAGTGGAAATTTACAGAAGGTTGATGCAACCACTGCTTGGAAAACGCCCGCTCTTGAGATGGTTAAAGAGGTAATGAGTACGCAATGCTAATTACGTGCGGGATAGCGGACTCCTCATAAAGTAATATATATGTCCCACTACTGGACACTAGTTTCGGGAACCGGGAAAAGTTCATCACGCCACTTTAATGCGGGTTGGTGGACTTCACATGTCCTTGAAATATTTTTATTTGTCAGACATGCAGGTTATCTCACGATGTTTCCTTCACCGCTGAGCAAGAATTTTCTAAAATTGCAGAACAGTTTTGGAGTTGCCGTAAGGTTGAACTCAAGTCAATCGCGTACTTTACATAGCATTCATCATATCAGCCTATCACTAGTCCACTGCTGCACATAGACCTCCCCATAGATTACCGCAATAGTGGTAGCTCTCATTTTGGGGGATTAGGGAGATGCTGTTGTAAATTTCCTGGTTTTATTTCCCTCAGTCGACTTTTACGACACCCACGGGATGAGATGGGGTGGTATATTCTCTTAAGCTGCCTCCACACGATATACACACATATCCTTAATTATTTTTGATTTATTGCTCCAAATTTGAGGTTAGTCACACAGTTTTTTTTTGTTATTTGATAAAATAACGAGATGAGCAAAACGTTCACCTGATGTTAAGTGCAACGTCTGCCCATAACAGATGCTGTGTTACACAAAATATTGTCAGAATACAACAATAATATATACATATACAGTGCTGTTTTGTTATATTTGATATATGGCTCAAACAGTGTGTGTTAGTGATTGTTAATATAATGTGATAATAAACTTTGTTAAAAGCCTTTGTTAGTGTTGTATTTTTTTGACTATGTTTTTTTATGATTTTACAAGTTAGAAAACTTACTAACGAGAAGTTAAAAATACAAAAATTTAGTATCCTTACGATATCAAGAAAGCTCCAAATAAGAACCTTTTTAAATTACTGGTACGCAAATATTTTCTTAAAAAAATATGAACTGACGAATTCTATTTTATTTTTTCCGCTCTACATGTTTTCTTTCGTTTTTTTTTGTATTTCCTATCCTATGTCTTTTATGTATATATATATTTATTTATATATTTATTTGTATATTAATTAAGATTTAGAAAGTTTTTTGTGTACAATTGTTTACACCTGCCATATGTTTGTCTCACCATCAGCCAGGGTTGACTGGCAGAGAATGTCATAAGGCTTTATGTCCGCCCATTGTTACCCTCAGTTTAAGATGTTAAACAATAAATTATAAAAAAAAAACGTTTAAAGATATTAATAAATACGCTAGTAGGAATAAAATAGCCGCATGGTTGAAATAACTCTGAAATTACGTGTGAAAGGGTCACCTTAAACCTTCGATTGATCAGGGATAAACAGCTATCTGTCCGAGCCGCCCTTCAACCGGATTGAGTGATCCGATACTCAATAAGTACAAAGGTTTAGAGGTGAAAAAATGTCGAAGTTTAAATTAAATTTATAAAATTTTAACTATATATATAATGTATATGCTTTGAATCCTTATATAATTCTAAAAATAGCCATTTTAAGAATTATAAAAATTAGGAATGGATTTAAAAATACATATTTATAACGAAATTTTAAAAATAACATTTTAAATAGTCGAACATTAAAGCTCAGTGATCAAGGTACTGGCCTACTAAGACAGTAATACTCGTAAATAGAATCGAATACCAGTGATAGGCAATATTTGTACAACATACAAATTATCCTACCCCCGCACCTTCTCGCATGCCACTAGGTAATTTATTGGATAAAAATATTAATGAAAAAAAAGTATCTGTTTTATTTTTTTATATTTTTTTATATGACCCATGATCACGAGAAGACTTGGAATCCTACTCGTATAATTAATAAAATTAAATCAAAAATCAAGTATACCACTGCAAGACTTCAAGGGCAGTTAGCACAGTTAGCTCTTTCTGCGTAGATCGGACCAAAAATAATAATTTAAAGATGTACATTAAAACATTTAGATAAGAACCCATTGATTATACTGTAATCTTGTCCTTAATATGCTAGTTGCGAAGAATATGTTAACTAGACTTTTAAGAGAAACAAATAGAGTTCCTGTTTTGAATATTTTAATGTATGTATATTGTTGACGAAAAACCTTATACATTTGCATAAACATTGCATTCTTATAAAACAAGTTGTTCGATTCATATCAGAATGTGCATCTTTGCAAATAAAAAGTTCCGTGCCATAGATTTATCCTAACTTCTATAAGGTTTATAGATAACCAAACCCAAAATTAATTTTAATTACAGTTTGTATTACTTAAATTTTTTGTTAGTCATTAACATTAACGTACAATACTTTTTTAATCTCAGTAGGCACTTGACAGATGCCCGAGGTAATTAGGGCCCGGAAGTAATGAGATAACAGCAAGCAATCTATCACTTGCCTTGAAAAAATTAGGAAAGGAAATCTCAGGAAATAACTAGGAATTTTTGGAGTTTTGCAAAAGATACATTTAACTCGTGTTTTTTATGCCGACGTGTACTACATATGTCTACCCTGGTCTAATTTCGATCTCGATGACAATTTCCGAATACTTTTCTATTCTATAAAAAACTGTCAGATAGTATCAACAGCGAAATCCCCCGCAAACAGAGGAAATCGTTATAACTTACCCGCTTCCGACATATTTGTAAAATATCTAAGGCAGTATCAGAGACACGGTGACAATCAAAACGCAATGAGACCCAAAAATCAACAATTTGTGACATAAGTGCTCCGTCTGAGATTTGAACATAATAATAATAAATGTAAAAGCCAGGTACTATGCCCCGCTCTAATACCGAACCACTGGGGCCTGTAATGGTTACTGTGTAATATATATGTATTGCTTAAAATATATCGTTAAGATAATAATATGTAGTTAAAATAACAATAAACTACACTACCACTCCATCTCATCCAATGGATCTCGTAAAAGGCGAGTAAGGAATTAAACTGCACTGTGCACCCAACAGCGCATGGTGGCGATGGGCTCACCACCTATCACACCAAGTGCATTATACGAGTATTGTTTTGGTGAAACGTGGATTGTGGCAGTCATATGTTTTTGCAGTGAGTGCCCAGTCTCTGACTACCCCTTATGGGATACAGTCGTGATCTTATGTATGTATGTATGCAAACTACCTGAAATGCAAAGTACGAGTATTAACTTTGTAAATTTTTTTATACTCTACGTCAAATCATTATTATATATATTAACTAAGAAGAACAGAAACGTTTCACGAAAATGCTGCACTTAAATTCGACCTTGAAATTTTACTTTTATCGCGCCCAAATAAAGTTTCACTTCAAAAAGAAACAACTTCTTATAAGTTAACGATTACATCCGTTGTGACATTTCGTCAAATTTAACGCAGCGCAGCCTATGATCTGCTATGGAGAGACAAAGCTTAGTCAATTGGAAGGTACGATAACGCGGAACTACAACGATCGTCATAAGATCAAAAACCCTCAAGGCTGGCAGATAACCTTATTTTACGTATGCCCGCTCATCACTCAAAATTGTTTCACTCCTCATTCGGTGTGAAAGCTGTAGTACTGTGGAATTCGCTACCGTTGCATGTCAGAAAGGCTCAAAGTATTGAGACCTTTAAAAAACAAACTGTTTTGACTTAAATCAATTTTTATGTAATATATGTTGTGTTGTTTTTACGTGGTTTTCTTCTGCGGGTTTTTATATACATGTATTTACATTTATCTATTTTTTATGTTTTTTGTATATCATTTTTTACTTTATATACTGTATATATGTTTTTTTCTTTTATTACTTATATCTTGTGTGCACACCTCCTTCCTTTTTCTGTTTTTAATTTAAATCTCCTTCATCGAAGGTTTGCCTGAAAGAGACAGCTATTTAGCGATAAGGCCACCGTTTGTACAAATTTAGTTACCATAATATTGCATTTTTCTTTAATTCTACCGTATTAATATTTAATCAATGTAAAACGCTAGAAGTTTGACGAAAAAACTACGATTCACAATTTTTATAGTCGATTGTGTCTAATGCAGAGTCAAACGTTTCTATTAACTACCGCACCATTTTATCCCGTGGGAGTCGTACTCGTAAAAGTCGACTAAGGGTTTTTCTTTACTCGTCACCCTGAGACATCAGTTCTTGAGTCTCATATGTCCGGTAATTACACTAGCGATCAATGTCTTTCAGACCGAAACACAGTAATGTTTTCACGGCAGAATAACTGACCTTGCGCTGGTGACCATGCCGGTGAGATGCTTTTCTACATAGAAATCCTAGAATGATAAAAAAATCTCAAGGCTTCTGACAAATGGGGGAAATAACAATCCTTAATATGCCAGACCAATGACAGACAGCAGCGTCAAAGGTGGCAGGGCGTCTGTTACTGCGATAGCCAATCCGTCTGCCAAGCTTGGCGATTAAGGTGAATCAACCAATCTCGGAAGAGTGACTCCGTCAGGCGTCGGTGGCTAAACGATAGGTTTCTGCCCCACGGATCGCAGGTGCGATTCCAATGTGAAACAAATATTTGTATGGCCTCAAGATAATTGTTCAGGGTCTGGGTGTCTGTCTACGAATATTGTAGGACTGTAAAATGCACACACTAAACAGGAAAACTGCTAGTGTTGGCAGTTAATAAAAACCATAGTAGTTTTATATAACTTTAATATTACATTTTTCTTAGCTTAGGCAGCGTGACGAACGCCCACGGCTATTAGTATCCAGAAATTACACAGCAATGAGGTAAGCAATCTATCAACTGCCGCTGAAAATAATTAAACTTCAAAATCTCTGACGACCCAACATACATACCTTCATGACTTTTCCGCGTAACGATAAGCAGAAACAACACTCCTAGCCCATTTTTTGCCCCGCGGGAAATGAGACGTGACGGGTGGCGAACCACATCGCCGTAATTTTGGTACCATTCAAAAAAATCAGTATAGTGATAGCATTGCATATTATGGTGTTAATCTGCCCGAATACAGGCTGTCCATACAATAAGTACATTAGTCACCTTATAACGTTACATCTGGAAGATAAGAATAGGTAGGTGCTATTCTACTCTGCCGGACACTTGCCGGACACTTGCCGGACACCTACTGGCAACTCTACAATAATAAACAAACACCTTTTAAGCCTCTTCGTTAATCCATTTATGTTAGAACTTCAGATTTGTTAAATTCAAAAGCAAATTGATAGGTTAAGTGTATTTCAAATTACCACGTCACCTTATAAGTCGAATAAGTTAAACTAGATATAAGAGAGAAAATCCGTCTAGGTAGGTACAACCTCAAAGCCAATTATTCTGCCGTAAAGCAGTAGTGTGCCAACGTTACTATGTTTCGGTTTGAAAGGCACTGAGAGCTGAGCTGAGAAGTAGACAGAGTACATCATTTAAGTACGAGTAGCTATTAATGATCAAAATACTTTATTTACTTTCGCCCTCCTTGTGCAACGCAGTAATGTATGTAAACAATTGAAAAATAATTGAGCCAGGTTTTGGTAATAGATGACATAAGTTTAGGTTCAGTGTCAAAAAAAAAATAATTTAATAAAATTTCGGCATGTTGAAATATAACTGTAATGGATGTGGTATTCTGTTCCGGAATTTCAGTAATGTAATTACGCCAACTTATTTAAATGCTCATATTTAATATCGATGTAGATGATATTTTGAAGCTTTATAGTGTTTAATTTTCTTAAAAACCATCATGAATACACAAACAACGTCAAAATATCTTTTGATTCTTGTAATAATTTCGTTTTATTCGATTACTCCCGAGCTAAAAGAATAATAATAAACTGTTAAAAGTACTTTTACAGTTTAACACACTCTTTCGTAAACTTTAGTAAGATTTATAGGCTCTTATAAGATAAGATGCGTATCGTTAAGTAACCTCTTTTCTCGAAATCTCTTTTTGGGGTCATATTAAGCAGGCGATTAATCGAGTATGAGCAAATATTTATTGGACACGGTCCGTAATTGAATATAGTGAGTACTGAGTAGTGTGCAGAATTTGAAGTCTTGAGTAGGTGAAAAGGTATCTTAATTAGTATTTAAAGATTCTATTTTAAACCTCAGTAAAGTTTTTACTTTTTAATAGATGATAATAACAAAATGGATCAACAGCCGATCATTATTCAACACCTGGTTAATACTTATAGTGTTTTTAGTAAAATAATATTATTGTGGGCATTAAATGAAACTAATAACTTAATAACTTGCGAAATTAACGCCGCAGTTACGATCCATTCGCTATTTTGTTAATGGCGTCACGTGGCGCAAACTTATGTACTTAGTTTAAGTTGTGAGCTATGATTTTAATGCTAAGCCATCTTAACATATCTATTTACTATTATAATTGGTCCACTCCTTTGAAACAAAGACTTTGATAAATGTAATATAGCTGAAAAACGCGTAATGTTTAAAAAGAAATCTCGGCAGAAAACTGTTTACCCCTAACTGTAAAAATTATGAATTATAAAGTAACATAATCGTTACCGTTATTAAAGACAGTAAGTCTTACGGTTTGAAAGGCACCGTTACATAGTGTAATTACTAGGCATATGAGACTTAAGAAATGATGTCTTAGAGTGACGAGCGCAGTGTGGTGCCACACAGAAATGTTCTGCCATAGCGTTGGTTATGGGCAGATGTTGCAGTTTCCGTCAGGTGAACGATTTGCTAGTCGCGTCACTTTCTTTCATATAAAAACCCCGGTACTGCGCAGAGTAGGCCATTCAATTTCGAAACAGTTTCAGGCACGGGAGGAGACCGCCGCTCTGATACAGTGCGGGTTGGCTAATTCTACAAGTCTTCAATGTTTTTTTTTGTTTCCCAAACATGCTTTTTAATTGAATTCAATTATTTGAAATAGTTTTTCTTTATCGTCGAGCACGTGTCAAATGAGCACTTAAAATTGCCATAGTTTCAGTGGTACCATCACCAAAGATAGAACTCTGGTTGCTTGCGTAACTTGTAATTTAAGGCGAATGCGGTGCCGCTAATCATGAGTACTAAATTCGAATCTGAAGCCAAAATTTAAGCAACACACAAATTCTTGGTTTTAGGATCTGAGTAAATTCCTTGTACCTTCTCCGTGCAGCTCTTGGGTATATCTTGTGCATATGACAAGCTTCTAGTCGCCAATCGGACGATGTCACGATGGTGTAAAATATTTTAAGCATTGGATGCTAATGTTTCTAAAGATCAGTAATTTGCGACATCGATTAAAATATTGTTACGCGATTGGAATGGAAACTTATTTTAATAGATATTTTCACAAAAAAGTCGAAAGCAGAGATGTTTACCAGTGTTAAGAATATTTTTTATTAATAATTAGTAATAGAGAAATACGGTTTTGTAGGTTTCCCTATCAAAATATGTCCGCAAGTATTTTAAATAAAATTTTATTTAATTAATTTTATAAAAAAACATCCTTCATTTATTTTGGATTTATTTTTTATTTTATTTATTTTATTATTCCCATATTATAGATGTAATACGATTAATTTCAAAGAAAATTACGTAAAGAACTTAAAAAGTTTCTTTGCCGCTTCTCACTTGGGCGAAACCTCTGTTCAAGCAGCTAAAAATAGGTACAACTTCGTTAATTTTGTACGTTCATAATGTATCTTCTATTAAAGCTATATATTTTTTAAATAGTGGCGAGTGCAAAATGTTTATTTGATGGTAAGTGCTACCATAACAAATGCGGTGTCAACCAGAACATTTTTGTGTGACCCCACATTGCGCCCGTCACCCAGTGACATCAGTTCTTAAGTCTCATATGCCCAGTGATTACACTAGCTCTCAGTGCCCTTCAGACCGAAACACAGAAATGTTTGCACACTACTACTCGGCGGCACGGACTCGACCTAGACGGATTCCTACATAAGGATCCTATCACTAGTAAACATTAAATGTTTTCTTGTAGTAGAATTGTTGTTCAAGCATAAACAAGACATAGACAAAAAATACATATAACTTTCAGTGATATTTTTAATGTGCATGAAGTAATTATATTTTCGAGAAAGCAGTCTCAGAAAATAATACGATGAAAAGAATACACAAAAACTCATTGAATGCGTCCGTTGTATCTAAAGTAATGCAAAAAAGAAATACAAAGAAAGGAATTCAATTAAACAAATTGAAAGATCGAAGCGCTTTGCATGTCGAGATCACTGCCATTCTTTTCTTTTCTTTGTAATCGCCATATCTTTTAATATCAACCTATGTATACAAAGGGTATTTGAAAGCCTGTGTGATTGTATCGCTGAATTCGATTTCAATTGAATTACATTTCTTTTAATAATTTTTCTTACAAAATAAGAAGGTAATTTACAATATTGACTCACACATTAAACTGGGGTGACGGGTAATTGATTACCCTTACAAACTTTTTTAAAGTAACTAAGTAAAAAAAGTTTTAAAGTAAGTAAGTAAGTAGTTTAAAAAATTAAGATCTACTTATTATATACGAGTACACTGCTAGAGTTCATAACAAGATTTGGAAACATAAATTTTAAATTTCCTTCTGTTTTTTCTCTAGTTGTATTTGTATATTTGTGTACGGTTTGACATACTTCAAAGCTACATATGTAATAAGGCAAAAGAAATTTTGCAAATATAAACATAGATAAGCCGTCTGTCAGATGATCATTTATTTTTGGTTCTCAGTGGATTTTATGGTTTTTATCTTTGTTTACCCTTTGTGCTCTTCGCCTTTGTTTTGTCTTAAATTTTGCTTTTACTCGAGGACCATTAAGTATTCCTGTTATTCATATCCTATTAAAATAAATACTAAAGTACACATTATGTAGTAATACCTATAATATAGTAATATACATATAAATAATAAAAGTAGACGAAACGTCCAAGACATTGTGCCTGGACGTGAAAAACTATTCGAAACGCCACGCTAAGGTAGCAATGGTTCGCTCATATTATAGCTAGTAGAGTCGATAACCGTCTGGAAGAAAGTCTCTCAAGACAACCGCATTTCACATCCACATCCACACTGTATTTGTAAGATTGGTAATTATTTTTTTGTAATGAAAATATTTGTGATCGTTTTAATTACCATGTATATAGCGAGACAGCACTCATTTTCATGGTCGTGAATCTGGTGAAAATATGTACCCCATAAATAAGCTAACCAGATCTCATATCCCATTATATAAGAAAATTTATTATAAGGAGATTCTCAACAAGTCTCATAATTATGCACCTCATTAATCCACATATTGACAGAGGCCTACAGTTAATTCATACTATTAAATCACATTATCGTAAGGAGTTATTATTCTAAGAATAAAATATCTATTTTCTAAGAAAACTTTTTTTAACAAAGTTATCTGATTAAAGACACTTTTTAGCTTACTTACACTTAATGCCGCCACTACAAAATATTACAGTTTCAACCACTGGCTTGGGATCCTATAATTAACAAAATTAAATCGAAAACCAAGCATACCACCGCATGACTTAAAGACACTGTAAGCACATTTTACCTAGATCGAACCAATAATAATAATGAAAACCTCAAGGTACCCCGGATTAACTATGACTTCTGGACATCTGTTACCTCAGTCCCCCCGTTACCATGGGTGCTGTAAAGTACTCGGAACGTCGGGTTATAAAAAGTTTAAAAATTAAACGCGATATAGTCCGTAAAAGTAGTTTCATTAAACATTAAAATTCAATTACATACTTACTCATTTAATTGAAAAGTCAGCTCCCATATTGTTAATGTAACAATATATTCAGAGTTAACAATATAAAATGTTTAGGTGTCATATTAGATGACAGGTTCAACTTGGGCCCACATACGGCGGAAGACGCAAGCAGAATAAAAAAGTTCATTCCACAACTATGACTAACGAGTTGTGCGTGGACTTGTATGTATGTAACCAAGTGTACAGTTTTAATAAAGATTATTTATTATTATTTTTTGATATTAATTCAAACCTCGGATCTCTAACGACTCCTGAAAATCTATTAACATTTTTTTTTCACATAAAATTAGAAACTAATGACTTTCGGATTTTCTTTACTTGTGTTACAACTTTAGTTGCTAATTGTTTTTTTTTAAATAAAAACAAACTAATTAATGGCTACGATTTTGTTTTGATATATATATGATGTGTAAAATGATATATTGTTAGGGACGATTCAATCTAAACTAATATTGATTGATGTCCTCTTGTATGATTCGCGACCACTGTAACAATTTCCGAATACTGTCTAAAACTGTCAATTTTGCATGAGATATATAATATATAACAAGTGTACGCACAAACACATGGCACTCTCTCATCCGAACCTACCCGCGCCCGAAGTGACGTTCATGCTATTAGATAAACTAACATTAATCAAAATATGGCTTCGTGGCCATATTTTGATTCATTTTGTTCTTATTGCTAAAATAAATGTTCACCACGGTCTTCATTATTACAGATCTACTGCTGTTCATAAGCCTCTTCCAGAAAGGGTGAATTTTACGAAACAATTTATGTGCTGCTGGCCGTTAACGGTCTGTGTATTTTCAGTCTTGCATTTTTCGATATATACCGCAGCTTTTTGTAAGGAACTTTATTATAAAAAGCTTTGTTATATCATAAGAAATGTCAATGCGACAGAGACAGAGAGGTTCTTCTGATTTAGGACTCCAGTCCTCCATTCTAAACCATATTTTTATTCGGTTTTACAATTTAATTTTTTAAATATTAAATTGTAAAACCGAATAAAAATATTAAAAAAAAAATTGGAACATGTCACTGTGAAACACATGTCCCGTAATTACACGTTATTTAGACTGAAACATAGCAATATTTTTACACTGCTGCTTCGAGGCAGAATAACTGGCCTTGCTGGTACGCCTAGACGGCTTCCTGCATAGGAATCCTGCCAGTAAACTAACTTTAACAAAACCGTTTAAACAAAAGTTTATGTGTTAACAACTTTATAAAATTAAACTTTAACAATAATATGACAGGTAATAACGATACTGAAACTCTTGTACAATTACTTTATAATATTTTAAAAGGAATTAGATAAAAGTTAAGCAGAACTCCCACAACTCTATTAGAAACATTAAAACTTGTTCTTACTAATTAACTTTATAACTTCCTGTACAAGATAAAACCTCAAAATGTTGCCTTAGAGCTTAAGGACGAAAACAAACATTAATTTGTTGTTTAGTAAATTACGTATCTCATGGAAACAACAATCCGTACTAAGTTGTCTGCGTGAGTCAGAGATAACTTTTTTCGACTCTGTGGTAATAACGAGCAAGTTAAAATTATAATATGTGCGTAATATATTTCTTTTTAACATTCTTTCGTAATAGACTTTCTAATTATAGTTCAATTCAATATGCGCGCATTAACAGTTCACATTTATTGCATTATTAATCATAATAATAAATATTATGATACTCTCCTACTATCTAACTAACTTCTAGCGTGTCACCTCGGCCCATTCTACAGGATACAGTCACTTTTTTTACTAAATAAATACATGTGTTTCCGTACGTACATTGTATGTTCATAAATATACAAAGACGGAAGTGTCAAAATATTAGCATCCTTGAATAGTTCTCGTAGCGACTCGCGAGGACCCAAGTTATACATTGCCCGTAATGCTTGTTTTTGCAAAATGAATATTGTTTCCGGACCGGCCGCGGATCCCCACAGTAATACGCTATATAACATAATACTGTGGAAGTATGCAAAATAGACTACGTTACCTTCTAATCGCAAAAATGGCAGAACTTAATTTTGAAACATTTTTTTCAATATGTGTTCCCCACTGTAGCTTGGAATCAATAGCGATTCCAAGAAATACAGTTGAATTTTCAAAAGAAGGGTTAGAATTCTCCAACTTAATATTAATATTATGTGCTGACTTGGACATGACTTGGACAATATTTTGTCTATTTTTTCTAAATTTTTGTATTTTTTTATAAAAAAAATGATATATTAATTGATTTTGTCGTAAAGTTCGTATATTGTATAAATATTTACTATTTGTTTAATAGTGAAATTAACTATCTTTCATCATATTTATAATATATATATATTATAGGTAAAAAACATTATACTCCTATCTTTACTGCAAAACTTTTTAAGCATTTCAAGTCAGTCGGTTTATAGACTATTAACAGACTTTCAAGAGCAGATCTTTTTTCGAAAAGTTTTACAAGAAAGCAAGGAACATTTTAAATAATTAATATAATGAAATGTTTTATATTGGATACAAAACTAGATAAATAGTTTTGTGTGGCTAGCTTTAAAATAAAAAACTTTTCTTTAACATATCAGAAGAGTGATACCAGCAATATTACTAAGATTACTACAATTAACTGTTCAAATTCAGCTAAAAATCTTTGCTTAAAAATGATTCTCGACCATCTCGAAATTACGGATCAATATCTGTGGCGCTAAATTAGAAACAAACCTAACCAAAAAGCATTAAGTTATTCGCCATTCTTTGTAGTTAATACATTCCAATATTATGTATGTATTTCTTAGATTAGATGGGTCTTAAATTATTGATTTCAATATTTAACGACGTGAAACTAGTGTAAAAAAAAGTGGAGCGTGCAGTGAACCAAGTAAAGAAAAAGAAAAAGAGTGGACATACTGTTAAAAATACTGTAATGAGATTTTATAAGGAAAATACTATGAAAACTAATAAATTTAAATTATTCTGTAGGTATCATTACCATATTAAAATAAACAGCACAGAGTATGAATATGGAGAAGATGTCACTGCTTGCGTTAATAGCCAATATCATGTGTAAAATTACTTTCTGAGCATTATATTCGGTATGTGTAATAAAATCCTTTAAAGATAATTTCAAACACTCTCTTGCCATAATAAAATTAAACAAAGGAAAATAAATAAAATAATAATACTCGTAATAACGAAACTTTTATAAGACTTTAACATGTCAGAAACAGACATTAATATGTCCAAAATATGAATTTTGCATTCTTTCTTACTTTTTCTTATACGAGTATATTTTTGATTAATATATTCACAACATGTCAGTCTCTACGACTTCCTACTGGTTACCCGGTAAACATTTATTTTGATCCCAGGGGCGCCTTTCTCGTAACCTCACTAAAGTTATCACACGATTCGTTGAGCATGCGCTAATGAAATTAACCCCTGTACGTCTGTAGCGTGAAATGGTTACAATAAAATATTCCTTTTGTAAGTAATCCAAAACTATAACATGCGATATATCGCAAAAAACGACGTATTCTTATATCTATATCAATATGTATAAATATATCATGTCTATCTAAATAATAAAACGTCTATAAGACATTCCTATTTTGGTTATGGAGCATATTTTTAATGTAATAAATTAAGGTATTTATATATGATAATGTATATTTCTGCTAAATGCTCGTGTGGAACTCACAAATCTAGTACTTATTTCTATTGACTCGCATATACGTGACAATAGAAATAAGTAACAGAAAATAAGAAATAAAAACGAGTCGCACTTCGAAGTTTGTGGTCATTAAAATTGCACTGCTTGAACCGTCTCAAAGACGTAATAGTTATTACGTACTGGTTAGTAATCATGCAAATTCATGCCTTCTTATTATATTTATATTAATAAACTGTATCTTGTACTGTCCTCCATGAGATTTACTATGATTTTGATCCCACCTCAAAGCTCGGCTACCGGGAGGTCTATTATGTTGCTCTGGAAGGTTTCACGATCGGTTTTATTTGATCCCGATTAACCAATGAATGAAATCCTAACGCCAAAATAAGACCGATCCCGAAAGCTACCAGAGTTACATAATAGACCTTCAGGTCCTCGCTGTGTAATATATCCAAGCTATTATGAAGCTTGTTACACTTTGGTTTTACAACCACCGTTCGCGATAGTGAATGAAGGGCACTGAGAGCTAGTGTAATCACCGGAATATGATACTTAAGAACTGATGACTCAGGGTGACGGGCTTAATGTAATTTCCCACAGAAATGTACTGGGTGACACAGCATTTGTTTTGGGCAGATGTTGCACTTACCGTCAAGTAAAAGTTTTTGCTCATTTCGTCACTTTATCCAATAAAAAATAGAAAGAAAATTGCAGAGCCTTTAAATTGTTATAGATAGGAAAACTTTAGCTGGTAAATTAAAAATACGAGCGGACAGCTCTCCGCTCGTAGTCATCAAAATGAAGAATACCGTCGGTGTAGCCTCGAAAGAAATCTTTGTTTCGTTAAGACTAGTGCCAAGAAATCGTTGGTTAAATTGCTAGTGTCGTTGTTCAAAGTTTAGTTGAAACATATATAAAACTATTTCTAAAACTGGTTTTGGTCAAAACAATCTAAAGGTCATATTTATATTGATGATTATACAATTGAAAATCTATTACAAGTTGTATTCTAATATAATGATCGTCGTGAAATTTTATGATAGGGGACTCAGTGTGCAAAGGAATGTAATATATTTTCGATCACTCTGTCGTATTAGCGTTATAATTTATATAGTGACGAATACTTTGAATGAAATGTATATTAATCTTTCTTTATTCTAAGTACGACTTAATCATAATAAAAATAAAAAAACATTGCATTTTGATGAAACAATTCAAGATTAATAAGTTCCCAATAAGTGATAGTTTTTATTTAAAATAGAGAGAGAAACTTAATTAAGTCATGAGTTCATCTTATACGCCCAGTGATTACTCCAGCTACCTATAAATTTCCCATTGCTAAGCACAGGCATCCTCACATTTCTGAGAGGGTTTTTTTTGGAGCCGGGAAGATTTAGCCATGCTGCAAATGCCATGGTTGGCGGACTTCACATGTCGTCGAAACATTTTTATTTCTCAGACACGCGATGTTTTCCTTCACCGTTGAACACGTGGTCAATCAGCACTTTAAATTGCAGAACAATTTTAGAGGTGCCGGCAGCGGAGATCGGGGATCAGGTCTTTCGCGTACTTTAAGTCATTTAGGTCCCGTCCCCTGAGCAGCCACGGTGCTCCCGAGGTACCACAGTTTTGTTTTCTTTTGGTGTTAACCGCTTAGTTTAATGCTTGCGTGGAATCAATCTAAAACAATATTCAGAGCACTATTGACTTCATTTAAGTTCTCAATTTTTCGACTGACCTTAAATATCAGTAATGTATCATATCCAAATAATACTATATTTGTAAGATTCCGTACTTAGATTAAAAATTTATATCAAATATTATAAATACTAGATAGAGATAAGTATAATTGTTGTGGTAACTCCATACTATTTTATACAACTACCGCCAAATGGTCAGAGCCCCTGACATCATCAAAAGATTTCATTTCAACCTTCAACAAATATCAGTTTGCCATTATAATAATTGGCCCGTTACAATATTAATAATATAGTAATATACGAGATACCCACGAGAAAAGATGAACAGTTGAATTTACCTGTCCATGGAGTATGGATGGAATTATTCAACCTCATGAAATAGTATCCTTATTCGTTGCCGTCAGCCTGTTAAAACCACCCTGCTGGATATAAGCATCGCCCAAGACGGGAGAATTTACCATAAATAATTGGCGATCAAAGTAAGAAGAAAGAAAGAAAAGAGCAAAGTACACTGTGCACTGTATTTTCGTAACTTCATTGCCACAACAGAATTATAATCTCAAGTCTCTCACATCTTCAACAGAATTGTATAAAAAATTCTAAGGGGAATTTCTCTCTAGTTCACTCTCACTAGTCAACTCATAGTTCTAATTAAACAATTAAGTTTAGGTCAGTTGAAACTATAAAGCTTATTCTGCTCTAAGATTAAATTTTTACTCACGCCCTAACCTTCTGACTGCGATGTAATAGGTGTACAGCAAATATATTTTATATTTGGATTTTAATTTTAAAGTGTTTTAGTAAATTATATTATTCAGCTTTGGAATAATTAATGATACACGTTAATATTTTAGCTCAGCATTAAAACAATCAACAAGGTTTTTTATTTTGTGCAAAACCTGACAAAGCGATTATATATATATGTATGAGGCCCTGGGAGAAGAATAATATCAAACAATAGAAAGTAAACAGAAAAACAAGAAATATATAATATAACCAACTAGGTTAGTCAACCGTAATTGCAAGTCAGCAGCATCTTATCATTATATTATTCAGACGGTCAATGTGAAAGAAATTAAAGACCAAAGTCAGCGATAGAGCCGATCGTATATTATGTAGTTCCGAACTGAACGTATACGTAATCTGAGAACTGTATGATTGTATGTTAAAATTTATGTTTTTGTGTTTGGTTCCTGCCAAAACTAACTCAGCTATCTGATGAAGCTGTAAAAAGCTAATAGCAAAAAGTTCACCGAAAATAGACGAGTTGCAGACAAAATAATCTGATGTCGTAGTTTCACATGTGGCAACTCCCAAACCTGACTTTTACGCTGCAAATTAGAATAGATCCTTGATTAGAATCCCAGCCGACGTCAACATTTGTGCAAAACCACAATTTATAGATTTTCAGTATCGCAAAATTATTGCACAACAAATATTATATATTTTTCAAAAGTTGCGTCTAGGTCTGAGGCGTTTATAATTTACTTTATTGTAATGGCTAAGCCCTTGGCTTCTGCGCAGCGGGTCGCGGGTTCAATTCCCGCACGGGACAAATATTTGTATGGCCTACAGATAGTTGTTCCGGGTCTGGGTGGTTTGTGCATGTGGAATTTATGTCTGTAAAACGTACCCACGACACAGGAGAAATCCTACTGTGGGGCATCGTATAAAAAAAAAGAAAGAAAGAATGGATCAATCCACAATAATTTAATTAATAAACACTGACAAATAATAAAGTTACGAAACAAGGTTAAGGTTTATATATGAACAATCGAATGTATGCAAAATGACGTTTAATAAAGAAATCCATATGGTGATAAACGTTTCTTCAATTTAATAAATACAAAACATACAAAAAAGTTTAGTTTTATTGACATACTGTTATTTACAGTTCAAAAATCGTATATACCATAAACTCGTGTAATAACTTCTTATTTTCAATAACAAGAAAAATTGTTTATAAACATTAGAAAATTGTCTTTAATCAATACAAATACAAATACCAAAATCTTTATTTCCATAGAAACTCTAACAAATATTGCAATGGAATCCCTGCCTGCTGCTTTAGTTTTCACTGTTTTGCAGCAGGGAGTGTCTTCCCCTGCATAATAGGTTCGTAAATATAATACAAAATTTTAAAATACAGGAAATGCAGCCTGTATTCTTGTATGTGTGTGAGTTCGTGTGTGTATGTGTGTGTGTGAGAGAGACAGAGAGAGTATGTGTGTGCGTGTGTGTATTAGTGTGTGTGTGATAGAGTGTGCGTGTTTGTACGCCTTGTGTTAAATGTACGCTTAGTAAATTCTGGTAAATAGCTTTTCTGTATTATCATAGTCATAATTTTGTAACCATTCAATAATTATAGATTTTATGAAACGGGAGCTGAGTCTTTTAATATTTGATTTTGCGTTTATTAAGTTATAGAGCTTTGAAGATAGGTGGTCATAATGTCTACAAGCAAGAATACTATTACATCTAGGAACAGGACATCTGTTCAGTCTCTTATTTGTGATGGGTAAAGATGAAACGCTTTCTCTATGATATCGCCTTATACTGTGGTATATGAACATTTTTCTTACCGATAACACTTTGCACTTTTGGTAGAGGACCGACCTATGTGTCGTCGGATGTCTATACGGTAATCAATCTTCACACAACTGAATAAAAAAACATTTATTAATTGAATGTATTAAACAACTATTACTTGGTTGACTGGCAGAGAATGTCTCAGGCATTAAGTCCGCCTTTATACATCGCATGTATCTAATGTTATATAAATAAATAAAATAAACTACTTACTATTTAAAATACTTTCGTATACGCAATAATGTGTCTTATTTGTATTAGAAATAAGGATGAATGGCACGAACTAGTCTAAGTAAAAGAACTCACGAGTCACGAATTACGAATTAGCTTAATTTTTACTCATTTCGCGCCAATATCCAAAACATAGTTTTTTTTATATACAGGAGGGAGCAAACGGCTCACCTGATGTTAAGTGATCACCACTGCCCATGAACATCCGCAATACCAGGGGAATCGCAGGTGCGTTACCGGCCTTTGAAAAAGGAATAGGCTCTTGAAGGTTCGTAACTATCGGTGCGGAAATACCGATGACAGCAGCAAGTTCCACACACAGTTTGGTTGTACGTGGCAGAAAATTCCGCGAAAAGCGCGCAGTAGTGGAATGCCCACCATCAAGATGATGTGGATGGAATTTTGTGCTGTGCGCGATGTACAATGACGAAAAACAGCGGCTGGAATGATTAGTGATGAAATCCAGTAAGTATCAAGGTTTTAGATTAGCACAACATATTTTTTTCTTTTCAGTGTAATAAAAATGTGCCAATAGTTACATGAAAATATAAAACAGAAAAATATTCCTGAACCATTTTGTATTTTAAAAAAATATTAATAAACATTTACAATAGATTCAAGTCCAGTTTTTATATTACATTTTTAAGAGATATGAAGGCACAGATTTTAACATTGTGAAGAATGTAACAAACCAAAAGATTTGCTAAACCTTGTTACGGAAATAATTGCTACAACAATTAGTTTAAAATTGTAATAGAAGAACAAAAATTTGAAAATCCATCTTGATAATCTGATTTTCTAATAAAAGACAATCTCAAAAAGTCGTATAAATCTAAAGCGTATAAATTTTACATTCTGGTCATGTACGCCGTCCTTAATTAAGGTCTTAAAAAGATCGTGACCTCTTTTGTCGTCTTTCATGTAAGTTAGCAAATTAA
Organism: Luehdorfia chinensis; assembly: GCA_019845155.1. Classification (NCBI taxonomy): domain Eukaryota; kingdom Metazoa; phylum Arthropoda; class Insecta; order Lepidoptera; family Papilionidae; genus Luehdorfia; species Luehdorfia chinensis. Next base: position 742,610 of record JAHVAK010000022.1, read on the forward strand.
AGTACGTAATATTTCGTTGCTTCTGTAACGCAGAAGGTTAATTAATTACTGAAATATTATAAGTATTTCAGAAATTTTTATTATTACTTAATTTTAAAAGTTTCAATTTTCACTGTACTCAATGATATCCGCGAGGATCATGGCCAGCGTGGCAGCCCACTGAGTAGTTTTATTGTTCTTCGTTAAAAATCTCAACCGAAACAAACAATTGAGCTTCGCGCAATTTTTTTTCCAAGTCAATGTATATTAAATTCTGATCTGAATTTACCACATAACCATAACTTATAACAACTTTTTTTATAAAATATTTACAATTAATAAACGCAGCGCGTCTGACGACCGTGCTGCTTTGTGGTCAGAGTACCTGACTTCTACCCATCGAAGGGGTTCAAATCCCAGCCGCCGCCAACATTTTTGAAGAAACCCGAATTGTTGGTTTTCAAGTCTGGTTGCATTGTGAGTATCCCCGTGTCTCAGACACTAAATCCTAGCTTACCTCCAATATTATCACGAGAGCGTTACATGAGAATCAATTAACTTGGTTTGTTTCATGGTAGGTCGTGTGGGTGATTCTGTTTTTACGCGTATACCTGTGGCACTGAAATCTCTACTACGCAGTTGATAGCTTCCGACAGTTTTTTATAGGAGAAAGCGACGAGACGAGCAAAACGTTCAGCTGGTGGTCTCATAACAAATATGCCCACTAATTACACTAGCTCGAATTAGGTTCTGTTAGTGGAGGCTATTCTGCTCGAGTTTACAATATAATTATATATTAATAAAACTAATCTTGTCTACAAGTTGAACATGAAGAGTGCTTTGGTTTTCCTTGTAAATTTATTTATAATGTATTTTAACCAAGGCAAAGAAAAGGATTTACAAAAAAAGAGGATACCTGCGGAGTTTCTTTCGCCTGTTTATTCTCCGTCTGAGGAACCTTACTACGAAACGGCGGAAGATTGTGAAATGACTTTTGACGACGAAATTTATACTTCTTACGTCGAAAAATAAACGATGTTGATTTCATTAGAACTTAGACCGAAACTCAGCACACAACTGCTTTAAGGCAGAATAACTGGCCCTGCTGTGGCACCTACCTAGACGGATTCTTGCACATAAATCCTTCCACCACGACCACGGCGAATCATCAAGAGAATTTGAGAATTAGAGTCTGACTGCGTATTCGGAAGATAGCAATGAAATCCAAGAGAGATATTTTATTAATACTGTTTGTTATAAATTTCTACTTCTTATATATATATAAATATATATATATATATATATATATATTGTATATGTACGTGTGTATGGATGTCGTATTTATTGTTCACTAGCTGTGCCCGCGGTTTTATCCGCGTGAAATAAGCCGACCTCGTGAAAATATTACAAATATATATACTCGTAGTGATACCTTCAGAACCCTGCAATATATTGAAATTTCTTCATACTGTTTTCTATGTAACCATTGTTTGTGGGTACATAATTTTTTAAATAAATAAAATAAATAAATTAATTTCTGAATGCTGCAAAATTTGTATGTTGTTGTTTTAATTGTGTGTGTGTGTTTTATCCCTAAAATTTAATTGAAATCCGTTAAGCCGTTTCGGAGTTTAATCGAGACAAACTTTCACACAGACAGACCGAAGGACGAAAATTCCAAAAACAGTCATTTATGATAAGGCATTGTCATCGTATAAATAGCAGTTTTGCCTTACATTTTAGCTTCAATTTTATTATGGATATAGACTCCGATTGAGTCGGTAGGACTTTATTGCGTCAATAACTTTGTTTACATATTTAGTAACCTTCATGACTAATTATTCCCCAGAGTTGTCAGGTAGACTTACTAATTATCAATAGACTACAATGTTGCCAATGGCTAATTGATCTGTGGTTGCAGTAGCTAAGCGATTTACTTCTGCGTTACACGTGCGAGTTCGATTCTCGCACGAATTTTTGTAACACCTAAACATAGTGTATGTACGAGTATATACAATTTATGTTAACATCAGCCACGAGAAAAATCCCAGTGTGGGGTAAAGTTACAAAAACGTTTTTCTGGTGGTAGTATTCCAATGCAGGAATCCGGTCTAGATAGGTACTACCGCAGAGCCAGTTGTTCTGCCGTGAAACAGTAGCGTGCAAACATTATTGTGTTTCGGTCTGTGCTGGTTTAATCACGGGACATATGAGACTTAAGAACAGATGTCTTAGGTGGACGGGCGCAGTGTCGTGCCACAAAGAAACGTTCTGGGTGAAACAGCATTTGTTATGGATGGAAGTTGCACTTTCCAACAAGCGACGGTTTCGCTCGCATCGTCTCTTTTTCCTATAAAAAACATAATATACGTTCCATGCAATGAAGAAATATATACATACATAGAGTAAAATTCCTTATTTTACCCATATTACCTTTTAATGAAAGTAATTACTTATTAAAATAGTATTAGCAACGCCAGTAATTGAGTCAACGCAATATCTAAACCGCGAAATAAGTATTCAATATCTCATAATAAAATTATATTACGTCAACAGACAACTTTTTTGTTGACATTGAAGTACATTATTTAAAAAGTTGTTTATTATTTTCGTCGTAATTATTATATTCCTTAGTATTGCATATGATTTCTCAACAAAATAATAAAATATGTATATACGAGTACAACAAATGCCATAGTTAGGAAGGAATTAAAATAAAAGTCGCTGACTTGAGGATCTGCCTTTGTCAGAAGTTTTAACTTCAGATTTTATATTTCTCATAAATGAAGTCTATATAAAAGTGCACTGAAAACTCGAACCGAATAGCCACTACAAGCTGTGCATGTTCATGAGCAGCCATTATCCTCCTCAACCATATCAAAGGGAAGCGGATGACCTCCATACAACGCCGCCGCTAGCAGAGGCCTTCATGCGAGCCTGACATAATCGAGTCACACTAAAATGATACACGAATATTTTCACATCTTCACAGCGCATACTTTTGACTGTTTGACTGAAGCCATTTACATTTTTTTTGTAACTTGTAAAAAAGTTAAGTAGCTTAATGATTTCTTATATTTTCGCGAATATAATACATTTAATAAAAATACTTTTACGGATTACGGAACGAAGTTAACTAGCTATTCGTAATATAGCAGCGTATGTTACTTCTTGTTAAACCGGAAGATGACTGTTACATGCCTCTTTGCCACTAAAAAAATCAATTACAATAAGCTTACTTGCCCACAAAAATTTAAAATGTCCTTAACATTGAGTTTTAACTTTTATTTATTTAAGACTAAGAGTATTTGTTAAAGTAGCTGATCTACGCAAATTCGTTCGCGCGGCTATAGGTTTTTTAAATATCCCGTGAGAACTGTTTCATTTTCCGGGATAAAAAAGTATCCTATGCCCGTCTCCAGGATACAAGCTATCCCTGTGACAAATTTCATCTAGATCGATTCCGAAGTTGACCTGCGAAAAGGTAACAAACAAACTGAGGGACAGAGAACGTTACTTTCGCCTTTATAATATATAGTAGTATGGATGTATGACGACCGCGTGGCCTAGTGGTCAGAGTACCTTACTTCTAAGCCGCGGGTCCTTGGTTCGAATCCCAGCCGGAGCCAACATTTGTGCTAAAACATAAATTGTTGGTTTTCGACTCTGGTTGTGTTGTGATTGTCCCCGTGTTTCTGACACTGCATCCTAGCCTACCTCCGATCTTATCGCATCAGCGTTACACCGGGCGCGGGTAGGTTGGGACGAGTGAGTGCCTCTGTGTTTGCGCGTACACTTGTGGCATTATAATATTTCCTGCGCAGTTGATGGCTCTCGACAGTAGTCGGCAGTTGTCGCCGTGGTCGAAATCGGCTAGGAGAACATCATCATCATGGATGTATGTAGTTGATTAACTTACATATATTTTTAATTTTGCTAATGGCATGTTTCTACAGTTCCCAGTTATATTTTCATTAGTTATTGATTAAATAAATGTATGTGTATGATAAACGCCGGATAACTGACATTGCGTTTTTGAATACCCAATAAACCATTCGATAACTATGAAACCGATAACAAGTAACTTATTCTGCCGCTAGAAGGGGGACTATTTAAGATAACGAGTTTAAAATTGATATTATTCTTTTATTTTGTCATGAATTCTAGTTTACCACTCCATCTCATCCAATGGATCTAGTAAAAGGCGAGTAAGGAATTAAACTGCACTGTGCACCCAACAGCGCATGGTGGCGATAGGCTCACCACCTATCACACCAAGTGCATTATATTGTTTTGGTGAAACGTGGATTGTGGCCATCATCTGTTTTTGCAGTTAGTGCCCAGTCTCTGACTACCCCTTATGGGATACAGTCGTGATCTTATGTATGTATGTATGTATGAATTCTAGTTTTGTGAATATTAATCATTTAAGGGTAAAACATTATTTGATAAATTATGATAATTCGTTGTAATTTATCAGCGAAGGTATGAACGACATCAACAAATTGATAAAGGAATCTTTAAACATACACATTTCGAAAGGATTTTTGAGTACTGATATATTAGAAATAAACTCCAGTACTTTGAAATCAAACTCTGATGAGCTGCTTGTTGAGATGATAATTATGCTATTATTTATTCATGGAGTTGTTGTTTAGATAATTTTAATAAGTAGCTAATTGTATTACAACATTTTTTTAATAATTACTATAAATCACTTTATAACTTTAAAAGTGTAATGAAAATAGAAATACAAATGATGAAACGTCAAATATAGTTATGAAATCAATAAACGACACCCACTGATCACAAAGTTAAGTCAGTCACTGTCTTCTTTTTCTCTCTAGCGTTATCCCAGCAAATGACCAGGGCCCGCTTTCCGACTTAAGCGTTCCCACTTTGCTCCGTCTTTGGCATCCTTAGTAAAGAGTCTGTTGGCTCTCATATCCGACAAAGCGACATGGGGCCTGCGCTTTTTGGGTCTACCGCGCGATCTTACTTCTAACACCGTTGTTTAAAAGCACTTCCGCCAAACGTACTCTTCCGCTTTGCGTCAAACGTACCCGAACCACCGTAACCGATTTTCTTGAAACTTGTCAGCCACATCACGTACTACGAGACTCGTTACGTATACGCTACACTTTACTTTCCACGACGTAGAGCTCCTGAACATGTCGGGTGAAGGTCAGCCATTTCCCACTACCATATAAGAGAAAGGGTCGGATAATGCTCTTATACACTTTGCTTTTGAGCTTAAGGGATATTTTGCGATAACGAATTACCACTGTGACCTACCACCATTCACCCCACTCAGGACTCCGTACTCATGCAGTACAGATCCAAGGTATCTGAATTTGATTCTGATTGATTCCCCTATATCTGCTGTGACTGCATTAAGCACTACAAAGAGGATGATAGCTAAACCTTGGTGAACATAGACACTGACTGGCCAAGGCTTCGTACTGCCAACATCAGGCCGAACAAACGATTCGGAATTGACGTACATGCATACGTAAGATCACGACTGTATCCCATAAGGGGTAGTCAGAGACTGGGCACTCACTGCAAAAATAGATGACTGCCGCAATCCACGTTTCACCAAAACAATATAATGCACTTGGTGTGATAGGTGGTGAGCCTATCGCCACCATGCGCTGTTGGGTGCACAGTGCAGTTTAATTCCTTACTCGCCTTTTACTAGATCCATTGGATGAGATGGAGTGGTAGTATTCTTTTAACGAGCCGCCACCACACAGCGAATTGACGTAAATGCCACCAATTAAGTCAATGTAGGCATCAGGCACGTCTTTGAACCTCAACGCCCACCAAATAATCTGCCGAAGGACACAGTCAAACTTCAAAGTTCTGTAGGACTAGAAAGGCGATGTGGAAAGGTTTTTTAAAATTTGAAAATGCTACTTGAGAACCTTTCTTTCGCGACGGTTATTAATTCTACGAGCTATATGGCCGGTTCATTGCCACTTTTGCTTGCTGATCATTAAGGCTATGTCGGTTACTTTAGTTCTGTTATAGATAGTGCCGTTACGAATTCTGTCCCACAGAGAAACACCGAGCATAGCTCTTTCCACAGCTCGTTGAGTGACTTTGAGCTTCTATACAACTTGCAATGAAATGGTCCAGTAAAACAAAGTTAAAATATTAATTTATTTAATTTCCTCTTTCAGTGAATCACGGAAGCGAATGTGATACATTTCGCGCACTCCACTTTTTTATATATAAAATAGCATTCAAATCAGTCACATGTCCTCTTAATAAAATACCATTAGACATTATACAATGAAAATAATTAAAGTATTATTTGTACTTTAGTCATATCAGTCATTAGATATATTTTCCTAACAGCACAAAAAACGAGCGAAATATATTTCCTAAAGTTTATATGATTTAATTGTACTTCACAGTCTATTGTGATTTAAAATAATGATGTCACGTAATTAAAATGTAACTTAATGACTTTGAAGGACATCATTAGTAGATATCTGCTTTAATTTTACACTACTAATTCAAAACCTTTTTGTCCATTATTTACTACAATATTCATTTTACACCAGTACATAATCTAACTCAGGGTATTATTTACTTCATTAAAAGGTTTATACATTGCATTGCATGCATTTCTACTGAATTTGAATATAGGATAAGATCGTTAGTCTCCGGATTGATTGAAAGTAGTATTATTTTATAGTTATTCTTAAGCATTGCTTTTAAATGCGATAACAAAATATGAATTTATTGATTTAACAGATATACACCATAAATCTTATAATTCTCTCGGAGTTTTCTTATTTTATTTAGTTTCATAATATGGTGTTGGCCTACACATTTAAAATTAAATTGTACAGTGCCGGCATTAACGTTTCTACTTAAAAGTTGGTACGCACGTGTAGATAACGACTTAAGAGCACTTGTGGTTTTGCTTAGTATGTTAGTAAAATGTGTTACAAATTTATTAGTCATTTATCAAATTCCACCAGTAAGTGGCCTGTACTTAAAAAGAAAATGTGTATTACGTCTTTGATTTACCGGTTAGTGTTATCTGTTTAACTAACACAATTTAATTGCTAGCAGATTAAATCGTGAAGTCATGTCATGTCATGAAACTCTTCGTATAGCGTGTATGCACTATTTCTGTCATCAGTAATTTGACATTCGATAGAAGAAGACAAAGCATTATCTAATTGTATACAATCTCTATAAAACGTTTATTAGTATAGGGGTAAAATTACAGTTTTAAAAGCTGTTATTTAAAATTTTCTTTGTCATTTTTTAATAGTATCGGCACCAGAGGATCGAACACAGGTTCAACGATACACGCACTTTAAAATTTAATGTGTTCATTTTTAATTTAATAGGACGCAAGGCCCCTAAGATACCATTCTGCGGTGAAAGAAGATACATATCTTGAGGAAACGTACATATCTTATAAATTAAAAAAAAATCGACGAGGTCACGAACTCACACTGAAGCTGTATGGCATTGTCTGACTCTATATGCACCTACACGTTCTTTAGCGACGGCTTTGGCCTAGTGATTAGAGTGAACTTCCATGCTGCGGGTCCTGGGTTCGAATCATAGCCGGAGCCAATATTTGTGAAAAACAAAACTTCTTGGTTGGTTTTCGGGTCTGGTGGCGTTGTTTCTCCTTGTGTCTCCCATATCTATCTAGCATCACAACCTATCTCCGATCTTATCGCATGAGCGTTTGGGCACGAGTGAATGTTCCTGTGATTGCGTACACTTGTGACACTATAATATCTACTGCGCAGTAGATAAATAAGGTATTGAACGGACAGCCTTTTTTGTGCAGAATAACACCATAGTATGCAATGCTGTCACTAAACTGCTCTTGGGAACGCACAGGAGAGTAAAAAAAAATTACTTGTACGAAAATGACAGCGACATGGCTCGTCGTTTCCCACGGGGCAAAAAGTGGACTACGTGTGTGTTCTCTGCCTACCCCTTATATGGGAAAAATGCGTGAATGGAATAACATACATATATTCATATTTATGTAGTTGATAAATTCCGACAGAATGCGGTAGATGTCGCTGTGGCGGAAAATCGCAAAATACTATTTGCGAAAACCGGACCTTTGCAATCTACAATGCCTTTGTTGTCATGCCTCCATAACTATCAGGAATAAGGCATTTTCAGACTGTTACTTCACTTTTTACGAGTTGGATAAAAAGCGTAAAACAGGATTGACTTCAACTGAAGAATTCTAGTGAAAAATATTGGTATCATGAGAAATAACCGTGAATTTTCTCTGCAGTCCGCTTGAGGAAGCTAAAGAAAGCCGCAAGGTATGGCTATGTTCGGTTCTATTCTTTTTTTTTCGTTGTCAAAATACAAATTGCTGCTTTTCGAGTCTGGCCGTGCTGCACATGTGAAGTGTATGGCTCTGAAACACATTCGGGACACAGAAGAAATCACATTAATTTAAAAATTATATTAATTACGTAGGTGCTCGTACGTGTGTACACGTACGAGCACCTATGTAATTAATGAAGTAATCACAGAAGTTTTGAATATTTAATACAAACTATTACCATGATTACCATGATTACCATAACGAATTGCACAAAGGTACAGTCATGTAAATTTACGCAGTAATTGAACAAGGTGATCGTAGGTACCGTACAGGGCTTTTACCAGCCACCATAATTATAGGACAGGGACTGAAAGTTAACGTCACGATGACCAAAGTCGGTATCCGTAAACCAAGAAAATATCTCTCAAACTAACAAGTGCAGGTCGTAAATTGGTCAAAATCTCAACGATTGATAAGAAGATGCAAATAAATATGTAAAATAGAAAAAAGTGACAAAAGTCAATAACGTACTCTTCTTTTTAAAAAAAATAAACCCCACAGTAAGAATTTTCAATTATCGTAAGTGAATTTTACAGACATAAATTACACATGCACAACACAAATTAGATGTGAAAACTTACTATTTGTGTTTTAGCGCATTTATACCAAAACTCGCCGTAAAGAAATCCGTATTTATTGGATAAAATTGACGTGACGAGCAATACGTTCACTTGATGGTAAGTGCAACGTTTGCCCATAACATACACTGCATCGCCCAGAACATTTTTGTGTGACACTACACTGCGCCCATTGCCATGAGTTCTTAGGTCTCATGTGCCCAGTAATTAAACTAGCCCTCAGTGCCCTGCAGACCGAAACACTATAATGTTTACACACTACTATTTCTAGGCAGAATAACTGATAATAGGAACGCCACCATGAGTGATATTAAATAAAATATACTCGTATCATGTGATAGCGGCTTCAGAGAATCTACCACCCCATCTCATCACGTGGATGTCGGAAAAGTCGACAGAAGGAAAATGAAAGCTAGGATATGGCAGCATCTTCCTGGAAAATCTGAATAAATAAACTGCGGTTGCCAAGCTTGGCAGCTATGGCAAAATCACCCCAAAATGAGAGCTACAAACTTTTGTGGAAATTTATGAGAGAGGCCAATGTTCAGCAGTGGACTAGTGATAGGCTGAAATATCACTAACACTTACACTAAGTCACATAGGAAGAGCTGAAGAAAATCAAAGCTACGGATAAAACGTAGCATCACAAAATTAATGTAGTAACTTTTAAATAAAAGTAAAAGTTACGAATTGTAACTTTTCAGAACTCAAATTTATGTTTGTTTTTTTATAGACCTTAGATTTTATTGAAAACGAAAACAAACATAATTCCGCGACTAAAGCTTAGAACTTAATAACCCCGTGCCAAATTAATGTTGTCTAAAGGACATCTTGAACTTAGTTAAAGGACACTAAAATGAAACAACGAAAGTCATGAGTTCTTTTGTATAAAACTATTTTTATGGATTTTATCGCTTTTAATTTCGACTATTTATAACTCGTCGTTTTGAGTTCTCTGAAACAAAGAGCACAAAGAATTTGTGTCACGAAACTCCTGGCCGCCGGGCTTCAGCATGTCAAGCAAGTATTCCACGACAACAAGTTTTGGGTTCCGCGCCTACGTGGCAGTGAACGAGTGAAACCGGGCACAGTCGAGCGTTTACCTGCTGTTCTACCATCATAGCAGTCACGGACAAGGTTGGCTATATCTTGAAACGAGCTTCTATAAGACCATTTTTCAAGCCGCTGAAGAAGATAAGTCAGTTTTTACCATCTTTCAAATGTAACATCCCTCTAAAAGATGCAGGAGTATACAAACTGGATTGTGAAAGGGGTCTCTCTTACATAGGGAAAACTAAAAGATCCTTAAAACCCGCGTTAAAGAACATATAGCTGATGTAAAGCATCGACGCACTAAGAAGTTTGCAGTCTGTGAACATGTTCTGGATCACCCTAACCATTACACCAGATTTGATAGCCCACATTTTTTTTTTAATTGTATAAAGTGACGAAAAGAGGGAAACGTTCACCTGATGGTAAGTGCAACGTCCGCCCACAACAAATGCTGTCACCCAGAATATTTCTGTGTGACACCACACTGCGCCCGTCACCCTGAGACATCAGTTCTTAAGTCTCAAATGCCTAAAATTATACCAGGTGCAATGTGTGTAAAAAAAACTACGGTGAAAGTATAAACACTATTATATACTAATTATATTATAATATAAATAGTCAAAATATATATATGTACATATCCATAAAATTAACATAGAAAAATACACTCATACTATAAATATAATACACAAATAATACGTATTTAAAGAAAATAACTGGTGAAATTAAAGAATAAGTTTGCCTCTAAATAAAATTGTCTAAAAAGTCTTTAGAAAGAGTTTTTGTTGGGTGCATTCTTGATGTCATCAGGAAGAGCGTTCCAGAGGAGTTTAGCACGTACCATGCGAGGAGAGCTGAAGAATCCAGTACGATGCTATGGAATACTAATCTTAAAGACTATTTGAAGAGCGAGAAATTCGATCATGAGTCAAACAAAGAAATTAGAAGTTATCTTTTACATAACACGGAGAATTAAGATCATGTAAAAGTGAGTAAAGTACTAATAATATTCTATGGCTACGCCTTTGACAAATAGAGAGCCATTTAAGCTTTGAACGATAAGGGGATATGTGGTCATACTTACATAGACCGTCAATAAATCTTCTAGAATTATGAAGAAGGCGCTCCAATTTAGTGAGAAGATTTCGTGATAGATTTGGATAACACACATTTCCATAATCGATAATAGGCAGAATAAGCGAAAGAACCAGCATAAGCTTAGTTTTCAAAGGTAAAAAGTTTTTTAGACGATAAAGAGATCGCAGAGTGGCAACGACTGTAACGCTGATAGCAACATGTACTTCCCTGCTCATGGTTTGGTCCATATGCAAGCCAAGGTTTTTACGGAGCGGCAGATTGGATCCAGGTCCTATTAAAAAAATAGGTGAGAGGCTATCGTAATCAACCTTAGCCAGCATTCTTGGACTTTATATATCATTTATATTTTATTTCTGTCTAGGGGAAATTGACCAAAGAACACATGTCTATTCCAAAGAGATAGCCACTACGTTTTAGTAAACCGATAAAAAATTCATTGAAATTATTATCGGCCTTTTTAAACGGTGCCTCACAGTAGGATTTCTCCTGTATCATGGGTGCGTTTTACAGACATATATTTTACATGCACAACAAAACCAGACCCGAACACCACAATATGTGTTTTGCACAAATGTTGGCTCCGGCTGGGATTCGAACTGACGCCCCGCGGCGTAGAAGTCAGGTACGCTAACCGCTAGGCCACGCGGTCCTCAAAATCCAAAAACAATGTGTTCCAAAATTATTTTGAGAAAAAAATTGTACGTAATGTTTACCTTACTACAATAACATGTTTATACTACCATTAATCAACGTGTTTACGTGTAAACTAGTTAACAATGTTTTTCCTGAAACCAAGAACTGTAATTGCATTAGCCTTGACTTCCTGACATTTTTACAACCTCGACTACGACAGCTTAAACAGCAGTTTAGTTATTTCTATTAATACCAGTAGAATAGAATAGAAGACAGTATGATCCCCATAATATAATGTTGATATAACGGAAAATATTTTAAGATCTACGAACAGATGCATTTCGGTAGTAGGAAAGTAAACCAGTATTTTGTAGCAATGCATGGGAGAAGACTTCGTTCAGCAGTGGAATTGGGGTGGGCTGAAATGATATACGAAAATAAAGAAAGATAAAATTTAAAACATTCACATAAGATTTAAGACATTCTTGTGAAGTTCGTGTAGTGAGCAATACATATTCATATTCGGAAAGTAAAAAATAAGAAAGTGTATTTTGTCAGTGTTTATCAGTATAAATACAATTCAGCACAAATTACGCAGTGTTTGGTTTATCTATTGTCATCAGTTTAGCCCCAAATTACGTATAAACAATTATAAAAACCTTTATTTTTACAAAAAATCAAGACATTTTTGCAGTGTTCGTACAAAACGCGTAAGCGCCGTATTCTCCACGGCGCTTGAGTCCTTCTTAACGTGAACTATTCTAACTACATTAAACATTAATTTGTGTTGTGAAACTACTTCGGCAAAAATTATTGAGCCGTATACCCTCGCTGAGCACAATATTAACATTATTTAAAATAAAACTTGTAATACATCCTCTCCTTCGTGTTATAGTACCCTCTTATCTTTTTAAGAAATGTCTGCAAAATGTAACGCTTGTTTACAAATTGTTGTAAAGAAAGAGGAACTGTGTTGTTCAAACTGCGTCAAAAAATATCATTACGCATGCTTAAACATAAGTGATGCCAATTATAAAAAGATGTCCAACAAATATAAAGAATCATATAAGTGTCTTGTTTGTGTTTCTACTGAACGACGAACAGATAATTCGAATACACCAGCTAAATCACGCGACCTCGGCTCGCCTAACACTTCTGAGTCGTTAAACTCTAATATATGTCTACTAGATATTGAGAACTTATTTGACAAAAAGTTAGCCGAAATGAAAGTTAGTATACTTACTGAACTAACATTAACAATAAAAAAAGAAATAAAAAACAATGTTTCGACTATCACTAAAGAATTACAATTATTGGCATCATCTCATAATTCTTTACAATCTGAACATGAAGTACTTAACGAGGAATGTGTTTTGATGCGTAGCCGTATAACCAACTTGGAGGAAACTATAACAGCCCTCCGTGATCAACAATCCAAACAGCAACAGTGGGCAAGGCAGCAAAATATAGAAGTTGTGGGAGTTCCTGAATCTAAAACTGAGAGTCCAATAGAAATTGTTCTTAAAATTTGTGCGCATGTGGGGGTTCCCATAAATGTTCAAGAAATTGAATTTGCTAATAGAGTCCAACCGCTGCACTACAAGGAAGGCCGCCCGCGAGTTATAGTCGCCAAATTAAAGAACATACTGTTAAAAGACAGTTCTTTCAGGTCTCAAAAAATCTCGCGATATTACAACCAGTGATATAGGCATACCAGGAGATTCGAAACGTATATTTGTCAACGAACATCTTACTCCTGATAACAAAGCTCTATATAGAAAATGCAAACAGCTAGCGGTTGAGTTAGCATATAAATTTGTATGGATAAAGAACTGCCGCATTTTTTTAAGGAAAAACGAAAAGTCAGCGGCCATTTCTGTGAACTCTGTAAAAGAACTTATCAAAATTACTTAAGTGAACATATTTTAGAAGTAAATTTTTTATTATCATTTAAAGTACTTTCTTATCACTACTGTTATGATACTATTTTTCTCATTGATAATTACATTTTCTTTTATACTCATGCAACACTCCACATCATTCACTCACACTTGACTGGATCATTTTGTTTTACTTACAATATCTGTAGTTTCTTATGGTACATTTTTCGCGAAACATTAGTTGTGTGGCCAATTATAAATTTACGTCAAGCATTCCCTATTGCAATTAAAAATAGGCATTTCATTGTATATGTCATTAAGCTTCATATTATTGGTTTTATTAACACCTTTCTTTTTAAAATATGAACACGCTTAAGTTATATTACCAAAATATTCGCGGTTTACGTACGAAGGTTAACACATTTTATCAAAATCTTTTGCTTGACGATTACGCTGTTACAGGTTTTAATTACAGAAACATGGCTTAATGACAGTTTTTTATCCAGCGAAATATGTGATGAAAGGTATGAAGTATTCAGGCGCGATCGTGATGCAGTCACATCTGACAAAAAATTAGGCGGAGGATCTATGATATGTATAAAACGAAACTTAAAAGCAGAGAAAAGAACCGAATTTTTGCGGAAAGAATTAGAATTGATCTGGATAACAATACGCGCATTTAGTAAGTGTCAAAGGCGTGCTTTACATATCGGCGTTGCTTACATTCCTGGGGATTCTAGACAGTCATATCGTTTATCTCTCATACAAGAATCCCTATCTGCTGTAATGACTTCTCATCCCAATGATCATATAATCTTAGCTGGTGATTTTAATTTGCCGCAAATAAATTGGACAGTGGATGGACTGATGCATTTTACACGAGGATCGTCCGAACTATTAACTGTAACTAATGATTTTATCAATACCGTAAAGTATTACGGCTTAGATCAATTAAATATGCATGCCAACTCTAGTGATAACATATTAGATTTATTGATTAGCAACATTTCATTAAATATAACGGTATCAAAATCACCTCTGTTAACAGAAGATAAATATCATCCTGCTTTAGAGGTGGATGGATCTGACATTTTTACAACGATACAACGCCCCATAAATCGACTTAAATACAATTTTTACAAAGGGGAATATATCAAAATTAAGATTGAACTAGAACGAATCGATTGGTTATCGGTATTTAGGGATAAAACAACAGAGGAAATGGTCGACATTTTTTACACTACACTACATGACATAATTAAACGTCTTGTGCCCAAGACTAAGTTCACAGGCAATCGTCAATATCCTGTTTGGTTTACTAAGGCTCTTATCTCCATAATAAAAGAAAAAAGCTCAGTGCATAGTAAATGGAAAAAAAATAAAAATCCTCGAGATTATGACGAATTTCGACTTCTTAGAGAACGACAAAAACGCGTACAGGAGGAATGTTATAAGCGCTATTTAAAACTTATGCAAGACAATATAATAAAAGCCCCTAAACATTTTTGGACGTACGTTAAGTCTAAACGCCATATCCAATATGGCTACCCGAAAATTTTACATTTAGGAAAGGAAGTATATAAGGACGAATTAGAACAGTGCGAGGGATTTAATAATTTTTTTAGTAGCGTTTTCATTAAACCCATGTCTTCATATCCTGATGAAATCTGCATAACAAAGTCAACACATGACAGTTATATAACTTCAATTACAGTTACAGAAAAAGAAGTTCTCAAACTTTTAAATAATTTAGATATAGCTAAAGGACCAGGTAGTGATAGCATACCTCCAGTTTTTCTTCGAACATGTGCTGCACAATTAGTAAAGCCTATAACTATACTTTTTAATAAATCTTTAACTGAAGGCGTTTTTCCTCCTCTGTGGAAAATTGCGCATGTTGTCCCTATACATAAAAAAGGTACTAAAACTAAAATTGATAATTATCGTCCTATTTCGATTTTGAACACATTAAGCAAGCTGTTAGAAAAGCTCGTATATGTCGCGCTGTACAGTTTTATTGCACAGTCAATTCCTAATAATCAACATGGTTTTATGAAGAACCGATCCACCGTATCGAATCTTGCTGTATTTACTAAAGATGTGTTTAATTTTATAGATAATGGTGGTCAGACGGATGTGGTATACACCGACTTCGAAAAAGCTTTCGACCGTGTGGACCATTTCATATTGCTACAAAAACTTAAGACACTGGGCATACAAGGAGACTTATACCGCTGGGTCAAGTCATATATTTCAAACAGAGCTCAAGCAGTGACCATAGGGGGAAATAGATCAGACTACATAGTAACAACATCCGGAGTTCCTCAAGGATCTCATTTGGGTCAACTTTTCTACATTGCATATGTTTTTGATATATCCTACTGTATTAATTATTCCAAGTTTTTGATGTTTGCTGACGATAAAAAAATATATATAAAAGTTAATAAAATCGATGACTGTTATCTACTTCAACGTGATTTGAATAATTTAGCTAAATACTATGAGCGGAACAGAATAAAGGTCAATGTGGAAAAGTGCACGCAGATGAGCTTTACGAGAAAAATCAATCCTATACGTTTTAATTACACAATAAATGACGTCTCCATAAAAAAGTCTGACCTTGTTCGAGACCTCGGAGTGCTTTTAGACTCAAAACTATCAATGGCGGATCACATCCAACATATAACAAATAAATCACATAAAATGTTAGGTTTTGTATTAAGAACTTGTAAAACCTTTAAAAATGTGCACTGTGTTAGAACATTTTACTTTGCCTATGTAAGAAGTATTTTAGAATATGCTTGCTGTATTTGGACACCACAATACGCAAAGTATATAGATAGTATAGAATCAATTCAAAAGAAATTTATTAAACATCTTAAATTCATAACATATAATAACATCGACATTTATGAAGACTGTTGTCGTGACTTACGTATTGAACAATTGAAGGACCGCCGTGAATTGCATGACATGATGTTCTTACACGCCATCCTTGCTGGTCGCCTTGACTCGCCTGAATTATTAAGCTCAATTTCCTTAAATGTACCCTCTAAACGCACTCGTCACACGTGTTCGCGTCTCTTTCATGTACCTCTAGAACACACTCGATATGCTTCGAACTCGGCACTGGTACGGATACCTAGTATATATAATAATAAATTCTCGTTTATCGATCCTTTCATATTATCCACCCATCAATATAAGAAAGCTGTCAAAGAGACAATCGCAAAAAATAAATCTAAACTTCATTGCCCAAATGCACACACTCAATAGGTAACAAACGCAGGCGCACACACACACACACACACACACACACACACACACACACACATATACACACACACACACACACACACACACACACACACACACACACACACACACACACACACACACACACACACACACACACACACACAAGAAATGTTATTATATAGTTATGTATTGCTCATATCAATAGTTTTTAAAGTTAAATTTGTAGGAATCCATAATTGGCTTTGGTTTTTAATAAATAAATAAATAAATAAATAAAAATTGTACTTAAACTAATTTACAAAGTTTTTCGTCAGTGTTTACTCTGAACTGTAAGACACTGTTATAAATTTAAGATTATAAGATGATATCAGCCTGGTACTGTTATGTCTCTGTGTGATGTTTACTCTTCCCAAATAGCGTATATTGTAGTCTACAACAAAACAAAATTACTTAATGTAGCAGCGCTTTGTATTCCTTCCCTTTTCCTTGTTCGTCGTTACATTAACGCGCAGTTTTTTCTTCATTTTCTGCGAGCGCGTGACGGATGCCCGCAGCAATTAGTGTCCGGAAATTATACCAGAAAACAGGCAAGCAATCCATCACCTGCCGCTGAAAAAACTATGCTGAGAAATCTCTTGTAGCACTTACGAATTATGTAAAAAATATCTCTTACTATTCGCTATTTTTCTATAACTTTTTTCTTTAATTTGGTCAAGGGTTAAACAGTATCTCAGGGAGTTAATTTAATGTTGTTTATTTTGCCTTATACGAGTAGTGTTCTCATTTATTGGAGAATCTTGGCTCGCGTACTAATTAAATATTATTAGTGTTATTAAGAACCACATAAACAAAAAACCGATATGGCATCGACGTGGTATACATAAAACAAATTTATTTCGTGGTAACGTTTACAAAGTAACATAATAAAAAATGAAGTTTATTTCACACCATAAACCAAGGTAGTACCAAATAATGAAAATACTTGCTATGAAAGCCATCCATCGCCTTCAGACCATCCTCAAGAGTCGTCTTATTAATAATTACCCACCAACAGTTCATCAAAGATCTCTAGAAATAAAGTCCATTAGATAAGAATATATGCCTCTCCATAAATTGTTGTAATCACAACGCCCGGCAGTGGAGTTGGCAAACAGTACCAGTCTGTTTTTATTCTGCCATCTATCGGAAGCGATGAGATTTCTGCTGGCATTTTCCTTATTTGACTTATTTGGCACGGGATGAGATGGGGCAGCAGACTCTTACCAACCAACTCAGCGCAGTAGTTTTATTCATAATCCATTCAACCTAAAAATAAAAACATCTATGACAGTTTGAAAATATTTATATGCTCAATTGAAACTACTATTTTAATTTGCAGCAGCAGCTGTGATAAAATCCACAACATTTAGGCCCATTTTTACTCTAATCCGCCGTTTTTAAAGGAGTTAATTGCTTATACTTGGAATAAAAGTTCAAATGGCGTCCGTGTTTTTACCGCTGATTTTTTTGGCACATTGATTAACATTCGATAGTCGTCGTCGTTTCAGCCTACCATAGTCGACTGTTGAACATAGGCCTCCCCCATAGATTGCCACAAAACACGGTCCTGAGCCACCTGCATCCATCGACTTCCTGCAAAACCGTGTAGGTCTTCGCTCCATTAAGTGGGGGGTCGCCCTACACTGCGTTTTCCGGTACGAGGTTGCCACTCGAGAACCTTTCTTCCAACGGTTATCGGTTCTCCGAGCTATATGGCCGGCCCATTGCCACTTCAACTTGCTAATCCTTAGGGCTATGTCGGTTACTCTAGTTCTGCTGCGGATAACATCGTTACGGATTTTATCTCGCAGAGAAACTCCGAGCATAGCCCTTTCCATAGCTCGCAGAGCGATTCTGAGCTTCATCATGCGGCCTGCAGTGAAGGACCACGTCTCGTTTTCATTCTATATGTCATCACTGGCAACACGCACTGGTTGTACACTTTTGTTTTGAGGGATTGCGGTATACTCGACGAGAAGATGTGACGCAGTTTCCCGAACGCTGCCCAGCCGAGTTGGATCCGTCGATTGACCTCTTGGTCGAAGTTGGACCTACCTAGTCGGACAATCTGTCCTAGGTATACATATTCGTTGACAAATTCGATCGTAGTGTACCCAACAATAACCGGTATAGGTGTGACATGGACGTTAGACATGATCTTCGTCTTGTCCATGTTCATCTTAAGACCTACCCGTTGGGAGACACTATTGAGGTCATTGAGCATAGCGCTAAGGTGCTCTGGCGATTCTGCCATTATGACTATGTCGTCGGCAAATCGAAGGTAAGTGATGTATTCGTTATTGATGTTGATACCGTATCCTTTCCAGTCCAGTAGCTTGAAAACATTTTCCAATGCAGCGGTGAAGAGTTTCGGGGATATTACATCACCCTGTCTTACACCTTTCTGCAATTGGATCGGTTTCGTACTCTGGTTCTGTACTCGGACAGCCATCGTAGCATTGGTATACAAGCACTGCACCGCTTTCTGCATTCGGCACCGCTGAAGCGACTCTAGCACCGCCCAAATTTCGACGGAATCGAAGGTTTTGTCATAGTACACATACGCCAGACATAGCGGAAGGTTGTGCTCATCGGTCTTTTGTACAATCTGGCGAAGGGTATGTATGTGGTCTGTGGTACTATAGCCTTTTCGAAATCCGGATTGTTCGGGAGGCTGTAAGTCATCAAGTCTGCTTGCGAGACGATTCGTTATGACTCTCGAAAACAGCAAGTAGACGCGGCTTAGAAGCGGAATCGGTCTATAGTTCTTCAAGAGGGCGTTATCGCCCTTCTTGAAGAACAGGATAACCACGCTTCTACTCCACGCTTCCGGCGTAGTGCCGCCCCGGATGACGGAATTAAAGAGCTTCTAAAGGACTACTAGTATCGGCTTTCAGAAGCTCTGCTGTGATTCCATCCTCACCCGGCGCTTTGCCATTCTTAAGCTGTTTGAGAGCCATACTAATCTCGCTTAGACTGTCGTCCGGGATATCATCGGAATAGTGTCGGACGAGATTTGCTTTTGGGTCGTTACTCACACTAGTGTGTGGCTCCAACGACGACGTGTACAGCTGTCCATAAAATCTCTCGATCTCACTCAAAATCTCTGCTCTAGCGGAAATGACGCCACCGTTTTCTGTCCTCAACTTAGTAAATTGGCTCTTTCCGGCAGACAGATCCCTGGCAAAAACCTTGGAGCCTTGGTTTCGCTCTATCGCTTCCTCAATACGAGCTGTATTGAAGTTGCGAAGGTCTCGCCGCATACATTTGGAGATCTGTCTGTTCAGTTGCCGATATGCTGACGCATCAGTTGAGGACTGCAGCCTCATTTCTCGCCTAGCCTCCATGAGATTGACACTCAATCTCGGAGAGTTTCTGGATCTTTTTTGTGCGGTGGGTCTTGCAAAGCTTTGCCCCCACCGTATGGACAGTTTCCACGAGCCTCTCGTTCATATCGTCCACTGTAACGCTTGTACACTTGTGCACTTGTCCGCTGTAATCTTCCAGGCACTGAAAACGATTTTTCAGTTCGAGCTGGAAGCTTTCGGGGTTTTGGATAAGGGCACGAGATGGACGGAGCGTGGACTTCACCAGACGCGACCTCTCCAGCTTTACGTTCAGGTTCAATGTGCCTCTTACCATTCGGTGATCACTGCCGGTTGTCACCCTAGCAATCACAGAGGGGGGTAAATTCGATAGTAGTTAACGGCTTTGAATTTCAATACCTTAAGTTTCAAAATCTAAAAATCAAATTTCGCAAAATCGATGTTATTGACGTAAGAATAATATAAACATTTGACATAATATAACCCTACTAAAATAAACACATACTATATACATAATAGTACACATAACATAACACCAAGGACGTAAGCTATTTCATTTATGCGTTTTTTTACATTCGTTCATTTTTATCATTCACATCGAACCTACGTAAAAGAATAACTATATGATATCAATTTTATTCTGGTGTAAATTTGTTAAACAAACGCCAAGTTATCTAAAAGAATATTGAGAGTTAAATAATTCCGAGTATAGTTATTCTTAAGAATAAGTAAGTTTGGCGAAATCGGGTCTATAATGCTAAACCCAGCAGACAAGATTCTTTTCTACAGATGTGTATAAACTGTAAATTATATGTTGTGTATTTCGTTTATTATTTAACCATCTATATTTATTGATATATATATGAAAGATATAACCATGTTAATAATGAAAAAATAGAAGTAACATTTGTAATTAATAATTTCTTTCTTTATATACTTCTTCACCCATTATCTTTTCCGTGTTTCAGATATCCGTTTTTATTTTAATGGGTCTTATGACAGAATACAGAACTACTATAATTAATGTGATAAATAAATATCATTGATGATTCTTTTTAATTTCAAACGATGAAACAATACAAAATAGAGAGATCAAGTATTTTGCAATAATTTCATCGTCGACTACTGACAAGCCTGCATGACGTATTTACCCTTCTCCCCCATATAATATTGGTGCATGTTTAGTGAGCATTGATAGAACATTAATTGAACCTCGTACGCCGAAATACAAAATTAAATGTTTTTAGGAATGGTGAATAGCAATAGAAACATATAGTTGAATCCTACTTAGAAGTATTAAAACATGTCCGCATCATTCTCTTTATTACAGTCCGTAACATTAATTTGCAGTAATGGCCTAAAGCCTAAACTAACCCGTAATATTTGAATGCAAACTCCATTTGCCCACTGTCAAATTTTGTTACAAAGTACTCTGTTTACAAGTTATCAAAATGGCTAAAATCTATTGAATAATCTGAAATTTAAATTATTGATAATTCTTAAAGTAAATACCAATTAACTGGATAATCGAAAATTTGAGCATTTCTCAGATTTCAAATACTCATAGATATATATACATAGTCCTCGTATATATAGTCCTAAAGTGGCTGATTGTCCATGCCGTCTTCTTGGTCTCTTTCTCAACTACAACTAAATCATAGCCGTCATCAAATGCGTGCCAGTAGTTTACCAATATCTACATTACACTTATTTTTTGGATTTTCATTTTGACCAATTGATGTGAAGAAGATGACTCCTCGCTATTTGTTTGACTTTTATTTACCTTTTGTACCTACTACGGGCTACGACGCCGTACGTAACTAAGCAAGTTATGTAGTTTTCAGGCATAACATGTGTCGCGCCTTTAAAAAAACTCAAAGTTTTGCAAACGTCATCGAATAAAGAAATATTAAAATATCACATTTTCATAGTGATAGCGTTAACTCGCCTATCAGACGATGAACACAATTACTACAATATTGCTGAGAGCTATTAAAGAGGGTCATTCGTAATGTCCTATACATCACGCCAGGCTGGGCTTAGGGACGATGTGTATATGACCCAAACAATATAATGAACCTCGTAGCGTGATGGACCTGTAGGAGATATGTCGACTGATGAACTCATAAATTAAATTGGGCGTTTTTCTATTGAGCCTCCATCGAAACAACTAGAAAGTACTAGGATAACATGAAGCTTAAGGAAATATGTTGCGAAGTAAATCTGTTACTATGACGCCGTAGTAGGGTAACATAAAATAAATGGAGAAAAAAACGTATTTTTAATTTGTCTACGGGCACCGACTGGGCAACGACTTTCTGAGTTAGGGTCGCGTAAAGTTTTACAAAACAAATAATTTTAAAGTTCTGTATGAACAATTTGGTATTCAATTTTGTCATTAAAGCTTCACTGTTATGTTTATTAGATCAAAGTAGCATGGGTAGGTGCCGGGATGTTATACCATTTATGAATAACGTTGTACAGAACCAACAATATAATTTGCTGGATAGAAACTTCGCGTATTTCTCACATTTATGTGGAAACTAAGATTAAGAACATATTACGGAACTTTCTCTTAGAATTTCTGTAATGTAACAAAGTTTCGTCTCAATAAACATTGAGAATAAGTTAAGATTCCAATCCAAGTTTTGTAACAAATGAATGGAATTAGGAAAAAATACACAAACTTGTGATTAAGTTTTATTTAAATATATCAGTATTGTAAATTAACATTAAAGAATATACGTATCCGATCGAATGCCAAACATTTAGGTCAAATGCAATACCAAACAATCACAGTCTAACTAAACTCTAAAATAAATAAAGACAAACCGACGACACAGTACATACAGTGTGGTTAGATTAACTGCTGATATACTATTCTTGTGTGTATGCAAAACTTGAGCCAGTTAAACTCTAAAGCGTTATCATGTTTAACTTAAGGCACTAAGAAAACCTGCAAATTGCAATAATTATGACGGCTTTACGGAAAATGATTAATAAACAACTGAACATTAATAATATATTTAAAACCTTAACAAATCACTATATTCTGCCTACTTTCTAATAAGCTTTCAGAAACTAAGCAAATTTAAGCACTTTAATTTTATGACAGTAATATTTTAATACTAGCTGATGCCCGCGACTTCGTCCGCGTGGATATAGGTTTTTCAAATATCCCGTGGAAACTGTTTGATTCTCTGGAATATAAAGTAAGTATATAGTGTATGTGTATATATATATATATATATATATATATATATATATATATATATATATATATATATATAATAAAAAGTAGTGGGTGTGTCCCTGAGAATTTCTTTCACATTTATAATATTTATTGGATTAAGAGAAATACTTGGTTGGCGTGAACGAAAATAATGATGACCAAAATGCAAATTAAAGCCGCGGGGATAACACTTATTTCTATAGTTTTTCAGATTTTACGCAGGAACCCTAAATATTTCTGAAATAAAAAGTAGCTTAGATTGCTCTCTAAAAAGTCCCAGTCAATGAGATTCCCGCCAAAACCAATTCAGCTGTTTCGGTGATTAGCCCGGACAAACAAACAGACGGAGACCTGATTTTTAAAAATACGTGTTTTTTTGAGTTTCGGTAAAGAAAACATATTTATTGCAAAATTACAGACAGACAGACATACACTCCAATTTTATTTATATGTATAGATAAGGTATAAGGGAAAGAAGTAAAAGAAAGAACTGTGAATATTCTGAACCAGTTATTAAGATATTAAGAGAAATATTAAATCTGTCTTTTACTAAAATGTCTCACTTATTAATTTATCGTTTCCCGCGGTTGCGAAAAGTGGGTTCCATGTGGAGCCCCTGCCTACCCCTTGTATCGGAAAAAGGCGTGATTATATGTAAGTATGTATAAAACTGCAATGAACGAAAATAATGATAACCAAAACGCAAATTAAATCCCCATAGCCCCAAATTTTTACAATTTTTCAGATTTTAGCAGAAACCCAGAATATTTCCGAAACAAAAAGTACCTTAGATCTACTCCCAAAGAAAAGTCCCCTACCCACCAATGAAAGTTTCTGAGATTAGTTTGGATAAACAAACAGACAACAAAAATTTGAAAAAGGCGTGTTTGAGTTTTGGTACCCTGCAAATTATTATTTTTTTAATCTCATATCTATTATATGAGTTTAAGAAAAAACTTTATTGCGAAATCACAGACAGACACTCCAATTTTTTTTATTTGTACATATTTACGACACAATTTAAAATAAGTATTTACAGTAAAAGAAAAATATGTAAACCCAAACCAACTAACCTATAATAATAATTAATAACCTTACAATTATTAAATAAATAAACGAATTTAAACATTTGAACGATAAATTCCCAAAGTTTGTTCCAATTGCTATGAGCAATAAACATTTATCCAGACTATTCAATCAATAACATACAGAGTTTTAATAATATATATATATATATCATCGTGTAGCATTCAGCACCCACAGACTTAAAGACAAATATTTGATATAATTTCGGGGAAGTTTTTGCTGCTAGCCGTTGGGGTTTCTACAGCTTCGTCGGATTCGGATAGCTGTGCTAGCGGGCCCAGCCCGGATTAGTTTAACCAAAACTTATATACATAAATAGACCTTCATAGTACAGCTGAACTCGCGGGCCAGTTGAAAACATTTTAAAAACATTTTGTGTCTCTTAGTCATACAACGATCATTTGCACAACAACGCCATCTAATGATAATGCTCATTAACTTTGATGGCAAAAATACGTAATTAAATATTGTACTTTATATAAATTATATTCTTTGTAAGAAAATATAAAATTATTTTTCATTTGCTGTGTTTCAGGTTCAGGTGTTAGTTTAATACTCTAAAACTTTATTTAACATATTTTATTACCATTTCTGGCGGTGAAGGAAAACATCGTGAGGAAACCTGCATATCTGAGGAATAAAAAATATTTCGAAGACATGTGAAGTCCGCCAACCCGCATTGGAGCAGCGTGGCGGATTCTTCCTAGCTCCAAAAGCCTCTCAGAAATGAGAGGAGGCCTGTGCTCAGTAGTGGGACATTTATAGGCTGAAACTTTACTTTTTAATTACCATTTCTTAGATTACTTAATTGACTCATCGCCAACATTGAACAAATCCGTAAACTTCAAATACTCGTAACTTTTTATAGAATGAACCGATTTTAATAAAACAAAGACTAAATGTTACAGGAAGATACCCTCTACGATTCTCATCAATTCATCTTACTAAGTCTTTTGATTAAATTTAGTACTATAGGCGTGATGCGTTCACAAACAATCACACAGAAAGACAGACAGACAGACAGACTTTTCTAAAAATGATAGAAATGTATTTAGTGACTTATTTTTAGCCCTCAATCATTTTTATCCCAAAATTTTTAAATGTACAGACACGTTAAGTTTATAGATTTAATATATGTATAGATTTGAAATCCAGAGTTTCGGGAATTAAAATGTTAAAAGTATAAATTAAAATTCATTGAATACACAATTGAATTTAAACTAATGCAAAAATGAATGCAAAGAAAAGAATGCAATTAAACAAATTGAAAGATCGTAGCGTTTTCTTTGTCGAAATCGCTATCATTCCTTTTTGTAATCGCTATCTCTTTGAATATGTTTACAAGGGTTTTCTAAAGCCTGTGTGATTGTATCGATGTTTTCAATTTCAATTCTATTACGTTTAACACGATAAGCATATACGAAAACAGTGTTTTGCAAAATTCCTATCTTCATACCAAGTATTACTGTTGGCAGAATTGCTATGCAGGACTCCGTCTAGGTAGGTACCACCGCAGGGACAGTTATTCTGTTGTTATACAGTAGTGTACAAACATTACTGTGTTTCGATGTGAAGACTCTAATAGCTAGGATAATCACTGGGCATATAGAGACTTTAGAACTGATATCTCAATGTGACGAGCGCAGTGTGGTGGCACACAGAAATGTTCTGTTTTTTTTTTTCATATGTGCAGACGTTGCACTTACCATCAGGTAATCGATTTGCTCATCCAGTCCAAAAAAAGGAAGAATCTCGCGTAATAATATCAGACTTTAGGGTTTAGTGCTGCAGCACCATGCTTGATTATATTAGCTTTATTATAGGGTTACACTTAATACATTTCTTCTTCTTTCTTATCATATGTCCTATATTGAGAGCATTCCACCAAATCATTCATAGTAGAACGTCATAGTTTTAACTTGACTATGCATATTGTACTAAGTAGCAAATTAAATGAAAAAAAAAATTATATGTAGAATTGTTGAGTAGTAAAATACATACCTCAAGTTCCGAAGTTTTCAAACTCTTAAATTATAAATTATCATTTTATTTTTCTTGTATTGTAAGTCAATGTCGTTTTTATATATTTCCAGAGACAATATTTTTATTTATATCAAGAGTAAAGATAGAATACTTCTATTGGCAAACTTCGGATATATTGGAAGAGAAATGATCTTTATGACATATTGTTTTCCGCAAACAACACAATATTGAAGTTTTGTGCTTGGAATACTTTTCATATTTCATATGAATATTATTCTTCGCGCCAAGTAACCAATTACAATTGCTGTGTAATTCAACAAACTTTTAAATTCATGCGCTATGTGCCCACGAGGTGATCAAATTAGAGCTCTAACTTCTTTCACGTGGCCGTGAAGGAATATTCACTTGACAGTTCCTGGAATGGAAATTAGAAAGAACCATAAACGAAATATGAAGTAAATCGAGTGTCTTGTGTACAAGAAAGTCAAAGAAGTTTTCAAATCGCTAAATATTAGTAGTTTGAAACGAGGCTTTTATTATAAATATTGATAAGAAAACATAGGCTCGTAGTCGTGGTCCAACACCACGTCTGAAGAATGAATTACTTAAGAGGATTACTGAAATATTGAACATAACTTTGAAGGCTTATTTAAAACTTAATTAACATCAAGGCTATTATATAAGTATACATACGAGTATTTTCAAATATCGTGAACTTGAAAATAATGTAAAAAATAACTTAATACCAAAGAATAAGGTCCGGGCCTTTTTTTACATGAGGAAATGCCTAACGAATACCCGCCTTGTCGTGGGGAGTGGGGGTGGGGGGTGGTTGAGTAACCATGGCTTGGTCACCCACGGTGAAGCTAAGAGGAGTACACATGGTTGGCCTGTGGCGTCAGGCTGACCCGAGGAGGTAGCTCCGAATGGGCTACGCAAGCCCACTCTGGATGCGGGAACCAATTGAAAGGGAAAAGGTCCGGGCCTAATACAACATTGAACTGGGATATTCAGTTTTTCCACTTAAGTTTCAGATCAGAACACTTTTTGATGGATATGTAAGAAGTAATTAATTCTATACAATAATGTTCTAAATTCCGCAAGTCAAATACAGATATATTTTTATGATTAATATGTTTCAGAACATAGGTGCTTTTTGCTATTATCTAAAGGGACAAATAAGGGTCTGCTCTGTGTCATCTATAGTCCTAGTTCCTTTTCTTTTTGTTTGCAAAAACGCTAATAAAAAACCGCAATACCAAGTAGCTTTATTGAATTATATTACAAAATTAAATGTGCATAGAAAGCAGAAAGATAAGATTTGTATAAAGTGCCCACACACACATTTGTACACACGACAGAAAAAAAAAGGTTAAAAATATTGTAATAACTAAGTTAATTAAGAATAAAAGAAAAAGGAAAAGAAAAATTAAGTAAGTAAAGCAAGAATTAGTTAAAAAATTACTATCATTAAAGGGAAAAGTCAGAAGACAGAAAAGTAAGAGAACAGTGTATATTTTAAATTTAATATTGTACTATATTTAGAATTTTCTCTTCTGTCATTTGATATCCCACTCGATACTATAACAAAAGACGTTATACTGCTTTGGCGTAACAAAACAAATTAACTCCAAATATTTTATCCATCACGGCAATACTCTACGTTAGTAGAAAGGATGATAAAAAAAATAGAAGATATTAAATACATTTAGAGGTTTTATTAAAAAGCATAATCAAATTAAAATAATGATTATTTATACACCATAAAATTAATTATACACAATTTTCGAGTTTTTGCAGGGATTTAAATTGCAGCTTCAAAAAAGTAGAAACAGTTTTGGTAGGTGAGCAATTGTTTTCAGGAGGCTTTCATTTTACTAGTCTGCCAGATGGTAGAACTTCTTGACATCTTTCAACAGCAAAAAAAGGTAAGCAAACAGAATAAAATAATAAAAATTAAAAAGTCGTGGCTTCAGTTGGAATTTGAACCCAGGACCTACAAGCTAACCTCAGCAGTTAGCCACACAATTGTCGGAATATTTTACAGTATTTAGCACAAGTACTCTCATTTATTTAAAGAGAAGCCAGACAAATTGCAGTTTGAGTTAAGAATAATTGACATTACTGCCCATCTGTCTATTAGATATTAATAAATTATTCAATATATTTTATAGTAATGAATATAACGAATATTCGTATTCGCATTCGCGAATATTCGCATATTTCTTGACATTCGCATTCGCGAATACTTAAAAATATACATGCGTTACGTCACTACTTGACTATTAATTATACGATGTTATGTATCCGAGAATTCTCGCATAAACCGCCAACCATAAGTTGAAATATAGGTTCGTAGGTATGTTTTAATGACAAAATAGAATCTTCTACTACACCATGACTTACGATTCCAGCTTACAAACCAAACAACAGTATATTGAAGACATATTCGCATTTCGATGTAAAAGCTGCCTGGTCTTTTCTGTAGGAAAAGCCTAAATCAATTATCGTTCTAAATCTAAATCAAATCAAAATCGTTCGTAACAGTATAAGGCCATCGTAATCCGTATTGAATGTCGACTCAGTCTATCCAGAATCCAGGGTCCGTATGGAATACCAAGTCGAAAAATAAAATCCTTAAAACAACAAGACGACACGACGACGCAAAATAACAAGAGAACACAAAATAGTTTGAAAATCAAGAAAATTCCGCAGAGGAACGGTTTTCTTGAGTTACCATAAACATTTACGTATTCCTAATATTTTTATAATTGATTGAAAACAATTTGAAAACAAGATTGAGAAGGTAGAAGCTTTTTATTAGGAGTTTTATTGAATAATTTTTTATTAGTAATTTATTAATAAATTAAGTCTATATCTGCGTCCTCTGCGCGGTAGGTATACCCTTGTTCACAACCTGGGACTATCTACGAGCGAGCTTAGTAAGTAAAGTTAATTTACATTGTTATTTATTATTGATGGCTAACTTCGTCATGCTTGACGTACTTCCGTTATCATCGATATCAGTTAGTTATCTAAGGATATCAGCTCCCAATTTTTTCCTCTACTAAACGCGCCTAAAGAAGTATAACTTCAAAAACAATTTACCTACATCTATTAACAGTAATGACAAGTCATAAGCCAGAATCTTTCATTCTATGCCGGCCAGATAAGGTATCTCAAAGGCGAACTATGTCGATAGCTATTCTCGGAGTTTTATTACGAAACATAATCTAATATCTACTGCACAACAAGAGTAACTGACGTAGCGTAAAAGATAAGTAAACTAAACAAACAATGAGAAACCTCGAAAATTTCTCAATTTGCAATTTTGTACAGACTTAAATATTTTGGCCGTGTGATGGCGGCTCGTTAAAAGAATACTACCACTCCGTCTCATCCAATGGATCTCGTAAAAGAGTAAGGAATTTAACTGCACTGTGCACCCAACAGCGCATGGTGGCGATGGGCTCACCACCTATCACACCAAGTGCATTATATTGTTTTGGTGAAACGTGGATTGTAGCAGTCATCTGTTTTTGCAGTGAGTGCCCAGTCTCTGACTACCCCTTATTGGATACAGTCGTGATCTTATGTATGTATGTAAATATTTTCTTATGTATGTTCGGGCATAACTTCTTTGTTTATGATCCGATCGCTCTGATTCGATTGTTCTTTCTGCTCGATCCATTGGCTTTATGAAGAGACGTTGCGTCTCTTTGCATTTTCTACCGTGTTTATCATGGGGAGTCTTCCGAGGAACTGTTCGGATTAATTTCTACTGCTAAATTCTACCATCGTACATTGCGGCACACAACAACATTTCATCGACCCCACCTAGATGACTGGCATTCCACTGTGCGCTTTGCCAGAAATTTTCTGCCACGCACAACCACTTTGCGGAATAGGCTGCCGCCAGCAGTTTTTCCGGACCGATACGACTTAGGGACCTTCAGGAAAAGAGCCTACTCGGTCCTCAAAGGCCGGCAACGCACTCGGAGTTCCCCTGGTATTGCGGATGTTCATGGGCAGCGGTGATCACTTACCATAAGGTGAGCCGCTTGCTCGTTTGCCCCCTCTCCTATAAAAAAAGCCCGTCTATTGATTAAATAATTATTATAAATATTTTAGAACTACTCTAACATTTATTAGTTGATATTTCCGTCGTTATCTCTTCGCAGACAATAAAAAGCTTGTCGTTATGCTACCAAACTGAATAACACGTTTTATTAATTTCTAAAGCAATAATAAATCGTATCTAATATTTTTATCATTTTAAGCTGAATTTTCCACGACAGTTATTACTACGTGGTGTGGTAACGTTGCCTTTTGTATAGCCGTGCAGGCGAAAATCGTTCACGAAGCTGAGGGAATTTGAAGAATACCCACCGACACATCTGTCGTATGTAATATTATCAAAATTACATCCAAGTACGTCGGCCACCGCAATACGTGATCTCTGACTAGAGGGAGAAACCTAGCGAGAATTTGTACCCCTAATGGCGGTGAATGAGCATGCTGATATTTTAACCAAAGAAATTTGAGTTCATCTTAGTCTTATAATATGCTCGCACATTTGTTCTGATAACCGCGATTTTTAATTTAATTATATTATTATGTCTATTTCTAATTGTATTAAATGCATCATAAATATTTTTTTCTTTCTAAAACATTTACACATATTTTAGCTGTAATCAAGTTAAAGAAACGTTCCACACTAGTTCTTTGTGTTTAACTTCTGCCATTCGTAGTGTTGTGTAAGCCTAAAAACATAAGTATGTTGAGAGTGATTGATGTTCTATGCTATTAAACGTCAGCTTTAGCCTTTCCTAAAGAAAACTCTAAGAAATTAGAGGAGACCTCTGCTCAACATTGACACATTTATAGTCTTGCTTTTTTTAATCTCGCAACGCCAGTGGCTCACACTCTTGTTCTGTAGAAAACACAGAATTGGACCTAATTTTCTTTTGCGGACAGAAAGTTTCTTTTGAGGCGATTCATGAATCATCATCATCACTCATGAATCGCATCAAAAAGCCTAGATCACAGCTTTAAAAGTAGAAATATTTATAATTTTAATATAAGTATAAAACTTGTAATCATTATATCGATTTTCCGTCATCGAAGTTCTCTCTTACCCTCACTGAAATAAGCAGAAGGAATTATAGTGATAACGTCACTTGAGGATGTCACAATGTTAATTATTATTAATAATATATTAATATTAATTGTTAATTGGAAGTTAAAAGAATACTACCACTCCATCTCATCTTTATTAAACTGCACTGTTCACCCAACAGCGCATGGTGGCGATGGGCTCACCACCTATCACACCAAGTGCATTATATTGTTTTGGTGAAACGTGGATTGTGGCAGTCATCTGTTTTTGCAGTGAGAGCCCAGTCTCTGACTACCCATTATGGGATACAGGCGTGATCTTATTTATGTATGTATTCGTAATATTTTAAGTATTTTTTTAAACTGCATTTTTTCATTAATGTTTACACACAACAACCCGATATAATTTTAAATAAGAAGCATCACTTTTTTATTATTATGTTCTTTAATAAATAGTGCAACTCAGCATCTTTTTAATGGAAGACGTTTCTAAATACATCAATCTTCCCTAAAGAAAAACTCCTGAAAACTGGAGCTAAGCGTTAACCTTTTCAGCTGCGGTCAACATTTTTCTATGTTCAAAATGCTATGTATATCACATTTTGTAGAATTATCCTTATTTAACCTTTTTTATTTAATAATATCTACATTATTTTTTACATAAATAAATAAGATAAAGCAATTAAAATTCCTTCATCATCATCATTATCGGCTGGACACAGGCCTCTCCCAAAAAGAGAGAACTTGCTTAACCACCATCAGTATCAGATGCCTCACACCTTAGATGCTGCTGCCCGTAATAGTATTTTCTGGCATTATTCTAGACCATTCCTCCGCTATCAGTCAGACGCCAACAAATTTTTCCTCGCATTTCCCTGAGCCCACATTTTCTTACAACGACACTACACGACAGTCTGCCATATTTATGAAATTAATATTACGTATTAATAAAATAAGTAAATTATCTGATTAAGTACTATTTATATATTACCTATATAAATGGCCTTTGAGCGAGATAGGATAATGCTCGACCACGACGTCTGGTTTTTGGTAGACCAGTCCTAAATTTTTTTTTGGTTTTGTTTTTTTCATAATTTGATTAGCTAGTGTGTTCAGTTAACAGCTGTAATAAGTTCACTGTGCTCATCTCCGTGTTGCAGCTCCTGCAGCAACAATGCAAGACCTGAAAAATGTAATGTAATTACAAATCAATTTTTTTTTTATAATAAAATTGTATTTTTTTATAATGATTGTTTTATGTTACATACCTTCAAGGTGTGTACTTAGGCGTATTCGTTTTTGGAATTTATGTTGCTTCTTTGGCCTTTACAAAATTCTGTCATTTGAACAAATCTATCCCATCAAAAACATTAACATGAAATAGGCCAAGCCTCGCATCGCAACCGTTAATAGCTTAAAAAGTTGTGAAATCCAATGTAGAGCAAAGTCTTTAATATTTTTATCATCGAATCGCCAATTCAATAATTTTGTTATAAATTAACTACATTTCTTTATTATTAATTAACCAATATTTTGGGCCGCTCATTATTACATACCTTTGTTTATATAAAAAAAATATCGTGCCTCGGTAATACACGTAGACATTTCTTTTCAGTTCGCTAATATCAGATAAGTACATAAATTCATAGGTAATATTATTTTACTTTTGCTGTGCAATTGCCAAGTCACGATTTTTTTTATATAAACAAAGATATGTATTAATGAGGAACTCAAAACATTGGTTATTAATTAAGAAATGTACTTCCTATGGCTACCTCCATATGTGTATAGTATGTACTAGTTATGACCACTTGGCTGATTTTCGACCACGGCGAAATATTCCGAATACTGTCGGAATCTATCAACTGCGCAGGAGATATTATAGTGCGACAAGTGTTCGCACAGACATTGCAGACAGGCACTCACTTGTTTCAACCTATCTTTGCTCGATGTGCGATAAGATCGGAGGTAGACTAGTAGTAATTTTTAAAGATACAAACACTTAAACGATTTTTTCGATTTTTCGATTTTACTTTTGCGCCTGATAAAATTATTTGTAATAGATTTTGTAGGAAAAATTAAGATTACCAACCGCAAAGACAACGGTGCTGAAATTTCAGGTTTTTTTATTTTTTCCTTCCATTTTAGACTAAATACTAACTATATCTATATACCCTATTTTTAGATTTCTAGCTCCACTAGAAGTACCTAAGAATCATGATGATCAGTGAGTCAGTGACAAAATAGGAGAATTTAACTTATGATATTTCGTAAACTGTCATAGGTAAAAACTTGTAATTTGGTAGTATAGGTAGAATCGGTAAGTACTCTAGATGACTGAAATTTCAGACTCCTAACTTAACCCAAAACAAAGGTACGGGGGGGTAGGTAAAATATGCCGCGAGTTGCATGAAGATACGTTTGTAGATCTAATATGACTTAAATTAATAACCACCTATTACTTCAACGAAATATGATCCGCCATAATAAATATAAAACAATATTTGAAAGCTAAGTATTTCAATATTTTATTTTTACAATATTCGACATTACATTTTAGAGACAATATATCATAAATTTTTATTATTTTTATATAATTAATATTTATTTTTATGACATCGCAGTGCAACGGGGGTTAGCCCTGAAAAACAGTCGGAACTGTGTCGGAATTAACTTCCGGTGCAGCATTATGCTGAGTCGCCAACCTCGTTTGCTTTGAATACGGCGTACAATTGTAATACTCTTTATTTTTAGTATTAATAATGTTTTTGTTCTTTTGCTTTTTAATATTTCATTATTTATAGTTTTTGTGTACGTCTATTGTGTAAAAATTACAAATATTTTAATCAGAAATTATAGGAATTTAAAGCTTTAAAGTAAAATCATTTATTTAGTTACGCAAAACACAATTTTCTTGTCGAGAACGAATATTAAACCTTTCAGGCTCATACTTCAAGAGCATTCTAGTGCTTTTATTATAAAGAAAAGCAATTTGACTGTAATAATAAAGCATCTCTAAACTTTTTCATAATGTTGTATTTAACCATAATTCAAGCTTTAAAAATTTAATAACGGAAGATGTTTGAATGTATAAATATTAACATGAGGATATCAAGAATTACAAAAAAATGTATCGATTATGTCCATAAACTGACCTATGACTAAACCGAAAACTTATTAGGTTCACCACAGTTAATGTCATACTCACTCTCCCACATTTTTTAAGTGATGAAACGAGCAAAACGTTCACCTAATGGTAAGTGCAACGTCTGCCCATAACAAATGCTGTATCACCCAGAAAATTTCTGTGTGACACCACACTGTGCCCATCACCCTGATTACGCTAGCTCACAGTGCCCTTCAAACCGAAACACAGTAATGTTTGCACACTACTGCTTCACGGCAGAATAACTGGCCCTGGGGTGTCACCTACCTAGACGGATTCCTGCATAGGAATCCTACCACCAGTAAATCTAACAAAACACATGCGTACGCACGTACACACACACACTCTTTCAGACACAGATGTCTTATCATTTAATATGAGGCTAAGCTTTTTATAATGTACCTCTGTTATAGAATGTAACTAATAAAAGAACATATTATGATTATCTAAATGTATAAATTATTATATTGTTTTAATATGATTAATTAATACACATTTTTTTCCCTTTCTTCATAAGCATGTTAATAGTCCACTGTTGTAAGTAGGATCTCCCAAGAAGGGAGGATTACCCGTATTCACCACTTTTATTATATAATCGAATGAATTAGTATATAAACAATTGGTATAATATCGAATTTGCATTGCATAAGTTATAAAAAAATATACTTAAGTAAGGAAACGGACATTCAGAGTTATATGTTCAAATTAAGTGAAAATCACGTCTTACTAGAACGTATTTGTTTTAAAATGAAAGCCGTTTCTACCTTTATTCTTAACTATGTATATTGTTCAAATTTTAATTGCTAATTCAAAAGAAGTTGTTTTTTTATATTTATTTATTCAAAAAATAATTAGGAACATTACTACTCGTACAACAATTATCTCGCGAAACTGTAAACAGTTTGTCGGCGATGTATCACGTATTTACAGCAAAGTGAAAAGTAAATCATCGTCATCATAAGTAATATCGAGATAGCACAGAGACCGGTAGACCGACTTAATTTTCACAGTTCCTCAGTGCAGTCACCACTAATAATTATTAATTTTAGCTTAAAAGATCCTCTGAAGAAAAACATAGTGAGAAAATCTCTACCTATGATGAATAACAGAGAATATTTCGAAGACATGTGAAGTTTTCTAAGACGGACTAAAGCAGTGTGGCGGACTCTTTCCATATCCATAATTCAATCAAAATCTAGAAAAAGCATGTGCCTATCAGAAACATGTTTATTGTCTGTCACATTAAAATAGTATTAGCGTAGCAAACTATCTCTTCAGTTTATAAGTAGCATTTAAACATCAAAATATTAGACATAAACACATTAAATGTTGTTCTAATTGTAAGATAACGTATATTTTTGATTGCTGTTATATCGTGTTCAATTATTTGTTAAAAGGCTTGTCTAAACAAACATTTCACATTGTGGTTTTGAAACGTTTCATCCATTTAAATACTGTCAAATCCAGTTCGAAAATTTGCCACAATTCTCCTTTTTCAGTGAAATAACCAAAAACGTTACTGTCAGTTTCACTAACAAAGTTGTTTTAAACAAATGTCTCAAGATTGTCTGAAACATGTTTACAACATTGTCACGCTTTTGAAAACATGCAACTGCTAGATCCCAAAGTAAATTTGAAACTAAGAAAGATCTATGAATTATTCAGTATTATCTTGAAAGGGTGACCATTAAAGCTTTTGTAACCGAACTTCTTTGTGCTTGCGTAAGATCTCTTCAGCGGCTTAATATATCGTACTGAAACATGAAAGTGTTCGATTATAATTGATAAGTCGAGGCGAACTGCTTAATTTTCGCATGTTCATAGTAATAGTTGACGTTAGAGCCCCAATTAATCAATACAAAACACTTTACTTTCATTTAGGTTGGCTTTTGGTGGATGTTATGCTAAAAGAATTGGGCAGCTATCCGAAAGATCAGGTGGTCTGATCTGCGGAAGACTTCTCCGCCCAACCAATAATTAGAAACGGCGCGATGTTGGACATTTGAGATATTTATTGAACCTTTCATGTGGAGGTATAGTTGAGGCTACATCACTCCTCCCCTGAGATGGGAAATTGAAGTGGAGATCTTGAGAAGTCAGGCGATGCTGTGCAGTCTGGCGAAGCGGTAAAACTGTACCCTGGTCTTCAGTGCGTTAAGGCGTATGGAGACAATGACAAAGCCGCGAGAGTCAGTCTGAGAAGAGGGAACCTGCCAGAAAAATTATTACCTGCCAAATCGGGTGGTCTCATCTGGGGAGACTTCTCCTCCAACCAGTAATCTTTAGATGTTGTATATACAGTTCGCATCTCAGAAACTTATACAGCGCGACGTTGGGAGTATAAGTATTTTCTAGAGCTTCTCATTGACCTAAGCAGAATCTAAATCAAAGAAAGGGTTAATTTATTTTTATATTCCTCGACTTAAAAGTAGTTCTATTTTCAAAAACACTACTTTTTAACACATACAAATTGTATGTCTATGATCGATATTACATAGCTATTCAGTCTCTAAACTCCCCATAACAGGGTAACATATATTTTTAACTTTATTTATAAGGTAATTTTTATTTAATCCAGTTTCAGTGGTTTTTCTTTTAAAAACGCGACTGCATTATGCAATTTCTAAAAATATTTCGAGGACATGCAAATCCACTAACTACATACACTGGAGCTGCAGGGCAGGCTCACGCCGGCACTATTACTCTTTTAAAAATGAGAGTACGCGTTCTTGTTAGTTTTTATTTTTATTTTTAAGCAATGTAGGCCTCTTCATTGTTCAAAATGGTATTAATATTTGCTTCCATTAATATTTCTTAGCCAGTGACTGCTTAAATATAACTGAT
Organism: Luehdorfia chinensis; assembly: GCA_019845155.1. Lineage (NCBI taxonomy): Eukaryota > Metazoa > Arthropoda > Insecta > Lepidoptera > Papilionidae > Luehdorfia > Luehdorfia chinensis. The sequence continues at coordinate 780,275 of JAHVAK010000022.1, forward strand.
TTTCTTACGCTTGATATGTTAAAATAGTAGTACCAAAAATGCTTAAAGCTAAATGTTTACAGAACACATTTTTTTCGTTCATAAGAAACTAATATTAAGCCAAGCAACTTATTTCACTAAAGCGCTCCAGAGCGTGTATTTAAAATAAGAGCGCCGTGATGTAAAAATACAGCATCTCAGAAAGTTTCCTTCACGTGTTTTCTTTTTAACGTAACTTCCGCGCACTTAGCGCTTCAACTCATAAATTTTATCACAGAAGAAGCCTGGGAACTGTTAAGCCGTCGACATCATTTACGTTGACGATGTGTTCGAATTTTATTTTCATGTGATTTTTAAAGTACTTCTGTTCATGGAATAACCTACATACCTACATTAGATCACGACTATATCCCATAAGGGGTAGTCAGAGACTGGGCACTCACTGCAAAAAGCAGATGACTGCCACAATCCACGTTTCACCAAAACAATATAATAGAATAACATGGTAGTAAAGTTGAAATTAATAATTCTCTGATTATATATCGAAACTATGCATTCGATTTTGTGTTTATTTCTTACCGCCGTAATTACAGCAACAGTAATACTACACATTTAATAATACTAATTTATTTTTGGATTTTTTTTTATTATATTGATTTTTTTAACTATTTATTTCCCGACGTTTCGAGCGCTTTAACCAAACACCGCACAACTTACGGCGCCACTGTCCGTCATCTTGTAGGTCTGGTCGTACTGTGCTCTTTTTTATGGATTTATTTTATGAAAAAATACTTTTAATTAGCTTTTATTAACAGTTAGTCTGTCTAAATAAGTAAACTGAAAATAAAACAGAACTCTCGACACACACAATGAACAAATGTACCGTGATTATGTATTAAGTCATGAGCGACACTAAGAATCGTTGCAGACGAAAGTCTATAATTCAACAGAAAATAAAATAAGGTTATGTTCTAAATGTTACGCAGTGTCCATAACGTATATTTTATTTAATCTTATGTTTTATGGTACAGTATTCTGTTTTATTCACGGAGTAGTAATTGACTGGTCGAAGTTTACGATCACAGATATGTAAACTGCGGAATCCAATATTCTAAATTATATACGGTTTTCATTAAACGGAACGCAATCGATAAAAATTGTTGATGCTCAGCTAGCTCAGTTCCAAAATTACAAAACATGAAAGCGAGACAACATAACTGTGCAACTTGTATTATTGTGATACTTTTTTTTATATTATTAGAACCCTGAACCTGCGACGTAGTAGTCTGGTACTCCAATCACTAGGTACTGACACGCGGTTATCGTATATTTATAACCTTACATCGCGAAGTTCTTTTGAGGTGGTCTTTTTATGTTTTCTTAGTAATGATGGCGCTTCATATAATAAGTTCCAAAGCAAGGATACATTTTTAAAGTTATTAGAGTTTTATTTAAGGTGAAAGGTATTGTTTTTATTGTATGGAGTTAGTGTGTCGTATGTTTATGAATAGAAGACGTCTAACTTCCAGTACATAGATTAGCTACTAACTTTAACCGATAATTGTAACCATAATTTTATATTATTTATTATTAAATCAAAGAATTATAGAAAGCCATCACCATCTCTTCAACTTAAATTAAAAGGAATGGGGAGTAGGAAGTGAAGATTCCTCAGAGTTTTATAAAAATTCGGTAAATATACCGAGCGTGCACTTGTGCGATAATTTATTACTTGCTGCCTCTGGTTGATGTTTATAATGAAAATTATGTTAATAAATATACGCGCCACTCATTTAATTAGATAGCTATATTTCTTATATATCTATGTATTAACACAAATTTACACTCCACTCCTCCATATATCCGCCCCACACCCTGCATGGACTGTCCTACCTGCCCGTTTGGCCCATATATATAACTTTTATATTTTAGCAGATACAGTTGCTTTTATGTTTAAAAAAGTATGTTTGACTAAGTAATATTGATGGTTATTTGAAGTACAATTTTTACTTATAAAAAATATATAATTATTAATACTTATAATATAAAATATTTCATCACAAGTACTTAAAAGAGATAATGTTTGCTCTTTACTGAATGTCATTTCGTTATAAAGTTTAAGAGATAATATAATTACTAATACACGAAATTCAGCTGGAACACGCTTTTTGAATTAGTGGCGAATCGAAGATCGAAAAAATCGAGTATAACTTAATAAAAACTTTAAAAATTACAATCCTTTCTTATAATTAAAGTCAAAGTGGAGAGTTATTTATAATTAATCAATAAAATCATGTACCTAATGTAAAATTATGTATGCATTAGGCAGCCTTTTTTGTCAAAAACTAGGCCATAAAACCAAGAAAGGCCGAACTATGAATGCTCAGGTCATCGAGGTACCATGCGCACGGCGCAGTAGTCATTTAATGCGGGCTAATCCGCGGGGGCTTATATAAACTCTTATATAAACAAAAAATCTTATATAAACTAACTGTGAGAAGTAAAACTATTGCCAAAAAAACATGGACATTTCGAGGGACTTCTACGCGAGGCATTTGATGCGGACCATTGTCACGAACAGACTTTTGTGGCAATCTATGGGTGAGGTCTATGTTCAGCAGTGAACTAGTAATATGTAGAAAAAAAACTGTAAAAATGTTGATAAATTGGTTGACTGTAAACCATCTAAACCTCTAATGTCGCAGATTCCTACTTGCACTATCGTATAGATGTTATAGTTCATTCGTTCATACACTCGCACTTGTAAACGTCTCTCTCTTACTTCTAAACGTAAACTTCTAGATGCCATGACTCTCCATGGCATATGTAACCACATGTTTGAATGCATAGATATTGTTGATGATATAATATACCGAGTACTCAGAGGTTACAACGTGAGGCGCGCCCACACCGCTTGTTTGACACTGGTTTCTGCCGTACTAACGCTGGTTTGTGGGCGCCCTTAAGGTGTCTGTTTCAGTTATACAATGATTAACTCAGTAGTACAGAAGCAAATACAAGATATCAGTAAGTAACTTAGTAAAACAAGAAATTTAAATACAACTTATAAACTAAACCTACATTAAAATAATTTGTGGCGGCTCGATAAAAGAATACTACCACTCCATCTAATCCTATGGATCTCGTAAAAGGCGACTAAGGAATTAAACTGCACTGTGCACCCAACAGCTCATGGTGGCGATGGGCTCACCACCTATCACACCAAGTGCATTATATTGTTTTGGTGAAACGTGGATTGTAGCAGTCATCTGTTTTTGCAGTGAGTGCCCAGTCTCTGACTACCCCTTATGGTATACAGGCGTGATCTTATGTATGTATGTATGTAAAATAAATCACATTGGATTTCTTATTGTACATATAGTCTTACACAATTACCTAACTGCTTTGTAATAATCATCGTGTGCGATTGTTTGTATTTCCCAATAAATTAAAAAATAGCCTAAAAACATAATCGTCGGTGCAAAGATAAAAACGTGTGTGCAAATATTTCGAATAAGTCACTCATATTATGGAAATGTTTGATATTGAGTTAAAATAACACATATTAGAAATAGTTTCCCTGCATAAATTAACAAATCTGAATCTAATTAAGTAGAAAGAATTACATGGTGGTATTGTTAACTAATTGAAAGAATATTAATCGTCTTTCTTTACTACGAAAAATAGGTGACCGGTAGAGTAGAATAGAATAGCACCTACGTCTTTCCTACCAAAGTGTCGTAAGAGGCGACTAAGGTGTTGTACAGACAGCTTTATTCGTGCAGAATAACACCATAATATGCAATGCTATCATTGTACTGCTCGTGGGAACGCAATGAGGAGTAAGAATTTTTTGACTCCTACCAAAATAGCGGCGACGAGCTATTGTTTACCGCGAGGGCGAAAAGTACGTAAGTAGTAAGTAGGCAGAAGCCACTCACGGCTACGTGAGTGGCCTCTGCCTGCCCCTTGTGTGGAAAAAAGCGTGACTGTATGTATGTATATATAAAAAATATATCAAAATGTTATTAGTAAATATTAAATGATGATACATTAAAGGAACCTAATAAAAGCCTATTAGGAGGTAAATCCAACAACAAGTTGTAACAAGTTCTTGCCTTGCGGCGTAATGTACTGGCAAAACTTGGGATCTTTTCGAGATAATTAACCACATGTCTAGTATGATATCGTATATAATCATTGATCCTTAACGTATAATAAAATATAAATCGTTTGTATTACAAACAGCTTTTGGAGGTGTAGAATAGGTGGAGTGTGGAATTTGATGATGAATTAATATAGGAATAGTGGTTTACAATAAATGATATAACATAAACATCCCCTTCTCAATCGTTTTAAGTTTATTATCATAACTATAATTAGTAGTTTGTGGTCGAATGTGGTCGAAATTTGACAGTAACTCATTTTTTTTAAAATTCGTACCTTATTTACGTTTCAGTAAATATTAGTTGGCGAAATTTAAAAATTCTATGGCGACAATCTCCACTCTGTGTTTGGCCAACAGTATGAACGTAAATAATAAATGTTTTATTTTATTCAACGTAGTTGTAACAAACATTATTTATAAATTTAAATTTTTAGCTTCTTCTTAATACAAATTTTAACAATGCCAAATCTTACACTCTTTTGGTCTCGCAATACGCTTAAAAAGGGGTACAAAGTTTTCTCTTCACGTATAAATGTATAGATAACGAGAAAACTTAGTCCTTATATAAATGGGTAAGCAGAATGCTGGAAAACAGTAATACATAGAATAGTATATAATAGAATAAATTTTTATTCAATATATATTATTTACATAATACTTATTGAAAGTAATTTTTTTTTCTTTTTTTAAACTACACTGGTTCGCAAAATGCCTCTGTCCTGGGAAGAACCAGTAAGAAACCCAGCGAGATTTTTTTTAAAGTCATTTTTAAAATAATGTACAATAACAGCAGTATTATAAAGATGTAGAAATGACTTGGCGATCACCTCATTCCCAGGGGTTATCATCATCTATGTATTCTTTAATATTATAATAACCAATTTTATGAAGTCTTTATTTAATATAAAATTTAAACTTTTTGATTGCAAGACTTTTAGCACTTGCTGGGATTTTGTTGTAAAAAGATATACATTGTCCCATAAAAGAGTTACTGACTCTGTGAAGTCGGGTAACTGGCATAATTAATTTGTGCTTGTTCCTGGTATTCACATTATGAACATCACTTTTTTAGTAAACTGGTTTATCTTCTTGTGTACATACAAAACGTTTTCACATATATATTGAGAGGCCAAGGTTAAGATATTAATTTCTTTAAATTTATCCCTAAGAGACTCTTTAGAGCCAAGATTATAAATAGCTCTTACGGCCCTATTTTGCAAAACAAAAATCACTTCTACATCAGTTGCATTTCCCCATAGCAAAATACCATAAGACATTATGCTATGAAAATAACTAAAATAAACCAATCTGGCTGTTTCAACGTTAGTCAAATTCCTAATTTTTTTACAGCATAAGCTGCAGAGCTATGTCTACTTCCTAGTTTAGATATATGGGGGCTCCATTGAAGTTTTGCGTCAAGTGTTATTCCAAGAAAGGCAGCAGTATCCACAAGGCTCAACTCTTCCCCATTCACAAGCACATTTACATCTAATTGTTTAACATTTGGTGTTGTGAATTTAATACATTTTGTTTTATTGCCGTTTAAAGCAAATCATTACATAATTATTACATACATACAAAGAGTCACGCCTCTTTCCCATAAGGGTAGGCCACATCATTCCACTCGTTACGATCCTGAGACACATCTTTAGCTTCCTCTACTTTCATTAGTGTTTTCATACAAGCTCGTCGGTTGCGGGTACTTTTGACGTAGCCTTTTCTTAAAACGAATTCGATCTGATCGTAATACGTTCGCCTATGTCGACCCTTTATGTCAATCAGAACTCTGCAGTCCGACATACTTTTTTCTCTTTCAAAAACCATTACTTTCGTCTTATCTACATTAATTTTCATTCCTTTGCTTTTTAGAGCATCATTCATAATATTAACAATCGCTTGCAACTCCTCCTCCGATGATGCTAATATAACCTGATCATCGGCGTATAGGAGGCATTTGACGGTCAGATCATTCATTTTTAATCCAAACGCACACTCTTTCAGATCTTTCAAGCAATTGTCTTATGCGAAAGTGTCGTAAGCAGGGGTTGAATGTAGCGCCAGAGGAACGGGTACTGTCACAAAACACCCTGCCTGTAGAACCCGTAATTTGTCTATCGTGCAAATATTATCTTTGACTAACTCGAAACTACATACACGGCTCACGCTAAACGAGTCTCGCGCGGTCATCAACTAATGTTTACGTTGTAATGGGAATTTAACAAAAAGTACCCGCGGAAAGCATTAATTTTTCAAATTGAAATGTGTATTTGAAGACAACTATAAATATATATGTATAATAATATACAAAATGGTCTTAAAATATAACATTGCATCTTAACTTTGTGCTACTCTTACTGACACTGCATTAGGTCCCATAAACGTCACAAATTTTTTTCGCAACTTGCGTTTTTTTTTCCTTTTTTTTGTAGTAAAATTTTAAAATGTATCGAATTTCATCATAAGATTCACTCATTTTGACAGAAAAAAAAACAAAAAAGAAGAGCTGGATCATCATTTTACTAATTTTGTTTCTTTTTAAATGTAACCTTTTAGCATTTAGTATAGCTAAAGAGATTTTATTACATACCACTTTTATATGCGAAAAGACTTTTTCCCCAAACTATTATACTAAAGTGTGTAAATAGTAAGATATTATAAAAATATTTTTATAGAAAAAAGAAATGCGTTCATGATTAAAAAAGAATGTCACATTAATATACTTAATATACACATACATATATATACATGATCAGAATCACAATCCATCGGAGGCTTCGAGGTATGTGGTGTGTTGTGACGAATAGATATGCCTGCGTTCCTAGACGGTTCTCACCGCCCAGAGCTATCGACACAAATCGATAGTCCGAACGGCCAATCATTTAACTTATATTTGAAAGAATATCAAGACAAACTTCCATCACAAGACGCACGTCTAATGCCAGAGTGACCTGATTTTAGATGCTAAAATTAGCTAACTCAGCTATCCGATGAAGCTGTAAAAGCCAACATTCATCATTCAGAGTAACCGACATAAGCGGAGAGTCCGATCCGATTGGAGGTCTGAACCTGCCTCGGACGATCAATAGATGACTGAGATTCGAAAGAATACTAAGATGAATTTCGCTCCGGACACACGTCTAATGCAAGAGTGACATGAATATATGATGGTAAAATTAGGAGCTATAAAAGTATATATGTTTAACAGCACAAACATTACAGAAAATATATACAACGAGCTTATGAAGAATAATAAGAAGATAACATTATTTATATAATAAAACAGAAGAGTTTATAATGTACATAAATACGTATTCAGTTTATATGTATTTCTGATATTGGAAAACTAGGACTAAAGAGGTGTTTGGTCGTCTAAGTCACACTCAAACATCAACAACTATATCTAAATTAAACAATTTTTTTCCGTGCGGAAATCAAACCCGAACCGAAATCCGAAAACCGATTTAGAAACCGCACTTGGCCACTGCACCAAGTTCATAGTTCGATAGAAGCTTGATCTCCACAGATCGGAGTAAATTTTATTTCTGCTTGAACCGGCAAATTTATATTATCCTCATTAGGATTTCTTCTACATCGTGAGTGCATTTTACAGACAGACACTGCACAACACAACTAGATCTGAAAACCGCCATTTGTTATTTTCATAAATTTTGGCTCCGACTTGAACTCGAACCAAGGACCCGCGGCGTAGAAGTCTACTTGACTTGACGCTAATCACTGGTGTTTACTGGTGGTTGGATTCCTATGCAAGCCAGTTATTCTGCCGCGAAACAATAGTTTAGTAATCACTGGGCATACGGGGCTTAAGAAGTAACTTTTCAGGGTGTCGGGCGCATTGTGGTGTCACACAGAAATGTTCGGGGTGACACAGCATTTCTTATGGGCAGATGTTGCACTTAACATCAGGTGAATGTTTCGCTCATCTCGTCACTCTCTGATATAAAAAAAAACATGAAAAATATTGTCGTAAAACTTATTTTGAACCCATTTTTTCCAGGTGAACGTTCTGTTTGTTTGGTAACTTTATCCAATAAAAAAATCTATGAAAAAAATGTTCGGCATTAAAGTCGTAGCATGAAGTTTTATTGTATAGTATGTAAAAAAATAATTTTAATCGAATTAGTGTTTCCTGAGATTATCGCGTTCAATGCATACAAACTCTCCATCTTTATAATAGTAGTAAGATTATATTTGTTGTGTGTATGTAGAATACATAAGCTTATTATTTCAGTTAATGAATTGTTAATACTAGAAGAAAAATAAAGTTTCGAAAAATCTTATAATTTACAAATAGGGCTTTATAATGTAGAGGATAATTAAAAAGTCTCTAGTTGAGATGAGCGACCCTAAAGTTTCTCAATATATATTCATATTTTAAGCCTGACCACTGAAACTCCGCGAGTCACGTTTGTAACAAACTTCAGATTGAGAAATTTACGATGCGCATAATACTTTATAAATTGGTGAATACGAGCTTATATAGGACATTTTCATACAGGAAATTTTAATCACCAGTTTCGAGATTAAATTAATAGGACGCAATGAGAAATTCTCATTACCGCGATTATTTAGTATCACATTTGGATGATGACTACATCATTAAGTGATCCAATTAAAAAAAATGATGCGCCACACTAGGATCTTTCTTTTATTGTGGCGTACCCACACGTTTACACACATAAATTGCACATGCACAACACAAGCAGACCCTAAACCAACGATTGGTTTTTTGCACAAATGCTGGCCGGCTGGGATTCGAAACCTAGAACACGCAGCGTAGAAGTGAGGTACGCTAACCACTAAGTCACGCGGTTGTCAGTGTACATGCCTGTTGAGTCTTGGGTTTACGTATTAACTATTTGAACATTTTAATTGATGGTAGCTTCAGTCAGTGGTTAATGAATGCCAATTTATGTGTCCGTCTATTTAGTGCTGTATTCAAATTAACTATCGCTTAGCTTAGTAAACCCCCATGAAAGCCAACGAAACATAAACATGTTTGATAGTTTAGCCATTTTTGCCAATCATCATCATCATTAATTTCAGCCTTTCACTAGTCTGCAATCCAATAGATTGCCACAACAGTTTGTAGCTCTCACTTTGGGAGGGATTTTGCAATAGAAGACACGCTTCGCAGGCGGATTGGCAACCGCAGTTTATTTATTCAGATGTTCCAGTAAGATGTTGCTGCCCATCTTCTGGTTTTCCTTTTCCTCCTGAAAAGTACAAATTAGAACTTGACTTAAATTCTCCAGTCACTTTCAGGAACACTTGCTACGTAAATAAGCTATCAATATAAAACATGAAAAGTATATACGGAAATTACTAAATTCAATAAAAACAATACCGCCAGTTTTCGAGTTGGCGCCAAAAGTCCGTAAGGATATTTATTTTTATATGAAAGGCCAAGTTCAGAAATGTTTTTCTAAATATTTATAATTAGATACTCAACAGTTGGAAAAAGCAGCTAATTAAGAAACATTGAAAATCTGTTATAGTTTCCACACAAAACCTTTTAAATGGATACAAAGTCATTATCATAAGTGCACTTTCGTATGATACCGTCATCAGATGAAACCTGACGTGTGCTGAGTGCGTAAAATCACTCCATTTTATTGAACGATTGAATAAAGATTTATTTTACAAACACGCACTCTGCATACGGTTTGCTAATTGCGTAGGCACAATTTATTTATGATATAAATTATTTTGCGTCACTGTGTATATATTCGGTCCATATTTTTCTTTTATGACGCGGCTCTTGTTTTGGTGTTGTTTGGTGTATAAAAATTATATTGAAATATTTTCAAACTACTGTTATTGATACCGAAAGTGTACTTCTTTCTAATAAATGGAGTCAAGTTAATGTTGTTGTTAATTTGCTAATTAAATACGAGTAAGAGCGGGAAAATCAGCTACATCTGTTTTTTTTTTTTGTTTTAGAACTGATGGTCACGGATAGCCCGAAGGCTTTTACAGCATCGCCGGATTGAAAGGTGACGGAGCGCTGAGGGCGCTTAGCCGAAACCGTTATTTATGGATGACTGGCGCAAGGGCCCCCGACGGGCAAAAGTCATCAAGTGCCCAAGGGCCTCGGCTCGGTCAGTGCTTAATAACTTTGTCTGAAATGCGCTCGGCGGGGGCGGTATGATGGTGATGTTGTGTGTGTGTGTGTCGTGCTGAGTAAAGCGCTTGGGCCCTAGTAGTCGCGTTGTCAGGTTCCTCGAGGACGTGCCTCGGTCTCTTGTTACCGCGAGTCGAGTTTTGGTGTAACGCGAGGAGGGTTGTATGTAGCGGCACTAACAATCAGTGGGTTGGAGTGCGTGGCGGTAAAGTCGAAGAATTGGCGGGAAGCCAACTTTAGATGGGCTATGTTAGGAAGCCCTTTATCGATGTGAAGATTAACATTACGCGCAAACCACGGTGCTCCCGTGGCTTTGCGCATGAATAGATTTTGTAGTACCTGAAGTCGGAGAATTTGACGCAGGGGCATGCGCAAATACGGGGCTTGCGTATGTCATAACTGGCCGAATACAGGCTTTACATAATGTAATTTTATTACAAGACATTTTTTTTTTAATAACGGATGTGTCGGCCGAGGATGAACACCGCTCGGTTTCTTACCGGTTAATATGTGGACTGAATATTTCACTGTCTTTTCCCAGGGGATTTGACGATCAAATAACTCTATGGTAGGGAGATGTGACGTTATACGCCGCGAAAAGTACATTGCTGTACTTTTGTTGAGGTTGACCTCGATCCTCCATTTCCGAAACCAGTTCCCGAGGATTCTGGCTGCGGATTAGAGGCGTTTAGTGATAGTGCCTGGATTACGTCCAGACACATAGAGGCGGGTATCGTCTGCGAAGAGGGCGAGTTCGACACCGCTGGTGTGCGGTATGTCGGTCGTTAAAAGGGTGTAAAGCACGGGACCTTGGACTGAGGCTTGAGGTACGTTGGTGTGGATGGGATGTGGTTCGGTTCGTACTCCCTCGACGCGATAGCGAAAGGTTCGACTGAGTAGAAAATCTCGTATGGTGAGTACGGGTGATATAACGTACTTGTGTATACATACGCTTTCACCACGTCGAAGAAGAGCGCTCCGGTATGAAGCCCTCTTATGAAGCAGGATTGAATGTGCTCCGTTATGCGGTGTACCTGCTGGTTACATGTGTGTTTGACACGGAATCCAAACTGCTCTTGGATGGGAATCCCTCGAGACTGCATAAAATCTCTTAAGAGAGACGTTCGTATATCATGCCTAGAATCTGGAGGAGGCTGATAGGTCGATATGCGGTGGGATTGGACGGGGCTACATCTGTCAACATTTTTCGATGTTCCTTGTTTTTGCAATATATTTCTTCTAAAATCTTTTAATTACTAAACATCCCACAACTAAAGCCTCTTTAATTTTTAAGAGAGTTATGGAGCTGAGAATATCACTTATTGCTTCTTTTACGAAAATATCACATTCTATACAAAAACTAAATCTATAAAATGAAGAAAAAAGGTATGTCTTCTTTAATCAGCCAGGAATAAGATTAATGAAAAAAGGTCTGCGGTCGATATCCTTTACAATCAGTAAGAAACGTACACAAAGTACGTACACAAGGGCAAAAATTAATGGAAAGTGAAATGTATGAATTTATAAGAAAATATTAAATTTGACAGGAACCGCTTGTTTTAGTAAGAATAATCCGAATAGGCCATACAAACAACTCCATTAGAATATAGAGATTGCTTTACTTCTTTGTACTTTTGAATAAGACTTACTTTATGACTTATAAAACTAATAAAAAAATGTTTTATTACGATAATTTGTAATCAATGAAAAAGTTGAATTTAAGACTATGTAATGAACGTAAGAGAATATTGCATTTTTTTATTTAACGTCTTTGTTTTTTAATAAGATATATGTGTGGATATTTCTATCCCATACAATACACAGATATGTAAGCATTTAAAATTTTCATGTTTTTTATAGAAAGAAATAATTACTTTAATTATTCGATTAAGTTATACCTGCTATATTATATAAGATATAAAACATATAACTTTCTATGATTCTTATTATAATATATTTCTTATTACTGTAATTATTAAACTAACCAACGAGCATGTTAACACAAAAGCAAATGCCGCCGCGAGCCGGTACATGGCAATCACATGGCTCGACGGGCTGATGTAATTAAATCGCGAGCGCACTGCTAAGCCCAGCCCAACATTTTGTCATATGCAAACGCCATATCTTAAAATGCCTGTTGTAAATTGTTTACGTATTATATAATACAATAATTTGGTGAGTACAAGTATAAAAATTATTACCATAAGAATATTATATAGCGAAAGCATTTTTTTTATCCCCGCAACAGCATTATACATTATACATATTGGTGCTGGTACCAAAGCTTGATCAAGGAAAGATCACATTTAACCTCGCTCCCACACTTATGCCATCCAATTATATCACTGTTATGTATTCTATGATAAGTGTCGAGAACTGGAAACCAAATAAAAGCCACTACATATTTATCCTTGTCGATGATAACACATTTCACAGATTGAATTCTTGAAAGGGGATGCATGTCGGCATCCATAAGCGATCGTAAACAATTGAAAAATAGAAGGCACTCTGGATCCATTGTCATTTACTGTTGTTATTTCATTCCTTACTTAAATAAGTTCAACTTTAGAAGTGGACTGTAGCGGTCTACTACGGTGGTGATTGTATTATGTAATAAGTTGTAGTCAATAAAAGAAATATATTTTTTGCCTTCGTTTTTTCAGATGGTATTATATTGTAGATATAAGTATTGAGTCCATTTAAACTATTTAAAAATACATTATTGAATTTCGTCTTCTATAATATTTCTTCTTCTTTTCATAAGGTTAAGAAACAGTTTGTAAGAAACTGATCTTTAAGTATAGGCAAACTAAATGTTTGGGAACACTTATACAGTTGTAGTCAATGTTAAGAATATTTACTTTCAGCTTTGTTATAGTACAAGTAGAATAAATGGATATAGCTTGATGAAACACTTGCCTGGAAACTCGACTGGCCTGTCTCTGTAATAATTTCACGAAACAAAACTGATAGCCTTGACTTGTTCAATGACTTACATAAAGTCAAGCCTCTTTCCCATTGGGGTAGGCAGAGATCCCATCTTTCCACTTGATCCTGTCACACAACTTTAGCTTCCTCTACTTTCATTATTGTTTTCATAAAAAGCTGGTCGGTTGCGCTTACTTTTGTCCTGGCTTTTCCTTAAAAATACTTCGATCTAATCGTGATACGTTCACCTACGTCGACCATTACCGGTTTGCCGATTCATACGTGTCCGAACCATCTAAGCATCCCTTTCTCTAGTCTTTGCACACCCACATTCACACCGCAACATTCCCTTATCACGCTGTTACTTACTTTGTCCATCAAAGTCAGTCCAGCTATACTTCTCAAACTTTTCATTTCCACATCATCAATCTTATTTTCATGCTTCTTCTGCCAGACCCAACATTCACTACCGTACATAAGTGTGAGGACCAGTACTCCTCTATGTATAGCCAGTCGTGCCTTTTAAGATATGCTCTGGTTACCCATAAAGTTATGCATATACCATATACTTGATTTCCTGACAACACTCTTCGCTCAATATCACTATCGTACTTTTCGTCTCTCGTAAAAAACAAAGGTTAGAAAGAGGGTACAGCTGACCAGCTACCATGCCCTGTCCATCTTTCAGCATCTCTACTGTAGTTGTGATACTCTGCAGCCTTGCCCAATTTCATACTATTCGTTCGTTGGTATCATATATCAACGTTCGTTGAAACATTCTTATATCACTTTCATTGCAATCTTCATTCATGTCTCCGAATGGGCCTGTACTTGCATACCCCCTTTCTTCAAATAAGATTAAAAATTATTCCTTCCATCTCTTTAAGATGCAATTCTCTCCTCTCACAATACTTCCATCCTGTTTCTTATTTTATCAAGTGGCAAACCAATCCAGCCAAGCCTGATTTTTATCCAATATTGCCTTTTACACCTCTACACACACACACACTCTTTAACTTCCACGATTCCTTTCCTAAACAGCTTCCAAAATTCTTTAAGCCTCACATGTCTCATCAAACATGTCAAACTTCTCGATCAGTTTCTTTACAAATTTCCTCTCTCACACCTTTCTCTTCAATGACTCCCTTTTCCAATTGCATGAAGAAAATATTAAGGACTGCAGATACCAGACCTCTCATAGTAATTGGTCTCTTTTATTCCTAATAGAGGAAGGTACTGTCGTGGTTTAAATCGACCAGATTTATTTCAGCATATTTTCTAACGTAAATGTGGGCCCAAATACAGACGCCGTCACTCTTTTTATCTAGCCATATCCAACGTAATGCTTAAGCGATGATATTTAAAAAGAGCCAGGTAAAATTTAAGAGACACAAGATAGTAGCAGTAACGACAAAACAAAAACAAAAACATGAAAATTATTAATTTGTCATTTGCATCATATTATCTTCTGCCGGGTATCGACCCAGGTCCCAAAAATTATTAGGTAAGTTCGCTGACCACTTAGAAACGCATTCATGATTATGTATATATTAATGTGTGTTCTATTTTAGCTTTCATTTCCATAATGATTTCTTATATTTATGCGAACACTACACATTCATTTCCATTTTAATGGTAAAAACACAAGGTAAAAAAGTTCGGGGGAAAAGGAAATACTTTGTCATATTGAGCGTAAACGTCGCTCTCCTCGAAGAGCAAGCTTCAGCGAGTTGGAAGATACGATAGCGGCAATGATCTTCAAAATATATTACTTTACGATAATCAAACGTTTCATTTTGTGTCCTTTTCCCTATAGTAATTTGAACTAACAGTAATAAAATCTTTGTAGCTAATGCAAACGGCAATCTAACATTTTAATGTAGATCATTGCATATCACAAATTTGTTCCAAAATTATTAAATATTAGTTTGCAATTTATGATTAATCTTACTCGATTCAGTAATTGTCAATTATATAGTTATTCAGAACGAATGAAAAAGAATGAAAAATCTATGTACCTGGCTGTGTATTGATAGCCATATTGGAAGCTATATGGAATTAACATTAGCCTGACTATGTGTTTTAGAAATCATATGCTGTGAGTAGGAATAAATTTGGTCAAAGTGATTAGATTAACATTTGAGTATTTAATTAATTAAACACAATAAAATGTATATTTTATACAAAGTATTGTAAATTTTCATCGTTGTACAGACACTCCAAATATAGGCGACTATGGGTAGAAGAATATGAGTGCGCTCAAATACTGAAAGATCATGCTATCTGGATCTGAATCTGGATCTGCCTCTGAATTTAGTACAGTGAATGACGTGAATCTAAGAACCAATAATAGCCATCAACAGGAAACACGTACTAATATTACGATTTTTGCCGAGAAGAGGACTGAAATATCAATTTTTTATCAGATGTACTCTGTACCTACTTCTTTATTGCCATTAATTGTACGTAAAAAGTTTAATATTACCAAGAAAATAAAAACAGTGCGTGTGGTAGCTGCGTAAAAAATCAACATGTCCACCTCACCCCATAAGTGTCGTAAGGGTCGACTGAGATATACATGCAGTCTGTATAGTAACAGCATTGCATATTATAGGTGTTTTTCTGCACGAATAAAGGTTGTCCGTACAATACCTTAGTCGCCTATTACGACACTTCGGTAGGAAAGTAGTAGGTGCTATTCTACTCTGCCGGATACGGCTGGAAAATCTTATAGTAACCGACAGGTGGCGGAATAAACATTTCGGAAATTGCCATACGGAAAAACAAGCAGCAAGAGTGACTGAGGTGCGAGGGATCTGGTACTGCGATCACCAATCCGCGTAGCGTGGCGTGACTATTACGGCCAATCCGGGGAGGATTCTTAACCTATGTTCTGTAGTAGATTATGAAATGAGTAGTGAAGAAAAAAAGCATGTCGCCGTCATCATTATAGTGGCCTAGGTCAGAGTACCTGACTTCTACGCCTGCACTACGGTCCTCGGTTCGAATCCCCGCCAGAGCTAACATTTGTACTAACTTGTTGGTAGTGTAATCTCAGATTATACATACTCTTTTGATGTCAACTCTGATCTGTTTGGTTTATGTATTATGTTTGAATTGCATTGGATTTGGAACGATGTTTGAATTACTTTTAAATTTGGAATTTCAATTTTGTTTGTTCAGATTGAATTTGTCATATTTTATTAATTCTGCTGAAAATCACTTGAAGAAATAACATGTCAAGTTATCTGACATAACTTTAGTATTTTATTTATATTTTATAATGATTAGGTTTCATCAAAAGTAAATTCAAAAATGTTTAAGTTAAAATAAATAGTTTTCTAATCAGTCCTTAAGTGTCTTTTTGGTTTGAAAGTGATCCCATTAGCCACATCTACCATTCAAGAGTTGGGACTGACCCCGTGCTTCTACACTGCATCCTAGCCTTCCTCCGATCTTATCGCATCGGTGTTACATGAGCCGCGGATACATGGTCGAAATCAGGCGAGGAGATCATTATCAGCCCATCACAAGTCCAATATTGAGCATAAGCTTCCTCCATAGATCTCTACAACACGGTCCCAAGTCACCAGCATCCGTCGACCTTAGACCGTCTCCGTTCTGTTCAGCTGTAACCCGATGCCGCGGTTACTGTTACGAGGACATCACTCGAGAGCTTTTCTTCTCTTATAAAAGGATTACTTGATATTAAAAGTGAAATATTGCAGAAATGATGTTCAGTGAGCACGTTCTCTTCGAACCTTCATATAAACTAGGAATATCTTCTCGTTCATTACCTTTCACAGAAATTTTACTAATTGATTACGAAATATTTTGTAAAAAAATCGCCCTTAAATTTGAGCTTTTACTTATAAATATTATTTATTTGTATTGCTACTAGTGCAAATGCAAGTATCCATGCAGTCTAAACAAGCCGCCGCTTTTGTGGTTTTTGAACATTCGATTCGTTTGCCTGCGGTCAAATTCAATTTTATGCGTGGTCTAATGGTGCTCTTTGAACGAAACTAACACAACAACTTAATACCGTTTTTCGCCAACGTCGATTATAACACCCAGGAGACTTCATTACAATTATATATTGAAAAATCTCACATTTTTTTATTAGTTTTGTTTTTTGTGTTCATTTAACAATAACCAAGTATACCAACAACACTACCAAGTATATTTTAGACAAAACAAAATGATATGGTGACATTCAGAAATTTAATTATGTAAATCATGTAATCGTTCAGTGTCTAATTATGTTTTTAATGCAAATATTATCTTTTTTCTAGCAGTGAGCTTAATATTTCACTTTCATGAAGAAGAAACAAAATACGAAACAGCAAATGTAAGACACGGCACATTCTAAGGGCTCGTCAATTATATCCTGAACACTGTGAAATAGTTTGCTCGATGATTTGTTATAGGTAACCTGAAAAGGTAAATACATTGGTAATTAATATTAGTTACGTGCAGTACTTTCGTTCATATTATTAGTATAAAGCACAAATCTATAAATGTTCACAAGTAGAGAAAAAAGGCTATTTAGGTAAATTATCTTTTAATACAGAATTTAATTCCGTCCAGAGGTTATCGTCTCTAAAATTTATGAAACGTGTTTGGAAAATTCATTAAGCTTATCTATTCGATCATGTCGGGTACCTACAAATAAAATTGGGTTTTTCGTTAGATATAACGTAAGAAGCTTAAATATAAATATCTGTAGACATATTCTAACCGCGTGGTGGCGGCTTAAGAGAATCTACCTCATCCCGTGGGTGTCGTAAAAGTCGACAGATGAAAAAGAAAAACCATAAGATGGGCAGCAGCATTTTCCTGGATCCATCTGGATAAATCAACTGCGGTTAACAACCCGCCTGCCAATTGTGACGTCTATGGCAAAATCCCCAAAAAGTGAGAGCTACAAACTTTTGTAGCAATCAATGAGGGAGGACCTATGTTCAGCAGTGGACTAGTGATAGGCTGAAATGATGATGAATGATGATGATGGGTTCATTTACAATCGTAAACTTCCAGACACAACAACTCCCTGTAGATTATACAAATATTTGTTATTCTATGCGAGAATCAAACACGCAACCCGTAGCGCAAAAGCCAATCGTAACAGCAAATGCACCTATCGAGCCAATGGATTATCTTGTCAAATCTATTTAATGTACATTATAAGCATACGCGGTGATCGCATCTAGTCAATGTAACAGAAATGACACACCATTTATTATAGGCAGATGTCGCACTTACCATTAAGTGAACGTTTTGCCTCGTTTCATCACTTTAACGAAGAAAATTAAAAAACAATTATAATACGAGTAATATATTTACAAGAGCTTAGAATTGAGGTTATACAGCTGACCACGCACAATGTCACATACTACCCTACATAATAGAAAGAGGACAGAAAGAAAGAGAAAGAGAGGGAAAGGTCGCCTGGACTCTCTACTATATATTATTTCGGTGATATAATTGCTGTTAGCCTTTTTGGCTTTTACAGCTTCATCGGATAGTGTGTTCACGGGCCAGAGGCCCGCGTGCCATGTTTTGTTAGACAACATAAAATTAACGATTAACGAAATACGGACTGTCGCATTCGCTGCGTGCTTGAGCGATTTAGAATAGTCTCAAAATGATTTTAAGTCATCTAATGACCGTCCGAAGCCGCTGCGGGCCTCCATTCGGACTGTCGACTTCTGTGTCGGTAACTCTGGGCGGTCTGAGAATCGACCTGGAACACGGGTGTATCGTGTGTACGCGGTGTGATTGTCGACTGCTGCGCGCCGCTCTCTACGGCGGTCGCGCGTCGTGGTGCGTATTATATTAAAGCTGTTAACTGTGTGTACAGTGTAGCCAGGATCGTGACTGACCGTATCGTGGTCAAGGGAGTGCTGAGACGCCCGTGTTGTCTAGCACGTTTCGCAGGCGACGTTTGCGTTCGGTCGCGTTTCTGTCTGGTCAGTATGACTCTTTACTATAAGCCGCGTAAAACCATTTACTGCAGCCCAAATATTAATATTATAATTTATGTATTTTTATTTATAATACCCGTTTGAATTAAAAAAAAATATATCATAGCGCGTAAACCTCACTCGCTTAATCATAAAGCTGATTTCAGACAAGCTCTTATTGTTTCTAAGGTTCACAAGAAAACTAAGTTTAATAACGGTTTACAGAACTTGGCGTCTAATCTCCTCGTGGCATACTAAGCTTCCTTCTCAAAATTAATCTTACGGGTAGAGTGTGTTTATTTCGTAAGTTATTTTATATGGCTTATGAATAACGCTGTTTCGTGAGTGAATCTTAACTACTACTACTTACAAAATATTTTTCTGCAAACCCTCGTTAAGATAGGATAAATGCGATTGGATGTAATGCGATTGGAGTATTGTCAACACAATGACAAGGATTTTGCAGAAACTCTTTGTGTACAAAGCAATGCGAAGAATGAAAGCGGTCTCAACAACTGAAATACAGCGTTACACCAACTTCGTTAATTGCGTTTTTTCTTCTTTTTGTTTACAAACAACGAACTCTTTTTTAATCATTTTAGTCATGGTTTTCTTGGTCACTCATATTTTAAATATTATACAAAGCATGTTTAGTATACTAAATCATTTATTTACATGAGGTTATTACAAGCACACAAAATACATAAAAACTCCAACGTACGGCATTTAACCCATTAGTCATAGTCGAATATACCTTTCAAATTTTTGTCATGATAAAAAAAGAACACAACACGGTGATTATGACGTAGAAAAATACATCTATTCGTATATTGTCTAAGCAATAATTACTATAACAGAAATTTTAAATTATAAAATAAAAGTGGAAATAATGAAACAGCTTATAAGTGAAAAAGCTCCATCAATGCAAATTTAATAAAAAATAACAAGAGCGCAATCAATGGGCACCATTATGGCATAGGTCTCATGAACAGCAACTTAATCTGCAAACGAACTTTTAATCATAACAGTAATCAAAAGGTCATGCTCTAAATAGGCTCTTATTCAACTTTGTTTTCAGATAATTTCGAGAATATCTATTTTTTAATTAGTATACTTCTAAAGTTTTATGACGAAAACTAAGGATTCAGAACAGATTAAGAAACTTTCTCCGCAAACTCTTCGTAACATAATAAGATTGTGTAACTTGAACATACTGTATGAATTTATGCTTGAAGTTCGAATTATTACAATTAAATTCGAACAACGTTTACAAAACGAAGTTTCTTAATCTTCTCAATTTTTAATTGAATAAGTTACGATAAATTTTCGAGAAGCCATAATGTTGAGTAACGGCCAATGCCCATAACTGGACTGTAAAAAGGATGTTCATGATCAATTTTCGTCCGAATTGATAAAATAAATGCAGTTCAAGCTTATTCATTGCTTAGATATCTACAAAAAAATAAAGTACAAAAGACGATAAGTTTAGTTTTATTTTATTTTTTTACTTTTAATGTCAGCATTTTACGTTGTCACTATTGTAAATATTGTATTAATTTTTGATTTTATGTTAAATTTTCATCATTACTCAAAAAAATATATATTTACGACCATCACATACTACGAATTAAAAAAATGCGAAACATGTATTCTTATGTAAAGAAGTGGTCGCCCGGTGGATCGAAATCGTCCGTAATTCATATTTTTTTAAGTTTGAACTTTTTTGAGGTTTGACAAATTATTGGTTGGAAACATTTTAAAATTCTATGGCAACAATCTCTACTCTGTGCGACTGTTTGACCACAGACTATTATCTGTTTGACGGTGTTTTTTAATAATTAATTATTAAAATACAGTTTTATTTTATTCAATTTAATGTATGTAATTGTAACACATATTATATATAAATTTTAAATTTCTCGCTTCTTCTCCATACAAACTAATGTGCTTAAAATGGGATGCAAAGTTTTCAATCCACATATTAATATATATATAATAGAAACATAGGCTCCGCTCCCTATGCTTGCTCCTTATATAAAATCACTGAACCTGACCTAACATACTACATTTTATTGATCTAAACTTGGCGCCCATTGCTTTTGCAGAACGTTGTATTCTTTACCTTATTCAGAAACATTCAAAATATGTAAAATCTTGTAACTTATAATATATCTAACTGTAGCCCGCAACTACATCCACGTGGATTAAGGTTTTTTTTAAATACCGTGGTTACTCTTTGATTTTCCGGAATAAAAAGTATTTTGTTCCCCAGACTTTACCAGTTTGTAAGTGTTTTGTTTCCCTAACGCTTTCTAAAACTTATAGATAAACGAATTAGTTAGATTTCGTTTCTAGTTATATATTTTGGATTGTCTTATACAAGTGGATAACAAATTTCTGTTGATTAAATACTATATAAAATGATTATTATTTATTGATTATTAATTATAATAATTAAATATTACGTATATTTAATTATTGTTGTTAATAGAAAAAATGTAAATATATAAAATTAAATTCTATGCTTTTACTGAGTGATTCAAAGTCTTGAGCATGCGCTATCACAGTATCGCAATACGATAACGTGAAACGGTTGGCTTTCGTGCTACGGACTGTAGATTCGATTACCGCATGAAACAAATATTTGTGTGATTGCAGATAGTTGTTCCCGGCCTGGGTGCTTGTGTATGTACAATTTATGTTTGTACATACACAAACACCCTTTTTATAACGCACCCACGATACAGGAGAAATCCCAGCGTAGAGTACCGTTTATTAAAAAAAATCAATGTTATTATATAATAATCTATACATTAATACTCTAAAAATTTCACTCTTGATACTACCGATTTACTACAATTTGTCTTCAAAAAATAAATATAGAGTAATATTTCTCATAAATAAATTAAAACAAAAAAGCTAAGGATCCATAAGTGGAAGTGCGCCGGCCTTATAGTTCCCATGAACTAACAACCATTAGGAAATAAAGGTCCTCGAGTGGCAACTTTGTAAAAGTGGGAATTCAGGCGTCTACTCGGCCGGCGCACAAAGGCTTTCAATGATGATGACGAATACATTATCAATTCAAAATCAATGTTTCTAAGTTCCATTTAACTTACACTGTTCCTTGGTTTAAAAATTACTTGTGTCTTAAAGTGAAAATAAGTAAAGTAAAGTAAAGTTTTAGCCTATAAATGTCCCACTGCTGAGCACAGGCCTCCTCTCATTTCTGAGAGGGTTTTGGAGCTAGGAAGAATCCGCCACGCTGCTCCAATGCGGGTTGGCGGACTTCACATGTCCCCTAAATAGAGTGAAAATAACATAAGTTTTATTGTATTAAAGAAATAGTTTTAAAATGGCATCGAGTGCACACTAAGAGAATTTTAGTTATTTTATTTTTTTGAGGATAAAGTGACGAAACTAGGAAAATGTTCACTTGTTGTATATGCAACGTCTCCTCATAACAATGTGCCACCACGCTGTGAACTTCGCCCGGAAACATCAGTTTTTCAGTCTCATATGCCCAGTAATTACGAGTACAATAGCTCTCAGTGCACTTCAAACCCAAATACTATAATGTTTCCGCACTTTTGCTTAACGACACAGTAAATGGCCCTGTGATGGCAACTACCTAGACGGATTCCTGCACAGGAATCTTACCACCAGTGTAAACATTTGTAGATACCAATTAATTGATATTGTAAATACTAATTTTAAGATAACTTCGCTAAAATTTTGACAACCATACTTTCTCGTTCTACTATTATAGTAAAACAAATAATCAATCCTGACAGCTAATTACCTCAAGTTATAGTTTATAGCACCTTACCTTGTTTTCATTAGCATTTAATTATTTTGTGTCGATATAGTGAAGCATGCGAGCATTGATTTTGTTGGAAACACTTATTGATTACCTAGATTGATTTCCTTGCAGCCTAGAAATGCTGCAACGTGTAATCGACCCATATATTTTCAGTCTGGTATTTCTTGAGACGTAGAGAGGATGAATGAAAGAAGATTTAAGAAACAGATTCATGAGGCGAAAGAGAATGGGAAAGCCGGTAAGGGTCGACCTAGGCGTACGTATCACGATTAGATCGGAGACCTTTTGAGGAAAGGTCACGTTAAAAGTACCCGAGATCGAAGAGCGTGTATGGAAACGCTAATGAAAGTAGAAGAAGCGAAAGATGTGTGTCAGGATCGTAGCAAATGGAAAGATGAGGTATTTGCCTACCCCAATGGGAAAGAGGCGTGACTGTATGTTGTATAAAAAACACCCAGAAACAATGACCCATACGGTGACAAAATTTGGTGGCATACGCAAGATATATTATAGTGCGTACACAAAATCACTCTTTCGTCCTGAATACAGGGGGGATAAGATCGGAGGAAGGCTAGGATACAGCTGAATCCCGTCAGTGACAATCAAACATTTTGGCGTCAGCTGGTTTGTTGGAACTGGAAAGTTTCGAATCACAAGTTTTAAAACAGGACCCCGTCTTTGGTTCGAGTTCCAGCCGATACTCAATTTAGATAATTGATATAGTTAATAGAATCAGTTGTTACTTTGCGGAAATCCATTCACCGCCACCAGGAACCGCCACCAGATACCCTCCACTAGAATTGATGTTAGTTTGCTTGTGCACGGAACTGAGGGAGGGCGGGCGTTGCTCTTTACAAACCACTTTATGTTTTTCATGCGGATCTTGGCAAATTAACGTCCTTTCCTTCATTAGATAATTGATGCTTATTAAAAAATACAAAACATTTGATTATTTATACAATAATTTTAAACTTTTGCACTTAAGAGAGAATTGGCACGGTTGGCGAAGTGGCTAAGCGATTGACTTCTGCGGTACGGGTTACGGGTTTGAGTCCCACATAGAATTTTTTTATGGAGAAAGGAACGAGACAAGCAAAACGTTCACCTGATGGAAAGTGCAACGTCCGCCCATAGCAATTCTGTGTGATCCAGACTATTTCTGTGTGTGAACAAACTGCGCCCGTCCCTCTGAAACATCAGTTCTTAAGTCTCATATGCCCAGTGATTACACTAGCTTTCAGTGCCCTTCAGACCAAACCACTGCAATGCAGACATTGCTGCTTCACGGAAGAAAAACTGGCCCTGTTTAGACGGATTCCTGCATAGTAAATACTATAGATATACAGTGTTTATGAGTCTGGCTTCTTGCATTTTGAAATGTATGCTTGTAAAATGCACCTTTCCCTCAGAAACAATCATATTGTAGGTTATATTAAAAAAAATCAATTTGACACTTCAAATGAACATAGAAGAGGAAAGTTACATATTAAGTTGAAAACTTTACGTAGTTTGAAAGTTTTCTAATACACGTATGATCCTCATTATGGCTTTCTCATTGTTGTGTAAAACAATAAAGCATTAGTAACTCAGCTATTTGTAAAGAAGTTTAGTTTATATTCCTGCATAGGTATCCTTCCACCAGCTAATTATAATACAAAATACGTCACGGGTGACGCAAGAAAATCTGCCATACCATCATTTCTCATAGATGCCGTAAGAGTACACTGAGAGTCATTCCTGTCTCAAATCGAATATACTCATACCGGTGAAACACTTTGCAAAATGCAACAAGTATTTATGGCAATATTCACGAATCAATCATTTGTTTTTGGCAAATCATATGCTAAGCGTGATACGAGTATCTTTGCAATTATCCGTAGAAGAGAAAAGCATAATTTTAATATTCAGGGTATACGTATATATATAATTTTAAGTCAAACTGATTTTTATTTATAAATAGCTGAAGCGCGCGACTACGTCTGGGTAAATATTGCCTTTTTAAAAATACCGTAAAGTAATATACATAACACTTTGATTTCCCGGTTCAAAAATGTTCGTCTTCAGGGTGCGAGCTACGAGTATATGTGTGCCGAATAAAATATATAATAAGATATTTGATTGTTAATTATCTTTTTAATTAAAACATATAAATTATAAATAATTGAAGTGGACAGAAATTTTACACAGACAAATCATTTTCATTCAGCTTTTTTTTTAAAGAGGTTTTATACCTCACGATTAATTTGAACAGTTTTTATGCATAAAGTTTAAAACAGGCTTTTAATAAATCGGTTATTAAACCTCAACATAAAGTATGTCACGCGTTTGTTCATATTTCCAGGTAAAATGAAAGCACTATATAAATCTGTAGAACGTGTAAAGCTTCTGTAATCTCATCAGCTTACAGCGGCTTTTTACAGTTGGACACTTTTTATTTCGCTGTTGTTATTGTAAATTTAATTTTTTATACCGTAATATGTTATCAAATTATGTCTGTATGACCGATTTGGAATACTAGTACTACTACTAGTGGTATTTGCACAAATTTGTCATAATATTTCAGAATTCGATATGTCCTCCTGGCCGATTTTCGGAACGTAGAAGTACTGCCGAATACTAATCCGAATACTTCCGGAAGCTATCAACTGCGCAGAAGATATTAAAGTGCCGCAAACACAGATGCACGCAATCAAAATCACTCTTGCAGATAACAACCGCGACCCTAATTCAGCGGACCACCTTAGCTGCGTGGGACTGAGGGTCACTCCGCGCCTCCGCCTCCACTGCTAAGAACGAAGGCGTGAACCATGGTCCAGGCGGCTTCAGATCGCCCCCGGCCCCAAAGCCTACGTCGCGACGCGCCTCGGCGGCGGTAGCTTCCACACTTGCCCATTGCCACCGAGAAGATTTGAAATTTTAATATTAAGAATAGATGATATTTTATTCATTGTAATATTGTAAAATTATTGTATAGTAGATTATAGCTGCAGAACATTTTTAATAAATAAATGGTGATCAAGTTAACTAGTACATTTATATCGCACTGTTGTTCCCGTGTTCCTGGTGCATTACCAGTCAAGTCGCACAAAGGACATGTGAAGTCTGCCAAACCGCATTGGAGCTGCGGACACTTCCCGGCTCTAAAATCCTCTACAAAAATGAGAAATGCTGTTTTACTTTTTTATAACGTGTAGATTAATGCATCGTCAGCATTATCGCCATCGATTATTCGCACTCTGCTATGTTTGCTGCTTCACATTTTTTTTTTCAACTTATTTCTTAGAATACAAAGTTAGGAAAATCCAATGAAAAGGCAATATTTCATCACATGGAGCGTGAACCTCGATCCCCTCGAAGAGTAAGCTTCAGCGAGTTGGAAGATACGATAGCGGCAATTATCTCAAAATATATTACTTTCCGGTGATGTAACGTTTAATTTTATGTCCATACTGTTTAAATCGATGTTAAATACCTAATTAACTAGTCATTTGATAGGTTAGACCTAAAACTCAGTGGCAGCATTAGAGAAAGCGCCTTTGAATTTAAAAACAAATAGTAGCTATGCGTACTTCTGTCCTTATCTAATATATATATTACAGTGTTTGTTTATTATATACACATTTGTGTTAATGCACAAATGTAGGTTCCGGCTGCATTTAGTGACGAAAGCGTTACTCTCAACTGTAGCACAATCTCCTAATGAGATCTAGTGAAAGACCCCTAATGAATCCCCCAAATGAGAGCTACAAACATTTGTGGCAATCCTATGGGGGAGGCCTATGTTCATCAGTGGCCTAGCGATAGGCTGAAAAAATGATGACGATGATGACTCCCACTTATTTTGATGTTTTTCTCTATAGTTAAGGAAGCTAGTTCATGTTGAGTGGTATCAATCTAAATATATCTCCAATCTAAATATACTCGTATACCATACGCGATCCAACATCCGTTGAATAACTGCCACTAACTAGTCCACTGCTGAACATAGGCCTCCCCCATAGATTGCTATAAGTTTGTAGCTGTCAATTTGGGGGGATTTTGCCATAGTTGCCACGCTTGGCAGGCGGGTTGGCAATATAAAGAAGTAATTTCCTTGTGAAGTACTAGCGTTACTACGTTTGTGACCAAACTTTTTGGCTGTTAGCCTGTCTTAGATTCAATAAGCCATTCCAAATTTAGTTTCAATGTATTTCCCACGCCTCATAATTGTGGGCCATCCGTTATATCTCGATTTGCAGTTATCAAGAAATGATTCAATTTAACGATGATTAAACAAACTTGCGTTTTATCGTCGACGTTACGAAGGATGTAGCTTGCTTCGCCCTAATAGGAGTTCGCCTATGAAGTGAGAATTCAACGCTCTACTATAGCTTTTCTATAAGATACTAATAGTTACTTACTGGTAAGGGCATTGTATTTATCTTCACTCATTCTGTAATGTGTTTATATGAATATCAAAGATATCAAAGATCATGCAGAGCTGGAATCCTTGATGAAACCCCCTATAAAGAAACTTATATATTGTGAAATGTTTCGGCAAAATTATTATTCTTATATATCTCTATCAACGTCTGCGGAAAGAATTGATTCCTGGAAAACCTTGCAATGACGACACACCTATAAAAGAAAAATTAATATTATTGTGAAATGTTTCGAAATTTTGTCAAAATTATTATATCTTCTTATTAATCTCTATCACTGCTGTTGCAAATGCAAGTATCAAATCAAAGTATAATATAAATAAGTAAATTATTCGAAGTTATAAACTGAACAAAGCCGGCGCTTTAGTGGTTTTCAAACAGTCGGTTCATTTGCCTGCGGTCAAATTCAATTTTGAAGCGTAGTCTAATGGATCTCTTTGAGCGGAATTAATACAATAGGTTCATGCTGATTCTAGTCAACATCGATACACATGGGACAATCTAAATTTCTCATTACAAATAATTAAAAAACCTTAAATTCATACAGTTACCTAGAACAGCACAATCATAGGACAAGTAAGTGGTGATAACAGTAACGTTAATTGCAAAGAAACAGGGCAAATTTTTTGAGATTAAATGTGCTTTAGTGATACAGAGGTGACAAATAAACATAGATGTTTATTGTGGTAGGATGCTATGCAGGAATCCGTCTAGGTAGGTACCACCCCAGGGCCAGTTATTCTGCCGTGAAGCAGTAGTGTGCAAACATTACTGTGTTTCGGTTTAAAGGGCACTGAGAGCTAGCGTAATCACTGGACATATGAGACTTAAGAACTGAATGTCTCAAGTTGACGGGCGCAGTGTAGTGTCACACAGTAATTTTCTGGGTGACACGGCATTTGTTATGGGCAGACGTTACACTTAACCGACACTTTTCACATGTTTAAGGTCCCAAATCAACTGATAAATTACATAAACATAATAAACAATGTAAGTAGATCACAACCAATTGTAGGTAAACAAAAATGCACATCAAGCGAAGATAACAAATAGAGAGTTTCGTCTTAATAAGATTCCGTTCTTACTATGCCGTGTAATTATTCTAGTTGCCGTAATAGTAATGTTTGCACATTAACAAATGATACTAACGTGTAGTACGCCACCCATTCATGCACAGGAATCCTACACCGGCATTTACATATCACAAAACATAGTGCACTAATGTCTTAAAATTTACAATCAAATCTTCCGGGACGCAATCGCTAAATACTGGTCAAAATATAGAAGTGTTTTCTACATAATAATACAGTCAGTTCCCTAGGGTACAGAGTCTTTCATACATCCTGAACCACTTAGCTCTTCTACTTCATTAGCTTCAACTACGTACTTGAGTGACCTTTCCTAAGTTCACCGATCGATTGTGTAATCCCGTGTTCGACCCTTACCGCTTTTCTCACACTTGCTCAATAAATCTGTTCGTCAATTCTTCATTCCGCTCTCGTGTACCTCACATGCCTTCCCCTTTTAAGTATCCGATGAGCTTAAACGAGGAACACACTTACATACCATATGAATAACTATCTTTTCACTACATCTTCACATAAACCGCAGTTCCTATCACGCTTGCCATCAGAGTTACTCAGCTATATTCTCAAATTCTCATTTCCACAGTAATCCACTTCTTCGGACTCGCCGACCCACATTCACTACATACTGGGACCAAATATATTACATAGGTGTTTTATAGGATAAAATTACGTAACAAGCAAAACGTTTACCCGATGCCAAGTGCAACGTCCGCCCACAACAAACGCTGTGTCACCCAGAACACTCCTGCGTGACATCATACTGCGCCCGTCACCCTGCTTACATCAGTTCTAAAGTCTCATATGCCCACTGATTACGCTAGTTCTCAGTGCCCTTCAAACCGGCACACAGTAATGTTATCACACTACTGCTACACAGCGGAATAACTAGCCTTGGGGTGGTACCTACCTAGACGGGTTCCGGCATAGGAATCCTACCACCAGTTAGTTTTCGATTATCCCATCATTTATAAAAAAAAAATCTTTAGCTAATGGCCTCTAGAGATAGAATTGTGCTAATTTACCGTCATTGTATAAAGTCACTAAGAAAGAAAATTCAATGACTGGACCTAGTCCCCTGTGCAACATCATGACAAGTTACAGCCAACGTGTGAAATGTCAAGGACTTCTTTCGTTTCGTGACTTAACAGTCGCGACGTTTCTCGACTGTTTCTACATGTAAATTATTGCGTGAGGCTCGCTGGTATGGTAATGTTGTATACGTTATGATATATTACCGATTAACGAC
This sequence comes from Luehdorfia chinensis, assembly GCA_019845155.1. Classification (NCBI taxonomy): domain Eukaryota; kingdom Metazoa; phylum Arthropoda; class Insecta; order Lepidoptera; family Papilionidae; genus Luehdorfia; species Luehdorfia chinensis. Next base: position 810,036 of record JAHVAK010000022.1, read on the forward strand.
CAGAACATGTCATCGGCACAGGTTATTTATTGTGATATATGTATATATTGGCTCAAAGTCATCTTTGGGCTACCGAAAATAATACGCATGTGCCACTAAATTACAAGGGACAGATGAGTAATAGATACCGGTGAATGATAATTCGGCCGGACCAGAAAATCAATAATTCGTGTGATGAACAAATATCGTATTCAGCTAAAACTAGTACGCTGGACTCGCAATAGCGAGCCAGACTACTGACCTGCGAACTACTCAGGCAGGCGTCTTTAACAAAATTCCATCATCATTATCTTCTGAAATTTTATTGCAAATGTAGTGTAAATCATCTAACAAAAAATGGTAGAGATTCGACGAATATAGTATCAATCTCCATTACATCTTTGATTATCATTATCACGCGAAACAGATGTTATATTTGTTGGAAACAAAATTCTTTTAACCAAATTTGCGTTCTAATTTGTTGGATACTGGAAAATACGCTGTTCAAAATCAAATCGTTAAGATGTTAAATATGCGATAGACAAGGAAATAGCACAAATCAGGTACATATATTTGGCTCAGCTATGACCTGCCCTTTTGCTTATCAAAGTCTAAACATAATTTATGTTTAAATTTTTTTTATTAGTTAATTGATATTTTTAGTAAATTGATTATGATGTTTTTAGTAAATTGATCTCTTTAATTACAATATTATTTTAATGTTTTTAGTTGAGAGGTATTTTTATATATACTATCTAGATTGGCAATAAATACTTTAATTTCTTCTTTCAAAACTGCAGTTTAGTTTGATCTACTGACTTTGGATACCACCAATTTAAACTATAACAAATATTATATCTCTATTATTAAAATACAATTTTGTAGCAGTCTTTAATAAGTCGGCCACCCAATCTCATTTTACACGTGCTGATAACTGCTGTTGGAAAAAATAAAAGTTTTTGGGGTTTTCGTTTACCTTTTAACATACAAACAAACCTAATACACTTTTTAACACAATATGTTTTAGCACATACGGTTACAAAAATCTTCTTTGAAACAAACTTGCGTTGTATCTGATGTTCATGAGAAAACTTATCCTAATACCGGAATACAGTAGATAGCGTTAAAACTCCTTTGACTTACAAAATAATCTACTCGGTATCAATCTTATGAAGAGTTTTTTTTTTTTAATTCAGATCGTTATTACACATGGATCTTTTGATTGAGTGTATTGTAACACAATTATTTACTTTTGACGTTCATACCCAGTTAGCCCAGTAAATTGGTGGCTGGGATTCGAACCCATGACCCTCGGCGCAGTAATCAGGTTACTCAAACTACTAGACCCTGCGGTTGTTAATCTCACAAGATATCAGGGCCAACTCAAGTATAATGAGAAGATTGTTTGTTTTGTTGGCTGATCATTCAGAAAGTGTAGTCCAGACCAATAGTTGTAAATGTAGAACTTATATCTTACACATCATTTTATGATAATTTCTTTATAAAATACTAGCGATCTGCCCTGGCTTCGCGCGGGTAGATAGATATTATAAAGATAAATTAGTAGTTTATTGAGATAAATAGAACAACCACAATTCCTTACACTAACATTTTTTTGTAGCGACTATTCTCATCGGCGGCTCTGTAGCTGGTCAGATAAGATTATTTATTTTACCAAAATCATGTTTAATTTAAGGAAACATAAGCCATGATATATAGCCAATATTTGATGTCGTGGTAGCAAAATAAAGTGACCGCTCTCGACCACTGCGCAAAGGGAGCCGCGCTCGTCGATGATGCCCAAGTTGCACGACGTTGCGGCGTTCGAGAGACACCGCGGCCGCTGTATTTTTTATAGAGCGTTTCAAAGTTTTAAATTAAAAAATATATATAATTAAAATAACAAACCACTATTCAATTGTTTCTAGTTTACAAAAAATAAAATGAGTTAGTAAGTAATTAACAGATCTTAGTCTATACGCGAGTAGCGCGGGCGAGCGTAGGTCGCTCACACCGCGGCATTTTTTTTACTTTTAGCATTTTCATACCTGTCGTAACTTCTAAACGATAGGTCCGATTCGAATAATTTAAAGAGGACTTTACATGTACATAATCAACCTTGACTATGAAACTATTTTGTAGGATAAGGATTAATATCATGATACGAATGACATCATTTTTACTACCCACTACTACTACCCGTGTTTTGATAGACTAATTTGAACAAAAAGCGGTTATTGGGACTTTACTATAATAGATATACAAATAGCCTCGCGGACTTTTTTGTGAGTAATGATGTGTACTATGAAAATGTAGTACATTATTTTCTTTATCATCAATAGTTTTTGCAGCGCATGTCAGGTAATGACTTTTATCAGTAAATTTTTGATACCTCATTGCAATTTTCCTAGGAATCTCATTTTTTTTTAAATTAAATACAACTCATGTTATTCGGTGATAATGTAGTTGTATATAGGCGAAAAAATTTCTAAAATCGGTTCAGTAGTTTTTGAGTTTATTCATTAAAACCAAACACAAAAAAAGTCATATCTTTCCTCTTTATAATATTATATTCGCTTAGATGTTCTAAATTAAAATGAACGAGAAGGTTAATTCGTATATTAAGTTTGAAGTCTAACCCACACAAGTTCGCAAATCTGCTAAGAAAGTTTGTCAATCTATTTCTAATCCTAGTTTTCTCATAAGCTCATGAAGCTTCGAAAGTTTATTTCAAAGAAAGCTTATAAATGTGGAAGTACAGTTCTCTTTGTTTGAGTTTGAATATGAAAAATTCTTGATGGAATATCTTGAATGGTAAGCCCTATTCAGAATTAGGAGTTTTTCATTTACATTTATTACCCTACAAACTACCAAAATTACCCAGCGTCTATCCGTCTGTACCTGACCAAACTATTATTGGCTTGCGCTGATGAAATTATTTAATCTGTAATAAGTGAAATCAATGTATATAAAATGAAACTTTAAATAGTTTTACAAAAAGCTTGCTACTGTTACGGTTCTTCAACCAAATAAGAAAAATATTTCTGCTAAAGGGCCTTTATCATTAGCACACGGTTCGGTTTATGATGTTATTTTTTGATTACTGAACATCATCAACTGACCTACCATTCTAATAGTACGAGTACCATCTTCGGTTTTCTTGTTATACAATGTTTTCTGATGATCCCTTAAACGCGCTATTTTCTAACATAAACTTTTTTAGCCCTATCAAGTCACCTATATCGTCGTGACGTGTCATATCGACATCATATATCGTAGCACAAGAAAACTCTATACCAATTCTTATGTGATTTTAGAGATTACGAGTTATTATTAACTAGAGCGAATGCTTAAGCAGATAAAGTATAACTAACATGTTCATCATGTTAGCTTCGCAGAGACTGGAGTCCAGAAATATAATGAGAAATTAGTTGAACCAATTCTTTAACAATGAATTATAAATAAGCAAAAAAAATATTATAAGAAGATGTCACACGTACCAAGTCGTTATTCCAATACCAACGTACACCAAAACTCTCCTGAAGGTTGGCGGATTTTAAATTCCTTTGAAAAAATTAAATTTTTGGATCAACTCAATTGTTTTTTCATTGTCTTGTGTCGATAAATCAATAAAATTATTTATTAGTTTTCAAAATAGTATCATTCACTTTTATGAAAAACCTGCATTTAACTAAAGAAACCTACCTAAGGTTAACAGTGTTGCATTCAGAGAAAAAGCTAATATTTTGTAATATTTAACATGTTAATTTTAATGTACTTGATATTTTACATGTTTTGTAACATATTTAACTTGCGAAATTTTTTTTTTGATTCACCAATGCAAATTTCTGTCATTGAAAGTAGCAGAAAACTTTATCTATAATAAATTTGAAGCCAAACTACTATTAAATCGTGTAATTGTCAAGAAAGTTTCTCAACCTGTTTCTAATCCTAGTTTTCTCCTGAACTTAGAAAGTCCCTCAAGTTTATTTCAAAGAAAACATATTAATCTAAGAACTCACTTCGTAGTCTTGGTCTACTTTCAGAATAAATGAATGAATGAATATGAAAAAATGTGGTAGTGTTACTTTTATTTTAACATGTAAATATAAATTTCATTTTATTCTTTTTTACAATCTTCTTCGGTAAAACAATATCTTCGAAACTACATACATAAACCGTTATTGTATTATATATTATAGGAGTTTTACTCCGCGTTTTTACAGAAAAAGGGATACAACGAGCAAACGGCTTACCTGATGGTAATTGTTCACCGGCGCACATGAACATTCGTAATACGAGTACCAGAGGAATTGCGAGTGCGTTATTGATCTATCATAATGGAATAGGTTCTTTTCCTGAAGATTCTTAAGTCATAAGCTGGCGGCAGCAGATTTCACAAAGAGGTCGTGCATGGCTTAAATTCCTTGAAAAGCGCACAGTAGTGAAATGTTAACCATCAAGATGATGTCGACGGAATTTGGACTAATGCTGCAATGTAGAATCTAACTGGAATTGATTCGAATACTTTCTTTGTAGCACAGCTGCTAATCCGTAAACGCTAGAAAAAATGCAAAGAGGATGCTTCATGTCCTTGCAGTGGATCAAGCCGATCGGAAAGACCCTGTTCATCGACGAGTAGCGTCGTTTTTCGTTAACTTGCGCCTTGTAAAGTTAAAAGCGATTAGCCGGTAGGAAATACTGCCCCAATCTACTGAGCACGCCAAGTCCTTTAAAGACCTATCTAGTTATTCCTTCCCGATGACTGTGAAATCAGTTCCACGTTACTCGATATGTCAACGCCAAGTATTGCAATCTATCTATTATTAGTTCTTATATAATACTCGTAAATAGTGTGGCCTGTGGTCACAGAACCAAATTTCTACGCCACCGTTTTTGAGTTCAAATTCCAGGCCGAGTCAGTATTTGTACAAAAACACATTCTTGGTATTCAATGCTGGTTGTGTTGCGATTGTTGCCGTATCTCTGCCTATACCAATGGGAAAGAGGCGTGACTGTATGTATGTATATATGTATCTCTTACACCTCGGTAGAAAAAAGGTAGGCCGGTATTTTACTCTACCGGACACTTATCGGCATTTAGTTTTATTTGTTCTATTAATTCCATTTTTGTTATTCGGATTCACTATAATTGAAGTAATGTATATTAAAAATAAGTAAAGTATCCAGTGTATTCTATTTTATATTAAATGTGACATATACATATTTTTCTATGTTCAATAATAATTTCAATGGTATCAAAGTTGAAGTTACAGTCCGTTGCACCCGATTTCATTTCATTTTCTTAAAAAATCAATAATATAAGCAATAATACTTTATCTTGATGTTATTTATGACCCTGCAATAAACAATAAATCAATTCAGACAGCTAATTTTGGCAAGTTATAGCTTATCGCATCTTTCCTTATTTCCGGTGGCTGTCAATATTTTAGTATGTCGACGAAAAGGGTAACTCGCTTTCATTGATTTTGGTCTTTATTTAAATAACTTTACTGTGATATTAAATGCATATTAGCTTGTGACGACAAAATCTACGGTTAATGTGATAAATTTCCACTAATCGGTAAAGAAAGGCATCGTGAGAAAAATTGCATATCTGAAAAATAGAAATGTTTCGAGGATATGGGAAGTCAGTGAACTTGCGTTGTAGCAACTTGGCGGACTCTTCCTGGCTCCAAAAAGATAGCTCCGAGTAATTTAAAGACTGTTAGTTACTTTACTTACTTTTTTTAGCTTGAAAGCCATTAAAGTACGAGTATCTTTGTAAATGGCTTTATAGGATATTGCCACAAACATAAAATTTATTTACCTTAATTAATAATGAGCCTTTAATCAGTGCCGTAAATAAATTATTTAAAACAGCAATATTAATTACCCTTTCATGACACTAATCAGGAAATAAATCGTGTTCCCTCGATAAAGTCATTAAATGCCTATAACATGTTTGTTTTAAGCGATTAATTGAGTTAAATAAATCTCCGACATGATCCCCCATCGTAAACTATCACGACGATTACCTTTTCCACCTTTACCTTGAAGGGCATTTGTGTATTTTTTTCGTTATTTTTCCATTCCCTGTTTATAATGCTTTAGCTTTATTTTTAGTATAGATAAAATCGAAGAGATCTCGCTATAGTCCAAACCTACCGGTAATGATATATATTCTTTATATTGACTTATATTTCTAGACGAGAGCGAATAGGAAACCTATTAGCCTATTATGAGGTTCGTGCTCTGCAAAGTCATGTATGGATCTTTGAATTCCTGCCGTCTTCTAAATCAACGATATTATAATGAAATAATGAAATTACAGATTTCTGATGTTTCTGTTCCAAACTACAATATAGAGCACACGTTGTAAAAAATAGCTTCGAAATCAAATTCTGCCGTGTTTACTATTGAGAGCGTTCAAACAGCTGAGAATACAGTTAAATTAGTGGTAGCAGAATATATAGTGCAGGTTTTAAAAGTATCTTTAATTTTTTACTATAAATTATTTTTTATTTAATTATATTTAAATACATTCTCTAGAATATGGAGCAATTTCTATAAATCATTAAATAAACTATTGAAATAAAAGGCCTTTCATCTTGATATGAAATAATGTACACAATACATAAATATTAATGACTGTTTCAGTACAAAGTACAAGCGATAAATTGTATTGTTTAACTGAATTAATTGTATTCATATATGTATCTATACAACGATGTATATGCTTTATCATATCACACAGAATGTTCTGGGGGACACAGCGTTTGTTATCCGACCTGACCCCGAGCCCAGGACTCGTAGCGTAGAAGTCAAGTAGTGTGACTCTTAGGCCATGCGGTTGTGTATAGAGTACATTCCAATATAAATATATTGCATATTACTTAAAAGTACCTCGCTTATGCAAAAAAAATACTGTATTGTTATATCATTAACATACAATGAAAAGAGTAATGATCCGAGATGTGAACCTTGTGGGACACCAGAACGAATCGGATGATAACTAGAACAGTAGCCGTGCACACCAACAGCCTGGATTCAATTATGGCTATAAGATTCAGTCCATCTTAGGAGACTGGACTCTTTATTGTATGATACTCTCGCATCGTTTATTGTATCATAGACAGTAGTCCACAAACTGATTACTGAATCACTTAATTGTACATTTAAAGCACATTTGATGATTTTTCGACCACGGTGTCTGAAGATAATACAGTGCCACAAATATACTCTCAAGCCCAAAGACACTCACTTAGCTCTTACCTACCCGCGCCCAAAGTAAACCTAATAAGAATTGTGCAATATTGTAATGTTTACAATCTCCTCCTCATCATACCTCTCAATACAAAAGGCATTCTTCACCCAGTAGTAGGATACGAACGATACTGTCATTGAACTACCCTATGTATGCTCAAAATGTCGTAATTTAACCACGAGGTCAATAATATGGTATCTTATTTATAGTCTCAATAACTTTTAAATACATCTTTTGTTTACTGTGAGCCGTTAATGGAGTCATTAAATAAATTGGTCCCGTGCGATTCCCACAACGAGCGCTTACAGCGGCTGAAGAACAAAATGTCAAATTGAATTATGCACTTTAACGAGCAACAATATGTTTGTGTGAAATTGCTTTAAAGCTTGTCGATTATTTATACTTTTTTACACCGTAACTTTTGGTCAAATTTAAATCACTTATAAATGCATTGTGTATAAAAGATATATTGATAGTTATTCTATTACCTCATCCTAATCCCATAGGCGTCACCGTAGGTTACTGAGAAAATATATCAAAATGGGGATGGACAGAATTTCAACAACTTTTAATGCAGATCTATATCGGCTATCGCCTGCCAAGCAAATATATTCCAAATTGGGAGAGGCCTGTGTTCCGCACCGCGCGTTAAAGAAAAATCGAGTTTTAAATAAACAACTCTCACCTTAGACCTGCGGCCTGCCACTCGTCTGGATAATTTAAATCAGGCATATTCCGTCTCCTATCGATGCCCATGGCATTTCCATTTATTATTTCGATTTCGATTTTTTCTTTATTATGTGATTGTTAGGGTTTGTCTACTTTTAAGGAAGGCGAGGTTTTTTTAAATAAAAAATTAATATCATTATAAAGTGCCCTGGAAACCAAATTTGCTAGAAAAGCAATAATAAGGAAAGTAGATGCGGCTTACTAGCAACGCTACTACGTACGCTCTCAGTGCCTGTGCTCTTACCGCATAGTCTACCTACTTCCATGCGAATATTTAGACTAAATTTATTTTCACATGTACATATTATTTCACACTACGTTTACTTTAAGAGTCGACTAGGTAAATCGCCAGGATACAGTCTTTGGGTCCAACCGGTAGCGGAATAACAATTAGAAAATATACCAGCTCTGATTTATTCATTGCTGCCTATTATCCAGACTGATTATAGGCAGCAATGTCTAAGGTGCGAGGTATCAAAGACTACGACCGCCAATATGCCTGCCGAGTGTGGTGATTACTGCACATCCTTCCAACTTGGTAGAAGCCGATGTCCAGCAGTGTACTGTTAAGTTGGTAATGACGATATATGAGATAGGAGTACGTGTTTTAAAAGTTTTTAAAGGAGATTTTTTTCTAAACTTCTCCTTTAATTTTTTTATAGAAATATAATATAAAGTATACAATACGATAAACATGTATTAGAAAGAGCTTTTAGTTTTCTTTAGAGGTACATTACCACGTAGCAAACTAATACTAATGCATTGAAAATAACATGTCACAGGGCATTAATACGGCCTAGTGTCAAGCGATTTCAAAGAGTTCCTAATGGTGTCCCGAATGAAAAAAACATGAGTTACCGTTAAGATACCTTTAAAGATAAATGGACGCGTAATGTCTTGAGGATAAAACAGGTCGAACTGATGACATTTTATTTTGTCAATGAGCAATGTTGAACATAATCCAAAAATGTTCTTGCGTTTGATTTTGAGACCAATAATTATCCAAAACATCCCCCTTAATAATTTCTACAGCACATGACTTATGAGTGTTCTTTTTATTGCATAAAGTGATGAAACGAGCAAAACGTTCACCTGATGGTAAGTGCAACGTCTGCCCATAACAAATGCTGTGCCACCCAGAAAATTTCTGTGTGACACTACACTGTGCCCATCACCCTGAGACATAGGTTCTTAAGTCTCATATGCCCAGTGATTACGCTAGCTCACAGTGCCCTTCAAACCGAAACACAGTAATGTTTGCACACTACTGCTTCGCAGTAGAATAACTGGCCCTGGGTGGTACCTACCTAGACGGACTCCTGCACAGTGTCAATTCAGTGAGTTAGTAAGTCCAGAAACTATATCATGAGTAATCATATATACACTGAAGTTAGTAACGACAAAAAGTAGAACAAACCGAAGGTTTTCTGATAAAGGTACTAACATAGGCTGTATATAGCCATATTGACCATACTTTCGGCCACTTAATCGCTCTATTTATCGTACAATGGACTCGGGCTCCGGTGTTTTAACTATTGTATTATAATTAAGTTCAAACGACATTGTGACAGCCTGAGACAAGGCCTCTCACTCAATATAAGAACATCCGAAGCAGAAAGGCTGATTCATCGGCTTCTTTCGACGCTGCAAAGGCATTCAAGTAAGATCAGAATCAGCGTACATGTCACAAAATTGAACTTTTAAAATATATGTTGGAAATATTGCATACTTTTATACACAATTAGAACTTCTCATTAATAAGTCCATGTCGTGCAAAAAAAACCTAGGGATGGAATTGGTCATTTATCTACTTGAGTCGTCTGCTAAGAGATTATTCAGTACTTCTAACCGAATTAAATTCAATAATAAAAAATAATATTTAAATTAAATATAAATTATCAGTGACTGTATACCATACTGTTTAAAAAAAACTTTAAATACGCTTTAGAAAAACACCACAAAGTGGTATTTTATTAATAATATAGAGCGCTGTGTAGTATCTCAATGTACACATCAAATTAAATGTTTGCAGTAAGAACTTAATCGAGTTACGTTATAAATTATCCCTGCGCAATTCCCTGGCGAGCGCTAACAACGACCGCGAAGCAACATGTCATATTTAATTTTACACGTTAACGAACAATAACGGTATCTGAAAGACAACTTTAAAATGTTTCGATTGTTTATCATTTTACAATATTTGTTCCTAAAAGTATTTTTAAATAAGTAGGCAGTGTAAGACTTACAAAACAAGATGATTTAGTTATTTTTTTTATTGAAAAAAGCGACGGAACCAGCAAAACGTTTACCTGATAGTAAGAGCAACTAGCCTATAACATATCCTGTGTCAGTCGAAACCTTTCTGTGTCACCACACTGCTTTCGTCACGCTAAGAAATCACATAAATGTCTTCAATTAGTTCTGAAGCCTCATGTACCCCGCCACACTAACTCTCAGTCCGCTTCAGACCCAAACACTCTTAATGTTTTCACACTACTGCTTACGGCAGAATAACTGGCCCTGCGATTGGCAGGGCCAGTTATTCAGTTATCTACCTAGACGGATTACTGCATAGCAATGCTATATAATTGTCGTCATACAAGGAACCCATTGGTTTCTATCATATTTTGAACTATGTGAACTGTGTGTGTGTGTGTGTGTGTGTGTGTAGTGTTAGAATAGAAAATTTTCTATTACAACATTTTTATGTTCACTGTTATTTAACACTTTTTTGACGACTGCGTAGGCTAGTGGTCAGAGTACCGGTCTTCTACGCCTACGGGTCCAGGGTTCGAATCTGCCCGGAGCCAACATTCGTGGAAAATACTAATCATTGGTTTTCGGGTCTGGTTGTGATTTCCATGCGAAATTCGTGTGTAAAACGCACGAATGTAGGGTATCGTTTATGAAAATAAAATAACTTCTTTCGTCGTCATAGTCATACGATAGTGATTATGCTAATGGTTACGCTAGCTCTCTCTGCCGTTCAAACCGAAACACAAGAATGTTTGCCACCCCTACTTCACGGCAGAGTAACTGACCCTGGGGTAGTATCCTACCTAGACGGATAGCTACACAGCGAATCTAGGGGCAACGGCGCGGCCGACGAACTTGCTCGAGGAGGCTCTAACCAGTGTACTGTGGGTCCAGAACCTATACTGCCACTTCCCCTCAGGTATGTTCGCTCGCTAGTCTGTAAGCGCACAAGGAGCCAACATGTACAAATCTGGTCGAATCACCCAGAGTGCAGACAGGCAAAGACAGCTTTGCTTGTTATCAACAGTCGCATCTCCAAGGCGCTACTTCGTCTGAATAAACCTCAAATCAGAACGATCAGTAGTGCTATAACTGGACATGGATCATTTAACAAACATCTGTTTAATTTAGGTGTTACAGACGAAACGGCGGCCCATGTCCTACTGGACTGCCCTGCGGTCGCCTTATACCGGGTCAAGCATCTCGGCTCGCCGAGACCGCTCCCTGAGGTCGCGGGGAACATCAAGGGCCTGCTGCGATTTCTGGAGGAGCTTGGTTGGCTCGAGTAGCACAACGTTCCTGCCTACACGCAAAATACGCGCTAGACGTGGAGTTGCGGAAACCGGCCCGTTGCAATCTACAATCTACAATCTACCTAGACGGATTCCTGCATAGGAATCCTACCACCAGTGGTGCCGTAGTCAACAGGAACCCTTATCGCCATGTCAGACTCTTAGTACTAGAAAGTTGAAATTTGGCATGGCTATACATATTAATCACGTCGACAAAGTGGTAAAACAAAATCTTAAAAAAAATATTGTTTTTAGGGTTTCTCCCCTACATGCAAAGTGGTTTTTTTCTTATGTCTATCTCATAGTGCGGGGTGTCGTTGGATAGGTATTTTAAAAATATTGTGGGTGTCTAAAAATATTAGATAGATTAAGAAGATAGATTCAGGGATACATTTGCGAAATATTAAGTTTTAAAGTGTTAATTTTTGTCAGAGTCAAGTGTCCCCACCCTCTATGCCAGCTAAGTTGTTGCTGCCAGCTAAATGGTTGTTTTAGTAGTAGTATATATAACGAAGTTAAAAGGAAAAACTATAAACAGCTAAGTATGCTTTACAAGTTAACAAGTTTCAGTCGGCCAACTTATAAAATGTACTTGGAGTCGTATAAATTGCATTGAAAATTACTTAGATGAAGTTATTAGTTATTTATAACAGCTATAAAATATAAGCTTATCACGTAAAAGGTCATGCAAATGCTCAAATAGTTTCGCGGTAGTTTTTTGTAAGTAATTTTTTTATCGCATAAGAGTCCCTTGCAAAATATTTGGAGATTCTTACGCCGCTACCACACGGCACTAGTTTGTGGTGTGGTGGCGACGTACGAGAATATACCACACCTTCCGAAAACCAGGAACAAGCCACAAACCTTTGTGGTAATCTATGGGAGAGGTCTATGTTCATCAGTGGACTAGTGATATGCTGAAGTGATACAAGTGATACTCGTATGTGTGATATATGTTTGAATAATGATTTCTTATATTTACGCGAACACTACACATTTAAATGAAACTAATTTTACGGATTTTATCGCGTTTATTTTTGTTATTTATACGTCGGGTTATAAATAACAAAAATAAACGCGATAAAATCCGTAAAATTAGTTTCATTTAAATATGTTTGAATATTCACATTAATACGTGACGCTGGTTATCAATCTATATTACAACCGCTTGCGTCTTCATGCGGTGATACTCAAAGAGATAACATTTTTTCTAACTTCCCTTGTAAAGTTGGACTTTATAACTCCTTCAGTTACCATCGTTCTATGTGGGCCCATTTTTTGACTCTATTAGCCGTTATTTTATTAATATGTTCAGAGTATCAAACAAAAAGCCCTCTTCTAAGTCCGCATATTGTGACGGGCAACTACGGAACCCTACACTGCGTGTGGCCCGTCACGCACTTGACAGGTTTTAAAACAGGGCTTTACAAATTTCATCTTGACCATATGAAAAACAGTTCTTGCTCCGTCGTTGTTCACCTAGCATCATTCAAGGGCACGGTAATAGCCATTTAGCGACTTGATTTGGTAACTTGTCACTATTAATACCAAATAAGGCCAATTAAGGCTAATAACATACGTTCAGGGTATCGAGACTTAAAAACTACTAACGCCAGCTGTTTCGTCCCTCCAACACTACATCATACTACCGACCTTACTAGCGAACTGTGCTTGTTTGTCAGACTCAGAACTGAAGCATGATTTTGTAAAAAAAATTGCCTAAAGGTTTTTTTTCATTTCTTGATATGTCTATGAGGAAGCTACTTAAATGAAAACTCAAAAACCGACATAATGGTACTCTTGTAAATATACTTTTTTAACCTTAAATATTTTAATAATGTTGATGCCTTACATTTATATTAATCCAGCAGCAATTAATTAATTATAATAACCGTAATCCTCAGTAGAATTTCCCAAGGCTTTTAATTAAAAAAAAGGTAAAAAATCTCTTTAATAAAAATGATACTCGTATTCATTTTCAGACTCTTTATGCCTTTCTTAATAATTGAGATTTCCGTGCCTAGGAGAAATAATAATAGTCTCGTAGTGTAATCAAAATAATAACGCAGAATAAAATGACCTGTCACTAAATAGAATCTTATTCGCGCTACACATAAGTTGTTGATTTTCTGATCTGGATGTATTGTGATTTTATCAGTGATATGACGTTTGTTCAGGAATCCGCAATATAAACGCGCAAACTTGTGTCTTGTTAGGGTTGAACTGGACTAAATTTAGTCAGCCCCAGTCCGAGATTTTATCTAACAATATCTTGACTACAGACACAAGTGTGTTTCGGTACTCGTCGACGTGTTCCCGAGAAATATTGCCAATATAGGGCATCACCATTGCTGTCATCTGCATAACAATGAATGTTACTAATTTGTAACATATCCTTGATATGCAGAAGAAACAGGGTTGGCGATAGCACACAGCCTTGTGGGACACCAGCGTTCACAGGACTTGGAGTCCGAGCATGCACTGTCAACTACGACCTTGATGCTCCGGTCTATGTGAAAACTAGTGACCCAATTGCAAAGTTTCTCGAGAAGCCCATATAAAGCCCATAGGAAGCTTCGAGTAAAGCGCTTTGTGCCATACCCGATCAAAGGCTTTCGCTATGTCCAAACTAACTGCCAGGACCTTCAAGAAAAGAGCCGATTCCTTTCTCAAAGGCCGGCAACGCATCTGCTATTCCTCTGGTATTGTAGGTGTTCATGGGCGGCGGTGATCACTTACCATCACGTTTGCCACCTGCTCGTTGGAACCCCAATTCTAAAAAAAAATCCGTCTGGGTAGTTAACATTACAGTGCCTATTATTCAGTCGTCAAGCGCTTCTGTAAAAAAAGTTAAGTTTCAGCCTATAAATGTCCCACTACTGAGCACAGGCCTCCTCTCATTTCTGAGAGGGTTTTGGAGCTGTGCAAGCATTTAAATTAAAAGAGTGGAAATCAAAAATGTTTAATCTTTATTTTATAATACAATTAACTATTTATGAAATCAAAAATATGAAACTAACACAAGCATTTAAAAAAAAAAACGTTAAATAACTGGCACCAAATATCAAAGAATTTATTTAATATAATTATTTTAAACTTTCTTTATTTGATAAATAAATATTATTGCTCGACTTTTCAATTTAAAACATTTAACTTTAACAAAAAAACCTTTTGAGACAATAAGTTAGAGATGTCGGCTACGTAATGTTCATTGAGTAATAAATAAGTTCCACCAGAAGCTCCAATCGATATGATGCAATGGAAAATTGGAAAAACTTTCATTTCTGTTTATTCATACAATTGTGAAGCGTCGTTGCATCGACTAAAGGTAAAACGTATTTGAAACCAGACGGAGCTAGACAGTAATAATATATTTCCGTTGTTCAGAAGAGCCCTGCTTAGCTTTGTCAATCAGCATTTAAAATCGCTGAAAGGAACGTCGTATATTATTCAAGAAACAATAAATTTTAATAACAGATATTTTTACGTCAGATTTTAGTTATAGTATACAAAAAGAAAAAAAAATTAAAATGCATTTATACATACTATTTAATTATACTTAGTTGATGTTTCTTAATTAATAGTAACTATTCTCTATGAGTTATTAAAAATAGCAATAATACTTTAACGTTTTGGCTGAGTAATGAGTATATAGATTTGTACTAATAAATATATCAATTGTAAATAAATAGTATCCTTTTTATGCTTTTAAATTGTATCATTTATGAAAGTTGTGACTACAAGAAAAAATTAAGTAATGAATACTATTTCAGTACACAGCGCCTGCATAGTTCCCTATTTTACTCATAAATTCCCTACACACCTGCTACAGGCGTCTACATTTTGAATTTAGAACACCTAATAGCACGCGTGCAAAGTACCGTGCAATGGATATCCCCGAAAAAACATTCTGCATTAACCATACGTCTCGTCACACGTGCTACAACGACATTTTAGATAATGTTGGGTGATGATAGCGCTGCATTATTGCCTGGGGACGGACGCTTAACGACGGAGGAAACTCATTAAATACGCGTGGATTTATAGCGAGCAGGGGTCTTGCACGTTTATGTACGGTTACGGCTGTTGAATACTTGAGACGTTCACTATTACTATATTAGCGTAAGCGGAGGTTTGAGTGAACGTTAAGAATTATTTGAAGGGAGTTTTTTTTATGATAAACATATTAAGAAATGCCTAATTGAAAACAATTTTTGATCTCTGCGATGGAGAAGACAGTGACTTTCATAACAAAGCTATCTGAGAATATGTTTCAGGTTTATTAGTGAAATACTAGTGATTAAAACCATTTGCAAAATTATGTTTGACCTGTAATATTCAGACAGTGATGCAAAGAAGTAATTTAGCAAAGTCAATCCGATCAAACCTGTGATCACAATCATGTGATAACTTTTAGTATATAAAAAAAAAAACAGAAATTACTACACCCATATACATGAGGTATGTCTGAGATACGACGTCAGACATTTAACTTTTATTTCCGTAGATTATTATGTACTTTAATTAAATAGGATTTTAACCTTAGAAAAGAATTAGTAATGGAAGTAGAATTAGAAGTAGAAATATAATTAGAATCTTGAACCTATGCGTGGGATATATTAATAGTGCCATGTCTCAGTATTAACGTAAAATAGTGTCGAAAATAAATTATGGGATAATCGGTCTTTGTCCAACAGACTGTTTGGTGGTGATAAATCATATATCAGGCGACCATGTGGCCTAGTGGTCAAAGTATCTGACTTCTACGTCACGGGCCCTGGATTCGAATCCCGGCCTGGGCCCACATTTGTGCAAAACACAAATTTTATTTGTGTTTTTGCCGGTTTTCGGGTCTAGTTGTACGTATCTGAAATTTTTGTCTGTAAAATTACGACACGAGAGAAATCCTAGTGCGATACATGTTTTTTTTTAAGTAAGGAAAGCCTGACATTGATGTTCATTTCGTACGAAACGAGGCTTTTGGTCTTGTCATGTGACAGCTCTGTACTAAGTACTGCAAATGTTGAGCAAAATTAATCAATCGGCTCAGTGGAAGCCTATACACTATTAAAATTCTTATTGTAAAAAAAAGGAAAAAAGTTATTGTAATTAATACGTTTTAAATGCATTTTGATATATTTCACCACTATTCTATCATAATTAAGACGGAATGCTGACGAAAACGGATAAGAAACCAAAAAAAATCGTTAATGCCTCGTTTCATTATGTATAGTTTTTAACAGTTCACTTGATTGTAAATGAACATCCGCAATACCAGAAGAATCACGGATGTTGCGGAAGAAAGGTGGGCAACGTATATACGTATATTCGCATGTGAAAAAAAAAATATTAGGTCCCTATCGGTCCAGAACAACAAAATTGATATGGTATTGCTTTCGCGGGAGATCAACTCCCACAAAGAACGAATATTTGTATGGCCTACTTGTTACCGATATTGCGTTATCGCTTTAAAAATATTATTTAAAAATATCTATAAAAATATTATTAATAGCATAAGATCTAAATTAGTTATGGCAGATTGAGCAGATTCCGATAGATTTCAAATACTTTGACGAATTTGAAACATCATTCCGGGCCACCATAACTGTGTACTACTTCATTAGCCGACTATGAAAATTTTATTATACAAAAACTTTAAAGAGTTGGTTGGTTACCGGTTCCTTTCACTTTTGACATTCAGGATGTATTGTGACTATCCATGTGTCCCTGGTGCTGCATTTACGGAATAGAATACGTTAACCGTTGTAGGTGAAAACCAGCGAGAGTAAACGCTGTTATTTGATTCATTTTCGTTACATAAATGAAAGGGAACTATATAGAACAGAAATAGTCGTCATCATCACCATTTTAAATAGCAAATTAACTTAATTCCTCAACGATCTGCCAGATTTCTAATGATAAAAAATTTCGTTTTAGCACGTTATACATACATACATACATAAGATCACGACTGTATCCCATAAGGGGTAGTCAGAGACTGGGCACTCGCTGCAAAAACAGATGACTGCCACAATCCACGTTTCACCAAAACAATATAATGCACTTTGTGTGATAGGTGGTGAGCCCATCGCCACCATGCGCTGTTGGGTGCACAGTGCAGTTTAATTCTTACTCGCCTTTTACGAGATCCATTGGATGAGATGGAGTGGTAGTATTCATTTATCGAGCCGCCACCACACGGCACTTTATAATGTTTGAAATATAATGTATGAAATATGAATCTTATACAACGTACTTATATTGAATTCAGTACATTACGGTTAGTATATTAGATTATAAAGATAATTTTATATAAGATTAAACTATAATTTATTGGTAGATAGATAGAAGGTATATAATCACTCCATTGTACATAATAGTACTTGTTACATAATAAGGTACTGTAAATAGTGGTAAATATATTTATCAGCTTAATACTCGTAGTAAAACATAAATATAAAAATCAATAGTGTCGTGTATTAGTGATTTATATATAGAGTTTTTTTAATATAAATATTAGATTATTGAACTTACTGTTCACTTATCCATTATTGTGCACAAAAAATCGTATTCAACTGCTAAGTATTTCCCTAAATTAAGGAGTTAAATTAAACTTTTGGGTTGTATAAAATTCCAGGCATTCTGCACTAGTTTCCCAGCCCCAGCAAATATGCCAGAAGATACTGCAAATGTTGAAACGTCTTATTGATCAAATAAATAAAAATTATTTGATCAATAAGACGTTTCAACATTTAAAGACGTTTCAACATTACTGAAAATGTTAAAACGTCTTATTGATCAAATAAATAAAAATTTACGAGCATTAAAATCTCTTGGTGAGCCAACTAAACAGTGGGATACCCTCCTCATTCACATTATCACTCAAAAACTTGATTCCAAGACTTATCGTGAATGGGAAGAATTTAAAGGGCGTTTAGAAAAGGATAGACCTATTACGTTCGATATATTTTTAACGTTTTTAAAAAATCGAGCCGATTTAATCGAAACTCTAGAAATGTCACATTCTGGGGGTACTAGTCGTTCAAATAATTTGGTTAGATATATCCCAAAAGTAAAGACAATGGTATCAGTTCATGATACAGGTAACAAACCCATTGTTACCGCCTCTTCCAAGCCGTGTCTTAAATGCAAAGGTGACCATAAATTAAGCAATTGCCCACAGTTTCTCGCGTTAAGTAATGACGCACGCTTGCAATTACTTCCGAACTATAAAGTATGTTTTAATTGTTTTAGTTCAGGACATTATGCCAATCACTGCAAAAAGCCTGGCTGCAAATTATGCCGCCGCAAGCATAACACTCTCGTGCACGTCGCGGACTATGAATCAAAACCGATGACTTACACCAATGTATCTAAAATAACCGGTGACAATAAGCATGTCGCGCAAGGTCATTTCGAACAAACAAACACATTGATGGAATCGCAACTGTCATCTAATCCTAAATCAAATCTCTCATTATCCGCGAAAGTAGGCATTGCATCGAGTAGTGAACCAGGCGACGTATTGTTATCGACGGCGTTAATTAAAGTTACGGGAGCAAACGGTTGTCAATATATTGCTCGTGCTGTTCTCGATAGTGGCAGCAACGCATGTTTAATGACTGAGAAGCTGCATCAAAGTTTAGATTTGCCTGCTCAAGGTGTAAAGAGCACTGTTGTTGGTATCAACAACGCGTCGTCATATATTAACAAAATATGTAAGGTGACAATGAAATCGTTAAATGACAGCTTCTCTAGAGACATTAATTGTTTCGTCTTACCATCGATAACTGATAATGTCCCTATTAGACATATTGATTTGTCAAATTTAAAAATTCCATCCAATATTTGCCTAGCGGGTCCCAATTTTTACACACCGGCTTCAGTTGACATACTTATAGGTGCTGATGTTTTTTGGGACTTGTTAGGAACCCAGAGATTAAAATTAGGAGATGGTCACTAGCTTGGAGTGGTTAGTATCAGGCCCTATTTATTATAAATGCGCGACAAAAGGAGTTAAGACTATTAAATGTAATTTTACAAAAATTGTTCAAGAAGTTGATTTTGATGCTAGCATACAAAATCAATTGTTACGTTTCTGGCAACTCGAAGAGGTAAGCCCTGCTTCTCATTATTCCCTTGAAGAAAAATTATGCGAAGAACACTTTATAGAAAACACCACTCGACTGGAAAATGGTCGATTTTGCGTTAGGATACCGTTAAAACATAATCCTGACGTGTTAGGTGATTCTTGGCCGCGAGCTAATAAGTGTTTGTTATCGCTAGAGTGCAGGTTAAAAGGTCAGTCTCAATTGTATAAAATGTACAAAGAATTTATGTCAGAGTATGAATTGCTGGGTCACATGGATAAATGTGTCAGTTATAATTTACCACGTAAGACACATTTTATACCACATCACGGTGTGTTGTGGGAAAGTAGTACCACCACCAAACTAAGAGTTGTTTTTAATGCTAGCAGTCCGACTTCTTCCGGCGTTTCTTTTAATAACATACAAATGATAGGCCCCGTGGTACAGGACGACCTTTTGTCTATACTTTTACGCTTTCGACAACATAACTATGTTCTTACTGCTGATGTCGAGAAAATGTATCGACAAATAGTAGTTCATCCTGATGACCGTTATTTGGAGCAAATTATTTGGCGTGATAACCCTTCAAAGCAGCTTCAAGCTTATCAGCTTAACACTGTAACTTATGGCACCTCCAGCGCCCCTTTTCTGGCAACTCGATGTCTTAAACAATTAGGCCTAGAGTGTACGGATGACAAGGTTAGCAATGTCATTATCCATGACTTTTATGTCGATGACTTGCTAACGGGAAGGGATAATATTAATGAGGTAAATGAGCTGCGTCGAAGTGTGACTTCTATACTTGCGTCGGCTCAAATATTTTTGAGAAAGTGGAAGTCGAACGAAGTTGAATTAGTTGGTGAAAATAACGTTTCTTCACTTAGTTTAAACATTGGTGAATTTGAAGCGAGTAAAACTTTAGGGCTTGGTTGGCAGTCACACTCAGACCAACTCTATTTCCCTATAGGAGAGCCGGTCTTAGGGAATACAAAACGTGCAATGTTGTCAGTAATTTCCCAAATTTTTGATTCACTGGGGCTCCTCGCTCCTTGTGTAATTAAAATGAAGATGCTTCTTTAACAGCTGTGGCTGCAAAAACTTTCGTGGGATGACCAGCTGACGCCGGATATTAGCAAGATGTGGGCTGAGATAATTGTCGATTGTACAGATTACTGCGTTTTAATTAAGAAAAAGAGTTTAATTTCCCTACATGGTCCTTCGAGCCGGATCATGTAGGGGAATTAAACTCTTTTTCTTAATTAAAACGCAGTAATCTGTACAATCGACCTTTATTTGATCTCAACGACGAAAAGTATAACATTTTTCAAACGTACATTACAACACAAACACAAACAAACGACAAGTACAAATTTTAAATTGACTGATAATTCCTTATTTATTGGTTCTATGTTGAATAATGCTGTCACGTGATTTTGAATGAGTAGTCGTTTATTATCAAATCTATCACACAAAAGACTCCATGCGACCAGACGTAATTTGGACAGATCTTGCTACCGAAAGTGTGTAAGATGTAATAGAATGAAGGGTAAAACCGTCTCTCCTATAATGGGCAATCTACCACAGCAGCGCATTCTTTCTGGTTTTCCATTTCAAAATATTGGACGTGACTATGCCGGTCCAATGCAGTCTATTTCACGCCAGGGCCGTGGCAGAAAAATCGTTAAGATGTATATCGCTATTTTTGTTTGTTTTGCAACCAAATCAATTCATCTTGAATTGGTGGGCGATTTAACGAGTAATACTTTCATGTTAGCATTGCGTAGATTTATGTCAAGAAGAGTTAAACCGCTTAATATTTACTCAGATAACGGTACCTCATTCGTAGGCGCTTACAATGACATCTCAAAAATTATTAAAGCTAATTGTGATTCTTTATCGGAGCAGATGGCCAATGAAGGAATTAACTTTCATTTTATACCGGCTTATTCACCTCATTTTGCTGGGCTTGCGGAGGCTGGTGTTAAATCCACCAAATATCATTTAGTTAGAGTGCTGGGCAATTGTAATTTGACCTATGAGGAACTAAATACAACATTAATTTAAATTGAGGCTGTACTTAACTCCAGACCACTCACACCTTTGTCATCGAACCCTGAAGATCTGCTGCCTTTAACTACTGGTCATTTTTTAATTGGACGTCCATTGACTTCCCTGCCAACACCGGACTATCAGGATCGTTCCGTCAGCTCTTTAAACCAATTTCAACGCATCGAACAGTTACGTCAACATTTCTGGGCTCGATGAAGTAAAGAATACATATCGGAGCTTCAATTACGAATGAAATGGCGCTCCTGTAAAGGCTCGCTAAAGTTGGACTCCCTTGTGCTTCTGAAGGAAGAAAATCTGCCGCCATTAAAGTGGAAGATAGGTCGCATTGTCGCGGTTCACCCAGGTTCGGACGGCGTGTCAAGAGTAGCGGATATCAAAAACTTTACTGGTTTAGTCCGCCGATCGTTCAGTAAAATTGTACAGATTACTGCGTTTTAATTAAGAAAAAGAGTTTAATTCCCCTACATGCGTTTTAATGAAGAAAAAGAGTTTAATTCCCCTACATGGTCCTTCGAGCCGGATCATGTAGGGGAATTAAACTCTTTTTCTTAACTAAAACGCAGTAATCTGTACAATCGACCTTTACTTGATTTCAACGACGAAAAGTATAACATTTTTCAAACGTACCGACACATCACTTAGAAACTAATAATTACATTCGACATGCTAATATGTTTTAACAGGCGCTGCGACAAAATGGAACAAATTATCATTTTCATTTTAATAATTAAAATAATAACTATTATAAAACACTGTATTACATAAATAATATCTATTCGTGTTGCTATTTTCAGTCATTCAGTTATAAATAGAAACTGAGTCAGTGGAGGAGGTAAACTTGCAAAACTGCGTCGGTTTCAACAACAGAAAAGGCCTGTTGCAATTCGCGAGTTTGCGACTCGTAGTTACAATCTATAGCCTTCGAGTTTTACTCCCTAGTGTCTTGAGCACAACGGTAATCTGTCAGGGGTGCTCTTTGTTTTCATTTTATCCTGAGGGACACAAAAGCTTCTCTTAACATTCGAGCAGGCGGGTTAATGAACGAGGCGCTCACAGAAGTTGGTCATTATTTCATAGCCGCGCTGTTTTCTGTCTCTTTTTGTGAAAATGATATTATTTTATTTATTAATTTCTACCTCAATACAGTTAATAAAATATCTATGGGCGCCCTTCTTCTCGCGCGTAATTTTTAAAGCATGTTTCACTTTCAGTCGAATGACTAAAAAAAATATGCAGAAAACCTATACCATCACAAAAAACTATAACAAATATTATCAAGTTACTGACTGCAAAACTAAACTTTTAAAGATATAAAATATTGACTCAAAAATCTTGAATCATTAAATCAGAAAAAATACTGTCCATAAAGTCAAAAAAATATCATAAATTAAATTAATTCAAAACTCAACCTCGGAATAGCTGACTTTGAAATTGATATTATGCCTTGCCGACTTCTGTGATTCGAAGCAAAGTAAAAAAAATCCTTCAATCTTACATTCTATCCTCTTAACCTACTTGCGCCCGATGTAACGCTAATGCGATAAGATCGGAGGCTGGCTAAGACGCAGTGTCAGAAACACGAAGACAATGACAACACAACCAGATCCGAAACGCAACAATTTGTGTTTTAGCACAATTGTTGGCTCCGGCTGGGATGCAAAGTAAAAAAAATCCTTCAATCTTACATTCTACCCTCTCAACCTACCTGCGCCCAATGTAACGCTGATGCGATAAGATCGGAGGCTGGCTAAGACGCAGTGTCAGAAACACGAAGACAATGACAACACAACCATATCCGAAACGCAACAATTTGTGTTTTAGCACAAATGTTGGCTCCGGCTGGCATTCGAACCCCGTACCCACGGCGTAGAATTCAGGTACTCTGATCACTAGATCGGTCGCCAGTTATATATAAGATGGAATGTATCAGGTCTTTCTTGAATTGCCAACCGCTACTGTAAGTAATACACCTTCTGGCTGCCCAACGCAAAACAGATGACGGAAAACTGTCAGATAGTGCCGAACCCAAACCCCATAAACTTAATACAGGAAGTAACTAGAGCATCACTAGTTCAATGGTTCGAGGAAAGCATAATCATCGAGGATATAAAACAAGTGAGCTATGACAGATGCAAAATAACTTGAAACATTTATGTAACAACATTTTTCAGATCTGTATGTATTACTAGTGTTCCAGTGTATCCGAACATTTATTTCCATTCGATATTATAAGGTAACTAGCCGTGCCACCCGGTTACACCCGCGTAAAATAATTGCGCCATACAGCATGGTACCGTTGACCTGAGCACTCACAGTTCGATTCTTCTCGGTATTATTTGGTTCTCAGCGGGCTCCTTACGATCGTAGCGTGTCGTTTACTAGCCTGGAACCTTCCTCACTAAACGGGCTATATAATGCAAAATAAAAATAATATTTTTAATCATATTATTAATTCCAGAGACTAGGGCGTTCAAACATACAATTTTCATTACAGTCAACATTATTATAGTAGTAAGATTAAATACAAGTAAATAAAAGTAAAAAATAATAGAAGATTTCAGTGTGAACAACTCGCTAGAATGATTTTACGCATCTAAGTACCTAAAAATTTAAAAATTACATTGATATAACCATAATAAAAAATAATCAGAAATTATAACTACCGTTATTCGAATCAGAAATAATTATCTTTTCATAAAACAACAAACAAACAGATGCTAATTCCACCTAAATTAACCAGCACAGCAAACAACATTTCACGAAAGTAATTTTCCTTTAATAAAGCTCACAAGAAATGAATTCGTTATTTACATCCACGATCGCCTCGGCGGGGATATAAAAATCTTTTATCTCGCAGTGAATAGAAAATGATATAATGAAATGAAAATTTTACCTAATTGCCAAAAGAAATTCCGGCACTTGTAAACGCGAAATATTTCTTTACACAAAAACAATATTATTGACTTTTAATCTTTAATCTAAACCGATGTTTTTCCTTTTTCCATTTAATATCTTAAACATGACTTCGTTTTTTCTTAAGATCTTTAATTATATCTAATTAGCTTGCGGATTCTCTCTCGCAGAAGTGATAATATAAACACAGAAACATTTTTAGTACGATAATTTTCAACATAGCAAGCTGCATCAAAACGCGTTGAGCTAAAAAAATAAACTGAAAAATGCTGCAGTTTTCTATTTACATAATTTTCAGTTATAAGTTTTAAAATATTTACACATGCTTGTTGCCACCCCGTTGTTGTTGTTTTTGTGGATACCAAATTAAGAAAATAGCTGACAGTAAACCTTGAGTGGAAGGAGAAACGATTCAGCTGGTAGAAGACGATCGCAATCTTGGCCTTAAAATTGATAGTTTGCGACAATTTAAGTTGTATTTTAGCTGTTGCACGTGCCTGTTTTTATAGGTAAAAGCTTTACAAAATACAGGATTACCTAAATTTGAATTTACGAGCAACCCTTTGTGAAACTCTCATATTATCAAAGCTAAATTACTGCAATTCGACCTATGGACCCTGCCTCAGTGAAAACAATGAAGCTCCTTCAGCAAGTCCAAAATGCAAGTGCTCATTTTTGCTATTTACACTTGCCTATCGCGGCAGTTTAACTGCCTAACAACTACTACGATAAAGATCTAAAATTTACTAAGTGTTGGAACAATCTTACACCCTTACTTCGTCAAATTCAATCCAAGGCTAATTAAAAAAAGGCGATATAAATGATACCTCCCAGATACCAAAGAAAATACAAAGTAGAGCCTTCTTCCCAGATCTGGGGAGTACAACATTATAAAATGTGTAATATATATTTACTCTCTTAATAAATATAAAAAGTATCAAGCTATAATTGTCACACGGCTAAACACAGGTCAGCTGTGCGACTAGTTTGGTGCCGGGAAAAGTTCGCCACGTTGACGTAAAGTGAGGAAACCTCGTTTCCTCACTTTACGTCGACGAGAACGATAACAAATGCTATGTCACCAACAAGTGACGGCCGCAGTGTGGTGTCGCACAGAACATTTCTGTGCGACACCACACTGCGGCCGTCACTTTGAGACATGAGTTCTTAAGTCGCATATGCCTCGTGATTAAGCTCTCAGTGCCCTTCAAACCGCAATACAGTAATGTTTGCACACTACTGCTTCACAGCAGAATAACTGGCCCTGGGGTGGTACAGAAATAAAAAGTATCAGATGATTTTTTTTTTAATTTGAGATAGTGACAAGCAAAACGTCTTCCGATGATAAGTGAAACGTCTTTCCATAACAAATGCTGTGTCCATAACATCGTCCGATTGGCACCACACTGTGACCGTTCCCTGAGACAATAGTTCTTAAGTCTCATACGCCCAGTTATTACAGTACTCGTAGTCTCAGTACTCAGTGCCCTTCAGACAGAAACAGTAATGTTTCCACGCTACTGCTCCACGACAGAATAACTGAGTCTGGGGTGGTACCTAACTAGACTAATTTCTGAATATGAATAGCCTACCACCAGTTTTGCGAAATATTTGCAATAAAAAATGTATGAATAAGTTAATTAAACGAGATTTTTCAATATAATGTTTTCTTTTATTTACGCGAATATTACACATTTAAATAAAACTAAGCGTTTAATTTTTTAAATTAAACGCGATAAAATCCGTAAAAAAGTAGTTTTATTTAAATGAGATTTTTCAATGTCATTAATCGCTGCCAATTAAATTGTAATCTCCACGCGAACAAATGTAGCGCGATTAAATTCAACTATGTATTTAAACGAGCAGGTGAGATAATCTGTATAATTATGATAATGCATTCTGTAGGTAAATCTATGCTCCTGCCTATTCATTCGCTCGTTAAAATCCACCTCTGCAGTCTCAATGCTATACATCCAGTTGGACGAGACACGTTCAAAAGTTAAATTGCTCTAATTTGTTCACCTTATTGCACCAGCCCCTTCGTTTGAAAGCCATTGCACAGCGATTTATTCAAGTGATGCACCATCCTTATCGATGGTATGATATCGCGGAGTTCGTCTTAATTTACTTATATTTGTTTGAAATCCAACAAAAGGATTTTACTGTAATAAATATAATAAAACAAGTAGTACCCAAAGTAATTTTAATACAGAGACTTATAAAATATATACGAATAATTATTATAAGCACTACTATTACGGGCTTGCAGTAGGCGCGGTATACATTACGTTGTCACGTTTTAATTTCATATATATAATTTCGGTGATGTAATTGCTGTTAGCCTTTTTTTGGCTTTTACAGCTTCATCGGATACTGTGCTCGCGGGCCAGGGGCCAGAGTGCCAGGTTTGGTTTGACCCAAACATAAATACTTAAATAAACTCCTACAATAACCTCGAAATTCGGACTGTCGCGGTCGCTGCGTGCTTGCGATTTAGAATATCTCTAAAAGGTTTTTAAGTCGTCTAATGACTATCCGAGGGAGGCTGCGGGCCTCCATTCGGACTGTCGACTTGTGTGTCGGTAACTCTGAGCAGTAAGAACCGCCCTGGAATACGGGTGTATCGTGTGTACGCGGTGTGATTGTCGACTGCTGCGCACCGCTCTCTACGGCGGTCGCGCGTCGTGGTGCGTGCTATATTAAAGCTATTAACTGCGTGTACAGTGTAGCCTGGATCGTGACTGACCGTATCGTGGTCAGGGAGTGCTGAGACGTCCGTGTCGTCTAGCACGTTTCGCGCGCGACGTTTGCGTTCGGTCGCGTTTCTATTTGGTCGATAATTTGCTGCTTTAACCACCAGCGGGTTTGGATGAACCGCGGCTTTTTCGAAAAACCGCCGTGATAATGCTCTGAAGTGTTCAGAGATTAAGGACATTTCACAGTCGCTGTGAAGATCTACGTTGCGTTGGTACCAACCGGCTCCGGTGGCAAATCGATTTTGAATGCTCTGTAACTTCTTTAATTGATTGCCCGTCGCGTGAGCAAAAGCTACGCATGCATAGGCCATTACGGGTCTTATGCAAGTCTTATAGAGGCGAAGTTTGTGTCTTAAGCACATATTGCTTGAAGAGCAAGTTAATGGGTATAGTCGACTTGAGATAAAAGCCGCTCTATTTCGAACGTTTTTTATGTGTGCAGCGAACGACATCGCTGCGTCTAAAGTGACCCCGAGGTACTTGACGCTCTTTTCCCAGGGAATAGCGCTTCCGAACAGGGTGATCGTGCCTAGTTGATTGTTGCCGATTGTGTGAATTCGTCTAGCGGGCTTTGGCGTGCCCCTCGAGAAGTATATCGCTACACTTTTCTCGGGGTTTACCTCTATTCTCCATTTGCGAAACCATTCGCCTAGGCGATCGGCTGCGGCTTGGAGATGAATAGTTATTCGACCCTTGTGCTTGTCGGAATAGTACAGGGCCGTGTCATCTGCGAAAAGCGCAAGATTGACTTTCGGGTCTCTAGGAATATCGCTAGTATATAGCGAGAAAAGGAGTGGGGAGAGGCAGGAGCCCTGAGGGACACTCGCTCGGAGAGGGCGGCTTGAAGAGCGCGTTCCCTCTACCCGGAATCGAAATAGGCGGTTGGACAAGAAGGCTCGTATGATGTTCACGAGTCTGTCCGGCACTTTAGTGTGATACAACTTGTAATACAAGCCGTCGTGCCAGATTTGTCAAATGCCTTTGCGACATCGAAAAATAAGGCCCCTGTGCCTACAGGCTTAGGACGGTCGTTTAAATTCTCTAAAATGTGCTTCGTTAAGCGGTGCACGTGATGTGTACTCATCACGTGCACCGCTTAACGGAGCACTGTTCAGGGTTCTGAGTGTTCAGGGCGAAAGCCGAACTGCTCGTTGGGAAGAATGTTATTAGTAAGAACATAGTCTTTTAATCGACTGAGTATAATTCGCTCATAATTCTTAGCCATTGAGTTGAGGAGACTTATTGGGCGATAATAGGACGGTATGTTCCTAGGCTTGTTAGGCTTCGGAATACCAATAACATCGGCTTCCTTCCAGTCGTCCGGGAAAGAGCAGCTGGAGAGGAGCGCGTTAAAAATAGTAACTAACAGACACAATAGCGGCGTAGTTAGAGCTTTCATCACCCTGTTGTTTATGCCGTCGGGACCGGGCGCGGATCGGTTTTCAAGCTCTTGAATTATTTTAGTGACTTCTTCGAGAGTCACTGGAGGCAGTGGTTCGCCCACTGGTGGTATGGCAGCCCTGCGTTCGAGTTCGAGACGGAGTGCATTGGCTCTCTAGACTGTCTGCGAGGCATTCGGCTTTTTCGCTGTCGTCGAAGGCGTGCGAGTTGTCGAGTGATCTAATGAGCGGAGGCATGGGTGAGACTTGCTCTGCTTTGAGGGATCGTGCCAACTGCCAGTAGGCAGTGTGCGACGGCTCGATTTCTCCAAGCATAGTGTCCCAGCTGTCTTGATTATACTCAGATAAGCGCTCTTTAACATCCCTTTGTAGGAGGCGCAGTCTGAGTCTATTTGCGTCGGTTCTATATCTATCGTGCGCTTTACCTGCGCGATTCTTTTCTCTAATCAGGCGTCGGAGGTCCGCCGGCAAGTTACAGCGTCGATCGCTCGACACCGTAACCGTTCGGGAGGATTCTCCGACGGCTGTTTTGAGATAAGTTGAAAAAGATTTTATCGCTCGGCAGGCTACCTCTGGCGAGTCGATAGTATCCGGAATTTCGTCTAAGTGCTGAGAGCTCGTAGCCTTTAGTTTGACTCCGAGGGTACGCCAGTCAACAATAGTTTTGGTCTGAGAGACCTCACCATTTAATTTCATTAAGAACGGCCGGAGCCCGCTACTTTATTTGCACGAATTTTAAAATAAACATAAATCTATAACTTTATAGTATAATGACTAAGTATGATTGTGAAAAGTTGTTTTCAATTTCATTTATCGATATTTTGAATAACCTTCCCGTTACCACATTTAAACGAATACGTTCCGGTCCCTTTCCCCCTCTTCTTTTGGTATAGTTATTTGCTTCCTTTTACTTTTGAAAGCGCATCTCCTTTGAACCTGTTTGAATTATTTAATCTTTTAATAGAATTACAGAATCTTATAACAGGGGTCCTATCTGTTGCCTAGCCATTGCTTTTTTTCTGTAATTAGTTCTCAATGCATTAATATTAACGTTCTTGCAAGATATAAACATTATTTTTCTCAGACAATCAATGTAAACTTAAACCCGGGGTTTACTACCACCGGCTTCGGATCCTATTATTAATAAAATTAAATAAAAAACCAAGCATACCACTGCAAGGCTTCAAGACACAGTAAGCTCTATCTGCGTAGATCGGACTAAAAATAATAATTAAAAGCTAGGGTTAACTATGACACGATACATTTACGGTGATGTAATTGCTGTTAGCCTTCTCGGCTTTTACAGCTTCATCGGATGCTGTGCTCGAGGGCCAGGGGCCCGCGTGCCAGGTTTGGTTTGACCCAAACATAAATAAATAAATAAAAACCTCGAAATTCGGAATGTGTCGCGTTCGCTGCGTACTTTCGCGATTTCGAATATCTTAAATATTTTAAGTCGTCTGATGACCGTCCGAGGGAGGCTGCGGGCGTCCATTCCAATTCTCTGAAGTGTTCAGAGATTAAAGGCATTTCACAGTCGCTGTGAAGATCTACTTTGCGTTGATACCAACCGGCTCCGGTGGCAGTTCGCAAGAATCGATTCTGAACGGTCTGTAACTTCTTCAATTGATTGCCCGTCGCGTAAGCGAAACAAAGCAAGCATAGTCCATTATGGGTCATAAGCAAGTGTTATAGAGGCGAAGTTTGTGTCTTAAGCACATTTTGCTTGAAGTTAACTTGCTTAATGGGTATAGACGGCTTGAGATAAAAGCCGCTCTATTGTGTATGTTTTTAATGTGTGCAGCGAACGACATCGCTGCGTCTAAAGTGACCTAATTATGACATCAGGTCTTCTGTGACCTCAGTCTCCCCGTGACCATGGTCGCTGTAAAGTGCCTGAAATGTCGGGTTTTAAATAGTTTAAATTAAACGCGATAAAATCAGTAAAAATAGTTTATTTAAATAGAGTACATTATATCTATCCTGCTTTGATACTTTGACGACATATTATAAATTATAAATAAAATAAATTAATTATATGTATAGTGGTCCAAAACCATTTTTAAAATTATGTAATAAAATAATTTAGACCGAATTTAAAGTTAAAATTATAATATATTTATTCATATTTTTCGACATTATAGTACATTTGTAACGAATATTGTATTAAAAATTAATATGTCCAGAAGAGACAAATTAACAAAAGTACTTTGCAAATTAATTACAAATATTTCAAAATAAACAGTTTTTATAACAACGTTAAAAAATAGTTATATAATTCTTCTACAAGTGGAGCGTGATTGTGTATTACATACTCGTAGATCTTTTTACTTCAATAAACGAAAAAGTATAGCGCCAAGAATTTTAGCAATCATTTTCTGTAGAATATATTAACGGGTAGAACGTTGGATCAAAATCTGAGCACTTAAAATTTCAACCCACGGCGGGTCATACTTTCCGTCTTACATCTACAAGTGTGGAGGACGAGCGCGACTCAGTACAGATATATTAAGATGCATTATAAGAAAGTCTCAAAGTATGGTCGTATTTTAGTGAGGTCCATAGACCATAATATAAAAGCAATAATATAGAAGGTCTCTAAGATATAAAAGCATAATTATGATACACTTAAGACTTGAAAATGATTAAGATAGAGTTGCGTAAGCTTCCATACCGAGACAGGGGTCCACGGTAAACGCAGACTCGAACCGATACGGTCTTATTGAAAGACATCATCTTAGTGCCGGTGGTAAGCAGGTCTGTTGTTGTAATACGGCTTTCTCGTGAACATCGTACACTCCTGCCGTTTAGGGTCGGCGTCTTAGTGTATTTTACTACGACACGTCGATTATCTTACGAATCAGGAATACCCCATGTCTTAGTGCTCCAGCGCTATGATATATGGATATTATGTCACTGACGTCTTAGTGGCTTGTTCCTATGATGTGTTGGTGGTGTTTTTAGTTAACAACATTCACCAATGTCGATATTAATCATATTGTTGCGTAGTGAGGTGCCGCCATTTGTGTGATATTCGCATAAATGCTTACTGATATATGCAGTTTTGTGTCTTGTGGCGGTTATATGAGTGAGCCGCGTCGGAGTGTATGCGACCTGTGGTTGTGGTTGACGGAGGTTTTTGCGGGGTATAGATGTAGGTGCTGGGATTGTATGGATGATGGCGTTAGCTTATTCGTGCAGAATAATACCATAATATGCAATAATTCACTATACTGCTCCTGGGACCGCAATAGAGAGTAAGAATTTATTGACTCGTACCAAAATGGCGGCGACGGAAATGAGACGTGACGAGAGGCGATGATTCACCAGTCGTCACGTCTCGTTTCCCGCGGGGGCAAATAGTGGGTTACAGGAGTGGTGTCTGCCTACCCCTTATGGGAAAAAAGGCGTGTCTATATGTTTTCGGCTTATCTTTAATCTTTCTATATAACTAAAATCTCTATTGGGTATTCGTATTAGTTTTTATCTTTTTTTCAAAAGCAAATGACACCATTGTGGAGCGTATGAAATCGTTTTGCGATGTCCTAATGTGAAATAAAAGCAGTATTGAGACATTAAAGGCAGTTAGACGCAGCCACTAATTGGAAGTCAACGGAGGGAAGTGTGAAGGGACAAATTGGCTGTTTTAGGGCGACAATAAATTGATATGGGCCGAGCAAAATTACCATACACCCTGCGGACGTATTTCACAATTGCCTTTAATTACCGATGCCCCTTGATGGCGCACAGCAAGAATGGATCTTTTCGGGCAGATGTCATGGTGTCTGAAGTATTGACGTTTAATTAAACCGAAATATTTTTCCACTCCACGCAAATTCTAAATAATTAATGGTACGGACATGAAATGTCATTAGTATAGCTCTGGAAATGTTATGCCTTTTTATTGACAAAGTAAATTGGTAATTTTTATAAATTTAGATCTTTTAATTCACTTTGGTGGGTACAAACAAAATATGTATGTTTTGTATTGTCGCTGTTGATCCAATCCAAGATCAAAAACAATTTATATCATTTCACATACTGGAATATGTTGATTTATTCTTTGACCGTTGCCACACACTTGGATATCTCGTCTATGATAAGAGCGTTTACTGACATAAATTTTACATATATATTTTATATACAAACACTCTGACCCCGAACAACTGCGAGATAAACAAATATTAGTTCCATGCGGGAATCGTGTCCGCAACCTGTAGCGCAGAAAACAATCGTTAAGCCGATGCGCCAACCACACCATTATAGACTAAATTTTGTCTCAAACATTTGCCATCTATTATATTTTTTGGTTCCATCGGCAATGTGAGAAGCGACAGACTGGTCGTAGAATTCCTATGCATGAATCTGTGTAGGTAAGTACCACCGCAGGGTCAGCCGCGAAGCAGTAGTCTGCAAACATTACTGTGTTTCGGTTTGAAGGGCACTTTTAACTAGTGAAATGACTAGGGCATAGGAGGCTTAAGAAGATGTCTCTGGGAGATAGGTGCAGTGTGGTGCCATACAGAAATGGGCTGACCCAGCATTTATTATGGGCGGACTTTGCAATTACATCCTGTGACCGTTTTGCTTATCTCGTTGCTACCTTCTTAAAAAAAAGAAAGAAAGACAGTAAAATCGAGGTATAGGCAACACCATGCTTTTGAACTAACAACATTATATTCAGTTGCTAAACAGCATTCCTGATGTGTCAAGTATGGCCATTGCCATAGACGTCAGACAATGATTCTCTCAATTGAGCACCATGTTAATTGAACTAGTGGTGTACTATAATGATGGTAATTACAATGGCATTTTATGTAATTTTTGCAAATCAAAAACATTGTACAATAATTGTCTTGGTAGAATTCTAGAAAAGTTATACTAACTAAACTACTATATTGATAACGTAGAAAACTAAGTACTAGGACATACATAGCTAGAATAATGAATACTCATCAAATATTCTTTAAAAATTCTCCTTCAAGCTGCTTATATTTTAACGGTATATAAACTCGAACTCTTGTTAGACTATTATCGTATCCTTGCCTAAACGTGGTGATTACAAGCGGTATAAAATAAGCATGGAGGGAAGAACGTTTCGCAGAAAATTGGGGTTATTTTGGCGTAACCATAAATTAATTTCGGTGCAGGGTGTTGCAGTTAAGCCGCCATACATTTTAATTGCTTCCATTATCGGCTATTCAACAAAATGGCGGCCCAACGACAATGGGTCGTCCTGTACGTGTTTAGCTGTAGATAAAAATTTTTTTTTTAAATTAATCTGTTTTAATTACATTTCTAGAAATTATTGAATGAATTAATATGACTATTAGGAGAAAAAATAATTATTTAATAAAACAAATTTTACAGGTTTTACCGCGTTTAATTTTAACTATTTATAACCCGACGTTTTGGACGATTAACAACTCTCATGGTGAAACTCAGTCTTCCCCTGAAAATTATTTACTTTCACTAATCTCTTATTAGTAACCCCAGTAATAATTAAATAACAGATTGATAACCTAATAGCCGCCTAAATGCCGTCGTGTGGTGGCGGCTTAAGAGAATCTACAATCCCGTCTTATCCCGTGGGTGTCCTAAAAGTCCACAGAGGGAAAAGTATAAATCAGGAGATGAGCGGCAGCATCTTCCTGTAAAATCTAAACAAATAAACTGTAGCAACTATGGCAAAATCTTAATTATACGGACAGCCTTTTTTCGTGTAGAATAATACTATAATATGCAATGCTGTCACTATAATACTCATATGAACGCAGTGGGAAGTAAGAATTTTTTGACGAGTACAAAAATGGCGGCGACGTGGGTCCCCACCTGTCACGTCTCATTTCCCGCGGGGGCTAAATCTGGGCTAAGGGTACCTATATATATATCGGTGATGTAATTGCTGTTAGCCTTCTCAGCTTTTACAGCTTCATCGGATACTTTGGGCTACGGGTGTAATCGCTTCATAGCCCTTATATGGGAAAAGAGTGTTACTGTATGTATATGTATATTTATACATTAAGCTTAAACCTGAAAGTTAGATTATAACGGTAATTACTTAAAAATAACATTAACATAGAACGATGCACTTTGAAAATTTATATGCTTCTTGACACTTTTACTTTATATACACGGTAGTAGGATTCCTATGCAGGAATCAACCTACTTACACGAGTCATCGCATCGCCTGTTATTGTGCTGTCAAGTGGTGGTGTAAAAGTAACAGTGTTTCGGTTTATAGCACTAAAGCTAGTGTAATTAGAAAGCATGTGGACCGCGTGGCATAATGGTTAGACTGACTTCTACGCCGCAGATCCAGGATCTGTTCGAACCCCAGCCGGAGCTAACATTTATGCAAAAACACAAATTGTTGGTTTTCTTTTCTGGTTGTGTTGTGATCGTCCTCGTGTTTTTGATGCTGCATCCTAGCCTACCTTTGATCTAATCGCATGAGCGTTACATCGAACGAGTTAGGACGAGTGAGTGTCCCTGTGTTTGCGTTTAAACTTATGGCACTATAATATGTCATGCGCAGTTGATAGCTTTCGACAGTATTCGGAAGTTGCCGTGGTCGAAAATCGTCCAGGAGGATAGCATCAATTAAAAAGCATATAACACTTAAGCACTAATGTCTGGTTGTAAAGTGCACTACGGTGCTTTTTAAGTCTAAGTTCTAGTTTGTATCCCAACTTTTATGTGTAGGCGTTGCAATAATCGTCTGGTGAACAACTTCTCTTTGCCGTCACTCACTTCTGTTATAAAAACATAAAATCTAGATAAGAAAAAAAAAGCTATAGTTTATATAAAAGTAGAGTAAAGTTTCATTCTATAAATGTCCCACTGCTGAGCACAGGCCTCCTCTCATTTCTGAGAGGGTTTTGGAACTAGAAAGAATCCGCCACGCTTGCTCCAATGCGGGTTGGCGGACTGCACATGTATCCGAAATATTTTTTTGTTTCTCAGACATGCAGGTTTCCTCACGATGTTTTCCTTCACCGCCGAGCACGTGGTAAATCAGCACTTAAAATTGCTATTAACAATTTTAGTGGTGCCGGCACCGGGAATCGAACCCAGGTCACTCGCGTACTATGAAATTTAAAGCGAGCGCCTAGCCCCTGAGCTACCACGGCTCATATAGTTTATATTCTGGCACACAAATTCAAATAAGAATCAGGGGAAGTCAGACGAAGTCCCTAATTTGGCATGAATTAAAAACATTACATATTATAAAAAATAATTGAAAACAAGGTTTTTCGTAATGTATTTGAAAAGCAAACAAAGGCGAACAGACAGCAAAAGGGACAAATAATGAGAAAATAGAGAGTTGCTTTGTCAGCCTCAGGCTTAAAAACTATGCAATGCGAAGAGAAATATTCACTGAAACAAAGGATTATTCCATCTACATATGCGTATATAGATAGAGAAAAACTGATCACAGGATTTTGTCAGTTTTTATTAATTGCGTAGTATACGCACCGAAAAACTCAATAGAACTGAAAAGTAAACTAATAATAGACGAAATTAAATACAAATTTCAAAGAAAACGCTGATTATTTATTTTAATTACGATAACAGCTGAGTAGCTGTTACCGTAACTACACCGATACCGACTACAACGCCAAACAGAATTCCGTCACGAGTGTGACGGAATTCTGTTTGGCGTTGTAGTCGTTTCAGACGATTACTCTAACAAAAAAAAATCGACGCTAATTTGCATATTGAATCAATCTTTAGAAATCTGTAGAATTTGGCATCTTTAATATTTATTTATTTCAAATCTACCTAATGAATTTGACTCTTGACTTTACTTTTACTGGTGGTAGGGCCGACATTATAGGCATTCCGAAGCCTAACAAGCCTAGGAGCATTCCGTCCAATTATCGCCCAATAAGTCTTCTCAACTCGATGGCTAAGATTTATGAGCGAATTATACTCAGTCGATTAAAAGACTATATACTAATAATATTCTTCCAGACGAGCAGTTCGGCTTTCGCCCTGAAAACTCGTGTACTCATCAAGTGCACCGCTTAACGGAACACATTTTAGAGAATTTAAACGACCACCCTAAGCCTGTAGGCACAGGGGCCTTATTTTTCGATGTCGCAAAGGCATTTGACAAAGTCTGGCACGACGGCTTGTATTACAAGTTGTATCACACTAAAGTGCCGGATAGACTCGTGAACATCATACGAGCCTTCTTGTCCAATCGCCTATTTCGCTTCCGGGTAAAGGGAACGCGCTCCTCAAGCCGCCCTCTCCGAGCAGGTGTCCCTCAAGGCTCCTGCTTCTCCCCACTCCTTTTCTCGCTATATACTAGCGATATTCCTAGAGACCCGAAAGTCAATCTTGTGCTTTTCGCAGATGATACGGCCCTGTACTATTCCGACAAGCACAAGGGCCGCATAACGATTCATCTCCAAGCCGCAGCCGATCGCCTAGGCGAATGGTTCCGCAAATGGAGAATAGAGGTAAACCCCGAGAAAAGTGTAGCGATATAATTCTCGAGGGGCACGCCAAAACCCGCTAGACGAATTCACACAATCGGCAACAATGAACTAGGCACGATCACCCTGTTCGGACGCTCTATTCCCTGGGAAAAGAGCGTCAAATACCTCGGGGTCACGTTAGACGCAGCGATGTCGTTCGCTGCACACATAAAAAACGTTCGAAATAGAGCGGCTTTTATCTCAAGTCGACTATATCCACTAACTTGCTCTTCAAGCAAAATGTGCTTAAGACACAAACTTCGCCTCTATAAGACTTGCATAAGACCCGTAATGGCCTATGCTTGCGTCGCTTTCGCACACGCGACGGGCAATCAATTAAAGAAGTTACAGAGCGTTCAAAATCGATTCTTGCGAACTGCCACCGGAGCCGGTTGGTACCAACGCAACGTAGATCTTCACAGCGACTGTGAAATGCCCTTAATCTCTGAACACTTCAGAGCATTATCACGGTGGTTTTTCGAAAAAGCCGCGGTTCATCCAAACCCACTGGTGGTTAAAGCAGCAAATTACCGACCAGATAGAAACGCGACCGAACGCAAACGTCGCCCGCGAAACGTGCTAGACGACACGGATGTCTCAGCACTCCCTGACCACGATACGGTCAGTCACGATCCAGGCTACACTGTACACACAGTTAATAGCTTTAATATAACACGCACCACGACGCGCGACCGCCGTAGAGAGCGGCGCGCAGCAATCGACAATCACACCGCGTACACACGATACACCCGTGTTCCAGGGCGGTTCTCACCGCCTAGAGTTACCGACACACAAGTCGACAGTCCGAATGGAGGCCCGCAACCTCCCTCGGACGGTCATTAGACGACTTAAAATCGTATTGAGATATTCTAAATCGCGCAAGCACGCAGCGAACGCGATACAGTCCGAATTTCGAGGTTTTTGTAGGAGTCTATTTATTTATTTATGTTTGGGTCAAACCAAACCTGGCACGCCCATAGGCACAGGATCCGATGAAGCTGTAAAAGCCAAAAAAGGCTAACAGCAATTACATCACCGAAATTATATATACTGGTGGTAGGACATTCTAGGTAAGAACCAGCAAACATGATTGTGTTTCGGACTGAAGAGCACACTTCGGAGTGAGGAGCGCAGTGTGTTGCCACACAGAAATGTGGCAGATGTTGCATTTACCATCAGGTGAACAAAATTAAACGCGATAGATTCCGTAAATTTTTTTTTTATGTGTTATTTTCGCGTAAGTTCTTAATATAATGGATATCCGCAAAGTAACGCCTGATTCTATTACCTACTCGTATGTTAAGGCTGTGTGAAGATGTTATCATCAATTGTTATCACTAATTGTGAACTAATGTTGTCGCTGATATTTCTTCACTGCTGAAGCGAGTGTCGGTTATTCATGTGATACGCGGCGTTAGTCATGGCCTTCGAACTCAAAATCTGCTTTTCATACTGTATTAAAAGGAAAAATAGAAGTATAATTTTGTTTTAGGGCCGAGAGGATTGTTAACTACTGAACATACATAACATACATACATAAGACTCATTTGTAGCTTTTAATACACAAATATTCACTTAAAACAGATGAGCGTTGGTGTCAATCCCAAGAGCGACTCACTACGCACTTGACCTTACGGCGCCTGGTGTAGCTCATGTGACAATGTTGGTAGACTAGGATGCAGTGTCAGAGACGGGAACAATTACAACACAACTAGACTCGAAAAATGTGTCTAACAATTTGTTTTTGCACTTATGTTAGCTCCGGCTACGATTCCAACACAGGATCCGCGGCGCAGTAGTAGATATCAACAAGTCGAGTGGGCCTGATGGCGCCTATTGTGCTGAGGATGTGTGCTCCAAAGTTGGCACCGGTTTTAACGCGTCTTTTCCGGTACTCCTACTATCTAGGCGTTGTCCCGAAGTCATGGAAGACAGCTTTGGTGCACCCGATCCCTAAAAAAGGCGACCGCTCAGATCCGTCCAACTACAGGCCGATTGTCATCACCTCATTGCTATCCAAAATTATGGAATCCATTATGAACTGCCAGCTCTTGAGGTACTTAGAGGAGCACCAGCTGATTAGCGACCGCCAGTACGTTTTCCGTCGGGGTCGCTCGGCTGGTGTTCTTCTAGTGTACCTCACTCATCGATGGGCGGAGGCAGTCGAGAGTAAGGAGAAGGCCCTGGCAGTTAGTTTGGACATAGCGAAGGCCTTTGATCGGGTCTGGCACAAAGCGCTTCTTTCGAAGCTGCCGTCTTACGGGCTTCCCGAGAATTTTGTAATTGGGTCACCAGTTTTCTCGCAGACCGGAGCATAAAGGTCGTAGTTGACGGTGCATGCTCGGACTCTAAGTCTGTGAATGCTGGTGTACCACAAGGCTGTGTGCTATCACCAACCCTGTTTCTTCTGCATATCAATGATATGTTGCAAATTAGTAACATTCATTGCTATGCAGATGACAGCACTGGTGATGCCGTATACACCGGCCGTGCTAATATTTCTCGGGAACACGTTGACGAGTACCGGAACAAACTTGTGTCTGAAGTCGAGTTTTTGTTAGACAAAATCTCGAATTGGTGCCGACTAAATCTAGTCCAGTTCAACCCCAAGAAGACACAGGTTTGCGCATTTACCGCTAAAAAGAAACCTTTCGTCGTATCACCTAATTTTGAGAGCACTCCCCTCGTTGCCTCTGCCAGTATCGGTATTCTTGGCGTCGACATATCGAGTGACGTTCAGTTTCGCGGTCACCTGAAAGGGAAGGCCAAATTGGCTTCCAAAAAGCTTGGTGTCCTCAGTAGAGCGCGACAGTACTTCATGCCGGCCCAAAGCTTGCAACTTTATAAGGCGCAGGTTCGGCCGCACATGGAGTACTGTGCTCATCTCGCGGCGGGGGCGCCCCAGTGTCAGCTACTTCCATTTGACCGCATTCAACGGACAGCGGCTCGAATCATCGACGATCATGTTCTATCTGATCGGCTTGATCCTCTGGCTTTGCGAAGAGATGTTGCATCTCTTTGCATTTTTTATAAGATCTACCATGGGGAGTGTTCCGAAGAATTGTTCGGATTAATTCCAGCCGCTGATTTTAACTATCGCACATTGCGGCACAGCGCAAAATTCCATCGTCACCACCTTGATGGTTGGCATTCCAGCACCGTGCGTTTTTCGCGCAATTTTCTGCCCCGCACAAGCACTTTATGGAATCTGCTACCGCCAGCGGTTTTTCCGGACCGATACGACTTAGGGACCTTCAAGAAAAGAGCCTATTCCTTTCTCAAATGCTGGCAACGCATCTGCTATTCCTCTGATATTGTAGATGTTCATGGGCGGCGGTGATCACTTACCAACAGGTGAGCCGCTTGCTCGTTTGCCCCCACTTACATAAAAAAAAGTAGTCGAGTACCAACGCGCAGGAAATACAAATGAGTATGTTTGGTAGGAACCTAGATATTGGCTATAGTCTATGAATGGCCGAAGAAGTGCAACGCGCTCACGAAATACGAGCGTAAAGTAACAGTTCTTGGTACTGCGTCTTATATAGAGAGAAAAACCGTGTGGTAGCGGCTTAAATAGACTCTAACACCCTATCTCATCCCGTGGGTGTCGTAAAAGTCGACAGAGGGAAAATAAAAACCAGGAGGTGGGCAGCAGCATCATCCTGGAATATCTTAATAAATAAATTGCGGTTCCCAACCCGCCTGCCAAGCGTGGCAACTATGGCAAAATCCCTCCAAAATGAGAGCTACTAACTTTTGTGGCAATCTATATGGGAGTCCTGTATTCAGCAGTGGACTAGTGATAGGCTGAGATGATGATGATGATGATGGTGAAGGTATTCTACCTTAGCACTCAAGCATGACCTGCATCTTGATTCTTTATTGAGGATGGATGCAGTCAAGTATTTTTACGAAATGGTTATATTATTCTCTTAGTCGATACTTACGACAGCAACGACAATTATTTTCATTGTTTTTATCTCTTTTTACCAGGAATAATTGTTTTTAATTCTATTTATCTATATGTATTTTGTTTGTCCCTAGTCTAATCTTACAAACAATCAAACAAGACAATACATGTGCGTGGTAAAGCCACGTTTCAATTAGATATTAGCTGAAGCAAAGGAATGGGTCAACTCGTCCGGAGAAGTATCACTCTCTCGCAAACTCATTAAGTAGCACCATAACGCTGATTTGATTCGAATCGCGAATGAAGGGACCCAATACTGACAGCGAAACATCCCATTGTCTTTACTGAAATAAATAATAGAAAAAACATGTATCAGTTTCGTAAATCTTTTCCATATCCGTTTTTTTTCTTTGTTTATATTATTCTGAATACAATTTCATCAAACTGTAATATATTTATTTAAGAAAGGTACACCAACAGTATACACACTAGAGTAGATATTCGAAATCGCGAAAGCAGGCAGCGAACGCGACACGGTTTGAATTTCGAGATTTTGTAGGAGTTTATTTATTTATTTATGTTTGGGTCAAACCAAACCTGGCACGCCGGCCCCTGGCCCGCGAAGCACAGTATCCGATGAAGATGTAAAAGCCAAGAAGGCTAACAGCAATTACATCA
Source organism: Luehdorfia chinensis (assembly GCA_019845155.1). Classification (NCBI taxonomy): domain Eukaryota; kingdom Metazoa; phylum Arthropoda; class Insecta; order Lepidoptera; family Papilionidae; genus Luehdorfia; species Luehdorfia chinensis. The sequence continues at coordinate 851,865 of JAHVAK010000022.1, forward strand.
CCGAAAATATACACACTAGAGCATATAATAATGTTGTTTACGTGTTTGCTTATGCGTTAACCTTAACTTATAGCCTGTATGTAAATGATTAAGTAGTAACATCCAACTACAGGTGAAATGTTGGTATCGGCAGTTAAGTAATAATAATAAATTAATAGTATATATATGTTATCGAAGATTAGAAAGTAATTGAATAATTTATCCTGTTTAAAAGTATAAATAATACTTCTATAATAGATTTTGAGCATAAAAAGTTCGCCATTTCACACTGCAGTAGACGATTAGATTTATTATTAGTACGTAGGATGGATTTATCAAACAAATTGTTTTCAGAATGACAAGGAGTAAAGTAAGCATTTCGCGCGATATATGAAAGAATTTGGACATTTTCAAGAACGTAGAACCAAAGTGAGAGTTCATAACTATCTAAGGTTTTGCAAAACTATAGCACCTACCAGCATCATTACTGCTGCTAAGCTAGTGCGGAAGTTAAGCAAAATCTACGTAAATAGACGATACGGGCAAATCGTTCACCTAATGTGGAACGTTAAATCAAATGTAAAACGTTAGCTCAAAATCACCCGGAACATTTCTGTGTGGCACCACACTGCAGTCGGCACCCTGACATATCTGTATGATCTCAAGTCTCATATGCCCAGTAATTACAATAAGCTATAAGCGTCCTTCGAACCGAAACAAGGTAATGTCTGTACACTACTGTTTGACAGAAGAATAATCAATGTTTCAACATTATGCCGTTTCCTTAAGAACGTGTCATGATATTTTCTCATTCGGGGCCTATTCTGCAGTTTCTTCTTAGCAAATGTCTTTAGGTATTCACTTATTTTTACCTCAACGACATTCTTCGTCATTGTAACTAGCTAGCTTTGTGCAGGCAGTAGAGATATTCTTAAGTAAATGTTATTGACTTGAAATCTAAACTAAAAAAAAGTTTAAACAGAATAATCTGTATGCCGATGATTTGCAACTTTATATACAATCAGGCATTAATGATCTCTGAAGTAATATTTAAATTCTTAATAATAATCTTGAGGCCATAAGCGTTTGGTCACACAGATATGATGTCACAGTTATTCCGGACAATATTCAAAGTGATGGTTGTAGGTAATCCAAAGATGTTACCGTAGTCTATCTTCCTAATTAGGGAGATAGACTACGGTAACCTTTCTTCTATTTTTTTATAATGGTTCATTGATCCCATTCTGTAACATCGTAAAAAAATCTTGGTTTGCATATGGACCCTACATTGAATTGGGAAATTCAGGTTTCTGTGATCAGCCGTAAAGTTATTGCCACCCTGCGTTCCGTTTATCGACTCAAAAATTTCCCATTTGCCATTCAAAACAATTCTTCTTCAAGCTTCTGCTTGTTCAATAACTAATTCTACCCGTTATTGATTATGTGGATGTTACCCGGATCTATCTCAAAGTCTTCTGTTGGAGCGACTTTCAAACAATTGTATAAGATTTATTTTCGTTTTACGTAAGTTTGACCATGTTTCCTTTTACCGTTCTAAGCTTAAAAGGCTATTCGTCTAAGGCGTAGCTTCAGAATTGTATTTATTCTCTATTCTAAATTATTTCACTTCCCCATCTTATCTTCGGAACAATTTTAATATCTTTATTCTACTCATCATCATGTATAATGTTTTATTTAATATGTTTATTTGTGTATCAATTAAGATTTAGTAAGTTTTTTTCCTGCATAATTGTTCACACCTGCCATATGATTTTCTCACAGTCAGCCAGGGTTTTTTTTATAGGAGAGGGGGCAAACGAGCAAGTGGCTAACCTGATGGTAAGTGGTCACCACCGCCCATGAACAACCGCAATACCAGAGGAATCGCGGGTGCGTTGCCGGCCTTTGAGGAAGGAATAGGCTCTTTTCTTGAAGGTCCCTAAGTCGTATTGGTTCGGAAAAACCGCTGGCGGCAGCCGATTCCATAAAGTGGTCGTGCGTGGCAGAAAATTCCGCGAAAAACGCACTGTGGTGGAATGTCAACCATCCAGGGTGGTGACGATGGAATTTTGTGCTTCTGCCGCAAAATGCGATGGTGAAAACCAGCGGTTGGAATTATTCCGAATAATTCCTCGGAACTCGTGTATCAAGCCAATCGGAAAGAACCTGGTCGTCGACGATTCGAACCGCTCTTCGTTGAATATGATCAAAAGGAAGGAGCTGGCACTGGGGTGGCCCCGCCCAAAGACGAGAACAGTGCTCCATGTGAGGCCGAACCTGCGCCTTGTAAAGGTGCAAGCGGTGGACCGGCATGTAGTACTGTCCCGTTCTACTGAGCACGCCAAGCTTTTTAGAAGCCAATATGGCCTTCCCTTCCAAGTGACCGCGAAACTGAACGTCACTCGATATGTCTACGCCAAGGATTCCGATACTGGTTGAGGCAACAAGGGGAATTTCCAAAACGAGGTGATAAGACGAAGAGTTTCTTTTGAGCGGTAAACGCGCAAACCTGTATCTTATTTGGGATTCAACTGGACTAAATTTAGTCGGCTCCAGTCCGAGATTTTGTCTAACCATTGGTTGACTGGCAGAGAATGCCATAAGGCATTACGTCCACCCATTGGTACCATTAGTCTAAGGTGTTAAACAATACAGTATAAATTAGTAAAATGTATAAATAAATGTTATGCATTCCTATAGCAACGGAGAAAAAAAAATACTGTATAGTTTCTATTTAATTACATAGTCTATGTATGCCTAGATCTAATTGACAGACACGTTTCATAAAAAATATTTTTTCTTCAAATTCTTACTCTAAAGCAATAAATTAAAAATTATTTTAATTGTGAGTATAACCTATTACTAGTACAGCAGTCTACCATTTCTTTGTATGCTCCCTAATATACGAATGACTATGTTATTTTTTTGTTAAAAGGGTGAATACAAATGTAATAATTGTATGATGTCAATTACGCCTGAAAGGGGCGTCGCACTGGCGCCAAAAGCCTACCCGTTTCTGTATTTCCTTAGCATAAAAAATGCATTACTTCTGCTATAACTTATAATAAATATCAAATATACGTATTTAGTTAAATAAGAAAGTGTATCTTTATGTGTAATTAATTGTAAGTCAGTAGTCAGCATTACATTGCATAGTACAACAGTGACTTGATTTCAGTCCTCAGTTCCGGACTCTCGGAAAGTACAATAAAAAAATTCTACGCAGGGTCAGTTATTATGCCGTGAAGCAGTAGTATGCAAACATTATTGTGTTTCGATTTAAAGGGCACTGATACCCAGTGTGAAACCTGGGCATATGAGACTTAAGAACTGATGTCTTAGTGTGATTGGCGCGGTGTGATGCCACACAGACATGTTCTGGGTGACACAGCATTTGTTATAGGCAGTCGTTACACTCACCATCAGGTTAAAGTTTTGCCCGTTCCCGTCTCTTTATCCAATAAAAAGAAGTCTTGTAGTTGTATGCTTAGTTTTGATTAATTTTATTAATTATAAGATCCAAAGCCGGTGGTTGTATCCAACTATCGTCTCTACTGAAAAAAGGCTGTTTTATAATTTCAATGGTCTCGCGAATCATCCTTGGAGGAAGGGATTCAGTGTTATTTTTTTTAATAGTGGTTTTTGTAATTTGATGCAGTGGTTGGGATGATCCAGAACATGGTCACAGGATTGCAAACTTCCTAGAGCGACTATGCTTCACGTCAGCTATATGTTCTTATACGCGGATTTTTATTGATATTTTAGTTTACCTTTTTGTAAGAGATACCACATTCACAATCTAGCGTGTATACTCCTGCGTCTTGTAAAGAGATATTATCACTGATGTACGAATATGTTGCATTAGATTGGTTATAACAATGCAAAACCCTTCCTATTTAACATATGGCCGCAGCCAACATACTAGTAAGACGCATACGTTATTTGGTGGCTGATATGACGTTTGCTTGGTGACGCGTAATGTTAAAATACAAATAATGGGTAAACTGTGTTTTGAAAGAGTGCGATTCATGGTTTCAAACGCTCCATTATACAAAAAGCCCATTTTTGTAGGCAAGTTTCTTGTTTCTGTATTTATATTATTATAAATAATACAAAAACTGATTTAACATATCCAATAACTTACTTTAGGACCAGTGCTACCAGTAAAAACATCTATTTGATATTTCCGTGTCTTTGGGAGATTTGTTATCTGTGGCCATATGTTAAGTAGAAATACCTTTGCACGATTATTACCATTCTAGTGCAACATAAACATACATCAATGGTAATATATCTTTACAAGATGCCGGAGCATACAAACTAAATTGCAAATGCTTTCTCTTTTACAATAGGGCAAACTAAAAAATCAATAAAAATCGTAAATGCAGATCATGTTCCAGATCACCCCAACCGATACATCATAAATTAACCACAAAAAGAACTGACTCCTTCCACCGAAGATAAAATTAAAAAACATCCTTATTTCAGTAGCGACGATGATTGGGTACTACCACCGGCCTAGGATTCTATCATTAATAAAATTTAATGAAAAACCAAGCATACTACTGCTGGACTTCATGATACAGTAAGCTCATTCTGCGCGTAAATAAAAAAACATTAACTAAAACACTACGCCGTGTGGTAGCGGCATAAGAGAATCTACCACCCCATCTCATCCCGTGGGTGTCGTAAAATTCGACAGAGGGAAATGAAAACCAAGAAATGGGCAGCAGCGTCTTCCTGGAACATCAAAATAAACAAACTGCGGTTGCCAACCCGCCTGCCAAGCGTGGCAACTATGGCAAATCCCTCCAAAATGAGAGTTGCAACACAACGGCCCCTAGTCTCCGGCGGCCCCGCTAGTCCTGGCTACGGTAGCGGTCATGGTAACGGCGGGGCAGGGGGTGCGAAGAATCTCCGGAGGAGGAGATCTTGCTACCACCACCGACGACTGGACCTGGCAACATTAAACGCACGCACGCTGAGGACCGACGAGAAGATCTTGGAACTGGAAGAGGAGGTGAGCAAGTTACGTTGGGATATTATAGGATTATCTGAAGTCCGAAGACAGGGGGAGGACACGGTAATCCTTGAATCCGGTAACTTGTTCTACCACCGGGAGGGCGACCATCTGTCCCAAGGAGGTGTCGGATTTATCGTCCACAAGTCTCTCATTAACAACGTTGTCAAGATCGGGAGTGTGTCGACTAGGGTTGCGTACCTTATACTCAGAATAACCAAACGGTATTCGCTGAAGGTCATACAAGTATACGCACCTAACTCGGCACATCCTGATGATGAGGTGGAGGTAATGTATGAGGACATATCAAGAGCCATACATTCCTCCAAAACTCACTACACGGTGTTGATGGGAGACTTTAACGCGAAGCTGGGCATGAAAAAAGACGACGAGCTGGTAGTGGGGCAATTTGGAATAGGGCAACGGAACCAAAGGGGCCAACAGCTGGCCGACTTTATGGAGAAGGAGGGACTCTTTATGATGAACTCCTTCTTTCAAAAGCGGCCCCACAGAAAGTGGACCTGGATGAGCCCGGACGGTTCCACCAAAAATGAGATCGACTTCATCATGACGACCAAACGACAGCTGTTCAATGATGTCTCTGTGATCGCTAGGGTACAAACCGGCAGTGATCACCGAATGGTAAGCGGCACATTGAACCTGAACGTAAAGCTGGAGAGGTCGCGTCTGGTGAAGTCCACGCTCCGTCCATCTCGTGCCCTTATCCAAAACCCCGAAAGCTTCCAGCTCGAATTGCAAAATCGTTTTCAGTGGCTGGAAGATTGCGTTACAGTGGATGATATGAACGAGAGGCTCGTGGAAACTGTCCATACGGTGGGGGCAAAGTTTTGCAAGACCCACCGCACAAAAAAGATCCAGAAACTCTCCGACCACACTCTTAATCTCATGGAGGCTAGGCGAGAAATGAGGCTACAGTCCTCAACTGATGCGTCAGCATATCGACAACTGAACAGACAGATCTCCAAATGTATGCGGCGAGACCTTCGCAACTTCAATACAGCTCGTATTGAGGAAGCGATAGAGCGAAACCAAGGCTCCAAGGTTTTTGCCAGGGATCTGTCTGCTGGAAAGAGCCAATTGACTAAGTTGAGGACCGAAAGCGGTGGCGTCATTTCCGCTAGAGCAGAGATTTTGAGTGAGATCGAGAGATTTTATGGACAGCTGTACACATCGTCGTTGGAGTCACACACTAGTGTGAGTAACGACCCAAGAGCAAGTCTCGTCCGACACTATTCCGATGATATCCCGGACGTCAGTCTGAGCGAGATTAGTATGGCTCTCAAACAGCTTAAGAATGGCAAAACGCCGGGTGAGGATGGAATCACAGCAGAGCTTCTGAAAGCGGGTGGAAAACCGATACTAGTAGTCCTTCAGAAGCTCTTTAATTCCGTCATCCGGGGCGGCGCTACGCCGGAAGCGTGGAGTAGAAGCGTGGTTGTCCTGTTCTTCAAGAAGGGCGATAACGCCCTCTTGAAGAACTATAGACCGATATCGCTTCCTTAGAAGCGCGAAACAGCACGTAGACGCGGCTTACCGCGTCTACGTGCTGTTTTCGAGAGTCATAACGAATCGTCTCGCAAGCAGACTTGATGACTTCCAGCCGGATTCCGAAAAGGCTATAGTACCATAGACCACATACATACTCTTCGCCAGATTGTACAAAAGACCGAAGAGTACAATCTTCCGCTATGTCTTGCGTATGTGGACTATGAGAAAACCTTCGATTCCGTCGAAATTTGGGCGGTGCTAGAGTCGCTTCAGCGGTGCCGAATTGACTGTCGGTATATCGATGCGTTGCAGTGCTTGTATACCAATGCTACGATGGCTATCCGAGTACAGAACCAGAGTACGAAACCGATCCAATTGCAGAAAGGTGTAAGACAGGGTGATGTAATATCCCCGAAACTCTTCACCGCTGCATTGGAAAATGTTTTCAAGCTACTGGACTGGAAAGGATACGGTATCAACATCAATGGCGAATACATCACTCACCTTCGATTTGCCGACGACATAGTCATAATGGCAGAATCGCTGGAGCACCTTCGCGCTATGCTCAATGACCTCAATAGTGTCTCCCAACGGGTAGGTCTTAAGATGAACATGGACAAGACGAAGATCATGTCTAACGTCCATGTCACACCTATACCGGTTATTGTAGGGAACACTACCATCGAATTTGTTGACGAATATGTATATCTAGGACAGATTGTCCGACTAGGTAGGTCCAACTTCGACCAAGAGGTCAATCGACGGATCCAACTCGGCTGGGCAGCGTTCGGGAAATTGCGTCTCATCTTTTTGTCGAGTATACCGCAATCCCTCAAAACAAAAACCAGTGCGTGTTGCCAGTGATGACATATGGAACCGAGACGTGGTCCTTCACTGCAGGCCGCATGATGAAGCTCAGAATCGCTCAGCGAGCTATAGAAAGGGCTATGCTCGGAGTTTCTCTGCGAGATAAAATCCGTAACGATGTTATCCGCAGCAGAACTAGAGTAACCGACATAGCCCTAAGGATTAGCAAGCTGAAGTGGCAATGGGCCGGCCATATAGCTCGGAGAACCGATAACCGTTGGGGAAGAAAGGTTCTCGAGTGGCAACCTCGTACCGGCAAACGCAGTGTAGGGCGACCCCCCACTAGATGGAGCGACGACCTACACGGTTTTGCAGGAAGTCGATGGATGCAGGTGGCTCAGGACCGTGTTTTGTGGCAATCTATGGGGGAGGCCTATGTTCAACAGTGGACTATGGTAGGCTGAAATGATGATGATGATGATGATGATAACTAAAACATACATTCTTATATTTCCCAATCACTAATTACCTTCTTTTCTTTTATTAACCAGAATTAAAATACAATTTATGTAGACATTATCTAGTTTACATTTTCATTGGGTAAGCGGAAAAACTTGATAAAGCGGGTCGCAGGTTTATCTTTTTCCGTCATCAGAAGTCTGTCGCAGAGTGCTGAACCCTTTTCCTTTGACAAAACAAACTAAGAAAGATAAAATGTTCCTTAACGGACATTAAAGAGCTGTAGCCTTGAAAGAAAGCCATAAAAAGGCAGAGTTTCGCGGCCCACCGGGACCCAAAGCCTCTCCGATTCTACCCGCTGAGCCAAATTAAAACGTAGACTTGAAAAATTTAGATATACCATTACCGAATGTTTTTAACTGATACAAAAAGAAATGATTTTTTTATTCTTTGTCGAATATGTATAAATGGGGTGTTTCGTATTTTTAACCGATGATTTCATATCTACTAATAGAAAATGTAGAATTGAGTAATTTAAAAAGTGACTTGAATAGAAAGTATTAACCGAATGCTTGCAATTAAGATTCAATAACTTAAATTCAATATTTTCTTATTATTTTTATAAATGATCGTGTACTAAATTTGAAGTCACATTGTTGTTTGTATGCTGATTACTTAAAAATATTTCGCAGCATTGTGAATGCAAATTATTACAAAAAGATTTGGATTTGATTAGTGCTTGGTGTAACCATAATCGCATGTTCCTAAATGTTAACAAATGTTTTGCAATAAATGTGATTAAATAACATTAATTTCAATTATTTTGTACTGAAGGATCATTCTGACAGACCAGACCTACTTCAAATATTGAATAAATATTAATTATATTATTTATGTACGGAAACAGTCATGAACTGATGAACTATTTCCTGTATCAAGTTACATGTCCAGGTATACGATCTTCATGCAGCCAAACTTCAAAATGTTGATCGACAGTAAAATGATAGCTCGACTATTGGAGACTAAACGAATAGTACAATTTTGGTGTTGAATTGAATTTCCCAATCACTGTACTTCCTGCATAATAAAAACAAAATATACACAGAATTACAATGTGGAATAAAAACACTACCGCCACTTTTCGAGTTGACGCCAAAGTACAATATTAATTATATTACGGATACCTCGCATTATACAACTTTATTGGACAAAGAAAAATTATTTACAACACGTTGTCGCATTCTGACTTCAGAATATTTTATCTAAGAATATGCATAAGCATGCCGTATCCAATTATTTGTAGCTCTATGCAACCGTACTGATATCAGTTCTACCAGTGCCCTCTTCGGAAGGTAGTTACACAATTCAGAGCGTGAAATTTTATCTAGAGAATTAATCTTCAAAAGTAACAGTTTACCCTTTTGTTTTTGTAAGTGTCGCTGCAGTAAATTTTATTTCGCATTCCCGAATCGAAAGCAGATAATTTCGAACATCAGTGACTGATGCCTTAGATATCATTTATAATCTACAGAAACTTGTTTCTAAATAAATCTTCTTGAAAAGAATAAAATAAAAGCAAATAATCATCATCATCGTCATTATTTCAGCCTATCATTAGTGTGGTGGCGGCTTAAGAATATCTACCACCCCATCTCATCACGTGGGTGTCGTAAAAGTCGTTAAAGGAAGGATAAAAACCAGGAGATGGGCAGCAACATCTTCCTGTAACATTTAATTAAATAAACTGCGGTTGCCAACACACCTGCCAAGCGTGGCAAGTATGGCAAAATCCTCCCAAATGAGAGACACAAACTTACCTGTTTTGTGTCAATTATAGGGGAGGCCTATATTCAGCAGTAAAGGCTTTTTTTTTATTTGATGTCACAATTTCAATAAAAGAAACATCGGATTTTCATATGTTAGTCGGCTTGCAAGGTAATTCGTTTCCTTGTCTTTATCGATTATTGATAATGATTTTAATTTCTAAAGGTGTTTAGAATTTTATTCGGACATGTTTTAGCAGTTTTTTTTAACGAATAAGTGACGAGACGAGCAAATCGTTGACCTGAAGGTAAGTACAACGTCTGCCCATAACAAATGCTAGGCCTTTCAGAAAATTTCTGGGTGCACCACATTGAACTAGTCACCTAGAGACACCAGTTCTTAAGTCTCATATGCCCAGTAAAAACTAGATATCAGTGCCCTTCAGATCTCAACACAGAAATGATTGTACACGTTTGCTTGACGGTAGGCTAACTGGCACTGCTGCGATACTTACCTAGACGGATTCCTGCATAGGAGTCCTATCTTATCCTTTTTATCCTATGAGTAAAACCACCACTTGTTTAATAAAAAACCAATATCGAAACGAAATAATGGGCCGAAATTATTAACTTCGATTCATTTAATCGGTGAATTAATAAATAACGGTTAGAGTTGGCGAAATTAAACTCATTATCTCGGCGACAACCGCAACAGTGCCTCGGCAGCACCAGCCACAAGCTTTTTGTAATTTCAGTGACAAATGAACAGCGCGGACTGAGTGGGCTTGGGGAGATGAGGGCGCCGAGTGCTCGGATTCCGGGAGAGTTGAATTTCAAACATAGATGACGCAACGGAGACTCACATGTTATTTAAAGACATTTAATTAAACCTAGCTTTCAAGTGCCAATCAAAAAATATTTTATTTCATTACGACCCGCGCCGGCTTCGTTCGGGTGCAGTTTACTAATGAAGAAAATGAAAAGTGCGCTTCGCAAAAAATATTGAATACTGAAAACATGTAACAGCAGAACTGTCATACTGAAAGTCACTCATTTTCATTAAAATCTTAATTAAAAATTGTACGTAATATCGTTCTAAAATATAAAAGTCGTTTTTGCATACTTTTTCTTTGCTCTCTGTAACAGGTGGCATAAAATATTTTTATAAAATAAATTTAATGTAAAATTGTAAAATATATATACAATATTTTGTGTCAATAATATTCACAATTGTAATCTTAATTTTACAGAAATATGGGTTGTACATAAATGTCATGCACATTCTACCGTAAAGGTATGAAACATTACATATTTATTTTTTTATTTTTTCGCTTCATGCAACGCACGCAACTTTCTGAACGATGATAAGCAGTCGACAATCACACCGCGTACACACGATACACCCGTGTTCCAGGGCGGTTCTCACCGCCCAGAGTTACCGACACACAAGTCGACAGTCCGAATAGAGGCCCGCAGCCTCCCTCGGACGGTCATTAGACGACTTAAAATCGTATTTAAATATTCTAAATCGCGCAAGCACGCAGCGAACGCGATACAGTCCGAATTTCGAGGTTTTTGTAGGAGTTTATTTATTTATTTATGTTTGGGTCAAACCAAACCTGGCACGCGGGCCCCTGGCCCGTGAGCACAGTATCCGATGAAGCTGTAAAAGCCAAAAAAGGCTAACAGCAATTACATCACCGAAATTATATATAACGATGAAAAGGTGCATGACTAAATCATCAAGCTCGATCTGTTCTTCTGTGGTATAGTTCTGATAGTGACTAATTATATACATTCATTTTATTTCGAGTTTTAAATAAAATAAATATGATTTTATTACGCGTCTTAGCCCAAATAATAAATCGGCATTTCTTTAAAAAAAATGACTTTAAATGATGGCGACGTAAAAGAATCTGCCATTCCATCTTTCCACGTGCCTATTAATGTAAAAAAATGGTGAAATAGTCATCTAAAATGTACCAGATGCCAATATGTGTATTTTAGGAATCGCGGACCTAAAATACATATATTGGCAAATGGCGATTACAAAAAATAATCTTGATGGTGTGATTCCTATGCAGAAATCCTTTTAGGTAGGTCGCAGTAGTGCCAATTATTCTAACGTAAAGCAGTAGTGTACAAACGTTACTTTCTTTCGATCTGAAGGACACTGTTAGCTAGTGTTATTACTGAGCTTATGAACTTAAAGGGAAACAAGCGCAGTGTTGTACCATATAGAATTTTTTTCGGGTGACACAGCATTTATTATGGGCACTTACCATCAGGGGAACGATTTGCAGATCTCGTCATTTTCTACCATAAAATAGCACCCCGATGTTTTTGTTCAGCAGGGCAATGTTTTAATCCTATTGATGATGATAAAACGTCGTAGCAGACTTAGCAATCATATTAATTAAATTAGTAAACTGAATTATAATTAGAAGTAGCAGTTCATCTACGCACCAATAATGAATCTATGGACGTTGACAAATGCCTCCGAATCGGAAAAGAAAATAAATCAACCAAAGAATAAATCTCTGGATTTCAGGCGACCTAATTAATTACCGAATTCATTCCGGGGAAATTGAGCTTCTTTCTTAAAACCGACAACTGGCTAAAAATTAATGAGTCTAATAAAACTCGTGCCTCACCGTTGTATTCATTAATCTTTGACAATAATTGTGAGCGTCGGAGCGCGATTCCGTACTTTACGCGGAGTTGAGTTAATGCTCTCTTACTGTGGCCTATTCATTTGGAATATAACATCGTGTTTCAACTGCAAAGTTATAACTCTCGCACGTAATAAATAACTGCATGATTTCACGTGCAATCCCTAATCCGATTTATTACGTTAGTACATGTTCAGTGAATGTACAGGACCGATTAACGTCCGGATGAAGTATTTTGAGCAATTCCCGACATCTCTAATCAGTTTTGGTTACTCAGTTTTATGACTTGGGCTCGTTCCCCGGTACCGGCATTTCTAAAATTGTAAGTTGTAATACTAAATGCTGATTTATTACATGCTCGGCAGTGAAAATAAACCTGCTGAAAACCTCTCTGCTCCTTTCTTATTCCTTTATATTTTAATTACCTCAGTTTTCAACACAAGTGGATTTCTACAAGAAGTTGCTATCTGAAGTGATAAGACCGCCTGCTGTATTTATTATAACACACATTTTATTTTCTTGTTTTTTTAGATGTATTTGATGTGCAATATAAATTTAATGTAAAAAAAATACTTCGATAATACGTGAATTTTGCCAATAGGGAGGACTAGGGAAGACTTCCATTTCCAAACCCCCTCAAAAATAAGCGATGAGAGGGGCATAAACCAGCATTGTGATATTTTTAGACATATATGTTATGGCACTTATCTTTAGCAGTTCCTTTTCCCATAAAAAAAATACATATGGTGGCGGCGTAAGAGAATCTAACTCCCCATCTCTGCCGTTGGTGTCGTAAAAGTTGAGATAGGGAAAATTAAAACCAGAATGTGGGCAGCAGCATCTTCCTGCAACATCTGAATAAATAAACTGCGGTTGCCAATCCAACTGTCAAGCGTGAAAACTACACCAATACGGAGAGCTTTTGCGGCAATCTATTGGGAGGTCTATGTTTAGCAGTGGACAAAAGAAAATTGGCATAGTTGCCACGGATAGCAGATAGATTGATTCGCTATACTTAATTACCTTAGTATAAAAAACTAAGCATTTTTATAAAAAAAAATATATTCCTCGTTTTGTGGCATACAAACTCGTTGTACAGTGATTCTCTTCAGGTCTATATCGACTACTGGATACTTAACTGGTTTGCAACTAGAAAACGTCATCGTCTACGCCGTGCCCTGTATGATAAGTCGCACATAATGATAAGATATGAGGAACTTTGTGCTTTGAACAAGTATTGCCTTCAGTTGGAGCTTCAAGTGGACAGTCGAGCCGAGTCAGCCTGTCATTAACATATACAAAATATACAAATATTTTTGAACTAGCTGTACTAAACCACAACGAGCATTAAATCATCGTAAACACAAAACCTTCACCAAGTACCAATTCATATTTCAGCGCTAAACACACTCGCTCCCACTAACGCAACGCAAGCACTTACCATAAAAACGGGATGTAACATCGTCCCTACGTATTCAGATCACACGTTTACATCTCGCCACTTTTACGAAATCAAAGTAAAGCACAGAGCAAACACTCGTTGAAAATGCGATGTAAATAATAAAAAGGTACCGCCTATAGCACCTGAGAGGTTTCTGTGCGAGCCGTGAGGCTGTCATTCTCGCTATTGTAGCGAACCATTTTCCCCTTACGCGGTTTATTTCAGATTCAATATGCACTAGAGACGAATGATGGGGGTGAGCCAAGAAATATAATATGTGCGACGTTGACATTCTACGGTGCGACTGCTCCAAAGATTGGTTTGAATAAATTTTATTGTTTTATTACTACATACGTGGTCTCTTTTACCTATATGCTTATTATGTATTCGTGGCTACATCATTATATTATTTAGTTTATTTTTTTAAATGATATGCTTGATATAACGTTGATATATAATATATGGGAGACATACTTTATATATATGATATAATGATACTTTGGGCTCGATAAGAGGAAAAATCATTGTCTAATTTTTCCTTAACGTTTTCGTGTAACGTTTCTGTTATTCTTTATTAATACTATGCTATATGCTAATTAATAATTGTTTATAAAGTAGATTCAGATTGCATCGGGCTGGTTTACAGCAACTCCACGTCTAATGCGCGTAATTGTTTATGTACTGAGCAATTATTTTACAGTGAGTAATATTATTGTAAATATTTGTATTAATTGAATTTCTAATAAATCTGGGGAATACTGCAATGCCGTCAGACAACAAACACGGCACGTTTGTAACATCCTTTTCTCGAAACAACTCGCGGCACTTTTTTACCATCTTTATCTTCGTTGTGGGTAATTTGATTGTTTACGTACTAAGGTTCCGGCGCGTGTACTGAGTTGCTCAGAGGTCTTTTTTTTTAGAACAAATGGCTAAAAATTATGTTTAGTGGTCACTATGGTTTCAAAACTACTACAACCATAAATAATCTAGCTAGTGTAAATACAGGGCATATGATATTTAAGAAACAATATCTCATGCTGACGAGCGCAGTGCAGGTGCCCAGGCACAGACTTTTACAGTGCAAAGTTCTGCGTAACACCGCAATGGTCACATGACAGGCTTTGCACTTACTATCTAGTGAGGGACTCACGGCCCCTGAAAAAGTAAAAAAATCAAGGGGTATCTACGTGAGTTGTCACCCCCAAAGACAAAGATTGAATATCTCTTTGCCAGTTATCGGGTATTATTTTAATAGAAGTATGTAAGTGGACAAGACGATGAAGTGACTCCGACATCGGTTCTTAAGTCTCGTTACGACTTACATTCCTAGTTTTCATCGTGTTCCTTACGAGACGCGGCAGCATTGTGTTACTGTTCTAGGCTCTTCATCTACGAGAGCGTGAACCTTCTCCGTTCAAGCAGACTTGTTCATGTCCTACAACTCGCACGTCATTTAGGTATACATAGTTGCAATGTGGCTCTACAGCATCTAAAACGTCAGTGTACAGGATACAAAATGAATTAAAAAAAATTCAAATTAAAGTGCTACTAAAATCCGTCTAAAATTTTTATAATAAATGCTAAAAACCTAAAAGTAGGACGAGTCCATTTGAAAACAAAAGTCGAGATTCTTCAAGAGTTTTGCTATATTTCATCTTTAATGTGGAATGCTCGTTGAGAGTTGCAAAGTTGAAACATTTTTCGTAAAGGTCTCTGTGGAATCCCCAAAAATGATATTTCAATTTTTAAAGAATTTTATAATAAAATAAATTGTAAGTATAATATATTTTTTATATGTTTTTGAAATGCGTATGTACATTCTAAAAATCTTAAAATGTAAACCGCAATCATACAAAAATAAAACTGATCTCGAAATATTAAGTAGCGTTACCATAGAAACAGAGACGAAATCGATGACTGTACTGTAATCAGCATTTCTATTTCGTCTGAACGCACGATACTATAGCTTCGTCTAATTTTGGTCTACTCCCACGAGATGATATAGATATGTTTTGTCTACCGATCGACTGATCTACTACATATATCAGAGAGCTGTACGCGTGGCTTCTGCAGGCAGCATACCTGTTTTCCGAGTCGAATTTGCTGTTTTTAAATATTCAGTTTATTACCTGTCCCACAGCTGAGCACAGCCCTCCTTTTATCACATCGACTCAGTAATTTTATAAATATCTCAATTGAGATATTTCCATAATTATAAGAAAGTTTTCGCTACAATTTTACTATAAATAACACGGATACGAACATTTGTATAACAAAAAATCATTTGTTTTTTATGTTGGCGTTAATGTTTTTTTTTAATTTACTAATTTAATTTTTTATATAGGTACCACCCCAGGGCCAGTGTATCCTGCACAGTTGAAACATAGAGTTCATAGCGAAATTTCTTAGGTTAAATAGGTAATAGAAAGGCGCTACTGGCGTTGAATACGTTATTATTCTCTGTCTCATCTATATGCCACTAGTGCAAATAAAAGTTTTTGTCTAACAAGGTCGAGCAGACTATACACTGGTTGTAGGAATCCTAGAAATTTCTAGGTAGACACCAGGGCAGTATTCTGCCGTGAGGCAGTAGTGTGCAAACATTACCGTTTTCGGTTGAAGGGCACTTTGCTAGTTCGTAACACTGGTTTATCCATATAGACATAAATTACGTTTGATGGGCACATGGGGTTACAAAATTTTCTGCGTGTATTCCTGTTAACCACTCCAACTAAGCTTGCGCTAGGAGATGGTTCACATCAATAGTCGAATGTAGAACTCAAGATTCAATTACTGGCCTCTCAGTTTTAGGGATAAACGCGTCTACATCTAGTTGAAGATGTAACTGTGTTTGGGCCATAAAGTAAACCATTTTCAAGACTTTGCCATCATTCCACCGTCTCCACTTTGCCATTGAATGACAGCATGCACATTTGGATTTTATCCTAACATGGTTGACTTGGCCGAGTGTATAAAGCGTTTTACGTTTTCGTTTCTAGTGAGCACAGCGAGAGAGTGGAAGTCTTTACCAGAGATGGTCTTCCCAGACCAGTGTAATCAAGGGTCTTTTTCAGGCAAGAGTATTTATTCAAAGTACTCGTATCTTCTAGACTAGTGGGCCTACTATCTTGGATCTTTTAACCACTTTACACCGAGTGGAATCCTAGACAAACGTTAGTCTATATACATAAAAAAGCTTGCTGTATAAAAAGTCTTGTACAAATCACTTAATCCGATGCTGTATTTATTAAAGAACAGAATAACATAACTTTTCCATTACACTGTCTGCGAACTCCGGCTAGACTGGAACAATTTGTGCACTCGTAGACTTAAGTTTTTTTAGGAGATAACTTCTTGTGCCGTGCCATTGTTAGTCTACACTTTGCTACGGAGCAGGAACTCGTTGAAAAATTAATAAAATAACCTAACCATTTTAGAGTTTGAAGAGTCGAGTTATTTTTAATAATAATTGTAGGATTTTCAATAGGTACCAATAATACTACTGGGTATTCGTGGAGTGTCATAGCGGCGTTAGAGAATGGGTGCGGTAAAAGTCAACTAGAGTAAATGCCAGAAAAATCTAACGACTGTCGATCGATGGCGGAGTAACCACCACAATTATACCAAAATTAGTAATGAACTGCTACGAAGCTGCAATGTTTTCTTTTATTGAATAAAGTGACGGGACGGGCAAAACGTTCACCTGATAGTAATTGCAACGTCTGCCCATAACAAATGCTGTGTCGCCCAAAAAAAATTTGTGTGGCACTACACTGCGCTCAGTACCCTTCAGACCAAAACAGTAATGTTTGCACTCTACTGTTTAACGAGACAATAACTGGCATTGCTGTGGTACTTATCTACAGGAATCCTATCACCAATAAAAGTGCAATTAAAGTCTACTTAAAGAAATGTTAGAATATCCTCGCGACCTTTGCTATGTAATGGAATATAATTTCCACACGATTGCTTCACAGCAGAATAACAGGACTCTGCGGTGGTACTTATCTAGACGGATAGAAATCTTACTACCAGTAAAGTACCACCACTCTGGCACCACGAGGGTTAATTCGCCTACCAAGCGTGGTAATTATGGCAAATCGTTCTCATTTGGGAGAGGTCCTATCATCAGTACCGCCTAGCATTCCATCACTAAGCACTTTGCTAGAAAATTTTGTGAAACGCACTTTGTGGAAATTGCTGCCGCCAGCGACTTTTCCGGGCCGATAAGACTTACAGATCTTCAAGAAAAGAGTCTACTCCTTTCTCAAAGGCGGGAACCGCACCCGGGATCTCTCTGGTATTGCAGATGTTCATGGGCGGCAGTGATCATTTATAATCAGGTGAAATCAGGTACTTCTATAAAAAAAATTAAAAACGGTCATTATAATAATAAAGAATACGTGGATGATGATAACCTCTGGGTAGGAGGTATTCGTTGCCAAACTATTTCTACATCTTTATAATACTACTGTCATTGTACATAATTTTTAAAATAACTGAAAAGAAAAAAAATGCCCGCTGGGGACCAAAACAAGAAATTGCGGGTTCTACCCAGGTCACAGGCATTTTTTGCTAACCAGTGTAGCTTAAATAAATGACGTGCAATAATTATTATGGAATAAGCGCCGTCCAAACTTCGACAGAATTGAAAAGCTTTCTCATGGTCCACTTACTCCAGACATAGCGGGAGATTGTACTCATCGGTCTTTTGTTCAATCTGGCGAAGGGTATATGTGTGTGTGGGTGTATATGTGTGTATGTACTAAAGCATTTTCGTAATCCGGCTTGTTCGGGAGGCTGGAAGTCGTCAAGTCTGCTTGTGAGACGATTCGTGACGACTCTCGAAAACAGCACATAGATTCGGCTAAGAAGCGATATCGGTCTATAGTTCTTCAAGACGGCGTTATCGCCCTTTTTGAAGAAAAGGACAACCACGCTTCTACTCCATGCTACCGGCGTAGCGCCACCCTGGATGACGGAATTATATAACTTTTGAAGGACTACTAATTCCAGTTTTCCACCCGCTTTCAGAAGCTCCGCTGTAATTCCGTCCTCACCCGGCGCTTTGCCATTCTTAAACTGTTCGAGAGCCATACTAATCTCGCTCAGACTGTCGTCCGGGAAATCATCGGAATAGTGTCGGACGAGATTTGCTTTTGGGTCGTTACTCAGACTAGTTGCGCAAAGAATAATTGTGATAAAAAAAACGATGACCCACAGTAGGATTTCTCCTGTGTTGTGAGTACGTTTTACAGACATAAATTCCACATGCACAAACTACCCAGACCCGGAACAACTATCTGTAGGCCATACAAATATTTGTCCCGTGCGGGTATCGAACCCGCGACCCGCGGCGCAGAAGCCAAAGGGCTTAGCCACTGTGCCAACCAATGCGTCTAAAATGTGTCGATAAAATCTCTCAATCTTACTCAAAATCTCTCGTCCAGCGGAAATGACACCTCCGATCTCAGTCCTTAACTTAGTCAGTTGGCTCTTTGCGGGAGACGAGCCCGAAGAGATCCCTAGCAAATATACAGAGAACTAATAGTTTAATAAATTACTTTACTGTTTTATTAATGGCAAACTTTTTGCTCTTAACTTCACCATAGTTAAATCGATGACAACCCTGCAATATTTTAACTCCTACCGTATTATTTAAAAAAAAAAACAAAAAAATTAAACAAAAACTTAATATAATTATAATTTCATTTTAATATACATAATTTGATTTCATTCTGACTAATTTCCGGGTTAAAAAATTTCGCAGTTATCTAGGTATCGTAGGTTAAAGCTGAAATTATGTTTTAGTCGTATTTATTGTAAGTTGCCCTTGTTTTATGAACGGAACTTCATCATTAATTTAACCTTCTTCACGAACACTATCTGATTGTACTGAAATTTTGTAAATCTAAAATGAAAAAATATCTAAAAATGAATATAATTATTTCTTATATTTACACGAATATTACACATTTAATAAAACTTGTTTTACGGATTTTATTGCGTTTAATTTTTAAACTATTTATAACTCGACGTCTCGAGTACTTTACAGCACCCATGGTCACGGGGAAGACTGAGGTGACAGATGTCCCAATGTCATAGTTAATCCGAGGTACCTTCAGCTTTTAATTATTATTTTGGTCCGATCTACGCAAAATGAGCTAGATTGTGAATGTGGTCTCTTTTACATTGGACAAACTAGAAGATCTATAAAAGTCTGCAGTAAGTGACCATGTTTTAGATAACCCCAAATTAACGTTAATATTAACGTTCATTTGCGGTGAAAATAAAAATTAAAAGCTGAAGGTACCCCGGATTAACTATGACAACGGGACATCTGTCACCTCAGCCCCCCCGTGACCATGGGTGCTGTAAAGTATTCGTAACATCGGGTTATAAATAGTTTAAAATATAAACGCGATAAAATCCGTAAAAGTAATTTTATTAAATAAAAATGAATATGTTCTCAAGAAATTGATTTGATAGTAGAGCCGGAAAGTGATCACATGACAGAGAATCGTCGTCGTCGTCGTTTCAGCCCATCAATAGTCCACTGCTGAACACAGGCCTCCCCCACAGATTGCCACAAAAGTTTGTAGCTCTCGTTTTGGGGGGATTTTGCCATAGTTGCCACGCTTGGCAGACGGGTTGGCAACCGCAGTTTATTTATTCAGATGTTCCAGCAAGATGCTGCTGCCCATCTCCAGGTTTACATTTTCCCTCTGTCGACTTTTACGACACCCACGGGATGAGATGGGGTGGTAGATTCTCTTAGGCCGCTACCACACGGCAATCTTACGCCGCTACCACACTTAACACCACAGGCAAGAAACTTTGGGTTTCTTTTTTTTTTCAAAATATGTGCAGAGTATGACTTATATCCACACAGCTTTGTCCTCCATATATTATTACTCTCTTACGATTCTTACTTTCTATACAGTGATTCGTGTGGTGGAAGATGACCTAACAAGGATGTGCTCATTATATTGGTCTTGAAGTGTACTTTGTAGTTTAGATCTGTTCTGATGATGAAGCCAGAGTACTCTGTAAAGGAGTTGGTAGGCAGAGGTGAAAGAATTTTTCTTGAAGAAACCCGAAGTGGGGGATTGGAGGATTTTACATTTGCTTAAAGACCACAGACAATAATTGTGTAGCTAACTTTGCGATATGGGTGGTAAGCATTAACTTCGTTCGGCATTCGACAACGGACATCGTTTAGGTACAGTAGGATTTCTCCTGTATCGTGGGTGCTTTTTTCCATACATACATGTCACATACACAACACAACCAGACCTTAAAACTAATAATTTGTTTTGCACAAAATGCAGGCTCCGGCTGCGATTCGAATCCAGGACATAGAAATCAGGTTGGCTAACCACTATTCCACGCGGTCGTCAATAATATAATAACTATTACAACTTATATTTCGAACACTACATAAAACAAGAACTTAATTCCATTTATATCAGCATTTCCTAGGCGAAATAATCTACGAACATCAAAACACACATGGGCTTACTCGCTTTATATTACGCCAGCGTAATTTTGAGAACAATCAAGGCAATCTGCATACGTTGACGATTATCACTGCCGCTGCTGTAATACACCAAAACCCCAAATATGATTCATGAGAGACCTGCTCCACATAGATCGAAATGTAAAGGTACACCTAATATGCAAAATATAAATACTGTTATCATTGATATGCTTAGAAAGCGGGTAGACAAAAGCAGTATATGTTGTTAGTTCAGAACGAAGTTTAATACGTAAAGTATTTTAATCGATTTTTTTTCAACTAACAAAAAAAAAACATGAAACCTAATGATCTTCTTTTTTTATTGTATAAAGTGACGAAACGAGCAAAACGTTCACCTGATGGTAAGTGCAACGTCCGCCCACAACAAATGCTGTATCACCCAGAATATTTCTGTGCGACACCACATTGCGCCCTGACGGGTGACACCCTGAGACTTCAGTTCTTAAGTCTCAAATGCCCAGTGATTACGCAACAATTTTTAGTTAAAGGCTCTTCAATAAAGCTCAAAGGCTAGGCGCTCGCTTTAAATTTCACAATAAGCGAGTGACCTGGGTTCGATTCCTGCACGGTACAACAAAAATTATTAATTGCAATTTTAAGTGCTGATTTACCACGTCCTCGGCGGTGAAAGAAAAAGATCGTGAAGAAACCTGCATGTATGAGAAATAAAAAATGAATAAGACATTTGAAGTCCGCCAACCCACATTATAGCAGCGTGACGGATTCTTCCCAGCTCCAACCCTCCCGCAAATATAAGGAGGCCTGTGCTCAACAGTGGGACATTTATAGGCTGTTACTTTACTTTTTTCTTTGCAATAAAAACTAATAAAAAATAATTAAAAGAAGTTGCTGGCTTGGCGGCCCAAAATGGAACAAATTCTGAGCGATCACCGTAACGACAGCGATGATGAGTGCAATAACCGTTATGAGTTCCGAAGTGTAACTGAGCACATCTGTTCCCTCAAGCTTTGCTCGTATGTATCCGACCCCGCTTAGACGTGTTGCCAATAATAACAAATGCATCTTCTCACAGTATAATATTAACTAAACATATTATGTTTTTGCGAAGTACTGTTTTTTGTAGGAGTACGAGACGAGCAAAACTTTCACTTTATCGTTAGTGGACCGTCTGCCCATAACAAATTCTGTGTCATCCAGGACATTTCTGTTGAGACATCAGTTCTTAAGTCTCATATGCCAATTAATTATAATAGCTCTAAGTGCCCTTTAGACCAAAACACAGCAATGCTCGCATACTACTGCGTAACTACTAGTCTAAATGTAACCGAGATTGTCGCGTGTCTCTGGACACTGTATCTGACCGTCACTCCGATCCAATTATCGCATAGGCGATGCATTGGATACGGCAAGGGGAAGACAAAACATGCCACATACTCAGTATACTTTAAATATAATGTAAAGATGACAGTTTGGCAGATGAAGAGCCGTAGTAAATGGATAACGGATAACGATAGGGATATACGATAACCGATAGGGAAGGAAAAGGGGAAACCAAATCCAAACCGCGTGGTAGAGCCGAGAAAGTCGTCTCCTCCTTCAGTTATCCTAACAACTTTGATAACGCGATGTACGATGTATGAGCTTATTGACCACTAAATACTATACATGTCTTTTAAATCTATGTCACCTCAACAGCTTCTGATTAACTTGCAGGTGTCACTGTTGTTGTGGTAGAAGGTAATAGATGGGCAAATCGTTCACCTGACGGTAAGTGCAACGTCTGCCCGTAATAAATGGTGAAGAAACCTAGAACATTTTTATATGGCACTACAATACGCATACCACCCTGATACATCAGTGTTTAAGTCTCATGTCCCCATAATTACACTATATCAGTGCATTCAGAATGAAATGTTCACAGTAATGTTCGCACACTACTTGCTTGACGACAACATACCTGGCAATGCGCTGGTAGTACTGTACTACTTATTATAACTGTATATATTTATTTTACATATTGTTCATTACATACACATAAAAATATTTTGTCATACATTATGCTGTATAATAAGAAATATCATTAACATTACAGTAGGTTAAAACATCGTTCCTTCCCCGTCTTTGCTTTCACTAATGCAATTCAAAACAATTTGTTTGTATCCTTTTAAAAATGTTTCTCGCTATAGGTTAAAATCTGCTAGGTCTGAAAATTCTCGCTAGAAAAGTTTCAATATTAAAGTCGAAAGAGCGCTCAAGTAACAAATTCAACTTCCTTTAAAGCACCCTCCTCGGTGCATTTGGTTGTTTCATTCCGTTATACCAACCTTTTCAGAAACATACAATGCTGCGAACACCTAGGCGGTTATTACCCACCTCCAAGGCAAAGGAAAACCTTTGTTACGGCCGATCCCGTCGCAGCTTCTCGTTCCCTTCTGAATTTAAATGGTAAATTATTTTCAAGTATTTTTCGGAAGAGAAGTTTTATTGTATTGTTTGATTGCATGTCACTCTGATAGATGAAGGCATGGCTTTCAAATGGCGTCGCTTTTGTCGTTTGGGATCTGTAGGTAATGTCGTTGAATTTGGATGGATGAATTTATTAAAAAGTTTACAGTCACAAAATGCCTGAAGTTTAATAGTCGTTGTCAAGGTACCGGGTGAGTGTCGGAGTTGCAAAAAGTTAGACAATAGGCTTCATACAACATTTCCTTTGAGTTCATTTTAGTTAACAGGTTCAATATTTATTACCCTGAAGCTTACATTGATTTAAAGGAACAAAAATTTCTGCCACATAATTTTCAGACAAGTTAATTAATTTTAATTTACGACATACTTTAGAGAAACAAAACGGCAGTTATATTTATTAAGTGTTCCAATGACCCATAAATTATTTGCGGAATTTACCATAACTTTATATACATCGCGTCTCGAAATACGTTTTAATAATTCTCAAATGCACAGATTTTATATTGTTTCAGATCACCGTCGACCGCGTGGTAAATTGCCACTAAAATATGCAATGAAGAATTTTAGGGCAGATTTCATGGTTGAACATAAACCCGATCAGTTCAAGCTAAATGAAGTTTAAGCGTAACTGAGTTCAATGCTACAGTTTATATTTCTTCAACATCAAATGAACGCAGTTAGAGCTATGCGCGATTAATATTCAGAACGCCCAATTTTTGACGTTCAACTCTTTAACCGCGTTGAGAGAGCTGTCATTGTCAATTACACAACTATTTAAACACTAAATTATTTTTAATTCGTATCGTTTATTGTTTGCATACATATGTAACCGATGCATAAAACAGGCTGTTTAATGTCGCAATATACTCGTACTAAATACATCGGGTTTAAATATTGGTGCTATAATTCCGAAGATTCAGTGTTGATCGTTTATTCACAACTAGCTGATGGCTACGACTTCGTCCGCGAGAATACAAGTTTTTTAACCATCCCGTTAGAACTATTTGATTTTCCGGGATAAAAAGTATCCTATGTCCGTCTCCAGGATACAAACTATCTCTATGCAGAATTTCGTCAAGGTCGGTTCAGCGATTGAACCTCGAAATAGTAACAAACAGACTGAGAAGCAGAGAGAGTTACTTTCGCATTTATATTATTAGTATAGATTAAGCATGGAATAATAGATTAGCGTTGTATAATTATAGTGTATACTA
Organism: Luehdorfia chinensis; assembly: GCA_019845155.1. NCBI lineage: Eukaryota > Metazoa > Arthropoda > Insecta > Lepidoptera > Papilionidae > Luehdorfia > Luehdorfia chinensis. The sequence continues at coordinate 876,699 of JAHVAK010000022.1, forward strand.
TGAATCTATGCATCGTTACGAGCACATAGGTAATCAGAGTACCTGACTTTTATGCCGCGATTCCTGGATTCGAAACCCCGCCGAAGCCCACATTCGTTTAAAACAAAAATTGTTGGTTTTCGGGTCCGCTTGTGTTGCGATTGTCACTGTGGTCAAAAATCGGCCAGGAGGACGTTACTTAAGTAAGGCGCAATATCTGTTTTAATGGATTTTAAGTAAATTCGATGCTGAACACTGGACTATAATAAATGATTGAAACCTTTACGAAGAACTTTAAAGAAAGCGCCACAAGAACTTGACATGTATGTGTTGAAATGCTAATCCATAGGTACTCATCACATAGAGCAGGCGAGTTTGCGACACGGTGCAAATATCCTCATACTACAATTCATGCTGCAATTTCTAGTCTGTCTTTGGGACAGGGACTCGGCATATTTGACATACTATTAAGTCATTAGTATACAATTACATACATACTTACATAGAGTCTCTCGTCTCTTTCCCATTGAGGTGGGCAAAGACCACATATTGCATCTGACACACTTCTTTCGCTTCTTCTACTTTCATTAGTGTTTTCATACAAGCTCGTCGGTTGCGGGTACTTTTGACGTGGCCTTTCCTTAAAACGACTTCGATGTGATCGTGATACGTTCGCCTACGTCGACCCTTACCGGTTTGCCCATTTACACTCGCCTCATAAATCTGTTTCGTCAATCTTCTTTCATCCATCCTCTCATTGTGTCCAAACCATCTAAGCATCCCTTTCTCTATCTTTGTTTCTACATATTCTACCACGCCGCAACGTTCACTTATCACGCTGTTCCTGACTTAGTCCATCAAAGTCACTCCTGCTATACTTCTTAAACTTTTCTTGTCCACAGTATCAATCTTAGTTTCATGTTTCTTCTGCCGGACCCAACATTCACTACCGTACATAAGTGTGGGGAGCCCATCGTGCCTCATAAGATACGTTCTGTCTTCAAATATAGTTATGCAGGGCCCCATATACTTGATTTCCTGCCAACAGTCGTACTTGCCTTCTCTTGTAAATTTTGAACCCAGGTATATAAACAAACACGCAATTACAATTACACCCGTAATAAATATTTCTTATCTTAATTTGAAATATTACATTCTCTACCACAAAAAGTTAAACCAAAGATTCAAAATTAGTATTTCTCTTAAACAGTAAAAGTTCACGATGGCTATAATGGAAATTCGTTTAAGCAAAACAGAGCGTTTCATTATAAGAAGCAGTATAAAGTCACAGTCGGAAATTTTACCTTACCTTCTGGGTCTCGTCGTTCCAACGGTGGAAGTTAAGTGTGGGTTAAAATTGTTACCCTAAATTCATTTATTCCACCCCGACCGGGATGGTCGAAATAAGGGTAGCGAATGTTACAATTGGTCCCGTGACAATCCAAGTTTCAGGTTAACCGTTATGGTTCTAACAACTGACAAAATTAGGCCAAGTGTGCTGCATAATAACGTGATTTCTAAATTGCGTTATAACATTCAACGTTATATTGTGCATAAATGGCTTTATGACGAAACTTACACCTCAAATAAATTTAACAAGTATATGAAGAATATATAATAATGCCGTAATAACTTAGGGGCCTGCATTAAATTTCCTAGCACCCGAATGACGAGGAGAATGTCATCCTCGGTACCACTAAAATTGTAAATTAAGTTCTGATTCCACGTGCTCAGTTGTTAAGGAAAACATTGTGAAGAAATGTACATGACTTACAAATAAAATAACATTTTCCGCGAAATGTTAAGTTCTCCAAACTAGAGCAGCGCGGTGGAAGCATCCCTACTTTAAAACCACATCAGAAGCACGAAGAAGGTTTTTTTTTATTGAATAAAGTGACGAGACGAGCAAAACGTTCACCTGATGGTAAGTAAACGTATGCCTATAGCAAATGCTATGTACATCTAGGACATTTCTGTATGGCACCACACCTGCGCCCGTCCCTATAAGGCATCAGTTCTTAAGTCTCATATGCCCAGTAATTACACTAACTAGACCCCTTAGACCTCGACTAGACTTAGGCCCTTTAGACCGAAACACAGTAATGCTTGCAGACAATTGCTTTACTGCTAAATAACTTGGTGTCATACTTGCTGCTGTACCTACCTAGACGGATTCCTGCATAGGAATCCTACTAACACAAAAAAGCACATTCCCAGCCCTTATCCTCGGCTGTTACTCAAGAAGCTATAGTAGTAGATAGTGGCGTAAGAAAATCTACCATCTAATGTTCCAAATACCGTGGTAACAGACACCTGTGGTAAACGCCTGACAAATCCCACTGCTTCCGACAAGTAGTAGAATAACTAACTCAAAAAATGTCAGACCGAAAACACACTAATTTCAGATGGGAGGCAGTTTCTAAGATGCAAAACGTCTGGTACTGCGATCACTAATCCGCCTGCCAAGCGTGGTGCTTACTACAGAATGTTCCTTCTTGAGAGAGCTCCATGTCCAGCAATAGACTATTAAGTGGCTGATGTAGAAGTAAATTATACTTTAGTATTTTACATTAATATTATGTTCATCTGTTCTGTTCAGCCGTGCGGGGTAAGAGTAATAGTTTGGCATTTCCCTTAATTTACTTTTAAGGCACCCTTGGATACAGGTGGTATATCGTAGAATTCTCTTATTTCACCACTACTTGGCGTCTTACAGATGAATAGTTAACAACTGATTAACACTGGGTATTGTGCTTGAAAATGTTGCAATTGACAATTTGTGTTATTACACAAACATTGGCTTCGGCTGGGATTCGAACCCAGGAAAACGTGGCGTCGGATTACTGGGCTCGGGCGAAAAGTACTCAGAGCACTAAGCTACGCGGTCGTCTAGAAAAAGCAGATAGTTTTAATAGCCAACAATAAATGATTTACGATTCATAAAATTATTGGTAATGCCTTCCTTCCGAGTCATCAGGGATGATAAAACACCTACGTCTTGATTCTCCATCGATAATGAATATGTCTATGGGGACCACAGTAATCAGTTACTCAAAAGTAACTGTGTGACTTACACAGTTAAAAATGTTTTGTGCCCATTGGTTTTAAGCTCTCCGTGTGGTGGCCGCTTAAGAGAATCTACCACATCATCTCATGCCGTGGGGACCCTAAAAGTCGACAGAGGGAAAACGAAAACCAAGAGACGGACTGCAGCATCTTCCTGGAACATCTGAATAACTAAACTGAGGTTGCCAACCCGCCTGCCAAGCATGGTTACTATGACAAAATATGCCAAAATTAGAAATATACTCGTAGCTTATGAGTTCGTAGCAATCTATGGAGGAGGTCTATGCTCAGCAAGGGACTAATGATAGGCTGAAATGATGATGATGATTTTGTTCATATTCATCATTCTTCTAAAAACTTAAAAACAAAGCAGATTGTGTCTTCTTCATATTTATATCAGAAATACTATGACCAAAATATAAACCCCGTATACCGTACCCAATAGTAACCCCGAGACTTTAGTTTTTTCAAATTAACTTAAGGTTCGTGGTGTATGTGAATGAATGTAAAAGCCATGCTAGTTTTCCTCTGGTGGTACGTTCCTATACAGTCTAGATAGGTACCAACGGAATGTCACACTGTTATATACTGTGCATAAGAGACTTATGAACTGATGTCTCAGAATGACGAGCTTACAGAAGTGTCACAGAGCAAATGTTCTGAGAATTTGTTATGAGCAGACGTTGCGCTTACCATTAGATGAACGAATTGCTCGTCTCGTCACTTTCTTCCATAAAAAACATACAATTTAAAAATTATACTTATTTTATTATTATATAAAAAACATTAACATAACTTTGGCATGATTGCCCTTGAAATTAAACCCATTTTACAGTTTCTCATTTAACTTTATCCATATGTTGCCAAATTTAAGTGACAACTTGAGCACGGAATTTACGGTTATGTCCGAAAAAGGTTTCGAATTAAAATTGTTTCTAACTTCGCTTCACACAAAAAAAAATGTCAGCCGTCACACGGATTCCTAATACGATGAAAATAAAATTCAATTTATTAGCGAAGTACTGTTTTGAATAGAGAGAACAGGATCTTAACAAAATCTAATTAATCATGAACTTAATAGCCTATTGTTGTCTAAAACTTATTTTATTATATATATATGTATGTATGTAATTGTAACGAATAGACACACAGTACACAAAGACTTACATCAATTTTTATCGGAGAATAATGAAAATGCGTTGATATCCGTGGGGACTAATGGAATCACGAAAAGGACTTCCTCTTTATGTATGTACGCAGAAAACGATTATAGATATTGTGTATCACTTTCACTTTATCTGACGACCGCATGGCCTACTGGTTACAGTACTTGACTTAGTAGTCAAGTGTGTTAGTGTAGTGCCGCAGGTTCTGGGCTCGAATCCCAGCCAGACCCAACATTTTCTGCAGATTCACTAATTCTTTCCGGTTTGTTGTGTTGTTTATGTTCACGTAACATCGCAACAGAGCCTACTCGTACCTCCGATCTTGTCGTATTAGCGTTATAGCCGATGCAGGCAGGTTAAAACGAGTGGATTTTCAGATTTCTCCTCAGCAGTTGATAAGTCTGTAAGTGTTTGGAAGCTATCATGAAACTATCACTGCGGTTGATGAACGGCGGGGTTGACATCATTATGACATTTTCTAAGGCTCTGTCTAATCCATTAATGTAACTACATACGTCATATTATTATTTAAAAAAAACAAATGCTTTGAAATTCCTTGGCCTGTTACTGGTTTAAGCTTTTCATAATGAACGGATTTTCCCGAGCTGAATAACTAAAGTTGAATAAAGTTTCACATTATCGGATTAATGAGTTTAACACTTATGAACCCACCATGCAGTAAAGACAGTACTTTCGTCAAAAGAGTTACCATTAAAATAATCACTGCTTGTCCAAACATCTGTAAAATTTAAAATACTAACAGCCTCTGAATGTCCACTACTCAGCACTGGCCTCCTCCAGTTTTAAGCTGGGCAGAATTCGCGATGCTACTTCAATGTGGGTTGGCCGATCTCACATGTACACACTTTATTGGGCGCGACGAGAGTAAAATTTCTAGGTTGCAACATTTTCGTGCAACGTTTCCGTAGTTTTAATTTTTTTTTTTATTGTATAAAGTGACGAAACGAGCAAAACGATCACCTGATGGTAAGTGCAACGTCCGCCCAACAAATGCTGTGTCACCCAGAATATTTCTCTGTGACACCACACTGCGCCCGTCACCCTGAGACATCAGTTCCTTAGACTCAAATGCCCAGTGATTACGCTAGCTCATAGTGCCCTTCAAACCGAAACACAGTAATGCTTGCACACTACTGCTTCACGGCAGAATAACTGGCCCTGGCGTGGTAACTACCTAGACGGATTCCTGCATAGGAATCCTACCACCATAATAATATCAATATTTATATTAATATTTATCGATTAATTAATAATTGTTTATACGCTGAGCCGCAATTTTACAGTAATATTTCTTTATTGTTTATTTTTGGTTAATAAAATTTATTATAAGACCGCAGTACTATGTATAACTTATATCCCTATTCGTCGCGACTTCATCCAAGTGGATATAGGCTTTTTTAAACATCCCGTGGGAGCTACATGATTTTCCGGGATTTTTTTATTTCTTGTTTATATAAATGATCTACTATACTTAGTCCAGACACTTACAAACATAGTAGTTTACATTGATATTAAAGGTCAGTCGGAAAATTGAGAACATAAATGGAATCAATAGCGCTAAATGTGTATGCTGCTACAAGATAAGTTTACTTTAGCTATTTTCACAACTTGATTTCTTATGGTATTTTATTACGGGGACATTCGGGCTGACGTGAATGCAATCTTTACTTTGCAGAAAAGAAGCAGTTCGCCCAATCTATTATATTTATACCTAGCGCATATTGCGCTCTCGTGAGCTAAGGGAACTGTTTAAAGAAATTAAAATTTTAACTTTCACATGCCAGTATATTTATGAAAACGTTATGCATCTACGTAAATTGAAAACACTATTCTCCAAGAATTCATAACAAAATTCCGGAAAATATAGTGAATTTTACAGAAATTAAATTTAAAACTTTTATATATACTAGCGATCCGCCCCGGCTTCGCACGGGTCGATAGATATTAGAAAGATAAATTAGTACTTTATTTGTACAAACAGAACAATAAAAATCCCTTCACTAACATTTTTTATAGCGACTATGCTCATCGGCGAATCTGCAGCTGGTCAGGTAAGATTAAGTTACCAAAATAATGTTATATTAATGGGAACATAGGCCGTTAAAGTTTAGTGGCTCAGAGTTTCCTTGTAAACAATATTTGATGTCGTGAAAGCAAAATAAAATGACCGCTCTCTATCGCTGCGCAAAGGGAGCCGCGCACCTCGATGATGCCTAAGTCGCATGAAACCGGCCGGCGCGGCGTTCGAGACCGCGGCCGCAGTAGTTATTATAGAGCGTTTCAAAGTTTTAAATTAAAAAAAATATATAATTAAAATTCACAAACCACTATTCAAATTTTTCTAGTTTACTAAAAATAATATGAGTAGATAGGTAATCAATAGAACAGTCTAATCGCGAGTAGCGCGGGCGAGCGCTCACACCGCAGCATTTTTCTTACTGTTAGCATTTTTATACCCGTCGTAACTTCTAAACGATAGGTCCGATTCGAATAATTTAAAGTGGAATTTACATGTACATAATCAACCTTGACTATAATACTATTCTGTAGGATAAGGATTAATATTATGACACGAATATTTGTACAAAAATAATTTGAACAAAAAGTGGTTAGTGTGACTTAATTATAATACTCGTAGTTAGACATATAGCCTCGCGGACTTTTTTGTGAGTAATGATGAGTAGTATGAAAATGTAGTACATTATTTTCTTTATCATTAACAGTTTTTGCAGCGCACGCCAAATAATAACTTTTATTAGACAATTTTTGATACCTTGAGTTACATCATTGCAATTTTCGTAGTGATCTTAGTTTTTTTTTTTTAAATTAAATACAACTCATGTTATACGGTGATAAGGTAGATGTACTCGTATATAGGTGAATAAATTTTTAAAATCGGTTCAGTAGTTTTTGAGTTAAATCATAACAACCAAACATACAATCAAAAAAAGGATTTTGCGGGAAGTCGATGGATGCAGGTGGCTCAGGACCGTGCTTTGTGGCAATCTATGGGGGAGGCCTATGTTCAACAGTGGACTAAGATAGGCTGAAATGATGATGATGATGATGATGATTCAAAAAATCAAACCTTTCCTCTTTATATATTAGTTTAGTAATATTAGTTTATAAAATAGCCGTGGTAGCACAGGGGCTAGGTGCTGGCTTCTATATCAAAGTACGCGAGTGATCGTGGTTCGATTCTAAAATTGTTAATTGCAATTTTAAGTGCCGATTTAACACGTGCTCGGCGGTGAAGGAAAACACCGTGAGGAAACCTGCATGCCTGAGATATAAAAAATATTTCGAAGACATGTGCAATTCTGGCGGATTCTTACTAGATCCAAAACCCTCTCAGAAATGAGAGGAAGCCTGTGCTCAGCAATGGGACATTTATAGACTGAAACTTTACTTTACTTTTAAATAATTGTGCTCTAAAGCATATTCTAATATAAATGATTATTACAAGCTTGGAAAGTATCCATCCCGGGACACATCAAGTAACCACACGATGATTTGACGATCGCGTGGTCTAGTGGTCAGAGTACCTGACTTCCTACGCCGCGGGTTCCCGGGTTCGAATCCCAGCCAGAGCCAACATTTCTGCTAAAACACTAATTGTTGGTTTTCGGGTCTGGTTGTGTTGTGATTGTCTCCGTGTTCCTGACACTGCATCTTAGCTTACCTCCGATCTTATCGCATCAGCGTGACATCGGGCACGGGTAGGTTGGGACGAGTGAGTGCCTCTGTGTTTGCGCGTACAATTTGTGGCACTGTAATATCTCCTGCGCAGTTGATGGCCCTCGACAGTATCCGGAAGTTGTCGCCGTGGTCGAAATCGACTAGGAGAACATCATCATCATCATCCACACGATGTGACTGTTATTTTGTAAGCAGTTACGTTAGATGTATTTTTATGCAGGGATACGGTATTTAAATTGTAACATTTTTACTAACAAAAAATTGTAAATAGTCTTATGGAAATAGTCAGATTATAGGTGTACACTGTAGAATGAATTGTTGTAGTTCCAAACACTGGACTTGAATATGTCATCGTCGCTTAAATGCTTCTGCTTGCAGCGGCGTCGTGTGGCGGGCATCGTCCACTTCCCTTGAATATGGTCGAGGAGGGCGATGGCTGCTACATGCGTCATACTTGTGAACAGGTGCTGTTGGAGTAGGCTGGTCTGCTCGAAGTATGCAGTGCATTTATTCATTTGTTATTAAATCTTGTATAACATTTTGGCATGGAGCGTGCTTTGGTTTTCTATGAGACAGTTCTTTGTAAATTATTTATTTATAATGTACTTTTCACAAAGATTAAAAAATAAAAAAATAGAGTGTACCTACGGAGTTTCTTTCGCCTTTTTCTTCTCCGTCAGAGGAACATTCATCTCGACTCATCATTACGAAACGGTGGTAGATTGTAAAAAAAAGACATTTGACAATTTTTTTTTCCTACGTTGAAGAATAAATAATTTTCATTTAATTTCATACGTCCGTTTCCAGGATGCAAGCTATCTCAGTACCAAATTTCGTCAAGGTCGGTTCAGCGGTTGAACTGAGAAAAGTGTTTTTGAGGAGTTATTTTCGTATTTATAATAATATAAGTCAGTATGGATATTAGTTTCACTTTGTTAGTTGCTCGCGCTCTTTTTTAGATTTTGTTAATTAATTTATACAAAATAAAGTGCAGTCGGTTCTAATAAATAAAAAATTCACCACACCCACGGGTTCAAACAGTGTACTTAATTCACTTATGCCACCGACATTTGTGCAGTACTATTAGACATATGGTCAGACGTAGTGTAATGTAGGAAATACAGCAAAAATTATGAAACATCCATACCCGACAGATTTTAATTGTTAGACAAACATTGGCCTCAGATGGGATTCGAACTCATGATTCAACAGACAAACACGCTGCCTACGAAGCCGTATAGGCATTTAACTCCGTAAGTTTGTTATTAGTTAAGAAAGCCACGATTCGAACAATAATTGTTTGTTTTATTTCACTTGTATTTAAATTCATATGTGTTTAAATGCTAATAAATCGCCATTAATTCAACAACTCGGTAGGCACAGTGATTAAGTAATTCTACGGGTCATTAGCGAAATTATTTTTCACGGAACAAATCTAAAGTAATGTTACAAATGCGAAAATAACTCTCTGTTCCTCTGTGTGATTGTTACCATTTCACGGTTCAACCACTGAACGGATCTTAACAAAATTTAGGACAGACATAGCTTGCATCCTGAAGACGGACAGTAGTATACTTTTTATCTCGAAAAATTAAACTGTTCCCACTGGAATATTTATAAAACCTATAAGCATCACGTGGGACTGAAGTCGCGGACATCAGCTAGTCTGTTCATAATTACAGATAGTTGTTGTGAGTCTGGGTGTTTGTGTATTTGTAATAGTATGTTTTTTTTTTAAATAAACAAACTAAAATTACACGTGTACTTTTAAACAGACATTGAAATGAACTTCAGTTTTACTTTAATCAGTACAAAGATGTGAATATAAGCCTGAACTAGAATACATTCCAGCGTTAACTAGATAGGTAGGAGTTTATTCGTCTGCACGGGTCTCAGGTGTGTGGAGGGAAGTTTTCAATCAAATCAGCAAAGTAAGGAGAAAAGCGGAAAAGGAAACGGGCGGACTGGCGGTGACTGATTGACAACATTGTAACGTTGAAATGTAGGCACATTTACGTTAAAATGCGAAAACTTTCCAATAATTTTTCATTTATCATTACGTTTTTTATAAATCGTGCTTTTTCTTTTGGTTAAAAATGATTGTTTGTGACGACCGCTTGACGTTGTGGTCGTATACCTGACTTATATACCGCGGGTCTTGGGTTTGAATACCAGCCGGAGCCAAACTTTATGTAAAAACAGAAATAGTTGCTCTTCGGTTCGGTTGTGATTAACACCCTGTCTCTAACACTGCAGACAACCAGATCGGAGGTCGCAATCGCATGAGCGTTACATCGTTCGCGGGTAGGTTATGACGTGAGAAACAAAAAGATTAAAACTTAAAAAAGTCAAATAAATATGGCACTGATCTATATCTATATATATATATATAGATAAAAATCACTTAAGAACGGTTCAGCCGATTTGGCTGGTTTTTTGTAATTGTCAGGACAGGGTTTGTACGCCGAAAATTTTGATGGTATATTTGTATTAAAATCTCAATAAAAAAGTGACGAAAAGTTTGACAGTTCTGCTGACACATGTTTTGAGTACTTAATATTTTTACTAGGCACACTTCTTATTTTCTTCATTAGTAAATTGCGCCTGTACGAAGCAGGGGCGAGTCGCTAGTTGAATATAAAATATTTAATTCTGTTTTCAGTGAGTAAGTTGTTACTCACTAACATACTTGAATATTCCTTGTGATCTTTTTATTCTTTTTTCTTTTTATTCTTGTGGGTATTTAACTATTAAGTGAATATATGAGTCCACAGACGCTAGAGCTTTTAAAAATATTAAAAACATTGTAGTATCGAAAATCGAAAAAATATTGTAGTATCTTCATAAGAAAACGTCGCGTCGCTTGGCATGACTTGGAAAGTTTTGAAGTTTAGACGTGACCACCACTAGACACCACCAGTTACTGTCCAACTAAGTTGCTCCTTGAAGAAAACGTTTTCGCCCGAAGTTGCTGGCGGTTATTAGAAAAACTTTTAAATTTATCGATCGGAATTGCTCGGTCATCTGAATAACTTTCGTAAAGTTTCATCTATTTTAAATATCCATATTTAAATTGAATGAAGCATGGAAAACTATGTGAAATTTAATTGTTATAATACTATATATATAGTATACATAGTTATTGTTATGAATGATTTCATTACATTTGTAGCATCAGAACTAGACTGACTAGCAGAGCTAGGTGATGTGAAAACTACTTCCTAATGACATCTGAAGTTATGAACTGCGCGGACCATGTTATAGTGCCATAGGTGTGCTAACTTACCCGCGCAGGGTATTATAACACTCATGTGGACTTAATGACTGAGACACGGGGACAATAACAACAACCAAACCCGAAAACTTACACTTTTTGCACAATTGTTGGCAGAAAATGGTATGGAAGTGTTGTGTCTTTGATTTTCAAACTTTATGCTTGATAATACTTGCATACTGTAGTACTATTCGTTTTCTTGATCAAATCAAAAATAAAAACAAACGAGTACTTTGACCGTTAATTTTTATTGAGAAATACCAACGTACTACGTATTTCATTCGAAATAGTGAACCGTTACAGAACGAATAATCAGACGGGGAAGCCATGATAAGTGTTGAGTGACCGGCTTTCTACGCCACTTAAACTTAAGCGTCTGCGATGATTTAAATTAAATAAGCTTTTAATATCTTTCTGCTTATGTCGAGATTTGAACGAAATTTTTGATTATTTTTTAATTATTATATATATATACAACAACAAACAAAATTGTATGCACAATACCTTCTTTTTTAGAATAGTAATAAATTATTCAACATTAAAAACATAACAATGTGCCTTTAACCAATTCAGATTTATGCTGACAAGTTAATATAACATCAGGGTATATTTCGCCGTGTTTCGTTAACCGTTGCAAGTTTCTCCCGATGCGACGGCTGATTAAAATTTCAGAAACAAAGCAGTAACCTTACACACTCTGCGTACGTGACTGGGAATAATTTAGACGCTGAGGAGTCCCCCGTCTATCATACGCTTTGACTCGATGATTACGGACCGGACTTAAGGACTTCACAGAGCGTTATCGTTATAATAACAAACGAAATGCAAAACAGCGGCGAATTAACATAGCATAATGATACTGGAAATAGTTGCAGCGGCAACGATTAAAATTCAGTTTCAATTGTATTATAATTAACGTAAATATCTTGGCTCCTCTATATCTGTTTATCGGAGTGTTTTTGTTAAACGTCTGTAGGTATACTAGACTGCTGAAGTAGTAAAGGAATATTTTTGTAATATACATACTTCCTTGCAAAATCCGTTTTCTATGGCAGTTACCAAAGGCTTTCAGTATATTTCAGTATATACTCAGTGTTAACAGCTTTATATTATATTTAAAGAAGATCACCCACGGACTCAGCGGGTAGCATTAATACTGCCTATAGATCTATGAAAGTTTAAATCTCAGCCGAATTACCTAACCTTTCACTTAGACACTGACTATATCGGTCTTGTAACTTGTTAAGTCTGCCGGGACTTATCTATACTTATATTATAAATGCGAAAGTAACGCTCTGTCCCTCATCTGCTTGTTACCTTTTCACGGTTCAACCACTCAACCGATCTTAATGAAATTTGGCACAGAGGTAGCTCGCATCCTGAAGACGGACCTACAATAGAAGGAAAATTAAATAGTTGCCACGAGATACTTCAAAAACTTAAGGAGACTTCTTATACAGGAAAATCATAGTGTTTCCACAGGATTGTCAAAAAATCTAAATCCACGCAGACGTATATAGAGAAATCATACATAAAATTGTATGTCTTGCTATCGGTTCAGGACAGAACGCATCAGGCATGTGGTAACTAATATAAACAAAATTGCAAAATGTGAGCGTAACAAAAGCAGTGTAAAACAGATATAGAAACCGATACGAGTTAGGAACCTCCAAGAAAAGAACCCACTCCTCTCAAGGGCCGGCTACGCAACCGCAACTCCTCTGGTATTGCAGATGTTCATGGGCAGCAGTGATCACCACTTGCTGGTTTGACCCTAACTATAAAAACTACTACACTAAAACATTTCTTTCTCCTTTAGCCGAAGAAGATCAAAATCTATTATCGTATATTTGATGTCGGGACCAAATCTGTGGAGATTAAAAAAAATAGGTTTGCGAAAAAACTTTACTCGATGTTTATACTGATAAAAAAGATTTTATTTTAAAAGCAAAATTAAAAACCGTTTGTGCAAACCTGCAGTGAGAAAAGGTAATACGAGTACATTAACCTAATCTCAACGGTACCCGCCGTATTTGTTTTAAATTTAAATTAACATTCTATGAAACTGATGGACCAACATATGTGGATAAAGGTGTATTTATACTCAAAGAACAAGAGACCTTAGGTATCCTTAGGTTCCAGGACCCAAACATTTATTTATTTTTCGGTAAAATATATTTTTAAGCCGATAGGTGTAGGCAGTGTAGAATAGCACCTACCTCTTTCCTAACGAGGTGTAGTAAGAGGCGACTACGTTATTGTACGGACAGCCTTTAGTCGTGTAGAACAACATTACAATATGCGGTCTCTATACTGCTCGTCGGAACGCAATTTTTTGACTCGTACCAAAATAGCGGCGACGTGGCGAGTGGGCGAAAAGTGGGCTAGGTGTGGGGCCTCTGCCTATCACTAATATGGGAAAAAGGCATTCATCATCACTATCATCATCATCATTTCAACCTACCGTAGTCCTCTGTTGAACATAGGCATCCCCCATAGATTGCCACAAAACACGGTCCTGAGCCACCTGCATCCATCGACTTCCTGCAAAACCGTGTAGGTCGTCACTCCATCTAGTGGGGGGTCGCCCTACACTGCGTTTGCCGGTACGAGGTTGCCACTCGAGAACCTTTCTTCCCCAACGGTTATCGGTTCTCCGAGCTATATGGCCGGCTCATTGCCACTTCAGCTTGCTATTCCTTAGGGCTATGTCGGTTACTCTAGTTCTGCTGCGGATAACATCGTTACGGATTTTATCTCGCTGAGAAACTCCGAGCATAGCCCTTTCCATAGCTCGCTGAGCGATTCTGAGCTTCCTCATGCGGCCTGCAGTGAAGGACCACGTCTCGGTTCCATATGTCATCACTGGCAACACGCACTGGTTGTACACTTTTATTTTGAGGGATTGCGGTATACTCGACGAGAAGATGTGACGCAGCAAGATTGATCTCTTGGTCGAAGTTGGACCTACCTAGTCGGACAATCTGTACTAGGTATACATATTCGTCAACAACTTCGATCGTAGTGTTACCAACAAAAAGGCATTATTTGTATATAAATAAACTTTGCCACTCACTAGGATTTCTACTTTACGGTTAGTGGGTTATTTCTTATATAAAATGCAGATACACAAACACCTTGACCCGGAACTATCTGTGGGCCTATATAACGTGTTAATCGAATCAGGCGTTACTTTGCGGAAATCCATTATAGTAAAGGAGAGAAAGTTAATTTGCTAAGATCCGCATGCAAAATGTAAAAGAGTGTGTATTACCTAGTTTTGAAGAGCACCGCCCGCCCTCCCTCAACAGCGTGCACAAGAAAACCAATACCGCCACCGGGAGCCGCCACCACTACAATACTACCACTAGGCAATACACAATACTGAAGTCGAGAACACGACACGTGTTTCACCTCAAAACGTGGCATTATCAAGTGATGTTGACTATACGACAGTCAGCCGCCAAGTCAGCAGCCGGCTGCCTCAGTTTTGAGGTTAACTATAACATAAATTTTCCATATTATCTTGGAAGATATTTGGAATTTTTCTATCGACCCTATTCGATATAAAAATCTGCAACGGATATTTAACATTTCAAAATTGCAAAACAATTTAAATTCTAAATAATATACTAAGTGAAATTTTGTCAATAAAAGCTCTGCTAAATTAACTGGCTGAACTGAATTTTATCACGATTTAATTTATCTAGAGCTATTTATCGTCATTGAAATTCTGTTTCACCAAAATAATTTAATAATAAGAGCACCAGCAATGGATAAATGAACAATGGATATTAAAATCGCTAACGAGGCATGTATTTACGAAATAAATTGCCTCGGAAAATAGAAAGATACGACCCATCAGGGTTCATTGTACTCTAATATAATAGACACTTTTCAAGATTGAAAGCTTTCACTGAGGTTATAAATAAACCTGAACGGTAACAAGCAGTTTATGAAATCGTTATTATGAGACCAAATTAAATGACTGAAGGGTTTTTTTTTTTTGTTTTTTGGCACTTAATAAGTGTAAATATTAACTCGATAAAATTAAGAGGAACTAAACATGGCAGATTGAAAGATTCTTAGCTCGTAGTTTATATCTATAATAACATTTCCTTTTTTTTCATCCTCCTTACACGTTTACGTTGAGTTTAATTAGAAGCCTGGTCTGGGGTTCAGAGAATTTTTATTTTATTTAAAATTGCTTTACATGATCAATACAACCAATAATATGGCACTGCGTAAACTTTTGGATTTGATTTTTGCGATAGATTGAACGGTATAGAAGTAGATATGCTGCAGCTAGTGGCGAATTTACAACAAAGTGTATAGCGTGTAAAATTCTCCGTAGGCTAAATACCTATGTACAACAATTTTCACGGCGAAAGGTTCCAAAGGCCTCCGTTGCACTCTAAATTCGATCCCTGAAGGTCGCCTAGCACCTCGCTTCGGCTCGCTGAGGTAGTCCGATCGACTCTTTTCGAGAAACAATAAATAGAGCACCTTTAGTTGTTTTTGTTTCATTGTTCCTAACAAAAACATTCTCAGACATCCAATTGCAAAATTAACTTTAGGGTTGCGCTAGTGGATACCTAACGGTGTTAATGAAGCTACCGTAGGGCTAGCCCCCGTACGCCCGCGGTTCTCCTTCTGGGAAATGTGGCACCGGAATTCTACACAAGTTGGCCTTGGGTAGAGCCCTAGTCAACGTAGACTAACCCGTTGGACTTGCAAGTCCCCACGTAGCTTTGATTATTTTTAAGCACACACCCAAAAGTGCGCAAAATAAGATTGACGCTTGGACGCACTAGGGCATTATATATATTTCCATTTATATATACTAGATAAGTGTCCATCAGTGGTCGAAATAGCCAGGCAGAAATTCATATTTTTTTAAAGTTTTGAGTAATTATTTGCTGGCAACATTTTAAATACTCTGTGCGACTATTTGACGAGAGACTATTACGAGTGCGTGTGGAGTGTGCACTTGCACTTGTGGCGTGGTATAATATTGCCTCATAGAGACATCATATATTTTATAAACCGTGGGTACAGAGTTATAAAACTATGTAGAATAGTTAGGACACATTTTCTCGGCTATCTTCAAACTTATCAGACCTAGTAGCATTTAAAATTTTCTTATATTAGTAACAAGAGTATTGGTAAAATCGTTATAATTTACATATTCCTAACGCATCATATACATACCATACAAATTACAAAACCAGTTTACACACACATACGAACGCACGCACACGCACACACGCCCACGCAAGCACGCGCACATCCGCATGTGCGCACACTAACACTATACGAGTACTCTTTTACAAAGTCACTGATTCCATGTCCATACATTGTGTTTCTTCGTATCTACACATATTTTTATTATATTACCCTTCATACTGATAGCAACTTTATACTGTAACAGCTTTTTCCTAGCACTTATTCGTATATGACTAGACAAGGCGGGCTTCTTCTTAATAATAGACGATGTGTTCAGACTTATAAAGCGAATTCTTCGTAAATGACGCTGGACGTCTAGTGGCTCATTCAGAGATTTGCATTAACATTACGAAAGTCAAGATTATGGACACGCTTTCGATCTAATAACGTTTGCCATGACCCGTAAACTTCTACTACCATGCCGCGGGTTTTGGGTTCGAATCCCAGCCGGGGTCAACAATTGGCCAACAACACAATTTATTGGTTTTCGGGTCTGGTTGTATTGTGATTGTCCTTATATCTATTGACACTACATCCTAGCCTACAGTGTTACATCGAGCACGGGTAGGTTGGGACGAATGAGTGCCCCTGTTTGCGCCGGTTTGGCACCGGGGATTGAACTCGAGTCACGCGTGCTTTGAAATTTAAAGCGTATGGATCTGTGCTAACACGCAATGTACAAGGCTGAAAAAATATTTATTACTATTTCCATAACTAATATTAAAAGAAACATATGTAAAATACATAATAAAAGTTACGTCAAAATACATACAAAGTGATAAACACGAATAAGCTCTCAGCCGGTGCATCCAACAATGGAAGTAACACTCGGTGACGAGTCACTCGAATGTATTTCAACACGTTTCCGTTGGCGAAATGAATAAAAACCACGCTCTCGTTACATTTTTTCAGTATATTTTCAACGTGTTCTTTTTTATTTTTTTGTTTCTGAACTCTAAAAACTATTTAATGACCGAAAGAACTAAATACCTTATGCTTTTCATATTGTTTGCCTTTTAAAGTTTGTTTTATTTTTTTTTACCCTGCTAATGTTATGTAATTGCTCGATTACTGGACACCATAAATTAACTAGTGCAATAGACCGTACCGTGTCTTTACAGATATAACTTGCAAATATACAAACATCCACACCTATATATAATTTCGGTGATGTAATTGCTGTTAGCCTTTTTTGGCTTTTACAGCTTCATCGGATACTGTGCTCACGGGCCAGGGGCCCGCGTGCCAGGTTTGGTTTGACCCAAACATAAATAAATAAATAAACTCCTACAAAAACCTCGAAATTCGGACTGTGTCGCGTTCGCTGCGTGCTTGCGCGATTTAGAATATCTCAATACGATTTTAAGTCGTCTAATGACCGTCCGAGGGAGGCTGCGGGCCTCCATTCGGACTGTCGACTTGTGTGTCGGTAACTCTGGGCGGTGAGAACCGCCCTGGAACACGGGTGTATCGTGTGTACGCGGTGTGATTGTCGACTGCTGCGCGCCGCTCTCTACGGCGGTCGCGCGTCGTGGTGCGTGTTATATTAAAGCTATTAACTGTGTGTACAGTGTAGCCTGGATCGTGACTGACCGTATCGTGGTCAGGGAGTGCTGAGACATCCGTGTCGTCTAGCACGTTTCGCGGGCGACGTTTGCGTTCGGTCGCGTTTCTATCTGGTCGGTAATTTGCTGCTTTAACCACCAGTGGGTTTGGATGAACCGCGGCTTTTTCGAAAAACCGCCGTGATAATGCTCTGAAGTGTTCAGAGATTAAGGGTATTTCACAGTCGCTGTGAAGATCTACGTTGCGTTGGTACCAACCGGCTCCGGTGGCAGTTCGCAAGAATCGATTTTGAACGCTCTGTAACTTCTTTAATTGATTGCCCGTCGCGTGAGCGAAAGCGACGCAAGCATAGGCCATTACGGGTCTTATGCAAGTCTTATAGAGGCGAAGTTTGTGTCTTAAGCACATTTTGCTTGAAGAGCAAGTTAGTGGATATAGTCGACTTGAGATAAAAGCCGCTCTATTTCGAACGTTTTTTATGTGTGCAGCGAACGACATCGCTGCGTCTAACGTGACCCCGAGGTATTTGACGCTCTTTTCCCAGGAAATAGAGCGTCCGAACAGGGTGATCGTGCCTAGTTGATTGTTGCCGATTGTGTGAATTCGTCTAGTGGGTTTTGGCGTGCCCCTCGAGAAGTATATCGCTACACTTTTCTCGGGGTTTACCTCTATATCCACACCTAAAACACCATCTACAGACTATACAGAAAAATAGTTCTGTGTGGTAATCAAACCTGCGACTCACACAGAAGTCAATGTGCGATTAGTCACTGCGCTAACTAGGCCGATGATTAAGTATAGTAATAAATGTTTAAAAATATATATTATGAATGAATAATTATGAACAACAGCTTATCCTAAGACCAGTGACGCATTGGTCCAATACGGTAAAATTGTACATATTTTCTAATAAATATGTTTTTTCTCCTTTTTAATTATAATCTTAAATTGCTGCTAATCATTAAAGTAAACTAAAAAAACATAACCATTTAATGACCATTTGCAATAACGGTATGTATTTGTAGCCGATAGGTGTCCGGCAGAGTAGAGTAACACCTACTTCTTTCCTACCGATGTGTAGTAAGAGGCGACTAAGGTATTGTACGGACAGCTTTTATTCGTTCGGAATAACATCATAATATGTAATGCTGTCACTATATTGCTCGTGGGAACGCAATGGAAAGTAAGAATTTTTGACTCGTACCAAAATGGCGGCGACGTGGTTCGCCACCCGTCACGCCTCGTTTCCCGCGAGGGCGAAAATTGGGCTATGTGTGTGGCCTCTGCCTACCTCTTATATGGGAAAAAGGCGTGACTGTGTGTATGTATGGTATGTATTTGGATAAACTTATAAACTTTACTATACATATAATAAAAATGATGGTAGGCTCCGGAATTAAAACACAGCCTATTAATACAATGTTAAAGGTAATAAATTTAGGGAGCTTACTTTATAGACATATCAAATTACGAACAACGCTGTACGTATACCCTCATAAACGTCAGAACTGGACCGGACGTGGGTCCGCTTCGGGTTTCACACTACCGTCATACCGTATTAGGAGGTAAACAGGTAATGCTCCTTTCCACTAAAACATTTACACAGAGTTAAGGGATTTTTATTAGGAGCCCAGCTGCTCTTTTATTCTTAAGCGTGTTTTCTAAATTTTCTTCGTAAAAATCATTTTCTTCTACTTTGATTTTAAATCCAATAGCGATGAGGACTCGTGCATACCCAAAGAGTACAAAACGATTGATACATTTTACCTTATTGTACCTATCAGTACAATACCTATCAGGAGTAACAACGAACCTTAATTTTGATTCTTCACTGAACATGGACTACAATGACTTAAAACTGATTACTACTCGAAAACTTATAATTAGGAGTGGGATTTGAAATAAAAACAATTTCAAATACGAAAATCATATCCAGAATATCGTATAAAATTCAAACAAACTCAGCGAACCACAAAAACAGCCAGCCCCGCACCATATAGTTATGAAATAAAATTATATATTTATTTATTTAAACTTCTATGCGTTCATAGAATTCATATGGCGAAGGCATTAAGTGCGCTATATGTACAAATAATGAAATAAAATGAAACAGATTGATATGAAGAAAGGAGACGAGCAAATCGTACTCCTTATGGTAAATGCAACGTCTGCCCATAACAATTCTGCGTCACTCGGAAAATTTCTGTGTGGCACCAGAGGTCGCACAATAAGAACACTCACTATCATTGCCCTTCAAACCGAAACAGTAATATTTGCATAATTCTGCTTGACGGATTTATAAGTGGCACTGCGAAGATACCTACCTCGAAGGATTCTTGCATAGATATCCTATTACCAGTAACTTAATGGATGTTAAATTATTTGTTTTCTAACTGAAAGGCAACTTGTCGACTAACAATTTTAAATCTCGCTGCATCTTGAAATCGGGCTCGGTCTGTACCTAAACTTATATGCTAGCATTTTTCTTTGATCTAAAATAGGAATATCCACAGTAGAATCTGCGTTACCCATTTACCCAAAAGATTAATGAGCTAATGTGTTAATGGAGATAGCTAGTAGTCATTCGTTAAAGACGAAAATTTCTTGAATGACATCGTTTTAACAAACAGTATAGGATGACCAAAGAAATGTAACAACGACCCATCCACCTCTGGCCTTCGGGTGGTACGTACCTAGACGGATTCCTACATAGGAATCCCACCACCAGTGCTTGTGCCAGCTTATGTACAGTAGTTGATCAGCGATAGGCTGCAATAATGATGAATTTTCTTAAACAGACTTTACGTCTGTACGAGCTGAGTCGATTTGCTGTGATCACCACTTCCGACAGGCGGATTGACAATCGCAGTACTGGACGCCTCGCATTGTAGACGTTGCTAGTCATCAACGGTCTGTGTTGCTCTCGAATATTTAAGATGATTCTTACGTCATCTATCGAATATCATCAGTTTTCTGCCATTTCCTAAGTGAACTTTTGATTATGGATGGACTATATAGCGCCGTCATCACATGACACGTAATTTTTTTTTTATAAAACCATTTTCACTAAATTTGGTCTGAATGCAAAAATTCGTCATTTCCTACCACAGATGTTTATGCACAGCGTACATATAAAATTCGGTAGCACTGAAAGTTGCATCGTGTATCCGTGCTCCGTTCAATCCAGTCTCGCTCGAAAGCCTCGCACTTGTCTTGCGGATTGCACGCAATTTCACGCTGATGTCGCAAACGATGCACGTACCGATAGAAGACGCGAAACTGAATATGTATTGCGAATACAGTATTAGGTTATAAGTTATAGCTCCAATAATATAAATACTTTTATAACAGTTTTAGACTTTAGACACAACTTTTTAGTTTTTTTTATCTTCTGTAATTATTTGTTTTTGACGACCGCGTGGTCAGGATTAAGTACGAGTAGTATGTCGCCAGTCCTGGGATCAAAACCCAGCTTAATCAAATATTCGTACAAAAACACAAAATGTTAGTTTTCAGGTCCGGTTGTTTCATGATTGTCCCCGGGTCTCTGAAACCGTATCGGACCCTGCCTTCGATCACATCGCATGAACATTATGTCGAGCGTGTGTAGGTCCACCACCTCTCAAGTCACCCAAGGTCCAGTGTCACTATAATATCTCCTGCGCATTTGAGAGATTTCGATAGTATTCGCAAGTTGCCGCGGTTGTGGAAAATAGGCCAGAAGGACATCTGGAGGAGGACTGGTTCTACATCACTGATTCTTTCTGAAATGAGTTTATTTTTGATTAATTTGGATAAGACAGTAGCTTAATGAATTAAGAATATTCCTTGCTCTGTACTTTCTATAATTTAGAAGTGCTGATCATCATAAAATTGCTGTTATTCTTAAAACTATGATATCAGAAATGGCCAAAAGCACCGTGGATTTATGCTGTTATATTCAGTAGCACCAAATATTTTGTAGGTTTGGTCTTTACTTGGTTATGGTACAAGGGACATTAATAAAAGAAAGAAACTTTCGTTCTTTGATTCTATTAATGAGAAACATTAGTTAAAGAATTTTGGTTGATGCCATTTAAATTAAATGTAATTATTTTTGACAATGTTTAATTACGAGTATAAACAATTTGGTCACGACGAGTAACGCAGTTCCTGTTACCTTCATCAATGTTAATTGCCCCCTAAAATACCAATGCCAATTATTTAAATAAAATATTTAAATAAAATTCAAGGGCAAAAACGTGACATCCCTCTTGATTTGGTCAGATTAGCAGGACGGATTAAAAGTTGCACTGCAAAAATATTTAAACAGTACTCGTATATGCTCAAATATGTACGACATGTTGCCTTGGCAATCATAAGTAACATGCTCTCTCATTCATCGAGTCAAAGTGTCAAACATTGTGGAGCAATTTGTGCTCTATTTAGTCTTTTCTAAACATCGTCTGTAGACTTAACGTCGGCGACGTGCTCTATACATTATTGAATTAAATCTTTGTTCAAAGTGGCCACAATGTAATATACCTTTTGTTTCATTTTTTGATCATTATGGTGTACTTTAAGATGATTATCTAAATTAATAGGTAGTAAACATACAATTTAAGTTTTCAATTATTTAGTAGGAACTTTCTACTAAAAGGTAAGTATATTTGCCTTTCTTATATTTCTTTCGCCAAATAAGGAGCACGCGCAAATATGACTGTAGACGTCGCTATCCCAAAAGTGCGTCAAAGTTTTTGCGCCGTTCCTTTTCTACAAAATGTTTTAAGACTTTTACTATAAAAATCTTAACTGGAAAAAAGTACGATTTCATTGAGTTAACAAAGTAATTTTATTATAATTTTAATGAAATGTTTTTTGTGTTGTCCACGCAGTAGCCCTTGTTTAGTTTAGACGTTTCGTTTTTTATCTTTATACTATATACTTTCTGAGATCCGGTCGATAGTCTTTGAGAACTGAGAGACCACATTTCAAGGGCTGCAATTTTTTATATATGTTTTACAAATTCCAGAATTCGTTCTACAATTGTTTTAAGTCTATTACTAAATATTTGGTAGATTTGCAATTCGCAAATCTGTGGATTTGCGAAATAAACTACCCTGTGGTCCCTCAGCCCTCACGCACATCATATTTGTCTAGTAGCGTCGTAACAATGAAGGAAGCTCAAAAAATATGTATAAAGTCCCAGTTTATTAAAAATAATTTTCTTGCGGTGTTTTAACCCTTTTTGGTGCGGTACGCAAACTACTTAAGTTTAGAAATTAATTTGACAAGTCTATATACAACTAAAGAATACGAAGAAGTGGACTTACGAAAAACAATTCTTCTCAATTGTGCCAGTGTAAATTGCATTTGTTATCTTAGTTCCGTCCACTGCGTCCACCTTAACGGAGCACGTTATCTAGATGCAACTGAATCTCTGTGCGAAAGGGTCTGTGAAATATTGCCTTGGAAATTGCTTTAGAGACGAATAAAAAAGAAAACACAAAAGTGTTAGAAAAATATTTGATACATTTCAACATACTTACAGTACTACAGCGTGCTTATACGCTGTGTACTTATACTACGACCAGTGTGTATAATTATAGGATTATATTTAAAAAAAAATCATAATCTCTCTTCTATTATTATTTTACTGGTGGTAGGATTCCTAAGCAGGAAAACATCTAGATCCACCAACGCAGTGCCAGTTATTCTGCTGTCAAACGTTAGTGTGCAAGCATTGCTGCGTTTCAGCTTGAAGACCACTGATAGCTGGTGTAATTATTGGACATATAAGTCTTAATTTATGTCTCTTAACTCATGTCTAAATTTGACGAGCGCAGTGTGGTGCACAGAAATATTCTGGGTGACACAGCATTTCTTATGGGCAGACATTGTACTTACCATCAGGTGAACGATTTGCTTGTTTCATTACTTTCTTCCATAAATAAATATAGAGTGTAGCCGAGGTAACAGGTAGTCAGAGCTGGGCGCTCATTTCAAAATTCTGAGACTTTGGTTCTATCTCCGGTGCCAGCCCCACTTAAAATTGTTAAGCGTTGGTTTACCAAAAACCTAGTGAAGGAAAATATAACAAGGAAACCTGTATGAGAAATTATACATATTTCTGCATTGAAATCCGTCAACCCGCGTCGGAGCAGAGAGGCGGACTCTTCCCGATTCCAAACCCCTCACAGCAATGCTTGGAGACCTGTGACAACAGTAGGACATTAATGGCTGTTACTTTTTTATGAGAAAACTGAATATTATTTATTATCCTTACCTGTATTACTGAAAACATTAAATTATAATTATAATGTTAATTGACTTTAACATTTTAATGAAGGAAAGAAAGTGTGAAGGAAATTTGCTAAGATCCGCATGCAAAATATAAAAATGCTGTATATTACCTACTTTAAAATAGCACCGCCCGCCGTCCCACAGTAACGTGCACGAGCAAACTAACACCGCCACCGGGAACCGTCACCAGATACCCTCCACCACTACAACACTACCACTAGGCAACATACACCACTGAAGTCGAGACCACGACACGTGTTTCACCTCAGAACCAGGCATTATCAAGTGATATTGATTCTACGAGAGTCAGCCGCCGAGTTATTCGACGGCTGACTATCGTAGAGTCAAGAGGTTCCCTTTCTTTATATATATATATATACTCACCAGAATTTTCATTTATAGTGGATGCCTTTTACAGACATAAATTCCACATGCTTTGACCATAAAAATAATGGTCTCGTGCTAGAATTAATCTAACGATTTAAAAGCCATGCACCAATGTAACCGTCGATCATAGGTCAAATTAAAGTCCACTGTTTCACATAGGCATCTTCGGAGTTGAGAGGATTTGCCATAACAGCTTGTCAGGTGACTTAGCGATTGTAGTACAGACACTCCACACCTTAAACTCTGCCATTGATAGACTACCACTGTCCCATTTGCGTCTTATCCTTCCTGCAATTTTATAATAGCATAAACATTACATTGATTACAGAATTGTGAAGATGAGTGAGTTTTTGATAAGGAATTATGTCCCTATCTATTAGCAAAGACGTCACCGTGACGGAAATCTGCAATGAGAACATGATCAACACACATCACACTTCCATACTTCACTGTAGGTTAAATTTCTAAACAGATCCAAACTTTTTTATTGCAAGTCATTTCGCTCTTAACGGAGGACAATCTCATTTAGACCCTAATCAATTCCAGAGTGCGAGCAGCGCAAATTATATAAAATGAAAACTTCTGGTAATTAAACAGTCCCGCGGGCTCGTAGCTACGCAATACTAATATCTCGAGATGTCTCTCGTAGCCATTTCAACGGCAAATGGCGGCATCCTACATACTTATTTACATTTCATTTCCGTTAATGTACATGAGAACATACTCCGGGCAGTATCGTGTTATTGCTTTTCATAGCTAGTTTAAAATCTAGATGTACTTATTAATCTATAAGATAAGAACAGTATAAAATACTTGAGGATTTAATCTTCTTCTTTATCAGCCTATAACACTCCAATGCTCCAATTTTTTTTTTGTTCGTCCGCGATCAACATAAGAGGGGCCAAATTATCCGCCTGTGGCATCCAACTGGTCTAGCGAGGTCGCTCCCAGAGGGCTTCGCAAGCCCACTTGCAGAGGAGTATGGTAGAGTCCCTTGTTCCGGCGCGCTTTGCTAGAAAGGAAAATTGAGAGGAATTGTCCTCCCCCACTGAGGATCAACCGACGGCGACTGGCGCCGGTGGGGGTATGGACGTGTGTATAAGCATTCCTGTGGCCCTGCCAACATGCGGCTGAAAACCATAGGGTTTAAGTAGGCGAACGTGCGATATAACACGTCGTTGCCACCGCGGAGACGGGTTATAGTTATTCCACCATTAATTGCGAACATGCAAATTTTCTGGTAGTTCCCTTTGTCGACTTTCATGGCATCCACGCGACGAAATGGGGTGACAGATTCTCTAAGGCCTTTTTCACGGGACATGATTTATTTACAGAAATCTTAGTGAACGTCATTACTGCACACCTCAAGCGCGGACGCGTTGAGTGCGCTCTACTGCCGTCAAGACGCTTCAATGTAATTTATCATTTTCATAGGACAAGTAGCACATTGAAATTTTATCAGTACGGAGTTCTAACGGCAGAAATTCTTATTTACATTTTCTATAAAATCCTTCGCACGCATTTAATTAACATGACTTTTATTTAATAAGTCTCAAATTTATCCTTCGTACTGTCTTGACAGTGCTCTCGAAAATCATTCGTAATGTAAACGAGGGTGGATTGAAAAGTACTCGGCCTAACCAAGAAAATAAACACATACTAAATCAGTTATATTTTTATTTTTCTACATAATCACCATCAAGTTCAATACACTTTTGCCACCTCCCCTTCCAAGCATTTAGACCGTTAAAAAAAATGATTCTTCCTTAGAGTCAAATATGCGTCTACAGCTGCTTTGACCTCGTCGTTTGTCGAAAATCTTTGACCTCCCAAGTGCTTTTTTAGGTTAGGGAACAGAAAGAAGTCTGATGGTGCCAGATCAGGTGAATACAGGCGGATGCGGTAACAGTTCAAAGCCACAGTTGTGAATTCCAGCCATTGACTGTACTGACGTGTGAACACGGGCGTTATCTTGATGAAACAGGACTTTTCTTCTGAGCATTCCTCGACGTTTTTCTTTTATTTCCTCTCGTAAACGACGTAGTAAGGTGCAGTAGTAATCACAGTTTATAGTCTGACCCCTTTCAAGATAATCAATCATAATCACACCTTTCGAGTCCCAGAATACTGAAGCCATCACCTTATTTGCCGACAAAATCGACTTAGCCTTTTTAGGGGTTGGTGAACCAGGTCTTCTCCACTGTTTTGATTGTTGTTTTGTTTCCGGTGTACAGTAATGAACCCATGTTTCGTCCATAGTAACAAAACGATTCAAAAAATCATCTGCATCGGCTTCAAATAACTCCAAACAGTCGCGTGAAATAGTCAATCGTGTCCTTTTTAGTTCAACTGAAAGCAGTCGCGGAACCCATCTCGCAGACACCTTGTGGAAACCCAACTCGTTGACAATGATGTTTTGAGTTCGTTCATAAGAGATGCCTATAATCTCGGCTATCTCTCTAATTTTTAATCTGCGGTCTCCCATTATTAAATCAAGTACTTTTTTAATATTTTCGTCAGTAGTTGACGTCGAAGGCCTTCCAGAGCGGGGTTCATCTTTCACACTCTCTCTACCACGCTTAAATTCTGCTATCCATTTTTTGACGGATGAATATGACAGAGCACAATCGCCTAATGTACTGACCATGTCATCATGGATGGCTTTTGATGATAGCCCCTTCTTATGGAGGTACTTAATGACGGCACGCTGCTCGATTTGCTCCATTCGCAGAAATTATGACCGATTACTTTGTTAATAAATTTATAAAATCACAACTAATTATCGCACACGTTTCGAACTTCACACAATGAACTAGTCTGAACTGAACTAAATAATGTGGGTAGATTTGATTTTTAGAATTGAATGGATCTGTGTTAGGCCGAGTACTTTTCAATCCACCTAGTATAATGATTACGAATTAAAATTGTGTATAATATTTGCCGTTTGGTGACGGCTTAGGAGAATCTACCACTCCATCTCATCCCGTGGGTGTGAAAGTCGACAGGGGATTTTCCTGGAACATCTGAATAAATAAACTGCGGTAGCCAATCCGCCCGCCAAGCGTGGCAACTATGGAAAAGTGTACCAAAATGAGAGCTACAAACTATTGTGGCAATCTATGGGATAGGCTTATGTGCAGCAGTGAACTAGAGATAGGCTAAAATTATGATAATGATGATTTATCAGTTTACTGTTTCATGTTCTGTTCTGTTCATGTATTCACAAGTTAAGAGGTAAGAGACACAAATCCCTCTCAAGTTAGGACGATATATATCCTTTTTGATATTTTTGATCAGTCTTTTTTTTTAAATACGAATGTTTCCAATCTGCATTTAGTCGCATTTTCTGCCAAGTCGATTACGGCATATCCTAATAATCTAGCAAATGACTTTTTGCAGATTAATGTACATAGAGTACCTATTATCAATAAATTTTAAAGAATTCATATCGTAGTGCATTACTTAGTATAATAGAATAACATCATTACTGGTTACTACGGAATTCTAAACAGCTTATAACGTTTGTATTAAAATAAAAAAGTATTTATTTTACAAAAAAAACACATAATAAAGAATTATTATTTTTTAAAGAATTTATTTTGTCGCAGTATGAAAACCTTAATACCGAGCACAATTTCTTGGTACGATGAGAATGCTTAGGTTTTAGCTGAATATTCAAATTCCGTTTGTTCACAACAAATTGCGGAGCGGAAAAGGGACCTAACGAGATAATAACATTTGCCGCACAGGTGGTCCCCAGTACGGCGCCGACTGAATATTCCACTTTCATTGTACTAGGAATAACTTGTCCGTAATGCAAAAATGATATAATGATATACTTTAAATTAACTAAAATCATCATTTCTGAGAATAAAAATAAAAATGTCCGTAATCAGTACAAGAGGAAATGTAAAAATTAAGTATCCTCGTATAACAAACCATAGGCTCTATCTGTTTTTAATGTAAGAAATTTACGACAAACTGACAATGTGATGAATTATAAAATATACTATAACTATACTATTATAAATATCAAGATTTATTTGAGTATAAGGAAAGAACCGAAATAGTTCAAATCAATTACTGATAATTTCATTGTTATTATCACTTAGAGCCCATTGCTGAACTGACTTACTTCGTTATACGAGTACTTCGGAATATAAGGTATAGTTATCGCGCATTGCAGGCGAATTGGCTTTCAAAACTTGTAAATTTTTGTTAATGACTAACGAGTACACCGTCAAGTTCTCTTGACCGACCATAATATGATAACGTGCTGCTATTATTCTGGTATTATTACACCTGTTTACCCCCTTCCCAACACGGATTACAATGTAAAAATGTTTTTTTTATTTTGGTTTAGGCTTGCGTAAAGCTCTTATGTAGAAACTCTGCTGTCTTTTACCAATACCATATTACATAATGAAATTAACAAATTTTATAAATTTATTACAACAGTATATGTTTAAGTAACGGGTTTGCAAATGCGGATTAGGAGCTATTTCCGCACATATTTGTCCTCTATATAATCTATTTCGTAATAATGTTTACTTGACATTCTTAAATTGGAAGTCATCTCGAGGTGGTCTAAAATAGCCACCGGAGGCACATTAGCGTCTGGTGGCCGCAAGAGAGGCATCAATGTATCTTATTCCATGAGTATTGTTAAAGTGGTGGTAGGATTCCTATGCAGGAATCCGTCTAGGTAGGTACCACCCCAGGGCTAGTTATTCTGCCGTGAAGCAGTAGTGTGCAAACATTAATGTGTTTCGGTTTGAAGGGCACTGTGAGCTAGCGCAACCACAGGGCATATGAGACTTAAGAACTGATGTCTCAGGGTGATGGGCACAGTGAGGTGTCACTCCGAAATGTTCTGGGTGACACAGCGTTTGTTATGGTCAAACGTTGCACTTATCATCAGGTGAACGATTTGCTCGTTTCATCACTTTACTTTTTTTTGTTTCGTTCATCACAAAAAAAAATGCCAGACAAAATGTCTTGTCTTGCGATAGATGTCAGAATAACTATTCCAAATATGCCAAAGATTTAGGAGAGACCAACGTTCTGCGATTTTCTATGACAAGAAAATGATTCAATTAACGGAATCAAATTACCTTAAGCCAACAGTGTAATAATAATGATAATGCCCTCCTGGCCAATTTTCGACCACAGCGTCATCTTTCAAATACTGTTGAAAGCTATTTAATACGCACTAGATGTTATACTGCCACAAGTTTACACGCAAAGACAAATGCACTCACTAGTCCTAACCCAGCCGCGTCCGATGTAACGTTCATGCCATAAGATCGGATCTATCTAACATGCATTGTAAGAAACACAGGGATGCAGAGCCACAACGCAACCAGACCCTAAAACAAACAACTTGTTCTTGTGCACAAATGGTGGCTCCGTCTGGCATTTCAACCCAGGCCCTGGTCCAGCGTAATAGTTAGGCACTCTGGCCACTACGCCATGTGGTCGTCACCGCCTAAACTTCGAGTACAGCAATATAAAAACAGCTATAAAAATTAACAACCTTTCTTTACCTTCCCCTTCG
Source organism: Luehdorfia chinensis (assembly GCA_019845155.1). NCBI lineage: Eukaryota > Metazoa > Arthropoda > Insecta > Lepidoptera > Papilionidae > Luehdorfia > Luehdorfia chinensis. The sequence goes on from JAHVAK010000022.1 coordinate 906,922, forward strand.
CTGTTCTCGACCCGGTGTCTTAATACAAATAATGTTTCGTCGAAGGTTTAACGGCAACAGTAAGTGGCGGGCACGTACAACGTAATCCGTTGTCAGCAGGTGCGCCGACAATCCGAACAGTAGTCTACACATTGAAATTTAATAAAACTTCCCTGCGGCTGCTTCACAGTCCGCCCCACGCAATTTCAGATTAGTCGAAGGAGACTGGTGTGCAAAAGTCACGTTTGTATTGATTTTTAATCTTTAGCGCGATGTCAAGTTAAGAAGTGAGTTTATTGTCTTTCTTGCATTTTAAATAAAATAAGTTTTTATTCCATGAGTGTCGTAAGAACGTAAAATTTGATTTTCTTTTTATGAAAGGGTAGCAGCGTCTAAGGTGCTACCGCGAGTGAACCTTAGCTTAACAGGTAGGTTCCTGATCAAGCCTTGACCTATTCACGACCAAAAATCTTGTAAGAGGCCTGTGTCTAGCAGTGGACTATCAATAGGAAATGGAATACAATAAATGTAGAATATTTGTCACTAAGATTATGTTTGGTTCTAAAAATATTCATGAACATAAGGAAAAATTATTCGTTCATAAACATTTGTAAAACATAAATGTAATAATAATAATAAAAAAGTCTAAAATAGCTATTTATATAATTCCAGCTGACGCTCGCGACTTCTTCCGCGTGGATATAGGTTTTTTTAAATATCCCGTGGGAACTATTTGATAAAAATTTCTATTACCATCTCCAGGATCCAAGCTATCTCTGTGCCAAATTTCGTCAAGATTGGTTCAGTGAACTGTGAAAAGGTAACAAACGGACAGAGGAACAGAGAGAGTTACTTTCGCATTTATAATATAAGTATGGATAATGAATAATATTTTAGATACCTGTCTGGATCGTGGATACTGAGTCCGAATCCCAACCAAAATCATTGCGTGTGCTGCCACAAAGTATTGCTGATCAGATTCGAATACATTGTCTCTGGTAAATCTAGCTCGGCATCCGGTTTCCGTTTATCCAAATTTTGTGGGCTCGGTTACCGCAGTGACTAAGCGATTGGTGTATCTGGCACCAGAATAATGGCCTGTAAATACTTGTTCCTAGTCTCTAAATTTCTGCGTGTACAGTTTATGTCTACAAAACAGGACCCAGGATTCAGGAATAATCATAGTATGGTTCTTGATATCATGTCCATCCAGCGGTTGTCTGGAAGATATTGCTGTCAGCAATAAGACCGCCCATTGTTCACTCTTAGTGTATCTTTTTTTCCAATTTACTTTTTTGTCATTTATTTTACACATAAGGGTTGCAATAAAGAATATAAATAAATAATAAATAAATATAGGTCATTGTTTTTTTATTTTATTTAAATTCTGGAGGGAGTGGCAACATCAATATCGCATTATTAAGTTACAGTATATTTAGTATAAAGGTGAACATTGCATGTGACAACTCGGAAGATTATATAAGTCTTCTGCATTTGAAACCTAATAATAATGTAAGTTAAAAATACACCAGTACTAACTTCAATAATGAATGCATTTGAATTTAGTATTGGTGGCGTCTGGTAAGAAGAATTTAGTATTCGTGTATTTTTCAGAAATATTCAGACATACTATCGCGCCTTTTTCCCATATAAAGGGTAGGCAGAGGCCATACACGTAGCCCACTTTTCGCCACTGCGTGAAACGAGACGTGACGGGTGCCTCATTGCAGTATAGTGACAGCATTGCATATTATGGTGTTATTCTGCACGAATAAAGGCTGTCCGTACAAAATCTTAGTCGCCTCTTACGACACCTCGGTAGGAAAGAGGTAGGTGCTATTCTAGTCTACCAGACACCTTATTTTTCACAAACAGCTCAAAATAAAACGTTTTACAGAAGATCTACTTCTTACTTATCTTACTTTCTACGTAATATATGTACATAATAAAAATCGTTGAAGTAAATGTATTTACGTAAATATGGAAACATAGTTAAAATAATTTTATAGCGAAACTTTGGCAACGTATCTCCGAAAGGATCTAGTAAAGCACTGTGCTCATTTAAAAGTTTTAACATGCGAGATATGGCCGAGTTAGCACCCAAAACTGTTCTGCGTAAAGGTTGTATTAGCGGTTGAATATTAGGTTTACGTGGATATTTAAAAGTATTCTTAAAGTTAAATATTAAAAGCAGGTACACTACCTGCTATTAATATTTTAAGTACTAGTAAGTGTTTACAATATCGTCCGTAACGTTACTTAAAAATAAAAATAGTAACATAATAAAAAAATAATAAAATAAGGAAAAGAATCCTCTGATATTTTCACATCTTTATATTTGGTACGAAAAGGGGAATTGTAATTGTAATCGTACATCGATACTCGTATACGTAACGTAACGGACATATACCTAAGGCACTATAATATATACATCGGACATGATCAGATTATAAATCAAAAAATGCCACCGGTGTCGAGATAGGTCTTGATTACGTCTTAAAATCAAACGTCACTTCAAAAACCATTTCTGTTGACCGCACTACTTTTAAATTCATGAGAAAATAATCCACCCACTTTCCTTAATTATACTAATATCGATAACAACTAAAATAGTTTCATATTTCAGAGGCTTGTGAAAGACGCTCAGATGGATATCATTAAATAAATATTACTTATTCCATTCAATATCGAACACAGACGAAATCGAAATCGAAACCCGGAATCCATTACGCACTACACGGCAACGCGTGCAATTTCTTTTTTTCGGTATGAAAGCCTTCCCAAGGGCCGGTAATGGAGAAAGTTTTTCCTCCTTCAGTAATTGTTAGGGCCGATGTGAGGTAATAAATAACCACAGGCGGTGGCCCTCTGATTGAACTTGCTAATGAATGAAGAATAAGAAATTCGGAAATCGAAACGTTCAGAGGTACTCACCGAAAAGGGTCTTTCTGTTCGCCAATTTGAAAAATGACTCAACTTTTTTACGTGACTTCAACTTTCGGCGAAACATAAACCAGAAAGTACCTTATTAGAATTGTAAATTGGTAACTTTTTCTGTTACAAGTCATTCGTGAAATTTGTTGTTTCTAAACTAACATGATTTGAAACAACCACACAGCTTGAGCAGCAGTAGCTGTAACAGACATTAAAGAAGTATAAAAAAATTATTTCTTAAATTTACGCTAATATTATACATTACATAAAAATAATTTTACGGATCTTAGCACGTTTAATTTTTAACTACTTATAACCCGATGCTTCGAGTGCCTTACAGCGCCAATAGTCACGGGAGGTTTGAGGTCTCAGGCGTCCTGTTGTCATGGCTCAATCAGAAAATTGATTCCTACCAAAGATAATTCGCGAGGCTATTAAAATTAAAAACACCATTATTTCAAAACACAAAATGGTTACGCTCTACAACCGGCTTGGGATCCTATGTTTAATAAAATTAATTCAAAAACCAAGAATACCACTGCAAGATTCCATGAAGCTGTAAGCTCATTTTGCGTAGATCGTGCGGATTGTATCGAACGACGGGTTATAAATATTTAAAAATTAAAGTATATGATTTTTAATTAAAAACGATGTAAGAAGCGTTTCAGATAGGACGACCTGACTGAAACGACTGAACTGACTGAAACGCTAGTCTTGAATTTGAATTCTAGCCGGAAACAAAATTTGTGTGTGATTGTCTCCGTGTCTCTGACACTGCATCCTTGCCTAGGTCCGATCGTATCGCTTAAGCGTTACATCGGGCGCGGGCAGAATACAACGAGTGAGCTCCTCTGTGTTGCGCGTGCACTTCAATATCTCCGGACAGTTGACACTATTCGGTTCAATTTCCGACGCTATTCGGAAATTACCGCCGTATTCAAATATTCACCAGTCGGATATCATCATCATTACAAGTACATTTTTAGTAAATTTAATAAAACACCTGTTTACCATTTTTTTATTTTAAATTTGATCTCTTCAAGTAAAGAAAATTCATAAAACCGTCAACTGAAGAGTCAAAAGGATAAATCTATTATGCGGATTCGACGGAGCTATCAATAATTTCTTTTAAAATATGCATTAAAAAATCGTTCTTCTGTATATCAAAGGTCGGGCGGTGTTTTCTTAACAAAGTGAATGCGTGAGCGGGGCTTCGATGAGATGATCCGATCCAACCCTTGTTTTTCTTTACAACAACTCACTTTCAATACCCTGACCAGGCCAGAACACACGGGAATCTCGGCTTTTCTCGTTTATCGAAGATAAAACATACATTTGTCCTTGTAGAAACTTACATTGGTAAAAAATTACTTTTTAACATTCATATTATTCTTATTGTATTTTTTCTCAAAAGTTTCATCAGTCATAAACTAAAAACCTCTTTATAGTCTATCAAACGCCTTTATGCCATTAAAAAGAATTAAAAAGGCATTATATTATTGAAGGAAATTTGAAAATCAGTTATTAAACCTACCACAGGTAGAAACGATTCCACAAAAATTTCATAGAAAAAAGTGATCAGATAAGTTTAAAATAAATTGCTCACATATTGCGTTTGTTGGCAATTTCAACGGACCAAATGGAGCAATAAATATTTTGAATTTCAATTAGTATGCAAGCGAACCCTTTAGGGGTCACATCACATTACAAAAGGACGACACCAATGCCGTTATACGAGTATTGAACGAGGCCAATGAATGTACCTCCATAATGGTGGATGCTGTTAAAATCTGCGGCGACAGCGACGTAAACAATATACGTGATACAAAATGTACGATGTGTTTTAGCCATTGTAATTTCTAATTTAATTTTTTTTGGGAGAAAGTGATGAGACATGTAAATCCTTCACATGACGGTAAGTTCGCTTGCCCATAACAAATGCCATGTGCCCCAGAAAATTTCTGTGTAGTTCCACACTGCGCTTGTCACTCTGAGACATCAGTTCTTATGTTTCTTAAGATGGCCAGTAATTACACTAGCGATCACAAACCAAAACACAGTACAGTACTGCTTGACGGCAGAATGACTGACACCTATCTACGACGGCTATTGAGCCGTGGTAGCTCAGGGGCTAGGCGCTCGCTTTAAATAGTGACCTGGGTTCGATCCCCGGTGCCGGCACCACTAATGGCAATTTTAAGTGCTGATTTACCACGTGCTCGGCGGTGAAGGAAAACATCGTGAGGAAACCTGCATGTCTAAGAAATAGAAAAATATTTCGAAGACATGTGTAGTCCGTCAACCCGCATTGCAGCAGCGTGGTGGATTCTTCCCAGCTCCAAAACCCTCTCAAAAATGAGAGGAGGCCTGTGCTCAGCGGTGGGACATTTATAGGCTGAAACTTTACTTTTATCTAGACGGAAGTCATTTTATCCGCCATCATACCTTCTTTAAATAGGAACATAAGCATGATCATGACTTTGACGTCTACATAAAAGAGTGACAATATTGACAAGTTAGTTATTCATGTGGATGTGTGAATCAGTAACATATCTAAGTAGATTTTTATTATGCCGATTTGAATGCAGTTTTCCGTTGTAATTCTCCATATTATTATAAAACTATTAATTTAGAAAGAAACAACATTTTTTTGCTGCTACAAATAGTATTTACAATAAAAAAGTACATAAGTAGTACATACATACTTAAGATCACGACTGTATCCCATAAGGGGTAGTCAGAGATTGGGCACTCACTGCAAAAACAGATGACTGCCACAATCCACGTTTCACCAAAACAATATAATGCACTTGGTGTGATAGGTGGTGAGCCCATCGCCACCATGCGCTGTTGGGTGCACAGTGCAGTTTAATTCCTTACTCGCCTTTTACGAGATCCAATGGATGAGATGGAGTGGTAGTATTCTTTTAACGAGCCGCCACCACACGGCTTCATAAGTAGTATCTTAACCTATTATTTTATATTATATTTTATATATTATATTTACTTAATAATAGAAAATCAAAAAATAAAAATAACAAAATAGTGTGAATAATCAAACATATATATATATATGATGAGAGCTACAAACTTTTGTGGCAATCAATGGTGGAGGCCTATGTTCAGCAGTGGACTAGTGATAGGCTGAAATGATAATGATGATGACGAATGAGAAAATTGATAAAAATACATACATTGATAATTCAGATCTCTCTATAGAGTGAAGAGCTTAGATTTTTTAGATCGCGATTGAAAATTGGATTTCATTTCGATGCGACCGCTCTGTGCCTAGATCATTTTGCATCGAATTAATTTACCTGTAGGTACGATCCGATGTCTGTTCATGACAGCCTTTGTGAAGATCTCTGTTGTGTGTGGACTTCATTAATACATATCAGACTTAGGGCTTAACTACTGCACGCCATACATGAGTAAATATTAGTATTAAGTATTCCGTAAAGTGACTTTAATTTTAAAAAGTGTGTAGATATAGGCACATCTTGGGTAAAAATGGAGTGATATTTACATTCTGTGCTGCTTTCATCTTGTTTACCGATCATAATGGTCAGCCTGCAGACAGTCAGCCGCGGGACATATGCTTTTTTGGCATAGAATTTCTAAAATAACCGCTATAGGCACGCGAGTTATTACTTGACCCTTCGCAATTTAGAAATTGATTTCCGTTACCGTTTTGAATATTTTAGTTTTGATATATTTGAGAAACAGCGGAAATGCAATACCTGAAATACAAAGACTTCTCCAATAAGGAAGGAAATATAAACCAAACGCATCCCTATAATGATTTCTTATATTTACGCGACACAACACATTCATTAAAACTAAGTTAAAGGATTTTATAGCGTTAAATAAACTTTAAGTTATCGATGAAATCTGCAAAACTTCTTACTACTATGCCACGAACACCCTTATCATTTTATCTCAAGTGAGTTTTTACTAACTAATAAATAGCAGAATGGAGCAATTAATTACAAGAAATGAAATCTAACGATACACAGTTAATAACGCCAGCAATCTGTCATCAACACAATAGTTTGTTATAACAAGAACTCCTCATTGTGCCACAACAAAAATATTGCCCAACTAAAGCAATAACAAAGGCCGTTAGTTGCAAAGTTGGGCCAACTCGGGCCAACTATTTTTGTCCATCATAATAGCTTAAGTTTCCGTCGAGCAACGACAATCTGCTGGCTATTTTCAGACTGAGTCTGTCTTTATTTCTTACTCCGTTTATAACGGGCTTTGTAACTTTCTTTTAATGCGCCATTGTCGAAACATTATCCTAGGATTGTAAATAAAATAGTGATTAACGTTTTTTTTTGTTTGCGAACGAAATTGCGAAGCAATTTAAACTTTGCAGTCTTTATTTCCTTTCTTGTCGTCGTTTGGACTGTAGAATTTATTTGCCTTTTTTTATAACTGTTATGCCCACGTTTGACCTCAATGTCACCAGATGTTACGCGTGATGAGATACTGTTTAGCATAGAATATGCTAAAGACTGACATAGGAGATTGTAGGTTTTCCTAGAGTATTACTATTATAATATAAAAACATCTGTATATTAGAAGAAAGAAAGAAAGACAGAGATATTTATTTGAAGCAATCACATAAAAATACAGGTCACAATTTTCCAATTAATGAACATACAAAACAACATTGATAATGAAAAAAGGAACAACAATTTGGGAAATGCAATAAAACTTAAATTTAAGGAAATTAAAAAAATAAATAATAATAAAACAAAAAAAAGTGGAAAAATTATATATCCACCTGTACATGGTGAAATGCTTCAAAAAGAAATGCCACTGAGGATATGCTAGGATGTACTAACCCAACACAACCTCGACCTGATTTTCAGTGGCATCCTATATAATTATTTATATACTTACATAATATTTTTATACATATTCATGTACATATATATGTATAAATATACACATTCATACACATACATACATATGATCATAAACACACATACATGCACAAATATTGATATATAAATACTGATACTGTTAATTCTTTGCGGGCAGAGGGCTAGCGGCTTCCGGTTTCCAGTATCAAAAAAAATGATGTATAAAACAAAATAAAAAAAAAAAAAAACGCAGGCCCTATAAATACCGCGGGTGTAGAATGTAAAAAAAAACTATTAAAAAAATGAACGACGCGTAGTCCCACTACTCTTTTACCTCGTCGCGAGCTCCGAATTGCGAGTAACTGAAAATACAACTAGTTACCGTCCTATAAATTATTATACGAGTATTAGTCTTATAGGCTTTTTCTAGTGTATAGAGAAGAGAGGAAAAAAACCTTCATGAATCGAGAATATTAAAGAGAGACAATTAAATTAAGAGAAAAAGAAAAAAAATACTGCGTATTCCTGAGGATCCGTAATAAAAAAAGTAAGTTTAAATTGAATCTTAATAAGCTAAGATTGTAGTTGCTGATTCAATAGAAATAATTTATATTTAATTCGAAAATTGTGTACTGATTATGGTTATTACTGATGATATTAGGTCGGGGAAAAAGTCTTAAATAATAAAAAGGTCGTAAGGCCGGTTTTGATGACATTAAAAACGTTACATTTCAAAAAAAGAAACATATTAGTAAAATGTTGTTTCCAGCTATTTTTCATTTCTTTTTCTTTACAACAACGCTAGACCACAGACATCTTTAGCCACTCAGCAAAAATTAAGAGTTTAGCTGGAAGGTGTTAATGCATCCGCAATACAGCCCTGACCTTACACCTTCTGATTTCCACCTGTTTCGGTCTCTTCAGAATTCTTTAGATTTGTCGGATTAACATCGAGAGAGGACTGTCAAAACTACTAGATGTGTTTTTTTACTCAAAGTCCCAAAATTTCTATAGCAACGGGATCTTGTAGACACACATAAACTGTAATTTAATGTAAATAAACTTTAAAAAAATGTCTTGAGTTTTCATACAAAATGCGAAGAAACTTTTTCCCAACCTACTCGTACTTATTGATTTTAGTACAATATACGGATACGAACTTGGCTAAATACAGGCATGGGTTTCAAGCGTAGGTACTAAAAAGTTTATTAAAAACTGGTTTTCTATAAATATGTTTTCTCCTAGAAAACAGTTCCGCGTCCGAGGAAATGTGGTTATAAGTGGAAACATTCGATTTATTGGGGAGTTACTTGAATAATTAGTTTGATTGTGAGTAGAAGAAGTTAATTTGGTATGTCTTGTACGATAACTTGGCGCAGAGAAGTTGATTAAAACAGTTAAGTGTAACAGTCGAAGCATCCGTGAATATAGTCATATAGTGTCATTAGATCCAACAATATTCTACGATCTTCTAGTGTGAAGAATTCATGATATATGCATCTATCTCTGTATATTTATGTATATATGTTTAAAGAAGATAGAGTTGAGACGGTCAATTTGGTCAATGTGGTATACATTAACCAAATTGTGGTATACTTACTAATGGTAAATGCAACGTCTAACCATATGAAATGCTGTGTCATTGAGAAGATTTCTGTTTGACACGACAGTGCGCACGTCACCTTGAGAAATTAGTTCTTAAGTCTGTTATATCCAGTGCTTATCAGACCGAAACACAGTATTGTTCACACACTGCTTCGCGACAGAACAACTGGCTTTGTCGTGGTACCGCAACAGTGCCAGTTCCAGTACCTAGATGGTTTTCAGCATAGGAATCCTACCACCAGTAAAACCATTTCACTACTGCCTTGACGCTGCTGCTCCTCAGAGGTAGTGGTGATATTGTGAGATTATCCATCTTGTTCTGGTAGACTTGAGAGGGTTATTTCGCCATTTCCGCCAATGTTCTACATGGCACACAGCACTCATTCTAGTTGACGTCTACAAGTCATAATAAAATTAAATTAATATATATTTCAACATACATACATACATAAGATCACCACTGTATCCCATAAGGGGTAGTCAGAGACTGGGCACTCACTGCAAAAACAGATGACTGCCACAATCCACGTTTCACCAAAACAATATAATGCACTTGGTGTGATAGGTGGTGAGCCCATCGCCATCATGCGCTGTTGGGTGCACAATGCAGTTTAATTCCTTACTCGCCTCTTACGAGATCCATTGGATGAGATGAAGTGGTAGTATTCTTTTATCGAGCCGCCACCACACGGCTTATATATTTCAAATACATTAATTAAAAACCATTCAAATTTATTTTCATAAATTTAACATATATATATAATAACATAGGTAAGCTATCCACTTTTCCATTCCTTTTCTTATTGGATCAGAAACGTTTTACGATCGGTCACCACTTACTTCCATACAATTGAACTACTAACTTATCGGTCGCCTGTAAAAACTGCACATTGTGCTCGTCCCGCCGAGGACCGAACCAGACCTGAATAGAAATCCTTCCACTATTTGGCTCCATTTCGTAATAGAAATAAGCTTCTAATAAAAGTTTAGGGTCGATATTATTTGTGGTTTTATCTCTGTGTACTCGTTCCGCTTATTATAAACGTATTATTCTTAAATAAATTGAACGCTATTTATTTCCAATTGCATTATGGATGGGATTTCTTAAGTTTATTTTTATGGTCCTGATTATTTTTTCGTTCTTTATGACGAATGCTTTGTCCATAATATGTATAATAGTTGAAGCGTTTTATCAAAGCATATTTGTAAACATTTCTATTAAAATTATTTGTCGTTAAATTAACAAATTATCAAATATGGAAGTAACTAATAAATTTCTAGATATTACACAGACAGTAATTGTGGAAGAAAACCTCACTAAGCTTTTTAAAGTAAATCGCTAATTAATATTATTTTAAAATGTTTTTTTTATATAGAACAGGGGGAATACGAGCAGGTGGCTCACGTGATGGTATATAATCACCGCCGCCCATGAACACCTACAACACCAGAGAAATAGCAGATGCATTACCGGCATTTGAGAAAGGAATAGGCTCTTTTCTTGAAGGTCGTAGTCGTATCGGTCCAGAGAAACCGCTGACGGCAGCACATTCCATGAAGTGCAAGTGCGTTGCAAAAAATTCCGTGATTGAATGTGTAATTAGAAACATCGCAACATACATGTTCTAGTAATAAGTGTTCTTTTTTATGGATAGAAATACCGTTGATAGTTGCTCCAGATAAAAACTTACTCCTTGATGAAACACTTTATAGGTTATCCAAATCCGTTAGCTGATTGCGCGGTCCCTAATAATTGAAATAGTTCGATGCAAAATTTAAAACAAAGAGAAGTTAGCTCAAAGTAATCTGTATGAGGTATTGTTAGATAAATTCTCATTGATTTAGATCGTATAGTTCGCTATAAATATTATGGAACAATTCATATTTTTCCATTATATATAGTAGTGCAAAATAATAAATTCCGCAATGCTTATGGGACGATACACGAATACAAAGTTAAACGATTGATATATTACACTGAATCCTTTTCGAACATGAAACGGACAAAGGATCGATCCCTGAGGAACACCCATTTTTACTATACTAAAATTGTTATTTGCAATTTTAAGTGGTGCCGGCAACGGGAATCGAACCCAGGTCACTCGCGTACTATGAAATTTAAAGCGAGCGCCTAGCCCCTGAGCTACCACGGCTCTTGTCTGTGTGGAACATAATAATTTAATATGTAACATAAATACAATGGATTTCGATTATTCGATTATGATTATCTTCCTACCTTACAAATAGAAAGCATAAAGTAGTCATCAACGGTATAATGTTATCTGGTTGTATAGTAAAAATGGGTGTTCCTCAGGGATCGATCCTTTGTCCGTTTCATGCTGAAAAGTCGCGTTGCCCGTCTATCCTAGCCCGGCCAGCTCAATAATATGCAATGGAAAAACCGCGCAGCTGTCAAAGGATAATGAAAGTAGAAAGAAAGAAAAAGAAAAAGTATTTATTGTCACAGAACTGTTTTTCATACAAAAAAATAAACCTTAACTAATTTTCCTTAATGATCTAGTTTATGATTGAGATGTCATAAATTCATTATGTATGTATTATTCGCCATGTTATTTTTTGTTCGTGTTTTATTGCTGACAGATGGCGATGTATACGGAAAATGTATGAGAAAATTAAATGTCTTCATAATTTTTTTGGTGATTTTATTTTCGATGGCTTAATAGTTATTCTGGTATTCGGAGCGGAGACAAATCCAACATCACAAAAGTCGATCCAGACGTTCTTGAGTTATTAATGGTGTAACTAACACGTCTTTGTGCACGACATATTGTACAGTTTGTCGTAGTTCACAAAGATACGTCTTAAATAATAATTTCAAATCATTCTTTCTTATATTTCAGTCACATAAACGTGTTTGTTGTATCCGCTTATTTATGGTGAAAATTTGAGTGACGTGGGTTCGAAAAGGATTCAGTGTAATATATCAATCGTTTAACTTTGTATTCGTGTATCGTCCCATAAGCATTGCGGAATTTATTATTTTGCACTACTATATATAATGGAAAAATATGAATTGTTCCATAATATTTATATCGAACTATACGATCTAAATCAATGATTAATAATTTATCTAACAATACCTCATACAGATTACTTTGAGCTAACTTCTCTTTGTTTTAAATTTTGCATCGAACTATTTCAATTATTAGGGACCGCGCAATCAGCTAACGGATTTGGATAACCTATAAAGTGTTTCATCAAGGAGTAAGTTTTTATCTGGAGCAACTATCAACGGTATTTCTATCCATAAAAAAGAACACTTATTACTAGAACATGTATGTTGCGATGTTAATAATCTAACGAATAATCGAAATCCATAGTATTTATGTTACATATTAAATTATTATGTTCCACACAGACAAGAGCCGTGGTAGCTCAGGGGCTAGGCGCTCGCTTTAAATTTCATAGTACGCGAGTGACCTGGGTTCGATTCCCGTTGCCGGCACCACTAAAATTGTTAATTGCAATTTTAAGTGCTGATTTACCACGTGCTCGGCGGTGAAGGAAAACATCGTGAGGAAACTTGCATGTCTGAGGAATAAAAAATATTTCGAAGACATGTGAAGTCCGCCACCTCGCATTGGAGCAGCGTGGCGGATTCTTCCTAGTTCCATAACCCTCTCAGAAATGAGAGGAGGCCTGTGCTCAGTAGTGGGACATTTATAGGCTGAAACTTTACTTTTTTTGTACACAGACAAATATCTTTGAGATATCACACGACAGTGTCAAGAAAATCTTCCCAGGCTCGTAGAACATGTGAGGACTAGTTTAACACCGGCGTTAGTCGTTGTGTAAAGCCGAATTGCTTGTCGTTTAAAATTGTATATTTACTAAAATTATTTTATTTAAAAACTGTATTGCACCACACACAAGAAGAAATATCAGGCTTAAAATGCATGTTTTATGTAAATTACATCAAAAAGGCGTGATCATTATTTTAACTTATCACTAGTCCACTGCTGAACATAGGTCTCCCCCACAGATTGCCACAAAATTTGTAGCTCTCATTTTGGGGGGGTTTTGACCGTGTGGTAGCAGCTGAAGAGAATCTACCGCCCCATCTCAACCCGTGGGTGACTTAAAAGACAACAGAGGGAAAATGAAAACCAGGGATGGGCAGCAGCATCTTCCTGGATCATCTGAATAAATAAACTGCGGTTGGCAACCCTCCTGCCAATAGTGGCAACTATGGCATTATCCACTCTAAAAAAATCCGTACCGACAAAAAATATTATTTGCATCGTTTTCATTTATTATAATCGAAAATCTCTCTTCGTACTAAATGTTACACTAATTCATTGTCTACACCATGAAGCGGACCACATAACTTCCTTTACAAAGAAAATATTTACGAGACTACTGAAAAGGGGAACATAAAAGTAGGCTTTTACAGCTTAAATTTTATGGAAGGCTTGGACGTGGGAGCCTTGGATGAAAGTACATATTAAACTCGTCCTTGGAGAGATTTAACATTAAAGTAGCTGTTCATTTCACGCGTAAGTCTTATGTTAAAACTATTTTTACTTTTAAGTTTCGCTCATAATTTTTAAATAAAAAAAATACATTTATATTTAACCTATATATAGAATCGCAGACATGATGCAGCAGAATGACATGATAAATATTTATAACGTAATGTAAATACTAAATATAATTTGGCACTCAAAAAAATTAAAAGGAAAGTAACATTGCATAGTTTCTTGGAAATATTGTTGACTAAAGTTCTTCACGAAGTTTTCATATTCCTTGACTTTAAACTATCGCAGTTCTTATGACACAATTGTTTATACCGGTCCGTGCAAATTAAAAAGATTAAATATGGTGTCTAGCTCTGAATTTTGTTCTATTTAATTGTCTACTACACATTCATTTTTTTTTACACTGATCAAATTTATTTGTAGCTCTAATGTTTTTAATTATTATGCCTAGAAAATTTGTAATTATCTTCAAAAAGGGAGACAAGAGTTTTTGAAGACAATTGAAAACCCTGAGAAACATCGGTTCCTAAAATAAAAGGTTTCGAAAATGTGACGAGACGAGCAAAACGTTCACCTGATAATAAGTGCAACGTTTACCCATAACAAATGCTGCGTCACCCAGAATATCTGTGTGACACCACACTGCGCCCGTCACCCTGAGACATCAATTCTTAAGTCTCATATGCCCAGTGATTACGCTAGATCTCAGTATCCTTCAAACCGTAATACAGTAATGTTTGCACACTACTGCTTCACGGCAGAATTACTGGCCCTGGGGTGGTACCTACCTAGACGGATTCCTGCATAGGAATCCTACCATTAGTGAACAAAAATCTCGAAACAAAAAAGAGGAAAACTGAACTAATTTGCTAAGATCCGTCAGCAAAATAAAAATGGCGTGTATTACATAGCTTTTAGTGTACATTACTGTACATCTTTGGTATTTCCGAACTGAATCGGAATTCTTATTCAATTCGAAAAATAATTACAGCATGGTCCCGTATACATTTGATGACGATCTGATGAGTATTGGCTTATTGGTTCATTAATTTTTCAGTCTTTCCAGAATATATATCATTGAAACTGGTGTTTAATTTTTAAATAACAATGTAACTTTCAGGATAAGTAAAACTTATGAAGGCCCGAAGAACACTCCATGGTTAATTGTCAAAATTAATAATCGTAGTAGTGAAATCTCCGTTTTATTTTGTCATAAAAATCACGTCAATCAAATTCCCTAGCATTTGTTTTACTTTCGTTGCTTGCTTAAACCACCCAAAACCACCCAAAAAGAGCCCTGTATGCTTGGGTAAAACAATCCTTATTCTTGGTGAGCCCAGTCATAGATCATATCGGCACACTAACGACTACGCTCGTCCCTAGCCACGCTACTATCAGTACAGTAACCACTGACTTGCGGAGAGACGGGGTCGGGAATGCAGAAGTTGGGGAAGGAACTAAAATGTTTAGGATATTACTTTTTTGGGAGAAGCAGGAGGAGGAAGCAATAGCCCGGGGGGCCGAGGTTGCTTGCCTGGTACTCTACCAACAATAAGTTCCAATAAATACATAGATAATGAAAAAGAACCATCTAAAATATTTAATTTATTTTGTAATAGTGCTTTTTATACAATTAAAGAAGTACATACTGTAAAGCTTTCTAATTTTCTCTAACAAAATTCGTTAACAACAACTGCTAAACATTTACTCACTTCAATTATTTTAATCTATAACTACTTATAAGTGATAAACCGCTTATATATTAAGCAAATGGATGAAAGTTCAATAAGTACGGGCTAATGTTAAACGATGTTCTAATTTCAGAGCCGTATTCAGGATTAATGTAAGGGGTTTAAGAGGCCAGCAAAATGAAAAAGTTAATTTTAATGCACCGCTCTCGGCAACTATCTCGTTATCCGTCCCTGGCTGGAACTCGCCGAGCATTTTCTAAAGGGATTGGCTGTTCATGTACAGGCTAAGAAGTATGAAAGAAACTCCTGCTCACTTTATCCAACTCCAACAAGAAACTTTTTTCAAAGTTTCTTGTTACGTGATTTCATTACTGAGATAACGATGCCTGTTGGCTGTTGTTGCCGTTTTAACAATAATTATAAAAAAGGGCAAAAGGGAGTTTGAGCATTCGTTATTTTACAGTTTATTTTCACCATTAACTAACATTAAGAGTCCGGGTTTAAAAATTGACACCAATATTATTTTTTTTATTTTTAATCACATTTTAATAAGGTAATGGTTTTTTTTAATGTAGGATTAACTTTATTTTCAACGGAGTCATACATATTACAATCTGAAAAACGCATAAGCGTCAGCAAACCGATTCATCAAAGTACGCGGTACATTTAAAACATTAAATGAATATTAGTTCATTTAAAAAATGTTTGATGCAATTTAAAAAAAATCAATATTTTTTATTTATTTTGTCATTAATAGAGAGTTTTTATTTTGCTGAAAAATTACTAGGTGCTTAGTATCAACGGTAACTAAAAATTTAAATAGATTCGAGTTCCACTTTAATCTGCCATATTGAAGAACGCAATGCTAATCCGTCCGCCGCTATTATTTTCTCATTGTGAACCGTTTTTACTTATTCCTCCACTCGTATATCGACAGATAATTAAAATGCTTGCAATAGCGGGCGAGCCAGCAGATCCGATATAAAAAGTTCGCAGACTTTTGTATGTTTTCTTCGTAGACGATGTAATATTTAGATCAATTTTCAATTAGGAATACTTTCACAGACTTATTAATGTAAAAATTATATTTCTTTTGCTGATAAATGTTTGGAAATCTAAACGGTATCTTTGTGCTATTTCAATGAAAGGATAATTTAAAACAATTAAATTACATAGAAACTAACATTTTAAGCCCTTAAAATTTTAGTCATATCTCCATTAAGATACGAGTATGAGTCAAAATAAGCCGATCATAATCAAGCCTTTCCAAGTCAACTGTTGGACTAAGAAAAATGGATTGAAAACCTTCAGCTCCACACCCTCAACGAGTCCGTTAGGAGCCCGGCCATCGGGGTGCGGTAGTGTGCTGCGTTAGCTAAGTATCATCTCAGTGCCTGTTATTCTGCCGTCAAGCAGTAGTGTGCAAAACTGACTGACTGTGCACTGATAACTGGTCATATGAGACTGAAGGATTAATGACTCAGGGTAACGAGCGCAGTGTGGTGCCCCTAGAAATATTCTGAGTGACAGAGAATTTGTTATGGGCAGATTGCACTTACCACCAGACAAACGAATTACTCGTCTAGTAACTTCCTTCTAAAAATGTGTTCAGAAATTTTTCTAACGATTTTCTTTTTAGACGCCAATCAGACGAAATTAAAAAGGAATAAGACGGAATTATGAATAAGACGATTAAATCCAGACACAGAGATAAGTATCGTCTGCAAAGAGGGCGAGTTCTACACCGCGGGTGTCGGTATGTCGTTGGTGTACAGGGTGTAAAGCGGGATCTTGAACTGAGCCTTAAGGTACGCCGACGCGGATTGGATGTGCTTCAGAGCGTACTCTCTTCGACGAAGCAGCGAAAGATTCGACTGCGTAGAAAATATCGTATTATGAGTACGAATCGATCTGGTACACCAAGTTCATATAGTTTGTATGTGATCCCGTTGGTCCAGTCCCTGTCGAACGCTTTCGCCACGTCAAAATATTACCCATGAATAAATCATCATTGAATGTGCTCCATGATACGGTGCACCTGCTGAGTGAACGAGAAATTGGCTCCGAATTCAAACTGCTCGTGGAAAGGAATCCCTCGAGACTGTCTCTCAAGCGGGCAAGAAGTAGACGCTCGTAGATCTTGCCTAGAATCTTGTGAACCTTGATAGGCGTTGGGTTCAGACGGGACTATAAATATTATTGAAATCTTTACATTTATAATCGTTTTTGTGTCTGTTAGTGACCGCGTAACTTCTGAACGGATTCAGCGTTTGAAGTCATATTCACACAATATTTTTGGTTTTTTCGAGAAGATAGTTTCTTGCTGTACTATATCTGATAGGTTGCGCAGTATTCAAGTTATGAATAAATTCTATATTTATGAGCCAAATAACTGATAGCCATAATATAACATAATCTGGACCCAGTAGATGACACTGTGTCGAAACTGCAGTATTACATTATAATATACTGAAGTTAAATAAATTAATAAAGTTACATACCTACATTTAATTCAGAAATCAAACATATCGAATAGCCTACCGAAAAAGGCAGAACAATGTCTACCGGGCAGCTAGAGTAAAAAATCGTTTTCTTTTCTATAATACATATGTAACAATGTTTATTAGTGATTGTGGCAGAGTAGAATAGCACCTACCTCTTTCCTACCGAGGTGTCGTAAGAGGCGAGTAAGTTAGTTATTGTACGGACAGCCTTTTTTCGTGCAGATTAACACCATAATATGCAATGCTGTCACAATACTGCTCATTTGAACGCAACGGACAGTTAGAAATTTTTTTCTGACTCTGAAAGCGATTTCTTCCATACATCTTTGTCAACAACTATGAAGCTAAACAAGAAAATAAAAAATGGTAGTAAATATTTGAAATTCTCTGATTTTTCTGAATCTTAACATGCGTAGTATAGCTTATAATAACACGCGTGGCGTTTGCCTACCCCTTACATGGGAAAAAGCCGTGACTGTATGTACGTATGTAATAACATGTGTCCTCTTTTAACTCTTTGGAAAATTTGTGCTCTTGTTTTTAAGAATAAACCTAAGATTAATAATATATATTAAAATTACGGCAGCAAATCCCTGATTAATATTACCGTTTTTCTTCTTGGCTTTAGATTATTTCCAGTTTTCCTACACATTCTAGAGCGTCTAAGAGGATTTCTTAAATACGCTCAGGATTTTTCGAATATACTTTTAATATTACTGGGTAGTTCAGCTCTATTTCTCTATAAAGAGGTTCTTTAATTTTCTAGCACTTCTCTTACTAGATTTTTGCGACACCAACGGAGGAGGGATATTATAAAGTGGAAGTTTCTTATACGTAATGTAATGTATTAGTAATGAGTTAATATGAATCATGACTATCATCATCGTCATCATCCTTTAAGCGTTTTATATTTCATATACTTTGGAGGCGATTTCAGTATCCGGCGCATCATTACGTTACACAACATTTAACACACAACAAAAAAATTATTGCTTAACATAGGCCACAATAAAACAAATAAAGAAAACCTAAATTATAAAATCTTATACTCTTATCTGTTCCTAATTAAATCCGCACGACCGTTTAATCCTATTGAAGTACAGCGAAAGAGGAATCCTAATGAAAACAAAAACAAGAAACATATGGTCTTGTGCCGGATTTGTAAGGGTTTTGTCGTTAATTACTCTGCCTTTGACGTTCACCGATCAATGCTATAAAGCTTGAAACAAATGATATAAGAGCATTATATATCTAAACCCATTATTAAGAGATTAAGTGTAGTCATTTCGTATTTAGATGTCTGCTGCTCTTAGGAGCTGCCAATTAATTTATGCTTTGACAGTTATTTCCAAACACGTTACCAAAGGATTATAGATGATACTAAAGCGGTAAGTTATGAAGTTGCAGATTTAATTATTAGTAAGTACTTACTGCCAATCGGCCAAATTTCTCGGTGCCACAGTAAGGTGCAATCGCGATTTCGATTCCCGCACGGTACAAAAGTTTTTATGGCCTACAAATAGATAGTTGTTCCAAGTCTGAGTATTGGTGTATGTGAAATTTATCACACAATTTGTGAAACCCATGATACAAAAGAAGTTTATAATCAGTTCGCAAACATTCTATAAGACAAAACAAACACAAGTACGGTATACGTAAAACAATTACAGAGAATAAACATATAAGAAAAACGTTAAGCGTCTAAAAAGTACGAGAAAAGCAATTGGGAAACTTTTACCAATTTGCTAGAATAAAGAGAGTTCCAATCAAACTTACTAGAAATACAAACTAAAAGAGTTGCGAACGGTGCACACCTTAGGCAAACATCGCCCGCCACTTTCCAGTCTGGCGAAAGTATGAGCTTGCCATATATTTTATAGAGCACCTAAAGCAACACAAATTTCATTTAACCAGTTTGTAACAAAATTTTGATTAGTTGTTTATTTAGGACGACATTGGGTAATAAAATGTGGGGAATTTATTATATAAACTATTTTTCATCGCAGAAATAAATAAAATAATTTAGTCGCACAAGTATCAAAATATTAAATAGCTAAAAAGCATTTATCTACGTTACACATGTAATATATATATATTATAAAACTATTGAGATATGTAACTATTGAGAGTGCCCCACTAATGCAAGAAATAAAATTTAAAGTTCTTCGACAATATCGTCGTAAATCCGGACCATTGTTCTACCCACTACCTTCGAAATCTAAGTCTAAGCCATGAAAGTAGTATTGCTAGAATGAGAACCGATTTCGTTGACATTTCTGTGATTCCTTGTCCTCAGTGCAAAAAAAAATACATAATCTGAGGGATGAAAAGTTTGTTAATATTTAAAATTAATTTTGTTTTTATTTATTGTATTGTATGATTTAAGTTTTTATGTACCTTCAGATTTTATATTTACTTTTTTTATATATACATTTTGTGGCATACGATAAATAGGTTTTACTTTCATGTGTATGTATGTCCACGGCTGAACAAAGGTCTCCCATTGATTGTCCACAAAAGTTTGTAGCTCTCATTTTGGGGAGTTTTTGCCATAGTTGCCACGTTTGACACGTTGGCAACCGCAGTTTATTTATTCAGATGTTCGATGAAGATACTGCTGCCCATCTTCTGGTCTTCATTTTCCCTCTGTCGGCTTTTACGATACCCACGGGATGAGATGTGGTGGTAGATTCTCTTAAGCCGTGTGGTGACACATGGTTGTTTAGTCAAAAATGAAATTCACCACCTTTAACGCAATGGGGAGTACGATATTTTTTGCCCTTACCAAAATGGTGGCGACGTGGTTCACCACCCGTCACGTCGCGTTCCCGCGAGGCCGAAAAGTGGGATACGTTGGTGGCCTCTACCTAACCTTATGGGAAAAAGGCGTGACTGTATGTATGTATGTATTATTAAAAGATAATAATAGGTAACATCGTATTTACAAGCTAAAAACTTTCCTATAACTTCAGGTCTATAATCAGCATAAAAGTTAGTAGAATATTGAATTAGTAATACGTATTTCTGCCATTCCCTGCAATGGCCACTAGCAATCGGCTTCTCACTGAACCAACAAGTCGCGAACAAATATCTGCACCCTGCACCATAAGTCCCCAAAGATTTTTAATTGGGTTTAAACCAGCCGCTTTTGAAGGCGAATGTATTGGTATCTTTGAAACCAGTCGCCTAGCCGTATGTACTCGACAGTTGTCTTGTAAACATGACGTTTACGGTCGGCATCATGACGTTTTCTAAAGTATTAACATAATTCAGAGCTGTTGCTTTTGGAGGCAATCCGCATGAAAAAAAAATGAAAAAATTTTTATTCCCCTTTTAATTGTTTATAACACTTTAAATCCTTTATTTAAAATTTTAATAAATGACAAATAACGTACTGTCAGGAATGAAAAGGAAATTTAAAACGATTTTATTTTTGATTGGTATCTAACAAGGTATATTAAGAATCTAAAGTTTCTAGTAACATTAAGATTATATTAGTAGAAAAATAACATCTATTGCTTTAGAAGAAAGGCTAAAACAAGACGTGTTTTTCACCTATGCTTTGATTGGCTTACCAATTGCATTCATTTAATACGTAATTAAAAGTCTAGCCTAAGTGAAATTTTTATTTACTGGAAGTTGTTGTCAAAAGTAGTAAAGCACTGTACAAAGTGATGGTGTAACTACTGTCCTTAAATAAATAAATGCCTTCTCTAAGTTTTGCATATCTGTTGTTAATAGGGCCGTAAGGTGGGTGCCACCACACATACAAACTACCCAAAGTTTCTTAGGGACCAGTCACATAAAATTTCGTAGTATTCAAGTGAATTGAATTCAGTTTCCTATATCGGCACTACTAAAATTGTTTATTAATATTTTTAGTGCTGATATACTACGTGTTCGGATCATTAAGAGGCTCCCACTTTATAAAAATTATCACTAAATGTTCTGACGTCATAGCAAAGCTCACCAATTTGCTTTAGTGCAAATTGGTGAGCTTTGCAACGTGGTCGACTTCTCCCAGCTCCAAACATCCTCGCAAAGGTAAATAAAAGACCTAAACCCAGTAGTTGCGACATTTACATATTCATTAATGTGTAACAACACTAAGTAACTTCAAGAATATAACGAGCAGATAAAATCTTATTAAAAGAACTAATAATTGTTATTGTTAAAATCTTAGTCCTTAGTCCAAGCGGGTCAGGGGCATTACACCATCTTCATCGTCATCGTTATCAATATAGCTTTGTCCGTTTATGTATTTCGTTTTATAACACTAAAGTAGGTTTATTAATCTTCATCATCGGCCGGTTAAATATAATATAATAATAGCCTCTCCAAAAATTGAAGAAAGGATTTCAACCACACCACGCCTCGCACCTTAAACACAACTGCCTGTCACCGATCTGTGTATGTTCGGTATTGCTTTTTTCGATATGGTAATTATGTCACATGTCAGAAGCCATGAGATTTCCCAGGCATTTCTCTCTTATTCTTACGACACACACGGTATGAGGAAGAGTGGCAGATTTTTTTACGCCATTTTTTTTTATATCAACACCTTGTAGCTTTTTTGACATCTTTTGCGAATATCAGTTTCACTAGTACCAGAGCTGCTTAGCTCAGCTTAGCTCAGCTTACCTTAGCTGTTTAGTAAGCTTTTCAATGAAAGCATATCGCTTGCCAGTCGCACCTCATTACTCGCGTTAACATAATCGCGCTGTTAGTAAGCCAGGTTAACCAGTATCAGCAATAGGGGGTTATTTCGAAAAAGTACAACCTGATTCCTGGTGTTTTATCCCATGAAAGTTATACTGAAAAAAAAATTTTTTTTAATAGATTTTCTGCCACGCACGATCACTTTGCTGAATCTGTCGTCGCCAGCAGTTTTCCCATACCGACATGACTGACATGACTTACGGAACTTCAAGAAAAGGGCCTACTTCTTTCTCAAACGCCGACTCGCAATTCCTCTAGTAGTGCGGATGTTTATGGGCGACGGTGATCACTTACCATCAAGTGAGCAACTTGCTTGTTTGCTCCCTCTTCTAAAAAAATGACTGTATGATGACTTTATATGGTTTATATAAGTAATCTAAATACAATTAAGGCTTATTTTTTAAATAATTATTTAATACTAACGTGAGCTTTTGTATAAAACTTTAAAACGATAAAGCCGTAGTACATCCAGTGTCGAAACTACTAAACGTGTACAATCAAAAAATATTGCCCATATCGTAAAAAAACTATCAAGGAGTGTTTGAAATTACTCATTCCAGATCAAACCGTTGACTGGCTACAGAGTCTTAATCGCCAACTTCCTTGCCAAGCATGGCGTTTGTGGTAAATAAATTAATGAAGAATTTATAAATTAGATTATGAGTTCTTCATTCATTTATTTTATAAAGACTTTATCCGCTCAAGGATTTCTCCTGCATCGTGAATGCCTAAAAATAAAGTTGCCTACTGAAGTTAAAAATTAAAAAAAAAAACTATTATAGTTAAAGAGATGATATGTCTTAATGAACAACACTGTCTGTGACCTGATATTGTGATATCTGTCTTGAATAACTGGATGTTTGATGGCACAAGCAAACATCCCTGTAACGTAAACATGATTCTGACAGTTGCATGAAGATGGCGTCTTAGAATTCGACTAGGATTATTATCAATTATGGTAAATAAATGTGTAACCCGTGCAGGCTGTGCACGTTAAGATACTCCTCAGGTTCTTAGTAAAAGACGTGAATAATCTACAACACCAATCTTCGATTTACCTATCGCAATACGTGAATTAAATTAATATCGGTAACAAGCCATGTTTCTAATCAATCGAGTAATCGTAGTAATTAATTGGTTTTGACGTGAATACAAGACCGCTTTGATAAGAGCTATTCGATTAATTGTACTAATCAATATCCGAGCGATAGCCGATCATCACTAGTTCTAACAATTAATCAGATATAAACTGTATTAGAAAGAGATGTAGACACCGTTTCATGAGATGGAGACACAGGTTGTAGTTTTTTAATCAGCAAAAAGCTAAAATCTGCCACACCATCTCATTCGATGGGTATTGTAACAGACAACTAACGCAAAAATGCTTAAAAATCTCGTGGCTTCCGACATGTAGCAAAACCATATCAAAAAATAACAAATAAACAATGCAAGAATCTGTCTAGTTAGGTACCACCGCAGTGCCAGTTATTCTGCCGCCAAGAAGTACAACAAACATTCCTGTTTCGATTTTAAGTGCACTAATAACTCAAATAAGTCTCAAGGTATATTCATTAAAATCATCATCATCATTTCAGCTTATCACTAGTCCACTGCTGAAGATTGCCACAAAAGTTTGTAGTTTTCATTAAAGGGGATTTTGCCATAGTTGTCAGCACTTGGCAGGCGAATTGGAAACTGCAGTTTATTTATTCAGATGCTCCAGGAAGATGCTGCTGCCCATCTCCGGGTTTTGATTTTTTCTCTGTCGTCTTTTACGACACCCACGGGATGAGATGGGGTGATAGATTCTCCTAAGCCCCTACCACACGCATATTATAAGTATATATTAAAATTATAAGTCAAAAAATATTTACAAAACACGACTCCTTCCTATTTGAGAGAGACGTATCTCCAGCAGTGGACTATAAATCGGCTTATGACGATAATGATGATAATAAAAATATAAGTAAAATGACCGTATAAAATTCTAAACATTATTCATTAAGTCCGCAACACGAACAACAGTGTAAAAACGTTAAACGTCCGGATAATAAACAGCTCATTCCCCCGTCCTGTTACATTAATTTTGGACTCTTTGAACTCACACCGAGGTACGTATAAAGTATAAAGTATTAGAGAAAGGTGGCTTTAGGGTCATTTCATATTGTTGCGTATTTCAAGTAAATTAAACAGAAAAATTATGACTGAAATTTCATGCTGTACCTACACGTATTTTGTTGAGCGTTTTGTTTAAAATTTACAATTTTTTGTATTGTCTTAAATTACTGTATATTTTAAATAAGGTTTTAAGGATCGCTTATTCATCTAACAATAAAAAATGACGACCACGTAATGGGTCAAAGTCCTGCCTCTCTGTGCCGCGAGTCCTGGATGCAAAAACACAAACTGTTGGTTTTCGGGTCTGGTTGTGTTGTGATCCCCGTGTCTCTAACACCTACTTATATTTACCGATAATTTCTCAATCCCAAATTAAAAACATAAATAGAAATAACAATATCATCCTTCGCACTTCCTACTGCAGGGCACAAGCCTTCTCTCAATATATCTATAAGAAGAGTTTTGTTACCACAGTATAGTTTTCGAATTACATATTTTAGACAGATAGACAATGATTTGTATTATATCTAATTTGATTCAACAAGCGAATGCGCTAAATAGAAAGTATGTAAATCTAAAAATTAGATGATCATAGACAGACAATTATATCATAATTATAATATTTATTTGCAATGGTGATTTCATTAACATAATAGATTTTTTGATACCATTCTTCCCACAAACATCATTTTATGTTTTTACTTTCTCCACCTACCTTTTATCTATTGTTTTAACAGTCACCTCCGAAACTCGTAGACATTTCGTGACTGCGTGTAGCGGGCGATTCGCGCCGGCCCTTCATTTTCCGCGGCCGGCGCCATGCGACGTCCGGACGTGTTTATTTTTCATTTCCGCCTGTACCGGCCGAACCCTCAGGCCTCTGCGCCCCCCACATGATGGTGCAAATACGATCGAAAAGAGGAAAGCGCTCTCATGTTGAGTTAACGCGTTTCAAAAACAAAATATACGCTAAATCAATAAGGACGAAAACAAGGCTGACCTTATTGTTTAGGGATTAAAAGGACTGCAATAGCTGCAGTGCCGCCCTTTGTTAAAAAAAGGTTACTAGGCAATGGAAGGGGGTGAAGTAGAGACATAAGAGATGCAATTATGCCCATTTGGTTCTTCTTCTTCTTCTTCTTTTCAGCCTATCACTAGTCCACTGCTGAACATAGGCCTCCCCCATAGATTGCCACAAAAGTTTGTAGCTCTCATTTGGTTCGTTCACCTCAATTAAAAAGTCGAGGGAAATAAAACAGAACTTGCGCCATAGTATACTCGTAGTTTTAACTGCCTACCACCTACCAAGCATGACAACAATGACAATTTCATAAGCTTACTTATGGGAGAGGTCTGTGTTTAATAAAAAGCTGTTATAATCGTAGATTCGTTCCTGAAGGTTATATCTACTGGCACATTCATAGCTTTACATAATGATTTCTTTCACCAAATAGTTAATTAGTAGTTGCCCTTTTGTGTTTCCTTATTCCAAATTATGCCATCGTTATCGTTTGTCTTGGTTAGTTTTACTTTGAAGTCCCTCATCAACACCAAGTAGAGAGTTTTAGAGGAATATATCATCATTATCATCACCAGCTTGCGGCAGTCCACTACTGGACGTGGGCCTCTCCCAATAGGCGCCATATAGGCCGATCTGCGGCTTCACGTATTCAGTTGCTGCCAGCCGCCTTAATAATCGGATCGACGCTCCATCTAGCAAGGAGACGCTCCACACTACACTTGCCTAAACGCGGTCTCCACTCTACGAT
The DNA here is from genome assembly GCA_019845155.1 of Luehdorfia chinensis. Classification (NCBI taxonomy): domain Eukaryota; kingdom Metazoa; phylum Arthropoda; class Insecta; order Lepidoptera; family Papilionidae; genus Luehdorfia; species Luehdorfia chinensis. The sequence continues at coordinate 933,611 of JAHVAK010000022.1, forward strand.
TCGCCTACTCCAACGATTGTCACATCTGCGACAGATGTGTCCATCCCATTGCCACTTCAGTCTGCAAGCTCGAGAGGCTATGTCGGTGACTTTAGTTCTCCAGCGGATTTCTTTATTTCAAATCTTATCTACCAGAGAAACCTTGAGCTTAGATGTTTCTATTGCTCTCTGAGTGACTTTGAGCTTATGCAGCAGTCGTACCGTCAGTGTCCAAATTTCGGCACCATAGTTGAGTAAATACATAACACACATTTCGTCTTCAGGTTTTGCGGCATGGGCGAGTAATTTATGCTGTTTAGCATGTCTTGTAGTTCTTGCAGCGATTTTGCCGCGATGTCGATACTATACTACTACTACTATACCAGTACTATTAAAAACTAGGTAATACACACCGTTTTACATTTTGCATGCGGATCTTAGCAAATTAACTTTCTCTCCTTTACAATAAGGGATTTCCACGAAGTAACGCTTGATTCTATTAACTATAGCATCTGGATAGGTTTTGTCTGAATGCCCTGTACTTGGACGAGCATCATAATGGCATTATACAGAGATTTCAACATCTCGACGTATCGCCAGTCGATTAAGCACCGCTACAAAGAATCCAGAATAGCCCAATTTTCGATGCAGTCAAAGGCTTTCTCATAGTCCAAAGGCTTTCTCATACTCACTTGTCTTCTTTATAATCTGCTTCACCGTGGATGTGGTCAATGGTGTCAAAGTTTCCCTGAAAACCGGCTTGCTCCGGAGGCTTTAATATGTCAAGCTTTCGCGCGATTCAATTCTTGATGACCCTCGAAAACAACTTAAAGACCGGCTCAGGAGCGAGATGGGCAGATAATTCTTAAGTCTGTCTTCTTTTTTCATGAAACAGGATTTTTTTTATTGGTAAAATACGTAAATATGGGATCGTTCCATTTATGCGCAGGACATTGCCTGTGTAGGGAGGGCATATAGTCTACTGTAGTAGTCTTCAATCTCAGTGAGAACTACCGCATTTTGGCGGGAAGATCTTGTCATCATTGGTCTTCAACTTTATTAGGTGGCTTCTCTCAAGCTGCTGTGCGAAAGCTTTAAGACCAATGTTTCGCTCTATTGCCTCCCCAAAAAGAAGCGCATTAGAGCTCTCAAGCTTATAATTCAAAGTGCCTCGGACCAGTCAGTGATACTTATGTGTTGGTTAAGACCCTGGCTATATCTTCATACATACATAGCTTTGACTTATTCGTACGAGTGTATCAAGGTTGGTGCATAAACTTGTACAATCTTAAGAGTATATCACAGCTTAAGCACCTAGATATGCTACCTTGGTCAACACACTGGAGATTTCCAGGATGCTGTCACTGAGGACCTATTGACGAGAAAACCTACTCCGTCTTGGGATCTGTCTTGACTGTGTCCCTCCTGAAAGTAGAGCGCACCCGATTATAGAGTAAGAGTGTTCTCCTCTTACGGACTTCACTTAACTCTACAATGTGCCATCGAACGATTTCTAGCTCGTTTTCGAGTTCGAAGAGGTTCGCATGTTGCCGCAGAGTACATCTATTATACATCCCCAGGTCTTCTTTTCTCTTCTCGCACTTCCCGCAACCGTGACGGTTCGACAATATTGAGATGTCTTTCCGCCATCTATCTGCCCCTATAGATCGTTTATGGCACTTGCATGTGCAAAGGAACTCCGCGCATACCACTTCTTAACCTTGATACTAGATGACAGATCTTCCCCGTGTCGGCTTAGATCTCATTTTAATGAAAAATATAAAAATATATTTGACTATATTTTATATAGCTATTCCTCATGTTAAGTTCAGGCTCAAATTTATTAGAAAAAGCGACGAGACTACCAAAACGTTCACCTGATGGTAAGTACAACCTTTGCCCATAACAAATGCTGCGACATCCAGAACATTTCTGTGTGACACCACACTGCGCTTATCACCCTGACACATCAGTTCTTAAGTCTCATATGCCCAGTGATTACACTAGCTCTTAATGCTCTTCAAACCGAAACACAGTAATGTTTGCACACTACTGCTTTACAGCAGAATAACTGGCCATGGGGTGGTACCTACATAGACAGATTCCTACACTTTTGTGTCCCTTTTTTGTCGGTCCGTCTGTCTGTACTAACGGATTTAACTCGGAAACTCGTTTAAAACTTCTAAGCAGATTGTAGATAAGTGAGACCTCTCTGGAACAAACTTAGGCCATATTTTATGGTGTTTATTTCACCGGTTACGAAGTAATGAATATTGTTTCGATAAAAATCCACAGAATAACAGCTATGGTATAATAGCAGAACTCTCGTCTATTGAAAATGTTGTCACAGCCGCATCTATGATGTATATTCTACAAGTCTACGATAAATTGACTATATGACTGAAATCACCAGCGTAAATTTGCTTTTGAATAAAATGTTGAGATCACCATTTTCGTTGATTCTCTACTAATGTTTAAAAATACATATATATATTACACTTTGTTTCTTTTTTAGTGACTTGTCTAAGAAATCCAAATATTACTCGGACATTACTTCCGCCCAACACTTACCATATGCACCATACTCTACGAAAACATCGAGCTCGTTGAACATTAGAGTAAAGATGGAATGGACTAGGCTTGGCAATTTTTATTCTTTACTTTTTTTAGTTTGTACCATGCTTTAAGCTACGATACTGAAGTATATTTTCTTTTTTAAAACATGAATTCCTGGCTTTCCACGTTTCTGTCAGAGTAATTTTCTGTTCAATTAAACTTGGCATTTGGTTTTATTTGTTTCCTTATCTTAATTTTTTTTGCCTCCCTCCTACTACACGTGGATCAGCGGTCTGAATTACTAACCTTTCTAGAATTTAATCTCAGGGCATCCTGAGGTTACCGGTGATATTCTTAAAATAGCAAGTTATGTAATATTTTTAACATAGTTTCTAAAAAGAAATCTTTTAAAGTCAACCTGTCACCTTCAAATAAAACGCAAAGTATATTACTTTCTTTTCAACGGCCGCGTGTAGGTACATCTCTTCCTTTTTGTTTTCATCACACGGTCCCTTTTCATGTTTATTTTGTTTGCGTTCGCGGTGGGAATGTTATCCATTAATTTTTTAACGTTTCCCTCATTTCCACGAGGGAGATATATAATGTTTTTATCACATGCGTATGTGAACACGAACAGTCAGCAAAAAGGAGATGAATAATAATTAAATTTATGGTACGTATGTACTTCAAGACTTCTAACCCAGTTATAATTAGCATACGCAATCAAATATTAATAATTACATTTCTCGTTTACATTATTAACAGATGCCAATGAAATGTGTTCTCCATACAAATATTACAAATGCGAAAGTTACTCTCTCTGTCCCTTTGTCTGTTTGTTACCTTTTCCCGACTCAACCGTTGTACCGATCTTAACGTAATTCGGCACAGCAATAGCTTGCATCCTGGACATGAATACTATTCATTCCGTACAATCAAAGAGTACTAACGGTGAGTTTAAAAAACCTAAGTCCACGTGGACTTAGACGTGGGCTTAAGCTAGTAGTAAAAAAAATATGACAATTTTAATGATTCAGACACTTTTATAGGCTACCGTGCCATGTAGTGGTGGCTTAAATAAATCAACCAACCTTTCCAATCATTTCTTTTTGATAGACCCTTGATGAATAGGTGGACTATAAATAGACTTGATAATTATATCAGAATAGCTGATACTTCTCTGGAACAAACTTAGGCCATATTTTATGGTGTTTATTTCACCGGTTCCGAAATAATGAATATGGTTTCGATAAAAATCCACAGAATAACATCTATGGTATAATAGCAGAACCCTTGACTATTGAAAATGTTGTCACAGCCGCATCTACATATCTCCGCGACTTCGTCCGGTTCGATATAGGTTTTTTAAATATCTCGTGGGAACTATTTGATTTTCCGGGATAAAAAGTATCCAATGTCCAGGATGTAAGCTATCTCTGTGACAAGTTTCATCGAGATTAGTTCCGCGGTTAAACCTTGAAAAGGTAACAAACACACAGAGGGACAGAGAGAGAGTTACTTTCGCATTTATAATATTAGTATAGATTACCTGTTTATGTAGGTTTGAAGTTTTGAAGCAGCAAGCCTGTACCTTTAAAGATGTATATTTACTATTCAAAAGTGTTAAATTTACGAAGCATTCACGCAAAGCCTATACGAAAACTTTGAAAGCATATTTTGATTTTTTGTAATCCTACCCCCATTAAAAAGAGCTCATGTTTTGAGTTTAGTAATAAAATTGTCTTGAAAATATCTTTACCCAGCTGTTAAGTTAGCATATCTAAAGGTCTAGACATAATATTCCAGCTACGAATTTTTCAACGGAACGTTTGTCGTCATTGAATGATAGCGATTAAATCAATTATTATTAGAATAAAATCATTCACAACGTTACTTTTATCTAAAGAAATATTCGTCGTTTCAGCCTATCACAAGTCCACTGCTGAACATAGGCCTTCCCCATAGATAGCCACAAAAGTTTGTAGCTCTCATTTTGGGGGGATTTTGCCATAGTTGCCACGGTTGGCAGGCGGGTTGACAACCGCAGTTTATTTTTCAGATGTTCCAGGAAGATGCTACTGCCCATCTCGTGGTTTTCATTTTCCTTCCGTCGACTTTTACGACACCCACGGGATTACATGGGTGGTAGATTCTCTTAGGCCGCCACCACTTTATTACTAGTAATAGAATATTGTTAGTAGACAAACCAGCTTTTTTAAAGCCTCCGAAAGTTTTCAAACTCTGACTCATATCTTGTACTTATTAATTATTTTCTTAATACAACAGTAACACTGTGCTTTGTTGAGTTTGCCATTGTCAATGACAAGTAGTAATAGTAAACATAATTTTTACTTTATTAACCGTAATCAAATTTCATATGCAAGTAAGTCCTCAGGCGCGCCACTGTATACCTAACAAAATTATATATATATTACAGAGATTCATAGCGTTTTTAGAAATATAATGGCGGCGCTACATGGGCTTTGAATACTTTTACGTGGCCTAGGGGTCAGAGTACCTGACTTCTACGCCGGGGGTCCCAGCCGGAGCCAGCATTTGTGGTAAAACACAAATTGTTGGTTTTCGGGTCTGGTTGTGTTGTGAATGTCCCCGTGTTTCTGACACTGCTTCCTAGCCTACCTAGCCTAGTGGACTAGAGATAGGCTGAAATGATGATAATGTAAAAATAATATGATAAAAAAAATTATAAACTGGTTAGTCTAAACGTGCTTCTGCAAGATTTTCTTCTTGGTATTGGACCTTTCATTCGTAATCGACCTAAGGCCTCTTTTAGATGTTTTGGCTGTAATGATCCAGGTCCACCTGAATTTTCTAATACCTGTAGAGCTTCTTCAAAAACACCTTGGCTGTACCAGAGATTGCGATCACATTTTGACCCACGGAATGTCAGGTGATGACCTGCATCAATCGTTTCACGGGTGCTTTAGGAAACGCTACATTTCATATATATTCAGCTGGTCATCTGTGAAGTTGTTTTTTTCTGCTGCTTTAATTTTTCTGTCCTTTTCTCTTTCCCATTCACTCATTAATTGTCTAATCATCGAAATTATTTTCACTTTGCTGAAATTCGCTATTGGACATAATGACATCTCTGGTGCTTTCAATATTATCAAATTTTTCTATGGTTTGCTGGTCTGGTCTGATTTCTGCACAACGTCTTAAACATATTCAAATCTCTAGTCTTCCTTGGTAAATTTGTTCTCAATCATAAATATCTTTCAGTTATTATCGGTAACCGTGGAAACTCAAGGGCATTATATATGCATAGTACGCAAGTGAAAAAATATTTCGTGGACATGTATAGTCCGCCAATTCGCATTAGAGTAGCGCGACGGACCTTCTTGGCTCCAAAGCCATCTCAAAAATGTGCGGAGACCTGTATTCAGCAGTGGGTCATTTATAGGCATTTTACTTTAGATGTCGGTTTAAAAATTAAACACAAAAGAATAATGCGTACATTTATTAAATTAAAAACAACCATACCTTAGAATTCTAACAGTAAGTAACACATACACAGCATTAAGACAAAGAGCAAATACCATCATAATACCGATCACAGTTCGCAAAGGATGAGGAATTTTGAAAAAATATAGTTTGTACAATAATTTACATTCTCTCTCGTCTATTATCACAGTCCAAAGCTTGAAGTCATTGCGGGGAGGTCGATTAAGTGTCTGAACCTTAAATCTATGTAATTAGTGATTAGTTTTCGAAGTCAAGGTCTTAATTTTTAAGAGTTATATATTTTATACGAAACCATGTTCTTACAGACAGTCTTACCAACATCTTACGGCCAAACCAAACGTTACTGACATGAACTAGACATAGCCAATTTCTTTGTCATCATTGTCGTTATTAAACTACTTACCCTTATTGCGACAATAATTGCTATTTCGACTTAACTAGATCCATAACTGACAATGAAAATGTAAAATATATAGTGATTAGTAATAGCATTTATTATCTATTTTCCACAAACTTATTTTGCTAACTTAACGTACGTTAACGTACCTTAACTTAACGTTATTCTGCATATTTTTGCTCCTAAATTTATTATCAAGTTATTTACCATAAAACATTTTATAATACGTAATCTAACCTTTTTATGTTATTCAAAAAGATAATACATATGTTTTACACTTGTCCAAAATATCTTAAATATTCGCTATATGTTATCCATATATCTAACAATGTTGAAATGTTAGATATATGGATGAAAGCATTGTATAACTTATATAACAGCGAATACGGTATATAGTAACTAAATATCACAATATGCATATGACGCTATTTAAACGACCAGATATAGGCAAAGCTAGAATGGAGCTTTTGTATGTGCTAAAATTCTATTTCTGTTAATTTAAACAAATGTCTTTTCTTTCATTAATTTATAAAAAAAAAAAACAACGAATAAACAAAATTGGTCACAAAGTATATTATTTCAAACTATCAAAAAAAAAAAGAAAACCAGAGCAGAATAAGTCATAAAGAGCCTGCTCTGAGCATGACAATTTTGTCTCTGCATGAAAATGCACACCCAGTATCACTTCTTCACTTTGGAATCAATATCCAAACTACCGTTTAGTAATAATAATAATTAAACTGCGTTTTAGTAAAAACAAAACTTTATTGTCCATCCCCTGTTGGTTTGGAGAAAAAAGGTCACTATAACATATTAAATCTTTAGTATTTACGATTTACGATAATATTTTGAAACTGAGTATTTCAAAATGTTGCAAACCATTATTTAATGTTGCATTTAAACAAAAAAACACGTGTGGCGGTTGTGCGTGATTTCGCACTTTTACTTCTGTTACCTATGACATATTAGTAACACATTTAACGAAATAAAAAATATATTAGAAAAGAGACTCCAACACAAAATAAATACAAAAATACAAAAGTTCATATTTTTGGTCCCAAATCAATGTTGCCTCTTGTTACAAGGCAATGAAAAGCCTTATGTTATAATAACAAAAATTACTACTAAATGTAGTTTTAAGCTATCAAAACTTTGTTTTCTATTTAAATTACAATTCGCAAAACCTACAAACGTGGTATATGTACAGAAATTAACTTCACAAGCAGCAGGCTATATGAAATACAGAACCACAAATGAATAAATTAAGTAGGTATAGCCAACATAGCTTAACAGAAATTATCAGTAGAAATTTGATGTCGTTCAAATTTTAGTTTTTTCTGTTAATGTGTCAAACAACCACACAGTACGTAAACCATCCAGTGGACTGTGTGCTGTCATGCACCTTAGAAGCCTACGTCTATACTCAGCAAGGAATTAAGATAGACAGATAAGACATGGACATAGATAGATAAGACATGTTTTGGGTTTCCGGTTCTCTTCACTCAACTTAAAACATTCTAACGCATTTATGTGCTGCAGCTTCTGGGCAGCGTGTTCCATACCGAACTCAACACATTTGTAACATTGCAATGCCTCTTTTATTTTTAAATTCCATATAAGTTTTTTAATATATCATAAAGCATCATAAATGGCCTGTAAACAACCCACTATTGAGCATGGGCCTGGGCCATTAGGATTCGCTAGGAATAATTAGACTTAAAAACGCTTTGAAGGTGGATTGAATAACTGAGACTGTTGTAACGTAGGAGGATTCTTCCATAGGAATCCTACCACCAGTAAAATGTGGTACATTTGAAATGTTTATTCCGCCATATCAAAAATCATGAAATTTTTCTGCCATTTCTCTTAATCGACTTTTACGAGATTCACGACTTGAGAAGAGGTGGCAAATTCTCTTGCGGCCTAAATAAATATGAACTGGGCAGTAACAATGAGATGGTTCTTAGAAAATTATGTGGGAATATGGGAATCAAGTGTAAAATAGTCCTTAATGTATGTTGCATGTACAAACGCAGTTCCTATCCTACTTTATCAAGATGCCATAACCAATTTAAACTGTACTCCCAGTGTCTAAGGTCCACTTTGTAAAGTAATTATTATCGGCGGTTCAAAACAGCTAACTGTTTGTTAATTAGTAATATCAACAACTATGAATCTTTGTTGCATGACATTGAAAAATCATTTCACAGTAATAGCCGAAACTATATTAGGCATGAGCTCATTGCAAAACTATTAATATTTTAGCATACAAATTTACTGGTCAACTTCTGTAGATATATTAACACTTAACCTACCGACATTTTAGATAGATATTTCTATGGTATAGCCATTTAGAAGATAGTATGGCAATAAACATCTCAAGTCAATATATAAAGTTTGAAGATACTGATGTCAATTTAAACAAAATATGTTACGGATTTTACATAATCCCACTTTTAACAATTTTGATTAGTCTCAAAAGTGGTCATTTGACCACTGGTAGGTTTAGTGTTAAAGTATGAGTGTTTTAATATATCTACAGAGGTTTTCTTGTATCATAATGTCATAATTTATAATCAATGTATTGGCCTAATAGTTTGATTTTACAAGGGCCGGTCCCCTTTTAGTATTGTAGAAAGTGATTCAATCGAGACAGACTTACAATTTTAAATATGCCAGTAGAACACTCACACAAATGATGGGAAGCAGCTATAGTTACTAACTTTTAAAAGACAAATAACTCATGCTTATCTCAGGAAGACGAAAATATATTTGACTTAATAAGACAACAGTTACAGTATCTTATTTAGTTACTTTTCTATAAGTTATATGAACTTAATAACCTATTTAATTTTCAACTTATTCCTTGAAATGGTATCCACAGTTGTTATTTTTACAGACGAAAGTGTTGCGACAAGTGTTCATCACTTAATAAATGCTGAGTAAACCAGAACACTTCTGTGTGAAACCACACTGCGCTCGTTCCCTGTGACATCAGTTCTGAAGTATCAAATACCCGATAATTACACTAGATATCAGTTTCTAACAGAGTTCAAAGTGAAACCACATTTTGTAACCAGAACTGCTTCACGGCAGAATAACTGGCATCGTTATGTTACCTACCTAAATGGATTCCTGCATTGGAATCCTACAAGCAGATTATTCAAAGACCAACTACAACTCGTACTACAAACTGATATTGGTTTGGAGTTAAAATCGCTGATTGAACTAAGTCGACCTTCATAAAATACTATTTACGTAATTTAAAGATAAGTACAAAGATGTGTTTCCAACTTCTTAAGAAATACTGACCATAAGTAAAATGGCATTATTTTTTATCCACAATTGTAAAATATAAACATGTCATGGGAATTGCTGGATTTATAACTTTATTAATATAAATTATAGATGTTAAAATTTGTTATGTAATGTATCAATTTTATTTTCGCAAGGTTCTCTCATTTATGCAAATGGCGTATGCAGATGTTATCAAATTAACATGTTCTCTCCTTTACTGTGATTGAAAAATAACATTAGTACACATTTTTTGTGATTTTAATTAGTACAGTTCGAATTAAATGAGATTGGTTTTTGTGGTGTTAAATGCTAACATATCTCTTCCCTTGTGTCCAAGCTTGGCTAAATGGAATCAATCAAAATGTGCTCCATCAGATAAGGGAATGCAAAAAGGGTTGTAATAAGTTTGCCATGGTTTTTGTCTATACAAATATATAAAATTGAAGTGTCTGTTTGTAATGACAAAAAAACAGTTTTTTACTCAATGTTTATGAAAGAATATACGATATATATTAAAAAAAAGAAAACAATTTTTAAAATTTTGCTCTGTCTGTCTGTCGGTTTGTTCAGGCTAATCTCCGAAACTGTTGGACAGATTTTGACGGGACTTTCACAAACAGATAGCTGATATAATAGCGGGTAACTAAGGCTAATTTAAAAAAAAAAAGGGTTCCGCTCGAAATCTTAAAACCCTAAAATCTGATGAAAATGGGGAAGGATATAAGTATGTATATCATCGACCGGGGTCGGCTTTTTTACGAGGTTGAAACCACGGGGCACGGCTAGTGGTATTTATATCTGTACACATATGAACCCCTCTAGTACTGAACTCAAAGAGTTCATCTCTATAATCATTATAAGGGTTTTTCCATGCAATGCAAAAGAATTAACAAGATAAGCAACCAAAATGATTTCATAAAATTTTAGAATGAATCGCCTAAGTAATATGCCTCATAAAATATTTAAATTAGCCAATTTCCTAATTGAATGATAAATGTAGTAGGTCAACCATATATTACATCATTAAGATGCAAACACCAAACTAGTGTGACAAAATATGACATGGGAAAGGGTTAGATAGCTGATTTACATTAAATTGGATTTAATCAAACAACTATTTCAATTAGAATATTATATTAGACTCTAATCTGAATAACGTAAACACGAAACATTCTGCACCACAATAAAAGTAATAAGAAAGACGGAATCAATAATATAAACTTTAACTCCTTGTCAATCAGAGAAATTCTGTTTTTGTTGAATGTCAAATATGATGACCTTTAGTAAGGTAAATATGTTTATAATAGTCAGAGACTGTGACCTAATACTCATGATCTAAAGATTGAACATAAATATTTGTACTTGTTTTATATAAGACATAATTCCAATTATTCTGAAGAGTGTTTATTAACCAGAGAGGTTATTTTTAATTAGTTGAATATAGGGTTTTTAATATTGTTATGTAAACTCAGCTTAATTTATCGATTTTAAATTTGGATAAAGCAATATATGGTTAACCTCTAATTTGGAGTGTGTTCAAATATATTGGCTTAAGTTACGTAATTATAAAATAGATTTATTACCATTATTCGACCAGTTTATTAAAGTATCTGAAGATGCATCTTCAATATCTAGAAGAAGATTGTCTCTGTCTATATCTATATCATTAGAATTATTAACTGCATCATCTTCATGTGTTTGCAAGTTAACATATGACAAAGACTTCTTTTTCTGACCTAAGTCAAATATTTCCAAGTCCTCGTCATCATCGTCATCTGACTCCATTGTCAATGGAATTCTAGAAAGTTCCAAATTATCTCTTCTGTCATCTGATTGGAGAACACCGTACCTGAATTGGTTGCTTTCACCAGTACCATGTGAATTATTGGCGTCATTTTTATTGCTCTTTCTCCTGGAAGTTGAAAAAATTATCATTGTTGTAGATTGTACTCGTAGATTGCAAGGGGCCGGTTTCCGCAATTCCACGTCTAGCGCGTATTTTGCGTGAATTATCATTGTTATAATAACATTGAATAAAATCTTCATTTTAAAATGTGAGCAAAATGCTCATCGGACAGTAAGTGTAACATCAGCCCATAACCTACGCTGCTTCACCCAGAACATTTCTGTGTGGCACCAAACTGTGTCCGTCACCCTGAGACATCAGTTCTTAAGTCACATATGCCCAATGTAATTATACACTAGCTGTCAGTGCCGTTCAGACCGAAACACAGTCTACCTTGTTTGCCTAGACAGATTCCTGCATTGAAATCCTACCAGTAAAAACAGCTCAACTTATAAACTCAACTCAACTTCAATTGTTAAGCAACATTTTGAGTTTTAGCCCATATACTAGGTAATTGTTTATCTATAGTATATCACATATCATACTCATTACAACTAATTTCTATTAACATAGTGAATTATCACATTTGTAGATTCAATGATAAGATGTAGATTAAATTTATATGTTACAGCAACTAAAAGTTTAAATACAAACAATCTGAAACAAATGCAATTTATGGAAACAAAAATTTATTTTTTGATACCTTGGTATCCTAATAAGTTTAGTAGTTAAGTAGAACTGGTTTAAAATTCAGTTGTAAAAAAGTGAAGTTAAAGAGAAGCGTGTAAAAAAACAAAACAGACAGTACACTGACAAGTATCTGTTATTTAAAGTAACTAAAACATGGTGATATAATAAGCAGTATTGTTTTGTCAAAATTCATGGTTGTTGAATATGTTTATCATAGTCAAATAAACAGGTTAAGTGAGCCCAAGTAGTTGCACCTTGTAGAACTGATAACCATTTGGTAAGAAAGGGACTTCATACTAGCAAAAGCAGTGTAAGGTAGCCTGTCACTGAACAAAGTGTGCAGGCAATCAGTGGCTGCAGATAACTGCAGACTATGGTTTGAAGTAGTCTATGGGAAAACCTTTGTTTAACAAGGCACATAATATAATGATTATGACAACCTCAGTTGGTGCAGTAGCTAAGTTCAATCACCAGTTCATTTTCGCAGGAACTATCATGGAGTTTATGACCTCCTGGTTGATTCTCGACCATAGTGACAACATTAAAATGCTGTTGTAAGCTATCAACTGCAAAAGAGACATTATAGTACCTGGGCATGCGCAAACTCAGTGGCACACACAAACCTAACCTATCTGTGCCCAAATTCATACTCATGCAATAAGATTATTGGTAAGCTACGAGGGTGGATTGAAAAGTACTCGGCCTAACAGATCCATTCAATTCTAAAAATCAAATCTACCCACATTATTTAGTTCAGTTCAGACTAGTTCATTGTGTGAAGTTCGAAACGTGTGCGATAATTAGTTGTGATTTTATAAATTTATTAACAAAGTAATCGGTCATAATTTCTGCGAATGGAGCAAATCGAGCAGCGTGCCGTCATTAAGTACCTCCATAAGAAGGGGCTATCATCAAAAGCCATCCATGATGACATGGTCAGTACATTAGGCGATTGTGCTCTGTCATATTCATCCGTCAAAAAATGGATAGCAGAATTTAAGCGTGGTAGAGAGAGTGTGAAAGATGAACCCCGCTCTGGAAGGCCTTCGACGTCAACTACTGACGAAAATATTAAAAAAGTACTTGATTTAATAATGGGAGACCGCAGATTAAAAATGAGAGAGATAGCCGAGATTATAGGCATCTCTTATGAACGAACTCAAAACATCATTGTCAACGAGTTGGGTTTCCACAAGGTGACTGCGAGGTGGGTTCCGCGACTGCTTTCAGTTGAACAAAAAAGGACGCGATTGACTATTTCACGCGACTGTTTGGAGTTATTTGAAGCCGATGCAGATGATTTTTTGAATCGTTTTGTTACTATGGACGAAACATGGGTACATTACTGTACACCGGAAACAAAACAACAATCAAAACAGTGGAGACGACCTGGTTCACCACCCCCTAAAAAGGCTAAGTCGATTTTGTCGGCAAATAAGGTGATGGCTTCAGTATTATGGGACTCGAAAGGTGTGATTATGATTGATTATCTTGAAAGGGGTCAGACTATAAACTGTGATTACTACTGCACCTTACTACGTCGTTTACGAGAGGAAATAAAAGAAAAACGTCGAGGAATGCTCAGAAGAAAAGTCCTGTTTCATCAAGATAATGCCCGTGTTCACACATCAGTACAGTCAATGGCTGGAATTCACAACTGTGGCTTTGAACTGTTACCGCATCCGCCGTATTCACCTGATCTGGCACCATCAGACTTCTTTCTGTTCCCTAACCTAAAAAAGCACTTGGGAGGTCAAAGATTTTCGACAAACGACGAGGTCAAAGCAGCTGTAGATGCATATTTTCACTCTAAGGAAGAATAATTTTTTTTTAACGGTCTAAATGCTTGGAAGGGGAGGTGGCAAAAGTGTATTGAACTTGATGGTGATTATGTAGAAAAATAAAAATATAACTGATTTAGTATGTGTTTATTTTCTTGGTTAGGCCGAGTACTTTTCAATCCACCCTCGTAGGATGCAGTGTCAAAGACATGGCGGCAAACACAATCCAATAAGAACTAATAATCATTCATTCATTTTTGCACAAATGTTGCTCTGGCTCGGAAATTCGAAAACAGGACCCGTAGTGTAGTAGTAGCACATAGTCGTCAGTCATACACACATGCCACAAAGATTCAGCTCAAATTAATGAAAACTAATTCAGCAGACAGCTACACTGACTACTGGTCCGACAGTCATCAGTATGAGGCAATTAAAATTAGATTATCATTAATTATTAAAATTGAAGATAGGCCACAATTTAAATTTTGTAAAGAGGATGTTTAAATGTCTATGTAATAATAAGTGTATCTGTGAAGGATGCAATAAGACTCATGCATGATTTTTTAATGAGCATACACATAAAAATTAAATTTACCTGTAAAATATAAAATACGCTCCAGCCATTACTGCAAATCCACCGAAGACTATAAGGCCTCTCTTCAGAACTCCAGGATTATTGATGTCTAACTGACTAGAGGTGGCTTTAATTGTTTCATTGGTTTTTGCTTCACTGCTATTTACTGATGTTGGTGGTGTTGAAGGAGAATGTTTCTCATTTTTGTGCAACTCAGTTAAAGTAGCATTATCATTTGCTGAAAAATCATCAATAACCAACATTGTAGATTGCAAGGGGCCGATTTTCGCAACTCCACTTCTAGCATGTATTTTGCGTGTCAAAAATAACCTACATTAATATCCATCTATTTGCTGGTTTTAGAAAAGGCTTATAAAGAAAAGTCTATTTAGAATTTCGGTTGATTAGTATGGGGTTTTTTCACAATCTTTTCCTTCACTATCAAACATATTGTAAATCAGTACTGAAAATTTGAATAGTTTTATCAACTAGCTACTTCTGATTGCTTGGATATTATGGAATTAGGTATACACAAAAACTATTAACTTTAACATGGAGTTGTAAAAAATCTACCAATAAGAATCTGCAGTCTAAAAGGAACATCTTGTGTCTTAACTACTACTTCTTTTAATTTACTTAAAGAAAGTAAGCCTATAAATGTTACATTGGCAGACACAGGTTTCCCATGATTTTAAGAGGGTTTTGGAGCTGGGAGAGGTTTTTAGCACTAAAAATTGTTAACTTTTTTTAGTGGCGCTAGCACTATGGACTGAACCCAGGTTCTGTGCATGCTAAGAAATTTAAGATTAGTGTCTGAGAATTTACTCTAAAAGAATTTTCTCTAAGGTTCTCCTAATTCTTAACTTACCTTTTCAATATTTTATTATATGTTATTTCAATGCCACTCCTGTTTATTCAAATATCCATATTAATACATATGAAATCAATTGCACAGCAAATGTTATGGGTATAAATATTATTTATTATATTTTCATTTACCTTTAGGATTATCTTGATTGACTATATTTTTTGTGCTGTTATTAGCATTGCCTTTTTGTTTACCATCAGTATTCACCGATACTGGCGTTGGTTCGGCCACTAGGTTAGGAATTTTGACATCAGTCCCACCACCCTCATTTTCGCCCACCTGTCCTTGCGTCTCTCGTTTACGATGATTCATCAACCGCGCCGCATTGTGAGTTGAAGGCCATAAAGAGTAAATACTACCTAACTCTGTACCGCCTGTATTAAACCAACCACCTCTATATGAATCTTCAGATGTGCCAAAACTTAGGAACACTATTAGCAAACCACACCGTAAAATCATATTAAAATATGATATAGGTATATTGAAAATGTGAAAAGGAACTATCTAGTTTTCTTCAAATAAATGCACTCAGTTTCATTATTTGTTGTCTTCTATGTTTATTCCCCGATGTATCAAATGGCGATTTGAAACTAAACAAATCGAAGAAACAAGGGATTAAGTTTTAGTTATAATACATTCGAATACACATAACTTTTTCAAGAATAGCAAATAATGACTATGACTAACACTAACTAAAGAACTTGTTTAGATTACGAAAGTAATGACTTCATCTAAGTATTCTCTATAATTTAGGTTTCAGTCAATTTGATTTTTAGTTGGAAAATTTGACATTGACGTACGTAATTATGGCAGAATCGATCACAGGAAAATTTTAGTAATCGATTCTGGATTATAATAATCGTCAACTGGTTGGATTATTTCAAATAATGTGACTTCTTATTTTTTAGGGGAAAAATACACTTCACGATTTTAAGTTTTCTAAACCTAAATGAGTAAAAATATATGCAATATCCATAAAAATGAGAGTATGTATCTCATTAATCGTATGGATACACGTGGGCTAAGGTTGCAAGTTGATGAAAATATTGATATTTTTATTGATGGCTTTAAAATATCGATAATCGGTAATATCGACAGTTTCAACACGATATTATGAATGATTTTAACAGTTTTTCAAAAGGTTGTTACATTTACATAAATAAAAAAAGGAATAAGAATATTTTTTTTTAATTATTTAAAATTTGAATTAGATAAACAATTACTTTCTTTTATACTTTCATATTTCCCAATAACTCTTATCAATTGAACCTAAAAATAGTTTCTAGACAGTCTGTAGCCGAGTAGCCGATTCCTGTTCGGCATGACAGTTGGTAGCTGTGTAGCTCCTGCGTTCGAGAATAGACGTTCCGTTGGCACCGATGTAGCGACTATGGGGAGATGGCTGGCAAGTAGTATATGAAGTTTAGTTATGTACAAAAGTTGGGAAAGAATGATAAAATTGGTTATTTTGACATCCTAAAAACCATACATAGACAAAAATCGACCACAAACACACTATGCCCAACTCTGATATAATTTATCGGCAGTAGCTTTCGTAACTACAACATTTATGCACTTATTTATACTAAATATTTATAATTACTAATTTAATATTACAGAACTTACTGAAAATCCCAATCTTTGGAACAAGAATGGCAAAAATATAATGTATGTAAAAATATAATGTTCCAGACTTTTTCCCCTAAACAATAAGATGCTCCACAGGATTAAGAAATGAAATGAAATGCAACGGTTCGCCAAATGTTCCAGACATAAATTGCCCAACATTCAGGAATAAATTTCCATAACAGGGGTTGGGATATTAAAGGTCTTTCGTTTTCTTTTCTTTACTTTTCTTTAAAAAAAACGATGCCCCACAGTAGGATTTCTCCTGTACCGTAGGTTCGTTTTTACAGACATACATTTCACAACACAACCAGATCCGAAAACCAACAATTTGTATTTTGTACAAATGTTGGCTCCGGCTGGTATTCGAACCCAGAACTCGCGGCGTAAAAGTCAGGAACGCCAACCACTACGCCACGCGGTCCTCTAGAACTGAATTTTAAGTCTTCTTGCAACGTGGAGTATTGTAATTTTCATATGCAGTGGATTGATTCTCAATACTGCGAAGTCTAATTGCCGTGTTAATAATACTGGAAAATTGGTCGCACAATTCCGAATTATGTAATGAAGCAATTATCAATCATAAATTTGATAACTTACAGTTTGACTTACAAATGCAATAACTGCCGAAAACTGAAAGAAAATTGGTGAAAACTAGAAAAAATGCTGATAAATAGAGACGCCCGTCTGCTCGGCTAGCTCAATATATGCAATGAAAGGACCGCGGAGTTGAATCAGTTGTCAGAGGATAATGAAAGAAGTCAGAATAAAAGATAAAGTATTTATTGTCACAGAACTGTTGCATACAAAATTATATAAGTTTTGTTTCTGTCATGTGTCATTTGGCGTTGTTACAGATGCCGTCGTATACGCAAACTATATGAAAAAATTTGTATGTACAGATGCAAATGTACAGAATTCTTCATGATAATTTTTTTCGTAGGATTTTCCGATGTTTTAATAGTCGGAGTGGACACAAAACCCTCCCGATTGCAGTAACTGACCGAACCGAGGCCGGCCCCCTTGGGCACCCTCGAGTCTATTACTCTCGCGAACAGGATGACGGTCCAAGCCGAGGTTATATAAGGTATAGTATACATAGCGCCCTCAGCGCTATGCCACCTTTAAATCCGGCGAAGCTGTAAAAGCCTTCGGGCTACCAGTGACCATCAGTCCTAAAAATGCAGGTGCTGCCGTTCTTCAGTTATTAATGTTTAACTAACCCGACTTTGTTTTAAATAGATTGCGGAGATAGAGACAACATACTAAATATTTTTCTTGATAGTCCGCGCTCTTAAAATGGTAGATGTGACTAATGGGGTCCAAAAAAACACTTATGGACTGATAAGAAAACTATTTATTTTAACTGAAACATTTTTGAATTTACTTTTGATGAAACCTAATCATTATAAAACTTAACTTGAAAATACATATGTTACGTCTTCTAGTGATTTTCACGGAATTAATAAAATATGACAACTCAATCTGAAGAAATAAGATTGACATTCCAAATTTAAAATAATTCAAACTACATAAACCAAACAGATCATAGTTGACATCAAAAGAGTATGTATAATCTGAGATTACCAATCAACACGCGCGTCAGTATTTGGTCGTATCGTGAATCGTGATACGGTCAGCGGACTTACCGAAGTGACACCAGTGCGTGTGGACTTCTCGTGCGCCGAGTACTCGTTTAATATTCGATACTTGGCATATTCGGTGATTTTTCAGTACTCTTACTCGGTGTAATTGACGAGCATTCGGATGAAAGAATACTGTTTTTTTTACGGTTCCTGCTGAGGAGTACTCCACCAGTTTCAATATTAAGTTTAATACTATTTTGAAGAGAAACTTCTTTAGGCGCGATAAAAAGTAAACTTTCGAGTCCGAAGCGTTTCTGTTATTCTTAATTAATATTTATATAGTAATTACTTGTTGTTTAAGTAGAAACTGAAAGAACTTGGTTGGCTCGAGTAGACCAATATTCCTGCCTACACACAAAAGACGCACTAAACGTGGAGTTGCGGAAACCGGCCCGTTGCAATCTACAACACTTTGATATTAGCAACGAGTGCCTCTTTAACCTACCGTACCCTTAACCAATTGTTAAACCATTTACTGTAATAAAAATAATCCGCTTATTCATTCTTTATTTATTTAGAAAACTAACTGCATTTTTAATAACGTTTGTACCTTATAGTCTAATCTTAACACAAGCCTATTATAGCCTAGACTGTCTATACATTTACGGGTCTAGGAGCGAAGTATCATTATAATAAGTATATTAACATCGGTATAATTTTAATATTTAAGTTGAGATTAAGTAATAAAGTTGTGCATGTTTAAAACTAGATAAGGATGCGCTTTATTAAATAAAGTGATCGTGTAATGAAATTGCGAAGTTTATTTACAATGGCAATAAAATATGTTCGAGCGCGTGCGCGTGTGTGTGTGCGCGTGTGTGCGTGCGTGTGTGTGCGTGTGTGTGCGCGTGTGTGCGCGTGTGTGTGCGCGTGTGTGTGTAATGTGTATATACTTTTTGATTTGAGTATAATATACCTATGGACATCATTTTGGCAGTAGCCATTGGCTACAAGCTACCAAATCATGCGTAGCTACAAAAAAAATTCAACATCTTCTTTTCTATACATATGTTTCCTTCCAGAAAACAGGTTCACATCCGCAAAAATGTGGTTATAAGTGGAACATATTCGATTTATTGGGGAGTTACATTATATACTATTAATAAGGTCACATAGTGTCATTCGATCCAACAATATTCTACGATATTCTAGTGTGAGGAATTTATAATATATGCGTCTTTGTATGTATGTTTCATGACTCTTTTTAACTTGTAATAAATAAATTTATTTATTACAATATATATAAATTTCAACAATGAGCGTTGAATTGTTTCTACTTTATTAATATATTGATGATATTGTGGACACCATACGGAACTACCGTATTATAGGGTGCTGCGAACGTAGGCGTAGTATAACAGCATATTGTTTAACTTTTATATAAGATCAAGAAGCCCTAAAGTGACCAGCGCTTTGTCTTTTTCAGTTATGGTCAAAGTAAGCAATACGCCGTCATAAACCAAATTGCGTAATAAATACCGAAAAATACATAGCATTTCATATTTTCTTGCATCGTTAATAGTTATACGAATAAGAGCTTCAGTTACCGATTAAACGCAGTAAGTTGTCAGTAACTTGGTTGGCGTGGGAGCAGAGTAAAAAAGTAACTCAAAACAGCATACGTATTCATTTCACAGAATATTAACCAATAAAATAAGGCTTTATACGAAAAAAATATAAAATTTATCATACACGTATAAAGAAGGCTTCCGTTTTGCGGCCAATGAAAAATCCACTTCTTAGCACTTCATACCTTTCTTCGACAATGTTTTATCTCACTTTCAAATACAAAGAATTGTTTTAAAAATAAAGGAAAAATAAAACCAGAAACGATCGTATTATTGGATTTATTTAAATAGACATTTATATTAATTACATTTTATAATTTAAAGTAGAATTTCCAAATTTTATTTTTTTGGTATCTATTTAACACTGATTGAGTAACCATATGTTAAACCTAATGTTACAACTTCGGTACATTTTGTTCCAAACATTTAGGTACACAGTAAATATCACCTACAAAATTGAACAAGTTAGAAATAGTATAGATTTATCAAAGGGCTTATTTAATAATGTGTTTCTCTTAACGGCAGTGATAAACAAGCCTTACGCGCTGTTTTAGTTACCGAACAATTTCCAAACTTTGAGTAGTCATTAATTGCCGCCATTTTGGAAATTAATACGATTGGGCTCTGATCGTTACTAAGTTTTTTATTAATACGCATTAATTTTAACATTAAAATATAATATTAATCCAGTCAAAAAACTCCAACTACAATCACTCAAAACCTCACGACGTGAGCACACATAACACTTTGAATCAATAAATTATGTTTTAACCTTATTGTTAATTACAAAATAATAAATATATTAGAAATAATTTTATTAAGAACTATATTATACAAAAATCCATAACATAGAAATGATATTACGGGTAGTGCGCCCATTAATAGGTTAATACCATACAAACAGGTACGTACCTAGAATGTAAAATAAGACAGCTTATAAAAATAGATTGCACAAAAGACCGTTACGAAAATATTTGTAGTGAAGTATTTAATGCAACGCAATAAAGTAATCGAAGATTTTTTTGACATGGCAAATTTTAGAGTAATATCAAAATTTCTTATCGCCACGAATAAAGTAGCCAAGCTTTTTTCATGACGATATTCGTAAATACACCAAAAAGTTTTAATTCGTCACAATTCTAATTTTATAACTACGACAGCTAATGGTACTTATCGTAAATTTTTTTGTGAATGTGCTAATTAAACATTAGCGCTAATATGGTGTGCGATGTAGTTATAAGATTTCATTTTATGGCCCCTTGCAATTTAAAATGCCTTAAACTCAAATACCCAAATAATCTGTATGAAGCAGTTTACTGCAATCGAAACGCCACATACCGTAATTCTCTACATTTAAGTACATTTAAATCGATATAATCATGTATTCCCAATGTTATCTTATTCTTAAGAGTATATATGTATTAAACTTTTAATAGAATTCTACTTGCTTATCTCAAATAATATGTTGGCTAATAAATCTTCAGAAAATTTAAAATACCAATGTTCTATTTATAAATACGCTACGAATTTGTAATAAACACACTGCCGTTTCCTTATACATAATCGCTCAAATATGAAATAAATTCATCATAATTTTAACCGAATAATGGTCAGAGACATGATATAGAAGAATTGTAAAATATTGTCGATTTGTGTTCAATCTTATCCTAAAATCATGGCACAAAAATTATGTCTAACACAGGAGGGAACACTTCACAACTTGGGAATCGTATTATCTGTTTTCGTTTAATTGAGTTGCGCTTATTTTAAAAAGATAATTATTCAAAAATTTAATTAGAATAAAGTTTCAAGATATGAGCAAATCTTTTTTACGTATTATCAAACAATTATTGTTATATTTTTAATTTTTGATATTGATTTTTAGGTTAAAGTCTCTGCAGGTCAGTCTTCCGAGAAACCTATATTTGAATAAAGAAATGGTACAAAAGAGCATGGAATGTAAGAAAGAGAAAAATGAGACATTGTCAAGATAGTAATAACCAACATAATATATTGACATGCATGGTAGTTATTGTGTATAAGATGTCATCAATTATAACTCCGGGAGAGCAATCAGCTTCTGGTTTATCATAATCGTTTTTTCGTGTTCTAAATTCGGCACTACAACTATTTAAAATGACGAAAGATCAAGATAATTCAAAATCTAGCAACAATTTTTTATGCTCTATTTAATTGCTGCCCCGGATTAGGACGAAATCGATATCTTTCACCCTGACTTATCTAGGGTTTCTGAATGTCGAGAGGTGGATCTGAAATCCATTAGGGTATTGTTATGTGTTCACTCCAAGCGTGCTTTATAACTTGTCTTCCAAATCTCGGCCAGAGTGACAGCGGAATGGAAACGATGGAAGATGCAAAGTGGGAGAGTGAACCGTTGAACGAGTGACCATGCTACGAATCCATAGAAGTCTAGTTGTACCTGCAAAGGAATATGTTATTGAAATATTTATGACAATATTAAATCTTTTTACCAGTGGCAGGAGAACTATGCAGAAATCCGTCTAGGTAGATACCACGGGGCCACCACTGCAGTAAAACAGTAGTGTGCAAATATTACTGTATCGCGTGCTCGAGAGTTAATATAATTGCTGGGCATTTGAGACTTAAGCCTATAACTCTTACTGGCTTTAAGCTCCTGATGTTGCCAGTTTACTGGTAGTATTCAGGACCATTTATTCTGCCGTCAAGCAGTAGTGTGCAAACGTTACTGTGTTTCGGTCTGACTAGTACTGAAAGCTAGTTTAATTACTGGGCATATGAGACTTAAGAACTGATGGCTCAGGTCGACGGGCGCAGAAATGTTCTGGGTGACACAGCATTTCTTATGGGCAGACGTTGCACTTCCCATCACGACAACGTTTTGCTAGTCTTTTCAATTTCTTCTATAAAAAATCTGTATAGATAGGCAGCACAGCAGCGCCAGTAATTCTGCTGTCAAGCAGTAATTTGCAAAAACTTGTGTTTCGGTTTGATGCCACACAAAACTTTACAATTCAGTTATAGACAGATATTACCACCATACGAACGATTTGCATGTAGGGTCATTTAGTACAATTACAAAGATGATGATGATGGTGATGAACGAGCACACAGTTCACCTGATAGTATGTCATTATGATCCACAGACTCTATCATTGGATAATAAAGTAAGTTAATGGAGAGTTTTTAGAGCATGGGTATAAAACATTATTCCTGTGACCATTATCTAAGAATCTTTAATGCTAACGTGCTCTTAGATGAAATTGCTGCTTTTCATAAGATGGGGATTCTCGTGAAACATAACTACTTAAAAAATATAAGTGTAATTACCGGGTTAGCCAAAACTTTCTGCGCCTCGAAGGTGTAAATGAGCCACATGGTAACGTTGCAGATGAGAAGGAAGGTGACGGCTTGGCGCGCGGGTTTGCTACGCTCCTGTTCCGGCAAGTGCACACGTCGCCGGGACACGTCAGCAATGAACAGCAGCTGAAGGACCACCTGAAATTGTTTTTTTTTTATTTAAAATAAAAATAAAAATAGATACAATAAACGTTTTGAGAGTTAAAAGACACTATGAAATATTTTAATGTATTTAAGTGATCAGTACGAGGTGACTCGGGACCGTGCTATGTTCAGCAGAAGACATGTGACAGGCTGTAATGTTGAGAATGATGATCAATATACAAAAACACAATGAAAATGTTACTATGGCTTTTAAGAGTTCTAAAGTCGATGCAATCAAATTCTTTACCAAAAAACAATTGAAATATCACATGGTTCAAAATCAACACAAAATCTGTAAAACAAAGACTATCTAGTATCTAAAACTTAATTTGATGCAATGTGACCGTGCTACGTTTCAAAATAAGCTGCATATTTAAAGCCATCGACTAAGTATAGTCGTGTAGATAGTTGAAAAAAAAATTTATAAAATAGCTTGTTCCCAACTTAAATTTATACTGCAAGCTCGTTTTTTACAAAAGTATTCGAAAAAATTTTAAAACCGGTACCTAAATATGGTGTTGACGAACAGAATTATTTCAAGTAAATTCCAATTTTTTTTTTTTGGAAAATAATATCATTCTTTATTATATGTAGGTTTGTTTAATAAATTTACCTGAAGTACGCTCAAGCATCCAGTAATCATGACAAGAAGGTTTGGTTCATGTGTGAAGGCGCCCATTCCACCAGCGATCACGCTGAACACGGCGTACACGAAGAGTCCAAACGCAGATACACGCAGGAGTATGTCATTCAGGTCCGACTGCTCTTCAGAGCGGAACTTCAGAGATTGTACCCTGCGAAGAGGCTCGGTACAGGAAGGAGGAATTGCGCTCCATTGCAGTTTTCGTCCACTAATATTTCAAAAAATATAAAGAAAAACCAAAAAAATGGTAACAGAAAACAAAAATGGTGTACCAGGGATTATTTATTAATGGGTCATTAAATTGTCAACCATGAAAATTAATCACAAAGGAAGGAACAAATCATTGTACATTGAGATATGTATATTGAGAACGAAACAATCAAATTAAGAGAAAGTTAATAATAAAAAAAATAATAGATTTTTTAAAGTATTTCCAATAATTTCAGGAGTAAGTAATATTTAAAACAAATGGACATTGTTATGTTAAATGATATGAGTATTGGAAATAGCACAACAGTAATCGTGGAAGTAGTAGTAATTAAAAAAACGTTGGAGCAAACAGGAGGGTAAAGGGTAAAGGTTTAAAGGAAAAATAAAATATAAATAAAAAAATCATAAGGTACTTTCTTAACAAATATAAAAACGTTCAATGAAAAAGAAATGTACATTAGCTTGAATATAATTACGCTTACCGTATGAAACCAATCAAAATTGCGAAAATGGATAGGACCATAAGTGCGCAGTGTGATACATCGGCCAAGTAAATCGATAGGCGTTTTAATTCCTGATGTCTGATCAAGACGAAGAAGAGTATCAGGCAGATAAGAGATGCGACCAAGAGCAGTAGTCCACAGAAAAGGCCCTTCGATGCGCCTGCACAGTCCACGCGATTGCCCCGTTGAGCGGCCGCTAGCGCCGCTGCCCTGCGGGAGAGAACAGCTTCCAGACGTCTTTCCAGATCTTCATCGTTCGCCACGCTGCAACCAAATGCGTGGGCACATGTCAATTATACGCGAAGTTTATAAAACTATCGGATCACTACGGGTTTAGTATGTTAACATTAAGAATCGTACTCACATTAAATATGACTAGACTAATTAACGATGAGGTTAAAAGTTTAATTTTTAAATGCTATTGGTTGCATCGCTACTGAAGTGATGTTAAACTACAAATGATATATGATTATTTAATTACAATAAAAATTACCTTGGGTATCTTCCGATATGTTTCCACATAACATAAATGACGGCTGCTCCAATAAGCGAGTATTCAATTATGAACGGGTAAAGGTATGGGGCGGAGTCAGTGACAATCGTACCCATGATTGGATTCCTTCCACAAATTGTTGAATTATCAATGTTGGCAATCAAGGCAGCTGGGTTCAAAGTGTCAAATGACTCGAAGACTTCCGTCGAATTGTTAACTGAGAAACACAATGTTATGTCGAAATTGTACGTTTTTTACATATTTATTAAACGTTACTAATAACTAAATAAAGGGCTAAATTAAAGACGGCACATGCAAAAAAGACAATAAATAATGAACATAAGATATTGCATGTACAATCTACTCGTGAACACATAACATAATCGCAAATTAAGGGTGCAACGGCGCGAATAAAACGTGATGGTGGATCACTCCAACGACAAACCTGGCGCATGTGGTGGTTCATCAACGCGATACTTTTGGATGCTATTGCCCCATTCATCTTTGTCAGTTGCGAAAGATCCAGGTGTGGAAGTAACCATTGTAGTCATGGTACTGACGATTGGTTTCAAGGTCGATGTGTAAAGCCATTGGAATACTTCCAACATGGCTGTTTGAGTTTGTGTCACTTTTTCGTTTTGCGATGTTATTGGAGCAATTGTTGATGTTGTTGTGAATGGGTTATCGTTCGGCCACGAGTCTTTTAACTCGTGACCGTAACCCACACCGTTTCCATACCCTACTGTGCTTTTTATTGTGTCAATTATTTTCGATTTTGGTATGAACCCACCACCGACATTATAATATGGTGAAGGAGTGGTTGCTGAAAATTTTGTTTCAAATATATTTTTAATTACATACATGCATATTAATTGGAAGGGGTTCGATGATAATATTAATAAATACGTATTGGTCAAGAACACTAAATGTCGTTAAACACAACGAATATACTGTAAAATACTTACTGGTGGTAGAAGTTGTGGTTGGGGCAGCAACAGTAGTTGTAACAATGTTCAATATCTGATCGCTCGTGCTCTTAGCCATAGAGACAGCTGTAGATGCGGCAGTTGTAGCCGCAGCAGTTGCAGCCCCAAATACTTTACCAGAATGCCTCAAGGTGTGCTTTCGGATGACTTCTAAACATAAAGACATTAAATGTTATATAAAATCGAAAAAGGGAGACGATACATTTTTATACATTTTAAAAATCTTACTTCCAAGTACGCCTTCGTTAGGGACACCCAGAGGATTCTTTACATGGTAGTCGGTAATCTCCTTTAGAGACTCTAGCACCAGAGTGCGAATCCAAACACAAATATTGGTAGCCACAACGTGCATTAAACCAAACCGAGCGATCACTTTAAAGCGATGTATGTTTAACTGAAATAAAATTGCCATGTTTACACAATATATCACAATTTATTAAAATGTATAATCGTGACCATGAAACTTACGCGAGAATTCATGAAAATGAAATACATTTGCATAAATGTAAAAACCATTTGCAAGACTGGGTTGATGCCTTTAAGGATGAGGTAACAAGGTGAATCTAATGGTAATTCGAAGAATGTTCCAAATTCTAAGCCATTGTAGATCATGGTACCGAGACCAAAAGCTGTAAAAAAAAGAATATGTATGAGTTCAGTGAAGGGTAATGAAGTGTTTTGGTTGCCATTTATTTATATGTAACAATTTTGCCTACATACTACTTGCAGAGTGAAAATTTATCCACGAATTGTTTGGTGATTTTCTAGGCCGAAAAAATATAATTTACAATTATGATTTTTAAAGTAAATGTTTAATATTTAATATTAATAATTTTACAATATTAAAACTTGAAAGTATTTACTTACCGATTGCGCCAATTCTCAGGAAGAAACTGCCGTGACTGTGATCGTTCTGTGAAGTCTTTCGCCTGCGCATTGGTCTTGCTACAGGTCCCGCTTCTAACTCCACTACGTCTTGTTGCTGAATAAAAATATACATGGTTATGTAAATTTTCACAGATTTTTAATTGAAAATTTAAGCCTCTTGCGGGATTTATTATTTCTCACCAAAAAGTATATTCTTTAGTCAGAAATAACTTAAATTAGTAAGGTAATATAGAAATTGTGATGTTTTTTATTTATTTTATAAATTGTCTTTTCAACATTTGTAGCAAAATTAGACTATTTTTGGAGTAAGAGGAACTAATGTGGTTAAGGTTGAACGCACGAAAACTATTTTTATGTACTACTAAAGCATCGTCTGCGGTCATAGTTGGAGGAAGCAAGGGGAATACAGTAGCGGACAAAACACAAGCACAAAGTTTGGCAACTAAATGAACTAAACAGCACATCCAAAGCTCGGTAATTATATGATAAAATTTTCAAGCAGGATGCGTCATTTCATAATATGCCTCACCTGTTCGGACGCATACAATTGGGCCATTTGCATTTGCAATTGTTGTTGTCGAACTTTATCACGCATCTTACGGGGATACACCTCCTGCCCGAATGATATGTAAAAACAAAAAAGTAGCCAGTGTAAACAGAAAAGGGATCATGCGGCCAGTCACGTCCTCACAAAGCGCTTAATGTAAAATAGTTGTTGTGAAAAGCTAAACAACATAAAACGCTTAACTTAATAAAATAATTTCTATTGTTTTAATTAAGGTGAAACTTTAGAAGTTGACTAACACAAATAACAACGATGGAAAGCGACGAATGGATCACATAAGGTTAAAAACAAAAATAAATGAAATGTGCTGGTGATATGTCTAAAGAAATTTTAATGAAATTCTCGCTAACCTGGAATTGGCTTTGTTTCTTGCTTTCTTTGGTAGCTTTATCCTTTCCGCCATCTTTATCTTTGTCTTTATCCTTGGATTTTCCTTCCTTCTTGCCATCCTTTTTTCCTTCTTTTCCTTCCTTCCCTTCTTTTGCATCTTTATCTTTGGTCTTTTTTTCTTTTTCTTTCTTGGGCTTCTTCTCTTTAGGTGGTGGCTTCGGTTTTGGTGGACTACCGTTACAGCATGCACTTTCTAAACAAGGTAGGTAAAAATTATTCATTGATATTTTCATCCAAATAATTCTCTGACTACCCCATAAATGGGAAAAAGGCTTTACTGTAGTTATGTATGATTTCGTTAGGGGACAATGACTATACTCACCCTGCAGTAGGAAACAGAAGACGTACAACAGGAACAGTATACTCATGCCATATAAGTAGGTGAAGAAACCCTCATAGTAGTAAAGGGGTAGGTTGTGGGTAATGACATCACTGACGACATAGGCAACGCAAACCACTACCAGAAGTTTGGCGTATATGAAGCTTGAGATAATGAATAAAGATGTTCTGTAACAATAAAAATATTTAATTAAGTTAATGTAAATAACATTATGAGCAAACTTAATTCTCTTAGGAGAGGCCCTAATCCTGCAGTGATTATTTGGAGGCAGAATTGAGGTTTTTAAAGTATTAAACATTATTATATAATTTAACGACACACAGTCGCACACGATATTCAGTACGATTCAGCCACGTCAAGAGTACCCTCAACCGACGAGCTTGTATAAAAAACACTAATGAAAGTAGAAGAAGCTAAAGATGTGTGTCAGGATCATAGTTAGTGGAAACATGTGGTCTCTGCCTACCCCTATGGGAAAGAGATGATGACTCTATGTATGTATGTATATGATTCAGTAGTTAGCGTACATGCCTGCTGAGTTATGACTTCTGGGTACGCGTTCCAACCGAAATTAAAACTTTTTTTTTTATTGCTAGTGATGAAACGAGCAAAACGTTCACCTGATGGTAAGTGCAACGTCTGCCCATAACAAATGCTGTGCCACCCAGAAAATTTCTGTGTGACACTACACTGTGCCCATCACCCTGAGACATAGGTTCTTAAGTCTCATATGCCCAGTGATTACGCTAGCTCACAGTGCCCTTCAAACCGAAACACAGTAATTTTTGCACACTACTGCTTCACGGTAGAATAACTGGCCCTGGGGTGGTACCTACCTAGACGGACTCCTGCATAGGAATCCTACCACCAGTAAAAACTTATCTACCTCACAATTATTAATTAAACCCAAAAATTGCATTTGACATTTAATTTGATCTTTCCGCGTTACATTAAATAGGGGATGGTGAAGTGATGTGAATGTATCTATATTACCGCAAATAATAACGACATTATAATATAGCGCAAATGATTATTTCACCAGAT
This sequence comes from Luehdorfia chinensis, assembly GCA_019845155.1. Lineage (NCBI taxonomy): Eukaryota > Metazoa > Arthropoda > Insecta > Lepidoptera > Papilionidae > Luehdorfia > Luehdorfia chinensis. The sequence goes on from JAHVAK010000022.1 coordinate 963,491, forward strand.
GATGTCGCCGTCGTCGAAAAAGTTCGACAGTAAAACATCGTTAATAAAGGAATACACAATTATACTGAACATTATCGAATGAAGCAATTGTGAAAGTTCGTTAATTCTGTGACAGATTTAACATTTACGTCCCTGTAAAAGTAAAGTATTGAAAATTAGAATAGTTATCAAAAAAGCTTTAAATAATACCGGCACATTGTCACAATGCTACGCCGCTCAATATCTCATTTAAGTTATAGTATAAACAGGATAATAAAAAAAAAAGGATTGACTTTAAAAGCTGAATTTTTAGACCGAGTAAATGTATAGACTTAAATATTACAAGTGACATACTTCTTCGAGGGCTTTGGCTGGACGCACTTTAACTCCATCTCTTTGTTAGTGGTGTTGTGTTTCTCAGCGATCGCGATATCGCTACCCTGTTGTCGATGTTGACCCACTGGAAGTGTCGCCATGTTATCTACGGCTTCCAGGTCTACAGTCGCTACTTTCACCTCGGCCTCCATTGGATGCTTCTCTTTCCCCATCACTAGCACTTCACTCACAGCAAGGTAAGGTTAAAGGGAGTTCACAAGAGCATAGTGAGGTCAAGCGGGTTAAATATGTAGGTAAGGGCGGGACTGGGTTTTGTGAGGAGCTTTTTCAAGGCAAAATAGCTCCGGAAGTACGGAGAAGCTGCGTCGAAACCGTGCCTCTGACTCGAAAGCGCCGAGAGTTGCGCAGTAGTGGATGCTGCGCGTTGAAGGACACGAAAAACAAGGGCGGCACCGACCCTCCCGCAAACACCCTATTTCAAATAAATTGCTCTCGTAAATAGCAAGAGGGGATGTTATTTGTTAAAATTATGTCTTTCATACCAACGAAAGAGTCGATGGAATTGAAAGCAAAAATGCATAGGTGTAATTAAGCCATATACATAGCGTTTCTCGTGTTGAGACGGCTTTTAGTTAGAGCAGTCGTCGAGTGCGAATTAAAAATCGATTTAGTTTACATTTTTTGATTACGTCGCTCAAATAATTAGAAGCTCTCAAAAGCATTAACTGGTTCTTTTTGGCACATATACTATAGAATTTAGAAAAAAATTGGAATAGCGAAAATAATATTTAATTTCGTTATTGATTTTGTTTAAAAGCTGACAGGCTAGAAAACCAAACACACCACATTATACTATTAACCGTTATATTAACAGTTAGTTATGGAAATAAAATATGATATTGTAAATTAAGTTTTCGGCAACCCTACAACGAGACGCCTCTCGGTCGATAGAGGCGCGTCTCCCAGAGAGGTTGGGAGGCTGCGCGCGCGACCCACTGACCCGGCCCTTACTCCCCAAAACCGCCCGCAAAAAACGCCCTTAAGATACTACGCACATGATGGCAGCTCTAATAACCAGGCTCCTTCTTCAGAAAAGCCCAGATTAATAAATAACTAAAAGGATTGAAGCGACGCGACTACTCGGACTCGCATGAACTGTGCTGACCTCCTGCTTTGTTTAGGGTTAACGAACTAAACGTAACTTGTGCAACGTAATAGCAGCTTATTCTAGAAACCTGTTATTATGATCTAGATACTAAAAGTTCCTTGACATTGTTGATTTAATGGGTTGTTTAGAAATTGTGCTCTTTGTATCATACGCTTATACAATGTTTTCTTTTATTATGGAATTATCTTATTATTAATAGCATTTTCAGCAAAATTTACTTATATAATTGGATAGATCTTAAAATGTACATACATATATACATACAGTCACCCCTTTTTCCATATAAGGGGTAGGCAGAGACCACACATGTAGCCCACTTTTTATGGCAAAATCCCCCCTGCCAGGTACTCTGTCCATTAGGTCACGTTTTGGCTCCTCTAAAATTGTTCTGCAATTTTAAGTGTTGATTTACCACGTGCTCAGCGGCGAAGGAAAACATCGAAAGGAAACCCGCATGTCTGAGGAATAAATATATTTCGAAGACATGCGCACAATTAGAGCAGCGTGACGGACTTTTGCCGGCTCCAAAACCCTCTCAGAAATGATAGGAGGCCTGTGCTCAGCAGTGAGGCATTTATAGGCTGTAACATTACATTACAAACATGACTGTAAGAACATAATACAACGACACTGTCCGAGTAAAGCCTTTAGTTATGACTTGCACACGATTATATTACAGTTGCTGTAATTATTACGCTGAAGTACCGCGGAACTTTGAAGACTCAGAGTAAATTTCCTAGGATTCACTATTCCCGTTGTCAATTGGCCGTGTCAAACCAAGAGAGGGGCAGCAGCAACTTCCTGGTACTTTTGAATACTAAATTGCGGTTGCCAACCCGCCTGACAAGCGTGGCAACTATGGCAAAATCCCTCCTAAATAAGAGCTACAAACTTTTGTGGCAATCTATGGTGGAGGCCTTTGTTCAGCAGTGGACTAGTGATAGGCTGAAATGATTATTAATTGCGGTTTTATGTGCTAATTTTTACGTGATCAGCGTTTTATAAAAATAATTATAAAAGTAATAAAAAGAACGTTAAGTGTTTTAATGTCCTTGATGGCAGAAAACTGGCATGTCTTTTTATTCTATATACGACTTAAGGTTCAAGTGCAGTGGCAGAACAGACTTGCAGCCATGGCTTTATTGTAATAACAATTACATAAATGCATGTAGAGAGTTACAAAATAGTCCACCGCGCCCATTTTCCAAAGTGAACTGTTTAGCGGTGCGGTTGTTATTTAGTCAGAGTCGCAGGCGGCTACTAATTAAATTGGTACTGTCTCAGTGGAGCTCGGTAACACAAAACTGTTATGTAATAAGTTCCTTTTTGTGACCTGGTGTTTAGTGTCAGCCTATAAATGTCCCACTACTAACCACAAGCCTCCCTTCATTTTTGAGAAAGAGCAGGAAAGAGTTCATCACGGTACTTTAATGCTGGTTGGCGGCCTTGACATGTATTCGAAATATTTTTATTCCTCAGAAGTACGTGGTAAATCAGCACTTAAAATTGCAGCACAACTTTAAGAGGCCCCGGCACCAGGAGTCGAACTCAGATAATACGCGTGCTATGAAATTTAAGGCGAGTTCCGGCCTTTTAGCTACAACAGCTCGGAGGTAATTAGTAAATTTGTGTAATTTATTTTGTTACTGCTAAAACTAAATCTATTTTTAACTGTGGTGGTGGTAGGATTCCTATGCAGGAATCCGTCTAGGTAGTTACTACAGAAGGCAGTAGAGTACAAGCATTTGAAGGGCACTGATATAGCTATCAGTGCCCTAGTATCAGTACACTAGCGTGTATTTACTGAAACTTTAAACATGTGTAATGTCTTCCATGCCGTTTTCTACGGCGAAAATTTTATACGAGTTTATGTATTTTTTTATACGAGAAAGAGAGGAGACGAGCAAAACGTTCACCTGATGACAAGGGCAACGTCTGCCCATAACAAATGCTGTGGCACCCAGAACATTTCTGAGTGGCACCACACTGCGCCCGTCACCTTGAAACATCAGTTGATAAGTCTCATATACCCAGCAATTACGCTAGCTCTCAATGCCCTTCAAACCAAAACACAGTAATGTTTGCACACTACTGCTTCACGGCAGGATAACTGGCTCTGAGGTAAGTACAACCTCTACTAAACGGATTCTTGTATAAAAACTATCTCGCCAGTAAAATTACTCCTCGTCACCGTTCTGGATATTCTGGCGTCTTATAAATATACGCGTTAGGTTTGTTTACAACGTAAAATTATACACATCGACACAAATAAGCAAGACACAACAAGTCAATTAATTCCCTTCGCTCAGTATGCCGCACTCAGCTACGCTTGCGTCTCAGCATGTTCAATTAATAGTTTAAACTCGTCAGTGACATAACAAACATAATAAAGTGGCCTTGTATCACTGCACACAATATACACTTGCATATCGTTATGGTCATCTGGCTTTAACGCATCCATTAATGGGTCTGCGAATCGTCCGTTGATGTCGTCTAGACAGATAAGGTCGAGTGTACACACTACACAGCGAGAGAATTGTATTTGTTTTATACATGTCAAGGAGTGCAAAAAAAAGTTAAAGTATTAAAGTAGTGTGATCATCGTTTGAAACTTTTCGTGTTTAAATAATGGCAATGTAATTTTTTACACTTAACTTATTTATAAACTACAATTTTTTTAACTATTTAAATAAAAAAAATACCAATAATAAAATTGAAGTGTGAAATCAGTTATGTAAAGCCAGTGCCAAGGCAATAACTTCAAATTGAAATTAATCGAAAATGGCGAACATAGTAAATTAATTTGTTTAGACGAAAATGTTTTAAAAACTACCTATGCCACGTGTACTGTAATAAATGGAAGCATACTTAAACACGACAAAGATTATTTGACAGCTGCCAGGCATATACTCGAAAGAATGCGATGTAGATTAGTTCAAAATAACATTTCTGTACATTTCAAATCAAAAATAATGTAGAGATAAGATGACAGTATTGTTATTCAAAAAGAGTTATCTAAATATTTTATTGATTTCCAGGATTTGAAGTGCGCCAACCCGCATGAGAGGTGCGTGCCGGACCCTTCCTGACTCCAAAAATTTTAAAAAAAATTGAGAGGAGGCCTGCGCTCAGCAGTGGGACATATACTTTTATTCAATATTTTACAATTGTTGGTATTCTTGACTACTAACGTATGAATAAATATACGTAAGAAAGAATACAATTAAGTAAATAGTAATTTCAAATGATGATCCCATCGGTCACTGCGTGATAATGGCCCTTTGTCGTTTCACAATCCACCGGTGAAACTTTTATGTCGAAATCATTCAACGTCAAAATAATTTCCTGTGCAATATGTACATGTTGAGTTTAATTATATTATAATTTAAATAATTGTTTAAAAACAAAAAAACTTTTGCTTAATATCTATATAAGAAACCTACGTTCATCAGCAAAAAAAACTTGAAGTAGCAAACGGTCCTATTTCGGAAGGCTCTTTTAGTTTTCTCCTAGTAAAACTAGATGGCAGCAGGAGTTGAGCAAATGTAACTATGAGGCGTACGATGATTAAAGTTAAAACGTAACCGCCTCATGTTTATTATTATTATTTAATTGGTATTCAATGCTAGGCGCTCGCTTTAAATTTCATAGGAGGCGGAACCGGCACCGGGAATCGAACCCAGGTCACTCCTGGGTTCGATTCCCGGTGCTGGCACCACTAAAATTGTAAATTGCAATTTTAAGTACCGATTTACCACGCGCTCGGCGGTTAAGGAAAACATCGAGAGGAAACCTGCATGTCTGAGAAATAAAAAAATATTTCAAAGACATTTGCAGTCCGCCAACCCGCATTGGAGCAGCGTGGCGGATTCTTCCTAGCTCCAAAACCCTCTCAGAAATGAGAGGAGGCCTGTGCTCAGCAGTGGGACATTTATAGAATGAAACTTTACATTACATCAAATTATCTTTAACATGCCAGGCGCTAGGGGCCCCTCGCCCCTATGGATTTTTATCTAATTTCAAGTTATTGATTGTCCCACTACCTGTAGTCCGCGGTTTCACCGGCGTAAAATAAGCCAACCGCAGTGACTGTGCTGTAGGGATGAGACGTATTTACGCTGCTAGGTTTTAAAACCAGGGCTGCGCTTGCTTTAAAGTAGGGCGCCCTGGTACGCGCAAGAAATACTTGCAAGTGCGTTGGAAGTATTTCTACTGCGTATCGTAACACAACCAAAAAACGAAAACAAAATATTTACTTGATTATAATAAACATAACTATTACTATTTAAAATACTTTCGTATACGTGTATAAGGGAGAATGGCACGAACTGTACCAAGTATAAGAGCTATTTCGGTTCGTGAACCGGGCCACTTCGCACGTACGAGCGGCACGGTCACCGAGCCCCGAACTCGGAACAAACGTCCGCTGCCCTCGCGGATTCAGATTCCGAGAATTTTACATAGAATTTTATGTTTTTATTTTCCTAAGCCAAAACTTTTTTTTTACCTCTTTTTTTATTTTCCTAAGCCAAACTTTTCTTAGGGGCCATGTTTTGAGATTTGTATTGAGACTATATAAAAAAACAGATTTATTAGAAACTAAATTTTAAAGGAAACTATAAAAATTATATTAAAATATAAAAAAATTGTCTTTAATCAATAAACTCGCAAAATAACTTTTCTAAAATATAAGGTATCAGTCTGGTAACGAAACAAAGTCGCAATCACATAACACAACTAACCAAAAAACGAAAACAAAATATATTCTTAAATGTATTAAGGATAAATAATACTACTTACTATTTAAAATACTTTCGTATACGCAATAATGTGTCTTATTTTGTATACAAGTAAGGAAGAATGGTACGAACTAGTCTAAGTAAAGGAGCTGAAGTTACGTATTAGCTTAACGTTTACGCAGTTACGTTCCATAACGCTATGAATAACGAGTCCCGACCGAGCCGTAGGCGCCCGAAATTCATACGGACGTACGAGCGGCACGGCCACCGAGCCCCGAACTCGGAACAAGCGTCTGCCGCCCTCGCACTCGCGGCCTCGGATTGCCAGTACGTGGCTACGCAGTAAAATACTTTCAACGCACTTGCAAGTATTGCTTGCCCGTGCCAGGGCGCCGTACTTTAAAGCGCTGCCCCGGTTTTAAAAATTGGTAGCTTAAATACGTCTCATCCCTCAAATACTTTCAAGTATTTTAAAACCTGGTTTCTGACTCTGTTTTTTTTATACATACTCGTACTTGGGCCCTGGTATTAAATTTTACAAGTACATATATCTTATCCATAGTGTGCCTTGCGGCATGGTACCTTGCTGACCTGTGCATTCACAGTTTGGTTCCCAGCGTGCGGCTCCGTAAATGCTATAGCATCAAGTATTGTATTTGAAAACTTTCTTTAATAGATGAGCTATCTAATAGAAAAATATTTTTCTATTCGAATAAACACTTCCTGAGATTAGCACTTTCAAACATACAAACTATGTATTTATATTATATTTATTAACCACATATTATGACCTTAAGATATTAAATGAAATATTTAAACTGCCATGAACTAAAGTAGTAATGGCCAAAATGCAAATTAAAGCCCCGCCCGTAACACGTCTATGTGCATAGCTCCCAGTTTTTAAAAATTTTCAATTTTTACAGAGGAACCCTAAAGATTTTCGAAATAAAATTTGCTTAAATTCCTTCTGAAGTCCTCTACCTGCCAATGGAAATCTCAGATTTTGCCCTTTCAGAGATTAGCCCGGACAAACAAAAAGTCATAGAGAGAGACAAAGCAGTTTCGATTTTATGAAATTTTCGAGCAATAAAAAGTTTTTAAGATAATTTTCTTCTTCCAATAAACGATTGATAAATGGTTTTCAATTTAACTACAATTAATATCCTCTACCTGTCGTCTATAAAAAAGACGACCGCGCAGAGTAGTGATAAGAGTACCTAACAACCACGCCGCAAGTCCTGGGTTTCAACACAAATTGTTGTGATTGTCCCTGTGTCTCTCTGACACTGCATCATCGCCTACCGCTGATCATATTGCGTGACATGAGCGTCACCTCTGTGTTTGCGCATACATTTGTAGTGCGCTGTAAAATATCCTGCAGATAGATGTCCGGCAGAGCAGATTAGCACCCACATCTTTCCTACCGAGGTGTCATAAGAAGCGACTAAGGTATTTTACGGACAGCCTTTATTCGTGAAGAATAACACCATAACTTGCAATTCTGTCACTATACTGCTCGTGGGAACGCAATAGGGAGTAAGAATTTTTCTTGACTTGTACCAAAATGGGGACACCATTGGCAATGGGTTCGCCACCCGTCTCATCTCGTTTCCCGCGGGCCTCTGCCTACCCCTTATATGGGAAAAAGGCGTAACTGTATGTATGTATGTAATATATCCCGCGCCATTGATGACTTCCATTCAACCAACCAACAGCGAGCCGTAGACGAAAATCGGCCAGGAGGATAAATCATCTTTGCATCGATATACAATAAAAATATCGAAAACTTTCATAAGATACCATAGCCAACGTGATATTCAATCTTCAGTAATTTTTTGTTAAATATCTTTGGTACGCAATGTTGAAGAAATAACATTATATTTTTTATACAATATAAATGTATTCTCGTAGCAGCACCTATCCTTTTAATCCTTATATCCGGTCCATAGACATCAAGCCACTGACCGCCTGTTCCTATGCTCACGTTCGAGAACGGACGACCGCTTTCCTGACCACGCTTAAATAAGCTAGTTAAAAGACACTGCAATTTATACTCTAACTTGTTAACATAAATACCACTTTGGATATCGAGTAATATTGCACGTGGACTTCGAGCTACGTATGAGTATAGGTGTGCGTACCATTTAATCGATTGTCCATCCGTGCGACGTAGAAGCGCTTTTATTACAGCTTCCTCCCCTTTATTTATTTTTAAATTGTCCATTGAAGCTTTTTGTAATACTGCTAGCGTTATTTTTGTTCTTTATCAAGAGGTAAATTTAACATACTTGTTGCTCTGCTATTGCGCAGTAATGTAAAATAAAGGCGTACAGTCTCCAATGTAATAATGTCCTTATGATCGATTTCGACTTGCATTGCCCTCAACTTCAGGTAAAAACCGGACAACGTGCAACAACCGCTCAATTGCAATAGATTTGTATGCTTGAATATATATTCACTTCGACTGAGACCATAGGCGACTAGCTTCAGCGGTGGGCAAATACTAGAAAACTCAATATGGTAATTTATTACATGTTCTAGGGCAGGGTAGATCGGGACACCTGAAACCATCTATGGCTGCGTCCATGGCTGGGACTGAGCTTCGAATTGAAGACTGAAAACAGAAGATTAACTGACCTCTGAGCCACGCGATCGTTGATAATGATTATCATAATTTTAACTGAATTCCGTCAACAAATACATCCGTATAAACTGAGGCCACATCGAAGGATTATTAGAAGGATACTGGGGCCATTAATGTAGTTATCACGGTTGGCAGGATAGTTGCCAAACGAAGTATAATATGTGTAAAATACAAAAATATGTTTTTTTTTGATCGCGTGGAGAGATGATAGATAATGTATTTACTTTTCCTACAGCAAGCAATGACTTTGTGTAGTCGCTGATGTTGAATTTGTATACAGGAAGGCAATCCCATTACTAGCAACAATGCAAACGCAGTGTTTGCATTGTGTCAGTAATGAGATGGGATAGTACACGGTTCCTCGTTCCACTTCTTATTCTGCCAATTTAAACATTTTTATATGTAGCCGTGAATGCGAATGATTCAAATGTTTAATCAACTATCATTACGTTCACATTGTGACATGGTGACTGTTCTGATCGGTGAAGGGGAAATGACATTGAGTAATGTATTTAGATAAACTGCGGTTGCCAACCCGCATGCCAAGCGTGGCAACTATGGCAAAATCCCCCCAAGGTGAGAGTTACAAACTTTCGTCGCAATCTATGGGAGAGGCCTCTGTTCAGCAGTGGACTAGTGATAAGCCGAAATGGTGGTGTTGATGAATTTTCACGACAAGTGCAAATTTTATATAATTCATTTGTATAATATTCACACGAGTATAAAATAATAACTAGGTGTACTCACATAGTCGTCAATGTACTCAAACAATCGCATTTATCACAATGCTATATTAGCTTACCTGTTGCAAAACAATTGCTAAATTTTTCCATTGTTTCCTTTTTTTTATTGGATAAATTGACAAGACGAGCAAAACGTTCACCACCAACACCTGATGGTAAGTGCAACGTCTGCCCATAACAGATGCTGTGTTACTCTGAATATTTCTGTGTAGCACCACACTGCGCTCGTCACCTTGAGACAGTAGTTCTGAAGTCTCATATGCCCAGTGATTACGCTAGCTCTCAGACCGAAACACAGTAATGTTTGCACACTACTGCTTCACGGCAGAATAACTGGCACTACGGTGGTACCTACATAGACGGATTCCTGCACAGGAATCCTACCACCAGTTTCCTGTTGGTAGTGTGCACTTAAGTCACTTTAACGATGATAGGATAGTGAAAGGCTTACTTGGCATTTTTAGGTGTAGTGTCAGGTTGGCAGCAGGTACGATATCGCATTATCGCCTCAGTGGGCGAGAGAGCGTCGGTCTCGTCCGCCGGCGCTTCGCACTCGTCCGTGACGAGTGGCGCGCGCGCCGGCGACGTGTGCGAACCGTATCCGTCGGAATTCAGCTAAAGCAGGTAATACACTGTTAGTATGATAGTGTTCCTACTTAACAGTTACAATGATTGAATGTATGATGAACAAAACGATACAAGGATGTTCAGTAATCGAAATCACTAAAAATATCTTTTTTACTCCTCATAATTTGTTAACCTTCTGATGTGATATAACACTACGATAAAATTATGGATATAATATTTCTTTAGGCATTGCTTTAAAACTATTTAACTATTTTGAAATATACATATTCTTTCTGAAGCATTTCTGAGCGCAATGAAAGTAATATTTCAAAGTCAAATTGAAATATTACATAAATTATTATTATATTATTTTTTCTGACGCAAAAAGGACGGAAAACTGTGTACTGAGTTTTACGCGCTGTTTTTTTTATTTCGCAAGCACTTTTGGTCTTCGGGTTATATGCAGGTTCAGTATGAACTTTATAGAAACGTTCGCTTGAGCATCCATGATAAGCTACGTTACGTTTACGTAGGTCCGTCACGGAAAAAATCAACTAAATATCACTTGAAAATAAAGTAATGATGATGATGATGACATCTTACTTTGACGATGGTGCCGACCTGGGAGTCTTGCACGTGCTCGAGGGCGCGGTCGTGAGGCGCTTCCCGCGCTTCCCTCGCGTCCCTCGCCTCTCTCGTCTCCAGAGTTTCCACCGGTGCGCCGAGCAGCCGCTCCTTCATCTCGTGGATGTAGGGGCAACGCTGCATCGCGATGTAGAATTCGCGGACGCGCACCTGTTAAACAAATACATACAGACTATAAAATAATTCTATCAGATATTCTCAGCTACACTATTTCATAGAGTCAGTCACTCATTCATATAATGATGATATCCTCCTAACAAATTTCCGACGACGGCGACAATTTCCCAAGACTGTCGGAAGACGTCAACTGCGCAGAAAATATTAAAGTGCCACAAGTATACGCGCAAGCACAGAGGCACTTCCTCATCTTAACCTACCCGCGTCCGACGTAACGCTTATTAGATAAGATCGAAGAAAGGATAAGATGCTGTGTCAGTGGGCACACGGACAATCACAACACAACCAAAATCAAAAACCAACAATTACTATTTTTGCAAAAAGTTTTGCTCCGCTTGTTTCGTGAATTAGTATTTCACCTATTGTTGTGTATTTCTAGATATGATATAATAATACTGATGATACAATAAATTAAAAACATCCAATATGATCGCGCTGGTAGTTAAAATCTTTAATAAAAGCATCGCCCAGTTAGTTGAATAACAAACTACGGTAAAACGTAAAACATCCTTCATGAAAGATTTAAAGTTATTGCACATAAAAAGTTTATGAAATGCAGTAGACACGCAGTTGGAACAACGAGCCCGTGATTATAGAAGGAACAGTTTTCGTAAGAGGTCAGTACTATGTTTTATTATACCCAATAATAGAAGTTAAGTTAAAAAGTAAAATATTAGCCTATAAAAGTCCCACTGCTGTGCACAGGCTTCCTCTCATTTCTGAGAGGGTTTTGGAGCCGGGAAGAGTCCACCACGCTGGTCCACCACAATACGGGTTGGCGGACTTATCCTCGAAATATTTTTATTCCTTAGCTGAGCACGTGATAAATCTGCATTGAGCTGCCGCAGCTCTCAATAATAATAAAAGAAGTTAGGGAATATAACATATCCCTTACTCTTTTTATCTCAAGTTGTGAAAAGTATCTTGCTAATGAAGTCATGATATAGCTTACGAGCTCATGAATATAAATGTTAATTTATTTAAAAAAAATAAGCCGTGTTAGTTAGTAGAGCCGAGCATTCGCCTTTAATTTCCTGCGAGTGACCTTGATTTGATTTGCAGTGTGAGCACCACTTAAATTGTTAATTGCAATTTTAAGTGCTCATTTACCACCTGCTCGGCTATAAAGGATAACATTGTGAAGGAAATCGCATAATTGAAGTAGTAAGTGGCACCTGCAGGACTGATAAATATTAAAAAATATTTTGTAGACATCCGAAGTCCGCTAACCCGCACTGGCGCAGCGAGCACTCTCCCTGATTCTAAAACCCTCTCAAAAATGAGAGGAATATACTGGCCTGAACTTTATTTACAGAGTTAATATTCAACTTTTTTTTTCACGAGAATCATTAATTTAATTGATATTACTGATGGATTTTCAGGAGGAACTTTTAATGCGTTGTTTACTCTCACCTTAAAATAACTGTGAGTTAAAATGTTTAGACAATGGACGATATCGAAATTTAATGATTCTGAATTATTTTCAATTCGAGAAATATTTATAAGCTTATCTCCACGTCTATAATTTTACAGGGTAAAAATTACACATCATTATCACATACATTATTTACATCTCTAGTATTCGTTTTGATTACACTACATGGTGATGGCTTTCTAGACGATCGATCACCATGTAATAAGATCCGAAGAAGGGTCAGATGCACCATACACGATACACAAAACAAAAAATCGTTCCGATTCATCAAACTTCGATATCGCAAAGTATCTACTCATTTTAACTCACAGTTATTTATAAATGCATGAAAATCTTCGTCGAAACAATAATCTATTTGCTATTTTATAATCAATAAAACGATGAACAAATATCGTATTTAAATTATTACAATTTTATTAATAGTACGTTTTGTTGCAGACAGATCAATTGTGTGTACAGACCAGTTGTATAACAAATTTCTAGACCCAATTTTAGGATATTGTTCAATTTTAAGAATTTTGTTAGAAAGGCCAACACGGTATCTTTATAAGATCTTCCAGTCCATCCTTCCGTCCAAGTTGGTCATATCATCATAACTTTTACAGTTATGAACCGAAATGAATACAATTTATTACAAATATAAATTTAAATTTATAGAAAATGAAACTTTTTAATTTTTTTTAAAGAGTATCTTCTCGTCATATAAAGTGGAAATGATTATTTGTTAGCGTGTAGCGATATCATCACATCGGAGGCTTATGAAATAGCTCATACGTCCTACATCGCGCTATTGAAGTTTCATCGCTGCTACCTATAGATACCACATCTAAATATTACTGGTTGAAAGTTTCTTACTCGCGGGCGTAACTGCTCGCAAGTCGCTTCCGATGAAGTCTTGAAAGCCAAAAAAAATACTGGTTGAAGGAAACGTCTTTCCCATTCCCTTTTCCCTTGGCACACCATCTGCCAAATTGGTGACACCGTCGTGATATGAGCAACTCAGTCAGCTTAAGTCAACCACAGCAACAGCGGCAGATATCATTTTGCGCTTATCTCATATTTGACGCCGTTCTGTTGCTATTCCCGTCACTAAAGATGTAATAATAATCAATATAATCAAATAAGGAATATTTCAAATTTCTGTTTATCGTATGCCAGAAACGACAATAAACACTATTAGTTTAATAAAATTAATTTTAATAATCTATACCAATAATACAATTGAAATCACTGTCTGTGATTTCAAAATAAAAGCCAAAATATAAGTGAAAACTGCTATTTATACGATCCTTATCCTCATCATCATTTCAGCCTATCACTGGTCCACTGCTGAACATAGACCTACCCCATAGATTGCCACAAAACACGTAAGTTCTTAGCTCTCATTTCGGGATTGCCATACACACACAGATAGGGGTTTCCGTAGTTGCCACGCCTGGCACGCGGGTTGGCTACCGCAGTTTATTTATTCAGATGTTCCAGGAAGATAATGCTGACCACCTCTTGGTTTCATTTGATGGGGTGGCAGAGTTTCTGAAGCCACCACGCGGATTTATACGATGCTTATCTATAAATTATAGTTTTTAAGTGTTGGGTTTTGTCCGTCTGTCTAAAAGTTTGTCTCGAATAAGCTCCGAAACGGCCCAACGGATCTCAATGAAAATTTTAGGGACTAAAACAGATTACGTTCCATTTCAATATCTTGCAGGGTTCAGAAGATATCAATATAAATATATTAAATAAAATACACATTTTCACATTATTATTTTATATATCTAGTATAAAATAATAATGTGAAAATTATGCATTCTCTCCACATTATTAAAAGCAATATGATTTTTTTTTTCACTACGACAAACTGTTGTACGATATGAATTATATCCAGTTATCAACCAATTAGTTTCCAACAGTAAAACTCCCTTATCCGATATGGTTAGGTGTTAAAATTTAAAACGCAAAATACATCTTATTCGAAACACCTTACTAACAGAACACTTTTATGAAAGTTAAGGTACCAATTATATACTAGTCGGACTTTCTCTACCTTATAGAAGAAAGAAAGATATGTATGAAATAATTACAATTCTCTCTGCTTACAATTATATCTTTCATGTTGTTTCTGTCTTACAGAGTGCAGTTTTCCAATTAAGACTGAGGCGAATCCGGGAGGAATACCTATTTATCCAATAATGTTACAGCGGGACCCGATAGCAGAACAGGTTACTTAACTGCGCCTAATTGATTAATAACGCTCGTGTCCGTAGCTAAACAAGCGTGCCTTCTTTTTGATTCCGGGTCGGCAAAAGCTGAATGTAACATTTTAATGTTTTTAAATTACATTTTTACGCATAAGTGAGTGATGGCGGCTAGAAAAAATGTGCCAATGCATGTTCATGCTCACGGGAAGCGTGAGGTACGGTATAAGTCGATAAGGGAAATGCCAGAAGAATCCCACGGCAATCCGACAGGTAGGGGAATCGTCGTAAATATGTGAAAGCGAAATTTTCCATATCGGCGACGGGTAGCTGCGTCTAAGGTGCGAAGTATCAGTACTGCGAACGCCAATACTTCCAGCTGACCATAGCCATTACGACATCTATGACATTTACGACTATGACATCTCTGCATAGCATAGCATAACATTCTTAGCAAACTTTAAAGCTTTACTTGAGCTCCAAGTTACGCTTTAATTTATTACGTGCTACTATAATAAAAAGCAGCGGTACAATTTACTTCACAGCACCATGTTTGCCATCGGAGCCCACATAGCTCATCGAACCTTCAACCATTGGAGAAGGGTGAAAGAACATTTGGAATAGCACCCTCGTGTCATCACACCTTTTAGACGTAGCGACGACCTTTCTAAATAAGCGTTCGATGGAGCAGTCCGCGCTTTCTGATAATTTACGGAGAAGGCCAAATTCAGCAGAGGAATTGCGATGGGCTGCTGAAGATAATTATTAATAGTTAGTCTTTTTTTTTTTGTAGAAGAGGAGGCAAACGAGGAAGCGGCTCACCTGATGTTAAGCGATCACCGCCGCCCATAAACATCCGCAACACCAGGGTAGCCGCGGGTGCATTGCCGGCCTTTGATAAAGGAATAGGCTCTTTTCTTGAAGGTCCTTAAGTCATATCGGTCCGGAAGAACTGGCGGCAGCAAGTACCACAACGTGGTCGTGCGTGGAAGAAAATTCCTCGAAAAGCGCACCGTTGTGGATAGCCAACCACGAAGGTGATGTAGATGGAATTCGGTGCTTGCTGCGATGTACGATGGTGAAACTCAGCGGCTGGAATGATTCCGAACAATTCTCCGGAACACTCCCCATAGTAAATACGGTAAAAACCAAATAAGACGCAATGCCCCTTCGCAAGGCCAGTGGATCAAGCTTATCGGAAAGAACCTGGTCGTCGACGATTCGAGTCGCTCTTCGTTGAATGCGGTCAAATGGAAGGAGCTGACACTGGGGTGCCCCCGCCCAGAGATGAGAACAGTACTCCATGTGCAGCCGAACCTGCGCCTAAAGTTGCAAGCGGTGGGCCGGCATGAAATACTGTCTCGCTCTACTGAGCACGCCGAGTTTTTTCGAAGCCAATTTGGCCTTTCCTTCCAGATGACCACGGAACTGAACGTCACTCGATATGTCAACGCCAAGGATTCCGTTACTAGCTGAGGCAACAAGGGGAGTGCTCTCAGAATGAAAAGACACGACGACGTCTATTAATAATAATTTCATAAAGATAATTTTCCTGCAGTTTTAATTTTATTAAAATGTCTAAGTTTACACCCCTTACCCGTAACACCAGCAAGCGAAATTTCAATCACATATTCCGCTACAAGTTCTATTCAGACAAATGTATTTAGTAGATAATCATTTACTTAAGTAGACTAATCCACGATACTGTCTGCTGTTGGAGTATACTACGGAAAGCAGCGTGCGACGACTGTTTTTATCTAGCAAGTGAAACTCTTGCATTATGTACGGGGGGAAAATACTAGGTCCCATCCGCATTGATGTGGGTGGCTCGCGCTGACCATAATTTGTTTTAACTCTGGCAAATACTTGAGACGCGTCGATAATCTCGAATATAATCGATTTTGTTTGATAAATGTTCAGGATACATTCTGTGTTGTTCTTTCTTTCTATTTGTTTCTAAATAACATGTTCTTAGTAACAGTTATCTGTAATTTACAATAGAATTTCTTTAAAGTGATTGATTCGTTTGTGATATTGTATAAAATACCCTTTTTTGTCTCTATGAACGGATTGAACTCGAGAACTACTTAAGTTATTGTCACGAATATTACACAGGCTGAACTCTGGGGCATGCTTAAGACTCATTGTTGGGTCCATCGTGTTTGTTTCACCGGTTCCGAAGTTATGAATACTTTTTCGACTATATTTCACAAAACGCCATCTACGCCAACGCTCATTTTCCATGCACAGTAGCAGAGCCCTTCAACTATTCAAGTTCACTAATAGTCATAATAATACATTTTTAAATGTACTTAGATATTATGATTTCTTATATTTACGCGAATACTACACATTTAAATAAAACTTATTTTACGGATAATACCGCGTTTAATTTTAACTATTTATAACCAGACGTTTCGAGCGCTATACACCAACCATATACATCAACCAGGACAAAATGTCATCCCGTGACCATGGGTTAAATAAATAAATTGGAAGAATTTTTTTAATATCCTGTCAAAACAAATCCAAAAGTCAACGCGAATGAAGTCGCGGGTAGAGTAAGTGCTAAACAAACTTTTTCTTACTTTCTCTATACTACTATTAGAAATGTGTCTGTTTTTCTGTTTTATAGGGGTGACAAGACCGCAGATCATATCTTGATACTCTATGTGACTGTGACCCAAATACTACTTCCATGATCGGCGAGGAATAAAAATATGAGCGCATTGACACCCCAGAAGATTAAGATTCGTGGAGTTGTCACCTCACGACATTAAGAACGAATGCCTTGTTGATATGCAAACATTGGTGTAAAAACATTCATCATTGATTTTCGGTTATGCATTTGAAACGCACGATACTGAAGAAATCCTAGTGTTCAGTGTCGTTTTTTTAAAAGAACTAGATAGCAAATCGTGGCTCTGACACATACACATATGAAACGTATTTTAATGGAATTTGCATAGTTACATTTATAGTACATAACAAAAGCTTAAAAAACTACTAGCAGGAGACTAAGAAATGTACTTAAAAACAGGGGCTAGGCGCTCGCTTAAAATTTCATAGCACGCGAGTGACCTGGATTCAATTCCCGGTGCCGGCACCACCAAAATTGTAAATTGCAATTTTACGTGCCGATTTACCATGGGCTCGGCGGTGAAGGAAAGCATCGTGAGGAAACCAGCATGTCTGAGGAATAGTAAGAGACAGGTGAAGTTCGCCAACCCCCATTGGAGCAGCGTGGCGGACTCTTCCCAGCTCCAAAACCGTCATAGGCTGTTACTTTACTTTTTTTTATTTAGTAAATCTTGAACACTGATTGACTGACAGACGATGCACAGCCTGCACTGGTGGGTTTTGTATATATCTCTTGTATATATTTTTATATATATAATCTGTTTCACACAAAATAGCTTTATTCTTCGTTTCTAGTTTTCGGCTTCATTGACGCAGTAGAGCTAAACAATTAGCTTCTGCGATATGGGCCGCAATGCATTCAGTTCCGACAAAGGACTAATTTTTATAGCCTCCAGATAGTTGTTTTAGGTCTGGGTATTTGTGCATTTTATGTCCATAAAAATACCTGTGTTACAGTTCGTCTTTTTTTATTTAAAAAGCGTATATTTCCTTATTTTTTCTAAGCGAATTTGACAAGGATTTCGCAAGTGCATTTTTCATGCTTAAAATTACATACACAACACGACCAGACCCGAATACAAATTTTGTTGGGTCCGGTTATCATGTCAAGTATTTAACCACGAGGTCACGCGGTCATCGTTTTAAATGTGGCTAAATTTGCCTTAAACAGCATTAAGCCTTCTCTATATGTATTGCCGTTGGCAACGTTTTTGCTAATCAACAACAATGTACAAAGCAATTAAATATATGTAAAGTACGTTTTAACAAAACATTGCGTGTAAAGTACTAACAAAGCGACATTATACTATCGATTCAGGTAAACGGGGTCATCGGGTAAGCGGACTGTGACAATGAGAACAAAATACAACGTGGTGCAGGTGAGGTCCCAGCCAAGCAGCTTTACTCTACCGCTTGTTTTCGAAACGGTGCATGTCATTATATTCATCAGTATTCGCAACGAAGAGGACAGATGTGATGTGCAAATTTTTGACCATGGCGACGACTTCCAAATACTGTCGGAAGCTATCAACTATGTAGGAGATAATATAGTGCCACAAGTGAACTTGATAACACACTCTCGCCCTAACCTAACTAAAGGATACGCTCGATTGCAACGTTAACGCAAAGGCACGGGTACAGAAGCGGCTTAATGGTTCAGGGTACGGACTGCGAAACATGATGTCGCAGGATCGAGATCGCCATTCGACTATTGTCGTGAACCATTTTCGAGCACAAGTTTTTAAAATTCATTGAAGTGGTTAACAGGAATATTAGTAATGTTAATAGCATAGCTAGTATTCTTAAAAAATATATTGTAGGCGCCCGTACGCTACTGTGACCATTTACAAACAGGTGAACCTACTTCGTTTTTCATCAATTATTACGGAAATAATACGATTTACACTGGGAATATGAGTGCTTCAAGGATCAGATTAATTTAATCCTGCATAGCCAAAGACTGCTAAAGAAGCCACTAGAAGCCACTCGACGACTTCAAATCGTTTGCCGATGATCCTTGAATAGCCTCTTCGTCGTATCATTATCTGTCTTCCTGTATTATTGCATACTTTGCAGTGTTTATTAAAATAAAAATAGAAATAAATATTTATCCATTGAGTTTTAAATTCAAATATTACATAACGTAACTGTTTTTTTATATTGAATTATTGACAAGAACAGCTCTTCTAAAGATTTTGTACGGTATTACTATTGACCTTAATTAATTTTATCACTTCTGTAATCAATTATTAACAAGATGACGACCGCGTGGCCTAGTGGTCAGAGTACCTGACTTCTAAGCCGCGGATCCTGGGTTCGAATCCCAGCCGGAGCCAACATTTGTGCTAAAACATAAATTGTTGGTTTTCGGGCCTGGTTGTGTTGTGATTGTCCCCGTGTTTCTGACACTGCATCCTTGCCTACCTCCGATCTTGTCGCATCAGCGTTACATCGGTCGCAGGTAGGTTGGGACGAGTGAGTGCCTCTGTGTTTGCGCGTACACTTGTGGCACTATAATATCTCCTGCGCAGTTGATGGCTCTCGACTGTAGTCCGAAGTTGTCGCCGTGGTCGAAACCGGCTAGGAGAACATCACACATCATCATTAACAAGAATAATACATACATACATACAGTCATGCATTTTTCCCATATAATGGATAGGCAGAGGCCCCTCACGTAGCCCACTTTTCGCCCCCGCAGGAAACGAGATGAGATGGATGGCGAACCGCGTCGCCTCCGTTTTGGTTCGAGTCAAAAAATTCTTACCCCCCCATTGCGTTCCCACGATTAGTATAATGACAGCATTGCATATTATGGTGTTATTCTGCACGAATAAATGTTGTCCGTACAATACCTTAGTCGCCTCTTACGACACCTCGGTAGGAAAGAGGTAGGTGCTATTCTATTTTGCCGGACACCTATCGGCAGGATACATCCATCGGCTAACAACAGCGTTCATGCGCTGATCAAGATAATAAATACGAATAAAATGCACAATTATCGAACAGAACACAAAAAGGGCGTTGACTTTGCATAGATAATCTACAACGTTTTTATGCTTTTATCGAAAATTCATTATTCATAAAGTAAAAGTCCAGTACAAGGGTTGGTGAAATTCACATTTCCGCGAACTACTTTTCTTCCCAGAGATGCAGGTTTGCCTCGCCATGTGCTCGTTTTTGCTCCCCGCCGAGAACGAGTAAATATGGACAATAACACTACTAACAATAGAAATTCACAATTTGAGTAGTAGGTACTATACGAGCGCCCTGCTCCGAAGCTATCTATCATTATATCATCGATTCCTAGTAAATCATATAAATTCATCCTATGGGTATTCATTTATTTTTAATGTATAGCTGGATTGTAAATCCATGTAAAATTGGTATATAGAATATATATATACTTCAACCTACAACGGGAACCAAAGGCATTTTTGTATAAATTTCGTAAAACTCCCTGAAAAACAGTTCTATTTTTTTTGCCAAAAGTTCATTGTCTCTTCAACCTGTGCGAAGCTAAACACTTTATTTTTAATTCGTCAATGCTGACTTGCCTAAAAGTTGAGAGCTTCATGCTTAATCAATCACCGCAATCTTCACTTAACCTTGAAGAGCCACTTCCGAATCGAATGAAGTGTGAAAAATGTTGCCTGTACCACAAATGAAGGTTTTTATTTTTAAATGATGTTATAAAAATACTGCTTCATAATCAAATGAATACAGATAATATTTATAATTTCCTTTAACATACAATGCAATTGTATATTGGCACTAAAGTCGCGTACAACGTTCCGCACACTTTCTTGTTCATACAAAGTAGGTATAGGTACACTTTGATTAATATTTTTTTATTCTCTTTATTATATACCTTATTTGATTTTGAATTGAATGTTTAAATTTACCTCAATTTAAACATTCAATTCTTGTTATTAATGAACGAGGTAACAACGTTTACATTTATTGTATGTCTTAAACAAATCATATTATATGAGATAATAGTAAGAATAATTACTTCCCCACCCGTCACGTTTCCCGCGAAGGCGAAAAGTGGGCTACGCGAGTGACCTCTGCCTACCGTATAAGGGAAAATATGGGGAAAAGGCGTGACTGTAGGTATGTATCTATTTAATTACTTGCGATGTTGATGTGATTTTTCCGAAATCATATTTTAAGCAATATTTGAAACTCTCGGTCTATTTTTATATTTGGCGAGCTTATATTTATTAAAAACGTGTCCATGAAAAGCTTTAAAACGTGATTGAAATGAAAATACTAGAATTGTGCGGATCGCAAGATTTTTCAACAAAGGAATTTTCCAATTTAAATCGTAGACAGTAGCCTGTGATTTTTTTTTTCTTTTGTTACACTTTATTATTTATTCCCGTAATGCATTACGTGCAGGTGTAGTTAATAGATTAAAGAAAAATAAATATTTTTTCATTATTTTTATACGAGTATTGTAATGCCTTTATTAGTCATTAATTATATTATAGCTTTTTGCGAAAATTCCTCGTTAACCATAAATTACTTTTTTTTTAATTCGATAAAGTGTCGAAACGGGCAAAACGTTCACCTGGTGGTAAGTGCAGCGTCTGCCCATAACAAATGCTGTGTCACGCAGAATATTTCGGCGGGAACATCGGGCGCAGTGTGACACCACGCTACGCCCGTCACTCTGAGACATCAGTTCTTAAGTTTCATATGCCCAGTGATTACGCTAGCTCTCAGTGCCCTTCACACACACACGCCTTCGAAACACAGTAACGTTTGCACACTACTGCTTCACGGCAGAATAACTGAGGTGGTACCTACCTTTATTAAAAATAGGTTGCGACAGATAATCCATAACGAATGAGTTTAAAAAATCGTAACACAATATGGAAAACGGTAAACAGAATACAGATGTGCTCAATGTATCGAGGTTAGGACAGGTAATAAATGTACAGAATTCAGTTACTGTTGCGAAGTTGAAACTGAAAGGCATTATGGAGAAGTGCCTATTGTAACACAGAATACAAACATACGATTAATAACAAACGAAATCTAACCAGTACATTTCATTCAACAAACAGATGAATTTTAAATACCTGCAACTGCAACCTATGCCACAAAGCAAATCATTGTCGTTTATCTGGCATTATGGACAACTATAAGTAAAGTTACAGCCTATAAAGGCCCCACTGCTGAGCACAGGCCTCCTCTCATTTCTCAGAGGGTTTTGGAGCGGGGAATAGTCCGCCACGCTGCTCCAATGCGGATTGGCGGACTTCACTTGGCCTCGAAATATTTGTATTCCTCGGATATGCAGGTTTCCTTACGATATTTTCCTTCACCGCGGAGCACGTGGTAAATCAGCTGGCACTGGGGATCGAACCCAGGTTACTCGCGTACTATGAAATTAAAGGCGAGCACTCGGCCCTTGAGCAACCACGGCTTCAACAACTACACCACTCGGTATATCTAAATATGATGTGATGTTATGTGTGTGTGATAGCCGATTTCGACCACGGCGACAACTTCCGAATACTGTCGGGAGCTATCAACTGCGCAGGAGATATTATAGTACCCGCAAACACAGAGGCACTCACTCGTCCCAATCTACCCGTGCCCGATGTAACGCTGATGCGATAACATCGGAGGTAGGCTAGGATGCAGTGTCACAAAACACGGGGACAATCACAACACAACCAGACCCGAAAACCAACAATTTGTGTTTTAACACAAATGTTGGCTCCGGCTTGGATTCGACCCAGACCAGACCCATATATATTTTCGGTGATGTAATCGCTGTTAGCCTTTTGGCTTTTACAGCTTCATCGGATGCTGTGCTCGCGGGCCCGGGGCCCGCGTGCCAGGTTTGGTTTGACCCAAAACATAGATACATAAATATAAACTCCTACTAAACTTCTAAGTTCGGACCGTTGCGTTCGCTAGCGTGCTTGCGCTACAGTGAATATCTCCATAATTTTATTTATAAAGTCATCTAATGACCGTCCGAGGGAGACTGCGGGCCTCCGTTCGGACTGTCGACTTGTGTGTCGGAAACTCTGGGCGGTGAGAACCGCCCTGGAATACGGGTGTATCTGGTGTACGCGGTGTTAGTATCGATAGCTGCGCGCCGCTCTCTACGGCGGTCGCGCGACGTTGTGCGTGTGATGTTGAAACTATTAACTGTGTGTACAGTGTTGTTCGGATCGTGACTGACCGTATCGTGGTCAGGGAGTGCTGAGACGTCCGTGTCGTCTAGCACATTTCGCGGTCGACGTTTGCGTTCGGTCGCGTTTTTGTCGGATCGATAATTCGCTGCTTTAACCACCAGCGGGTTTGGATGAACCGCGGCTTTTTCGAAAAACCGCCGTGATACTTCTCTGAAGTGTTCAGAGAGTACGGGCATTTCACAGTCGCTGTGAAGGTCGACATTGCGTTGGTACCAGCCGGCTCCGGTGGCACTTCGCAAGAATCTGTTTTGCACCGCCTGCAATTTCTTTATATGATTGCCCGTCGCGTGTGCGAACGCGACGCATGCATAGGACATTACGGGTCTAATGCATGTCTTGTAGAGGCGAAGTTTGTGTCTTAAGCACATTTTGCTTGAAGAGCAAGTTAACGGGTAAAGACGGCTTGCGATAAAAGCCGCCCTGTTACGCACGTTCTTAATGTGAGCAGCGAACGACATCGCTGCGTCTAACGTGACCCCGAGGTATTTGACGCTCTTTTCCCAGGGAATAGGGCGTCCGAACAGGGTGATCGAGCCTAGCTGATTGTTGCCGATTGTGTGGTAACGTCTAGCTGGCTTGGGCGTGCCCCTCGAGAAGTATATTGCTACACTTTTCTCGGGGTTAACCTCTATTCTCCATTTCCGGAACCATTCGCCTAGGCGATCGGCTGCGGCTTGGAGCTGAATCGTTATGCGGCCCTTGTGCTTATCGGAATAATACAGGGCCGTGTCATCTGCGAAAAGCGCAAGATTGACTTTAGGGTCTTTAGGTATATCGCTAGTGTATAGCGAAAAAAGGAGTGGAGAGAGGCAGGAGCCCTGAGGGACACCCGCACGGAGAGGGCGGCTTGAGGAGCGCGTTCCCTCTACCCTGAAGCGAAATAGGCGATTGGACAAGAAGGCTCGTATGATGTTCACGAGTCTGTCCGGCACTTTTGTGTGATACAACTTGTAATACAAGCCGTCGTGCCAGACTTTGTCGAATGCCTTTGCGACATCGAAAAATAAGGCCCCTGTGCCTACTGGCTTAGGGCGGTCGTGAAAGTTTTCTAATATGTGCTCCGTTAGGCGGTGCACTTGATGGGTACACGAGTGTTCGGGGCGAAAGCCGAACTGCTCGTCTGGAAGGATGTTATTGTTTAGGACGTAGTCTTTTAATCGACTAAGGATTATTCGCTCATAAATCTTGGCCATCGAGTTGAGGAGACTTATTGGGCGATAGTTGGACGGGATGTTCTTCGGCTTGTGAGGCTTCGGAATACCTATAACGTCCGCTTCCTTCCAGTCGTCCGGGAAGGAGCAGCTGGAGAGGAGCGCGTTGAAAATACTGACTAACAGACACAATAGCGGCGTAGTTAGACATTTGATCACCCTGTTGTTTATGCCATCGAGGCCGGGCGCGGATCGGTTTTTAAGATTTTTAACAATCTTCGTGACTTCGTCGAGAGTCACTGGAGTCAGTGGTTCGCCCACTGGTGGTATGGCAGCCCTGCGTTCGAGTTCCGCGGCCACCTGCTGCAGGTGGTCGGGATCCGCAGGCGCGAGAGACGGAGTGCATTGGCTCTCTAGACTGTCTGCAAGGCATTCGGCTTTTTCGCTGTCGTCGAAGGCGAGCGAGTTGTCGTTCGATCTAATAAGTGGCGGCATGGGTGAGACCGGCTCTGCTTTGAGAGATCGTGCCAACTGCCAGTAGGCAGTGTGCGACGGCTCGATTTCTCCAAGCATAGTGTCCCAGCTATCTTTAGTGTACTCAGATAAGCGCTCTTTAACATCCCTTTGTAGGAGGCGCAGTCTGAGTCTATTCGCGTCTGTTCTATATCTGTCGTGCGCTTTGGCCGCACGGTTCTTTTCTCTAATCAGGCGTCGGAGGTCCGCCGGTAGATTGCAGCGTCGATCGCTCGACACCGTAACCGTCCGGGAGGATTCTCCGACGACTGTTTTGAGATGACCTGAGAATGATTTTATCGCTCGACAGGCTACCTCTGGCGAGTCGATAATATCTGGTATTTCATCCAAGTGCTGGGAGCTCGTAGCCTCGAGTTTGACCCCGAGGGTACGCCAGTCCGCAATGGTTTTGGTCTGTGTGACCTCACCATTTGGCCGGCCCAGCTTAAAAATGACCGGACGGTGGTCCGACTCAAGTTCGTGAAGCGTAACTATAGAGTCTATTTCTAAGTTCACGTCCTTAATAATGGCTACATCGAGAGTGTCCGGCCGCTGATTTAACTGCGTCGGAACTCTGGTTGGTGTTTCGGGAGCTATAACGTTTACGTTATGGCTCTCCGCTAATCTGTACAGTATATTACCGTTTGTGTTATTTGCGTTGGAATTCCAACTGCCGTGCTTGCTGTTCAAGTCTCCGGCGAGAATAACAGAACGGCCTAAATCTAGTAGGGATTTTAGGTCTGATTCTAATAATTGTTTGGATGGCGAGAGGTAGACTGATGCTAGTACAAGCGGCCTATGGCCGGTCATTGCTAACCTACACGCGGAAGTTTCTATATTAACTAAGTCGGGTGTATCGAGCGCGATACAGTGCAAGGACTTTTTATAGTAGATCAGAGTGCCGCCTTTCGCGGTCGCTCTGTCATTACGGATGCATTTGTAATTGGCAATCTTTGGATCGCGCATACTAGGTTTTAAGAAAGTCTCTTGCACTAGCATAACGTCGATGTCGTGGTCACGAAGGAAATTCGCGACTTCAACTAACTGCGTCTTAAGACCGTTTGCGTTAAAATACGAGACAGTCAGAGAGCGTGGTTTAATCCTACCTATATGGGACGCCATTGGTAACAATTAAAAATTTTATTTTTCGACGCGGCGCGTGATGTTTAGGCGCATTGATACGTCCATATCGCGTCGATGACGTTCATGTGCTCTACGGTAGCCATGAGTCGGTCTTGAGGAGACTTTGCTTCGCGGATTTTGCGAGCTAAAGTCGAAAGTTCGGCAACATTTATGCTGCGCATGAAGCCGCAGATTAGCGAGAAATCTGCGGCGAAATTTGACGAGCCCTGTATTTTGGGCGTTGCGATTTGAGGCGCGGGCCGTGAGGCGGCTGCGCTCTTTTGCGTCATGGGCAACGGTTTTGTCCATGCGTTCGTCGCCGGCGCGGCGCTCTGGCTCTTGCTCTGCCCGGTAGTCCCGTCAGCGGGACCGGGTTTCGCTGCGGCCGGAGCGGGCGCGGGCGTTTGTTTTGGCGCGGGTTTAGTCGCGGGCTTGGGTGTTTGTTTAGGAGCGGGTGTTTGGGGCTGTGTGGCCCCGGGGCCCTTCCTACGGCCGTTCTTCTTGGCTCCCCTGCGCTTTGTACTCCTCGGCGCTCTGTTACACCCGCGGTAATTCGCGGGGTGTCCCAGCTCACCGCAGAGTATGCAGCTTGGGGGCTCTTGCGCTTCTGGCGTGCGAGCGCAATCCTGGGTGCCGTGATCCCCGAGGCATTTTACGCAACGAGGGCGGGCGAAACAATTTCGGGCAGAGTGTCCGTACAGTTGGCATCTGTGGCACTGGCCAATGATGCCCCTGTTGCGGGGTGCTTCAATAGAAAGGCCTGAAAGGCCGCAAATCGTCTTAATGTTAAAGACCTGCTTGCCTTCTGGAGTTAATTCCAGTATGGCTAGGATCAGGTCGTAAGACTTCTTATTGTGTGGGTGATGCATACGATGCACCTCCAACACAGGTATGTCTTGTGACTTAAGGTCACTGAGAATGTGGCTTGTCTCTAATTCTTTAGGCAGGCCCCTAATGACTACGCGGAGTCTTCGTTCTTCCGCGAGTGAGTACGTGTGGAAACTTATGTTGTTTCCACGCAAATGGCTGGTGACGGCCCTGAAATCGCTGACTGTGCTGAGGTATACGCGGATACCTTGCACTGCCGTCTGCGCCTTCGGGCACACAATTTTCTTGTTTGTCATCCAAAGTGACAGATTGTTCCATTGCGCTTTATCCTGTAGGATAATTGGCGGAGGAGCTTTGTTTGTTTGCGCCGCGGGATGCGCGGGCAGTGACTTATCTATAGTCTTGCGACTGTTGGACACGCCCTTTTTGGCCGGGTTCCGTGAGGCGGACGGCGATGCGGTGTCCGAGTTAGGCTCGGAATCCGTTTTCGCGGCGCGTTTCTTTGCTTTGCGCGCGACGACGGTGAAGCCGTCGTCGTGCGCATTTCCGGATTCCTCGCAATCCATGTCGGATCCCTCGTCCGAAAGGGCCGCGGGCCCAACAATGGATTGCGATTCCCGGAAGGGAAGCGCAGGTGTGCTTGTTGTTTTATTGCACCCATTAGCGGCGGTTTTATTGCCTGCAGGTGCGTTCTTTACTGACGATGCCGACACGGTCGGCACGGTCTTTTTATTGCCGGCGATTACGCCTGGCATTGTTTCGCACACAGGTGCGGATGCGTCATCTTGCGCAGGTGTCGGCGCGGCCGGCTCTACAGCTGGCGATGACGGGCTGTCGGAGTCAAACGTTGCTACGCGACTCCTAAGCAGATTTTGGGTGTCTGGACGGATTCCAGAGATTTCCTCTGACCTAACGCAATGGGCGTGAAACTGCGCCCAGATCTCGGGGTGCGCGGCGCGTAAATACTCCGCGAGATGTACAAACTCCGGCGCGGGGGCACGGGGTGTCGCCATTTCGATGGTTCGAGAGGCGGTGTGTACACAAATGCAAAAATATTCTCCCTACGTGAGCAGGGAGGTGTGTGCTAATTTAACGTCACCTAATGCCTTACGCCTTAGGTGCGCGAGGGTGTGTACCTGGCTGTTGCCTAGTGCAACAAGCGGACACAAAAATACAAAGCCGCCTCTGAGGCGAGATATGTGTATGCACTCTACTCACGGTTTTCACCAGCAAGCCGACGCAATACAGGAACGCTCTCGCGTAACTTTCACGTTCGCACAACACCACGAAGCACAACACTTCCACTTCGAGGGACACGATAGATGAAGGCACGCACGAAGAAGAATAACCAGACACACCGCTACGGGAGCGGGTGTTGGCCACTATCCACAACTGTGACAACGGGCGTTTACAGACAACTGTCCATAACGAGTATGATTTTTGAGCTTGATTGCGCATGGAGCGCGGTCAAAAATAGGTCCGTTCTGCACCAGAGCGCGAGAACGAGTGGACCAGACCCAGGACCCGCGGCGTAGAAGTCAGGTACACTGACCACTAGACCACGCGGTCTCCAAATATAAGGAGCAGATCATTGATGAGCCGGTGTTAGTACCCCGCCATCTTCTCTATTATAATAACTTTTTTTTATGTGAATAGTCTTTCGTTAACTAGAAGGAATATAGTTATGGATAGCACGGCCTTCCATAAATTAGTGTTTATACACCACTTTTTGATGGAAGAATAAATGGCATTGCGATGATTCTTATCTAGGAGGACTTCTGCATAGTAATCATACCACCGGTAATAATATTAAAAGTTTGATTAAATAATACTTCACCTATACCAGAGATTATTAAATATTAGCTGATGCCCGCGACTTCGTCCGCGTGGATTTTGGATTTTTAATGTTCCGTGTGAACTATTTGATTTTCTGAGATAAAAAGTAACATATATCCCGTCTTCAGGATGAAAGAAAGAAAGAAAGAAAGGAAAACATTTATTCACGGTCTAATCACAATAGATATAAAAGAA
The DNA here is from genome assembly GCA_019845155.1 of Luehdorfia chinensis. Taxonomy (NCBI): domain Eukaryota; kingdom Metazoa; phylum Arthropoda; class Insecta; order Lepidoptera; family Papilionidae; genus Luehdorfia; species Luehdorfia chinensis. The sequence continues at coordinate 992,625 of JAHVAK010000022.1, forward strand.
AACAAGCTGTTTGTGTCAAATTTCTTAAAGATAATAAGATTTCATAAAGATAATAAATAATAAAGATAAAGGTTCTGCGGTTGAACCGTGAAAAGGTAACAAAAAGACAAAGGGACAAAGAGAGTTGATTTCGAATTTATAATATAAGTATGAATTAACAAATATTATTCAATAAGAAATTAACTTAATAGCCATTTAATTATAAATCTTGGCCTTCGTTTTGATAACCCATAAAACTTTTTTCATCTTGAAAGAGTTATTAATAATAACACGGTGCCTGTTCGTGTAATAAAAAGAACATTAAAATGTTTAAACCCATGTAACGATAGAGACCCAATTAAAATCGCCGTAAAAAAATTATGTAATGCAATCGAAATCGGGTCAGTAGGGAACTAAATCAGCTAGTAACGTGGCTTCTCTGTAAACACTTTCGGTTAAAAGATGCCTATAAATCAATATGCGAATGTCTATCTGCTTTACAACTTTCAACAGATATGGAACCAATCTTTTATATATGATACATAATCGACGCATGAATCACAAATTATATTTGAACGACGTGTGTGTTGTCTAACGGTACCTACTGTAAAGCACCTGCGTACTGGATCGTTAGGTCTTAGGTTCTATTCCCAATCATAGCAAATGTTTGTGCAACCAGCAAATTATCTGGATTCTGAGTTAGATAAGATCGGATCTCGATTTTATGATCTTCTACGTGTCACTAACCTTCGTATTTTTCTTCATTAGCCTGTAAAAAGGTACAACTAGACAAATACTACTCCCAACTTTGGACAAAGAGTTTTGTTTGCCGTAATCGCCATGCTTGATAGGCGGATTGGCGATCATAATAACAGATTCTTTGCTTTTTAAATGCCGCGGCTCTTGACCAGTCTGTATACTTTAAGGTCTGACGTAACTGATATGGTTATTCCATCATCAATCTAAGGTCAGGAAAGAGGATAGAGATAATAACGCAGTTTCCATCACGTTTCTTCTTGGGAGAAATCTCATTAAGAAACGATTGCCAAAGAAAAACGGACTTTTAACCAACGAAATTCGTACGATATTTAAAAATGTGTTTTATTTAATTAAATTCATTTCCACACGATCGCTCTTGAAACTGTTGCGTCCTGTTTTAATTCCAAAGCAGAGAAAGAATTCTTTCAAATAAGTACTTTTCAAAATGTAGGTTAGTGCGTCGTTCACAAGAGATCTTTGGCACTTATGTCCCCTCGCTTTATAGCTTTTTCAAATCCGTACAAGTCACATGAATTTATAACTGTTTACATCATTTGTATTCGACCATATTTTTTTTATTTAACGCAAATATATAGAATAGTAAATTTTAAATTGAAATATTTTAGCTCTACTCTACCTAACAGAACTTTAAGCAATACAAAAGTTGATGCTGCATAAGAAACTCTTTCGACGCGTTAAAAAGATTAAAGTCTTAAAACATAAAAGGTTATGCCAGTAGCAAACTTTTAATTCGGTCGATAACCATCAACGCAAATAGAACGTGGCAACAGCGGAACTGGAACTGAAACTAGGTTTGTTTTCAATCTCGACTCGGTGCGAGAGACACGCATTTTCCGCGCGATTGTGAGGAAATTAACATTCCAGCGGCGTAATTCCAATCATGATTGTTTAAATGTAGCAATTTGTTTTGTCTTTTAGATTCTGTAACAAATTTTAAAAAAGATTTTTTGTCCAATATTATTAATTTGGTTAATCGTAAAACTAGTGACGAATACTAAACTATTTGCCAGGTCATATTTTAAACACCTAGGAATTAATAAGTTTTAAATTATAAAAACACTAGCGATCCCCGGCTTCGCACGGGTGCAATTTAAAACATAATTAGTACTGAAAACATGTGACATCAGAACTGTCAAACTGAACGTCACTTTTTTATAGATTATCCAAAGAAAATCTGTGAAACAAACCTTGTCCTGACAATTACGAATACAACAAAAAAATGCCCCGCCCCGTGTATACGTTTTTACTATAAAATCCCAGAAAGAGAATACATGGTTCATGATAACCCCTGCCAATTAGGTGATCGCTCCCTAAGCTATTCCTACATATTTATAAACCTACTGTTATTGTACATTATTTTTAAAATTATTAATAAAAATTCCCGCTGGGTATCTTGTTCTTCACAGGTCATTTTTTGTAAACCAGTGTACTTTAAAAAAATTGCGTTCAATGATTATTTACATAATAATTAATAAAAAATATTTTATACACAGTTGATGCTCAACATTATGATTTATCCTGTATCGTGAACGCGTTTTAGAGACATCTCACTTGCCCGAACTTATCTGCGCTAGATGTAACACTCATGCAATAAGATTGGAGGTGGGAGGTGAGCTAGAATACAGTGTCAGAGACACCAAGACTTGTACAATACTTTTGCCCGAGGCTGGTATTCGAACCACGGTCGTCGAATTCAAATTTAAATATTTTTACAGAATAGTAAAAATCCAACTTATGTTGTTGACGACAACTAAATGGTATGAATTATTCGATTGTAAAAATACTGCGATTTCGAGCCAAGCGTGGCAGCAGTTTCAAAAAATACCAATTTTAATTTAAAATTAATTTATGATCGTAATAATGATGTAATGATAATAAAAGTAATTTGGCTGCGAAAAGAAGATGATGATAATCCATACTAATATTATAAATGCGAAAAAACTCTCTCTGTCCCTCTGTCTGTTTGTTACCTTTTCACGGTTCAACCGTTGCGCTGATCTTGACAAAATTCGGCACAGAGATAGCTTGCATCCTGAAGATGGACATAGGATACTTTTTATCCCAGAAAATCACATAGTTTCCAGGGGATACTTAAAAAACTTATATCCACGCGGACGAAGTCGCGGGCATCAGCTAGTTCACTATATAAGTCACAAGCGATCCGCCCCGGCGTCGCACGGGTAAAAAAGTAAAAAAAAAGATATTAGAAAGATAAATTAGTACTTTAGTTGGACAAATAGAACAACAACAACGTCGCATATATATATTATTTTCAAATTATATAATTAAAATTACTAACCACTCTTCAATTGTTTCTAGTTTACAAAAAATAATATAAGTAGGTAAATAATTAATAGCTCCTAGTCTATACGCGAGTAGCGCGGGCGAGCGTAGGGCTGTTCGCTCACTGCGCGGCATTTTTCTTACTTTTATCATTTTTATTCCTGTCATAACTTCTAAACGATAGATCCGATTCGAATCATTTAAAGAGGACTTTACATGTACATAATCAACCTGGATTATGAAACTATATTGTAGGGTAAGGATTAATATCATGATCAGGATGACATTATCTTTCGATTCTACCCGTGTTTCATAGACTAATTTGAACAAAAAGCGGTTAAAAAAAAGTAAAGTAAAGTTTCAGCCTATAAATGTCCCACTACTGAGCAAAGGCCTCCTCTCATTTCTGAGAGGGTTATGGAGCTAGGAAGAATCCGCCACGCTGCTCCAATGCGGGTTGGCGGACTTCACATGTCTTCGAAATATTTTTAATTTCTCAGACATGCAGGTTTCCTCACGATGTTTTCCTTCATCGCTGAGCACGTGGTAAGTCAGCACTTAAAATTGCAATTAACAATTTTAGTGGTGCCGGCACCGGGAATCGAACCCAGGTCACTCGCGTACTATGAAATTAAAAGCGAGCGCCTAGTAATAACTATAATAGTTAGACATATAGCCTCGCTGACTCATTTATGAGTAATTATGAGTACTATGAAAAAGTATTAAATTACTTTCTCTATCGTTAATAGTTTTTGCAGCGCACGCCAAATAGACTTGTAGCAGTAAATTTTTGATACCTTGAGTTACATCATAGCAATTTTTGTAGGAATCTTGTTCTTTTTTTTAAATTGAATACAACTCATGTTAGTCGGTGATAATGTAATTGTATATACACTCGACGTCAAAAAAATCGCACATCCGAAAAAAATAATTTAAATACTATTTTAACACAACAGGCCAATGGCAATGTTGTGGTTTGAGGGTATCATTCGAATTTCATTAGCTTTCAGGAATTTGAATTGAATTTTACTTTTATAACGAGACGAAAGAGAAATTAAAGAAAAAGACAGGGTATGTACAAATTTGCAAATTAATAATTTAAAAAAAAAACTTAATAAATACCAAAAAAGTTCTTAAAACCTAGTGTTACCCCCCCTTGCCTTGATAACGGCTTCCATGCGATCTTTCATGGACCTTACAAGGATCGCAACAGCCTCTTGGGGTATTTGTCCCCACTCTTCAAGTACCGCATCTTGGAGCTCTTGAAGAGTGGCTGGAGCTGGATCTCGAGCTCGCACGCCCCGTTTTAGGTCATCCCAGAGGTGTTCTATTGGGTTAAGGTCTGGATTTCGTGCTGGCCAATGCATAACAGGGATATCGACCTCCTGTAAATAATCCCGTACAATAGCCGCGGTGTGGCAACGAGCATTATCATGCATTAACATGAATCCATCACCGACATAACCAGTATACGGGACCACATGTTCCTCCAGGATTTCAGTAATTTACCGACCAGCATTTAATGACCCTTGCCCACGGCCACCCCGAGGCCGGGAAACGCACACAAGTTCCGTTTTCCCGTTGACGGAAATGCCGCCCCAAAACATAAACGAGCCACCCCTGTATTCGACGGATTCTTCGAAGCAGGGTTGTGTGAACCTCTCCCCCTGTCTTCTGTAGACTCTTCTACGTCTGTCATTGCAGAAGAGACAGACCCTCGTCTCATCAGAGAAAAGTACGGTCCGCCACTGTTCTAGAGTCCACTCGCAATGATTGCGAGCAAACTCTAGGCGATCTCTGCGATGCTATGCAGTAAGTTTTGGACCTTTAGCAGGTCTATGGGCTGTTAAACTCTTTTCGTTTAACCTTCTTCTTATCGTAGAAACACTCACAGATGTTCTCCGTGTTGATCGAAGCTGTTGTTGCAACTCAACAGCATTTGTAAAACGGTTTCGTAAAGATGTTGTAACGATGAAACGGTCATCTCTTTCTGATGTGCACCGTTTTCTTCCAGATCCCGGTTTTCTAACATAACCACCAGTCTGCTGAAAACGTTGGAACACCCGTCGAACTGAAAAACGGGACAGGTTCAACTGTCGAGCAACGTCACACTGCCGCATCCCCGACTGCAATAGGGCAATCACTTCGCTTCGCGGCTTCTTCAGAGCTGGTGTCCATCTTTACTTGTTCTTACTTGGGTTACTTGTTCACGTGTGTTCACTGCAAAGTCTAAATTACGACTGGCCCATATTTCATCCAGATCGACCCTTTTATACCCTTTTTAGGTGGTGTAACTAGCGTCCTTACTAACGAGCATTTGACAGTGTTTATTTTTGACGCTCTATAATGATAAATGTTTTAATGATTTCATGATTTTTTTATTAATAATGTAAAGCTATTCAAATACCCATTTCAAACATACCAATATTTATATAAATATAATTGGTTTCTAGCCATTACAGCCATTTTTCGCGCAAACTCAGAGAGGTGCGATTTTTGTAACGCTGAGTGTAGGTGAAATAATTTCTAAAATCGGTTCAGTACTTTTTGAGTTAAATCATTACAACCAAACAAACAACAAATCAAATCTTTCCTCTATATAATATTAGTTTAGATAAAAAAGATTCGTAAACTTACGTGTGCATACATAAGAACTTACGGTAAAACAAAGCCTCTAAAGTTCTTTACTTCACTTGTCGTACAACTGGGATTTATTTGATGCTTATCTTTTTACCCTTTTTATGTTGTTACGACAACGTCACTCCAGTTCGACAATAATTTCCACTTTCGTTGTGGGTCGGTTGGTTTTGTTTAATAGTACACAATTCCAGAGATACTTAAACCTAATGATTTATCTTTTGTCGGATAATGGTGCCAAGGGAAAAGAATATCCCCCAGATCAAGTGGTCTTATCTGGAGAAGACAAATACTGCGATGTAGGACATATAAGCTATTTGTTGACCTTCTAAAATGGTGACATAGACATCGCTATATCAGTCCACCGCTCAGACTGGAAGTCGAAGAAAGCGTGGAGGATCTTGCGAACTCAGGCGATGTTGTGCAGTCTTGTGATGCGGCGAATCTGTGTCTGGGTCCTCAGAACAAGACGTATGGAGACAGTCATAAAGCCGTAAGAGTCAGCCTGAAGAGAGCGGGCAGTCGTTGATGATCCCCAGTGGCTGAGACTAGAAAGCACGCATTGTGTCGACAGTAGTCTGATGCTGTCTGCGATTTCTGCCAATGACGTTGTTGCTGTGCTTGGAAAAAGCTGCCTGCGTTGTTCATATCTTATCGCAGTCATCTCTTTGGCGGGTATTATACCAAGAGAAAAGGGACCAAGACGTCTCCTCTAGCCAGTAATATTTAAATCTTGTAAATACAGTTTCTTGACGTTTGTCATGACATGAAAACGTCAAGAAACAGCCATTGTGGCTACAATCTGTTTGTTGTTATTAATCAGGAAGCGAATTTTATTTTGCGACTTGACAATACATAAAAATAATACATAATAAATTAAAGCCAATGTATCTTTAAATTTTTCTTCAAAAATCGGCCTTACCCAGGACCGAAGTATTTTCGTTTCGGTTTATATAGTTCTTCCGTCACCTGTGGAAAGTTATGAGATTTTTCAAACTTTTGGAAATGTTATGCAGAAGAAAAAGCTTTCCGCCAGATGAAGTGTTCTGATCTGCGGAGGACGTCTCATTTTGCCAATGACATTTAGATTTTGTATATATAATTAGGAACCATTAAACTTCAATAGAGTGATAGACGTGATATAATACCCACAGGATAAGACGCGGAGAAACTTACTACTTATGTCGCAACCTCAAGTCACATATTTCATGTACTAAGATGAGAATTAAGTTGGCTTATTCATTGTCATTAAACCGGATTTCAACTACGGATAGCATCACCATAGTAAGATTTTTCTCTATTTCTCTATTTGGACATAAAAATTAAATTCTCGCTTCGGACATTTTGCTCCCAATCGAGATTTATAATCCGGGAAATTATGCGAATAATAATTTACCGCGGAATGGAATATTAAAGAAAATATTAATCATGGAACTATTTTTAACATCACAGCGACATAAAACCTCCCCTTTTTACGAGTACTTAGTAACGAATTTAGGTTATATCCAAATTTAAGAATAAACGTGCTTTATCGTCCCATTTTAAAATATTTCGGTCCAATAACCTTTTATCACGCACGAGTAGGTTAAAATAAACCCAGCCACTGGCGCATCGGACGTTTAACAACAGTCCTTACATTCTATACACACGTCTTCAAAGGCGCTTGTCATTAAGTAATTGTCCTTATGTATAACTAACACCGTTCTCAGGATCAAAGAGAAATATTTTCTTTATGTTGAGATTTAATTACCTACACGGAATAGAAACTTTAATGCGTGTTTAAAATATCAGTTAGTAACAGACAATCAACGACCCACTCTTGGGCACAGTTTCCTTTCAATTTCTGAAAGGGTGGTGGACCCGAAAAACCGGACTGCTTTGTTGGCGGACTTCACATTTTGTCTAAATTAGAGCGAAAACCGTGTGGTGACGGCTTAAGAGAATCTGCCATCGCTTCCCATCCCGTGGGTGTCATAAAAGTCGACGGAGCGAAAATGAAAAACCTGAAGACGGCAGCAGCATCTTCCTGAAACATCCCCCCTAAATGAGAGCTACAAATTTTTGTGGCAATCTATGGGAACACAGGCCGTTCACCAGTAGACTAGTGTTTGGCTGAAGTGATGATAATGAAGAAAGAAAGAAAGTAAAGTTTTTACTTGACTTTACACAAAGAAATAAACAATAAAATAATCATTAATAACAGAAAAAAGAAAATAAGAAAAATAATTGAAGCCAAATATAAGGTCTCTATTTCAGCATGCATCACAGCAATGATTGTTTATTATTTTAGCAAGTGTTTGTTTATTTCCCATTGTGTGTTCGTGTTATTAATAACACTTAAGTGCTTTTTAATTCTCGGAAATGTTTTCTTTCTGGTGGTAGGATTTCTATGCAGGAATCCGTTTAGGTAGGTCACCCCAGGGCCAGGTATTCTGCCGTGAAACAATAATGTGCAATCGGTATAAAGGGAAATAAGAGCTAGTGTAATCACTGGGCATATGAGACTTAAGAACTGATGTCTCAGGTTGACGAGCTCAGTGTGGTGTCACACAGAAAATCTTGTAGGTGATACAACACGAATCTAGCACCGAAGGAAGCTAGAAGGTATGAACCTTCTATTAAATTAAACGAGCACTCCGTTTTTAACCTACCACGGCTCTTAATAATTTGTATATGGTGACACATTTTCCTTATCTGTGTCAAATTACTAAACGCCATCATCATTTCAGCCTGCCACTAGTAAACTGCTGAACATAGGCCTCCACAATAGATTGCTTCAAAAGTTTGAAGCTCTCATTTTAGAGGGATTTTGATTTGATATACAGCTGCCATGCTTGTCAAGCGGGTTGGCAATCGCAGTTTGTTTATTCAGATGAGATGCAAGAAAATGCTGCTGCCTATCTTCTGTTTTCGTTTTCCCTCTGTCGACTTTTACGGTACCCACAGGATGAGATGGGGTGATAGATTCTCGTATGTGGCAACTACACAGTAAACTGAAGGCCAGGGCACAAAATAAGTTTAAAACATTTTAAAATACTTTTTATCTGTGTAAGAGTTACCCGTGCTGAGTAAGCCGTATGGTGGCGGCCTAAGAGAATCTACCACCCCATCTCGTCTCGAGGGTGTCGTAAAAGTCGACAGAGGGAAAATGAAAACCAGGAGATGGGCAGCAGCATCTTCCTGGAACATCGGAATAAATAAACTGCGGTTTCCAACCCGCCTGCCAAGTGCAACTATGGCAAAATCCCTCCAAAACGACGACTTTTTATACATCAGATTTATTTTGAAAGGCAAACATGAATGACAATTAACAATGATTTAATTAAAAAATCCGACTTCACCGCAGCAGCTCCAAACATGCTTATGCGAATTTCATAGATCTCAACATTATAACTTGATCAAATTTATATGGTGGTCCCATATAAATTTGATCAAGTTATAATGTTGAGTTTTTCTAATAAAAAAAGAATCATTAATATCAGTTCATAAACAAAGCAGTTTCACCCGAAAATAAAAAAAACGAATAAGGAACCTCCTACTTTTTTGAAGTCGGTTAAAAAAGAAGGAAGTAAGAGATGGTGGCGCCAAGTGTCATAAAATCAAAACTAAAACAAATGCATTCATAAATAGCATATACTTTTAAAATTTAATCCTTAATATAAGGAAAGTAACGGAACATCCAGCAATTAATCACTTTATATATATTTAAATTTAAATACTGACTTCAGTTAAGGTTAACTTATGACTCAATAGTATATCTAATAACTATTAAGTATTCTATGTATACGCGCAGAAATAATATGCCAGACATTTTTTAAGCTTATTAGGCAGTGTTTAAAGGCAAATTATAACCAATTTGTAAAATGTGTCGGCAAACATGTTCTCTTTGAGTCCCTTAGAGCAAATAAGCTCGTTAGAGCGTCGCGAACACTTTATCGTCGAGAGCCAACTTTCCGCTGCTAATCACTAGCTAATTCTATGCCTAGACTGGGGTGATCGATTAGAAAATCTTTTGAAAGCGAGAAGAAACATGACAGTATTATATAAAAACATCGCTAAAAACTGCTGTAATACATTAAAACAACACTTATAATATATATGGTCTGTTGAACTAAAAAAAGATACTTAAACGATTTACGATTAGAACACAGAACTACATCCATAAATGTCCTAGCAATGCATATTAAAACAAAAGAAAATTATTATTTAAAAAAATATTATGTAATAAAATTATTTAAATATTTAAAAAAAAGAAGATAAATAATTAGAACGAAAAAAATAAGCCACATACTGAAATAAGAGTCATTGCATTCTTACAATATACCGAAGATATAACATTACGGTTAGGAGTCTGTGCTCCTTCCGTTTTGAGAGAATTTTATAGCCGTGACGCAACGTTTGCGATCGTTGCTCTTATGAGGGTTAGACTTCACATAAGATAGATTTTTTTTATCCTTTACGTCGTTTTTTAATTGTTTTGTGCTAATTTACCACGTATTAAACCAGCACCTAATAATTGCTGCCAATAATTTTGTAATGACGACGGCACCCCGGATCTGAAATTGGGCAGCGTATACTTAAGGCGAGCCTGACCGATAAGCTACCTCAACTTACTAAATAATTTGGTAGAATTATTAACTATAAATAAATACTACCCTAATTACAATTCTTCACCTCATCAGTTTATCCATCTCAATCGTCACACCCATATAATTACCGTTTTAAATCTAGGTTAAAATGCGAGTTCTCACAATAAGTTCGTAGTGGATAGACTCGAATGAATACCTCTAGGGCAAGATTTTATAATTTCTGTTGCTTTATATCTCTGTGGACGCAGCTCATTTCAAGGTACGTTTAATTTGTAGGTTTCAACATTCCATGAAAAGAAAATTGTACGTTCATCCCTCTTTCTTGGAAATATTTTTAATTAACATAATAAAAACACTGTATAGATAATAAAACAATTCTCATTTTATTGTATTTGTCACTAAATAGTTCCGTACATAACGCAGTACAAAACCAAACGCCACTTCTTAGAAGCTTACTACAGTTTACAAAAGAACATCCCCGCTGTAACTTTATACTTTTAAACACGCTGTCTATTAGTTTATTACGCAAATATTATTATTAGTACGAAATATTGTTAAATTGGTACGCAAATATTATTATGAGTACGAATCGATCATTTTCAATACTGAAAATGAGAACGCTTACTACAAAAACAAGCTTGATAATGAGTTACTGGCACGTAATCTCCCCGTACTTTTTTACATTATTTATTTAATTTATTATATTTAAATAACTGTAAAACAAATTATATGGTCAATTTGAAAAATCTGATGATCTTCAAACATACATTTCTAAACATTAATCAATTACTATGTATTTTGGACAGAGTGAATTAACTGTAATTAATGTAATCCAGTTAAATGTCAAACCAGGGAGAACCTATGTCCAGCATTGAAGTTCCATTAAGTAGAAAAAGACTGGCACTAGACTAAGATGACTAGATACGCGCGTGTTTGAGGATATTCTTCCTAACAATTGCACTTATCCCGCGATATAATTAATTACTAATAATTAATCATTATTTGAAGGTCAGATATATAGATGCATGTTCATTTAATACACATGTCTTTAAAACCCACTGTTTAACAGTTTGTACTGGAATTTTTCACAGCCAACAATGGAAGGAAGTAATTGTTGTTAATGATTGCAACGCAATTGATTGTCCCTCAAGTTGTGTAGTGAAGTAGGTCGTGGTGTAATTATTTTATAATTGCTGTAACAATTAATGTTCGACATTTAATTAAAGTTACTCTCGCGTCAAACTTAAAGGTAATTTGGTCCAAATTTATTAAGTAATTATCATTTTCATTTATTACAAATAATTGTCAAGAAAGTAAGTAACGTTTAATTTTATCGGTTAAATCGTTGCGATTAAAATTTCACGACCTTTTGTTGATTGTTTTCTTTAAGTTCCGAGTGTAGTAGTGGTCAACGCATAAATGTTTTGTATAGCTTGAAGGCGTGTTGTATTCGGGTTTTGCTTATTGTAACAAAATTTGTTTATTGTGAATCGTGATTATCTTTAGATTTTTCCACTTTCTTTTATATTTTGGAATCCTTCATGTCTTAGAATGTTAAATTACATTGTTTAATTATTGCCTTATATAGTTTGAAAACTTTATCGACCTCGCAACAGTTTGCAGTGCGGAATATTTCTTACTGACACTACCGTCTCGAAATACACTGAATGAAAATACACAGACCATTGATTAAGAAGCGAAGCGTCTGGTATTGGGGTCGCCAGCCCGCTTACCATGAGTAGTGAAAGAGAAAAATCCTTTCATGCGTCTATGTAAAAGGTCTAGATGCACATGGTGATTTTTTGTTTGTTTGATAAAGTGATGAAACGAGCAAAATGTTCACCTGATGGTAAGTGCTACGTCTGCCCATAACAAATGCTGTGTCACCCAGGAAATTTCTGGGTGCCCATCACCCTGAGACATAAGTTCTTAAGTCTCATATGCCCAGTGATTACGCTAGCTCGCAGTGCCCTTCAAACCGAAACAAAGTAATGTTTGTACACTACTGCTTCACGGCAGAACAACTGGCCCTGGGGTGGTACCTACCTAGACGGATTCCTACATAGGAATGCTACCACAAGTGCCATTATTATCATCTTTTCATGACTATGTCATCTACATGAGTAGTATGTCATCTACATGAATAGTTTCTCACAGTTCAACTATTTACAGAGTCTCACAGACATTATCATTATAATCCCTTAAACAATCCAGAACTGCACGTAGGTCTTATCCAAGTACGGAGGATTTGCCATGGACGTCGAGTGTTACATATTTTAGGTCTGCAAATATGGATTTGATTACTACCAGCTATCTACCGACCGAATATAATCTTAGTGAAATACAAATTTACCAACATAAATAACTTAAAATACTATGCTTTCTAAGGAGCTACATCTTTTGAAAACGAGACCAATTCAAGAACATAAAAATTATGTATTTTATATCTATATGAATAAAAATCAATTGATGCATGCATATGCCGCATATGTGACAGATCATCACTTGAGAACGGCTCTACTGATTTTTTTTTGTTGTGTTATTAATTTTCGGAACAAGGATTGTATGATATAATTTTTTTTGGGAAATCCACCGGAAAAGTATTTTCTTCTTTTTTAAGTTATTGTGTATTAAAATCTCAATCAAAAAAGTGACGTTCAGTTTGACAGTTCTGCTGTCAAATGTGACGACCAACGAACGATGGTCAAAACAATGAATTAAAGAAATTGTTTTTCACAATTTCTTCAAGGAAAGATTCGGTTGGATTAATCCTTTCTCGGCCAACTGACTGACTGGCAGACAACGCATAGCCGTAAGCACTGGACATAGAGACATGTGATAAAAAAACGTACTTAATATTCTTTTGCTAAGCGCATTTCTTATTTTATACATTAGTAAATTGCACTAGTGTGCAGCTGGGGCGAGTCGCTAGTATGATATGATTCTAAAATAATGATAAGTTAGTGCGGACGTTGACGGCAGTAGTAGTAGCCAATAAATTTGGCTCTTCGATCGCACACTGTGTTGTCAGGCGTGGCAATTTTATCACATACCATTTATGGACAACTCCAACAATGGGTGCGCCTTGAGAGAAGCAACTATAGACGCCAGTCTGATGATAATATCAAATAAAACTACCTGAGTAATTACCAAGGTAATTAATTTCATGAACATTGTCTTTGTATGACGATTCACCCTAATTTTTTCACACAATTATTAAGTTCCAAGGATACTGCGTCTAATCTACAAATGATACTAACATTTTAGATAGTTTATTTCATTTATTTTCGTTCATTTATTTTAAGTTATTTTCGTTCTCAAAAAGACACAGGACAAAACAGATATGCAAACAGAGAAGACGACACAATTTGTACGACTTAATTAAAAGCTTATAACTAACCTCTTATAATAAAAACAATAAAATATGATAGTTAGCCATAATATGTAACATATTTCGTGTGTATTTTTTTATAAAACATGCGTAAACGCCCTGACCCATATCAACTATCTGTAAGCCACCACACAATTTTTTTTCTGTACGGGAATCGAACCTGTAGCTTTGAAATGCACAGCCTTTGTGTGAATCGGGCCAAATTATAACGTCACATTTTATGGGAAATTACTGATCCTTAATTAAAAAAATATATATTTCAATTAAATATAAAACGCCGTGCGATGGTAGCCAGAACGTAGCTGTACCGTGGTAAGGGCACTCGTAATAACTACAAAATGCATTCAACGAATATTTTTATAGAAATATTCAATGCATATTTTTTTAAATTTGAAATCAAAATAAAATATAGTATTTACCACCAAATATCAGACCACACGGAAAGATATACGGGGTCGAAACACCTTGTTAAAAATATTATTATTAAAACTGAATCCATTCTATATTTTCCACTGATTATAGAACAGAATAATAAAAGAATACTATAAAAATACATAGATGTGTACTAAGTACATCATCATCATCATCACTTCAGCCTATTTCCATCCACACTAAGTACCTATGCACATATAAATATCTGTATTCATATAGGTACAGTACACCTATTTAATAAATATTAAGTACGTAATAGAAGTAATTTTGTCTTAAGACGCAGGCGTCTTGCAGAATGCACCGCAGAATTTTAACAAATGACATTATGTGATTTAATTATACAATGTCCTTTACTTGTAATTCTTTTTTAGATTATGCAGCATTCAACAGATTGTCATTATACGATTTCAGTTTAAAAATAACTCTTACTGTGTACGGAATTAGGACTATTATTTATGATGTTGATGGGAATGCAACAGCTGCCAGTACTGCGGATATGGAAAGAACTACTGTGTTATGTGGGAAACGAGATTGCAAAGCATGATTTGTTTTCTTCTTCTAACTAAATGTCCTTCTTTATATAACACGTAAATTATTTTTTTAATTGTAACGTAATCGTACCGTAATAAATTATAGATGTGATCGATCGAAGCTTTCAGGATAAATAGGCGTAAGCAACTTTTCGTAATCTGCTTTGTCATAAGAACTATAATAATGTACAATTCGCAGTGACTATTTTTATTTACGATTCTATGATCTCACCAATTGGTAGGTCGCATTGAAACTACTATATTCTGAGGCATGACATATCCCTTGGCTTGATTTAGTTACACGACTTCATGTGAACGCGTTCCCGCAATCTAATTTCAGTGTAATACGCGATATGTGGGTCACAAATTCTCTTTATGCTGATTCTATATTCCCAACTGGTGTTTTCCATTTACAAAATCAACAGGAAACACATGAACCTCAATTCGTAATGTTGGTATAAAACAAAAGCTGCGAGTTTTTATTTCAATATTATGCTATTATGTGCCACGAAAAGGATTTTACTCTTTTGTGTTTCAGCGTTCTTTGTTTTACTATATAATCTTGACAGATGCTACAAAGCTCATTAAATGATTTAGTGTTTTTTTTTTTATATCAAGCAATAATTGACCTTCCTTTAATTTTTTCGATATCAAGCAAAACATAGTACAATTAAACATTCCTTGCTCAAGAAACGCCGTAATAGGAACTCTACAACAAGATTACTATGACATTTGAGCGAGGAAATTACTACGTCTCGTAAGTGGCAGATGTCGATTCATTGGTACTTGCAATATAAGCTTTACGTTTTTATCATCTGGGTTGAATACGGACTGCACTAGTGTGGGGGTCACCAACCTTATGACACTGAATTTCAGTCACGGTGGCAGTGTTGCCGTTCGCGGTCGATTCAGAGAACGTGACGCCGCGGCGAGCGCGGCTTTCGTCGTTCGCCAGGGCGCTTGCGTATCACGCGAGTTCGGCGCGCGGCCGCTCGCGCTCGCGGCCCGAGACTGGCTGTAGCTTCGCGCGTTTTCCCTCCCGCGCTTTCCCACCGGCGTGCGCACATCAAGCCTGCATTGTTCTTCAAATAGCGGGCTGTGCTATTCAAGCGAGATGAGCGCCGCTTTCAGCGCACAACGTACACTGGACTGTTGCCGCACCACTAAAGGTGAGTGCGGGCGACTACGCTCTGTTGCTAACAAAAAAACAGTTTAGCGTCGCTTCTTGCACAATCACAGTTTTGCCACGAGCTAGACGGTGGGGCGTGTTGCGCGAGCTAGGACCATCTACGGGCGCTAATTTAAAGTTCGCATACGTTACTGTTCTAAGTTAGATAAATATGTCTCCTTATTTGTTTAAAGGACATTTAATTTTTTATTTAAATTTAGCGAACATTACGGCGAAAATATTTTTAATTCATGAAAAAAATCCAAAGAAAACCGACGATCGAAACAAAATGATAACAAATGTAGACAATAACAATAACAAGTGTAGTTTACTGGTGGTAGGACTCCTATGCAGGAATCCGTCTAGGTAGGTACCACCCCAGGGCCAGTTATTCTGCCGTGAAGCAGTAGTGTCGAAACATTACTGTGTTTCGGTTTGTAGGGCAGTGTGAGCTAGTGTAATCACTGGACACATGAGACTTAAGAACTGATGTCTCAGGGTGACGGGTGCGGTGTGGTGCTACACAGAAATATGCTATACAGAGTAACAAAACACAGCATCTGTTATGGGCAGACGTTGCACTTACCATCAGGTGAACTATTGCTTGTCTCGTCACTTTATCAAATTAAAAAAGACAAATGACATAAATAACCTACTACCGAATATGTAAACAGTAAATCTAAATTAAGTCCATTATTCTCTTGCATAATGGTGGCTATTTCAAGAACGCATAAAATGGTTGCTATGAACTTTTCAATAGTCAACATGTTACCGCAGCGATCGTCACAAACGTTGATCGGTGGTAAACAATTGACTTTCCAAGTAATATGGCGGTGACCTCATTGCACGCTAATGTATTTACTTACCAAGCGCACATACTCGTAAAGAAGTATTGCTATTATACATTCCGCTACTGAGCACCTGGAGGCAGTGCCCACTTGTTCTATCGTCGAAATATGATGTAAATTGCTTGGAAGTTATTCTATATGATGGTGATAAGAGATGATTAGGTTTGTGTAAGATTGACAAAAAAAGAGAAAAATCATAAAGCCAAACTAGAAACTAAATCAGAGTAGGGTGTTAAAGGTAAAGAGCCGTCACTAAGGAAAAGGATTAAATAAATACATAAATTTGATTCAACCAAGGGGAATCCAAGCGAGAGAACAAATGTACCAATGAGGACCGATTTTAAATTGTTTGTGTCCTAAATGAATATTTTACTATCTGTTGTCACGATTATTCATTTAGTACCAGCGGCTTCGCTCGCTCGTCAAAGTAAGTATGCAATCCTTCAGGAAACATCAATTTTTCTGGGATAAAAAGCTTATATTGTTCTCGGACCTCTAAAGTGTATACCAAGATAAAAATCAAGTCGATCGGTCACTCCGTTGAAGCATGAAAGACGGACAAACAAAACAACAAACCAATACACCAACAAAACACTTTCAGTTTTATAATATGTGTATAGTATGATATAGGACTTATGGATTTTAGAATCAATGTAAATCAAAGAGCTGTTGTGATATAACCTCTGACCTGCCCAAATTTAATGTCAAAACGTTTTTAGTTTTATTACTAAATAGTCGGTCAGATTTGCCTGATATGATATACTCGTAACTTCGAACCAATTACCCTCTTTAAAGCAATTGCAATATATAAAATCAGGAGCCATCCTATGCAGGAATCCTTATAGGTAGGTACCACCCCAGTGCCAGTTATTCTGCCGTGAAGTAGTAGTGTGCAAACATTACTGTGTTTCGGTTTGAAGGGCAGTGTGAGCTAGTGTAATCACTGGACATATTCTCGGTGACACAGCATTTGTTATGGGCAAACGTTGCACTTACCATCAGGTGAGCGTTTTGCTCGCTTCGTCACTTAATCCAATAAATTAAATGTATATTATAAGCAATGGACTTTAATTTTATAAAAATTGCATTGGTGTGTAATATTCTAGACATTTAGTCCATTCCGATATTGGATTAGATTGGATATTATAGTTATGTTCAAACACTGCGCTAGATGGTAGGAAACCTATGAAGGAGTCGTAGGATCTAGGTAGGCACCACCGCAGATCCAATTATTCTGCCGTGACACATTAGTGTTCAAACATTGCTGTGCTTCGGTCTAAAGGGCACTGAGAGCTTGTGTAATTACTGGGCATATGAGATTCCAGAACTGATTTCTCAGTGGTGCGACATGGAAATGTTCTTGATGACGCAGCATTCGTTATGGGCAGACTTTGCACTTACCATCAAATGATCGTTTATTTCGTCTCGTAACTTTTTCCTATTAAATAATTAGATATATATAATAGCGCAGTAAGTCTCCCTGTTATGGTAGTAAGTGAACAGATGAACAAGTCGTTTACCTGATCGTATACACCATATTCACTAGAAAGCCGTGGTAGCTCAGAGGCCTGGTGCTCGCCTTTAAATTCATAGTAAGCGAGTAACCTGGGTTCGATCCCCGGTGCCAGCACCTCTAAAATTTTTCTACAATTTTAAGTGCTTTCCTTCACCGCTAAGCACGTTTACCAGGTGCTTAGCGGTGAAGGAAAACATCGTGAGGAAACCTGCATGTCCGAGGAATAGAAATATTTCGAGGACATATGAATTCCGCCAACCCGCATTGGAGCAGCGTGGCGGATTGTTCCTAGCTCCAAAACCCTCACAGAAATGAGAGGAGGCCTGTGCTCAGCAGTGGGACATTTATAGGCTGAAACTTTACTTTACTATACACCACATCCGCCCATGACAGTTGCAGTGTCATCCAGGACTTTAAACCGCTAAGTCCCATGTAACATGAGTTGTTAATCTAATATGCCCTGTATGTTTTACAACCTGCGCCCTGTTAATTGCCCGCTTTCAACCATGTAAAATAAGTCGACTACATGACGGCGCCGTACGTTCAACCCTTCTCGATGTTCAGTTCTCAGAGCAAGTCTTTAGGGCTGTAGTAAGAAGTTTTATGACCTATTACCTTCTTTAATAAGCGGGCTATCTAATTCACAAATAATTTTTTAATTTGATTAGTATTTCGTGAGATAAGCGCGTTCAAATCTACAAACTCTGCATCTTTATTGAAGTAAGATATGTCTTAAATCACTGGGCACCCCTTTATACCAGAATACAGTAATATTTGGACACGACTACTTAGTTGCGGAATAAGTTACCGGGGTGGTATGGAATAACTGGTACTTTACTATATATATAGGCCCAAAAGCGTTAATAAATTTGATGCGTCAGATAAGTTCCGAACCACAGACCCGCGATTTGTTGAACCGATGTGCTAAAGGCTGTTTGACGAGTGTTACCGATAACACAGAACACTAACAACGTTAAGTGGCAGAAGTTAGACGAAAGTTGTTAGATATAGTATAAAACATGTAAATTATTATGAGGCAACTTGTGTTATGCTTATTATGATGCCTCATTGAAAAAATATTTGTAACTTAGTACTTCACTTAAAAAATAACGTTTTCACATTTATAGACCTTATAGTTAATATTATGTATAGTAGAGTCAACCTGTACGTCAGATATAAGCTCGCCGGGGTATTTACCACTTACTATATCCACAAATGCCTAGTTAAAGAAGCAGTATAATGCTCCGTTGTTTTGTATTGTGAAATACAATAACGCAATTATCCAATCAAGACAATATAAATTGCATATCGCATATCTGCGTACTCAAGGAAGATAAAACAACCCTACATTTTGATTCTTTATTTCGGATAGATGTTGATTGGCCATTTTTTTCCGGAGGGGTGTGTTAAAATAAAGTGTGGAAAAAAGTGAAGAGACGATCAAATAGTTCACCTAATGGTAAGTGCAACATGTGCCAACAATAAATGCTGTCAAGCAGAACATTTATGTGCGCTCGTCACCCTGGAACATAATTTTTTAAGACTTAAATGTCCTGTAATTACACTAGCTATCAATGCCCTTCAAACCGAAACACAGTAGTGTTTGCACAGTACTAACTGAAGGCAGAATAACTGAAACTGCAGCAGTATCTACCTAGACAGATTCATGCTAAGAAATTCAACCACCAGTGAAAATGCGTAATAAGTAACACAGTTTCTTTATTCTGCCTACATCTTGAGCGATGACTATCGTGAATACGTGTAGACACTATTGACAGCCTAGTATTTATATTCAGACAGTAGTCAAGTGGAAGACAGCGGTAACCTGTAGACCCCACATCATGGCAAGCATCCAAATAAAAACAACGTGTTGTACAAACAAACAAATCAAATAGCTGCATGTTATCATTACAAAGTAGCGGGGTATCTTTTTTACAGGCTTTATTTAACTTGCTATGTTGAAAATTGAATAAAAGCCTGTAAAAAAGCGAAAGTTTGTGTGTGAAGTTCCAATCTTGCAAGCCAATTTCGACCTACTTTCCGATGTCCAATTGATCTAAATTTTAGCATTTAGCTTCGGTGACAAAGCAATAATATGATACCATAAAGCCGAAATGATAATGGAGCCGGAAGTTCGTCTCAGGAACTCCTCAACTAAGCAAGATAAATTCGTCCAAGGCTCCAACAGGTCATCAATTAATATTAATAATGAAAGTATGGAACAGACGGATTATCGATTGTTAATTATTTTCATACAATATTTAATGATTTCTTATATTCACGCAAATATTATACATTTAATAAAACTAATTTTACGAATTTAAAACTATTTTTATCCCGACGATTCGAGCGCTGTACAGCACCCATGGTCACGGGGGGACTGCGGTGACAGATGCCCTGATCTCATAGTTATTCCGAGGTACCTTCAGCTTTTTAATTATATTTTTTTTCACAAAATGAGCTTACAGAGTATTGATGTCTTCATTCTTCACTTCAAGATATTGTGGTCTATCAATTCATATTCGAGTATAACAGTTGGGATGATCTAGATTTGTCACAAACTGCAGACTTCCTAGAGCGTCGATGCTTCACGTCAGCTATGTATTCTTTTAAGCAGTTTTTATATATTATTTGCCCTATGTTAGAGAGACCACATTCATAATCTGGCTTGTATACTCTTGCATCTTGTAGAATGACATTCACAGATGGTAAAAACTGAATAATCTTTTTCGGCGGCTATTCTATTAGTTATGTTCGTCGACTACTTATAAAATACTTCAAATATTGATTAAATAACACTTCCATAAATCAACTTAGTTCAATAGTTTTCACTTAGATCGATATTTTCAACCTGGCAATGTCTTAAACAATAAGAATTTAATAAAAAGAAAACAATTGCATGGTTAAAAAATAGCTGCAATGTGGCCTTTACTTTGACCGGGTAACCTAAATCCGTCTGTTCGCGGCAAAAAGAAAGGCCCTTTCAAAGAAAATGCAAACAAAAAAGTGTATCGAACCTTTGATGATTAAAAAATTGAAACTTAGAAATAAATATCGAAATGTTTGCAATGGCATGGTTTACGATGTAGCGGGTTTTTTTATGTAAAGATTATACGACTGTTTTACGTATTTATAAATAAAGACCAAGGAAAAATTTTTTCAAGTTTCGTAGAAGGGAAAGAAACTATAACTTATATTTTCAATTAGCACAATTGTAACACTACGCGCGGTCACAAAACTAGTGTGAAAGGAAACAAACAATAAAAATGTACTGTTGTGCACAGCCGCATTGAGCATAGCCGTGTGTAGGCGGCTTAAGGGAATATACCAACCCAACTCATCCCGTGGGTGTCGTAAAAGTCGAATAAAAACCAGGAGGTAGGCTGGAGCATCTGCCTGGAACATATGAATAAATAAACTACCTTTTGACAAACTGCCTGCCAAGTGTGTCAACTATGGCAAAAAGCCCCCCAAATTGAAAGCTACAAACTTTTGTGGCAATCTATTGGAGAGGCCTATATCCAGCGGTGGAGTAGTTGTAGGCTGAAATAATGATGATGATAATGAGCACAGGCTTCTAATTTATATGTCTTCCCGGCTCCTTATCCCTCTCACAGAGGTTACATTAGAATAATTATATACAAGAAGAAGAAGGAAAATATTTTCCATTTTCGTATCCAGTCAAAACTCAAGTCAAGAAATGATATGTTGAATTTTGCTTATATTTTACTTGACGCCCATTGGTGCTTGACAAATTCTGATCTTTTTCATAGTAGTATTTAATACTTACGTAGTACCTTTTCTATATATTAGTGTGGTAGTAACGTAAAGACATGGCCAGAAGAATATGTTTGATATGCCAGACCTGAAATATCAAGACCGGTGACTGGCATCTGCGTCGAAGACACGAAGGGTCTTGTACTGTGAACGCGAATCGGATTCCTGTAGATTATGGCAAATACTTCCAACTTGGGTGAGGTCTACGTCCCACATCGGACTGTATGGTGATCGAAGGTAATGATGTAACAAAAATGAGTATCCGTAATTCTCAAAAATATTCAAATTTTATCTTCCCATGACTACCGATCCGTCTGTAAACATTATCGTATAGGCTTTCGCTAAAATAACGAAAAAAAAAACAACGCAAGAAACTACTGGTTGTAAAAATTTGCCACTTTCGGAGATGATTATTCCTGAACTGTCATGACCCATGATATTTATGAGGCATTTCCCTTAATCTAAGAGTACATTACCCAAGAGACGAGGTGACAGATTTTTTATGCCGATTTTTAAACATTCTTATAGATACAAAGCAAAACAAAGAACTTTAATATATCAAAACAAAGAAATTAAACTAAAAAGGTCAGTATCACACCATAAAAATTTAACAAAGAAGATAATTAATATTCCATGAGAATGAAATTCAAATGGCGTGCAACGTGAGAGGAACCTCGAGCTTTTTTTAATTAAGTTGCCTTGGACCGAGAAAAAGGGGTCAGCGTCACCGTTAATGAAGCTGCTCTCTAAACTCGAAGCAATTGATCCCGCTTAATATTCATATCGTTTTACATATTTAATATATTGTTACAGAAGATAGTTATATCTAACTAGTAGTAGTGTAAATTGTTAATATGCTTGTACAAAATACGAGTAGCTATGATTAACAAATGCAAAGTCAGTTACTTTTTTCACGATAAAACGTAGATTAACTTAACGGCTTAGTTACTACTATGCAAAATCTGCGCAAATTTCACCTCAACTAAAACATTTCTTGCTGTTTTACCTCACTTTAGTTTCACATCTTATTATTATTTGATATTAATTGATCATCTTACCAATTACCGGTTTTTGAATCTGGATGAATCGTGAATGTCACGTGTCTATGACACTGTATCTGGCACTTCCTCAAAAAGATCAAATCAGACAAGAAGGAAGAGAAATTCGTCGGAGCACATGTAAGTCACAATGGGTCACAAAGTGAATTAGAGCAAAAGCCGTTCTACGCAAGACTACGCAGTCACTAAATCCATAAAGCCGAATTTTTAAGTTCCAAACAATATTATCATTTTAAATGATCGAAAGTAGTTGACATGGGCAGTATTCTCGATCATTATAGTATATTAGAATTTTTAAAGATTTGGCTTTGTAGTACTTATAATCACGGTAACTAATAATCTAAATGACTATTTTGTTTAACGTCCATATTCAATTCGGTTACATCGAATACAATAAGATGAGGACGAACGAACCTCTTGTTTTTGTGCCAGTAGTTTCGGCATTAAATTCTCTAGCGCACATAAGACCATTATTAACTATTCTATAAGATACAAAGAATGTCACTGTGGTCGAAATCGGTGAGGAGGACATCAGTCCATCAATGAGTTAATCAATCAATCAGTCTTTTATTTTTTGTAGATCAATATAGGAATAAGCAAGAAATATACCATTAAAGATACAATAGAACAGACGAGGATAAAACACAAATCAGCATCCAATAAAAACAAAAACATAAACAAAGATTTAAAGACAAACGATAAAACACATGCGTAAATGCATAAAGTAGTGTTTCAAGAAATTAACCTAGGTAAAGTTCGAATAGGACTTGTTACGTATTGTTTTTTAATTTATTAGCTAACACGACTAAATAACTACGATTTTTTAAAATAAAAACAAATATATTCTAAGTTCAGAAATATGATAATGCAACTATTTTACTTTCGATTTGTTTCTACAGTCACCGTTACTGCAGACATAGAGCATCCGAAAATTTGAGTAGTTTTTAAATACGAGTTCCGATGCAGCTCAATAGCGACACAGACGGCGTGTAACATCGATGTATATTTTGAAGAGACTGTTACTAATTATCGCACTATTGGGTTTGTTTAAGTGGCTTTTGTAAAGTACATTTCGGACTGCGAAATGAGCATCAGGGAAGACCTGCCTCTCAATACGATAACGAGGAATTGTAAGTGACAGTGGAACTGATGCTCAAAATACGACGGACGGACGAGCTGCATGTCTACAATATTGACCCATTTCAGCCAAATCGGCAACATCACAAAACTTGAAAAGTTACTCCACGAATGACGGAGCTGCAGTTTTAAGAAATACGGATCAAAGGTGAATTTCGTTGAAAAAGCGACATCGAAATCAAGGGATTTCGAACCGCGTTATCACGTGTGACAAAAAGTAGTTTCTTTACCATAATCGCAAACAAACAACGCAATGGGTTCCTAGTGAACCCATTGCGTTGTTTGTTTCACCAGGTGAGACGCCGGCACAATGTCTTATGTGGAAGCTCACCCACAGGAAGGTGACGATGACTGTTTGGTGGTCCCGTGCTGTAGTAATACACGATAGCTTCCCGAGGTCTAGTACATCGATTACAGCTAATGCCTTTAATAAACTATGACAATCAATGATCTTAAAAATGGCAGAAAAATAGTCCCGTCTCATCAACCGATCGGCACCACTATTGCTTCATGATAACGCGAGACCTCATACTGTCTGATGAACCATATCAACACTATACGAGTTACAACCAGAAACCATTCGTCATCCTCCATACTAGTAGGACGTAGTTCTAATCAATTACCACCTTTTACGGCTTCAGTATTTGGTCAACGTTCTGCAAGTGAAAAAATTTGGTTCTCGGGAAGCAATACAAAACGCCTCCTGAAAGACAAAGTTCAATAGTGTTTTTCAAATTTTTATAACTAAAATATTTTTAGCGAAATTAATAAGTACAGTAGGTAAGAACTGTAGTGTTATGCGATCGGACAGTGGTTTAACCTGCCTTTTCAGTGGATCCAAATAGAACACCTTTCTATTTTCAGAAAATAAATATTCTTGCATAAGATGGCAGCTATGTATATGGGTAATTACAATTACTATTTTTATAAATGTCATGATCCTCCTATTACGATATCGTAAGCTGTGATCACTCTTAGTTATACTTACGCAATATTTATTTGCACCAAATATAACAAAACAGTTTTTCTCAGATGTGGGTTCATTAAATATATGTGAAAATCTTATAAACTTGACTCATACTTATCACCAAAAACCTTACGTTTTTGCAAAGCTAATTAACCGATTTCCTTAATTAACCGCCTGACAGTAACCATGTTATTTTTCAGTATCCACTGTATTTTAAGGAAGCTCATTACTTAAAGTATATCATTATTTTGGGAATATAATAATACAATTAGATCAAATACCTACAACTCAATGTGACAGTCGACACTCACAGTGCTTGTATGTAGTACTTTATGCACTTTTGCGAAAAAGGAAAAAGTGATCGCCCTAGAATCTTTTGGTGTTTAATCGATCAGGTCAGATGGTGGTCAGATGGTAGTCAGAGTACACCGCGGGTCCTGAGTTCGATTCACAGCCTGAGCGAACATTTGTGCAAGAACACAAAATGGTGGTTTTCCGGTCCAATTGTGTTGTGCATATGAAATTTACATACATACATACATAAGATCACGACTGTATCCCATAAGGGGTAGTCAGAGACTGGGCACTCACTGCAAAAACAGATGACTGCCATAATCCACGTTTCACCAAAACAATATAATGCACTTGGTGTGATAGGTGGTCTATAAAACGCACCCACAATACAGGAGAAATCCTAGTGTGTGTGCTGTCTTGAAAAAGAAGAAGAGGAACATAAATTTTCTGCGAGTCGAGTAAAATACGCTCTAAAAAATACTACGCTTTACATATTTTGTGAATCATATCCTACATATATTCTTTAAATAAAAACAATATATTTTTAACTCTTACTAAACCGTATTTTGCACGATTTGGGTTGATATTAATACTCTTTCAGCGTGACATATGTATCAAGAACTTAAATCTTTCGTTGTAGATTTTAGTTCTTGCATTTCAACTCTTTCTGAGACCAAAATATTGAATACTAGTTTCTAATATATAACAAATAATTTATTCGAACTTTTTGCTTTCCAAAATATATTTATTTATCTTAATTGGTAATTCTATCACAAACACGCTAATCTTGACAATCTAACACCCCCAGTAGAATTGAAGGCTGGCTATAAAAGAAAAGTTCAACTTTTGAAGCCTCAACTAATTTTTATAACTACAACATGTTTTGTATTATATCATACAGCACCTTCATAATAAAAGAAAATTTATTAGGTTGTACTAAAAGCTTTATGTTTGCTATAATGTAATCGGTTGCGTTTATTTTTTTTTCAATTTGTAGTGTTTCAATTTGTACTAAAATATTAGTGAAACAATATTTCACAAACATTTTTGATTCAAAAAGTTTCGTGTCTTTCTGTTTGGTTTTCATTTCATTACTTTTTAATTTTCTTTATCTTAAACGTAGTTGAAAATATATAATAAAGAATATAAATATAGAATATATAATAAAACCAAACCTATAACTGCCTACGTGAAACGTTTTTAACCCTTTTTTAGTAATATAATATATTTTATTTTACTAATTGAAAAATCGAAGACGTATAATATTATATAGACTCACATTATTCCGTCAAGATTCGAACTTAGCAAAGAATTTTCTCCGTTTACCGCTGGTACCGCCCACAGCTAACAGAACTTTTAACGAGGCCACAGATTCTATAAATTACGTTGAACAATTTAGTTCTCTATACACAAACAAACTGTTACTTTGTCGATAATATTATTATAAACACAGAAAACACACGTTTGCGTGCCGACGCGCCGTGCTCGAAAGCGCAAGCAATGAGCTTCTCGTATGATGTTTTTAATGTGTGAGCGGGACGGAACAGAAAACAACATAAACTTTCGGCCGACATCGGGCCCTTCCGTATCGTAGACGGCGCCTATTAAGTACTCAGCTAGGATAGTGTGGAATCGACTTATTTTGGTCGATCGTAAATACTATTGCATGTAGATTAAAAACTGATGTTATGATTCCAAAAACTCGACAATATTTTGATGACCTAACTGCCATACTCAGAGATATTAAACGATCACCTAAGTATTGATTCAAAATATGTATGATAGTAAATCAATACTAAGAAAACGCATAAATCACTGGTAAATGTCTCTCAGTCCGGCAGTTAGATTTCTTTGGTAGTATTTTTCATTTTGCACACAAAATGAAATAATAATCCTTATAACAACAGTGTCATTCGAAGAAAATTTTCAAAAATCCATATTTTTGTTTAAAACCTTTCATGGACAGAAAAAAAGAATAATCTTTAACTACATTTTTGAACGACCTTCTTTTTAAACATGCCTTAATCTGTATTTTCATGTAAGGTTGACAGATGTAAGTGTTATCATCATCATGTACTATGTTAATTATTCTTTTCTTTATCAGCTCGATTGGCTCACTAAGCGATTGTCTTCTGCACTACGAGCCTAAGATTAGGTTAATTTAGAATTCGAGCACAATTCGTATGTAATACCGACAGTTGGAGCAGCGTGGTGGATTCTTCCTAGCTCCAAAACCTTCTCAGAAATGAAAGGAGGCCTATGCTCAGCAGTGGGACATTTATAGGCTGAAACTTTACTTTTTT
The DNA here is from genome assembly GCA_019845155.1 of Luehdorfia chinensis. NCBI lineage: Eukaryota > Metazoa > Arthropoda > Insecta > Lepidoptera > Papilionidae > Luehdorfia > Luehdorfia chinensis. The sequence goes on from JAHVAK010000022.1 coordinate 1,020,314, forward strand.
TAATTACCGACAGTTGTTCCGGGTCTAAATGTCTGTGAATTTGCAACTTTTGTCTGTAAAATGCACTGGTATGTTCTAGAATGGAGTATCGTTAAAAAAATACTGATTAAACCATAAATATGTCATTTGATAGGTCACCTCGCTATTAAAATAAAAGTTAAAACCAGTGAACGACCCTCTTATTTCTGAGAGGGTCGTTCACTGGCTATTCGTCTTATTAATATTCTTAAGTATCAAGAAGTTACTGTAGTTACATACATATATAATAGAAATATTATATACAGTGTTTCATTCATGATTAACAAGATCTTCCTTTGTAATTGCTATAGATCATTTATTTCTTCGTATCCTCAGTACACTAATATATTCCATTGTATCCTTACAATATGAGACGTGAATGGCATCAAGGAAACAGATGGGGGCGGCAAATATGTGGGGTTCGAATTGTCTCATGCTCCAATACTAAGTGCTTTTGTCACACGATAAGTTATGACGTCAAAGACTTAGAGCGTTAACGTCCGATGTTTTAAAGATAAAATATGTATACATTAATGTTTTACTTTTTATTTTATTTTATTTAGTAGTACAAGAGCAATAGGAAGCTTCGTTTTATAAGTTTTTTTTTATATAGAAGAGGGGGCAAATGACGAAGTGGTAGTCAGTTGTAATACTTTGTGTTAAATACTTTTTTTAAAATGTTTTGTAATGAAAAACAGCTAGAACATACTCCACTCAGTCATAACGATTTCTTACATTTACTCGAATATTATACATTTAATAAAACTAATTTTACGGCTTTTATCCCGTTTAATTTTAACTACTTATAATATAAACCGAAGTTTCGTGTTTCGCTACGTTCCGTATTTGGCTCCTAAAATGAACCTGCGATCCGTAGCATAGTGGCCAGTCATTTAGCTACTGGTTCAAACCGAGCCATTTTGAACTCCCATAGTTCCAAAAGTAGTTTTTAAGTTATAGATATTCTGATGGCCAGACAGAAAACAGACCGATTATTTTCGCATTAGTTTTAGAAAATCACATATTTTTAAGAGATTTTGTTTTTCTTTATTTATAATTTAATTTCTTTATACTGATATATTGATACCACTATCTTGGACAAATAATCTTTTAGATCAATATTGCAATATACATTGAAAAAAAACACTGAAACTTTTTTTTGAAATTCTTGCTAACCGCATCGACTGAACTGCTAGCTCGTGCTGGTGCCTGTAAATAATCTCTTATTGGAATACTTATGTAGGTGTAAATATTATAAATAATTCTTAGTGTGAGCTGTAAAAGAACTTTTTGAAAAACTACGTCATAAGTCAATGTAGACTCATTTAGTCTTAAATAGAAAAGTACTCGTATGAGTTGTGTCGCTTGTTGCTAGCCATCTTGGGCTACTGGCTTCCCTCGAGGCTGCTGACACTTTTGCCGTATGGTGGCGGCTTAAGAGAATCTACCACCCTATCTCGTCCCATGGGTGTCGTAAAAGTCGATAGAGGGAAAATGAAAACCAGAAGATGAGCAGCAGCAGCATCTTCCTGGAATAAATAAACTGTATTTGCTAACCCGTCTGCCAAGCGTGGCATCTATGACAAAATCCACCCAAAATGAGAGCTACAAGCTTACGTGTTTTGTGGCAATGTATGGGGGAGGCCTATCTTCAGCAGTGAACTAGTGATAGGTTGAAATGACGATGATGATGACGAGAAAAGTTAAAGTTATAAGCATTTCGTACAATATTCTGGCCGAATGTTCATAGGTTCGAAGTATATCGACGAAAAACTCAAAGACTAAGAAGTATATGTATAAATATAAACCATTTCATAGGAAACTGTTAACAGGACTTCTGTTTCCATAGATAGATAAATATCTCAGGCTCACGTTTCCATCGCTTTCTAGGAACATTTTACCCCACATATAACCCATTGACCAGTCGGTAGATGAACAAACAAACATTATCTTAAGGCGCGTGCACACGCCTTGAACTGTTTACGTGCCCGCCTATAATGATAACAGTGGCGTGTTATAACACGTCCGTATTATTTCCATCACTATCACTTTCCGTTTTTTGTATAGCTTAAAAGGAATATTCGTCGTAGCTCTGATATTACTTCGCACATCGGAAAGGAAACCTTAAAAATATAGGAGTTAGGGTTTAACCAGCAACGTTAAGATTGTTTATCTTAGGAGCTCTTGTTTTATAATTCACTTTAAAACAATATTTGCTATAATAAATAAGCACTTGTCTTTACTTTCACGGAATTTCAAAAGTTATTCTTTTAGGCTTAATATTACGGATGTAGATACTCGACATTTAAATAAAAGATATAAAATAAATATGCACTTTCTCTCGTTTTATGTTAAAGATTTCCATTACGTTCAATCTTATTGTAGTAGTGGTTTTACCTTGACATAACTATAAAGTTTGATTTTAACGTTGAAGATATTTGAATATGACGGCTGAATGGAATGCATACGAGTATAATATACACTCGAAGCCACACAAATATCGATCACAAGAAAAGAGTTCACAAGCGATGGGTCATGTCCTCTTTAAACATATTAAGTCGCGACACTGCGTTGAAGGAAAGAACGTTTTAATCAAATTAATAATTATAGTATTAAATAAATTATCATCGTTGAATTCAAAACTTAATGTTTATAATCAAAATATATGTAACTATAGTATGAAAAATTAGAATAATACACTCCGTTAACGTTGCATTTTGCAGCGACAAACATTAACTAGTCTGGTTACGAACGGAACGTAAATTACAATGTGTCATTTTAACGGGTTCTTTTGCCGCGTACGACTTCGACCTTTTTATGGATAGTTACATTATAAATAGTTCAAGTTTTAGAAGATTTTTACTGTGCCCTGTAAGAGTGCTTCGACATTGTTCGATACGATTGTATTCGAGATTGACAAAGTCAAGCTGAGCTATTTGAAAAAATACATACAACTTAGTTTGCAAATCGCAATGCAATGCAATACAAAAATGAGTCTGATCTGATACCATCGTATAAGCATTTAGCGGTTTTTACTGGTGGTAGGATTCCTATGCAGGAATCCATCTAGGTAGGTGCCACCTCAGGGCCAGTTATTCTGCCGTTAAGCAGTAGTGTGCAAACTTAGCTGTGTTTCTATTTGAAGGGCACTGAGAGGTAGTGTGATCACTGGGCATATGATACTTAAGAACTTATGTCTCAGGGTGACAGGCGCAGTGTGGTCTTACACAGAAATATTCTGAGTAACACGTATCTGTTATGGGCAGACGTTGAATTACCATCAGGTGAACGTTTTGCTCGTCTCGTCAGCAAGCACGTTAGCAACGGGGCAGGCACCGGTAATCTGATACGATATCCAATATTATGTCGAATAATTAAAAGCAGGTTACTTTTTCAAACATTTTACGTGTCTCGATATCGTGTCGGACATTATGAAAACTCTTTTACGGAGTCTATTATCATAGCTGCACTGTAAGTTTTTTTTACAATATTTATAGCGCAATTTTCAACACTAATAAATAAAATAAATGGGTTTTCTGTTTCTCCGAATATATTGACATAAGTTTCACGTTATATTACTTAAAAATTACTATTTCTTAAATAAAAATAGCTATTATTGACAGGAGATGCACACATATCTATAGTAACTCTGGGACTAACAAATACTTTGTTTCGTCGGGATACCACAAATGATTCGGGAGGATTTTCGAAAACTGTTCGCTACATATAAAACGTTTGCTCTATATAAATTTTTAATACAACAAAAAGAGAATGATGAAAACATTTAAATTACATTACTTTTAAGTTATTTAAAAAACAAACGTGATTTGTTTTTATAAGTGTCATCTAGACATTTCTCAGTATACAGTCAGAAATGTATACTGAGAAATTACTAGTTTTATGAATGTCTAGATGAGAGGAATGACACTTAAGAAAGCATTATATAAATATGGTGATATGTGTAGATTAATTACTTAAGGCAATAATAACATAAAAAATATGTATTCCTAATGATGTTGAATATGATGTTCTGGCCGTTTTTGACCACGGTGATAATTTCCGAATACTGTAGGAATCAACCGCGCAGGAGATATTATAGTCCCACAAGTGTATAGTTTACTCTTCTTAATCTACCTGCGCCCGATGTAAAGCTCATGCCATAATAACGTTGGTAGGCTAGGATGCCGTGTCAGTGACACGGGGACAATCACAACAGAATAAGCCAAAAATCGCTAATTTGTGTTTTCACGCAAATGGCTCGTATGGGATCCTAAATTAGGTCTCGCGGTGGAGAAATCAGGTACCCTAACTCCTAGGCAACGAGGTCATTATTTTAGTACGCGGTTATTCCTAACAATGTGACGTGTCACATTGTCACTCATTTCGCCAATTAGATAACGACAATAGTAAAACTTCCAATAAGTTTTGAAAAGTATACTCATTGAAATTCTATAGGCAAACGTCTATATCCGACTTAATAAGTTCACTGCCGTCACTATGCAATCAAAATGCAAAGCATATGTATGTCCCTGATAATATATTTTATAACTGAGAAAGTAATAATTCAATGTATATAGTACACACATGTTGAAAAAATTACTTGTTTTATAACAAACGAAAAAGAATACAATCTGAACAGAAATATGGTATATTTTCTCACGATGTTTATTATGGGATAATCATCTCATATTATGAAAATATTCTGTTAAATTTATGCAATCATAGTCGTACGAACAGTTAATTATTTAACATATACAAATATCAATACTTTTGAGATTATTGGAGTCAGGAAGAGTCCGCCACGCTGCTCCTATGCTGGGGTTGACCGACTTAAATGTCGTCGAAATATTTGATATTTCTCGAACGTGCAGGTTTTCTCGCAATGTTTTTATTTATCGCCAACCACGTGGTAAATGGGGTGATGCCAGTTGGATCGCCAGCTCCTCAAACCAAAAAACTTAACAGACCAAAAAGTTAAGCTGGACTTTTAGTAAATTTAGATAAAAAGGTCGGACACCTCAACTTCTAAGTATTGTGTGTTTTAAAATAATAAACATTATTGTACGTTAAGCCAGGCTTATTTAATCTTTTATCATGAAATCTTTTGAACTTATAATGAAATAACAACAAACATTAATGAATGAGTCTTCTTTATTATGCAATTTAAAACAAAATTAGACACCGCGCCGACCGCGTGACTGGTAAAATGTAAAAACCCTATGTCCGGCTTTATCCGGACGCCTGGCAACCGTAAGCACCGGAAAGCGAACCCAGATAACGTTATATGAAATTTAAGTAGCTATTGCTCAGTGTACCGTTTTCTTAGCTGTTAAATAATATTATTGTGTCTTATCATATCTAAACAAATGAATAAAATTGAAGTATCTGTTTGTAATGTATATGAAAGTATATATTTACGCTTTCTTGAAGGTAAGTAGATTTTATTGAATAATAAAAAGATATTTATATCATCATGGCAGTAATATCTTTTGTTCCATTCATAAATACTTGTTACATAAAATGTGACAAATGCCAGTGGAAGCTTTCCATGTTAAGTCCGTTCCATAGAGATACTACTTGAAGTATTTTTGTGTAGTTTAATGAAAACTTTGACACATATTAACTAACATAATTAATAAACAGTATAGTTAGCAAACCTAGTCCACGGACCAAAGGCACTACTTATCATAAGTGAGTACTTGAGTAGACTTTTTTTTATTTTATTGGAAAAATGTGATGAGACAAGCAAAATGTTCACCTGATGATAAGTGCAACATTTGCCTATAAGGCATGCTGCGTCACCAGAACAGTTCGGTGTGATACCACACTGCGCCCTTCACCCTGAGACATCAGTTCTTAAGTCTTATATGCGCAGTGATTACACAAGCTCTCAGTGCCCTTCCAACCGAAACAGTAATGTTTGCATACTACTTCTTCACGGCAGAATAACTGGCCCTGGGGTGGCACCTACCTAATAGAATTCCTGCATAGGAATCCTACCACTACCCTACTATCTAACAAAAGTAAAATTCAGACTAAGGATAAACTTTTTTAGCTTTTAAGGTAAGTAGAAAAAAATCAAATAGAAATAATATTTACTTACCAGATTACTGGGATGAGAATATTTTTATGAAATTTTTTTGACAATTAATAAAATTTATTTACAGATTTTATCGCATTTAATTTTTAATATTTTAAACCAATATTGCAAGTGATTTACAGCACCAATAGTCAAGGCTCATCAAGCTCTTTACTGTATAGTAAAAATTAAGTGCGATGATATCCGTAACTTAGTTTTGTTTAATATAACATAAAGAATTATTGACAAGCTTATCATGGCTGTGCTATAACAAGTATTGTTAATCTACTTATAGGACTCCTGTTTTGGCCTGATTTATGTTGAATATTATTTTTGCTATACATGCTGCTTGTAGATTGTCGATTGCTTCCGAATGATTTCCGCAACTCTATGTCTGTGCGCGTATTTTGCGTTTGGGCAGGAATATTTTAGTCATTCGAGCCAACCAATCTCCTCCAGGAACTGCAGCAAACCTTTTGTGTTGCCCACAACCTCGGGGAGAGAGAGGCGAACCGAGATACTTAGCCTGGTATTCTGCGACCACTGGGCAGTCCAGGAGGACATGGGCCGCCGAGTCACGACCCAGGCCACACTGTACATACAATAGCTATAATATAACACGCACCATGACGCGCGACCGTCGTAGAGAGCGGCGCGCAATAGTCAATTATCACACCGCGTACACATGATTCACCCGTGTTCCAGGGCGGATCTCACCGACACACAAGTCGACAGTCCAAATGTAGGCCCGCAGCCTCCCTCGGACGGTCATAAGACGACTTAAAATTATTTTGAGATATTCGAAATCGCGCAAGCACGCAGCGAACGCGACAGTCCGAATTTCGAGGTTTTTGTAGGAGTATTATCTATCCTACAAATGAAATCAGAGAACTGCGTGATATTATAAAATATACTAAAGTAAAAGAGTAAAGTAATAATAGAGGACTATATTATGGAAAATTATTTGACGGACTTACTGATAAAAAAAAAAACAATTTTTAAAGTTTTTGTCTATCTGTCTGCCCGATTGTTCCGGCTAATCTCCGAAACGTCTGGACCGATTTTGACAGCATTTCATTTGCAGATAGCTGATATTACAAGGAGTAACTTAGGCTAGATTTAGATTTAGATTTACGTGCAAAAACATAAATAATAATAGCCGCACGCTGCGAACCAAACGTTACCGAGAAAGGCCGAACTATTGATGCTCAGATAAGCGAGGTACACTGCCGTACGGCACAATCATAAAGTCGGCTCATTTTACGTGGCTGAAACAGCAAGTCTTCTATACAAATAAATAAAATTGAAGTGTCAGTTTGTAATAACAAAATAACACCTTTTTACTCAATGCTTATGAAAGTATATACGGTCCTTATAAGAAAAAACAATTTTTAAACTTTTTGTCTGTGTCTGTTTGTTCCGGCTAATCTCCGAAACGGCTGAACCTATTTTGATGGGACTTTCACTGACAGATAGCTGATATTATAGCGGGTAACTAAGACTACTTTAATTGTAGAAAAATAATGAGTTTTCTGCGCAAAAAAAAAATTAAAACCTCAAAATCCGATTCTAATAGGAAATTATATATGTTATACATATCGATCGGGGGATCGAGGTCGACTTTTTTACGCCGGTGAAACCGCGGGGTACAGCTAATTTCATATAAAGTCTAAAAAAATCTGTTTCCAAAACTGGTTCTGAAAGACGTTTGTTTTATACAATTCCGTTTTTGTTTATACAGTTACACAATTATGACCGCGTTATCTTTTTCGTGTTGTTTTAAATAAATTTCAACAAAAAAATGTATCAGTGACTTAACAAGACCCTCCTGTTCTGTGTACCCTCAGGCGATGATCACGTGTGGTTATGTCAAAGCAATTGGAATTCTATTCTCCGCGTGTCCTTTGTGGTAAAGGAACGTAAACATATATCGTATAATCGGCAAACATCGCTATAAAAGATTATATTTTATTTTATCGATGAAATCATACTTATTTTTGTCACATTATACGTTTTAGTTACACCTATATACATAAATCTAATTAATGTAGCTACTACTTAAATGCTAAAGTTAGGACAAAAGGTTCAACGGAGAGCATATAACTTAAGAAGGGTTTTCAAATTTGATGATCTGTAACTCAACGGAAAGTAGTAAGCTACAGTAAAGAATATTTCAAATTAAATTCAGGCAGAATTATTTCAGTCACATTTGCCTCCATGAGCTGTAATTAGTTAAAAAAATAAAGTATGTGCTGTGTTGCTTTATCATTCCATGCGCATGTGTTTAAGTACTTTCGGCAGCGAGCATTAATTCAAGTTTTGAGTCTGAGCGCATGCTCGCATACACTTCCGAGGGTGCAGCAGACAGCCCGCCGCCCTTCCTGAGAGAAGGGGTCGACGAACGAATCAAAACAAAGACCCCACTAGCCACCTGTTAGACTAGTCGAAATTAATCGATTTATTTACGTAGCCCGGCATGATCTAAGCGTAAAGAAGTCAGTCTGTTTTGCCAATAGTCTAAATATATCGAAGTAATAACACTTCAACTTTGCACAGTAAACGTATTTACATAATTCATTAAAGGCATGCGTTTCCGTTGTATTTTATTCGATTTGTAAAAATGTTAATTAGTTTAAAAATGGTAATTAGTAAAAAGTTTTATAAGTTGAGTTTTAAAACTTTTCATTTATTAAACTGTGTTTTTTTATGAATAGTCTTATTTAATGTGACTGATTCTGCTGAACATAGCCTTACCGAAAAACACAACAATTGCCGGGTAAAATATTGATCTTTGTAAGCGTAAATATGGTCTGAGATGTTGCGAGATGGTCATTCCGCCACTCGCCGGAAGCCATAAGATTTTTCAAGCGTTTCTCTTAGTTGATTCTTACTACAGTACAGTCCATGGGATAAACGGTGAGGCATTTTTTCTTACGGCGCCACCACACGAAGTTCCTAGTACGTTTTATTTATTTTATACTTAGTACATGTGGCTAATTTCGTAATAAATAAATCCTACTGTGGGGAATCATTAAAAAGCGCATTGTTCAGAATAAAAAATAATTTAAAGTTGAAAATACATCATATAAATATTGTAAGACATGCGTTTTCAATCTGCAGTAAAATGCATCTCTAAGAAGTTTTATCGGCGGCTCCAGACAGACAGTTTTACGGTCGGAACTTTTACAATGCCTCATTGTACTTTTATTTTTTATGGAAAAAACATAAGAAGAATTGTATAGAGCATTCTTTGTACTATTCATATTTTTTTTATGTATCCGTCTCAATTTTGCATTGTCATAGTAAATACTTCTTTCAATTCTTAATGTGATTATAATGATGTTTGACTCAAAAAAAGTAAAGCTCAGCCCTCGTCGCATTTTTGAGAGGATTTTGGAGTCAGGGAGAGTTGGCCATATTGTTTCAATGCTTGCATGCGAAACTATGAATGTTATAAATATGTTTCCTCGACGATTACTTTGTTTTTACTTTGTTATTAATTTGTACTTTGTTTTCGACTTGAAGTGAACAGCCTACAAATGTCCCACTGGTGAGCACATGCCTCCTCTTACTTCTGAGAGGATTTTAGGGCCGAAAGAATCCACCACGCTGCTTCAATGCGGGTGGGCGGACTTCACAAGTTTTCGAATTATTTTTATTCCTTCGACATGCAGGTTTCCTCACGATGTTTTCCTTCACCCCTGACTATGTGGTAAATTAGGACTTATTAATTCACTAGGAATCGAACTCAGGTCACTCGAGTACTTTTAGGCGAGCGCCCCGCCCCTGACCTATCATAGCTCTGTATGACTTAATTCATTGTAATTAAGTACTACATTATATTTAATTAACCCGTGTGGTAGCGGATGAAGAGAATCTGCCACCCCACCTTATCCCGTGGATGTCGTAAAAGTCGACAGAGGAAAAATGAAAATCAGGAGATGGGCAGCAGCATCTTCCTGAAACAACTGAATAAATAAACTGCGGTTGCCAACCCGCCTGCCAAGCGTGACAACTATGGCAAAATCTTCACAAAACGAGAGCTACTAACTTTTGTGGCAATCTATGGGGAAAGTCTTTGTTCAGCAGTGGACTAGTGATAGGCTGAGATGATGAACCTACGACAGTCAACTTTAGTGTGTAGCTGTATAAGAAAGTCTGCTACAAGTCACATCCCGTAGGTGTTGAAGAGTCGACTTAGTGTAAAACCCACCTTAAAAAAGCAGGAGATTCTCAATTCGTACATATATATGTATATATATATATATATCTCCAACCATCTCGAAAAAACTAGACCGAAAATACACGTACGGCCAGCAGTATCTATGATGCGAGGCGTTTGTTGCTACAGTCCAATCCGTATCACGATCGAATAGTGCCTGTCGATTATAGCAAATCCTCTCTTTCAGGTTGATGACGATGACCTTACGACAACGTGTTAGTTATGTGTTCCGATTTTGACTTTTGGCCAAAGCTATTGTTCGCAATCAAGTTATTTATTTTCGAGTGTGGATGTATTTTACCGCTGGATGCATGAGCCACTGCATCCAATGCATTACCCGCAAGAGCGATTCATCGGTTACGGGAAGATGAAAACGAAAACAATGACAATGACGAATATAACAAGATCAATCGAAAATCCGCTTGTCAAGTATTACGATTACGGCTATTCACAATTAGAACTGGTGGTAGGATTCCTATGCAGGGATCCGTCTAGGTAGGTACCACCCAAGTGCCAGTTATTCTGCCGCGAAGCAGTAGTGTGCAAACATTACTGTGTTTCGGTTTGAAGGGCACTGTGAGCTAGCGTAATCACTGGGCATATGAGACTTAAGAACTGATGTCTCAGGATGACGGGCGCATTGTGGTGCCACACTGTTCTGAGTGACATAGCATTTGTATGGGCAGACGTTGCACTTACCATCAGGTGAACGCTTTGCTCGTTCCGTCACTTTTATTAAATAAAAATAAAACAACTATACAATATACTTGTAGAGGGCGTTGTAATACATACATTTCAGTGAATCGCTCTCGCGGGTCTTTACTATTTGAAAATAGACTTAGTCACCAAAACCGTTAACTGACTTAGTTATGCTTTTCGTCTGTTTAAAAAAGCATTTTCTTAATCTTAATGCATCAATCATATTGTTCATTATAAATTTTAAATAAAAAACTGACACGTAAGTCAATTATACTTTGCTCCTTCCTCTTTACGAGGACTCAGTAAGATAGTCTCGGTGTGCGACGCCCGTAGTTCCACCGTAATGAGGGGAAGGCGTTTATAAATACATTTATTCATTCCTTATCAAATGATCAACCCTAAACCTTATATTGCGTATTGTTATTTAAATACAGTGATGCTCAACCGCTTTAAAGAACATCCAGCTGACATGGAACATCGATTCGATTCTCTAAGAAGTCTGCAGTCTGTGACCATATTTTTTATAGTAGCAACCATTACGAGTACATCAGATTTAATAGACCACAAATCCCCGCAAAAGAGCACCGATTCCTACCAAGAATGATTCGCAAGGTATTGAAATAAAAAAAACCCTAATTTGATTTTTTTTCTTTTATTTTTGATTTAAACAAAAACCAAGCATACCACTGCAAGACTTAAAGACACTAGCTCTTTCTGCATAGATCGGACCAAACATAATAATTAAAAGCTGAAGGTACTCCGGGTTAACTATGATATCAGGACGTTTGACACCACAGTCCTCGAGTGACCGTGGGTGTAAAGCTCTCGAAACGGGTTATAAATAGTTACAAATAAAATGCGATCAAATTCGTAAAATAAGTTTGACTAAATGTAAAATGTTCGCGTAAAATTAACCATTCCCGTTAAAAACAGGCGCTCTGTTCTTATATCTATCCTTGTGGTCAGAGTACCTGACAATTAAGCCGCGGATCTTGGATTCGAATTAAAGCCAGAGCCAACATTTGTGCCAAAACACAATTTGTGGGTTTTCTGGCCTGGTTGCGTTGTGATTGTCTCTGTATCACTGACACTGCTACCTTCGATCTTATCGCACGAGCGTTACAACAGGCGCGAGTAGGTTAGAACGAGTGAGTGCCTCGCGTACACTTGTGGTACTTTAATATCTCCTGCTAAGTTGAAAGCTTCTGACAGTATTCGGAAGTTGTCGCCATGGTCGAAAATCAACCAGGAGGTAATAGTATCAATATATACATTTGGTTTTTTTTGGGTTCGTTTCCCACATTGAACAAATATTTGTATCTCCTACAGATAGTTGGTCCAGGTGTAGGTTTGTGCATTTGAAAACAAAAGAAACCCCAGCATTGATTAAAGTACTTTTTAAAACTTACGCTCATCTTGGGAGCTAAGAGATTAAGTTAGTAAAATTGAAAGCTAAGTTATGATTTGTGTGATTCATCATATCCTCAGATATTTACTAAAAAAATATCCTTTTATGAATATTCATAAAGTCAAAAAATAACAATTAAAAAGTAGGTAAATTGCATACTGCATAATTATATATATAATCTATCATCGTCATCATCATCATCACTTCAGCCAATCGCTAGTCCACTGCTGAAAATAGGCCTCCCCCAAAGATTGCCATAAAAGTTTGTAGTAGTCTTTTTGGGGGGATTTTGCCATGGCTGCCATGATTGGTAAGCGGGTTGGAAACCGCAGTTTATTTATTCAAAATGTTCCCGGAAGATGCTAATGCCTGTCACCTGGTTTTCATTTTCCCTCTGTCGACTTTTACGACACCAACGGGATAATATGCGGTGTTAGATTCTCTTAAGCAGCCACCACACAGCAAATAATCATGTAATTATAATCTGTAATTAACACATCATAGTGACACAAGTAATGATGTGATGTTCTCCCAGCCGATTTCGACCACGGCGACAACTTCCGAATACTGTCGTGAGCCATCAACTGCGCAGGAGATCTTATTGTGCCACAAGTGTACGCGCAAACACAGAGGCAATCACTCGTCCTAACCTACCCGCGCCCGATGTAACGCTGATGCGATAAGATCGGAGGTGGATGCATTAAATGTCAGAAACACGGGGACATTCACGACACAACCAGACCCGAGAACCAACAATTTGTGTTTTAGCACAAATGTTGGCTCCGGCTGGGAATCGAACCCAGGACCCGCGGCGTAGAAGTCAGGTACTCTGACCACGAGGCCACGCGGTCGTCACAAGTATTAGTTACAGGAATAACACGTGTATCCGAATAACAGTGTAATTCCTGTTATTAAGAATGATGCGGTTACACCATGTAATCAGCATAAATAAGATTTTATTTATATTGTTTAAGAAGAACGAAGCGTGAACGGTGCAAGGAACAATAGTGCAATGACTCATCATGACAGACTGCTGCAATGGCAGACATGTTTAAGCATCGCCAATGGTGGGAACTGGACATTGTTGACGATTAATTGTAATTTTCGTAAACCTTGAACAACAAACAATGCAATGCAATTCCTAAAACGACGTACACTCAATTTTATTAAAAATTGTCATAAAATGTTAGTTTTTACCACTGATTAATTATGATTGGTGGTAGAATTCCTGTGCAGGTATTCATGTAGATAGGTGCCACCGTGGTGTCATTTATTCTGATGTGAAGCATAAGTGTGCAAACATTACTGTGTTGCAGTCTGAAGGGCATAGAGAGCTTGTGTAATCACTGGGCATATGAGACTTGAGAACTGGCGTCTTAGGAAGACGGGCACAGTATGGTGCTCACAGAGCATTTGTTATGGGCGGACGTTGCACTTACTATCAGGTAAACGTTTTGCTCATCTCGTCTCTTTCATCAAAAAAAGTATAATGATGAGAGACGATGGCCATACGCCATACATAAGTTTCTATTTTTTCTTTTGTGTAGGCAAATGACGAGACGAGCAAATCGTATACCTGATAGTAAGTGCAACGTCCGCCCATAACAAATACTCTGCCATCCAGTACTCATGACAGTTGCGCAGTCAACCAGATTTTTTTATTGGAAAGTTCCGTCAGCACCACACTGCATTTGTCACCATCAAACATCAGTTCTTAAGTCTCATAAGCTCTGTAATTACGCTTGACTAAATGCCCTTCAAACACGGTGCTTGACGGACGAAAAACTACTATTGCATACCTACTACTACTAAGCGAATTTTCACTATGCAGGAATCCGTCTAGCTAGGTACCACCCCAGGGCCAGTTATTCTGCCGTGAAGCAGTAGTGTGCAAACATTACTGTGTTTCGGTTTGAAGGGCACTGTGAGCTAGCTTAATCACTAGGCATATGAGACTTAAGAACTTATTTCTCAGGATGATGGGCACAATGTGGTGCCACACAGAAATTTCCCGTGTGACACAGCATTTGTTATGGGCCGACATTGTACTTACCATCAGGTAAACGTTTTGCCCATTTTATCACGTTATGCAAAAAAAAAATCCTACCACCAGTATTATAACCGGAATCATATTTTCCGAATGTTTAAATTGTACAATAATAAAATAGTTTCCAAATATTCGCATCATTGTTATCTATGCTATCTATGCAAAATATAAAACGCAAGGTCCTGTTTCAAAACTTAGTGTTTTTTTTTGTATTCATTTGTAAATACGAAGTGCTCAGACATGTTAATGTATGACCTCGTGTCAAGCGCGACTGGTTTTATCTCAAACAACACGTAGCACTAAGAACATTGGAGAACGTTTTTTTTTGTTTATCTATAACCATAAAAAGGTTGATGCCATAATAAAAATATACTTAAGTTACTTTCTCCAAAATCAATTGAATTCAGAGATTAACTTATTAGGATATTTAACACATATTATGATAGTGTATCTTAAAAAATATAAGTATTAATGTAGGTAAAAAGAAATATGCTATTTTACAATTTGTCTTCAGTCTGCGCTTTGGATGTCTAAAGATAGCTATTTTCGTATAATGGTATCTGGTACTTCTCACAACCGTTTAGAACATAATAAACTCTATAGTTCCTATTATGTTATAATTGGTTATCAAAATATTACAATGACCAAGACTAAAATTTCGGAAGTATGTGGAAGAATGAATGGTAAGGACTTTATTTATTTTAAAGTAAACAAATAAAAACACTAACGAATACCTAAACAACTTCCGAGTATTAAGTAGGGAAGTATTGATTCTGTATCGGTACATTAAATGTCTCTGGAATTAAGTGTTTGATGATGTAATGTGGAACATTATTTGCAAGTCTAAATAAACGCACATATATCAGCTTGAGGATAAGCAAACATATATATTCAAAGTTTATTCTTTTATTGTTAGTACTAGTTCTTAAATTGTTATAATTTGCTTAACAACAGTCTACTTTAACAGAATACCTTGTCAGAGCCTATTATTCAAATCTTTCGTTAACGTCAATTACTGTACATTAGTATTCACAATATGTATGTTTACATATAACATTGTTTTCAGTTTATTCACGTGTATTGATCAATGATTCAACCGTAATTACTTAAACTTAGTTTTAATTACATCATCTAGTTAACCTTATTACCTTTGACTGAGCATTTAATATTAAAAATACAACCTAGTAAATATTACTAATATTGCGAAATGATACATAATAACCGTAAAATTGTACTACACGATATAAGTGGAATCAGTCATTTAATATGATTATGGCAACATGCGGTTAATCTGTGGTAGTTAGTCCTCATAACGTGTACAGTTTCGTACTTACGCCTTGTTTTAAAAAAAATACATGCACTTAAATACTTATAAATCTTATTACTATAGCGATAGAAACAATTGCAACAAAAAGCTTAGATAACATAAAGTATGTAATTGTAGTAAAAATGAAAAACACGCATCTTAAAAGGCAACAATGCAAACTATACTTACGTTTTCATTTTCTCGCGACGAAAATTAGGTACTAACAGAGAAGTTTCATTGTGTCCATTCGGCAAATCAGCAGTATTAAAACGAGCACTCACTGCCTACGTACGCCTCGTAGTCTAAACTCTTAGTACGACAATCGTTAGTCTTCAGTAATAACAGAATAAAGTACTGTCAATAGACTCGCGTTAATTTAAATTTAAAAATAAATTAACTATTTGCGTTCGAGCATCGAAGCGGCGCAAACGCGTGATCAAGGCTAAAGCCCGACGCCAACTCGCGGTCGAAGCGTTTGTATGTACACACAGCCATAACTGCAAACCACGGGGACTATTGTGCCGTTAAGGCCAGACACGCGAACCCTCCTGTCTAAAATTTTTCTATAGCTATATCCCCGTTTCATTTTCCATTGATTTTACGTCGACTGTAATCACGACTGTAGGGAACTGACGAAAATAAGCCGTTTTCCTTATAGGCTGTTTTCGTGATTTTTTTCTTATTAAACTAAATATAGACTGCAATAATCAATTATAAGTATTTACCTAACTAAAAGACTTACAAAAATCCATCAATTATTCAACTTATTTAAATTATAATATATATTATTTCATTTTTCATCATATAACCAACAGCACCATAAATAGTATTAAATGATTTTAGATATTACAAGTAAATCTTAAAATTTTATTCAAATTGAAATTTAATCCAACGTAAACAACGTAGGCAAAAGCAGGCATTGGGCGTGGGCAACTTACGAGGCTGACGTGGGCACTCGTTAGTAGGTTACAATTGTTTATCATTAATAGATATACCGCTATTTGTAACTGGTATTTGTCCATCGTCCCGCAAACGATTCGAAGCATCATTTTATAAATATCTGAACAGACAACGTTACCTAATAAAGTTTTTATAAGCGATCTCATAGTAGCGTACAATATTTTCGGTTCAAGGCTGTCTAGTAATTATAATCACGTTACTACAAAAACTTTTGTAATAATAATCATTGTGCCGATCGAAATGTTGTTTTGACAATTTAATTGTAAGTGTACGGACTTTTTAAAGGCGTAAAGAAAAAAAAATGAATTAGAATAAATAAGCATGCGTTTTAATGACTACTAAAACACACTAGGAAACAATTGTAACGGCTACTAATGTAAATTTATAGACAAGTAATATAGCATATATTACAGGTTTTATTTGTACGAAAGTAACGTTATGACAGATTTACCTTGCCTTATACAATTCACCTTTCTTGTGTTACAAATTTGTATGAATATTATTTACTCCTGAGAGACTGTTCCTTGTGAACCAAGTTACAGGGATGAAGAGACGTATGTAATTAATACGAATTTATTTATTTTACGCCTTCGGTTTGCGGTAAGCGAACGTCAGACCACAAACAATACATCCGGAACTTGTCTTTGTTCCTAAGACGAAAGACCAATACGAATAAGCAAAAAAAAAAGTTTCTTATCCGCCTTTCTGTACGAAATTAAAAACAATACAAGCTATCACATAAAGCGAAGAAAACTCTGGAAGTAACTATATCTCCGTTATGTAGCCATATCTAAACAGATTCTTAATACATTATTCCGAAAGTCTACCCGAACAACGACACGGTATAACTTGTTGTCACAATATTTCGTCCACGAAATTCGCTAACTGAAAGCCGCGGAGCGAGTTCTTGACTTAGTTAAAATAACCTTGTTTAATTATAATTGAATCAAAGCGTCCTTGCCACAGAAACCTTTTTGACAAATTTGTCTCCTCCTATCCGATCGATTTTCAATTCGACCACCAACTTAAAATAGCATTTATGAATTAACAAATTTTGTTTGCAAACGAAATTGTAAAACATTCTTTCTTAAAAATTCTATATCTTCTTGTGGAAAAGATCCCGAGTGCCTCACAACATATAAAACTGTAAAAGCTACAAGTCAATCATCGAAATTACATTATTAGTGACTTACTAAAAATACTCACTTATAAATTTTTAAATTAATTTGTAATTAAAAAGAAACCATTTGACATTAGCCACTCTTTGACCGTATTCCGAATATATTTTAAATTCTGTTATAAGCATTTATATTCGCTATCGCTAAATCTCTATTATATTATTCGAAATCAGACTCATTCAGTAGTTATTAAACTGCAGTGAAATGTTATAAACCATTGAATAGTTTTTCATTACACGTCCATCATCATTTGAGATATGTAATTATATAAACTACTTAGATATTATTCACTCCTCTAAGAGTCTAACGGTTCATTCTTTTGTACGCGAGTTAGGCGTTGTTGAGTCATCCTGCAGTATACAGCAATATCTTGATACTGTCTGCAACACATAAAAGTGTCAGTTCGACAGAGAAAGGACCATGCTCTCACAACAACAAACGTAATATTGCAGCAATACGCTGCTATGTGAGCCAATTGTCGACCACGGCGATAACTTCCGGATACTGTTGAAAGCTTTCAACTCCGGGGAAGATATTATAGTGCCACAAGAGTACTCACAAAAACAGAGGCTGAATCGTCCTATCCTACTAAGATTGGAGGTGGGCTATGATGCAGTGTAGTGACACGGGTCAAAAGACAACCAGACTCAAGACCAATAACATTCTGTTATAAAACCCAGAACCCGCCGTGTGGTGGCGGCTTAAAAGAATCTTCCACCCCATCTTATCCTGTGGGTGTCTTTAAAGTCTTGCATCTTGCTGAGACATCTAAATAAATAAACTGCTGTTACCAACCAGCCTGCCGAGTGTGGCAACTATGGTAAAATTGAGAGCTACAAACTTTTGTGGCAATCTTTTGGGGAGGCCTATGTTCAGCAGTGGACTAGTTGTGGGCTGAAATGATGATAATGATGATGATCACATGGCCCGCAACGTGGTAGTCAGATACTCTGAGAACTTTGTTTCGTATAGTGAGTGTTAGGGAACCGGAATTCCATCATAGTCACCAGGAGCGATGTATACATACTCTTTCCCATTTGGGTAGGCATAGACCACATCAGTAGCTCACTTTTCGCCCTTTCGTTAAACGAGACGTGACAGATGGTGAACCACGCCGCCATTTTAGTAACAGTTAAATTTCTTTCTCCTCATTGCATTCCCACGAGTAGCTAGGGAAGATGTTGTCCACCGAAATGGAGCCCCACATGTTGGGCAAGGTGTAGGTATTCTGGGGTCACCCGATCCCAGAGCAAAAGGTTTAGGTATTCTGTGGTCGCCCGGTCCCAGAGCAAATCGGAGGAGACAGAGCGATGATGCACCTTTATCTTGATTCTTCGTAGGCGATAGATGTATGTAGATACTCGTAGTATGGGCAGTGACCACCAACATTGTTTTCTAATTAATTATAAGTTCGAAATCGAATATTATTAACGTCGTTACTAAGTCATGGTAAACAGGAGAAGTTTTTATATGGATCTATTTCGGCATTTGTCTAAAAGTTGTCTCCAATGTTATCATTCAATCGCCTTATAGAGATTCTAATGGGTGCTCCAGTTCTTCAAGGATATGGCCCGCCTACCGTTTCAGTCACTGCTGATTTCAAGGCTGTTTTCTTTGTACTTTTACTGTTGCCATTAATTTCTGTTAGTTATAAGGATCTTTTTTAATTTAGTCCGTCCAAAATACCATACAACCGCTAGGTTTATATGCTTTAGCTTTTTTTTAAGAATATTACCCATGCTACTGATGTTACTAATATTCCTGTTAACCACTCTATTGCTTATGCTAAGAGATGGTTCAGTACAATAGTCGAAGGTTGGTCTCGATCTGCGATGTTATGTTTCGCAGTCCATACCGTAAACAATTAGGCTATCGACACCGGCATTCTTAGCATGCTCAAAAACGTCTCTAAACACACTACTGAGCACAGGCCTTCTCTCAATATTGAGAGGATATTGAAACTGGGTAGAGTTCGCCAAGCTCATGGAGGGCCATACGTGGTGGAGGATAAATTTAGTTGGCGGTTCCCGGTTGCGATGTTAGTTTGCTTGTGCACGCTGCGGTGGGAGAGCAGGCGGTGCTCTTCAAAAACTACATGACATGCACTATTTTATATCTTGCAAGCGGATCTTAGCAAATTAACTTTCCTTCATTATAATGGATGTCCGCAAAGTAAGGCATGATTCTTATAACTAAATATTTATAATTTCTATATATAACAAGCACGTCATAAATCTGCACTTATACTGCAATTAAAATTTTTAGTGGTGCTAGATCGTACTCAGGTTGCCCTCTTACTATGAACATTAAAGCGAACACCTTTCCTCTGAGCTTCTGCTGTTCTCAAATTAAATACTATAAGTAAATCCCGACACAGGTTGCTAGTTTATAAATATAGGTAGAGCGATGGCTGCTGACGACGGAATTAGGGGTAAATATTGTGAGGGTGAGGGGTGCATCGAATCGAAACATGGCGGGGAGCCCCGATGCACTGAGACTTTATCGAGATGTACAAATTTTATTAAACTCAAAAATAGAGTAGTCATAAGTTCTGTTATTTGCATGCCTTCTCAATTTGCAAAGGGCAGATATGTTTTATCAAAGGTGAGTATCGAACCTATAACAAACAAAGTATTAGTTCATCTAAACTTTAGACCTCCTATAGTGCCTATATCTTATATGTTTTAAGTATTTCCTATCGTGTGTGTATTACTTTACAAATTTCACTTCAGAAAACTTCACGGTTTTTAGACCAGCATTTTTTCATACTATTTTAATGCACATGCAATTTATTAAAAATTGTATTAAAAAATAATGCCTCCTCCATGTTTTGTTACTCCTGCTCCACGTTGCTAGCACTGCACTTCCGTTGCTGCGAGCTTCAAAGATATTGATCGGCGGCACAGAGGCCGCAAATTTTGTTAAAGATCAGGTGATGGCATAAATATAAGATTAATTATAATCTCCTCTCTTACTAAACTTTAGATACAAAATAAGAAAATGAAAAAAAAAATATTTTGTACAATATTATTCCGTACACTATTAACACATCATTTTTATGTCTATGAATTTATTTAGAGTTTACGATAGTTAAATATTTGATGTCTTCCTGGCTAATTTTCAACCACGGTAACAACTTTCGAATCTTATCGGAGGATATATATTATATACTCGTACATATATGTGCAAAACAGAGACACTTATTCGTCCATAAACTACGCGCGGCTGATGTAGTACTCATGCAATGAGACCACAGGTATGGTATGATACAGTGTCAGGGACAAGGGAACAATCACAATATAACGAGACCCTTAAACAATATATTTATACATATATATTTAACACAATAGGTGTCCTATCATCATCGTCAACATGTGTACAGAATTCAATTGTGTTTAAATAAAACATTTCTTTCTTGTGTGTCCGAAACTTATCATCGAAGTTACTAATATAACTTATAATCACACATTCCTTTCCTTCCTCTTGGTAAACTTCTTTACCGACTCCTTTATTTTAACTACCACAACCTGTGAACTACGCAAGTTTCATTACAGTGCCGCTAGTGCAAACAAGTACTAACTAGTTGTCATCGTCTTTTATGCAACGCATTGCCCCTGCGAGAAAATCGGATGGAAGAATCTAATGCAGTATCAGAGACACAGGGACACTCATAAACCTGAAAAAAAAACTGTTATAATTTTGGCTTTGACAGAGATCGGAATACAGAATCCACTACTGTATAAACAGGTAAACCCTTTGAGTGAATGACAGAAACGAAGGGAAAAGTTAATTTGCTGAGATTTACGCGCAAAATTAGTAATGGTGGTATTACCTAGTTTTTGGAGGTTATCTAGTGATCTTTAAAAAGTAGGTTACGCTCCATTTTTTATTTTGCATATTAATGCTACCAATAAGCTTTGTTTCCCTTCTTAACTATTATGGATTTTTGCAAAGTAACGCCTGATTCTATTAAGTATATTAAATTCAATGAGCTTAATGGATGTCAGTTCAACCCGTATCTTTAGGTAACTAGAAATACGGGCTTTAAATGCACCCTTGCTGGCAAACAGACTTCTCTCATTCTGAGAGGTTTTAGAACCGGGCAGAGTTTAACAGCTGTTCGTCCGCTATGGACTGGTAGGAACATCTATTGGAGCGCCTTGGAGGTAAGACCGACACGTGTGCCGTGAGGGAAATGTACCACTGAATTTATAACATTAAATTTATTAATAACTATAGCTGTTATTAATAAATTTAATGTTTTATTTCCTCAAAATTATTGAGGAAATAAAACGGCTATAATTATAAGCTATTTTTTAATTTACATTTCAGCACCAAATAAGTAACTAATTGAAAACCAAGCATTTTGCATGATTACCAAGCTGACGTTACGAGCTCAATAGATGTCACTGTTTCCAATTCATTAATAACCGAATACAAAAACCGTGCCTTTTTTGTCATTCGTTAAAAAAATGATTTTGTGTTGTAATTTGACAACACGTTTAGTGGAATTTGTTGAACGACGTAAAACGCGATTCTTTTTTTATTTAACTCCATATTTATACATTCATCATCATCATTTTAAGCCAATCACTAGTCTACTGGTGAACATAGGCCTCCCTTATATATTGCCACAAAAAATGTGTATGTAATGTGTGTATGGGTCGATTTTGCCATAGTTGCAACGCTTGGCAGGCGGGTTGGCAACCGCAGTTTATTTATTCAGATGTTCCAGGAAGATGCAGCTACCTATCTTCTGGTTTTATTTTTCCCTCTGTCGACTTTACGACACTCACGGGATGAAATGGGGTGGTAGATTGTCTCATCGTTTTTCTTTTTAATTAGAAATTCTATCAATAACCATCAATTTCAATGTTTCACATCTGCTGGGGACTTATTTCTGTGACTTACGAGGCGCAATAGTCAATAATCACACCGCGTACGCACGATTCACCCGTGTTCTAGGGCGGTTCTCACCGCCCAGAGTTACCGACAAACAAGTCGACAGTCCGAATGGAGGCCCGCAGCCTCCCTCGGACGGTCATAAGACGACTTAAAACATTTAAGATATTCGAATTCGCGAAAGTACGCAGCAAACGCGACATGGTCCGAAATTCGAGGTTTTTGTAGGAGTTTATTTATTTATTTATGTTTGGGTCAAACCAAACCTGGCACGCGGGCCCCTGGCCCGCGAGCACAGTATCCGATGAAGCTGTAAAAGCCAAAAAGGCTAACAGCAATTACATCAACGAAACAATATATATCATCGCTGAGCACGTGGTACAGAACGGTCATACATCATCTTTTGAACACTATGGGCAACTAAATGATATTTGCTAAGCTGGGATGTGCTCCCGAACAGAAGTTATTAAAACGTTTCACTGTGAACAACTATCGATTTTATGATACTAATTCATAATTATGGTTGTGCATATTTAAAGCACTTTTCATCATCAGCCTGTTAGTACAGTACTGAACATGAGCCTCTCCCACAAAATGAAGGTTTGCTGTAATCGTCATACTTGGCAAGGGGATCGGCGATTACAATGATGTTCTCCTAGCCGATTTTTGACGAAGGTGAACACTTTCGAACACTGTCGGAAGCATAGGAGATATTAAAGTGTAAGCACAAACACACAGGCACGAACTCATCCCAACTTTCCCGTGCCCGATGTAACGCTTATGCGATAAGATCGGAGGTAGGCTAGGATGCAGTATCAGAAACACGGTGACAATCACAATCAGACCCGAAAACCACCATTTTGTGTTATTGCACAAATGTTGACTTTGGCTGGGTTTCGAGCCCACAACCTGTAGCGTACAAGTTAGGCTCTCTAACCATTAGGAAACACGGTAGTAAAAGCAGACGTGCGGTTACAACATCAGACATTCCGCACTTCTGACGCAGCTGCCCGTCTTCGGAATATGTATTTTCGGTCTAGTGTTTTTTAAGATGGTTGATCTCCCAAAACACATTCAGTCGAAAAAAAGTAAAGTAACAGCCTTAAAATGTCACTCTGCTGGGCACAGGCCTCCTCTCATTTTCGAGAGGGAACATTTTTCATGGAGCTGAAAAGGATTCGCCACGCTTCTCCAATGCGGGTTTGCGGACTTCACATATCTTCGAAATTTATTTATTTTTATTTCTCAGACATGCAGGTTTTCTCACGATGTTTTCCTTCACCGCTGAGCACGTGGTAAACCAGCACTTAAAATTGCAATTAACAAGTTAAATGGTGCCGGCACCTGAAATCGAACCCAGGTCACTCGCGTACTACGAAATTTTAAGCGAGCGCCTAGCCCCTGCTTCCACTGCAGTCAGTCGGAAGTCATAAAGTTTTCCATATGTATTTCCCTAAGTTGAGTCTTTCGACACCCACGGGACAAGATGGGTTTGCTTTAATGTGGGTGACTTTTAGGTTTAAAAATAACAGCAATAGCTTTATTTAATTCTGTATGTATATGTACGTTCCGACAGGCTGATAGAGAAGACACGTCTTTTCATTTATTTGTATTTGTTTATACTTTGCATGTAAATTTGAATCCATTACAGAAACAGATAAATGTATACACGTAACCTAAATACGTGACGTGAATGTAATTATTCTTGGCATAATTAAATCGGTTGGCGCAAAATAGAGCACGAAGCTCTTGACTTCAAAAACTTATTGTTCACAGATAATGGAACCCACCAATGTATAAAGTATCTAACAGCCTGTAAATGTCCCGATGCCAAGCACAGTCCTCTAATTTTTGTGAGGGCGTTAATGTATATAAACATTCAATCAAAAATTGAAAACGATGCCCCATACTAGGGTTTCTCCAATATCGTGAATGCGTTTTGAAGGCATGAATATCAAATGCCCAACACAACTGGATCCAACAAACAACGATTTGTGCTTTTTTTTAATTTTATTCCGACTGAAATACCCAGACTCGCGTAGTAGAAGTATTTAATAAATCTTGCGGTGTCTTCCAATGGATTCCGTAAAAATCGACGAACAAATCTTCATGACCCATTTACCTTGTTCGATATTTACAACATCTAGACCAGTAATGGAGAATATCTAAAAGATGAGAGAGGAGTGATGCGATAATAAAGCAAATGCTTGTAACGTGGAAATATCGATTCTTCCAAAAAGGATATTTTCTGTATAGGACAAACGGCCCACCTGTTGGGAAATGATCACCGTCGGTCATGAACATCCGCAATACTAGAGGTTTGCGCGTGCGTTGCCGGCCTTTCAGAAAAGGAGTAGGCTCTTTTCTTGGAGGTTCCTAATCCTTATAAACAGGATGGTGATGATCATCATCATCATCGTTTCAGCCTATCAATAGTCCTCTCCCCCACAGACTGTCACAAAAAATTGTAGCTCTCATTTTGGGGGGATTTTGTCATAGTTGCCAAGCTTGGCAGGCGGGTTGACAACAGCAGTTTATTTATTCAGACGTTCCAGGAAGATGATGCTGCCCATCTCCCGGTTTTCACTTTCCCATCTGTCGACTTTTATGATACACACGGAATGAGATGGGGTGATACATTCTCTACAGCCGCCACCACATATATCTCTCTCTGCTAAATCGTGTTTCCTGGAACTAGAATCCTATTCGAACCCAATATCTCTACAATACTATACTACTACTTATTTTATTGCGTACCTATCAGTGTCACTGACACTGCATCTAATCCTAGGTCTTACCTTATCGTATCAACGTTACATAGAAAATGGGAATATGAAAACAAGTGCATTTTTGTTGGCGCTGATACTAACGGCACTATAATATCGCACTGCTATTTGTAAGGTAAGAACTGATGTCTCAGGGTGACGGGCGCAGTGTGGTGCCACACAGATGTTCCAGGTGACGCAGCATTTGTTATGGGCTAACGTTGCACTTATCATCAGGTGAACGTTTTGCTCATCTCGTCACTGTTTCGAATAAAAAAGTTACTTTTTCCAGAGTCAGTAAAAATTATCTCTTGATGATGGCTGCTTCTTTAAATGTATTAAAAACTGTTTTAGTGAGGCATAGGTAAAAAAAAAAGTAAAAAAGTTTCAGCCTATAAATGTTCCACTGCTGAGCACAGGCCTCCTCTCATTACTGAGAGGGTTTTGGAGCTAGGAAGAATTCGCCACGCTGCTCCAATGTGGGTTGGCGCACTGCATGTCTTTGAAATATATATTTTTTTATTTCTCAGACATGCAGGTTTCCTCACGATGCTTTCCTTCACCGCCGAGCACGTGGTAAATCAGCACTTAAAATTGCAATTAACAATTTTAGTGGTGCCGGCACCGGGAATGGAACCCAGGTCACTCGCGTACTATGAAATTTAAAGCGAGCGCCTAGCCCCTGACTTACCACGACTCTAGGCATAGGTAACACAAAATTTTTTTTTACAGCAGTTTTGTAACAACAGTGCGATATTTTACCGAGCAGTTACTATTTTATGGTTGTTGTCGGAAAATGTTACAGCTGTCAAAACTAGCAAGTATCATCGTCATCATTTGATAGGCTTGAAAGAAAATGTCGAAAGCGTTCTTACCAACTATTTCATCCTATCCACGTTTACAGATTTTTCCTTTAGGGTTCATACCCTTTTCATTCTTTACTTCTGGGGTTGGAATACAAGAGGGCGCGATAACAAATGACAACCCCAAATATCAACCTCACTTTTTCGCTGTTCTTTTAGTTGGGTGTTTTACAACTGCGCTTAAATGAAAAGAGGAAAAAAATGTCTGCAACACAATAGTACCCAGTTATTATTAACTACAGCATTTCTTTCTTTCCGATGATAATATTTGTCTTTTTGCTGCGGATTCTGAGTTCGAATCACAGTCAGAGTCAACATTTGTGCTGTTGGTTTTCGGGTCTGGTTGTATTGTGCGTGTGAAATTGCGTGTTAATAAAGCCATTCGCAATACTGGAGAAATGTTATATTTTTTTAAAACTAAAGAAAGTTCCACCAACCCGCAATGGAACTGCAACGCTAACTCTTCTCGGCTCCAAAGACCTACCAAAAAATTATAAAAGGCCCGTGTTCAGCCGAGAAGGATCCGCCACGATCCTGCAATGTGCGTTAACGGCTTTCACATGTCCTCGAAATATATTTAATTCTTCAGACAAGAAAGTTTCCTCAAAATGTTTCGTTCACCACTGAGGACGGCAGCATCATACTCAGATTATTCGCGTACTGTGAAATTTAAGGCGTGCGCCGTTACTTTACTCTACTTTTATTCTACATTTTGCAACAAACAGTCGCACTTTAATTAGAGTTACTACTTTTAAATATGAAGTAACCATATTTTTTTAAATTAAAAGTGATCATTAAGATGACTAAAGACTACACACACATAAGCAACAATATAGCGACATTTCCCACTACAGTAATAAACTCATTAGAAATCTTGATAGAGTGCACGATTCTTTCCAGATGTATTAACCAGGTCAGTACAAGTGGTGGAAACCCATAACATATGTCTAAAAAGGGTTACATTTGAACATCTCTGCGTATCGATCACTGCGTTCAATTGCGAAAGTCCGCTGCTGCTAAATATGGGCAGAAGCTAAATGCCGGTTGGCGGGAAGAGTTCGTATATGGCGAAGCCGCACAAATTAACATCGCATATCAGATATTTCCAATTGAAGACAACTTAATAAATACGTTTATTGCCAATTAAATCTGGCAGGAGCTTTAATAGTTATTGTTTCAAAATTATAGACGAAAAATAGTTATGTAACTTATTTAGTATGTGTATATAGTAATGTTATTATTTAGTTTTAAAATTGTAACAGGTTTGAATCTATCCAGAAGCGGATTTAAGTTCGACGTAGCCCTAGGGCTCAATGCAATAATTTTAATATAATAATTGCATATATTGATTAATAGTGCTAACAAAATAATTTTACACTTGAAATAACACTTTTAAAACATAACAATGACCGAAGCCAATCAATATTGATCTCTGTGCCCCTTTAAATAGCCTAGGCCCGGGTCTCGCGAGTCTTAGTGTAAATCCATCACCGAATCTGTCATAGAGGCCTTAGGAATCATTGTGCCTTTTAGCTCAATCTTTACTTCTTCTATTATATTTTTCCCTGTATTCGGAGTTATGAATTTATATTTACTTAAACTGCCGAACCGTGTGGGGCGGCTTAAGAGAATCTACCACCCCGTGGTGTCTTAAAAGTCGGCAGAGGGAACATTAAAACCAGGAGATTGGCAGCAGCATCTTCCTGGAACATCAGATTAAATAAACTGCGGTTGCCTACCCGCCTGCCAAGCGTGGCAACTATGGCAAATTCCCCCAAAATGAAATCTGTGGGAGAGGCCTTTGTTCAGCAGTGGACTAGTGATGGGCTGAAATTATGAAAACTAACTAATGATGAAAACTGCAGAGACTTCAGAACCTCATTCTAGTTCCGGAAAATTGCACAGAGTAGCATAATTGTTTTTATCATATTACATATTGATATGCTACTATTGCATAAGTATTGTGTACATAAACTGACTTTGCATTTCTTTACAAGTCCCTTCACATATGTAAATAAAAGGGCTCCCGAAGATCGCAGCTGACTATTCGCTTTTAATTAAAAAAAATCTTAGAAACTAAAATAGTTAATCGCAATTAAAACTGCTGATTTCCCATGTATGTGAGGCAACTCGCAAATCTAAGATATAAAAAAATAATTAGAGTAACAAACTGTTACGCCGCGGGTCCAAGGTTTCCAGCTGGAGCTAATATTTACGCATAAATATAACTTGTTTGTTTTTGTTTGTATTGTGCTCCGTGAGTTCCGTGGGGCGCGTGTAGGTTAGGACCTCTGTGCATGCGCGTACACGACAATATCTCCTGCGCAATCAATAGCTTCCGACAGTATCCGGAAATCGCCGTTGTCAAAAATCGGATCGGATATCATCACACTGTAATTGATAAGTGAACGATAATATAAGTGCGTATCATACATACGAGTTAAAAAAGTGAATTAAGGATTAAAAAAAATAAGAATAGGAATGAATAATTTTAATTATTCCGTTTTTAATTGTTTTGGTCGTATTAAAGTTCTGCGATAGGCAGATAATAAAATTTGAACAAACATTCTTTCCGTCCGTTGAAAACAAGCAGTAAACTTTACACGACGCAATTCGACTTTGAAATCAACGATGAATGGATCCAACCGTGACTGATATTGGTCTGAGAGAGGATTATGCAGACAGCAACAAGCAAACAGTTTGTGTTGTCGTCAATTGTGAAGGCCCGCATGGCGAAGCGGAGATAAATACTGGCTTGTCTATAGTGTAGGCGACGTATTCATATGATCACGCTCCGCCTTAATACCGTCGACGCCGACGTGCCTATATTTGCTGTAGGGTTGTCAGAAACACAGAAAACAAAACCAAAAAAAAAGAGTGACGTTTGTAGTTTTTAATACTTTTGGATTAGGTATTGGATTATAAACTGCTTTAGAAGTGCTTATTTGATTGATGGTGTCAGGAGAGACTGGGTCCGAAACTCAGCCTTAATCAATATTTGAAATATAGTACAAAACTCGTCCTTTTTTAAAACTTTGGAATTTTATGTACATATAAACATCATCATAATCATTTCAGTGTCACACTGTGCCCATTACGGTGAGTAGGGTTGCCAGGCGTTCGATAATGTTTATGGCGTTTTGTGGCAATCTATGGAGAGGCTTATTCAGCAGCAGGCGATAAGCTAAAACGATGTTGATGAATACTTACCATTGTAAAACAAAAACACAAAATCCCTTAGAAGGTTTAGCGTTCGGTCTTTTAGCCCAATTTTAGGCAAAAATCCGGCTCAACTGGATTATCTGTTCGATTTTCAGTTTTATGACCTGGCAACCCTACCACTGAGACATTAGCTCTTAAGTCGCATATGACCAGTAATTACACTAGCTCTCAGTGCCATGGAGACCGAAACGCAGTACTAACTAGTGCTGTGGATGTACCTACCCAGACAAATTCATGCATAGGAATACTATCACCAGTAAAGTATTCATTACTACCTGTGTCCCACGGTTCACCTGCGTAAAATAACCCAATGACTGAGCTGTTCGGGTATTATACCTCGCTGATCTGAACCTTCCTCAATAGACGGGTTATCTAAAGCAAAAATATTTTGTTTAAATAGGATTCATTGAGATGAGACGTTCAAAAAATGCAAACTCTCCAGCTTTCTTATAGTAGTAACAAGTAAGATTTCTCTTTCTTGCATGTGTTATGTTAACAACTAAATCTGTCTAAGGATGTCTGTGTACCAACCCTAACTTATCGACATTCAATACAAACTTAAATAAGGCCAATAAAACTAGACTGCATTCTCAATATCAATGGCCGTGTATATTGTATTCAGAGCAACGCGTTCTCTATTTTTATCAAAAATAGTTGTTATTCCTCATTAGTGTATGAGGAACTATGTATCTACATTTTAAAAGTATCTTATTTTTTTCACTGCTTCAAAAGTCAAAAAATTGCTACGGCCGGTCCTGAAGCTAGAATTTGGAAAGGTCAGATAAAAGAATAGAATAGAATAGAATAAATTTTTATTCAATATAGACTATTTACATAGTACTTATTGAGTCATTTTTTTTTAAGCTACACTGGTTCGCAAAAATGCCTCTGTCCTGGGAAGAACCAGTAAGAAACCCAGCGGGCTTTTTTTTTTTAGTCATTTTTAAAATAATGTACAATAACTGTATTACAATAGCTGTATTATAAAGATGTAGAAATGGCTTGGCGGCGATCACCTCATTCCCAGGGGTTATCATCATCTATGTATTCTTTAATATTATAATAACCCTTTTTATGAAGTCTTTGTTTAATATAAAATTTAAACTTTTTGATTGAAAGACTTTTAGCACTTTCTGGGATTTTGTTGTAAAAACGTATACATTGCCCCATAAAAGAGTTAAAAAAGATGATGACGTCAGTAGATGAAATAACTAAGTCAATGCATACATGTTATATGAATGGCAACAAAATTTTAATTATTTCCATATTTAAGATACATTTTTCATACATGTCTATTCCTAGTTTTGTAATTTTGTTTACATTTTTTTTACAATGAATGAAACTTTAGCTTTATTGCAGCATTTTAATGAACGGTGATGTATACAAGACAGAATAAGTAATCTTATTTCTAGTAACGATTTTTTTGAGATGAAATACGCTTTTCTGAAGTTCTTCGACTATCCTTGAACGTTCTGTTACATATTTACGGTGTCCATCAAGGGTTAGTTCTAAAGAAATATCGTCTAAAACCCATCTTGAATATGATTTTGGTAAAATACGGATCCATCGTATTATAAAAGTGTAGAACTAGATTGACAGTGATCCTTTATTCCCAGGGTTTACCATCATCCATATATTCTTTAATGTTATAATAACCCTTTTGATAAAGTCTCAGATTAATAAAAAAATCGAACTTTTTCATTGAATAACTTTGTGCACTGGGTAAGAGCACAGTGCACAGAGTAACTGGCATAATTCATTTGTGCTTCTTGGTATTTACATTACGAACATCACTTTTTTAGTAAAATGTTTTATGTTCTTATGTACTCGTACATACAAAACGTTTTCATATACATATTAGGTTAGGGAAAAAGTGTTTTTTTAAAGTTTATTTACATTTAATTACAGTATATATGTGCTATTTTGTTCGATGACTTTTTGCCATCTTGACATGATCCTGTTGCTGTAGACATTTTGGGATTTCTTAGCAAATAACCTAAAGAATTCTGAAGAGACCGAAACAGGGTGAAATCTGAAGGTTCAAGGTGAGGGCTATATGGCGGATGCATTAACACCTCCCAGCCAAACTCTCTTTATTTTTGCTGAGTGGCTAAAGATGTGTTTGGTCTAGCGTTGTCATGATGAAAGACCACATACTTTCTATTGATCAATTCCGGCCGCTTTCTTCCAACTTCTTTCTCTATTCTTATTAATTGTTGGCAGTAGACATCTAATTCGATGGTTCTGCCTGGCGGTAAAAGGTCATAAAGGACAACGCCTTTCCAATCCCACAGGACAAACAGCATCACCTTATTGCGTTATCCCGGGTTTTGGCACAGTCTGTGAAGCCTGTCCGACAGTTGAACACGACCTATTTCACACGTTCTTGTCGCACGTGATCCACTTATCATCACTAGTTATCAATCTGTTCAAAAATGGTTCGGTTTCATTACATCTCAATAAAGAATCGCAAATGAGTACACGGTTCATTAGGTTTCTTTCAGTGAGCTCGTGTGGCTTTTTTGTGTACCCAGCTTTTTTCACATGGGTCAAAACTGTTCTGTGGTCAATTTCCAGTTCTTTAGCTATGTGGTAACACCTTATATACCGATCTTGCTCCACTTTTTTAGAAGTGGCGTCCATTTCATACGTAACAGGGCGACTAGAGTGGGCATCTTTGACATCAAAATTCCCGAATTGAAAACGCTTAAACCATCTTTGTGCTACTTACTGACACTGCATTAAGTCCACAAACCTCAAAAATTTTTTTGAATTTCTTCATTAGATTTAATCATTTTGACAGAAAGAAAAACAAATGAAAAATAGCTGGAAACAACATTTAACTACTTAGTTTCTTTTTTTAAAATGTCATCAAAATCAGCCAGATTCAAATAGTACAGCCAACGAGATTTTATTACAAGTTTATACATACTTTATGCGATAAGACTTTTTTCCCCGACTTATTATTAGGAAGTCAAGTTTAAAATATCAATTGTTTCAAATTTATCTGTAAGAGACAGCTGTTGTTATTGTCTAGTTGCTGCCAGTCGTTTTACGCAAGTCATCACTCTATCTAGTCAAGGTCCGTCCCACCATTTGTTTTGTTTAAATGCGTTCACCACTCAAGAACGCGCCTAATGCCTATTCTCCGGTGTATTTTCTTAATGCGATTTTTATCCACCAAAGTAAGTTTTAGCTTGTGGAGTGTGAATGAGCGAGCCGGTAAGAGTCGACGTAGGCGAACGTATCACGATCAAATGTACTTGGTCGAGGACTTACATGTTTGGGCTATCACGCTTCCAAATAATGTTACGGTCGTAAAATAATGCAATATTCGTATTATATTCAGTATCTGATATTTCTGTTAGGCGGGTTATAATATCGTATAATTTGACAAACGGTAAATAAAAACAAACCAATCATAATTCCAAGGAGTTTATTTGCTTTTTAACATTCAAGAAGGTAATCTTAAAACTATACACAATCTCGCCTGAACAAATAAATAGTATACAATCAAAAACATTAATCTAGTATCACTATTAATTCAAACTGAGATGATCAAAATATTTAATACTATTATTCTATATAGGTACTTAAAATACAAAGCATTCAACAAATATTTGGCATGTTCTCGAATAAAGGAGACTATAGGAGGGATTGTATAAAATAAACCGGAAAATTATATCAGTAAAAATAACGAACGGAGGATAAAATACTTTTGTGTATTATTATTTTAATGCTATGAATAATATTTTCCATAAACGTGTACCATCCAGTTAACGCAGTTTTTTTAAATAATAACTGTATATGTGTCATCACTATCATTGATATAGTAATATATACTAGTGGTCGCCTAATGGTCCAAAATGTTTGAGAGTTATATTGAGGTTTGGCTAATTATTTGTTGGCAACATTTAAAAATTCTATGGAGACAATCTCTACTCTGTGCGACTGTTTGACCACAGACTATTGTGTTTTATATTGACAGTATAAATTATGGTAAACAATGAATGTTTTATTTTGTTAAATTTAATGTACTCGTAACATATATTATAATATAAATTTTAGATTCCTCGCTTCTTCCCCATACAAACTTAACTACGCCAAATCTCATACTCCTTTGTGCGCGCAGTATGCTTAAAAAGGGACTTTTGCGTCAAGTGACAATGAATGACTGCTGCAAGTAATTTCAATGAAAAATATATAAAACAGATCAAAGTATTGCTAAATGACATAAATAACTTGAGCTTTTATTAATAATATTAATCATTTGAACAACGTCCATTCCATTCATACTCATTTATATAAATAATAGTTACCTTAAATTACATTTCACGAGTAATCTGCTTTAATTTAGACTTATGTTTCAAAAATTGAGTATTAAATGTAATTTTACGTCACTTCATATGCATTTATAATAAGTTATAATAAAATATGTAAATGACTACAACTATATGTATAATATAAAATGTATCAAACCATTTCGTTTTCCGAAACCTTTTTCAGAATTAGAGGTAGAATAAAAACCATAAATACCCTAAGATCTATGTCTAAGCTATTGAACGTTTGACAAAAACAACAAATGTATATACAAAAATCCAGTTATATAATTTTAGGTAAAAATTCAGCTTTCACTTGCAATTGTGTTTTTTAAATTAATATCGTTGAATGCAGATGTTTATATTTTTTAATTAAATTGAGAAGTATGGAGGATTTAAATAGCATTATTATAAATAGCAAAGACAGATTTATTTAGCAATAAGCTATTTTTTAAAACTATTATAAAAACCTACATTAATATAATATGTCCTGAGAATATAGCAAATGTGCTACAGTCATACTATTAACGAAATTATAACAAATTTGGTATTTTCTGCAACATAATTAGTGTTCTAGAATAATGTTCTCAATGAATGTTCTCGAATTGAACACCTAAAAAACTCAAAATCAAATGATTTTGAGTATTACCACACAAGGTTTGCAAATGATTGTCTTAAATTAGTAAAAATGGCACAAACAGAAATCAAATGTTTCTTATTCAAAGGAAAGTTCATTATAAATAGGTCTTGCTTCAGCTATTAAATAAATACAATATGAAATTGGCGGTTATGTTAGTATTTAAATAACTATATATTAAGCCAAAATTACAGGAGACACAATTATATAAAATCGAATATATTGGACGAAACAGTCTAGAGACAAACGCAGCTTGTAAATAACTTACGATTTACAGTAAAATTGGAGTCACGAATAAAAAAAAATGTCTCTTGGACTCTATTACTTTAAGCTCCAAAACACTAATATTTATATAAAACTTTGGTGTTACTTTTTATCTAACTACAAGTTCCCGCTGCACAAATACGCTACTGTTTTAAAATATTTATCCAAAATACCGACACTACATTTTTATCGCAAATATATCGCTACAAAAATTTCTAAAATCTGATCAGACTATGTTACATTCGACATTATATAATAAAAAGTATATTATTATCGTATTATAAAATTCCTTGTGTATTTTGTTTACAAAATTATCAAAAAATTTTGTTTATAACGATTTTATTGTTCCCGCTGGGTCTGGTCAGATGCTGAAAGACCTCATGCCGTAAGAATAATTTTGCCGCAGTTAAAGACGTTCCGATGATATACAGTCCGTTCCAATGCGATATCATATCATTGTCATTTTTGCCGATAGAATAATAATGATCTATGCCACACTGAAAATACAAAGTCTGAAAAGAAAACACGATCTAGACTTTTTGTGCGCGAGTCGTTGGCTAATGCTTTGGGTAACAATAAGGGGTAGACAGCGACCACTGCGTAGCTAACTTTTCGTCTCCGCGGGTAATGAGCCACGCCAGTCAAAAAATTATTACTCCCCATTGCGTTCCCAATAGCAATATAGTGACAACATTGCATATTATGGTATTATTCCGCACGAATAAAGGCTGTCCGTACAATAGCATAGTCGCCTCTTACGAAACCTCGGTAGGAAGGAGGTAGGTGCTATTCTACTCTGCCGGACATGATATACGAGTATTACGGCTCTCAAATTAAAAGTGGTGGTCGACTGTTTAGAGCCTGGTGTTTGTGAGCCAGTATGAAAAGTGAAATAATAAATAAATTATATGTCGTATCTATTTTAAGAGTTCTTAAATGTAAATAATGTATTCTTTCTTGAAATAGTACGAAGTTTAAATATGACGAAATCCAATCGGAATGAGTTTCATACGGCACGAGTGATTTCAGTATTATTGACAAGTATTATACTATTAATTAAGAATGAATGAATAAATAATAACAAATGTGTGACGTTAATTGTAATTAAATGTAACCTATTGGAAGACATTTCTTTTGAATCTGCATGCGTGAATTAATGCTACAGCTGCTTAGAGACGTAAAATGGAATGTAGGTACAAACCTTACTATATTATCATTTAAATGTGACTTAAACATATCTTAACGAGATGACAATGAACACAGAACCTTATATTTACTGACATAAGGTTAGCACTTACTCAACAATATTTTAAACACTACAGATGATGAAAAATAACATTTAAGCGCTAAAAATCAATAAAATCTAACCCGTCTAAGTGAAATACTGTAATTTTAATATAATCATCAACACAGTTCCGCTAATATAGATTTAAGCGTTCAATAAAGCTACAAATAAATAACACATTAAAATATCTAAATACAATAACTTAACATCAGAGCAGTCAACTTTAAAATAACATGACGATGATGAAGTGCACTATAAAAGATAAATAAAGAATGCACATAATCATATAATATACTTTATCGCAGAAGAAAAGGATAATTTGCTAAAATCTGCATGTAAAATTTAAAAACTAGGCAATACACATAATTTTTAGATTTGTAATCGTTTCTTAGCAAATCATCTTTGTTTCTCTGCTATACTGTAATAGATTCCCGCAAAGTAATACCTGATTCTATTAACTATTATTACTGCATCGTGCAAGATTGAGTGATGTCCGACCGAAACATCTTCGCCTACTTTTAAGCTCCAATATGTTTTTAGACACTAATTAAATTACCACGTTTTTATTAACTCGCTTTCGTGTGGGTCAAATTTAGTAATTGATTTTAAACTAACTTTACGAGGAGCTAGTGACTTGAAATTTTAAACATAGCTTAGAACTGGATGACTGTTCAATTTTAACTCGCTTTCTTGTCTCTCGGTACGTTTGTTTGTCTGTTAGGCCCAAAGTTTCCAATTGATTTCAAACTAACTCTATACTTTGAGTGTTTTTAAAAACGTGGTATATAAAACGTGTTTTATACGATACTTGTTTACAGATAATGCTTTGTTAGAAAATTATGCAATTTACAAATAAGCGTTGTCACATCTTCAACTATTTCTATAATGGAATTAAAGAATTACTCTTTAATTCGATACTTATGACATATCTGTTACTGTGCCCTCTATATACCTAGCACAGTATTACCATTGTCATTTATTATAATATAGCTGCATATATGACAGTGTTAGTTAATATTAACTACATTATACAAATATTAACAGACTGTGCCAGACTGTACTTTGAGACATTAAATGCATTAAAATTCATTTCATTTCTTCTTATACATCAATAAATTTTAGCGTGTTTTAGTGTATGTGATATTAAATATTAAAAAAAGCCTGTTTTAGATGACTTCCACGCCGCGGTATCTGGGTTCGAATACCAGCCGGAGCCAACATTTGTGGTTGTGTGTGTGGACAAACACAAATTGTTGGTTTTCGGGTATGGTTGTGTTGCGCATGAAAAAATTATGTCCGTAAAACGGAACCACGATACTGGAGAAATCCTACTGTGGGGCAACGATTTAAAAAAATAGATAATAAAAACAGACAAAACGCTGAAGACGCTGTCGAAAGATCGGTCGAACACAAATATTTCTTTTACAGTTGCAAAATCTGTTCTAATACAATCTATGGCACTTATTCATAGACTATAACACATTGAAGTATGTGCTAGGAAATATCGATGATTACACAAGCGCCAAAATACGCACCGCTATCTTACGAGTACGTTAACTAGAAAGTACCATAGTCCTTACTTTGTTTTCATTTTTTGCACTTAGTACCTTTTGACCGGTCGCTACATGTAAGCTGGTTTCATTTTGTAAGCCCGTTTCCAGATCTCACATAAACAAACTGTTGAATGGAAACGATAGAAAATCGCCAAGGGCATCGATACGTGTGTTATTATGGTCCAAGCCCAAAGACCGTAGAAATGTAATTGGACTGGATGTGATTCTGCTCTAGATTTCTCAAGAGTATTAATTGCCCACATTGCTAGATTAGTCACTAGAAGGAAGGTGACTATCTCCCTTCCAGGCTTCTTTCGTAACTGATCGGGTGTTTTCGCCGATCTTCGGCTTGCATCTAATATGAACATCGTCTGGCATGTGGTCTGTACCAGTGACGATAGCGCTGTTATCAATATCAGTATTGTGTTCTTTTCAATAGTAAAATGTCCGCCAATGATGGTAAATGTTCCATAAATGAACATTCCTGTTTGTGCGCCGACTAGCAAAATGTTGTCCAGTTCAAGGTTACGATTGCCATCATACTTTAGATTTCTAACGCAAAACATACCAGCTAGACTAGCAAGTGTGGTCATAGCGTACAATGCCAATTCACATACATTCACTTCCACAACAGCTAGTGTGGCGTAATCCTTTTTTGATATGAGAACGAAGAAGAGTATAAGGGATATGATAGTGAGAACTAAGACTAAAATTCCAAAAAATAGTCCTTTGTGAGCTCTCGCACAATCCACGCTGTACAAATGTGGGGATTTTTTGTAAGCGAGGCCTTCTAGTAATCGAGCTTTAGCAATTGCTGCTGCTACATCCTTCGAAGGGTATTTAGATATATTTTTCCACATTACGTATAAAATAGCTGCGCAGATCAGAGAGTATTCGATTGTGCATGGAAAGAGAAATGGCGATGCGTCTTGTACTAAGGAGCCCATAATATTCGTTCGGCGACATTCGAATATATGGTGGGGACCTTTTAATCCTCGAGGCACTCGAAGGTGAGCCGCAGCGGGATGCGACGGAGGCACCTCTGTTGCCAGAGAAGCGAACGCCTTTTGAAATGCTGTAATAAGAAAATTTCGTATATTAAAACAAAATGAAATGGCAAATTGTAATAAATTGTATTTATTTAAGATCGAAAACATTATCAATTCATTTGGGTACGTGATTTTGACCTACACAGTAGCAGGTCTTTCTCTTAATTTTTTTTCTGAAGATAATCATCATCATCTTCATTTCAGCCTACCACTACTGTCCACTACTGTCCACTGCTGAACATATGCCTCCCCATAGAATGCCAAAAAATTTTGTAGCTCTCATTTTGGGGGGAATTTACCATAGTTGCCACCCTTGGCAGGCGGGTCGGCAACCGCAGTTTATTTATTCAGATGTTCCAGGAAGATGCAGCTGCCCATCTCCTGGTTTATATTTTTCCCTATGTCGACTTTTACGACACCCACGGGATGAGATGGGGTGGTTAGATTCTCCTAAGCCGCTACCACACGGCAACTGAAGATAATAATAATATGAATTATTGGTTTTGAGATCTTGGATGCATTTTATAATTTCTTGATTAGATTTTCTTCATTCTTAAAACTTTTGTTGTGCTGTTCTTTGTTTATATTAAGTTTAATAAAAAGTACCTGGGCAAACGAACTTTGATAGGCATCTTTCTTATTTGCTTATCATCATTTTCAATAATTTATATTTAGATACGTACTACATACTATACGCAGAAGTAATACGAGTATGCAAACGTTTCATCATAATTGTTAGATATTTTAATTTATATACAGGAACTGCACTTTAGTCAAAGTCAAAGTCCGGTGTAGATTATAAAGTTCATATTGCTTTAAGCAAACTTAAATTCAATAAAAATACTTGGACTTTGACTATTAGTTGTGTGAAAACGAAACGTATACGAGATAAACTTGGAAAATAAGACATTATCTAAATATAAAATTTCATCCAATTCTTTTTTTTTATTTCATTAAGTGACGAGAGGAGCAAATCGTTCACCTGATGGTAAGTGCAACGTCTGCCCATAACAGATGCTTTGCTACTCAGAATATTTCTGTGTAGCACCACACTGCGCCCGTCACCTTGAGACTTAAGTTCTTAAGTCTCACTATGCCCAGTGATTACGCTAGCTCTCAGTGCCCTTCAGAGCGAAATGCAGTAATGTTTGCACACTACTGCTTCACGGCGGAATAACTGGCCCTGGGGTGGTACCTACGTAGACGGATTCCTGCATAGAAATCCTACCACCCGCAAGAAGCTTCTTTGAAGCCGTGGTAGCACAGAGGGCCGGGCGCACACCTTAAAGTACGCAAGTGAACTGAGAGACAGAAATTTTAAGTGCTGATTTACCACGTACTAGACGGTGAAGAAAAACATCAAGGAAACCTGCATCTCTGAGGAATCAAAAATAAATCGAGGACATGTGAAGTCCGCCAACCCGTATTGGAGCAGTGTGGCGGAATGTTTCCTGCTCCAAAACCTTCTCGGAACTGAGGGGAGGCCTGTGGTCAGCTTACTTTTTTAACTTTGGAGACGTTTCCGAGAAATCAATTACATTGCTCATTTAGTCCTAAGATTATACCCTCTTATAACTAAAATGTACTTTCTTATTTGTACGTCGTGGTGAGAAGAAGTTTTAAACATAAAATGATACATAATAGTATATAGGTAGTGGTGCCGGCATCGGAAATCTAATCCAGTTCACGCGCATACTACATGCATAGAACACGCCTTTTTCCCACATAAGGGGTAGGCAGAGACCACACAGGTAGCCGAAGTTTCAACCCCACGGGAAACGGTACCTGACGGGTGGCGAACCACGTCGCCGCCATTTTGGTACGAGTAAAAAAAACTTACTTCGCTGCGTTATCTTACGACACTACGACACTATGCTATTCTACTCTGCCGTGTGTACCTATCGCCTACTTTGAAATTTAAAGCGAGCGCTTAGCCCCTGAGCTGCCATGACTGTTAAGGACATGTGACGTCCGTCAATCCAAAGCGAAGGAAGTCAAACCAAAGCAGCTGCTCAAAACCCTTCCAAAAATTATTGAAAGCCAATTTACAAGTCACATTTTCGTAGCAATTTGTATACGCTTATCAGTGTTTGTCATCTTCTATTTAAAATAGTGTAAAAACTAGAACTATACTATCACATGTGTTTATATAAGTTACACCTGACTACTGCAATCCCACTTGTAATTTTTACTTATATTGAAAAAGTGATAAATGAATATTGTAATGTTAATTAAGATTGTATCAGTAATAGCGAATGTGTTAATAATAATAAAATGTAACCTAATGGATAACAATTTTTGTATCTGCCTGCGTGAATTAATGCTACAGCTGCTTAGAGGTGTAAAAAATAAATTTGACATCCAAATTTGTACAAAATGTACTATGTCACGAATGCCAACGATTTGTGATTTCACACAAACCCGATTGGGTTGCCCCCTGACCCGCGGGGCAGAAGTCAGAGAGATACTCTGACCACTAACAATTGAGATCGCTTGCAAACATTCCTTTGCTTCTTCATAGTACATAATCTCAATGAACAATACTAAACCACTATTAATATACGATACCACTATTAATATGATACGAGTACGAATATTATGGCATGTTGTATTTCGATATTTCAGAAATTGGGTCGAAATTCCTTCCGGGTTCAACAGATAGGAACGCGATCTACATAACTTCGAAATTCCTGCACTATACCAAGAATTTTAATATATCGTTGTATTAGCCGTATAGTCAGGAGTATAAAACGAGTTTAATAAAACCGCAAAATGTAGGCGAGCTAAATAAAAAGGGTCAAGAGGGAATAAATTGGAACAAAGAACTGCACGGAAACAAATTCCTTTTTTTTTTATAGTAGAAAGTGACGAAACGAGCAAAACGTTCACCTGATGGTAAGTGCTACGCCCACAAAAAAGTTGTGTCACCCAGAATATTTCTGTGTGACACCACACTGCGCCCGTCACCTTGACACATCTGTTCTTAAGTCTCAAATGCCCAGTGATTACGCTAGCTCACAGTGCCCTTCAAACCGAAACACAGTAATGTTTACACACTACTTCTTCACGGCAAAATAACTGGCCCTGAGGTGGTACCTACCTAGTTGTAGGGCACTGTATAAAAAATGAGGTTACCCGCTTTAACGCAATAAAATAAAAAAAATAGTAAGGCGTTGCAAACGCGCTTTTTGCTGTGTTTACTTTGCGTTCACAGTATGCTACAATTTAAGATACAAAGAAAGTTCTTTTAATCGTACTTACCAGTACTAATTAGTATTCAAACCTGTTATCTCTTACAAAGTAGTGTTCCCTTTTTAGCGTTAACAAAGATATATACGTTTTTAATCCGTTGTTTTTAATCAGTTCTTTTTATTTGTCGTAAGGCAGCGGTGTTGTTTAACAGGTGACAAACGATATCATTAATTCTGAGAATAGGATTAGCTCTTTTGTGGTATTTTTTTTATAGAAGAGGGGGCATATAAGCAAGCGGCTGACCCAATGGTAAGTGACCACCGCCGCCTGATCATACGCAATACCAGATTAATTGCGGGTGAGTTGCCTGCCTTTGAGAAAGGAGGAGGCTGCAGATTCCATAAAGCTGTCGAACGTAGCAGAAAATCACAAGTGCATTCGTTAAATCGCCCACCAAATCTGACAAAACTAATAAACAAGCACCCTGATGAGCTTTAGTCTATAGGGCGGGGGGAAAGGGGGAGACGTTGAGCAGTGATCTGTTTGCTATTGGTCTCTCGCGAGCAGAAGCAACGCAAATAAGTAATAAAAAACGCTGCAGACTACAAGTTGGCGCAACATCGACACTAATCCCGTTGTACTCCGAGTCCTGTTAATGAAGAGAGAACCCTGGCCTTACATCGTCGATGTGAGAGTATGTAAGATAATTTAGAAATGGCCTCAGACCCGAAATTATCTCGAACAGGCCTTGAATCTGGAACGTCTCGTTCGCCAAAAACGAAGTCAATATTTTTACTTCTCATAAATTATTGATTTTTGGGTATTGGATGAATTGTGATTGTCCCACAAATCCTAACTTTTTCCCGACCGTATCAATAAAGTTGCTCTATATGATGTTTTAGGCGGTTGACAGCTTCTACTCATGACCGGAAGATGAAAGCATTTCATAATTGACTAGGAGAATATTAGTTACCCATACTAGTAGTAATAAGCAGATCGAAAGAAAGGAGAAGGCGCTATTTACAGACGTCTTAATAATATTAGAAAACGTAACGTTATATAGTAGTAGTGGAGCCGAGGGAGCTCAGGGGCCGGTCGATCGCTTTAAATTGTATAGTACGCCATTGACCTGAGTTCGATCTCCGGTCGAACTTAACATT
Source organism: Luehdorfia chinensis (assembly GCA_019845155.1). Classification (NCBI taxonomy): domain Eukaryota; kingdom Metazoa; phylum Arthropoda; class Insecta; order Lepidoptera; family Papilionidae; genus Luehdorfia; species Luehdorfia chinensis. Next base: position 1,063,442 of record JAHVAK010000022.1, read on the forward strand.
ACGTTTTAACCACTGAATTCAAAACTCACACACATTTGTTAATTTTTGTGTCCATTTTGTGGACAGTAGTTCTAAGTAGATAAAATGACTCATACGCCAAATTCACAATTTATCACATTCAGTAGTCACCTGTCGTGTGAGCCGTAGTGGTACAGCGGCTGGGATCTGGCTTTAAATTTCATAGTACGCGAGTGACCTGAGTTCGATCCCTGGTGCCTCTAAAATATAAATCTAAAATATACATCGTGAATGACTGAGAAATAAAAATATTTCGATAACATGTGAAGTCCGCCCACCCGCACTGGGCAGACTTTTTCCGGCACCAAAACACTCAAAAAAAGTCTCAGAAATGAGAGGACGCCTGTGCTCACCAATAGGACATCTATAGGCTATAAGTTTACTTTTTTTATATGTTACGTAAACGTTTCTTTTTAAACATATAATAAATACAATTTGATTTAATCAAATCAACGAGAAAGCTTCATGTCACTGTCGTAATTTGCAGTACGCACTCGCAAATAATTCAATTAAGTGCGCACAAAGGGAATTATCGGGAAAACTCAGCGTACGCAGGTAACTTTATAGTTAACACGCTAAGTAGTTTATAATTCTACTGCACTGACAAAGCGGGAAGCGTGTGTGTTTAAGCGCACACACGTATGCGTTGTAATCGTGTTTGCTTACGTAATAGCTGTTTTTACTCATAACGTGATTACGGTATAAAAAATAATTCAAACTTTTACTGAGAACACAAAAACTGTGACGTTAATAGTTGTGACGTCATTAGTATATCTAAAACATTACATAGTAACAATAATTATACTAACATTATATGTAAACTAGCTGTCTCGCCCCGCCTTCGCAGGGAAGTTATTGTAATGTTAAAGTCTTTATAGAGAAAATCAGCACCAGCCCGTTTACAGGCTTAGGAGTAAATATTCAAAAAATACCTTCATAGTCATGTCGGGAAAGAAATATGTTTGCCAAATTTCCAATCAATAAGTCATACAGTTTCGGAGATATCATGATGAATCAGTGGTAAATCATTTATATCAATATGTAAAAGATGATAGAAGATAAGAATATTTAAACGATAACAATTTACTCAAGTTTATTTAAACATTATTGCCGATAAAATGCTAAATATACAAAGTGTAGAATTCAAATACGTAAACGCGAAATATTGATTACGGGGACGTTGACCAGCGCGATTCATTAATAGAGCTATTTTTACACTACCTACGTTCGAAGCCTTGCTTAAAAACTTTAAAGTAATTTTAATAAAAGTAATAATAATTACTAAGTAATAGTAATAATAATACCTTTAATCCTTATTTTCTTACTTAAACAACTTTTCAAATATTCCTAACGTTTTATGTAGTTGATGATGACGTCCTTCTACCCGATGTTCGACCACTACCGCCACCAACTGCGCAGGAGATATTATAGTGCCTCCAGTGTACGCGCAAACAGAAGCACTCACTCATCCCAACCTACCCGCTCTTGCTATTAGATCAGAGGTAGGTTAGGATGCAGTATTAGAGATAATGGGTCAATCACAATACGACCGAACCCAAAAAAGGAATAATTAGTGTTTTTGCACAAATGTTGGTTGCAGCTGGGATTCGTACCCAGGACCCACGGCGTAAATGTCAGGTACTCAGACCATTAGGCCACGCATAAAACATAATGTAGCGAATATAATATTTTTATTGGTGGTAGGATTCCTATGCAGGAATCCGTCTAGGTAGGTACCACCCCAGGGACAGTTATTCTGCCGTGAAGCAGTAGTGTGTAGACATTACTGTGTTTCGGTCTGAAGGGCACTGAGAGCTAGTGTAATCACTGGGCATATGAGACTTAAGAACTGATGTCTCAAGGTGACGGGCGCCGTGTGGTGCCACTCGTTGTTCTGTGTGACACATCATTTGTTATGGGCAGACGTTGCACTTACCATCAGGTGAACGTTTTGCTCGTCTCGTCACTTTATCCAATAAAAAAAAACTAGTAACGGACGTGTGGATCAGCGGTCATCGCAAATGCTTGTTGCTCTCGGGTAGTACCTCAACCGCAACCAATATTTTCGCGAAGATCGTGTGTGATTTGTGTATTTCAAACAAATTGCACACAATCGTCGCATCCTTGACACTAAATGTGATAAGATCGAGAATGATGAAGATGAGAAATGAGATGAAGATAAGAAATGATAAGATGGGAGGAAGCGACGCTTCCTCCCATCTTATCACATAAGCGTTGCGACGGATACGGATTACTTTTCTAGGTTACTCGTATATATTGTTCTTTGTTGATATTACGCCCTACTAGGCATTGTCTCCTAGTACAAAATAATATTTTGTGGAAGAAAATGGCAAATCGTTCACGTAAATGCAACGTCTGCCCGTAACAAATGCTGTATCACACAAAACGTTTCTGTATGGCCTCACACTGTGCTCGTTCCCCTGAGCAGTTCCCAATTCTCCTATGCCCAGTAATTACACTGGCTCTCAGTGCCCTTCAGATCGAAACACAGTACTGTTTGTACACTACTGCTTGACGGCTGAACTGACACTGCAGCGGTACTTGCCTAGACGGATTTCTGCATAGGAATCCTAACACCAACCGGAAGCCTGTGTGATAATGTAAGTTTTAAGATTCTCTGTTTTCTTTTTACCTTTTTTTTTAACAACGATCCTAAACAACAATTCGTGTTTTTGATTAAATGTTGGCTCTAGCTTAGATTCGAACCCAGGACCGGTGCAGGCAAAGGTAAAACAATCGTCAAGTATTAAAAACTAATACCCAATTAAATAAGTAACTAAGCGTTTAAATTTGACCCACCCTGCAACATAGGCAGTTACGATCACCTTGCGTGGGGAACGAAATTATTGGTTCGGAAAACGCCGTTTCAGTGAAACGATTTTATTTTTACACCATTAAACTTACTAGCGTTTCCGTAGTATTAATCCAGAACGTTTGGCCTTAAATTTTCCTTTGAACATATCTATAACTAATCGGTGAAAAATTCAAGTCAAAAGCTTTTGTAATTTTTTTTAAACAAATGAGAAAGAAAATGTTGAAAATGATTAATTAGGCAAATATACAGAAAAAAAATTGTATTGTTATAATGATTCGAGGGATATTATGGTATTTTACTTCTACCGATTTCAATGCGGCCTAAGAGAATCTGCCACCCCATCTCGTCCTGTGGGTGTCGCAAAAGTCGACAGATGGAAAATGAAAACCAGGAGATGGGCAGCATCATCTTCCTGGAACGTCTGAATAAATAAACTGCTGTTGTCAACCCGCCTGCCAAGCTTGGCAACTATGACAAAATCCCCCCAAAATGTGAGCTAGCTACCTTTTGTGGCATTATAGGGGGGAGGCCTACGTTCAGCAGTGGACTAGTGATAGGCGTAATATGGGGCAGTGGATAGGATAGCGCTCCAAACAGAGTTTTTGATGATTTTCTCATGGGTCCATTATCAGAACTTGACCAAAATTATATGGGATCATTAAACCGGTTCATAAACTCAGGATCAGGTTCATAAGCTCATAAGGATACTGAGGGTATTGGACTTACCAAGTCGATGAGACAGTCCGATGGTTTTATTTTCAGGGTCGTAGAAGGTGAGGATCTCGTGCTTCGTTTCTTGCACGAGCACGTTCAACCAGACGCTGAGGTTAGTTCCGACCATATGCATCAAGCCAAATCGAGCGACTATCTTGTGCTTGTATACTTTCATCTGTAATTGTATACAAGAATCAAATTTATATTTTATTCACATAACCAGCTAGTGCCTAGCAACTCAAGGCAACAATTTAATAAATAATAAAAGTGAACTATGAGAAATGCCATAATATCACCAACTCATCCAGACGAAGACAGACACAGAAGAAACGTCTCAGCTGCGCGTCTGGCACTGCTATCGCCGCCAGCGAGGCGTGGTGATTAGCCACTTGAGAGAGACCTTCGTTCAGCAACGAATTATTTACGGGTTAATACATACATACATAAGATCATGACTGTATCCCATAAGGGGTAGTCAGAGACTGGGCACTCACTGCAAAAACAGATGACTGCCACAATCCACGTTTCACCAAAACAATATAATGCACTTGGTGTGATAGGTGGTGAGCCCATCGCCACCATGCGCTGTTGGGTGCACAGTGCAGTTTAATTCCTTACTCGCCTTTTACGAGATCCATTGGATGAGATGGAGTGGTAGTATTCTTTTAACGAGCCGCCACCACACAGGGTTAATAATGACGGCGATAGAAAGTAGTAGGATCAAATGTAGTTTGTATTTTGCCGAATTTGCACAGAAAATGTGCAGCCCATATAATATATAGGATAAATAACAAATGCTTAGCTAATTTTCAACAGTTCTGTGTCATGTTATAATGGTTACTGCAGCTTATGAAATTACTACATACATACATAGAGACACGCCACTTTCCCATCCCATCTTTAGCTTCTTCTACATTCAGTAGCGTTTTCATACAAGCTCGTCTGTTGCTAGATACTTTTAACGCGGCCTTCCCATAAAATGATATCTATCTGATCGTGATACGTTCGCCTACGTCGATCCTTACCGACTTGCTCATTCACACTCGCCTCATAAATATGTTTCGTCAATCTTGTTTCCTCTATTCTCCTCTACGTGAGCATCACGGAGAATTTTAGTTCTAACCTGCGACAGGCGTGGTGTGGTGCTTACCATCAGGCGAACCGACTTGCTCGTCTCGTCACTTACTACTATGAAAATATCGAAATAGACCAACCTCATTGTTAAGAAAGATAAAGTACATTTGAATGAATATGAAGGCCATCCTGGTCGCGGGCGTGAGGGCGAGCAGCACGTTGTGGCAGTTGGTGTTTCTCTCCAGCTCCCAATACTGGCCGAATTCCAATCCGGAGTAGATCATCGAACCTATACCGAAGGCTGCGCCAGAAAAAATAATCTATAAATAACGTATGAATAAACAGACCAACCAAAAGTAAAGTGATGGCATACAAATCACACTGCTGGGTAAAGGACTCCTCTCAATTTTGAGAGGGTTTCGGAGTCGGAAAGTATCCCCCACGCAGTTTCAAGGGTAATGATATTTTTTTTTATTTTTTAAATATTCAGGTTTCTTCACAATGTTTTCCTTCACAACCATGCTCGTGGTAAATCAGCATTTAAAATTGAAATTAACCATTTTAGTGGTGCCGATAACGGGGATCGAACCCAAGTCAGTCGTATACTGCCCGCCCACTACCACAGCAGTGTTTTACAAAATAATTAAAATATTGTACTCGTAACTAATTTTTTTATTTGTTTTTAGATCATGTCCTCATTATTGCGAGAGTTCGCTATTATAATAGTGTTGTACATAGTCTTATTATTTTCCTAAATATAATTGCAACTATTAAGAAATCTACAGAATTCCAGACACACAGAGAGATAGAGTGTGTAGTGAACAAAAACTAAAAATGTCGATAATGCGTGTTTGTAATGTAACTTTTAAAAATGTTACCTAAAACAGTATATATTATATTTAAAAAACTTTTTAAAACATCAAACAAGAAAAAATTGATTTCAGAAATACTATTATCCCTATTTCAACGTAACTATAATGAAAACGTAATTATAACGAGTTCAGGATAATCGGTTTACGTTTATATGTAAACAAAGCCTTAAGAGAGCTAATTAAGAGCTCACCATAAAAATCGCCCTACATTAATAACTTTCCCTTCTGTAGGTCAAAAGTTAGCCATTACAATTTCTGTTAGCGATAATATTATTTCGTTGAAGAAATAAAAAGTAGACGCGTGTACTTTTGTACGCGCTTTAGAATTTTTATTTTAGTGTGTTTGAAAGATAAAAGGTTAATACGCAAGCTAATTATTAAGGATGATCTATGAATAAAACATTTGTTACATTATTGGAATTAACTAAACAAAATTATCGAAACTGTAGTGATATTATTTAAAAAGACTAGAATAATAATGTCAAATAAAAACCTTAAATACTATAAAGAACGCTACTCATACAAAAAATTGGTTGGTTTTAACACTCGCTTACAATTCTTATTTCTCATACTGACTGTTAGACTTGTTGAATTTATGTAACCCTGTGCGTGCGAAATTTCCGTCGCAAAGTATGTTACATTTTTATATTACGAACAAATATAAACAGAATGCAATTAAACCATTTCAAAATGTAAAATACATTTAAAAATGGGACATCTGTTTTATGGTATGTTTTTCAATGGCATTAAAAATTTTACCTGCACGTAGGACGTACGACACTGGGAGTAAGATGTAAAATGTTGGCTCGCAGGTACGCACGATGTAATAAAGATATTAAAATAACCCTTTTCGTAAGCGTACTGTCAAACCTTCTGCACGTGCAGTATGTGGGTCAACTGTACTCGTAAAGCTGTCAGTGTCCTCCGTGTCCAGATAACAATGGTTTTAGGTTGTTATTGGGACTGTCCCGTTTCTGTAGTACATCAGGTATGTTCGCAAAGGCACGCACAGATAACGCACGAAAAGTAGTAGACTACCTGATGCGCCACCTGACAGCAGCCTTCTCAACACTCTTCGAAAGGACTAATTGTCCAATTGTGCGCTACTGGAACTCGATACAAATGAAGTCCAGAGGTATCATATAAATATTAAGTAACATTATTTAAAAAGCTGATTTTTTGACACACGTAGGAATGAGATCGTGGTCTCTGCGTCTCTTCAAGAAATTCAAAGACGTTATAAATCTTGCGCCCTTTGTCTTGAGATCTTCTAAGCGGCGTACTTTTTTTGCGATTTCCGGTCCGTCAATATAAGAAATCATTATGTGAACCAGCACATAATGATTTCTTTCGTAAATATTAGAAATCAAGTAGCATTATTGTTTACGTTTTCTTTACAAGTTCTTACTAAATATGGATGAATACTTATCCGAAATAAAAGTTATTATAGAAATTAAACCAGCAGATGGGCAGCAGAATCTTCCATAAACATTTGAATAAATAAACCGCGGTTGCCAACCCGTCTGCCAAGCGTGGCAAGTATGGCAAAATCCCGCCAAACAAAAAACAGGCGAATGAAACTACTTATTAACCACTTTTTTGTAATTCTTTTATTTTTATCTTAGCTTTGAAACATTATTAATAACATTCACAACTATAACCCAGCGATAGCCCTCCTTAACCTTATTAAAAGGGAAATGGACGACCCGTCACACGACGGCCCCGCAAGAAAAGACATTAAAGCATGCATAACATACTCAACTCTACCAAACAAAATTGACATTACGAAGATTATTGCCCTTTCATTTTGCAGAGCCGATAGGTGTCCTACCTCTTTCCTACCGAGGTGTCGTGAGAGGTGACTAAGGTATTATACGGACAGCCTTTATTCGTGCAGAATAACACCATAATATGCAATGCTGTCACTATACTACTCATGGGAACGCAATCGGTAGTTAGATTTTTTTACTCGTGCCGCCCGTCACGTCTCGTTTCCCGCAAGAGCGAAGAGTGGGATTCGCCTCTGCCTACCCTTTATATGGTATAAAAGCGTGACTGTAATTACATATCTTCATCTTCTACATAACAGTACGTCATTGTATTTTGTGTCATGAAATATATAGAAGTTGACAATAATGTATTCGTGGACAATTTCGTGACAGGAGATATATTTTGGTTAACATGGAAAAAAATTTGTTTTTACTTTTTTTCCTCTAACGTTTATTTACAAGCAATCTACTATAGTCTGCTGCATTCACGGTGATGCTGTCATCTGTCTACGTGTCTTTTTACGACACCGCGATAGGAAAGAGGTAGACGGTATTCTACTCTGCCGGACATCGATGAAGATAGTCTAATCTTGAAACTAGAAACACAAAGATTTGTTATAGAAACAAAATTATCCGTGAATATTCTTCAACAGGAAATCTTGTTAGACCACAACCACTCAAATGGATTATCCCGATTTCCTCTGGTCCAAAACTTTTTTCCGAAACTCATTAATGGCTATTAGGCCTAAAAGGTAAATAAAATGGAAGTTGCGCTGCTCTTCCGATCAAAATATAAAAGTTCGTTAACAGTAAGTAGAATTTTGTATATTTAGCTCTTATTATTTGTTAACCTACTAGATTTCGTGAAAATCTTATAAAGTGATGATTCGATAAAAATATCATTATTTTATTTTTGTTCAAATAATAAAATTCTTTAATGTTATATGCGGCTTACAACGGTTTTACACCGATAATAATTTGCTTTTTAACTGTTATAAATTTAGCTTGTCATCATCATCATCATCATTTCAGCCTAAAACTAGTTCACTGCTGAACATAGGCCTTCCCCATAGATTTCCACAAAAGTTTGCTAATCTCATTTTGGGGGGTTTATTTAGATGTTCCAGGAAGATGCTGCTGTCCATCTTTTGGTTTTAATTTTCCCTCTGTCGACTTTTACGACACCCACGGGATAAGATGGGGTGGTAGATTCTCGTAAGCCGCCACCACACGACTAATTTTAAACTGCTACTTTGGTGTGTTTTATTTAGATTTTAGTGTCCTTCGCAAAATATAATAACATAATATCTTATTATATTTTGCTGATTGAGAATATGACTATTGTTGAAACAGTTTTGTATTTCCATAAAAGGCTATACGAGCTATACAACTGAATATTTTCACACTGTCATGGAAGGAGTCAGTTGTGCAAGTCTGAAACAATTTATATGTTTATAAAACAAAAATGCCGAATAACTTTTAAAAATTAAAATAATATACTAAATAACGACTTTCTAAAAGAAGGCTAAGGAAATACATGAAATACATAGGTATATAATGTTAAGGAAAATAAGTATGACAATAACTCCTGGCAATGCAAATGCAATACTTCTGATTCATAATTACATGTACTACTGTACTCGTACATATTTAGTAAGTGGTAAGTAAAGTAATAAGTAAAGTATTATGGGGAAAAAACTAATTGCTTTTTTCCCCATAATAATAGTTTTAAAAATATTTTTAATCATTGTTATAAACGGTCCAAAAGTAAAATGCAAACAATATGTCTTAAATAAAATTATACTCCGCTTTTCTACTCTACGATTGTTTTAAATTAAATAAATCGATAAAGCAAAAAATAATCAATCTAAAATGACCACCCCATTGGTTTTTCATAACCAAAAATGACGATACCTTAAAATTACCAACCAAACCAGCATTTCATTGTAGACGCAATTATTACATGTCCTAATCGAACAGCGAATCATCGACTTATTTATAAATTTGTATAGGTTGTCATAAAATATCACCTAAATTTAGTATTTAAGAATAAGTTAATAAGAAACGAAAGACATATTAGTAGACAACTTCTTAATCGAAACATGGTATAAAAAATAAGAGACTTAATTTGCAAATGTAAGAAAATTCCGCTAAGTAATTATATTAACAGTATACAAAAGTAAAGGTTCTTAATATTGTATAGATTTCCACAATGGCCTTAATCTAAAAACATAAAAAGGATAAAGTAAAAAAGTAAAGTTTCAGCCTATAAATGTCCCACTGCTGAACACAGGCCTCCTCTCATTTCTGAAAGGGTTTTGGAGCTAGGAAGAATCCGCCACGCTGCTCCAATGCGGGTTGGCGGACTTCACATGCCCTCGAAATATTTCTATTCCTCAGACATGCAGGTTTCCTCACGATGGTTCCCTCACCGCTAAGCACGTGGTAAATCAGAACTTAAAATTGTAGAACAATACTAGAGGTGCCGGGCACCGGGGATCGCACCCAGGTTACTCGCTTACTATAAAATTAAAGGCGAGCCCCAGGCCCCTGAGCTACCACGGCTCATAAAAAAAAATGTCTATGTCTAGCTCTCCTCGGGAAGTCCAACAATAGTTGGACATGAGATGTGAATTTGATTGTTAATAAAAAGGATGTAATAAAATAATATCTTATATTTTCTATAGTCAGGCGGAACGTAAATAATACAGTCTGGGCCGCAAATACTCGTAAAGAGAAAAATTTACGACCTAAAGAAAAAGCAGTGATGAAGCAGTACGGAAAGTCATTTAGAATAAAAAGTTATAGCAGCGTAAATTTCGCGTAATACAAAAACGAAAATACACGTTTTTAGGATGAATGTGACTCGTAGAAAACTATAAAAAGGCAATTCAATTCAACAATTCCCTGATACTTTTATATATTAATCTGGAACGAATGGAAAGCTGATTGCACTGACACATTGAAATACGAGGGTGGATTGAAAAGTACTCGGCCTAACCAAGAAAATAAACACATACTAAATCAGTTATATTTTTATTTTTCTACATAATCACCATCAAGTTCAATACACTTTTGCCACCTCCCCTTCCAAGCATTTAGACCGTTAAAAAAAATGATTCTTCCTTAGAGTCAAAATATGCGTCTACAGCTGCTTTGACCTCGTCGTTTGTCGAAAATCTTTGACTATCATAAAGTGCTTTTTTAGGTTAGGGAACAGAAAGAAGTCTGATGGTGCCAGATCAAGTGAATACGGCGGATGCGGTAACAGTTCAAAGCCACAGTTGTGAATTCCAGCCATTGACTGTACTGACGTGTGAACACGGGCGTTATCTTGATGAAACAGGACTTTTCTTCTGAGCATTCCTCGACGTTTTTCTTTTATTTCCTCTCTTAAACGACGTAGTAAGGTGCAGTAGTAATCAGAGTTTATAGTCTGACCCCTTTCAAGATAATCAATCATAATCACACCTTTCGAGTCCCAGAATACTGAAGCCATCACCTTATTTGCCGACAAAATCGACTTAGCCTTTTTAGGGGGTGGAGAACCAGGTCTTCTCCACTGTTTTGATTGTTGTTTTGTTTCCGGTGTACAGTAATGAACCCATGTTTCGTCCATAGTAACAATACGATTCAAAAAATCATCTGCATCGGCTTCAAATAACTCCAAACAGTCGCGTGAAATAGTCAATCGCGTCCTTTTTTGTTCAACTGAAAGCAGTCGCGGAACCCACCTCGCAGACACCTTGTGGAAACCCAACCCGTTGACAATGATGTTTTGAGTTCGTTCATAAGAGATGCCTATAATCTCGGCTATCTCTCTAATTTTTAATCTGCGGTCTCCCATTATTAAATCAAGTACTTTTTTAATATTTTCGTCAGTAGTTGACGTCGAAGGCCTTCCAGAGCGGGGTTCATCTTTCACACTCTCTCTACCACGCTTAAATTCTGCTATCCATTTTTTGACGGATGAATATGACAGAGCACAATCGCCTAATGTACTGACCATGTCATCATGGATGGCTTTTGATGATAGCCCCTTCTTATGGAGGTACTTAATGACGGCACGCTGCTCGATTTGCACCATTCGCGGAAATTATGACCGATTACTTTGTTAATAAATTCAAACCAACTAATTAAATCACAACTAATTATCGCACACGTTTCGAACTTCACACAATGAACTAGTCTGAACTGAACTAAATAATGTGGGTAGATTTGATTTTTAGAATTCAATGGATCTGTGTTAGGCCGAGTACTTTTCAATCCACCCATAAACAAACTCTACCGATAACCCAACCAACGACACAAGCAGTTGATTTTTGAAAGTGTTGATAAAATCTTACTCAAGGAGAAAAATTCATTGTTAAAAGAAGTGTTAGAATTCTCGCTAAAACTCCAACTACACTTAAGCGCAAACAGCGATGTTGAATTCTAAATTTCAAACATTATATCATTGACTATTAGGTTTTTGGCACTTTGAATGTTATTTAAAACCAATATTAAGCTAATGCATACTAATATTATAAATGCGAAAGTAACTCTCTCTGTCTCTCTGTCTGTTTGTTACTTTTTTACGGGTTCACTGATGAACCGATCTTGACGAATTTCGGCACAGAATTAACTTGCATCCTGGAGACGGCCATAGAATACTTTTTATCCCGGAAAATCAAAAAGTTCCCACGGGATACTTTAAAAACCTTTATCCTCGTGGACAAAGTCGCGGGCATCAGCTGGGTTTAATTATAATAAAAGGAAAATTATCGGAAATAGTGGAACAGCGATTTCTGATTTCCGTGAAAAGTATCCTATGTCTGTCACCACGATGCAAGCTAACTCGGTGCCAAATATCGTCAACATCGGCTCTGCGGTTGAACCGTGAAAAGGTAACAAAGAGACAGAGGGACAGAGAGAGTTATTTTAGCATTTATAATATCAGTATGACTTACACGAAGTTTCTACCAGGTAACGATAGTTTAAAATTTATACATGGAAACCATTTTACCTCGAAACTACGTTATAAATTTATAATTAAGCTTTACCCTTTTTCCATTTCCCGCAGTTGTCTTGATGGTAATTGATCACTGTGCCCTACAACATATAGTTGGGTTATCAACCCAGAAGGATATGATTAAATGATTCTTTGACAGAACGAGGTCTTCGGTTCTTTTATCACAATGGAATTCTGCGACTTCAGCGCCTAACCAACCACAGGGTTGCTTTACCACGTGCATAAGTTACTTAGTTACATGCAGATACGTCACAAGATACCACATTTTTCATTAAAGGTGCATACCGAGAACTTCTATTCACATTTCCCCGTTGTACTCACATTGAAAAACAACTAACTTAAAAGAGAACCACCAAATAAAGTGTTTTTTTAATTAAAAAAAAAAACGACTACATGATATTTCTTAACGGTTTAGATCATCATCGGCCTATAAGTAGTCCACGGCTGAACATAGGCCTCCCCCATAGATTGCCACAATATTTAGTAGCTTTCATTTTGAGAAGACTATGGCAGGCGGGTTGGCAACCGCAAGTTATTTGTTCAGATGTTCCAGTAAGATGCTACTGCCTAGCCCCTGGTATTTTTTCCCCTCTGTCGACTTTTATGACACGCACGTGATGAGATGAGGTGGTATATTCTCTTAGGCCGGCTCCACACGGCATCGTGTCGATTTAGATACTTTACAATAATTAAACAAAAAGCACTAGACTACTTACCAACATTTCGGTAACACTTCGAATTTAATAAACAAATATAACTTTGATACGATAGTGATGAAATTTACAACAAGCGTTAGAAATTATTATCAATTTAATTGTCTTACCAACAGCGCCCATTCTCAAGTAGAAGCTGCCATAGTGATGCGTTCGAGAGGCAAGGGCGAAGCCTAACGACAGGCGCTTGGCTGAAAGTTGCGGTGGCACGTGTGCGGCCGTCGTAGTACTGCGCTCCGTTCGCGATGAACACGACTCTGACTCCGACGGTGACGAACTCGAATCTGATTCTAATATAACAATCAATCAATACATCATTATTTGTTTATTACCTAATATATCAATATTCATAGTACGCGAGTGACCCGGGTTCGATTTTCGGTGCCGGCACCACTAAAATTGTTAACTGCAATTTTTAGTGCTGATTTACCCCGTGCTCGGCGGTGATGGAAAACATCCTGAGGAGACCTGCATGTCTGAGAAATAAAAAAAAATATTTCGAAGACATGTGCAGTCCGCCAACCCGCATTGGAGCAGCGTGGCGGATTGTTCCTAGCTCCAAAACCTTCTCAGAAATGAGAGAAAGCCTGTGCTCAGCAGTGGGACATTTATAGGCTGAAACTGTACTTTTACTTTACTATAAATATATAGATGTATACCTATTTACTATTTACGTGTGTGATGGAGATTTTTGCATTAAAAGAGCTCAAAAAGCATTGATACATAAAGTATTTTGTTGGCTCGGTTGGCGCAGTGGCTATAGGTGGTTGTAGGAATATGAATATATATAAATATATATATATATATATATATGTGTATATATATATATATATATATATATATATATTTATTACACACATACATATTTGATAAAGTGACGAGACGAGCAAAAAGTGTAGCTGATGGTAAGTGCAACCACACTGTGCCCGTCACCCAGCCACCACCAGTGATTACACTATCAGCTATCAGTGCCCTTCAGACCGAAACACAGTAATGTGAGCACACTCCTGCTACACAGCAAAATAACTGATGGTATGGTGTACCTACCTAGATGGATTCTTGTACAGGAATCCTACCACCAGTAACAGGGAGAGTATTTGGAAAAAGGATTACATCCTATTAGCAGGCTTATGTCTAGACTTAGACTTTTCAACAGTGCTTTTAATCTACCAATACATACTGAACAATATCCACACTTTTTGTACGACTTACTCGTTGCTACATCAACTCAGTTGGCGTAGTTCGAACGGGTCGTGAGTTCGAATTACAATCAAATTGGAAAAAATCTATTGTTACACCAAATTTAAAAATACATTTGTAATCTAATATGTATCTCAATTTTTCACGGACGGTATAAATCATTTTAAAATAATACATACATACATACATAAGATCACGACTGTGTCCCATAAGGGGTAGTCAGAGACTGGGCACTCACTGCAAAAGTAATTGACTGCCACAATCCACGTTTCACCAAAACAATATAATGCACTTGGTGTGATAGGTGGCGTGCCCATCGCCACCATGCGCTCTTGGGTGCACAGTGCAGTTTAATTCCTTATTTTAAAATAATATGTAATATATTATAATGATATTTGGTAATAATGTCCACGTGGAAGATTCGACTACTGTCCTGTCAGTACCTATCAACCGCGCAGGAGATGTTATAGTGTACCAAGTGTACGCTTAAACACAGGCACTCCTCCTATTCTATGCGCGCCCGATGTAACAGACATGCGATAAGATCGGAGGTACGCTAGGAGGAAGTGTCAGACACACAGGGACTATCACAACACAACCAGAACCGAAAACCTTGACTACACCTGGGATTTGAACCGAGGTCCCGTGGCTCAATAGTCACTACCGGCCGCTAGACCACGCGGTCGAATACATATCCTCTGTTATCAAAAGTGCAGCAAATTTTCCAAGAATTCGGTGCCTGCTTTATGACTCGCGACTATACACGGTTTTGCTAACAATTGAGAAAGATAAAGAAATTGTGAAACTGGTATGTCCTCTGCATGAAAACTGATATACAATTACAATCCACTGTCAGACAACAAAGTGCCATTTTCAAATTGACATTCCTTGTACGTTTGAAACCCATGCTAACTACATGTTTAATTTTTCTCTTTATTGACAAAAGATTGCTATGTCATCGATAAAACTCATAAAATGGACAGTAACAGTCCATATATGTTTCACTGCTGAGCGCAGGCCTTCTCTCATTTCGGAGATGGTTTTGGAATCGCGACGAGTTCGCCACGATGCTCCAATGCGGGTTGACGGACTTCACATGTCCACGAAATAATCATTATTTCTCACACATGCCGGTTTACTCAGATTGTTGTCTTTCACCGCCGAGCACTTGGTAAATCAGCACAATTTTAATAGTTCCGGCACCGAGAATCGAACCCAGGTTACTCGTGTCCTATGAAACTTAAAGCTAGCGTAACCCCTGAGCTACTACGGCTCTATGTTACCGGTACGGTTCTTTTTTTATTAAGAAGTAAATAAAATATCTTTGCTATTTTTAAAATATCTGCTTATTCATTAATTTCAGCATCAAATGTGCGTCTACAATTTATCTAAGGACCCCATAATGCAATACGAATTTCCCTCGCCCATTGTCAGTTAGTTACATAGCGCCCGTTGAGCTTTTCACCTCATTTAAATAACAAATGTGTGAGCGCTGAATATGAAAAATCACTCGGTACTATTTCCACCATGACTCCAGGGGCGCATTCGAGTGAAATTATGAAAATGTACGAAATATTTAAAATAAAATATATATAAAGTAAATACTGTTCCCCTGACAGACGCCTTTACACGTTATAAAAGAATTACAATTTCATTTCGGAAAGCGTTTCACTAACGAGGCAAAGGTTTCAGTTTTTTACATCATATGCGGTATTTTTTTATTAAAATTAACATTTGTTTTACTGTAAATCAGTATAAACTAAAATGTGTACTCATAACACGATTAATTTTTAAACTTTGTTAGTTATCATGTCAGCAATTTTAAAATTGGCACAAAAGCAAAGCATTTTATGAAGAAATCAAATACGAGCAAAAGTGAAAATTTCATTATCATTAAACCTATTATGGAAAGTTGGAGAACTGTGTATGTAAATTAAGGGTTCTTGCTAGTATTACTGCGCTTATAGTATCATAAGGGAGCGGGCACGCAAAGGTAGTTTATCAATAAAAACATACCATGTCTCTCGAATATAAAATCAATTACTATATATGAATAAACGGAAGTGCTTAAATAATAAATTGATTTAATCCTCTTGCATTGATTCTGCGTTTAATAGTGGCGCAAAAGAGTCTTGTTACTCTTCTCATACGTGTATCATACGTGTATACTAAAGTAGATACACGAGTTGAGTTCAAGTATGGAAGCTACTCTCGTCTTAGAACCGAGCTTCGGCAGTGGTACTTTATGGTAAAGATGACGTAGAAATCGCTTTCAGTTCCATAGATCATGCCAACTAACACTCCATTTTTTCACAAGCTTCGCATTTCGAAAACATTCGAACTTTAAAATAGGAATTTCGTTAAACAATTTTAAAAGTGTTAAGAAAACGATTTAATAAAGTTCGACGTGAAATTTTATAAATTCGCATAGGACATTATAGTTTGCGACTATGACTTGCTCTTCACATCTCAACGTTACATCGTAAGTGTTCTCGTGACCATTTTTCTAACACAATTGATACAGCAATACTAAACATTATTTACGGTAGTTAATATATCAAAAAAGGAAAAAATTTAATCCTCCTGATCATTATCTTATAAAAAATGAAAAAAAACTAAGCCCTCAGAGAAGGTTTAAAATTAATTTGACTTTTTAAAACATTTCTAACGAGTTCTTTAGGAAGAACTTTAAAGCGGTACATAATTATGTAAAGCCGTGTTCAAAATTTGGAAACGCTTTGATGAAACACCGGCCAAATAACTTAGTAATTAGACTTCCGCCTTAATTATTTTGTTTTTCGTAGTAGTAAGACCCTACCCATACCATTAGAAGGAAATGATTAAAAAAATAACTTTTATATGCACATTAAGTCGCATTGACTTTTTTTAGATCAAGCAACTTTGACCTGGGATAGTACTCCCAGGTCAAAGTTTAAAATTCGAGATGATGTGAGATGTTCTGAATGAGTACGTAAATTGAAAAGAAAAAAACCGAGTTCGGTGTGTTAAGTTAGCCAGTAATATTGTAAAAACCGATAAAAAAACTTATTTGTAAAATGAATGAATGAATGAAACTCAGAAAATCTCTCCCCGTCCGTCACTTTCTATACCTTCGTGTTATGTGGCTATTATGACAACAGTTTGTGGACCCTTATTTAATTAAATAAGACATTTGATTACTTATCTTATCATGCAATAATAAATCCTTATAACGTCACTTTCTTCTTAGTAAATTAAAGGCAGGTATTAGATATATGTGCTATACAGCACATGAATCAAATTAGCAATGAATAGATCAAACAAAAAATAATTTGCTTAATTACTAGAGTTGAGCGAGCTTTTTAGTTACTCGAGGTGTTACTAGAGGTTTTTATTCCTCTCATCTAAATATTAAGTAAAATAAACGTTACATTATTAAATTAAACTTATGTGTTGATGCATCGACCTATGTTTGTTACATAATTTATACATAATAATTCAATGTACCGCATAGGTGCAGAAGGTTGAAAGTGAACTAATTCTTCTTCTTATTTTTCTTTTCAGCCTATCATTAGTCCACTGCTGGACATAGGCCTCCCCTATACATTGCCACAAAAGTTTATTAAGATGTTCCAGGAAGATTCTGCGGCCTATCTCCTGGTTTTCATTCTCCCTATGTCAACTTTTACGACACCCACGGGATGAGATGGGGTGGTAGATTCTCTTAAGCCGCCACCATACGGCACCTAAATACATACATACATACATAACATCACGACTGTATCCCATAAGGAGTAGTCAGAGACAGGGCACTCACTAAAAAAACAGATGACTGCCACAATCCAGATTTCACCAAAACAATATAATGCACTTGGTGTGACAGGTGGTGAGCCCATCGCCACCATGCGCTGCTGGATGCACAGTGCAGTTTAATTCCTTACTCGCCTTTTACGAGATCCATTGGATGAGATGGAGTGGTAGTATTCTTTTAACGAGCCGCCACCACACGGCTTACTTACCTTAAATTACTAATTCCTTGGTTTGGTAACTCTCTTACGCAGTCTACGGGCCGATAGAAGGTTCCCATACTACTACATTTGCTCATTCATCATTTTCATCATCATCCTGTCACTAGTCTACTGCTGAACATAGACCTCCCCTATATTGGATCAGGACCATCCTGAGCTACCTACATCTATCGACTTCCCGCGAACTGGTACGAGGTTCCACTCGAAAACCTTTCTTCCCCAACGGATTATCGGTTTTACGAACTATATGGCTGGCCCATTGCCACTTCGGCTTTCTAATCTTTAGTGCTATGTCAGTTACTCTAGTTCTACTGTCAATATCATCGTTACAGCGTAGCTTTTTTCTTAGCTCGTTGAGCGGCTCTGAGCTTCCTCACGCGGTCTGCAGTGAAACACCACGTCGCGGTTCCGCATATCATCACTGGTTAAAAACAGGTGTAGGTTGAGACATTGAGGTATATTCAACGAAAAGAAGGTGACGCAGTTACTCGAGCGCTGCCGAGCCGAGT
Organism: Luehdorfia chinensis; assembly: GCA_019845155.1. NCBI lineage: Eukaryota > Metazoa > Arthropoda > Insecta > Lepidoptera > Papilionidae > Luehdorfia > Luehdorfia chinensis. Next base: position 1,082,165 of record JAHVAK010000022.1, read on the forward strand.
TGGATCGTTCAATTTACCTCATGGTCGAAGTTAGACCTATATAGAAATAATTTAATCTAATTCAACTTACTTACCCGCCATATATTCAGTGTTCTTACATCTTTGTCGAACATTCAGATTAGGAACTCTAAAGATAAGCTCCCGATTATACTCAAAAAAATGCTATCTTTCCTTCATAAAGTTTTGCTGGTAAAAGATAAAATATTATAAAGGCCGTTTTATAATATTTTCTACATAAGCGTCGCTCCATTTAATATATTAAAACTTTACCCGTTGATACAAGCGATTTAATAGTTCAAAAATAAGAAGAAAATAAGATTCAATGCTATTTTTATTTAAACTTAGGTTTAAGTATTAAATATTTTACAGAAATTTATAAAAAAGTATAGATAGTAATACTATATACTCGTAACAGTAGCAGTGATTGTCTGGATCCAAATAAGGTTCTACATGGAATGATTGCAATCGTATTTTCACACACCCTGGAAGCAAGGTTTTTCTTTCGTAGACTTGAAAACTTCTAGGTTTTCTCCAATCAGGGTTAAAACGTGACGTATAGTCATTATTAAGGTTGGAACGTACCTTCGATTCAACTTCAACCAACGCGCATTCGAAACCGAAAGGTGCTAAAGGGTAAAAAGTAATGGCTCAAGACTAAGCTACTTCTAAATTGCTAATCCTGTACTTTGACGACCGTGTTGCTTAATGGTCAGAGTACCAAACTTTTACGCGCAGGTCTTGAGTTCCAATCCCAGCCAGAACCAACATTGGTTTTCGGGTCTGGTTGTGTTGTTTCATGTGAAATTTGTGTCTGTAAAGCATACCCAAGATACAGCAGGAGAAATTCTAGTGATACGATAGTTACGATAAGGGAAAGCGATATTATTGTTAAAAGAAACATGGATTTCTAAACATATAAATACACTTACTGGCCACAACTTTGGTATCAGCCGCCGATCTGGACCTGTCCCGTACCAGTGCTGCATACATATACAGAAGAAACACCATGCTGCCGATGTATAGGTACAAGTAGAAACCCTGTCACCAAAGAAAAAATAAGAATTAAATACGTGCACTTAAAATGTGGTAGCTCAGGGTAGCCGTGGCAGCTCAGGGTAGCCGTGGTAGCTCAGGGTAGGCCGTGGTAGCTCAGGGGCTAGGCGCTCGCTTTAAATTTCATAGTACGCGAGTGACCTTGGTTCGATTCCCGGTGCCGGCACCACTAAGATTGTTAATTGCAATTTTAAGTGCTGATTTACCACGTGCTCGGCGGCGAAGGAAAACATCGTGAGGAAACCTGCATGTCTGAGGAATAAAAAATATTTCGAAGACATGTGAAGTCCGCCAACCCGCATTGGAGCAGCGTGGCGGATTCTTCCTAGCTCCAAAACCCTCTCAGAAATGAGAGGAGGCCTGTGCTCAGTAGTGGGACATATATAGGCTGAAACTTTACTTTTTACTTTTTTACTTAAAATAATATAGTATAATTGTAATAATACTATATTATTATATAATAAATTATTATAATAAACTAGGCATTCAGGAAGATTTCTAGTTGAATGGAAATATCCTACTTGAATTAATTAAAAAATATTTAAATTTAAAACTACCGCAGTATTTTTTTAGCATTTTTGGTAATAGATTATTTGGATTGGTATGAGATATTAATATATATCCTAATATTTGGTATTGGTAAAGCAATTTAATTAAGATGTCTGTATTAAATGCATATTATTTATTATCATCTAGCTTACCTCGTAAAAAGAAGGTGGAATATAAGTAGAAATAACTTCAGCCATTGGAAATGCAACTCCCATCACGACTAACAGCTTCCCGTATAAAGCTGATAGAGTTGTCGCCAGCGCGTCGCTCCTATTAAAAAAAGTTACAAATATGTAATATCACCTGATGGCAACAGTAATCGTGTCGTAAAGGCCGACTAAGCGACACATACATACATATAGTCACGCCTTATTCCTTTATAAGGGTTAGACAGATGCTACACATGTAGCCCACTTTTCGCCCCCGCGGGAAACGAGACGTGCTGGGTGACGCACCACGTCGCCGCCATTTTGGTAAGAATCAAAAATTCTCGCAGACAGTATTGTATATTATGGTGTTAATACACACATACATACATACATACATACATACATACGGACACGCCTTTTTTCCATATAAGGGATAGGCAGGAGCCACTGACGTAACCCACTTTTCGCCATCACGGGAAACGTGACGCGACGGGTGGCGAAACACGTCGCCGCCATTTTGGTACGAGTCAAAAAATTCTTACTCCCCATTGCGTTCCCACTAGCAGTATAGTGACAGAATTGCATATTATGGTACGTATTCTCCCCGAATAAAGGCTGTCCATACAATACCTCAGTCGCCTCTTACGACACCTCGGTAGAAAAGACGTAGGTGTTATCGACACTGCCAGAACATATCGACTAAGCGACATAACCAGCAAAACCATGGACCTCTCTTTCTAACAGAATAAATAAAAATATAACAGACCAAAAATAACAGTTTGGTACAGCAATTGCTTACCGAGCGTGGCGATTAGGTACATAAAATTTTTCCAACTTGAGTGAGGTGTGACTACGTCTTGCAGTCGACTGTTTAAGGGTCCATTATTACATAGAATAATATGCATATGTATTCTGCCTACTATATGTATTGTATTCTGTCTATTACAAAACTTGCACCTACACAAAAGCCTACATTTTACGAATTATATGTAAATTATTATTCGTTCATTTCTGCACGTGTCCTTGTTTTTATATGAATGGATTCAACCGAAAAAAGTCTACTTTAATAAATATGTACTAAAAACATTTCAAAGGACTATAAAAACATTCAATTTCGAAATAAGATATAACATTATACTCGTATTAACAGAGTCACTAGCTATTTACGGCGTAAGAAGGCTTTAAAATATTCATCAACTAAAATAAACTGTAAGCCCTACAATGCCTATGAAAGGATATTGTTGCACTTCAGCGTATACGTAAGAATTACATGCTTTACTTCCTCCGTCCCCTTTTCATCATCGGTTGACAAGAGGCACAGAGCTATTCCGCTCTTCCGTTGTTTACGTCCCGTGCATACGCACAGAGCACTATGTTCCCGCCTTTTGAAACATTTTTAACAACAATTTGGTTTTTTTTAACATTTTGCAACACATTATAATGAACGCAACAGAGTCAAAATATACAAGAATAGAAAGTGAATAAGAATTTGATATTATACATAATATATTTATTAAAAATGGTTTAAAGTAACTGGCTTTTGTTATTGAGTATCCAAACTACGTAAATAGAATGTCATAAAACGTATACTGATGTTTTTATTCGATGTAGTTATTACTGTCGTAGACAACTATTTTGCAATAGAAACGTTGTTTTATAAAAATAACAAAGGGCATTTTCAAACACCAAAAATCAGGGTAGAAAACGAAACCTATTCAAGGTTTTTTGCTGCATTTTGAGCTTATACAAAAACGTTTAATTATTAAAATATTTTTAAACACCATACGTTTTAAATTAATTAATACTGAATGTTCTTTTGCGATTTGATGCGCTTTGACCTCCAATGCGTAAATAGGGAAAATAAGAGTGAAATACATTATGACATTTTAAGAAATGTTTAACACCCGCGTGTTCTTTATCGCCTACATTATAGAAAAGTTTAATACATTTTTACCACAACAGAAATATAAAGCTATCAGAGAGCAAAGAACGTTATGTTCTTTTCTTAGAAGATTGAATTTAAAAAGCTCGTTTCTCAACGCTACGCGGAACGTTCTCGTAAATGGGATATTTACCTACTTAAGAGTGTGTCTAACGTCGCTCTCCATTTTGCATGAAATTATTTTCGTAAAGCGTAAAGCGTGCTTGAGCTTACTTTACCCGTATTAACTTGTAAATATACTATAAGTAATCGCTTTATATTTTACTCGGGATTGTTGAATTTTGTAATTTCTTTGTATACTTTGAGTTTTTATGTTTAATATTGATAGTTTGTTTTTCAGCAAGTGCTCATGAAAGTGTAGAGTGATTGGAAAATTCAATTCAATGACCAACATTGTTCTTTTCGTTGTCTCCATCAGTTCAGCAAATCTTCAAGTCAGCTATAACTTTACTGTAGATCGAAATAAAGTCTTTGTTATAATTAAATTATTACTTGACATTTAAAAAAAATTGTACATTATTAAATTTATAATTATATCTGGTACTGCAGTCGCCAATCGAAGCGAGAGAGCGAGCGGATCGAATCGCCTGCTAAGCGAAGTGATAACGACAAATCCTCACAGTCACGCCTATTTCCAGCTATTACAGGCTTTTTTAATAACGATGCCCACCCCCAGGTGTGTACGTTTTACAGACATAAATTCAGTATGCAAAACTATCTGTAGGCCATTATAATCGTGAAGCCTGAATCGAACCTGCGACCAGTAGCACAGAAGCCATTGCTTCGTTCTTGCATCAACCGATCAGCCAGGTTGATAAAGATGAAAAGTAAGGTATTAAAACACTCGATGTCTAAATGAACAATAATAATTAATTTCGGTCGAATTCGTCAGTACCAAATTAAGCCTTTATTAACGTTTTCCCTTTTTTATATGTTCGAAATAGTAAGGAGACGAGCAAATTGTTCATCCAAGGGTAAGCGCATTATCTATCCATTACAAATGCGGTGACACCCAAAACATTTCGGCTTAAGACACCACACTGAGCTCGTCACCATGAGACATCAATTCTTAAGTCTCATATATCTATTAATTATACTAACTCTCAGTGCCCTTCAGACCGAAACGGTAATGTTTGCACACTACAAGCTTCACGGCAAAATAACTGGCCCTGCAGTCGTACCTACCGTCTAGGATTCATGCATAGGAATCCTACCACCAGTAAAATTTTAAGATCTTTATAGGTTTTGTGAGTGAATTATGTGAAATAACCGCAGGATAATTAAAGTGACAATTACACAATGGATACATTTTTTTATTCTTTTTCTAATGCTTAATTACTTACATACCTCTATTATCATCATTATTATCATAATCATTTCAGCCTGTCCACTGTTGAACATGACCTCCCTTATAGATTGCCACAAAATACGGTCCTAAGCCACCTGCATCCATCGACTTCCCACAAAACCGTGCAGGACATCGCTCCATCCAGTGAGGGGGTCGCCCTACACTGCGTCTGCCGGTACGAGGTTGCCACTCCAGAACCATTTTTCCCCAACGCTTATCGGTTCTACGGGCTATATGGCCGACCCATTGCCACTTCAGCTTGCTAATCTTTAGGGTTTCGTATATCCTCGTTAAGGATTCTATCTCGCAGAGATACTCCAAGCATAAACCTATCCATAGCTCGCTGATCGACATTGAGCTTCCTTATGCGGCCTGCAGTGAATCACATCTCGGTGCCGTATGGCATCACTGGCAAGACGCAATGGTGGAATAGTTTTGTTTTGAGACATTGAGGTACACTTGAAGAGAAGATGTGACGTAGTTTCCCATATGCTGCCCGGCTGAGTTGGATCTACCGATCGACCTCTTAGTCGAAGTTGAACATAAGTAGTAGGACAGTATGTCATTGGTACATTGACAACTTCGAGCGTACTGTTCCCAATAACAACCGGTATAGGTGTGACATGGACGTTAGATATGATCTTCGTCTTGTCCGTGTCCATCTTAACACCTACCCGTTGGAAGACACTATTGAGGTTGTAGCGACACCTAGGTCGCCACATGAGAAGCTCTAGAAATATCTCACACGTCCATAACCACGCTAAGAAAGTTTTTGAGATGCGAAATATACATATATACAACATCTAAAGACTTGTTGTTGTGTGACGTTGGAGGAGAAGTCCTCCCCAGATCAGATCACCTGATCTAGCGGGTAGCTACCCTTTTCCTTGGCAACAAGTCCGCCAAAACGTCATCGAGCATAGTCTAAGGCCCTCCAGCGATTCTACCATAATGACAGCCATGTCGACAAATCGAAGGTGAATGATGTATTCGCCATTAATGTTATGACCGAATCCTTTCTAGTCCTATAGCTTGAAGACGTCTTCCATTACAGCAGTGAAGAGTTTCGGGGATGTGACGTCGCCCTGTCTTACACCTTTTTGCAATTTGATCGGTTTCGTACTCTGGTTATGTACTCGGATAGACATCGTAGCTTTGCTGTACAAGAACTACATCACCTCGATATACCGACACTCAATCTCACATCGCTGAAGTGTCTGTAGCATCGCTCAAATTTCGACGAAATCAAATGGCTTTTTCGTATTCCATACCTCTAACCACTACTTACTCAATGTTACTCCAATACGCTTTGTAAAATGCGTAAATAATGAGAATAAATCAAGAATAACTTATATTTTATGCATCATATTAGAGTTTTACACGTTATTCCTTTTAATTATGTTTCTATTAAAAGGAAATGCGTTTAAAAAATATCTAAACTTATTTTTATAATAATATTGCTGTTTTCCCCCTGAAATTATAACAAACATCACTGATTTATTATATCCAATATAACGAATAAAGTAAATGTTATATTTAATAATTGTATATTCCTATATCTCATTAAATAATAAAATGTCTTATCTCGTGTGCGGATGATGCTTTAAATCTGTCGAATTTCACGAACACGGGGGCAATCGAACTGTTTATTCGCGGCACATTGCACGTGACAGATTGTAAACCTGCGTTTTATGTAAACGTTCTGTTTTTGGAATCTACGAGGAAACCATTTTAAAATTAATATTTTTTATTATTTACTGTATTACTTCTAAAATTGGTGCTACGACCAACTAATTGAAATGTCTCAGAAATCGAATAACTAATATTAATAATACTGACTGAATCGATGATAGCTAATCAAATGTACTCGTTAAATGGCAAAAAAGCTTATAATATCAAACAGTTTTTTAAAATCAAAAGGTTCTCAGAAAGCATGGACGTGAATAATGAGAATCCACATCGGGTGTATCGCATTAATAGCACTGAGCTACTGACATTGACATAGAAAGCAGAAGAGATAGATTGGATACATCTAGAATATGGTGCCTAAGCATAATCCTGGTATTAGTTGGACAGGAAAGAAAATTAAAAAAACTGGTGAAAAAACTGGGAAAAATGTAATTACATAACTGTATTCTCACGAAACTAGGAACGATATATCCTGTGAAAACCCTGTTCCTATCACCAAATGTAGCTTTTTAATAATATTTAGTCATTTGTAGATCTTATTATGATTTGTACATACATTTAAGCTACTTGTGATAACTACATAAAAGTTGTCTTTGAACCAAAGAATGTCTAAAATATACACATTATGTAAAATGAGAAATTGACATTAGCAGCAGAACAGGTCCAGTAGTCAACTAGTCATTAAAACTTCTTTAAATTTCGCATTAAAACCAAAAACTTTTATCTTAGGTAAAATACAGATCATTGATACAATCAAACATTATATCACTAAATTTAGTTAATAATCACAATTGTTTTTGATGCGTACCAAAAAATAATACTTAAAAGCCACCCTGAATACAAGCCTTTATCATGATACTACGAGTACACTGTAGAAATTGCACGTCGTTTCTGATAAATCTTGACAAAAAGGAAGCACTACCCCGATTATACTGGAGTTATCAACGTCAAAATTACATTGCGACTGAATCGATCAACTCGAACATCATCTACCGCTGACATATCGTTATCCATACGAAACATCATAACGTAATGCTGGGTCTGTCAAGGACAAATACAAAAACGTGTCCAGAAATGGTTGAGCCCTAAACTGTAACTAAATTGATTCCATTCCCAGAAAACCGTTCGGTTATCTTCAACGTTAAGCGTGTCACAATAATCTGGTTTCTGAAAGCTCTTAGCACTCCTTCAGGGGAAAAGCCCCTTCTCGTACTCGCTCCGTTGTCATGGTAACAGCGTGTTATTGGCTCCCCATAGCTATTATAGAGATACCTCTGTAGTATATCTGCTCGAGTTAGAACCGGGGTTTCGACAATGATATGCCATTGTTCTATACTCGTGTTTCATTCGCTATGAGGTCACTTAAAATGAAAGTACTTAAAGAAACAATTGTGTTTATGTAACTTTGTGCCTCCGTTGTATTATTCATGTTCAATGCGAATAAAATATTTCCGTGCGTTTGTTAAATCTCGAAACTTCATTAAATGCTAATGAAAATTACCCCTGGTATATTTGAATCGCAACTACATCTTCTGATTATAAAACAGAGACAATCATCTGCGCATTATATAATACTACCTGAAACTCGCGGCTATGCCCGTGTGGATTATGATTTTTTCTAAATACCGTGGTAAATGTTTATTGTTCCGGAATAAATAACTATGTACATCCCCAGGATGCAAGCAATATCTGTGCTAAATTTCGTCAAGATCGGTTCTTCTTCTTGAGCCGTGAAAAGGTAACAAACAGACAGAGGAACAGAGAGAGTTATTTTCGCGTTTATAATATTAGTATGGATTTTGCCGTAACTTCGTAGTAAACAAACACTTTATTTCGCGTGTAATAAAATTTTAATTTTTTTTATTAATTTGATATTATTATATAGCTTTATTCAAATTCTACATAATATATCTGAATTATGTACAGAGAATGAGCAGAGCCTCAGTACGCGTGGAATTTAATATTCGTGTAATTACAAAAGCACGAATATTCGAGATACTGTAATATAACAACTAAGACTAATTTATTATTAGAATTTTCTAGTCATAAATCAATTACGTTTAAAAGTTTTTAAGTTAATAATATTCTAAAATTCAAATTAAATCAAATGAGCGAATATACTTCAGGATAAATAATGAAACAGACAGACTTAGACAGCTCGCATTACTTAATAAAAAAGTATCAGATAATTTGTATAAAAGTTACTTGTTAGAGGATGATGATGATCATAATGACGACGTTTGAGTATCAATTGACATTCATAAGAGCTTTAAATAAGCCTTAATTGAAAAAATAAATTGTGACTCCGACTTCGCTTTGTCTATTGACTAAAATTTTATGTCTGCTGTCCAACTAGCTGTGGCCCGCGGTCAACCGCGTAAAATAATGAGCAGTCACGCTTCGGCCCTTCTTGGTAATGTTTGGTTCTCAGCGTGCGGCTCCTAAAGTCTAATAACCTAGATCCTTCCCTAATAAATGGAGTATCTAATGCAAAAAGAATTATAAAATGAGAATGAATTTAAATAAAAGCATACATTTAGAACTGTACGTACAATTAAACCATCAGTGCCTAAAATCTGCCTTCAGCTAAATAATCAGTAGAAATCTAAGGCAGGGACACAACAACTGTTAAAGTTTCGTAGAGAAGCCCGCATTTAAAGGATTTGCGGTCGCCATTAGTTAAACACTCCGAGCAGCTAGATTTAACATTGTCTAAATTTTGTACCTTTTAATTAAAGGCCTCATTTACTTGCAACGTATCATATAATAAAGAAATGATAAAAGGCCCAATTAGGTACATATAAACAAATAAATTGAAGTCTGTTTACAATATTAAAACCCTTGGGTTTAAATGGAATAGTTTAGTTTTTAACTCTTTTACTAGTTAACACATTTTTACTTACTCAAATTTTATATTCATAAAATTTTGAAAATATAAAATAAATTTCTTTTGAATAGACTACACATTTAAATAAAACAATTTTTTTTCCTTTTTTTGGACCTTCCGTCCTCCCGTGACCATGGTTCCAAGCACTCGAAACTTCAGGGTTAGAAATAGTTCAGAATTAAACGCGATAAAATCCGTAAAAAAATTGTTTTATTTAAATTTAATAACATTGATTTAAATAAACACTTGATATACGACCGAAGACCAAAATACATTCTCTAAAACTTCAATAAATTACTATTACTTATTAATAAATAAAAGGGACATTTAATTAGTGAACATTCTTGCGCCGTAAATTAATCCGCTCCAGACTATATAATACACCTTGCTCCGGTTTTGTCTTGAAATGTCTCCCTGAAGACGATGACATTAATCTGTGCAAGTTTGTAGCGGAGTTCCAAAGTCTTTATGAAAGCTCCGTTCAGAATTCTCCATCCGTAAAGGCGAGCGAACAAAACAATTCATTAACCTTACTCTTCCGTTAACCTTAATGTAAAATAACAAATGGAGATACGATAGCATTGTGGCACGTAAGTCTACAAAATTGACAACAGAGTGCTTTAAAAAGTGGAGCATTTTCTATTAGCCTGCTCTGCTGCAATTTATTTTCGAGTGCCTCCATAATTCATTGTAACAAACAGCGTTGTATTTCGCACGGGAGTGGTTGTGTGAGGAATCACAATGTTTTTGTTCTCAACATTTAAAAGTGCTTGCGGGATCCAAGATAGCGGGACCGCATATAGGGTGTATTGTTGCTAATTTAATTTAAAAAGTACTAGACTCTGTTCTGTCAACGCTCAGTATTTTTCATTCGATGCACTCATTAGGTGCAATGCAAAAAATTCAGTGCAATACAAAAAATCCAATTTTACTCCAGTGCATATTGGGCGGCTAGAGATGGGATCAGATTTATTAACGGCACAACGGTTTTTTATTATATAGAATAGGGGCAAACGAACAGGTAGCTCACGTGATGGTAAGTGATCACCGCCGCCCATGAACACCTGCAATACCAGAGGAATAGCAGATGCGTTGCCGGCCTTTGAGAAATGCTCAACAATTACGCTTACAGTTTTTTTTTCTTATGTACGTTAAGTAAGTAGATTTCTTTCTTCCTAATTTGTTATGTATTTGTCTAACTACCAGGTCCAGTCTAACAGTTTAATTTTCATGTAGATTACAACAATTTTATTGTCTTTGTACTCTTAAGTAATTTTAAATGAGTATAATAACATAGCGAGGCAACGAAACAAAAGTAAATAGCAAAAGTCGATTATGTGGCCCTTCTTACAAAGTTTTCTGAGGGGAAGACCACGTACAGTCTGAGCCGCAGAGCTTTTACATTTTCTTGTAATTTATTATGCCGTTGGCCGTTCGTTGATCTGTTGCGTTTTTCACACTGCCAATTTAATCCTCCCAACCAATTATTTGGTTTTGGTATATTCTCGTGAGCGCTTCAATTTCCGTGTCCACTAATTTAGGGTGCAATTGAATGTGATTTTGGTATATTATATCGCAACTTTTAAAAAATTCACGTATTAGTGTGATAAAATAGAAAAGAAGTGAAATTATAAAGGTAGATTTGATTTCACTGGTGGTAGGATTCCTATGGAGGAATCCGTCTAGGTATGTACCACCCCAGGGCCAGTTATTCTGCCGTCAAGAAGTAGTGTGCAAACATTACTGTGTTTCGGTTTGAAGGGCACTGAGAGCTTGCGTAATCACTGGGCATATGAGACTCAAGAAGTAAGTCTCTGGGTGACGGACGCAGTGTGGTGTAACACAGAAATGTTCTGGATGACACAGCATTTGTTATGGGCAGACGTTGCACTTACCATCAGATAAAAGTTTTGCTCGTTTCGATACTTCGTCAAATAAAAAAGGCAACATTTGACATCACGGTAATGTAATGTAGGAAAGTAAAAATAGATAATGAAAGATATACTGTTACAATGATTATAAGCGATGCAGCTTAACTGTACTTATCTGCTTAACTAACGGTAGGTTTCAACATCCAATCTATCATTGGATTTGCCGACTAGAGGTAAATATTTTACAGTAAGTAACATACAAGTTACGTCAATATATCTCGGAACATGGAGAGATATTGGAACCCTCGAAGAACTGCAGTTGATCTTATGAATCTTCAGCATTGAGTTCTTTTTATGATGAATTTCTAATTTTACCAGAATAGAACGAATAGAAACGAATAGAGATAATAGAACCATTTAGAAATGGTTCTATATCTATCTGAGTACAGAACCAGAATACGAAGCCGGCCCCATTGCAGAAAGATGTAAGACAAAAAGGTTTAAGACAGTACGATATTATATCCCAGAAACTACAAAACTGAATTGGAAGATGTCTTCAAGTTACTGGACCGGAAAGAATACAGTATTAACACATCAGTGGCGAATACATCATGGCCTAGTGGTCACAGTACCTGACTTCTACGCCGCGGGTCCTGGGTTCGAATCCCAGCCGGAGCCAACATTTGTGCTAAAACACAAATTGTTGGTTTTCGGATCTGGTTGTGTTGTGAATGTCCCCGTGTTTCTCGATAGGTGTCTCCCAACAGGGTCCTTTTATTTTTTAGTTAGGTTTTTTAGGTAAGTAAAAAACATGCACTACATGAAAATCATATCTAATGTCCACGTCACATCTATGCCGGTTGTTATTGCGAACACTACGCTCGAAGTTCGTCGACGAATACACTACCTAGTCGGACGACTAGGAAGGTTCAACTTCGAACACCATACGAAATTGTTCACGTTTCACAGGTAATTCTATAAATTTGTTTTATTCATCTCATTTTACTATTAAAGGTACCTTTGGTGATATTCTTCTGGCCGATTTCGACCACGGCGACAACTTCCGAATATTGTCGAGAGGTATGAACTGCACAGGAAATATTATAGTTCCACAAGTGTTCGCGAAAACACAGTGTTACTCACTCGACCCAATCTATCCCGATGTAACGCTGATGCGATAAAATCGGAGGTAGGCTAGGTTGCAGTGTCAGAAACACGGGGACAATCTCAACACAACCCGACCCGAAAACCAACAATTTGTGTTTTAGCACAATTTTAGACTCCGGCTGGGATTCGAACCCATGACCCGCGGCTTAGAAGTCAAGTACTCTGACCACTATGGTTCCATAGCTAAAATTTCAGTGTAAAATTACTGTACTATCTTTTCCCGAATCCCTAATTCTATGTTCTCGGGAAATACATTTACACGTATGGTGGATTGCGAAAACTTTTCGTCTCAAAATTCTAAGACAGTTTAGGAGTTCTGTAATCTAAAATGCAAATAATATGTAAACATTAAGGACAGGAATAGCTCGGTAAAATTTTCTATAAGGTTTATGTTTGAACTCATAAGAATCTCAAAACACAGCTCATACGTCCTACATCGCGCTATTGAAGTTTTATCGATACTAACTGTATATTCATGATTATTACCGGCTGGAGGAGACGTGTACTCCAGAACAGAGCACCCGATCTGGTGGGTAGCTTTAGCCCTTTTTTACTTTCCTCTTCTATCTGCCAAACGTAGCAACGGTTGTATAAGGATTTAGTAGTACAGTAGACATTTAAAATAAATGTATTATTCTAAGTCACGTATTAATATAAACTGCGTTTAAAAAAGTTTTGGTACTCAGAAACTCGTATGGTTAAATTTATCTGCATAACGGACTTATGTTCTACGCTAAAGATTATGTCAGTAGCCATAGCCAAGCCGCGTGCCAAGCGTGGCAACTATGGCAAAATTCCCTCGAAATGAGAAGCTATACACTTTTGGGGCAATCTGTAAGGAGAATCTGTAAATATATAGAAGTTTCTCCAACAGTTCTGAAGTTGCTGCTATAAATTCTAAGATGTTAAACATACACAGTATACCTACACAGAGATGTTAGTTTTTTTATTGTATATATAAAAATAATTATTCCTTTTTTGGCTTATATGCTATAGAATTCGCTTAAAGTATAATATATACTAATTCATAAATATCGTAAGAAACTGTGTGCCCTAGTGGTCATGAATACTAGAAATCTGCGCCGTGTGAACTCAGTCCGAATCTCAGCCGGAGCCAAAATTTGTAGAAAAACACAAGTTGTAAGTTTTCGTCTCTGGTTGTACTGTGCGTGTGAAAATCTGTAAAACGCACTCACAATACAGCCAGAAGTGAAAAACGATTTATTTTTATTTTTGCACTACCGGATTCGGACCCAGAACCCGCGGTGTAGAAGTCAGGTACTCTAACCACTAAGCCACACGGTCGTCAAAATTTACCCGAACAATATAACCACGGAGTCGTTATGCATTATTACTTGAACACAAACACCGCAAAAATAATTATATTTTTTATTTTGATTTTTGTTATTTACGGCAATCGCCAAAGTGTATCATCGAAAAGGATAACGCAATGGTAGCCGTTTCGATATCCAATACGATAATGGAAATTTTAGTATGCATAAAATTTTATGACGGCAGCATTTGATTGGTTACATCCTATAATGTGTTCTCAATTCCCCTTCAGCAAACTCGAAGTCATATATAAATTTGTTCTTACAATATGTGTATTATTTCGCCTAAGATTACATTTTTTTTTATTCTGTATATAGTAAAGTTAATATGAAAATTGCTTAGGGAATATAACCCTGCTGTATTTATTACGTCTGCTCCTTCGTTGGCAAATTTCCAAATGTTCGTAACCGAGAGAGGAGATCCACTACATAGGTCATTTGCATTAAGTTTCACATAAAATATAACAGTCTTAATGGCTGAATGTTAATTGAAGCCAAAGTATAATTATGCCATACATAATTGGAGATCCAAGGATAACTTTGGAAGAAAATTGTGTAATAGTCCCAAACTTCTTACAACACTGCCGTGCTGTTGCCACTATGGTAATTATACTACATCGATTGCGGACCCTTGTGGCAAGATGAACAGCTATGGCAATCCCCATATATATAAATTAATAATAGAGAAAACCTAGTATTCGAAACTCGTAACATGGACAGCAGCTGCGGACATTATGTTAGCGAATAATACTATCGAAGTCATTATATTTAAATCATCCCTATAGTAGCTCAACGGTCCGGCGCTCGCTTTATATTTCAGTGTAAGAGAGTTTAAATAGACTGAACACAGGTCCTCTCAATTTAGATAAAGGAAAATATCGTGAGGAAACCAACATTTTTGATAAATAAGAATTTTGTTTCGAATTTCGTGGACTTAAGAAATCCACTCTGTGGTGGCGGCTCGTTAAAAGAATACTTCCACTCCATCTCATCCAATGGATCTCGTAAAAGTCGAGTAAGGAATTAAACTACACTGTGCACCCAACAGCGCATGATGGCGATGGGCTCACCACCTATCACACCAAGTGCATTATATTATTTTGGTGAAACGCTTATTGTGGCAGTCATCTGTTTTTGCAGTGAGTGCCCAGTCTCTGACTATCCCTTATGGGATAAGAAATCCACCAGCAGCGTGAAGAGAATTTCTCTCGGCTTCCAAAATATCCACAAGAAGCTACCCGGCCATCGGTCATTAAAATTTAAAAAAAAATATTCTATTAACAAGCGAAATTTCATAGTATTTTTACATATTCAATTCCAACTCTCTATAACCCTTTTCAAACTGCCTCATATGTACTTATTTTAAACTTAATCTAATCCAGCTTGTTGTAATATCACATACACACACATAAACACTGTCTTATGTAAATACAACTGTGATACCTAAAAGAAGTATGAATTCTCATCGACAATTCAGTTATATTTAACCGCTTTTTATATCGTAATGCACTGATTTTTAAAACTTAAGTATGTGACGATTCCATAAACGCAGAGGCTGAGCGATTGGCTTCCACGCTACGAGTCTCGGGTCCAATTCTCGCACTGAACAAATAATTGAATGGCCTACAAGTAGTGGTTCCGGGTCTGTCTGTTTTGTAATGCACTAACGATATAGGAGAAAGGCAACATCACTCATAGTAAACGAGCTCCCGATTTGTGGTAAAGTAATCGATGTATTGTAATTGTTTACATGTTATATGATACGTGGTACAAAGTCATTCAACAAAAATTTTACCTTCCTTAAAAATATGTAAAGTTTTTTATAAGCAAGTAAATAAAATTTAAACGGGTTCGTTACATATTCGAAACATTATATGAACACATGTACATAAGAAGCGTCCGATATTTTGCCTTTCTTCTTTCGCACTCTCCTTTTTCTAGGTTACAAATTCACTTTATAATATTATCATAATGTTTAGTTCTTGTGCCTATGATTGCAAATATTTCTTAAATAACATCATTGATACAAATCGAATTAGACTAACTAACTGGTGGTAGGATTCCTATGCAGGAATCCGTCTAGGTAGGTACCACCCCAGGGCCAGTTATTCTGCCGTGAAGCAGTAGTGTGCAAACATTACTGTGTTTCGGTTTGAAGGGCACTGTGAGCTAGCGTAATCACTGGGCATATGAGACTTAAGACCTTATGTCTCAGGGTGATGGGCACAGTGTGGTGTTACACAGAAATTTCCTGGGTAATATTGCATTTGTTATGGGCAGACGTTGCACTTACCATCAGGTGAACGTTTTGCTCGTTTCGTCACTTTATCCAATAAAAAAAAAAAAAGACTAACTGTATTATACAAATTTACTTTCACATAAACAATTTTAGTAGATACTTGTTAAAAAGATTACGTATTTATAATCTACACTAAAAATAATACGAAGTTTGTCAATCGCTGTCTATTCTCTATGTATTAGTTTTCTTACTTTACTACTTTTACTTTCTACTTTTATTTCTTTAAATTTTTTGACATACCGGTAGAAAAATTCTGTAAACTAAATAATCATTACAAATAAATGTATATATAATATAAGTCTATACAATAGTTACTCACGCGCTAATAATATGCATGTTCTGTATGGAGGCGGAGGAGCGTGGGGGATGTCTCATTGGAGGCATAGGCGGCTGCGGAGGGGCTCCGCTACCTGATCCATAAAGCACCGGCTGTAGAGACAACGACATGGACTGCGGGCTCGACAACCTGACAAGTGACAAATTGTTACACATTACCCATTTATATTACCTGCTGCTGTACCTTAAAATGTCCAGTGGGAAAAGCCTTAACGTAACAAATGACGGTCGCGTAGATAATAAATTTGTCTTAGATCAAACCTAACGAACAATTATTACTGGTGGTACGTCTAGGTAGGTACCACCCCAGGGCCAGTTATTTTGTCGTGAAGCAGTAGTGTGCAAACATGACCGTGTTTCGGTCTGAAGGGCACTAAGAGCTAGCGTAATCATTTGGCTTATGAGATTTAAAAACTGATGTCTCCATGATGACGGGCGCAGTGTGATACCACATAGAAATATTCTGAGTAACACATCACAGCATCTGTTATGGGCAGTCGTTTCACTTACCATCAGGTGAACGTTTGGCTCTTCTCATCACTTTATAAAAAAAACAAATTATAGTGGAATTTTCAAACAATACGATTTCTGGCGCCAATTCGAAAAGTTATACAACTGACTTCAAAAAATAGAAGGTTCTAAATTCGTTTGTATATATTTATTATGTATGTTCAGCGATAATACTTTACCACTTAGACCGATTTTGATGATTCTTCCGACCTTAGGAGTGGTCCCATAGAAATCCTGTCTTTGAACTTTGAAAATGTTAAGTTCTTTTCAAAGTTCAAAAATGGGATAC
Organism: Luehdorfia chinensis; assembly: GCA_019845155.1. Taxonomy (NCBI): domain Eukaryota; kingdom Metazoa; phylum Arthropoda; class Insecta; order Lepidoptera; family Papilionidae; genus Luehdorfia; species Luehdorfia chinensis. The sequence continues at coordinate 1,099,585 of JAHVAK010000022.1, forward strand.
ATCTGAAATCATCAAACTCTTAAATTCACATAAGCATGTTTGGAGTTGCTGCGTGGAAGTCAGTGTTTTGATTAAATAATGTTACTGCCGATGTTCTTACAGACTTTGAAGTTAGGTACTACTTTAAAGATTTAACTATAGACACTGGCAACAAACGTAGCGTAGGACTGTTACCAAATATAAATAAATACAGACAATACGTCTAACAAAATTAAATATTGTCGCGTAGTTCACTAGCATACACTTGAAATGCTTTGTATATTTAACCGACTTCAAAAAAGGAGGCGGTCCTCAATATGTTCTTTCTTTCTTTGTTTATGAACCGATTGTAATGATTGTTTTTTCACTGGAAAGGGATATCATGGGGTGGTCAAGTTCTAATGATAGAATTGGAGAATGATAAAACTCTGTTTGAAGCTGATGCTTCGAAGTCGGTTTGTTGTTTAAATAATTATTGTACGCAATGCCAAACGTATATTTGTCGTTTTATAGTTTTATTTACTTATTCAAAGTCGATTCTAATGGGATTTTGATAAGATTATTACGGGATTTTTTTCTTGCAAATCTGTATATTAATACGTGAAGAGAAAACTTTGTACTCCTGTTTAAGCATAATGCGCGCACGGTTGAATCTGAGATTCAGCACAGTTAAAGTTTAATGGAGATATGTGTAGTTTATAAATAACATGTGTTACAAATACTTTAAATTCATTAAAAAAGGCTAATGAATTAGTCGAATATCGACCATTAGGCGATCACTAGTAAACTTTATATACAAAATTTGTATAAACCGTCAAGTTTAATAGATCTAATAGAAGATAGAAGTCTGCCATAACTAGTACAATTATAGTTATTCTGCCGTGAAGCAGTATTGTGCAAACATTACGGTGTTTCGGTTTGAAGGGCACTGAGAGCTAACATAATCAATCACTGGGCATATGAGACTTAAGAACTGATGCCTCAGGGTGACGGGCGCAGTGTGGTGTTAAACAGAAAATTTCTGGATGACACAGCATTTGTTATGGGCAGACGTTGCAATTCACCATCACCATCACCATCAGGTGAACATTTTGCTTGTTTCGTCACTTTATCCGATAAAAAAACATACCATTACAAAGGTAGGTAAGTTTTAAAATGAGGGTTAAAGTCAAAAAAGGATTTCAGTCGAATGCCGATAAAGGGTAAATACTCATAAATCTCTCGTTGAAAGTAAACTTCCGTTTCAGTAACCGCTTCTCGTTTAACTTCAAAATGCATTTTTGGAAATTGTGATTTCATTTTTGTAAGTGCATTCTACAGAACACTTATTCAACATTTTTTATGACAGGTTTCGTTTCTATATACGAATAAATAAACTTAGTATAAGAACGCCCGATCGCCAGCATGTATTTGTGAATGGTAGCTAGTTTCTATATGGAAGAAAGTGACAAGACTAGCAAATCGTTCACCCGATGGTAAGTGCAACTTCTGCCCATAACACGTGTTGAGCCATCAGAACATTTTTGTGTGTGGCACCACACTGCGCCCATCTCCCTGAGGCATCAGTTATTTAGTCTCATATGCCCAGTGATTACACTAGCACTCAGTACTCTTCAGACCGACACAGTAATGTTTGCACACTACTGCTTTACGGCAGAATAACTGGCACTGCGCTGCGGTGGTACCTACCTAGACGGAGTCCTGCATGTAGTATGCGGTAAGTAATGTACGTGCGTAGCGTGCGTGTGTGCAATACCTACTATCTATCAGCAATGTTCTTCTAATCATTTAAATACAAATGTTGATATAATAAAAAAATCAGAGTAATTAATAATCTATTAATAGATATTATTAATGAAGAAAGAATATTATTAATGAGAATTATTATTATATATAGAGTAATTAGTAATTAATTAATGACTGAAATTACCAATCAAGTTCCAAAGCTAAATCCGGTACTAATACAACATACAATCGTCTGTCCTCTTTTATGTACTTGATTTCATTTTCATTTCGAGTTCACATCGCGAAAATTCCATTCCAATTTTTTAGAATGCGCAAGTCCTCGTTTCGTTAAAAGAAATTTGGGACTTTGAATTTGTAGTTCATATGGTAACATTTTTATAGATAATGATAAATAATGAATTTCGTTCCGAATAATTTTTATTCGATAGAAATAAACATTTTAAAATACGATTATTAGAATTAAATATATCCGATTTACTTTTGAAATATTTATAAGGTACATTACAATATGTTATTTGACTTGCTTCTTTCATATGTCTTTCCGGTTCAAATTTTATAAGTAAATTTTGACCTCCTATCTGATATCCGATTGAGCTAAAATTTGGCATTCCTATGTAGCTTCGATGACAAGGCAATAATATGGTACATATATAGAGCTGATCTGATGATGGAGCCTGAACTTGGTTATATTACAGGAACTCCTCATCTAAGCATGATAGCTCCGTCCGTGTTTGTGAAAACTATGAGTTTTTTTAAAGTTATCTATATCTGTAAATAAAATATAAGATGTTTTAATGAAGAATTTCAAATTAATGTCCAAACTCTTAATTAAAACTTTTATTTATACTATGCGTAATCATAAATGTTTTTAGAAATTTTGTCCGTCTGTATGTCACGAATAGACTGAAACGGATTTACATGAAAATTTTAACTAAAATTTTAGTGTTCCATTTCGATGACTTGCAGGGTTCAGATGATATGAATATAAATATTAGTAATGTTATTTTACAAGGGTGAATTTGCGGGGCACAGCTAGTTTAATAATAAAGTTAATTTATTCAATATAGAAATATAGAATATTTCAACTCGAATACTGCTCCAATAGTGTAGTAGTGTGGAGGCCTAAGAGAATCTACCACCCCATCACATCCCGTGGGTGTCGTAAAAGTCGGCAGAGGGAACATTAAAACCAGGAGATGAGCAGCAGCATCTTCCTGGAACGTCTGAATAAATAAACTGCGGTTGCCAACCCGCCTACCAAGCTTGGAAACTATGGCGAAATCCCTCGAAAAATTAGAGCTACAAACTTTTGTGGCTATCTATGGGGGACGCCTATGTTCAGCAGTGGACTTGTGATAGGCTGAAATGTCGACGACTAATTAGTAGGATCTGCCATTGCCTAATACTAAACTTGTTAAGCAGATCGTCAATCGCAGTTCGACAATTCAGGTATGACATATTTGAGACATAATATCTCCACTTTTGAAAAGTCATTAGATTTTGTACATATTTCCGTCGAACTTTTGCAACACTCACCGTTGGCATGTGTGTACAAGCACGGATGGCATAGTAGATTCTTATACACCACTACAACCTGGCACAATATATAAGTATATGTTTACTAAATGTTCCAGTGATATGGTAAAGGCAGGAAACAAAACTGGTGTACAAGAGGTTATGAACCAATATGCTGAACGCGTTTACGGTACGTCGCAGTTATTTTTTATATAGGGTGATCACTTATGCTTGCGATTGCTGTAATTCTATGACACTACATCATTATTAAGATTATAATTTATTTACGAAAAAGAGTGTATGGTCCTGACCAGTAATTACTCTAGACAATTCATCAAAAAAAAAACAAGGAGAGAAAGTTAGTTTTCAAAATGTAAAACGGTGTATTACCTAGTTTTTGAAAAGCAACGCCCGTCCGTCCACAATAACATAGACAAGCAAACTAATAACGCCTAATCTTTGCAATTTTATTTATTTTTATTATAATGGATTTCTGAAAAGTAGCGCCTGATTAGTTAATAGAATCATATTATCATGACCGATGAGCTTGTACGAAAACACTAATGAAAGTAGAACAAGCGAAAGATGTGTGCAAGTGGAAAGATTGTAGTCTCTGCCTACTCCAATGTCTCCATCTCCAGATGCATGTATATTTACAATTGATCACGACTTTCATTACTTTTTCTGCAACTGGTATAACGTCCATTTATTCTGTTTGTCGAATGACGTAAACTTTGACACTCGATATTTTTATCGATAAGTTAAATACCTTAACGGTGACTCCAAGTGGACGCGATGCGATGAGCAAGATGGCGCTGGCTGCTGATGCGAAGGATGCGCTGGTAGTGGCGGTGGACTACTGTGACGGCTCAGGGTTTCAGGAGACACCAGCGCAGCCCCCGCGGAAGCCGGGACTTGGTAACGGAGGAGCACTGCCCCCTGATATTTCCGACTCCGCGCCTCCAAATGTCCCCCTCGACACGTGTGACCCTCCGGACATGTTGTTCGCCGGTATGGAGTAACAACTGGAAAAGAAATAGTATTTGAAATTCACAAATAAGGATTCTAATATAGTAACTAGAAAAAAACGTAATTCAGATTTTTGAAACTTTTATGAAAATGACGATTGGCCGATAAGAACCACGGCGATGTTATATAATTGTTAGTCAGTAGTTTCTATATGCCCAAAATATATCCTAATTCCGTAAGTGTATGCAAACATAGAGGCACTCACAAGTTCCCACCTTCCCGTATCCGAAGTAAGGTCAAAGGAAGTCAGATGTAATGTCTGGGGGTCTACTACGAATATCGAAATACGAAGTACCGGCTGACGTATCGCACGCTTCCTATCACGATATCACCCTTCACTAAACATTCATTCTATTGGCTGTCTATGGATCCGAATGGTTGCCGTCCGTAGATGTGACATCCGAAGTAATTTGGTAGTAGGGTATATGTTTGACGTCCGTCGTTGCTTCGAATCGATCCGAATAGTAGTAGTAGTAGGTCCCCAGGGACATGATAGATGATAGATACGATAGCAATATATCTAGACTTGAAAACTACTCATTTGTATGTTTAACAAAATATTGGCTTAGTCTGAATTTTAAGCCCACGTCCCATCCATATGAGTAAACAGAAGTACGCGTTTATCTTTACCTTCTTATATTCTCCGTATTGTTTGGAAAAGGTTAATGCTATGAATTCAATATTACACAATAAAAACCAATAGGCATACAACTAGACTAAAAAACCAATTCTGGAATTCGAACCCGGGCTAACCACTACACACTATACAAGCATTCATTCAAACAACATAACCAAGGAAACTGTTTGGTTTCTATGTCTTTAGTAAAATTATATGATTTCTAAATATTTGTCATATTTTTTAAAAGTTTAATAAATTAAAAACTGATACAGCTAATAATTAATTATCATTATCCAAATTTTATATAGGAAGTTTTACTAATCTAGCGAAGTGAACCATTTAATGCCATTTCAATCGAACGACTCCATATTGGAATGAATTTAAATGCAATGGACACGGTAATGGCTATAGTCGTTAAGCCAAATCGCAAGTCTTACCACCAGCATTTCGGAACATGAAAGGTTCTTGATATTTAACCATTTGCATATATCTAGTCTGATTTTACGGAATACAAAGTTAAAATAAAACTGATAAAACTAAACACATCAGTTTGTGTCTTAAGTTTGTCTTTAACAAAACAATGCACCACAGTAGGATTTCTTCTGTATCGTGGGTACGTTTTACAAACCGTATTATTTCACAGGTCCATCGCAAACAGCAACCCATAAACCAACAATTAGTGTTTTTGCACAAAACTTGACTCTTCATGGGATTCGAACCCAGGACCCGCAGCATAGAAGTCAGGTTACTCTAACCACTAGGCCATGAGGTCGTAGTTGTATGAGTGTAAAGAGTAGTATGTTAGTATACTATATGATGGGAGATTACTTTACTTAATAATACTTACCTATAATTACTTACTAACTAAGAGTTGAATTAACTTTGAGTTAATTAAACAGTATATGTTCAAAATCATAAAAAGATTGCAAGAATAGTAGGTGTGAATTACGATGTATCTAAACTTACTTGTGTATGTATGACAAAGACACTGATACTGATAATGAAAGGCTACATTTTAATTACCTATGTGTGGGACCTTCTACTTTTTATTTTACGTCCTACTCGTATATAATTTCAAACGTATTTTATAAATATTTTATAAAGATAAATATATTATACATAAGTGAAATTGTAATAGAGATGACACACATTTTTTTTTCTCCAAATGCCAAAGTAATAAAGTAAATATTACGAAAGTACCTCTGTTTTTACATTTTTTCTATTTAAAAATAGCTAAGAAAATTAAGATTAAAGAGCGCGTCTTCTTTAAAAAATATTTAAAAACGCGGGCGGCAATCGATCGCGGGATGACCACCAGTCCTGTTGCCAGCCGGGGCTATTTGTTGACTGATCGCTCGCGCTTTCCTTCATTCGTAAAATTTTGCTAAAGCGCATCTAAAAATTAATAATCAATACTATGTTGTGCCTCGATGTTTTAATTCCAATGTAAAAACACCGAAACAGTTTTTTAGCTTGCCGAAGGATCCAAATTCCAGAAAGAAGTGGATGATCGCTATACGAAGAGTTGATAGTATCCGATGAAGCTGTTAGGTCAAAAAGGCTAACAGCAATTACATCACCGAAATTATAACGAAGAGTTGATTCTATAGGACCAAAATGTTCAGTTTTATCACTGTCCTTGTGTATATTATTTTACTGAAAGTGAACTACGTGAATATTTATTATTGCATGAAGAGCTTCGATTTCATGTTTAATATTTAAGGTACCTACGTACTAGGAAGGTAAGTAGTATGTACTTCTTGGAAAATGGGTATTCGGAGGTAAGTAACTAACAAACCGTTATAAAATCATGAATTACAATAATACCAAAAGTTTTTTTTTTATTACAGCAGCTAGGTCTATTTTTCTTTTTTATTCCATGAAGTTAATATCACTTTGAGTTTAAAGTCCGAAATAAATATCATGTAGGTATTTTTAAGTATCTAACCTATGTTTTATAACAAATTATGCATAATAAATAAGATATACCTTTTAATTTTTATTCTACGTACATATTTCGTATTCGATGTGATAAAAGGATTTTACAGCCAAATTAAATATTGAGCCACCATCAAACTACCCACTCATGGCAGATTGTCCGACAGGCCTTCCAGAAATGATTTTGTCATGGTGTATTACTTACAGGTACAGGAATTTATGAATTACTTCGGCAACAGAATTAAAACAAAGCGCGCGCGAGTGACTTTATTTATATGAGTTTTACTATTGCGGGCGGCGCGGGGTCGATTCCACAGGACCCGCAACGTCACGCAGGTAGCGCGCGTAATCTCGAAAATGTAAAAAGTGGTCTAAACTTCTCGCAGTAACTTAATAACGTACTTTGGTACTTTCTCATATTTTTAAAAGAGTTTCCCTGTCATTGCATTATTATTTTTATATTATTCAACATTAAATCGGTACAAAGTATATAACGAGTAAGAATATATTATAAAAGCTTGTTCATAAAGAATGACTGATCTGAATGATTAAAATTGACCCATCACTTATTGCGGCCATTTTCTATCAACTAATGTACTTTGTCATACCGATATGTATTCAATAACAAGAATAACAATCGACGACATTACGTGAAATAAATATATGTATAAGTGTTATAGATGGGGCATTATACTCTCTCCACAATTATCTACCAATTAAAAGTACGTTGAGATACGTAAGTTGAAACTAATGAGAAAATATGAATTTCTTCCAACTCCCTAGCAGTGTCTTAGCTACCATTAAAAGTTAAGTGCACTGTCGTTAATTGGAATTTTTCTTTATTTTAAACTAGGACTTGTGTAAGCCGATTTTGTTGTTTTTTCGTGAAAACAATTTCAGCTAACAAATCTCTGTACTTATAGTATAAAAAAGGTAACTATACGTCCAGCTTTGTACAGGACTATACCGCTTTAAAGCTGTGTTCTGCTGTCCCTAAAATACGTAAAGTGTCCAGCTTTGACAAACCAAAAGCGTAGCATCAACAAATCTAGCCAACATATATATTTAAAAATTAAAGTGGAGATTTTGAATAAAATTTGATCATCCGAAACATATAAAAAGCCAGTCCACCAGATTACACAAGATTTGTTCTTATTTTGTTGATTAAACATTTCAACTATATTAAAACATGTGTTTTATTTAAAAAAAGAAATTAAAGAGCTTACCGCTCTAAGAGCCAAAAATAGACACGTTAAGTATACACTTTTTGTGGGAAGTAAGTGACGAGGCCGAAAAAATATTTCGCCTCACGATAAGTTCCACGCCTGCCCTCAACAGTAGCGATTGCATCCAGAACTTTGCATTAGGAAATTTCTGGAAGACATTCTATATAGCACCGAAAGCGCTCATCACCGTGAAACATCGGGTCTAAAGTCTCATGAACCAGTGCCTTTCAAACCTGTAATGTAGTATTGTCCCGTTAATTAAGCTAATCAACTTCAAGTAAACTAAAATCTACTAGACAGAGAGTAACTCCTAGTTGTCTTTTCCAGCCAATACAATAGAGTACCGGGTAAGCGACCCTGGCCTCCAGAGCCACTTCTATCTCCTTCTGCTCCTTCCGAAATAGTAGTATCCTTCATCTTATAGTTTATTTTCCAACCTACCTAGTTAATTCGGGCCTACATCGTTTTTTCGCAAGTCGATTTTTTTTATTTATATTTATTTGAATTATATTCTATATATAATTATAAAAATTTTCATAGAAAAGTATGCTACTCGTATCTTAGATACGGTACAAATAGTTATATGAACTACCGATAGTTGTTCAGGGTTTGAGCGTTTGAGTTAATGCAACTTAAGTATCTGTCTCCACGATACACGAGCAATATTAGAGTGATACAACGTAATACGAAAATAAAAAAATTCAAAAATTGTAATTATGATTTCTAAAGGCAATACATATTCCCATGTATCCTTGTATGATTGAACGTAATACAAGTTCGATGAGTATTTAGAGATGCTTTGACGTAGGCTAAATCGAATACGCCATTCAAGTCCCTCATCTACATCATTACGCTACGGAAAATTTCAACAAACCCTCGAAACGAGGTTAAGGCAAATTCGGGAGAAATTGATTGCTACCTCTCAAGATATTGAGAAATCATGCTCAGCGCAAATCAATTCACAAAGCTATAAAATTTCGTTCACCTGTATTTTCCGTTAATAACCTTACTAAGTTAAAATTAGTGTTTAAATATCTGCATATCGTTATTTTATGAAATCTATAACACAAAACATTTTCCTTTTAAAAATATTCGTTAATACTTAAGCCAATAATTTCCAATAGATATCTCGATGAAACGGGAAGATAAAACGAAAATTTTCATTTAATCTAGACAACTAAACTTTCATTATATAGATATTAAGCAAATTTTTAAAAGTATCTTTATGAAAAGGATGATGTATTTTCAGACCTTTAGTTAATGGGAGATCGTTATCGCGATAGCTTTTTAAGCACGTAGATCAGGTTGAATATCCTTATTCAGAACACAGCTCCGGAAAAATCTTACACAAATTTAATGCCTTATTGAATACCTACCTTATCGGAAGCCGTATATACGTGCGTGATATACATCAGAATGATTGCGAGAATACTATACATGAGGGTGAATTTGTTTCAAATAGGCATTACAATAATGGCTCTGATTCGGGAATTTGTAACTACTGACGCCGAACGCATACGTGATCGAACTTTTGATGTTTCCTTGCCTGTTAGCAGGAACAAAAAAAATTACTGATTGATGGTTTCGTGAAGTGAAAATGGAAAGAAAGAGTGAAAAAAAGGAACAAATTTTATTTGAAACTAAAACAATGCAATACAATAAAAAATAGTAAATGACAATAAATACTTTACAATTCATATGCTCAGTATGATGCTACAGCAGTGTTGCCGCGGCGAAGTTATTTTCTTGATGCCACTTATAAAACATACGATCAGTCATCGAATATAGTCAATAAAAAAAGAATGTTACGGAGATATTACATACCATAGAATGTTCGTATAAAAAGTAATAGCATTTGTTGCTAAGTGGGTTGGCAACCACTGCCTCCACGATTTACACAAAAGCGTATTGCTTCCTTATTACCGGTAACGGACCGGTAGCGTACCAGCAAGCGATGTCTTTATAGTTTTTACTGGATTGTAGTCTTAAGTCATTTCTTAGTATTTCCCGCCTTCCTTACCTCCGCAACTTTGAAGGAAAACCCGCTCTTGCTTAGGCAACGACCGATCTGACCAGCAGTCAATCCGACTGTCATAAAACGCCTCCGACATGTCTCAACGATCACCATAATCTAAAATAATATGGACGTATTCCAAGTACTCGAAAATAAGTGTTACTAAAGTGATCACTTATTCAATAGTTGACCTGTGCGAAACGTTGTTAAACCACAACGATCGTTTAGTTTAGACTATTGAGAAGCTACCAGACTACAAGCGTTTTCGCGAAATGAAATATATCAGAGACACAGAAAGGGACATAGTTTAAAATGCGCTTTGCTGTTAAAAGGAATATAGTCAAATGATCTTGGGTGTAAAGTAACATTCCTGGATGGTAAAATAGTTCAATATAAGTCTACAATTTTTTATATTTATACCTACATATAATACTGATTTTCTGGGTAAAATCCACACTAATATATAAATGCGAAAGTAACTCTCTCCTGTCCCTCTGTCTGTTTGTTACCTTTTCACGTTTCAACTGCTGAACCGATCTTGACGAAATTCGACACAGAGATAGCTTGCATCCTGGAGACGGACATAGGACGCTTTTTATCCCGGAAAATCATATAATTTCTACGGTATATTTAAAAAAACCTATACCTACGCGGACGAAGTCGCGGAACATCAGCAAATAGTTAATATAATATAGTCCAGTACCGTAGTGAAATCGAATTGGACTTTTGCTAATATATTAATTTCTGAATAAAAATTTACAGCAATTGAGAAACGTTGAACTTTCTAGCATTCTATCATTAGGCTTTTTCAATTGCTGCGAATAACCACGTCGTAGGTGAAAATTTGCATTTATCATGCATCATGAAACTTACTCGACAACAGTTTTTAAACATAAAATTAATTACCATGTACGAGTATAAGAAATAAGAATAATATTTAATAATATAGACTTTTTTAACTATATAAGTTCGTGGTGGCTTATTTTTCATAAATTATATTGGGCCATTTTACGATAATTTCTATACCACCTGATAGCTTAATCTTATAAATATCCAATACGTTATCAGTCTTCATAAACTGATATAAAATTTTGTATTTGAATACTAAAATGAATAGTTTTCTCCTATTCTCTTCTCACAATCTTTGACCAGCGACATCCATTACAATCGGGTAGACTATCGGTAGGATTAAATAGATAGATTAATAGATAACTCGTTTATTTGGACACTACAACAAAGAATAGTAGAAGAATGATAGCGAAAACATAGAACTACACTGTAAGCAATTTGCCGTTTGGTAGAGAATAAGAAAATCTATCTTTTAAGAGAATCTACCACCTACATCTCATCCCGTGGGTGTCGTAAAGTTAGGCAGAGCGAACATTAAAACCAAGAGATGGATCAGCAGCATCTTCCTGGAACATCTGAATAAATAAACTGCGACTGCCAACCCGCCTGCCAAGCGTGGCAACTATGGCAAAATCCCCCCAAAATTAGAGTTACAAACTTTTGTAGTAATCTATGGGGGTGGCCTATGTTCAGCAGTGACAGACGACTTGGATAGTATGTGTTGCAGTGACACAAAAAAGCCATAGCTTAGTGCATCTTTGCTCAATAAGTAAACTGATTTTTAGCTATTACCTAGGTTGTGGTTAAGCTTTCAATAAGTTAGCCGAATCCGACATTTTGGATCAGTAAGAATTTTTATCCAATTCTACTCTTAGTTCTATTTATATATATATTTATTAAGAAAAACATTGAAGTATTCCGTGTTCTGTAAAAACGAATACTTTTATTAATTTCAAGAGCGATGAATCAAATGACAGGTACCGTCGCCGTGCGCGTCATTTCCGCATCCAATATGGCTGCGTTTGATTTCCGCTTTCGTTTCCCGCGTAAACGGTTTATGTCGGATTACATGCAACGTTTATTTTAATCAACCCAATACTCGAATCCAGCTCTGAGGTAGGTATTACGTATAATCCTATCACGATCGCCAATTTCAGTACTTTAAATAGACAATGCTGCAATTCTCACATCTGCTACAAAACAGATTAAAATTAAATTAATTCTCAATCCGTTGCTAACCCTTTATTGTCATCTTTCACTTATACGAATACACTAAGTGGCAAAAAGATATAACATTTTGGTTTACATCTATGTAATTTTCCAAATCGGAATATAATGTATTTTATAAGTTAAGGCATAATTATTATTAGCCCGTTAATAACACTAAATCCTATGTCAGTCCCCAATTGAAAAGTTGTTACGTATCACCACGCTTGCTAGACGGATTGGCGTTCGCCGTACGGAGTTCAACGTTACCTTTAATTCAATTTATGTGAAGTATCAGAATTAGAAAACCTCTTTCTACCGAGTTAGTAAGGCACAAGGAATTGTACGGACAGCCTTTATCTCCAGATTACACCATAATATGCAATGTTATCTGCCGTGGGAGCAGTGAAGTAAGAAAAATAGTGTTTGCCACGTATTCTTGTTGCCTCGGGGCGACAAGTGATACGTGAGGCTCACCTAAAAGGGAAAGGCGTGACTGTATGTACGTATATTTCAGACAATTATTACCCGATCTATTCGTCCACGCAAATCAATTACCGGACTAACGGCTACTGACGGCGAATTCTCTAACGCTGCCACCACACGGCGATTTAAAAAAAAGTTTTAATTACACAAATTTTACTATGGACTGAATTTTGTTTTCATGCCATTGACATTACACTGAATTTATTTATTTTTATTGTTTCAATTCTATATTACAATTAAAGAGCATCTTGTAAAAGGCGGTTCGCTTAACACGCATTGTAAAATTCTCACCCCTTAAAACAACAACCTATGAGTTACTTTTCTATTATGAGAAAAACTGTAAAAAATAAAACATTACTGACAACTGAACTTTTACTTAGTCGTGAAAGTTTATGATGCATTCACATTATTACTGGTCGAGTCAAAGTTATGTAGTGTAGTGAGTCAAAGTATGTAGCAATCCGGTTAGGTATGTACCACCGCAATGCCAGTTAATCTGCCGTCAAACAGTAGAGTGTTTCGGTTTATAAGGGCTCTGATTGCTAGTGTAATTTCTGGGCATATGAGACTTAAGAACGTGACAAAACAATAGGTCTCAGGGTGACGAACGCAGTATGATGGGACACAGAAAGGTTTTGCGGGATACAGTATTTGTTATGGGCAGACGTTGCACTCACCATCAGGTGAACAATTTGCTTATCTCGTCACTTTCTTCCTTAAAAAAAAACATCTTGATTCTTGATGGAGGATGGGTGTAGGTTCTGTTGGTCACAAATATCACTTACAATCAGATAGATCATACGTTTTGTGGCAATCTATGGAGTCTATATGTTCAGCAGTGGACTTGTGTTGGGCAGAAATGATGATAGATGATGAGAATTAATCAGACAGATTGTAATTTGTCATCTTAACTGAAACAATAAAGACTGCTCTTACGAAATTATAGAAAACATATTTTTTTAATGATTACTTATGTTTAAGCGATGATGATGATGATGATGATACCTCGAATAAAACTGAATTTACGTATTTTACCACGTTTAATTTCCTGTTCGTTCGACGAGACTTTGAAAGGGCACTTCGAATAAGTAGACGTCGCTTTTCTGGACACAGGGCCACGGGGATACTGAGGTGTTCGTTGTTATAATGTCATAGTTAAAACTGACCATTCATTTTGGCTTACATGGACATCGAACAGCTCAGTCCATCCGTGACCATGAATACTGCAAAGCGATGGAAACGTCAGGAAAAAATTATAAATTAAACGCGATACAATCCGTTAATCTAGTTTTATTTGAAATATATTTCAATTAATTGCAATTGTAAGCTTACTTTTTAAAACTTTTTCGTACTTATGAAAGAAAAATAATCATAGAGCTATTCTGCCTGTCTTTGATTTACAATAATCTCTATGGCTGAAAAATATGACGTCAAAACTGTACAAAGAATGATGAATAAAAGAAAATAGTGTTACAAAGCTGCGCAAATAGTTGTTCTCGCAATTAAAGCTCGGAATTTTTTCCAGCTGGGATGTCGACGAAGCGACACAGTCGCGGCGGCGTAAACAATTGCGAACAGGTAAGTACTATCTTTTGTTTCTAGTTAAAAACGACTATATAACGTTGATGATAGAAGGGCAAAGATTAAAATGCATCCATAGTAAGTACAATAAATTTTTTCACCGTTAAAAATTGCTAATTTAATGATTTCTTCATATTTACGCGAACACTACACATTTAAATGAAATTCATTTTACGGATTTTATCGCGTTTAATTTTATTATTTATAACCCGACTTTCGAGTGCTTTACAGCACCCATGGTCACGAGGGACTGCAGACTTCCTGGAAGTCTGCAGTCTGTGACCATGTTCTGGATCATCTCAACCATTACATCAAATTTGATAAACCACAAATCCTCGCAAAAGAACACAGATTCCTACCAAGGATGATTCGCGAGGCTATTATCGATATATTGAAATTAAAAAACATCCTAATTTTAATAGAGAAGATGGTTGGGTATTACCACCAGCTTGGGATCCTATAATTAATAAAATTAAGTCAAAAACCAAGCATACCACTGCTAGACTTCAAGACACAGTATGCTCTTTCTGCGTAGATCGGACCAAGAATAATAATTAAAAGCTGAAGGTACTCCGGGTTAACTATGACATCGGGACGTCTGTCACCTCAGTCCTCCCGTGACCATGGGTGCTGTAAAGCACTCGAAACGTCGGGTTATAAATAATAAAATTAAACGCGATAAAATCTGTAAAATTTGTTTCATTTAAATTGCTAATTTAATTTATATCATAAATTAGTGGTGATAGAATTCCTATGCAGGAATCTGGTATATCCTAGGTAGGTACCCAAGCAGTGCCGACAAGCAGACGTGTAGAAACAACACCGAGTTTCAGTTTATAAGTCACTGAAGACAGGGGTCATATGAGTCTTTAAAACGGATGTCTAGTGGTGACGGGCGCAGTGTTGAAAAACATAGAAATGTACGGAGTGCCAGTTATTTTGCCATTACTGTTTCAGTCTGAAGGGCACTGATAACTATACACTAGTTAGATAACTAACTAATGTTTGCACACTACTGGTTCATGGCAGAATAACTGGCCCTGGGGTGGTACCTACCTAGACGGATTCCTGCATAGGAATCCTACCACCAGTAAGTAGACTTTAAGAAGAAGCTGTACGCTAAGAACCGAACAATTCCGAGAAGGACCGTTTTGGGTCAGTTTATTTAACACGGGAAACTCGTACGTCGTAAGAGACCGTAGAATATAGGAACAACAGATGAATGTGATATAAAAACCACTAAACAAATATATTTACTCCATAATTTGACGTACCATGTGATTCCGTAGGTGACATAGAAGTTAACAAAGGGATATTTTGGCCTACGACAAACGCGTAAAAATCATCTCACAAATACTTGGACCGGTGACAGGCAATAATATAATATAAATAATTTACTTACTGATAAATCTAACTACGACACATAGTACTTAATTTCAGTGGTCAGTGAACCCATAACCAGGAAATACAACTTGTATATCAATGCCAGTTTCTTCCCAAGTACATTGTTCGAAGTGGTTTACGTCTGTGTGTGTGTTTGTGTAAGTGCATGTATGTATATAAGTATGTGTGTGCATAAGTCTAAGCTATTTTTGTTTACAATGTATACATGATCTAAGTTGTAAAAAATACTATCTGCACAGAACTGTAGGATCAACGGCGCAGATAATAATATCTATCACTATAAAGTGCCACAAGTGCAAGGACACATAGGCACTCACTTCCTAACCAACCCGTGCCCGATGTAACCCTCTTGCGACAAGATCGGATGCAAGCTAGGACGCATTGTCTGAGACACGATAAGTATCCGATGAAGCTGTAAAAGCCGAGAAGGCTAACAGCAATTACATCACCGAAAATATATATGAGACACGATAACAGTCATAACACAACCAGAACCGACAACCCGTGCCCGATGTAACCCTCTTGCGACAAGATCGGATGCAACCTAGGACGCATTGCCTGAGACTACGATAACAGTCACAACACAACCAGAACCGACAACCAACAATTAGTGTATTTTTCACAAATGTTGACTCCGACTGAGATTCGAACCCAGGACCCGCGACGTAGAAATCAAGTAACATTTGGGGCACGCGGTCAGTTATAATATGTTACTTGTGACTGTCGAATAATGTTGTAATAATGGTTTCTTATATTAAATAAGTAAGTCAATGTCATAAGTACTATTTCAAAGACAATACACACCCGACTCGAAACTAAACCTGAAGATGATTTAGGACGTCTCTGTATAATAGTATTTATTATCTGTAGAAATGATGTGATTCTATGCAACTGTTGGAATGTTATTATTTCCGACTGCGGCATTCGATACCCGCCGCTATGTAGCTTAATATTAAATAAAGTTTCGATTTCCATTAACGATAAACACAATATGCCTGTTTTAATGAAGTAGATTAACTGTATAATTATTAATGATACTTAACTAGTTTGAATGAGTACTTGGCCACTATTTCATCCGGTGGGTGTCTAAAACGGTAATGCCAGAAAAATCGCATAGTCTCTGATTGATGGCAGCATAACCTTTCGAAATTGAAATTATCCAGACAAGTGACGCGCACCAGCATCTAAGGTGTGAAGTGTCTGATACTACGACCGCCAATTAAATACGTAAACTAAAGTAATAATGGACAATTGCTCTATGCATTATTACTTTTTTCTCGTAAAAGCATTAAAATTAAAGAACAACTTATTCAACACAGTTTAAATGGTAAATGAATAAGACATGATTTATATAAACTTTTACGATTAGACATAAAACTTAACATAAAACTTTGAAATAAGCAGCTGAAATGCTCAAGCATAACCCTTAATAAAATAAAATAAAAATAAAATTTAGCATAATTTCATTTTAATATAGGAATATTCTACAATGAAAATATGTATGTTTTTAGACATGTTCTAAGCATTAACGCTTCAGAATATTTATACGTTAAAAAATTAAACGCACTTTTATTTTGAAAAAAATTATTCAACGAAGTTAACACTCTCAAACGTTACCTTATACTCTATGAGCGTCGTAGCTACAAATAACATTAGATACTGCTACTAGATACCCGTACACTGCGCTCTGTGTACAAGCAACCGAAGAATGAAAGCGAGAATAAGTGCCCGCGAAAATGCAACCGAATTTTCCATGCATTTAAACTGAATTTCGCTTAACCATGTGAAGCTGTTAAGTCCTTGTTAATTAGGCTATCGTTCAACGTAGCATTCGCTTTCGTTGGCACCCTGTTGGGCGCTCCACGCCGCCCGCCCGGTGATCAATGGAAGTCTGTACTATAGACTTTCTTTCACGCTGAACGTAGTTTTCATACTTCAGTGATTTTTCAGCCAGAAAAGAGCTAAAGTGTAGCCCTCGACTGCGATTTCTTTCTTTGTCTGACGTTCTGCAATTTAAGTCGAAAAGTGAAAGTGAGAGGCAATGAGGAGGCAAAATTGCAACTTCCTTTTTACTCATACATTATTGTCAATTCTGAGCTACGGAAAATATTAAAGTGGTGTAAGAAAAATTTGTTGAACGTTCTCCTCTACGTTTAGTTCATCTTTTTTATTATAAATATTTAATGCAAAAGTAATAGTAAGGAAGTTATTAGTGAAATAGTTAAAAAAGTTAATGGTAAAATGCTAGTTTTTGAAGACCAACGCCCACCCTCCTACAATAGCGAACTACAAGAGAACTAAAACCGCCACCGAGAATCGACTACTATGCAATATACACCACCGAATTCATGAACACAACAATTATTTCACCGCGCAACAAGGACATTATCAAGTGTTATTGACTCTACGATAGACAACCGCCGAGTCATAAATATATTTACTTACTAGTGGTAGGATTCCTATGCAGGAATCAGTCTAGGTAGGTACCACCTACCAGGCCAGTTATTCTGCCGTGAAGCAGTAGTGTGCAAACATTACTGTGTTTCGGTTTGAAGGGCACTGTGAGCTAGCGTAATCACTGGGCACATTTTTTTTTTTTGATAAAAGTGACGGAACGAGCAAAACGTTCACCTGATGGTAAGTGCAACGTCTGCCCATAACAAATGCTGTGTCACCCAAAACAGTGTGACACCACAATGCGCCCATCACCCTTAGACATCAGTTCTTAAGTCACATATGCCCAGTGATTACGCTAGCTCTCAGTGCCCTTCAAACCGAAACACAGTAACACTACTGCTTCACGGCACAATAACTGGCCCTGGGGTGGTACCTACCTAGACGGATTCCTGCATAGGAATTCTACCACCAGTAAGAATTTGTATATAATAGGGTAGCAGTGTTGTGTCACACAGAAACTTTCTGGGTGGCACAACCATTAGGTGAACCTTTTAGCCCGTATTATCACTTAGAAGAGGGTGCAAACGAGTAAGCGGCTTACCTGGTGGTAAATGATCACCACCGCCCACATATATATACAATACCAGAGGAATAGAGAATGCAATGCCTGCCTTTGAGGAAGGAATAGTCTCTTTTTCTTGAACAACCGCTGGCGACAGCACATTCCATACAGTGGTCGTGTGGCATAAAATTCCAATAAAACGCACTGTGATGAAATGCCAACCATCAAGGTGGTGACGTAGAAACTTTGAGTTGTGCCGTAAAGTGAGATTGTGAAAATCAGCGCCTGTAATTAATCCGAACAATTTGTCGGAACACTTCCCAACTATCCCCGCAAAACCTGCATGTTATAAATGTCAAACTGCATAACACCTACACAGAAAAAAGTGTTATAAAAATTCACTTCCTTCCTACCGACTACCTTACATACACTAACTTACCGCCTTGTTTAGCCTCTGAACGGTGCAAAACTTGACTTAGAGTCCACTATAATTTTTATTGGACATTTAATCGTAACGACAGTATTTACAATATTTTGGCGGATGATATTTCCAAAGAAAAGGATAGGTCTACTTCGCCAGATCGAATCGGTTCTGATCTGGGGAGGACGTCTCCTTCAACTAGTAATATGTTGTATATACATAGTTCGCATCTCAGAAAACTTTCACAGCGCGATTTTTGTTATTGCCCCATAGTAGAACGACCCACATTTGAACGATGCCCCACAGTAGGATTTCTCCTTTGTGGTGGGTGCGTTTAACAGGCATAAATTCCACATGCACAAACACCCAGACCCGGAATAACTATATGTATGCCATACAAATATTTGTCCCGTGCGGGAATCGAACCCGCGCCCCGCGGCGCAGAAGGTAACGGCTTAAGCACTGCACCAACCGAGCCGGAATATAAGAAAATAGTTCCTTGACCTTTTCATGTTGCGACATAGATGTCGCTACATCACTCCCCTGCTTAGATTGGAAGCCGTAGGTTACCGTGGAGACCTTGTGACGTCAGGTAATGAGGTGCAGTCTGGCGTTGCGGTAAACCTATGTCCAGGTCTTCAGTGCGTCTAGACGTATGGACACAGTGTTGATGCCGCAGGAGTCAGCCTGAGAGGAAAAGGGGCTGCCGCTGATGATCCTCAGTGGCTGAGAGACTAGGAAGCACGCGTTGAGCCGACAGTAGTCTGGTGCGGTGGACTGCGATGGTAATGACGTTTTTGCTGTGGCTCGGAGATGCTGGTTGCGATGTTCATACCGGGGTCACCATTTTGGCGGATGATATTGCCAATGAAAAGGGTAGCTACCCGCCAGATCGGGTGGTCTGATCTAGGGAGGAAGTTTCCTCCTACTAGTAATATTTAGATGTTGTTTATATTAGAAAACCTTCATAGCGTGATTATGGAAACTAGGCTCATTTATTGACATAAATACGTACTCTACATTGGAGCATTACGGTAGTCACTATTTATTTTTTGTAATAATGAAAAGTTATTTTTAATTATTAATCAAAGAATCAAATGAATTAAAGAGTTTACAAATAAAATTAGTTAAAAACATCAACATTTTAAAAGGTCTTTACTCTTCGTTATTATAAATTTCTGAAACATGTTAGACCTTATTCAAACCGATGAATGGCAGCGTCGGCGTCTAAGGTTTAAAATGTCTGGGACTGCGATCACCAACCTGCCTGATTACAGCAATTCGTTCCTATCAGAGAGAAGCCTACGGATGGTTCAGAGGCTGCTGATGATAATGATGAATTACATTGCGGGAAAGAGGCATAAAATAGAAAATTATGTTAATACTTTTATGTGAATAAGTATAAAAAAATTGAAAAATACGTAACAAGAATAAATTTATAAATCTGTTTCATCAGTTGTCTTTAATCTCTATTATAATTATTTTATGCAACAGCAATACTAATGATTTCGTACGAACGTTAATTAGTAACAGCCTATACACGTGTCACTGCTCGACAAATATACATTTTATTTTAATAGGTTTGGCGGACTTTAAATGTCCATAAAGTTTTTCTTAAGCATTTAAGAGGAAGACCGAGTTCGGTACAATGAAATTCAGATCTCTTAGAAGAAGCTAGTAAACCACGAAATAAATTTTCGAATCATTAACCTCTGTACAGTCCACTACTGGACATAAGTCTCTCCCAATTAAAAAAGACGGCAAAAGTTTCGCAGATAGTATCTAAACAGGCAGAGAAAAGTTTGATAGAGAAAATTACAAACATTTTAATCTAAAAGCCTAGAGAAAAGTTTCAGGAAAACTAAAAGCAAATCCCGAAAGCAGCAATCGACATCGCAACATTCTTATGAAAACTTAAACTACGAATTTCTATTTTATAAATCTTAATGAAAAACAAAAAAGAGAGACTACTTCTTATAAATATGGTCTACTGAATAAAAAGCCTCATTTTCATATACCGCGTAAACATACAGTGCATGCCAGCCTCATTCGGAATTTTTGTTTCTCTTTCCGAAGACTTATTTGTCTTGGAGCAACACGACAGAATGTGTTTGTTGGCGCCATGAAAAGGTGCTGTTATTTTAATGGTATACAAAAGACGAGCTGTGTTGTAGACCTTATACAATTTTTTAGAAGACATTCGACGCTTTAATAACTTTCGACATTTTTAATAACATATAAATTACCTCTATTTTTTATTATCCCTCTAAAAGGAAACCATGAGGACACAATAAAACACAAACAAAAAAAACTTTTAATGTTCAAAACCACAATAAAGTCAGCAGTAATTTATTATATTTGTTTAATTTCTCTCTTAATTTAATACTGCATCCTAGTGTTTACACTCGATAAAGCCCGAATCATGTACAAAGTGATAACTGAGCGAAATATTAGCATGAACTAAGTAAAATGAATACGCGATCACACAAATAAAATGCGAAACAGAAAATGTGTGTGTCCCAAGAACAGCTGGATTTTTTTTGACCACCACAACTGGATATACGCCGGATATATTACAAAAATCACTAACAACTAATGGTTGCCATTCCAACGTTAATTAAAAAAAATCGGTTCGTTATTTATTAAGGTTTGAGTAATTATTTGTTGAAAACATTTTTAAATTCTATGGCGACAATTTCTACTCTGTGTGACTTGGTGCTGGTGAGGTTATCATTTGGAGAAAAAGTTAGCATTTACCTCTATCCCCCAATTTGCTGTACCCACCTCAGTTTTTGTAAGAAGTGATATTATCAATTAGTTATTAAATTTAAATAACTATTTATAACCCAACGTTTCGAGCGCATTTCAGCACCCATGGTCACGGGAGGACTGAGGTGACAGACGTCCTGATGTTATAGTTAACCCGGAGTAGTTATTATTTTTAGTCCGATCTACGCAGAAAGAGCTAACTGTGTCTTGAAGTATTGCAGGGGTATGCTTGGTTTTTGATTTCATTTTATTAATTATAGGATCCCAAGCGGGGTAGTACCCAACCATCTTCTTTATTAAAATTATGGTGTTTTTTTTTTAATTTCTCGCGAATTATCCTTGGTAGGAATCAGTGTTTTTTGCAGGATTTGAGGTTTATCAAATCTGATGTAATGGTTGGGATAATCCAGAACATGGTCACAGACTGAAGACTTCCTGGAGCGAAGATGCTTCACATCAGCTATATGTTCTTTTATAAAAAGTTAAAATTAAACGCGATTAAATCCGTAAAGTTAGTTTTATTTAAATGTTTAGTATTCGCGTTAATATAAGAAATCAATAATTAGTTATCAAATTTAAAATAAGTTTTTAGTATAGCAAGACACAATGAAGGTATGACCTCGTTCTGGTTTATTTTTTGCCGAAATTAAATGAAAGGGCAAAACTCGCCCATATTATTTTTGTTCTCCGAAGCTTTTACTCCGCTACACTTTGGTTGATCCCGGACCTAAATCTTTTGTGTCATGCATTGCGTGCGTTATCCACATTCTGTTGCATTTTAAAATTAATCACTAGCCACCCCTGTCAACGGGCAACTTTCTCGGGCGTTGAGCGGTCGACGACCCCGTATATTTGGGACGACCCAATGTTTATAACACCGAAGGAGCAAACACAACAGGAAGTAGGGCGAGGGGCACGATACCGAAGCGCGAACGGTCCCGCCTGTATTCCGCTTCACACCTCGTCGTTTTGTTATTTATGTCAATTAACGTGGATAGATACGACGAAAACAAACACGTATTAACTCATCGCTAATCTAATCAAACACAACTCAACAACTCAAGTTAAATGTATTACTTAGTTCAATGTTATTTAATGTGTTAAATACAGTTACGAAAACTTTTAACACTGAATGTTCCACTCCGCCTATTTACAAATCAAACAATAGGATGTACCTTTCTTCCATTGTTGTTTCATTGCCGTTAACTAAAGACTCTGTTATCTTCATTGTTGCTTCAACAATTCGTTCTTCACTGAGTATCAAGCTAATATATAACAGTATTAAGTTAAAATTAGTTCCATAGTTATTAGAACTGTTCAACTATTTAAAACTGTAGTAGTTGATGTTACATCGCGGAGATTCAACGCGGACGCGCCAGCGACACTGAATTAAACATCGTTCTACCACGGATTTGCTGTGTCTAATTCAATGACATACGTCGGGATTGCAGCAATTTTGTACCACTAATATTGCAAGAACTAGGGCGGGACAGGACGTAAACTCTCGAAGCGAAATTGATAGATTAATGAAACCTTAAGAAGCTCTATAGAACGTATGTTTTGAAACTGCTCCATGAATCACATTGGAAGATTTGTCAGGCCTCTAACGTATATTCAATATTTGATTTGTATATGCATAGGTAGGGGACAGTGAAAGGAAGGATGAATAAATATAATCACTCAATATGCATCCTCAAAAAGAACAATTCTGTGCAGGGGGGTCGGGTGGAAGTCATAAGAGAAGGAAATTGTCAATTTCGCTTTGACAGATATAGTAATCGTTGCATGTAACCATGAGATTATTCGCCCACAGCAGATATTATATTTGTTTTGAAGACAAGATCGAAATAAATGGGTTCAAGATATCCACGACTATAGACATTCCATTTCACTGCACATGAGAATATTGCCACTGATCATTAATAACATACTAGTTAAAACCAACATTTATGGCCAACATTTGTGAAAAACACAAATCGTTGGTTTTCGGGTCTGGTTGAGTTGTGATTCTCTCCGCGTCTCTGACACTGCATCTTAGCCTACTTCCTATTTTGTTGAATGAGCGTTACATTAGACTGCGGGTAGATAAAGAGGAGAGAGGAGAGAGTCTCTGTGTTTTCGCGAACATTAGAGACACCATAGTTTTCCTGTACAGTAAATATCTTCCAAACTTATTCGGAAGTTGTCACCGTGATCAGAAATTGGCCAGCAGGAAGTCGTACAATAATTATAACAGGGAAATCACGTTCTATTGACTCTTTTATCTACCGTCTATGATTTACCCTCGAAAGGAAATCTAGAGACGTTTCTTTCAGGTTTACTCGATCGATTAGTTAGTGTTAGTTTAGTGTGGTTTCCACCCATCTCGAGACAGATGTGCGTCCAATAGTGGACGTACATTTGTCTCGCGATGTTTACGATTGGATTATAATATTTCCTCAAAATAAATTTGTCTCTATCTCTATGAAGTTTATTTAAGTCTTGAAAGTGCAGTGTCAGCTCCCGCATTGTTATAATGAACGTATGGGCTTTAACTAATATTCTGTCCTTTACTGTAATGGTTTCCGCAAAGTAACTCCTGATTCTATTAACCTATTCCATTAGGTGTTTAAATATGATTTACGTTTGAATTCGCGTATATAAATGTAAGACTTATAAAAGCAAACAATATAATGGTTGTAACCATTAAAAAGGCTAAAAAATTACGGTTCAAACAACTTCATTGGCTCCTGAGGGACCGTTTTTAAATGATTCTTGGAATACTTTCTTGGATAGATCGCCGTATTCATACATAAGTTACGACGTATTCATACATTATACGTGTATGAGTTACATTACTCACTGAAATTAAAACAGTCAAAAGATGCCAATAAATAGTATATTAGACATTGGTCATTGGCAGACTACTTAGCCGCAGGCTCGCAGACTAGTCGGAGCCAACATTTGTGCAAAAACACAAATTGTTGGTTTTCTGCTCTGGTTGTGTTGTGCATGAGAAATTTATGTCTGTAAAAAGCACCCACGATACAGGAGAAATCCCAGTGTGGACTTTCCATTTTATTTATAAAAAAAATTGTTGACATTTTTTTAAATATATTTATATTTAAAACGCCCCTCAGTAGAAATTCTCCCGAATCACGAGAGCGTTTTACAGATATGAATTCCACATGCACAAACACCCATACCCGGAACAACTATATGTAGGCCATAGAAATATTTATCCCGTTCGGGAATCGAACATGCGACCCGCAGAAACCAAGGGCTTAGCCACTTCGCCAACCGAGCCGACAAAATACTATGTATTAATGCCTTTTTAGCCCTTATAATGCAGCCAAAATCTCCATCACACACGTAAATAGTAAATACTGTATACGTCTCCCTATTGCTAGTAAATGTGTGCACCTATACCGAGGGCCATTAATGTCAATTTAAATTTATGACCGGTCTAGCACCCCCGCACCGTCAGCCGCTCACGTTGCCGGCATTGATTCGTACAAGTTGCTGTGCTAATCACTGTATCATATATCATCAAAACAAATAAACGAACCAGATATGTCTGTCCGTGATTATCAAATTTTTTGGTTTTAAATAATGTATGCGTTAGTACATTCGCTTAAGCAAATCGTATGTTAAAAAAATTACGTTTTTAGGTGTAATTATAGTGTTTCTTAATGAGTTGTGTTTCTATTTGTTTATTGATTGGATTACCCACATAAGAGACAGACGCTTAAATTCTATAATACAAATAAGATGAGTTTACGAATCTTTATTATAGATCATAACTTACATACATACTCAAGTATAGATAAGCATCTCCCAAGAAGACACCTCACTGGCATAATATGTTTGCTCGTTGTTAATCAATCAAGATTATATAAATAAAAAAATTATAATAATTTACTTTAAGCATCAATACTCTTAGAACATTTTTCTGTGAATAAAAAAAACTTAACAGAATGTGAAGGGTCATGTTACGGTTACAAAAGACGCCATTTTACAAAAGATGGCGTCCGGCGTAAAATAGCGGATGGACGTAAGCAGCAGCTCATTGAAGACGACTGCTTTAGGACGCAACATCTTAAACGTCCTTCTTACTCGTCAATAAGCACGACGAAAGAATAAGTTACATTTTTACCCGTTTCAAAGAATCCGTTTCGTCGTTACGTGTATATTTGTAAATAATATTTATTTGTTACAAGTTACACTTACACCGAGAAAAAAAACTGTCTTAAATCACTTGTTTACTAGCTATGAGTTAATAGGAATTATTTTCAAGCTTTATAACAATGTTTACCATCTATTTATCACTGTAGGTAATGTAAGTTATTGACCAAACGAACCGCAGTCCGAGCCAAGCAGTCTCACAAAACGTACAAAGCGCATCTTCCGCAAAATAAACTTTAGCTCTATACGTGAAAGTTCAGATTTGTATAACAATCTTTTGCGTCTGTAAATGTATCATTTAGCCGAGACAGCAATAAACGGAAATACATTATGAAGTTAGGATGTTTGACTAATATTTGACAACTACTTATTTGACAAATATTAGTAGATATACTCTTATCTCTAGTTTCTGCTGAAATAGGTTAATTATTAATGGCGATACAATTTCGTACGTTACTTGACCAGGCTAACAGAACATTGAAAATGTAAGCAGTAACGACTGATTCTATTAACTATATAGTTAATAGAATCAGGCGTTACTTTGCGGAAATCCATTATAGTAAAGGAGAGAAAGTTAATTTGCTAAGATCCGCATGCAAAATGTAAAATGGTGTGTATTACCTAGTTTTGAATAGCACCGCCTGCCCTTCCTCAACAGCGTGCACAAGAAACCAATACCACCACCGAGAGCCGCCACGAGATACCCTCCACCACTACAACACTACCACTAGGCAATACACGACACTAAAGTCGAGAACACGACACGTAGTTTCACCTCAAAACGAAGGCATTATCAAGTGATATTGACTCTACGACAGTCAGCCGCCGAGCCATTCTACCCATTTCTATGAATGTCAAGAAATAAACTAAGAAACAGCTATGAATTTTAGCATAGGTCCGTGAGGGCCGGGCTCAGAGCAGCAATATTTAAAGGGCGCATAAAAATTAATATTGATGGGCTTTTTCGATCGGTGTTATGCTTAAAATATGTTATAATTTCAAGTGTAGAATTATTTAGTTATAATTATTATTAAGTATGCAATATCATTAAAACGTCAACAAAAAGGTACACAATACCATTACACAACTTGAACAGGTGCTTTATCGTAATGCGCCTAGGCTCCTATCTAACTCAAATCTGCTTCTGATACGAAAATACGCAAGACTTAAAATATTCTGACTTGTAACCAAGGAGTATTAAACCATTGGTTATATAGTATTTGCTTGAAACGGACACCAGCATCTAAGGTTTGGCAAACAAGGGTCCGCCATTACTTTCTTTAATTTAATTGTTATTAATAAAAATACAGAAATATGATTTCTAGGTTGTGTAGGCAGGCGTGATAAGGCGACTGTTTAAATATCAGTATGTTCGCCTGTAATATATTGAATTGTAACTGGGTTAGAAGTCGCATTTGTATTTAACAGTGTTTCTATGACTAGCCATACACACTATTTATTTTTTTAATTAAAAAACCAACAGCTTATATATTCAATATCAAATTGTATTTATGTATAAAAAATATGAACATTTACATCTATCGTCCTCTAGAACATTGAATTAGGGCTGAGCGACTTCTAGCTCAGACATTAGTTATTAACAGTATTACTTACCTTTCATACTTCGTATCTTTTTAATTAAATAACTATCAGATTATATATTAAATATCAATTGGTATTTTTTTATAAAAAATATTAACATTTTCTTCCATCCTCCTCAAGCACATTGAATTAGGACTTAGCGACTTCTAGTTCAGACATTAGTAATTGACAGCATTAATAACCTTTCATACTTCATATCTTTTTTATTAAAAAGCTAATAGCTTACATACATATAAATAATACTGCTACATACGGTTGTCCTCTCATTTGAGAAGATAACACAGCATAAACCACTACGCTGCTCCCATGTGAGTCAGTGGGCTGTTATGTTTTATCCTTATCAAACCAGTCGCCTACTTAATAAGGATATTCCTTATGGTACTGGTTTTAATATGAAGCAACTTCGATCGAACATCTATTTAGAAAAAATATTGTATAATAATAATATCAACAAAGCGATAAACATACCATCTACAAATGTTATAAAGTACAATAAATAAAATACTAAATACACAGATAACGATGCATCCTACCGTCCTCACATGTGTAAAAACCCACTCGGCGGCCATAAGCTGTGTAGGCGACACACGTGGAGAGGCGTCAGAGACATCTCCAGACCTCTCCTCGCACAATAGCGCTCCACTGGAAGGTCTGCGTACTTACAAGAGCTCTTTACTCTACTATCCATTACATAGAAGGGGCTAATTATATTATAAGTAAAGAGAAAAGTTAGTATAAAAACCTTCGCGGTTTAAAAACTAGAACAGAAATAATGTCAGTACATCTGGTATCATTTCTTTCTTCATTATTTCTGAATACAGTTATATTAAAATTAATAACGGTCAATAATTTAAGTTTTGGTCGTCTCGTTACATAGTCTTATAAAAAAAATCTCTGCGAGTGTGAGTAGTTCACCGAAATGCTATCTCTAAGGATGTATCTCCGACGATTTCTCGTTTTGTCAACCGGGTATTGTACTCGTAGTGCAAATTCTTATGATGTGGTCAGCGTCGCTCAGAACTACCAGTTCTTACTTTTGTTGATTTTGACAGGAAGATAATATTACTGCAGCTGCCACGTTTCCATGAGACGTACAGTCTCATCCGGTCACGTATCAAGTGACGATGTCGCATAGTCAAGTATCCTAATGTTGCAATCTGCAACAGGTTCTCAAATTTATGATCCCGTTAATGTTAAATAACATAACGTTTCTACATGAATAATGGAATATTTGTCTACCGCTAACTGATTTCTGACATATGAAACTACTGAAATCGCAAGTGATGTTCTGCAGTTCCAGCAGGTTACTACAAGTGAACAATTTCAAGTCGGTCTTTGAACGGATGTAATTCCTCTTCTCTTCGACTGAAAACCTTTCCCTGACTTCTCTAACATGAAACTCAGCAAATAAAATCACAGAGAGAACCATATTGGACACAGATAATCGTCCCGATAGATACATCTCTTTTTTTAGGTTTCCCGTATTCCGTCTTCCGTATCCCGCTGGCCCGCCTAGATGCCCCGCCTCATAGACTCAGGAAGATGCAGTGCCCCCATACACACCTAGAATTGTATCCGAGCTACGTATGATGTACTTTATACAAAATCATTATCTAAGGGTTACACTCAGCCTCTTCGCCAAAACTATACGAACCAGCTGTTTAGATCAGTCCATATGGGTTGTCGTCTTACATTCAGTCAAGCCTAGCATGTGCCCTATATAGCTAGCCCATAGATCTATGTGGTCCGTATCATTATTTAAAAGAATACTACTAATGGTATTGACATTACTAATATACCTGTTAACCTTTCCTTTTAAACTTGTAGTAGGATATTATTTATCAGTAACAATCATCGCCTTAAATTAGAGATCACATCAATTCCTACGAAATAAATGTTCACTGTGTTTATTTTGTTTTGCCAAAAGCTTTCGACAACCCTGTTTTTCTGAAGCAAGGCAAATAAACTATTTTACTAGTGAGCAAAGACTATATTACTCCTTGCTAGTGAGCAACGGAGTCTAGTCGTCGATCAACGTCAATTCTAGGCGCCCAATATTATTAATAGTATTTTACAAATCTTTTAAAACGTATTAAGATTAATAATATAACTACGGATTAAAAATCAGGAACTTTATAAAAATATTATAAACCATTTACGTAACTACCGTGACTACAATGGAGTATTATTGCGGTTATGATCATTTGTTTCTTTTGCTAGTGCGAATCTTTAGCTTCATGAAAATGAAAAACCAATAAAGCATTAACGTCGATAAACTGCCAACTCACAATGCAATTAATCTTGAGCGAATATCGAGAAGATTTTATAACTCGAGAAAATTCAATTTCAACACGAGCATTATTTTTCTTGCGACAATGTATAAAAACACAAAGCTTTACAAATTATTTTTTAACGTTTTCGCTTTCTATTGTCTTGAATAAGCCAATTGTAGTAACAATTTTTTTATATTGAAGATAGCGAATGTTACTTAGAAGGTTAAGGATAATGATTTTAAAGAAGCAATCATCCCGTCTAGTCACCTGGATGGCGTAAATGTATATTATGGGCAATGCCAAAAATATCTTACTTAGAGTGTCTATGATGCTCGGTGTCTGCTATTGCGGGTACAGCGCCACATATGTCACTATAACGACAAAGTTTCCAAGATTAGAAGAAGCCTTAATTCAGCAGTGTACACCTTATAAATATTGATAATAAATGGACGAGAGAAGCAGTTCATCTCACGACCGCTCTAACAGACTGTGTTGAATAATTTTTAAATTTATAATAATTATTATGTCCTGCAAACTGTGCTAAAATCCCAGTCTAGCATATATATACAATAAAACATTTCCAAAATATTATTCGAAAAGAATTCAAAAACTTTAATTATACCGGGGGTAAGATCCAGGAGTCCGCCTAGAAAGGCCACCGTAGTTATTCTTCCGTCAAGCTGTAAAGCGCGAATCCCATTGCGTTTCGTTTTGTAGGGCACTGAATCTAGTGCAATTACAGTATATATGTTACTAAGAAACCAATTATTCATGTATAAAAATATTTTCAATTCGATTTTCTGGGTGACACAGCAATTGCTATGGGTACGCCCATTGCCCGTAGCCATCGTCAATGACTCGGTCACTTACTACCATTAAAAAATATATTTTATAAATTCAAAAATTTCATTTCGAAATTATTTTACTAAATTAGATAAAAAATAAGAAATATTTGTTTACAAAAAAACTAATGGAAATATGAACCAAAGTTTACACTATGGAAGTGATCCCATTATCCGTGGTCGTTTAAATTTATAAAATAAACAAAGCTGAACATCCCGCTTGCTTAAAAAATAATAAAACCGACACAATAAATATATCTCAACAGTTTACAGAGAAGTTTTTTGAATTAGCTAAGGAAACTACATCCAAAAATAGTTTTAAAAGCTTTCTATCTTCACACGCTATTCATTTTATCTCCCTCGCACAAAGCTCTTTACCCTATTTTCTCACGTACCACGATTACTTGAACATCTGTGGTTAATTAATCAACCTTGAAGGGCCAGTTGGATTTGTGAGATTTTATCAGAAGACCCGCATGTCCAAACTAAAATAAGTATCAAAAAAGCATTTCATTTTGCTCTGTAGTCTATTCTCTCAAAAATATAGCATCCTAAAAATTAAAGTGAATATATCCCAACGGATATATGTATTTTGAAAAGTACTAGCTATTAACATGAAATTTGCAAACGTTATAATCAGGTACACAGATTATTTATAGTTAACTAACTTAGTTCTACCAAGTGCTTCTCCATCACATTAACCTAAAAAATCTAGATTTAAAACAGTTATAATGTCCTCACAAGGTCGCAGGTACATATTATGATTTTTGGAGACTTTAATCTTGGACCTGATGTAGCTATTTGGTAAAATGACTTTCACAATCTGTTTCTTTAAATAACATCCCTGACGGATGTTATTTAAAGGTCTTCTGAGTCGAAAGTCCTGATTTCAATTTCCAAGTTAAGGTGTATTGTCTATATCTCGGTGTGCCTGACACTGCATTTGAACGTTCGTGTTTCAGTTTACGCTAATACTTACGGCGTTGCAAAACATCTCGCTGTCAACCGTAATATATCGCTGATTTCTAATTCTTTTAGTAAGGCGTTATTATATAGGTTTCTTTATAATTTTGTACGAAATTAAAAAACAAGGTCCATTATGAAAACTGTTAAGAATATAACCACGCATAAATCACATTTAATTTTTAATTATGGACAAGAACTTAGCACATGATGGTGCGAAAATATCATTATACGAGTGAGAGGTAAACACTCTAATTAAATTACAAATCATGAAGTAATTCATTTATTCAGTAACTATTTATTTATTATTTTATTTTTATTGTATTTAGTGACGAAACCAGGAAAACGTTCACCTGATGGTAAGTGCACTTAAGTAGCACTGCCCATAAGTAGTTGGGCCTTTCTCATCAATGTTCTGTTCTTAGCGTGCGGCATCTGAAAGCCGTAACGTAAACTTTTGTAGTAGCAACAATTTTTTTTTTAATCGGATTAGTATTTCCTAAGGTCTATAAGAAATATTTAAACTACCTATATACTAAAATAATAACTACCAAAATGCAAATCAAAGCCACGCGTAACACGCCCATCTGCCTAGCGCCTAATTTCTAGTTTTTCAGATTTTTCGCAGGAGCCCTACTTATTTCCGAAATGAAAGGTAGCTGAGATTGTTCTCTTAAAAATCCACTACCTGCCAATATAAGTCCCGTCAAAATCGATGTAGCTGTTTCGGAGATTATCTCGGACAAACAATCAGACAGACAGACAAAAATATTGAAAATGCATATTTGACTTTTGGTGTCCTGCAAATTCATAATCATAATCATCATATCAGCCTATCACAAGTCCACTGCTGAACATAGGCCACATTGATTGCCACAAAAGCTGCTACGCTTGGCGGGCAACTTTTGTGGCAATCAATGGCGGGTTGGGAAACGCAGTTTATTTATTCTGATGTTCCAGGAAGATGCTGCTGCCCATCTCTTGGTTTATGTTTTCCCTCTGTCGACTTTTACAACACGCACGGGATGGGATGAGGTGGTAGATTATCTTAAGCCGTCACCACATGGTAACAAATTACCAAATGAGATTAAGAAAACGACTTTATTGCGAAATCACCAACAGACACACAAATTTTATTTATTTAAATTATATATTATATTAAAAATCAGACTCTAGAGTGAGTCCGAGAAATCTATTTGCTTCTATCATTTTATCATTTTATCTCCGATAACTTAAAAGAAATTTATTCAAAATATTTGGTTCTGTCATATAAATAAATACGATATTTATATGTATGAGGCGTTTGTCGGGAACATCTGGTTAAGAATACAATGATGTAAATCTAGCTTTCTATATCAGTAAAAATTACAAACATTTTCGTTTTATTCATAACTACGAGTACATACGAACCGAATACAGCGTTTGATCGTCACAAAGATTTCAACAAAAGCGGAATTCCGAGACTAATATATCATTCTTTCAACAGTCCGTAGAGAACAAAGAATTCTTCATTTTATGATCGAATTGTCTGTCGCAAAACAATAAAGCGGGAATTGCTCACGGATAACGGCATTGACTAAATTGATTCGCACCATCCAGGTGGAAAACTTCGATAGGGTATCGACTGAATTTCTACTGCATGGCTTTATTCGACGTATTAACGAAAATTGAAGAAACAAGACAGATTGATTTTCTTTAATAAACAAATAACGAAGCTATTACTAAACCTAAATGAAATCAAAGTTAATTTATAAGCTTAAATTGCATTGCTGTCTCATTACCAGTCATCAAACAGTCCGTTGCGGAACATGGGCCTTTTCCAAGTTAGGCAAAGGTTGTCATGATCACCACTCAACCCAGTTGGCAAACACAACAAGACACCTCGCACCTGCACTTCACTTGTCTGGATAATTTAGTTCTGGTATATTTGAAACTTTTTATAGCCATAAAAGTAAAGAAAGCTTATAAACCCACCCATCTCACTGCAGGACACAGTTCTCCTTTAATTTTTGAGAGGGAAGCTGGGAATAGTCCGCCACGCTGCTCATTCGGGTTGGCGGACTACCTTTCAGAAAAATATTTTCATTCCTCAGTAATTAAGATTTTCTCACGATGTTATTCTTCACCGCAGGGTACGTAATAAAATCAGTACTTAAAATTGCAGAACAATTTTACTGGTGCCGGCCCCAGGCATGTATACAATGGAATAACGAGGCAATAAATAATAATACGGGCACCTAGTTCCGACAGTCGTTTATCGATTTTGATAAACCATTCTGCTAAACAAAGCATTGCGGTGAACCGGCACTTTGAGGTGAGCTGATAAACATGGAAATGAATAGAATCAGGCGTTTCTTTGCGGAAATCCATTATAATAAATGAAAGAAAAGTAATTTGCTAAGATCCGCAAGCAAAATTAAAAATGGTGTGTATTACTTTTTGACGAGCACTCGGCGGCTGACTGTCGTAAAGTCAATATCACTTGATAATGCCTCGTTTTGAGGTGAAACACGTGTCGTATTCTCGACTTCAGTGGTGTGTATTGCCTGGTGGTAGTGTTGTAGTGGTGGAGGGTATCTGGTGGCGGCTCCCGGTAGTGGTATTGGTTTGCTTGTGAATGCTATTGAGGGAGGGCGGGCGTCCGTCTTCAAAAACTAGGTAATACACTCCAATTTAAATGTATTTCTTATTCAATTTGTATGCATTCGGATATTAGCAAATTAACTTTCTTTCTTTTATTAAACTTGGTAACTCTGGGACAGGGCACTCCCCCTAACTTTGTAGTACTACTACAATAGTACACTATACACTATTATCACGCAAGTGATCTAGGTTTGAAGTACGGTACAGATATTACTAAAATTGTTAACTGAAATTTTAAACACTCTGTTACTACCTACTCGGTAGTGAAGAAAAACATCGTGAAGATCAAATATTTCAAGTCCCTCTAAAGTCCCTCAATTTACTACTGTTGTGGACTATTCACAGTTCTTAAAACTTTCTCAAAAATAAATTACAGCTCGAAATTTACCTATAGCTGAGCACATTTCTCTTTTGATTTTTTGTATGAGTTTCGATCATTGGAAAATTCCGTACTTCACCTCAAATTATACTTATGGTGCCGGTACCAGGAACCCAACCTTGATCACTCGCGTATTTTGAAATTTAAGGCTGGTCGGGTCCCTTCAGCTACCACAGATGCCTATATATTAGACTCAAATATAAAAATCGCAGTGACAAATTAGTTTTTGTTGTTTTTATATTAGAGGTGATGACGTTCTCGTGACCAATTTCGATCAGAAACTATTATTCGCACAGATACTATTATAATGCCGTAAATACATACATACAGTCATGCCCTTTTTCCATATATGGGGTAGGCAGAGGCCACTCACGTAGCCCACTTTTCACCCTCGTGGGAAACGAGACGTAAGGGGTGGCAAACCACGTCGCCGTA
The DNA here is from genome assembly GCA_019845155.1 of Luehdorfia chinensis. Classification (NCBI taxonomy): domain Eukaryota; kingdom Metazoa; phylum Arthropoda; class Insecta; order Lepidoptera; family Papilionidae; genus Luehdorfia; species Luehdorfia chinensis. The sequence continues at coordinate 1,134,627 of JAHVAK010000022.1, forward strand.
AAAACTACCACAACCACTGCACGCATCATTCATTTTTCAGGTATCCGATTTAACTCGTATACGATAATATGAGAGGAATGTTTAGATTTCGTGTCCAAAGCATAAGGACACTCACGGCCAGAGAACCAATAATCTTTGTATTCACAATATTAGGTAACTGTTGGTAGGATTTCCTATGCAGGGATCAATCTAAGTAGGTACCACGTAAGTGTCAGTTATTCTGCCCCTAAGCAGTAGTATGTAAACATTACTGTATTTCGGTTTGAAGGACACTAATAGCTTGTGTAATTACACAGTATATGCGACTTAAGATCTGATGTCTCATGGTGACGAGCGCAGTGTGGAGTCGCACAGAAATTTTATGGGTGACACAGTATTTGTTATAGCAGCAGACGTAGCACTTAACATCAGGAGAACGATTTGCTCGCCTCGTAACTTACTTCTAGAAAAAAACTCGCTCATATTCAAACCCAAGCTCCCTGACTCTAAGCCTTGATGTCAGTAGATGTTAAATTAACAAAGTGGGTTTATTTTGTGTATTTATACAGGCATCGTGGCATAAAGTCCGTGTCTATTGATGAAACTTTTTTAAAGAAAATTCAGTATTACAATTCCGTGTAGAATATCTTTTCCTCAGTGTGACCTGTAGTTTTGTGCTTAGTAAACGTCGAAATCACAACTCAGTTTATCATAACGAGTAGGACACGATGTTCACAAATTCTATGCCCTCCAATAATAAATAGCTCCGTTATTGCTACCCGAAAATAGAAGTAGTGAAATTATTTTTGTAGCGAAACAATGCGGCGGTGACTCTCGAAGCAACGGTTTCCGGCACATAAAGTACGCGGGGCGCCCACCGACGACCGTAAGTTTCGCTTATGGTACCGCCGAAATCAATAACGGAGTAATGTGTTTTTCATTTGGAAAGGACGGAAAAAATCAATTTGTTGGTAAAATATTTAAATTTAAAAAAAATTAAAGGAAGTTTCATACATTTTGTATGTTTTTCTAAATATTTGAATCCAATGCTTTGTTTCCTATTACATGATTGACTTAAATTGATTTGTCGTCTAATTTGAATGCATGACTTACAATATACAAAAATGTACTCTGTGGTATAACTGGTAGATTGCATCAATAGCTACATGATTATCCAGTTGGCTAATTATTATTTTTTTAATTAATTTAAATTACTTGAATAATTTCTAAATTAAAAACATGGTTAGGCTACTTAGTGCTACTTCCAAGTTGCAAAAAGTCAAAGGTTTCCTTTCGAGGCTTTTCAAAAAAAGCAATTTATTAAACTTCATGAACTATTGTTATTTAGGAATACAATAGAATGCCTTGACTACTACAATTGTTAATTGCTATTTAAGGGCTGATTTACTTATTATATAAACAATTTATGAGACGACATGTGCTCAGTAGTGGATCGTTTATTAGGAAATAAATATAACAAGTCTAGATATAACAGATCAGATGTGAATGCATAAGAATGCAGAATTGCTAGTGCTATTAAAATTACTAGAATTACCTTTATTCACTTCAATGAAGTTCAAACGCTAGAGCTAGAACGAAAATAGTCAAATTGAACCTACTACGTTAAAGTCAGTAAACCGTATCTCAAACCATTAAGCTGTTGACGCTCAAACTATTTAGAAGTTGTGGATAAAAGCAACTCTCTAACCTTAAACTTGACTCTGAGCAAGTCTGCCCTTCCACCTCCCACCGCCATCCCTCTAACTTTTAGCATCAGTTACGTTTTTATTACTATTTGGTTTTATGTTAACAATATATCAGACAACCTATTTACCGTAAAATATTTGTAAACAGGACTAATGATTTATATTACTGGATTCATTTTAAACTATTACTTAAATTATTTACATCATCTGTAAAAATCATGTAATACTCTTCTATTGTTCCTGCTTAATTTTGAAGATACAGACAATTCATTGCATTTGACAATCGTAGTTTATATCAAGGGTGCTACTTATATCGTCTAGTTTAAGTCGTAAAGCTCAACTACGAACAAAGACAGTGCAAGTTCGCTTAGACAAGATCGAGTTGGAAGCGAGAACTACGAACGGGTATTAGCATAGAACAAACTTTGCCTGTCTTGCCGACGACAGTCCTCGTAAATATTAATAAGCAAGACTGAATGAGACCCACGGCTTTGTGCGTCGTGACGCCTTATCTTAAGCTGCTTAATGGATTCAATGCCTGCTTAGAATTTTAAAACCAATACCTTAGGATTTCGTTAGTGTTCTTCGCAAATCATTTGATAATTTTTGTAAGCATAATATAAATTTTATTAATAATGCAGTTCATCAATGCAGTCAAATCTAAATATGTGCATGACGTAAAAATAAAAATTTTATAAAAAAAATGTTTTAAGTTAAACGGTATAATTGCCAAGAAACGTAATAATGATGCAGATAATGTACTAAAAGCTAAAAAATAATTAGGTCAGTACCAAGTCATCACGTCACTCTCCTCATCCATCTAGACTAGAGCATTGATAAGACTAAAATACAATCGAGAGGCGTAGCTCAGGTTACCTGAGTAAATATGTAAACGATCTTTCTGTGATGTCGCACGATGATAGTGGCGGATTTACTTTTACACACATTATGCATAATTTGTCTATTGAGAAGATGCATCTAAAGTATAGGTGCATAGAATGATAAGAGCGATTGACTTTAGATACTAGAAATTCGACTCGCCCCACGACTTTATTTTAGTCTGATTAATGCTATGATCAATCATAGAATGATGACGAGAGTGATGTGATGACATGGTACCCACCTAATAATTTTTAGCTTTTAGTGCATTATCTGCATCATTATTAGGTTTGTTTGCAATAAAACTGTTTAATTTAAAAACATTTTATACTTAATTTAGTTCCAAGTTTTTAGTTTTTTATTTAGTTACTTAAGTTTTTTCATTCTTTTAGTTCATTTGGTGCCTCATTATTACAAGGTTTCTTTCTTGAAGCCCTTTGTTTTGATTATATACATAGATTTCAGTTAAAATGTATTGGCTGTCTAAGTCTGCAATTTTGTTTAGGACGACATTTTAGTTTGGAACTTTTTTCTAAAGTTTACTTTGGTCTATTTGTCAAGCCCTTTCATTTGATACCCATATTGAGAGGGTTGAAAAAAAATATAAACCGCCATTTTGTGACGGCAGCCATCTTGGATTTACAATGATACTGACTTAACAGTGTTAGAGCCACGCAACAGCTTATGCTGCTGCATGAATGGCCGGCTCGACCGGGGAAGTACCACGTCCACCCAGAATACCGGCGTGAAGTAGAAGTAAAATATACTTCTGCGTTTCGTCTGGTGAGTGTTGGTAACCGGAGGCCCAACCCCCCCCCCCCCCCCAAACAGCATGGTGGCGGATATAAATGATCTACCCCAGGGGGGTACCAGTACCGACGGTTCTGGAGAATCCCTCAAAGGGCATCCACGCTCAAGCTTGCCTTCGTTATCTGAGCGTGGGTGCTCAGGCTGCCCCGCGTATTCTGGGGGGGGGGGGGGCAAAACTCCGCTCGATTCGCACTCTGCTCGGGGCAAACGAAGCAACAAGACTACGGCACCCCTTACCACGCTCGCCGTGGACTTCTGCAATATCAGGGGACTTCACTCCAATCTTAGCGCCGTCCACTACCATATAGAGACGGCGAAGCCGGCCTTGCTTTTCCTAACAGAGACACAGATATCTGCTCCGGCGGATACCGCTTATCTCTCCTACCCGGGGTATAAATTGGAACACTCCTTTGTGCCACGGGCCGGGGTTTGTGTATACGTCAGAGAGGATATGTGTTCTCGACGCCTCGGCAGTCTTGAAGGTACGGACCTGTCCATCCTTTGGCTGCGCATAGATAGCGACGACCATCCTCGCGTCTATGGGTGCCTCTATAGGTCCCATAGCGGTAACACCGAAACTGACCGACTCATCGGCCACATCCAGATGGCTGCAGATTCCCTGTTACAGCAGATCCCATCCCGCAGAGACCGTGTTACTTGGCGACTTTAACGCCCACCACGCCGATTGGCTTGGGTCTCATACCACCGATCATGCGGGTCGATCTGTTTATGACTTTGCCTTGGCATATGATCTGACACAACTGGTTCCTTCGCCAACGCAGGTTCCAGACGTGGAGGATCATACGCCTTCAAGATCTCAAGATATCAAGTCTCCGTTGATGCCCCTCTGGGATCTTCGGACCACTGTCTGATCCGAAGCAACCGCCGTGTGTGGCACTATAGGTCAGCAGATTGGGATGGGATGCGGTCTATCTTTGCATCCTACCCTTGGAGGCGGGTTTGCTTCTCGCTAGATGATCCGAACGCCGTTGCTGAATCTGTCACTGATGTTGTACTTCAGGGTATGGAACTCTTTATTCCATCCTCTGTCGTGCTCATCGGTGGCAGATCCCAGCCTTGGTTTGGTCGCACCTGCAAAATGGCATCACGCCAAAAGCAGGAGTGTTACCGGACCTGGGCTAATGCATCGGCGTCTCGAGATGTAAAAACTAGCGAACTGAAAAAGTAGTACAACTCTGCCTCTAGGTCCTTCAAAAGAGCTATTTCCAAGTCAAAGTCAGAGCACATTGGCAGAATTGTCGAGAAATTAGTTCGCCTCCCTTTTTCTCTCGCCAAGGCTGTCCTTGGGAATTTCTGTCAGCCATCCCTTCCATCTCTGCACAGGGAGGATGACTCGCTGGCCCATGCCGCAAAGGAGAAAGCCGATCTTTTAGGCTCCCTTTTTGCGGCCAACTCGTCTCTCGATGACAGGGCCGCCGATCATCCCGCGATGTGAGTGTTCTATGCCGGAAATCAAGTTCCTGCAGAGTTCTGTGCGCAAAGCACTATTCTCCCTGGACATCCATAAGTCGAGTGGGCCCGATGGCATCTCCCCTATTGTGCTGAGGATGTGTGCTCCGGAGTTGGCACCGGTCTTAACGCGTCTTTTTCGGTACTCCTACTCTGTAGGCGTCGTCCCGAACACATGGAAGACAGCTTTGGTGCACCCGATCCCTAAGAAAGGCGACCGCTCAGATCCGTCCAACTACAGACCGATCGCCATCACCTCCTTGTTCTGCAAAATAATGTAGTCCGTTATAAACTGCCAGCTCTTGAGGTACCTAGAGGAGCACCAGCTGATTAGTGACCGCCAGTACGGTTTCTGTCAGGGTCGCTCAGCTGGTGATCTTCTAGTCTACCCTTACGCATCGATGGGCGGAGGCAGTCGAGAGCAAGGGGGAGGCCCTGGCAGTTAGTTTGGACATAGCAAAGGCCTTTGATCGGGTTTGGCACAAAGCGCTTCTTCCGAAGCTTCCTTCCTATGGGCTTCCCGAGAAATTATGCAATTGGGTCACCAGTTTCCTCGCAGACCGGAGCATCAAGGTCGTAGTAGACGGTCCATGCTCGGACTCCAAGTCTGTGGGTGCTGGTGTTCCACAAGGCTGCGTGCTATCGCCAACCCTGTTTCTTCTGCATATCAATGATATGTTACAAATTAGTAACATTCATTGCTATGCAGACGACAGTACTGGTGATGCCTTGTACACCGGCCGTACAATATTTCTCGGGAACACGTCGACGAGTGCCGGAACAAACTTGTGTTTGAAGTCGATATTTTGTTAGACAAAATCTCAGACTGGGGCCGACTAAACTTAGTCCAGTTTAACCCAAATAAGACACAGGTTTGCGCGTTTACCGCTAAAAAGAAACCCTTCGTCGTAGCACCTCGTTTTGGAAGCACTCCCCTTGTTGCCTCAGCCAGTATCGGAATCCTTGGCGTAGACATATCGAATGACGTTCAGTTTCGAATTGTCGGTTCAAATTGGCATCTAAAAAGCTTGGCGTGTTCAGTAGAGCGGGACAGTACTTCATGCCGGTCCACCGCTTGCAACTTTACAAGGCGCAGGTTCGGCCTCACATGGAGTACTGTTCTCATCTTTGGGCGGGGGCACCCCAGTGCCAGCTCCTTCCTTTTGACCGTATTCAACGAAGAGCGGCTCGAATCGTCGACGACCAGGTTTTTTCCGATCGGCTTGATACACTGGCCTTGCGAAGAGATGTTGCATCTCTTTGCATTTTTTACAGGATTTACAACATGGAGTGTCCCGAGGAATTGTTCGGAATAATTCCAGCCGCTGGTTTTCACCATCGCACTTTGCGGCAGAACAAAAAATTCCATCGTCACCACCTAGATGGTTGGCATTCCACCACAGTGCGCTTTTTGCGCGGAATTTTCTGCCACGCACTACCACTTTATGGAATCGGCTGCCGCCGGCGGTTTTTCCCGAACCGATACGACTTAGGGACCTTCAAGAAAAGAGCCTATTCCTTCCTCAAAGGCCGGCAACGCACCCGCGATTCCTCTGGTGTTGCGGTTGTTCATGGGCGGTGGTGATCACTTACCATCAGGTGAGCCACTTGCTCGTTTGCCCCCTCTCCTATAAAAAAAATGTACATAATTTTAACGTCATCAAAACTAAAGGTGTGTACCAAATTTCAGATCAATCAGTCAACAGAAAGGGGAAAAAATTAGAATTACTAGATTTGACTCATACAAGATACAAATAAAGCAAGCTAACTAAAACCTTTTAAAAATAAAATTAACCACGATATACAAGATATCGTAAAACGACTGATAACCCGCCTTCAAAGTTAAATTATTGCAACCATGGCTTTTACTCCCTAAAAAGCTATTATAGAAACAAGATGAATATAAAGCATTGAACTATACGAGCTGCAATTATTGATGAGTGATATATCGAGCCAACGGCCACGGCTGATCATTGTTTGCCATACCGAAATAATGAAAGAGATTTTCCACATAAACTTTTATTAATGTCTTGTATGAAAAATAAAGCAAATAAATCTTGAACACGTCTTATTTATCTAAAAAATGTGAGGCTATAATGCGATATAATGAGGTACGCCCAGACAAATTTAAAAATTACATGAAAAGTACATTAAGGTTAAAAAAAGTCTAATAGCAAAAATTCAAATCATTATTATTATCATACAAATTTATATTCAAAACCCTATTGGGACGTCTCATACACAATATTACGCTACTTTTATGATCATTACAGATCATATTAATGTCTTAATTCATTTACTAATGGATTTACTGTTTTAAATTATTATCCTTGAATCATATAATTCATTACTTTCAGTGATTAAAAGAAACAGTGACAACTAGCTACTCGTACCATAATATAAGTACGCCCAAACCATCGAATGTTTTTGAACCGTGACGGGAACAATCTTACCGCGGCAAGTTCTGCCGAATCATGCGATATAAATAGACGACTTCCCTACTTTACGGAACCTGACGGTATATTGTTTGATTTATGACGCGTGATAGCCCGTTATGTAATATATTGCTTTGCGGACGGTGTCACACTGAGGGGAAGATATTCCACTCACTATAAATAAAACGTAAAAGTTTTGTACGTCAGTTTATTCATGTAAGGTTTGCGGAAGTTTTAGTTCTCTGGCTTTTCACAAACGATACTAGATAGAAATAATATGTCTAAAAACAGATTTTATATAAGTAAAAGTAACAGCCAGTAATTGTTATTGTAAAGTACAGTTCGAAACAGGAATTCCTGTTCGATGCATGTCTGCCGATTGGCAGACTCCATTTTTCTTCGAAATATTTCAATTTCATGGTTTCCTCACTATATTTTCCTTTACCACAGAGCAAGAGAAGAGAAGTTAATAAGCAATTAAAATTAGAATTAATAATGTTAATACTGCCGGCACCGGGGATTACTCAACATCGGTTTGCGTACTCAGAATTTAAAAGCGAACGCTCCGCCTCTAAAGCTACATGGCTGGAATACACACAAGTATAATATGCTTAAATGAACTGTTCAATCTGTATTCAATTTCATTCACTTTAAGAATATAGAAAACTTAAAAAACTGACAGAAAAATGTAGTGATAGTTAAATGTAAATATTATACTCTTAACAGCTAAGCAACACACAACATTTATGAATTAAGTCTTCTTGGCAAAATCTAAGGTTAGCACTTGATATTTATAAATAAGGTTATCTTTGTTTAATTTTATTTAATTAGAACAAAATAAAATATACAAAAGTACTTTAAATTAGAAGCATCTAAATCACGACAATCAAGGAAAGCAATGCAAATCTAACCCCTACCAGAACGTTGTTTTTCAGTTGTCACATTCGTTACATTAGATGGGCGATCTATCGAGTTTTGAAATCACTACTTTTAATTTATTAATCAAGTCCGGAAGAAATGGCAGACATAATTAGAGGTCGTTAAATATACATTTAATTTACATATACATGTCTACAAGCCAAATTTGACTGCATTTTACGGTTGACGAAAACTTTAATTATATGTGCAATCAGAAAACTATCACCCTCACAAGTTCCCTAAGATATCACCAGTACCTACATCTATACACACTTAACACTATCCAGCTAAATCTTCTAGCAACCATAACATACCCTTACTCTCCCATAAACGTTTAAAAATCGGACGGGATCACATCGATCATAAGACGGTTCGGATGCAATATCAGACACGGGAACAGTAATAGTAGTAGTCAAAACCCATAAAGGAATAAATTTGCAACGCATGCATCTTTGGTACTTCTAGAATTTATGGGTAGAGGTTTATCTGTCATCAGGTAACCTAGGTACTCGTTAGTGTTCAAGACAAAGACTCAGAACTCAATAAGCAGGTTTCTGGTAAAACACGCCATTCAATATAAAAGTAAAAAAGGAACAACCTATAATTATGTTTTTGTCCTGGGTGACACAGCATTTGTTATGGGCAGTGGCACTTACCATCAGGTGAACTATTAGCTCGTCTTATTACTTTCTACCGAAAAAAATATATTCCACTGCTGGCCCACTTTTGTTTTCAAGTGGATGTATTAAGCCAATGTGCTTGTTTCGCTGCTCCAGTACGACGGGTAATCTGACTTCACATGTCGTCTACATATCTGTCGTGAGACATGCACATTTCCTCACGATGTTTTCCTACACCGCCGAGTACGTGGTAAATAAACACTTAAAATCGCTATTAAAAATTTTATGGTGGCTAACCGGAGAAATTCTGGCGAGCCGTAACCAAAACCTGTAAGCTACCATAAAGTTAAACAAATATATTTTTGCGTGCAAAACTCTGTTTACGTGACAGAAGTAAAGCTAATATATATTAGAAATTTTATTAAAACAAAAATAAATAAATATGAAAAAACAATATTATTACTAACTGTGCAATAACTATTCAATATATCAACTTCTTTATCGATATTAATAAAGAATAACAGAAACGTTGCACTCAAAATCGACCATAAAATTTTACTCTTTTTAGTTTCACTTCAAAAATTAGATTTCTGTCGCCTATATTTTAATGTGTCGAAAGAGCCGCAAGAGAAGAGAGTAAGATAAATCAACCCGACTGTGGACGATTAGATAAGGGTATTGATTACGACTTATATTTTAGTTAAATTACTCGTATATCTATTATAACGTATACATGCACGTCAATACAAATGGTGCGACAATAAACCGAAACGAGGAACAGGAAGGTTGACGTCCCCTATCGACGGTTTTGATGCTGCGATATATTTTACTATTACCCTTTCTAACATGAGAACATCTGTTACTGTCGTATAGTGTAGAAATAAAATTGGTTAGGAATAAAATTGTTCCCTTTTATTGAACATAAGTTTGTGAATATGTAACATTATTCGCTGTGTTGATCCAAATTAAACTTTCGAGGGCGGGTGAACATCGCAATCAAGTGAGAAATAAAAGAAGTGATAGCAAATTTAAAACCACTGCTTTTGCCTCTGTGTTTCTTTTTTTCTCTTGTCTTTCGACTGAGCTCAACAAACTTGTTTCCATTTTTTATGTATTCCTAGACTAATGTCAACTGTATATACGGACCAATTGGAGTGTTCATTAGTTGTTGCATTCCCACGGTGTGATCGCAACTTCGACGAACGTCGGCACGGTGGGATCACTTTCTAGTAGCAGTGTTTTCTTTTAGGTTTTTTAATTTAATTTTTTATTGAATACAGTGACGAAACGAGTAAAACGTTCACTGATGGTAAGTGCAACGTCCGCCCACAACAAATGCTGTGTCACCCGAATATTTCTGTGCGACACCTCACTGCGCCTGTTACCCCGAAACATCAGTTCTTAAGTCTCAAATTCCCAGTGATTACGCTACCTCACAGTGCCCTTCAAACCGAAACAGTAATGTTTGCACACTACTGCTTCACGGCAGAATAACTAGCCCTGGGGTGGCACCTACCTAGACGGATTCCTGCATAGGAATCCTACCACAAGTGTAGTAGCTATGATGTTTATGGACTGAGATGATCCCCTACCATGAAATGATACACTTACTCGTCTGCCCGCCCTGCTATAAAAAAGAAAAAAGGTTAAGGAGGATTGATAACCGAAACTCACGTTGACAGTTTCCAGGCTATTATATGTAAGAGAGTAGTTTCGCTCCCGCAACATTTGTTTGTGATGAAGTTACGTAACTATTAAAACGTTCACCTGATGGTAAGTGCAATGTCTGACCGTAACCAATGCTATGTCACCCAAACATTTCTGTGTGGCACCACACTACGCTCGTCACTCTGAGACATCAGTTCTTAAGTCTCATATGCCATGTAATTAAACTAGCCCTACTGCTTCACGGTAAAATATCTCACAAACATTAATTTATGCGTTCAAGACGTTTTCTGTCTAATAAAATACATTTGCAGAGAAAAATTCCAATAATGATCAACGTCTTTAAATGGCGCATTTAAGTTTAGAATATCGAAGAAAACTATCTGCAAATGTAGGGAGTAAAATAAGAAAATATAAGCAATATTATTAGCGTTTACCATTCTGAAGGAAATAAGAAAAATAATGATTTCTATTCCGGTTCACCTGACATAGCATGTGTTACAACTTGTTCAGTCGAATGTCTGGGGATCAGTAAAAGTTCAGTCTCACGTAGGAGTACGTAATTTCGCCAATCTATTTTATCTATAATAGGAAAGTGTTTCGGTTTCGTGAAGAACAAAGACTGATTCGTGTTAAATTATGTTATTTCTTTTCAGCGAAATTTATAATTTGTTGAGTAATTTTAAATTCTTAAAGCTAATAAATTGTGAAGTACGACTTGCAAATGACTATGTTCAAGGCAATAGAAGTGTAACAGACTCGATAACCACTTATTAAAAACTAAAATGAAAACCATATATGAAGATATATTATGACCTCGAACTTTTTGCTGGCCCTATCCTTTATAGATTACCTATTTCGTACGCTCGAAGATTTTTTATGTTCGTAAGCGCTTTCACTAAGGTATATACTCATAGAGTAACATAATACTTTAGTTTTGAATTGTGCTATACGTATCGATATTGCTTTACGAACAGAATGATGTGATACTCAATAGATATCCAAAAGAAGCAATAATTCGCTATGAAGCTATCAGAACTAATCTTTTGACTTAAAACAAATATTACCATTCTTAGACAAAAGAAAGTATAATTTGTTTTGTATAAGAATGGTGACCAAGGATCACGAAGTTTACTTGATAATAGGTCATCACAGTGGTCATCTACATTCAGGATTATCCATTACATCTCGAAAAATTGTTGCCCGAAATACACAGAGCGGTGACGGGCATCAGCATCTAAGGTGGGAGACTGCTGGCACTGATACAGCCAGACATATAGTCACGCCTTCCTACCATATCAGGGGTAGGCAGAGGCTACACATGTAGCCCACTTATAGTCCCCGCAGGAAACGGGACGTGACGGGTGGCGAACCACGTTGCGCCATTTTGGTACGAGTCAAAAAATTGTTACTCTTCATTACATTTCCACGAGCAGTATAGTGACAGCATTGCATATTATGTTGTTATTCTGCACGAATAAAGGCTGTCCGTACAATACCTTAGTCGGCTCTTACGACACCTCGGTAGGAAAGAGGTAGGTGCTATTCTACTCTGCCGAACGGCTAAATAATATTAATAAAGAATTCTATCAAAATGGAAGCGGTGCCATCCGTCGCGTCTCTTTTCCCGGGGGGAGGAAATGGCAATGAAATAACTTTTGCTGGCGATTTTTAGAAAAGTCCTGTCCAGTAGTGAACCACAAAGGCGATGAAGAACAACAATATTAAAAAAACAATTTTTTTATAAAAATACTACTGAAAGTCTCATAAATAAATTACATTTGTCAATAACCTTTCTAATCTAAAAAATGTTAAAGAGTCACTTTTTAAATAATAGGTATAAACTGCATGTCGTTTAAAGTTTGCCTTTTGTGAATATTTATGAAGGGCTCATGATCTAACATCGCATAAAATAGGGGAGAGCTTTTAAGGTTTCCCTTAAAGGATCAGGCCACCTACCGTAAAAAACACATTTGTCCTACTTCCGTATAAAGAAAAGAAATACGATATATACGATTAATTTGCCTTCGAAATGATATTATGAAATGAGTTATCGCTTAATTTACATAATTACTTTTGAAATCTGTTAAACGACTATTTTATTAGAAGGAAATGTGCGGCCATGTGGAAGCGGCGTAAGAGAATCTACCACCCCATCTCGTCCCGTAGGTGTCGTAAAAGTACACAGAGGTAAATTAAACCCAGGAGATGAGCGGTAGAACCTTCCTGGAACATCAAAATAAATAAACTGCAGTTGTCAACTCGCCTGCCACTTGTCATTTATGGCAAATCCCCCCAAAATGGGAGGTACAAAGACACAACAACGCTACTAACCAACGACGACTGGACCTGGCAACTTTCAACGCACGCACGCTGAGGACCGACAGGAAAGTCTTGGAGTTGGGAGAGGTGAGCAAGTTACGCTGGAATATTACAGGATTATGTGAAGTCCGAAGACAGAGGGATCACCGGAAGGGCGACCCCAAAGAGAAAAATGTCTTCAAGCTACTGGTCTGGAAAGGATACGGTATTAACATCAGTGACGAATACATCACTCACCTTCTATTTGCCGACGACATAGTCATAATGGCCGAATCGCTGGTTAGCGCTATGATCAATGACCTCAATAGTGTCTCCCAACGGGTAGGTCTTACCGACGACCTATAGTCTGCGTCACATAATTTCGTTGAGCAACCTCGTACCGGCAAACGCAGTGTAGAGCGAAACCTCACTAGATGGAGCCACGACCTGCACGATTTTGCGGGAAGTCGATGGTTTCAGGTGGCTTAAGATCTTGTTTTGTGACAATCTATGGGGCCTATGTTCAATAGTGGACTATGATAGGCTGAAATGATGATTATGATTATATTCGGTGATTTTTCGTACTGGTGGTAGTCTTATCCTATACAGGAATCCTCCTAGGTAGGTACCACTGCAACGCTAGTTATTCTGCCTTCAATAATTTTAAGCACTGTCTCCATAGTGATTAAAAGAGAAAAGACATCTGAAAAACAAAAATTAAATATCAAAATTGCAACGACACTTAATTTTCTCTTTAATTAAGCAATGTGCTCACCATTCGTCAAACGCACTAGCCCGTTCCTTGTAGTAGTAATTTAGACATCGCCCTCATCGACGCAGACTGGCGTGAAATTAGCGTGGCGTGCGGCATCGAATGTGGTACTGTATGAACCTGCTTATTCCAGCCGTAACACTGTTGCTAAAAGGTAATGAATTTACGAAACGTTAAGAGCAAGCGCCATGTTTTATAAATATTTAAATGCCAATGAATAGGTTTCTGAGTTACTTATGAAGCAAGATTTCTAGTTATACATTTGTCACCACAGTTTAAACTTATTGACCGAAGTTATAGTGTCGATACACTCACAGTTTCTAACCTTTCTAAAATTTGCACAGTAAATTGGAGAAATGATTGAATGGATGATTCAAGACAAAGAAATCATATTCTTTGAGTCAGAATCACCCATACCCAAAAAAGAGAAGCTATATTAAAAAAAGGAAAGCTCATCTAATGTTTGGGAATAAGTTCAGCAGTGCATACTCGTATTATATATTCTAAGAAAGTCAATTCCCGCCTGATAATTCCTTTTATTTGTCAATATTCATCATATCAGCCTATTACTAGTCCACTGCTGATCATAGACCTCCCCCACAGATTGCCAAAAAAGTTTGTAGCTCTCATTTTGGAGGGATTATGCCATAGTGGCAACGCTTGATAGGCGGGTTAGCAATCGCAGTTTATTTATTCAGATGTTACAGGAAGATGCTGCTGCCCATCTTCTGGTTTTAAATTTCCCTCTGACGACTATTACGACACCCATGGGATGAAATGGGGTGGTAGATTTGCCACCACATGGATTTGGCATTAATGATAATAACTACTAGGAATGAGGTGATCGCTGACAGTCTGTTTCCTTAATATTAAGTCATAAAATGTTTTTTATAATAGCATTTGAATAATAAAAAAAATATTAAATAAAAATTACAAAAAAATAGTATACGGAGTATATACGTACGTGAGTAGTGGAACGTACCTGCGGAGTTTCTTACCTCTTTTTTCTCCGGACACGGAAACCACATTAAGAAACAGTGAAAAAAAAACAGATTTGACAAACGAAATTTGAATTTCCTAGGCCTGAAAATAAATATACATAATGTATTTTTTTTTCTGTACTGCCTACATAGTTTACCAAGTGCTCAGCGGCGAAGGAAAACATCGTATGCTACATAGCTCAGAGATCAGTAATATTCCGATTATGTGTGAAGTCCGATAACCTGTATTGCAGCAGCTTATCGAACTCTTCCCACCAACAAAACCTTTTCTAAAAATGAAAGGATACCGCTGAGGAGCAGGGAGAAATTTACAGGCTGTTACTTTCATGTGCTTTCTGGTACAGGTAATACAATTACTTATACAACTATTAACTTTTTCGCGGAACGAATTTGCAGCGGCAGATCATTGCAACAATGTATAGCGGCAAATTACAGCTGTGCGGTGACTTTTATATCACAGGTGAATAGACATATGCCCTAATGTTTATATCTCAAAATAGATATGTTTATATCTATTTTGAAGATTATTCTAACATCTATTTTCTGCTGCAACACAGTAATAATGAGTTATATATTAAGTGTTCTTGAATCCTAAAAGCAAATTTATACATTCTTAGAAAAACACGTTTTCACTCAACTTCTATAGATAGAAAACCAGAACAATTTCTTTGAAACGTGATCAGTTTCAGTTGCTGTTCAGCATCAGCAGCAGTTTCTTTACAGCTGGATATGCCAGTCTCTCGCAAAATTGATTAGCCGTAATCGTCATGCTTGACAGGCAAGTGGCGATAGAGGATTGGCAACCGACCGGTTTTGATAATGTAGGTCTGATTTATTCCCATCAAGTGGCCATAGCAGAGGAGAACTCACGGTGGACCACCGTGAGTTCTTCCAGCCCTAAAAGCTACCACAATGCAGCACAGTCGTTTATATAAACACCAATAAAACTTTAGTTCATATAACTAATAGTGATGAATATAAATATATTTATGTTTTTTTATGAAGAGGCTCAGTAAATCTGGACAAAGTTTAGCAGAAGGTCCCTTCTGCACTTCTGCAAGCCACAAAATTGTCAAAAATTAGTTATTGGTACTAAAATGGTCTAATAAATAGGGTCTTTCATTTCGCAAATAAGATTCGAGAATAATCAAAGGAAACACATTTTTTTGTTATTGGAAACCAAACCACATATAGGCAGGTATTTTCTTTTTATTGAGTGTTCTTGAGTCGTTTCAGATAAATTAAATGTTAAACACAACTTATGGATATAATATTAAATTCTTATAACATATTTGATTCATTTTACAAATGTATCTAACGATGTCAAACAAATCTGATCACATTATCACAAAAGTGGCTTTGGGTGGGTTGAGTCCTTCTTGCTAAACGTCCAACTGGCAGTCGCTGTGATTCGAGCGGCGATTAATTAACGATGACATTTTATAAATATTGTTAATTACCTACGTTTATTTTACCGCTGCTTAACGAGGTCTGGAGCTGCGGAGTAAAGTACTACACTCGACACCATGCTGTTAGCATAGGCTATGATATAGATGAAGGCTTATACTCGTAATAATTGGTTAAAATATAACTAAAGTTTGATGACCAAATAAAACCAATTAAATTTTCTGACAGGCGGAAAATTTTACCATAAATGCATGAAATTCGCCTGTTTAAACCTATCCTTCCTCCTACGAGTACGACCATTCATAGAGGAAATTTTCATTTCATTGCCTTTAGTAAATTAGCGAAGGATTACGACTGTAAGCGCATGGTTTGACAAAGTAACAGTTGCCCAATTGATTAGCTTTCTCGAGACTTGAAACCCGAGTATTTAACTCACTAGACTCTAATCATTAAACCTAGTAACAAGACCATCAAATTATACGTCCAGTCGCCGTCGTGATAGGCATATAAATTAACTAACCGCTGTAGTAGTCAATTAGGTTGTTTCCAGATTAGGGTAAACTTTAAGTATGCTGAAATATTAAGCCGTAGTAGCAAGATACCCTAATATTTTGACTAAACCATTCTAACTGTATATAGAGCATAAATATAACTCAGCTTAAGGAATATTTTAAGTTAGACAGCCGCAAAAATAAATTGAAATAGATATTTTATAACAGAATATAACTCCGCACGTATACTCCGATGGTAAGTAATTCTGCAACAGATGTGACCAACTCATTGCCAATTCAGTTTGCCTTTACGTTTGGAAGACTATATTAATAACTGAAGACCTCTAGCGGATTTCATCCACTTGTCGAAAGGTACTCGTATGAGAATACGGAAATATCAGTGCATTACATTTTTTAACGTTCTTTGCGTGACGTTAAGAAACGTTCTTTGAGTGAGCTTGAATCGTGTGTGTTTATGGAGTAGTAACACTAACTTTGGTCATGTTTCACCGACGTATGTGAGTACAGACGAAAATTATAGTCGAAGGCATAAAATTGGAATTTGTATAAAAAATCGATACTTATACAATACCATTTTATAATAATGTATCGGTCAGGGCGGCACATGTAGTACATATTTCATGATATTCAAATATATTTACTGGTTATAACATTCCTATACAGGAATCCGTCTAGGTAGGCACCATAGCACCGCAGGATCAATACTTTTGCCGTGAAGCAGTAATTAGAATATAATATTAGGTTGGTGAAAAAGGTTTTTCGCATTTTATATGAAAACTCAAAACTTTTTTTCAAAGTTTATTTACATTTTTTTTATTGTATAAAGTGACGAAACGAGCAAAACGTTCACCTGATGATGATGGTGAGTCCAATATCTGCTCATAACAAATGCTGTGTCACGCAGAACATTCTGTGTGACACCACACTGCGCCCGTCACCCTGTGACATTAGTTCTTCAGTCTCACCTAGACGGAGTCTTGCATGTAGTACGCGGTAAGTAACGTACGTGCGTGGCGTGCGTGTGTGCAATACCTAGTATCTATTAGCAATGTTCTTCTAATCATTTAAATTACGATCTTGATATAATGAAAAAAATCAGAGTAATTCATGACTGAAATTACCAATCAAGATCCAAAGCTAAATCCGGTACTAATACAACATACAATCGTCTGTCCTCTTTTATGTACTTGACTTCATTTTCATTTCGAGTTCACATCGCGAAACTTCCATTCCAATTTATTAGAATGCGCAAGTCTTCGTTTGGTTAAAAGAAATTTGGGACTTTGAATTGGTTTTCCTTTTTATTTTTTTTATTTAATAAAAGTGACGGAACGAGCAAAACGTTCACCTGATGGTAAGTGCAACGTCTGCCCATAACAAATGCTGTGTCACCCAGAACAGTGTGACACCACAATGTGCCCGTCACCCAGTTCAGTCAGTCTTAAGTCACATATGCCCAGTAATTACGCTAGCTCTCAGTGCCCTTCAAACCGAAACACATTAATGTTTGCACACCACTGCTTCACGGCAGAATAACTGGCACTGGGGTAGTACCTACCTAGACGGATTCCTGCATAGAAATCCTACCACCAGTAAAATAATTATAGTATGTATGTGCCATTTTATTCGATGACTTTTTGCCATCTTGAAGGCAGTGACATGATCCCGTTGCTGTAAAAATTTCGGACTTCTGACCAAAAAAACGCTACATTAGTGTTGGCAGTCCTCTCTTGATGTTAACCTGACACTATCTAAAGAATTCTGAAGAGACCGAAACAGGTGGAAATCTGAAGGACAGGGCTATAAGGCGGAAGCATTAACACCTCCCAGCCAAACTCTCTTAATTTTTGCTGAGTGACCAAGTGTGTGGTCTAGCGTTGCCGTGACGTTGAAGACCACACCCTTTTAATCGATCAAATCAGTCCGCTTTACTCCCGAGCCTCTTTATATATTTATCGTCTATATTACATAAACAACTTACAAAAAATATATATTTTATGTATTTATTTCATGTTTATAGTAGTGTTCAGAAGATGACCGTGGTCGTATACCACCTACCCTAACAAAACATTCTAACAGTAATAAGCGATCTTAATCTTTAGGGCAAAGTGGCATATGTATTTATAATAACGAAGAATAAATACATCTTAAATGTGGATGTTTTTACCTAATTACACGCTTTATATTAGCTTCACTTGTATGTTTGTATGTTTGTAACCGACTCCTTAGGGCTCGATTTTCTCCTACTTTCAACGATCCGATTTAATTAAAATTTTGCACACCTGTCAAAGACCGATGACAATGCAATAATTCGACTAAAAAAATAAAAAATAATAGTTAAAAAAAACTGTAAAAACACGCTTTTATGGAAGATCCATAAAAAGTGACAACCTTAATGCTCCGATGGCGAGTAGGTATTTATCTCAACGAATGGGCCTAGTTTCTATACTGCTTTAAATCTTTACTGTGGTCATGACGGCACTCTCTTTTATTCATCTTTGTATACCCAATGGCAAACAAAAAATACAAAAGCAGTAATACTTTCATTATTTTTTAACCACATAATTCACTATATAAATGTGATGAAATACATAACAGTATGACGTATGCAGGCCCAATTGTAAGTTATTATCATATTTATATTATATTATAGTTCTACAAAATCCATTAGCAACTCAGTTTTGATTTATGATCAAAGGAACCATTACTTCAAAGTACTAACGAACGCGAAAGACCCGCAAATAGTCTACAACCGCATCCGTAACGAGCTACCGATGTTAAGGTTGCCAGCTTTGAGAAAATACAATATAGGACCTGTGCCAGATTAACACAACTGTCGCTAAACGTTTTCAATTAACAGGTTTCGACATAATTTTACTCGCACTGATTTCTATTTATACAATTTATCAAGCGAAATATAATTTTGCATACTTTACTTCAGTTTTAACGTTTTCTTTAAATAAGTATAGCATATGTTTATTCGTGATAAATAATTTTTAAAATGAGAGATATTTTAGAATCGATCTAGTATTTCTTCCAAGCAACTTTAATTAAAAAAATATATAACTCCGTCATACTTTTAAGATTTAAAATGCTTTTAATAAACAAATCAGTCGTAAGACATCTGCATTTTTCATATTATCTTTATTGTCTTGCATTTCATTCAGCCTAATCTACACTGAGAATAAGAAAGGTTGCTATGATCGCCACTTCTGTAATATAGAATAAAATTAGATTAATAAGTTCCACTCATTTTTATAGGTCTCACCCAGACGTTGTCTCATATCACCTTAATCACAGACTGCGACGACGACCCGCAAAATTCTACAGGTCGTCGCGTTTCTTCATAAATATTGATAGATTTCCATAGGCTACCACAACATAGCAAACTTTTTTTGGAACTTATAGGAATCTAGCCGATGCTTATAAAGATGCAAAAAACTATATATAAAAAGGCATCGATTAGAACATCTAGTAGAATTTAAATTGATTGCTAAGTTTTGCTTGCACGTTTTAAGATTCGCCATCGCCATTATGAAATGAAATCTATTGTTAGGAATTACTACAGGTGATCAGAAAGCTACGTTTTTATTTTCAAAATTTTATTACTGTTTTATATATTATTACCGTAATATTGTAATTATTTATATATTTCATATTATTTTTTTATTTTCTTTAAACGACATCGGAGTGCAAATGGGGGTTGACACTGAAAATCAGTGCTGTGACGGAATTCGCTTCCGCCGCAGTGTATGATGAGTTGTCAACCTCGTTTGCTAGGAGTACGGCGTACAATTTCCATACTTTTATTTTAGGTATTACTTGTGTTTTTAGTTTCTTTTTTTTATATACTTATATATTTTTGTACTGCTATTTTAATTTTTTTATTATGTATTACTTTTGTGTACGTCTGCTTCAAGCAAATAAATGATTTTTCTTTCTTCTTTCTTTCTTTCGATGCCGTGAAATTTGTACAGAATTTAAATAGGAATTCTCTTGACGACTTTGTTTCAACGTTATGTCTTAAAAGTTAACAAGAAATCTTCAATACACGCGAACAAACTTTCTTTATATAAATCACGCCGTGTTAATCAAAATGTAATATTTAAGACTCGTTACTGAAAAGTCTTGAACAGAAACAGCTGAAGATACAAATGTGAAAACAAATAGCTCCAGTAAAATAAAACCAATGCTGACTAATTGGAAAGAGTGAACGAAATTATTCTCTGGTCGTCAAGAAAGTCATTAAACGACAATCGTAAATCTTATTCACGCTTCACAGTATTAACGCCTTCAGCGGTGGTCTCGAATAATTAAAAAATGAAATGGAATATTTATAGACAAAAAATAAAAATTTCAACGTTGTTTTGGTATTCAAAAAAATACTGAATCAATTATTTTGAGAGACCGGATTGATTTTGATCTTGTTGATGGTAGGAGTATAAGTTAAGTTATCGCCGCAGTGTAAGTTATTCTGCCGTCAGGCAGTAGTGTGTAAATATTACTTTATTGCGGTCTGAGCACTGATACCTAGTGTAATTGCCGGGCAAATGAGACTTAAGAAGTCACAGGATGACCATTTTACCACCTTGTACGAAAAAACACTTATTCAGTCCCGCTATTTAATTACGCTGATACGTGCTACTTAGATATAAATCTTGAAATTCTCAACAAATTGGATCGAATCCTCCTCCTCCACAGTTGTATCTGTTTCGTTTTCGGTCTACGAAAAGTATGACCATATTATGTGAAAAAGTAGTGGTTGAATATTCAGCAACGGAGAAAATTTAGAATTCTCTTGTACTCTTTTCACAATTCTTTAACGATCTTTGGCAGATAAGATTGCCTAGGAAAAGGGTAGCCACCTGTCAGATCCGGGGAGGACGTCTCCTCCAATCAGTAATCTTTAAATGTTGTATGTATAATGCGCATTTCAGAAACTACTAACTAATAGCGTGATGTTGGCCGTATGAGACATTTCTTGAGCTTCTCATAAGGCGACATAGACGTCGCTACAGATCCATTTGCTCCAACGTATTTAAAATCTAAATTTCAATACCTGGGTTCCTCCTTTAAACGCAGTCTTCTGGTCTCATGATAATCTCGTCAAATATATTTCCGTACATTTCTTAACCATACTGGTTTATCTAAAACTTTTGTGCTGTTAGAGTCGCAAGGTTTTAGAATGCGCTTCCTTTAATGTATATGCGTGTTTCTATATGTAAATTTTTTTTTTAAGTTTCTAAATTTATGCATCTTGCATGTGTACGTTTTCATGTTTTTCACTCTTGCACACCGCCGTATTCTTTTCTCCCACTAACTATCCGATTGACTGGTAGAAAATGTCACATGGCATTATGTTCAACATTTGTACAATTAGTACAACAAAGTGTAAATAAAAGCAAAGTGATCAAGACCGGAGAGCTTGGTCAAACAAATTGGAAGTTGAAGCTGCTCGTATCTGTAGGAAACTCTTGAGTCCTGAGTACATCCCCTGCACGTATCCCCTGGACAAGATCCCGGACTGGAAAGTAACAACGTAAAAAGTAAAAAAAGTAAAATTTCAGCCAATAAATGTCCCACTGCTGAGCACAGGCCTCCTCTCATTTCTGAGAGGGTTTTGGAGCTAGGAAGAATCCGCAACGCTGCTCCAATGCGGGTTAGCGGACTTCACATGTCTTCGAAATATTTTTTTATTTCTCAGACATGCAGGTTTCCTCATGATGTTTTCCTTCACCGCCGAGCACGTGGTAAATCAGCACTTAAAATAACAATTTTAGAGGTGCCGGCACCGGGGATCGAACCCAGGTCACTCGCGTACTATGAAATTTAAAGCGAGCGCCTAGCCCCTGAGCTACCACGTATCGTATGGTAACTATCTTAACGCTCTCTCTCTAAAGGAAATTAATATCATATTAATATGTATTCCGTGTGGTTGCGGCAGAATATATCACCACATTATCCTGTGGGTACTCGGAGAACAGGACTGAATAGCGAAAACTAGTGTTGAAGAGTTAGGTAGATACAACTTCAGGCCAGTTATTCAGCCGCGGAGCAGTAGTATGCAAACATTACTGTGTTTCGGCCTGAAGGGCTCTGAGAGCTAGTGTAATCACTGGGCATATGAGACTTAAGAACTGATGTATCTGGATGACGGGCGCAGTGAAGTGCCACACAGAAATGTTCTGGGAGAGAGCATTTGTTATGAGCAGTGGTTGCCCTTACCATCTGGTGACCGTTCTGGTCTAAAACCTGATGAGTATATCTTATGGGTGGTTCATAAACTTCTTAAAAACCGCTGAAATGATTTAAAAGGTTGCTAAATTTAAGACCATAAGTTTAATTGAATAGGTCGTAAAACTATTGAATTATTCTCAGTTAAAGTATATCAAATAAAAGCGCTCGGCAATTTTATTTATACATTTCATTTAAACAATGCCATGTATTTTGTATAATTTACTTTACTTATTTAATTATTTCTACTTTTTAAAACTCCGGTCTAATGACGCTACGTCATGCTCACGCATCTTGTTTGAAGTGTCTGAAGCATTCGCTCCGACGTATATATAGTGAAAGGGGACAATTCAGATCATTCAAATAATATAATCTGAATAACATAAACTATTTTAATGAAAAAAATTACTGAGAGAGACCAGTGGGTTTCAATTAACGATTAACAAGAAGAAGAACCATCTTTTTTTTAAAAAAAATCAGCACTAACAGCGCAGTACATAGAATCATCAACTAAACTTTAACAATATACACAAAACCTTGCAGTTATTTAAAGGGATTTCGTGAGAAGTCGCTTTTAATCGATGTATGGTTAAACTGAAAATTTGTTTATTACAGACCCAGCATAATTCGATAAGCTTTCTAAGTTCGGATTTTTTTTGGAAGTCAGTAAAAGGCAAATTAAAAAAAATTGAAAGATCTACTGCCGAAGGAATCACGATCGCAGTACAGAACAGTTCGCTACTGCTGGTAACCCGTCTGAGTAACTACTTGACAAAGTCTTGCATATCTGATATGGTTATTTTGCTTTGTCAGATGCCACGGGAATTTTTCTGGTCTTTATCGGTTAGTTGACTTTTACGAAACCTATAGCAACGAACGAAACTGAATCTATCCAGATAACGGTTAGTTGCAATTTGTTAAATCATATTGTGGCCTAGTGGTCAGTACCTGACTTCTGCGCGTTCGAATAGCAGTCGGAGCGAAAATCTGTGCAATAACACAAATTGTTGGTTTTCGGGTCTGGTTGTGTTGTGATTGTCCTTGTGTTTTTGACACTGCATGCCTACCTCCGATCTTATCGCATCGGCGTTACATCGGGCGCAGGTAGGTAGGGACGGTGAATTCCTGTGTTTTTCTTCCAAAAAAAACGTATAATAGGATAATTTGATTTTTATGAGATAATACAATTTTAACAGTATTTTACTCTAGTTTAATACGTAATGATTTATAATTACGCGAACGTTACACATTTCATAAATCAAAGTTTAATTTAACTATTTATAACCAGACGTATCGAGGGCTTTACAGCACCTATGGTCACGGGAGGACTGAGGTGACAGACGTCCGGTCATGGTTAACCCAGGGTACTTCAGCTTTTAATTACTGACTTAAGACACTAAGCTCATTCTGCGTATATTGAACCAAAAATAATAATTTAAAGTTGAAGGTACTCCGAGTTAACAGTCCTCCGTCGAGTTGTAAATAGCTAAATTAAACGCGATAATATCCGTAAACTTTTTAATCCCATTCTTTTCATTATAACTATTATGGTTTAACTCTGTTATTTACACTTAATTTTTTTTTCTTTATGTAGAAGCTGTATGTACCTATATACCAGTAGGCACATGGTGGTATTGTTGGTGTCTATTATTCCAACGAATAAAAAAATAAACATTAATTAAAGTCAGTATACTTAATTAACAACTGTAAAACAAAATAACTCTACTAAAATTTTATAAGTTGAAACTTATTTATACGAGTATTACTTGTATATAATCTCGAAGTAATCAGTCATAAGGGAAAGCTTTTGTATGTTCCTAGAGTATGCCTAGCTCTCATTGCCTTTTTTCTTTTTTGAAAAACGAGGCCACGATAACGAGGATGCGCGCTTAATGTTAAAACCCACAACAGAAAAATAACAAAGACTAAAAAAATTACATTCTTAGATAGGGGCAAATTTAATATATTAAAAAGATGATTTTTCATTTAAAAAAACAGACGATGAATTCATTGTGGCTATTGACCTTCGTTATGATCTTACTGACTTACTAAATGATGTACCGGCACGGTAAAAGCGAACTATTTTTTTTTATCTAATTACTTATTTAACAAACTACTATTGGCTACAAGTCATAAAGTGATAGTGGTGTTTGTTATTGAATATTCTTATTTCAGTATATATTTTGAGTTTAGATGAATAATATTAATAGTGTATTATACAGCAGTGGTTAGAAAATTTTAATTCAAGACCGAAATCGTGCTTTTCGTTTTATCTCCTTCTGTCCTAAATACATACATAGATAGTCACACCGCTTTCCTATTGGGGTAGTCAGAGACCATATCTCTCCAACTGTCCAAAATATATTCAGTAAAATATAAAGACATTTGTAGAATGCTAATAACTGTCGTCATAAAAGAGTGAAATAATAATGCTAATGGATTAAAAAAAATGTGAAAGCAAAAGTTGGAGTTGAGGGTATTTACAATGTCCAGTAATCGGTAAAATGCAATTCATAATTTGTGGAACCATCAGCGAAAAACAAATTAAATTTAACGCAACTACCCTACCCTACCCTACCCTTAGTAAAGAAACAATTTTTTTATATGTGTTACATAAGGTCTGGAGATGACGTATCCATGCATGCACAGAACATATACAAGAACTTGAAAAAATAAGTAATGAAAGACTAAATTATTTTCGACGTATGATTTAAGGTAAACATTCGAAACCAGTGCAAAATGTAAAACAACATTGAAATATTTAGGAAAAATACAGACAAATTATTAAAAATTAGACTGTATAATATATAACCAAAAAGTATATAACTACCAAAATATATTTAGCGTAAAAAACATTTGTTAAACATTTACATTTGGTATGCGTAAATTTGAACGATTTTATAAACAAGCTTTCTTAATACAAATTTAAAAAAAAAATCCATAATGCGTTAAATTATTAAATGGCAAATGCTTTACAATTATCCACGCTCTACATAATTATAATACAATGATATCGGACATAGGGCCGCCAAAATGTATGTCACAGGCACTCGTTTGACGGGTCGTATCGGATCTAGTTGGCTTTCTCCGTACAGAACCCTAAGGTCAGATAACTGAGAGCATAATATGTCATGTGGTCACAAAAACTCCTCTGCACGATACCGTTCTACTCGTCTAATGTAATCTTGCACGCTAAAGTAGAACTATAAAATAAAGATATAGATTAAAATTAATATTACTATTCCTAAAGTAGATACAGCTGAGAATTTAATGTTTGCGAATTTTATGTTTACTAAGTAATTACATGTTTTTAAAATACACAAAAAAATTAAAATCTGTCTTTTGTATACACAGATTATACAGTAAAGTAATTAGTACTTCTGGGCCTAACTTAAGTCTCTTAGTTACTGTATCTAGTAGTTTCATCGTAATATACAAAAATATGTTGCATTTATATACTAAAAAAGTGTTTGTCTGTTTTTAGGTAATTGTATGCGAACTTTGGATTGCTTTTTTATTATGAATAGGCTAAGGTTGTACCAAAATAATACCTGAAGTTAAGTGATGATATGAACCAAAATAGTATCCACGTAAGCCTAGGTACAGAGTATAAATGTTATATATAATAACATAGTAATTATTTATTTCATATTCAAGAGTGTAATGACTCTATATATATTTTTCGTCATTTGCGGAATCCAAATCCAACAGAGTAGTGATGGAAAGTATCGATGCTGCGCTTATTATTGCAACCTGCATGCCCGGAGTGAGTATAGGCAAAACTTTCAAAACTCAAACTTTTGATTGTGCTCCCTAGGAAAGTGCTGTATCCAGTGGTGAACTGGCTGATGAATAAGAAGAATTTAGTTCGTCGCTTCTTCATAATCGGCTTCTGCTATGAGTACAATAAATGACATAGTTACTAACAGAAATTACAAAGAAAATTATATTTTTTGCCATATTAAGTTGTTAATAATTTTCTTTCATCGCTTTCTGGGTAAAAAAATAATAATGAAAGCGAGATTAATTGCAGCTAGAGCTCCATATTTAACCATATTAAAATTGAAACTGAACAAAAATATTATCTGCTCAATTTGATCTAAATCGTCATCATGAGCCCGTAGACAGCCCACTGCTGAACGCTGTGACACATAAAATCAACATTTTTTTTACGGCGATGGTTATTTTTTCTTTTAATAAAACGATGCCCCACAGCAGGATTTCTCGTGTATCGTAGGTGCATTTTACAGACATAAATGGCACAATGCACAACACAACCACAACCGAAAACTAACGATTTGCGTCTATGCACAAATGTTGGCACCGGCTGGGATTTGAACTCAGGACCCGCGGCGTAGGTACTCTAACCTCTAGGTCACGCGGTCGCAGTTGTAATTAAAAATATATTTTTAAATTATTTATCCAAACAATTTTTTATACAATAGGGGGCAAATGAGCAAGCGGCTCATCTGTTGGTAAGTGATCCAACGCCCATGAACATCTGCAATACCAGAGGGATATTCATCAATGAAATAAAACCGTGTAACGTGAGGGAACCAGCTTGTAGAGAAATAAATAATATTTCAACAACAGAAGTTCACCAATTATCACTGGAGTAGCGTGGCGGTCTTTTCTCGACTCCTTAACCTAAACCCTCGCAAAATGCGCATGGATGCCTGTGCAATGGGAGACATGTAGGTGGTTAACGGTACCATTTTTTTACATAATAATATTATGTATATATATAATAATATTATGTACATATGCAGTTCGAGAGTTGTTCGAATTAAACTAACTGTTCCATTAAAGTATGAAAATTGTTTCGAAGGTTATTACGCGTATTTTACATAATATACCCGGAAACCAATTATGTTCCCGCTGCACACGACCGCACCGCTGGGTTTTAATTTAAGACCAATAAATGACTTAATCAACCAACGTATTAAATTACACTAAAACATTTTTAGTAAAGTTTATAATCATAAAATAAGTAGAAAAAAAGTTAACTGAAAAAATATTATTTTAATTCGTACATTAATTTGATAGTAATATCAGTCGTAAACTTTTTTCCACTGTCAAGTAACATCTCCAGTTACGATACAAAAACATATAAGTTTAAGATAAGTAGCAATCATCAAACAGAAAGAAATTTCGATCGACAGTAAAATTATAGTTCATTTCTACAGAAGATTGGCACAATACAATTTTTGTCTTATATTGCATTTTTGAATGACAGTTTCACGAGCACTTCCTGCATAATAAACTATCAATAATAAACATCAAAACTCGAAATATACACATAAATTACAAAATTCAATAAAAACACTACCGCTAAGTAGATGAGTTATTCAAATAAAAGTTACAATTGGGAAATTCGAAAGTAAGAGATTTTAATTGTATCGTCGATGTAAGTACAACTGGACGATAAAAACGATCACTTTATTTTTATGACAATAGCCGAGACCGCGACTTTAATCCTCTAGACTTTAGTATTGACGTAAATCTAAAGAACTGTTAAACGAAGTCTGATTTAGTCCCAGGACTTTAAAATTATAGTTTCGCTGAAACTGACTGAGTATATGACTGAATGATAACTGAGAATAAATATGGAAAATAAATGTCTATTTTCCATATTTATTTTACGTTCATTTATAACCTACACGTGTACCTAAACCTTGAAACCCAAAATTTTAACGAAGATAAGCTTGTATATGGAAAATCAATAACAGATTTAGCATTTATGAAAAAAAATATGATTGTATCCGAATAATGTAAACAATACAGACTTTACATAAATTATATTATTACGTTCTGCGGAAACCACAAGGAACATGAGATGGATATCTTGCCTGCAAACATTTGCATTGTAAATAAAACCACAGAATGTTTTTATAAGCACAACTGATTTCATGATTTAGATTATTTATTAACCCTTTGTTTACATTAAACACGTAACCTTATTTTGAAGTTCGTTATTTTTACGACAATATTAGAAAGATTGTAATCGTAGAATTTGACTATTGTTAGCTTAAGATATTTTATTTAATTATAACATATTGTCCGTTCTAGAATCTCGATGAAAAGATCTTAGTATTTATGTGCATGTATATTGTCAATTATATTCCCATTTTATTCACTTACTTTTCGAGCCATTTTGAAACGCTATTTTCGTCGTAGCTTTCGTTTCGTTTAAGTATATTTTTTCATTTTAAGGCATTATAGTTTTTATAATTTCATGTCCTACTGGCCGTTTTTCGATGACAACGACAAATTCCAAATCCTGTCAGAAGCTATTAACTGCGCAGTAGATAGTAGATACTCGTAATCTACTCGCGCCCTATGTAACGCTCATTCGATAAGTTTGGATGCAATGTAGTAAGATATACCGGGACTGACTGGTGTCCACCAGAGCCGAAAACTAACAATTTGCTTATTTTTTTTTTAAAACTGCTCGAATGTAAGATTTCTCCTGTATCGTGGATGCTTTTTACAGAGATAAAATTCACATGCACAACAGAACCTGACCCGGTAAACTAACAATTCGTGTTTTCTCTGCACAATTGAGATTCAAACCCAGCACCCGCGGCGTATAAGTCAGGTACTCCAGCTGCCCACGCGGTCGTTAATTAAAATGAATTAAAAGATGAATAGTTATTTCAAATTCAACCGGGCAGCTGCCCCGGGCGGCAATTAAAGAGGGCGCCAAATTTA
Organism: Luehdorfia chinensis; assembly: GCA_019845155.1. NCBI lineage: Eukaryota > Metazoa > Arthropoda > Insecta > Lepidoptera > Papilionidae > Luehdorfia > Luehdorfia chinensis. The sequence continues at coordinate 1,164,047 of JAHVAK010000022.1, forward strand.
TTTAGTTTTTTTTAAATTTAAACTGAAATGCTGAAAGTAAGAGGCGCAAATGTCAAATTCTTGCCCCGGTTCGGAAAAATGCTATCGGTATAGATGCTTCCTAGAATGTAGACAGCATTCTGACTAATGTAGGGTAATGTGTGGCCCTGTGTAAATGGAGTGATGATCAGAATCTAAAAACGAGGAACTAGTAGCCTGGCCGTTTCGGTTACATACATACATACAGTCACGCGACGAAACGAGACGTGACGGGTGGCGAACCAAGTCACCAACATTTTGGTACGAGTCAAAAAATTCTTACTTCCCATTGCAGTCCTACAAGCAGTATAGTGATGTCATTTCTTATATATGGTGTTATTATGCAGGAATAAAGGCTGTCCGTACAACACCTTAGTCGCCTCTTACAACACCTCGGTAGGAAAGACGTAGGTGCTATATTACTCAGCCGGACACCTATTGCATTACGCATTATCAAACAAAAATTATCGGCTACGTAGGAGAAATTATAGTGCCGTTTTTGCCTTTACCTAAACGATATAATGATTATGCGTTAATACCGAACGAAAAATCAGATGCCGCGTCAATGGCACTGGACAACTATGACGTCTATATTGGCGTCGATCTGGATACGAGCCCAGACTCTGTAGGGTAGGCCAACTGAATAATAAGCCGCGTGGTAAAAATATTAACAACTGCATTCGACGTCAATAAATTCATGAATGTTATAGTCCTGGCATGGTCATGTTATCATTATTTGATGCTAATATCAAAAGCGGTATCCACATCCCAAATACAAAATTCCCCAACGTTTAGGAAGAATATAACATAAAGAACCTAGAATTCCGTATATCTATCTGGACACCTAATAGATAATTATCAGAAGTCGCATCTTCGTCACGAAGGTACATATTATGACACAACAAATTTAGAAAGTAGCTTCGTAGACGCTTCAAAGAAAAAAGATAACTTTTCTACATTTTTTCATGTGTTAGGATGGCCGTGTGGTGGCGGCTCGTTAAAAGAATACTACCACTCCATCTCATCCAATGGATCTCGTAAAAGGCGAGTAAGGAATTAAACTGCACTGTGCACCCAACAGCGCATGATGGCGATAGGCTCACCACCTATCACACCAAGTGCATCATATTGTTTTGGTGAAACGTGGATTGTGGCAGTCATCTGTATTTGCAGTGAGTGCCCAGTCTCTGACTACCCCTTATGGGATACAGTCGTGATCTTATGTATGTATGTATGTATGTTAGGATTCCGATGCAGGAATCAGTCTAGGCAGGTACAGCCGCAGTGTCGGTTATTTTGCCGTGAAGCTGTATGTGCAAACGTTACTGTGATTTGATCCAAAAGGCACTGACAGCTAGTGTAATTACTAAGCATATGATACTCTTATGAGATGTCTCAAGAGTAGGGGGGAGTGTGGTACCACAAAGAAATGTTTTGGGTGACACAGCATTTGTATGGTGCCACAATAGCAGCTTACAATCAGGTGAAGATTTGCCACCATACACCTATTAATAAACAATAAGCACTTACTATTGCGCTAGATCTTTGTCATCCAGCCCGGATGGCGTCGCCAGGGTGTCCGCATCGCCCTCTCCTCTCCCGCCCGGGTGTTCCGGGATTATTCGTTCGATCGTCGTCACCTCTTCGATATCCGAGTCGATCCCTTGCGCAAAGTCCATATAAAAAGACTCTCGAGAGTCACTGGATCCCCGTCGCAATTTTAGCGACAGGTCTGGTGAACTGTCATCCATGTTTCTAGCACTCTACATTTATTTTACCACTAAAATAGTAGAATATGTCTTGATAACTCATTTTTTCACTATTAAACTCATTTCGAAATTGTCTTGGGTATATATGACTGATGTTAACCCATAACTCTAACTATTAATCCTTCAATTACAATTTAAAGAATTGACTATGCTTTCTATTTGCTTTTTTTAAAAATTTATTAAAATATATTTATAAAAATAAAACTAAAAGAAACTTTTAACCCTCCAAAAGTTACGCTTTCAGTTTCGTCTAAGAACCAGAAATAATTTTATTCGTGAAAAAAACGTTTCGTGATAAAGAACAATGACCTGCAAACGGTTCTAACCTTCCCTAAAATCGACACCGCTTCCTGTTAAATTAAGCAGCGTGTGAATACAAAGACAAGTCAGTGAAATATTGACTAGAATTATAACGAAATATCAATTTATTATGATAGTATGGATGCGTATATGCTATTGATTCCTCATACTCGTACTACCAAAACGATATAGTGAGGCCGTTATTCAAAGCAAAAACCTATTTATAATACTAACATAATTAAATATGTATTATTCGCTATATAGCTTGGCAAACGTAATCGTCAGTCTATTATGATGCAATATTTAATAATATTCGAATAATGAGACTGTTTATATTGGTCCTTCGAGGTCAGGCCTAAAAGATACAATCAACTAGGTAAGTCATTGTTTCAAAGTATCGAACATTTAACAATCGTTTTAAATTTTGAAATTAAAAATAACATCGCTAAACCCAAAATGTCGCTTCATAGAATTTAATTTACATACTAGATAATTATTTGCTACTAGTAAATTACTCTAAGTAGGATAAGCCGCGGAAGAAATTAACATAAACCACATCCTTAAGCATGTTATCAATCGCCGCCGATCCCTAGGGAACAACAATGTTGTACCGCAACAAACATACTGATGCACACACTAGACGATCCGTGCGATTTCTATGCTAGACACGCATAGTGTCGCCGCGCGTCGTACGCGTATCGACACAGAATAATTCAACGAGTCACTCACACAACGGTGTAAGTATTGTAGTAGAGTAAGCACGTGTTCGTAGAAAGCGCGAACACGACCGCGTCGCCCTCTCGCGGCGATGGATTGGCGCGCGATTGCCGGGAGGCGCTGGCGAACGGACGGACGGGAGGGCGGGGTACAACCCTCCCTAGCCGGGATCAATCACTCGCATTCCCGGTATTGGACCAACTCGATATTTGGATAGGGTGGCATTGACATTGTAAGGTTTACTGTACGAAGAATTCACTTCCTAGTTCTAGCACTGTAGCTTTATTTCAAATAAACTTATGAATTTTACTTAATTGGGATACCGAAATAAAACAGGTTGAGTAGTCTACATATTTATAATAACATATTTTCACAAATAGTAAACAAATTAATATTATTACTTACAATATACGATGATATCACAATACTTTTAAAAGTCTTTTAATAATATAATCGTGTAAAAAATAAATATTATGCAAAATTAAACAAACGTAACTCGATATTTTATTTGGTTATATTATGGAATAATATCTTAGGTCAAACAGTAAATTAATTCAATTGTTTACGATGTTTTTAATTGTATTTTTTTTTAATATGACCAGTATTATTATGATGACTGGATATGCATTTTTTCTAATTACAATTATATTTACGGGTGACGAAAAGTAATTGAGATTTAAAGTAAAACTTTAATTAAAAGTACATAATATATAAGAATTGATGATTCCATAACATTTAAAGGCAATTTTTATTAAAATTGTATTTGATTCATGGATTTTAAGGCAATTTTTATTAAAATTGTATTTGATTCAATAATAATATTTTATTATGGCAAATACTCGTTCGGAATTGTTAACAATATTTCCGTACATGGCCTGAATAAGTTGATATTGCGCAAATATTTACAGAGCTGCTATTTTAGTTTTTTTTTTAATATTATTCACGTTTTTTATATTGAATATGTAACAGTTAATAAGGCATTTTCACATAATGTATGAATAATATTGAATTATTGTTAATTTTGAGAAATAACAAAGACTTATTAAAGTTGTTCACCGACGTCTTGTGAACATTCACGCCTTGTACGAATCTATTTTTATAAATTATACAATTTAAAGGAGTTAATTAAATGATACAAAAATAAACATGTTTATGGTATCCTAAAACCAAAGACAACAAATTAGGTCATAACTAATTGAAAACTACGTCATTTTGAAAATATTTCATTGTTTAATTCGATAATATAACGATTAAAAAGCACAACGTGATGCCATTTTAAGGAAGCTACAGAACAAAGGTTTCTTTATTGTATAAAAATCTCTTATTTATTAACTATTGACATCTAGTGAGAATAATGATTTGTATTCATATTTAATTTGATTACAAAACAAATTACTATCTCATCTTTTAAGTCTACACAAGTAACAATAAATCTCAAACTATCCAAATATGCATTAAAACTGCACTATAAATACAATTTATAATCGGCAAACTATGCGATCTTCAACTGATAAATACTGTTGCTATACTTAATTAACGAATTTCTTTAACAAGTTATTGTTCATTTGGCAAAGAATTATAATTAAATTTACTGAAGTGAATTTACATCGTAGAACAAAATCAATATGAAATGTCAATTGAATTTAAAAATGAAACTAAAATATGTTTTATATTGTGAACATAAAATAAACTGTAAATATCATAACAAGATACATCTTTATTCCGAGGAATTAATGAAAAAAAATATAAAATTTTAAACATACATAAGTCCAAAATACAAACTCCAAACATTGGGCCAACGTGATATTGATTTGAAATATTGTCATACTTTAGGACTATTTAAGTTATTGAAACATTTACGTGTTTTGTGTTCAAAGGGTTCTTCCAATTCTGATAAGTTAAAAGAAATTCAATCAAAGGAATAAGAGCTTTAACCAACACAAGACCTCCACGCTAATCCGCCGCAAGCCATTGCACCAATGAGGTAAATCGCTACACCGACGATGAGAATCAGTATCACATACATTTTGATATTCTTCCAGAACAAGGAGCGCTGCAAGGTCCTTGCCGACGCGCGATAGGAGACAGACTGCAATAAAAAAAATATTAAAATGGGGCCCCATTTAGGCCTTTAAATTATTAATTAGTAGCCTTAAATTTCTATGTCTATAATATCCAGTGCTGCCAGGCGTCATGATTTGCGAGGGACGTCCCGATTCGCCTATAATCAGGACGCCAAATGGCTGAGCTATTCACTCACCTCTAAATTTATCTCGTCTATATACCATTTAAAAAAAATTACCGTCCGATGAAAATAACAGATGATTCACAAAAACTCGTTTTTTTTAAAGCCATTGTAACTGTCCCGATTTGAAAATCATATGCCTGATTATTTTCGTCCCGAAATTTTCTAATAATATCTTCTCGCTAAATCATAAATATGTATTATTTTAGACTAGAACAGTCCCTGATAACTGACGAATTGACCTCTAACGCGAAACAATTTCTTTTTCGCGCCATCATGCTATATTGCTCACTGACTGCGTGCGTAATGTGATGGTTCAGATTGCGCAATTCGATATTAACTTCAAAAACTAGTTACAATTATTACTAATTTAGTATATCTACAGACAAATTACTAACTGCCGATAGCTGTCCGGCAAAGTAGACCTACTAAGGTATTGTACGGACCGACTATTCGTGCACAATAACACCGTAATATTTTATTCTTTATTCTATTTTAAATAGCCCAACTTCTCCTTCATGTCTTAAAGATAAATTTCAGTATCTTCACTCAACTCATGAAAGAGTTCTACGCTCCTCGTCTAGTAACAATAGAGAGTAAATAAATAAATAAAATAAATATGCAATACTGTCACTATACTGCTCGTGGGAACGCGGTGCGGACTGGAATATTTTTCACTCATACCGGGATGGCGGTGACGTAGTTCGTCACCTGTCACGTCTCGTTTCCCGCGAGTACGAAAGGTGGTCTGCGTGAGCGGCCTCTGCCACCCCTTGCATGGGAAAGAGGCGTGACTGTATGTATGCATTACTATTCACTGACGATTAACGAAATAGAAGATGTCGGAGAACCTAGTGATTCTTTTATTAAATTTTATCTTTACAGGCTAGCATGTTGGTGTGATGATATAACTAAATTACTTAAAACATAGACCAGTACTAGCATAGACTAGGAAATACCAGGAACTTTACCGTTTTAAAAGAAACGCATCAAATCAGTACAGTTTGAAGTGAAACATTTATACTCGTATCATATCGAGAGCTGTGGGTAGTTCATTTGCCGTAAGCTCGCCTTAACTTTTATTGTACGCGAGTGATGTACGTTCGATCCCCGCTACCGACAACACTAAATTTTTAAATACAATTTAAAGAACTGATTTACTACTTGTTGATGTGCTTGGCGACAGAACACCGTAACGAAACCGGCATGACAGAGAATTAATCAATATTCTAGGACATGTGATATCCACAACGCAGCGCTAGAGCTGCGTGACAGACGGTTTCTGGCCCTTAAACGTCACCCCATCGTCGTCGTCCCATATGCCGTGTGATTACGCTAGCTCTCAGTGCCTTTCAAACCGAAACAAAGTAACATGTTTGCTCACTACTGCTTCACGGCAGAATAACTGATCCTGGGGTGGTACCTACCCAGACGGATTCCTGCATAGATATCCTACCACCAGTAAGTAGGCATATACGCGCAGGTAGAAATTCACGGCTTATAAACGGAATAATGACAACCCGCCGTTGCATGATCGTATCCATATACATACAAGTATTAATCAGATTTAATATTATTAATTCAGATTAATCAGAATAAATCCCATCAAAAACATTAAATTGTAAAAAATATATGCCAAGGCTCGCATAGCAACGGTTATACTATAAAAAGTTGTGAGATATCATGTAGAGCTATGTATGTAATTTTATTATCATCGAATTCAACAATTGAGTTGTAAATTAAGTACATATCTTAATTAATAACCAATATTTTGGGTCTCTCATTATTACATACGCAATTGAACGGTGAACGTTTCACTAAGTTTCCAGGATCATCACCAAAAGATCTTCTGATTCCACTATTTTTTTTCGACCGCCATTCGTTCAAATACGAAACCGTACGTGGTAGCTTTTGGCATTGCCGTCGAGTACAGTTCAGCGTTATGGTAAAGATCTCCACACTCATCACAAGTATAATGGTGCATCGGATTCCATTGCGCAACCACTTAGTTCTTGTTTTGTTTTGTATCTATTGTGATTAGACTAGTTAGATTAGATTATTGTGAATTTATGTTTTCTTTCTTTCTTTCTAGTTGATGCCGCGCGCAATGTCATACGTAAGACTCAATTTAATAAAACGCGTTTAATTTGTAACTATTTATAATCCGACGTTTCGAGCGCTTTACAACACCTGTGATCACGGGAGGACTAAGTTCACAGACGTCCTGTTTAGTTAATCCGGGGTACCATCAGCTTTTATTTATTTTTAGCCCGATCTTTGAAGTCAGCAGAATGAGCTTTGAAGTCTTGCAGTGGTATGCTCGGTTTTTGATTTAATTTTATTAATAATAGGATCCCAAGCTGCTGGTAATACCAAACCAAGGCGGTTGGGTATTTTATAATACACCTCTAATTAAAGCTCAGGGGACGGGCGCTCGCCTTAAGTTTCATAGTACGCGAGGGACCTGAGTTCGAACCTCGGTGCCGGCACCCTCTTAAATTGTTCTGCAATTTTCAGTGCGGTACTCAGCGGTGAATGAAAACATCGTGAGGAAACCGGCATGTCGGTGGAATAAAAAATATTAAGAGGACATGTGAAGTCCGCAAATCCGCATAGGAGCAGCGTGGTGGACTCTTCGCGGCTCCAAACCCTCTCAGAAATGAGAGGAGGCCTGTGCTGAGCAGTGGGACATTTATAGGCTGTTACTTTCCTTTTTTTTATATTTTCTCGGAATTACAGTAAAGAAAACATTATGAACCGATAACTGCCCATACCATTGACGAGCCTTACGTATTTTTTTTAACAAGTAATGTAAATAGGTAACTGAGGGCGGCAAAATGGTGGTGGCTAGCGAACGAGCACGCTATTTTATTATACTAATCGCTAACAAATGACTGTCAGAGTTCTGAAACATTTCACACAGTCAACAATTAAACGGGTGATAAGTTGAAACTTTATATTTTATCACGCACGTTGAGCCATTGATACCGACCAAATAGCATAACTAACTGGAACGTACACGTGCAACCTATACATGCAAATGTGGTGTCCGGGAGAGTAGAAAAGCATCTATCTCTTTTCTACCGAGGTGTCGTACGAGTCGATTAAGGTATTGTACGGACAGCCTTTATTCCTGCATAATAACACCATAACATACAATGCTGTCACTATATGCTCGTGGGAGCGCAATGGGGAATAAGAATTTTTTTGACTCGTACCAAAATGGCGGCGATGTGGTTTGCCACCCATCACGTCTCGTTTTCCGCGATTCCACCACAAATTAAAAGTGGGCTACGTGAGTGGTCTCTGTCAACACCTTTTATGGGAAATGGGCGTGACTGTATGTATGTATGTATGTATGTAAATGTTTTAGCGGTGTAACAAACACTGAAAGCGCATAAATTAATTCAGCTGCTCCGTAATATATTGGCCGAGTAGGTATTTTAATTTGTGTGAAACAGATAACTTTTTTGCGATTTCAACCCCAAAGTAAAAGTTATTCGTATTGGGTACTTACAACCACTTTTTACCCTATGGTAAATAGGGTAAAAAGCACCTTGTATACACGCTGTTTACGACTGACTCATCACGATATCTCCGAAATTACAAGACCTGGAGGTTTCGAGATCTGTTTTATATTGGCGTTTGAGCCTCATTCATTGGTTATTCGGGATCCAATAAAATCGATCCCGAAACCCACCACAGTTACACAATCGACCTGATCGCCGCCACTTTGGTACGACTTGAAATTCTTACTCTCCATTGCGATCCCACGAGCAGCACCGTGACAGTATTTATTGCTAACAAACTCAATAAATTTAGAGGTTAGTGAAAAATCTGGAGGTACTGCGCAAATCGGGACACTTGACAACGTTAATACTCGTAACAACCTTTAGGAAAGAGGTGGTGGTTGCCAAACTATTTCTAAATATTAATTACTGTTTTTATGATTTTATTTTAACATTATATTTATTAGCGATAGGATTCTTATGCAGGAATACTCCTAGGTAAGTACCACCGTATTGCCAGTTATTGTGAGGTAAAACAATAGTGGCAAACGTTTCTGTTTCGGTCTGAAGGGCAATGTTAATGAATGGAAAAAAGTTCTTCATAGAATAAAACGCGTCATTTCATTTCATTAATTATTAATGTGATGGGGGTCGAATGTCCTACTTGCAGTCGCGGTACCTTTTGGTCCTTCCAAAACCTAACCTAAAATGGCTTTTTCTAGGTTGCGTAGGTCTTATGGCTGCCGCTTCTTGTCGTCTAGTTCTTTTGTCAAAAGTCTAAGGTTACGTAGGATCCGAGATTAAGGCTAGAGAGAAAACACAATACCCGCGTGCAACCGCGACCGCATGACTTTAAAATATGTATGTATACTGGCAATGAGTCAAATATAAGAAGAGAGTATCAAATATATATGTAAAGCAGAAGTTTATTTTGTTTGTCTGTCGGTAAGAACGGATTTAACTGAATTTTAAACAGGTTATAGATAATGCCTTGTGGTGGCGGTTTTAGAGAATCTACCACCCCATCTCATTCTATGGGTGTCGTAAGTCGACAAAGAGAAAACTGGGACATTTGAATAAATAAACTGCGGTTGCCAACCCGCGAGCTATGCGTGGCAACTATAGGCAGAATCCACCCAAAATGAGAGTTCAAACTTTTGTGGCAATCTATGGGTTAGGACTTTGCCAGTGGACTAGTAATAGGCTGATATCATGATGGTGATGGTAGATAATAAGTCTGGAAACAACTTTTCATTAATTGTTCACAGGTTCCGGTTCAGCTATGAGCATTTTTTCAAGAATGTTCCACACAAAGCCTATCTACTGTTATTTATAATAGCAAAACTATTTTATTTATTGAATATCGGACTTGATCATCTATTAAAGTAGCTTCTGAATAATATTTTCGTTGATTCCTTCATAATTAAGGTCAACCGGGGCATTGGCGTCTTTGGGGCAATAGCGTTTATTCGAGATTATTGGCAAAACTACTTGCGTTATAATATCATATGCAATCTAGGGAAATCTATTTGATGAAAACTTATTATATAAAATATCGATGGAGGGCATTGTGTGAAAAATATCCCAACCATGAGCCATTTTAAAAATCACATTGTTTCTGTGAAATCGTGTATCGTGCCATGTGGCCACAAGTGGACAAAAGCTTTATTAAATTAGTATTTTTACCGTTTATCCATTTCTATTTAATAGTGCACGTAAATAATATTTATTGGCTATATGTACAAACAATTATTTTTATTGTAATTGCTTTGATTGTTGAAATGTAACGACTGAAAGTTTTGATTTTAGGTTTGATTTGTTGAGGTAAATACGTACACTCTTTTGAGGGAATTGCGCCTGTATCGCATTTGCCCCGATAATAGTGATCGTCAACCTTTTTCTTGGTACAATTTTAAGTATAATCATATAATTAAGTATATCTCAAATTAATGTGATAAAAACTATTTTTTTTCCATTATACGAGGGTGGATTGAAAAGTACTCGGCCTAACACAGATCCATTCAATTCTAAAAATCAAATCTACCCACATTATTTAGTTCAGTTCAGATTAGTTCATTGTGTGAAGTTGGAAACGTGTGCGATAATTAGTTGTGATTTTATAAATTTATTAACAAAGTAATCGGTCATAATTTCCGCGAATGGAGCAAATCGAGCAGCGTGCCGTCATTAAGTACCTCCATAAGAAGGGGCTATCATCAAAAGCCATCCATGATGACATGGTCAGTACATTAGGCGATTGTGCTCTGTCATATTCATCCGTCAAAAAATGGATAGCAGAATTTAAGCGTGGTAGAGAGAGTGTGAAAGATGAACCCCGCTCTGGAAGGCCTTCGACGTCAACTACTGACGAAAATATTAAAAAGTACTTGATTTAATAATGGGAGACCGCAGATTAAAAATTAGAGAGATAGCCGAGATTATAGGCATCTCTTATGAACGAACTCAAAACATCATTGTCAACGAGTTGGGTTTCCACAAGGTGTCTGCGAGGTGGGTTCCGCGACTGCTTTCAGTTGAACAAAAAAGGACGCGATTGACTATTTCACGCGACTGTTTGGAGTTATTTGAAGCCGATGCAGATGATTTTTTGAATCGTTTTGTTACTATGGACGAAACATGGGTTCATTACTGTACACCGGAAACAAAACAACAATCAAAACAGTGGAGAAGACCTGGTTCACCACCCCCTAAAAAGGCTAAGTCGATTTTGTCGGCAAATAAGGTGATGGCTTCAGTATTCTGGGACTCGAAAGGTGTGATTATGATTGATTATCTTGAAAGGGGTCAGACTATAAACTCTGATTACTACTGCACCTTACTACGTCGTTTACGAGAGGAAATAAAAGAAAAACGTCGAGGAATGCTCAGAAGAAAAGTCCTGTTTCATCAAGATAACGCCCGTGTTCACACGTCTGTACAGTCAATGGCTGGAATTCACAACTGTGGCTTTGAACTGTTACCGCATCCGCCGTATTCACCTGATCTGGCACCATCAGACTTCTTTCTGTTCCCTAACCTAAAAAAGCACTTGGGATGTCAAAGATTTTCGACAAACGACGAGATCAAAGCAGTTGTAGACGCATATTTTGACTCTAAGGAAGAATCATTTTTTTTTAACGGTCTAAATGCTTGGAAGGGGAGTTGGCAAAAGTGTATTGAACTTGATGGTGATTATGTAGAAAAATAAAAATATAACTGATTTAGTATGTTTATTTTCTTGGTTAGGCCGAGTACTTTTCAATCCACCCTCGTATAAAGAGTACTACTGTTTAGTTTTTTGTTCGAATTTATATTTCAGGTGACGAGCATATTCCACTATGGTTATATTGAAATATATCTATATCGATAAATACTTAGAAAATATAGACTTTCATCAGTATATAGATCAAAAGCTTACCTGCCTATTCTATAAATTTTTATTTTGATCTATGTTATTACTTCTACCTAGATTGGTAACGTGATGTCGTAAAAAAATTACAAGGTGAAATTTAGGTGTTTTACCAAATCTTCGCAGGATGTTCAGCTATTGAGTATGAATAACTTTTACTACGGTACCAACTCTGACGTAGCAACAAAAACGAACTGTTATAATATAAATAATATTATTAAGCTTTTTCATGTAAAAAGTTGAGCACTTCTGAATTTTCCAAGGGATAAATGCGTCTATGAAAAAGTAGACGCATTTTCCCCATGTTTATTATATCATCTATTAACACTTGAATATTTCATATTTTTCATAAATATTTATAAATTCTAATAGACAACTATATCTTAAACACAATATCTTGATATCAGTTCTGAAAGCTAACCCATTTAATGTTCATTAAATAAAGACGCATTTGCCCAAAATGGTAAATACGTCTCAAATTCCCGTTTAAAAAAAAACGCAATTTGCTCTTTTTATGTCAAGATATCAAAGAAATTAACACATTCATTCAGATAGTCCTAAAATACTTTTACACCATAGCATTTTTAATCCTTCATTAACCAACACTTTAAGCGGCATTTAAAATGTGTGTGTAAAAAATATAACGCAATTGCCCCGGTTGACCTTATATGTTTATTCTTCACTAAGATTTTTTTAATAACATGTTTGAACAAACTCAAAAGACGCGAATGAAGTCACGGGTGCAGCTAGTTACTAATATTAGGAATATTATTATATTATACAGGATATATTAACTACTCCAACTAAAACAAAAAAGCTTGTGCTAGGAGATGGGACACGACAATAGTCAAATAGCGGGCTCGATCGTAATGTTTCGCAGTCCTTTAGGCTATGGACCTTAAGGGTATTGGCGCCTTAACTTATTCAATGCCTATAGTCTGTTCCAGTCAATTCTTCGTCCAAAAAATGTTAAAATACCTAGACCCGTGATAGATGGCAGCGTCTAGTGAACGAGACGCCAGCTTACGTACTGCCGCCAAAATGTTCCTAACTTTGGAGCGGAAAATATCGGAAAGAGGAATAGGTACTGAGAGACTGGTGAAGCTAATGGTGGTAAAGGGGGAGGTGGCAGCAGGTGGCCCTGGAGGGGGGGATACTTACACTTGTGGCTAAGTTGTCAGCTTTGTTTACTAGCAATTCTAGTTTTTCACCCCGCATTGCCATGTTGTCTGTAATAGAAAGATTCATGATTAGAAAATATAGTTATACGAGTAATCGTATTATGTACGCACGAGGCGACACTTCGCGACTTCAGTCATAACACATACAATCCAAGCTCAAAAGAAAATTATCTATTACAAGCTGGCCTGCCCCGGCTTCGCACGAAAGTTATTGTTATGTTAAATCGGTATAGAGTAAACAGTCCTTTTACCTAATTTCGTAAAATCCGATCTTAGTGGGTACATATATTGGGAAAAGAAAATATATAGATATTGTATGCCAAATTTCAAGTCTATAATATATATTCAAGTCAATAAGAGACATATTGTATAAAAAGGTCTTGTAGTTTCGGAGATATGTTAAATATATACTCGTAGTTCTAGAAATATTGGCTGGTATCATTGTCTCTAAGACGTGCAATTTTTTTTAAGTTTTATAAATAGCTAAGTATAAACAAATTCAAAGGAATATATTTTTACGGTGTTTCCAACCTTCATTTAATCATCTAATCATATTCAATCATCGACTTTATTCGATATGGGACGTCAGACAGATACATTTTTTTTACATAAAAATTTTGAAGCAATAACTAATCAAACTATAGACAAAAAAAACATCATAATTTAAGATTTCCAGAGTGAGCCAAAAGTTGTATCTGTTTTACTGTGAAAAATTACACGTTCATGAATAATGTTTTTCGGTAATCATTATAAAAAGCTTATAAACATTTCTACATAATACCGTTATGATGAACTCTTTCATCATAACGGTATTATGTAAAAATGTTCTATAATATCTAAAAAAGGTCTTCCGTTTGTTCATTATTTCAATGATTTTATGACCAATCTCTTCTTCACCTTAACTCTATTTGAATATATATACAATATTAACTACAAATCACAAATAAATTATATTGATGCGACGAATATTAAGCAATTAATGAGTATTCGTATTCGCCGTTTATCGTTTTCGCAAATTGAAAAATTGGTCTAGACATATTTTTCGCCGAAGACTTCTCTGTCGCCCCAAAACGCTGTTTACGAAGCCTGGATATATTCAGATAGACAAAATAAATTGCCTGCCACCAAATTTGAAAATGTTATTATTTTTGAATAAAAATATGTCTAATGTCAATAATAGATATTATATTATATATATAAATAAATTATTAGAGGTCTGCCGTTATATTTTTATATAATTTTACTACCTACACACTTGATCTTTATGTAAAAAAAAATTATCACGATATCTTCATCCATACTATAATATCCATACTAATATTATAAAAGCGAAAGTAACTCTCTCTGTCCCTCCTGTCTGTTTGTTACCTTTTCACGGTTCAACCGCTGAACCGATCTTGACGAAATTTTGCACAGAGGTAGCATTCTGTAGACGGAGGAGACAGGAAACTTTTCATCCCGAAAAATCAAAAAGTTCTTACGGGATACTTAAAAACAATATTTCCACGTGGACGAAGTCGCGAGCATCAGCTAGTTCATTATAAAATTACTAAGTTATATTCAGACATCTATTATTCGTATTTGTAATGGCTGTACAGTAGGTACGATATTCGTATTTATTGCAGAGCTAGTAAATAAACTAAAAATAAAATATAAAAGAATGACGATAATTTAATTGTAGGACTTTGCACAATTTTAAATTCCTAAAATAGGTTTAAACGTTATTTCGTAAACTTTTTCCAATTAAGTTTCTAAAAAGAAACCACAACTTACACCATATACCGGGGGTCCCCAGACTATGTTCCGCGTAACACAAGTGTCCGTTGAAACTAAATAGGTGTTCTGCGACAATTTCGAATATATACACTGGTACACATTTATAGATCTTGTACTTTATATGGAATGTCGGGTGATAGCTAAATATTCCGCAAAAATATCCGGATATCAATGAAGTGTTCCGCAAAAATTTCCAGGGTTCGCGAAGAATTACATTGCAGAAAAAGTTTGTAATGCAGGGGGCATTACAATATTAATGTATTTAACTGTTTTGCACGAAACACTAATTATTTTTCCAATATTACAGTAACCTTAGTTACCCACTATAATATCAGCTATCTATCAGTGAAAGTCCCGTCGAAATTGGTCCAGCCGTTTCGGAGATTAGCCGGAACAAACAGACAGAAAGACAAAAATTTTAAAAGTTGTTTTTTTCTTATAAGTATCGTACTCGTATATACTTTCACAACCACAATAACAGCTTTTACTCAAAGCTGTTATTTTGTTATTACAAACAAACACTTTTATTTAATTGAACACAATCTTCAGGCCCTAAACAGAAATATGCCAAATATGCTGAAAACCAAAATTTTATTTGGCCCTTGAAGATAAATTTAAGACTCATGCAATAAGAATTGTAGAAGCGACAGATACAGTGGGAAATCGTGTAATCAGTAAGAAAGAAAGAAAGAAAATACGTTTATTTGAAACGACATATTTGATATTACAAGACACAAAAAATTTTACAAAAACATTTGACACAAATCGGTCCCAACCCAGCATATGCCGGTTGTAAGCAACCGGCGCTAGTCTTCCGTTGAGGCCGTTTGGTGATCTCATGGTCCAGCTCCATAACAGCATGTGGAATATATATATATATATATGTATATGAGATAATCAAAAGATAATATTTTAATGGGTTGAATATATATAAATGTAAAATTAAATTTAACATAAAATGAATAATGTGCGAAAATAAGTGAATGCTGGCAAAATATGGTTACCTACTTTCAAAAATAATTACTACTAGAAAAAATAAAACCAGCTATAAAGTATGAAAAGGCTTTCAAGTCTTTACTTACACGCACATTTACAAATAAAATAAAATTTAAGAACTTCAGCAAGACGTGAAATAAAATGTGGGTGATTTTCTTGCTCTATTTTATTTATTGTGGAAGTAAAAATTAATTTACGAGAATAAGTTATATAGCACTCGTGTCTATTTTTTGAATTACCTCATTCTTTTGATGTTCATAAAGATGTATTTGTAATTTACTTCCAAAACCACTAATATGTTGCAGGTTCCTTAAGGGCGTAATGGGCGTAATGGGCACAAAAATAAATAAATAAAAAGGGTGGATTTGGGTGCAGCGTAACGAAAACTACCCTTAAAAGCAGCTGAACTGTGTCAGTGTGACCTCTGGCTTGACATCCAAGACAACTTTTTATATAGATACTTTGGTGCTTTGTGTTTTAAGATACCAAAAAGAAAACAAGCTAAATAAAGTTTGCGATGATGTTTCATTTCAAGAATAGACTGCTTATTTAAATATAGACCCACATGAGCTTTACTTATGCCCAGTTCCTATATTCAACTATTATTAGTAACTGCTACTATTTGTTTATTTTTATACAGCATTTTACAACTTTCTCACATCTGCCAGCTACTGATGTCTGGTATTTATAGGAACACTTTCAACTTGCTACTTCTAGATAACTTAACGTAAGGAAAACGTCTCGTTTTGTGCATATAGGTTAGAATCGCACAATATTGTTTCAGCAGAAAATTTAAAAAACTTCAAAAGAGTACTTATGTTGTACAAAACGCTTTGTAGGATCTTTTGTTATTAACATTGAAATATAAATCAGCATGGCAATCTAAAATGTTGAATTGATTTTTCCATTCAAGAATTCATGCAAAATATTTGAATTCATCAACCATACTTTCATTCATACTGATTCACATAAAATGTGAAATCATCATAACAGATTACTAGCTGAAGTATATAATCTATGAGTGCTCGCTTCAAGGCCTTTTCAATACTAGATATAATATAACCATTAAAGAGAAATATTACTATTTCTCTTTAACAAATTATTATATAATTATGAGCAGTATAAATTAATATTTTAAATGCAAATGAATCTCCATAAAAATATATTTGCATTTATTTAAACAGATCCCTACACTACCCTAACACTAAACATACTGACTGGTGACTATTAAGAATTTGGAATTTTGGCACAAGTTACCATTCGCAATACTTTGAGCCTATCATGTAACCTGGTTGAGAGAAAGTTTTATTTAAACTGATCAGAAAGATATGTTCATTGCATTGTACTTTTATATTGTACTCTTAGACTGATTTCAATCACATGGACATCTTCCAGTTGCAACCAAAAGATGTCATCTATGCCAGATATTAAACCTATAATGCAGTATCAGTGATACAAACAGTAACAGCTACACTATATCCAGCTTACAATCAGCTATACAGTCCACTGCTGGGGGAAGGCTTCTCGCAAGTTGGAAGTATTAACCATAATCAGAACATTTGGCAGGATGATTGGTAATTGCAGTACCATACACCTGACACCTTAAAGGTTGTCGCCTGTTAAAGGTCTGGATCATTCAGGTTACAATCATATTTGAAATAGTTATTAAATAGATATGGCGGTAGAGCTTTTGAAAGTTGGGAGGATTAACCATAATCAATACACTTGGCAGAAAGATTGGCAATTCTGCAGTACCAAACACCCGACACCTTAGAAGTTGTTGCCTGTTAACGGTCTGGATCACATTTGAAATGGTTAATCAATGGATATGAAGGTAGGTCTCTCTAAAGTTGGTAGGATTAGCCTGAATCAAAACACTTGGCAGGAGGATTGGTATTTGCAGTACCACACAGATGGCACCTTAGAGGTACCTGCCTGTTAGCGATCGGGATCGTTTAGGTTAAGATCACATTGAAACGGTCTGCCATAAGTCGTAATCTTGTGTTTTTTGAAATTTTCCTTAGTTAAGTTACTGCACCATTGAGATGTAATGAAAATTCTCCAATGCTGCTACTACCACATGGCAAACTTAGAATCCAAACCCTAATAATTAACTGTTGGTGTGTTTTATGAATATTGGATTTGACTCAGGCAGTGATATTCTACCAAAACATAAGTAAAATGCCAGTTTCACATTTAAAATTGGAAAGCCTCTGAATCTCCTAAAAGCCCTTAAATTCTGCCCTTAACTAATAAACAATTGTAACTTAACTAATAATACATTGAATTATTGGCCTGTTTTAACATAAATACATTAAACAGGAAAACAAAAGTTAACTAGATACCAATAATCTGAAACACATTAATTATATTGGATATTGACACACAAATGCAACATTTACACAGTACAATCCAAACAACATTCAAGATAAGGGCCCTGATAATGCCAACATTTATATAGAAATAAAAAAAATATCAGAACCAGAAAAACAATGGTGCCCAGAAAGTTTCCAATCATTAATAAATGGTCAATTCATTAGTAATGGAACTGTGCCAAAATTGGATAGTTACAATCGGCAGTCAATATTGATAAATTAAAATCATAATAATGAGCGTCAAAAAAAGTTATCATGAGTGTTATTACCAGCATTCTTTCTTCTATTTTTACGAGGGAAAGATAAATGGACTCAAATAAATCAGCTTATTCCATAGTAAAAAAGAATGAAGAAAAATACTCTAACATTAATCATAATGAATGGCGGCAAGTACTAGCGATAAATATATACAGTAGTACTATGTGATGTGGCCACTTACAGGCTAATGTTCTATCAGTGGCCAAGCCCTTGGCTACTATGTTGCGGGTTGTGAGCTTGATACCCGCTTGGGACAAATATTTGTATGGCCTACATATAGTTGTTTCGGGCCTGGGTGTTTGTGCATGTGAAATGTATGTCTTTAAAACACACCCATGACACAGTTTTTTTTTTTAAAATTAAAGAAAATAGTTGTAACAAGATTCTTACCAATATTTTTAACCATAATGTTCTTAAGCTCATCAAGCTCTCCATGTACTCGGGATATGGTGTCCAGGTCTTTTGATTCTGTGTAATGTTTCATTTCGGTAGCAAGAACCCGAGCAAATTCACCATTCATAGCATATGGGATAGCTGTCTGTGCAGTATCTCCAAATGCTGATGTAAATCTTCTTTTAATTTCATTTAGAAACAGGAATGCTCTCGACCGTTGAAATTGCTAAAAATATTTTTAACATATGATTTGAATATTACAATTATGTATATAATAACATCCTTAAGAAATACTTACGTCGTCTGTGATGCAAAAATATACTAACTTATTTTCAGCAATATAATGAAATAAGTAATTTCCATGAGAGTAAGTCAGTTTATCATCGTGTGGTGGAATTTTGGATAATATTTGTTCGGTAACTTCTGTAAAATTACCGGCACAAGTAGCATACTTAGCTAAGACAACTGTGCCTCGAGCAACTACGCTGAATAAAATCGGCATTTTCTCCAATAACGGAGATTAATCTTGCGAAATTGAAACAAAAAAACTACAACGACAAACAATTTAGTGAATACAATATTCGACACAATACAAAGTATTAAAACAATAGAAAGGATTATTTTACACAGCTGTGAAATTAAAACAATGCGTATTACAATTAAAATACAAGTAATTATTATTCACAGATTAATAGTCTACAAAAAGATAATTTACTATACATCCAAAAGGCAATAGGTAAAAGTATATTATTAGTAATAGACTAGTATGAAAGAGAAAGAGAACTGATTTCTGTTCTGTGGTAATCACCACTGACACTGACAGACACCCTGAGTGACGTTGAATAACTGACGGTGACGGGAATTTAATTGTAATGTAAAATGTAGTTTCGATTTCTATTCAATTCAATCGTAGATCGATATTTTAACGACAATATTTTTAATCGATCCTCTTTGGAAAATGTCTTCTCTAGAAGTAATTAGATTCAGATTTTCTTATGTTAATACTTTTTTTTCTTTTGATTCTTTTTGTTAACATTAATTACATTTAATGATTTTCAGCAGCTATAATACCTATAAACTTTGTCTGTTATGAGGAGAAGAAAAGAGTTGATGATTGTTTGTTTTGTTAAAAGTTGATAGAAGTTTTATTTACAATTGATGTTTTTACAATTAATTCGACTACCTGATATTTGTTTCGTTCCAAGTATAATGCATACAATTATTAGAAATAAACTTTTAAATCGATTACTTTATAAAAACTATTTCAAAGCCACACCAGCCGCCGAGCCGTAACTGAAAAGAGAAACAGATATTAGAGGCCAAAACTATAAGGAGAAGAAGAAGAAGAAACGGATATTATACTTTCTGAATTTCTTGAATGTCGTTTAAAATAACGGAATCACATTAACTTACACGTTGGTATAAAAGCTTTTTAACCCATATAGACTGCCGTTGTTTTTTTATTGAAACCCAAAGTAAACAAAGAATGGTAGAATTTCTTACTTTTTGTTGTGCGCGTCGATGTTGGCATTTTCCAAGCAGAGCACTACCGCACGTTGAAACCACTTTAACGAGGTCTGGGATGTTATGTATCACATTCACATGCGTATTCACGTGCGCTTTAATATTGCATATCTATATGCAGTAAGTGGTCGTGAAGGTGTACAGTGATTGGAAAATTAATTAAGTGTTAAATTATTCCGGAAGGTGTGCAGAGATCATTCTTTTAATTTTATCTCCATCAGTTTAACAAATCTTCAGTAAAGTTGAACTATCATGTTATTATATTAAGAGTGAAGATTTTTACTTTTAAGAAATAAATATACTGTATATACCAATATAATATATCGATGTGTCCAACGAATAAAGGCCAAAGTAGCATTTTAGTGATTTTGGGATTTTTGCCTTAAATACTTAATTTGAGTATGTTTATTCATTTGCAAGAACAAAAAATCTAAAATTTAAATAAAAAAAATACTTTTTAGAGCAACAAGACAGGTTTAAATATTAACGCTTAAGGGCCAATGTACCTTCGATACTTATACGCGGGTAATTTCCGCGCTTTTTCTCGGGCCCGTAGGTATTTATTTATTTATTTATAAAAACAGTCAAACTATCAGAGTCAAGTAACATATCCTTCTTCAAGCAACAACACTTTAAAATTTCGATCGACAGTAAAATGATAGTTGTCTTTTCCTGAAGATTTGCTGGACTGATGGAGACAAACGAAAAGCACAATTTTGGTCATGAATTGAATTTTCCAATGACTGTGCACTTTCAGGAGCACTTGCTGCATAATAAACTATCAATATTAAACATCAAAACTCCAAATATACACAGAAATTTCAAAATTAAACACCACTGCCACTATTCGAGTTGGCGCCAAAAGACCGTCCGTATGTAATCAGGGATGTATACCCTGAAAGTAACTGGGATCGGAAAATAGGAAATGAGGCCATTCAGCCTAATTAGTTCAGTCGGCAGACATGTTATTTTGTTAATTTGAATAATATAATATATATATAAAATAATTCGCCATTTTCGTATGAGTGAAAACAAATCATACTCCCCTTTGCGTTCCCACAAGCAGCATTGCATGTTATGGTGTTATTCTGCACGAATAAAGGCGGTCCGTACAATATCTTATTCGCCTCTAACGAAATCTCGGTAGGAAAGAGTTAGGTGCAATTCTACTTAGCCGGACACCTATCGGCAATTTATAATATCAGTATGTATTTTATATGTCAAAAGGCAACAGACGTAAGCTTTAGAACATTATCAAAGTAGACTAAACTACGAGTACCATGAAACACCCTGCCCGAAGACATTAGAAAAGTATCCAATAAAAATATTTTTTGTAAGGTTGGTGCGGGAACATTAACTAAAGACATCTATTGATAGTTAATTTGTATACGTCTTCCTCGATCATTTCAGTTTTATGTATATGTAACGTATATAGAGGTACATAGAGGTGTATTTATGTTTTTGTATGTTTATGTATATTATATTATTATAATATTTTCCCCGTGTGGTGGCGGCTTAAGAGAATCTACCACCCCACCTCATCCCGTGGGAGTCGTAAAAGTCGTCAGAGGGAAAATGATAACTAGGAGATGGGCAGCAGCGTCTTCCTGGAACATCCGAATAAATAAACTGCGGTTACCAACCTGACTGCCAAGCGTGGAAACTATGGCAAAATTCCTCCAAAAGTAGAGCTATTAACTTTTGTGGCAATCTATGGGGGAGGCCTATGTTCAACAGTGGACTAGTATTAGGCTGAGAGGACGACAACGACGATAATTTTTTAATGGGCTTTATGTTTTGTTATTATAATAACTTCGGCTGGTTATTTAAGGTATTTTTCACATTTTTTTATATTGCACCCTTCACAACTTTCTCTAGGCATTAATTCCGCCCATTTTTACCCTTTTAATTATGGTTTATATTAAAGTTTACAATTCTTTTTTATATTAAAGTTTTAATAAATAAATAAAATAAGTTAAATCTTCAAATGAAAGGCAATATTTTAAATTTTGTCGTGATTTCGGCCTTGAATTGAATTTTTCAATCACTGAACTGTTTCACGAGAATTGCATAATACGCTATCAATATATCGGGCTTATATAACTGGGTCAATCCCAGATGATTGGAAGAAACACCTCGTAATTCCAATTCTAAAACCTGGGAAAGATCCCTCTAACGCAGAAAGCTATCGCCATTTTACCTACATATCAAAAATAATGGAGCACCTTGTTAAAAACCGCCTGGAATGGTTTCTTGAAAACAGGAGTATTTGGTCTAAGAGTCAGTTTCGATTTAGAAAGGGATTGAGCACTGCCTATAGCTTTAGTGTCCTTATTTCCCAGGTTATAGATATACTAGTTTTCTAAAATGAATGACTTGTAGGCATTTTCTTAGATACCCGCAGATCATATGAGAATGTTATCCTCCCTCTTCTCAGGCAGAAAATGCATCAGTTGAGTATTCCCGTGAGGATCATCGAATTTGTTTCAAATATGTTTTCAGGCAGATATATTTTAGATCGTGGTGGTGGCAACTTAACGACATCAAGATATATCCGGAAAAGTCTACCACAAGGCTCAGTTCAGAGCCCCCTTTTATACAATCTTTATACTCATGACCTAAACAAATCTGTGACCTTTTTGTAATATACTACAATATACAGACGATCACGCCTTATATGTAAGTGTGGATTCTTTAACTGATGCTACTTCCCGTTTATCACTAGCTATCAACTACCTTAATAATTGGCTAACAGAACATGGTCTGTTAATACTACCGAATTATGTTTTATATTATGTTTGCGTTAGTAACGAGGGAGATAATCATTTTTTAATTAAGAAGGGTAGGGTGTTTTTTTTTTTTCGAAAAAAAGAAGGTGGACAGATAACTTCACATTAGCTGTCAAACTCGGACGTTCAAGTGATGGTACAAAAAACAAAAAAATTTCTCAAGAATAAAAAACGTGAAGGTTGGAGAGCATTTTGTACATCCTTGTCTCCTGATAGTAGTTCTTCCCAAGTCTGGAATTGCATAAGACGTTTTAGGACGGCGTTTAACAGTGTATCCTACTGTCCTATTCCTTTGTCAATAGCAAATGACTTTATGGATCTCTGTGCACCACCTACAGTACCACAGCATTTTTTCTTCCATAACTACACAACCTCATTACCTCTTGGTAACTTAGACGTTTTGAATTCTTTATTTTCACTGTCAGAATTGAAAGGTGTCCTGTCTTGCGTAAAAGACTCCGCTCCAGGGGAAGATGGTATTCCTTACTCCTTTTTGGCTAAACTTGGAGATAAAGCTCTAGATTATTATTTAAATGTTATAAATGCTGCCATGATGTCTGGAAACATTCCTTCATCATGGAAATTACAAGAAATTGTTCCCATACTGAAATCAAATAAACCAATTCATAATGCTTCTTCTTATCGACCTATCGCCCTTTCTTCAGTTTTGGTTAAAATTGCTGAACATTTGATTAAAAACAGGTTAGAATGGTATGTAGAAAGTAAGAGATTGCTAGCCGATAGTCAGTTTGGGTTTAGGAAGTCCAGGAGTACAATCGACAGTATCAGTATATTGGAGGCGTTAGCTAACGCACTCTTAGCGGCCCAGGCGGAGCAACCGGAATTACTCCGGTCGCTACTAACCGCTCCGCCGTCAGTAGCCTCAGCTTTTGAGGCGCTATCTAGGCCCCCCTCTAGGGCCTCGTCCTCGGGCTCCGAAATGGAGTTCGATTCTCCCTCGGCACCCGAGGACCCCCGCGACACCGGCCGCGACACCGGCGACGACATTGGTTTTCTGCAAGTGCAGAAATCAAAAAAGAAGCGCAAGAAGCGCGCCTCACCGACGCCTATCCCGCAACCGCAGGTCGCCCCTGTAGCCTCCCAAGAGACCCCCGCTGCTTCACAGCAGGCCCCCGCTGCTTCACAGCAGGCCCCCGCTGCTTCACAGCAGGCCCCCGCTGCTTCACAGCAGACCCCCGCTGCTTCACAGCAGACCCCCGCTGCTTCATAGCAGGCCCCCGCTGCCCCGCGCAATCCTTCGCAGTTCGCTGCACACTCTCGGCGGCCACCGCCTATCTTCATTCGGACTCTGGACAGATGGCAAGAGCTCACATCGGCCATGTCCAGGTTAAAATATACTGCCGTTTCTAACTCAAACGGCATTAAATTACAGGTGGAGACCACTGAGGTCTACCGCCAGGTAACACGTTACCTGTCGGAAAAAGGTGTATACTTCCACACATACACTCCAGCCGATGAGCGGCAACTAAGGGTGGTTCTCAAGAACCTACCCAAGGAAATCAGCGCGGAAGAGGTCAAAAAAGACCTCATCGCGCAAAACCTCCCCGTCGTCGCTGTACACCGCATGTACAGCGGGCGCACTAAGGTGCCCTATAACATGGTGCTAGTCGCACTTGACCGCTCCCCGGCAGGGAAGCAGATATTTAATCTGCGGACCTGCTGCAACCTTTCGGGGCTCTCAGTTGAGGCCCCACACAAAAACGGCCCTCCCGGCCAATGCCATAAGTGCCAATTGTACGGCCACTCAGCAAGAAATTGCTACGCCCGCCCCAGGTGCGTCAAGTGCCTAGGCGATCACGCCACAGCAGACTGTCCTCGTCCAAAGGACAAAGCTCTGTTAGCCTCCTTCGGCCCGCCTGCCTGCGTACTATGTAACGCAGAAGGTCACAAGGCCAACTACCTCGTCTGCCCGAAGGACCCAAAACTTAAAAGGCCTGCGGCTAAACAGGCCCAAACACAAAGGTACATAGTACCTCCCCCACCACCCTCTGTATGGAGGCCACTTCCGACCCGCGCAACTTCAAACGCGCCTCCTCCGGTCGCGATCACGCGGAACATACCGGCACCTTCACAGGTCGCACCAGTCGCACCCGTCGCAAGCCGCAGAGAGCCATCTAGACCTCGTCTGTCGCTTCGCCACCGCTTTCAACGGTGCCGATATTACAGCCCTCGCCACGGCTCTCCGAAACACCAACAATAATCCTAATGAGAGGATCGCCGCGGCGGTGCGGTACCAAAGCGTCATAAAGGCTATAGTCAATTTTAGGGCATAAAAATGACTCACAACGGCAGAGAGAAACCGCGCTCCCTAAACGCAGCGTTTATTAACGCTAACGGCTTAAAAAACCAGCGCGACGAAATCTTCAATTTCGTTCGCGATCACCAAGTCGACGTACTACTCGTGCAAGAGACTTTTTTGAAACCACACACTCGCGATCCCAAAATCGCAAATTACAACATCATTCGGAACGATAGAGTTACCGCTGCGAAAGGCGGCACTCTTATCTACTACAAAAAGTCCTTGCACTGCGTACCAGTCGTCACACCGCCACTCAGCCATCTTGAAGCATCGGTCTGTCAGCTAGCCATGACCGGCCACTCCTCCATTACTATCGCGTCTGTCTACTTACCATGTAGAAATGACGCCAAAATCACACGCAGCGACTTCGAAGCACTTCTCTCCCTCGGGAGCTCAACTATCCTTGCCGGTGACTTTAATAGCAAGCACACCCGGTGGAACTCAATAACAACCAACCCGCGTGGGGTGGCCCTAGACTCGCTAGTCGACCTCCTCGACTTCGACGTCCTGGCGCCTACAATACCGACCCACTTCCCGCATACACTGGGACACACGCCGGATGTGCTTGACATAGCCATCCTTAGCAACATAAATCTCGCCATCCGCGATATAGAGGTGATCCACGAACTAACATCTGATCACCGCCCCGTTCTACTTCGGCTAGGACCTTCCGTCCAAGCCTCACCACCCAAAAAAACAGAAGTCGACTGGCAAAAGCTAGCCGAAAAACTTAAGCAAACTTCTCCGCACCTTGATGCGATTCCATCCACCATCAATTCAGTCAGTGACACGAACCTTGCGGCTCATGCACTCACTAGGCACATCCAAACTGTCGTCGAGGATTCCTCGAGACAGGTCCCAGTGGCGGACGACCACCGCTGGATCCTGCCTAACGACATTAGAGACCTAATGAGGCGCAAGAACGCAGCCACTCGCGCTCACGACTTATATCCTACCGTCAGCAATAGAACAACACTACTCACCCTGCAACGTGAGGTCCGAATACGTATGCAGGAGCTCAGAAACGATCGGTGGGATAACAGTCTCAGTAACATCGAACCGTCTCGCCTCGCCTTCTGGCGACTTCCAAAATCACTAAAAGGAGGCACATCCCGTTCAATGCCCCCTTTAGTACGACCCAACCAACCGCCTGCCTTCCTAGACGAAGAAAAGGCAGAATGTCTAGCTGACAGCCTAAAATCTCAATGCTCGCCAAGCACCTTACCGGTCGACTCCGCCCACGTCGCGTTAGTCGACAGCGAGGTCGATCGGAAGGCTTCTCAACCGCTCCGCGATTCCATACCGCCGGTTAACAGCACCGAAGTAGAGTCTATTATTAAAAACCTCCGTCCGAGGAAATCTCCCGGTCCCGATGGTATCACTAACAAAGTAGTTAAGCTCCTGCCTACTACCATCATTCAGCTATTGGTATTAATCTACAACGCAGTTCTGGCCAACGCAATCTTTCCGAACACCTGGAAAGAAGCAGAGGTCGTAGGGATTCTAAAGCCCTCTAAACACCCGTCCGATCCCACCGCATATCGGCCTATAAGCCTCCTCAAGGCCTTAGGCAAGATATACGAACGCCTACTTCTCGCCCGCTTAAGAGACTTCATGGAGTCTCGAGGGATCCCCATCCACGAGCAGTTTGGATTCCGTGCCAAACACTCATGTACCCAGCAGGTGCACCGCATAACGGAGCACATTCAATCCCGCTTCATACGCGGGCTTCATACCGGAGCGCTCTTCTTCGACGTGGCGAAAGCGTTCGACAAGGTCTGGCACAACGGGCTCCTATACAAGTTATATGGACTCGGTGTGCCAGATCGCCTCGTACTCATCATACGAGATTTCTTACGCAGTCGAACCTTCCGCTACCGCGTCGAGGGGGTGCGATCCGAATCACATCCCATCCTAGCCGGCGTACCACAAGGCTCAGTCCTAGGTCCCGTGCTCTACACCCTTTTCACGAACGACATACCGCACACCAGCGGCGTCGAACTCGCCCTCTTCGCAGATGATACCTGCCTATATGTGTCTGGACGTAATCCAGACACTATCTCTAAACGCCTCCAATCCGCAGCCCGAACCCTCGGGAACTGGTTTCGGAAATGGAGGATCGAGGTCAACCCATTCAAAAGTGCAGCCATGTACTTCTCGCGGCGCATAACGCAGCATCTCCCCACCATAGAGTTATTCGATCGTCCAATCCCCTGGGAAAAGACAGTCAAATACTTAGGCGTCCTATTAGACTCGAGACTCAGCTTCGGTCCACATATTAACCGAGTAAGGAACCGAGCGGCGTTCGTCCTCGGTCGATTACATCCGTTACTAAATAAAAATAGCAAAATGTCCCTACGTAATAAAATTACACTTTACAAAGCCTGTATTCGGCCAATTATGACATACGCAAGCCCCGTATTTGCGCATGCCTCCCCGCGTCAAATTCACCGACTTCAGGTAATACAAAATCGATTCATGCGTAAAGCCACGGGAGTACCGTGGTTCGTGCGTAATGCTAACCTTCATATCGATTTAGGGCTTCCTACCATAGCCCAATATCTAAAGTTGGCCTCTCGCCGATACTTCGACTCTGCCGCCACGCACCCCAACCCACTGGTTGTCAGTGCCGCCACTTACAACCCCCTCGCGATACACCAAAACTCGACCCGCGGAAAAAGGAGACCGAGGCACGTCCTCGAGGACCCTGACGACGCGACCACTATTGCCCAAGCGCTCTACTCAACACTACACAAATACCCATCACCTAAATATCACCATCATACCGCCCCCGCCGTCGGCGTGGGCGTATCAGACAAAGTTATTCGCGATACCGCCGCATCTCAGGCCGGTTCTCCCCTAGCAGTAGTGTCATAAACAGAAGCGTCGCTGGAGTTTCTTGCGCCATTTCTTCTCCAGCGGAAACGCATTCCGAATTGGTGGTAAACTTATCTAATAATAATCATGGTATTAATAATTATAGTAGTAGTAATATTGCCCTCCCGATTGCAGTAACTGACCGAGCCGAGACCGGCCCCCTTGGGCACCCTCGAGTCTGTTACTCTCGCGAACAGGATGACGGTCCAAGCCGAGGTCCCCTCTCGGGGGCCCTTGCGCCAGTCATCCATAAATAAAGGTTTCGGCTAAGCGCCCTCAGCGCTATGCTACCTTTCAATCCGGCGAAGCTGTAAAAGCCTTCGGGCTAACAGTGACCATCAGTCCTAAAAAAAAAAAAAAAATCAGTATATTTACTACCGATATACTGCAAGCTTTCACATGTAATAAAATGGTAATTGTTGCTTTCCTTGACATTTCTTCTGCATATGATAAAGTAGTGCTTTCAATCCTAAGACAAAAACTGACAGCTTTACGTGTACCTCAAATTTTAGTTAATTTTATAAGTAACATAATGTCACAAAGAACTATTACATTAAAACTCGACGATTACACAATCATTTCACGTACGGTTTTTAAAGGATTGCCACAAGGATCAGTGCTAAGTCCTTTATTATATAACATTTACACATATGACTTGGAAGCATCACTGAATAACACCGTAAATATTTTGAAATACGCCGATGACTTACTTTTATATACATCACATGACCAAATTGATGCAGCTAGTAATATGATGAACAACTCACTTAATCTCTTAAAAGGCTGGCTGGATACTAATGGATTAGATTTATCAGTATCCAAAAGTTCCATCGTAGTATTTACAAGAAAGCGTTCTATCCCAACTGTTAATATTAATTACAATAATACACCTTTAGATGTTCAGAACCACGCCAAATTTCTGGGAGTCATATTAGATAGTAGACTTAATGGTCTTCCCCATTTCGAGTTTGTAATAACAAAATGTGAACGCTTACTAAACATAATGAGATGTCTCACTGGTGTATGGTGGGGAGCTCATCCATTTTATCTAAAATTAATATACAATGCACTTATCAGAAGTGTTCTCGATTACGGTACATTTACATTGGACAGTGGTAGTGTAATGGGGCTTAAGAATTTGGATACTATCCAGTCTAAAGCTCTCAGAATAATAACTGGGGCCATGAAGTCTTCCCCAATTAATGCCTTACAGGTAGAATGCTGTGAGCCGCCCTTATATTTGAGAAGACAATTTTTGGCAGATAAATTTATGTTTCGCTTAATTCAATTTTCACATCACCCTCTTCTTTCGAAGTTACAAAATCTTAATGAACTTATTGAAACTTCCCGTTATTGGGCACATAAATCACCTCCATGCCTCATAAAAAGCTACCGTAAATTTCTATCACTACCTACACGTATTCATCGCACTCTTTTTTATCATTGTTTTGTTCTGACTTCGAGTCTTTAATAATTTCACCACGCGTAATTTATGATTTCGGTATAAATAAAGATGACATAGAAGCAGATATTAAATTTAATTATACTCTTAGGGATGAATGGCACGACTGGCATTATATTTTTACGGACGCATCCAAATCTGAGATTTCAGAATGCGTAGGTGTTGGTGTGTTTCATTCCCAATCTAAAATTATTCAAAAAATTAAAATGCCTCCAGAGACTTCAGTTTTTACTGGTGTTTCGGCCTTTTTAAAGCATTGGAATACATTTATTTAATGAAGCTTTCAAAAAGTATTATATTTACAGATTCTAAGAGTGCCTTACAAACATTAGAAAAATTTCCATATAAAAAGAAACCGTACTATCCCATTATCATTGAAATTTCGGAAAAAAATTAAATTATGCACATTAAAAGGTTATTCAATTACCTTTTCCTGAATTCCAAGTCATTGTGGCGTAAAGGGAAATGAGAAAGCTGACAAACTAGCAAAAGATGCAGTACACAGTGGAATTAAATTTCCATTCAAAAATTATTCCCACGATCTGACTGCCCTGTCTAGAGTTTATCTCCAGGAATCTTGGAATAGACTTTGGACAATGAGTGGTCAGATCAAAGGGAAGCAGTATTATAATGTACAACCATCTATACCCGATAAACCGTGGTTTTTCAAGGTGCTGTGTTCGAAAACATCTGCAAGCATTATTATTCGAATGCGCTTAGGACATGTTTGTACTCCAACTCACCTTGCACGACTGCGGATTGTAACTAACGATCTTTGTGAGTGTGGAACCGACATCGGGAACTTAGAACACATTTTCTTTTCCTGTCCATTCTACGACCGCTCTTCCTTTCTACAACAGTTATACTCTCTTAAAGTTAGTATGGCAACCCGTCTTTCTTGTATCCTTATGTATCCCAAAACATATTACAAAGTACTTGTGAAATTTATCGTAGCTAATAACATCAAAATATAACAATCTTTATGTCCATATTTACAATTTACAACTGTCTGTATATTTTGTTATTTGAGTAAGAAAATATATTTATATTTATGTGTATATATGTATATATAGATTAAAGTATAAGTAGTTTTCTGTGAAGGTATATCTATGTATAAATTTCTATTATAATTGATCGTTTTATTCCATGCTCCCGAATTTTCCGTCTTATCCTTTAACCGAAAACTAGTTTCCCAAACTTTGAAACTTTGGAACTAATTGCCATCACAAGTTAAAAAAAAAAAGGACGCGATTGACTATTTCACGCGACTGTTTGGAGTTATTTGAAGCCGATGCAGATGATTTTTTGAATCGTTTTGTTACTATGGACGAAACATGGGTTCATTACTGTACACCGGAAACAAAACAACAATCAAAACAGTGGAGAAGACCTGGTTCACCACCCCCTAAAAAGGCTGTCGATTTTGTCGGCAAATAAGGTGATGGCTTCAGTATTCTGGGACTCGAAAGGTGTGATTATGATTGATTATCTTGAAAGGGGTCAGACTATAAACTCTGATTACTACTGCACCTTACTACGTCGTTTACGAGAGGAAATAAAAGAAAAACGTCGAGGAATGCTCAGAAGAAAAGTCCTGTTTCATCAAGATAACGCCCGTGTTCACACGTCTGTACAGTCAATGGCTGGAATTCACAACTGTGGCTTTGAACTGTTACCGCATCCGCCGTATTCACCTGATCTGGCACCATCAGACTTCTTTCTGTTCCCTAACCTAAAACAGCACTTGGGAGGTCAAAGATTTTCGACAAACGACGAGGTCAAAGCAGCTGTAGACGCATATTTTGACTCTAAGGAAGAATCATTTTTTTTTAACGGTCTAAATGCTTGGAAGGGGAGATGGCAAAAGTGTATTGAACTTGATGGTGATTATGTAGAAAAATAAAACTATAACTGATTTAGTATGTGTTTATTTTCTTGGTCAGGCCGAGTACTTTTCAATCCACCCTCGTATTAATAATATTAAATTGAAGCATAAATACTATTTATTATTCCGGTGTTGGTTTGTAAAAATATTTTGTTGTTTTGTTGTAGATTCATAGTCGAAAGTCTCTCACAAAACCGGAATTTCGTGAATTTTTTTGTTCAAGTGATACTCCCATGAATGACTTGGCATTGGCAGATCTCTACTAAGAGGCCAAACCTATAAGAAAAAGATTACACTCAATCACATCACTTGCTCGAACTGACTCAGTTTTATCTCAATAAATCTAACTGATGATTTGCTACGGAGATGGATTATTAAATAAAAAACCGCATTTTCATAGTTTCCTTCATACTATAAAATTTGTATATACTTGGTTGATTTTGTTAATAAAATGATTACTTATTTGGAAGATCAAACTTTACTAAAATCTTCCATTGTTTAATATTAGGCTCAGGGATTAACCAAAGTCAAAACAGGTAAAATGAAAGAGGATTTATATATTATTGCTAAACCTTATAAAGAAGTTAACAAAGTATGAAATTAATGAATATTGGTATTCTCTACAAGCAAAACCAGATTTAAGTATAACAAATGATAGCAACAATCTATTATAATTTTACCTAATTTGCTAGTTATAAAATATTTATGAATAAAATATCATGACTAGTAAAGTAACTGCTTGTAGACATCCCACTGCAGACCACTAGAAGTGGCAAAAGTGTGTCTCTAATTTCTGGATCAGTGATATGTTTCATTTCGAACATTCGGAACACAGTGTCAGAATAGCTTATTATACACTCAATGTCAGATAACAAATCCTACATATATACATAATTGCTTACACTAGGCAAACAACGAACATCCTGTAATAAACTGCGGGAGACACTAGAGTCATGCTCTTTTAAAATTAACACCCTCTGTCTCATAAAAAAAGGCAATGAAAAAAAAATATACCTAGTTGTATATTGAAAAATTACTGGTAGAAAAGTTGTCATATACAAAAACATTTATAAATATTTACATCAATATATTTCAAGGCACAATTATGTTGTTTTATTTACAGTTTTTGTATACTTCAATTAAGTATCACTCAACCACAACAGTTTTAATTTTTTTCTGAATAAATAATATTACAAAGTAACAATTACATAAAAAAGTAAAGTAAAAGTAAAGTTTCAGCCTATAAATGTCCCACTACTGAGCATAGGCCTCCTCTCATTTCTGAGAGGGTTTTGGAGCTAGGAAGAATCCGCCACGCTGCTCCAATGCGGGTTGGCGGACTTTACATGTCTTCGAAATAATTTTAATTTCTCAGACATGCAGGTTTCCTCACGATGTTTTCCTTCACCGCCGAGCATGTGGTAAATCAGCACTTAAAATTGCAATTAACAATTTTAGTGGTGCCGGCACCGGGAATCGAACCCAGGTCACTCGCGTACTATGAAATTTAAAGCGAGCGCCTAGCCCCTGAGCTACCGTGGCTACCATGGCTACCAACAAATACATAATAAAAAAAAATACAAAATGTAAGAAAATGGCATGAACTTTGCTCTAAAATAAATAAAACATTTAAAGATTTGCAGTCCACTCAAGCAAAAGTTATAGCTGTTTTACATCTCGCTCTCTATTACCATTAGGCAATATTATATTCATTTCTTTCAGAAATGCGAAATGCTTCTTCATATTCGTACAATGTCAGATCAGTTCGGCAATCATCGTCTTATCTTCGGATCACCATATCACTCGTCGGCATTGGCTCTCATTTGGAACAGGAACATTAGTGTCACTGACCGCCTGACAGATGAAATGATTGAGTTCCAAATGAAACATTTGTACTGACAGAAGTGTTTCAGAACATTCAAATCACAGTGATGTTTCAGAACATTGGGATCACAAGGATTTTTCAGAACATTCGGATCACAGTGATGTTTTAGAACATTCGGATCACAGTTATGTTTTAGAACATTCGGATCACAGTTATGTTTCAGAACAGTGAACAGTGAACCGGTTCATTAAAGAGATACACACATCTACTGAGCACAGACCTATCAGGTAGGTTTTAAGAGGAAAGTGTTCACCACTACTCCCATGTGATTCAGTGCACTACACAAGTCCTTATGGCTGTCACAGTATAAATTGAAGAATTCTTAAATGACTAAAATAACATCGATATTATCGTTATTAATAAATTAACTATTAACCAAGTATGCACTAGTCACTAGAACACATTCTCTGGTCCTGATCCAAATTGATGAAGACAAAACTTTTTTCTCAAAATTATGAAATTATTTTAACTTTGTTTGAATACATAATAAATTGACATTAAAAATATATTTTAACCACACCTAGAACTAAGAATAACTCAGATTAGATTACACCATAAATAAAAGTTGCTTAATCAAAGTAGTCATCAATATCTATATCAGGATTCAAAATATCATTACCAAACGGTGTTAAATCTATTTGATCTAAAATTAAGTTTTCACACATTTCCTCTAAATCAGTCTCCCCTATTAATATAGCACCTTGTAATCTTCCATTCTGAAGAACAAACTTTATATATTCATGGTTTGGAGTTGTACGAAGAAGTATTTCATAGTCATTTCCTAAACCTTGTCCATTGTATTTTCCTAATAAAACCACTCTATACCCAAAAAGTGTTGTGCAATGGGTGAAAAGCTCAAAACAAAAATCTTGAAGAACTTCTTGATTTGTCATTTTAGCATGCATTGCTTTAGCTGCCATTCCAGCCATTTGCCGAGCTTGGGTCCATAGCCTTAACTGAAACCAATGTGGGGCATGTGGCCAGGCTGCAAATGCAACATCACCAGCTGCAAATACATCTGATATTGTTGTTTCCTGGAACTCATTAACTGCTAGTCCACCATCGCTTCCTCTCTTAGGGTCTTTATCCCATGTAAAGTTAACTGCAGGTTCCACCCCTGTTGCAGATATAACAAAATCACAAGATATTGTTCTACCATTTGTGAGTTTTACATCTAAACAATAATCTTTATTGTTAACTTCCTGAACAGATTCCACTTCAACCTTGTATATTATCTCAAGCTCTTGTTCTCCACTTTCATTTTTGATATTTTCTAGTTTACAATACCAGTCAGGCCCAAGTGCAGCAGATTTTAAATTTTTATTGAGAGAAACTATTTGGTCCTCTTCTGAAAAAACATGTCTTCGTAGGATTATGTGCTTATTTTCTTGAACTGCAGATGATTTGTTTTTCATAGAATTTTGAAAGAACTCAGCAGCTCCAGGATCAATAAATGTTGCTGAAATATAATCATCCCTTATCACCCACACTTTTTGGATTCCTTTAGTAGCATAAACAATCTCTGATGCAATACCTCCATTACCTACAATTACCATCCTATGGCCAGTTCTCAGTTTTTCTTGAAACTCTATAACCGAATCTGTGTCTCTGATGCCCAATATTCTGTTACATTTATTTGAATTTGATATTAACCTTGGTATGCCTCCAGTACAAATACACATTACCTTATATTCAATATTGACACCACTATCTGTTGTAGCTATTTTTTCTTTTGTGTCTAAATGTTTTAAAGAATCATAGATAATGCTTAGATTTGGGTGAATTTTTAATAGGGAACTGGCTTCGGTTTCGCAAACATCAAATTTTATAATAGTTTTAGCGAAAAAACTGACATTGCTTACGTTTTTTACTAAAGATGAGGCAGTAACTATCACAAGGGTTTCTTCGGGATGCAGGATCGCAAGAGTTTCAACGCAAGTGACTCCAGCTATTCCGCCGCCTATGACTAAATACGTGGCTTTTAAATTGGTCATGGATAAGTATTTAATAACAAACTAACTCGGAAAAAGAATTTAAAGAGTAATCACTATAAACTAGTGGTGTTAATAGAATTACTCAAGATAAATATTTATCGAAGAAAGTGAAGCAAAGAAAATGTAAACACCACAGAATACATATACAGGTAAATATCTATGCACAAAAGTGAAATTTCAGAATCAAGTTATTATTATCATTTATTTATTTTATGGAAACAATCGTAAACTATTTTCCAATTTCAAGTAACATATTATCCAAGTATACAATATATATATAAAGTAGCGAGATTTCTAAATTTCGATCGACAGTAAAATGATAGTGGTCTTTTTCTGAAGATCTGCTGGACTGATGGAGACTAAACAAAAAGTACAATTTTGGTCTTGAATTTTTCTTTCAGTAGCACTTGCTGCATAATAAACTATCAACATTAAAAATCAAAACTCAATATGTATACAGAAATTACAAAATTCAATAAAAATCACCGTCACTTAACGAGTTGGCGCCAAAATTCAAAAATTCAAGTTTGAAAACTTATACTACTCATCAATGTCGCCTTTTATTTTTCTGAAGGGGGGCTAGTAACCTAGCCATAATTAAAAATCAAATTCATACTCAGAAAAAATTAAAAATTAATATTTAGTATTGCTTCCACTCACATATTTTAATAACTCGCACAGAAGATATTATTTATTTCTTTCTTTCTTTCTTACTAATTTTTTATATTATGACATTGCGTGATTATTAAAGGGATCGGGATAAAGATGACTGTCGGGGTCGCTCAGCTGGTGACCTTCTTGTCTACCTTACCCATCGATGGGCGGAGGCAGTCACGAGCTAGGGGGAGGCCCTGGCAGTTTGTTTGGACATAGCGAAGGCCTTTCATCGGGTTTGGCACAAAGCGCTTCTCTCGAATCTTCGTTTCTATGGGCTTCACGAGAAATTATGCAATTGGGTCACCAGTTTCCTCGCAGACCGTAGCATCATGGTCGTAGTAGACGGTGCATGCTCGGACTCCAAGACTTCCATAAGGCTGTGTGCTATCGCCAACTCTGTTTCTTCTGCATATCAATGATATGTTGCAAATTAGTAACATTCAATGCTATGCAGACGACATCACTGGTGATTGGCGTGCTAATATTTCTCGGGATCACGTCGACGAGTGCCGAAACAAACTTGTGTCCGATGTTGTGATTTTGTTAGACAAATTTTTGGATTGGGGCCGACTACATTAAGTCCACTGCAACCCAAATAAGACACAGGTTTACTCGTTTACCGCTAAAAAGAAACTCTTAGTTGTATCACCTCGTTTTGGGAGCACTCCCCTCGTTGCTGTTGATTGGTAATCTCAGATTATGCATACTCTTTTGATGTCAACTGTTTGGTTTATGTATTATGTTTGAATTGCTTTGGTTTTAGAATGATGTTTGAATTAGTTTAAATTTGGAATGTCAATTTGTTTGTTCAGATTGAATTTGTCATATTTTAATTAATTCCGTGAAAATCACTAGAAGAAGTAACATACTTATGTATTTTCTATAAATTTTATAATGATTAGGTTTCATCAAAAGTAAATTCAAAAATGTTTCAGTTAAAATAAATAGTTTTCTTATCAGTCCATAAGTGTCTTTTTAGTTTTAAAGTGACCACAGCCACATCTATCATTCAAGAGTTGCCTCAGCCAGTATCGGAATCCTTGACGTTGACATATCGAGTGACGTTCAGTTTCGCGATCACTTGGAAGGGGCCTTCCCAAATTGGGTTTATTTGGCCAAATTTACTAAGCGCAGGTTGGGCCCCACATAGAGTACTGTTCTCATTTTTGCCGACATTGTAAAACAATACAATATTCCAAAATCTGTGATGTCAGAGTGCGTCCAAGTATTGAAGAAACTTTAAAAATAGTTTCTTAGTAGGGCCACAAAGCAATATTTATTTGAATATTTAAATATCATATCCGCGTGGAGATGTCCGCTTGATATATATGATTTAAGAGTTCTGGTAAAACGACACAGATAAAAAGGACAGAAAGAACAGGAATTTAAGTAAAATTTACTGAATAGGGGACGAAGATTTGATTCCGGAGATGTTACTTTAAACCATTTTTCTGTTTTATTGATATTAATAATAAAATTTATTAAAATTTATTTAAAGTGATTAACATAACTAAAATCAATTTTTTTTTCTGTTAACAACCATAATCGTCTTTAATGACTCCGCATATATTATGAAAAGGGACATCACATATTTTAGCAATAATATTAATAATTACAAAAGGCTTACTAGTTTTTAGAATTGCGATGTAATTTACAAGTAACGGGGTGACATTTGCAGTTTTTTAATATTTAGTTCAGTTCTAATTAGTTCATTGCATAAAGTTCAATTTAGTCCAAATTCATCCCGTTTTACGGTACTCTGAATTCGCTACATTCAAACTGACTGTTGCTATCTAAAAATCTTTCTCTGTCTGTTACAGGTGACATCTGTCAATCGGAAACGAAACATCAATACTAAATTATTTGGCCCATCAAAAAATATAAATAAAATGTTGTTATTTGGTGTGTCATAGACATTAAAAAACGACAAAAATATTTAGGAAAATGACGTTTATAATTTTATTTATTTCGAATTTGTATAATTATTAAAACTTCTTTGTTGTATACATTTATACGTATTATCCGATATTTTTTTACCATGTTGAAATGGATTACATTCAGTACAATACCAGTTTTTATGTCAATATTGTGGTATTTTCCCATACTTTGGAGTCTCATCTACTTGATCTTACTTAGTGTATTTGTTGTAATTCTTGTTTTCATGTTAACTTTTTGGGGCCACATTGCACTTTCTTCTTCCCATCAGGCATCCCTGTTTTTGGGGGAAAAGGCAGAAAAAAAATCACGTTTGCTCGAAGAATCAATTAGAGTATGTATGATATAGATATTTTTTTTTATTTATGTCTATAATAATTGATTTGACTTTTTATTTAGGAAGACCAATGTTCCTGGGTATACTCAGTAAGGAAATCTCACTTGGCAATCATCTTTGGACGTACTGTGGATAGTCAATTGCAACTTTTAATTGAGTATTTCATTAGAGATTTTATTACACGCTGGTTAAAAGAATTATCACATAAACCTGAGCCAGTAACTGATAAATTTAAGGAACACATTTGGGGGGCGGTACAAACATTGTATGAAAAATTATTGAGAGTGGATGCAGAAAAGCTGTTAGCTAATGATATGGTGACTAAAATAACTCAACATTTTGAAAGAATAAGGATTGCTAGAAGCTGTGCGTAAGTAACATTTACTATTATTTTTATTTAATAATTATTCAAAAGAAAAATAATACAGAATATGTTGCTGAAATATTAACAGACTTAATGTCAAGAATTAGAACAAAAATAAATATGGTTAAGTTTTTATGAAGTTTAATTGTATAGACAAAATAGTCTTAACAATGTCCTATATTATAGTATGGTTAACACTCATATATTTCAACCAAGTTCTACTTAATTTTTCACTTCTTGACTCCTTTAACTTAATAACTTTTTTACATTTTCTACAAACTAAAAATTTTTTTTTTAAAACAAAAATAATTTTTGTTTTGAATTTGTTTATAAAAGTAACCTCACAGTTTTACAGACATAAGTTTCACATGTACAACACAACCAGATTTGTAAACTAATAATTTGTATTTTTGCACAAATGTTGGCTTGTGCTTGAATTGGAACCCTGGATTTGCAGTGCAGAAGTCAGGTACTCCTGCCCTTAGGCCACATGGTTGTCTATTGTGAAGAACTTGTCTTGTCTTGATTTACTTAACTTATAATTGTATGTTCTTAGTGTTTATTGATTTTCGGACAGGAACCAATTTACAAATTTATACTTATTCAATTCAACTGATACATATTATTTATTACAATTGTTACTATTTGCAGTTTAGAACTGAACCAACCTCCTGTATTTGCCCTGGCACCACACTTGACATCCTGTGAGACAGAGCTACATTACTTGCGTCAGATTAGTGAATTATTTATTATGTTCCTAATGCCTCGCTGCTACTCCCTGACACCAGTTTCCCACTTACTGAGAGAGATTTTGGCTTGCAAGAGTATGTATACAGGAACTTTTTTCTATAATTAATTATTAGTTTATTGACTTTTTTTATAAGGCATCAGTTGAAAGTGTTATAACATCAGTCAAGCTATTTTGATATTGCAAAATGTGTTTCAGCGCTAGTCCCATCTGCAGCTGCATATTTTTACTTAAATACTTAATTTTGGTATCTAGAATATAAGGTTTGTATTTTCTCAGTTTTGCAGCCCGCAATAGACTTAATTACAGAACCTGATTATATAAATCAAAAAATTATTCAGTATTTGGAAGCACAGAAAGAGGTAGACGCAATGCATATACGAACTCATGAGTATGCTAAAACATTTGAGGACTACATCAGACTTATCAATAGCTGTAATAATATTGACACACTTAAGCGTTTACGGTAAGTGAACTTTTAATTGTGTTTATATTGTGTAAGAGTTAATACAATGACATGTTTTAATTTGAATGTGAGGTTTTTTCAAATATGTGAATTTTCTTTTGATTATTTTATCATTCCCCTTATTTATAGAAATATGTGTTACACAGACATAAGTTGCACATAGTCAAACATGTGAACAACTAACCATACAAAATAATTTCCAGTGTGGGAATCAAACCACAATCCAACTGTTGAACGGTTGGATTGTGTCAAACGGCTTGATTAGTGCAGTGGATAAGGGATTAAGTAGTTAAATCAAAAGATTAAGAAGTCAATGTCTCAACCTTTACACTCCATCTCATCCAATGGATCTCGTAAAAGGCGAGTAAGGAATAAAACTGCACTGTGCACCCAACAGCGCATGGTGGCGATGGGCTCACCACCTATCACACCAAGTGCATTATATTGTTTTGGTGAAACGTGGATTGTGGCAGTCATCTGTTTCTGCAGTGAGTGTCCAGTCTCTGACTACCCTTTATGGGATACAGTCGTGATCTTATGTATGTATGTATTAAAATTGTGTCCAAATTGTGTGAAATATACATATATGATTTACTGAAAGTTCAATTGCACACAGTTAACAAATATTTTGTTAACTTTGTGTCATTTACCTTTTATTTGATGGATTGTTTTGAAAACACTGGGTGTTTTGGTTATTATATTTTCAGAT
The DNA here is from genome assembly GCA_019845155.1 of Luehdorfia chinensis. Taxonomy (NCBI): domain Eukaryota; kingdom Metazoa; phylum Arthropoda; class Insecta; order Lepidoptera; family Papilionidae; genus Luehdorfia; species Luehdorfia chinensis. The sequence continues at coordinate 1,204,945 of JAHVAK010000022.1, forward strand.
TTCAAATGATTATATAAATTAAGTTCAATGATTTCTTATATTTAAGCCAATATTATACCTTTACTAAAACTAAATTTACAAAAAATTTATAAAAAATATATAATATCCCGTGACCGCGTGAAAAATTTAACACGATAAAATTAGTTTTATTAAATGTATTTTGTTTGCTATTTTTTTTAACATTATTTCTGTACTTCTTTTTTTATTTATATTTTTACGTAATTTATTTTCACATTAAATAACGTAGTTATATTAAGTCTTGCGTTGCTTTGCTTGTTGTTGCAGCTACGATATTGTTACACAAATTATGCAAGCAACAACACTTCAAAATATGAAAAGGGCAAAAGGTATTGATGTTGACATGATTGAGAAAAGTGGACCACAGCATAATATCACTCGACAGCAGCTGTCTGATGCTAAAAAACTAAAGAGATATATTAACCAATTAACTATTGCTAAAATTGAATGTGAAAATGCTTTAAAGAAACTTGGCTGGGATGGAGCATTTCCTGCTGTAGAATCGGACAATAAGGTATGAGAAAACAGAATATTTAACTTGAATGTGTATGTGAATATGAAACTTTAACTAAATCTGTATAAAAAAATTAAATCTCCTTTCGTGATTAAATTTACCATTTGTATGTAGCATTATATACAATAATTATTATTATTTGTCAAAATCAAAAAAAAGTATACTGTAGGTTTTTTTTATTGGATAAATTGTGCATCAATTGCAACAACCAAAATGTACCCATAACAAATGCTGCATTTCCCAGAATTTTTCTGTGTGACACCACACTGCACTTGCATACCCGAGGCATCAGTTCTGAAGTCTCATATGCCTAGTGATTATGCTAGGTCTCAGTGCCCTTCAAACTGAAACAGTAATGTTTGCCCGTTACTGCTTCATGGCAGAATAACTGGCCCAGGGGTGGCACCTACATAGGAACCCTATATATATACAAAAAACCGATGAGGACGCAGCAACGTCTCAGAAACGACTCAAAAAAGTCCTCAAAAAAAGAGCGTACATCGTACTGCTTTCGATTAGCATCACGTCGGCCGTGTCAAGGACTGTCAAAACGTCGTGGAACAAAGCATGATTTCATTTAAAAAGCTACTTTATGTTGTGGCATAAAATAAAATTTGTGCTTATTTAATCGGAATTTGTGAACTTTGTATTTATTTTTATGTTTTGATCACGACACTTTTTGAAGTTATTTTTGTATAGAACTGTGTATCTCGGGTTTTTTGTACATCAATTTAGGTAGTGGACATTCCATGCACTGAGCTGTATTTGCTTTAATTCAGTAACAGAAAGTGCTCTGCTTTTAAAAGCTAATCGCTAATGATAGCTATCACATAGTAAATGTTTAGAACAAGATGACAATTGACTTATGGTCTTATTCATTAAAAATATTTATAATAGATTTATAACACTGAATAATATACAGGTAATTAGTATATAATAATATACAGTAAATTATACAGATAATTAGTCCTACTAAACATATTATAATATTCCGCTACGGGATACTTCAGACTTCAACATGGTTATGTTGTCGTCGTAATGAAATTTCATATCTATGTAGGTGAAATGTCTGTGTATTTGTATGTATTCGTCTGCAAACTTCTGTCAAAAATTAGTAATCTTTTTGTAACAATGCTATAAACCTTCTATATTTTTTATGAATAAGACTGTAATTCTATAGGATAGTTCTAGTTTAGTTGGTCTATGAATAATTCAAAAACGATAAAGAAATTGTTAATTTTAGTAGTATGCAAGTTTTCTTGGTTTTCGTGTCAGTGTTCTTTTATTTCTGTTAATATCAATTTTACAGTTAATTAGTGTCATCATTGTAAAAGCAACACGCTATTTAATTTAAAAAGCTCTCTCTTTATGCATGCGTTGTTTGAAAAATAATTACGATTTTTTTAACAGACATTACCATTAGACAAGGTCATGGAGAGTGTAACAGGACGAAGGTATCTCTCAATGTTTTTGGAGACCATGTGTTCACAAGGACTAGTTGGATTTTGGATGGCAGTGGAGGAGCTACGACACAGCCCTAGAAGCGGTTGGCATCAATTGGGTGCTGAGATATTTTACACTTATATAAGGTCACCCAGTGCGGAAATCAAAGTAGATAAGGTAAAAAAGAATTTCAGTTGTTATATATTTATTTAACATTATTGTATAATAAACCTTAAGAGGTAATAGCGAGACAAAGACAAAAGGTTATATATATATATATATTTTTAAGTATATACTAAACTAATTATTAACTACTCCAATTATTTTATAGTGAAATATTTTAATAATTTTCTAATCAAATACAATCAATTTCTTTCTTTGACAATCTTCTTTCTATTGACAATCATTTTCTATGCATTGATAGGTGTACTTTGTGATGCATCATTTCAACATAATTGTTCACAACATTAAACATTGTGTTATAATTAACATTGTTAATTGTAACGATAAAGTATTTTGCTTTGTTAGTGCATATATTCTGCTAATGGAACTCCATGTCAATTTAATAAATAATTTAACACCAATATAATAAATCGGTGAAATTTTGAGGAAAGGTCACGTTAAAAGTACCCGCAACCGATGAGCGTGTGTGAAAACGCTAATGAAAGTAGAAGAAGCTAAAGACGTGTGTCAGGATCGTAGCAAGTGGAAAGATGTGGTCTCTGCCTACCCCTATGAGAAAGAGGCGTGACTGTATATATGTATGTATGTATAATAAATAAATGTCGTCAAATCAAGAATTTTATAAAAGGAATGTCTAGAAAGCTACTAAAAGCTAAAATGCTTGTTATAAGGAAGCCCATTTTCTTTTCATTCTTTGTATTAAAATATAAATAAAAAATATATCTTCTCTCTCTGTCAATCCCTAAGTCCAACTTAGAGTAACCTCTAATATCGTAAAAGATTTTGATTAAACATGAATTATGAAGTCTAGAGGAACACTGGACCAGACGAAATAATATAAATTTTTACAAAGTCATTAAAGTAACAACCTCTCGAAGTTCCACTGTTATGCACACGCCCTATCATATTTGAGAGAGGATTTTGGAGCTGGGAAAAACGTCGGCCACTCTGTTCCACTAAGGCGGATTGGCGGATTTCACATGTCCTCAGAGAATTTTTATACCTCAGACATGCAGCTTTCCCGACGATGTTTTCCATCACCGACGAGCATGTGATAAGAGGTGAAACAGAACATATAACTGCAAGAACAATTTTTGAAATGCCCACGGTATAAAACCGCGGTGTCACTCGCTAACAAAAGACCCTGAGCTTCTGCAGCCATATAAATTATTAATACTAAATTCTTCTTACCCTTTATAGGACACTAGAAAAAGAATGGAGGCTTTCCTATTAGGCGATAAGGGCCCGGAAGTATTTTATGAGGTTCAGGAAACTGTAGTGGATACAATTCAAGAAAAGTATTATTCCTCCTTTCTATTAAGTGATCAATATAAGGCTTTAATTGTTGAACTTGCCAAAGAAGACGCTAATAAAGGTATGCAATTGGATATTTATTATTTTACTTAATAGAATCCGATATTACTTTGCGGAAATTCCTTACAGCAAAAGAACGAACTCGGCGCCAAGTTACCGTAGAGTAATAAAAAAAAGAAAAGTAACGGCATATAAAGGTGCCATAGCATGAGCACAGGCCCTCTCTCATTTTTGAAAGACTTTTGGAGATGGAAAAAGTCCGCCACGCTCCTTAGCGGGTTGGCCTTCACTTTTTTTTCTTTATTATTTAAAGTGACGAAACGAGCAAAACGTTCACCTGATCTTCAGTGCAACGTCTGCCCATAACAAATGCTGTGTCACCCAGAACATTTATGTGTGACGCCGCACAGCGCCCGTCACCCTGAGACATCAGTTCTTAAGTCTCGTATGTCCAGTGATTACGCTGGCTCTCAGTGCCCTTCAAACCGAAACACGGTAATGTTTGCACACTACTGCTTAACGACAGAATAACTGGCCCTGGGGTGTTACCTATCTAGACGGATTCCTGCATAGAAATCCTACCAACAGGAATCGAATTATTTTCATTTCTCCTTCATACGATGTTTTCATTCACCGCAGATCACGTGGTAAATCAGTACTTAAAATTGCAGACTAATTTTCTGGATCGAACACAGGTCACTCGCGTACTATGAAATTTAAGGTGAGCGCTCGGCCCCTGAGCTACCCTGAGCTACCCTGAGCTAATATATGTATAATGTCACATGATAATGAATCGCTGTGAGGTGAAACACTTACTTATCTTTTGTCACGACTTCGGTGGTGTGTATTGCATACAAGAAGTGCTGTAGTGGTGGAGGGCACCGGGTGGCGGTATGAATTTGCCTGTGCATGATATTTTAGGAGGGCGGACAGTGCCCTTTAAAAATTATGCAATACACACAAATTTTAATTTTGCATGCGGCTCTCAGCAAGTTGTACTGTTTTGTGTATAGTTCCTTAATATGAATAAATGTTGACGTTCGCGTGGCTCAGCAAGTTCGAATTTTAGCGGAAGCCAATATTTGTATCACATCGGCAGAATGACATCGTCATCACCACCACTACTGTCGCCACCACCATTATCATCACCACTATAATCGCCACCACCACCTCTACCACCACAATCTTTTCCGTCAACATTCTTACCACCAAAACCACCACCACCACCACCGTCACTGTCACTACAACCATTACCCCCTAAATCAGCACCTTCAGTACCAACGCACTCTCCACCACTGTCACTACTTCTCGCTACCATCATCATCATGTATAGTTGTAGTCACAGCGGTCACGTATTGGAGTTCCTAGTCTTGATCAGTCAAAGAACAATCCAAGTCGAATGTTCTCTTTTACTTGCTTCATAGAAATAAGCTCAGAGAGATCACCGGTGGAAGATCGCCAGTTATCCAATGAATCAGCGTCATCAGCTGAAAGCGCTGGTGGTACCATACACCTTACAGAACATTCCACGTACGCAAGGAGAAAACTCGACCAATTGCAAGAGAGGCATAATAATAAAACACAGGTATTGTTAGGGTTAAGGCTTAAACATTTTACATATTTATTGCTTTTTGTGTTCTCTTTCTTGTGCATTTCATCATCAGCTCTTAATCACTCCAGTGCAAGATATAAACTGTCTCAAATTAGGAGCACAGCCTAACGCTCGTCGCGTCTCGCTTAGAAAGCGATTTCGCGATTGTAGTACGGAATGTAAAGAATGGGTTTTCCATATTAACCCTTAGGATACTTTCCTTAGCTTTGACAGACATTAAAACCATAGACTTGCTGCAACGATACCAGCTTTTCCGTCTTAATATAATAGTAGATTGATTGGATAGATTTTTAATTTAATATTCATTTTCAGGCTTTAGCAGCTTTACGTGCGTCCTTAAAGCCAGAGTCACCAGCTTTAGCGATGCTGGCTAATGAAGTTGAGAGATTGGCTGGGGAGCAAATGCGGCTAGAGGCACATCTCGCGAGAACGGACACGTGGGCCGAACATTTGGGCATGTGGCGAGCTTCTGTACATAGTGCTGAGGTATTCAATTTTATCTCTACAATGTCTTCTTGTATTTTTTCATATTTTTTTATGAAGTATAGGGCTAACTTTGACTACTGTCCAATACAGTCCAGTCCACCAATGAGTAAGCGCGTACGACAAGATTTCCATAGTGAACGGGCGGGAAAATGGAAGCTGAACCCAGCAAAACTGTTCCGTAGACGTCGCATCGACACATGGCAATAATCATTTCATACTTTTCTCTCCAAAAACTAAATAGTAATAAGTACATTAGTAAAGTGTTAAAATCCTCTGGCGTCAAAACATTCTAACGTTAATAGCATTTGTAAAAGTGACAGCCTATAAATGTCCCACTACACACTCATTTCTTAGAGGGTTTTGGCCGAAAGAGTCTATGCTGTTTGGACGGAAGGCGGAGTCTGCACCACTGGCAGGTTGGCGGTCTTCACATGTCGAAATATTGTATGTTTAGTATTTTACCCAAACATGCAACTCACGATATTTTCCTTCATCGCTAAAAGTAACAGCCTATAAATGTCTCACCGCTGAGCACGGACCTCCTCTCATTTCTGAGAGGGTTTCGGAGCCGGGAAGAATCCGCCACGCTGCTCCAATGCAGGTTGAAGGGCTTCACATGTCTTTATTTTTATTTCTCAGACATGCAGGTTTCCTCACGATGTTTTCCTTCACCGCCGAGAATATGTTAAATTAGCACTAAAAATTGCAACTAGTAATAAAATTAGTCGTGCTGGTTATATATTAGCTTTAAATAAACACAGGTAATAGACGAATCGAAGCCGCCGCAGTTCGTCATAGTGGTGCATATGGCGGAACAGGAGCCCACGGGCGAAGAGGATAGACCGGAGCAAATTTCCACTGGCTGGGTGCTGCTCAGAACTCTCAACGAGTTTCAGGTGATTTGCTTTAATTTTTTGACAGCTTGGTGCGTTTTACAGGCATACATTGAACCTGCACCTGACTTGCAAAACCAACAATTTGCGATTATTCACACTGGCTTTGGCTGGTATTTGAACCCAGGACCCGCGGCGTATAAGTCATAAATAAACTTAATTCATAAAATAAGCAATAGTGGTGATAGGATTCCTATGCAGTTATTCTGCCGTGAAGGGTTCTCAAACGTTACTGTGTTTCGGTATGAAGGGCACTGAGGGCTAGTGTAATTACTGAACAGAAGTGATCGCCCAATGGTCAAATTTTTATTTCATTCATTATCTGAAGTTTTAATATTTTCTTTATAATTTTAAACACGTATTATAAACAACTATTATGTAAAAAAATGGACATTGATAAATTATCTGCTACAAAGCTTATATATATATTTTATAGCATTAATTTTAGTTATTTGAAAAATATGGAAGATAAGGAAAAGTGAAAGGAAAAAGGATAAACGCGTATAAACGTAAACAATAAACGTTTTTTTTATTAAATGTATATTTTATTTTATGTATATATATATATATTTATATATATATATATAGATATATATATATATATATATAAACTTCCCCGCTACTACTACATACAACTCACAATTTTTGTGCGTGCAATATGTTTAAAAAGGGGTACAAAGTGTTCAATTCGCGTATTAATATATAGATTTGAGACTTAAGAACTGATGTCGGGTGCGGTATGATGCCACACATAGATGTTCTGAGTGACACAGAATTTGTTTTGGGCAGACGTTGCTTACAGACTTACCTACTTATCAGGTGAACGTTTTGCTCGTCTCGTCACTTTCTCAAATAAAAAAAAATACGATCATCAGAAAAGCGGTTTAAAGAGGATAGCCTTTTGTATTTATTTAAGTCTATTATTTTGTGTCATATTTCTTTTAGACTAAAATAAGTAGTCTAAGATAAATAATGCCGTGAGTAATGAGCCGTGTGGTGGCGGCTCGTAAAAAGAATACTACCACTCCATCTCATCCAATGGATCTCGTAAAAGGCGAGTAAGAAATTAAACTGCACTGTGCATCCAACAGCGCATGGTGGCGATGGGCTCACCACCCATCACACCAAGTGCATTATATTGTTTTGGTGAAACGTGGATTGTGGCAGTCATCTGTTTTTGCAGCGAGTGCCCAGTCTCTGACTACCTCTTATGGGATACAGTCGTGATCTTATGTATGTATGTATGTAAAATAAATAATACATTGATTTGAATAACCATATTATTTCCTTTTGATAACGAAATACGTTTTCAAATGTTTACTTAATTCATTTTTTTCTCTTTTGTATGTTATATAATGAACTAGATGGCGAAGCTATCACTATTCACTTCAGGCTTTTGCAAATTTCTTGAAAGATTTATATTGACATCATTTTAACTTTTAACGTTTCATTTACGGTGGTTTTGGTAAATGGATCGTTTCTAAACTTCCTACTTACTTTACTAAAGTAAAGTAAAGTAAAGTTTCAGCCTATAAATGTCCCACTACTGAGCACAGGCCTCCTCTCATTTCTGAGAGGGTTTTGGAGCTAGGAAGAATCCGCCACGCTGCTCCAATGCGGGTTGGCGGACTTCACATGTCTTCGAAATATTTTTTATTCTTCAGACATGCAGGTTTCCTCACGATGTTTTCCTTTACCGCCGAGCACGTGGTAAATCGGCACTTAAAATTGCAATTAACAATTTTAGTGGTGCCGGCACCGGGAATCGAACCCAGGTCACTCGCGTACTATGAAATTTAAAGCGAGCGCCTAGCCCCTGAGCTATTCCTAATTCATTATCTGAAGTTTTAACTAATACAGTTATTTAAATCTGCGAATAACTTTTATTATAAGCCTTAATAAATATTTTTCAAGGATCTACACAGAAAATTAAGACCGATGTGTTCAGAACTCAAAAACATAGAACTGCCTTCAAATTCATTCAAGTTTCTATTCGGTAAAAATGATAGAAACTCTTTGGAAAAGGCAAAGATATTGATCCAGAAATACCTGGAAGTAAGTACTGTTTGTGATTTGGTGTGGACGTAAAAATTGTTTTATAATTGACTATGTCATTTTTTTTCCAGTTTGTGTTAGAGGATGACCGTTTAAACCAAAGCGAGGCTTTATATACATTCCTAAATCCCAGTTCGGAGTATTTAAAGCAGGGTGATCTACCAAAGAAGAATAAATTTTCGTTTTCTACATTATTTAAAAGGTTCCTACGTTTTTATTATTTATTCATACGAGTATTATACTTAGGTACGACGAAATTCTGCTTTACAATATAACTCGAGGAAATGGTCGTGCTGCAACAGGATACTGACTGTAGGGAGGTATTCTCTTTTGTCAGTCTTATTTTAAAAGAAAGCTAGTCCCAAGGAGACTTTAATAATTCGTGCATTTCAGTTGTTTTATGTCAGTTTTAGTTCAAAAATCGCAGACGGACTTCCATTTTGCTTCATCATCATTATCAGCATTTCGAAATAGACAAATTTCTTGATTTTACGCGATTTATAAACTATAATACAGTAATACTATAATATAAGAATATCAGGTAAAATTTAACGAAGTTTTACAAAAAAGAACTTACAATAAGTCGAGAATACTACTTGACGTATTTGAAAAAAATATTGTAGCTGTTACTTTAATAATTCAATAATAAAATACAAAAAACAGAATTATAAGCTATCCCAACTAGAATCAAAATAAACTCATTGGCTCGAAAGTTATTTGAAAACCAAACAAAACATATTTCAGAAAAATTATATACGAGTATTTATCAAAAAAAATGACGCTAGTGATACATGTAACTAAAGTATGATTCGTCGCTGAATCATTTTGTGTATTTGAAAGTGTACCTGTAATTTCTGTTACGACCTATAACTCGATTAAACCAGTGTTGTTGGTTATTTCTGGTTGTTGGTCTAGTTGGCATGACTACGTCTGATTTGAAAATTATTAACACTTTTCCACATATAAATTATCAACTAAGGTTAGGTCGTCGAAGCAGGGGTCCCATCTAGGTCCAATCCTTTTTTTAATTTATTAATGTCATTACAAGGGAAACATTGCAATATTTTCATCTTCGTAATGAAATCAAAATATATAGAGCTGTAAACTCAAGCAAACGAATAAAGAATACTTTAATTATTTTTAGCACAAGCAGTGACGCTACAAACAGATCTTCGCAGGAAAAGGAAATGTTTACGAATTTGTCGGCCGACGAGGATGAAATGTCGCTGTACTTAGACGGCAATGGCGCGGACTCGTCCAACAAAAATTTAACAAATTCAATGCGAGGTATTGTTAATTATTTACATTTTGTGTTAGCGACATTGTTTGTGTTACTTTAAAATTCAAGTAAAGACTACTGGTACGTTGGAACAAAGTTAACAAAAAGTTGTTTAATTAAAAAACACTAGAATTTCTCTTGCATCGTGAGAATTAACACCAATTTTTCTATCAAAAAAAATAAATGGTGTTTTCATAGGTAAATATATGTTATCTATTACCTACTATAAAATGGAAGTGTCTTGACTGTGATTGCAAAACTTTGTCGCGAATAAGCTCCGAAGCAGCTCAACGGGTTTCAATAAGAATTTAAGGGACTTATAACAGTGTATGTAACATTTCGATTTCTTGCAGGGTTCAGAAGATACGAATATATATATATTATCTGTGATAGTATTTCACGAGGTCGACTTATTTTACGCGGGTGAAACCGCGGGGCACAGCTAGCATCTAATATATCTGTAAGACACAAAAGTAATCTTAGTGAAGGGTAAAGTTTTAAAAATAAAATAATCCTTGCGTTGGTCTCTCTGGGCACATTAAAATTTAAGATCGCTGTCGCGGTTGCATTGTGCTGACACCATTTTGTCTTGGTGGTACTGCGCAAACATTTTACAATACACATTTTCCACTGATTTAACGGAATTTATCGCGTTTATTGAAATGTAAGATAAAGGCGCGTAAATATAAGAAGTCTTTATTTTTCTACTGAGTTTGCCGGTACAAGGCAATCGTCAATCTTTCTTCCGCAAGGGTTATCGACGATATATATATTATACGATAATTATTTACTTCGTCTAGTAAATACTATTCTCTTTTCTAAGTGTAAATATAGTACATCCGCGAAACCAGCATTTAATTCAAAATCATATGTTCTTGGCACTTCCTTGCATTTATTTATAGCTGCTAATAATTACGTTGGCGACAGTTTTCTAATTGGAAAAATCAACTAGCGATTAAAATTAGGGAAGTTTTTTTCACAAAGATCAACAAATTAATTAAGACGTTGATTGACGTTTTAATTAATGGCTTTACGTGAACGAGGTGTGATCTTCTGAACGATTTCGCTCCCGTGTACATGTGCGTATTCAGTTGTTGTTGTAGTTAGTTGTGTAGCAGTGTAGTTGTTAACTAGTGCCAGTGCTAACCCACACTGCAGCAGAGTGGCGCACTTGCCTCGGCTCAATTATCATCGACATCAGCCTATGAGCAAATCAATTTGTAAGCTTATCCTAAATTTAAAGGATTAATAAGATAATCACAATGTTAGCAGCCGGATTGGCGACCGTAGTAACAAATGTCTTGTACCTTAGACGCTGCTACTCGTTATACATACATATAGGTACCGCCTTTTTCTCATATAAGGCGTAGGCAGAGACCACACACGTAGCCCACCTCGGGGCCCCACGGGAAAGGAGACGTGACGTGGCGAACCACGTGACCGCCATTTTGGTGCGAGTAATTTTGGTGTCCATTGGGTTCCCACTGTTTAGTGACAGCATTACACAATACCTCAGTCGCCTCTTCCGACACTTTTTTAGGTAGGGTAAAAGGTAGGTACTACTCTACTTTCTTGGACACCTATCGGCTAACTCACCGATTACTACTCGTCACCGTTCAGTATTTTGGTCTGGATTTTTACAAGATGAACCCCTCGAAACAGCGTAGCAAAATACTTTTGAAGGATTTAACTAAGACATCACTCTATTCCGCAGGCAGCGACCTCTGCCTCTAAAGCTAGGGGTCACGTAAGACAGTTCAATGACCTTTATCATACGCATTCAAACGTTTCGAAACAGAGCAGCCTTTTAGCGAAATGCTTCGTGGGCACAAGTTTTACTTTTACAAGAGTTTATAATTATTTAACGTTATTATGTTCAATAGAATATATAATATATAACAGTATCATGCCGAGTAGTAGCGGCTTAAGAGAATCTACCACCCCATTTCATCCCATGAGTTTCGTAAAAGTCAACAGAGAGAAAATTAAAACCAGGAGATGGGCAGCGGCATCTGCTTGGAACATCTAAATAAATAAACTGCGGTTGCCAACCCGCCTGCCAAGCGTCGCAACTATGGCAAAATCCATCCAAAATGAGAACTACAAACTATTGTTGAAATCTATGGGTGAGGCCTATGTCCAGCAGTGGACTAGAGATTGGCTGAAATGATGATGATGATGATGGTTATGTTCAACGTCAAGGGAATTTTATTCGATACTACAGCAGACGTATATGTAAAAAAAACCAAGCTCTTAAAATCATGTCTTAAACGAAGTCACGGGAGCTCAGAAGTATTACCGCAACGTCGTCTTCATTGTGCATTTAAACTCTTGAACATCTTAAAACACTTTTAAGGCTCAAGGCGAAAACATTTCAGCTACCCCATGCTATCCGAATATACTGACACCAATGGACCAAAGGATTCTAATTTGGTAGCTAACTCACCTTACCCTTTGACAACCTTTTTTCTTACCTTTTGACAACCTTTTTTGACGAACCTTTTCACCGGTTCTGTGTCCAGCTTGACCAACATAAATTTGTCCTAAATCCAAATATCCCTTGGACTGCACATACACGTTTTTAGAAATGAGGCGACGCACCCACACTAATCCAGTGAGGATTACCTTACGGAGACCCTCCAAAAATTTACGAGAAACGGAAAGTACGACAGTGATATTGAGCGAAGAGTGTTGGCAGGAAATTAAGTATATGGGTCCATGCAAAACTTTGTGTGTAGCCAAAACGTACCTAAAAAGGCACGACTGGCTGTACTTGGAGAGGTCCCCACACTGCACGGTAGTGAATGTTGCGTCTGGCAGAAGAAGCATGAAAATAAGATTAATGCTGTGAAAATTATAAGTTTGAGAAGTAAAGCTGGAGTGACTTTGATGGAAAAAGTGAGGAACAGCATGATAAGGTAACGTTGCGGCCTGGTATAAGATTTAGTGACAAAGATAGAGGAAGGGATGCTTAGATGATTTGGACATTTAGAAAGGATAGATGAATGAAGATTGACGATACAGATTAATGAGGCGAGTCTGAATGGGCAAGACGGTAAGGGTCGACGTAAGCGAACGTATCACGATCAGACCGAAATCGTTTTGAGGAAAGGCCACGTCAAAAGTACCCGCAACCGACGAGCTTGTATGAAAACACTAATGAAAGTAGAAGAAGCGGATCGTAGCAAGTGGAAAGATTTGGACTCTGCCTACCCCAATGGGAAAGAGGCGTGACTCTATGTATGTATGTATGTATGTGCACCTTAGTATGTCGTATGCAGATCTTAGGGAAAGGGATAAGAAGAAAGGAGGAAGAGGCGAAATCGTTACGTTCAGCAGACAGATTAAAGATTGATGGTTGATGTCCTTCTGTCCGACTTTAAACCACGACGGCAGCTACCGAATACTATCGGTAGCTATCAAATGCGCAGGAGATATTATAGTGCCACTAGTGTACGCGCAAATACAGAGGCACTCACTCGTTCCTACTTACCCGCGTCGGATGTAAGCTCAATCGATAAGATTGGAGGTAGGCCAGGATGCAGTGTCAAAAACACAGAGAGAATCACAACACAACCAGACCTGAGAACCAACAATTTGTGTTTCTGCACAAACGTTAGCTACGGCTGGGATTCGAACCCAGGACCTGCGGCGTAGAAGTCAGCTACTCTAACCATTAGACCACGAGGTAGTAACTCGCACCTGAGATGTTGCTACCCATCACCTATCTGTGTATTTTCGTTCTGGCATGGAACCGATTATAGCACCATCAATTGGAGGCCATGATTTTTCTGATATTTCCTGTAGTCTACATTTACGACACTCACAGTATGCAATGGGCTTGAACATTTTTTTATAACGCCACCACACGCCACATAGTACCGATATATTGTATACTAGCTGATGCCCGCGACTTAGTCCGCTAGGCTTTTAAATACCCCGTGGGATATCCTTTGTCCGTCTCCAGGACGCAAGTTTTCTTTGTGCCTAATTTCTTGAAGATCGGTTTAGCAGTTACATACATACATACATAAGATCACGACTGTATCTCATAAGGGGTAGTCAGAGACTGAGCACTCACTGCAAAAACAGATGACTGCCACAATCCACGTTTCACCAAAACAATATAATGCACTTGGTGTGATAGGTGGTGAGCCCATCGCCATCATGCGCTGTTGGGTGCACAGTGCAGTTGAATTCCTTACTCGCCTTTTACGAGATCCATTGGATGAGATGGAGTGGTAGTATTCTTTTATCGAGCCGCCACCGCACGGCTATATTTAGCAGTTGAGCCGTAAAAAGGTAACAAACAGACAGAGAGGGACAGAGAGAGTTACTATCGCATTTATAACATTAGTATGGATATAATTTGTTTCATAGGAGCAGGTCCGATGATGGAAGAAAGAGACAGCATAGCTGAACCTCTGTATGCACTGCTGAGCGAAGTCTTCGACATGCGCGGCGTTTTTCGCTGGCTAAGAAAAACTTTGGTCACATTCGTACAGATCACGTATGGCAGGACCATAAATAGGTAATTTTGAGAATGACTGATCCTTAGGTATATAGCAAAAACGGCCGCAGAGGCTCTTAAATATTATTCTGATAGTAGTTATTAGATAAGGGTGTTTTATTTTGTAAAACATCGATCAATCATTAATATGATGGTTTCCTACCGAGATGTCGTAAGAGGCGACTAAGGTATTGTACGGACAGCCTTTATTCGTGTAGAATAACACCAAAATATGCGATGCTGTCAATATACTACTCGTTTGTGTGAAACGCAATGGGCAGTAATTTTTTTGACTCGTACCAATATCTTAAATTGAAGACCGCGTATCTGGTCAGCCGCACATGACTGCTGAGTCTCTATTGCTGGTAGACAGACTTCACATATTTATATTCCTCAGACCTCAGAGTTTCATGGTGGTTCACCCCCGTCGAGCATGTGGCAAATCATACTTAAAATTTCAATTAGTTGTGGCGGCATCGGAAATCCAATCCATGTCACTTACATATTATGAAATTACGAAACGAGTACACGGCTTCTGAGCTACCAGGAGCTTTGAGGAGAGAGAGAAAAAAGTAGTTGTGTACCACCCGCCAGGTCGTATGGTCTGATCTGAGAATCGTTAGAACTTGTATATTTATATAGTAAGCACCTAAAAAACTTTAATAGCGCGATGCTGACCGTATGAGTGATTTCTTGAGCTTCTTATGTAGTGACATACTAGATGTCGTTTTTTGAATTATTCTCATTTTTGATTTATTTTATTTTATTTAATTTTCAATATTATTGGTATTTGTTTCAGGCAAATAAAGGAGACGATTTCGTGGATGTTTTCGGAACACATGCTACATTATTACATAAGTATAGTGCTCAAGTCTTGGTGGCCTGGCGGAGTGCTCAGCGAGAACACTTCTAATAGAAATTTTCGTGATAAAGGTAAATAATTCGTTAATCTTCTTATAACGCTACATCAGGCTTGTACTTTATTCATGTCCGCGTATTACAAAGTGTAATCAGATTATAAAAATTTTCGAAAATCCGAAAGTGCACGTCTCATGACGCAAAAATCGTATTGAGGTTCAAATATTTTGAGAAATTTCCATTTCAGATGAAAACAATAAGAAAAAATTTTTTTTCTTACCAATTCCAAGCTAGCACTTGCAGTTTTCTTAGAAAATATTTACTTTTGCTATTAAATAGGAAACCAGTAGATAAAATTCTGGACACGTTAAAAAAAACCCAGTATCGATACGTCAATTTTTTCGGGAGTTCGTGATCACATTCCTAAAAAATCCGGAACGTCCACGTCAAATTTTTTTTATACTTTTTATTTTCAAAGCAATGTTAAATGATTTTTTAAAATAATATTAATAATTTAAATAAAGTGTTTTCTTGATACGAGTCTATTCAAATTAGCATATAAGTGAAATATAATTGTGATAGAGGCATTTGAGGACCGCCGAATCGCTTGATCTTGTCATGTCGGGTGTAAAGCACTATCGCACTCCACTTCGCGCCATGAGACGTGCAAAATACATTTTAAAGTACTATAAATTCTTGATCGATTATAGAAATAACAAAATTTACTCTTAAAATATTTTAATAGTAAACAAGAACTATTCTTTGAAAACGGTTCGGTTGGCGCGATGACTGAGTGACCGACGACTTCTACTCTGCGGAACGCAACTTCATTTCCACACTGAACAAATTGACTTCCGTGAAATACTCACTTTATGTAACTAGGGATTTTCTTGATATATATCAAGAAAATCCCTAGTTACACGTAACCTTTTTTTCAAACTCAATAATCCACAGATTGTCATCTTAAATACATTTTGTTTATGATACTGTTATAATTGTGTATTAGTTATGTGTATAGAATAATTAATAAGAAAAAAACTGCCTGCTACGTTTCGTTGTGGTTCTTCCCAAGACAGCGGTTTTTTTTTTCTCTATTCTCTATTACAGCAAACAGTACATAGTCCGATTGACGAGGGCCTTGTAATAATCTGTAATGACATTACAACCTAGTATGGATCCCAGTCTCTTACAAAGTACTGTTTATATAATATTGTACCTTACGTTTGTAAGGTACAATGTTATAGGTTATATGCCCAAGTTCACGCCTGTGTTCACGCTTACACTTGTGGCTCTAATGTACCTCGTGCGCAGTTGATAACTTCCGTCAGTATTCGGTAGTTGTCGCCGTGGTCGAAAATTGGACACGAGAACATCAATCTGCCGTTAAACAGTATTGTGCCGACACTGTCTGTTTCGGTCTGAAGGGCACTGAGAGCTAGTGTAATCACTGGCCATGTGAGACTTAAGAAGTGATGTACTCAGGGTGACAAGCGCAGTGTGGTGTCACAGAAATGTTCTGGGTAACACAGAATTTGTTGTGGACAGTCGTTGCACTTGCCATCATGTGAACGTTTTGCTCGTCTCGTCACTGTTTCCAATAAAAAAGAACTAAATAACTTCTATGTAAGTTAAATAATTTACAGGTGCAATAATGTACAGTTCGACAAGGCACCCGCAATTCCTTGAAGAAAGCAGTAGGCTTTTTTCCTGAAGATATAAATAATAGTGCTACGAGAAGAATGTAACTGATTTCTTTTATCATCATGATAAAGATTATGACTGAATGCTGCTTGCCAACAATTGGAACTCCGGTTAACGACAATGACTATACGATCTATCACATGGTTCCTCCTCTGTTTTTATTGATGACTACTACGCCGCAGGTCCTGGATTCAAATCCTCAGCCGCATTCAACATTTGTGCAAAATCACAAATTTGTCAGTTCTCGGGCCGCATTTAGCCGCCACACAGAAATGTTCAGGTTGACGCAGCATTTGTTATGGGCAGGCGTTGCAGTTGTGGACGTTTTGCTCGTCTCTTCACTTATTGCAATGTGGTTGCACTTATGGCAGAGCACACGCGCACGCTGGCGCTGCAGCAGCTGACGGAGAGCGTGGTGGGCGCGCTGTCGTCGCTGGTGGGCGCGCACGCGGCGGCTCGCGGCGCGCACAAGCTCTTCCACACACTGCAGAACACCACACACAACAAGCAGCTCTTCTACGTGAGTGATTTTTTTATTTTATATTTGATAAAGTGATGAAACGAGGAAAACGTTCACCTGATGGTAAGTGCAACGTCTGCCCATAGCATATGCTGTGTCACCCAGAAAATTTCTGTGTGTCACCACACTGTGTCCATCACCCTGAGACATAAGTTCTTAAGTCTCATATGCCCAGTTATTACGCTAGCTCACAGTGCCCTTCAAACCGAAACATAGTAATGCTTGCACACGACTGCTTCACGGCAGAATAACTGGCCCTGGGGTGGTACATACCTAGACGGATTCCTGCATTGATGTAGGGATGTCCTCCCTACTTCAAACGAGTTGACGACAACAAAATTTGAAGCGGCATTGCAACGCATGCCGAGCACTATCAAGCGTAAAATTAAACAAAGTACTTGACGTTTAGTTTTAATAATCATATTGAATAGTTAAAGATTAATATGCGTTTTAATATTTTCTTCGTCTCATTAAAATAACTACAAATGTACCTATAATGATTAATAATGATATAGGTCCCAAAATATACATTGTGCACA
The DNA here is from genome assembly GCA_019845155.1 of Luehdorfia chinensis. Lineage (NCBI taxonomy): Eukaryota > Metazoa > Arthropoda > Insecta > Lepidoptera > Papilionidae > Luehdorfia > Luehdorfia chinensis. The sequence goes on from JAHVAK010000022.1 coordinate 1,222,870, forward strand.
CTATGAGAATTAAGGCGATACCAACAATTATGTACGGGCTAGTGCTTTCGACCGATACAGTAACTTTTTCTGGAGGTCTTCCCACATATGAGATTTGCTGAAATGAAAAAATGCATGTAGTGTAATTTTACGTATAACAAATGATAGTTTAAATATAAACTTACACTGAATTCCAAGTTATCTTCATTTTTGATCACTAATATTTTCTCGCCGAGTATATTCTCTGAAATAATTTAAGTAATTTTAAAGCCGGAAATAAAAAAGTAATCACATTTGAAAATAGTCGTTCTGTACATTTATTATTAATTCTGCTTACTTTTTAATAACAATATGTTTATAACGATATTATGATTTTTTTTTTTTTTTTAATTGAATGACGGTCTTTTTTATTACGTATTAATATACTCTTCTACGTCCACTTTAAATAAAACATTAATGAGGTAACTTACAAAATGCAATAATTTCTTCTTTGCCTTGCATGCCATTAAAAAAAATAAACGTCTGTTTTATGTATGATGATGACTGACACAAGGTTTTCTTCAGTATAGTAAGTACGTTTACAGACATAAATTGCGCGTACATAAACACCCACATCAGGAACAACTTTTATAATTTATATCCATTTATAGTTCCTAATTCACCATACTAAGACCCGATTTCACCGATCGCTATGGAAACCAAGTTTAATAAAACCACGTTTTACTTAACTGAGTTCAAATGTATCATTTGATCTCGGTTTCTGTCTAACCGATTTCACCAGCTCCATTTTGATCGTGTCTAGAAAAACGAAGTTTACATGAAATATCGTCACAAAATAAAACAAAAACTCGATGTATTTCATATTTCGCGACATCAAACAGCCTGTTTTTATGCATAGGTTACAAACAATAAACTATACGAATTAAATTTTTTTTTTTTGTTTACATAGTTGTGCAATTGACAATGACAGTTCTCTAAACGCTTTTAATGAGTTGAACGTAGAAAATTGGGCGTTCTGAATATTAATCGCGTTTAGCGTTAACTGTGTTCATTTAATGTTGATAAAATGCAAACTGTAGCATTGAACTCAGTTAAACGCTTAAACTTCGTTTTTCTTGAACTGATCGCGTTTATTTTCAACGGTGAAATCCGCCCTAACACTCCGCTTTACGCGACTACGTTAGGCGCGGTTTCGTTTTAATGTATGCATAATGCTTAATATCGGCATAATGCATAATGTAACACTGCAAAATGTGTTTTTAGAATTAAATTATTGATTTGCATTTTGTACTGACTTTTAGCTATGTTTAAACGCAAACCCCTACATACGCGAATTTCATTTAACGTGAGATTTTGCGGAATGTATCCCTCGCGTAAAGCGGGGTATTACTGTACGAAAATATTTGCATTTGTAAACAGTACCATATCTTATCTGGTGAGACACCTAAGCGATACAATCGGTAGGAGATTCAAATACACAACTATGAGCCAATAAGTTGTACGTTGGCTTCGGCTGGGATCGAACCCAGGTCTTAAATTTGATTAGACAAGTACGCGAACACCTGAGGCACGCAATCCTCAGCGGATGTGGAGTTACTGCAAATCAGATTGGATTTTTAAAAGATTGCATGAATAAAGGTTGTACATACCAAGTATACTCGTACATTATTTAAAGTTTGATACGTCCTTACTGGCGGAATCTTCCCGGCTCCAAAACCATCTCAGAAATGAGAGGAGGCCTGTGCTGAGCAGTGGGGCATTTATTGGCTGTTACTTTGCTTTTTTTACGTCTATACATACTGGAGGTCTTATCAACTTCAATATAATAACTAAACATAAGGTTTAGCTTGGCTAAGCCATATTTAAAAAGCAATTACCCGTTTTTAATCATTTGACATTTGTAATGTGTCTGACATCGTCAGTATGAACGTAAATAATAATTGTTTTATTTTATTTTATTTCATGTATTGGTGACACGACTCATATATAAATTTTAGCTTCCTCGTTTCTTCTCCATACAAACTTTAACTATGCCAAATCTCACTCCTTCGTACGCGCAATATGCTTAAAAAGGTGTACAAAGTTTTCTCTTCGCGTATTATTGTATAGACTCCTGCGCAGTGGGATTCAATTCCCTGCACGAAACAAATATTTGTTTATATAAATATTTGTATGGGTGTTTGTGTGTATGCAATTTGCCTGTAAACGTCACGATACAAACGAAATCCTATAGCTACGTTAGCTACGTTATGTAAAACAAAAAAGCGCGTGCAACTGATTTGCACGTGAAAGAAGTGAAACTTTTTATTTATTGTAAATTTGATTAAAAGAAAAAATGAATATTTTTGAAAAAAAAGTATTACGTAAATGTTTATTAATTAAGCACAACAGAAACGTTGCACAAAAACGCTGCACTCAAATTCGGCCTTGAAATTTTATTCTCATCGCGCTCAAAGAAGTTTCAGTTCATAAAATATACCCTACAAAATACTTTTTAAACTCACCGCTGCTTTCAACTTCAATTTTGTTAATTTCATCCAGTTCACCATCTTTAATTTTTATATTGTTATAATCCTCACTGTAACGTGACATTTCGGCTGCTAAAACCCCTGTGAAATCTACTTTTTTCTTACTGTTGAAACTTCTCTTAATTTCGTTTAAGAACAGAAATGCCCTTGATCGTTGACACGCCTAGTAAGAATGGAAACAATAATTTTTGAATTTAATAAATCAATGAAAAAACGTCTGAATTGTATAGGCATTTTAGTTTAGTTATTTTTTTTTAAAACCCGCCAGTTATAAATTATAAATATAAGTATTCTTACTTTGTCTGTGACGCAGAAATATACATATTCATTCTCAATTACATAATTAAACAAATACTGTCCATGCAAATAAGTCATTTTATTATCCTTCGTTGGTAATTTTGACAACACTTCACTGACAATATCTACAAAATTACCATCACAAGAAGCGTGCTTGTGGATCATATTCTTATCGTTAGCAATAACACTGAATAGAATAGACATTGCAAAAAAACACTGGCACTCTGTGCTGGGTCACTTTTTCACAACATAAAAAAAAATGTACAATCTGATTATTTATACTATTGGTTTTTATATAAGCACCACCGTAGACATTATCGCGCCATCAACGCCGGCGCATTCTTCCGCAAGTTTAAACATTTGTATCATATAAATATCACGCGATCTGTTCTAAAATTGGATATAAGTAGTTGACGCTTTGCTAAAACCGTTCCACGGTGCTAAAACTGTTCACAAGAGTAATTGATCAATGCGACAGGTAATGCCATGTTCACGGAAAATATTCTCTTTCCAATTACTTACATTTGACGCAATTCAAATAAAGGTTATGTTTATCGAAATTCAAATTCGGGTCATTGTTGCATTCGTGTTGTTAAATAAAAATCGTAAAAATATAGTTTCATCATGAAACCTAAAAATCTACCATAACGCTTTAAATAACCGACTGATTGCCGTGTGGTGGCGGCTTAAGAGAATCTACCACCCCTTCTCATCCCGTGGGTGTCGTAAAAGTCGACAAAGGGAAAATGAAAACCAGGAGATGGGCAGCAGCAAAATCCTCCCAAAATGAGAGCTACAATATTTTGTGGCAATCTATAGGGGAGGCCTATGTTCAGCAGTGGACTTGTGATAGACTGAAATGATGATGATGATGATGATGATTAACCCATTAAATAAACAATACAATATTCATGGTTCAATGACTTCGAGGTTTCTCAAAATTACTTTCTGTAACTCATCTCAATATTAATTTGGGCACGAAAACCCAACAGATTTTTTCTGAGTTACATAATTTAACCAGGGACCATTTTGTTTACCCCTTCAAAGGGTTTTCGATATGGTTTTTCTAGTGTTGACTTCTGACCACGACCTTTTTCGCACGTTCTTGTCGTACGTGATTCACTTTTCATTACCAGTTATCAATCTCTTCAAAAACGCAAATGGGTACACGGTTCATTAGGTTTCTTTCAGTGAGCTCGTGTAGCACCCAAATATTGTACCCAGCTTTTTTCAAATTGGTCAAACCTGTATTGTGGCCAATAACCAGTTCTTCAGCTATGTCGTAACTGCTGATATGCCGATCTTGCTCCACTTTTTCGAAAATGGCGTCCATTTTATCCGTAACAGAGCGACCAGAGCGAGGTGCATCTTTGACATCAAAATTCCCGGATTGAAAACGCTTAAACCATTTTATTTTTTTCAATTTCCTAGTCAAAAACCGTAACGGTTCGACTAAAACACACTGTGCATATATATTTTATAGCGCACTAACTTATGCCCGCAATTTCGTCCGCGAAAATTCAACTATTTAATTTTTCCGGAATATAAAGTATGATTATATCCTATGTTCAGCACCAGAATGCAAGCTATCTCTGTGCCAAATTTCGTGAAGGTCGGTTCAGCGGTTGAACAAGTATAACAAGGTTGACAAGGTACGAAAAACAGAGGGATAGAGCATTTATAATATTAGTATGCAGTCAGGGATAAAGTAGCTTCCGATTAGTAAAATAAAATTCAGAATCGGATCATTCGTTTCGGCGATTACCTCCTACATGCAAACTTACAAACTTTACATGTTTAAAATATCATTGGACAAATGGGTCTAAAGAACTGTAGTCTCAGGATGTTGCCTGGTCCACTGTATAAAATATCGGGACGGAAGGTAAAAATAATCGGAAATTGGGATTTCAAATCGGTCAGCTACCATGGCTACAAAAAAAATATATTTTATGAATCATCATTTATTTTTATCGGACGGTCAGTGTTTTATTAGTGGTATGTCACCATTGGTTAGTAAAATAAACGAAACTAATAACGCTTAAACAAACTAGATAAATTTAGAGGTTAGTGAAAAATCGTGGCATTTGGCGTCCCGGTCAAGGTTGAATCGGGACGCGTCACCAGACGCCTGAAAAACGCCTGAAAAACGCCTGAAAAATCACACAGAGATGTTTAGACTGACAAATCATTTGTTATGGGCAGACGTTGCACTTACCATCGGGTGAACCATTATCCATTGTCGTCACTTTCTTTTTTATAAAAATTCTGGTGCTAGGTGATTCACAACAATAGTCGAATGGCGAGCTCGATCCTGCGAAGTTGTGTTTCATAGACTGTGCCCTAAACCATTAGAATATTGGTGCGTATATCCCAATAATTACTTCGCTTTTATTAATGCTAATGTTCATAGATTTTATTATGTTAAAAATGTTTATTTTTTTATTTTCAGGAAATTTTCGAACTCGTTCTCGTAGAAGTTTTCCCAGAGCTCAAACGTTATCACTAAGCATAGCACAAATATTCGTCGGTTATGGGTTGTCTCTTACTTAAGTGAACAAAAGGAGTTAGGATATTATATTAAGTTTTGATATATTTCATTTCAGACGAAATATTATTTTTTGTCTGAAATATTTGACTGAAACTCTTCAGTAATAAAGGACATCACTATTTATTTGCTTACTAATAGTTAGTAACGCGTTCGATTTTGTCAAAATATTATGTGGTAACATTTAAAAAGATTCTTACGTACTTGACCTACTTACATGTTACCACCATCTAGTTTTACTCTCAATAAGGTTACAACAATCGGGAAAGGGGGCAGGGGACGATATCGCCACTGCGATAAGACAAGGCAGTGCCATATGTAGTTAAATTGGAATCAATGGATTTTATTATGAACATCCTAGCTCCTTTATGAGATAATTGATAATGAAACCCTAGTACGATAACTTTTACAGGGATGCTATTACAAAGATTGTTAAGGACATGCTTTTTTATCTTTCTATGCGAGTAATCATAATTTATACCCAGTATAAAATATTTTAGTACGTTTTAGAACGTAATTCATTATTTCTATCAATATTTAATTCTGTGTTGTGTCATTTCACTTTTTAATATTTAATGACCTTAATGGAACTATTTGTTTGATTATACTATTATACAGTATTCGACTGTACTTCTATTATCAAAAAAAGTATTTCAGCATATCAAGTTCATAGCCAAATACTAAAAGATAAAAATTAAAATATATACTTCGAGATGACATTCCAATGACATAAGACTTGTTAGTTGTAAGAATTATTTGTTACCTTTACTATAATTTTACGACAAATAAAGTGCATGATACAACATATATCGTTTATATACTTGTCGTATATAGAATTACTTACACTTTGATCTCAATTTTGTATAGTGCTACGGGTTATTAATTGCACTAGCTTTCATTGCGCCAATGAAACAAATTATTCCGTACATTTGAGCGAGTAATTATAAATGGCTATGTTTTGAATTATCAATTTTTGCATTCCTCAATTTTTTTACATAGTACCTGAATTCAAATCATGTATCTGTTACGCGAATCTCCTTAATCTATTTGTATTCAAAAGATTCTAGTCTTATATGAAATTATTTATAATAATGCTATAATAAATTTTGAATTTATTTTTGTCAAATTATTGAGAGTTATTATTTACTTACTTTTATTTTTGAATTTAACGTTTAGAACTTAATAGCGGTATTATATACGGTTTTCAATGTTATTTTCTGTTTGTAAATACATGTTCTGTAAAACTATCAGGCCTATATTTTTATATGTATTGAATTTATGAATAGTAATCGATGTCGATATCTGTTAATAATGTATTAGATATAGTTAATTGGTTGCATGAAATTAATTATAAGAAGTAAGTTTTCATTATAACTTAACAAAAAAGGCTTATTACTTCTCAGTTTCCTGCCTGAGGTTTTTATTATTTGTATTTATAGTTATTTGCCAGCAAACAGCCCACTGCTGGACTATGACCTCTTCTCAAGTTGGCAGGGTTTGTGGTAGTAGGTACAAGACATCTTGCACTTAGACGTTGCTTTTCGTGTGCGTGTCGTGACCATGTATCTTCATTCCAAAAAGGTAGGATTTGTAATAAGCAGTACAAGACGTCTCGCACCTTAGACGCTGCAACTGGTCACCAGTCTGCGTATCTTCGGTATGATATTATTGGAGGTAGCTACTCCGCCACCGTTAGGTTATCGGTTCACTGTTCCAAAACATCATTTGATCCGATAGTTTCGGAACACTTTCAGTACAAATGTTTAATTTGGAACTCGAACCTTTTACCTGTCAGGCGGCCAGTGACTCTAATGTTCGTGTTTTATGAACCAAATGCGAGCCGTTTCTTGTCTGAGATTGTTCTGACACGGTGTTCCAAATGAAACACATCATTGATCCGGGAATTTAGCAATGTTCCAGATGCTATTGTTCCAATCTTGCTATAGACCACGTCTACTCGTCGCATTCTCCTATAAAAAAAACCTGTCAGAAGCCATGGAGACTCCCAGGCAGTCCCCTGTGTCACTTACGACACCCACGGGATGAGATGGGATAGTGTATTTTCTTATGCCGCCACCACATTGGCAAATCGTCGATATTTGTCGGAGACCACAAGATTTATCTGCCGTTTTTCTTAGTTGAGTTGTTTTCTACTGGTGGTAGGATTCCTTTGCAGGAATTCGTCTAGGTAGGTACCTCTGCGGGGTCAGTTATTCTGCCGTGAAGTAGTAGTGTGCAAACATTACTGTGTTTCGGTTTGAAGGGCACTGTGAGCTAGCGTAATCACTGGGCATATGAGACTTAAGAACTGAGGTCTCGGGAGAAGGGCGCAGTGTGATGCCACACAGAAATATTCTGGATGACACAGCATTTGTTATGGGCAAACGTTGTACTTAACATCAGGTGTACGTTTTGCTCGTCTCGTCCCTTTCTCCAATAAAAAAAAGTTGACTTTTACGATATTGGAGAACGGTTCGGAACGGGATAGTAAAGTGAACTCTCTCCTCATTTATGACTGTTATATTAATTTATCTGTAACTGACTAACTCGTTTGAAGTATTAATTGTGTGTAGGAACATTATCGTTTGTATGTGTTGTCTGCGAACTATCTTCTAAGTGTTATGTTATATATACGTATGTTGACTAGGTGTAAACATTTAAAATACTACGTATGTGTCTACATGAAATGTATGCTAAATGTAATAAAAATATTATTGTATATTTTATATATTAGTTTTATTTACTTCTTACATTTAATTTTTATGTACTTGTCGTTACATCACAAGTTACCACAAATTTGTTATGATGATGTGATGCCTAAAGAAATGGTAGCTACCCGCGGTAGTACGTCACCTCCAACCAGTAATTTTTAGAATATTGTATACATAGTTTGCGAGGTTGGACTTATATTTCTTTAGCTTCTCGACTTGGTTTGGACCCGAGACGTCTCGTTTCCTGCGGGCGCGAAAAGTGTGCTACGGATGTGGGTCTCTGCCTGGTTGTATGTGTGTATGTTAATTACCCTCTTACCTGTATTGTCGGACTCTGGAATAATTTTTTTAGAATTGATATCTCGAATATGATTCAACACGACCAAGTTAGCACAATATTGCATTAACAAATGCAATGACAAAGTAACTCTGCACTGTGGAATACTGTCTGGCTTTGCGTAATGGCTTTCTATGTCGGAAATGAGAAACTACAAACGAAAGTTAATGTCATTTACAACAGACTACCTCTGTGTTTTAAGAGTTAACGAAATAGACCGTAGTGTGTAAAAAAAAGGTTATTAAAATTACAAAATTTGCATCACACCATGATGCATTCTATTATCCTCAGGATTGTACTTTCTTGTTTTATTCTTTATTCGATATTTGTAAGCTACTAACTATCGAAAAGATCGTGTTATAGTGTAACATCGTTAACTTTAAACAATTATGTAATATATGCTTTGCCCTAACAGGGTTATGTTTGCACAACGTAATTGCAAAAAAGTGATTGATTGACTTTGTGCGCATTGGTCATTCATTTTAACCGACTTCAAAAAAGGATGAGGTTCAATGTTCGTCTTTCATATTTCAATCGTGGTAAATAAAAAATATTTTTTTTTGTTTGAAAGGCTGTCTTCCCGAGGTGGTCCTATTTTTACAAAGTCAGAATCTTTGAACTCTCTTATCAAAGAAAATGCTGGATGTATTTCTGGATTTCGCTTTCCATTCGACACGTAGGCATATTAATTTAATTTATAAAAAATCTCAAAATATGTAGCCAAAAGCGACAGTTCTTAGGAAGAAAGTAAGGTAAGGGTAGGTATGTTTTAAATAATAAATAATAACGTCTTTAAATATTTGAATAATTTCTATACTTAAATCTTTAATAAAACGGCAACAGTTTTAACACCTCTTTTACAGGAGGCCATTAAGGTGTAAAAACTGTTAATATCATTACCTTATCATAGCTAATGATTAATTAAAAAATAAATAATATTACATGCTAAGTAATAAAAATATTACTAAAATGACAAAATTTGGCACAAATTGCACGATGATGATCTCATGAACTTTAAATTTATCCTATGAATAAATAAACAGATTTAGAAAATTGGAAAACGAACGCTTTGTGCGCATGATTATCATTGTGCATGTATTACAAATGTCAATTATAAATATTATAAAACGATAAAATAAAAAATTACACATTCATATAGGTAATTCAACATAACTGCCACCGTTCTCCATTCTACTACTCCCAAAGCATCTGGTATCACAGCACTCATATTCCTTTCCCTTATAAGCTACGCACACAGTGAAACAATACATGTACGTGATTTTTTTCTTAAAACTAAGTTGAAACATCATATAAAACACTCCTATAAGTCGACCGTTCAATCCTCTTTAATTCGATCGTACACAAATTCTAGATGCCTACGTACGTTCATAAACAACCACTATACGAATAATTATTTATCGATACATACAAAACAAATCGAATGAAAGAAGATCGAATACATGCATTGTCCTTGTGGGGATTTTTTTAATTTGAAGAGGGATGGATTGAGTATTCAATTGTCCTTAACAATACAGTGTATTATATACACAGCGGCTTTCATAACGAAAAATTTATATTTCAAAAGAAAATTGGTATAAACTTTGAAGTGCGCAACAAACATTAAAAGTAAGTTAATGTTTATATATAATAACTATTGTCCCTAAAAAATTATTGTATATACAATTGCCAGTTTCTTTTAAAGAAATTTCAGAAGGCGCAAAAATGCTACTAAAATACATAGTGTTTTTATATTTGAAACACAGAACACTTATTATTATCAAATCTGCTACAGGTTTTATTTACTTTAAGACAATGCCATTTTGTGTAAGATGTAAAGGGAATAATGTAGAAATTTGATATAACGTTAATTAATAAGCAATTTAAATGTGATCTGTAGCAATCACAATACCTTAAGCGAGGCATAATTGATGCAGACAAAATTAAATAACATTAATTAATAAAATAGGTTATTTTTAATCTGTAACCGTTGTTACCCGTCCTAAGACTACCTTAGATTAAAACACCCTGTGAAACTTTACAAACGCCCTGGCGTCACAATAATAACGAAAATAGAAATTAAGTCCCATGACAGAAGTAATATGAGGCATAGTTATATATTTAATAGGAAACTCCAAAGCATATTTTAAGATATAAATCTAATTAATTACTAAAGGAATTCACTCTGATATGAGACGTGCAATGTTCGTCGCGTTCTTATGCATCTCTAGTTAACATGGTTTAACTAAAATAAAAATAAAAAATGTTTTATACAAATAAAGTATTTTTATTTGTATAAATTAACCTTTAAGTATGATACAAATAAAGTATGTTTCCCTATACAATATAATTACAGAGTTGCTGACAAAAAACCTCGTAATTAAAACTTATTATTTACATTGATATTTTATTGTCACCATATTATCTCGGTGAAGTTCACTAGAAGCAAGAAATGATTCAGAAAATAAATGGTTTAAATAATATCTGATATCTATGAGCTGTTTTAGTTGATTATATCAACAACACACATAGTGTAATAATACTAATAATTTTATATAAATATACAGTCTGCAACCATCCATTGACAGCAATGCGAGGTCGGGATTCCACTCACAACTTACATTCACTACTAAAATTAACATAAATATAATAAAAAAAATCCCAGACCTCTTATATATCATATATAAATATCTATGATTTTTATATAAACAGTGTAATTTTCGCCTTAGCTCCTTTCCCGAGAGCCAGCGGGACCAGGATCATGGACTTGTATGAAAATAATACAAAGATTTTATATCCTACGTGTAATTTTTAATTACATCTAATACTTTCGATACTAGACATCTTTATACTTCCCTGAAATACGATACTTCGTTGGGTGAACTATGCGGACATAAACTTTAAGCTGAAAAACGTTTTAGTTCACCCATTCTAGTACCGTAGAAGTAAGACTTATAAAAAATAATCAATCAACAATCCATACCGTCTCTATAAGGTAATGTTTTGTGTATTATTTATTCGTTTAAAAAACAAAACAATATAAGCTATTCCTTATTATTGATTTTTTTTGAAATAGACATTTCTATTTACACATTTATAAAATATTTAATGTTCTAGACTTATCTAAATTCTACACGATATCCATGTCCTAGAATCGATAACAATAACGTCTATTTTTTCGATTGTTGTTACTGTTTTCTAAAAACACGTAAACAATTACTTGACGGATTACTTGGCGCTGGATATTACGCAAGATTAAATTTAAATACAGGTAATGTACGTCAGGACAGATATTAACCTACTAATTTAACCTAATAATGTCTGCTCTCAGATAATAATTAACAATGATCTTAATGTATATAACTACGTATATTTCCATTGTATTGATATCTGGAATTGACGATATTAGGTAGTTACGGTGTCGATATCTGTAAAAGGTTGAATTGATTTTTTCGGTATATTTCGATGTTAGAATCATTGATTATTTGTGGCAACGCAGTTATCAACGACGAGTTTTAGGTTGCGAATAGCATTACATTTATAGAGCATTAATAATCATTGCAAATGAGACAGCATCTGCTTTAAACTACGCGTACATCCTTCTACAACTAGCTATCCTTGCTAATTGAATAAAAACTTTGCTTCAGTTTTTCGATTATTAGGCTTCTATCACAATAACCACGGTTTAATGTAGCACGCCATTCCCGGAATGTCTTTCTTACTTACTTAATATAAAAGTGTTGAGCCTGACATATTCACGGCATAATTTTATTGCGTTCACTGTGTTGTGTATTTAGCGTGAATTGCTCGTGCGCTAATGTGATAGTGCCTTTCAGGTTCAGTGATAGTACCATGTTCAAGCGAACGGATGCAAGGTGACGGGTTCGAAGTCGTCACGTGATGGCCGCGTAGGAGTTTGCCGATGAGGAGGAGGAGGCGGAGGCGGGGGAGGCAGCAGACTGGTGCCCTCCGGAATGTACACGTTGGTTACGCGCTCCTGATTTTAAAAAGAAACACCGTTGACATGGTCTATTAAACATAGTATTACGAAATGATTAATCAGAACAATAATAAAGTCAATTAAGAAGAAATAAAGAAAGAACATTTTTATTAGCTGCTGCATAAAAGTATTTACATACGAGTACAATAAAAAGTTCAAGTAAAATAACATAGTGTAATAACAAGCCTATCCTTTAAGTATTGGTAGGGTCTTTATTTTAAATGTTAAACATTAGATCTGTCGAAGCAATTTTTAATTTTTATTTTTAATGTCATAACAACATAAGAAAATGTATATTAGTTAAATAACTATAACTTTTAAACCAAAATTATATCTTTGTTACAAGCTTTTATTTGTGAGGCCATTGTCAAGCTTCAAATGTTGTTAGGGCTTATTAGGGCTTGTACTTGTCAAAACAAATTCAACAAACTCAAACATGACGAAGCTATCTTGCTAAGTTGAGGAGTTCCTATGACCAACTTTCGGCTCCATCACCGTACCAGCCCAGTCCATCATTATTGCATTATCACCGAAGCTAGATATTGCTAAAATTTAGCTCAATAGGACATCGGAAAGTAAGTTTGGCTTGCAAGATTTAAACTTCACATAAAAATATAAGTATATTACCAGTTAAATAAAAACTTGTAAAAAAAGACTTGAATTTGAAATTTTGACTTCTGACTTGACTTTCTGATTGATTTTGTATTTTTCCCGCTTTTTCACTTTTTTAATATATCTCATTGAAATGGTTCTAGGTAGAATTTTATTAAACACTAGTGGATTAAGGAAGGAACTGTTTGATTTTCCTGGCATAAAAAGTGTTCTATGTCCGTCTCCAGAATGCAAGCTATCTCTGTGGCAAATTTTAGCAAGATATGTTCAGCGGTTGACCCGTGAAAAGATAACAAACATACAGAGGGATAGAGAGAGAGTTACTTTTGCATTTATAATATTAGTAGGGATATCAAAATAATCGAAAACTATTTATTATTAATATGTAACGAACTCTGAGCGAATACAGTGTGGAAAAGAAGTTAATTGTCTAATGAATACAAGATATGTCAAAAGTTATAATTAGAATTATAAACATACATAAGATCACCGACTGTATCCCATAAGGGGTGGGTAGTCAGAGACGGGGCACTCACTGCAAAAACAGATGACTGCCACAATCCACGTTTCACCAAAACAATATAATGCACTTGGTGTTATAGGTGGTGAGCCCATCGCCATCATGCGCTGTTGGGTGCACAGTGCAGTTGAATTCCTTACTCGCCTTTTACGAGATCCATTGGATGAGATGGAGTGGTACTATTCTTTTATCGAGCCGCCACCACACGACTAAGTTAGAATTATAGAAATTAATTAACTAACCTGACTCTTGTCATACTTAAATATGCCTTGAAATCGATTTGGACGTCTTTCTTGCTGTTCTTGGCCGTTGCTGCCACTCGCGCAGCTATAGTTCGGGTTGTGGAAGGAGATGTGACCACCCGATTCCCGGTAGTTCTCCTTCAGCTCGCCTCTTCGTCCCAGGTGGTACTTGACTATCACCAATAGAAGATATCGATGAAATCGGTAAAACGTTTGCCGAGCTATATTTTGTTACTGGTGTTATGAAGACGACATCGACAACGTGGCCTAGTGGTCAGAGTGCCTGACTTCTACGCCACGGGTCCTGGGTTAGAATCCCAGCCGGAGTCAACATTTGTGCTCAAAAACAAATTGTTGGTTTTCGGGTCAGGTTATGTTGTGAGTGTCCGATTTAATCGTATCAGCGTTATATCGGGCGCAGGTAGGTTGGAACGAGTGAGTGCCTCTGTGTTTGCACATCCATTTGTGGCACTATAATATCTCCTGCGCATTTGATCATCATCATCATCATTTCAGACAATCACTAGTCCAACGGTGAACATAGGCCTCCCACATAGATTGCTACATAAGTTTGTAGGTCTCATTTTGGGGGAAATTTTGCCATAGTTGCCACTTTTGGCAGGCGGGTTGGCAACCGCAGTTTATTTATTCTGATGTTCCAGGAAGATGCTGCTGCCCATCTTCTGGTTTTAATTTTCCCTCTGTGGACTTTCACGACACCCACGGGATGAGATGGGGTGGTAGATTCTCTTAAGCCGCTACCACACGGCACCTGATAGCTCTCGACAATATTTGGAAGTTGTCGCCGTGGTCGAAAACGGCCAGGAGAACATCATTATAAAGATTTTCCAGTTAAGAGTACTTGATTACTGCGCCTTAGATCTCGGGTTCAAATATCAGCTGGAGACATTTATTCAAAAACACAAATTGTTGGTTTTCGGGACTGTTTGTGTTTGTGAGTGTCCGCGTGTCTTTGACCCTGCATCCTAGCCTACATCCGATCTCATCGCATGATCGTTACATGGTAGGTTAGGACAATTGAGTGCCTCTGTGTTCGCACGTACATTTGTGGCACTATATTACCTTCTGCGCAGTTGACGTGATTTAAGTGATCTTCCGTGTGCCGTCTGATGGTGGCTTAGTGAACCTACCGCCCCATCTCATCCCGTGGGTGCCGTAAAAGTCGACAGAGGGAAAATTAAAACCAGAAGATGGACAGCAGCATCTCTCTAGAATATCTGAATAAATAAACTGCGGTTGCTAACCCGCCTGCCAAGCGTGGAAACTATGGCAAAATCCTCACAATATGAGAGCAACAAACTTTTGTCTCAACCTTGGGTGGAGTGGGGACTATGTTCAGCAGTGGACTAGTGATAGGCTGAAATGATGATGATGAAGTGATCTTTAACTTTCTAGTTACAAGACTGAATGTATTCGATGTTTAAATGTTCGTGCTTGTACTGATCTGTTCACTGTTATGATTTATATCTTTTAACTAACTAATACTTACCGCAAAGTAATATGATGGCAGAGACGCCGAGGACAAAGCAGACAATAAGTGTGATGCCGATAACCATGACGCTCGTGCTTCTTTCCGGTGATGGCGTGGACTCCGGAGGCTTATTGGGTTCTTCGGGATCCATGTAATCGTAATAGAATGGAAAATTAGATGGAATTCTTAAATCTATTGTAATAACGTAATTGTTCTCCTGCAAATATAATCCACAGTTCAGCAGTAAACGTACCCTGAAAGGCTTTTAGCCTTCCTTTTCCGAACCGTACGTCCCGCATTCACCTAGTGCATCGCTCGCTTTAGTTTTTATTATTTAAGTGAAACTCTTTGGACGCGATAAGACTAAAATTTCATGGTCTTATTTGAGTGCAGCAGCAAGCAGTTATTTTACAGTGAGTAATTTTTTTGTTAATTATTTTTTATTTATTTTTATTGATATTAAGTTTCACGTCTTACACGTGTACTGAGTGGCAGGCACTGTCGTTTTTATAACTACGTTTTTATAACTACTATGTTATATATTTCAGCAAATCATATAAAGTGAATCAATTATTTCTATCAGGAAATTAAACAAGATATTTACTGTTTGGGTGTATATATTCCAGTATGATCTAAAGATCCTGATTAATGGGCCCAGTGTTCGAGTCCCTCGATTAGGTTTTCGAGCACGTTACCTTTATATTTTTTTATAAATGCTGCCCCGCTCTGGGAATTCTTCTGCATCATGGATTTTAACAGACTTTACCGAGACTGAGACATTCGTTCTTAAGTATCATATGCCCTGTAATTACACTAGCTCTCAGTGCTCTTCAGACCGGAGCACAGTAATTTTTGCACACTACATGTTTCACGGCAGAATGACTGAGACGAAAAAAAATCAGACATTTGAAGTTGGCCAACTTATCGTGGCGGTCTGTTTCCGGGTCCATTTTCCTTTAAAAATGGGAGCATGCCTTTATAGAGCGAAGCTTTTGTAGAGTTTCACGTAGCATAGGTATTTAGTATACGTAATTTTTACCTGTGGAACACGGACGGACGTCTGGTATGTCTGGGCAGGCGCAGATGTAGTCATGCTCCCTGAACAGGCACAGATGCGAGCATCCTCCGTTGTTATCCTTACAATCGTTCGTGCCTCGTTGTTTCTCCGCCGACACTGCCTTTATCTCCATTGACATGTCTAGGTCTGATCTTATTGCTGTAACGTTCTTCCCTGTCTTCTTGTCAGCCCTCATCACGGATTTTCTGAACCAATCGGTCCAGTAAATATAATCGTGGAACTGAAATTAATAATACAGTTTTAATATCTAATTCTTCATTGCTGGATTTTTCAAAGGAGAGGAATGAAGTTAATTTGCTAAGATCCGTATGCAATACGTATACCGTATATATACGCAGGAACAAATGGACGCACTCTTCATACCTACCCGGATCCAGTGCAACGCTCATGCGATAAGATCGGAGGTACGCTAAGATGCAGTGTCAGAGACAAGGGGACAATCATAACACAACCAGACTCGAAAATCAACAATATGCATTTTTGATTAAATGCTGGCTCCGGATCCAGGATCAAAGCCGGGACCACGCGGTGTGTTTTGCCTAGTTTTTGAAGAGAACGATTCGCTTTCCCACCATAGCATGCATAAAAAACTGGTAGTCACTTATATCATACGATCTCAGTCAATTTCAGTTTGATTGAAATTCAAAGCACTATTTTATGTAACAAAAAAAATGTATTAATATTTCGAAAATTTATATTGATTTTAAATTACGTAAAATTTTTTAATAACACATATATTGTACGGATCGACGTTGACATTGTCACAATGTATGTGTAAAAAAAATCTGATTAACCTGTGTCATGCCAAATGGATTTTTCGCGTCAGGGACTAACTGAACTCGATGTTGACCGTGTAGATCGGACGTGTCGATTCTGTCTTTCAATGCGTCTGTCCAGTACAGCCTTTCGTCCTTGTAATCAATTGTAAGTCCGTTAGGGAAGCCCAGGTCGTGGTTTACAATCGCTTTCCTGTCACTGCCATCAAGGAAAGCCCGCTCTATCATTGGGCTCTCACCCCAATCGCTCCAATATAGGAACCTGTAAATAAAATTTTAACAAAATATTTGTATATTCTAAATTTTAAATGTAAAGCTTAACTCCACTTTACTAAAAATTAAAAAAAAAAAACGAGAAAGTCAGACATTTTATTTTAATTATTTTATTAGTTATTAATAATATTTTTATCATATTTTAAAGTTTAATATACCCTTTCTCTGGGAACAGTGCAAGTGCTCGAGGCTCCGTTAAATCACTGATTAATGTTTTTCTGCTGGATCCGTCTATCCGTGCCACCTCTACCACCTAAAATTGAAAATTGTATTTAATTTATAGAAATATAACGGAAACAATAAATCCTAAAAATAATTGAGTGTCGCCTGCGTTTAGTGTAAATAGCCGTTTCATCCTATAAAATCATGAATTATCAAACGTCCTAGAACTGAAGATAAACACTACTACGAGTATATAGTTTTTTCATTAGATTAAAATACACTAACTGTACTCATGTACAAAATATCGCATTTAAAAACACAGCAGCCTAATACTGATTATGTGGACGAATAATAGATACATAGGCAACGAATTATAATAGTTTTATTACATATTTTAAGTACAATAATCACTGTTGGTAGTTTGTATGTATTTTTCTGATACCAATAAACCTTTTCTTTATTTTTTTCTTTCATTTACTGGCAGTATTCGTATGCAGGAATCCGACGAGGTAGGTAGTGTCGGTAGTGTGCAAACATTACAGCGTTTCGGTCTGAAGGGCACTGAGGGCGAGCGTAATGACTGGGCTGGCAATATGAGACAAGAACTGACGCCTCAGGGGCGCAGTGAGGTGCAACACGGAAATATTCTGGGTGGCACAGCATTGCTATGAGCATTGCACTTACCATCAGGTGAACGTTTTGCTGGTATCGTCCCATTCTCCAATAAAAAAAAAACAAATTGGGAAAAATAATAATTTATAACAGTTTTAATAATTTCCCAATTTATATTTTATTTAGTTTGTACCACTATATTTAATTATTGTTCAAAGGTTTTAATAAAAGCAACTGATATGTACCTTATATTCATTATCGGTCCAATAAAGATTATTCGCTATCCAGTCTACGCCTAGTCCATTTGGTGTATCCAGACGACCTTTGACCACAACTTTATTGTCGCTCATGTTTTTCATATTAATTGATCTGAGATTAGAAATTACATTTTTGAAAAAGGTTTACGTCAAAGTTGTAGTTACACTGCAAATGTGGATTAATTTGATGTGGCTTTAAATTTTATAGTACGGGAGTGACCAGGGTTCGATTCCCGGTGCCCGCACCACTAAAATTGTTGATTGCAAATATAAGTGCTGATTTACCACGTACTCGGCGGTGAAGGAAAACATCGTGGGGAAACCGGCATGTCTGAGAAAATTAAAAAAAATATTTCGAAGACATGTGCAGTCCGCCAACGCGCATTGGAGCAGCGTGGCGGATTCTTCGCAGCTCCAAAACCCTCTCAGAAATGAGAGGAGGCCTGTGCTCAGCAGTGAGACATTTATAGGCTGAAACTTTACTTTACTTTTTAATGTAGTAATGTACTTCTTTCTTGTTTAGTAGTATTGATCAGTCAGACAGACCCTTAGAGTTGACGTTCTAAAATAATTATTGATTTAAACGTTATTCTCTAAGAAACTAAAAGTTAATTTGTGACAGACCTGACAACGTCATAACCAACGTCTGTGAAGAATATAAGTCTTTCATTCCAATGGTAATCCACAGCGATGGCATTTGAAATATTCTTCACAGGGAGTGTTATATCCCAATGTTCCGGAGTATCCATCGATATCATCGTCAAAGTCACTCTAGTGGCAAACACCAAGAAATTGTCGGGATGGGGCTTGCAGATTTTCGGGTTCAGTTCTGTTTCGTTTTCGAACAACATTCCTGTCGGGCATGCGCACGAATATCCATTTGGAGCACGTAGGCAGAGATGGGAACAACCTCCGTTATTTTCACCGCAAGCGTCCGTAAATTCGTCATCACCCTGAAAAAGCAATGCAATTAATTTTATCAGCATACATACATACATACAGTCACGCCTCTTTCCCATAGGGGTAGGCCTCTGCCTACCCCTATGGGAAATCCACATCTTTCCACTTGCTACGATCCTGACACATCTTTAGCTTCTACTTTCTTTAGCGTTTTCACACACGCTCGTCGGTTGCGGGTACTTTTAACGTGACCTTTCCTCAAAAGTTCACCGATCTGATTGTGATACGTACGCCTAGGTCGACCCTTACCGGCTTTTCCATTCACACTTGCCTCATAAATCTGTTTCGACAATCTCCTTTCATTCATCCTCTCTACGTGTCCAAACCATCTAAGCATGCCTTTCTCTATCTTTTTCACTACATCTTCAACCACACCGCAACGTTCCCTTATCACGCTGTTTCTCACTTTGTCAATCAGAGTTACTCCAGCTATACTTCTCAAACTTCTCATTTCCACAGCGTTAATCCTACTTTCATGCTTCTTCTGCCAGACCCAGCATTCACTACCATACATAAGTGTGGGGACCAGAACTCCCCTATGTACAGCCAGACGTGCCTTTTTGGTAACGTTCTGGCTACACATAAAGTTATGCAGAGCCCCATTCACTTGATTTCCTGCTAATACTCTTCTCTCAATATCACAGTCATACTTTCCGTCTCTTGTAAATTTAGAACCCAAGTACACAAACTCTTTCACTTGTTCCACTCTTTCCCCTTCAATCAGAACTTTGCAATCCGACATACTTTCTTCTCTTTCAAAAACTATTACTTTCGCCTTATCTACATTAATTTTCATTCCTTTGCTCTGTAGAGCACCATGCATAATATTAACCATCGCCTGCAACTCCTCCTCCGATGATGCTAATATAACCTGATCATCGGCGTATAGGAGGCATTTGACGGTCAAATCATTCATTTTTAATCCAAACACACTCTCTTTCAAATCTTTTAAGCAATTGTCTATGAATAGGTTAAACAGCCACGGCGAAGCCACACATCCCTGTCTAACACCTTTTTCGATGTTAAACCAGTCTGTGTAAGCCCCCTTTTCCCTGACACAAGCACTGGAATCCTTATAGAGTGATTTCAGTGCTCGTATCAAGCTGCCGTTGACCCCATACATATGCAATGTCGACCACAATTCAGTCCTCACTACCCTATCATAGGCCTTTTCCAAGTCCACGAATGCGCAATAGACCTTTTGACTTTGAGTCAAGAATTTTTCGGCT
Source organism: Luehdorfia chinensis (assembly GCA_019845155.1). NCBI lineage: Eukaryota > Metazoa > Arthropoda > Insecta > Lepidoptera > Papilionidae > Luehdorfia > Luehdorfia chinensis. Next base: position 1,243,477 of record JAHVAK010000022.1, read on the forward strand.
ATGCTTCGTAAGGAAAATACCTGATCCATGCATCCCATTCCTCTCCTGAATCCCGCTTGTACATCCCATATCTTCTCTTCAGTTTCATTCATCACTCTCTTAATCAAAACCTTTGCATACAGTTTGCCGACGATACAGAGCAAGCTAATGCCTCGGTAGTTTTTGCAGTCTTGCTGCGACCCTTTTCTTTTGTAAAGCGGTACGATAACGGCCTTACACCAGTCCAGCAAAGGTTAAAAAGGCGGTACAGCTGACTAGCTACCACGCTCTGTCCAGCTTTCAGCATCTCAATCGTAATTCTATCATACCCTGCAGCCTTTCCCAATTTCATACTATTCATTGCTTCCACAATCTCTTCCATACTAATATCTCTTTCATCGCAACCTTCATTCATGTCCCCAGATGTGGCCTGTGCTCGTATATATTCTTTATCAAATAAGCTTTCGAAATATTCCTTCTATGTCTTTAGAATGCTTTCCTCACCTCTCACATACACTCATCATAATTGGATAAACATATAGCCCTTTCACGTAAGAAAGATTTGATCACACTATCCGGTACTTCGGACCTTCGACGTATATTTTTCTTTAAAAACACTAGGATTTCTCTTGAATGGAAGTGCGTTTTATATACATACATTTCACATGCATACACAACCACAACCGAAAATAAATCTCGGACGAACAAACGTGAGGCTCCAGTTCAGACTTGAACCCAGGTCCCTAGGCTTGGTATATAGATTTTCGGTGATGTAATTGCTGTTAGCCTTCTCGGCTTTTACAGCTTCATCGGATACTCCTAGGCTTGGTAGTTAGTTACTCTGTGCTTGTGTATTTTAATTGACCACTAGGCCATGCGGTCAATTAAAATACACAAGCACATTTTTATAGAAATTTTTATAAGTTCTCTATTGATCAAAATTGTTTATGATTTAAATAAAACTATTTTTTACGGATTTTATCGCGTTTAATTTTGAACTATTTCTAACCCGACGTTTCGAGTGCTTTACAGCACCCATGGTCACGGGAGGACTAGAGAATTAAACGCGATAAAATCCGTAAAAAATTGTTTTATTTAAATCATAAACATTTTTGATCAATAGAGAACTTATAAACATTTCTATATTATATTCGCGTAAATAAAAGAAATCATTATGTTTATGATTGGTTAACATATTGAGAACAAATTTGAGAAAGTTATTTCGACATTTTAACCCCAAAATTTACTATACGCGATGAGGTAACTTTTTACGACGCCAACACGTGGCAGGCTTATGTCTAGCGAAAGAATTATCTGTGTAAAATTTTATGACCGATGCCAGTTATCAGTTAGTTGCCGTAATTGTCAGTTTAAGTAACTGAAACTAAATGGAAAAAAATCGAACTACGATGTTTCAATTTCTAATGATATTATAATTTATGTTACTTTATGTGTTAATTTTGACGAATATACTACACAAAAGACAAAGAGGCGTGGCTATATGTATGTAACATATAGTCACGCCTCTTTTTATATAAGGGGTAGGTAGAGGCCACACACGTAGCCCACTTTTCGGGCCCTATCGGGAAACGAGACGTGAAGGGGTGGCGAACCACGTCGCCGCTATTTTGGTACGACTCAAAAAAATCTTATTCCCCATTGCGTCCCCTCGAGCAGTATAGTGACAGCATTGCATATTATTGAGTTATTCTGCACGAATAAAGGCTGTCCGTACAATACCTTAGCCGCCTCTTACGACACCTCGGTAGGAAAGAGGTAGGTGCTATTCTTCACTGCCGGACACCTATATACACTCGGCCATAACTGGCTTCGGACATCGGACGAATATACTAACTGTACTATAATAAAACTCGCTTAGGTCAGGTTAGGACAGTTCCTAGCAGTAACTGAAATATATATTTGTCAAAATACGCCTTAGAATTAATCACTTAAATCTAAATCGGCATACTAACTTTAACGGCGCGGATATCCATAAGACCTTCCAAATTTTCTCTAATAATCAGTTGGTTTTTTCCATTAGTCTTATCCGCTCGATGAAGTGCTTTTGTTTTCCAGTCTGTCCAGTAGATGTGCTGGCCGACAATGACGATTCCATATGGGTAAGGAACTTGGCTCATCAGAGTACGACGGTCATTGCCGTTGAAGTCTGAACTTTCAATAGTAAGAACTTTAGCATCATTCCAGTAAAGCCGACTCTCAATTCTGTCTATTGCTAGACCGTTAGGCCATTTGATATTATTTTCTACAATAACGCGTCTGCGAAAGAAGAATATCGTTAGTTATGCATTGAAATGATATGCATAAACAATTTACTGGTAGGGAACATCAATACACCTATACAGACGTCCGTCTAGTACCACCACCGTGCGAGTTACTGTTTCGCCTAGGACTAATTCTACTGTAAAAACAACCCTTTTTCAATTCCACATACATTTCCAGTATGATAGACATTGTTGCTAGTAAAATTAGAGACTTCATAACTGATGTCTCTGGACTTTGTCATTCAAAGTTCTGCACGATAACGCAACAGTTATGGTCAGGCGTGGCGTTTACCATCAGGTGAACTTGTAGTGTTGTCAATCACGTAAAATTTATAGTCTCGTCACTTAATATCATAAAAAAATCACCTGTTTTTGCCATCCATGTTGGCTCTTTCTATTTTAGCTGTTGTTCCCCAATCTGACCAAAACATGTAGCCGTGCTCATACTGCAACGCAATAGCTCGAGGAGAATCTGTAAGAAGCATATTTAGTTTTAAAAAGTTTTGTATCGCGATATTCACAAAAATTAACTCCCATAAGTACCTAATCCAGTCCATATGAGAAGTTTTCGATTAGAGCCATCTAGTTCTGCAACTTCGATACTATTACGTCCACCATCCGTCCAGTAAATCTGCAGAAGATATATCAAATTAAAAACACGTTTACTTTTGATAAAAATCTTATAGCACTGTCAACTATTGCTGAGTATATTATAATTTAACTCACCTTTCGACCAGCAGAGTCAATAGCGATGCCATCGCATGTATGCACGCCATGTTCAAACATTGTTTCAATATTCTCACCATCTTTATTAGATCGCTGTATTTTTTTCTCGCCAGTGTCACTCCAGTAAACAAGACCTAACGGATTTTTTTGTTAAAAGGATTATGTATAAATTTATTACATAAATAAACGTTCAGAATATTTTGATACTTAATAGATAAAACTTGGTCTTGTACATACATATATAGAGTCACCCCTCTTTCCCATAGGGGTAGGCAGATACCACGTCTTTCCACAACAACTCTTTCACTTGTTCCACTCTTTCTCCTTCAATCAGAACTCTGCGATCCGACATATTTTCTTCTTTATCAAAAACCATTACTTTTTCGATGTTAAACCAGTCTGTCTATGCCCCGTTTACTCTTACACAAACACTGAAATCCTTATACAATGATTTCAGTGCTTGTATCAAGCTGCCGTTCACCCCATATATAGACAATGTCGATCACAGTTCATTCCTCACTACTCTGTCTTTCAGACACACTCTCTGACTTTGAGCCAAAAATTTTTCGGCTATGTTTCGTAAGGAAAAAACCTGATTCATGGATAACATTCTCTCCTGAATCCCGCTTGTACATCCCATATCTTCTTTTCAGTACCATTCATCACTCTTTTAATCAACACCTTTGCATACAGTTTGCCAACAACGCTGAGAGTTAAGCTGAGCTGAAGCTAATGCCTGGTCAGCGTTGTTGTAACCTAATCCTTGGTCATATAGACTAGACATAATAGACTTATTTTTTTCTAAAAATAAATTTCACAACATTAAAACATCTAACCTGTTCTTTGATCGACGTCTACACCTAATGCATTTTTAAGCGAAGGCAACGGCATAACGACGTCGACAAGGTATGGAACATCCAAAGATACTACCCGTATGTCGATGCGGTGGGCAAATATCAAGTAGTTTAGAGGACCATCTGGACACGTCTTTCCATCTTTCTGCAGAATCATAACGTTATATATAAAACTATTTGTTCAGGAAAGTCAAATTAAAGGCTTTATGAAAATTTATACATACTCATTTTAAAATATATAATAAAAAATATCTTAACCCAGGCACGCAACCTCTCTTCATACTTATAATAACAAGTGAACGCAATTTATTCAAAATAACGAAAATATATGATGAAATCTCATCCCTTTTTTTTACGAAAGCCGTATTTGAAAAGACTGCTCTTTTGAAATTCCCCAATAAAAATTGATGATTTTGTTTAAAAAGCTTACGTTTAATTTTACTCCCGTAGGACATGCACAAGTGTGTCCATTAGGTTTTAAAAGGCAAAGATGGGAACAACCGCCATTGTTTTTAGCACATCTGCAAAAAAATTGCAGCGTTGTTTAATTTCTTAGTAATTTCAGTATAAACACATTTAAGTACATTCATAGCTAAGGTATCCTTTCACTTACCGATTAGCAACAGCTTTTCTTTCATTATGAAAAACCCTTACGTCCATTAGACCCTCTACACCAGCTCCTAACGTGCGTCGGTTTTTACCGGTGTACTTGTTAGCAGCTTGAATTGATTTTGTTTCCCAATCTGTCCATAATACTTCGTCACCATATAAATCCAAACCGAATGGGTGCGGAAGATGTTGAGCTAACATAAAGATAACAAGTAAATTGTATTAAAATATTATAGTGAAATTATTGTCTTTATAATGTTTTCAAGTTAGAACTAAACAGGACCAGATTTTTTAAGTGTAAATTCTTTAGTGATATTAGTCAAACAATAACGATTTTTATTATTATACTCTTACATAATAAAAGAGTTTTACCTATTTAAAGAGTTTATTTTAAAACTTTTACCTATTAATACTGTTCGACCAGTTCCATCAAGATTTGCGAATTCTATAGTTCGGTTGCCGCCATCTGTCCAATAGATGCGATTGTTTTCAAGGTCTAAAGCTAATCCGTTCGGCCATGTCATGTCGCCAAATAGAAGTCTTTTTCTATTACCGCCGTCCATATCAGCGCGTTCTATACACGGCGAAGAACCCCAATCGGACCAGTACATTACTCCTCCTGCGAAAAATAAATTTGTAAAGCATTTAAACATTTCTTTACAATTCTTTGACCGCCAACTCGCATTGGAACAGCGGGGCGGACACTTCTCGGCTCCAAAACTTTTTCAGAAACTGGAGGAGGCCTGTGCTTAGCAGGACATTTATTGGCCTTTACTTTACTTTTTTAATTTAAATTTTTGACATCTGTATGTCAAAGAATCACCAATCGCCAATTCAATTTACTCGTATGTAAATTGCAAATTACAATACGGTTCTCAATGTGCGGCTCCTTAAGGATACGGCCTGCCTTTTAGCCAACCTTTCTCAATAAACGGGCAATGTAACGCAATAAATATTTTCGCATACACACTTTCCAGCTTTATTATTAAATTAACTTAATAATAAATACTATCATCAGTGATTGTACCTTAGTGTTACGTATATGAAAGTCATGAATTAGAGTAATATTGTAAAATAATTTACTTGTATTTTACCTTTTGGATCCAAAACAATGTCTCTCGGTTTATCAATGTTCTGCCAGGCTAAAAGTCCTCTCATGGTACCGTTGGCATTTGCAACTTCAATTCGGTTAGTTCCAGCATCAGTCCAATATATTTTGTCTGTCATCCAATCATATGCTAATCCGGCAGGTGATACTGAGTAAACAAAAAAAAATATTTGACACCCTATAACACTGTAAAGAGTTTTTACTGTGTTAGGTAATGCAACTAAAATATTTCCGTGTGGTGGAGGCATATGACAATGAACTGAAAAGAAATTGAAAGAATATTGGGAAATCTGATAGTTTCCGGATTGTGAAACAACCATTTTTAAATCCTAAAGGGCGACACATATGATGCTGCCTATCGCCCATCCTCTTCAGTCAATGGTTGTGAAGTTGTGATTACTGATTCTCATCTATTCTATAATTTCTTCTTCTTGGAAGAGGACAAAGTTCAGCACTTTTAACAGACTGATTTTGATGATGGGTTCTGATGATGACATTAATGATGACAAAGATGAGTGAAAAGTCATTGCAGTGCCACTCAGAACGATCACCGGCTGAACGAATATTTTCTTCATTCATTTTGGATTCAATATTAATTACATACATATTTTTCTTCTTTTAATACTGAATTGAAAAAAAAACTTTAGTCCTGGTATTGAAATTAATTCATCATCATCAGCCTATCACTAGTCCACTTTTGAACATAGGCTTCCTAGAATGCCATAAACGTTTGTAGCTCTCACTTTGGGAGGATTTTGGCATAGTTGCCACTCTTGGCAGGCGGGTTGGCAACTGCAGTTTATTTATTCAGATGTTCCAGAACGATGCTGCTACCCATCTTCTGGTTTTAATTTTCCCTCTGTCGACTTTTACGACACCCACGGAATGGGAAGGGGTGGTCGATTCTCTTTAGCCGCTATCACACGTTTCATACATATAATTAATTTAATGTATACTGACTGAGATTTGATGTAATAAGAACAGTTTGATTAGATCCATTGAGGAATGCTCGATTTATTGTATCCTTCTCAACATCAGTCCAGAAAATTGAATTAGTATTGTGATCCCAGTCCAAAGCAACAGCGGATTTAATGCTATCCACTGGAATAACCTGGGAAAAAAATATAAGTTGGTTATGTACATATGATTTATTTATTGCTTTTATTTTAAAAATACAAGTTTTTGAATTATAATTATATTCGAAACATAACTCACAGTGTCCAAGGAGTCAATTTGTTTTCGAGGATTCAATTGCTTAAGTCTTATATCCTTTCTGCGCGCATAAAGTAAGAGCTTCTCTGGTGTTTCTTCGCATGTTCGACTAAAAAAGTATATTAGGAATAACTATTCATTGTCTAGAAAATTAAGGATTACATTGTGTTAAAAGTTAATAGAATAGTTACCCATCAGCATTTAAATTGAACCCAGTAGGACACCGACAAGAATAATCGTTGCTGTTTGGTAGACAGAGATGCGAACAACCACCGTTGTCGGCACCACATCGATTTCTATACGTTTGGATTTGTCGCATCGGGTGGTAGCTAAAAGAATAAACATGATATACTCGTACTGTCATATCTGTAAACTTGAGGGCTAGGTAAAAAAGTTTACGATTAAGGTAAAGATCAAATTAAGACTAGTAGTAGAGTACCTGACTTTCAAACCGCGGGTCTGGGTTTAAATCCCTGCCAGCGGCAAAATTTGTACAAAAACACAAATTGTTGGTTTTCGCTTCTGGCTGTGTTGAGATTGTCTCTAATTATCTGGTACTGCATCCTAGCCTACCTTAGGTCTTATTGCATGTGCATTATCGGAAAGTTGATGTTAGCAGACTAACTATAAAAAAATCTTTGGGCTTTAACAGCCTGATTAGTAACGCCAATTCTGCCAATCGTGGCGATTACCCAAATGTGAGCGCCGTGGTAGCTCAGAGGCCGAGCGCTCGCCTTAAAATTTCATAGTACGCGAGTGACCCGAGTTCGATCCTCGATGCAAGCACCATTAAAATGGAATTTTAAGTGCTGAATTACCACGTGCTTAGCGGTGAAGGGAAATATCGTGATGGAACTTGCCGAAACACAGTAGTATTTGCACACTACTGTTTCACGGCGGAATAATTGGCCCTGGGTTGACCTACGTAGACGAATTCCTGCATAGAAATCCTACCACTAGTAAAATTAATATCTCAAAGCTGTACTCAATGGGGCATTTAAAGGCTGTTGATTATAGGTGATTTATAGACTCATACAAATGTAACAAAACCTCCCATCTTGGGAGACACAGCTTTTACAGGTTCTTGGTGATACTAAGATAACTTTTTATTTGCTGTATTTACATACTCGTATCTTAAAATTACTCAAACCTTTACGAAAAATTCGATTTGTTTTTAATTGTTATGGACTACGCTTTTTGTTTATCTTACCTGTGTATATCCATAGGAACATTGGGACTAGCATGGACAGTCTGTATTCCCATTCCCGTATTTTTATTTACAGTTGATATGCTCTTGGTGTGCCAATCTGTCCAATAAATTGCATCCTCAAACAACGTCAGCGCAAATGGATGAGGCAAACCTTTGTTTGTGACCTACAGAATAATTTATGTTAAGTTGGCATCACGATGTTTGCAATATTAATTTGTTGAAAAAACTAAATACCCTTTTTCTATCTCGCCCATCAAACGAAGCTTTCTCAATAACATGATGCTTAGCGTCTGCCCAGTAAATTTTGGATTCAATGTAATCTATTGTGAGTCCGTTTGGCCAGAATATCTCGTCGACGATAACAGTCTTCCTTCTATTGCCGTCCATGTCTGCTCTCTCTATCTTCGGATTGGGGCCTGCGGAATTAAGAGTCACATAGGTTTTTTAAATAGCTGATAAAAGATTATTAAAAATACAATAACACACGAGAACAAAATATAAATGCCCCACTGCTGAATACGGTCTAGTTTTAGTTATTAGGTTTGTTAAGATTACGACATTATTCTTTTTCCAACGACGGTGTGGCATATAGGTTTAGAGAGCCTGATTACTGGGCTGCGGGATCTGGTTTCGATTGGGTTTCGAATCCCAGCCGAAGTCAGTTTTCGAGTCTGGTTGTGTTGTTATTCTTTTTTTTATTGATGGTAAGTGCAACGTCTGCCCATAACAAATGCTGTATCACCCAGAAAATTTCTATATGACACCACACCCCTATCACCCTGAGACATAAGTTCTTAAGTCTCATATGCCCAATGGACAAGGAGAATATCACCACCAATCTTACCCCAGTCAGTCCAAAACACCAATGCATCACCAGGATGCACTGCTATAGCCCTCGGTTTATCTAGATCGTTAGCTGCTAGTACTGCTCTTTTACTTCCATCTAGGGTTGACACTTCAACTCTCCTGGTGCCTGAGTCTGTCCAGAAGAGCAAATCGTGTATCCAGTCTACTGCTACGCCGCCTGGCGCTTCTAAACCCCACCTTATCACATCTGAAAAGGTAATATATATAATAAATATGATATTTAAATTATCAATGATATTTTTTTTTATTTAAAAATGGTAGACTGTTCTTGACTGTGCACCATTAGGCAAAGTAATTTAAATCATTTGGTCTAAACAGTTACTTATTCAACTTCCATTCTCCAAAATCAACCATACAGTTTTTGAATTTGTTGAAACTGGCTGCTTGATTGTGGTCAAGGGTGAATTTATTTCTTATTCAAAAATTTAATAAATTATTTATTTAAATCTAAAATTAATTATATACTTACTTTTTGTTTGAACACACGGATGTAATTTAAATTTTATGTTATGAATACTATATAGATTGGAAAATGGATAATATAATAATAACAAACAAAAAAACAAAGAACAAACAACTAACTCAATGTATAACTCAAATTTTAGCGTGAAATTCCAAAAAAATTACTTGACTATTGTTAACTTCTTCGTCGATCGCAACATGGATCAATATTGTATTTATTTACGAAATTATTACCAACACAAAAATGTTGTATAAAATTACCTTTCATAGTATTGTTAATCATTTCCGCCACTCTTATAACTCTCATATTATTTTCCGTCCAGAATATAAGATTATTTTCATAGTGATAGTCCAGTGAAACTGCGTTATGAAGTCCTTTTAATACCGGCATGTAATTTTCTCCAGTTAGCCACACCTGGTTTAATAATTTCATATTAAAATTTATGTTATTCAGCTACAAGTCAATAAGACTTGTGGCTCTTGTTTTTCTTTTGAAATTGTATTGGAATATGTTCCTAGAAAAATCCAATTACCGAAGTGATAGAAATGCTGTGTGTTGGCGACATTTCAGTCTATCACTATGCTGAACATAGGCCTCCCCCATAGATTGCCACAAACAAACTTTGCTCTCATTTTGGGGGATTTTGCCATAGTTGCCATGCTTGGCAGGCAACTGCTGGTAACTGGTACTGCCATCGCTAATCCGCCTGCCAAGCGTGACGATTACGGCGAATCCTTCTTGGGCAAATTTATGAAAGCACTATATCCAGCAGTGGGCCAGCATGAACAATTACTGATTTTTTCATCACTGTTTATACGTACCTGTCGGATACCAATTCGATTGGAAAACAATAGCGTAGGTGATTCTCCTATTGGTTTACAAGATCTTCGATCAGGTCTTAGAACATATCCAGTCATACAACCACATTGGAAGCTGCCAAGAGAATTGGAACATGTCTGAGAGCAAACTGGGTCCTGTTCGTACATGCATTCGTCGATGTCACGGCAACTGTAAACGTTCCTACTGTTATATAAGATTTTCAAGATTTTGTTATCATATGTTTTAGCAATTTTATAAATTATCTGTGCCTGTAAATTGGTAGAGAAATAGAAAATGTTAAAAAGAAAAATATGATTTACATTTGGATTATAATTCTAAAATATATCAAACTTTTCTATTGGTTAAGATCTTTTGAACAATTTTATAAATGTTTCCACGCTTGGATTTCTGCTGTATCGGGGATGCATTTTTCACTGTCTAGAACACCCAGACACGGAGCAATTTTCTGTAGGCCATAGAAATATTTGCATTCTATGCAGGAATACGCTATCCGTAGCACAAAGGCCAATCACTTAGCCACAATGCCAACCAAGCCGTTATATTGAACTTAATATTGAAGTCTATGTTTTTTTACCTAAAACCATCTTCAGCCAATAAGTAACCTATTGGACAGGTACAAGCCGGACGTCCATCAAACGTTGTAATACATTGTTTTTCGCATTTATCCTCAGGAGTACACGCTCGCTTTTTCGGACAGTTCTCCTCATCATCTCCCCTTGGACAGTCCTTCATACCGTCACACACGTGTTTCCGATTTACGCAGTTCCTGAACGCTGAGCTGTATAAGGATTTGCACATGTATTGATCAGATTCACAGGCCACTTCGCAGTTGGTTTCATCCTCGCCGTTTGTGCAGTCGCGTACGCCGTCGCAGAGCCATGTTTTCTGTGGGAAGATGTTTTGTTGTGGTTGTCGTTATTTAAAAAAAATTATACTCTAACTAGCATTTTATAGACGTACATTTCACATGCACAACGCAACCAGACCCGAAAACCGACATTGTATTTTTTGTACCAGTCTTGGCAACGGCGGGCATTTGAACCCTCAGCTTAAAAGTCAGTTGCTCTAAGTAGTATTTCATCGCCGTTATTACTTATCTTTACTTTTTGAAATGGCTTTGGAGCTGCGTTGAATGCGCCAGGCTGGTGTCAGGTGTCATCGTACAATATGGTAAAAAGCGATGAGATGAGGAAGTTGTTCACCTGATAGTGAGTGTACGTCTTTACAGTAGCATTTCCATGAAGAATTTGAATTGCAAAGTTATGTATGCGCCCGTCAACCTGAGTCATCAGTTTATTAGTGTAATATGCCCAGTAAATTCACTAGATACAATGCCCTTCAAATCAGAACCAGTTATCTTCTTAAATTTCATTTCCATTGCTGAGGATAGATAGATAGACAGAGAGGCTATATTTGATGTATATCCTCATTATCTATGATAATATTTAATAAAAAAATATAAATGTAGTAATAGGCAATAAATCCATTCAAAATATTGTCTTCACTTACCAGAATGCATCGTCGGTCAGCACAGGTGTGTTCATCGGAAGTGCAGTTTCTCATGCCATACGGCTCGCAGTTCAGTTCGTCATCACCATCGGCACAATCTCTCTCCGCGTCGCATCGCCAACGATCGGGAATACATTTTCCGTCCCCGCACCTTTAGAGCATAAAGTTTTAAAAACTCCTAACTTCTAAAACATTGTAATTAGCCGATGTGCAATTTTCTTTTATATTTTTGGAAGATAGGGACGACACGAGCTTATCATTCACCTGATGGTAAGTGCAACGTCTGTCCATAGCAAACCCTGAAATTAGAACATTTCTGTGTGGCACCACACTGCGCTCGGCACCTAGAGACTTCAGTTCTGTTTCATACGCTCCGTAATTACACTAGCTAACAGTGCCCTTCAGACCGAAACACAGTAATATTTACTTACACACTACGACTTCTCGGCAAAATAACTGGCACTGTGATATGATATGATATGATCCTGCATAGAAATACCAGAAAGAAACATTTTGTTTCAGAGTCGACAGACATTTATCTTTATGTACACGACTTAGCTTACTTGAACTCGCCAGCATTACAGCTTCCAGGCAGAATGGGGCAAGAGTCTTCATCGGTCCAATCGCCGCAGTCATTGTCGCCGTCGCACTGAAAGTCTTTTCTCACGCACTTCTTGTTGTTGCACTGTATCTCATTCTCGCTGCACTGCAGGAAGTCTAGATCTACGAAGTCGGAAATGCTGGTTACAACATGCTCTTTTATAAACTGATAATGTGACTTTATGTAATATATATATTTCATAAGATATTATAACCTATATAGCATAAGATTTCACAATAAAACTTAGACTAAGTCTCAAAGTTATATGTAGTATCTATAAAAATGTAATGTCATCTAAATTTATTCGACTAAATAATGTTTCAAAAAATTTTGTAATATTTTTTTTTAAGTTATTGGTTACAATAAGTTTTAATTGATTACTTTCATTATGCAAACTTTTAATTGCAATATTACAATTTGAAAAAAAGAACAAATATTGTGAATCTATAAATTCCTCCAAATCAAACGCAGGAATCCGTCTAAGTCAGATTCAGCCGTGAAGTAGTAGTGTAATTATTGGGCATATGAGACTTAAGAACGGATATCTCTGGGGACCGGCACAGTGTGCTGCCACAGACAAATGTTTTGGTGACACAGCATTTTTACGGGCACACATTGAACTTCCATCAGGTGAACGTTTTGCTCGTCTCGTCACTGTCTCCTATAAAAAAGTTATCTCAACTAAAACCCATTTAGTCTACACATTCGCGCATTTCATTCTTTAGGTGATAAGCAACTATATGTTACACAAAAGACTTTGTGATCACGCCATAATATCTGGTTGCAATATTACAGAACATAATTTACGACTTATTTAGTCGATTCTTACAGAACCGACTTAACTGAGTAAATAGCGTGCAGTAGCTTTTCTTTAAGTCTTCTTCAGCAAGCTATATAAATTAAGGCTGTTCAAAAGAAGTGTGATTGTTGTATCTGTGATTGGCTATCATAAGTAACCGATGCTTAGTGAAAATTTTAAACGAGATTTTTATTACATTATAAAAATAAATAATAATAGTAATCATATATCGAAAATAATGTACTATTACGGCAGTCGGCTTCATCGGAGTTGTCGGGACAATCGGGCTCCTTGTCACAGCGCCAATGTTGAGCGAGGCACTCTCCCGTGCCACATCTGAACTGCTTCTCGCCACATCTGAATCAAAATTGTATTTAAGATATTGCAAGATCCAACACAAATTTTAACATAGTCAATATGCCTCAACACATAAATTATGATTTTAAGAAGATAAATCAATAAAAATAATTGTTTGTATTAGCAACCATCACCAGTCCAGTACGTAGTAGTATAGTACATAGTAGTATTCACGGATACCACACATACGAGTACTTTGAAACAATCCAGGAGCCGTATTGAGTAACTGTGGTAGGTTTCGGGATCGGTTTTATTTTGGCGTTCGAACCTTATTCTAAACGAAAACGATCCCGAGGTTGGTTATATTTTAAAAATAAAAACTGAGGAACTATAAAATCTAATCGAAGTTTATTTTTACCACACCCTTACTTTCACTTAATGTTTTATTTTATAAATATTTATATTTATTTCTAAATCATATAAAAACATGTCCATGTAAAGTATCATTATATTAGTGTGCCAAATATTTTTTTTTTATTACTTAGATACATTATTAGTATTTTTTTAACATTGCTCAAGTATTTATCTAATACTTCGTCTGTTTTTATCCTTTAAATAAATGTGTTGCCTCTAAATAAATTGTAAAACGTGGATAGTTGTAATTGGCTAACAGAATTGTACTTAAAAATATTATAATGTATTTTTAGCATGCTCGTTCATTTGTTTTTGCTTTTCCTTTTGCGAAGGGTTCAGACGACTCAAGACATTACCATATGTATTTTATGTCATATGTATTATGTAGGTAGCTCAGGCGCCAGGCGCATACCTTACATTTCATAGTACGCTAGTGACCTGATTCGAAATCCGTCGCCGGTACCTCAATAATTGTTCTGCATAATCGCCACAGCCCTCCTTAGCGATTAGAAGATAGGGGATAATACTGCAGACAGACAGAAGTAGTGCCTTGGGCAGACGTGGCGACGTTAAAAACGTTCTCAATATATATATATATATATATATATATATATATATATATATATATATATATATATGTATAAGAGCAAACTATGGTCAAGGACGTGCTGGACTTTGTCTAACAAGGCACACAACGGAACTCCTTAACGACAAACAGCACGAATATCGACGAAGTCACAAGAAACAGTTCCAATTGCAGTACCTTACCTACCACGACATTCTTCTGTCAATAATGTCGCCACATGAGAAGCACAACAAATATCTCACACGTCCAACAACACGTACAACATCTAAAGATTACTGGCAGGAGGAGATTTTCTTGGCAATATCATCTGTCAAAATATGTATGATGATAATTTAAACCATATAAAATACTTGTGTCGTTATTAAAATGCGTAAAATGGTTGGTAGCCGAATAGTTTGTCGTTTACTTGGACAAATTCGGACCTTCTGTTACATTATATGTACTAGATACCCATAAGTGGTCGAAATTCGACCGTAACTCATAAACGTTATTGAGGTTTGAGTAATTATTTGTAGGAAATAATTCGTTGAACAATAAAAAATACCACACATATGTACATTTTTTATGGAAATAAGTGATGAGGCGAGCAAATCGTACACCTGATAATGTCTAACAAACATTTGTGTTGCCTACACATAGTTGGTTCGGATCTGGCTGTTTATAAATGTTTATTTAATGAGTATAAAAAGTGACTGCGATACATGCTTCCTTCACTGCAGAGCAAGTGGTAATTCGGCATTTAGAATTGCAATGGACAACATTCATAGTTCGGGCATGGCGATCAAACCCTAGTCATTCGCGTATTATGAAACTTAAGGTGAGCTCCCCGGCAAAACTTACTTTTTTTACAACTAGACTCTATAAGACTTGCATAAGACCCGTAATGGCATTTGCATGCGTCGCTTTCGCTCACGCGACGGGCAATCATTTAAAGGAATTACAGAGCGTACAAAATCGATTCTTGCGAACTGCCATCGGAGCCGGCTGGTATCAACGCAACGTAGACCTTCACAGCGACTGTGAAATGCCCTTAATCTCTGAACACTTCAGAGAATTATCTCGGCGGTTTTTAGAAAAAGCCGCGGTTCATCCAAACCCGCTGGTGGGTAAAGCAGCAAATTACCTACCGATCTAATAGAAACGCGACCGAACGCAAACGTCGACCGCGAAACGTGCTAAACGTCACGGACGTCTCAGCACTCCCTGACCACGATACGGTCAGTCATGATCCAGGCTACACTGTACACACAGTTAATAGCTTCAACATAACACGCACCACGACGCGCAACTGCCATAGAGAGAGGCGCGCAGCAGTCGACAATCACACCGCGTACACAAGATACGAGTACACCCGTGTTCCAGGGCGGTTGTCACCGCCCAAAGTTACCGACACACAAGTCGACAGTCCGAATGGAGGTCCGCAGCCTCCCTCGGACGGTCATTACACGACTTAATTATTTTGAGATATTAGAAATCGCGCAAGCACGCAGCGAACGCGACAGTCCGAATCCGTTGTAAGAGTATTATTTATGTATTTATGTTTGGGTCAAGCCAAACGTGGCACGCGGGCCCCTGGCCCGTGAGCACAGTATCCGATGAAGCTGTAAAAGCCAAAAAGGCTAACAGCAATTACATCACCGAAATTATATATTACGACTAGTTGTGGCCCGTGATTTCACCCTTGTAAAAAAGGCCTACCACATGATTTCCCCATACAGCATGGACCTGTGCATTCACAGAAACTATTACTATATTATTTAAACTGCCATGAACTAAAATAATGAATAAAATGCAAATTAAAACCGCGCTTAGCCGTTAATTATTTCAGTTTTTCAGAATTTACGCAGGAACCCTAATTATTTCCGGAATAAAAGTAGCTTAGTTTACTTTCTCAAAAGTTCTCTAACTGCTTATGAAAGTCGGGTCAAAATCGAAGCAGCCACTTTAGACACTTCAATTTAACTTATTTATTTAATAATATTATCTAGAACGTCATTATTATATTCTATTAGAATTCATAATACAACTTAGGGCTGAGTTAAACGTAAAGGTAAAAACCCAAAACTAACTTCTTTACATTAAATATCTGCGAATAAAATGATAATATTTTATTTACGTCCCGCGCAAAATCTGTCGACATAATAACTCGAAAAGATTTTATTCAAAAAAATGAAACGGAATTAGTTAATTAAAAAAAACGTGTAATAATGTTTTAAGAATTAATACAGTGTAATACATTTTTTTTTTAAATAAAATTGTTGTTGGTAAACAAACGTTTCTTCACACTAGACTTATTCATGCATCGCGGTTACTTTCTAAAAGCATAAAAGCCACATTATAACCAGACAGATCCGAAACATTTACATATATTTACGTTACTCAAATAGTGGTTTCGTGCGGGAATCGAACCCGCCACCTGTAGCGCTGAAGCCGCCTATCGAGCCACCAAAAAATGAATTATATACGTGCACGACTACAAATAATTTTCTTGTTTCTGTTTTACTAAGAATTATTATATTTTTATATGCCTTATTATAATATATTGTTTATTATAAGTTATTTAAGACTCTGTATTAGCAGTTTATCTAACTGTACTATTATTAAAATAACATTCTACTGTTATAATAACTTTCACTATGTCATGTTTTGAATTTTGATGTAGAAAGCATGTAAGAATATAAAATTATCATTTACAGATATCGTTAACGTGGTGCTTCTATTAACAAGTCGCCTAGGGAAGTTGGATATATCGGGGTGTTTCTCGCGACTCAGGCTTGCGCGTGGGCGCGTTTCTATGGCAGCCGCTCACCCCGGACTGAACCCCCCTCTGCCCCTCCCCCACCGCGCGTCCCTCAACTCCGCTCGTATTGATCTCCAAGCTCGGCAACTCCCGCACAAACTCAGCGAGCGAAAAAAGGCGGTCAAGAAGCGAAGATATCGCTATATGCAATTTCAGTTTCCTTCAATGCTATAAATTTACTTTTCATAGAAATATGTTATTACAATCAAAGTTATTTAAAGACACGTCTATCCATAAATGGAATATTAACTATTAGGTTTAATTTTAATGTTAATATGTTAATAAATTAAAACGACGAATGAAAATACGAATGAAACATTTCTTCAATTACACATTATTTTAAGTGCTCTCTGAACTTGCTTGGAGGAATATTGACGAGTTGTGAAAGTACGAGTATTATTATTATTAAAAAGCGTTTGACATATTTTTTTTGAATTTTAAAAAATATTTTAATCAGAGAAACAATCCGAATATAAGAGAATATAATGATGATGATGATACCGTGCTAATAGATGCTAAAACCGGGGCAGAATATAATGTAGTGCTATCGATCCCGTCAAATAATCAGACACTGGCATTATAATTCTTCAAGACTAGGATTGTAGAAAGATCAGAATGCAGTTCCAGATGTAGGCTGCAGAAGAGAAATAATAATTTTTGATTCACACCACACACGGGGTGCTACGCCATTATTAAAAATGGAAGGCAGAAAAAGGTAGAAGAAGTTTTTATAGGAGATATCAGTCCTTAAGTCTCATATGACAATGTATGCAAACGACAAAATCCTTCGATAAGTATTGGGCGGCCTTCGATAAGTATTCGTAAATGGCACCCTCATACATTTGAGACTTTTGTCATGTCATTAACTATTACACATCCAGCTCCCGTTTCGAGACGTTAACTTTGCATATGTATTTTAAATATTAATTAATTATTTAAGAGAGAGGGAATAAAATCACATTTTCTTAGATTTTTGGTCAATTGGTTCTGGTCTATCGCGAAATTTGTTTACCCGATTTCAATATTTCATTAATTATCAAATTTAATTTTAATAGTTTAAAAGTAATTATTGGATTAATACAGTTCAGTAAATCATCGATAGAAAAGGGCCTTTAAAGTAAGTTTACCTCGAAAAGGTTCGATTTCGAAGTTTTTCTTTAAATATCATAGAAACTACGAATTCGAGATCTAAATTTAAAGAGAAGAGTAGATGGTTTCTACTCTTTTCTTTAAATTTAAATTTAGGTAAATAGAAATAGAACATTTTACGATGAAATGATTGGATGTTTTTAAATCTATTAATAAAGATGAAGTAAAATTTATGCGCGGTGTTAAATAATCTAAACAATTACTCTAGAGTTGTGACTTTGTTCAAATGTAACTGATACATGACACTATAATAGTGTGGATCTCATAGCGGCGTCTGGTAAGGGCAATGAGCCATCCTTGGGAAGTGTCCACACTAATGCATTCGTACTATGCATAGCACAGGAATCCGTCTAGGCAGTAACACCCCAGGGCCAGTTATTCTGTCGTGAAGCAGTAGTGTGCACGCATTACTGTGTTTCGGTTTGAAGGGCACTGTGACCTAGCGTAATCACTGGGCATATGAGACTTAAGGACTTATGTCTCAGGGTAATGGACACAGTGTGGTGTCACACGGAAATTTTCTGGGTGACTCGGGCAGACGTTACACTTACCATCAGTTGAACGTTTTGCTCGTTTCATCACTTTATCCGATAAAAAGCTTAGTTTTTTACAACTTCAAATGACTATGCACTTTACCCAAAACCTTAATTTATGTATGGTTGCAATTATTTTAGATAGAAGTGGATAATGTTGGCAAAACTAAATATAAGTATTCGAAATTTCCAGAAGAAATAAACGTCCAGATTATTAAAAGTATTTGTAGAACAATTACTAACATTGCAGTTTCATTTATATATAATGTATATGAAAGTATGCAAGGATTGTGTATAGTACAGTGTAATGAATATTTTTCAGTGCAACGGTAAACATTCAAAAGGCAAAACGCCTTATCCATATTGTATATGTTTACCAACAGCAGTCCGTATCATATTTTAACATCATTACCATTATGGTCATTGCCGTGAATACTATCATGTTCCTGGCCGATTTTTGACCACTGCGTCAACTTCCGAATACTGTTGTAAGCTCTCATCTAAAACACTTGTCACCCATTAAATCTGAATGGGTGTTCTGCGACAATTTGCAAGATCAATACCGTGGTACACATCTAAAGATCTTTTACCTTATATCGATTGGCGAGTGATAGCCAAGTGTTCCACAAAAAATTCCGCATGATAGTCAAGTCTTTCGCAATAAATTCAGTGTCTAAGACACGAGAGCAATCGAAACGAGCAAAACGGTCACCTAACAGTAAGTTCAACGTCTGCCCAAAACAAATGCTGTATCACCCAGGATATTTCTGTTTGGCACCACACTGCGCCCGTTACCCAGAGACATAAGTTCTTAAGTCTAATATGATGTGTGTGTATGTGTGTCAGGATCGTAGCAAGTGGAAAGATGTGGTCTCTGCCTACCCCTATGGGAAAGAGGCGTGACTGTATGTATGTATGTAATATGCCCAGTGAGTACACTAGCTCCCAGTGCCCTTCAGACCGAAAAACAGTAATGTTTGTACACTACTGCTTTACGACAGAATAACTGGCCCAGAGGTGGTGCCTACCTACACGGACCTGCATAAGAATCCGTCTAGGTCCTAATCCTACTACCAGTAGAACTGCCTGTCACTGTGACCGTCTTACACTTCTTGAACCAGAGTAGACTAGCGCATAATTTCATCATCGTAATTTGAAAAATGATTAATGAGTATGTATGTTAAAAACGTGCCACGAAGTCGTGATGTGTAAAAAAACACGGCGACAGCTAGAGGAAGTTTTGAAGTGCAATTCATGTTGATTGTTCTTCATGTTGTGTTAGTATTCTTAGTGGACTCAGTAGTTGCAAATTTTATTTTTGATTCTTTTGCTGCGTATAGATATAACACGTATTTGTGTTAGGGTAGTTCCACAGAATACTTATGTAAAGTTTTTTTTTTAATTTGATTGGAAATAATTAACTAGAACTATGCTAAGCTTATTATTTACGTTATATTTCACAAGATGGCCGCACGCTATTAAAGATTTTAAAATGGATAAATACACATTAATGTATTCTTCTTAAAATTTAAACCTTTTTCGCATATTCGCTACTTAATATATATATATATCATAAAATATGGAATATTGATTTATAATTAGCTTAATTAATGTAATATATATATAACACACACATACATTTTCAATTTACACGTGTCAGTATCGATGTCAGTATGACATAAGAGCCTATACAGTCCGACGACAGCTAGGGGAGATTTACTGCTATTAAATGCAATCCATTTAAGCGTTTACAAAGCGAGAACGCGACCTATTCTTTATTGAAGTCAGCATAAATAAATTTTATTTATAAAAGTAACAAAAATAAACGGCCACGTGGCATAGTGTTTAGAATATCTGACTTCTCTGCAATGGATCCTGGGTTCGTTGTACAGTCGGCGCCAACATTTGTGCAAACTTGCCTCCGTGTCTCTGACACTGCATCCTAGCATACCTTCGATATTATGTATATATTATCATATATCTTATCACATCGGGCGCGGGTAACTTGGAATGAGTGAGTGCCTTTGTTCGTATTACACTTGTGACACTATAATAACTCCTGCGCAGTTGGTAGCTTCTTCTTTAAAATCGACCAGGACATTATTGTTATGAGAAATTAATTTATACCTCGTACTATAATTCAACTACCACGGTGCAAATTTATGTAAGTATATAATTGTACATAAAGATAGTGACAACCGAGCTAGACACAAAACCATAGACTCGTAGGCATCAAATATCTCAATTAGGATGTAGGTGAGTAGTTAACTAGAACTAGGATTAACCTCTTTGTCCCAAGTCAAAGATTACCTGAAATGGTTGTTTTTGCAAAATGGATCCCAACAGTAATCTGCCATGGGACTCATCAGTCAGCTTTCTGATCTACCTTATAGAAAATGGGAGAACTTTCGAAGCTATTTTTTGATGTGTGCTCCTCACTGCAGCTTGGCATCAATAAAGATCCCAAAAAATATCTACGGTTGAATTTTCCAAAGAGAGATTAGTATTTTTAAATTATTTTTTATATTATGCGACGACGATGTCTATCATTGTAAACTATAACTCTTAAAAATATTTTACTTCCCGCAAACCGTTTGGAAACAATATCCAGAGTTTGACAGGGCTGTTACAGCATTAAGTTAACTTTTTATAACAATGAAGCATCATCGGCAAGCAGAACTATATCACACAATTTTTTGTAAAATCATTAATGTAGGCAAAGAACAGGAATCAATCAAGGATCGATTCTCAAGGAAGAGCAATTTTTACCCCCTTACAGAATGTTTTTGCTCCCGATTTGTAAGCTACAAAGATGAACGATCGTGTTTATTTTTAGTATTATTACACAGTCAAATGCCTTGAAGAGATCACAAAACACACCGAACGTGTAATGAAAATTTTCATGAAATTTCCCAGATAAGGACAATCAAACATCTTCTATTTTGTTTTTATTTAGTTTTAGAAACGCTTTAATAATATCTGTGGGGCTAATATGATAAAAATGAAAGTTGGAAATGGCAATAATTGTACTCGTATTTTCTAGAAGAAATGACTGCAACTACAAGACTTGACAAGTATACTTGAAGAAACTGAGAAACTCATTTGCTCATATATATATATATATATACAATATTGCCACTTATAATTTTAAAGCGGTCTTGTATTTTTACATTGTGCCTGTATGTTTCTAAATTAATTATATTTCATACAGCTTTACTTTTATTAGCAGAAAGTTTAATGTCATCGCTCGTCGCGTCTCTAACCATACGAAATAACGTAATGATAACTAATCTGTAGTAGAATGATGCTTACCCAGTAGAACCAACCCATTAATGTATAATACTAAAACGAAAAACTGGTAACGTAGTTCCACTGAGAATTTACGCAACGCAGTATATAAATGCAACATTACAGCGATAGTGTATATATTGTTATAAGTTGTTGACTGCCCACGTGATTTTTAAAAGTGTATTGCTCTCCGGGTTATTTATGAAGAAAACATGAAAAAGAAAATTAATTTTTAATGCGATTAAAAGGTCAACTACTGATTATATAACAGGCGACACCTAGAATATTACGATGAAAACAGACAATAATTTTTAATCACCAAACAATTTTTTTTTATTTTTACAATTCATGTTTTGGATATTATATATTTATGCGAAATTTCTTCCATGATTGCTGTTTTGCAAACGATATCG
This sequence comes from Luehdorfia chinensis, assembly GCA_019845155.1. Taxonomy (NCBI): domain Eukaryota; kingdom Metazoa; phylum Arthropoda; class Insecta; order Lepidoptera; family Papilionidae; genus Luehdorfia; species Luehdorfia chinensis. The sequence goes on from JAHVAK010000022.1 coordinate 1,266,016, forward strand.
GTGGGTGTTGTCAATGTTGAAATTTAGCAAATGTAACTGATGTTTCAATGTGCTTAAATTAATAATTCATTTGCGTCCTGGCCGATTTCCTCACAATGTTTACCTTTAACGCCGAGCACGTGCCGGCACCGAGAATTGAACCAGTGACCTTGGTACCAGTTAATATACTGATGACCTGTACAGGAATCCTTCCACTAGTTAAAATTTGGTTGGATATTAGTTTTCAGGACTGGTTGTATTTCATAATAAATGCCCCGTATCTCTGACACGACCTCCCAAAAAGTCGTTTAAATTACCTTTAAAATGTCGCTACATCTAATTTATAGCATCACGTTCATGGGTTAATAGCTGACCAATGAGCTGTAGTTAACCCGATAAATGCCGATTTAAAATACTTACTTGCCCTTCGCACAGTTCATCTCATCGGAGTTGTCTCGGCAGTCGTTGTCGCCGTCGCACACCCACTCTTTGTGAATGCACAGCCCGTTTGCGCATTGGAACTTCTCCGACGTACAGTTCAGAGCGCCATCTGTTATTTTATGAAATATGTTTCTTATTTGCTTACACTGTACTTTACCCTTTATGCTATATTACTCCAAGTGTATTATCATCTCAATACTCGCATAACCAATAGCTTAATGGTTTTATTAGTACGGACTGGAAATAGTGACATCGCAAGTTGGATCCCTCCATTCGACTCCTGTCGTGCAAGATTTCCCAGAACAATCTTTTAAGTTTAGATGAAGGGTGTTTCCTTTAATTATTATTTTTTATGTAAGTTAAAACAATGCAACCTTAAAATGGCGATGCATGTAATTTAAAGTTGAGATAGTGTGAGATTATATGTCTTACCGCAGTGAGTTTCATCAGAAAAATCCCCACAGTCATTATCACCATCGCATATCCAATCCAAAGAAATACACACGTTCGTGTTGTGGCAAATGGTTCGGTTTTCACTCTCATCACAAGAACGAGCGCAACCTTGCTCGTCTTCCGCTTCAGCACATTCAGCTACTCCGTCGCAACGCTTTTCCATCGGTATGCAAGTGCAAGAGATCTGAAATATTGCAAATTTTTTAATATGGCTATTTCTCACAATATATCATCCTTATATTTTTCTCTAGAGCAATTCGAAAGTGCCTGTTAAATTCGTGTTTCTAATGTTCTATTTTACTGATCAAACTTAAGATATGATATAATCCTTCTTTACGTAAACAAAGTAGCCTAACTTCTACAGGTACATACTTATTTAAGTAAGACATTATTTAATTAATAGATGATTAGTAGAATTTTGTAATTGAAATATTCTAGTTGTACCTGACAAGAAAAATGTTCGGGAGAACATGGGTGATGGCAGCCACCATCATCAGCGTCATCATCGATGTCTTCAGATACAACAAGGGGTTCGTGTGGTGCTATTGGTCGATCTATGGTACAAAAAAGCAAATTACATGCATAATATTAAGAAGTTAATGAAAAAGAGAGAGAAGACGTCGTTTGTGAAAATCAAGAAAAGCCATCAAGAAGTACATAACAATGAAAATCATGAAAATTGTAATCAAGAAAATCGTCATTGGGAAATCATCTTGGGTAATCATGTTAAAGAAATAGTGATGAGGATAATTGACATCAAGAAAAACGTCATGAGGAATACCGTCACAAAGAAAATCATCATCAAGAAAGTCTTTATGAAGAAAATTATTATCTGGAAAGTTATGAAAATTTTTACCAGAAAAACTATCATCAGGAAATTCTTTACCAAGAAAATTATTATCTGGAAAGTTATGAAATTTTTTACCAGAAAAATTATCGTCAGGAATCATCAGATAAGCAGTCATCAAAGTCTTTAGGAAAATCGTCATGAAAAGATTGTTATCCGGGATTCGCAAACTTTTACATCGCGTGCTATTACTGTATTTTAAAGTAACAGCCTTATACATTCCACTGCTGAGCACAGGCCTCGTCTCATTTTGAGAGAGCTTCGAAGCTGGAGAGTGTCCCCCACGCTAATCCAATGCGGATTGGCGAACTTCACATGTCTTCAAAATATTTTTATTCTTTATCAATGCAGGTTTCCTCACGATGTTTTCCTTCACTGCTGAGCACGACGTAAATCAGCACTTAATATTGTTAAACAATTTTAAAGGCGCCGGCACCAGGGATTTAGCTCAGGTCACTCGCGTACTATGAAATTTAATGCGAGCGCCCGGTTGCTGAGGTACCACGGCTTAACATTTTAATATGACTTATTTCTTGTAATAGTACTCGTATTTATATATTGCAACACTTGCGTATCCAACGATTTTTCAATATATAGCTTTTTAAAAACTATTAACTATAAACGGTAAAGAGCCTTTGATATTTATCTATTCATATTTTAAGCCTAAAGGTCTTTAAATTAGATAATACTTTTCTATATACATGATTCTTCTTAGGTTGGGCAAACGTCTATACCAATGTTGCTCCTTTTCTCTCAAGATTCGATTGAATTAAAAAAAGCGGATTCTGATGGAATAAGTATTTAAAATTCAAATTTTAGCCATTTCTATTTTATATGTTTGCTTATTCATTTGCCCGTGGGTGGCAACGTAAGAAAGTTTTCCCCTCTCATCCTAAAAAGCTCTGCTTCAGACAGGTAGCGGAATAACAATCTTGAAAAATATTACACAGAAAATACACAGACTGGCGATAGCAGTAGTAAATGGATAGAAGGCGCGGGGCCCGTGGTACACTGATCGCAAATCAATCTGCAAGTGGTGATTACGGAAACTTCTCCTTGGAAGACGCCTTTATCCAGTTATGTACCATGAAGAGTTCGGTAATGGGTCAACAAATTACTCTTAAAATGAAAAGTGTATTTTACTTACGGTGCCATGAGTCGACTCGCGTGTAGGGGCTATGTGGTCGGAAGCCGGGTACTTGCATCTGGACCGGCACTACACCGACAGCCGGCGGCTGGTAGGGCGGCACACGACCGACCGAACGCGTGTCAGCCGGATCGGCGGTTGCATTCGCCGGCCGGGGTATCGCGAGGGGCGTGAGTTCATCTGCGGTTACTGGTATAGAAATCACAAGTTCGAATGTCAGTCGACCGTATTTAGCTTAAGTGGGATATCACACCTAAGATGCTATTTAATAAAGAGAATTTCCCTTTGCATGATATTTCCACATGACGACGTAGAGGTCAGAGGTCTTCTTCGCTTTCGGAGCTAGGTTGGAATCCCAGCCGATGCTAAGATTTGTGTATCACTACTAATTATTTGTTTACGGGTTATTTTTTAATTGTCCCAGAGTCTCTGCTACTGCATCCTAGCCTACCTCCGATCTTATCGTATGAGCGTTTCATTGGGTGCTGGTATGTTCAGATGATTGAGTGCTTCTGTATTTGTGTGTCGGTATGCTTTTATAATTCGGATAAAGTAAAATTAAATTTTGATTATTATACACTAAGTATAAATATTAAACTAGACAAAATTAGTTTCTTCGAGAACAAAAAGGACTTTGTAAAAATAGTTCAAATGCTTTAAATCTGCCAAAGGATATTACCCAAATTCGCCTAAGAATTAGCATACTTTTGACATACACATTATTCTTAGCTTATTTTATGCCCTTTTTTTCAAATACTAGAATTCACACACAATCAAAGAAAATCAAATAGGCATTTCATTAATTACGTCACTTTACCGTTCAAGAATAACATATAAAACCACCGCTTTAGCGCTAGATCCGCAAGTCTAGAGACAGGAACCGAAGCTGTTTAAAGCGCTAAGTGCCACATAAAAAGACGCAGCTAAAAACTATAGTAACAATGACAGTATTATCAGTGCGAGCGAAAAGCTATCTAAACGTAGACGTACGTGAGAGATATTTTGTAATAATATATTTAATCTATAATAAATAATCACACGCATGCATAAATCTTTGTTTTGATTTTGTTGTTAAATGTAATTTGAGCGATCTTTGTGATTGTTTTTAAGTGTTCTGAGTATTTCATTTTTCGATTTGCTTTTCGACAACCGGTATTTTGAAATAAACCTAAAATTGAACAACAAGGCTATTTAAAATAACCTCACAATCGAAAATATTTTAAGTAATAAATAAATTCTGAGAAGTGTCTGTCGTTTTAATCTGCTTTCACGGATACATAGGTGTTATTTTGAACCCAATAATCAATGTTCTATGACTATATGTTCTGGGGCGAACTTTGTATGATTATCTTAATTAGTGGCGAGCAAGTAACACTATCATTGGGCGTGTCTGGGGAACAAAATTCTAGGTTGCTAAGTAAGACACTCAGCATAAAAAGGCCTAGGCATAAAAGTCTTAAGTGACTGAGTGTATTAAATAATTTTGCATTTAAAAAAAATCATAACTAGATCTAAAATTGATAAAAAACTCACGTAAAAATCAATTTATTGTTATTTTGATTCCCCATACATAAATCATTTAATTTTTTTGTAAGAAATAAAAAAATATTTTTCATGTCAGTTTGATGGTTGTCATTGTTAATGATAGCATGAATTATACAAAGAAAAATGGCGAAAAATTAGAGTAAAGTTTCTAGCTGTGACAAACGAAAACTAGCTTAGAATTTCTGAGTGTCTAACTTAGAATACTCAGAATTATATTCGCCCAGACACGGCCATTATTACTTTTTTCAATCAACTCAAGAAAAGAGTAACTGAGTTTCAATACTTGTTTGACTAGGTTCTAATTTCTGAATATAACAAGCGTAAAGAGAATAGAAATGTGATAGAAATATTCGGAAATATTTAATATAAAATACAACAATAAAATATTTTGAAAAATAGTTGCGACTGGGATCAATCTAATCAGACACCGATTTGCTTGTGGGAGGTGCTATCTTGATTATATTCGCCTAGATGTATAATTATTTTATTATTAATTATAGTATCATTTCTGATGTCTCGATTAAAGTTTTACTGACCTTCGCCCAGTCATCTCTTGTGACTCTCCTGCAGCTTTCTTTTAATAAGGTCAGCATTTTTTGTGCCAAATGGCGGAGAAGTATTGCCACGGGCTTAGATTTGAGCCCAGATTAGCTCAACCGCATTATACAGGCATGACATGAAGGAATTCTGAGATCGCGATGACTACATCACAGGAACGCATTCTCTCAGCTTTAGTTCTACCTTTATTGACTTATTAACGATCGTGTATAGACAATATTTAATAATTAGAGTTTAAAAAAAACTATAATTATATCATTAAACATACTTAATATATAAAACACGCGAAAATGAGCTAATGGTCCTGGTGAGCATACCAGGTCAAAGCCATGAAACTATTGTATTGTTATCGGTCCTAATACCTGTACAAAATATTCGGACGCCCAGAAGTGGGTGAAACGTTAATGGGAAGATTCTATTACATTCATACACATGACCTGTGTCAAGCTAATACAATTATCTTAAAAAATATATGACGCTATGATGATAGAAAGACATGAATTACTAGTAATCTAACAGAACAGCCTCGCGATCTAGCAACAGAAAGTATGAATATGTACGTGGTCATGAATTGCAAAATTTTGTTAATACAAAATGTCTACAGTAGAATTTTTATGTTTAATCTTAAACATAAGGACTCACCATATGAGCATACAAAGGCGGCATAGGTGACATAAAGTATTAGCAGCTGCATGGTTGCTGGTCTTCGTAAGCACTCAGAATCTAAGTGACCTGCGCGGTGTTGCGCGATTTCATCCTGCGGCGCTCTGGCATAGTGTCAACTCACTTCACCTATTTAAAAAAATATTATATTTATAAATAAAATATATTTTAAAAAAATAGTTTTTTCTGGGGTTAAGCTTCATTATATAAAAAGCGCAATCAAGACTCATGGAAACGTGTTACCAGATGTGTGCAAAGTGACAGTTTGCTAAAACTACTGCGAATATTGTTAATGTTACATCCTATACTCCTGACACCTTTGCGCTCAGTTTTTCCAGAAAAGCAAAAAAAAAAGAATGGGCTTAATTTGAAAGTTGATCGCGAATACATTATAGGTGTTTTTGTTAGTGGCTTTACGTCTGACGTAGCTGTACATCTGTTAAGGAGCTCGAGATATTTATTGCAAGCTACTTGTAGCTACTTTTTCTCATATACTCGTAGCACGATGAGACACGATTGCTTATTACGCTGAGGAGGCAGTAAGATCTTTTATACGAGCCCAATACGAATACCAACCGAGTAAGTACATATAGACGTGTTTAATAATGTCAGTTACTCGTTACAGACACAGTACAGAGACAATACCTCATTCGTGGGGAACTCGATACATTTTAACAACAAATTTTTAATTAAACAAAGTATTTATAAAAAGGGTCGTTATAATATTAAAGTACAAAAGGATGACATCTGAAAAACAAAAGGATGAGAGCTGAAAAAAGGTGATCGCTACATATTTTGAATACAATGTACAAATACGAGTACCTCAGCTTTTATTTTTCAGGGGTGGTGGGATGCTTATAGAGAAATCAGTTTAGAAGGGGTGGTAGCCAGTGTCAGTTGTTTTTCCGTCTAGCTATAGTGCAAACATTACTGTGTTTCAGTCTAAAGAACATTGTAAGCTAGTGTAATTATAGAAGATATGAGAGTTAAAAATGATGTCTCAGGGTGACTAGCGCAATTTAATGATACACAGAACTTTGAAATTGAGTGTTGTGGATGACACAACATCTGTCATGGGCAGACTTTTCGCTTACCATCAGGTGAACGGTTTGCACGCCTCGTCACTATGTTAAATAAAACTGCACATTTCGTATACAATAGTATACCACAACGATCTGATAAAACTATCCGATGTGTTGCTTGCTTGTTCTTCCCAGGACAGACGCATTTTTTGCGAGCCAGTGTAGTTAAAAAAATCACGTTTAATAAGAATATTGTAAAATTATGAATTATGTAATTATGGAGTAAATTATGTAGTATGAGTAAATTATGGAGAATTAAGTTATATATTTAATAATGTTTACACTGAATAAACGTAATTATATTTTAATATACACTATGAAAAATATTACGAAAGTAATATTTTAAATAACGGGATAAAGTTTTATATTGATTATGTCTACAAATTCTTTCATAATATCTTAAGTCTTTTTCTTATAAAATATTTATTTTCTTAATCTATCAGATTCTTAGAATATAAATATCTGCTAAGAAAATAAATATTTTCTTATTTTAATCGTACATGAGAATCAGCTCGTTCTGATTCAGACGACATTAGTTATTATATAGTTAGTGTATAGAAGTATTAATTTCTTTGGTTAATCTCTCTCTCTTCTAACATCACACGAATACCCGAATTAAATTTTCAGACATGTACAATGGCTTATTGACTCTGGTGATTACTAGTATAATCTATTTTCAATTTGACACTAGATAATGTGCCCAAAAATGTTTATCCCCACTCTATAAGTAAGAAGAGCCCCCCCCCCCCCTCCCCTTGCTTTAAATGATAATATTTTGATTTAAAAAATGTCCGATTTTATTATTAATAAATTTGAGTTTTGATATTTGCTGTTCTTGGTCGATTTTCAAAATAAAACAAATTGCATAAAATTGTTACGAAATTTGGTGCAGCTCCATGAAACACCCCGTTTCGTGTAAATATAATTTGCAGGAAATCCAATTGGTTACAGTTTAGCAGTGTTTGTGCTGTTCAAAATTTATTTACGCTCCACTATAAAATATTTACTATATTTCTTGGAAGATCAATTGATCCCCATTGCTACATTGGGGAATATATTAAAGAACTAACTTTCAAAATAAATTCGGTTGAACGATTTAAAAGAATAGCCAGTTAACTGTCAACGCAACAGATAAAATAGTATCTTCTGCATACTATCACAACATCATGTAGTCACGAGCAATTCCAGCAACCGATAATTCAATACTGTAAAACAACAAACAGATGTGAAATAAAAAATAATTTGTTAAAGTAACATTGTTACAAAAGGCACACTATAAAGCAAAGCAATATATTAAGAATATTGAAAGAATTCTTGCTCGGCTATTGCGAGGCTGCATGATTACAGTTGAAGCAATATGAGATTATGCTTAGTAATATGACATAATAATTTAATATTGCATTATAAGTTAACCCCAAGTTAAGGAAGAAGTGCATCGTTCAACACGGACAAGGCATTATTCTTATTACCAGGTACGTGCCGTAGGTGTCCATATTATTTCTTTGTTAAGATATCTAACAAAAGTAGGAGCACATGTAGGGTTGAAAGCATTGTTAGTGCATATAGAAAGAAGGGGAACTTATAAAACAAAAGAATTTAAGTGATGCAGTCAATTAGTACGGAGGGGATGATAGAAAGAAGTGTTAGCTTACGTGAGAATATGCGATGTAAAAATAATGATATTCACGGAGTGTCTCCATTGTTAAGTTTTTAGGAAATATAGGGACATGAGTAATAATTTTATTATACTTGAATACGAATTGTTTGCAGGATATTACCAATTATTGTAAATAGTGTCAAACCAGTCAAAGAGCTTAGACGTGTTATCGTTTGTTTGTTAAAAATATTTTTACAAATTTTCCTATTAGCTGTTTTGTTACGGACCACCCTCTAGCGTGGCTGAGCGGTGAGATTACATTATATCCTTTCTATTTGAAGATTTTACAAGCATGAAAAATTCTGTATTTTGAAACTCAGACTTGTGAAGTTTGTGTCGAAGCGTTGAGCTATCTAGCAAGGGACGCGGGGCAGCCAAAATTGTCATTACTACATACGAGTAAGATACTATATAATACTCGTATTTTAAAACTTTAACTACTGTTAAGACTACACAACCGGTGTCTTTACATTTTTTTACCCTCCGTTTGTAGTAATTTAACGATAAGAATGCTTAGAAGACTGTCTAATAATTGTAATGGATGTAACCAATACTTAAGTCTAAGGGATGCATTACAATGTTCAAGTCGCGAAGTGGGATTTCATTATGTATGTTTGTTTAGACTTGTCAAAACTAATTTTTAATAAATATACCGCTGATTTTAAAACAAAATGATAATGACATAACTTTAAAGTAAATGAAAAATATTTGGATAAACCTCAAACTCCAGCGCAGGGAATTGTAAGCCCACAGCTGATCGGTAAGCATGACTTGGACATTCTACGATCCCAACTATCGGATGATTTTAAAAGCCAAATATCAGCGGCTATTTCTCATGAATTTATGACGATGAGAGAAGAAATAAGAGGACAATTAGACTTTATAAAGAAGGAAGTATCGGATTTAAGGGAAGCTGTCCAATTCGTGACTTCTGAATTCGATAGGATTCAGTCCGAATTCAAACTACAATCACGTATAGTGTCCGATCTCAGAAATGAAAATCTTGACATGAAAAATAAAATGAACATGCTGAAGCAACAATTGTCTGTGCTCCTTGTCTCGTAGGTGCAATATTGCAATACAGACGGTTCCCGAAAAACGAAATGAAAACATCGGTGGCATAAGTCGATTGCAGAGCCTTACGATGACATTTTTATCATATCACATAGGAGGGTAGCAAAACTTAACCCAAACCCCTCACGCCCCAGGAGAATTATATTTACTTTCTCGTCGCCTCGCCTTCGTGACAAGTAGTTGTCGGCTGCCCTGCTGTTAAGCACTTCGCATCTGGGTTTTGGCAATACCTTGAGCAAGGTCCAGTCCATTTACGTCATGGAACACTTATCACCCACTTGTAAAAGTTTAGCTTACGAGTCCCTGATGCAGTATTTTACAATTCCAACACTTAACTTCTTCTTTAACCATCCTCTTCAAAATTACCCATGGCCATACTATTATATTGATACTGTAGTGTTGTCAGATGTGTATGTTCAACATAGGTCCAGGTCCAGTTAAATTTTGAACGTTTTGCATATTCCATCTTCTCGAATTAACAACTTCAATAACCCTATTTTTAAAATTTGTAGATTATGTAACAAACATTCACAAAATGCCATTTCCCTTGATTTGTTTTGTGCAAATATTAGTATTTACGTGAGGACACTACAAAAGGAACTGTTAAACCTTGAAATTTAAATTCCTTTTTTTTTGTTTTATTCTTACTTTTTGGTAACCTTTTGTACTAATTGGTTGTTTTTTATAATTTGAAAAATGTAATTATAACTTGCTAATAATTATTTTCGGCTCTTTCACACGTTTAATGCTTGGTATGGACACAATTTTGGATGTGTTACTAGATCTCAAAACGTATGATTATGTTATTTGTGTATCATTATTAGTAGCACTCTGTATGTGTTCTTAAATAAATTAAAAGAATAAATTCGATTTGTATGAATTCATGATTTTAATAGGCCTATAGTATATATGATGTTTTTAGTTTTCAGTTTTCATCAATCATGATTTCATACGAATCGAATTTTTATCATGATGTCACTACTCGTTTTGCACATAAAAATTGGAAACAATCTTTATTCACTTTATAGGACGCTACCCACCCTGTAAGGCAGGCTCTATGTGTGCTTGTACTTTGTTATAGGTGTCTACTTAATCCAATATATATTTTTTAATTAGGAGGTGATTCGTTAAAACTCTTAATATTTTTAAGCAAAACAATCCTTATTATGTTGTGCTTAGGAAAAAATTATATTTAAAAAAATAGAAAAAATATTAAAGAATGTATTTATACGTACCATAGATAAGAAAAAGATTCCGCCCACGTCTAACAATCTTACAGTAACAAGATAATATCAATACGAATAATCGCGGACGACTTTTCAGGACTGGTACTCGTATATACAGACTAAGAAGAGTTCTTCTAGACGCCATATTGAAAAAAGTAAGAGACGAATTGTCAAAACGCATGCGCCACGGGATGCCAACGTTACGAGCTACTTGTTGATTCACTTTTCATTCACGACGCACTAGCCCGCGCATTCTACGCAGTTATGCTGCGTATAAGGCTAAATAGCTAAGTTTTTATTACATAGCTCTAAGTCACTATTAAATGCATTAAACTAACATTGAGTTACTAAGTATGTATAGTATCAAAATAGTATATTAGATTTATCTCAAGAATATTTTTTCCTGGAAAATTTTCAGTAACATTGTAATATTTGAGCTTGCGCTTATGAGGCTTAAATAGATCTATACAATACGTGTCATAGTATATTTATAATGATATAGAGGAAAATCAACAACCGTTTTTCTCACAATAACATTTATTGTGAGAAAAACGGTTGTCGCAGTTATATTAATTTAGTAACAATGTTCTGTCCTAACGAACAATTGGTAACGGACAATCTATCCGAATGTACCGAAAAACCCAAATCCTACAGACTACTAGTCTCGTATCGCTAATGCGACTAGTGTCGACTACTCCGCGTTGTGAGTATGATAAACCTTTCATGGAATGTATTCCAGCAACTGTTTCCCGGAAAGGCATATGAAGAGCTATGCATTTAGAAAGAAATTTGTTTATTTATTTGCTACATATCCACTTATATAAATTTAGTAATCAAGCTGGGTAACACTTCTGTATTGAAAATACACTCTTTGAATAGCGAACTCATATCAATAACAAGTATATTAAACAAGTGACAAATTGATTCTCATCAAGCTCAGTTTATTTTTAGACCGCACCCGCCTCTATTGCGATAAGTATTTTATTAATGATTTAACTCCGTCGCGGTTTTATACCGTATTAAATTGGCTTTATTTTACTTTATAAAAATAAAAAACAATTCTTAATTCTAACAAATGCAATAAAGAAAATATTACAAATACAAAAAATAACAAACGTGTTATTAATGAAAACATCGTTATACGATTACAAGAAAATTATGTTTTTTAAATACTATTTTTTATATTATATTCGTAAATATATGCGCAAGTCAAATACATGTCGGTCCAGTGTGCATTGCTAATATGAAACAATCTTACCGTCAAATCTTCCGTTTTAATTTTAAAAATTGAGAGAGCTGATGTCGAAACTGTAAATAGTAGCGTATTAATTATTTTTAAAATATCACAGCAATGTATAACGGCAATATTTACCAAGTACCTATGAAAATTGAACGATCAATACGGGAGGGGGTAGATGTGCGCGGATCGCCTACGCCCGCCCCCGCTCTGAATGCCCTGCGCCCTCTGAGAGACCGAAATCTAACACCACTGCCGCCCACGTATATGACCACGAAAATATATTTCGACGACGTCAATAGAAAATTAAAAAGAAATCGTTAAATTTCATAATGTGTAGAGCTGATGTCCTGTTAATTATTAAATAATAAAAATATTACATGGTACACATGTTTTTTTTTAATGAAACAATATGTACGTCATAGAGTATGTAATATACTGTTAAACAACGTATCCATTTTGGTTTCAATATAATTTAAAAGTAAATGACAAAATACCTTAAAATGTGTCCCGGGGTAACATCTTTAGAACAGCGAGAAATTGAACAACACTATCACACAGAATATATATCTTAACACCGTATAATCGACAGCAAAAGTGAACTGTAAAAGTAGTACAGTTTATTTTTAATAAACAGTATTTTTAATAGGGTCCACGTCAGGAGATGTGCTCTCGTCGCTCGGTTGGCTAGGTACTAGGTAATCTGGAACCTTAGCTCCCCCGCGCGCACTCGCGTAGCCCCGCGCAGTCTGCGCCTCATCGATGAATGGAGACCACCCACCCCTCGTGAGCTGGCACCTATATAAGTCCCTTTCAGCACTTGCCTACATTTGTAATGTATCGGCTACTCGGAATAACACTCGATGAAAATAGACGATGTGCTTATAAATATAGTGAAATAAAATCAACAACTTGAGTCTATTTTATAATGAGATATCTTTCCTGACATTAGATACGTCGTTGTGTTATCATAAGACATTTACACATCGCTTATATGCTCGTAGTTGTAATTTTATTATATTAGAATATTTATTTAGCTCACTCACTACAACGATTGGAAGAATTATGCTTAATTACGCATTACTATTTAATCAATAATTTAAACGATTGGTTAAACTTCTATATTTAATGGAAACAACTTGAAACTACACAATTAAGCATTCTTTCGAATATTCCTTCATACTTTCAGCCTGATAATAGTCCACGACTGCATGAGGCATCTCCCAAAAAATAACTATTTGCTGTAATCGCAATGCTTGGCAGGCGGTTTTTTTTTGTTGTCCTAAACATCTTAACCTTAGGCGCTGCTTCTCGTCCCTGGTTTATGTATTTTCGACCTAGCAGTTCTAGAGATGGCTATTCCGCCATTTTTCGGAAGCAACGAGATAACACTTGCCTTTAGCTACTGATACGACATCCAGTGGATGAGATGGGGTGGCAGATTTTCGCCGCTTTTAAATAATTAATTATTTCCAATGGGCACTCATTTACAGCAATTTTACAGATACAGAGATAAAGACCTATTAACAAATGTAAAAAGTAACATACTACCATGGTCCCACTGCTAGACATGGGTATATCATACTTTTTTAAATGAATTAAGAAAACAGAAAAAAAGTAGTATGTTATATAATACAAATTCTGATTATTTTCTTTTTAGTATTGATATGAGTAAAAAATTATTCTAAAAGTAACCAAACCAGGTCTGGCGTAATAGGAGGACAACTGAATTCTAGTGAAATTCAAAGCGTTATAAGAATTCTAATGATAATATTTTTTTTAAACAATTTACGATGTAAAGAAATTGGTAAAAATAACGACGTAGCAGCACCTCGTTTTATTTTCAAAGACAAAGATGATTGTGTATCTTTATATTCTTCTCGTTTAATTTCTCTACCCAGAGATGTCACTACAGTTGTCCTAATTTGGATTTTTTAATCCCTGAAAACGAAAGTATACTTCGTTTTTACCATAATTTTCTGATAAATTATGTACATATTTTGTAGAATAATTCACTTACGTTTAATTTTCTTTAATAATTTGTAAGCTATTCAGTCTAGAGAGATTGAGTTCTAGCATATTTGAACTGTCTTTAAATAAGTACGCGAGTAACATGAATCCGATCCCACGAACCAACACTACTAAAAAATTTTAAAAGAAATTTTAAATAGTAAACAGACATACTACCCGTCTACAGACGACCACCCTCATTAAAGCAGCGGAGCGTTCTTCTCCAGGCTTGACTCAATCTTATTTGAACAATTTTTTTCGGTCAAGACTCCCGAAAATTAAAGGATAATGTGTCCAGAATTGGGACATTATTATAAGCTGTAAGTTTATTTTGTGTATGAGATGTTTGTTCCGCCATCTGTCGGCGGCAGATAACATCCTGCATACGTTATGAGTTAAAGAATTCTCTCTACACAATGGCAGAAAATTATTGCACTCGTAATATAGAGCCACTAAAATTTTTAAATCATCCTTACAACAATATGATAACAACATAAATATGAGTTTTATTTTTAATAATTATATGTAATATTAAAACACAAATATTTTTACTATTATTTGTTTTAAAAATAATATTAAGATACATACATACATACATAAGATCACGACTGTATCCCATAAGGGGTAGTCAGAGACTGGGCACTCACTGCAAAAACAGATGACTGCCACAATCCACGTTTCACCAAAACAATATAATGCACTTGGTGTGATTGGTGGTGAGCCCATCGCCACCATGCGCTGTTGGGTGCACATTGCAGTTTAATTCCTTACTCGCCTTTTACGAGATCCATTGGATGAGATGGAGTGGTTGTATTCTTTTAACGAGCGGCCACCACACGGCTAATATATAAAGATATATTTAGAATAATAAAAATAATGTAAAAACCGTGTTTCAGGGTCGAACGAACCTAGGCAACGTTGCAACCCCCTATCACAAATGAGCATTTGAATATATATCAGTAAAGCATCAACAGACATGAAAAGATACGTAGCAGTAGGAGTAAAATTTCTACAGATATTTTCAGCACGAAATGGCTGCGAACTACTTCTGATTGATACTAAAAGATGGCGCTATTAGAATTCCATAATATGACTACTTTTACTGGTGGTCCATAATATGACACTAACACCAATTCAGGAATCCGTCTAGGTAGGTACCACCGCAGGGCCAGTATTTTTTCCGTGAAGCAGTAGTTTATAATAATTACTGTTTACTAGTTTCTGACTTCCTAACTTAATACCAGTTTTACACTTGTTCTCAACATTTTTGTGTCTTTCTTCTATATATACAGGTGAAACAAAATAAGAAACATTTTTTTACTATTAATTTTATTTTACAACTTAATCTTATAGTAAGTGTTGGCTCCCATGTTCTAAAGTAACGTATATATTTGCTACATTATTATTATTATTGGCAATTTTCTTTTTTATGTACAATGATTATTAATACCTATTTCACAATAATTTTTGTATATATTCTACATAAATAGCTATTTAAGGAGTTATTTTAGTTATTCCCTTTAGAAGTGTAATCATGGAATATTTTTACAAATTTACCGCACTTATAACAGATTTTGTACGTATTTCGAATATAAAAAGTTGATACTGTTCGCTATAAAGTATAAAAACTTGTCCCATATCTTTCTAATGGGACAAGTGAATTATTATGTATACATATGAATTAACGAGAACTTCTGCAAGTGGCAAATCTTAAGCAATGAGTTACACTAACACAATTAATGAAACAGGCAGTTTTAGTTTAATAAATTAGTGTATATCAATCGAGTCAACGAGTACAGCGTCGAGGTCTAACATACATTTTACGTATGTAATACAATTGTAGCAAAAAAACTTTTGGCACCCCATATTCAAGGTCGACACAAAAAGGTCGACAGTTAGAGCTCTTCACTACAACACTAAAGCACTATATATACAGAAGCACGAATCCGTACTCTCCCTCGCTGATCTTAATGCAACCAGATTGGTTCATCTGAGTGGAACCAGATATTTTCTTTAAGGTCGAAACGCAGAGTGAGTCACAATAGTTAATAGAATCAGGCGTTACTTTGCGGAAATCCATTAAAGTAAAGGAGAGAAAATTAATTTGCTAAGATCCGCATGCAAAATGTAAAATGGTGTGTATTACCTAGTTTTGAAGAGCACCGCCCGCACTTCCTCAACAGCCCGCCCGCACTTCCTCAACAGCGTGCACAAGAAAACCAATACCTCCACCAGGAGCCGCCACCAGATACCCTCCACCACTACAACACTACCACTAGGCAATACACACCACTGAAGTCGAAAACACGACACGTGTTTCACCTCAAAATGAGGCATTATCAAGTGTTATTGACTATACGACAGTCAACCGCCGAGGAGCCTCGGTTTTCTTATGCACGCTGTTGAGGGCGGGCGGGCGGTGCTCTTCAAAACTAGGTAATACACACCATTTTACATTTTGTATGCGGATCTTAGCAAATTGAGTCACAATATACATTACTTAAGATTCAAAAATAATTGTTTTTGAGATGCATACATTTTAGATGGGATTCGAATAAAGAATTAACATCTCATAGGCTAGAGACTCTGCCTGCTGTTAAAGGGCAGAAGGATTGATGAAGAAATAAGGTGTATTGTGTCCATTAGACATTTAAAATAAGGAAAAGCGATATCTGGTATGTGTTTATTTAAGTGGTCAGTGGCGACACTTAATGTATTCCGCGCGCAGGAGGGATTCTAGCGGACCCCTTTCCCTTAACCAATTATTTGGCAGTAAGGAGCATCTCTGTTGACTTGTTAAAATTAACAGCATATGAACGATGTAAATAATGTAAGCTAGGGGAACATTCACACTACAAGTGTTCAAGTTACATTTATTTCTTATTAGATTTATTCTATGCGATAATACGCTATACATTTAATATCATTTTAATTTTTGAATCTGAAATTACTTATTTTTTTGCTGAGCCTTTTTAATTTAATCAAAAAAGTGAGCGTGACTCACTTTTGTGTGCCTATTCTCGCAAAAATCTGTAAAGACACTGTACAATAACGTAGCATCATCATTATAATAAAAATGCAATATTTATGTGTTTTGCACAAACACCTGGCATTTTCGGTTTGGACACGCCAATGTATAACTTTATTTCTTATTTGACTTATTACATTTAAATAGGAAGATGGGTTTTTTTTTCATTAGTCGAAGATATAAAATACCCAGTACACAGTGTTAAATATAAGGAAACAGACGGGAAATATGACTCTGGAATAAGTGTCTATAACGTTGACGTCTCGAATCTTAGGCATGGATGCCTTGATGACGGTGGCGCCGCGTCGTAGAGCGTGAATCACCTTTGGCTTGCCGCTCGTTCCATCTGGAATTGAGGACCGATAATTACTTTTAATATTTAAATATTTTGTATTTTTTCTTAAATTCATAATTGTTTATAACAAAATGATTGGGACATAAAAAAAAAAATTATGATTTCTTTGATATTATGATCAAATTTAAAATTTCAAGTTTTTCACTTGTAAATAATTCTGAAATGTAACTCAGTAAAACCTTCTAATAATATTAATTGCCTTCTACTAGTTAGAGCAACTATTAAAGCTTCCGTACGGTAATGCGTTGTGATACATTTCTTGATGTTTATTGAGTATTTTGTTTATACCCGATAATATCAAATGTTACATATTTATTTATTTTGAAAAAGAATCTCAATCTAAACATCACACTCCTTTGTGAACGCAATATGCTTAAAAAGAGGTGCAAAGTATTTTCTTCACGTATTAATATAAAAATGTAACTGACTAACTTCTAGAGTTCCTGGAATGTGGACGTGTCCGATAGCGTAGGTGCGTGTGATCACGTTGCAAGCGCAAGGAGGGCGGTGCCCCGGCCAGTGGTGACAAGGGTCGCGTCCGCAGCCCTAGCAGCGGAGACACGCGGCCTGCATTTGAGCACTCGCGCAGCGCTATGATCTCCTCGTTGCTATGGGAGCCTACAAAACCAAAAGTGTTCTCATGCCTTAAGGTTACGAGAGCTACGACTTTACTAGCATCAAATCGTAAAGATCAAAACGCTGATTATTTACCTTAAAAAAATTACGCTAATCTAACATTTCTCATATTATTATATGCGATTTACAGAATTCACAAACATAATACCACCTAAAAACGATTTGTGTTTTTGTACAAACGTTGGATTTGAACCCAAAACCCGCGGCGTAGATGTCAGGCACTGTCTCTCTTAGACTATTTTTACTAAAACCACGCGATGAGATAGAGGGGAAGATTTTCATTCGCCGCCGCCACACGTCGGACATACATGTACATTAAATAAAAATATAACTATGGAACAATGTAAATATAACTATATATATTTAGACTATACTTTAATTGATTCTTACCACTAGAACATTTTAAATCTTTCTCCATACTAGTGCTAGTGGACATCTGGTCGCGATTCTTTAACTTTGCCCTTTTCCGTGCTCGTGCGCCCCAGTACGTATAATTGACAGCTGCGTACTCAAGTAAGGCGGCGAATACGAAGACAAAACACATCACTAGGTAGATGTCGATCGCCTTCACATATGATATGCGCGGCAAACTGCTACGCACTCCAGTGCTTATTGTTGTCATTGTAAGTACTGTAGTTATGCCTGTAGAAATTAAAAAGGAGGTGAATAATTTTGAATGATTACATTTGTGTTAATGCCTGATAAATCTAATCTATCTGTCTATCTATCTTCCTCTTCTATCTTCTTCTTCAATCTTCTAAATTCTATATAAATTAAAATCAATTGCCGCATATATGAAAGATCATCACTTAAGAACGGCTCAACCGATATGGCACATTTTTTTTATTGGGTTCGTAATTGTCAGGACACGGTTTGTATGAAAGAACAGTTTTGGAAAATTCACCGGAAAAGTCGGAAATTGAGATGTTATTTTTGTATTAAAATCTAAATAAAAAAGCGACGTTCAGTCTGACAGTTTTGCTGACACATGTTTTCAAAGAAAAAACACACACACATTTTCTTCATTAGTAAATTGCACCCGTGCGAAGCCGTGGCGGGTCGCTAGTAACTTTATATTTAAAGTGACTAAGTATTTTCCCTGACACTACAGTTATTGGCCTAACACTAGTTTACAAAATAATATTTTTTTTTTAAATACGGTTATACTTAAAAGTAGGTATATACCGTATTATTATATATTATACATAAACGGGTTTACACTATATTAATATATAGTATAAACGTGTATAAGTTATAATATGTGTAGCAATACTATTAAAATTTAAAAGGCTTTAATTTACTTACCTAGAGCAACTCTCGCTGACGTAGCCTCGTGATTAATCCAAAAAGACACCCACGACAACATTACTATTAATATGCTTGGCAAATAAGTTTGGAACACAAAGTAACCTATGTTCCTGCGTAGCTTGAAACTTAGTGATAAGCGTTGATAGACGCCCGTCGCCAACTTTTCCTGGAATGTTCAAGCCTTTAATGGATAGATATATAACTCTAAATAGCGTTAAGGAATTTGTTGTTTATGTATTCGGCGCTTTTGGAGATAAGTGTTGTAGTTTTGTCGATCTTAAGCGCAAAATGTATAAGATTTAAAGTTTCGTAATTTAAGTACGATCTTAACATTAACGTTCACAGTTTAGTTTCATCACGTGCTCGGCGGTGAATGTAAGCTTCGTAAGGAAACCGGCACGTCCGAGAAATAAACTAGGACAGTCTAGTCTGCCAACGAATATTACAATAGCGTGGCGGACTCTTCCTATCCCCTACACCCTTACCCTTATACGTTGTTACTTACTTACTGACCACGCTTTCACAGAATACTCTTGTAATCAACCAATTGTAAGCAGTTGACCCAATTCTCAGCAATAACGCATTTCATCACAGACCCAGTGACAATGCACATATCTGGTTTAACCTGATGATTACAGGTTATAGTGGCCACTTCGCATCATGTGAATTATGTATTTTTTATGGAAGAAAGTGACAAGACAAGCAATTTGTACACCTGATGGAAAGTGCAAATGTTGCTTAACAAATGTTCTGGACATTTGTGTGTGGCATCACACTGCGCTTGTCACCCCAGTCATTAAGTTTCGTATGCCCAGTAATTACACTAGCTATCAGTGCCCATAAACCGAAAAAAGTAATGTTTACACACTACTGCTCCAGGACAGAACATCTGGCACTACGGTGCATAGACCGATTTCTGCATACGAATTCTACCACCAGTAAAACACCCACACAGAAAACAATTTTTTTTCATAAAAGATGTAAATAATGCTACCAACCTTTCTGTCATTAGTTTCATACCCGAGCACTGTGAACTGAGGTAATTCTGCGCCCTCAACACCCCTTACTGGAGTCTCCTTCCAGTACATGACGACGTCCGAAACAGTATATCCATCTGCATCATAAATAGTTCGTTAGCATACAATATTTTAACTCAACAATTTTGTCTTAATTTACAAACCTATAACAATATTAAGCTCATAGTATCTTAAACATATGAAAATAGCAAGTTTATAACACTACTAGCTGATGACCGCGACTTCGTCCTCCTGGATATAGGTTCTTTAAATAACCCGTGGTATTTATTTGATTTTCCTTAATAAAAACTTCTATGTCCACCTCCAGGATGCAAGCTATCTCTGTGCCAAATTTCGCCAAGATCGGTTCAGCAGTTTTACCGTGAAAAGGGAACCAAAAGACAGACGGTCAGAGACAGTTGCATTTATAATATTACTATGGATAACAACCAAAATTGGAACATTCTGATATAAACAATAGCAACTAAAAAAAATTGTTAACACCTATATTAATTTATTCTCAATTTTAGTACTATAAACATGTTTGGCAATACGTACAATCATCTACTTTCACTAAATCGACCATAATGTTTTCTTTTATTTACGCGAATATTACACATTTAAATAAAACTACTTTTACTCAGTCCCCCCGTGACCATGGGTGCTGTAAAGCGTCCGAAACGTCGGGTAAAAATAGTTCAAAAATTAAACGCGATAAAATCCGTAAAAAAGTAGTTTTATTTAAATAAATCGACCATTTTAAACTGTATTTGGCCTGGCATAGTTAAGCTATTAGTACAGTCTAAAAATTAAAACAAGTCTATTTATGTAAAGCTCTATTTATAGTCTAGTTCTAGAACAAAATGCCTAGATGATGTACGTGCATATAACTTAAATTATCGACGCGTGTCTCACCGATGAGCGTACCTGTATAGGTACTCATTGATCCAATTTTTAAATTTAAGTCAATATTTGTACAACATTAAAATTATAATTTAAGTTTGATCAAGCATCATAATTTTTTTTCTTTTTCTTTTGAAAAAAAAACCATGCCCACACAAAATCCACGCACGATAGAGAAAAAATACTACTGTGTATTTTTTCTCCATCGTGGGTGGATTTTACAGACATACATTTCACATACACAACACAACCAAATTCGAAAACCATCGATTCATGTTTTTGCACAAATGTTAACCAGCTGGGTTTCGAACACTGGACCCGCGGTGTAGAAGTCTGTACCACAGGTACTGTGACCACTAATATATTGGCCACAGTAAACACTTACCATCAGGTCATGTGAGCACGATTGTCACCGTTAAAAAATGGCCTTTGTGCTTGCGGACCCTGACATACATACATATTAAGGGGTGGGCAGAGGTCACACAGGTAGCCCACTTTTTGCCCCGTGGGAAATGTGACTGGTGGCAAAACCTTTTCTTACTTCCCATTGTGTTCCCACGAGCAGTATAGTGACAGCATTGCATATTGTAGTTTTATTCTACACGAATAAAGCTTAGTAGTCTACTCTTACGGCACCACGGTAGGAAAGAGGTACGTGCTATTCTACTCCACCGGACACCTATCGGACACTCACAGTACTATATGTATGTACTATATGTATACAGCACAGATCGTTTCTGACTGAAATTAAATGTAACCATCGTCGATTTCGCTCAAAAGAACATCATACTATGACAGTTCTTGGCCGATGCTCTAACTATGCAAGCGAACGACATAACATATAAAATAAATAATAATTTAAAAAAAATGTTTTGAGCACAGAATCTCCTTTTTCGACTGTAAAAAGTCCACTGCTGGACAAAGACCTTTACACATTTAGATAATTTGGTTCTGTCATATGAGATGATTCGACTTCAGTCGAAGGAAATGAGATTCCCCTGTCATTTATCTGAGTCTATTTTACGAGACCCGGGAGATGAAAATTTGGAACAGATAATATAACTCTGCCTTAACACGGCCATTCTCGAAAGCATGTTGCACAAATATTGACTTCGACTAGGAAACGATCGCGACCCTCGGATATAGACCAACGACTAGTCAGGATACGCTGATCGTTATACTACTCGTATGTATGTCAAGTGTATGGAGTCACACAGCTTTCAATCTCGACGGTGCAGTTCTGGCTGTCGAGTGGGTAGTAGTGCAGGTCCATCATGCAGGCTAAGGTGGCGGTGAACCGCATCCCGTAGGTGATGCTTCCTTCGCCCCCCAGACGCACGAGCTTATTGCGCTCAGTCACGTCGTGCAAAAAGCTGAAATCCGTTGCTAATTTTAACAAATGTTACACTCAGTTACATCTTCGAGTACAATCAGCTAAAGTTAACACGGAACTTTTTTTTATAGAACGATACGATAGTGACGATACGAGCAAAACGTTCACCTGATGGTAAGTGTAACGTCTGCCCATAACAAATACTGTGTCACCCAGAAAATTACTGTTTGACACCACACTGCGACCGTCTCCCTGAGACATAAGTTCTTAAGTCTCATATGCCAAGTGATTACGCTAACTCTCAGTGCCCTTCAAACCGAAACACAGTAATGTTTGCACACTACTGCTTAACGGCAGAATAACTGACCCTGCCGCGGTATCTACCTAGACGAATTCCTGCATAAGAATTTGCAGAAGAAATTCAATATTCGACTGTTGTCTAAAAGTACCTGTTAGCACGAGCCCTTTGGCTTAGTTGACGTAGTAAATGGATTCTTCTCATAAATTCTCAAAATGTCTTCATCATCATCATCATCATCATTTCAGCCTGTCACTAGATCACTGCTGAACATAGGCCTCCCCCATAGATTGCTACAAAAGTTAGTAGCTCCCATTTTGGGTGGATTTTGCCATAGTTGCCACGCTTGGCAGGCGGGTTGGCAACCGCATTTTTTTATTCAGATGTTCCAGGAAGATGCTGCTGACCATTCTTCATGCCTACTAATTATAGGGTGAGTAGTTTTTTAAAAGAAGGAAAATCTAATATCCATGCTCATGAAGAAACAAGATGCAAGTGCGTTGCAACTACACTGACCCTTTTATGTGCTACATCCAGTTTTGACTGTCTTAACGGGGATTCTCTGACGGAGAAGGAACAGGCGAA
The DNA here is from genome assembly GCA_019845155.1 of Luehdorfia chinensis. Lineage (NCBI taxonomy): Eukaryota > Metazoa > Arthropoda > Insecta > Lepidoptera > Papilionidae > Luehdorfia > Luehdorfia chinensis. The sequence goes on from JAHVAK010000022.1 coordinate 1,289,397, forward strand.
AGAAACTCCGTAGGCATACTTTTTATAATGATTTTACCTTAATCAAATAAATTTAAAATATATTTGCAAACAATAATCTCACAGACAACCGAAGCACACTTTCAGCTACACATGCTTTTGTTTTTAGTTCTACCACATTCGATGACTGTAATAATCATTGGTGGTAGGAATCTGACATCAACCAGTAGTGTGCAAACATTACTGTTTCGGTTTGGAAGGCACTTATAGCATCTGTAATTACGGGGCATATGAGACTTTCGAAATTATGTCGGAGGGTGACGAAAGCAGTTCGGTGTCACACAGAAATGTTCTGGTGACACAGCAAATGTTATGGGCAGATGTTGCACTTACCTCTCGTCACTATATCTTATAAAAAACCATCAAGCATTACCATCGCAGATATACAATATCCGATGCTCTTGAAAATGTAACGATTTAGTTTGAAATATAAAAAGATGATAACTAAAACTACTTAAACATAAAAGATTTAACGCAATTACCTATTTTTGTCGTTAGCAAAGAAAGTGTCTGGCACCCAAATCTTATCAGCAAAGTCGCCGGATAACGTAAGTACGTCATCCGACAGGCCGAAGGCTAGCCTTTCGTCCTTCCAATATTGGTTCAGGTTAAGAGTTATCGTGTAATCCTGTAATATTAATTAGAAAAAAATCATTACAGGTAAGTAGTACTCCCGTTTCTGACTTTTTTTAAAATTTTTTTTTACTGATACAAATCTTGGAAAGCACATCTTATATTAATTTCCCACTGATGGACAGAGAGAGCCCAAGGAGGTATGATTTTCCATAATTAAAATACTTGGCTAGCGAATTTTCTGTTGTAATTCTAGACGCCTCGGATGGTTTCCTTTCGAACACCCAAATCCGAAACTGTACTTACAGATACCTGTAGGCCATGCAAATATCTGCTCTGTTTGGGAATCGAACCCGTAGTACAGTAGCAATCACTTAGCCACTTCGCCAACCGAGCCGTTACATTAAAATATTATAAATTATTACTACATAAAACTCTTTCGTTTTGATTAAGGAAAAAATTTGTTTTCTGATACTTCAGGAATGTAAATTAAGTTAACGTTATTCAAGTTTTTATTTCAAGAGTAAATTCTTTTAACCAATTTGTACTAAAATATCTTTATTCTGGATTTCATCATCATCATTTCAGCCTATCACTAGTCCACTGCTGAACATGGGCCTCCCCCATAGATTGCCACAAAATACGTAAGTTTGTAGCTCTCATTTACGGGGGATTTTGACATAGTTGCCACACTTGGCAGGCGGGTTGGCAACTGCAGTTTATTTATTCAGATGTTTCAGGAAGATACTGCTACCTATCTCCTGGTTTTTATTTTCCCTTTGTCGACTTTAACATCACCCACGCGATTATTATAGATTATGGTAGATTTTGTTAAGCTAAACCACACTACAATTCAGCTTCATAGACAACTTCATAGAGCGCAGAAAATCGGTCTCCAATCGGTACCACTCAAACCCAAGACCTGAATTATGTAAAGTGCGGAAAAAAAAACAAAAAATCATTAAAGTCGCTGTCGTCTTATCGCTATTAACCCTTCACTCTACCGAATATTCTTAGACGGCGACCTCTTCACAGGCCACCTACGTTGGTATCAAAGTAAAGGCCTTCGATTGGCTGACGCAGCGCACGGTCACCGGCGCCGCATCTATGTCAAGTGATCGGCCTTGCTCTCTTTTTAAGCTATTAAAAGCATAATGAATTACGACGATCGATGAAGAATACGGAAATTTTTATACGATCTCAAACATCATCAATGGGAAATCTTTTTAATTTTGAGATTTTTCGTGTGTGTAAAACTCAATATAATGATGCCGCGTCGACCAACGATGAAGGTCATCAAAGCGTAGCCTCGATACGGTCGCAAGAAACTTAATCACCAGGGCCAAACAAATTATAAGGGTCAGCTCAAAAAACGTGAAGCCAAATTAAAATACAGTCATCAAATCTTATAATCTGGTCTATTGTTTATAATAAAAAAATACTTAAATTAACCTCATCAAGGTGCCAATTTTAAACAAATGTAACCTATATGCATATATGTATGCATGTGTATATAAATGTATATATATGTAGCACATAAACAAACACTTCTCGTCCTGTACGTGACCTAAAAATAGACTAAAGAAATGCTAAATCTCAGACAGATGCGGTAATAAACATTTCAAATATGTTAGACCTAAAATACCAACACTGGTAATATCTGAGAGGTAGTGTATGAGAGACGTGACGTCTGATATTATGATGACCGATCCGCCTGCCCAGCGTGACGATTGCCACAACCCCGAGAACGAGGGAGAGATCTGTATGGATACTTACGTGTCACGTACTAAAATTTACGATAAATAAATTAAGCTCGTATCTTATACCGAGGCTATTCACCCATTACTTTCAGAGTATTTCAGAACATAAAAAATTTCTATGATCTAGATGTATAACAAAAAACCTGCATCGTCGTCGTCGTTTCAGCCTATCAATAGTCCACTGCTGAACATAGGCCTCCCTCATAGATTGCCACAAAAGTTTGTAGCTCTCGTTTTGGGGGGATTTTGCCATAGTTGCCACGCTTGGCAGACGGGTTGGCAACCGCAGTTTATTTATTCAGATGTTCCAGCAAGATGCTGCTGCCCATCTCCTGGTTTTCATTTTCCCTCTGTCGACTTTTACGACACCCACGGGATGAGATGGGGTGGTAGATTCTCTTAGGCCGCTACCACACGGAATATTACCAAACCTGCATAAAAGTTTCATATACAGTGCGAAGAAAAAATTATTTTAATATGTAACTAAAAAAATAAGTACATTGCAGATGTACGTTAGTCTCCCAAGTTGGAAGATTTATCGTAATCGCCACGCTTGGTAGGTGAATTGGTGACGACAGTACCGAGCAGCGTGGTCTCTCTGTGTCCATGAGAGGTGTTTCTCGAATATTTCGAAACCCACGAGATGAGATGTGGTGGTAGATTTTCTAATGCTGCCACCGCACCACGGACTTACCGTATGTGTGTGCAGGAAAGGCACTACAAGTAGCGGTAACCAGACGTTATGACTAAATATAGTACGTTTACTGTGGTTTCATAGTCTAGTCTAGTTTAGTCTAATTATAAATTAGTCTGCACCATCGCTGCGTGTCGAAAAATGCCAAATTGTCATTTTCCCTTTTCACGGTTTTTGAATATCTTAGATAATCAGTAAGTACATGATCTACCTATTCGTCCACAGCCTGCTTGATTGTCTTTTGTGGCCTCTCATTTCAAATCTCTTTATTCTCTATCCCGTATGAGCAGAAACGAAATGAAATCTTGAAAAAAACCTGTATTTACTCACCATGTTGACCTCCGAAATAGCGTCGAAACTGGCGATAGTTAAATCCATGCCGACGTAGAGCGGATCGCCTAAAAAGCAATAACATTTTATGCAACGAAGCAAAGTGAAGTCGTCATATGTTAGACGAAGGACCGCTTACAAATCGTGTCGTGTTTACGAAGCAAATTCAATTTCTATTGAATCTTTATGCTCCAGTGACTTGCAATATGGTGCACTTCTTTGATGCGGCGCAGTTTCTCTGGATATTTCACCGAATTCCCCATCCGTAATGACATATTCGTATTTATTTTATGAATATTCGCAAACTCATTGCAGGAAGCGTACGTAGACACTGTAGACAGACCGATGTGTCTGTATACGTAGTTTCATACACTCATGCTACTTCTCCGTCTATGTTGGAATGACTTTATATATTGAATTATTTCAAGTTATATTAAAATTAGACCTTTGCTCTCATTAACGGTATTGAGTTTTTGCTAAACTCATGTTTACACACTGACAAAGTGTGTAAACATGAGTTTGTCAAAGCATACTAACACAGTTTTCCCAATTGTAAGAGTAATCGTATACTCCTATGGATGTTCGTGTTTTGGAACCATTTATAACGCGAGTCTCGATAAATAATCAAGATGAAGTTATATTGGCACCCCGGAAGAATATGAATAATTGCTTCTTGCAGCAGTGACTGGGTCTTCGGTGGTCTTCACTCAGCATTCGAAACATAACAACACATTTCATATAGTAAATTATTTCCCTAGTTAACCTCACCAAATATTATTCACGACGACGACGTTTCAGTCTTTTACTAGTCCACTGCTTAACATAGGCCTCCCCCACAGATTGCTACGAAAGTTTGTAGCTCTCATTTTGGAGGGTGGTTGCCATAGTTTCCACGCTTGGCAAGCGGGTTGGCAACTGCAGTTTATTTATTCAGATGTTACAGTAAGATGCTGCTGCCCATCTCCGGGTTTTTATTTTCCCTCTGTCGACTTTTACGACACCCACGGGATTTTATGGGGTGGTAGATTCTCTTATTATGCACAGCCAGTTTTAAATACATATGATTTTGATATGTATTAAATGCAATAAAGTTAAATATTCAAACCAATATAAATGAGTGTTATTATTTCCTTCACAAACCACATGCGTGTTTAGCAACTAAATGTCTATATTAAAAGTTTATTTATTTTATACTGTTTAGTATTTTACAGTCTTTGTGCTAGTATAGTTATATATGAGACACATTGTTTAAATCATTTTTATTCTTAATATATTTTGATCTCTAATAAAAGGCATAAAAGTATGTAAACAAACTCTTTTCAATTATAAAAAATGACCAACATTTGATCAAAATTTGTTTGTAAGAAAATGCTACGTGGAATATGAAAACTTGTGTTATGAAAACCTTTATTATTTTTCAGAGATAATGATTTTCAACGATTTAACAGAAAGCTACACTGTTGCTATAGATTTAAAACAATAAGTGTGATACGATATTCTTACCACCGAAGTTAGGACGGAGTCGTATATCGTAACCGTCCAGTATGCGGGATACGGTATGCGTTACGTTCTCCAACCGATCGACAATCACTGCACGCTCCAATCTGACACCAAGCATAAACTTATATTATTTAAACAAATACTTCATGTATACCTATTGCATATCTTATCGCCATCCTACAGTTATTACCCTCTAGTATACAGAGCATTGTACAGGTCATTTTTGCGAGACGTTAATAGATTCATGAGGCTACGAACTGTCTTGGGGCAATATATAAAGGATGTATATATTTAGCAGAAAACTTTCAATCAGCTACAGTTTTGGTGATGATATATATTGCTCTGCTTATAGTTCTTATAGGGCCGGTAAATATTCATATGAAGCTGCTAACCCACTTCTGGTCTCAACGTGTTACTAAAATCGTCTAAAGGTGCAAGTAGGGATTCAGTCGACGTTTGACCAGGATTCGAACCCGGTGCCGGCACTACTAAATTAAAAACATTTCAACGGGATATGAAATCTGTTAACATGCTTAGGAGCAATACGGCGGACCCTTCCCTTCTTCAACAATAACACTAGGCCTATTCTCAGCTGTGATACATTTAGATCAGGGTTTGATTCCCTGTATCGGCTATTATTTATTATATTACTTACCAAATTTGTTATGCTAATTAACTTCTAAACAAAAAATATTTTCATCATCATGCGAAGTCCAACCAATGCTGGAGCAGCGTAGTTGAATATTTCTGGTTCCAAACACCTTTCAAAATATGAAAGGAGGCATAGACCGGCCTCCTTACAGCAGTGGGTGGGTATATTTGTAATATGGTATGGTATATTTATAAGCTGTCATTTTCTTTTTTACCTCTATTTAATATATTGCTTAATTAATAATGTACGAGTATATTATTAGTTAACATGTCAACGTCTTCTTATAGCATCACTTCAACTGATCACACCGTCATTGCACTGAGGGCCTCCCTCACAAATTGCCACAAAACATAATCACGAGCCATTGGTATCCTTTAAGTGGTATTTTACCCCGTCCTCAGCGGTGAAGAAAAACATCGTGAGGAAACTTGCATGTCTGAGAAATAAAAAGAAATATTTCGAAGACGTGAAGTCCGCCAACCCGCATTGAAGCAGCGTGGAGGGTTCTTTCCAGCTCCAAAACCTTCTCGGAAATGAGAGGAGGACTGTGCTCAGCAGTGGGACATTTATAGACTTTACTTTACTTTTTTTGTCAAAAGGCTTAGAATAATCAAAATTATACAATTACATAAGCTAACCTATTTTTAATATGAGCTGTAAACTGTGTTTAATTTTCAGTTATAAAAAATTTGAATAGAAATACTTTGTTTAATGTACATTGATTCTAAAAATATTATTACTTATATGTTACAAAACCCTTATAGAAATCTAAATAATCACTTAACAATAAGTCACTTTATCTAAATAGCATTTCTCTTTGCTTCAGACAGAATTGCCATTTAGCGCGAGGATTGCCTAAATCCAATATGACATTAACTTCGTCGTTTTGCTAAACCTATGAGATGACCGGATTACTTAAATAATTTTATATATATTATTTGAAATTTAGATGACATTATTTTTAACTTCAAATTCTGTTAAGTAAATAAGTTTTTGAAAGTTATTTTATAATTGATCAGTAAACTTTTAGAAAGTTAATTGAAAAGTTTTTTTTTATTAAATGCATTTATTTAAAAAAAAGAAATTATGAATTAAATTCACATTTGGAATCATGAATTTAAAATTATCAAAATTGTTAGTCTATTCGTTCAGTCCCGTCGGCCGTCGGGTTGTCTTAAAAGCATAAATATTCACTTCTGAAGTTACATTTTTGTTCTTACTATAATTTAAAACGTTACTGGTTATTCTAAATAGTCGGGAACCATTTGCATACAACACATTTAAGATTCTAAAATAAATACGTAGAAAACGCTGAAGTTGATAGAACTTCATATACTCGTATATAGAAACATAGTGTACGTAGTTATTTTTTCTAACTACTTCATTACCGTTCTTAGCATCTAAATATATTCGTACTGAAACTTTATTAAAATATTAAATTATATACAGTATTTTTTATATTTAATGTTCAAAAAAGCATTCCCCGTTCACTTCAAATATCTTAAGTGTATTAATATATTTTAATTTTCCCAACAATCTCTGCTTAGATATACATACGAGTACATAACTATTATTTAAATTTGACGAACGATAAAGTCCAGTTAAAAGTATAAGAAAGTTCTTAAATCTTAAAAGGGACTTACTGTGCTTGCGTTAAAGTAACCACAAGTGGCAGCAAAAGAACGTGCACGAAGAATATCGCGTGCAGGTGATGAAAATGCGCGCGGGGCGTGCAATGCGCGCTCATGGCGCAACGGATGCGCACGGCTCCCGGCACATTGCTCACCACCGCACCGCCGCCTTCCGCACCAGCCCCGATCCGCGCACCGCCCGCATATTTACTTTATTTCGTCCGAAGATTACCGCAACGAAAACCATACAGCGGAAGAGAAGTTAATGTGAACGCGATCGCTGTTTCGTAGCGAAGATTGGCGTGAGCGATCGCAGCGGTTGCGAAGCGCGGAGTGGCGTCGCGCGTGCGCTACGCTCGCCCATAATGGAGGCTACACGCGGATTTTTCAACTTTACGAATAGCTGGAAGAATTTTGTCCCGCCCAAATATATTTCAATGCGAATATACAAATACTATAAGCCTCTTTACCTTTTCAAATACACTTATACGTCGCTAAAAACACCTGTTAAGGTTTCAAACATTATTTCAATATTTTGTATATAATATAAAATAAAATTTAGCAAGTTTTAAAATTGTAGATGAAATTATGGTTTTACAAGGATTTATCCGATTAAATTTTCGGTGTATTAATTTCATAAGCAAATGAGTTATTTGCCAACCCGAACTAAAACTGCGTATTAAGCTCGGATTATGCTCCCTCTCATTATGAGAGAAGGCTGGAATAGGTACTGCAGTGTTATGGACATTTTATGTATTCATTTAAATATTTAAGAAAGCTAAATGTTTTTTATTTTTATCACGGGAACACACTCGTTTTAAATTACTACTAAATAGTAGTATTTATAAGTATGCGTAAGATATTTGATCTTCATCACACAAAAAATAAGGTAATTCTTCATAATTTTTGTTTGTTTATTTCATAGATTATATATATTATATATATATATATAATCTATGAAATAATTCAAGCCAACGATATTAATTCAAGAAAATTAAAAAAAAAAACAATTGATAGCGTCAACAGACATTTTTTACTGATTATAGATGGAAATAATTTTTTCATCGGTCCTCGAAAATATTACTTTTTTAGTCACAACGGTTTTGTAATAGCAGTGCAATATTCTCAAAATATTTCTATTCATGACTCAGACATGCAGATCTTCCCATGATAATGTCCGTCAGCGCCGTGTAGTTAAAATTACAATTATCAATGTAAAAGTAGCCCAGTGTGAACTGGGAATCGAACCAAAGACACTGCGTGAGACGCACGCAGACTCACGCATACTGCGTGAGATCCCAATTCCAGGGCTACGTACAACTCAGTTCATGTTTACATGCGAATTATCCTAAACGTGAGTGATTCCTCACAAGAATTCGCCTTCCTACAGATTTCACAAGTATTCGTATATGACATTACTAATCCTTAACATTACGACTTGTAAAGAACTCAGACTATTGGATATACCGCTGCATTCCTCGATGTGGAAAGTGGCACACGCCGGCGGGTGCTTACTGCGGATGTTATTTGTCGGCATCGCATGCGTCCGCCGTCAGATTAGCGCTCTAACGTCGAAGTCGGCACCTCGCTTTATGTACGTACATATAATATGCTTTTTGTATAGGATCTGGAGTATATTTCAAAGTTTCGCCGTCTCACTCTACGTACCAGAAGCGCATATCCAAAAAGCTGGTATTACGAAAATATGCTTACCCATCCCCGAACGATTCTAGTTAACTTTAAGTCATATATTCGAGATAGGCTGGGATCATTCTTTTACATAAGGTTACAGTAAATAACTCCGCATTTTTGTTCTACGGTATTAATAACTATGAACATTGTAATAAGTGAAATGAAACAAACAACAATTATTATTTACTTTAATTTCATTAATTACAGGCAAACGTTTCCCGTAGCAGACGAATTTATATTTTTCGTAACCGTTTTTTTATTGGATAAAGTGATGAAACGAGCAAACCGTTCACCTGATAGTAAGTGCAAAGTATGCCCATAACAAATACTGTGTCACCCAGAAAATTTCTGTGTGACACCACACTGTGTCGATCACCCTGAGACATAAGTTCTTAAGTCTCATATGCCCAGTGATTACGCTAGCTCACGGGCACTGTGAGCTACTTACTACGTGACCATGTTCTAGATCATCCCAACCATTACATCAGATTTGATAAACCACAGATCCTTGCAAAAGAACACCGATTCCTACCAAGGATGATTCGCGAGGCTATTGAAATCAAAAAACATCCTAATTTCAATAGAGAAGATGGTTGGGTATTACCACCAGCTTGGGATCCAATAATAAATAAAATTAAATCAAAAACCAAGCATACCACTGCAAGACTTCAAGACACAGTTAGCTCTTTCTGCGTAGATCGGACCCAAAAATAATAATTAAAAGCTGAAGGTACCCCAGGTTAACTCCCGTGACCATGGGTGCTGTAAAGCACTCGAAACGTCGGGTTATAAATAGTAATAAATTAAACGCGATAAAATCCGTAAACTTAGTTTCATTTCACTAACAAAGTAGTTAAGCTCCTGCCTACTACCATCATTCAGCTATTGGTATTAATCTACAACGCAGCTCTAGCAAACGCAAACATCTGGAAAGAGGCAGAGGTCGTAGAGATTTTAAAGCCCTCTAAACACCCGTCCGATCCCACCGCATATCGGCCTATAAGCCTCCTCAAGGCTCTAGGCAAGATATACGAACGCCTACTACTCGCCCGCTTAAGAGACTTCATGCAGTCTCGAGGGATCCCCATCCACGAGCAGTTTGGATTCCGAGCCAAACACTCATGTACCCAGCAGGTCCACCGCATAACGGAGCACATTCAATCCCGCTTCATACGCGGGCTTCATACCGGAGCGCTCTTCTTCGACGTGGCGAAAGCGTTCGACAAGGTCTGGCACAACGGGCTTGTATACAAGTTATACGGACTCGGTGTGCCAGATCGCCTCGTACTCATCATACGAGATTTCTTACGCAGTCGAACCTTCCGCTACCGCGTCGAGGGGGTGCGATCCGAATCACATCCCATCCTAGCCGGCGTACCACAAGGCTCAGTCCTAGGTCCCGTGCTCTACACCCTTTTCACGAACGACATACCGCACACCAGCGGCGTCGAACTCGCCCTCTTCGCAGACGATACCTGCCTCTATGTGTCTGGGCGTAATCCAGACACTATCTCTAAACGCCTCCAATCCGCAGCCCGAACCCTCGGGAACTGGTTTCGGAAATGGAGGATCGAGGTCAACCCCATCAAAAGTGCAGCCATGTACTTCTCGCCTCCCCACCATAGAGTTATTCGATCGTCCTATCCCCTGGGAAAAGACAGTCAAATACTTAGGCGTCCTATTAGACTCGAGACTCAGCTTCGGTCCACATATTAACCTAGTAAGGAACCGAGCGGCGTTCGTCCTTGGCCGATTACATCCGTTACTAAATAAAAATAGCAAAATATCCCTACGTAATAAAATTACACTTTGCAAAGCCTGTATTCGGCCAATTATGACATACGCAAGCCCCGTATTTGCGCATGCCTCCCCGCGTCAAATTCACCGACTTCAGGTAATACAAAATCGATTCATGCGTAATGCCACGGGAGCACCGTGGTTCGTGCGTAATGCTAACCTTCATATCGATTTAGGGCTTCCTTCCATAGCCCAATATCTAAAGTTGGCCTCTTGCCGATACTTCGACTCTGCTGCCACGCACCCCAACCCACTGGTTGTAAGTGCCGCCACATACAACCCCCTCGCGATACACCAAAACTCGACCCGCGGAAAAAGGAGACCGAGGCACGTCCTCGAGGACCCTGACGACGCGACCACTAGCGCCCCAGCGCTCTACTCATCACTACGCAAACACACAACATCACCATCATACCGCCCCCGCCGTCGGCGAGGGCGTATCAGACAAAGTTATTCGCGATACCGCCGCATCTCAGGTCGCAGTTCTCCCCTAGCAGTAGTATCATAAACAGAAGCGTCGCTGGAGTTTCTCGCGCCATTTCTTCTCCAGCGGAAACGCATTCCGAATTGGTGGTAAACTTATCTAATAATAATCATGGTATTAATAATTATAGTAGTAGTAATATTGCCCTCCCGATTGCAGTAACTGACCGAGCCGAGGCCGGCCCCCTTGGGCACCCTCGAGTCGGTTACTCACGCGAACAGGATGACGGTCCAAGCCGAGGTCCCCTCTTGGGGGCCCTTGCGCCAGTCATCTATAAATAAAGGTTTCGGCTAAGCGTCAGTCAATCCGGCGAAGCTGTAAAAGCCTTCGGGCTAACAGTGACCATCAGTCCTAAAAAAAAAGGAGTTTTTTCTAGGCATTTCCACTAGTCGACGACAGCCACAGATTGAGATCACAACACGTAAACTCGTAAAACTCTTTAAGTACGATGCATTTAGTCCCGGAAATATATTAGACGGTACAGCGTATCTTGGACAAAGCGATTCAATAGCTAAACAACGAAAAAGCTTTTTTATTAATGAAGAAGTTCGTTCAATAAGAATGAACTTCGAAAAACCGAACAGTCTTTTTAAATAAATTTAAGTTATGAATCATGCTGTCTGCCTGCCTGTTTTGCTCGCGTCGGCACTTTATACAATACAAGAAAATAATGTAATAAAATAAAAATTATTTTGTTAAGTAATTTAAGCATTTTTAAAGATATTGGATTTGCTCATACGGAGTAATAATTCACATACATACATAAGATCACGACTGTATCCCATGAGGGGTAGTCAGAGACTGGGCACTCACTGCAAAAACAGATGACTGCCACAATCCACGTTTCACCAAAACAATATAATGCACTTGGTGTTATAGGTGGTGAGCCCATCGCCATCGTGCGCTGTTGGGTGCACAGTGCAGTTTAATTCCTTACTCGCCTTTTACGAGATCCATTGGATGAGATGGAGTGGTAGTATTCTTTTATTGAGCCGCCACCACACGGCTAATTTTCCATTTCTTATTAAACTACAATCACTTTAATTTACTTGTATGTCAATTTTTGTCCTATATTGTCAAATTTATCTCTTTTATCTATAATTACTTATTATTATTTATCTATACAATAACTTATGTCTAATAATGTGCTGGAATGCCAACCATCGAGGTGGTGACGATGGTATTTCGCGCTGTGCCGCAATGTGCGATGGTGAAAATCAGCGGCTGGAATTAATCCGAACAATTCTTCGGAACACTCCCCATGGTAGATCTTATAAAAAATGCAAAGGGATGCAACATGTCTTCGCAAAACCAGTGGATCAAGCCGATCAGATAGAACATGGTTGTCGACGATTCGAGCCGCTCTCCGTTGAATGCGGTCAAATGGAAGTAGCTGACACTGGGGCGCCCCCGCCCAGAGATGAGAACAGTACTCCATGTGCGGCCGAACCTGCGCCTTATAAAGTTGCAAGCGTTGGGCCGGCATGAAGTACTGTCGCGCTCTGCTGAGGACGCCAAGCTTTTTGGAAGCCAATTTGGCCTTCTCTTCCAGGTGACCGCGAAACTGAACGTCACTCGATATGTCGACGCCAAGAATACCGATACTGGCTGAGGCAACGAGGGGAGTGCTCTCAAAATTAGGTGATACGACGAAGGGTTTCTTTTTAGCGGTAAACGCGCAAACCTGTGTCTTCTTCTTTCTTCTTCATAATAAAATTTAAGTGTCAGTTTGTGCTTATATTTCAAAATAAATTCCAAAGTTTAAGTGAAAACGGCCCAATCATAAAACGATACCTAATCATAAATTACCCTTTTTAAAATTTTTGTCTGTCTGCCTGTCTGTCTGAAAAATTGTCTTGAATACGCTCCGAAATTCTAATTCTAGGAATTAAAACAAGTTTTATTTAAAATATCGTGGATGTTCCATTTAGATATCTTGGAAGGTTCAGAAAATATAAATATTTATAATACATATAAACATGTGGTCGGCTTATTTTAAGCGGGCGAAAGCGTGCAGCTAGTATCCAATAAATGTATGACTGCTGGGCAGAGGGCCACCACGCTTCAGGGCGAATTGGCAGAACATTAAAGCAGAAATATATTTCTTTTCCTCTGTTTACGTGGTAAATGAGTAATTAAACTTGTTAATAGCAGTTTTAGTAATGCCGGCACAGGGGATCAAGCCCCAGTCCCTCGCGTATTAAAAAATTAAAGGCGATGAAGCCCGGCTGATGAACTACTATATCTATAAATTGTACAGTAGCTAGTAATGACGACGTAGGCAAACGTATCACGATCAGATCAACATCGTTTTAAGAAAAGGGCACGCCAAATGTACTGCAACCGACTACTACTGAAAACGCTAATGAAAGTAAAAGAAAAGATGCGTGTCAGGGTTGTATTAAGTGGAAATATGTGGTCTCTGCCTAACCCAATGGGAAAGAGGTGTGACTCTCTGTATGTATGTAGTAGCTGTAATGCGACCCGTCTGTTCTATATATTCGGTGTGCATTAATCCACATAAAGAAGATTCGCACGTTATATTAAATATCAAATCAATCGAATGGAACATTACGTCGACTCGAATCTAGTATTAATATTTCGGAGCGGATTTCTTCTTATTTCATCAAATACGTATCTGGATCGAGTCTGTTTGATCTTATCCTTTACACACCAGTTGCTGCACATGTTATAAGAACATCGCATCCCGAATCAATCCCTTAACTTTCTGTCGACGGTAATTTCGACGCGTGGGATTGACGATTTCGGGTACAATGCTATTGTTTATACAAATGCTGTACAAAATGACGTGACAGAAATTAGAATTTCGTGTATGTGTGTAACACGCATATGTAATAGGTATATCCTATAATGTGTACTGGTACCTGAAATCCCATTGACTATAACATAACTAATTCTAAATGACATTGACTCGTAAAAGAGTGTAAACTGTCATGGGGTTTAACAGGTGGTAGTACTCGTATTACTATGGAAAAGTATTCTGCTGTCTACTCTTTCTTTGAGTTTGAAGGACACTGAAGTAATATAATTAAAGGCATATGAGACTTAAGAACCAATGTCTCATGGTGACGAGCACAATGACCCGCAATTTTTATGGGTAGGAGATGCGCTTACTATCTACTCTCGCCACTTCCATAAAAATAATAGCTTTATCGTCATTACCTTTTTTACAGCAAGGTATGTTTTTATATTGGATAAAGTGATGAGACAAGCAAAACGTTCACCTGATGGTAAGTGCAAAGTCTGCCCATAACAAATGCTGTTTCACCCTCAACACTTCTGTGTGGCACCACACTGCGCCTGTCAACTTGAGTCGTCAGTTCTTAAGTCTCATATGCCCACTAGCTCTAAGTTCCCTTCACACCGAAACACAGTAAAGTTTGCACACTACTACTTCACGGCGGAATAACTCGCCCTGGGGTGATAAACACGGACGGATTCCTGCACAGGAATCCTATTACCATAATTAAACTGCAAAAATTCTCAATAGTTACAATGTAAAAAGCATTGGAATTTTGGTCATAAGCATCGTCATTTCAGCCACTCCAGGGCCAGTTATACTACCGTGAAGCAATAGCGTGAAACATTACTGTGTTTGAATGGCATTGAGAGCTAGTGTAATCAGTGGGCGTATGCCACTTAAGAACTGATGTCTCAGGATGACGGGCGCAGTGTAGTGTCACACAGAAATGTTCTGGGTGACACAACATTTGTTATGGGCAGAAGATTCACTCATCATGAGAACTTTTTGCTCGTTTTGTCACTTTTTCCAATAAAAAATGATATTATATCTCCGTGACTGCAATTATTACTTTTTAATTATTAAATTAAACATCAGCCAAATTAAAATTTAAAATTATTCCGAATTAACACATACCTATTTATATCTTACATAGAAACCTAAATAGAATAGAAGAGGCCCGAAAAAATGTTTTAAATGAGTCGTGTCAAGAATATTTCCTTCCACGATAAAGCAGCAATGTACAACTTTATATGGCCCTTTAGGAGCCGTATGAAATCTTAACTTCGTAAAGGCACGTAAGATGGCGTAATGGTGGTAATTTAAAGTAAATGTTCGGGAGCAGTAGCGGATTTGAATCATTACTGATTCTGAGGTCGTAATAGATAGGCCAATATGTGTGGAAAAACTAAACGTTAGGTATGAGATTTGATAAGAAGAATCTCAATTTTAAGGAAAATATTTTTAAAATTTTGTTATTCATCGACCGAGTGCAACAGCACAGCGTTGTATGTAACTATACATACAACGCTGTGCTGTTGCACTTACGGGCCGATGAATATCTCTGATATTTACAAAACTCGAAATCAAAAAATTATTCATTTTATTATTAATTTTAATGATTTAAAAGTTTTTACTTATAATTGTAATTGTTTCTTAAGGTTTCTAATTTCATCGAAAATCAATAAATAATCGTCAACTTGCAATAATATAGAGGGCGGTTAATACTTATAAACTTTTCCGCGAACAATTTATGTGCGTTTTAAACAAGTGTACGCGCCGTAGCACGTCGTAGCATTTCGTAGTACCTAATGATGTTTGTTTTGGCAGCAATGTTATGCCTTTTTTCCTGATGTTCTGATGTGGGAGATATCCGAAACTCGCTTCACGGTAGAGGCTTTTGTTCAGCAGTCGCATTTTAACCTGCTGATTATGATACATATTTTTTTAAACAAATTTCTCATGTGTTATAACACTCATAATTAACGAGACTACGCTATGAAAGTGAATCTTTTAGTCTCATTTAATAGCAGCGACACGAGTAACGACGAGTTCTGGTGTATATCCAGTTTTTAATTAATTTGATAGTTATATACGCGTGCATTAGGTATTTTAAATAATTACACTTTTAGTTCAAGAATTTTTCATTAAAAAGGTTAGCAAACGCTCCCTAAATTACCACAATATTAATCACCACACTAGCCAAGCGAATCGCAGTACCAGATGCCTCGCCCCTTAGACGCTATGGCCCCCTCACCAACCTGTACGTTTTAGGACTGGCCTTTTTCGAGATGATTATTCCGCCACTGATCGCAAGACCCTTACTCGGCTCTTGATACCGACGGGCTTTAATTTTACCGTGTAGCGACGGCGTATGTACTACCGTATATTACTTACGCCGTCGCCACACGGCAAATATGGCTAGATCATCATCATCATCATAATTTCAGCCTATCACTAGTCCACTGCTGAACATAGGCCTCCCCAGAGATTGCCACAAAATTTTGTAGCTCTCACTTTGGGGGATCTTGCCATAGTTGCCGCGCTTGGCAGGCGAGTTGGCAACCGCAGTTTATTTATTCAGATGTTCTAAAAAGGTGCTGCTGCCCATCTTCTGGTATTAAATTTCCCTCTGGCGACTTACGACACCCACAGGATGCGATGGGGTGGTAGATTCTCTGATGCCGCCACCACATATATTGATATTGTAACTTTATTAACAAGAGGCTGCATCTACGACATTTTCGTGTGTTCAGTCCAGTTGTTAGGAAAAATAAATTGGTTTCCATTATCACCAAATGTCATCAAATGATCAAATTTATTGGCAGTACCTTCAAATTAAATCTAGTAGGCCAGACAAACAAACAACTTCTTAAAATTAGATTAGACTGTAAACGAATAAACAAAAACAAAAAGTATATAAAATATAAAAATTTGGAAATCACCGTTTAACATATTTACATTTAATTTATTTTCATTTATACAGAATTAATAATTTTTTTTTGGTATTACATTATGGAGCGAGGCTCGTATTACATTATACCTCTATGGAGTAAAATGTCTACTTGACATAATGTGGTCATTTACAGAGCGTTTGCTAGCGTTCTCGCTCAAAGCAACGGTCGTCTCTTTAAAACGTATTGAATGTGAACTATGCGAATAACTCATGCGACATTTTCGTGGCCGTTTCACTCTGAAAATACACAGATCTTATGGACGGTTATTATTAAATAACATTGGCCTGTTAGTGACATGAAACTAGATTAAATGTTATTTTAACTTTGTATGTAAAGCAAGCTAAGTCGAGGAGGTTTATAACAGAATAGCAACAGAATAGAATAATATTATACATACTTAGTATATTTAAACAAGTACTGTAAGAAACAGTGTTGAAGTCAAATTTTCAATATAGAAAACAAGTTTTTTTTTATTGGAGAAACGAGCAAAACGTTCAACTGATGGTAAGTGCAACGACCGCCCATGGCAATGCTCTGGTCACCCAAAATATTTCAATGTGCTCCACACTGCGCCCGTCCCCCTGAGACGTCGGTTATTAAGTCTCATACGCCCAGTGATTATGCTAGCTCTCAGTTCCCTTCAGTCCGAAACACAAGTAGATTAAACATGTGAACTGTGGCTTCTGTCGCTTTTCTGGAAGGCCTATACATAATTACAAATTATTTTACATACAAGTACCCCTAAAGCAAAAAGTAAATTATATATTCCTAATAACATTTACATAAATTTTGACCTTTCTAAATGAAATATAAAGATAAAATTAAATTACCATTCCAATCAATCACCTTTAGAAACTTTCATTAAAACGTAACTAAATTAGATTTTTCGAAATTAGTTAATCTCAGTTTATTACAAAAGTTATTTTTCCAGGACCGATGTAAAAATGATTTCCATCTATCTGTTGAAGGTCACTCAGAAATCTAATAATCTCTAGACGCTATCTATTGGTTGCTTAATACGCAAAAGATATAAAATAAACTGTTTGGATTGTTTTTCGAGTTACTGCAGTTTTGTATTAGCAGTGCGTATAACGTAAATAAAATTCATTTATTTTTAGGCCAGTCACACAATTGAAAGAAAAATTCAAAGAAGAGCTTATCATCAGCGTCAAATACGAGAGATTTCCCGAAATTGAAGAGATCACTCAACGGATTGAGAAATTCCATTAAGTGGCAATTGTGTGTCATGTGAGGCGCGCACAACGAAGCTATAACATGGCCCCGGGGATTACGTCATTTGCCTGTTGTTTAACAGAACGTTGCGATTCTGCATTTCTAATCTTACCAATATTATAAATGTAGAGTTTGTATGTTTGTTACTCAATCATGCGCCAACGACTGAACCAAGTCTAACGGGCTTAAAAGTATATTTTGACATGAAATGGGTTACAGGAGAGTAATTATATAAAAAAATATGTGAACGAAATTTTAGTAATAGCGAGTAGGTTAAATATGTTGAAGAGGTATTTGCTAAACTGTACTTAGTTCACGTAAAACCAGGAGATCAGCATCAGCATTTTTCTGGAATGTGAACAAATAAACTGCGGTTGCCAACCCGCCTGCCAAGTGAGATAACTATGGCAAATTCTGCCCAAAATATAAACTTTTGTTGCAATCTATGGGGGCGGCCTATGTTCAGTAGTGGACTAGTGAGAGGTCAAAATGATAACGATGATGACGTAAAAATCATAACAAATATTTTTCTGCATCTGATCAAATCGTTATTAACCATATAAGCAAAAACTTCTTAATGTAAGTGAAAAAATTTAAATCTTTAAACCGATATGGATTTTTTTTATGTAATATTATTATCAAGGTTTAATGTTATTCTTCTTAACATTTTGCTTAATTTAATTGTTAAGTAGGTTTACGACAGCTAATTTTCTAAGTAATTAAACACAAAGGTAAAGTAAACCTTTTATTCAATTCGGGCTTGTTAAAATTGTATCAGCAACATAGGTGAGAGATGTCTAGTATGTATAGATAGTCCGATCGCAGATCGGCATTTCGATGTCCATGGCGTTAACGGCAATCCTCTCAAGTTCGGAGAAGCTCCTTTTCCGCAATGCATAACACAGATACCAATGATTAACAATTATGAACGCCAAAACCCCTGATTGAAAAATATAACCTTCTTAAAAGTAGAATAGGTAAAAAAGTTATAAAAAACTATACATATTGAAAAGTATATAGACAGCAAAACAGTAGAAAAATAAATTTATTTAATTCTTTCTTTATCCACATCAACTGTTTCAATTATCTGTAACAAATTGGTTTATTAATATCAAACGTAAACGTAAAATATGTAACATAAATATGACCTCTGTCGCCATAAACGCATTAATTAAAAACATAACAGCTTTGTAGAATAAATACTTTACATATCATTTTCGCGGTTATTTCTATCTACATTTAGACAGCGCTACGTCTGCTACGCATGCGTGGAGTTAAGGTAAGTCCGCGAGTCTCGAGGCGGGCCTGTAACGCGGACCCTAGCGGAACGTTTAACATCCGCCGCCGACTGTGGTGCCACACACGTGCGATCCAAACTTAGCCGACACTCGAACCGTACTTTTAAAGACATTAAGTATGAGAAGAACTGCGAAATTTAACATTTACATCGGAGTTACACTAGGATTTTTATTTGGGTGAGTACTTTTCTAATTTCTAATAATTTTAATGTGACAATATGTATGTAACCTTTAGATTCGTACATACTATAATTCTAATATCTTTTATTTAGTAAAGAAAGTTGTAATTAAAAAATACACTTCAAGAATATTTAAGATGTTTGTAACATTTCAAAAGACGAGAGTCCAATCCAATTTGTCATTTTAATAGAGCTTTCGTCGTGAAGAATGCTATTGTCGGTGAAAAGATTAAAGAATATCATGTTGCTTTTATCTTCTCAAGTGTTTCGAAGCCTAATAAACAATCCACAAATCCGTAAAAAGGTATTATTATTATTATACAACATCAAACATTGGCTCATATAGTGAACCCGTTTATCATAATCAGTTTAAAAAATTAATGACTCTTATGTCAGCTCTATTATGTGTTTAAGCAACTATATAATTTGCAATTTTGTTCAATATCCAAATCATTTTTCAAAACTTTAATTATTATTATATTTTTCAAAAATATGATGTAAGAAAATAAATAGAAATAAATGCAATTAATTTATAACAAATATGTAATATTTTGCTTCAATACTCGTCAGGAAGAATATTTACTTATTTATTATATTTTTGTGGTCTTCTTGTAAGTGTAAAATATTTTAATACGCTCCAATTATCCTCCACTTACAATAATTATAAGATTCTAAAAATAACCAATGACTACAGTAAAACTGGGTCCATACAAATTTTATAGCAAACATTAATATATTATATAATTTTATATAAAACATTATTATATACGTCTGATCTAACATGAAATTAAAAATACATGGAACAATATAAATTCCCTTTTCGATATCGGATAAAAAGCAGAGCTCGCAACAACCAATTAAACTAGAAAATCAGACCAGACATCGCCACTGCTGCTAATGTATGACTGCCGCTAATGTTAATGATTTTAACACTGTTTCAACAAATCTATACTATTCGGATTTACTATTTTTGAATTTCAATGGCTATGCGTCCATATTCCAGAAGTTTTTCTAGGTTTTTCTGTAGCACATAAGATAACGCTTTTTTTCTGAGTTCCTCGTTATTTTTTATATTTAGACCTTATAATTAGTTAACAGGTTCATTTACTTCTATTCCTAGTGATGAATAAATCCTAGAGCAATTACAGAAAATTTAAGAAATAATTTTAAGTTTTCACAGTGGTCGTTTTTATATAAAGTAATTAGATAAAGTGACGAGACGGGCCAAACGTTGACCTGATGGCAAGTGCAACGTCTGCTCATAACTGCTCATAATATTTCTGTGTGGCACCCTGCGCCCGACACCCTTAGATCAGTTCATCACCAGTGCTGAACATAGGCCTCCCCATATACCTAGTGACTACACTAGATCGCACTGCCCTTCAGACCCAAACTTTGCTTCACGGCAGAGTAACTGGACCTACCTAAACGGATTAATGCATAGGAATCCTTCCTCCAGTAAAAGTGTACGAGTAATGATGATGATTGTGTCTTCCTAATCTATTTCGACCATGTACCCGTCCCAGTAATTCCCAGAAGTGATCAATTATGTGCGAAATCAAAAACATTTACTGGCCTACACCATCCACACCGTAAATGATTAAGTTTTAGAAATACAATTAGACGAAGGTTCGAATGTAGTGTTAAAGACAATTTAAATATTTTTGTTGCACGAATATTAGTTTCGGGTGGGATTCGAACTCAGGATTCATAAAATATGCTAGGTGAAGTTTACAACTATATAATATGTAACTTAGTACAGGCTGTATTAAAAAAAGAAAGATGAACGCCTTTTTGTCGCAAAAATCGAGAGACGAGCAAATACAAGTAGGCTTGCAACGTGTCCTACTTAAACCATTCCTCAAGACTTTTTTTAAGAAACTATCTAGAAGTATGTTATATTCCATCACAAAAAGATATCTGACTATAACGGCTCGTTTGGCGCAGTAGCTAACCAATATATTTCTGCGCCATCGGTGACGGGTTCAATTTTTACATGGCATATTTGTATGGCTTACAGATAGACGATCCATGTCTGAGTGTCCGTGCACAGAAATTTATGTATATCAAACACATCTACGACACAAGAGAAAGATTAGTGAAGGCAGATTAGTGAGGTTAAAAATGACAAATACGAGTATAAAAAAATAATCACTAACAAATATTTTCACAAACTGATAAAATATACATAAGAATATTGCTTAAGAAAATACGTTCTTCATAATTTTAGGCGCAGTGCCAAATGAAAGTTTCGATTCCAAATTGAACCTTCTTTTTGAAGTTTAAAAAATAAAAACACCTTTTACACTCTGATTTGGTCGAGCCTTGATTTTTTGATTAAAGGTAGTGCATTCGATCACTATGTACTGGGAACAGATAAGTAATACTGCTCTAGAGTGATAATTTTTGGTTGGTTATATATATATTTATAGAATATAAATAACTAGCTGATGCCCGCGACTTCGTCCTCGTTAATATAGGCTTTTTGAATATCACGAGGGAAAAAATGTTTGTTAAGTACAACGTCTGCGCATAACAAATGCTGTTCACCCAGAACATTTCTGTATGGCACCGCAATGCGCCCGTCACCTTGAGACACCAGTTCTTAAGACTCATATGTCCAGTAATTACACTATCTCTTAGCGCCCTTCAGAGCGAAACACAATAATGTTTGCACACTACTGCTTCGTGGCAGGATAACTGGCCTGGGGTGGTACCTACCTATACAGATTCCTGCATAGGAATCCTACCACCAGTTAAATTACTGGCTTCTCAAGGTAACCAGTTAAGTGCAGTGTCACATAGAAATTTGTAATGTAAAGTTCTCTGTGAAACTGTAAAGGGCGGACATGGCATTTTTTTCTTCTTCTTCTTTAACTGCCTGTAAAAGTCCACTGCTGGATATAAGTTGGGAGGATATACCGTAATCGCCACGCTTTGCAGACCGATTAGCGACCGCAGTATCAGACACTTCAGACCTTAGAAGCTGCTGCCCGTCGCCGGTCAGAATAATTTAGGTCTGACACAAGGAGATGTACCATCAATCGGA
This sequence comes from Luehdorfia chinensis, assembly GCA_019845155.1. Classification (NCBI taxonomy): domain Eukaryota; kingdom Metazoa; phylum Arthropoda; class Insecta; order Lepidoptera; family Papilionidae; genus Luehdorfia; species Luehdorfia chinensis. Next base: position 1,312,005 of record JAHVAK010000022.1, read on the forward strand.
GGCCATGCGGTTTTCTTTGCATTTCACTTAGTCGGCTTTTACGACACCCACGGGACGAAATGGGGTGTCAGATACTGTAACGCCGCCACCAAGTACATGTCACTTACAATATCATTTTCGTGAAGGACGAATATTTTCATCTGCTTAATCAAAACTTGACTCAGCAGTGTACGCTAACCACTAAGCCGTCGTGAAACCTAATATTTTATCTAAAATCAGCAGAAATCATAAACAAGTATACGATATGTCAGTTTTGCGCATATCGTTTTACGATTTGCTGTAGATATTTTATCTATTCCTGTCATAAGTAACGAGTACAGCAGTTGACAGAGCAGTTTGTTTACGCGAATATTGTAAGGTTGAACAAAATTCCCTATTTACCATGACTCCGTACCGCGTCACAGCGCTTCCTGCCGCTTCTCGCAGTCACAATACACGTGATAGATTAAGTTTGGTACATTATTGAAATTCGAAACGCAACGTATGCCCTGTCATAGCTCAGGCTGATAGATGGCGATGAAAACCTTTGTAGATTAATATTTTGGTACTTGGTATTTTGGCTGATAAACAAAAAGAGGCATTAAAAACAATTTTTTATAGTAGTAAGAAACGAGACTAGCACCATGCTCGAATGCCCAAAAACTACTGCGAAACAGTAATGTTTGCACATAACTACTTTACGGCAGATTAACTGGCCCTGGGGTGGTACATACCTAGACTGATTCATGCATAGAAATCCTACCACTACACACACTATTTAAATGAGATATTCATTAATGGCGCCGACTTATTTGTTATAGGTTATTTAATGTTGCCTAAATAATCATCACCAACAACAACATTTCAACAGTCCACTGTTGGACATAGCCCTCTTCGTAGTTGTGAGGATTTACCGTAAAATCCACGCTTTACAGGATTGGCGCTCGACCATAACCGTCGGGCGTATTTTAGATCTGACATGTAGTTGAATGACTGTACGAGATAGGTATTCTTTACAATCATGTGGTACAGATTCGTCACCAAAATATTCAAAGTAATATATATATATACATAGTTAACAGATTCAGCAAACGATTTTTCGATGTTCGAATTATCGATAAACTATATACTGAGTGACTTTTGTCATTTTCCTAGAACTCCACCGCAGCGCCATCTACCGGCTCCAATTCTGAATCTATACCATCCAGGGAACCACACAAACACACACACAAAAATTCATCAACATAGGTCCATGTTTTTAACCACGTTTAAGAGGAGTTTAGTAAAATACACACGCACAGAAGAATTATACATAAAATAGAACGAAAACCACGGAATTAAGTTATAGTAAACTACACACGAAAATCGAAAGAGCAGCGCTAAAGTTGAAAGTTTAAAGATATAAAATATATAATCTATGTGAAAAAGCTAGTTTCACATAATTCCCGGTTAAGAACTAAGAACGTGTCCGAAGTACGAGTAGAAATGATTTTCTATTAGAGTTGTCCCGTCCCGGTGACCGTTGTCGTAAAACAGTTTGCTCTTTTCTACGTCATGTGCTTGAAGTAGTTTACTTATTGTGTTTGCTATATCGTTTATAGACTCCATGTTTAAGACTGTCAAATGCTTTTAACTTTGCTTAATGCAACACACCGATATTCCATTGCGTTTTAAAGCATGTGTCATCTAAATAAATAAAACACGTAAAATTTAAGATATTGTACCCCTTTTTAAGCATACTTAAAGTTTATATGGAGATGCAGTGCAGAAAGCTAAAATTTATATGAAATATGTTTTACAAATCTATTAAATTGAATCAAATAAAACATTCATAGTTTAAAAAATTAATGTCAAATGTCGAAAAACGCGTTACTTCTTTTTAAATGTTATTTATAATATTAATACAATTTTTTTCCTATCTTTCCTATTTTATAAATAACTCTAAAATTAATAAATTAAAAAAAATAGCTTTGTAGCAGATAATTTCCAAAGTGTAATACAACAAATAGATTCAATTTAATTTTAAAGTTAAATGTTTTATTAGATCGATCACAAACAGGTTTTTAACATATTTAGCAATTCTTAGTGTTTTAAAATAAGTTAACAATAATTAAACTATATTATATTAAAGTTTTAAATTTAAGTAAGAATTTATTTATTTATTTATTTATTTATTACCATACCATACACTATCATTACAGTTAAACCAATGCAATAGCGTGGCAACAACAACAAAAATATGCTTAAATAAGTTAATATTTGTAACTAATTATAAATAATGCTTTCCTTGTGAATTCACTTAGACTACAACTAAATAAATCTGTCTCACAAGCAATTAGGTTTAGAGTGCGGAGTGCACGCGTCCACGGCGCCTTGGTCCGCCCGCGCGGTACCACGAACAGCTGTGGTTGACGCCGCCGCCATACGTATTTTTCTGGTACGCTAAATTCTACCTGACCTAAAATGTCCGCATTACATACCTTCCCTCTTAAAATTTTAAATACGTATATTGCCATTTGGAGATCACTTCTTACGCTTACTTTGTTATATCCGACCATACCCATAACAAATAAAGTTGGATACTATAACGGGTAATATGGGTACACTCCATTCTGTCTTTAATATAAAAATCTTTAGAATTAAATGGGTACAAGAGTATCAGTTACCTATCTATTAAGTGGCGTTTAGGTCTAACGTTGTGGTAGCCTAGCAGATATCTACTTTTACCTTGAAGAGTTCCAAGTTATGATATTTTCTCGTTGCGCACCAGAAACGAAAAAGCGCAACGGATCGTAGGAGTCCGGGGAACGTCAACCGCGTATCGATAACAAAATGAAGACGGAGGGATATATTAATGTTTAATGATACCGACAGAGTGGCAACATTACGGCGATATTTCTGTGCAACTTTGCTTCAAACAAAGAAGCAGCAGTTAAAAATTGAACCTTTTTCACCAAATTTGAGGCTACTTGTCCATAACCAGAACCAGCCCGAATATGGCAACATTCTTTTCTGAAAGGTCTTCTGTGTGATCTTCTCGGTTGCTACACATTATTTGATATTAACGTGTGGGTCAACTAGTTGTTGTGAATAATTGTAGTGGTCAACTACAATTATATATTTAATAATAATTTTGTGCTGTTCATTTCTCAGAGGGACGGGTGCAGTGCGGTGCCACACAGATGAATGTTCTCGGTGGCACGGTGTTTTTTTTTTTTTTGGGTAGACGCAAACACCATCAGGTGAACGTTTTACTTCTCTCGCCACTTTCTCCTATAAAACAATCATATTAATAGTTTCGTGTAGCAAATAGCGTGCACATGCCTGTGACTGTATTAACAAACCATTTACCGAACTCTAACATTGCGAACAAAAACAAACGTAACGAAGAAATTCACTGAAAGATGTAAAAAAACGGACCAATAAAGCCCGTATCTGACCACGCACATTGAAGGGCTCCGTAGTGGGGAATATCGTTACCGAAAATTTCCCATATCTCAAAAACTACTCGACATATCTTATTTAAGAAATAAAAGTGAAAACTTATGAAAGTGTTTTCTAGGTACCACCTTCAAAGAATTTTCCACCGCATAGTTGAAAAGTTAGAAACTTATCAGAGTTTGGAAGCGCATATCTCACCAACTATTGATTTAAATAATATACTTTAAAACATCTTCATCGTTTTTCAAGACTTGACTAACGATACCCCACACACTTACGTGCATTGCATTTTTTGCATGTATGGTGCCGCCACTTTTTTTTCGTAATTTCAATCATTTGTGTACTTTGTATAGCCGTTCATAACAAATACCTTATTTTAAAAATGTATTTAGTGCCAATAATCTCCAAGCAAAATAGCTGTGACATGGGGACAGGACGAAATTATAAGGGTTTCGTTTATACTACGAAACCCTAAAAATGGATCTTTATATAGGGAAGTCTGGTCCTATTAAATACGAATTTTATATAGTTAGTAGAACGTTATAACTTCTTTTAAGCCAGTTTAATAAATAAAGTAAAAACTCTTTATCAGCATAATTTAATCACTTTTCCTTTATTTTTACTATAATGATAAAATAAGCGTCTCGTAAAAACAGGCAAAGAACGTTTATAAAAAAGTATTAAAGGATCACATAACAAAGCTTTGAGGAGGATTCAAATTTCTTTCCTTTAAAAATAAAACAAATAATTTTGTAATATGATATTGTTTATAAGTTTATGAATATTTAAATGAAACTAATTGTACGGATTTTATCGCGTTTAATTTTAACTATTTATAACCCGACGTTTCGAGCGCTTTACAGCACTCATGGTCACGGAAGTTTTATTGAATTTTTTTGTTTCTGTAAATAAATTTTTCGTTTTGATGGTTAATATTGATGGTTTATTATACAGCAATCGCCCGTGTACATTCTTTTAAAAAATCATCTCAAGATCAAAATTGTACTTTTCGTTTTCATAATTTCAGCAAATCTTCAGTAAAACTGAACATTTTTCTGTCAATCGAAATTTCGAAGTGTTGTTGCCTGAACAATTAAACTTATCTAAAAGTTATATATTTATGCCTGGATATATATCTTGGCACTGGAAAAAAGTTTACCACTGTTTTCATATATAAATAAATATTTTTTTATTAATCTTAAAAGGACAAACGAACAAGGTTTCACAGATAAAAAAAATTCTCCTCGATACGTATAGGTAGAATGGTGTTTTATAAAATATAAAAAGTAACAGCATTTAAATGTCCGTTATAATGTGTCGGCCTTTGAGATAGGTATAGGCTCTTTTCTTGAAGGTCCCTAAGTCGTATCAGTCCGGTAAAACTGCTGGAATATCATCGAAAAAATGTTAATAACTTTGGAACCTAAGTTTAAGTTGTGCCTGTGTAAAAGTCATGTCAATAGCGTTAGTGTTCCTGAGTTAAATCCATCCATACAGTATTTACTAGATTGCTATTCTGGAATCCGTCTAGATGGGTACTGCCACTGAAGGGCACTATTAGCTAGTGTAATAACTGATACCGAGTGTAATAGCATCTGGGTCTTAAGGACACATAAAAGTTCTGTGTGACCGCATTTTTTATGAACTGATGTTGAACTCACAATCAGGTTATCGATTTGCTCGTCACTTTCTTCCATAAAAAATACAAATCAAAAAGATACTTCCATTCTATATATGTAAAGGTATATAGGTTGACAACTTCTAATAATAATTGGAAGTTGTCATCGTGCCCAAAAATTGTGGGCTGCCATGAAATCGATAACTAATTATATTCTCAATTTCTTACAAGTTATTTCATTATCACGAAGATAATATTTTGATTACTACTACAATCTATCGTTGGGTTGAATATTTTATTTTGACGACCAAACGTGACGAACGTTCAGAGAGCCCCTATAAATACTTCTGAGATGAATAGGATCGACACTCTCGAAAGGTCCTTGTATAGACATCCCTACCACGATAAGTACGTAGGGTCTGAGATACTTCGTATTGAAGTGAGATATCTACTTTATTGAATTCGTATGCAGTGCAACAAGCGACCGCCTCCGGTGGTCCTACAAAAGCCTTTTCAATGTTTCTTCATATTCTCATGCTTCGATTACGTGATATGAAGTCGTTTTTACTCGCCTTCTTTCGGTCACAAATCCGACGATCGGTACTAAAATTTGGTAACGATTTTAGAAAAAAATGCTATATAAAGCGAAAATAAAGGTATCGTTCAGATAAATTCAGTAATTTTACACGACATAAGCGATAGTGAAAACTTAAGTAATTTATAAACCCAAAAACAATCACAAAGATTTAAAACTTATACAAATAACTGTAAGTAAACTGTACTATGACCCGTAGTGCAGATGACAATCGCTAAGCCGGTTGTGTTTACCGAGCCGTTAAATTTATTTTTATAATGACAAATGGTAAAATGAAGCGGTACTACAGAAGTCTTATAGAAGTGTTACGTAACAAAACAACAAAGGAGCATTTTACACAAGAAAATGTTAGCCTGCACGGAAACTGCACGTAAATGTTTCCTTGATTAGAGTCATCTCACAACAGAATCTTACTTGATTATACGCTACTTCATACTCGTTGTTCTTGTAATTATAAGGACTCAAAAGATTATAATCAACATCAATTTATAAAATACGCATGACTTCTCTCAACGCTCATGTCTCTGAATATATATAAAAAAAAGACAAAACACTTAACTGCTAATAACTGTCTATAGTAGTCCTACTGCAGAGCAATTAACAAATGCAGTGGTCTCGTCCAGGGAGTTGAACCCTGGTTACTTTACATAAATTCAAAGTCAAAGTACCGTAACGTTTTCGTAAGATCATAAATAAAAAAACGTGTACCAGATTTTAATACTCTGTAAGTAGCTTCAGAAAATACCTGTACATATTATACTCGTATATATCTAAGTTGTATCACGTAAATACGATACATTTGGTATTTTCATTGATGTTGTTTAGCCGTTGTAGCACAGGCGCCAGACGCTTACCTTAAATGTAATATCACGCGGGTGACCTGGGTTCAATTTCAGTTGCCAGCACCTCTAAAATTTTTATTTGAAGTACTGGTTTACCACATGCTCAGCGGTGGAGGAAAACATCGTCACCACATATCCGTAATATCTTGCGCAGTTGATAACTTACTTAACTTACTTCGCTAACTGTTGCCGCCATCGAAAATCGTATTCATGAATTGTATGAACAGCTAAATCGCATTATTGTATACATGCATTATATGCAATGCACGAACAGCTAACTTGTCCTTTTAATACCGCGGTTCGCTTTTCATCAAGGAAAATACCTGGAATATCCAATTCAAAATAGATTTCATGAAAAAATAAGAAGTACAAAATAATAAATTTGTACAAAGGCACTGCTTATTTTAAATTCATTATTTCTGACGGCTTTCTACTGGATAGTTTACAAGAGAAGATTTGATGTGCACTTTCAATAACTGTATACATTATTATTTTAAAAATCGGATTATTAACGAAGAATCGCACGATCACAATCGCGTTAAGTGCGCCTTGCAAGGGCAACCCGCAAAGTTGACAGTCTGCCAATTACGAGTATCAGACGATGAATGACGCCAGTCAATGTCAACGAGCACTTGCCACCACTCATCTGATCGGCTATAGATCATTCGGCGGACGTGTAGCGGAAGATGACAGTTTTACATGTATTCAATTTCGTTTTTTATAACATGCGTTTCAAAAAATAACGCTTCAAATATTAAATTTAAATCTCAACTAGTTGACTGACCCGACTACTAAAAATACCACACCATGTACGTCTAAAGTTTTTTTTGATGATAAACATGCTTCATTACTACTGGATATTAGATCCGGCATGCGTTGCAATGTCTCTTTCAACTTTTTTTGTAAATTGCTTAAAGTAGGTATACATATACACATCAGACACATTTACAAAATTAATAAAAGACAATGATTTTGTGCTCATTACACCTGTACAAAGTTTCAACTCAATCGTATGAACGATGCGCGAACGCATAGAACATGAACACATATACGATACGACTCGCGCGCCACCTATGGTAAAATAGTTATTCTAATTCAGAAAACTTTGTGTGGTAGGATTCCTATGCAGGAATCCGTCTAGGTAGGTACCACCTCAGGGACAGTTATTCTGCCGTGAAGCAGTAGTGTGCAAACATTACTGTGTTTCGGTTTGAAGGGCACTGTGAGCTAACGTAATCACTGGGCATATGAGACTTAAAAACTTGTGTCTCAGGGTGATGGGCACAGTGTGGTGTCACACAGAAATTTTCTGGGTGACACAGCATTTGTTATGGGCAGACGTTGCACTTACCATCAGGTGAACGTTTTGCTTGTTTCATCACTTTATCCAATAAAAAAACAATAACTCGCACAATAACTCGCCAAGGTTTCATCGCCAAAGCTTTTATAACATCCATGAAGGATGTTAGAAAAACGCATACGTAACAAGGAAACTTTCATTTTATATATAGTATATATGGTATTATATCTGATGGTAGGATTCCTGTGCAGGAATCCTTCTAGGTAGGTACCACCCCTGGCCAGTTATTCTGCCGTGAAGCAGTAGTGTGCAAACATTACTGTTTTTTGGTCTGAAAGGCGCTGAGAGCTAGTGTAATCAATGAATGGATATGACACTTAAGAACTGATGTCTCAAGGTGACGGGCGCAGTGTGGTGCCACACAGAAATCTTCTAGGTGACACAGCATTTGTTATGGGCAGACGTTGCACTTACCATCACGTGAACATTTTGCTCGCCTCTTCACTTTATCCAATAAAAAATATATAAAGCAAAGTCGGGTTAGTTATACAATTTATAACCGATTTTTATGAAGATGGATTTGTCTCCGCAAAAATCAGAATAACTGTTAAAACATCGAAAAAATCACGAAAAAAAATTGCAAAGAAAATTTTGCTGTCACTGTACTGTTCATGGGAACGCAATGTATACTAAGAACTTTTTTGACCCTGCTACGTGAGTGGCGTATGCCTACCCCTTATATGGGAAAAAGGCTTGACGGGATGTATTATATTTGAAATATTATCTGGGTCTACTTCGGACACTTTGCAGCTAACCATTAGATACTGCCATCTGCCCAGGGCGTTTCATAATGTTAGATATTAAATTCAAATGAATTTTCAGTATATTTTTTTTATATTGTAATTATTCTAACAGTTTCAATAGTACGGACGCCAGAAATTTTTGTAGGTGGTTGCACGATTACGATTCGCTATCTTATGATTTTTAAATTATTATTTTAGCATTCATAGTTGCGGCGACGTGGTTTGTCACCCGTCACGTCTCGTTTCCCACTGCAGGAAAAAGTGGGCTACGTGTTTAGCCTCTGCTTACCCCTTATATGGGAAAACGGCGTGACTATATGTATTTATGTATGTTCATGGTTACGGTTTTTTTTTTATTTATAGTAGTCTATTACAATATAATTTATGGTAAAAAAATGCAATTTTTATAACTCTATCTATTACCTTATGTTATATTTTAAATAAATAATTCTAGTAATGACATTATATATTTACGCGAATATTACACATATTATAAAACTAAAGTTAAGTTCCCCCAGGACCATGTTTGTTGTCAAACACCCGAAACGTCGCAGATTGGCACAGAGTATAATAAATGTCTAACTAGTCTGGCCATAAATACCGTTATATAAAAACTTTTCTTTTTTTCAACTTTTTAATTATTTTAAATTTGGAACACGTATATTATTTTAAAAACTTCTTTCGATTTAGCGCCATTTCACACATTTTTTCGTGTTCATTATCAAATTACAATGTGGAATGGGGTGTTAAAGAAAATAGGATTGCAGTGATCGCCTTGCACAAAGTGGGTATGGAGCCGTATTCCCGTGGAGTCATATTCCAGACACTTAAAAAAGCTTGGTATCAGCCGTTGTACTATCAACAGATACAACAACACTTCCTCTGTCGAAGACCAGAAAAGATCGGGGCGGTCGCTGGATCGGGGCTGTTAGAACTACAAAGGCTCTTAATGCTGTTAAAGCCAGAATTCGTCGAAATCCCATTAGGAAGCAAAAAATCTTATCGCTAAAAATGTAGATTCCCGCTAGGACTCTGGCGCGTATTATAAAACAAGACCTGAAGCTCGGTGCTTATCGTCGGTGTACAGGACATGCCCTAAATCAATCTTTACAATTAAAGAGAGTGGATCGATCAAAACGCCTTCTGTCGCGATATGCAGGTGAAAGGCATAGAAATATCCTCTTTACCGATGAAAAAATTTTCACGATTGAAGAACACTACAAAATGATAAAGTGTACGCTCACAGTTCTAAAGAAGCTGCTCAAGTGGTCGGAAAGGTACAACGTGGTCATCATGCTGTGTCAGTTTTGGTTTGGTGGGGCGAGTCTTATCAAGGAGTCACAAAACTACATTTTTGTGAAAAAGGAGTGAAAACTTCAGCCAAAGTGTATTTAGATACAGTCTTGGATCACGTTGTGAAACCTTTCAGCAATACACTTTTTAAAAATATACCGTGGACTTTCCAGCAGGACTCTGCACCTGGTCACAATGCACGAACTACCCAAGCCTGGCTTGAAACCAACTTTATAAGAGCTGAGCTGAGCTGAGAAAATCCATCAATGAACGTCGGAAAAAATATGCAAGCGTATTGGTTTATTCCGGAGGGATTAGAATTTAAACGGAATAGGTAAATTCTTTTCGTCAAACAAAATAAAGAAGCAGTGGCTTAGTTAGAAGTGAGGATTATTAAACATGAATGATGTTTTATAATAAGTATTCGATGTTACTACATGCATACGTAACATCGGTTAAGGAAGGTAGAGAGTAGTAGTAGTTTTTTTAGGAGAAAGTGACGAGACGAGCAAAACGCTCACCTGGTGGTATCTAAGTACAACGTCTACCCATAACAAATGTTGTCTCACCCAAAACATTTCTGTGTGGCATCACACTGCCAGTGTTACACACACTGTGTGGAAACATTACTGTGTTTCGGTATGAAGGGCACTGAGAGCTTGTGTAATCACTGGGCATATGAGACTTAAGAACTGATGTCGCAGGGTGACGGACGGTGTTACACAGAAATTTTCTGGATGACACAACATTTGTTAAGGGCAGACGTTGCACTGCTATACTATCAGGTGAACGTTTTGCTCGTTTCGTCACATCATCAAAGAAAATTGGTAGGAGGAGACGTCGTTCCGAACTGGCGGCTACCCTAGTCCTATCTATCCTATTCGTTCGCACGAACGCGTGGCCTATTGGTTAACAGCTACGCCGCAGGTCCTGAGTTCGAATACAAAAATTGTTCGTTTTTGGGGCCTGGTTGTGTTGTGATTGTCCCCGTGTCTCTGACACTGCATTCTAGCCCACCTCCGATCTTATCGCATGAGCGTTACATCGAGCGCGGGTACTTTGGGACGAGTGAGTGCTGTGTTTGTCTGTGCTTGACCGTTCCGACAGTATTCCGAAGTTGTCGCCGTAGTCGAAAATCAGCCAGGCAGACATCGTTCCTTGACTGCTTCATTCTGCTTCAACAACACCGTCAAGCCACTGTATGTGCCATTTCCTCTCAAGTTTTTTGCATACCACTGCACCAGACATCTTTCCCCACAGACGCTGTGGCCTCTAAGGATTATTCCGCCATTTGTCGGAAGCCATGAAGTATTTAAAATAATATTTTAATACCCGCAGGATAAGATGGGGTGTTCGATTTTCTTACATTATGCGTTAAAAATAATAAAACGACCATTTCTTTGAGGCATATCTCTGAAGAGATTTTTAGTAAAAAAAAAAGTAAAGTTTCAGCCTATAAATGTCCCACTGCTGAGCACAGGCCTCTCATTTCTGAGAGGGTTTTTGGAGCTAGGAAGAATCCGCCACGCTGCTCCAATGCGGGTTGGCGGACTTCACATGTCTTCGAAATATTTGTTATTTCTGAGACATGCAGGTTTCCTCACGATGTTTTCCTTCACCGCCGAGCACGTGGTAAATCAGCACTTACTAAAACACAACTTTAGTGGTGCCGGCACCGGGACGCGAACCCAGGTCACTCGCGTACTATGACATTTTAAAGCGAGCGCCTAGCCCCTGAGCTACCACGGCCATTACCATTTTTAGTATTCTTGTTCAAATATCTCGAAGATTTGAATACAGGTAAATTCAACCTATGCTCCAAGAATTCAAAAAATGGGATAGGTTTTACCCTTTCCTCTGACGAATTTAGTTATAAATTACTTTAGGGCGAACTATGTCTGTAAAAATGTTTTTCGGGTCTTGAGAATTTATCCGTCAGGGTCCTCGCTTCAAAAATATTCTTTATAATGCGAATCTTAACTTAAATATTTCTAATAGTTAGCTGAATTAAAAAAGTAACGAACATTGACGAACGACAACGAAAAATACGAGTCCCCTACTGGACATAGTCCTCTCATTTTAGGAGGATTTGGCGTAAAGACACACTTTTGTGGTAATCCATGCGGCAGGCTTATGTTCAGCAGTGGACTAGTGATAGGCTGAAATGATGATGATGATGATGATTGTTAGGCGGATTGGCGATCGCGATACTGTCGAGTATATCATACATATAAACTTAATTTTGCCTGTTTGATTATGGTGTCTATTTATTTATTTATTCTTTATTGAACCTTACTTAGTAAAGGAACAAAAGGTGGACGTAAAGCTAAAAGCATTCTCTGCCAGTCAACCTTTGGGCAGTGAGTTAACGACGAAAGCAGTTACAAAAAGGATCGTTTAATACTCATTAAATATATACGTATTCACGTATACATACATAAACACACACACATAATATATATATATATATACACACACACATCCTTACATATATAAATAATATATATTGTTATAAACTAGAATAATATATACTAATGAAGATGACGATGATCATTGGTTTGGTACATCTGTACAATTTACAAAATGAGTTAAAACTTACCTTTTTCAATGCGTATTTGCTAGAGGGTAGTATTAGATTTTCAGGTAGCGCATTCCATAGTCGAGCAACTTGGTCAGCAAACGATGATGAAGAGAAACCAGAGCGGTGAAGTGGAATAGAGAGAGTCAAAGTCTCGAGCTAACGAACGAAGCTGTCGGTTATGACTGTCACGCAAGAACTGAAACTTACGTTTAAGGTGATCAGGGTAGTGGTTATCAAATAAAGCCGAGAAAACTGTGGAAAGTATCCTTAAAAGCCTTTGTTGATAAATAGGAAGCCACTTTAGCTGAGAGCGGAACGAAGAAACCTGATCAAACTGGCGAAGACAAAAGATGAAATGGATACAGTTATTTACCAGACGATCCAGCTTGTCCAGAAGATTCTCATTAATATTAGGATAACACACATCAGCATAATCAATTATGGAAAACATAAGAGAGTGCAGCAGAGTTATCTTTACCTTGACCGGAAGAAAGGCGATTCAGAGTACTTAGTTTAGCATTAACTGAACCACTGACTTTTTGTATTTGAGTAGACCAACTTAAAGTTGAATCAAAGTAAACACCAACATTTTTAACACTAGGAGAATAGGGAATAACAGAATCGGCAAACGAGACAGGTGAAACTTTAGTAAGGTCTAGTTTGGATAACTGCCGAACACTTCCAATTATTATGGCTTGACATTTACTTGGATTCACCATAATGCCAAACTTACAAGCCTAGTTATTTAATATTGTCAAGTCCATGATAGTCTGTCTACAGCGATATTTATAGAAATGACGTCTGCATGAGTGTAGATCTGCAAATCATCAGCGTAGAAATGTAAAGTAAGAACAGCTAAGCTGAGAAGAAAGAAAGTTAATAAAAATGGAGAACATAAGAGGAGTTAATATTCCACCTTGCGGAACGCCACCGCCGCAATGAACGGCTTGGTGACGTTCACAAGGTAAAAGAAAACCAATCTAAAGCAGTGGAAGAGAATTTAAGATACTGAAGCATGGTAAGGAGGATATCATGGTCAACCATTTTGAAAACGTTACTAAAATCGATCAATACAAGTACTGTGACCTTTTTATCCTTCATACCCTGTCGTATGTCTTCAGTAACTTTGAGAAGAGCAGTAGTGGTTCTTTGTCCAGGTTGAACGCCTGATTGAAACTGAGATAGAACATTATTTTTGTAAATAAAAGTAAATAATTGATGGTGAACGATAGATTCAAGAAGTTTTGATAAAAAGAGTAAGATAGAGATTGGTCTATAATTATTAAATTGTGAGGGGTTTGTAGTTTTTGGAAGGGGGATTGTATCTTGTTCTCCCTGTTTTTATTGTTGTCGATGTTCGCTGTATAATAAGAAAAGTTGCATGTATATGATTCAGAGTGCGAAATTAAATAAAACAAAACAAAGTGGTCCATTTACTTCAACAATGCTAGTAGTTAGTTAGATGCTGATTCCTGCCTCTTGTCTCTGGGCATTCGATCTGGCTTTTTTGGATTTGTGATTTCGCCGTGTATTGGAAGAAATCACGCGATTTTTTTACACTTTTATTAGTCGACTCTTACTAGATCCATTGGATAAAATGGAGCGACAGAATCTCGAACGTTGCCACCACACGACAAAGCTATCAGCGCTGGATTTTATTGAACAAAGATAATGCCACTTGTACTACGTATTCAGGGCGGATTTCCCTTAGCGTTAAACTTAGTGAGATTATTTCTGTTCGTAATCTATTTGTCACAAATAAAAATTGTAAGCATCAGTATTGAGATCTTTTTATCATTTAGTTATTCGTTGTTTTTCCTTTTAATTTAATTCTATATACAGTTTATGTGAAATATAATATTAAATATAGTAATACACGTCATAAAAATATCGTGCTTTGCAGGGAGAAGGGGGCGGCAATCTTCCGTAGGTCTAGGGCAGCCAGGGTATCATATCCGTCCGTGTATATATATAATACTAGCTTGTACTAATTAATGACTTTTTTAAATATTTACGCGAATATTATTTAATAAAATTTAATTTACTGATTTAATCGCGGTAAATTTTAACAATTTATAACCTAACTGGAGAGCGATGTGTGACGTCCTGACGTCATACTCTTAGTTAATCCAGTCAACACCTTCAGCTTTTAATTATTTGTTTTGGTTCTGTCTACGCAAAATGAGCTCACCGCATTTTGAAGTCTTAAAGTGATATGCTTGATTTTTTATTTTATTTTCTTTATTTCGGTATTTGCCTACGTTGAAAAGAACTAAGAAGATAATCATGCTATAATGATTTCTTATATTTACGCGAACACTACACATTTAAATGAAACTAATTTTTACGGATTTTATCGCGTTTAATTTTATACTATTTATAACCCGACGTTTCGAGTGCTTTACAGCACCCATGGTCACGGGGGGACTGAGGTGACAGATGTCCTGATGTCATAGTTAACCCGGAGTACCTTCAGCTTTTAATTATTTTTTGTGGTCCGATCTACGCAGAAAGAGCTAACTGTGTCTTGAAGTCTTGCAGTGGTATGCTTGGTTTTTGACTTAATTTTATTAATTATAGGGTCCCAAGCTGGTGGTAATATAATCATGCTAGCCAAAGAAATGTCTATCACACTGTCTGCACTGTCGCTTAGAAGGATCCCTTTTACTTTACTCGTCAATATTGTAATATCCATTTGTTAAATTGCTCTCTGTTCCTATAATAGCAAATATTTTAATAAAAAATATGAATATTTAAGCAGAATTAAAAAGTGAGAACTTAAACGTCTTCAATTTTTGCAAATAAACGTTTATATCATTTCTTGCCTGAATTATATTTTATTTTTCGGCATTCTACATCTGCGTCATGTTTTACTGAACCGCAACGTGTCGCTTTCTCAGAGGAATTTACCCTTTACCGTAATAAAAATAAATAGACCGCTTCGTCACTACCAGCTGTACCAGCAACAGAAAGGTTTAATACCAACAACATTGGAATTATTAGGTATAACATAAAATAGGTAACAGTGATTTTTCAACATACAAACAAATATAATTTATAAATAACATAAAAATGTCTTGAATGTGCAAATATACATAACTTATACATATGTATGATTTTTGATTTGATTTTCTTTATTTCGGTATACGTATGATCGAAGATCTAAAAAGCCACGATTGTACATACACTCTATGTTGTAGAGGAATACTGGTCCCCACACTTTTGTACGGTAGTGAATGTTGTGTCTGACAGGAGAAGCATGAAAATAAGATTAATGCAATGGAAATGAAAGTTTGAGAAGTACAGCTGGAGTGACTTTGCTGGACAAGTGAGGAACAGCGTGATAAGGGAACGTTGCGGTGTGGTAAAAGATGTAGTGATAAAGATAAAGAAAAGGGTGCTTAGATGGCTTGACATGTAGAGCAGATGGATGAAATAAGATAGACGAAACAGATTTGAGGCGAGTGTGAATGGGCAAGCCAGTAAAAGTCGAAGTAGTACACACGTAAACACGTATCACGATCAGATCGAAGTCGTTTTAAGGAAAGGCCATGTCCAAAGTACCCGCAACCGACGAGTTTGTAAGAAAACACTAATAAGAGTAGAAGAATCAAAAGATGTGTGTCAGGATCGAAGCAAGTGGAAAGTCTCCGTCTCTGCCTACCCCAATGGGAAAGAGGCGTGACTCTATGTATGTATGATCAAACTCGTAGGCAAGTGCAAGTGACGAGTCGAGCAAGTTATACAAGTTATAGAACTAGTATGCCTGAAAAGCCTGTAAAGTTCTGTGTAGCTCCGCACTGCGCTCGTTTCCATAAGACATTAGTTCCTAAACTCAATGTGCCCTGCAATTACACTAGCTACAGTATTCTTTAAACTGAAACATAATGGGTATTACACACCACTGCTTGACGGTGGAATATCTGGCACGGAAGTTCGGAATTTTTTGACGTGACGGCACTATCTGGCGGATTCTTGCATAGGAATCCTGCCACCAGTAAACCACTCAATGAAAAATCTAGATGTAGATGTTTGAATCCGTAGAACTATGACGGAGTCTCCCGTTCTCTTCATTTACCATACGAAACACAGCAGCGTTATGCTACTTATTATAATGCTGGTATACTATGAGAGTAAGGTACTCTCCACAATTAAAAAGACACCTTTACCGAACACATTTTTTTAAATTACAATTTGTGCCCCGTTGCTTCACGGCAGAATAACTGGTCCTGGTTTGGTAACTGCCTAGATGGATTCCTGCAACGAAATAGTAACATGTGAAAATATGATTTAAATATTCATCTTTTGGCATTAATCTTCTAAGTTTCTCTCTTCTGCAGCCTGTTAATAGTACATTGTTAATAGGCATAATTATTGTTATATATATTATATATAGGAATAGTTTTTACTGGTGGTAGGATTCCTATGCAGAAATCCGTCTAGGTAGGTACCACCCCTGGGCCAGTTATTCTGCCGTGAAGCAGTAGTGGGCAAACATTACTGTGTTTCGGTTTGAAGGGCTCTGTGAGCTAGCGTAATCACTGGGAATATGAGACTTCAAAACTTATGTCTCAGGGTGATGGACACAGTGTGGTGTCGCACAGAAATTTCCTGGGTGACACAGCATTTGTTATGGGCAGACGTTGCACTTACCATCAGGTGAACTTTTTGCTCGTTTCATCACTTTTACAATAAAAAAAAGGCTTTCCCAAAAAGGGAAGACTTGCCGTAATTACCACGATTGGCAGGCGGATTAGAAGGATCAGAAGCCTTGCAACTGAGACGCTGCTGCCCGCCACTGTGAATGAATGTGTTCGATTTTCATTTCCGTCATCATATCTGCTCAACTAGGTAGGCCATTGTTGTGGTATAGGCGTTGGAATGATAATTTTTATCAAAGCTTTTTATCCAGAACAAATATAAAAACTACTTACTTTGTTTATTTACACAAGTTTGATTTGTTAGCTTTATTGGTTCATACGACTTCATCGATCTAAAGAAATAATACTTGTAAGATTCCAGTGACTGAAATAAATATACCGCTAGAATAAATAAAAAACAGAAATTCTTTTGCCGTAACGCAAATTAGATGAAACTGTCTCGTGGCATATTTATTGAATTTACTTGCGTCATTCACTGTCCTAATTGACAAATCTAATAGCGCACTTCAGTATTCAGATTTATTTCAATATATACAACTTACGAAATATATAAAAGGTCGGGGAAAAATTCTTTTCGCATATAGTATGTGTAAACTTGTATAAAATGTCTTTGGCTGTACTGTTTTTATCTGGCTAGTTTGGACGACATTAAAAACAATACATTTAAAAAAATAGAAACAAATTAATAAAATGTTGTTTACAGCTATTTTTCATTTGGTTTTCTTTCTTTCTAATGAAAATGAGTGAATCTAATGAAGAAATTCGATACTTACTGTTTAAAAATT
Organism: Luehdorfia chinensis; assembly: GCA_019845155.1. Lineage (NCBI taxonomy): Eukaryota > Metazoa > Arthropoda > Insecta > Lepidoptera > Papilionidae > Luehdorfia > Luehdorfia chinensis. The sequence continues at coordinate 1,329,903 of JAHVAK010000022.1, forward strand.
AATTACAAAAAAAGAAAAAAATTGTGATATTTATGGACCTAATGCAGTGTCAGTAAGAGCGTTAAGCGTTTTCAAACCGGTAATTTGGATGTCAAAGATGCACCTTGCTCTGGTCGCCCTGGTGCGGATGAAGGTGATGCTGTGTGTATGGTGGGATCGGAAGGGCGTTGTTCATTATGAGCTTCTACCGCCGGGCAGAACCATCGATTCTGATCTGAAAGCGGCCGGAATTGATCTATACAAAGGGTGTGGTTTTTCATCACGACATCATTTAGCCACTGACCAAAAATTAATAGAGTTTGGCTGCATGCATCCGCCACGTAGCCCTAACCTTGCACCTCCAGATTTCTGATCCTGTTTCAGTTTCTTCAGGATTCTTTCGGTAGTGTCAGGTTAACATCAAGAGAGAACACACAGAAAAATTTGTCGCACTTTTTTTTGCTCAGAAGTTCCAAAATGTCTACTGCAACGGGATTATGATCATTATCACTACCTTCAAGATGGCAAAAAGTCATAGAACAAAATGGCACATATATACTGTAATAAAATGTAAATAATCTTTCAAACAAAATGTCTTGAGATTTCATATAAAATGCGAAGAATCTTTTCCCCGAACCTTATATATTATATCTAATGAAATATTAGGCCCTTAGATATGAAATTGGCGTTTTGTTGTACTGGCCACTTTGATCTGAAATATATCCTAAAGAGAATTACGAATTCTTAACCAAAGGGTTAAGAATTCCAAATTCAAATTTATAAATCCATTTAACTGGTATATTTGAGTTGCGAAAACAGTCATTCATTTGTTTTTTTCCGCATTAGTTTTTTCTTTGGCGTCGCTCATCTCGCACAATGGAAAACTTGAAATATCGCTTTATTCACGAGTACGAGTTCTACCGTGACCGTGGCTGCGAAGTAAGTATCGATTAACGATGTATTGGCGCTGGTGTCGCAAAAGAAAACATGGTACGTTTTTGGCTCCAACGCTTTCGTTCTGGAAATTTCGACTTTCAAACAAGCCCCGTGGACGGCGGGAGACCAAAGTGGATAATGAATAATAAAAGGGTATAGTGCAAGCAAACCGATCGCAAACCACTTCAGAGTTTGCTGCAGGCTTCGTTGTGAGTGATAAAATGTTTTAATCCACTTGAAACAAACAGGGAAAGTAAGAAAGCTTGAACGGTGGGTACCTCATGAATTGAGTGAAGCAAACCGGCAAACACGCGTCGACTGCTGAGTTACATTGCTCAACCGGCACAATAATTATGGGATTTTAAATCGGGTCATTACCTGTGATGAAAAGTGGATTCTGTACGACAAGCGGAAGCGCTCGTCGCAATGCCTGTAACCTGGAGAATCAGCTAAATCCTGCCCCAAGCGAAAACTTACTCAGAAAAAGTTACTTGTGAGTGTTTGGTGGACTTGTGCCGATGACGTTCACTACAGGTTTCTAAAATCTGGTCAAACGATTTCGCCAGATATCTTTTGTCAGCAACTGCAAACCATGATGGAAGAACTAGCTGCTAAACAACCGAGGCTGGTCAATCGCTCTAGACCACTGCTGCTTTAGGACAACGCTAGACTACAAACTGCACAATGCACTTAACTAGAGGAGCTGCAATTAGAATGTCTGCGACATCCACCGTACTGCCCGGACCTTGCTTCAACAGATTACCATTTTCTTTGATTAACCAGAAAAAAAATCATGATGTAGCAGTCCAAGCCGTCTTCAGAGAGTTTATTGATTCTCGCCCCCATGGCTTTTTTAGTAAAGGGATCACTGAACTACCTATTAGGTGGCAAAAGTGCCTAGATAACAATGGTACATAGATTGATGAATTAAATATATTTTACTAAAAATGACTTCATATTCCTTGTTTAATAAAGACAATTTTCACTTAAATAAAGCCACTGTGTGTGCCATAAATCTACCTAACAGTAAAAAGTGCTTAAGTTCCAAGACAGTGATCACGTAAGCATAAAGAAGCATAGTCACTCTTGTCTTTAATAGTTTAACGTTAAGCTGTAAGTTATAAAATCATAATTTTATGTATATTTTTTTAAAGAAGTAAATTATTACCTCATAGCAAATTAATACCTAATAGCAAATCTAAAGATTACTGGTAGGAGTATCCCAAGGCTAACAAATATACTGGTAGGAAAAGACGTCGTCCCTAGATCAGGCCACCCGATATGGCGGTTAGTATATACCTTTATCTTGGTATAACATGCGCTAAGGTCATTGTAACTTTCTCTTGGCAAAGAAATACTGTGGACAGTACGAGGTGAAACAATACGTTAACATAAAGATGTGAATACATGAAAAGTGATGATGATGATGATTTGATTAATTTAATTACTTTCATAGGCACTATATCAGACCTATAAAACTAATACAATTACAATGGCAATTTTACTATCAGAAACCTACATATAACCTATTCGCACTCGCACTATTTACTATAAAATTCGCTTCATTCTGCCAATAAGCAATTATTTCACAAAAATATCTTTGTCATATTTGAAATTGTCACTTTCAGCGTAAAATAAAATAAAATTACAAAATGTCATATTTCAATTAACCTTTAAATTGCAGTTTTGCCTTATATAATAACAAGAACTAAAATGAAATTAATATTTAAAAGAGTTTAATGGAAATCGTTAAACGTTAAAGTTGGAATATGTAAACACAAATGGAGTTCTGTTTCATATAGAATTGGCTACATTTAAATGGAATACAAAGAAAAATGAAAGTATTATTTCCAAAATATCATATTACAGTACAAACGAATAACAACAATTCAAAGAAGATAAAGTACTTTATGCCGATCAAGAATATTAATTTACCATTGGCAAACAATTTGTTGATAATTTTAGTATATGCAATAGCAAAGTTCTCTTCTAGTCTCTACCCACGTTTTGCTGGGTATATGGTAATTTTTGGTCACTTTCTCGCTATAATATCTGATTGTTTTACAGTTTTTCATAGTATAACGAGTACAAATAACTTTCAAAACTGTACCTCTAACTTGTTTTTTGTTATCGCCAACATTTTTTCCATTATTGGTGAATACAAGGAGATACAAACCACACTTCAATATCAAGCAGATACGATGAGGAATTCGGTTCAGCTAAACTAATGTTGGAACTCCCTGCAGTTATACAAAATTATTTACCATCTATCGGACATGTGATAATGACCATCGGATATATTTTGGACCATTTTGAATACTTTCAACCTCCGTTACCGAGTGCCGTAGTCCTTATTGGTCATATCTGTGTTTTGTCTGATACGCGCTCTTTGTCTTCGGAAAAACCGAAAGTTCGAATTTTAAATGTTTTCTTCTTACTTGGTAACATATTTGCGTTCGCTTACGATTTTATGTCGTTTATAGAATCGTTTGATCAATGAATAAAGTTAATTATTATAAATTAAATTATTTAAATACACTATTCAATAGTATTATACTTTACACTCAAAATTATAAAAATATGTGTAGATTAAAAAAACTGATGTAAAAAAGAAGTTTCATTAGAATTTTTTATTATTGTATTTTATTATCTTATATTTATAATTTATTCATTGCTCATGCTCAACCTCGAAAGGCACGCTTGGGCAGAATACCAAAGTAAAGGAGCTATTTAACGCTCCTGTGTTTCGTATACTAACTAAAGAGTTATACTGCGGCAAGGTATCGCGCTGACACCCCTAAAAAACCCAGACGTCCCATGTAATGCTCACGCGATAAGATCGGATGTGGGTTAGGATGCAGTGTCACAGACACGGAAACAATAACAACATGGCCCAATCCAAAGACCAACAAATTGTGTTTTTGCACAAATGTTGACTCCGGCTGGGATTCGAACACTGGTCTCGCGGTGTAGTAGTCAAGTACTCTGACCACTAGACCACGTGGTCGACATATTTTAAATCACTTTAAAAACATATTTTTTATAGTTAGCTTTACATACAACATAGGCCTCCTCCATAGATTGCCACAAAAGTTTGAAGCTCTCATTTTGGGGGGATTTTGCTATAGTTGCCACGCTTGGCAGGCGGGTTGGCAACCGCAGTTTATTTCTTCAGATATTACAGGAAGATATTGCTGCCCATCTCCTGGTTTTCACTTTCCCTCTATCGACTTTTACGATTCCCACAAGAGGAGATGATAGATTCTGTTAAGCCGCCACCACAACAACACTGACAAGTTAACTATAATTGTCATTATGTTATAGATAATTTTTGAGTAAAAGAAATTACTGTTGCTTTGGTTGATTGTTGAACTTCGTTAGCACAGCTAAATTAAAATTTATATCTTTCAGTGTAGGTACAAAGTTCACTCGACGTTTTTATAATATTATTACAGAGATATATCTCTGTATAAAAAATAAATACAAGTGATTTTTCTTATTTTTATTATAAGCATTATTTTTACCCAATTTAAAACAAACATCTATAAAATACGCACATTTTTATACACTTTTAAAGAACTGGTCTGCTGAATTCCTTGTTGAGCTTCCACTTTCTAGTAGAAATCCGTTTAGGTTCCTCGGTACCTCAGCAGTGCCAGCTTTTTGCTATTTCATCCGTATCAGCGCATACCCGAAAAATTACCGACAAATTTTTAAAACAAAAATGCGAATTTAAAATGACTTTATTAATCAGAATTATACGACTCTATACTATTATGCTAGTAGTATATCTAACCAGTCAATGTTCTTAATCAATTTAATAATTATTTATAAAAAAAATTAAGACGCAGGGTAGCCAAAATTCAAGGGCTATCATAAATTTGATAAGGTTATCAAGTTGTAGAAGCGAACGCTGCAGTATCAGAAGTACTATAGATGACTGAGTTCACAATTTGCCACACTTTTATGAAAGTTAAGGGTGCTCGTGCAGAAGTGGGTCCTCTGCCTTGGCACCGACGTGTTCCGTAGCTTTTGTCGTTACCACGAAGAAAATCAAGTTTCTTGAAGGTCACCCGATTCCATTTAATATCTGAGTATGAATATTATACTAAAGAAATTTCATCTAATTGTCTATGTATATGTGAAGAGGCATATCTTGTCTCTTTTTAGGTATTGCAAATATTATCTTCGACTGTTCCAAGAAGTAAAATTTATGTAATTTTTAAAGACATTTAGGCAAACATAAAGGATTGTATTTCTCTCTTTCCTTTCTCGCTTTATTTTGTTTCGCCATGTGCGTCTCTCTGTCCGTCCGTCCGCGGTTTAGGTCAGAGACTCCTAGTACTAGAAAGCTGTAATTTGGCATGACTATACATATTAGTCAGGCCGACAAAGTGGTAAAACAAAATCTTGATAACAATTTTTTTAGGGTACTTCCCCTGCATCTAAAGTGAGAACGAATAGGTCTTTCAAAAATATTGCGGGTTGTGAAAACCATTTCTCGATTCAGAGATCTGTGTGCGAAATATTAAGCGTTAATTTTTGTTAGAGTCAAGTGGAACTCAAAAGTGGACAACGGCGAGAAATAAAAAAAGGTCTACTGATGTATGTAACTCTCAACTGGAAGACATAAAAAAGGAAATGAAAGAACGCTATACGCTTACAGGAACGAGGGGCGATGCACAGTATAAAAACTATTTCACCAGCTCCATAGCCCGTAAGAATTTCAGCATTATATTATTATGAAGCGACACTGCTTTAAGGCAAGTTCCATTACAAAGCTTCGGAGGGTTTAAGTTGCAAAGCAACTTTATCGGAAAACCCACTTTCAGAGCGATGTTATGCGCGGGGAATCCGAATATAGAAAGAGAGTTAAGAAACTCTATCAAATAGGTGGTAGCATCGATTTGGTTCAGAACTGTATTTCTGGACCGGTATACCACCTCGTTTCATTCTATATTCCTGATGTATGAAATGCTCTGGCTTATTGCAGTCTTTTCATCATTTTGGCGTCAGTATTGCTCGTTCATGCCGTGTGGTAGCTTAAGAGAATCTACCACCCCATCTCCTCCCGTGGTTGTCGTAAGTCTACAGAGGGATAATGACCACCAGGAGTTGAGCAGGAGCATCTTTCTGAATCATTTAAATAAATAAACTGCGGTTGCCAACCCGCCTGCCAAGCGTGGCAACTACGGCAAAATCCCACCTAAATGAAAGCTACAAACTTTTGTGGAAATCTATGGAGGAGGCCTATGTTCAGCAGTGGACTAGCGATAGGCTGAAATTATGACGATGATGATCGGTCGTTCACAAAACCATAAACTCTCTGCCTGACAGCCTAAAAACGACAAGGCGAAGCCGGTGTTCCTCTTACTGCATCATTCGGATCGCACTAGACTGTGTTTGCTGCACTTCCTGCTAACAAACGTGCTTCTCTTTCCTGATGCGTTTCTAGAGATCGTGAGATTTCATGACGGATGCGACTATCAGTCAAACGCAATTCCCGTTTGAAATTCGTCTCTACAGATCGGGAAACCCTCTCAGAAATGAGAGGAGGCCTGTGCTCAGTAGTGGGACATTTATAGGCTGAAACTTTACTTTACTTTTAGAGGATAATCGAATCTCACATTCTTTCACGAGTTTCCCGCACTTTGGGCTGGCGTGGCGAGATCGGTCTGCTCTCAAACAAAGTTCATGTTGTACGCCATTTCTACGCTACTCTCAACAGACCGCGACGCAGCGTTACATCGTCAATTCTTTTTCAAACGTGATTCGCGTTCAGAAAGAGTCTCTTTAGATGGAGACGATGCACTTCTAGAATGCTGCGATGCTAAACTCTCTTCTCGTTCCGGTTGACTTTTTGTTAATCTTCTCAATCGTGCTCGTTTACATGGTTAGAATGGAACTAATATGCAAGTGCCACTAATTTCAAGGTGTAGTAAAAGAGTATAAAATACTGAATAACGTTATTTAATGATAAAATTAACAGATCAATACAATTATGAAAACCAAATCCGTTTTCCTGCAGTATCTTTTGCGTGATCAACCATACAAACAGTTTTGTGTTCTATTGTTCTTATGAAGACTATTTTTATATATTACCTACTGTCCAGTTACGGTTTTATTTTTAGTATTGCGTAAAGATAAATACTGTGAATGAGTAGCGGAAAAAATCTACTGCAAAACCCCAAACAACTGTGCCACAACCGCATCCGATTTCGTGCCGTAGTAGTTTATGTGCACTTCCAAAAACATACAGACAGACAGATACAAACAAAAATTGTAAAAATAATGTTTTTATATCTGTTGCTTTTATAAATACCCCTCATATATTTATTTTTATATTTCCTATATATAACATACAGTTTTAATGTATGTATAGATCACAAAAGGTTATTTAGCTTCTACGCAACCAAGGTCACAGGTAAAGCTTTTTAGTTCTAATTAAGGAAGACTAATAAATTTCAAGCAAAACGTTACGTTTTGCTAAACATCCACCGTTGCACCGCGCTTGCCACCGTTTGTTATAATTATTCTCATTTACGATAGAAATCCGTAATTTCTGCTGCAGAACCGCTACAAATAGCAGAGCTGTTAAATATTTCCGTTCATGACCAATGAAGTATTTGAAAGAAAAGAAAAATACACCAGACTTTCACCGCCTCCTGTCAAAGATCTCAGGGAACTGGTGACAGTTTTAAAAATTAAAAACGTCTTGGCGCGGTGGCTTCCGGGGACAGGTGGTGGGTTCGATACACGTACCGAAGAAGATATTCCGGGTCTGGGTGATTATATACATAGAACTGTGTGACACTATTTTTAAAAAGCGGTCAAGTGCGTGTCAGGCCACGCAGTGTATGATTGCCTAGTTGACCGTCACAATATGCAGTAAGTCCGCAAGAGGGCTTCTTGTTTGATATTAATAAAATTGAGTTCCCGGTTCAACGGCTAATAACGTCTAAAATATATATATAAACGGGGCCCGGCAAAAGACGATGGTAACTGAAGAAGGAATTATTTAAACCGAATACCGGTACCGGCACCACTAAAATTTTTTTAAGTGGTGATTTACCACGTGCTCGGTGGTGAAGGAAAACATCGTGAGGAACCTGCATGTCTGGGAAATTAAAATTATTTCGAAGACGTGAAATCCGCTAACCCGTATTGGAACAGCGTGGCTGATTCTTCCTAGCTTCAAAACCCTCTCGGAAATGAGAGGAGGCCTGTGCTCAGCGCTGGGACATTTATAGGCTGTTACTTTACAATTATCAACTACATCAAAGTTATTTTCAATGAAATGTATACGACTCCGAGTACATTTTGTAAGTTAGTCGAATATTACTCGTTAACTTGTAAAAACTACGAAAAACAGCCAAAGACACTCGGCGGCTGTCCGTCGTACAGTCAATTTCACTTGATAATACATACATACAGTCACGCCTCTTTCCCATTGGGGTAGGCAGAGACCACATCTTTCGACTTGCTACGATCCTGATACACATCTTTAGCTTCTTCTACTTTCATTAGCGTTTTCACACACGCTCGTCGGTTGCCGATCACTTGATAATGCCGTGTTTTAAAGTGAAACACGTGACGTATTGTCGACTTCAGTGGTATGTGTCCCTAGTGGTAGTATTGTTGTAGTGGTGAAGGGAAACCGCCACAATACGCTGGCGGTTCCCGGTGGCGGTATTAGTTTGCTTGTGCACGCTATAGTGGCAGAGCGGGCGGTGCCCTTTAAAAACTAGGTAATATACACTATTTTATGTTTTGCTTGCGGGACTTGGCAAATTAACTTTCTTCCTTTATTATAAACGAGCGATCCGCTCCGGCTTCGCACGAGTAGATAGATATTGGAATGATAAATTAGAAGTTTAAAAATTATCTTTTATTTATGGAAACATAAGGCATGAAAGCTTAGTGGCTCCAGAGCTTCCTTGTAAACAATATTTGAGCAAAATGTAACGCGGTACGTGGTAGCCGGGCCGCGGTACGGCGTTCGAGAGACAGCGCGGTCGCTGCATTTTTTAAATTGTAAACTAATAAAATATATAATTAAAATTACAGCCCACTATTCAATTGTATCTAGTTTAAAAAACAATATGAGTAGGTAGGTAATTATAGATCTCAGTTTATTTGCTAGTAGCGCGGGCGAGCGTAGGGCTGTTCGCTCACACAGTGGCATTTTTCTTACATTTAGCATTTTATACCCGCCGTTACATGTACATAATCAACCTTGATTATGAAACTATTTAGTAGGACAAGGATTACTATCATGATACGAATGTTATCATATTTCGATTCTACCCGTGTTTTGATTAACTAATTTGAACAAAAAGCGGTTATGGACATATAGCACTATGAAAATGTAGTACATTATTTTATTTATCATCAGTAGTTTTCGCAGCGTGTTGTGTTTATTCATTACAACCAAACAAACACAAAAAACCAAATCTTTTTTTTCTCTTTATAATATCAGTTTAGATGTTTTCAACTAGGATTCGAATTCAAGACTCATGGCGCAGGGCACATTAAATACAAAATTAAACAATTTTATAACAGTTTCCTAAACAGAATGAAACAGGACGCAGAAATCTTTTTATTTCAGTTACATTTCAACAATGCTGTTTAAATAACGCTTAGTGAAACGACACAAAATATTTCACGCTCTACGTAAGAGAGGGTTCGTGAATTAAGAAAAGTTTTCCCAGTTTATCTCAATACAATAGCACCGCAATCACAGTCATCTTAACTCTCGATTACCGAAGACAAGAAAACGAGGTTCATTTATGGAACAGCTACTTTCAAGACTTCGAAATTGTCATAGCTTAATGGTTTTAACAATTTTTTCGCTATTTGTGACAATAGGTATGAATATTGAGCCGATAGGTGTCCGGCAGACTAGAATAGCACCTACCTCTTTCCTACCGAGGAGTCGTAAGAGGCGGCTAAAACAACCATATGCATTGCTATACTGCTCGTGGGAACGCAATAGGGAGTAAGATTTTTTTTGACTTGTACCTAATGGCGGCGACGTGGTTCGCCACCCCGGGGCCCCGGGGGGAAAAGTGGGCTATGTGTGGGGTATGGATATATGTATGTATTTGATACAAAGCTGCAGTCTCTAACACTAGCGTAGTGTGTCGACTACCGGTGGATCAGTATAACATAGAACTCTTCAGGGCAATAGCTGCAAGGTGTTTTCTAAGCTAACCTGCCTACCATCCTAACTTTATCACCACTTAACACCGGGTATGATTCCGATCCAATGATGATATTCACAATAAAATTAAAATAAACAAATAATTGCACATTGCGGCACAGCGCAAAATCCCATCGTCACCACCTTGATGGTTGGCATTCCAGCACAGTGCGTTTTTTGCGGAATTTTCAGCCGCGCACAAGCACTTTATGGAATCTGCTGCCGCCAGCGGATTATTCCGGACCGATACGACTTAGGGACCTTCAAGAAAAAAGCCTATTCCTTTCTCAAAGTCCGGCAACGCATCTGCTATTCCTCTGGTATTGAAGATGTTCATGGGCGGCGGTAACCACTTAACATCAGGTGAGCCGATTGCCCGTTTTCCCGCTCTTCCATAAAAAAGTACCAGAAGATGATTTGGTTGACTTATCACAAACTTTGTAAGTTTTATCTTACATGAAAAGCACACAAGTTCATCTAGTTCTTAACTTTCTCTTCGCTTTCTTTTTTTTTTCTTTTTCTAGCTAGTGGTCAGAGTACTTGACTATTGCGTCGCGAGTCCTGGGTTCGAATCCCAGCCGAAGCCAACACTTATGCAAAAACACAAATTGTTGATTTTTTCCCGTGTCTCTGACACTGCATCCTAGCGTACTTTTAATGTTATTGCATGAGCGTTGTATCGAGCGCGGATAGGTTTAAACGAATGAGTGCCTCTGTGTTTGCGCTTACACTTGCGTCACTATAATATCTCCTGTATAGTTGATAGCTTCCGACAGATATAGCCGTGGAAATCTTCCTGAACCTTCTCTCAAACATCATTAAATCGAAATGATCAATGTATATTTTATACGAATTTAGGGTAAAATACAAACTTACTTAGCTACACTCTTCTCTTTTCCCCGGAATACGATTTAAAATCCGCCGGGGACGCTTTGAGCTATTTTTTTAGTGCATTTAGATTCTTTTAAATTCTTTTAAATTATCTTGTTTTTACTTTCAATGTTTTTCAAACTTCAAGTAAGAATGAATTTAAAACCAAATAGTACATGTATAGAGTCACGCCTTTTTCCCATTGGGATACGCATAGGCCACATATTTCAACTTGGTACGATTTTGACTCACCTCTTACGCTTCTGTGGCCGTGTGGTGGCGGCTCGATAAAAGAATACTACCACTCCATCTCATCCAATGGATCTCGTAAAAGGCGAGTAAGGAATTAAACTGCACTGTGCACCCAACAGCGCATGGTGGCGATGGGCTCACCTCACACCAAGTGCATTATATTGTTTTGGTGAAATGTGGATTGTGGCAGTCATCTGTTTTTGCAGTGAGTGCCCAGTCTCTGACTACCCCTTATGGGAAACAGTCGTGATCTTATGCATATGCATGCTTACGCTTCTTATACTTTTATTAGTGTTTTCATACAAGCCACAGGAGCCGACGAGCTTGTATGAAAACGTTGTACTTTATTTACGTATGAAAAACTTGTACTTTTGGCGTGGCCTTTACAACCAGATCGGTGGTCGAAATTCGACCGAATTTTGTTTAATTTATTAAATTCGACCGAATTTAATATATTTTTTAGTTTGTACGTTATTGAGGTACAAACAAGTAATTATTTGTTGGCAACAAAGGGTCTTAAAATACTTAAGGCTGCCGTTCATCGCAGTTCCATAAAGAGTTTACATTAAATGGAATTGCTGTATACCGTGCTAAAAGAAATTGATAGCAAAGGAGTACAATGATTTTACAATAGAATGAATCTATTATACGAACTATGATCCTTATGTTGCATTGCATAGATTCATTCTAAAGTTAATAAGTAATCAAGACTGTGTTTAGCGTAAAGCATTCTCAAAAACCTAACTAATTTTCTGGAGTGTCACAAACAGACAAAAATGCCCAAAGTCCGCTTTCAAAGCTCGTACACTGCTATGCCATTACTCAACTCTAGTGGGAAAATGGAATGGAAATTTATTTTATTATTCATAATAAAATACATCTCATTATTTCTTATTTATAGTAAATTAAACTTTACGTCGTCGTTTCAACAAGTCCACTGCTGTACATAGGCCTCCCCCATAGATAGCCACAAAAGTTTTGTAGCTCTCATATTGGAGGGATTTTGCCATAGTTGCCACGCTTGGCAGGCGGGTTGGCTGCCGCAGTTTATTATTTCAGATGTTACAGGAAGATGCTGCTGCCCATCCCCTGGTTTTAATTTTCCTCTGTCGACTTTTACGACACCCATGGGATGGGGTGGTAGCGGCCTAAGAGAATTAAACTTGTTCTTCTTTGTTATGATAATGCTTTCAAAATTATTTTTTTTATAGTTCAAGGAGCCGACACGAGCAAAACTTTCACCTAATGCTAAATGCAACGTGTGCCCATAACAAATGCTGCACAAAATTTACATTACAAGTACTGCAAACATTTTTATGTAGCACCACACTGCGCTCGTCACCCTGAGACTACTGTTCTGAAGTCTTATGTGCCCAGCAATTACACTAGCACTCAGTGCCCTTCGGAACGAAACACAGTAAATTTTGCTCATGTTCACGTACCTGCTTCACGACAGAAAAACTACCACCAGTAAAATATACTTACGAACTATTAGTTGTATTTGATACACAGTTTGTATCTTCACTTTTGTATCACTTTTGTCAAAAAACAGAAAAATATCGACGTAGAGAAATTTTCTTATGAAGTATGGATTTAAAACGCACATAAACCATGTAAGTAAAAGTAATCCGCCACGGTGCTCCTGTCACGTGCGAAATATTTTTTATTTCTCTGACATGCCGGTTTCCTTATGATGTTTTACTTCCACGCCAAGCACGTGGTAAATCAGCACTTAAAATTGCAATCAGCAACTTTAGTGGTGCCGGCACCAGGAATCGAACCCAGGTCACTCACGTATTATGAAATTTTAAGCGAGCGCCTCGCTCCTGACTTACCACGGCTAACCATGTAAGTACTAGGTACAAAATAACCTAAAATAATTTTTATATGTTAGTACAGTTAACAAAACACCACGCAGTTTATCAGGTCGTACATGGTCGCTCTCTCAAATTTGGAGCATTTGCAGTAATCGCCACACTTGACACATGGTTACACTGGCTCTCAGTGCCCTAAAAACCAGCAATGTTTGCACACTACTGCTTCACGGAAGAATAACTGTCCCTGGGGTGGTACCTACCTAGACGGATTCCTGCATAGGAATCCTACCACCAGTAAAACAGTTATTAATAAGATAGAAGATTGCGAATTGTCAGTAATTTAATCTTAAGTTCACGAGGACTCACTGCACGGAACGCGTTTTATCATTCTGTTGCCAAATCTTGCGTAAATGTTTTATAACTCATTAGATATGAACAAACTACTAGAACGGAAACGTATTGGCAGGGTGGAAGCGGCAATCAGGGCCGTTCATACAGAGAAGGCGCAATCATCGCGTGTCAGATTTCAATTACGGCCCTATGAATGTGTATCGATAGGCTACTAGATGCAGTTGCTCTGATTATCCATACATACAAATAAATAAAATTAAAGGGTCTGTTTGTAATAACAAAATAACAGCTTTATACTCAATGCTTATGAAAGTGTATTACTACCGTATATACTTTCATAAGCATAAAAGAAGAAGCTTAAAAGAAAAAACAATTTTTAAAATTTTTATCTGTCTTTCTGTCTGTCTGTTTGTTCTGGCAAATGTCCGAAACGGCTGAACTGATTTTGACGGGCGGGACTTTTACTGACAGCTGATTTTGCAGCGGGTAACTTTTATTTTAGAAAAATAATTAGGGTTCCGCGCAAAAAAATAAAAACCTTAAATCCCATTCAAATAGGGTATATCATCGATCGGGGTCGACTTTTTAGGCGGGTTAAGCCGCAAGGCACAGCTAGTTAAAAATATAAATAAATTTTCTGTACAATACATCTAATCATGTAAGTGAAAACTGCAGTTTATTTTTGTTATTAACATAAAGAACCCTGGATTAACTTACTTTCCGCCTTCATTTTCATAGTGTGAGAAACTCAAGTTCGAAACCTGGTGCCGATTAATTGAAAATTTAAAATGGCTATTATTTAAAAGGTTAGCGGTAAAGTGTTTAAGCGTTTTGGTCACCAGTAAAATGTATTCTGTCGTCAAATATAGTAAGTTGGTATGCTGATTATGGTCAGCAAGATTGTCTAACAATTAATGTTATAATATTCTAAAGTTGATTGTATAGCCAATTTAATATTACTGATGGTTGGATTCCTATACAGGAATCCGTTTAGGTGGGTATACCCAGGGTCAGTTATTCTGCCGTGAAGCAGTAGTGTGCAAACATTACTGTGTTTCGGTTTGGAGGGCACTGTGAGCTAGCTTAATCACTGGGCATATGAGACATAAGAACTGAAGTCTCAAGGTGGACGGGCGCAGTGTGGTGTCACAAAGAAATGATCTGGGTGACACAGCCTTTGTTAAGGGCAGACGGTGCACTTACCATCATGTAAACGTTTTGCTCGTTTCGTCACTCAATCCAATAAAAAGAATATTGCTGCATTACCGACAGCATTGAATAAGGCTTAATAACATTTTGGATGTCGGTTTTTTAGTTCGCCGATGGACTTTACTGGCCTTCAAAATATGACATATTTTAAGCTGCAGCAGAAGGACTTCTTAAGATTGAAGTTTAGGTCTTGAAGTGTCAATTTTTTTTAATGGACTACGCCAGGAGAGTCGCTCCGTCGTCCCTTCAAACCTCCTTTACGAGCATCTGGCTTCGCGCCTTACAAAGACACTCTAGGCGTAGAGTCGGGGTGCTCAGATTTCGTCTTCAATCGACCTAATTTTATGCATTATTTATAAAAAAGTATGGTCACCCTACTAATTTGCTTACCTTGTTTTAAATATACAAAGATATAAAAAATGCACATGGATATGACTTTTCAGCTAATCAATTGTGTGATCTTGCCGATCAAGTGATCACTTTGTAACGTGGCTATTTATTTAGGAGTCACATAATATATCAATCAGACTGAATATTTGTTAATTTTCCGAAAATATTAAGTTTGATTGCAGAACATGTGTTGCGCCTGGTTTTTTTGTTATTGTCGACAAAAACATTTTATGCTGTCCAAATGGTTTAACAGCAATTTTTATCTCGCTTACTCGTAATATATATAATAATGTAGTTACTTCCCCTTTAAATTATTTGCTAATGCTGAAGCTGTGGACGATTCCCTACGGATCCATTGCCTATTTAAAATGAGAAATCTGGACCCAAGAGTGGGACGTTTATAGACTAATACTTATCTTTGAATGACTAATTGAGCTTTGCATTTTGGCACTTCTTTAGTTAATAAACGA
Source organism: Luehdorfia chinensis (assembly GCA_019845155.1). Classification (NCBI taxonomy): domain Eukaryota; kingdom Metazoa; phylum Arthropoda; class Insecta; order Lepidoptera; family Papilionidae; genus Luehdorfia; species Luehdorfia chinensis. Next base: position 1,345,379 of record JAHVAK010000022.1, read on the forward strand.
TATCAACGTTTTTGATTTTGACAAAATTTTGAGTTGAGTGAAATATAAATTCGTTGCAGTTCATTTTTTATGTACCAATAATAATAATAATTACTTAATTTATTTAATTTTCAGCACTAGTACGTTGAAATATTTTGTTAAGTCGAAATCATTAAATATTTACGTTGGTTTGCATCACACAGCTTGAAGCTTATACAAATCAATTTTAATCCCGAACTGCAGAGACCGCAGGCGAGATTTCAAACGGTCTGGGAAATGTGTTTCATTTCCTCCCCTTCGCTATGACCCTCACCCTGCTCTCTGATTAAGTCTGATTAGTGTAACGTGTGCACCGAAGCAATAACGATGTTATGGGTTTCTGAGCCTGGAGCTCAGAAAGAGGTCAAGATATTAAAATAATATTAATGTATTATATATACATCTGTGATTAAAAACGAAAAAACTTAAAATAAATTAGTCAAAATCATAGTATGTAGGTGCTTGACACCAAAATAAGTGCCATATACATATATGCCAGGCAGCGAGTGCGAGACGTCCGAAACTGAAATATTTTATGAGATTTTTTTTCACATTCTACGATTTATTCATATATTAAAAAGGTTAACACGCATTAGCGACAAGCAATATACAAGTATATTATTTTTTTTATTTATTACCTGATTATTACTAGTGGTGTAAAAGTAACGAAAAAAAGCGTACTCGGATATATTCGTTACTATAACTATCAGTACTCGTTACTATCGTATCGTTTCGTTACTCGTTACTTTTGATACCTAATAAATAACATCGCATCGACGACGTCGCGTCGGTCGTACCTACTTTGTAGAATACATTCTTAATACGTTACATATTTAGCTGCGTAATGTGAATATTTTAACTTTTACATTTTTTGAACCTGACTTGTGTATATTATGTAAATCTAAATTTAGTTTGATTTTATATGGAAGTGGGTAGAACTACAAATAAACTGTAATTTAATTACCACAACGATCTAATTGAAAACTGAACAGAATTTACTGTTTTGAATATTTTATCCCTGAGAATATGTAAGCCTTTATTAACCAAAAAACAATTAAATCTCATCTCATTAACACGGCTTTATTATAATATCTCTTATAGTATTATTTTTAGTGAAACTAATTGACAATAGTATAAAACAAAAACATAAATCTATGTTATATTATTACATTAATTAATATTTTGTATAAAAATACTTACCTACCTTGTTTCTCTTCCAATCCCAAACTTTGTCTAAACAATTCCTTTACTTATAGTAACTAAATAAACAGTAAACAAACATCGTCCTTTGTAACATACGTATTTAAAATCACGAATTAAGCGCGCGCATGCGTTTATCGCACTATCAGCAAACCGTTTCAATTCAAGCATCAACGCAACGAACGTACTTGCAAAAATTCAATCAAACTAATATCAGTACGAAAATACGAAAGTAACGAAATGCATCCTTGAGTAACGTTTCGGTACTCGGTACTAGATGGCGTACTCGTTACTCGGTACCGAATACATACGGTTTGCTACAGCTCTAATTATTACAAAACATTGTATATTTATACGTTTCTTAACCTTCTGAAACTATAATCACGAAGCAATGATTATTGACTCCGATTTTGTGCTCCCCAAATTTAATAAATTTTATGGCTGTAATGTCAATTAAATACCAGCACGGAAATAATAGTTTGGTGATGGCGATGTATGATGGCAATGTGGCGTCAACAATACATCAGGTAACGCAAACTTTTTTATGTTGACAACAGTAATTTCTAGTGTGAGTTTTTTTCCAATGAAACTAAAAACTAAAAAACTTATCTTTTTCATGTCATTATCGTCATCATCATTTTAGCCTATTACTACACTAGTCCACTGCTGGATATAGACCTCCCCAATAGGTTGCCGCAAAAGTTTGCAGCTCTCATATTGGTGGCATTTTGCCATACATGCCACACTTGGTAGGCAGGTTGTCAACCGCAGTTTATTTATTCAGATATTCCAGGAAAACGTTACTGCCTATGCTGCTGTTATCGACTTTCAATGCCTCCACATTGCGATGCGGCTTGAATGTTTGGATAGAAGGGGCAAATACAGAACCATCTAAGTGTTGTCGACCATGAAATCGTTTCCTTTCACTTTCGTTGTCGTTTCGTGTGTGCTCTGTCGTTTTCGATGTTCGTGTCGATGGCAAGTGTTCAAAGCGTTGTCCACGTAGTTTGACGGCGGAGACTATGACAATGTATCGTCGTCGATATAACTGTAGAGAATCGTTAACCGCTAATAATTAATATAATATAATAGTTAATATAATTCTAAAATTTAAGTGGAAAACCAAATAAGACAATTAAAAAATCCAAACCGGTAGGTGGCGCTGAGATCGTGTGGCTTTAAAGTCGTCGTCGTCGTCGTCGTCGTTTCAGCCTATCACTAGTCCACTGACATAGCCCTCTCCCATAGATTTCTACAAAAGTGTGTAGCTCTTATTTTGAGGGGAATTTTGCCATAGTTGCCACGCTTGGCAGGCGGGTTGGCAACCGCAGTTTATTTATTCAGATGTTCCAGGAAGATGCTGCTGCCCATCTTCTGGTTTTAATGTTCCCTCTGTCGACTTTTACGACACCCACGGGATGAGATGAAGTGGTAGATTCTCTTAAACCGCTGCCACACGGCTGGCTGTAAAGTTTTCTACTTAAATGTAATTCAGAAATCAAACTCATCGCGTCACATACCGTAACGGGCAGGACTACGTCTGCCGGGCAAGCTAGTTTCCTATAAATATCCAGTGAAATTACTGTATGACATAACCGATGTCTTCGGGTAACGAAGGGAATGCACTGCGACACAGGTATTTGCAGTTCATAGTTCTGAGCGACACTGCAACTATTACGCGCAGGCGTGGTACCCACGAGTACCATGAGACGAAAGACTGGCTCGTCCCGTTACTTCTTACCATGACAAAAAATACGACAGTTATTTTTGTACTTCGATATTCTTTTTGTTGATTTATAACATATTTGTTTATTATTCATTTAAAAAAAATATTTGAAAGATAATGTAAAACATACGGAAGGTTTCCTGTTTCACATATCTGTTTAACATAAACGATATATAATAGTAAGAAACTGGGCCCGTTGCCAAAGTTTCAGTAAACTTTCTTGTATTAATGCACGAACAGTTACCGTTACAATATGAAACTGCTTAATAATCAAGCAATTATATTACATGCATGATCATTTCAAGCGATTATGCAAAATACAGGTACAGCCATTTCTATTTTATAATACTCGTACATTTTCTGGTCGCTGGTTAACAATTGTTGGGAAATATTCTTGCCGTCGTATAAAACCAAATGCCCATTATTTGCGCAATTATATTCGTAATGCCTTATTTACAATAGGTCCATCTTAAATTACTATAACTTCAATTTATTAATGAACAATTTTTTTATAAAGACCAATTTGTTGTTTAAGACATTGTAAAAATCACTACGAAGACAGTTTCTGTTAATGAAGCATTAAATAAAATAAATAGGGAATCCACTAGATGATAAAACCTAATTAACATCACTGATGAAAATTTCTTATTGCCACCTCGATAATCGTCAAATATTTGAAGTTACACCGTATTATATAGCAGACAAGAGCTGTAATGTAAAAGAAATAATAAGTAGTTCTTCTTTGCTTATTTGTTATAATATACTAAATATCGTATATAATAATAAACTTACAGTATCTTACTCGTATCGTATCGAAATAAAAAACATTTCGAAGACATGTTAAGCATTAGAGCAACGCAGCGTGGAGGACTTTTCCCGACTCCAAACCCCTTTCGGAAATTAGAGAAAGCCTGTGCTCAACAGTGAAACATTTACTGGCTGTTACTTTACGGAAAAACATGAATTTATTTAACACAAAAGTGGCTGTAGACTGTAGAAGGGATCGAGTCGACACGCTGAAGGTTACTATGTTTAGTTTGGCCAAAACTAGATAGTCTTTTTTTAGTAGATCTATTTTATAATAAAATTCCTAAAAGTATGACGCAAAAATCGGATTTCAAAAAACTTGTCAAGAAGACATTAGATGAAGCGCATTATAAAATAAATCATAAATCTAACTTTTACTCTGCACTTGCATTGGCATTGGAAAAAAAACAGAATTTCTTGCCGGGTTATCTCTGAAAAGTTTTTTTTCGAACCGGTGTAGATTTTGACATTCATACGAGCTTTAAACAAGCCTAAATTGAATAAATACTTTGACTTTAAATCTTAAGTAGGAACTTCAAAATTGAATATGTTTTACCTATAAAGCCGTGGTAGCTCAGGGGCCTGGTGCTCGCCTTTAATTTCATAGTAAGCGAGTAACCTGGGTTCGATCCCCGGTGCCGGCACCTCTAATATTGTTCTACAATTTTAAGTACTGATTTACCACGTGCTTAGCGGTGAAGGAAAACATCGTGAGGAAACCTGCATGTCTGAGGAATAGAAATATTTCGAGGGCATGTGAAGTCCGCCAACCCGCATTGGAGCAGCGTGGCGGATTCATCCTAGCTCCAAAACCCTTTCAGAAATGAGAGGAGGCCTGTGCTCAGCAGTGGGACATTTATAGGCTGAAACTTTACTTTTTTTTTTATAAAGCCAAAGCAAAACTCATTTTCCTGGTTATATAAGTAATAGACAATAGAAAAGTTGTTGATATCGTAAATAGTGTACAGTACAGGGGAGATAAGATTATTTTATTTTGCAATTTTTCGGAGAACTTGAACCTATATAAAATCTACGTGGGTACGCTTATAGATACGGAGGCTACTTATTGTTCCCACATATTTGTTATGTTTTTAAGATGTATGCCAAAGAAGATTAATGCCAAATTTAGACCACGGCGACAACTTTTGAACACTGTTAGAAGATATCGATTGATATCCTGATCAATCGATAGCTTAGTAGATTAGCGTAGTAGTTATTTATTAGTGAACACAACCAGTTATAGCAAACACGAGAAGCACTGACTTATTTTAACTTACCGGCGCCCGATGTAGCACTCATGCGATATATTGGAGGTAGACTGTAGGGTCAGACAGAGACACGGGAACAATCTCAACACAACCGGATCCGTAAAACCAACAATTTGTGTTTTTACATAAATGTTGGCACCGGCCGGCATTCAACCCATCAACTTTCCGCGATGTCGAAATCACGTATACTTGCCCACGCGGTCTCACTTTATATACATATGTATTACATAACTGACTATAAGTAACCGTCAATACGTATAAAATCAGAGTCGTACAACTCTATATATATATGTATGAGTATATACGACTTTATTAATATTTTCAATCGTCCATCTAGACGTAAAAATGCAATAACAACCACCGTTTTCAACTTTTGTTATGTGCAGATGCTTTGAAGCTGACGCAAAAGGAGCAATCTACTTGACGAATGAAAACGGAACGTTTCCAATATCACTCACATCCTTGAATTCCCACGACGGCACCGCAGCGCAAAACACTCCGAAGATTTTATCGGCATCCACTAAAAATGTTACTAATCTTCACTGGAGTGACGTCTCCGATGATTTGTTATTCTCTAATTATTTAAATGAAAGCGGCGATCACGACAACTTTCATGTATGGAAGATGAATCAAAAGAGGAGCATTAACGACGCCGTTTCCAAGAATATAACCTTGGTGTTAGAGAATTTGTTGAAGAATTATGAAAATTCGCAGTTACCTACGCATGGAAAAGGTGAATATATCTTTTGTGAATATATTTTAAATCTAAATTGTAGTATAATAATTTTCAACATAAGTATTATAATCAGTTAAAACATAAAATATCTAATTATTTTAACAAAGAATCAGACTCTCCAATAATTAATGAAAGAGCAAATTGATACGATCCATTGGATCGCAAGAAGGTAGTTTTATGTTAAAATTAGTATAGCACGACGATCTTGGCCCAGTGGTCATAGTACCTAACTTCTAGGCCGCGGGTTCTTGGTTCGAATACCAGCCGGGGCCAATATTTGAGCTATAACTCAAATCATCGGTTTTAGGGTCTAGTTGTGTTGTACATGTGAAACAGTAAGCAGGCATACGACTCGGATGTAAGATACAGTAATATATAACAAATGAGTTCCACTAGAAGCCACTGGAAAGATATTTTTGTCACATAAATTTGTAAGATAGATCTAAAGTCCACTAAATCACGCCAAAATGTGGGCTACGTTTGCAAAACTGACAAAATGTTTATTGGAAAATTGATTATTAAAATTAAGTAACGGATTCACGGTGAAATGAAAGATCGTGAAAAAATCTGCATGTTGGAGAAGATCCGGGGCATGCATAATCTGCAACCTGCAGCGAAACACTGCGGTTAACTACACTCGAAACACTTAGATTATGTAAAGAGACTGTGCTTCAAACGAATTATGTCAATCAAAATCGTCAAAAATTGTCATCGTCCAATTAATTAGTGACGAAAGTAAAGTAACAGGCTTTAAATGTCCCACTACTGAGCACAGGCTCATTTTTGAGAGAAGCTTTTGGAGCTGGAAGTAAAGAAATAATCAGTATTACTTTATAATATATACTTTATACCTTGTGGTGGTGACGTAAAGGGGGTTCTTTTACGTCACCGCCACAAGGTATCATCTCCAGAGTCCATAGGTGTACAACGGACAAAATGAAATAATGAAGAAAGTCGATTAAAAAACGTGCCATTGAAATGCAGTGCTCTCTGATAGATGGCGGATTAGTCCTCTCAGATTATGCCAGACCTGAATTTAAAAAAAAACGTTTGTACGTTTGTACAAACGCTATTATATTTATTGTGCGCATTTTCTGTTGATTTTTTATTTTAATGACACATTAACAACAGGTTAAAATATCGGTTAAAATAGCCAAAAAATGTTCTATAGCTAAGTTGCCTAACAACTACCCCAAAGTTAACTAATTTTTGCCCGTACTGCCACCCTATTGTTACGCCCCTGCCTGATATACCAGTTGATGGGAGAAAAGTCAAGGGTATGAGATGGCGGGTACTATAATAATGATCCGAGCCATGCTACCAAGCACGGCATTACGGCAAATCCTTCCATCTTGAACTAAATCCATTGTCGTATAGTGGTATCGAATATTCAGTGGCTGATATTTTTTTATTGAATAAAGTGACGAAACGAGCAAAATGTTTACCTGATGGTAAGTGCAACGTCTGCCCATAACAAATGCTGTGTCACCCAGATCATTTCTTTGTGACACTACACTGCACCCGTGACCCTAAGCCCTAAGACATCAGTTCTTAAGTCTCATATGCCCAGTAAGTACACTAGCTCGCAGTGCCCTACAGATCGAAACATAGTAATGTTTGCACACTACTGTTTGACGGCACAATAACTGGCCCTAGGGTGGTACTTACGTAGATGGATTATATAGGAATCCTACCAGCAGTATATGTGTGCGTATGCATCTGAGTTAATCAAAGAAACATTAACCTACCAAATGACTATGCTTCGCAGGTTATCCCACTGTTGTCCAAACAAATATATTAATCAGAAGCATGGGACCGGTGTCCGAACTCGACATGGTTAGTATTGACGTATATTTCTCGTGACGTAGATTTCCCAATCAAATCATAAAGATTTTTCCGGTGAATTGGAGCATAAATTGTACCGGGTATATTTCTCCGACGGTCCAGTAAATCTTACGCTTGCAAAAGGATTTCTGTCGTTCACTCTTCGATACTTTTCGTATTCATATTTTTTTAGTTAATAGCTTATGTACTTAAATGTTCATACACAAATTTAAAGGGATTTTACCTGGCAAATAGTAAATATTAAATATAACATACACGAATATTCTAATACCGCCCTGGCTTATTTGGTAAATTGAGTTCCAATTAATCCAGAAGTCATTTCCACAGTATATTATAGTGCCGTTAGACTTAGCCCCTTACGTACCGTAACCTGCGTGCATTTACATATATTGTGGTTTTGTAACATGTATTATAATATATGTATGTATATAACGGCTCAGTAGCGTTTAGCTTCTGCGTAGTCGCAGGTTCAATTCCCGCATTGAACAAATATTTGTAAGTCCTACAGATAGATGTTCCGGGTTCGGTGTTTGTGCATGTACAATTTTTGTATGCACCAGCGATACAGGAGTAATTGAAATGTAAAGTGTAGTTGTATAGAAAAAATTAAATAAAAGCAAGACTTTAAATATTTGAAATACACATTTTTTAAGCTTTAACGTATATTTTTATCCGCAGGATTACTCAATGGATTGTTACTTTAGGCAGTATTGGCGCGACACGCGCCTGTCGTTTCTTGGTCCGATTCGCTCCCTCTCCCTGTCCATCAAAATGCTGGAAAGGATATGGCGACCCGACACGTACTTCTACAATGGAAAGCACTCATACGTGCACACAATTACTGTTCCCAACAAACTGTTGAGAATCAGCCAGCATGGTGATATACTGTATTCTATGAGGTAAGGAATGGTTTTTTTTTATAATACCGAAATGGAATTTAATTAATTTTTTTGTAAAATCTTCTTTTTTATAGGTCCTACTTACTGTTCTTACTGTTACGTAACTATTAACAATACCAACTTTAACAGTATTAGTAACAAAAATATAAAATAGAGTTAATATCAACTTAGAAATACTGAATTAAGGAATGCTTTTGTAACTACCAACCCTCCAATGTAAAATTCAAACTTTTCGAAACATTCTTTACAAAGAAAATTGGTTGTCTTCTCAAATATGCGCTCAATCATAATTAAGACAAAATCTAAATGTATCAATTCTGTTATTAGCCGCGACAAAAGTCTTATTTATCGAATTTAAATTGTAAAAAAAATATTTTTTTTAATGAACGTAATGAAACGTATTTGTTTCGTACTTATATTGTTTAGACTATAAATGATATAAATATTATCGACGATGAAACGGAAATCTAATAAATTACATACATATCCGTATCCTGTCCCGGGATTTTGTGTCATGGAACCGCAACCGAAATACGGAGACAACATTTTTGTATGATTTACAGAGTCAGAAATTAATAACTAAAAACCGGTCAAGTGCGTATCGGGCCACGCGCACTGTAGGGTTCCGTAGTTGCCTGTCACTATATATGGACTTAGAAGGGGACTTTTTGTTTGTTACTCTAAACAATGCCCAATGTTATACGAACCACCGTATTTCGAACGTAAGCATTGTTATTATTATTGTTAAGGAATTATTATCATTATTATGGATGTTATTATTTTATTTTTCTATTATTTTACATGGTTCATTAACTCATATTTACTAACTGTTTTACACAAGCAACAACTTCATCTAAGTAATTTTCAAGGAAATTGATAAGATTTCAAGTACATTTTATAAGTTGATCGACTATTACTCGTTAACTTGTAAAGCCTACTTCGCTGTGATAGTTTTCTTTTTAAATTCGTTATATATACTACTGTTAAAAACAACCATTTAGCTGGCTAAGGGTTGACCCCACCTGACTCTAACAAAAAATAGCACTTTAAAGCTTAAAATTTCGCAAACGAATCCCTGATTCGAAAAATGGTTTACACACACCACACCACAGATAAACAAAAAAAAAATCGTCCACACTTTTCGTATAGTTGTGTAGTAGAGGAGGTACCCCAAAAATTTTTTTTCAAGTTTTTATTCTACCACTTTGTTGACGTAATTAATATGGACACTCGTGCCAAATAACAGCTTTCTAATACTAAGAGTCTCTGAACTAAGCCGCGGACGAACAGACGGACGGACATGGCGAAACTAAAAGGGGTCTTTGTTGACTACGCAACCCTAAAAATATATATAGTGATATGACTATACATGACTATGAATAGGTATCAATTTTAACATAAATTATTATGACCGACGTTTGTGATTGACTTGTCATATTAAAAATAAATTAAGATCTGATTAGTATATATTAAACAATGATGTTACAACGTTTAATTGATTGGCATATTTTTCATCACTATGGAGATAATAAAATCAATGTTATATTTTTCGCAAAGTAACTAATTTCTCTCTGTTAAATAATGAAGATTGTGGAAATTCTACTTTACTTCAGAGAGACAATAATTAATTTTAAGATGGTATCGCATTTTTAATTGGTTATATGCAAAATGAAAAATGCCTCTCTCCTATTACACGAGCGACTTGCTCATCGGTCATAAATTGCTATGAATCTCGTTTAAATTTGAAGAATAAATTACTATAAAAGTAAATAGCTTTTCCAAATTTTAAATTATTTGTATTATAGTTACCTTTTTATTAAAGTTATGACTAATATATAAAACAGTTTTACTACGGACTTTGTTTTAAATTCTATTATCATGTAAATTATACCAATTATAACCTGTTGTGTATGTGAGAGCCGTACGAGCATTATATAAATATGTACAACATAGTAACAACATAGTAGTAGGCTGCGCCCACCGTTTTAAGTAAAATAAACGTCAGTACGCTAAATTTTACTACTCCCTATCTGCATACAAATTATTTCCAAAAATAATAATGTATTTGCACGTTTAATATAAATTAACTTTACTATATTTGATGTTAAACACTTTCAATATAACGATTTTTTTTCCATGATATTGAAATAAACTAACTGTAAATAATGATTAACGATCATACACCGAGTTAGTATTGATTACGAAAAATATAAAATAAAACTCGAATTATAAACACTTACAGAGCTTATAACCTACGATAAAAAAGTGCGATGTAAGAGTGGCAACATAAGAATTATAAAAACAACTAATTGGCCAATAATTATCGATTCAGCCTCTTGCCAATCTCATGGTTTTCATTTTCCCTCGGTCGACTTTTACGACACCCACGGGATGAGATGGGGTGATAGATTCTCTTAATCCGCCAATTTTTTTTTTTTTTTGGACTTTGCTACTGTTATTTTTAACGACGCGGTTATTCGAACGTTCGTATTTAACAAATTATGCTACAGACTATTTTAAGACTACATTATGTTCCACTTGACGAAACAAATAAAAGCTACCTAATTGGTCACTATGCGAAAAGCGATTGATATAACAAGTCTGTACAGTGATCGTTCAAATTTTAATCGAATGTGTAATCGGTTTAAGTGGAATTGATTGACGAAGCTCTCCAGGAAACAATAGGGTTTATAGAGGCTTTAAACCTAATCCCTTAACAAAACTAACTTTACTATCACTGAAATTGACGATTTCATTAAATACAATCGCAATTTACAGACTGACGATTAAAGCGAAATGTCCGATGGAGTTGCGTAATTTTCCAATGGACAGGCAATCTTGTCCCCTCATTCTTGGAAGCTGTAAGTATTTACGTTTTCTCAAGTTCCTATTTGTAAGAGCAGACAACAAGACCAATAGATGCGATTAAGTCTTGCTCAGTTTTTTATTAAGTAGAAGAATAACTGCAAGAAATACCTTATTTGTAAAGCATTATAAATCGAATAGCTTTCAAACGTTTACTATTTCCACCGGATTGTAAGTGATTAAAGTGGCAAAAAGAAAAATCACATTAAACAAGCTATAAATATCCCACTGCTGGGCACAAGGCTCTTCAAATTTTCAAAACGGTTCCAGAGCCCAGAAAACTGCGCTTCAATGCGAGTAGGCTGACTACGTCTTTTATCGACGAAGAACTAAGATAATGATAAATGTGCGTTGTCTACTAAAAGATTTTATGGAATGCCACGCTGGTGGTAAATGGGGTCACCAGTTGTTGTCGATATCCATCACAAAAGGCAGCATACGGTCGTTTCTTACGTGTCATCATCATCGTTCGCCTAAACTTGAAAGCATTTTCCCATTATCACCACAATTGGCAGGAGGATTGGTGATCGCAGTATTTTCTTATTGGAGATAATGGCGAGACGAGCAAAAGGTTCACCTGATGGTTTGAGCAACATCTGTCCATGAGAAATGCTGTGCCACCCAGAACATTTCTGGACGGCGCCACATGTAGAATAAAACATTTTTGATAAATACTAAAACTAATAACTTTTTTTTATTGCAGACGCATATTCCAACCAGCAACTGGTATATCAATGGCAGAATTCGCAGAGCGTAAATTTCGTGCCCGGCATGACGCTTTCTCAGTTCGATCTCATTAGTTTTCCTTATCGGAATTTTACCTTTACAAGACGAGAAGGTAAGAAATATCATATAAATCAAAATATAGACTGCTTGATTATTTTTATTATTATATCTATATTTTTATTCAACATATATATACTACCACGGATATTAATTTTGTTTTGTATTAATAGAATGATTGTTGCAAACAAGGGTGACGAACTCCTTTATTACATCGCCTGTACAAATAGAAGGTTCTTTGCGGTAACATAATTGTCTTATTATAGTTACAGAAGAGATTTTCGTTAGTAGATTTCTGGAATTCAATCAAGTTGTTGATTACTTATTGTTATTATGTTATTGTTATAGACAGCCGTATGCTATATCTTTTATGTAATTTTGATTGGTAACCGTAAATATTGTTGATTTATACAGGGTCATTCGTAATGTCCTATACATCCCGGCAGGTTGGGCTTAGGGTCGACGTGTATGTGTCCCAAAATATATATATTTTCGGTCATGTAATTGCTGTTAGCCTTCTCGGCTTTTACAGCTTCATCGGATACTGTGCTCGCGGGCCAGAAGCCCGCGTGCCAGGTTTGGTTTGACCCAAACATAAATAAATAAATAAATAAAAACTCCTACAAAAACCTCGAAGTTCGGACTGTGTCGCGTTCGCTGCGTGCTTTCGCGATTTCGAAAATCTCAAACATTTTAAGTCGTCTACTGACCGTCCTTAACTGTGTGTACAGTGTGGCCTGGATCGTGACTGACAGTATCGTGGTCAGGAAGTCGTCTAGCACGTTTCGCGGGCGACGTTTGCGTTCGGTCGCGTTTCTGTTTGGTCGGTAATTTGCTGCTTTAACCACCAGCGGGTTTGAATGAACCGCGGCTTTTTCGAAAAACCGCCGTGATAATTCTCTGAAGTGTTCAGAGATTAAGGGCATTTGACAGTCGCTGTGAAGATCTACATTGCGTTGATACCAACCGGCTCCGGTGGCAGTTCGCAAGAATCGATTTTGAACGCTCTGTAACTTCTTTAATTGATTGCCCGTCGCGTGAGCGAAAGCGACGCAAGCATAGTCCATTACGGGTCTTATGCAAGTCTTATAGAGGCGAAGTTTGTGTCTTAAGCACATTTTGCTTGAAGAGCAAGTTAATGGGTATAGACGGTTTGAGATAAAAGCCGCTCTATTGCGTATGTTTTTAATGTGTGCAGCGAACGTCATCGCTGCGCCTGTAGGAGATATGTCGACTTAAAGAATTTGCTTAAAACTCATAGGTGACTACCCTGTTATACAGCTGATCGAAGCAATTAACTTATAAATTTAATTGGGCGCTTTTCCATTGAGCTGCCATCGAAAGAACTCGCAAGTAGGATAACATAAAGCTTAAGGAAATCTGTTGTGAAGTAAATCTGTTAGTATGACGCCGTAGTAGAGTAACATAAATAAAAGGGAGAAGAAAACGTATTTTGAATTTGTCTGGTTTGGCAACGACTTTCTTAGTTAGGGTCGCGTAAAGTTTCACAAAACAAATAATTTTGAAGTTTTGTATGGAAATATTCAGTATTCAATTTTGTCATTAAAGTTTCACCGTTGTGTTTATCAGATCAAAGTAGCATGGGTAGGTGCCGGGATGTTATGCCAATTATGAATAACGTTGTATATATATTTTTATAAAGGATTTACCACTAACTCATCTCGATATCTCCGAAACTAGAAGACCTATTGACTTGAAATTGGCATACATATTCATTTCCCTGATTTAGGTACACAACCACTAAGAATGGATTTTACGAAAATTCACTCCTAAATATCTAAACGGGCTGGTGCTGTTTTTCTCTACACAAACTTTAACATAACAATAAGTTCCCTGCGAAGCCAGGCCGGGCCAGGCTAGTTTTATAATTATTGAATAATAAAAAAATACGTTAAGTTCTCTTGAAGTGAAAGTGAAAAGTGTGTACATTCTTATGAAAAATAAAAATTCTTAAACCTTAAAATCAGTACAGGAAGGTTTAATTCCTCTACTGATTATAAGTCTATTTGCATTTTTTTCTAGTATTGTGTAATTTTTTAAAATCGATTAATTTTTGAAAACACTCTATGTAATTAACAAGCTGATATAAGCAATAAGAAATTCGTTTAAACTTTTTAACAATTAATCCAAGACAGACATGTCATACAAATACTTGTTCTAATGGTAAGTCGGCTCCTTACAATATGATAATGCTAATCCAAACTGGTTTCATATTATTAGTATTTATCATCATACTATAGTTTGAAATCATAATAAAGTCATCGTATAATATGTTATAAGAAAAATAAATATGCTAACGATGTTAATACCGCAAGCGTCAGGTGAAAAGCTCTCGTACTCGTATCCTCCGCCTCTGAAAACAGCTTTCGTCTACTAATCACATGGGCACGACAGCAAGCGTTATCCGCTTACCGTCTAATATGCTTCCAGCTTTCACATACCTTGTTCACATGCAAATTTTCTACTGCACCAGTGTTTACAAAAAAACGTTGATTATGACAAACTGAAAAGCAACTGCATTTTTGTGACAAACAAACTAGCGTTTTCGTAATATGAGATGTAATTTTTCGATGATATTACCTACGCTATAAGTGAAAATACAAGCTATTGTGTATTATATAAATTTAATTATTTAATTTATTAATGTAACTAATAATATTCTACACAGCCTAGAGATAATTGTTTCTGATCTGAGTGTTTGTGCATGTACAATTTAGGTTTTACTGGTGGTATGATTCATATGCAGGAATCCGTCTGGGTCGGCTATAGGCCGTAGGTAGGTAGACTAGGGCCAGTTATTCTGCCGTGATGCATTAGTGTACAAAGATTACTGTTTTTTGGTTTGAAGGACACTGAGAGCTAGTATAATCACTGGGCATATGAGACTTAATAACTGATGTCTCAAGGCGACGGGCAGTGTGGCGTCACAAAAATGTTCTAGGTGACACAGCATTCGTTATGGGCAGTCGTTGCACTTACATCAGGTGAACGTTTTGCTCGTTTCATTATTTTGTCCAATTTACCGAAATTGCTGGAGAAGACTGACTTAGCAAATGGTTGGAAAATATATTGATGAAGTTTAATATTCACCAAAATTATAATGTCTATTTACAAGGGAGTGGGTGAGACGACCGATTATAGTTCGTAACTATTTGGTACACTTTTCTCAAGAATAAAATACAGCACGATCGATTTCTTGAGTTTTTGAACTTGGGTTTCAATAATTTTGTTGAAATAGGTTTATGACCTTTAAATTGCTAATTTTATAGAAATTTTCGAAGATGATTTTAAGAAACCAATGACAAATATTGAAATATATAAGCATGCTTATTTGTGTAAGTTTAAAATTTTAAAAGTTTTTCTAGTCTGTCAAAATATCTTCCTTTTGCTCTTTTACAAAGTTATAGAACATGACAATTTATATTATATTAACGGGATCGACTTCCTTTCACAGGTGATTTCTCCGTGCTCCAAGTGTCGTTCAATCTTCAACGGCATACAGGTTATTTCCTCATTCAGGTGTATGTGCCCTGCATCCTCATTGTAGTGCTTTCTTGGGTTTCATTTTGGATTCATCGAGAGGTATGCTTTTTAAATTTTCTTTGTACATTTAAAACATTGTACTACAAATAAACATACGAAAAAAATCGTACGTTCATTTACATTAAGCACAGTTTATAAAACTATTTAGCACTTTCTTACGTGGTGGTCAGAATCAAGTTTAGTGGTTTGAAATTTCGTTTTATTAGGTCTTAATATCTAGTCTATAAAATGACTCACACCTTATTTATTTACAAAGTTTAGATTCGATTAGTAATAATTCACTGCGGAGTGATTACAAAGACCTACTTCAAATAACTTTTTTTTACTTTTTTTCAGTTTAGGGTCGATGTGTATATGCCCCAAAATATAATGAGCCTCGTAGCGTGATACCTGTAGGAGATATGTCGACTTAAATAAATTGCTTAAAACTCATAGGTGACTACCCTGTTATACAGCTGATCGAGGCAATGAACTTATAAATTTTATTGGGCGTTTTTCCATTGAGCATTGTACTAGGATAACATAAAGCTTAAGGACATCTGGTGTGAAGTAAATCTGTTAGTATGACGCCGTAGTAGAGTAACATAAATTAAATGGAAAAGAAAAGGTATTTTGAATTTGTCTGGTTCGGGGCTACGACTTTCTGAGATAAGGTCGCGTAAAATTTTACAAAACAAATTATTTTAAAGTTTTGTATGGACATTTTTAGTATTCAATTTTGTCATTAAAGCTTCACCGTCTGTTCGGCCGGGATGTTATACCAATTATGAGTAACATTGTATAAATATTAATAATTTTATTAAGATTCTTTTTTGTATTTTTTTTGCATTTTTTTAAATCTTACTTCATTTGAGTTATACATTTCTGGCTCATGACGAGTTACAGAAGTGGAAGAAGCTGTATCTTAATCTCATTTCAGGCAACCTCAGACCGAGTCGGCTTGGGAATAACAACGGTGTTGACACTGTCAACAATCAGTCTGGATTCGAGGACTGATCTACCGAAAGTGCGATACGCCACTGCTTTGGACTGGTTTCTACTGATGAGTTTCTTCTACTGCATCGCCACTTTGTTAGAATTTGCCGGAGTGCATTACTTTACAAAGGTAAATAAACAACTACATAAAAGATATTAGATATCGCTTATTTGGAGCGACGGCCCTTGCAATTTCGGCGCCTTAGGCGAATAACTGGAATGGCGCCCCTTGAGTCTATATTTGACAACACTGACAGGGGAATACCCACTGAATGTTTATATTACTATGCTGCTACACTCTTCGCAGAATAACTATGCAAGCTGACCGTCCGCGCCAGGTGGTATGATTCCTACGCAGGACTAGGACTCCTTCTAGATACGAGTAGGTACCACCGAAGAGCCAGTTATTCTGCCGTGAAGCATTAGTGTGCAAACATTGCTGTGTTTCGGTCTGAAGAGCACTGAGAACTAGTTAATTACTGGGCATATGAGATTTAAGAACTGATGTGCCTGGTGGACGGGCGCAGTGTGGTGTCACACAGAGGTGTTCTGGGTGACGAAGCATTTGTTATGGGTAGATGTTGAACTTACCAGCAGTTGAACGTTGAAAGAAATTGTTATTTCTTATAGACCCTTTAGTTTCTAACATAATGGCCAAAATTATTTATTTGAACTGATGTAAGTATTGATTTTTAGTGTTCATCAACGTAAGGTAAAATTTATTAGCTTTTATATTTAACGGGCTCTTTTGATTTTCAGGTTGGCTCAGGTGAAATTGTAATTGACGATGCAGAGTGGGAGGAACTTATTGAAGAGGTTGGAGGTGACGCGTTTGCTGCTAGGCAACTAGCAGTGCGACGGCGGAGTTCGTCTAGATCTGCTACGAATTTTGTAACTATATTATTATTCATATTATATTATTTACTTCATAAAAGTAAGTGACGAGACGGGCAAAATGATGATAAGTGTAACTGATGGTAAGTGTAACGTCTTATGGGCAGACGCTGACGCCCAGTAATTACGTTAGCTCTCAGTGCCCTCCAGATCAAAACATAATAACGGTTGCACACTACTGCTTCACGACAAAATAACTGGCTCTGCTGTAGTGCCGACCTGACGGACTCCTGCATAGGTGTCAATACAACATGTAAATACAGAACTATGAGATACTCTCATTGCAATAAAATGTTCTAAGTTCTTTAAAGGTACGAAAAACGTAGATAATTTCCACGTAAGCTTTCATATTCAAAGAATAGTACTCATGTAATGTTGTTCATCATGTTAATTCGTTATAGGTTATGTGATTAGTTTATTTTTCATCAGTAGAAGACATAGAAAAGAACATCTCTACAGGTTAAATTTTTTTCAGAACTTCTCCCTATCAACACAAGGTAACTGCGGTAGTGAAGGCGAAGATTTACCTCCACCACCAGAACAAACAGCCGTCCGCCTTACTATGGAACGCACTACGCAGACTGAAAGGAGGGTGCCTCGTTGGAGGCAACTGCTTTACTGTCTGGCAGGAGATGACCGTTACCGACGGCAGCGGCAAATAGAGGCCGGTGAGTAACCTACCATAATATGGTACCGTATTTGTAACATTTCAACAAGACATTGACCGCAACTACAATGCGGTAAAGGAGACAGCTGCAAAATTTTCTTACAGTACCGTGCACTAGCAAATTAATACTGCAACCGGGAACTACGCTGATGCCGCTCGGTGGCTGACTGTCATAGATTCAATATCAGTTGATAATGCCTCGTTGAGTGAAGAAACAAGTATCGTGTTCTTCACTCTAATTGTGTGTATTGCTATAGGCAGTGTGGCAGTAATTGAGGGCGGTGTGGCGAATCGTTTGCTTGTGCACGCTACTGGGGGAGGCCGAGCGGTCATCTTCAAAACTATGTAATCTGTTACGATTATCGATCTTAGCAAATTAACATTATTTTTGTCCTAAAATACCTTTCATTAGGGAGTTGTCAACTATCAACCGAACGTAGGAATTACTTTTAATTGTATTGATTTATATATTTTTTTCATAAGGTAACCGTGGTCACATAAACAGCGTGTCGCACATCGATAAGGCCGCGCGCGTTCTCTTTCCTGCTTCGTTCGCGCTTCTCAATCTCTTCTACTGGACGATCTACGCTTTCTCTAGCGACGACTTCGCATGGAGCGATAATCCCATGAACACACTATCCCATTAACGCATAATAAATAAGTACCTATAGCATATGTAATGCCGATTTAGAAATCAGAACAGCGATTTTTAATATGTAAATAACATTATTTGTTATAGATTTCGAATTTTAATGTATATATTATTTTTAAAAAAATATGGATCTTACGAAAAAAAATGAATTTCGTTAAAATTTACAATAATAACTAGATGAAAGAACACTCGTACCTTATGTGTTTAATTATATAATTGTTATAGTAAGCTTATGAATAATAGACAAACTCCCTTGTTAAAGTTGTACCGTTGCTTTTATATTTCAGATTTTAATTTACAACACCCACCAAATCTTATATATAAAATATATATATAAGATTTGGTGGGTGTTGTACCCACCAAATCTTATATATAAAATACGGATGGGTGATCCATATTCTACATGTTTATGTGTTTATTATATAAATATAACCGCCGCCCTTTGTATCCTTTTATTGTTAAGGAAGCAATAAAGGTCTAAAATAAATAAATAAATTTGCACAATACTGCTTAATATTTATAGAACTATTGATTTTCTCTAACTCATCTAATTCGTCAACATTCACAGTGTATCACTATGAATGTTGAAAAAATATTAAGTGTTAATCTTGGCAAACGAGAGGAAACATTAAAAAAACCGAATAAAAATAGAGGTTGGTTAAGTTTCATATTAAAAGACGTTATTAGTCATCATATAGATATATTACGTTCTCAGATATATTATTAAGGTGTAAAACAAAATTCGTAGTATATTTTAGATACATACAAAACTCAATATAGATGTAAATGGCATTATTACATTGTGACTTAAAGCCTCTCACTGTACGCTCTTAAAACAGCTCCAACGTCGACTTCATTGTAACTGAACGTGTATTAATTAACACAAGGGTATCTAATAGTGGCTTATATGTATGCAGAATTTATAAATGTGTGGTCGGGTTATTTTACGACCAATTAACGCATTGTCATACGATGATGACGATTTGGTCTTCGACTGCGGCGACATCTTACGGATAGCAACCAATTTGTTATCTGTGTATCATGCTGAATATGTTATGGTGCCGAATCGCATCATATCCGCCAACGTCGAAAGTGTGAACAAATTGCCTGCTGCGATTCAATATTACAACTCGGCTGTCAGGTACGCTGAATAGGGGCCACCCTTCAATCACGTGAGGTTTTTTAGGCCACTTTTATGTTTTAGACTACACACCTTTCCCGCTCCCATACATTGCTAAGTTCCCGTACAAAGTTTTCCCAAGAACAACCAGTCATAGTTCATCGTTGATCATTTGGTTCTATTTATCCGTAAAAGGAGATTAAAACGACGGACACTTGTCAGAATTTATTAACTTAAATATTTCCGATTTTGAGATTATTCTAAATAACTGTTGCTGATCGATTTTAGGTTAATTTCAAAATATCAGTCGTTATAATTCGTATGTAGAAAAATTTGTCGAAAACGAAAACCTCGAAAAAGGATCGCCAAAATTACATTTAACAACAAAATCAAATCAAAGATTGCCGCTCGAGTGTGATTCCGAATTTGTGTACTATGTGTACTTACTATGTGTTTGTCAATATTGTCACATTAAAAATCTCTCTCACTCTCACGCTTAGATAACCTATATTTGTTTCTCGTTCGCACTTATAGCACTGTCATTTTACTATGATTTTTAGCTGAGCCTTTTCTTGAGCTGTTTAAAGCCTTGCGCTTTAAACAGCTTCAGAACTTGACTCTTGATTTACAGATCCAGCGCTGAAGCAATGATTTTAGATTATTCAATTATTGGTGTAGTGGTCAGAGTCATAGGCATAACTAACTCCTGCGCAGTTGATAGCTTGCTGCGATATTCGGTAGTTGTTGCCGTTGTCGAACATGGGCAAGGATGACATAATTATTACATTATTAACTCCTTATTACTTTCTATCAGGAGTTCCCAAACTTTTTTGCAATGAAACACTGCGAGACCGGAATTAATTGCACGACACTTTAATATCATTCGTATTTTAATGCGGAACACTTAGCTATCACTCACCATTCTATATACAGTAGCAGATCTTTTACTTAATTTAACGGAACATAGTTTGGGAATCACTGCTGTAGATTAATGTACAAGAACTCTATATGGTAAATATTTAAAAGCAATTTACTTTCTACCAGATTTCAAATGCCAGGCAATTCGTTATAAGTCCGCGTCATCGAATAGTTATCTACCGTATAATTTATTGTCATATATATGAAGTCGACGTGGAACGGTTCACAAAAAGCGGCTACACTATATGCTATCTGTTCCAAATAATTTGTGCAAAACGGTAACTATAATTATCATAACGTTATGTAACATTACAGCGTATCAATAATGGCATAAATTGGCACGCGCATTAATTAGCAACACATTTTGAGCACTATTTTGTAACATTGCACATTATAATATAAAGCTGGGATTTTCTTCGCTCATTTAAATTACATCTAAATAAGATTCTGCAGGCATTACACGTATACATAAGTCTCGAAGTAGACTTGTGTAAAGATATCTGATCCTAACGAAAGTCTAGGTCGCTAGTATTCTAATGTCACGTCTACTACAATATTTCATGATTATTCATTGCTTGATCATTCGTTTCGATATGTAACATAACTTAATCCCTCTGACATTAAGCAGCACGAATACATAACTCTAATATTAATATACAACAACATACAATAACAATTGAATTTCGAAGTGAAACTTCTGATTTCTTTTAAACCCATAGCACACATCATTTCATTCCACCGGTCTCATCCTCTACGTCAAACAACAAACACAGACAAAAAGCACACAGACACAAGAATAAAACAATTAAATTTCAAAATTTAAATTATATTTCTTCTAAGCATGTGGTGATGTCAATGAAGACATTGTAATTATTACACCGCCCATGTCAAACTTTCCAGGTCAATTTTGACAGCCTGTTAATCACCACAACTTGTAATGTGCGCAGAAATTATTATCGTATAGCTAGTATTAGCGTAAAGATAGAAACATAAGGTTTTCCGGATCTACTTGTATTATGGGGAAGCGAAGGGTGCAATGACAAAGACACTGGACAACCACAACAGATTGAGAACCGAAAACCAATTATTTTTGTTGCATAAATAGTGGTTTAGACTTGGATTTGAACATAGGAGCCACAATAAAGTCAATAAAGGTTTTATTAATATTTGTTATACTTAGTTTAGTACAGATAAGAAAAAATATTTACAAAAAAAAAGCTTGTTCTGTCGCGTGACGGTGGCGTAAGAAAATTCATCACCACTTCTCATCCTGAGGGTATCATAAGAGTCAACTAAGTAAAATCAGCTCATCGATCATCTCATCATCATCATCAATCAGCTTGAAATCAGAGAAAAGCCTTAAAAATGTCATATCTTTCGATACTTAGCTGAATAAACTCTCGAAATATACCAGAAACGAAAATATACAGTATAATGACCGGCATTGTCTAAGTAGCGAAGCGTATACTGCGATAATGGGGGCGATAGATAATTCCTGCTTGTGAGGCTCATGTCATTCAGTGGGCTATTTAAGAGCTGCAGTAAGGTAACGTTTGATCACAGATGCAGGTAACGTTAGGTCACACAATATAAAGGGTAAGGTGACGTTAGTGAATGAAGATCGCGGACAGTGAATACATTACCTTAGAGAAACCCAAGACAATTTAAGAAACCATATCTATTATTTATAAAATTGACGAACTTTATACGGAAATACGACATAAGTACAACAAACATGAAATACACTCGGCGTCAATAAAATACTATTTTAACACAACAGGCCAATGACAATGTTGTGGTTTGAGGGTATCATTCGAAAGGTAATTTCATTAGCTTTCAGGAATTTTAATTGAATTTTACTTTTATAACGAGACGAAATAGAAGTTAAAGAAAAAGACAGGGTATGTACAAATTTGAAAATTAATCATTTAAAAAAAACTTAATAAATACAAAAAAAGTTCTTTAAACCTACGTTACCCCCCCTTGCCTTGATAACGGCTTCCATGCGATCTTTCATGGACCTTACAAGGATCGCAACAGCCTCTTGGGGTATTTGTTCCCACTCTTCAAGTACCGCATCTTGGAAGCTCTTGAAGAGTGGCTGGAGCTGGATCTCGAGCTCGCACGCGCCGTTTTAGGACATCCCAGAGATGTTCTATTGGGTTAAGGTCTGGACTTCGTGCTGGCCAATGCATAACAGGGATATCGACCTCCTGTAAATAATCCCGTACAATAGCCGCGGTGTGGCAACGAGCATTATCACGCATTAACATGAATCCATCACCGACATAACTAGCATACGGGACCACATGTTCGTCCAGGATTTCAGTAATGTACCGACCAGCATTTAATGACCCTTGCCCACGGCCACCCCGAGTCCGGGAAACGCACACAAGTTCCGTTTTCCCGTCGACGGAAATGCCGCCCTAAAACATACACGAGCCACCCCCATATTCGACGGATTCTTTGAAGCAGGGTTGTGTGAACCTCTCCCCCTGTCTTCTGTAGACCCTTCTACGTCTATCACTGCAGAAGAGACAGACCCTCGTCTCATCTGAGAAGAGTACGGTCCGCCACTGTTCTAGAGTCCACTCGCAATGATTGCGAGCAAACTCTAGGCGATCTCTGCGATGCTGTGCAGTAAGTTTTGGACCTTTAGCAGGTCTATGGGCTGTTAAACTCTTTTCGTGTAACCTTCTTCTTATCGTAGAAACACTCACAGATGTTCTCCGAGTTGATCGAAGCTGTTGTTGCAACTCAACAGCATTTGTAAAACGGTTTCGTAAAGATGTCGTAACGATGAAACGGTCATCTCTTTCTGATATGTACCGTTTTCTTCCAGATCCCGGTTTTCTAACATAACCACCAGTCTGCTGAAAACGTTGGAACACCCGTCGAACTGAAAAACGGGACAGGTTCAACTGTCGAGCAACGTCACACTGCCGCATCCCCGACTGCAATAGGGCAATCACTTGAGCGGCTTCTTCAGAGCTGGTGTCCATCTTTACTTGTTCTTACTTGAGTTACTTGTTCACGTGTGTTCACTGCAAAGTCTAAATTACGACTGGCCCATATTTCATCCAGATCGACCCTTTTATACCCTTTTTTAGGTGGTGCAACTAGCGTCCTTACTAACGAGCATTTGACAGTGTTTATTTTTGACGCTCTATAATGATAAATGTTTTAATGATTTCATGATTTTTTTATTAATAATGTAAAGCTATTCAAATACCCATTTCAAACATACCAATATTTATATAAATATAATTCGTTTCTAGCCATTACAGCCATTTTTCGCGCAAACTCAGAGAGGTGCGATTTTTGTGACGCTGAGTGTATGATTGAACATAAATTATATTTTACAGTGCACATTACAAGCAAAATTATAACAAGGAAATAAAGAAGTTTCACTTCTTTACAATGTTTTTTAAATAGATGTACACCTTTTTGTCTAATAAATACAGATAATGAAATGATTACAAATGAGATTACAATTTGTGCCATGCTACAAAAATTACATATAATATCAAAATTTTTAAAACAGAATATCAACACAACAAAAATTATCATACAGTATACGAGTACAAATGTCAAAGGGCAGATATAAAGTGCTTAATTCGTCAGTTCAGAGGCGATCTAAATTATAATGTTAAGCTTACGTCACTTCGTTCTAAATTTAAACATAAATACTCCTTAGCAAATGTTTACAGCACATAAATAATATACAATTCAAATATCTACAATCTTACACAATTAACATTTCATTTATTTGAATGAATTTTCTAATAGTTATAGTTAAACATAAACTGTAAAGAGAGCTTGTCACACCTAAAGTTATTTCAGGTTTGGTCCAATAATGTTTGTAAATACAAATCCTCTGGCTCAGAACACATCGCATCTTCTACAAATCTGAGACCATAAATATTTTTTTCACGAGTAGAAAATAGACATTTCGAAGGCAAATAGTTAAAATGGAATGTATAGTAAGGCTTTCTTCATAAGTTTGAGGAGCACCTACATGTACAATGGCAAAATTCATTGTCTTACTTTCATGTAAAGAAAGTTTCATATGTGCAATCCTTTGTTTTAGTAATGTATGTAGGTAGATGCGCAGTAAGTTTACCTTAATACGAATTCAATAAAACCGACTCCATTGAACCAAGTACTTTAAATACAAACAGGGGATTTCAATATCCAATCTATCATCGAATTTTTCAACAGAAAAAAACTACGTCTCGGACAGAAACATTGGCGTATCTCGGATTATTCTCCCGTCGTCTCTCCTCCGAAAAGCGGCAGTCGATGAATCCGAAGCCGAATGTACGCAATAATACTCTTCCATGTCGTTAAAATATTCGTAACCAAGTGAAATTAAATATGTTGATTATTCCAGATTATTTTTATATCATGGTTAGATCGAATATTAAAACTCGAAAAAAAATATTATCTATGTACTTAAGTAATTCAATAAAACCGGAAAGAAATTTTTCATGAAAACTGTATATGTTTATGAAAAAGTATTCAATGCTTAGAACGGAAAAAAATATAAGTGTTATAGTAGACATTTTCTTACAAGTCTTTTTGGTAGTTTATAGTAAAAAATTTGATATCACTGCATTATACTGAGCATCAGTATGGCGAATTTTAGGCTAGGTTTAATCACAGAAATCTTAAACATCCATTAGTGATTAAGTCCCGTTGCGTTGCTAAATTATTTAGTATAATAAATAAAACGATTTACATATATTTAAACTAAAACACCATATTAAATAATTTGTGAAAACCATTTCCTGCAATATATTTTACGCAAAAAAGGCTACTTCTAATATTCTTATAAATAATATGTGTGTATATTATAAATGAATGATGATAATAATAAAAAATAAAGAAATGAAATATTATTATATAAAAATTTGAATAAAATATAATAGCTAGACAATATTCAAGGATCAATGAGATCTCAATTTTTAAATGTGTAAATTTTAAAATTTTATCCTATAAGTACTATACATATAATTCTTTAGATTCAGATCATTTTATGTGATATATATATATATATAAATGTTATAGTCGATACGATGCATCTGGTACAACGGTCGCCAATCCTGCCAAGTTTGGGGAATTTTAATAGACTAAAGAAAGTATGATAATCAAATAAAAAAAATGAAATTAAAAATATCAATAATTATTGTTGGCAATATAAAAAATGAATTATAATGCGACAATGAGAAATAAACATGCCGGACTCATTGCGTAATATAATAATTTATCACTTTTTGTTACTACAAATATTTAAGTAGGTAGTCTATTTTATATGAATCGATTAAAAAAAAATCACAACCAACAATGAAGAATTTGCAGAAAATGGTTTATAACAATGTTTCACATGAAAAAAGGGAGAATGTGAAGTATTGAAAGAACAATCCTTCTAAAAGGGTCCCGTTGAAAACACTTAATATAACATTATTAATGAATTCACATCAATTTAATCACAAATAGTTGCGAAACAAAAGCTGCCAGTGATCACAACATCCCAAGACCTAGGACAGTTATTCTTCAACATCAAAATTAAATTAATACAAAAATTTAGAATGTCAAAACGACAAACTTAATTGTATACAGTATTACAATTATTCTGCTTTCTATTATATAAATATTAGTACCTTTAATAAATAGATCATGTGTATTAGCTGGTCCAACAGCATACAAACCAATTAGCTCTGATTACGTAAGTGTTACTTGATTTCTATATACGAAATATTTTTTATCACTCTATAAATAAGTATTATTCATGTATTATACAAATCTCACTACACACCAATCGTCTAATCGACAAAAAATTACAGACATATTTGTCAATTATATTCAAGTTAAGCGATTTTAAATTAGTTTGCGGTAGTACTACAAATTATATACATAAATTAGTTTCAATAGTAAACATTGGATAAACGTTCGAAATACCCAATGTTAAGGTCGGACTAGAGCACTGGTCGCATTTATATAGGTAAGGAATAATAAGAACTTATTTACTAAGGAAGAATCACAGAGGGGTTAAGGACTAAGAACTACCACTTTAAAGTTTCATTGACAATTAGAAACGCATTAGGATAAACGATTACGTTAAATGGGCGTTATATAAATATATACATATATACAATGCCTATTTTTGCGCAGTCGTTTTTTTATATTTTTTTTCGTTTTTTTATAAAAACTATAAGTCATTAAAACTTATCTCGTGGCAATGTCGTAGTTACATTTTAGATGCCTAAAGTTCATTACAACAATAAGTAAATATGTCTTTCAACAGTAAGAGTATTTCTTCAAGACTTACGCGCAATAAATAGGAGCGCGACTCTTACTACACAAATAGTGTCCCATATTACATTGTTAATGTATAAAATATAAATCACAGATACTACGTTTCTTTAATAATAATTAGGTATCTTCTCTAGGTTTCCTTCTTACCAGCAACGAGGTATACGTTCATGTTGTCTTTACCTTTAACGTATACGCTACCACGCGGTTCGAACTCGTACCTAGCGGACAATACAGGAATACAAGCCTCGCCGACCTGGATGCGCTTGACGACGCCAGTGGAATCCATTCTCGATGCTATGTTCACTGCATCACCCCATATATCATAATACAATTTTGTTGTTCCTATAACGCCCGCAGTGACATCACCAAAATTGTAGCCAATCCGTAGTATGAAATCGAATTCAAGCAAATCTTGATTGAAGTTATCGACCACTTTCTGCATTTCAAGCGCGAAATCCATTAATTGGTGCAAATGGTCGAATGTGCCACGGGACGCATGCCTCAAGTCAGGATTGAGGCCGCTGGCTGCCATGAATGTACTGCCGATTGTCTTTATTTTTTCCACGTGCTGGAATTGTGGCCTTTCTAGTAATTCATCGAAATCGGCGATCCAATTCGTTGAGCACACGCAAATATTCCTTTCCCTTTAAGTATGACTCGTCATACATTTCGTTGAAGTTGACAATGCTCGCAAATATTATCCCAACGTCTTTGTGATTTTCAGAATATTTCGCCGTGTTCTTCAATTGATCAGCCACGTGACGCGGTATGATATTGTGCAGCAGCCAATCCGCTTGGTTCCTCATGTTCTGCACTTTCTGCTTGTCGAGATTTGCCACGACGTTACTGTAAAAGCTTAATCGGTAACTGATTTCGAACTCTCTATTCAGGAACCAAACTAGCATCAGCAACAGAGCGATATCCAAGTAAAGTTCTGTCAAATGCATTTTGTGACGTACACCTCCGAACGCGTCCGTGCTGTTATTTTCGTACAAGTCGTCGTAAGTAACGTTCATATTCAGAAATGAGTAGTTCTGAGCGATCAGTTGAGGATTTGAGCTTAAGTTATTATTAATATCTCCATCTATTAACTGAGAATTGGCCTCGCGGCATCCTAAGACAGCGAAGAACAGAAATAGACCCGCATATAACGTCACTAGAGTATTTTTAACGAGCCAGCTCATCTGCGTGAAGTTACAAAACTGCACTATCCCGATGCAAAGGAGATACACGTAGAATGATTGCTCACCTTTTAGTATAGTCATTGTAGTGTTCTTGCATGAAAAGTTAATAAGAACGGCCAACATCGGCAGACTGATCAAGAGACTCCCTGATATATGCCAAGGGAACCAATTCGACAGCTTCCTAAATATCTTAACCGATCGCCTAATTGTGTCTGTGACCATTGGGTCGTTTTTCGTCTTCCACTTTAAGTAATGCCGGTACACACATAGTGACATGGCCACGATCTCAATCAGCATAAAGAATATGGTCCAACCGAAGGAATAACGCCATTCACAGTACAGCACAAATATCGACACGGTCACAACTATGAATATAATAGCTGATACTAGGATATCTAAAGCAGTGTTGAATCTAGACGTAGTGAGGGTAGGCGGAAAATCTTCGCTGTCGTCGCTTCGATGCGCCTTGTCTCTATAATGCCTCTCCATCTCTGGCGATTTAAAGAATAACGTCAGTCTATTTAAAGGTGGCTGAACGAAATAGCTGATACCTGACCGGGCGTTGTCTTGTACACATCGAATGAGCTGAAGGTCGGACTGCTTTCGTAACTTTTGCAACGACTGCACCTGCTGTTCGTTCAGAGGTGGTGGAAGCCGACTCTTCGATGCCAGCTCATTCAGAGACGACTGGCTGGACGTGTAATAACCGGACACCCTGTGCTGCATTATATCATTCTGTGACGACGCTAACACCGCCTGATTGAGTGCGAATATCTGCAAACAACAATATTCAATTTTATAACGGGTACTTTCCGAATGCGCCCTGTTAGCGTCATTTAGCTTTAAGTGTTTACTCACTTAGAACGTTTATTTAAAGACTCAGTATGTTATTGTTTTGATAGGTTACGTATTCAATTTATTCAATTATAACAACACATACATATTTGAATAAAGTGTAATGAACCTACCGCCGCGTGGCCTAATGGTCAGAGTACCTGACTTCTAAGCCGCGGGTCCTGGGTTCGAAATCCAGCCGGAGCCAACATTTGTGCTAAAACATAAATTGTTGGTTTTCGGGTCTGGTTGTGTTGTGATTGTCTCCGTGTTTCTGACACTGCATCCTAGCCTACATCCGATCTTATCGCATCAGCGTGACATCGGGCGCGGGTAGGTTGGGACGAGTGAGTGCCTCTGTGTTTGCGCGTACACTTGTGGCACTATAATATCTCCTGCGCAGTTGATGGCTCTCGACAGTAGTCGGCAGTTGTCGCCGTGGTCGAAAATCGGCTAGGAGAACATCATCATCATCATCAATGAACCTACGCAAAGTAGTAAATTTTTTATTGTCTTCGAATTTCACATTTAACTCGCTAAAATGCTAATTTCGAACAATTTTAGTGATATGCCTGTGATCTTCTGATTCTTACTGCAGCGCACGTGGTAAATTACAACTAACACTCATTGCAACTAACAATTTCAGTTCAACGCGAAAATATTGATAGGATTACTACACAGGACACTTAAAATTTTATTTATTTGTAAGTTCAAACGTATATTTTTATCTATTTAATACTTATGTGCCGTGTGGTATCGGCTTAAGAGAATCTACCACCCCATCTCATCCCGTGGGTGTCGTCAAAGTCGACAGAGAGAAAATTAAAACCAGGAGATGGGCAGCAGCATCTTCCTGGAACATCTGAATAATAAAACTGCGGTTGCCAACCCGCCTGCCAAGCGTGGCAACTATCTCTGTTACAGATTAAAAAATAATTATGTCTATGATAGTTTTTTAACAGATCAGTCAATGACAGTGCGCTGAGTTATCGTGCATTTAATTGTTTATAAACATGGCAAAATAATATGGTTACTGCTACATAATTCAGACTTAAAGATTACCTAGTATCGCGTTTCACAGTAAAGAGACAATTACACACTTGCTTGTCGATTGTTTCTAATGTTTTAGGCAATAAAAACTACAATCATAAGGCCTCCCCCACAATGAAAGAGCGGGCGCGGGCGCGGAGCGACAAAATGAAACTATAGCGAAGTCACACC
The DNA here is from genome assembly GCA_019845155.1 of Luehdorfia chinensis. Taxonomy (NCBI): domain Eukaryota; kingdom Metazoa; phylum Arthropoda; class Insecta; order Lepidoptera; family Papilionidae; genus Luehdorfia; species Luehdorfia chinensis. Next base: position 1,375,873 of record JAHVAK010000022.1, read on the forward strand.
GCGTCCGCTTGTTCGCTGGAAATGTGTTAGCGCGATTTCATACTAACTAAAAGAGTTTGATTTTGCCGCGCCCGCGCTTTCAATGTCGAATCTGTTCCATTACAGCAGTTCGCTGTAGATAGTTGGAATTTACATCACATCTATGATGGGAACGTTATTCTTCTTTTTCCTTTTAAAATACGATGCCCAACACTAGGATTTATTCTCTGTCGAGGGACTGGTTTTACAGACATTTTTTTTAACTTAACAAACGCCCGTGACAAATGTGTCACTGAGAAGATTTCTGTGTGACACTGGCACCACACTGCGCTCCTCGCTCTCAGACATCAGTTCTTAAGTCTCATATGCCCAGTAATTACACTAGCTCTCAGTGCCCTTCGGACCGTAACACAGTTCTACCTACACTACGGTATTACCTACGTAGACGGATTCCTTCATCGGAATCCTACCACGATCCATTTCACATGCACAGCTCAACCAGGCCCGAAAACCAACATTTTGTGGTTTTCTACCAATTTTGAAGGGATTCAAACCCAGGACCTGCGGCTTAGAAGTCAGGTACTCTAAACACGGTCGACATTATTTATTTACATATTTTCCTATGGTCATGCGTTCGCCACCACCACTAAAATAGTTAATGGTACTAATTAACCGGGTACTGAGTGGTGAAGGAAAACATAGTGAGGAACCAGAATGTCTGAGACATGAATATAATTCGAGGGACGCTAACCGTCACTAAGGCAGCTTTGCGGCCTCATCTCAGCTAAAAGTTCATCACAAAAATGAAAAACCTGTGTCTTTATTTGTCACTTACTGATACACACCGCCGTGTAAGCGTAGCGGCTTAAGAGAATCTAGCACCCCATGTGATCATGTGGGTGTCGCAAAAGTCTGCAGAGGGAAAATAAAAACCAAGAGATGGGTAGCAGCATCATCCTGGAACATCTGAATAAATAAACTGCGGTTGCCGACCCGCCTGCCAAGCGTGGCAACTATGGCAAAATCCCCCCAAAATTATAGCTACAAACTTTTGAAGTAATCTATGGGGAAGGCCTAAGGTCAGCAGTTGACTAGTGATAGGCTGATATAATGATGATGATGATAATGATGATACTGATACATATTTTACTGGTGGTAAGATTTCCATGCAGGAATCCGTCTAGGTAAGTAGCAACGCAGCGCCAGTGCGCAGCTGTCGGTAAGCAGTATTGTGCAAACATTGTCATTACTGGGAATATGAGACTTAAGAACTGATATCTCAGGGTGACGGGCGTAGTGTGGTGCCACACAGAAATGTTCTGGGTGACACAGCATTTGTTATGGGCAGACATTACTTTATTATTTTTTTATAGAATAGGGGGGCAAACGAGCAGCCATCGGCGGCGGTGGTAAGTGATCACCGCCGCCCATGAACACCCTCAATACCAGAGGAATAGCAGATGCGTTGCCGGCCTTTGAGAAAGGAATAGGCTCTTTTCTTGAAGGTCCCTAAGTCGTATCGGTCCGGAAAAACCGCTGACGGCAGCACATTCCATAAAGTGCAAGTGCGTGGCAGAAAATTTCGCGAAAAACTGGTTGTTCGAAATTAGGCATGCAGGCAGGATGACATCATAGCTCATATAATTAAATTCCGACCTAGTCATGTACGTATTATATAATTGTAGTATGCTTTAATACGTATGAAAAAAAATTATCTACTCACTCAACGTTGTTGTTGGCAAATACGGGTCCAAAATGTATGACACATTTGTTTAGTTTTCTTTAGTTATCGACAATGTGTACTTTGATAACAAAAGCAAAAAACCCACAGAATAAAGTTTTTCAAGAACAAATATCCTTAAAATAATTAGTCACTGACAAAAAAATTTATAACTGCATACAAGCGCAATTCTTATAAACATTTGCGGAAGTACCATATTTCAACAACAGTGTTAATATCCTGTCAGCTGATTTGCGGTGATGCCGATTCTTAAATTCTATTCTATAACTAAAAAACATTGAAAAAATGTTATAATACAAAACTCAGGTATTCCTCGTCACTCACTATACGAAATATTTATTTATTTATTTATTTTAATACTTTATTGTAAGACACCTTACTCTAAGGGGTTACAACGGGCGGACTTAATGCCTTGTGGCATTCTCTTCCAGTCAACCCTGGGAGAAGAAAATTTAATGTTGGCAGGTGCGAAACGGGCAATAATAAAATATAAACATATATATACAGATACTTACACATATACATACAATCATATATATACATACATAGATATTCATATACATACATACATACATGTATAAAATATTTAATAAAAATAAAATATATTTATATAAATATATATATCGTCAGATATTGTATTCCTCCAAACAATGTTGGCGAACCAGTCGTTTAAAAGAATGCTTATTCTGTGTTTTTTTCACATCATCGGGTAGGGCGTTCCAGAGAAGTATAGCCTGAACTGTGAAAGATGAATTAAAGAGAAATACAGCGGCGTTACGCTCCTACTGCTGCGTTAATATGCTACAAACCATACGTGCTGCAGTGTGGTCACATGCATCATAGATGTGATAAGGTGCTGCTTATGTAGGCTGGTTTGCTTGAGTTTACAATGGACTTATCTATGGAATTCCCTTCTGTCAAATTTTTTCATAAAGTGTACTTGGGTTGCCTAAGTAAGTACATATAATTTATAATTATAATATTACATCATCATATCAGCCTGTCACATCGGCTGCCCACAAAAACGTACAAGTAGTCGCTAAATTGCGTTTGCCGGTACAAGCTCTCTCGAGAACCTCGAGAACATTTTTTTCCACTATCAATAGTTATCGGTTCTACCGCCAGGTTCTATTGCTATTTCAGATTGCTATTTCTTTTTAATATTAATATAAGAAGAGACCAACTCTTTCAGATAAAAAATAAGCATCGTTTAAAAAACTTTTTTTATATACCACGTTTATAAAACGGACTACATGTATAGTTTTATAATCAATTGCAGAAATTTGTACTCAACAGACGTACACACAGACAGACGTGGTAATAAAGTTTGACAACGTAAATTTCATTCACTACAGTGTCATAATTTCAGCGTAATATAGCAACACGCTGCAAGTTTCGTATGATGAAGTGACGAAAACCATCGACCGTATTGGATATTCCTTCTTAGTTCTTATGGATGACAATTTATTTTCGTCTTGATGTGTTATCAACTATTAACACGGTAAACCCTTATTTATTAGAAGTGACGAGACTAGCAACAACGGTTGCAGTATCACCCAGAATATTGCATTCGAAAACTCTTTGTAAAACCACACACAAACACATCGGCTCTCAAGTCTCATATGCCCTGCAGTCCGGCGTCCCTGTGGTTCGCTACCTGTGGGACTTTGAGGGAGGCAAGGTAACTGTTCATACTAGTGCCTAACTACAGATGTAGTGATGCGTAGTTATTTCAATCCAGTGAAGCTGTCAAATCCTTCGGACTAACAGTGACAAAAAGCGTAGTTGCACGCGCTCCTTCCCAGCTACACTACCGCCCCCTTATTTTTTATTGTATATTGTGACGAAGCGAGCAAAACGTTCCTCTGATGGAACATCTAGAAACATCTAGAGCACCTCGTCCCCGCCATCGTCTGTCGCCCCGCGAGACGGTCGCCGGATTATAGATTCAGTGCCCTTCAAACCGAAACATTGTAGTGTTTGGACACCACTGCTCGACATCAGAATATCTGGTACTGTCATGGTACGTACCTAGCCGATTCCTAGATATGCATCCATCCACCAGTTAATAAGACTGTCTTCTTGTTGATCGCCCTTACTACAATAAGAAAAAACTAACAAAAATCTTTTAACAACTTACACACACCTGTTGTTGTATGCTGGACCTTCGACTTGTACTCCTAATGCCTGAATCCTTGCGACTGTTCACGGAGGGGCAGAGGCTGACGATGTCATCCTGAACGCGGGCCGTCTGTGTAGACGGTAGGGGGAGATTCAGGCGACGATCTTTCGGTCGCACCAATTCCCCCTGCGTTGCGAGAGTCGAGCTTCGTGCCCGACTCACTGGTGTCTGAAAACCATTACACGCTTGAGACACAATCCACTCAGAACGTGTTTTTGAAGGAGTTTATTTATTTATTTATGTTTTGGAAAAAACAAACCTGGCACGCGAGCCCCTGGCCCGGGACCACAGTATCCGATGTACGATGTATGTAAATGTATGTACTCAGAACGTGTTTGCAGTTATAACGGAACTACTACAAAAACTTATTAATAAGATATAAGTTACATAACAATGTAATAAAAAAAAATCACAACAAATCCGGGAACGCATTAGTCTGATACTCTGACGACTAGGTCACGCCCTGTAATGCAACAATGCAGCATATTCAGTATTGACCTCTTTACGTAGTGTTCTAACTGTATCAAGTTATTTACCGTTCGACTAGTGTTACACGCACCACAAGCTAAATAATCGTATATATTCCACTATAAATAATTACTGTAATAAATAGTATTGTTATCAATTATTGAATAATAATAAAATCATAATGGTTTGTACAAGCATTGTAATTCTTAATCCCTGCCGAATGTAAAGATTAGTCAGTCCCTCTGCTATTCTGCTATTAATGATTACACAAGCCACTTGCTAAATAATCTTGTATGCAAAATAAAAATAACATATATAATATAATACTATTAATAAATTTACTAATTAATCAACTTTAAATCAAAATGGCTAGTACAAGCTTTGTATTGACTGACCCCTACCACAATGTAAAGAGGAATCAGTCCCTCTACTACTCTCATTTTATCTATAAATACGCATATATGCTAGAGCAAGAGTAAGAGATTGGCAAAAGATCTTAGACAGAGCGTTACGCTGTTCAGACTGTATAAAACCCATTGTACTTAAATAATTAGTCTCTCTCAATTAAAAGCGATTGCGACTATTGTTGTGTATTTTTGGCTAAACTAGCCATCTTGTAATACTAGTAAAATGCAAAAAACACAGCAATAAACTACTCAGTAACTAACCGTATGCAAAAATTTTCTCCAAAGAATTGGCCTAAGCGATTGGCTTCTACGGTATAGGGTCGCATGTTTCGATTACAGCACGCGACAATATTTCTATGGCGTACATATAGTTGTTCCAGGTTTTTGTGTCTGTCAATGTGCAATTTGATCGTAAAATCCACCCACGAAACAGGAGAAATCATGCTATAGGGCCAACGTTTTTTTTTTTTTAAATTAACACGATGAAATAAAATCCTACACCATAACAGCAGTAATTTACTATTCCTGTACATTTTGCAGGCCGCTTTATATTTCCCGCTTTAAATAGGTCAACACCATAACAAACAGTGCGAACTAAGTGCGCGCCAGTCGAGTTGAACAGCCGTTCTCGCTCGTAATATTACGTTTAAAAAAACAGTTTATTTAATATAATCGACTCAAAACATTCACTTTTCAGGAATAACTCGATTGATAAAATAACGGTGTTATCAGAACATATATCTTGGCTGAAAAAAGAGAGTAAAGACCGTATGTATCGTCGAAGTATTCTCATGGCTCGACAGTCTTCGTACTTGCCTTACCGAAGCCGATTATTGTGAAAGAAGCGAATTACCTGCCAAAGTAAATGTAGCAACGCACAATTGTATATTCGGATGTAGGTGAAAAAATGTATGACAACTCTCCCTATTATTTATTTATTAGAAACCATTCGACTATATTATAATATTAATGAAGCCGAATTACATTAATATAATAACGACTCAAGGTGACTAGTTTAATAAAAATACATGTGTATATTTAAAATGACTGAAAAAAAAATCCCGCTGGGTTTCTTACTGGTTCTTCCCAGGACTAGAGGCATTTCTTTGCGAACCAGTGTAGTTTAAAAAAATGACGTTCAATAAGTATTATGTAAATGATCTATATTGAATAAAAAAAATATTCTATTCTATACAGTATTGCCTTTTGAACATAGATTGATACGTAGAACACACTTATCAAAATGAAACAAATTGTAAGATGCAAACTGAATCAGTTCAATGTTACCTCCCTGATAGTTAGTTACCTAATAGTTACACCGCGACGATCGCGTGACCTAGTGGCCAAAGCAGCTAATTTCGCCGCTGGTCCTAAGTTCAAATACCAGCCGGAGCCGCATTAGTGCAAAAACACAAATTGCTGATTTTCGGGTCTGGTTGTATTGTGATTGATTACCGTACAAGCAGGATCAAATTTCGTCTCTAAAAAGAAACAGTTGACAATATTTACACAGATTAAATAAGTAATTATTTTCAAAGTAATTATCATGATTTTTTTTACGGAACGAAATGACTAGACGAGGTAATCGTATCAGCGCCTATGAAACCGAAACTAAGCGGCGTTTCCATACCACTACTTGACAGCATTATAATTAGCACTCTTCCCAACTCACAAACAGAGTAATATTGATCTTAGCAATGGGACATTCATAGGCTGTTACTTTTACTACTAACTGTACAAGTAACATAAAAATAAAGTAATTGACGTTAAAAACCTTTCTAACTTAATCGAACTCTCAGTTACTGAAACTATAATTCATTGAGCAAGATATAACACTAAACAGTAGCAAAGACTATTATTTAACGTACTGTATACGATTGAATGCACGAGCAAAACCTTCACCTGATGGTAAGTGCAACGCCTGCCCATAACAAATGCTGTGTCAACCAGAACATTACCGTCTGCCCGAGATATCAGTTCATAAATCTCGCCCAGTGATTACACTACCTCACAGTGCCCTTCAGAATTCCGAAACACAGTAATGTTTGCGCACTACTGCTTCACGACCGAAGCATCCGATGAAGCTGTAAAAGCCAAAAGGCTAACAGCGATTACTTCACCGAAATTATATCACGACAGAATAACTGGCCCTGGGGTTGCCAATCAACAGTTCATATTTTGAACGGCGTATTATGACTGAGGCTGATGAGTAATTACATAAATTTAAACGTTATCCAATACTTATTTTAAACTAGTTGTTAAAGTACCGACTATCAAGCCAGGGTCCTGAGTTCGAATACCAGCGGGAGCAATAAAAAAGTAACATCCTATAAATGTCCCACAGCCGAGCACAAGCCTTTATTTATTTATAGAGGTTTATAAGTCTGGTAGAATCCGTCAAGCTATTTCAGTTTGAATTGGCGGACTTCCTTCTCAGTCATGCAGGTTTTTACACGATGTTTCCCTTCACAGTCGTAAATCAGTACTTGACTTTGTCTTAGAAGACCGCGGTTCATCGATTCGAATCCCAGCCGGACCCAATATGAGTGCAAAAACACAAATTGGATGGTTTTCGGGTCTGGTTGTGTTTTGCAAGAGAAATGTATGATTGTCTATAAAACGCACACGCACGGTACAAGAGAAATCTTGTTGGCTTCATTTAAAAAAAAATGTTAGTGGTGCTAACATCGAGAACCGAAACTAAAATATTCGCGTACTGTGAAATTTAAGAACTACCACAGCTCTATATAATATCAATAAATAAGTTTTAAACAAAAATCATATTTTTATTACAAGCTATTATTTGTGAGGCATATGTCCAGCAGTGGCTTTCAAAATTTGCTAGGGCTAAAGGGCCAACGTGCCCAAAAATGAGGAAGTTATCTTGCTTAATTGAGGAATTCCTATGACCACCACCTGGTTCCATCATTAGACCACCGCCTTGATACCATATAATTGCATTGTTACCAAAGATACATCATCATCATCGTTTTCAGCCTATCTAATGCACTGTTGAACATAGGCCTCCCCCAAAAATTATCAGAGGGGATTTCGTCATAGTTGCCACGCGTGGCAGGCGGGTTGACAACTGCAGTTTATTTAATTGACTGTTCCAAGAAGATGCCGCTGCCCATCTCCTGGTTTTAATTTTCCCTCTGTCACATTTTATAACTCCCACGGGCCGAGGGTTTCTGAATTGGTTTGGGAATCTCCAAATTTCAGCCTAATCGGTGAAACGAAAATTCGGTTGCAAGATTTGACCATATACTAATAAAGCAAGTTAAATAAAAGCTTGTAATGAAATAATAATAAAAATAATACAATACGTACAGACAGAAGTGTGTTCTTGTATATACCATAACTAGTAATGCTGTAAGCTTATGCTGCGATATTGCACCCTCGTATACTAGGCCACCCTAATGAACTAGGGCACGGCGTCGGCAATCGAATTGTAATTTATCAGTTAATAGTTTTTTTTTAATACGATTACAATATTCTTAGTAAATAATTTGCAATGTTACTCTTTATAAAGCAAGTTATTCATGCTTACACTGAATAAAATATCTAACTGTAAGAAATTATTTAGCAGAAATCTAAACAGCCTGTATAGTAATTAATCTATTAATTGCCACTGAAAGCGTACATTCGATATAAATATTGATCCTAAAATTGTAGCCGTGCCAAGACTCGATGTTTGTATAAAGAACAATCTATGAATAGATGCAATTTTGAAGATAATTCCTAAATGAATCTCCTGGTCGTTGGTTTTTTTATTTGCTTTTGGAGGCTGGTCTGCTTAAGTTTTTTTTTTTAACTGGCTTCTAACGTAAGGATTTCGTTTTACAGACGAAATACATAAAATTTCACATGCACAACTGTTGGCTCCGGTTGGAATTCGAGCCCTGGCCACGCGAAGTAAAAGTCAAGTACTCTGTCCACGCGGTCGTCGAAAAATTTGCAATTCACTTGTGAATTTCAGTGGTTTAATACTTTATTTTTGAGCTTATGGGACCATAGATTTTAGAGGCTAGATTTATTTTCTAATCTTTACTCATAGTTTTATGTTGTTAAGATATTATTAGCTAGCAGAGAGAATAGAGTAGTAGAGGCAGAGTAGAAAAGCATCTACTCCTTTCCTGCCAAAATGTCGTAAGAGGCGACTAAGGACGTAAGCGAGGTAGGGACAGCCTTTATTCGTGCAGATTAATACCATAATTTGCAATGCTGGCACTATACTGCCGTGGGAACGCAATGTGGAGTAAGAATTTCTTGACTGACCAAAATGTGATTCGATGTTTTTCGCAACCCGAAAAGTGGGTTACGGGTGTCGTCTCTGCCTACCCCTTATATGTGAAAAATGTGTGTCTGTAAGATATATGTATGTAAAATAATTACAAAATAAGTATAACAACGGATTTTCTTTTACCTATTTCTTATCTGTAAAGAGAAACTTCATTACGAAACAGTGGTAGATTGTAAAACAAGTTACGTTAAACAAACTTAATTTGTAATTCTTATGCTAAATTTATTGAACGATAGCTGAAAAAAAATTCTTTTAACTGGCAAAATGCTGACTCTGACAGTTATTTACATAATAGTAGTTTCCAACATCTTTTGCCTCTAACCAACTGCTTTTAGTCCGAATTGCGTTTAGATTTGAACATTTCTTTAAAAGAAACACAGCATTCATTAATTTTGTTTACCACCGCGTTTTGACCACCGCGTGGCCTAGTGATTAGAGAACCTGACTTCTACGCCACAGGTCGTGGGTGCCAATCACAGCCGAAGCTTTTTTTTTATTATTTGATAAAAGTGTCGGAACGAGCAAAACGTTCGCCTGATGGTAAGTGCAACGTCTGCCCATAACAAATGCTGTGTCACCCAGAACAGTGTGACACCACAATGCGCCCATCACCCTGAGGCATCAGTTCTTAAGTCTCATATGCCCAGTGATTACGGTAGGTATCAGTGCCCTTGTCGCACTATAATAGCTCCTGCGCAGAAGACAGCTTCCGAACTTATTCGGAATATCTGAAATGGCCTAAAAAATTATTACAAAGATTATTTACCTCTATATTCGGCCTTCCGTAATGCGATCTATAACTGCTGCTTCTAGCAAATGGCGACATATTACTTCTAGATTGACTTAAATACGATCGTATGTCGATGATCTCCTTCTCGAACGAAGCCATCTCTTGACAATGCGGTATATGCATCTTGCTACTGCTTTGCACCGGCCGATGCGTCTTATTGTCCTGAGATTCTATCACGATAGGCACTTGATGGTAGCCATTGTTCGACTGGCATCCATTTTCATCGGGCCTTTCTAGAAAATGTATGGTTTTGTCGCTGAAATTTTGTTTTTTCATCTCGTGGAGAGGCGTGTCGGAGTGTTTCCTTAGAAATCTGGGTACCTTCCAATTTTTCAGTTTATTCGTATACTTGCCGTAACTCCCTGAAATAAAACACATAAAACGCTAACGTTGTTTATGGCTAATAACAGTCGAACATCCGGTATTATCTATGCTCCACCGCTTCTAAAACCTAATCTAGAAGGCGTAGTGTATCTATGCTATATCCAAAAATAATAATCGACTTCCAAACAGCGAATTCTTATTTGGTTAGCAACTCGTCTTGTTAGTAAACATGAGATGTTATGGGAGTATAACGTTTATTGAGCAATCACTTAGCATGTAGGTGTAACTGGAGCTGTATCATCGATATTAACACAATTTGGAAGTGTTTCAGATTGTTTTGACCTCTGTAGAGTACAGTCCCAGTGTTAAGTTCAATTATTTAGAACAATATGAGCCTTCCATAAGTTCCTAAGTTAATAAATTGAATATGAACGCCACTCATGTTTTCAGATACAAATAATACATTTCAGCTATGACGTAATCTGAGTATGAATCACTGTTAAGATAAATTAAAAGGATTTGAGTCGTTGTAATGCGCCTCTATGAAGTCGATTGCTGAAGCAAATAAGCAACGAGGGATATGTTTACAAATATTGTTTGATATTCGAAAGCACAAGTCCATTCCAACCCAACCACGCCTATAATCCAACCACTTATGAAGTGTGCACTCTAGACACATATAATATAGACAGAGTAAAAATAGTTGTTTTAACTGTGTCAAAATCAAAATATATTGTCGTGCTTGAAAGCGTTATTACGTAACTTTTATTATAAATAATAGTTCAAAAGTAATAATAACTCGGTTCGAGAGTACCAAATGAAAGAACTATAGCCAAGGGACTACAAAAAAAATGCCCACAGGGAATGTAAAAAACAAGGGGTTGATAAAAGAATTCTAGTATTTTTTTCTTTTTGCAGAAAATGTCAACGAGAAAATCGTTCAGCTGATGGTAAGCGTAATGCCAATCACAAATGCAGTGTCACTCTGAAACATTGCTGTGGGGCACCACACTGCGCTCGTCACTCTGAGACATCAGTTCTTAAGTCACATATGTCCAGTAATTACACTAGCTCTCAGTGCCTTTCAACCCAAAACACAGTAATGTTTGCACAGTACTGCTTCACGGCAAAATAATTGGCACTGTGGTGGTACCTATTTAGACGAATTCCTGCAGAAAGTTGCGAAACGAGAATTGCAGTAAAGAGTTTGAGAAATATATGGGTCATTAAAGTATTATCATATCGTACGGAACATCGACATCATCGCATTTAAGCAAATTAACGTTGGTTCTGATTACAGAAACATTCAAAGTATCGTGATGTGGCGGGAGCATCACCTCCGAGCAATTAAATGTCACGTTATATCTTATCTGTGACTTGTGCCTTATGCTATTGATAAGTAAGTTTTAATAAATAAGACCACTGTTCATCGTACTATGTACATAATCAACGCGTGACCGTAGAAATAAGCTGAACAACGCGATATTTTATAAAAATAGATTTACGGCATGTTACAGATAATGTATACCACAAAAATTTGTTCATAAATAAATGGTGCCTAAAAATCTATCACCCTTTTAGAAACACCACGACTTAGGGAAATGTCTTGTAAATCCCATGGGCTTTTATTATAGACCAGCCGAGCTTAACATGGCGATTACGGGAAACCCCACTAACTCAGGTATGGGTCCGATTCAGCAGTGGACAATTTTCAGGCAGAAGACGAAGCAGGGCACGTTATTTAGTTATCCTAATAGTTACCTATACATACAATTTTGATCACAACCTTTAAACAGTTTCAGAAGTTAAAGGTAAATATATTTTTGCAGATATAATGAAAAAAAAATATGATTTGACTAATCGTATTACAACATTAAAACTCACCGACAGACGTTGGACTTTTTGACGAATTATCGTTCCTTTCAACGAAACTTTTTTCCCTTTTCTCATCCAGCTCTGCATCAGAGTCCAGTATACTAGGCAGTGAACTGGCCTTCGCACGAAAGTTGAATGGATTAGGGGATAGGAAGTTATTACAGTTATTTGCAACTGGCTTACTGGTGCCGTTCTTGTCATCATATGACATATCGTGCGTTCTTGCTGACAGCGGCAAAGGAGAGTGAATAAAGGAAAGGTTAGACTGTGGAGATGCTGCGGGAGATATAATGAGGCGGAGGTTAATAGGATTGGAAGGTGTGATACACTGATCGTGATCGTATGGTGAGTTTAGCTGACGTCCCTCAATGAAGTAGGTTTTATGACCTGGATACATTTAATTTTCTTAAAATAAAAACAGTAATTTTAAGGGTACCATGCACAGGTAATTGAAATTCAACCCACCGAAGACCTCTTCACCTTCCTCCAAGACGTAAGACCCTCCTAAAAATTTGCTCGTCTCTTCCGATATATGTACGCGGCCTGGTTTGCCCGTCGACTCCATTTTATTTGCAAAAGTCACGTCATTACTCCACACGTCAAATTTGAACCTACGTGTTCCGACAATTCCACATAAAACGGTTCCGGTATGAACCCCTACCCTCATATTAACGCCCTCTGCGCGCTCTCTATCGAACTCTTGTATCGCATCTATCATACCTATAAAACAACGACATTATTTACTATTAGTTTTAAATAGTAAAATATATATATTCTTAATGATACTCACCAAGCCCCATTTCGACGCAACACGTCGCGTGGTCAGGTCTCGGCTCTGGACAGCCAGAAACACAGTAGTAACAGTCTCCTAATGTTGAAATCTTTTCGCAACCATGAATGAGACATAGCTCATCAAACTTCTCAAATAAATCATTCAATATATTCACTAATTCTTCAGCACCTTTGTTACTAGACATCCTTGTAAAACCCACAATATCAGCAAACAATATACTGACATTATCCATAGAGCTCATGTTGAATGGCCTAAATAAAGACTTGATATCAGAAGCCCCTGGATTTGATGTTCTAGGATTAAGTGAGTGTTGAGTTTTTAAATTAGTCTCACATTCTAAAACTTGTTCCTCCATTAACCAGCTGGCAAGTTTTGGTGGCATCACTGAATGAATCATTTTCTCTTTTAACTGTTTCTCCATCTCCAACTGCCTTCTCACCAATAAACTCTGTCCAACTTTCATAAATGTGCCACGCATTCTAACAAATGTCATCAAATAAATATGCAATCCGATTATGTGCACACAAAGCTGGAGAAGAACCCTTACATACATGCCAGGGTACTGCCATTCTTGCTCAGAGAGATGCAAAATGATATTTAAGATTTCGAACGCTACAGAGTAGAAAATTCCTATAATAACACAGGCGAACAATGGCAAAGGTGTCAGCGTATATATAATCAGAAGAATTTCAATACAGATTGTAAAATGTCCTGATTGACTTATGTCTGCAACTTGAGAAACAGCAGTTTCCAATTGTGTAGTCAAAGTGACCAGAGACAGGCTGAGTGTGCATAGGGCCAGTGCCATAACCAGAGAAAGCTTAAATGTGTAAATCTTGTAAATATTTGTAAATGTGACAAACAACATAGCACAGGTTATCAAGACAACTCCAGCAAATATTGAACACAGAAATGGCCATTTTATTGTTATACCATGAAGGCCCAGAACAACAAAGTAGACAAACCATGATATAGAAAATATTAAAATATATAAAAGTGCAAATCTGAAATAGAAAAACAACATTTCAGACATTTAAAAAAATCATTCACAATAATTTGATAAAAAAACGGGACACTGAAGTATACCTGAATCTTAATCTAATCTGCCTAAAGGAACTACTTCTGTATTGGCCTTCAAGTATTTCTGAATCAAATCTAGGATTCCACCAGGTTCCAGGGGCAGCTCTTTCGAATGCAATAGGTATAGCAAATCCACAGCAGTTTGTTGTGGGGTTATTGTGTGCCAAATATGCCTGTACATGAGGTGCCAGTCGTATCTGGGCATCTTCACCTTCCGAACAGTCTGCATCATGCTTAATATCGTACAGTTCTGATCCCCCATTGCAGCTCACACATCCACTTTGTGCACTCATGGTTTATTTATCGAGTCAGTCATGTCAATTCCATTTTATTTAAATTACTTATGGTGTATTTCTTTTTCATATAATCAAAAATAAAACAAATTTATTGACATATATTTTAAATGTACACTTAATTTTGTTTGAAGAATGTCAAGAATACTAATACAATTTTATAATATTTATTAAAATACTTAGTAATAATTATAACTTCATATTTCTAAAAATAAAAGCTTAATTATTTAAAACAAAGAAAAAAAATCTAATAAAATAGATAATATATATATAATAAATGTATTATATTTCGCATAAAAAGAGATTCATGCCCGATGAAGTAAAATTTTAAGCCAAATATTAATTACTCAAATTAGTAAAAACAGCTGATGTGAAATAAGGTGTACACTTAATGATAATAAAATAAAAACTTTATAATATGTTTCATCAAGTGTAACAGCTTTACAATTATTTATTAAAGTTATTATTTTTTGAGACAATTAATTTTTTAACAATATGATAACATATTTATACTTAGGAATATTATATATTCATACTTACTACTTTTAATCCAAGGTTACAGTTTCATAACTGAATCTCATAATAGCGTATGTGTTTCACAAAAAATAACATTCGTTGCAAACGATAAAACAGTATCTGTACGGCATTTCTATAAAATGAAAATTATTAGTAACATATAGTAGAACAAAACTCTATTCACTATTTATGACACTTGTTTTTCTTAGAGTCTGTTTTAATCTGCCAACAGAACAGACTGGAAAAAGTAGCCAACATGACGATGATAGATTACAGTATATATGTACAGAATCAGATCAGAATCATAGATGTATACCCAATTAATTATTCTATAGCTCTCTCACCAAACCGAACGTTTATCGTTTTACAATGAACTTGCCCTACAATTTGCAATAGCATTTTACACATTAATATGTGTGGGAGATAAAATACCATGAAGAAACTTGCAAATTACGGAATAAAAATATTTCGATGAAATGTGAGGTCCGCCTACCTGCACGAGACCTTTTTCAATCAATCAATCAAGATATTCTTTATTGTACACCAAATACAGGAATAAGGACAAAATAAACTAAAAATTATAAAAATATGTACAATAAGCGGTCTTTTCGCTTTGAAATCGATTCATTAAAAAAAAGTTTATATATGCTTTACACTAACATTTTTCCTAGCTCGTGGGTGGTTTTTACAAACTTAAATTCAACAAGCACAACATATATAAAAAGGCACGACTGGCTGTACATAGAAGAGTACTGGTCTCCTGTACCTGGTCTCTTATGTATGGCAGTGATTTAACTGTCTTGCAGAAGCATGAAAGTAAGATTATTGCCGTGGAAATGAAAAGTTTGAAAATTATAGCTGGATTGACTTTGATGGACAAAGTGAGGAACAGCGTGATAAGAGAACGTGGCGGTGTACAAGATATAATGACAAAGATAGAGAAACGGGATCCTTAGATGGTTTGGATACGTAGAGGGGATGGATGAAAGAAGACTGAAGAAACAAATTTATAAAGCGAATGTGAATGGCGAGCCGGTTAGGGTCAACGTAGTCAAAGTATCGCGATCAGATCGAAGACGTTATAAGGGAAGGCTACGTCAAAAGTGCTTGCAACCGACGAGCTTGTATGAAAGCGCTAATAACAGTAGGAGAAGCGATAGGTGAAAAAGCGTAATAAGTAAAAATATGTGGTCTCTGCCTACCCCAATGGGAAAGAGGCGTAACTCTATGTATGTAGATATGTATCACCCACAACATTTCTTTATTATGTGGTGTCCACACAGCGCCTATCCCTCGAGACATCACTTCTTAAGTCTCATATGCCCAGTAATTTCAATAGCTCTCAGTGCCCTTCAGACCGAAATACAGTAATGTTTGCACACGCAATAGTATGGACTTGCGGTGTTATCTACCTAGATAGATTCCTGCAAAGGAATTCCATCGTCTTATCTCACTACTATAATAGTAATATTATTATAATATTGAAGTAGTAAGTTATATTTAGTACGTTTGGACGCGCTAATCTCAGGAAACACTAATCCAATTTGTAAAATTCTTTGCGTTAGATAGTCCGCTTATTGATATGATAACTTTATGCTACAATTAGGGCTGGACTGTGAATTCATAGGTCAGTTATGTACCATGTTGCACTGCGCAGTTATGCGGTCGGCTTATTTTACGCGGGGCGCGGCTTGTTGCAAATATTTATATGGCTGCATTCTTACCGAAACTAAAAAATCTAATCTATATTTTTGACTGTCTGACATCGATTCATAGGATGATTATTTGATTGATTATAATATTAAACTAAGTAGTGAATAATTTATCTATTACATAACTCTAAAATTAATGATTTTTATCTTACTAAAAAAACATTATATACTTGAAATATTGAAGTCGTATTGTATATAAGTTATGTTTGTCATCCAGATATTCTTGAATTAAAAAATGCGAAAAAATATGTATATTATTTTATTTTTATTTGTGGTATATACTAAACAAAACAAGTTCATTTTACAAGAATTCACTTCACCCATAAATTACATACATACAATCACACCTTTTTCCCATAAAAGGGGCAGGCAGAGCCCACGCACGTAGCCCACTTTTCATCCCCGTATGAAACGCGACGTGACGGGTGGCGAACCACGTAACCGCCATTTTGGTATAACTAAAAAAAATCTTACTCCCCATTGCGTTTCCACGAGCAGTATACATCCGATGAAGCTGTAAAATCCGATGAAGCTGTAAAAGCCAAAAAAGGCTAACAGCAATTACATCACCGAAATTATATACGAGCAGTATAAGGACGGCATTCCATTTTGTTGTTGTTCTTACAAGTGAAAGCTGGCCGTACAATATCTTAGTCGCCTCTTACGACACCTCGGTAGGAAAGAGGTAGGTGTTATTCTACTCTACCGGACACCTATCGGCTGAGTAGAATAGCATAAAGTAAAAGTGTAAAATATTTTAACAGGAGATCAACTTTGAAGATCTCTAGACATAAATAGTGTTTACATTCTCTTTGCAAGAGATCTCGTATAAGAGCAAAACAAAACCAGCAGCTCGGCTCGGGTGTCACCAGCGTTGCCCAGTAATGGAGCGGCCGCCAGAAAAGTAATTACAAGTAGAACGAACTAAGAGCGATATAATCGACGAACTAGTTCGCATAGTTCGTCTAAAAGAACGATATTCAAGTATATTATGTAGACGTGGTAAAAGAGTATCTTTAGCGAGATTGGAACAATTGCATCTGGAACTGTGCTAAGTTCCGGATCAGTGATATATTTTATTTGGAACAATCGGAACACTGTGTCAGAGTAATTATGACTCAATCTCGGCCAACACGAAAAGTGGCGGTGGTGTTTTTGTTGAATTTTGTAATTTTGAGTTTTGATATTTAATATTGATAGTTAATTATGCAGCAAGTGCTGGTGCCAGTAAAATCTTCAGTAAAAAAAACAAGAAGAAGACTCAATGTCAAATAAGAAATCACACATCATAGTGAAAGTGAAATAAGTTATTTTTGATCATTTGTTTTTTTTAATATTACCTGTCTATAATAATAAATAAAATTTAATATTATAATATTAATTACGCATTAGAATTGTAGTTGTAAGGACGTATACCTAAGAATATTTTTGACAAGCAATACTCGCTTACAATACGAGTAATCAAGACTTAATAATGATCATAATCGCTTACACTACATTTAGACTGGTGGTAAGATTCCCATGCAGGAATCCGTCTAGGTACGTACCACCCCAGGGCTAGTTATTCTGCCGTGAAGTAGTAGTGTGCAAGCATGACTGTTTTTCGGTTTGAAGGGCACTGTGAGCTAGCGTAATCACTGGGCATTTGAGACTTAAGAACTGATGTCTAAGGGTGACGGGCGCAGTGTGGTGTCACACAAAGATATTCTGGGTGACACAGCATTTGTTGTGGGCGGACGTTGCACTTACCATCAGGTGAACGTTTTGCTTATTTCATCACATTATACAATAAATAAAAAATCTAGGAGAACAACAAAGCCACCTCTAATTAACTCCTGCGAGAGATGCTAGAATCATGCAATTTTTCCTTAAAATCACCGCCTGACCGTTTATGAGACAGACCTCATAAATAAGACAATAAAAATGCCTAATTATTGTGTATTGAAATATTACCAGTAAAAAAGTTGTGAAATTAAAAAACATTTATATATATGTACATAAATATATTTTTAAGCAAATTAAATATACAATTAGGAACATTGTTTACTTACAGATTTTGTAAAATTGTTATCATAAACTAGAACACTATACTTCAATTTAGTATCATTCACCAACATTTTTCTCAATAAATTATCTTAAGAAACAAATAAATAACGAAAAAAAAAATACAAAAATGTAGGAAAATTGTGAGCTTGGCGCTTATATAATTAAAATATAGATATAAGCAATCCGAGTTTATTTGGTTTTCAGGCCGCTCAAGAGAAGTTAAATCTGGTTTACATCTCGCTCTCTCTTGCCATTAGAAAATAATATATTCATTTCTTTCATGCACGTGACATGAATCTTCGTATTCATAGAATGTCGGCTCGGTTCGGCAATTATCTTTGGATCTTCGGATCTGTGTCTCTCGTTGGCGTCGGCTCACATTTGGAACTAGATCACAGTGTCACTGACTCCCTGAGAAAAAAATGCCAAAAAAATGCTAATTTTATTTTCAAAGTGCCAAAAAAATGCTATTCTAACATTATTTTGACTTAATTGCTTTTAATACCTACATTAAGGTATTTATAAAAAACAAAATTCAGACATAATTAGATTCTCATAATATTTTGACATATATAATATATTGATATTTTTGAATACTTACACACACAGATATAGTCACGTCTTTTTCCCCTATAAGGGGTAGGCAGGGACTACACATGTAGCTCACTTTTCACACTCGCTGGAAACGAGACGTTACGGGCGGCGCCACTTTTGTCGTAATTTTTGTATAAAATTTCAATATTCTCTTTATCTGTCAATAGGGAAGGCTGAGAGAGAGAATAGAATTGTAACTTTCTTTTGTGCCTAAGCGCAATACATCTTTTGAAACCTTATATGAATTTGTTGTCACCGTCAAACGATTGCGATGTCCGCGTTTGTATGCGGCAACGACAAGAGAGACATTGCAAACTGACAAATTGTGTGTATTCCATGACTTCTTCCAGAGCTCTACCGTGGAAGATGTGCATTCCCTTTTTTTGCGAAGCTTATAGCTATACATAAGTACATATTGGTGAAAAATAAAATATAGTAGAGTAATAGACAATTATACAAAGACAAAATAGAAAAAATGGGTTCACGAGCTCAAAACATTAAAAAATTAAGCAGTTAATTGATTGAGAAGGACACGCTTAAAGGAACTAACACTATTGGAAAATAAATCCGATAAGCCGATAGATGTACGGCAGAGTAGCTCCTACCTCTTTCCTACCGAGGCGTATCAGAGGCGACTAAGGTATTGTAGGGACAATATTTATTGTGCAGAATAACACTATAATTTTCAATACTGTCACTATACTGCTCGTGGAAACGCAACGCAATTTTTTTAACTAGTACCAAAATGGTGGCGACGTGGTTTGCCACATCACGTCTTGTTTCCCGCGGGGACGAAGGTTGGGCTACGTGTGTGGTCTACCCCTTATAAGAGAAAAAAGGATGACTGTCTGTATGAAAATAAATAAATTTGGTTGTCTTTGCAAGAATCACTGAATAAGCTGGATGTTCGTATAATGAAATATAAGATCAAGTCCAGTTTGTGTTCGCGTGATATTTAATACAATTTTATAGTATACTTTTTTCTACGATTGATTTGATTTGATCTATACGATTCGATATTGTAACTTTCGTATCGATCTGCTAGAAAATCGTATGGGTCTATCTGATCCACCACTTCCGTCTATCTTATCCGCCACTTTTGTCGTAATTTTTGTATAAATATCAGATTGGCGCATCCCTAGTTGTCATTTAAATTCACATTTGACACAATGATACATTGACAGAGTCAAATCCTCAAAAACTTTTTATTTTTTTTTATTTTTCAATAGTTCATATTCACATATTCTTTTCTATGGTTTTATGATTTTCATTTACGAATTAGTAAAATATTTTGATAAACGTTTTACAAAATGTTAATACTTTTTGTTTTTTGTAATATTATGTACATTCCGTGTATTTACTCAAATAACATAACTTCGGAAACCGTAAAAACTAAATCAAGCAAAAATTTCTTAAATGAATCTCATTACGAAGATTACAACAAAACTAAATTGAATTTTATAAGTGAAGGTGGTTCTTTATTACCGAACACTGTAGTTGATATCGTAAAACTACCAAAAAATAAAGATAACATTTTTTTGAGATTGGATGATGAAATGAGTAAAAATAAAGAAAAAACTGTTGTGCCTCGAAAAGGTGTAGTGTACAGTTCTAAAGAAGATAGCCAGTTTTCACGAAATATTACTAATAGTGGAAAAAAAGTAACTTCTGTTGTACACAAAGAGCTTAACAATTCTAAAGAATTCCATAACATAAAAAATTTTACATCGCCAGTTACAATAACTACTAACAATATGTCTCAAGAACTAAGTCCAGAGAACAAAACAAAAACTGATGTGCCTAGAAAACCTTTAGTATTATCTAATGAAGTACTTGACAAAATGAATTTTATCACTTCTGATATATCAGATTTACCTAAAGATGGACACAAAACTAAAGTCTTGAAGAATCCTAACAGTCGGCCAGGTATGATTATGCCAATTGTAATAACAATACTAGTAGTACCAATGTTTGCAGTTATAGGTTATTTAGCCTTGAAGAGAGGCCAGGAAGCTTGGAAAAATAGGCATTATAAAAGAATGGATTTCCTTCTCGATGGGATGTATAATGATTAGCTAATAAAAAATTCAAAGGTAACTAATCACTGAAAGAGAGAACTGTTTGAAATGTTAATGATTGCTAAAAAAATAACAATACAGTTTTTTTTTTGTTGTCACAATGACATCCACAAAAACCATATATAAGCGAAAAATGTCACATTTCTATTATAGTATTGTGATGGCACAAAATGTGAAATATTTCTGCCTTAAAATGTATTTCTGAATAGTATAAAAATTAAATTGTTATATTTTGATCGGAAGCAATATAAATGTCTGCAAAATAAACACTGCAACTAGATTTTAAATCTTAATAGTGCCTTATTATGTGCTCATAATGCCTTTCTGATATTACTGTATTATATATCATAACTGAAGCAGTATATTTTTTGATAATATTGCCTTACTACTTAAAATGTCTTCCCTTATCATAAGATATTTATTAAAATAATGTTGTGATATACTCAGATTTTAATCTAATGTGTTATGGAATAATATAATTATATAGAGTATTAATTGATAATGTTTGCATTTGGTAAGATAATCAATGAAATAAATTTTCTTAATAAATGTCATTCTTTCAGTTTCTATCACCATAACTGATTGTCTCTACCTGTGTTGAGTGCTTGCAGTTTTCACATAATTTAGTGAAAAGAAATTCAAAGAAGACCTTGTGTGTTTCCTAGAAAGAATCAAACTTTTTTGTTTATCTTTACTCTCCCTTACAGCACGGCTGCTGAGAATACATGCCTGACATCTGTCAGTTGGTCTTTCAACCAAACCGTGAGAAGTGACACTAAGTATCAATACTTGTTTGTCTGACTTCTAATCTCTGAATGTAACTAGCATAAAAAAAATAAAAATGCTATAGTAATATTCAGCAATATTTAATATAAAGTATAATAATTGCTTGAGGGAGGTGCTATCTTAATCATCTTTGTGTAGATGTATATTTATATTATTATCAACTGATTATATTCTGTCATTTCTGATATCTCAGTCAATGTTTACTAAATTTTTCGTTTTTTCAATGGCTTTCACGAAGTTATCTCTTGTGAATGGTGCTGTATGGCTAATCGAATATAAATAATATTTACATAATATATATTATTTAATATAATAATAAACAAATATCTGTGCTGAATGGCTGAGTATTGTGATGTGCTGCATAATCTTTGATTTGAGCAATGATTAGCTTAATCAATACTGGCAATGACATGGAGGAATTCTGAGAATGCGATGAACATATTCCAGGACCAGTTCATCTATTTCATATTGAACATTTGCCAGCTTATTGTCCTTAACTAGTTTGATCAGTCTGTCTTTTAGCATCTGCATATTTGTGTTAATGTCTTTTCCTTGTAGCCAAGCCTTCTTTTCTATTCGCTTGGGTAGGTGCTTTCTGTGTTTGTATCAAAGGATAAGGAGCATTATCCATAAATATTACAGATGGCTTGGCAGGCGTTATCCAACACATTCTGGAACCACTCTTTGAACGTAGCAGAATTCCTTTCTTCATCATAGTCAATAGTGGTTTTTGATTGAAATGCCAGTAAGCCATTTTCCAAAAAACCTTATGTTGCAAATGGACTAGTATGGCATATCATATATATTATAGGTCAGTTTATTGTACATTGACTCTTGTGTATCATCTGTCCAAGAACGAGAAAGTGTGAAAACCACTATAACAACAACTTTATTTAGTTGGATTTCTTTTAAAAAAGTTATTCATTATAAAATGATAACATATCATTCTAAAATACCTTTACCTTTGTCTGTTTAATATATTGAAAACCAATATCTTTTAAAATTTTAGATAAAGCAGTTTTACCTCCCTTAAACAAATCAGCTGCTCTCAATGATGCCAAAAGTGTTGCCCTGTTGGGGTATTCATTCCTTGAATAGTAACTATATATATGACTCCTTATTGCATCGGCGTCAAATGTACCAATATCTGTCACAGGTTTTGTTCTGCGTTTCTTGTTCGGTGTTCGTAAAATATTTTCTTCCGTGCCAGATGGGCCAAACTTTTCTTTATTAATATTTGTTATAGTTCGTTTACTAACTCCAAGCGCCTGAGAGACGCGTTCCTGTACCCTTTCCACCGGTATTAAAGGTCCGCCATTTTGACTTTCACGCTCAAAGTAATCTTGCAGCTTGATAATTAGTTCACGGGTTTCACTTTTCAATGTTTGTCCACGTTTCGGCATTATTATGCAGAAAAAGGACAACACAATCGAAGTCTTAATTAATAAGTAATAAGGCCTAATTTAGCAACAATGAGAATATAAAAAGCATCAACAACTTCCATATAATAAAAAGTACGCTGCAGCCTTCAGTAGCAGTCAATGAAACAAAACCCTGGTGAAAGAGAATATAAACACTACGTTTTAAGAGAACTTAAATTGATTGTATTATGAATAAACACTGACTAGCAAAGAGAATCTAAACACTACGTTTTATTGTAGTAGACGTGTTTAGATCTATAATCTAATGAACCGATTCAATGTTCCAAAACATCAAAGCGATTCGAATGTTACAAAACACTTCTGTCAGGTTTATTTACGTTGTTATTGGTTGATAGAAGCAAAGACTATAAAAGTAGAGACGATTTAGAATTGGATCATTTCACATGAAAGGCAGTGTTCCCAAATAAACTACTGTAAATATACGAGTATAGTCTTCTTCTTCGTTTTTGATCCTGGCAATCGGCTACTAAATCGAGCCCTTTTAGCCAATGTCGATTAATAATTTAATTGCATTATAGACTTCGTTTCGATTGTCAGTAAAATGATAGTTGACTTTTACTGAAGATTTGTTTGACTGATGAATGGTGATGAAAATGAAGATTTGCTGGACCGTTGAAGACAAAACGAAAAGTACAATTTTAGTCTTGAATTGAATTTTCCAATTAGTGTACACTTTCACGAGCACTTGCTGCATAATAAACTATCAATATTAAATAATTTTATCCGTCGGCTAAAGAAAACAATCAAAAATAAATGCTATTAAATGTATGGTATAGAAAAGAAAAGGTTTAATACTTTTTTTCAGCTCTATTGGTGTAGTAGCTTCTGCATTATAGGTCGCAGGATCAAATTCGACATTGTGCAAATATCAGTATGGCCTTCAAATAGTTGTTCCCGGTCTAAGAAACATTCATCATACAGAAGAAATCCTAGAAAAAGCACCGTTTTTTTTTAAGTTTATTTATTCCTTCACCTCTTTCAATTTCATTTCTGATTAACCTTTGTCACGTTACAAAATTAATGTGGCCGTATGTAGTAAGACCTCCGCCTCTTTTTAATTGAAAGTACTAATTAGTGTTGCCATCTATACATATTTTTACTGTAGTTCTACGAACTGTAGGCCTTTTACGCACACCTGCGAACTTTAGTCGCCGAATCTACGTACTTTTAGTGAAATATTGAAATAAGCAAAATAATATTAAGCGGAATGGAATCAACGGTCCGTTTCATTCTACTACTTCTATTTTAGGTTCAACTGTGATTGTGTGAAATATGACATATTATAAAATGAACCGTCACGATTACTCGATCATTTGTGTAATCTGACATTCTTGTGAAACATAAGCCTATTTCGTTCGATCGAGTCAATTAATTTCTTGATTTAGATTTAGAAATTAATTTAGAGATTTTTTTTAACTTCCTGTTCAATTCTAGTTGAATGTTTAGAATAGAAATAATTAAAATATACAGTGACAGTAACCAGTATACTCTGCATCATACTCCTACTAAAAAAAATTTCGCTCTTAACAAAAATATTCGCATTTGTGGGAAGAAGACAAAAAGTATTCAGGTTAGATTCATAAAAGTAAAGAATGTGATTTGAAATGTGGTGTAAGTTTAGATTTACCTCCACCACATTTCAAATCACATTCTCTACCACAGAGTTTTAGATAACCATGTAGAATGTACTAAATAAGAGTAATATTAAAGGTGTGTGTGTTATCTTATTTACTTGCTTTTCTTATGAATTAAAAGAAAAAAATCTAGTTCTGAAAACTGTTAGTTACATTTTTTCTTTAATATTAGCAACATATTTAAGTAAAAAAAAGACACTGAAACAGTAAATACAATTACAAATATTACTGTTCTATATTGAGTTTTAAATGTAAATGTTATACGTTTTTAAATATTATCTTCGTTTTACTGAATAAACTTAAGCAAGTTTCACCGTTAAAATTTAAATCCTAAGGTAGATGAAATTATAAATCACGTAGATCTACGAACTTTATAATAAATAACTTTTACTAATTCTACGTAATTTTCTAGCCTGTCGTACGTCTTTTCCAATATCCGAGCCGGCAACACCGGTACTCGTTGACATTGAATTGAAATTGAATGACAATTGCGACTTTCAAATGACATATTCATCAACATAAAATAAAACCAATTAATAATGTCACCTAATAGTGTAATTGTATATTTATTTAACAAAAAGTACTAATACAGGATATAAAGATGAGAACACGCAGTAATTCAGGCGTTCGGTTGGATTACTATCAAAGAGTGGTGCACAAGTTAATTTTAGATCATCAGCAACCTGTAACAGGATTATTTCCTGCAAGTCCTCACAATGATCATGCTTGGATTAGAGACAACCTTTATTGCATATTGGCGGTGTGGGGACTGTCAATGGCTTTTAAGAAAATTGCAGACCAGGACGAGGATCGCGCAAAAACATATGAGTTGGAACAAAGTTGCGTTAAATTGATGAGAGGTAAGAAATACAATAAACAAACTACCTATGTTGATGCAATACTATATGTATGCAACCTTATATTAAAATTTATTTATATACCAACCAATAAAATCATTCTTTACTTTCGTAGGTAATGACGTCGTATCATTTAATAAAAAAATATTAAGATTTTTTTTAATGATTATTAAAAAAGCCTAAGATAGCCTGGATCAAGCTATGCCATCAGTATGTCCAACATAATCAGATGTTTGTTAAATGATCCTTGTCCTCTTATGGCACTACTAACCATTCTAATCTGGGGTTTGTTCAGACAGTAGTACCTTGGAGATAAGACTGTTTTTTTTTTAAAAGTCATTAAGATTTTCTCCTGTATTGTGGGTGCATTTTACAGACATAAATTTCACATGTACAACAAAACTAGATCTGAAAACCAACAAATTTTGTTTTTGCTCAAATGAACAACTTGCTTGTCTCATTACTGAAATCCCATAAAAATAACGTTATTTATTTATTTATTTTATGAAAGAAATTGACAAGACAAGCATATTATTGACAAACTCTTTAAATAATATAATGCTCATCTGACCATAACAATGCTGTGTCACCCAGAACGTTTCTCTGTGGCACCACACTGCACTTGTCACCCGGAAACATCAGTTCTTAAGTCTCATATGCCAAGTAATGACACTAGCTATTGGTGACCTTCAAATCGAAGCACATTAATGTTTTCACAATACTGCTTTCTGGCAAAATAATTGGCCCTGTGAAACCTGTTTCATTATTTGGTTATTCAAGAATGAAATTAAATAGTTAAAATATAAGTTGTTTCTGCCGGAAAGATTATTTTTGAAGTTATAATAATTTTCAGGTCTTTTAATGGCAATGATGCAGCAAAAGGATAAAGTTGAGAAATTCAAAAGTACACAGCATCCAATGGATTCACTTCATGCCAAGTATTCTTCAATAACTGGTCGCACAGTTGTTAAAGATAATGAATGGGGACACTTGCAAATAGATGCAATTTCTTTATACCTTCTTATTCTTGCTCAGATGACAGCATCTGGCTTACAAATCGTTTTTTCACTTGATGAAGTAGCTTTTATTCAAAATTTAGTATTCTACATTGAATCAGCTTATTGCACTCCTGATTATGGCATTTGGGAGAGAGGTGACAAAACCAATCATGGTTTACCAGAACTTAATGCCAGTTCCATTGGTATGGCCAAAGCTGCCCTTGAAGCTATGAATGAGTTGGATCTCTTTGGTGCTCGTGGAGGTCCTTCTAGCGTAATACATGTTTTGGCAGATGAAGCCCAGAAATGTCAAGCTGTTTTACAATCAATGCTGCCAAGAGAATCAAATAGTAAAGAACTAGATTCTGGTCTTCTCTCCATTATAAGCTATCCAGCATTTGCAGTTGATGATCCACAATTAATAGCAAGAACTAGAGATACAATTGTCAATAAACTTCAAGGAAAATATGGTTGCAAGAGATTTTTAAGAGATGGTCACAAAACACCTCGAGAAGATCCAAACAGACTGTACTATGAGCCATGGGAATTAAGAATGTTTGAGAACATAGAGTGTGAGTGGCCGTTATTTTTTTGCTATCTCATTATGGATTACTGCTTTCAAGGCGATAAAGCCAATATTACAGAGTATATGCAAAAATTAGAAAAAATAATGATTAGGAAGGATGATGGAATAAAATTAGTTCCGGAGTTATATTCTGTGCCTGTGGATAAAGCTGATGCTGAACAATGTGATCCTGGAAGTCAAGAACGAATACCTCTTGGAAGGTGTCCTTTCATATGGGCCCAGTCATTGTATATTCTGGGAAAATTGTTGCAAGAGGTTAGTGTTTTATTTCCAGATATTAATAAAGTTATTATTTTGAGTAACTCAGTGACCTGATCTACCTGCTGAGTGAGCTTACCTACCTGCTGAGCCTCAAGTCCTAAGTCCATTGCCTTGTGACTGTCCCGTGGCTCCTTCATTCAAACTTTAGCTCAAACCGTATGTTAATTTATTAACAACTTTTAGTCTTAAAATAATGGTATGTTTGTACATATCTACTTTGTTTTAGGGATTTCTGGCCGTAGGTGAACTAGATCCTCTTAACAGAAGATTGTGCTCTGAGAAAAAGCCAGATGTGGTCGTTCAAATTGTTATACTTGCTGAAGACAATGAAATAAGAGACAAATTGTTGGAGTATGACTTACATGTTCAAACAATTAGTGAAGTAGCACCTATAGAAGTTCAGCCTGCTAGAGTTTTAAGTCATCTCTATACATATTTGGGTATGTATTTAACAGGAAATTCTTGTTCTTCGTACAAAAAGCATTTTTTACAAACTCATGCAAAATAGTTGAACTATTTGCACATTGTATTACTATCATCAAAAAAAGAGTTGGTCATATATGAGCTTCTAAAGTTGTAAACAAGTGTGTCTCTCCTAACTTTTCAACTAGGCAGTGGAAAATTCTGAAAAAAATAAGAAGTGCTACACTTAGAAAACACTGGTTTAAATAGGATATGTCATGTAGATATTTTCACATAGGCTATTTCTCCCTACGGAACCTTGCGTGGGGCGACATGCCCTGTGCCGGTTTTTTTATTTAATAACACTTATGTCCAGGGTTGGCAAATTTGTTTTTTGGGAAAAATAATGTATCTAGTCCTCTGAATAAGCAGAAATGAATATATATAAGTTTTTTTTTTCAAGTATTTATTATTTTTGACACATGCCAACAATTTTTTGCCGTGTGGTGACAGCGTTAGGGAATCTATAATATATATAAACCGTAGGACGGGAAATTAAACACCAGGATATAGGCAGCAACTACACAACAAACCTTCTGTGGTTGCTAACCTGCCTGCTGAAGCGTGGCAACTGTGGCAAAATCTCTCTTAATGAGAATCTATGGCGAGACCTATGTTCATAAGTAGTGAACTAGTCTATAGATAGGCTGAAATGTTGATGATAAACATTTTGAGTGGAGTACCTTGTGTATCGCTATTAGTATTACTTGCCATATTAAGGAACTTTACGCAAAGTATATTGAGTATTTTGATTTGCGAATCACAGTAAAAAAAAATTAAGTATTTATGCATACTTTATTTTTATAAAGTATGGTTGGTAACCCTACTTTTGACAGTGTAGCAAAGTATACTCTGTAATTTATGTCTTGTAGTTTCCAGAAAATAGTCTAATATGACTTTTTTTATTTATAGGTCGAAACAAAAAGTTGGGTTTATCTGGAAGAAAGTCACGTGATGTTGGTATACTTAGTACAAGCAAGTTGTATTCTCTGAATGATCGCATTTTCGCCTTTACTCCACAGGTATATTTGTTTATGTGAATTCATACTTGTAATAGTTCAAGTAAACATGATTGAGTCAAACAAATCAGGTTACATTATCATTTAGAAATATTTAGGGAATAATATTCCCGACAGAATTCATTCAAGGCTATTCAAACCTTGAAAATACAAAAGAAACATGTATAAATAGCTTCTTGAAAAAAAAATTATTACAAGAAACTGGCAAGTAATGCTTTTTTTCTTTAAAATAGCATATCCAATATTATTATGAAACTGTAAAAATAAAATCCACTGCAGAATACCCAAATTACAAGCATACTTTAAACTCCTAGCACATTGTTGATCAAAATCCACGAATTTTATATTAAAAGTAGTTGTACCCGAGACTTGGTTGCCTTGGAAATATATTTTGCTTAAACAAATTACTAAAAGAAATCTATATGGAGTACAAACATATATTTTAATTATTAGTAGAACTTGTTATTTTAATATTACAATGTAACCTAGAGTACTGTGCACTACTTTATTAGTTTTACGTGCAGGAGCAAGAACCAATGAGAGTCAGTGCTGGCTTTAGCTATCGAGGCGAATTATTTTTAGCGCCCTTTTTTCTTACCTATTTTGCCCGCCACTCATACGCTGGAAGATCTTCACATTATCCTACCTTTTGAAGTTTGTTGTAAATATATAAAGTTCCATGGAATTCTGATTTATTAAAAAATATATTGATTATTTTCTAAAGTTATGCAATTTGGAACAATTAATTCGGGTCATGGCGCCGCTCCTTTGCTCTGAAGCTAGCACTGACCGTAGTAGTTTCCAATATATTAAGTTTTTTCAATAATCAAGGGTACTGCTACTAATGATGAATACTTTGTTGCTTTAATATAGATATGTTACTTTATCATCATTGACTCTTAAGTAATCCACTGCTTGACACTGCGATTTAGGTTTGAACACCATGCTTTTGTCGTATTTGAGAGTATTTTTTGTGATACCAACAAGACAAATTGAAAAGATGGTTTCTCTTATACTTCAACAAATGTAGAGTTGGTAATTTTAATAGTAATTAGTTTTTACTGATGGTAGAATCCGTCTAGGAATCCACTGGAGGCCCAATTATTCTAATGTGGAAGCAGTAGCACTGCTTTTAAACATTACTGCTGCTTAGCAAACAATGCTGTGTTTCGGTCTGAAGGGCACTGAGAGCTAGTGTAATCACTGGGCATATGAGACTTAATAACTGACGTCTCAGGGGGACGGGCGCAGTGTGATTACCACATAGAAATGTTCTGGGTGACACAGCATTTCTATGGGCGGACGTTGCACTAACATACCATCAGGTGAACTTTTGCTTGTCTCACCTTTCTTCAATAAAAAAAGAGTTCGAGAGCCGTGGTACCTCAAGGGCCGGGCGCTCGCTTTAAAATTCATAGTATCGAAGTGACTTGCGAGCTGCGTGACGGACTCTTCTCAGCAAAGAGAGGAGGCCTGTGCTCAGTGAGATATTTATAGGCTGTTACTTTGCTTCAACAACACGGCCATGCATATAATATTCTTTACTTGCTTAATTTATATTAATAAGGCTTTCATTTTCCAGTGCATGTCCCTTGCGATACTCTTTTATCTAGCCATATAATAACTCAATACGCTTATGTCTGTAAACCTCTCATAGATTGTCAGATTTTTAGTTCAAACTACTTTTAAAGAATTTTAACCCAGAGTTTTGTTATTATTTAAGCTTATTTTAATACTGTTACCTATATGTGTCACATAGAAGTGGCACTTAGCTTATTTTGTAAAATTCGTAATAGAACTTGCTCGTTGCTTTGAATATGATTTTTTTTTTCAACAATAATGGTTTTATAGCGATAGGATTTACTTCCTAATCTTCTAAAAAATATAATTTTAAGTAGTTACTAATTTTTCAATTTCTTGTGCATGATAGTCTTGATGTCTCGCTTAATGTGTTGTCTTTATATATGCACTTAATTATTTTGTTTCATTCTGTAGTTTTCTGACATGAAGCGTTTCTACATTGCTTCCGACTTTGAACTGATGGTTGATACGCTCAAAGCTGAAATTAATTTCTTGAAGTCTTCTTGGCAAAACCTACTTGGGAGACCGCTTGTTGTCTTGACTTTGAACAAAATGCATTTAGGTACTATTTTATTATGTTTATTTGAATGACTTGCTGACTTTACATTAATAATGTGCATGTATAATTATGTAATGTTTTAACGCAACAAATAGCTTAACATACAAAACACATAGAGATTAAAAAACAAAATGACGTTTCTATCATAGAAAATATTAGTTGTGGTCACTAATATATTTATAGATGTTATAACACCTTAACCTTGTGAAGTTTTTCAACTAACCAAAAGTGTCTAAAAAAAGTCCTCCATTGAGTTTCATGAGGCTGGAGAAAATGTGTGTTACAATTGTGTTGCCTCATGAAAAACCTCGTGATGTCCCGCATGTGTAGAATTTCGACTACGAGGAGTACTACATGTCTCGCGACCCGGCGCTGCTCGCCAGCACATTTACGGCGAACGTCGCGTTCCTCGGCATGAGCTGGAAACAAATGCTAGGCCGGCCGACGATCACGTTGCTCGCCACCCAGTATCTGTTAGGTAAAAAACCCAAGTGACGGTAGAATGCCGAATTTAAAATAACTATGACACAAGATGTATAATTAATGATTTTTTTTAAAATAATTTTTAGGATATTTATTGACACAATTTGATATTAATCAAATATTTAATGAAACATGACGCGTAGCTTTTGTAAGGGGAGACAGATACTGTATTTACCGTGACTTTATGAAGCACCGCACGATAAGACGCACTTCAAATTTGTAAGATAATTTTTAGAAACATATATTTTAATGTTACTCTTTCTCCTAGCTCCAAATCCCTCTCAGAAATGAGAGAAGGCCTGTTCTCAGCAGTGGGACATTGATGGGCTGAAACTTTACTTTACTTTAATGTTACTTTCGGATCATTACTGGTGGTAGGATTCCTATGTAGGAATCCGTCTAGATAGGTACCACCCCAGGGCCAGTTATTCTGCCGTGAAGCAGTAGTGTGCAAACATTACTGTGTTTCGGTTTGAAGGGCACTGAGAGCTAGCCGTAATAACTGGGCATATGAGACTTAAGAACTGATATCTCAGGGTGACGGGCGCATTGTGGTGTCACAGAGAATTTTTCCGTGTGACACATCATTGTTATGGGCAGACGTTGCACTTACCATCAGGTGAACGGTTTTGCTCGTTTCATCACCTTAACCAAAAAAAAAATTACATTTTTATTTATTGTTAAACATAACTCATAGACAAAGGAGTGTAGATAAATCGGTGATTCCCCGTTTGTCTTGTGATAACTTACGTCATACTTGCCTTCCGTGGCGAACCATATTTTCCGAACTATAAGGAGTACCACAAATTTAGAGATGGCTCATTAAAAAAATATTTTAATGTTACTTAGGACCATAAGACGCACCCAAAATTTGAGACCATTTTTCTTTGTAAAAAGGCCCGTCTTATAGTCCGAGAGGGTAGTACAAATTTTCGTAATACTGCTTTCCAAAAATATGTTTCTGCGTTTAGAAACTGTAAAATATAGTTAATCGTTTAGATAGAAAAGTATATACATTTCCATTGTAAAATTAGTTTTTATTTAGTTTTTTTTCTATAAAGAGCCCGTTGACACATTAAGGAGTAAATGTTCGTAAAATCCATTTTTAGTAGATGTCTATATTGGGAGAGGTATATGTATGACAAATTTCAAAGTAAAAGATCTTTTAGTTTCGGAGACAACGCTTTTATATATATTTGTATAGATTTGTAAATAGTTTCTCGAAAAAGTGTTTTTTTGGATCAATAAATTGGTCTACCTAAGTTTCTTCGCGAAAATCCGCCATAACTAGTTGATTGATGTGTTGAATCCTGACAGCTTGAAATGAAATCCCCAGTACTCCATTCTAATTTTTAATAGTCAACTGACATGCAATTTTTAATCTGAGATTATAATTAATAATTTAATTAAATAAAAAAATAAATTAATTTATATTACATACAAATAAATAGATATATAAAATTATAAGAGTTATACAATTATTTCGTATTTTTTGAAAATTAATCCTTTTTCTAAAACCAATTTTATTAAATTATATAATACATAATTATTAATGTGAATATATTCTATATAAAAACGCATATGAATGATTCAATAATATAACGCAGACATGAATATCTTAATTTGTATCGAATAAATATCTTTTACATTTGTCTATGTGTAATAGTTATTTGAAGTACGGCTTAAATATACTTTATTAAATACTTAACATATAAGTTTTTTGGTTATTTTGGTACTTATTAACAAATTAAGTTTTGCTTATAATGCTGTTTTTTAATTATATTCGTTGAGACTGTGTTTAAAATACTATGTTATGTTCCAGATCAAGGCAGAATTCCTATGGCAATGATAACGACAATGAAGAAACTAAAATCGGGTTACATTAACGGCACTAGAGTAACGTTGGGCAATCTGGGCGAGTTCTTGAGCACTTCGGCCATAACAAATTTGAGTTTTTTGGGCAGCCAGGAAGATGGTTACCCTGATAGTAAGTTCTTATGATTTTTCTTATCGGAAAAGTTAATCTCACTTCAGGAAACTGTCCTATTCCTATTTTTGAGAGGTGATGCTGTTAAGAAATAGTTCCGTTGACATTAAATATTTTAAAAAACACTAGCTGAGTACTATACATAACACTAACATGATTGTTGCAAATAGGGAATAGGGAAAAAGTGGATTGCGCTGCCCGTTATTATATCTACTATTTAGAATGATTAATCTTTTCACTGTCTTGTGGCGGCCTAAGAGAATCTACCAACCCATCTCATCCCGTGGGTGTCGTAAAAGTCAACAGAGGGAACATGAAAACCAGGAGATGGGCAGCAGCATCTTCCTAGAACATCTCAACAAATAAACCCGTCTGCCAAGCGTGACAACTACACTGGCACAACTGACAATAAAATCCCCCAAAATGAGAGCTACAAACTTTTGTTGCAATCTTTTCATTCGTTAATCATTCGTTATTATTTTTAATGTAAACAAGCCTTCCAACTTTTTCTCAGAACTTAACCCACAAGTCCAAAGCTACCTGGAGGAGCATCTACTGAAGTCGTTTAGCAACAAACTGAGCTTCCTCTCCCGGCCAGCGGGCGCTCGAAACGCTAAGATTTTACGTCGCCGTATGTCAGTTAAAGGTGCTATTAAGAAGACGCGCTCTATAAACGTTGATTGTAAGTTTTTCGTTTTCTTTGTTATTGATAAGGCTTGTCTTGTGTAGTGATGAATTGATGTTCAGTTCCACTCTGTAGAATCTATTTCCTGCTTTTGTAACTACAGTTATATTTATTTATGTAATCATTAATAATCAAGTCATTTCAGCTACAATGTGATGATACAAACAAAAATATATGATACAAAGTACAAACAAAGGAAACAGTGTTTTTCAATCTTTTATTTCGCTGTTTTTTATTAATTGTACACATTAATAACAGTCTCCTTTTCTGTTGAATGTATCGGAATATTCTTTGATCGCTTTTTCATCGGCGAAAAAAAAGTATAAACGTGGCTTGCAAGAGCGTCGCCAGCCAATGGGCCAGGCTGAGTACGACTTAGTTTACGCGGTTGAAACCGAGAGCGACATGTAGTTGGGCAATAAATGACTTGGCATTAGATAAACAAATCGAGTCTCAAGGAGGGGGGGGGGGGTTGCCCCTCCCTGCTCCCCCTTGGCGACGCCCCTGGCTGATTGGTCCATGTTTTAACCATGAAAACATAAAAATAACATAAATCAAACAATGAACAAATATATGTAACACAACAAGAAATTTAATTTTATATATTGGTAGTATTAAATATATTATATTATACATATATAAATAGTATGCGTACTTCGAATCATTTTTTTATGGTTTACCTTTTAAATCTTTTGTCTCACGGCTCCCTGAATAGAGTATAGGACGTCGAACCTACAAAGCAATATTTACTTTAATTTTATTTCTTTATTTAAAAAAAAATAGTTAAAGTGTGACCTAGAGTTATTATCTATAACCTGTGTAGTGCAGTAAGACCAATTTTTTTAAATATCTCTCGTTCAACCTTTCTCCTCAATTCTACAGTCAATGTTTTTTTCAATCCTAGATAATGAACCTATTAGCTTGATAGTCTGGAGAATGGAATGTTGATTTGAAACTGTTAAAACTCTTTGATTTTACTCAACCCATTATACAGTAAATAGTTCGTACATACACAGCAAGAATAGACGACGAATTAATGCGCTTTTCTTGTTGTTGGATGTTGTATAGGAGCGATCAAAAAGAAATTCTCGCCACTACTAAATTTTCACTTATTATATATACTTATATTTTATTTTATGTTTTAAAGAAATGTTAACTACTAATATTCCTTTTAACCTTGATTTGCAACTCTGGTAAGTATAAATTTCTATTTATTGAGATTTTCTTATTTACAGCCGAGACTCTAGGAATGGAAGGAGAGAACTTCGGTCCACATCTCGAAAGGAAACCATCTTGGCTTGAGGTGGAATCGACGTTAGGCCGAAGCCCATCCCCGGAAGACGCAAAGAGAAGAGCTATAACCAAGTTAGAGATAATTCTCGTATTCCATTTCTTGGAAGAAAAACCCTTATTTGCTTTACATAACATCACTTATTTACATCTTTCAGAGGTACATCGACCACCAGTTTGGGTGTGGTGACGCCTACAATCGAGGTGACTAAAGAACAGTCTCCGTCGCCGCCGAGGGGAGAAGGTAAACGACGGTTCACTTTATTATCTCGGTTAAATCTTTATTATAATTCCTGTCACGAGAAGCTATAAATTAAGTACAAGTATAGTAAATTAAGTACTACCAACTTCTACGGAGTTACGTAGCGATATTTATGAGTTAACCAAATGCAACCAACTTAATATCCGGGTAATACAAAACGAACAATTTCAATTAGTCGGATTATATGTTAGCCGACCAGACAGAAACGCGACCGTACGCAAACGTCGCCCGCGAAACGTGCTAGACGACACGGACGTCTCAGCACTCCCTGACCACGATACGATCAGTCACGATCCAGGCTACACTGTACACACAGTCAATAGCTTTAATATAACACGCACCACGACGCGCGACCGCCGTAGAGAGCGGCGCGCAATAGTCAATAATCACACCGCGTACACACGATTCCACCCGTGTTCCAGGGCGGTTCTCACCGCCCAGAGTTACCGACACACAAGTCGACAGTCCGAATAGAGGCCCGCAGCCTCCCTCGGACGGTCATTAGACGACTTAAGATCATTTGAGATATTCGAAATCGCGCAAGCACGCAGCGAACGCGACACAGTCCGAATTTCGAAGTTTTTGTAGGAGTTTATTTAAGTATTTATGTTTGGGTCAAACCAAACCAGGCACGCGGGCCCCTGGCTCGTGAGCACAGTATCCGATGAAGCTGTAAAAGCCAAAAAGGCTAACAGCAATTACATCACTGAAATTTATATATATGTTAGCGATATAAAGAGCTGTCGCTCAATGTCTTGGACCTTACAAACCGGTCTTATTCATGAAAAGACCCGTTAATAAAAAAAAAATTCGCAACTAAAATACGCGAAAATAACCCTTTTCGGCAGACCCATTACTTGGGTTTATGATAAATATCTCGGAGTCATTTTTGAAAATAGAATGTCTTTTGTAAAACACATCAAAACAGTGAGAGACAAGGCGGCCTTCATGTCCGGCCTCAAAATTCATACAATAGCAGTTTATCTCAAAGAAATGATAAGACACTGTGATAGATTGAAAGATCACCGTAACCCTCGTTCGTGGCAAGCAATAGATGCCTCCTTTAATATAAGACGTCCTAAATTTGACAATGGGTGCTGGTAGTAGAGTTAACATGAGAGTACACAGCCTTTTATCATTAAATTGTGGTACAATTTCAGGCGCGGTAAATAAAAATACACAGTCAGTGCTGCGCAATAGGACAACATCGGAGTCGCAGAACCTCGTGTATGCTGAACAAGAGACCGACGAGCTGATAGCAATGCTCCGCGAAACTGAGAACTTGGACGAGCAAGGGGACATACTGCAATACTTAGTAGACACTCACGGACTAGACTTTAACACAGGTTTGCTACCAATGTTGTTATTTCAAATTGTTCGATGATTAAAAAACGCATTGTCAATTAAAGTAGACAGTTGAAATTTTTGTTTTCTAAGTTCCTATGATACATTCACTTCATAACATTCAGCGAAGAAATTTTGTCGTAATAATGAATTAATTTTCTTTTTTACTTTTTTTTTTATTGAATAAAGTGATGAAACGAACAAAACGTTCACCTGATGTTAAGTCTAACGTCTGCCCATAGCAAATGCTGTGTCCCCAGAACATTTCCGTGTGACACCCCACTGCGCCCATCACGTTGAGACATCAGTTCTGAAGTCTCATATGCCCAGTGATTACTCTAGCTTTCAGTGCCCTTCAAACAGAAACACAGTAATGTTTGTACACTACTGGTTCACGGCAGAATTACTGGCCCTGGGGTGGTACCTACCTAGACGGGTTCCTGCATAGGAATCCAACCACCAGTAAAGTTTAGTGTCAAATATTAACAATGGTGTCGTTTCATAACATTTTGTGTTACCGCATTATGTGATATAGCCGATAGGTGTCCGGCAGAGTAGAACTACCTCTAACTACCTCTTTCCTACCGAGGTGTCGTTCGTGGTGCTTGAGATAGTTATTGTACGGACCGCTTTTATTCGTACAAATACCATAACATGCAATGCTGCACTATACAGCTCGTAGGAACACAATGGGGTCTTAAGAATTTTTTGACACCTACCAAAATGGCGGCGACTTGGTTCGCCACACGTCTCGTTTCCCGCGAGTGTGAAGTGTGAAAGTGAGTGGCCTCTGTCTACCCCATTTATGGGAAAAGGCGTGAATGTATGTATGTATGTATGCATTATGTTATACTATGTATTGTATGCCATGGTTGAGTGTGTGTGCGTGTGTGTCTAAAACTCACTTTCTCCGTCTTACGTCTGTGTTCCGGATATTTTTTTTTCTACTGTATATTCCAGAATTTGCGTATCACATCACTCGCATTTCCCTAAGGCAAAATCCGTACCATATTCCGTTATTACATATATGTTTTTACATATGTGAAAAACATCTAATTTAGCTGCTACAACATAAGGTTACAAGTTTGCTTGCTTGTTTAGATTTTTGTAGGCCAAAAAAGGAAAAGGGCACCAAATCAAAAATATGGGCCAATCATCCTCACATATAAATATTTTATAAATTATTACATTCCAACGTAAGCTGTTAAAACAATTAACTTAATAAAAAAATCGACTGGTGGTAGAATTCCTATGCAGGAATCCGTCTAGTACTACCCCAGGGCCAGTTATTCTGCTGTGTAACAGTAGTGTGCAAACATTACTGTGTTTCGGTCTGAAGGGCACTAAGCTAGCCTAATCACTGGGCATATGAGATTTAAGAACTGATGTTTCAGGGTGACAGGTGCAGTGTGATGTCACTCAGAAATGTTCTGGGTGACACAGCATTTGTTATGGGCAAACGCGTTGCACTTACCACGAGGTTAACGTTTTGCTCGTTTCTTCACTTAATCCAATAAAAAAAACCAATACGCTGTTTCTAGGTATGCTAGAAAACGGCAAACCGGTAACAGTGAAGGACCTCCTGAAGGCGCTGTACGAAAAGGCTTGCGCGCAGAAGCTCTGGGGCCTCGTGCGTCATACTGCCGGAATGCTGGGGAAACGAGTGGAGGATCTGGCGAAGGCAGTAACCGATCTGCTCGTGCGACAGAAACAGATCACAGTGGGCATGCCGCCTAACAACGAACACACTATCACCGCACCTCTGCCGGAGAATGAACTGCGGCAGTTGATACATTTGGTAAGTGCTCATTAACGACTAAGTGGTCAGCGTGTTTATTTTTATTGGAGAAAGTGACGAGACGAGCGAAACGTTCACCAGACGGTCAGTGCAACGTCTGCCCACAACACAAGATGTGTCATCCAGAACATTTCTGTATGGTACCACATTGTACACAATTTACTGGTGGTAGGTGTGGTGTTTCGGTCGGAAGGGCACTGAGCGCTAGTGTAATTACTAGGCATATGAGACTTAAGAACTGACTCAGGGTGACGGGCGCAGTGTTTTTATTATTGGATAAAGTCACGAGACGACAAATACGTTGGTTACTTGAGTGGCTACTGTACTGTACTGTACCTTCCCATTGTACGGGGAAAAAAGCCGTGACTGTATGTATATACAAATGTTGGACTGTATGTTGGTATAGGTATTACATCGTATACGGAACGTTAAAGACTAAGGTAAAGACGAGGGTGACCCTGTGTTAATACTTCTTCCTCAGAATATAACAGCTGCTGGTCACAAACCTCTCCTAAATTTGTTAAAGGATAATTAGCTGTAATCGTCTCGTTAGGAACCAGAATTGGCGATCACCGTACTAAACACTTCGCACCTTAGACTCACCTCACTATTCGTCACCAGTGGACAATTTAGCCCCGACCATTGATATACAAAAAAAACTTCATAAAGCATCCGCGATCAAAAAAAAATAATTAAAACAAATATCACAAATTCCGATTAAATAAACACTAATCTTATGCCCCCGACATAAAGTAGCTTTTTAAATGAAATCAACTATCGTTTTTTGTTTATCAATAAGCCCGGCATAATGACGATAGTTATTCCGCAATCAATTGGATGCAATGTGATTTTTCTGGCATCTCCTTAATCGACTTATATGACAGCGTGAAATGTGGTCGCGGATTCTCTGACCACTACCACACGGCGCTAATACTTCTGCACTATAATCCTGCATATATGACAACGCATGGTTGGCAACCACAAAATGACGCTGTGATAGAAGGACGGTCTGCACTACATCATCTAATGAAAATTGAATTGATTTTTCAAATCTATACTTATATTATAAATGATAAAGTGACTCCTCTCTGTCCCTCTGCACGTTTGTTACCTTTCCACGGTTTCACCGTTGAACCGATTTTGACGAAATTCGGCACAGAGATTGCTT
The DNA here is from genome assembly GCA_019845155.1 of Luehdorfia chinensis. Taxonomy (NCBI): domain Eukaryota; kingdom Metazoa; phylum Arthropoda; class Insecta; order Lepidoptera; family Papilionidae; genus Luehdorfia; species Luehdorfia chinensis. The sequence goes on from JAHVAK010000022.1 coordinate 1,416,256, forward strand.
TTTATTCCGGATAATCAAAGAATCTCCACGTTGTTTCAGCCTGTCACAAGTCCACTGCTGAACATAGGCCGCCGCCATAGCACTAGCCACAAAAGTGTGTAGCTCTCATTTTGGGTTGGCAACCGCAGTTTATTTATTCAGATGTTCCAGGAACATGCTGTTGCCCATCTCCTGGTTTTCATTTCCCCTCTGTCGGCTATTACGGCACCCTCTGGATGTGATGGGGTGATAGATCCTCTTAAGCCGCCACCACACGGAATTCTTAAAAAAACCTAAATCCACGCGGACGAAGTGGCGGTTTTAAGCTAGTTTCTAATATATTAAGTTTCACTTCTGTCACGTTGCGCGTGATCTTTTTCTTTAATTAAATGTGTGTGCGGCAACCACACTAGGATTAATAATAATGCCCTAATTATTATTTATTAATTAAATATACACTAAGCGTGAGGTCAAACGGGCGTAATTTTGTGAGTTGTCAATCGCATTTTTTGACCCGATTAATTTACGCTGCATTCGGTTTCATATAAAAGTCCGGATATACCACACGATGACTCAAAATGAGTTCTCTCATTTGTATGATAAGTGAAGAACTTCAACCCGTATGACTAAAAAACGCGACTGACAACTCAAAAAATTACACTCGTTTGACCTCACGCTTAGTGTTTATTTAATTAGGTGAAAAAATCTTGGATTTGTATATGAATGTACTGAAAAAAATTACACACATCTTGAGGTCCTCGCATGTAAAAGAGATTTGTATGACCTACAGACAGTTGTCCCGAGCTGCGTGTTTGTGCATTTGGAATTTATGTCTGTCAGACTAGAGTATTTCTTTAATAAACGACCCAGAGGAAAGAGTTTTCGAAAAATATATTTTTCTTAATTTATAATTAAATATTTTCGCTGCAGTGCTCTTTAAATTTTTCATTTAAAGTAAATGAAACTTTCAGATGTTTTTGTTTAGAAAATTTAGAAATTGTGGCTTTTAATCGAGAAAAATATTTAAGAACATCTCTGCGGTCTTCAAAACAATTAATTATTAAATCTAATATATTTTTTCCATGCAGTCATTTCATCGAGAACAACATGCTAATGAAAATAAAAAGGTAACAAACCATCTCTATGCTCATGGGTTCATAAACTGTTAAATTATTTTTTATTGTATAGATAACATGTTTTATGATAAATTAAGTTTTGATAGCCAAAATGTATCTATATTCTAATAATAAACCTCAAGAGTTTGTTTGTTTTTTTTTGTTTGAACGCGTTAATCTCTGAAACTACCAGTCGGATTTCAAAAATTAACATCTCACTGCGACCCTAAGAGCGATTTCTTTTGATTTAAACGGCGGGTGAAACCAGAAGGGCACAGCTAGTTATAAATAATTACACAAAAATTATAGTATGTATCTTCTCTACGTCCTTTAGTTAGAATGAGCTGAGCCCGCGACCTTGTGCACATGGCATTTAATAGAATTTGAAATATTATAATGAAACAAAGACTAAATTATATCCAGATTCGCTGTTCATAATGTGTATGTACTTTTTTAAATTATATAATTTCTGATTCTAACAAATAGATTTTGACAAATAAGCGAAGAATATTTTCAAACATTTCAGACTGACACTTCTATTTTTAAGTGTACGAAAAATGTAAAGAGTACAATACATAAAAGTTAAACTTCCATTGTCCTGACTATGGAGTGTAGAGATACGGAGCGAAGACTCTCATAGAAGGATTCAGGAAAAAAAGGGTTCCAAAAATTACCGAACTGGCGCTAATATAGCAAAAGGTATGACCTGGAGTTAGGGGTACTAGATGAAGTGAAGTATGTTAAAAGAACATTACTGAAATATAAAAGTAGTTGTGTCGAAGAAAGTTGATGATAAAAGTATATTAATGAAAAAGTCAATTGATAACGCAGTGCAGTGAAAGTTATAAGTTAAAAACTTGAGACAACAAATATAAATAAATAAGGACTTTTGCTACAGTGGCGCCATCTTAATCTGACTAGATTTCTCGAACACCTTTGTTATATGTCGTCGTTCCACCTTATCTCTACTCTTCATAGTCTTGACCTAGACCTTTTCCGTAAGTGTCGACTATACCTAGAATATCTAATGGCTTCCGACAGATGGCGGCACCATCTCGAAAAATTCCAGGTCGAATATACATACAACGGTGAAGGGTAAAATGACGGTTATGGCAAATCCTCCCTTTCTAACAGACGTCTATGTCCAGCAGTGGACTATGATGTAAAGACAGCAGCCCTAGAAGTAATCTGGTTTAGGTTTCATATTAATCTCTAAAATGGTGCTGGATAAGTTTACAGTTCAATTGAAACTCTACATGAATCAAATCATGAGCACTGCTTACACACGAAATAAAAAGATTACTTAATATAGATTTCTGGTAATATTTATTAGTGCATATTAAAAATGTATAGTTTTATGTTGATATTTAGTATTTATGGATATATTGTCATGAATGTCTTTATTATCGTGTATAAAAACACGGTTTTTAATCAATTTGGTCTTACTTTTTTTTTATGTTACGATTATGAAATGTTAACAGACTTATAATCAATATTCCAGGCCTACGGTGACGACGAGAGTACAGCGATGTTAACTCAAGAGCTTCTTGTGTACCTCGCTATGTTCATACGTACCGAACCGCAACTGTTCCTGGAGATGTTGCGGCTCCGGGTCGGTCTTATTATACAGGTAATAAAACAAGTTCACAAGGTTCTAAGTACGAACTTACAAAATTTAAAACCTAACTCGCCGACACGATATATATATATATATATAAGTAGTAGGTTTACATATATATATATATATATATATATATATATATATATATATATATATATATATTTATATATATATATATATATATATATAATATAAACTAGATATATATGTAAACCTACCCTACACCGCTATATTATAAAGCCTCGCCCACAGCATAATAAACCCGCCCTCACACCACAATTTTATGAACCCACACCGCGATGTTATAAATCCGCCCGTATCACACTGCGACGTTAAAAAGCATCTCCCACATTGCGATGTTATGAAGCCTAAAAATATGTTTTTTCAGTTTTATAACTATTTTAGTTATCCCGCGGAAGTGGTAAAACTATGGGAAATACAACATCAGAAGTGCTAGGTCGTAAATTTCCATTTTAATCAGGTGATAGTTTTACTCTTCCAGCAAAAGGGTGTTTCGGTCTGAACGGCACTGATATCTATACTAATATTGTGTAATTACTGGGAATATGGGACTTAACAGAATGAACAGATGAGTCACGCAAGAGTGTTATGGGCAGACGTTGCACTAATATCAGATGGTATCCCAGTGAAACGATAGCCTATTGCTAATAAAAAAAACATCTGTGATCTACAGGTAATGGCGACAGAACTGTCACGCACTTTATCTTGCGACGGTGAAGAGGCCTCCGAACATTTACTCAACTTATCTCCCTTCGAAATGAAGAATCTGTTGTACCACATTCTCAGCGGAAAGGAGTTCGCCATCAACAGCGGTAAATTACGTTTGTCAATTCTCTATAATATTTTGAATTATTCTTACCGATTTATGAGTATCTATTTTTCTCGGTCACAATTTTTTTTTGTTTTTTTTGAAAATCTTATTTATGATAACACTTGGGTAATTTAATTATAATTTTCAAATCAAAATCATAATCAAATAATGTATCATTATCAAATCTGATTTATAACCTTAAAATGAAGCACTAAGCTATCTGAAGCACCAATAGAATAACTGTGACAAAACTGCTACAGCATTAGGCTGAGTCGACAGCATTTTCATTGCTACAATGCAACATATATATTTATAAATGCATCATTATTGTTTTTTCTCTATTATTATTATCTAATGTATTTTTTTTATTTGATAAAGTGTCGAGACGAGAAAAACGTTCACCTGATTGTAAGTGCAACGTTTTCCCATGAAAGATGCTGTGTTACTCTGAATATTTCTGTGTAGCACCACGCTGCGCCCGTCTCCCTGTGACTCAAGTTCTTAAGTCTCATATGCCCAGTGAATACGCTAGCTCTCAGTGCCCTTCAAACCGAAATAGAGACTGAGATTTTACTCAGGACATCATAATTTTTTTTTTGTTTCGTAATTTTATTGGATAAAGTGATGATACCATTAAAACGTTCAACATATGGTAAGTCCAACGTCTGCCCATAACAAATGCTGTGAAACCTCTGTGTGACACCACACTGCGCCCATACCCCCGTCCATAACCTTCTTAATTAACGAATTTAAGAGGTAAAGTGCCTTTCGTTTGTTTTCTGCCAAATTCTGACTGTCATTCTGTTAATTTTTTTAACTTATACCAGCAAGTAATAAGTTCTTGGACGAGAAATAACGACTCGTTTTGGTGCAGTTGCAAAGCAATTGGCTTTTGCGTTACGGGTCGAAGGTGCGATTCTCGCGCGTAATTAATGTATGACCTTCAGATAGTTTTTTCAGGGCCGGGTGTTGCGTATGTGGAAATTATGCCTGTAAACGCATACAACCTATTCTAGGGCGATGTTTCATTAAAAAAAATGCAAATTCATAAATTCCTTCATTGGATAATTGTTATCCTTGGTTTACTTTGTTATATAAAAATTTGAGTAATGCTAAGAAGTTCCGTTTCCTTTCCAGCAAACTCCCTGTTTGTTATAAAGGATAAAATGAATAAGAACAAAGGCGAGTTATGCTTATCATTGCGATTGCGATATGCGCTTCTATTTTGTGTCAAGTGCGATCAGGATAATTTAGAATTCACTATACATGAAATGCATGCCGTAACTTTTGAAATACCTTTTTTTCTCTGTCAAGTTAAGCATTGTAATTCATATATTTTCTTTGAATTTTGTTACATTTTTCTTCTACTTACCATAAAACATTGACTTTTATAGTAATGACCTCGAATATCGTTTAATAGTATTTTTCACTAAATATTGTTAATGTTGGCAAGAACAAAAATACACAATATAGATAACTTTTATGAATATTTATAAACAAACCTTAGAGATAGTCACTAAATAAAAATAAATTTTAAATACTAAACAGTTAAGATAGCATGCGTCAAACTTAAGCACAAGAAATAATTTAACGTAAGAATGGTATATACACTCGGAAAAAAATTATAAAGCCCTATTATTGATCACATAAACCGTGTGGTGGCTAAGAGAATCTACCAACCCAGTCACATCCCGTTAGTGTCGTAAAACTGACAGAGGCAAAATGAAAAACAACGAGATGGGCAGCGGCATCTTCCTGGGACATCTAAAAAATTAAATTGGGGTTGCCACCCCGCCTGCCAAGCGTGGCAACTACGATAAAATCACCCAAAATATGAGCTACAAACTTTTAGTGGTAATCTATGGGGGAGGCCTATATTCAGCAGTGGACTAGTGATTGGCTGAAATGATGAGGATGATGGATCACATTGGCCAGTTACACGACCGTTTGCGTTTTTAATGTTGTTTTTTTTTATCTATCCATTTATCGTTCTAAGACTAGTTAGTATTTATTCATAACAAAACCTCTGCCTCAGAGATGAAGGACTGCTGAGTATTGACAAGTTTGTAGATTGTCATTTTTCTTGACGAGTCAGTACGAGTTACTGTACTATATTTATAATAAAAATATTACAGTGTACGTTTGTTCCTTATGTAATTCACCAAGAAATTTATTGAATTCGTTTTAAAAAATAATTCACTGTTAGATACGGACACTGGTTATATTTGACTCATAAATATTTGCGCGAAGAAAAGGTGGCTTGCTAATTCTTTTTAATCGGATGTAGGCTTTAAAGTTTAATATTATTGATATTATGAATTTTCAATTATCCTACATTTTATATACACGTTTGTCTTTTCTGACAGTTTTCTCCCTTATTCCTATGACATAAATATTGTATTTGTTTGACACGAACCCATATCTTCGTTTGTTTCTAATTGCATACATTACCACGCATATTATGTTCTTATCTTTTCGTCACTAATGCATTGGAATTTTATCTATATAACTGTGAACGTTACCTGCTCGAACATTTTTAATTCGAATCGGATAAAAAAAATATTTAATTATAGCAACATTTTCAGTTGGCCGTGGTAACTTTTCGATTGTAAGCAATAAGTCGAACCGATATGGAAAGAAGTCGCAGATAGTCCTGGAAGGACAATCGCTTCAAAGCGGAGTTGACGATGGTAAGTACAAATATTTAGAAAAATATTACATACATACATACATACAGTCACGCCTGTGTCCCATTGGGGTAGGCAGAGACCACATCTTTCCACTTGCTACGATCCTGACACACATCTTTAGCTTCTTCTACTTTCATTAGCGTATATTACACCACTGAAAAATGCAACCTCATTTTTCAGTGGTCTAATATTTATAGACCCCACAAACCACAGACATGCACAAAGTACAAAGAATTTTAAGAGAACAAAAATAGTTTATTTAGCAATGATAACATCATGCCAAAAAAATAGGTAAATAATCTTATAACATTAACTTGGCGCAATTTCAATGATACTATTTATATAAAAGCAAGCATCTATAGGTAGTGCAAACCTATCCTAAGTACCAATAACATTACTAAAGGCTTTAAGTCCGATCTTTGTAACCTTTCTTTGTGAGGGAAACAATAAACATTAATAAATAAAAAAATTAGTGCAGTCGAAACTCCTTATTTTGTTCACAATCTCACTGGTGTATAATAATAAAATCCTATTATACAATTCAATTAAGGAGACTTAGAGTAGACCTACCTCTTACCTACCAAGGTGTCGTAAGAGGTATTGTAGGCACAGCCTTTATTCGTGCAGAATAACACCATAATATGCAATGCTGTCTCTATACTGCTCGTGGGAAAGCAATGGGTAGTAAGAGTTTTTGACTCTTACCAAAATGGCGGCGACGCGGTTCGGCACCCGTCACGACTCGTTTCCCGGGAGGGCGAAAGTGGGTTACATGAGTGGGTGGTGTTATTCTGCACGTATAAAGGCTGTCCGTGCAATACCTTAGTCGCCTCTTACGTCACTTTGGTAAGAAAGAATTAGGTGCAATTCTACTCTGCCGGACACTTATCGGCTATTGATATTTTACAGCATTAATGTTTATATATTTGTCTTTAAAGCGCCAATGGTGGAGCAAGACCGTCAGGGACAGTGGTTGCGACGGCGACGTCTCGACGGAGCTCTCAACCGCGTACCTAGAGACTTTTATCCACGCGTTTGGGGAGTTTTAGAGAGGGTAATGTTTACACGAATACACTTTTTTTCTAGATACAAGGACGTTAAGAAGTCGAATGGGAAAAAATCATATTTTTTTTACTGGTGGTAGGATTCCTATACAGGAATCCGTCTAGGTAGCTTCCAACCCAGGGCCAGTTATTGTCGTGAAGCAGTAGTGTGCAAACATTACTGTGTTTCGGTCTGAAGGGAACAATATAAGACTTAAGAACTGATGTTTCTGGTTGACGGGCGATCACTGAATCCAATAAAAAAGTATTTAAACGCATCGTACAGCTACCCTAAATGTTGCAACTATAGCAATGATTAACATCAGGTTTATCATCATCATTTCAGCCTAATCACCAGTGACTGCTGTACATGGCCTATATTCAGCAGTGGACTGGTTCTCTTCTGTTCTGCTCTGTTCCCCCATAGATTGCCACAAATGTGTGTAGCTCCCATTTTGGGGGATTTTGCCATAGTTGCTACGCTTGGCAGGCGTGTTGGCAACCGCAGTTTGTTTATTCAGATGATCCGGGAAGATGCTGCTGCCCATTTCCTGGTTGTAATTTTCCCTCTGTCAACTTTTACGACACTTACGGGATGAGATGTGATGGTAGATTCTCTTAAGCCGCCACCACACGGAAGAGAATCAGTGCACAGCAGTCCATGTATAGGCTGATATTATCATGATAGGAGATATTGAAGTATAGGTATTAAAAAAAGAACTATCACACCTGCTTACAATTTTTTTTCTGATGATCATTTTATACATTTTTATTGATGTCCTCCTGGCAGACTTTTAACCTCGACGACACCTACACTAAACCTTTTGGAAGTTATCAACTGCACAGGAGATATTATAGTGCCACAAGCGTACGCGCAAACTAACTCGTCCTAACCTACCCGTGCCCGATGTAAAGCTCATACCATAAGATCTGAGGCAGGCTAGGATGAAGTGAGACAAGGACAATCACATCACAAATGTTGGCACCGGTTGGGATTCGAACCCAGGACCCATCCATCGCCACGCCATCGTCACGTAATACTTACGTTTGTATTATTTTTAGTGCCAAGGCCTCGTTATCCAAGGCAAAGTTCTGCAGCCAAATTTGACCCAAGAGATGACGCCCGGAGAGTTGAAATTCGCACTAGCGGTGGAGACAGTTCTGAATTCAATCCCCCAACCGGAATACAGACAGCTGGTCGTCGAAGCGCTTATGGTATTAACGTTGGTGGTTGAATACAAGGCTGTAAATAATTTGGGCGGTACGATCACCGTGGAACATTTGGTCCACAAGGCGAATCAGATATTTTTGGAAGATCAGGTAAATATTCTTTTACCCAACTACAGCAAAGTAGTTTGCATATACTTACAAACAAAATAAACATAACAGAGAAAGTAATTATATAAAATATATAACCAAAAAAATTAAAATACAAAATGAATACTGAAAATATAATCTATGTATGAAAAGCAGTGCTGTTTTATGTGTTTCTTGAACCATGTTATTGTGTTAGCTTCTCAGATATTATAAGGAGGAGTATCATACTACAACAATAGGTATTAAGTTCCAGAATCCATAACAAACAATTTTGTCCGCAGATGCGATGTAATGGCGACGCGACACTATGCTGCGCGAAAGCAGACAGTTTTGGCGGGGCGCTGCTTTGCGGTGGAGCGGCCGGCGTGTGTCAGCACCTTTATGACAGCGCCCCCAGTGGGAGTTACGGCACTATGACCTATTTGGCGCGAGCCGTCGCCGCTTTGCTATCTGAAAGAATGCCACACGATTCGCCTATCGAATGCACTATCACTTAAACGGCTTCTAAAATAAACACAGAACTACTAAACAGCTTAAATAAATTAAATGATTAAATATTTCTTGCAAAATATATATTTCATAATGACTAGTGTTACTAGGTCCAGCATACCAAAGGATGGCTAAATATAACCTGTCAAAAATGGAAGCGACCGCTGATAACACATTTTATTAAAGGGAATAACTAATAATTTATTTAATTGCAAAGGGCCTTATCTAATCGTGTTTATGTTTTTAAACGCAACTTTATTAGCACGTTTCGTTTCAGTACGTAGTATAATGCTGTTACGAATTATAATTTCTATTCTACCGTTTACACTATTTTTTACATTAATTGCTGCATCTGTATAAGTTTATATGAATATTTGACGTTTGCACACCTATCAAGTTAACTATTTCTTGTTATACTAAAGTTCACCCGAAACTCATTCAAAATGTCATACACTTTTTAGTCGCGGGTGACGTATGTATACAACAGCAATTAGCGTGCAAAGATCAAATATAATAAATCGGCATAATAATAGTACTGAGCTGTAGAAAGTACCTAACTTGCCTTTTTGTGCATGTGTAATATAATAATACAATGGTTTGAAAAATGGAATATCTCCAAATATAAAAACTTGAAAAATGGCGTCGGTGTCGTATTTAATCCTAACCTCAAAGTAAAACATGAATTATTCAGATATTCACAGGCTTTAAAAAATAAAAGATCAGCATTAGAGGGTTCTCATAGTTCGATTTTAGTTGATCAAATGCCAAATCGCACATGATTAAACTGTCTGAAGCATACCACTGCAAGACTTCAAGACACAGTTAGCTCTTTCTGCGTAGATCGGACCAAAAATAATAATTAAAAGCTGAAGGTACCCCAGGTTAACTATGACATCAGGACATCTGTCACCTCAGTCCTCCCGTGACCATGGGTGCTGTAAAGCACTCGAAACGTCGGGTTATAAATAGTAAAAAAATTAAACGCTATAAAATCCGTAAAATTAGTTTCATTTAAATGAGTAGTGTTCGCGTAAATATAAGAAATCATTATGTCTGAACAGACTTCAGATTCAATCAAACTGAAGCAACACAAATCGATTCAATAAAACCTTTCAACTTTTGTTGATTCAAGTCTCTTGTTGAAAGTGATTCGACACGTCCTGAACCTGTCGCGATCAAGTGGACTTCAATTATTAATTGTTTACAACGGAAACGTTTTTGATTTAGGTATGTTTTGTGCTTGATGATATTATAAAATGTGAGCGAAAAAGACAAAAAAGGAGTAATAGCATGATGACACATTTCTTGGAACTATATAAGTTACACGAGTGCTTATGGAATAATAGTTCAAAAGTAAATAAATGTAAGCACGCTCCAGAAACGGCGATAATTATAAGAATAAAATTAATGGTGTCCCGATTCAATTATTAAACTATTTGGTTCGATTATTAGTTCTAAATAAAAATAGTTAGAAATTGTCTTATCTGCAGATTATTAAAATGAAACAAAAATAACAGAATTTGAATCACTACTAAAAATAAAAACAATATTACATTTTAAAAATCTAACAAATAAATCTATTTCCAATCAGTGTCCAGTTTACATTTAAAAAAAATATGTAATCGAGATGCTTTGGCAGCAGGCTGTTCCTTCTTAAATTTGTCAACTGCTTTGGACAGAATTTTCTCCGAAATAACGGAGGTAGCAGGGATGCAGAATATTTTGAATTTAATTTTAACGGGTTGTTTGTTTTCATGCTCTTCTAATATAGTAGAGGATTGCTAGTCCTTGCAAGTAGAGGCAATTCTAAGTATTGTCGTAATAGTTAATATATTGTCAGTAGAAGATGTAGAAGTTGCGATAAAGTTTGATTTCTTCTGCTCAAAATGATCCCAGATCTAAGGTTTTGCAGTTACTTGCTCAATTGCTGTAATTACCAGCTCTCTAGTCCCTGGAGAGCTGTTACTGAGATATGTAAGTTCTTCCAGACAATGTTGTTGTGCATTTGCTGCACTACTGTCTGTACTGAACGCAAGCTTTTTAAAATGTGGATCCAGCAGAAAAGCTGTTGCCACATGTTTGTTTCTTTGTAGTATGTCAAGTCGTCTTTGTAGATCTTATAATAGTGTTTCTTTCACTCGACCTCCAGATAATATTTCGATGTTGGTTGCTTTTAAGTTATACTGCAGTCCTCGTATTAATGGAATTACCATTCCCATGGTGGGATATTTTTTTCCAGATAGTTGTTCTGTAATTTTTTCAATATTTTTCAGAAGTGCCACGCAGTCCACTAATACTTTCCACTCATTATTATCAAGAGAGTCCAGTGCAAGATCAATTTCTGCTAAAGCAATCGTAAGTGGGACTGTTCCATCTAGTTTCTATGTCTTGTTTTAATTTTAAGATTGACATATTCATTTGCTTTGGTTTTGCAGACAGAATCTCAGTACTTTTGGCGCTGTGTCGGAAATGGGCAACTATACGTTTGCATTTCTGAATAATATTTATCAAAGTTGGATTTCCAGAAATTATTTATTTAACACTCAGATTAAGAGTGTGTTATGTGGATGGTGGTGTTTTTGAAGATTCTGATTTATCGCTTTTTTCATATTGTGTGCATTGTCTGAAACTATTGTAACCATTTTCTGCAGAACATCATATTCTTTAAATATTTGACGCAATTGTTCTGCAATGTGCTTTCCGGTATGTGGACTTGAAAGTTCTCTAGTAGGAAGAACTAATGATTGCAATTCATCCTTGTAAAGGCAGTGGCCAGTGATAGTAATATACGACTTATTGAAATCAGATGTCCATATATCTGTGGTGGCAGCCATGTATTCCACATCATTCAAAATTACTTTCAAACATGCACTTGCTTCTTCATAGTGTTTGCGTAAAATAGATTTTGTTAACACGTTTCTGCTCGGAGGTATGAAGACCGTTTCACTGCCACAAATGTCTTGTTGCCAAATTCTAACAAAGTTAAGAAATCCCTTATTTTCAGATATTTGCAACGGTTGGTAATCAAAATAATATTTTGGCTTTGCTTGGGGTTAATTTTTTTTGCAGTTAGTGTAGAAGACAAACGTGTCTGCTTAAATGTTTTTCCACTACTTACTCTTCGCCTACCTTTGGTATTTCTGATTCTCCTGAAGCTGGTCTCCTGCTTGTAGAAGGTTTCTCGTCTTCAATCAAATGTATTCTCTTTAAGTGCTCTCGCAGATTTCCAGTTTTTTTTTAAACAACTTACACGTTGCGTCCCGGCCAGTTTTGTTAAAATGTGTCCGCACATAAGAAATATAATACCCCCTACAATACAGCAATTTACTACCCATCACTATACTTTTTACTTTAACGGGGATATCCTTTATACCATAACTTAAATGATTTTCTCCCAATAATCGATTATCTAAATGATCATCTTGATAATCGTTTCCGCACACCGTTTGATTAAATTAAAATTATCAGCATCATGTACAGGAAAGAATTAATCATCATCATCAGCCAGTTACAAGTCTACTGCTGAACATAGGCCACCACCTAGATTGCAACAAAACACTGCCCTGATCCCCTGCATCCATTTGCTACCCCGAAAACCCGTGCAGCTTTGCCAGTAAAGTTGCTACTGAAGTACGTTTCTTCCGCAACGGTTATCGGTTCTACGAGCTATATGGCAACGATATCTGGCACGGAATCCACGATGCTTAACTAAAACTGAATTGATATATATAAACATTTATTTTGAAGGGGTGTAACACTTGCAAGAGAAGACATACAAACATTTTATACACACTCCCTGAATTCTTCACTTTCCCCCCATCTTGGCTACCAATTTTGAATCAATTTTAATTGAACCGTCAGAATATGTTTATTCAAATTCGTTTTCAGTTTTTTTGTTGAGCAAGAAATGTTGATCAACTAAAATCGAACCGTGAGAACCTGCTATTACATATGATAACCTGCATTATAAACAATCGATCAAACCATTACTCATTTATGGTCGCGACACTAACGGTCAATGCTTGTATTAAACTGGTCGACCTTTCGGGACATCCGAAAAAGTAACGTTTTATAAACCAACCTTTATTAATCAGTAGTATGATATAATGGTATGTAACTTGGATGTCTTTTAATCGTAAAACGAGATTAAAGTCAAACATCATTTCTTAAAATAATATAAGAGGTCAATCGACGGATCCAACTCGGATGGGCAGCGTTCGGGAAATTGCGTTACATCTTCTCCGTCGAGTATACCTCAATGCCTGAAAAGAAAAGTATACAACCAGTGCGTGTTGCCAGTGATGACTTACGGAACCGAAACATGGTTCTTCACTGCAGGCCGCATGAGGAATCTCAGAGTCGCGCAGCGAGCTATGGAAAGGGCTATGCTCGGAGTTTCTCTGCGAGATAAAATCCGCAACGATGTTATCCGCAGCAGAACTAGATAAACCGACGTAGCCCTAAGGATTAGCAAGCTGAAGTGGCAATGGGCCGGCCATAAGCTATATGGCCGGCCCATTGCCACTTCAGCTTGCTAATCCTTACTACGAGCCGTTGCTACGAGCTACGTAGAACCGACAACCGTTGGGGAAGAGAGGTTCTCGAGTGGCAACCTCTTACCGGCAAACGCAGCGTAGGGCGACCCCCCACTAGATGGAGCGACGACCTGCACGGTTTTGCGGGAAGTCGATGGATGCAGTTGGCTCAGGACCGTGTTTTGTGGCAATCTATGGGGGAGGCCTATGTTCAACAGTGGACTGTAATAGGCTGAAATGATGATGATGATGATGAATATAAAAACATTTATTAACCACAAGTGCTCCTATGATGTTATTACCTGGTGAATCTAGTATCCATCCAAGGTATGGGAGTACCTGGCAATGCTAGTTACACCTCTCATACTACCGTGCCGTCTGGAGAAGGTACAGGATGCTGACGTTGCGTTTTGCGATATTTACTTTTTTTATCACAAGAAAGTGATTCAAGTAATGAAGTTAATGAAAACGATGAAAAAAATGATGGAAAAGTAACTAAAAATTCTTCAAACTAAATTTGTCCTTTTTTTTCAATCATAAAATGTTTTTTGTTAAACAGTTTAGTAAATAAATATCTCACATTCGTGACATTATATTTATGATGTATAATTAAGTATTTTTAATTAAGTGAATATTTTTTGAACTCAAACATGATATATCTTGTAATAAAGTGATTAGCTGTCGTAAATACTTGTATAATTAAACATTTTTACTATTTTTTTGTTTGTATTTCATTTCAAACAGTGTTGGTACAATTTATTAAATAAGCTCCAGACTGAAAAAAAAACCTAGGATGGAAAACCCAAGGTCATCATAGAAAAATAAAGAATGAATTTATTAAATATTGACATAAATAAAAAAACAAATCAAACATTAAACATAACTATCTCTTTTATTACATTTTCTATAACACAATATTACTATCGGGAACATGTAATAATTAAAATCTCTACTAAGAAACCTAAGCTTCGTCTTTTTTACCAAAAGGATTCATTTTTGATAGCCAGCTTGTTGTGGATCTGTAAATAAAAAAAAGATTATGTAACTGAAAATTGAGCTAAAAAGCTGCATGGGTAAATTTCGTTGTACATTTATTATTACATACATACATAGAGTCACGCCTCTTTCCCATAGGGGTAGGCAGAGACCACATCTTTCCACTTGCTACGATCCTGACACACATCTTTAGCTTCCTCTACTTTCATTAGTGCTTTCATACAAGCTCGTCGGTTGCGGGTACTTTTGACGTGGCCTTTCCTCAAAACGATTTCGATCTGATCGTAATACGTTCGCCTACGTCGACCCTTACCGGCTTGCCCATTCACACTCGCCTCATAAATCTGTTTCGTCAATCTTCTTTCATCCATCCTCTCTACGTGTCCAAACCATCTAAGCATCCCTTTCTCTATCTTTGTCACTACATCTTCTACCACACCGCAACGTTCTCTTATCACGTTGTTTCTTAGTTTGTCCATCAAAGTCACTCCAGCTATACTTCTCAAACTTTTCATTTCAACAGCATTAATCTTATTTTCATGCTTCTTCTGCCAGACCCAACATTCACTACCGTACATAAGTGTGGGGACCAGTACTCCTCTATGTACAGCCAGTCGTCCCTTTTTAGAAACATTCTGGCTGCACATAAAGTTATGCAGGGCCCCATATAATTTATTTCCTGCCAACGCTCTTCGTTCAATATCACAGTCGTACTTTCCGTCTCTCGAAAATTTTGAACCCAAATATACAAACTCTTTCACTTGTTCCACTCTTTCTCCTTCAATCAGAACTTTGCAATCCGACATACTTTCTTCTCTTTCAAAAACCATTACTTTCGTCTTATCTACATTAATTTTCATTCCTTTGCTTTGTAGAGCATCATTCATAATATTAACCATCGCCTGCAACTCCTCCGATGATGCTAATATAACCTGATCATCGGCGTATAGGAGGCATTTGACGGTCAGATCATTCATTCTTAATCCAAATGCACTCTCTTTAAGATCTTTCAAGCAATTGTCTATAAATAGGTTAAACAGCCACGGTGAAGCCACAACATCCCTGTCTAACACCTTTTTCGATGTTAAACCAGTCTGTGTACGCCCCGTTTACCCTGACACAAGCACTGGAATCCTTGTACAGTGATTTCAGTGCTTGTATCAAGCTGCCGTTCACCCCATACATAGACAATGTCGACCACAGTTCATTCCTCACCACTCTGTCATAAGCCTTTTCCAAGTCTACAAATGCGCAATAGACCTTTTGACTTTGAGCCAAGAATTTTTCGGCTATGCTTCGTAAGGAAAAGACCTGATTCATGCATCCCATTCCTCTCCTGAATCCCGCTTGTCTCTTTAGGATGCATTCCTCTCCTTTCACAATACTTCCATCCTGGTTTCTGATTTTGTCCAATTGCGAGGTTTTATTTTTACCTCTGGTCGTTCTTATGGACTTCCAGAAAAACTTTATGTTGTGTTGAAAGTCATCAGATAACCTCCTATCAAATTCATCTCTATCATTCTCTTTCTTTCTTCTCACGACCTCTTTTGTCACGACCTTTAACCTATTATACTCATTCCTTGCCTTGCTTACATCTTCATTCGTTGCCTTTTTTATTCTCTGATTGGCTCTGGTGGCCAACCAATCCAGCCAAGCCTTTTTTTTATTAGATATTGCCTTTTGCACCTCTGCACACACAGTTCTTAACTTACACCCTCTTCTTCTCTTACTTTCACCACACACTTCAATAGTAACTTCCACAATTCCTTCCTTAAACAGCTTCCATAATTCTTCAACCTCACATGCCTCATCCAACGTGTCAAACTTCTCAATAAGTTTCTTTACAAATTCTTCTCTCACACCTTTCTCTTGCAGACCCTCAACTTTTATGCGTTCTAGAACACTAATAGGTTCATGCACACGGTGCCGCCATCTCTTAAGACACCATCTTAATCGGCTCAACACCAGAAAGTGGTCTGTGTGAATGCCGACACCGCGGTATGCCCGAGTGTCTAGGACTTTCTTTCTCAATCTTCATCCACAATTACAAAATCAATCATCCTCTCTCAGGCTTCCTTCTCTCTAGTATACAAGTGGATCATTTTATGGTCAAACATAGTGTTCGTTACCACAAGATTCCACTCCAAACATACTTCAAGCAGACTTTCTCCTTCATTCACTCGTTATCGCCATTCCAGCACTGTTTATCATCACGCCAACACTCCACCCATTAAAGCGCTACTTATATCTTTCATTTCGTGCATTTATTCATATCTTCAGCTATCCGTCTCTCACTTGGGCTTTGGGAACGGTCCAACTGCCTTGTGAGCATAACCCCTAATATGAAGATGCGAGTAAGGCCAATTAACCTCCCAGGGGTCTATGCTCACACAATCAAAGTCTCCAATCATCATTCGAGCAGAAGCAGTACACCAACGCCCTGCAGCCTCTATGGTTGTCGGGACTGTGTAGGGTCCATGGCGAGTTGGTGTCGCATCCTTTCCGCTTGGTTGCATTCACACAACGAGAACGTCAATCTCGTCTTGCGCTCATCATCTCGCATACTTCGTCAATTTTATCACTCATACCTCCCCTAACATTCAAAGTAGCAAAGTGGCTATCCGTAGCCTACTTTTCGCGCCCACGGGAAACGAGACGTGACGGGTGGCGAACCACGTCGCCGCCATGTTGTATGGAGCTAACAATTTTATTGCTCATTGCGTTCCCACGAGCATCTATAGGTTATTATTAAGATGTTCCAGATAAATGCTGCTGCCCATCTCCTGGTTCAGAGCAGTAGTGACAGCATTGTATCCATATTGTCCATACAATACCATCTCTACCAGGGTACACCTCAATAGGAAAGAGGTTGGTATTCCACTCTGCCTGACACCTATCAGCTAATGATGTAAGGAGATGTGTGTCGATTTACAACTGCATGCCTGAGAATTATATTATTACAACGGTCTGCCAACCTAAAGTGGAGCAGAATAACAAGCAATGTCCCTGTAGCTTTAAATGATGAGAGGAGATCTAAGGCAGTGGGAAATATACAGCTCATATTAATTATCATAACTTACGACATTTCATCAGTAGCATTACTCTTATCCTCAGCTTCTGCTGCTTTTAATTTCTCTACTAACTTCTTGCGATATATATTTTTAAGTGGAACAGGTTTGTTGTTAGCTTCCTTTAGCTTTGCCACTTTGGAAAGAGCTTCATACCAAGTTAATCCATACCACTCTATTTCCTCAGGTGTATACTGTAATAAATTAAAAGTGCAATTACTCAATTAAAAAGTCAATAAAACTAATATATTGAATAACTGGCTGTGGATACTTACTTTCTTATAATAGGGGATAAGATGATGGAAGTCTGTTATATTTTGAAGTTATAAATATGAAAATTGGTTGAACACCAAGTTTTTTTATACATAAAGAGTTTTTATCAGTCCTTTTTTATATTAATTTGATCCCCAAAAGGAATAAAACAAGGGACATAAGTTCTAATGGATGGTGCGCAATTTTTGAAGTTATAAATATTAAGTATAAGTTCGTGTTTAGGCGATTGTTTATAAATAAGTAAGTTGTTGTTCGAAAATTTTGGAAATTTGTCCCCCCTAAGGGTATAAAATAAGGAAGGAGTGGGAGTGTATAAAACCTTCTGAAGAACTTTGAATGTGTTGACTGAATTAATGGCACTAATCAATAAACACAATAGTGAGAGATCTAATCAAATATTTTTGAGATACATTATGCCTTTAATTATATGAGATTCACATTTCATGGTTTTTCTTCTAATTTATGAAAAGATGTATCTGTCAATGTTAAGTTCATGTATTTCTCAACAATGCCAACTAATTGCTTTCCAAAAAAATTGTGTTTTAATTAGAATTTTATATATTCACTTTTTTGGTTTAGCTTTTGAGTTAGGTTCTGTTTTATAAATAAGTATAGTTATTTTTTTTTGTTAATGATTCCCAGGAAATGCATAATGATGAGTATGGGCAGTTTGTTAGGTTCATTCCTTAGATTAATCTATCTACAAGCCAAGCTGAGCTCCTGTTCTGACTGAGAAGGCGACAATTTCATATTAGGCTGACATGATAATAAACAAGTCCCAAGAAATTTGACAAAACAGATTGGCTCCCAAGTCTGGACTCATTATTGTGGTATATTTGTAAGTACTTTGATGTGTGCAGACACTCCCAAAATTTGAGAAATTTGATTATTCCTGAGATATCACCCATTGGAAATCCCATCAGACTCACAGCTTGATCTCAATAAAAGATGTAATTGATATTTATAGAATACTTACATATAAAATAATTTACAAGCTACCATGATTTGTATAAAAAATTAATACTCACTGAAGATAAATAGGTCTTGTACTCATTATAGATTTCAATTTGTTTCTGAGGATCATGGGAATATCTTGGGCATCCATTCACCAATTCTATTAGTATCTGCTTCTTGAGTTTTAATGCAAGCATAGAAACAAGGTCACAGGCAGGTGTCTTGAGCAAATAGTGATCAAATCCATAGTGATCATTGATAAGGTTAATTGTTCTATCTGTTACTGTCACAGAAAGATGGGTATTCAAAATTTCAGATCGCACAACTGTTCTTTTTAGGACAGGGACCCAATAATGGGGCACTCTGCGCCTGTTAGGATCACGTTTTTGAAAACCTTAAATGAAAAGATATTGATTACATCTATTGTCACAAATTAGATTTCCATTGCTGGACGAAATCTGCTCTAAAGAAGCTTTTTATATAACTTATTTTACTCATTTCCATCCCCAAAAGTGATCTATACTATAAAACACTTTTGAGTTGTAAATAAAACTGATAAGATAATATCAAAGCAATGACAATAAATACAGGATGGTATTATAAATTTTATCTACGTAATTATCTTAAAACATTTACTAACCTATAATAAATAAATTATTCAACTAACCTTTAACAACAGCTTCACCTCCCCAAATACCCTCGTGAATTTCAGCAGGATGTTTCAAAGGAATATGTACATTCTGGACAGGCAAGGTTTCACCAGTCAAGTCATCGCGTTTCCACTTGCTTTCTTGCGGAATGAAATGCACTGCAGCTGGCTTCAATACTTTCCATTCACGCCAGAACTTCTTATATGCTTGTGGTAGCTCAGATGCAATGCCAATATCAAATCTGCTTTTCTTTTTAAATGTTTGTGATAGCTGGCGAGCAGTTGCCTAAAAAAAAGGTAACAAAGTGAAATAAGGTCGTTGTATATACAGAAACAAAATATTGGTGATGTAACTTTTTAGTGATTTGCTAACAATGTTTTACCTGAATACGAGATGATGCCATTTAATTGTTTAGTATTAAACAACATATAATTTTAAATATAATATTCACTGAATTATTTATATTCCAAATTTGCTTCTTCGAATTATGTTATGTGTGAAAGGTGCTGTCTTATTTTCCCTGTCACTGCCAGTGGTCACGAACGTCAAAATTGGTCAAAATGCGAAATCGGTAGAGTTGCCAACTAAAATTGGTATATGAAAAATAAATCAATATTCAATAAAATTTCTTTATTTTTAACTTTAGTAATTATTAAAACTAATGACGTAAGTTAGCATGCATCATAAAAATTAAGTATTTATTACAACAAATCTTAATGAAATCAAATACTAAGTATACACTATAGTACACTAGCGATCCGCCCCGGCTTCGCACGGGTAGATACGACATTAGAAAGATAAATTCGTACTTTATTTGGACAAACAGAACAACAACAATCCCTTCACTAACATTTTTTGTAGCGACTATGCTCATCGGCGGCTCTGCAGCTGGTCAGGTAAGATTAAGTTACCAAAATAATGTTTTATTTATGGGAACATAAGCCATGAAAGTTTAGTGGCTCAGAGCTTCCTTGTAAACAATATTTGATGTCGTGTTAGCAAAATACCTCACCTCGATGATGCCCAAGTCGCATGTAACTGGGCGGCGCGGCGTTCGAGACCGCGGCCGTTGTATTTATTACAGAGCGTTTCAAAAGTTTTAAATTAAAAAAATATAATTAAAATTACAAACCACTATTCAATTGTTTCTAGTTTACAAAATAGAACATACAGAATAGAACTTAGTCTAATCGCGAGTAGCGCGGGCAAGCGTATGGCGGTTCGCTCACACCGCAGCATTTTTCTTACTTTTAGCATTTTTATACCCGTCATAACTTCTAAACGATAGGTCCGATTCGAATAATTTAAAGAGGAATTTACATTTAAATAATCAACCTTGACTATAAAACTATTTAGAAGGATAAGGATTAATATTATGATACGAATATCATCATCTGCCCGTGTTTTGATTGACTAATTTGAACAAAAAGTGGTTATTGTGACTTAACTATAATAGTTAAACATAGCCTCGCGGACTTTGTGAGTAGTAATGAGTACTGTGAAAATGTAGTACATTATTTTCTTTATCATTAATAGTTTTTGCTTCGCACGCCTAATAACGACTTTAATCAGTAAATTTTTGATACCGTGAGTTACGTCATAGCATTTTTCGTAGGAATCTCAGTTTTTATTAAATTAAATACAACTCATGTTATTCGGTGATAATGTAGTTGTATATAGGTGAAAGAATTTTTAAAATCGGTTCAGTACTTTTTGAGTTAAATCATTACAACCAAACATACAAAAAATCAAATCTTTCCTCTTTAAAATATTAGTTTACAAGAACAGACAAGTATTAGTACAAGAACAGACAAGTAAGTATCAGTACAATGATGAACAACTATTAGTTTGTTAATTTATAATAACAGACTAAGTATTCGTTAGTACAACCAATGAAATCAACAACTTAAATGTAATTAATTTTTATTAATTTTAGGATCGTACCAATATCTTTTATACACAGCAGCAGTCATTTTTGATCTAATTTCGAAGTTTAGTTAATTTTAGCGTCATTAAATAGACGTGTTGTATGTACTTCTTCTTTTCCTATATGGCGGTTTTGT
The DNA here is from genome assembly GCA_019845155.1 of Luehdorfia chinensis. Classification (NCBI taxonomy): domain Eukaryota; kingdom Metazoa; phylum Arthropoda; class Insecta; order Lepidoptera; family Papilionidae; genus Luehdorfia; species Luehdorfia chinensis. The sequence goes on from JAHVAK010000022.1 coordinate 1,437,881, forward strand.
TATTATCGCCAATGTCGTGTTAACAACTCATTAGTTTAACAGCTGAGGTGGCAATAAAGAGACTTTGCATTCAACAAGTTATTGGGAAATACAAGCAGAACTATGAGAATTTTTTTTAGATGCTATACTGTTGAATTACCTATAACATAAAGAGACAAACACAGTTGTTAAGATGGTATTAACACGTTAATATTAACAAACAATTAAAGCTTAATGTTGTTATGGTTAATGAAGTCACACAAAGTATACACAAACGAAGTATTTGTAAACATTAAGAGTGAATTAAAATTTATAGGACGAGGGATATTAGGAGGGAGGTGATCATAAAGGGAAGAAGACAATTTAGGGCAGTTAAAGAGAATATGATCGGTAGTCCCCTCATCTAGGTCACATTCACAGAGAGAGCTATCCCTGATCCTTATCTTGGCTAGATGTACATGAGTGCAAGCATGACCAATTCTTAATCTACAGATAACTGAATAGGCATGTTTGTTCACTTTTTTAAATTTAAAAAACCAGGGCTTAGTTGGGCATTACATTGTATGGCAGCATAGTGTTTGCCCTTTACAGATTTTAAAGTCTCCCACATGTGTGTTGTATGTAATAAACCAGTAATTACCTCAGTGGACAACCTATTTCACTGGTTTGTCTTCATGAGATTAATATGCGATAATATGCGCTCATATATTCTCGCAGTGCTAAAATAGTAAAGATGAAAGAAGGCAACAACGGAAACATTTGAGTGTCATCGTCCCGCTTCAGTCAGTAACTGATTTTTTTTTCACAATTTCTCAAACCACACCATTCCGTATCAGTTAGCCAGGAAGTCATTGTTTTGAACAATATTGGGAAAGACCCTGGATTGAAACAGGAATAATCGAAGCAGTTTTGCCAGTTTTAACAGTCGTTGAGTCAATTATATCTAAACTTTTGTTGGATTATTTTTTAATGGAAACCGTGCAGTTATTAGTAACATAAAAATATATACGCATACGCATATGCGTTTATATAGTTAATAGAATCAGGCGTTACTTTGCGGAAATCCATTATAATGAATAAAAGTAAGTTAACTCACTCACTCGGCGGCCGTCTGTCGTAGAGTCTGTTACGCTTGATAGTGCCTCGTTTTGGGGCGAAACACGTGTCGTGTTCTCGACTTCAGTGGTGTATATTATCTAGTGGTGGTATTGTAGTGGTTGGTGGAGGGTACCTGGTGGCGGTTCCTGGTGGCGGTGTTAGTTTGCTTGTGCACGCTACTGAGGGAGGGCGGGTGGTGCACTTCAAAAAACTAGGTAATATACACCATTTTTATATTTTGCATGCGGATCTTATCAAAGTAACTTACTTTTATTCATCATATGCGTTTAAACAAATTTATTTGATCTGGGCTTAGATTTAAACTACTAAGCTGCGTATTAGACGCCGCAGCGCCGTAGTATACGGCATCGACGTCCATAAAACTTTTAGGATTTTTAAAATCAATATATTCGATTGATAGTAGTTCCTTAATATTGTCTTTTCAAAAAGCAATCAAATAAATTTAGTAATGTATGAGTTATCTTTGTTTAAATCATTAAATAATGGTAACACAAAATCGAGTAATGTTGTAGGATCTTGAAGCTTCTGCAGCTAAAAGATGAGCATTATTAGATTCTTGATCTATGAACATTATCTGACTGATGGTCACTGTCAACACGACGTCTCTGAAGTGCCTAGTCGAAACCTTTATTATGGGTAACTAGCGCAAGGGCCCCCGAGAGGGGACCTTGGCTTGGACTGTTACCCTGTGCGCGTAAGTATGCTGAAGGCCTGAAGGACGGTATCTCAAATGGTTAATAGCATAGCATACTAGCATACTAATAAGTTAATTATAGCGTTAATCACATGTTGGTACTGCATAGCTGCGTGGATCTTATCTCCGGGCTTACCGTTGGTAGCTTTGAGTGCGTGTGCAAGGGCTGACATCAAGAGGATATCGGTGCCGTTGAAGACTGCGGCAGACTAACTCTAAGTCGCTTTCGTTGACAATACGACTTGCGACGGGAGTGACGGGTGTGTTCGGTGAAGCCGAGTTTATAATGGACGCGGGGGTCGGGAGTTTCCACCATACGGTTGGTGGAGGGATGGTCTGAAAGACGGTTCTGATGCAGATACTTGTCTGATCGCGGGTCTATTGGGTTTCGGCGCTTTGGGGTAACCGAGGTAGTTGGTCGTATGGCCTATGTATTATATAGAACACAGGAGGGTGAACCAAAGGTGGCAAGGAGGGAATTGTCGTTAGGACTGAGACAGTCCAAGGTGGCGTGATCGCCTAGGCATTTTACGCACCTAGCTCGTGCATAACAGAGAATGAATGAAGAATGAATAACGTGTGGAATGGTCACAAAGCTCATATTTATAACATTGGGAGGGAAGGGCCGTTTTTGAGAGTGGCACCTACAGAGAGTGTGGAAAGATGGCAACAGGTTTTCAGATTGAAAATCTGTTTGCCTGCTGTGGAGCGCTCAAGAGCGATGAGCACTTTTTTGTGCTCGCGGATAAGATGGGCAGGTTTTTGCAAAAAATCGGCTTTGACATTCGCGAGAAAAATTTATTTAGGGAGGTTCTTCAGAACCACCCGAAGTTGGCGCTTTTCTGCTAGAATATGGGTGTGAAAGTACACAATCGATGGATTGCATGTACCTAGTAACCTTGCGATGAGCGTCAGGCGTTTCAAGCTGGAGCTTGATGCCGTCCGTAGTAGAGATAGGGTTAAAAGGGATGATATTAGACAAAGCCGACGAGATTTGTAGCCATTTATAAATGAAAATAGGCAGGCGGACGTTTGGACAGATAGGCAGTGAGTTGCTTCGAAGTGGGGGCTTGCTGTGAAAAAGCGGGAGCTTGTCGTGGTTCCACTAGGTCCAATAGGTATCCACGCGTGCGAGCATCTCTTCGGCTCAGGATATTTTAAAAGTTTTTGCAAAAAGTCTGGTTTACTGGAAACTTTTCGCTTCTTTTTCGACTTCTCCACAAGGGTAAAGCCAATGTCGCGGGAGTTCTCAAAGGACAGAGCAGATTCGCACTCCATTTCGGGATCCAAGGATGACGTTGCTGTTTCGTCGGAAGTTGATGAGACCCTAGAACAGGGCCTGGAGAGTGCCTCATAAGCTGAGGCGATCTGCAGATCTTCAAATAAATTATAAATTTTTTATTACCGGTTATGATCAATTATGGCGTGAGTCTTCGTCGTCCAACATGCTATTTCCTTCGCAATTTTCAACAATTTCGAACAAACCTGTGAAGTGCAACTCGCAAATGAGGAACCCTTCATAAAACCGATACACGAATGGATAGACAGAAATTCAAGTGTCTAATTATTACGGTTCATATGATATAGCCCTGTGACAGACGGACGGATAAATAGATAGGAGAATCTTAGTAACAGTATCCCGATGGCATCCTTTGAATACACAGAACCCTAAAAACTATCAACAACTACAAAATATGAAATGATAATGTGTCAGCAATAACGTAAGACAATCATACTGGTCATATGCTGTGTTGTTTATTAGCTGTGCCATGTAGCCCTATGCCATAGGTAATCCACAACACAGACTACTAAGAGGATACTAGGTGGGTACCACCCCAAGGCCAGTTATTCTGCCGTGAAGCAGTAGTAGTGCAAATATTACTTTGTTTCGGTTTAAAGGGTACTGAGAGGTAGTGTAATCAGAGACTTAATAACTGATGTCTCAAGGTGACGGGCACAATATGGTGTCACACTACAATGTTCGGGGTGACACAGCATTTGTTATGGGCAAATGTTGCACTTACAATCAGTGAACGTTTTGCTCGTCTCGTTAATTTTTCCAATAAACAATATATGTATTTAGAACTTCTCAGTATATTAGTATCCTCTTATTAGTCTGTTCTCAATGACAAGCCTACGCATGGTAATATGAAATGAAGAGTTAGCCTAGTACGTCTGATATTACCATCTCCCCAGAGCGGCCTATGGTTCAATGTTCACTCAAAGCTCACTCTTTGAATATTTATAATTTTGTAATTGCAATTGCTAATACGATATCATTATATCTATATGTAACTTCGTTAACAGTCATAATATATATATATATATTTATATATATAAACATATATGTATAGTCATATTTTAAAATTGTCGACAGCGTGGCGTTGTGGTTCGCGTACCGGACTTCAGTGCCACCGGTCCTGGGTTCGATTCCCAGCCGGAGGTAACATTTATGCAAAAACACAAATTGTTGCTTTTCGGGTCTGGTTGTGTTGTGCATGTGAAATACATCTTTGTAAAACGGACCTACGATACAGGAGAAAATCCTACTGTGGGGCTTCGTTTAAAAAAAAATCATCATCATAGGCACGAAAGAGACTTTTCCTTATAAACAAATATTACTTTTATTTTATTTACTAGCAATACGTTGAGACGTCGGACATGGAGCGGAGCGATGTTAATAAGGTGTTCCCGTGGAGAAGCGACTGCGCATTTAAACATATACATTGGCACTTAACCAACTCGTTAATGCTCTCCTGTTTCAGCTCCCTTCAGATCGTGAAATCTTACACCTTCTGCGGGACACCAACGACAGTCCGCAAGATTCTCTTGGACTTAAATTAATTTTCTTGCTATCGCTGGGTGAACCTTTACAGTGCCGCTTACGTGAGGCGGTGCCTGAGAGATAGAGATGCCAAGCAATTTACTCTCGCGAGGACTCTTGAATTAGGCGGATAGATAGAGGAGAATTCTCATCGCTCTTCTGTTCGTCACGTGGTGGATTGTACTCCACCTCCTATCACTGGTCGCTCCCAATTACTTTACACATGGCTTCCACGGTCTACATTCCAGGTACAGACTTGAAGAGTGCTCCAATCCTATACCCGAACAGCTCTTTTACCAAGTGTGCAAGTCTTGAATATATCGCAGAAGAAGCTTCTTAAATACCATTGAGATACATGGCAGTATGTTCATGCATGTTTTTCTCGGTTGGAAAGCATCCTGATCGGGAACCATTAAACAGTTGTGTATACACTGCGAAATTACTAGATGACGACGTGCTTGTTATTCCATCTAGGCCCGTGTTTTTCTTCTGATGACTCTTATTGTGACTACTCCCGCAACTGTTATGATATGCTATCTGTTGGGAGCGAATTTGGAATCTTTGGTCAAGTGGTTGGTTGGTTTTTGGGTTTCTGTTAAATGTCATAGCTTTACTTATCAACGTGTAAATATTAAAATTAACTTGTGCTTTTTGTACTTCCAAATAGGTAGTCTTGATTATGTTAGCCCAGCCTTAACTACACATTGAGTGTTGCAAGTGTTAGAAATATAATAAAATTAAAATATAATCTTTATTTTTATGCGTCTGTGCTGACGTGGATAAAAAAAATGGCAAAGGCAAGCAATAAGTGAGTGCCAGGTGTTGGCAAAATATTTTGTTTATCAGCTCTTGTTTTTCATAATTCACAGTTCTGTGTACATTTATTGTGATAGTTTAAGTTACCGTGAACAGTACATTAAATAGTTAACGTTTTAATGTGTTCAGCTAATATAAAAATATGTCGGACAATAAAAACGTCGATAATCATCCTGAATCGGACCGAATGGATGCCTTTGATACCAATTTAGCAGTAGCTCCAAGCGATGTGTCCAGTGTCGTTGGCAGTATTAAAAATACGAAGGTAAAAGTTAATACGTATTGTATTGTCATAGTTATTTTGTTTACAATGTAAAAATATTAAAATTCTTTTGGTAAAACGACAAAGGAATTTCGTCATCGTCATATTAATGCCCTTCTTCCAGAATTTCTCATTTTAATTAATGTAAAAAATGCAGCCGCGTGCGGACAGCTTAAAATTGTATTGTTTATATAGCATACAATCAACTTATCAATTTCTTATTTATTCTTTTAATAAATTTTATTGGTGCATTGAATACAAAAACAATGTAATTCTTATAACATCAATTTAATAGTTTTTTTAACAATAAGATTCGTTTAATAAAAAATAATACTTATTAAAAACAAATTTTCAAAAAACTTATCACCATTGTAACTCCTTATCCTTAATAATAACTTTACATGATATTGCTTTTACCCTCTGTGAGTTTTTGAATTTTTTGGTTAAACTTTTTCAGTTTTCTTTCCAGCTTAACATGGAGTATTAATTACTCCAATTTTGATGTGAATTTAAGCTCTCTAGGTAGTCTCTTGAGACTTGTACCCAAGTTATTATTTTTATAACACCTTCCTTTTTTTCTGCCATTCATTTTATATTATTATTATTATTATTCTTCAAGGGTTACTCTGTACCTTGCTTTCCCAACAACTTCTACTAGTACTAATATCCCAATCTTCCTTACAATCCTCGGCCAGAGAAACCAGTCCTGACCATTATTGTCCCTTACTATGCTTTAATGTAGACTGTACATTGAGATTAATATCTCAATCAACTTTTTTCAGTTTTGTGTAGGTTTTGGAACTGTCAGTTGACTATAATTATTTTTAATAATAAGGTACATATATCCTACAAGAATAGTAGATGTAGGCAACATACTTGAACAGTATACTTGTGCAATACTTGAGTGAATACTTTTGAGATTAGTTTAGCTGCATTTTATTTTTTTATTGGATTAAGTGATAAAACAAGCAAAAAGTTCACCTTATGGTAAGTGCAACATCTGCACCCAGAACATTTCTGTGGGACACCACACTGAGACATCAGTTATATGCCCAGTGATTACACTATCTCACAATGCCCTCAAACCGAAACAGTAATGTTTGCACACTACTGCTTCACGGCAGAATAATTGGTCTAATGTACAACTTAGTAGTAGTCTCAGTAGGTCTGTGTGCATGTCGGTCACTCTTTGTAAAATATTGATAAGTGTTCACATAATGATTGCTTATATTTACATGAATATTTTTGGCATTTAATAAAAATAAGTTTATGGAGACACTGTAAGCTCAACTGCATAAATCAGACAAAAAATAATAATTAAAAGCTGAAGGTACCTCAGATTAACTTTAACATTAGTACATAAAACATCTCAGTTGTCCCATGATCATGGGTGCTGTAAAGTGCTTAAAACGCTGGGATATAAATAGTTTAAAATAAATGAGGGGAGTTATTATTCATTTTGTAAAGCAAATAATTTATAATAATTTGGCTTCGTTGATATTTGTGTTATACTTGTAGCATTCAACATCATCTGAAAGACAGATTAAGTTTGAGAGAGCACAAAAGTGCCTAGAGAATGCTGCTCTTGTATCCAAGCGCATCAAGGAGCACCGAAAAGCAACAGCAGAACTATTGGGAAGGCCATTTGGTATGCTTTTTACCATTAATAGTCATTGTCTTAAGTAAAAGAAAATCAAAATATTCATAAATTCTAACATTAACTTTACAATTTCCTCAAGCCACATTGCATTCTCAGAAGTTAAGATTTTGATTGATATATAATATGATACTATAGGCTCGTAGAACAAATAACTGATGGGAAGAAACGTTCTGGAATGGCAACCCCTTACCAGCAAATGCAAGGTAGGTAGACAGGCCCACTAGATAGAGCGACGACGAGCACAGAGCCTATGGATGATGAAATTAATGGGGGAGGCCTATGTTCAACAGAGAAGGACTGAAATTATGATTATGAGGAATCACCACTGTTTTGTTTGCATACAGCCTTAATAAAAATAGTAATAGAATGATGAATTTATTACTAATTTTACTAAGGCTGTGAGGCTTGAAAATCTGCTAACCTAGTTTAACATGTAGGTGTCGTTAAAGTTGACTATGTTTAATATGTGTAAAACTCATGGCCGATTGATGGCGGAATAAGCATATCGGTGATGCCAGAACTAAATCATCTGGGCTGTTGACAGTGTGCAGTATTTAAGGTGTGAAATGTCTGGTACTGCAATCAGCAATCCGCCTGCCAAGCATGGCGATTACGACAAATTTGCCTATGTCCAGTAGCAGCAGTAGATTTTTTACAAGCTGGAGAAAAAGTATCATTTATATGGTTATTGTTCTTTTCATTTCAGATGATGATGTTACAGACACTGCTTCTGAAATGGCATCCACCATGAGTGAAAGAACTGGATACTCTGTGGCAACTGATACTTCTACAGCTTTATCTGTTCAAGATGCTTTAAACAGTAAGCACTGAATTGGCATTTTATGGCAGTGTGTGTGTGGGTTTATTTATTTTATGTGTAATTTAATCTTGTGTTTCACAGTTCCTGGTATAAGTGAAAGCTTGGCAAACACATTAAAACAAAAAGAGCTGATAATGGAAAGGATAAAACAATACAAGGAAATAAGTAAACGGCCCATGAAAAAATCTACACCTATTAAAAGAGAAGCATTATCAGATACTCCCTCACAAGATGTGAAAAAGGTATGATTATGGCTTGACTTTATTTAGTTTCATAACAATGCCCAACAATGTTAACATTTAGTAAATATTATTGTCAATCAAGAAGATTTGGAAGCATTTGGAAGTACTGAATGCTAAATGAAATTGATTAAAAAACAACCTATATTATATATATCTTCCTGTAGCATAAAAAAATAATACAAATAAATTACACTTTTTTTTGTTCTAAATATAATAGATAAATGAATAGGTATTCAATTATACTATTATTATGCCAATATAGGCATATAATTATTCTCTATGTCTATGTCTCCGTTCTTAGAAGAACTTAAAACAATTTCATTGAGCTTTGTTCTATATGAATCATTATATTTCTACCTATATTAAACAAAAATCACTAGTAAAATGAGCCAGCGGCTTAAAAAAATCTACCACTGTATCTCATCCTGTGGGTGTCTTAACAATCGACAGAGGGAAAATTAAAACGAGAATATGGGCAGCAGGATCTACCTGGAACTTCTGAATAAAAAAACTGCAGTTGCCAACCTGCCTGCCAAGCATGGTAACTATGGCAAATTCCCCCCAAAATGAGATCCAAACTATGACTATTAGCTACTTTTGTGGCAATCTATGGGGGAGGCCTATGTTCAGCAGTAGACTAGTGATAGGCTGAAAGGATGATAATGAATCATACAACACCTTAATATAAGTATGACAATAGTATAAGGGTCCATGTATGGATTGTTCAATTCTGTTGGTTGTCCAATTAAATTGATCAAGTGGTACTTTAACGGTTTCTTTTCACTTCACTTCCCTTGTATATAGTGAAGAGAAGTTAAAATAATATATTGTTAATATATACTAGCTGTGCCGTACGGTCAATCTGCCTCAGTAATGTTTGCTTCTCAGCGTGTGGCTCTTTAAGACCGTAGCAAGTTTTAAAGCATTCCTTCATCAACTTATTCATCAAATTATTTTAGTATTTCCTCAGATTAGCACATTCCAAACATACAAACTCTCTAGCTTTATTATAGTAGCAAGATTTTATTTAACCCATGCACACAAATTTGGCAAATGTAAACAAGTGAACCTCAAATGCATTATTGTGTTGTGCAAATGCACCTTATAGTTTCATATAATTATACTAGAAAATCCCGGTAGACATTTTCCTGTCTGCGTTTGTTTTAAAGTGAAAACTTTGTACACCTGTAAAAATGAATGTTTGTATAACATACATACATAGAGTCACGCCTCTTTCCCATAGGGGTAGGCAGAGACCACATCTTTCCACTTGCTACGATCCTGACACACATCTTTAGCTTCCTCTACTTTCATTAGTGTTTTCATACAAGCTCGTCGGTTGCGAGTTCTTTTGACGTGGCCTTTCCTTAAAACGATTGCGATCTGATCGTAATACGTTCGCCTACGTCGACCCTTACCGGCTTGCCCATTTACACTCGCCTCATAAATCTGTTTCCTCAATCTTCTTTCATCCATCCTCTCTACGTGTCCAAACCATCTAAGCATCCCTTTCTCTATCTTTGTCACTACATCTTCTACCACACCGCAACATTCTTTTATAACGTTGTTTCTCAGTTTGTCCATCAAAGTCACTCCAGCTATACTTCTCAAACTTTTCATTTCAACAGCATTAATCTTATTTTCATGCTTCTTCTGCCAGACCCAACATTCACTACTGTACATAAGTGTGGGGACCAGTACTCCTCTATGTACAGCCAGTCGTCCCTTTTTAGATACATTCTGGCTGCAAATAAAGTTATGCAGAACCCCATATAATTTATTTCCTGCCATGCATCATTCATAATATTAACTATCGCCTGCAACTCCTCCTCCGATGATGCTAATATAACCTGATCATCGGCGTATAGGAGGCATTTGACGGTAAGATCATTCATTCTTAATCCAAATGCAGAGTGCATTTGGATTAAGAACTTTAAGATCTTTCAAGCAATTGTCTATAAATAGGTTAAACAGCCACGGTGAAGCCACACATCCCTGTCTAACACCTTTTTCGATGTTAAACCAGTCTGTGTACGCCCCGTTTACCCTGACACAAGCACTGGAATCCTTGTACAGTGATTTCAGTGCATGTATCAAGCTGCCGTTCACCCCATATATAGACAATGTCGACCACAGTTCATTCCTCACCACTCTGTCATAAGCCTTTTCCAAGTCTACAAATGCGCAATAGACCTTTTGACTTTGAGCCAAGAATTTTTCGGCTATGCTTCGTAAGGAAAAGACATGATTCATGCATCCCATTCCTCTCCTGAATCCCGCTTTTACATCCCATATCTTCTCTTCAGTATCACTCATCACTCTCTTAATCAACACCTTTGCATACAGTTTGCCAACAATGCTGAGCAAGCTAATGCCTCGGTAGTTTTTGCAGTCTTGCTGCGACCCTTTTCCTTTGTGAAGTGGTACGATGACGGCCTTGCACCAGTCTCCTGGTACGACGCCGTTCCTCCAGCAAAGGTTAAAAAGGCGGTACAGCTGACTAGCTACCACGCCCTGTACAGCTTTCAGCATCTCTACTGTAATTCTGTCATATCCTGCAGCCTTGCCTAATTTCATACTACTCAACGCTTCCACGATCTTTTCCATGCTTATATCACTTTCTTTGCAATCTTCATTCATGTCCCCGAATGGGGCCTGTACTTGCATAATTCCTTTCTCAAATAAGTTTTTAAAATATTCCTTTAGGATGCATTCCTCTCCTTTCACAATACTTCCATCCTGGTTTCTGATTTTGTCCAATTGCGAAGTTGTATTTTTACCTCTGGTCGTTCTTATGGACTTCCAGAAAAACTTTATGTTGTGTTGAAAGTCATCAGATAACCTCCTATCAAATTCATCTCTATCATTCTCTTTCTTTCTTCTCACGACCTCTTTTGCCACAACCTTTAACCTATTATACTCATTCTTTGCCTTGCTTACATCTTCATTTGTTGCCTTTTTTATTCTCTGATTGGCTCTTGTAGCCAACCAATCCAGCCAGCCTTTTTTTTATTAGATATTGCCTTTTGCACCTCTGCACACACAGTTCTTAACTTACACCCTCTTCTTCTCTTACTTTCACCACACACTTCAATAGTAACTTCCACAATTCCTTCCTTAAACAGCTTCCATAATTCTTCAACCTCACATGCCTCATCCAACGTGTCAAACTTCTCGATAAGTTTCTTTACAAATTCTTCTCTCACACCTTTCTCTTGCAGACCCTCAACTTTTATGCGTTCTAGAACACTAATAGGTTCATGCACACGGTGCCGCCATCTCTTAAAGACACCTCTTAATCGGCTCAACACCAGAAAGTGGTCTGAGTGAATGCCGACACCGCGGTATGCCCGAGTGTCTAGGACTTTCTTTCTCAATCTTTCATCCACAATTACAAAATCAATCATACTTCTCAGGCGTCCTTCTTCTCTAGTATACAAGTGGATCTTTTTATGGTCAAACATAGTGTTCGTTACCACAAGATTCCACTCCAAACATACTTCAAGCAGACTTTCTCCATTTTCATTCACTCTGTTATCGCCGAACCTTTCCAGCACACTTTCATATCCATTACGCTTCACTCCCACCAACCCATTAAAATCGCCTAGCATTATGATTCTTTCATTTTCGTTGCATTTATTCAAAATATCTTTCATGCTATGTATAACATCAATTTATATATATACCGGTGGACGCCTGATGGTCGAAATTCCACCGTAATTCATTAACTTTTTGTACTGAATTTAATGTATTTGTAACACATTATGTATCAATTTTAGCTTTCTGCCAAATCTTACTCTCCTCAGACTCCTCAGATCTCCTCCATACGCGCAATATGCTTAAAAAGGCGTACAAAGTTTTCTCTTCATGTCTTAATATATAGATAGATATTTACATAGATTTTAAAGGATTCTGAAATTCCTTCTAAATTTAAATTTTACATCTACACTACACTTTTTGACATTGTTAAATAAATTAATTGTAACTACTTCTGTTTCTGAAGTCAATTAATTTGTAAAAGTACTTTTAATTCAATTAATCCAGTATAGATAAAACCAGCTTGTGCCTGTTTAAAAATTAAGGAATAAATGATTGTGAAATCCATTCTTAGTCAAGAAATGAATACCTTTCCCGACAGACTAAGAATGAACTAAGATAACAAATTTCAAGTCAAAAAGTCATCTAGTTTCAGAGATATTGTGATGAGTCAGGTGTAAATTGCTTGTTTATGCCCAGTAATTTAAAAACTTACAGTCTTAATACTATTTTCAGGGTGCTGACAGTTCCAATGTAACAAAATTATTAAATACAATAAAAGAAAAGGAAAGTATACTCAGTGTAATGCAAGTAAAGATGACAGCACTGGAAACCACAGTATTAGATTTACAAGAGAAAATTAACGAAAAGGACCAAATCATTGAAGCCAAGAACAAGGCTACAACAATAATATCTGATAGCTTAAGTAAAAAAGGTATGTTACAGTCTAAGCCTAGAGTTTGCAAAACACCAGATTCATTTACTTGTTTATAATTTTTCATTGCAGAAAAAGATACCCTTGATCTGCTTGAAGATACCCGACAGCAAATGACAAAAATGCAATCTAATTTTATTACAATGGAAGCAGAATGGAAAAATGAAAAACAAAGCTTACTTAAGCAGATTGACGAAAAGGAGGAAAAAATTAAGAACCTAGAAGAAGCTAACTCAATATTAGAAACTTCGCGGTTTGAGATCAGTGTAGCACATTCAAAATTAGCAGAAGAATTACAAATAAAGAACAATGAAATTGTTCAATTACAGGAACAAATAGAAGCAACAACCCAAAAAAGTGTCCAAGAATTATCATGTGGAGCAGAAAAATATAGATGCTGATATGGAAAAAGGTGCTCTTGAAATATCGAATATGACGGAAATGACCAAAAAAATTGAATTATTGGAGCAGATTAATTGCCAAATGAGACAAACTAACAAAGAGTTAGAACAACAACTGGCTTCCATGAATATTGAGCATAAATCTATGTCAAATTCTCCCAGTAAAAAAGCAAGCCCTCATCCGATTCGTAAGGGAGGAAGAAGTACTGCATCTAAAAGTAAATCGCCCTGGAGAAATTTATCTACTGACACACAACTAGAAACAGAAAAATCTAGTATTAAAAGTGATACATCTAAACACGAAATATTAATCCAGTCCCTCAACAAAGATATTTGGACAAAGAATATTTAATATCACAAAAAGATAATTTCATATCTAAACTACAATCAGAAAATGACGAGAAGAATTGTATCATTAATAAATTACAACTTGAATTGAACGTACAAAAGTCAGATATAGATATGGTGCACATCGGTGTTTGCACTGACTCTCTGGATACATTAAAACCTGATACAAAAGATACATTAGAAGTAGACATTGTGGAACCAATGAATGCATTACAGAGTGACAACATTGAAGAAGACGTAAACACTCTCCAAGAAAAATATAAATCAGCACAAAATCAAATTGTCCTACTTAATGAAGAGATAGACATAGCTAATAAAAATATGATTAAAGTCAAGTCTAATTACAAAATGAAATTAAAACAAATGCAAAAAACTATAGATAACTTTAGTAAGGTGTCAGATGCAAATTCTGAAATAGTAAAACTTAATGAGGAATTACATCAATTATCACAGAAAGTTGCTGAGTTGGAGGAAGAAAAGGGAAATCTTCAGCTACATCTCGTTGATTATGACAGTGGTAGATGTAAGTACTATTGAATGTAATCCAATATTGTTAGGCTATTCTAATGTATGAAAAGTTTTTGTTCTGGCTCAATGAGATCATTCTGAAAGTTTTATTGAGTACCTCAAAGTCCTGATATGTACATAAAAAATGGTGACCAGGAATAACACAAAGGTGATAGTGAACACTGAAAGTGATTGAGAAAAAAATAAACAATCAGTATGTTTATAGATTAGGGAAAAGAAAATCTTTTAAGTTAGATCAACCTGGGCAACTTATTTCGATATTTGTTAATATGTTTATATATTGTTTAAGCACCGAGCGCATGATGCCGACGCAGATTAGGTAATTACTGCAGATTAGGTATTTTAGATCGTTAGTTGTGTGCGTAGCCACGTACACATCAGTATGCTTAACTCAGTCGGTCGGTCTTTTGAAAAGCAAAAGAAGGTAACTTAGAATTTCCGATAACTTAGAGATCCGCCCCGGCTTATCACGGGTAGATAGATATTAGAAAGATTAATTAGTACTTTATTTGGACAAACAGAACAACAACAATCCCTTCCCTAACATTTTTTTGTAGCGACTATGCTCATCGCCGAATCTGCAGCTGGTCAGGTAAGATTAAGTTACGGGAACATAAGCCATGAAAGTTTAGTGGCTCAGAGCTTCCTTGTAAACAATATTTGTTGTTGTGTTGTGTGTTAGTAAAATAAAACGACCGCTCTCGACCGCTGCGAAAAGGGAGCCGCGCCCCTCGATGATGCCCAAGTCGCATGAATACGGGCGGCGCGGCGTTCAAGACCGCGGCCGCTGATTTATTATAGTGTTTCAAAGTTTTAAATTAAAAAAAAATATAATTAAAATCACTAACCACTATTCAATTGTTTCTAGTTTACAAAAAAAAATATATGAGTAGATAGGTAATCAATAGAACTTAGTCTAATCACGAATAGCTCCGGCGAGCGTATGGCTGTTCGCTCACACCGCAGCATTTTTCTTACTTTTAGCATTTTTATACCCGTCGTAACTTCTAAACGATAGGTCCGATTCGAATAATCTAAAGAGGAATTTACATGTACATAGTCAACCTTTAAAACTTTCAACTATAAAACTATTTAGTAGAATAAGTATTAATATTATGATATGAATGTCATTATATTTCGATTCTGCCCGTGTTTTTATTGACTAATATGAACAAAAAGTGGTTATTGTGACTTAACTATAATAGTTAAACATAGCCTCGCGGACTTTTTTGTGAGTAGTAATGAGTACTATGAAAATGTAGTACATTATTTTCTTTATCATTAATAGTTTTTGCAGCGCACGCCAAATAACGACTTTAATCAGAAAATTTTTGATACCTTGAGTTACATCATAGCAATTTTCGTAGGAATCTCGGTTTTTTTTAAATTAAATACAACTCATGTTATTCTGTGATAATGTAGTTGTATATAGGTGAAAGAATTGTTTTAAAATCGGTACAGTAGTTTTTGAGTTAAATCATTACAACCAAACATACAAAAAATCAAATCTTTCCTCTTTATAAAATTTGTTTAGATATGTCATATAAATAAATAATGATAACAGGACGACCGAAAAGTAAAACATAAATAAAATTGTATAATTTAGCTTTTAGCCTACTAAAATTATACGAAAAATATTCGTCACAAGTAAAGCAGTGTTAATATTTATTAATTTATTATTAATTCTACACGTACGAGTATTTTTTAAAGTTACCATAATTGTTTTATTCACTACAATGCAGTAGCCGAAAACTAAATTCTCAAGGTCCGAAAAGGATGATTTACCCATTTTAGGGATTTAAATGTTTTACAAACTCTTACTGTTACAAAAATTTAAGTACATTATTATCAAAAAAATTACAAAATGCAAGTATATACCAGATTCTAATCTCAGCTTAAAGGCCAAAAACTATGCCGTTATTTTTATATGCCGTAAATTAATTTTCCCATCGGTAATCCGGACCCTGTAGTCCGACATGTGTATGTGTTAATTATATTTAATGTTTCATTAATGCATGATTGAACAGGAAGCAACTTTGTGTTTATGTATTGTGTTGTTTTATTTTCGAAATTATCAATCTTGTACATAGTGTGATTGTGATTAGGTGTACTCCTCTTTAAAAGATTACAGACTACTAGGGGTCGGTCACAATACTTCATAGTCTGACTATTTTGATAATCCAACGTTGCTTTGCAAAACAGTTGTCTTAAAAGCGCAGGTCTACTGTATTTAGAAAGTTCTATGTGATGATGATAATACCTAATCTTTGTTTGTTTATAATATCTGTTTTCTTTTTATTTGCAGTAACTGAATCAGAGGTTTACAAAAAAATGGTAGAAATGGAAAATTTAGCAGAGTCGAGGCTTAAATCTATAACTATTTTAGAAACGCAAAAATTTGAACTAGTTCAAGGTTGGTACTTTATATGCATATAACTGTGTTATACAAATAATTATTTCTTGTATTTACCACTGTATTAATTTATTTATCATGAATTTTATCATTGAATTGAACTTGAATTTTACGGATTTCATTGTGCCAATGCTTCACGTCAGCTTTATGTTCTTTTACACGGGTTTTTGTTTATTTATATTTTTTTTGTCCTATGTATGAGAGACCCCATTCACAATATAGCTTGTATACTCCAGCATCTTGTAGAGTGATATTACACTTACAATATTATACAATTTTAAATTATTGATTACATGTACAAATATTATTTATCTACATGCTTTCTTTATTTCAGAATTGCATGTTTTACAACAAAAGAATAATGACATGGAAGATAAATTGGCAGATATGGTTCAGCTTCAAAATGATCATGTTTGTTCTGAAATTAAATCCGTTCAATTAGAAGAGCAAATTGATGAATTAATTGCCTCTAAAAAAGAATTGGAACTTGTAATAGACAATCTAAAATTAGATAAGGAACAATCATTAAAAGCAATTAATGACTTAGAAAATAATAAGGAAGACCTGATGCACAAACTAGAAAACTATATACAGGAAAACATGGAATTAACAGATAAACTAGAGAAATTAAGTGCCGAAAAAGTTAGTTCAGCCGAATCTATAGAAATGGTAGAATCGTTTACAACACAAGAGAAGCTGGAACTTGAAGAGTATAATAAAAACATGGGAACAAAACAAGATGAGAATCCACCTGATTCATTTAAAATAACTGAGTCGGGTAAATCTAAAGAAAGTATATCAGAACTAGTTGAACAAAGTGTAGAATTAAATAAAAAAGTAGAATTATTTACTCAAGAACGACAAGAGGTGATGGAGAAACTGAACAAAGTTTGCGCAGAAAACGAAGAATTACATGAAAAAATAAAAGAATTAAACACTCAGTGCGCGAATTTGACAAGCAATATTCAAGTTTTAAGCGAAGAAAAAAATTATCTTCAGTCATTGAATGGAGAACTGAATAATCAAATAGAAATGCTAAAAAGCGAAAGAATTGAAATAATGAAAGAATCTATTGAAATTGCCAAACCATTAAGCTTAGAAGAAGCAATAGAAGTGGCAAATGTGGAAGCTCCACATGATGAAAAATTACTTGGTGATAAATGTAATAACAGATCTAAATCTGTTAAGCAGTTAACAAAAGATATACTTAAATTAAAAACCACGATTAAAGATCGCGAAGCTGAAATTGCCGATTGTCAAATGAAAATATTATCTCTCGAAGAACAGCAAGAGAAACTAAAAGAATTAGCACAAAATAATACATTACTTGACAACAAAGTAAGACATTTGATAGAAGAAAATTCTCAACTTAAAAGAGAGATAGAAGCTGCACAAAAAGACTTCGAATCTGACCAACAAAACAAGCACGCACACGATGTGTTGCAACAGGAAGTGCAGAAACTTCACCAAGAATATTCTATGGCAATCAATGCCCGTGACAGTAGGATAAATGAACTAGAAAATCTTCTTGTAGAATATGAGAAGCAAATGTTCAGTTATGGTAACTCTTTACAGCAGAAGGACAAAGAAACTGCAGAGTATATAAACCAAATAACTAAATTAAATGACGTTTCGCAAAAACTGAAGTCTACGATTGAACTTCTTGAAGAAGAAAAGGCTAAAGATCAAAATACAGAATTAATAAAATCGTTGAATAAAGAAATAATTATATACCAGAAAAAATTAGTAGAGTGTGAAGAAAAACTTAGAATTACAGAAGAAGACAAAATCCAGTTGCTATCTGTAAAAGCCAGTTTAGAAATTAAGGATAATGATTTAGAATTAGAGTTAAAGAAATTGCAAGCATCTTTAACCGAAAAACAGGCAACTATAAAGGAATTGCAGATACAACAACAAAAAAACGATGGAGAGCTTTCGTCAATAATGATTGAAGCAAAAGAACGTGATGAAGAAATACATGAAATCAAATTGCAGCTAAGGAAAGAATCTATAGAAAATGAAAAACTTCGAACAGAAGTAACTGAAAAGATTAATGAGGCAGAAGTACTTAAGAAACAGTGTAATGAACTAAGTGAGAAACTTATTGCATTAACTGATGACAAAGAAAATATGAAAGGCCAATTTATGGGATTAGAGAATAAAAATAAGGAATTAATGGAAAAACTAAAGAAATTTGCTATAAATATTAAGAAGAAATCCTCTTTGTACAATGAGTTAGAGGGACATTACAATGAGGTACAAAAACAACTTGAAGCTAAGAATTTACAGATAGAACAGTTACTTGTAGAAGTTGAAGTGATACCAAAATTGCAAGACAAAATAAAAGAGATGGAAAAAGAACTAGATCGTCTTCAAAACCAAAATCTATCATTTGAGCAAAGGTCTCAAGATGTTAGTCAGCTAGAAGCCGAAAATCAATTACTTAGTCAAAAACATATTATCGCTCTTGAAGAAATGTCAAAATTGAATCTGTCATTAGATACATCACTCAAAGAATTGACGTGTGCACGTGAGGATAATGAAAATCATAAAAATCAGATTGACGCATTAAATAATAAATTGGTTGAATATGAAATAGAACAGAAGAATAGCTATAACCTTATGACAAAAATAACTTGCCTAGAAACAGATTTAAGTAAGAAGGAGGACCACATAAGAGAACTATCAAATCAACTAGAGGAATACGAACAACAGTTTACCCAACTTCAATTTGGACTTGATGCTAAGGTGCAAGAGCGGGATTTGTACATAGAAAATATGCAAGCTGAATTAGACAAATATAAAAATCGTATTTGCCGTTTAGAAGAAAGTATATCTGTCATGGAAGATAGACGACATTCTTTGGAACGTAAAGCCGATCAACTGGATACCCAATTACAAGAAAAGCAAAAAGCTTATAGCGAATATACAGATCAAGAAGATGAACTCGTGAACCGATTAGCAGTGCTCATTGATCATGACAGAGTCGTCGAAAAACAGCTACATGAAATAGAAAAAGAGAACCGAGAATTGCAGGTTAAAATTCAACATCTTAATGAAGAATTTCAGCGAATAAAGAATTCTTACTCTGATTTACAAATTCAATGTAAATCATTCGAAATTAAAGCGAACAAGGCTGAGTTAGCGGAGTCCGAGGCTGCCACGTATCAAAATAAACTTCACGATATGGAAGCTAATCTTAAACGTATTACCAGTGAACATCAAATGCTATTCGCTCAGAAGAAAGCAGACATTGAAGAATTGGAATCAGAATTTAACACGCAAATTGAAAATTCAATTAAAGAAAAGAAAGTGTTGAGTGAAAAATATGAAAGAATTACTGAACATGTTTGTCAATTAGAAAATAAAGTACAAGAATACAGAGATACTATTGAAAATCTTAATATTAATTTAGAAGAATTGACAGCATCAAATCAAAATTTGATTGAAAAAAGTTATAACATTGATTCTAGCACTACTAAAGATTATACAGAACAATATATAAGTGAAATAAATAAGCTAAACGCTATGGTTAACAATAAGGATCAAAAAAATATGGATCTTGAAAATAAAGTTAAGACCTTGCAAACCAATAACCTCGCTCTTATTTCTGACCTAGAAAATAAAGTAGCTGAATTATCGTCGAATTTATTACATTCAACAACACAAATAGATCTTATGTCAAAGGAGTTAGAGTCTGTTAGACAACATAACGACCACTTACAAATTTTATTACTCGAAAAGGATGAGCAAATTAAACATTTATCTGAAAGGAGTAAACTTGTTTTTGAAATGAACATTCCGAAAACAGATGGCATGACTATCTCTTCTACAATTGAGCAGTTAAATGAACCAAGTGATCTAGATTTGACCGCTCTTCAGTCTCAAATAGTACCTGAATCATATTTAATCGATGTTGTTGAGCCCTTACCCAAAAAAGTATCGGAAAGTACTCTTGTACAGTCTTCGCTTTCAGATAGTGCTCGTCCCAATGAAGAAGTACACGAACCTGTAATTGTAGCTAAAAAATCTTATGACTGTTATAAAAAAGAAGAGAATGTATGTGAAAATGATCCGTTTAGTTCTCAAGAAGGTTGGGGATTTGAAGGAAATGAAACTGAAGATTTTACACCAGAGTACTCACATTTACATGAACAAATTGTACATCTAAAAAAAGAAAATGAAAGATTAATAGGGGAACTCGATGCAAATAATACAAAGTTACTAAAAGTTCTTAAAAAATTAAAGGAACTGAAAGCTACTAACGACATGCTATCAAAGGAGCTTAAAATTTCCAAACAGTTATCAGAAAAATCTATTTTTGACACAGCAATCGAAAATGAACTATCAAGTAATCTGGAAATTTTAGAGAAAAGGCTACAAGATGTAAACACTGAATTACAAAAGGAGAAACGAGAAAAAGAAGCGTTAAGGAAACAAAACGAAATATTCAAAAATGCTAATGACCGGTTAACGGACATGAAAGAAAAAATGGACAACGAATTGGAATTGTGGAAATATAATTTTAAACAAGCAAATGATAAAATTTCTACACTTCAGTGGAGTACAGATTCAAAGGACTCACCTGTACATAAAACTACATCATATGGTCAAGACAGACAGGATAGTGAAGAAATAATAAAACTTGAAACTGAGAATGACGAATTACAGTCATTAATTGATGAGCTTAATATTCAAAATAAAAAAATATTGAAAGAACGAGATGAACTGACTAACCAACTCAACCAATTACAAAAACAAATCCTGGAAAAGTCGGCACAATGTGATAATTGCGAAAGCCTTCAAAAACAAATATTAGAGACCGAAGATAGTAATATTTCTCTGAAGAATAACGTCACTAATCTCAATAGTAAACTAAACTACTTCGAAAATCGATATGAAGAAATTTCAACCAAATACGAAAGATTATTAAGCGATAATGAAGAAAATCAAAGAGAGTATGAAATGAAGACAGGAGGGTCGATCAGAAAGATTTCTGCTTTAGAAGAAGAAATTAGTTTATTAAAGATTTTAAAATCTGAAGGGGATAAAACAATAAATTCTCTTGCTTCTGAACTTGAAATTGTAAAATCTCAACTATTGCTAATGCACGAACTTCCTTCAAAAACAATTAATACTGTCAGTTCTGTTGCTATGGAAGAAAAGATAAGGTATATGGAGGAATATTGTAATAAAATGAAAAATACATTACAAGATGCCAATAAGAAAAGTGTGCAGTTAGAAAATGAAAATTTGGAGTTAATACAAAAAATTCAAGATTATGAGAAACAAAGAGACGAGTTAAATTCAAAACTGAAAAATCTTAATACTGAAAACGATCAATTACTGTCAACCGTAGCTGAATTACGTGCTTCCATGTCAAGTGCTGTCGATCAACGCGGATATGAAATAGCAGAGTTATGGAAGCAGCATTTATCGCAAAGGGAAAACGAGTTCCAAAGAATCGAGCAGGAACTCAGAACACAGCTTAAGGCAGCTGAATCGAAGTATGAGGTTTTACTTGACAATGTCCAGTCATGTACTCAAGATGAGACAAATAAAGTAATAGCTATGGAACAAGTTAATTCTTTACAAAATAAGCTTCAAGAAAAAGACGAACATTTAGGTATTCTTCAAAATAAATATGCTGAAGTCATTCACCAGTTGGATATGCTTCGCTCTGAAACAGAAGATGAAAAACTGCTCAACGAAAACAAAATACTCCTTCAGCAAGAAGAGTATGAAAAAACTTTTCAAGATCTAAGGATACAACATGACATGCGTGTGGCAGAATTTGAAAATACATTCAAAAACCTTCAAACCGAATTAGCTGCAACCAAAACTGTTAATGATAATTTGAATCAGCAAACTGACGAATTGCGGACTACTTTTGAAGGTAAAATGCAAGAGTTCACAAAAGAACTACAAATTAAAGAAGGTGAAATATATCAAAAAACTCTTGACTACTCGACAGCGATAGCACAACGGAACGAAGAATTCGAAAATGTAAGGAAACAGCTGATTGAGTACGAAAAGAAAATCGAGGATTTGACGTACGAAAAAGAAGCTGAGTTAGCAGTTATACGACTCAAAATGCACGAAAATAAAGAGCAACATGACAAAATACAAAAAGAGTTAGAAGATGAGAAAACTAGCTTGACGGAAGCTTTAAATGCAAAGATAATAGAATGTACTAATCTCAATAAGCAAATTAATGACCTTAATGTAGTTTTACAAGAGTATGCAACCAAGTCTACGGAAATGCAAGTGGCATTGGAAAATCAAGAGTTAGAAATTGTCTCACTGAAAGATGAAATATTGAATATGCAGGATGTAATGCGGTCATCAAGTAGCAAAATTGAAAAGCACGTAACATTTGCTTCAGATACGAAACACGACGAAGACAGTAACAAGACTGAAACTATTTTTAACAAAGATCTATTAGGTGCAGTACCTAGAGCAGAGTTAGATATAGCCTTATACATGTTACATCAAAGAGATGTACGTTGCGAAGAGTTAACAATGGAGCTTACTCAGTTATTAGAAGAAAGAGATACACTCCAACTGCGACTTTCTGATAGTTTGAGAGCATATGAGGATTTAAAGTCAAAATGTAAGCCTACGGATTTGAATGCATCCGTGCAATCTAACCAAGACTCTGTTTCAGATTTACCTACTTTCATTATAGAGAAGGAACAACACTTTGTAGACACACATCGCGGGCAAACATCACGAAGTAGCAGCATAAGTGATATTGATGGAGATAAACCCAAACTGCAAGCGAAGTAAGTAATATCAAAAGTTCTTGAAAAGGATTTTTGGGCATATTATATGTTTGAAAAAAACGTTTCGGTCGATAAAAAAATAGGTACAGAATAGGTAAAAAAATCCACTTATCCACAAAGGTGAAAGAATCTTGCCCAATTTATAAAGCGCTGAACTTCAAGGGACTCCGATAATAAAAAAATTTTACAACACTTTCATTAGCTTCCTTTTCACCCGCTTTCAAGCTCCAGTACAATAATCTGATGACGAATAATTTGATCTTCTCACCAGGATCATCAGCTCATTGCTTTTCTAACGTGTTTTTTAGTTTTTAAACTATAATACGATTATTAATATTTTACGTTACCAGGTTGTCAGAACTGCGCACTGTTAAGCATAACAGGGATGTTACACTTCGACACGAGAGTGAACAAAGGCAGCTGGGAATGCGTTTGCTGCAACGTGACGTGGAAAATTTGCCACCTGAAGCTTTAGAACAACTTACACAAGCCCACCACACTCTATGTAATTTTTAATTATTTTATTTTTACAATTTTAAAAGCATCAGCTTGGGATAATAATAAACTGCAACTAATTTATTATATAAGCAGCCTATAAATGTCCAACTTGACGACCGCGTGGCCTAGTGGTCAGAGTACCTGACTTCTTAGCCGCGGGTCCCGGGTTCGAATCCCAGCCGGAGCCAACATTTGTGCTAAAACATAAATTGTTGGTTTTCGGGTCTGGTTGTGTTGTGTTTGTCCCCGTGTTTCTGACACTGCATCCTAGCCTACCTCCGATCTTATCGCATCAGCGTTACATCGGGTGCGTGTAGGTTGGGACGAGTGAGTGCCTCTGTGTTTGCGCGTACACTTGTGGCACTATAATATCTCCTGCGCAGTTGATGGCTCTCGACAGTAGTCTGAAGTTGTCGTCGTGGTCGAAATCGGCTAGGAAAACATCATCATCAAATGTCCGACTGCGTGGCACTGGTATTTTCTGAATTCTATATAATTTATATTTCTTTCGTTTCGTTGAAATATTTTTTATTTCTAAGACATGTAGATGTTTATCTTCACCGCCGAGGACGTGATAAATTACAACTTAAAATTGAATGTATTATTTATAGCAGTGATTCGGGAATCGAACTCAGGGCACCCGCGTACTATAACAAGTGTCCAGGCTCTGAGTCGTCACAGTACAAGTTGAATTTAGTAGCAAAACAAAGATATTCTTAGTGCCTAAAACACCTGGTAATAACTTATTGAACTCTCGCTCTATCATGGTACTTTGAATAAATAAATTTTATCACTATTAATTTGCGTTGATTTTAGCGTGGCGGATTGCGTTCCATAATGGAAGAAGAAGAATCATATCGTGAGACATATTGAAGTTTCATATTATTATGACACCTTCCAACGCGGGGCAAAGCGTTGGGTATGTCATTTAAATCACCAAACAGTTGATGGAATGGTAGATTTTCTAACGGCACCACCACACGGATTTTAACTTATGTATAATTATTCAGCATTGGTTATGACCGTCGAATAACAGTGATAAAGCCATGTTGCAGCTAAATACTGGCAAGAGCATATAAGTTAGGGAAGTACCATGACGGATGATTAGAGGCAGGGATCAAATTACCGACAACGAGGAATTCCACTTTCCACACATTAGGGTTGATATCGCGCTTATGTCTTTCTTTTTTTGCCATAAAAGACACGTCGATTGTCAACATTCTCTCAGTCGTCCTATACGCAGTGTGTCGGTTCTTGTAATATAAAAATATAACTTCTTTCAGCTCGGGACGCACAAAGCACTTCTACAGTGCTTTTGAACTGGCTTCGAGGGAAGAGCACGCCCAAGGTAGTTCATATGTGATGCGCCTTAGCATTATGACATACGCTAATGTTTAATCTATTTACTGTACAAAAATATTTTACACTGTATTCTAAAAAGTGACTTTTAGTTATTGTAAGATGTGGATAATAATATATTGTTTTGTCACAGCTGCACTTTACGATTGAAAAATGTTTGGATAACATTTGTTTTTAATCGACGCACTTCCATAAACTTGCCAGTAACTAGTGCACCGAAAAAGTCTTATGTATAACATATATCTTATTATTCAGTTGTATATACTTATATTCCTTTTCTTTCAATCTAGATATTCGCTTTTCTTCTTATTCCCCACATCATATCCCAATTAATTCAAATATTTAAAGCTTTTATGAATTGCTCGACAATCACAACGAATCATTTTAATGTTTTTTATTTCTTATGAAGTTGGTGCTTGTATACACAATAGAAAACATTTAAAAATACATACATTTAGTCACCCATTTTTCTATATAAGAGGTAGGCAGAGACCACACACGTAGCCCACTATTCGCCCACGCGGGAAACGAGACGTGACAGGCGGCGAACCACGACACAGCCATTTTGGTACGAGTCAAATAAAAATCTTAACCCCCATAGCGTTCCCACGAGCAGTATAGTGACAGCGTTGCATGATATGTTGTTATTCTGTGCACAATCAAAGGCTGTCAGTAAGTAGACAATATCTGAGTCGCCTCTTACAACACCTAGGAAGGAAAGAGGTAGGTGCTACTCTACTCTGCCAAACAACATTTAATTGTTCTTCAAAGAATTTTGAAATTTGTGTTATTGTAGTTCAAAACCATTTATAGCCTTAAAGATTTGAAAAATTGATATATTTCCAACATCCCTTCTATTTTCAATTGTCAAGTTGTTTACATATTTTTCGGTGTCTACGAACGAACGAGCAATACGATATCATTCCTTATTTGATTAAAATGGGCATAAAGGAAATTTAGTAGTGTTAAGTTAAAGAATATTGTTAATTGTAAAGAAAAATATTTTACATATTCGTCAGAAATCATTGCTGATTTGAGGTTATGTGTCACTGCTATTATCGAAACGAGCCCAGAGTTTACGATAAAGGAATTTAATTTTTTCTTATATTTACTACTTAACGTGTAATTAATGCATTTTATTTTGTACAGAACGTGAAAGTTGGGACGGTAATTTCTTAATTGTTTGCTTTAAAAGGCTTTTAAAAAAAAACCTAAATTTTGCTTTTTGAAAAACTCCGATACAACTAGATACTGACTGTATATTAAATAGGTGGGCTGGACCGGGGCAGTACTTCTGTAAAGTAGTAACATGTTGCTTCTGTTACGAATGGTGTGTGGTGCGTGCGGTAGGTCAATAACCGGAGACCTGATAATTAACATAAGAGGTGCATCAGAGACCTCAGTGGTGACAATGCATCTTCACCTTGATTCGTCATCGATGATGAACGTGTTTATAAGCCACAGTGACCACATACAATTATTTGGACTATATTTTTCTCACACTCGTATTCCCTCAGTATTATCTGCATTATTTCAAGCTAGCCAGAGAAAAGCTGAAACGAATTTGATTCTTACAATCCCTCATTTTGTAGTTTTCTTCCTGCTCTGTACTTCATTTCTGAATTATTGTAGTCAAAATTGTCATGTTTGATTTTTTTTAAAACTTAGAAATATATGACCGCTATAATAATGTGTTAACAAAAAACTGTGTGTTTCCTATTTAATAAAGTAAAATAGCTTCCATTTCTACGCATCTCTTTGGTTATTGTAATTTTACTGGTATTGTTAAACATAAATATGGTTAATTGTTATCGTTCCAAAATTAATAATAATAAGGACATGTAAAAACAAAACATGATTTAAAATCGTGCCTTTTTGCTGTTTAATATATACATTATGTATTATAAACGAAATTAATGCAATGTAATAAATGTATATAATATTAGAGATTCACGCCGATTGTGAATCAGATGTATGAAACTGTAAATTTTGTTTTTCAATAAATGTTAATCATTCTAACTGTCGTTTTAATTGTGAAAATTGGATTGGAGAAAATTTTTAAATTAAAAGATGAAGCGGTAATTTTGGAGAATTTTATTGCTTTTTTTAAATATCTACATCTCGTAACGATTATACAATACAAAGAGTAACTTAAATGTAATCATCACATATAAAATCAAAGTTACGCATACTCCGCGCTTATATATCTTTAGAATTTAGCTTCTTACATAACATGAGGAGTCACCGTTTGTATCGACCACAAAACATAAAGATCACTTCTCTTCAGAGAACTACCCCACTAACTATTTATATATACATACATCACAACACAATCAAGATTTTGCAGATACATTAAACATTTATTCTATTCCATAACAATAATAACTAACCTAAAAACTATTCAAAAAGCCAGTCCAAAAGCCAAATAAGCATTAATTATTTAGTAACTATTTTGTAATGCGTATATTTTCCCACATAATTTTACGTAATAATTATTTATATAATGTCTATTTTAATTGTCAATTTTGAATTTTCTTATTCATATTTAGGCATATACCACAACCGAATATCGTATTATAGTCATTTATGTTTTTTTACTTCAAACAATTCTGTCAATAATTGCTTTCAGTGTATAGGTACTTGAGAAATGGTTTATGTTACAAATTTCTATTCATTATATAATTTTTAATAATTATAGTTTACAAAATACTTTTATCATAGTATAACTTATGGCACCAAATGCTTATAGCATAAGATATTTTTATATTTACATTTAGCTTAGATTATATATACAAAATAAACCACTTTATGAACTTGGTGGATGCCGAGGTGAGACAGATGAGAAGATGGCTCATATGTCTCAACACCTGCTTCCCAATTTCTTATATATCAATGGAAGACATTGGACATTATCCTTAATAAACAATAGAGCGCATTTATTACAAAAATGTATTAAAGATAATACAAACCAAAATAATAACATTTCTATTGAAGTATCAAAAATGTCAATTGTTATTTGCGACACATGCGCTTATATTCATATATACTTTATGTCAGTGGAAGTTATATCACATTTACGAAACGGAAATGTTGGTCGTATCGATCATCTCGATTTTGTAGAATTCTTAAGTACAGTTTAATGAAGTTTTGACTATTGCATAACATTTCCAATGGTTCTAAACATAGGAACAAATACGCGATTTTTTACGACTAACTTCTTATCTAATATCTTAACCATGATGCGTAAATCACATTTATTTTTTCTTTCCTCCTAATTATAATTCAACCGTAATAGGACCCCTAAGTTACATATTATGACTTGAAGTGACTACGATTTGAAGTTAAATCAGCATTATAACTAACTAACTGTAAGGCACTTAACTAAAAGTAGTTTCACATACGTGCAAAAGGAACAATGGCAATGTGCCTGTGCCTACTTAATCCAACAAAAAATATACAGCCCTTCGTCTACATAATTCATAGATATTTATATTTATGTGCATACTTGAAAGATGTGGTTTATTTATAACTGTATCTGAATAAGTAGAAAAATACTATATATAATAATAGGTGAACTAAAGTTTTATTTTTACAAAATAAAAGCGTATTTTATTGCCTTCCCCCGATGTAAGTCGAACTCAATTGACATAACTGAATAGTCAAGACGGAAAATATTCATTTTTATATAATATATATTTTATAGAAAATTCACTTACGATGATATAGCAACAAAACTAATATTTCTATTTATCGTTAAATATTAAATCAACTAAGTAGAGTTCATTTGTTTTACAACTTCTGATCAGTACTCTGAAATTAATGTCATATTGTTTCCACATCAAAAGTTCTTCTTTGAATGAATTTCGGCCGTATGATTATAATTTATGTTTATATTATTTGATAATTTTCTAGATATTTTAATGCATCTTTCTTTTTACAAATTGAATGCAATGGAAAAAATCGCAACTTTGGTCCCATATAAACACTGCCATTATGACTAAATTTGTAATAACTATTTCCTTTTTTGAATGGGCACTTGCAAAGCTAAAACTGATAATTATCTTAAACATTAAGAGGTAGATTGTTATTTCAAGAACAAAATTAACTAGAACCGGAAGGCTTATAAATTTATATTGATTTAAATAGTTTAGTGCTTCCTTGAGTCTCCTTTCATCGACACGGAAACATTTTTAAAGTAGCACGTAGGGCTTAAAAGCTATCAATGAAATAGACCTTAAACTATACACTCAAAAAGGTACCTATGTTAGACACATGTAATCGTCAGTCTTGGTATCATCAGTCCTCGATCACGGATTCACCGTTGTAACTAAACGTTCTAGTTTAAAGTAATTTCGTACTTATACACACCGTATTAAAGCGAAAGTTCCATGCACTGGGTTAAGGGGTTGTAGTTCAGAAATGCACGTCGCGGACATCAGTGGGCGTGGCGGCGTTGTTGTGGGCCTTATTCTGCTGAGTCGGCGGCGGCGTCCAGTCCGCCGCCTCTCGTGCTTGACCGTTTGGGACTGACACACCGCGTTCTTCTATCATGTTCTGCACCATCTCCTCGATTTGTTCAAGACACGTCTGGAGGCAGTCCTAGGGTAGAAAATTGTTTGTTGAATTACGACAATTCTTTTAGAAAAAGGGAGTATAGGTTTACCGTATAAATTCATTATGTCAATTTTATTAATGCTGAACTAACTTTGCTAGTTCGAGAAACAGCAATTTTTTGCTTTTTGTATCTAAAATATCAATGGAAAGTAACATACGTAAATTATTTTTCTTAGAGATCAAATACAGGTAACTAATCAAATTTTAAACTAACTACTTATTATGTAGTTTAGTCATGACTAAATAAACTAATAAAATCAACTAAGTACTTATTATTAAAACCAAAAAAATATGAAATGAGGTAAGATGAGTTGTATTTACCAAATCGATGCCGGTCAGGTCATGCAGACGGGCCAAGTGACCGTCCAGGCCGAGGCCTCGTAACGCTGCAGCGATGCTGCAAGACGCCAACGTACTTGCAGAGTACAAAGTAAACTCGTAGTCTGCAACAAGAGAAATTAACGTCAGTGCAGCTCCTTTTCGTCCTTGTTTGTACCTGTACTGACTTACACGCTCTGGATAGGAATAAAACAAATTCTTCAATTATTGTGATATCAATATATAGTTGTGATATTAATGTATTGTTGTTGTACAATACAATACCTAGTAAGTAAATTATTCGTAATAGGTACAGTTTGCTCTAAGTGATAACATTTACGCATATTCAACAACCGCCATACCGACTATTAAGCATCGTAATTATGGTTTTACTTTTACGTAGGCACAAAACCTACAATGAACGTCAAACAGCTAATGATGTGTGTCAAAGTTATAATTGCACAATAATGTTGTGGTAACACAACCGCGTTCCCTACGTGCGCTACGATTTGAATAACAAACGGGCGTTTTGTCGAGCGATATCAGTTCGAAACCGGGTCAAACTGCTTATGTACATAGGTTAGCTACTTTTATGGTTGTGAACGTAAAATGGATGCAACTATCATATTAATGTACTAAAATCTATAGGTATTGTTCGCTATAACCGATTGCGAAGCTACTGTTATGTTCACCAATTTTACGATAGACAAAGATTGACATGAAATTAATGTTTTTTTTTGCAATTGAAATATAACAATTAGGGTGACAGCAGCATATAAAAAAGTTAAAAAAAAATAAAGTTAGAAGTAAACCTGTGAAACTTCTGATAAAAAATCAGTTGACAATATGTAAGATTTTTTTTTAATAATTTGAAGATTGCACCCTTCCCGTTAAACACGCGGACAGTTAATGTCAGCACACTATCCGAGTGGACTACAGTAATATCCGGTAGAGGCCTTTCTCCTTAGCGGAGGTTGTCGTTCTCTGGAGAGTACAGGCTCAAAGGAACCGGCATCCGCCATCCGTCGGCCACATTCCACAGGCCGCGCCGCGATCGATTCACTCGGAACATTTCTCACGGGCTTGCTTCGCCAAAACCATTATACCTATACACATAACCATAAAAAGGCCCCACCGAGAACCAATTTGGGTTTGAACGTCTCAAGTTGCACGTTAAGATAATTGAAATAAATTAAAGCAAGAATAACATTTACTCCACACCTAATTCGAATTATCGAGTCGTAGCATTATGCCATCTAGTAGCAAACATTTTCAATTCCTGTAAAAACGGAACATAATTTGAACATTTATGAAGTGGCAGTGTTAAATTTAGTTTATAAATTGATTGGTTTGACAATAATATCTTGAATGATGCTTCAAGAATATTAATGTTAAACAAATTTGTGTAAACGTAGTAAAACAAATGTTTTCAGTAAAAATGTATATAACAAGATAATTGCACAATCAGCAATAATTGATGTGGTAGTTCTGTTCCATTACATTATTTTGATTGGGTTTTTTTTCTTGCTCAAAACAAAAATTTCGTCAGGATAAGAAGACTATAGGGAGCAAGCATCATATACAAATGTATTTACAGCACGGACACTGCTTTTGAATTACTTGTTTAAAATGAATACATGTAAAAACAATGCCTAATTAAATGTAACATAAAAATCGCATGTAGGTACTGTGAGCAATTAAGAACCTTATATTCCAACGCAGTGTTATCGGCAGCCCGTCCAATACAAATACGTGTTTAAAAACGATAAAACAGCAGGAAAATCAGCTGTTTGACCTTGCGGGACTTGTAATTTTAATCCGCAGCAGTGTATATTTAACACATAAATTAGCTTATTGTTAATTATCAATAATTGTTTATTATTTAATTGAACCAAAACAAATATATTCTCATGCATGTATACTATCATATTATTGTTTATAATCTATATTTATTATAATATATTGAAGCATAATAAGGACATGCGAACGCTGACAAAACAGTGAAGCTTTCCGTCTTTCCATTCATCATAAAGTGGATCCATTGTACTGGCCAACGCATGAATATCGAACACTCTTTCAGCTTCATTTAAAGAGCCCATTTCCATTTTTTTTTAATTTGCATGTCGGCATTCCCAAGATAAAGGGCCCGGGTAAAGGGAACGAATAAAAAGAAAGAGATAAAACAACGAGAGCGGCTCATTCGAAGCATTTGCATAATCTGATGTAAATCAAACATCGAAGACCCTGCTTTGCTTTGTCACTGGCCTGGCGACCGGTACCGAGGTCCAGCTATACCCTATTACCAAGACATCTACAATTAAGTTCACTTCTTTACTAATAATTTAGACATTAGCGTACTAACAACAACCGGCAGCCAGTGCGAGACACACACGCAGCGGATGCGCTCGTTCATAGCCTTCCTTATAGAACGTGACATCGACGGAACTTACGAAGCTCTTAAGGAAGTGACGATTGACCGTATAATCTACGAGACAGTAATTGATGGATATCACTGCTTGAAGTAGTGTTAATATAATTTAGAGTATTCATATATTGAAAGAGGTGGATAGGTTGAAGTTAATTAACATACGAGGGGTGATCCAAAAGTAATGATAATCAATAATAAACACAATGAATAAAATAAATAAATAAATTTATTTCTCAACATAGTCTCCTAGCAAGTCTATACATTTAGTCCATCTCTTTTCTAATCCTAAAATTCCCTTAGAAAAAAAATCTTTATCTTGACTCTCAAAAAAGTCCTCAACCGCGGCCATCACGTCGCTATCATCGTCAAATTTCTTGCCTCGGAGGTGTTCCTTGAGTCGTGGAAAGAGATAGAAGTCGCTGGGGGCTAGATCTGGTGAATAGGGGGGGTGTTCCACCAGCTCAAAGCCCGCTTCCTGAATGGCAGCCATGGCAATTGCAGCTTTGTGAACCGGTGCGTTGTCTTGATGGAACAGCACTCCAGCCCGCAGTTTGCCTCGCCTTTTCTCCTTAATAGCCTCCCGCAATCTTCTTATTTGTTCTGCATAGTAGGAGCCTGTAATAGTGGCCCCCTTTTCCAAGTAGTCCACCATGATTATTCCTTCAGCGTCCCAAAAAACAGACGCCATAACCTTCCCTGCTGAGCTTGACACTTTGAATTTCTTCGGCGTCGGTTCATCGGATCGTTTCCATGTCATCGATTGTTGTTTTGTTTCAGGATCAAAATGGTGGATCCAGGTCTCGTCCATGGTCACAAAACGTGACAAAAAATTATCCTTGTCTGCCTGGAACTTTTCGAGATTTGCTCTTGACATGTCGACTCGTTTCTTCTTTTGCTCGTCGTTTAACATTTTCGGTACCCAACGCGCGGAGACCTTTCTCATATGCAATTCGTTCGCAAGGATTCTTTGAATGCTGCCATATGAGATCCCTGTGACCTCAGCTACATGCCTGATAGTCACTCTTCGATCTTCCAATACAACTTCTTCAACTTTTTTCACATTTTCTTCAGTGAGGGACGTCGATGGGCGTCCTTCGCGGTGTTCGTCTTCCGTCGATGTTCTTCCCAACTTAAACTCCTTAGCCCAGCGTGCAACTGTGGAATATGGAGGAGAAGAGTCCCCTAATGTTTCCACCAAGTCGCTGTGTATGTCTTTGGTAGACATTTTTTTCAAGCAGAGGTATTTAATGACAGCTCTGATTTCGTGTTTTTCCATTTTGATGTTCACTCCTTGACAGTCCGTATTCAAATGAATGTAGCTCCCGGGAATCGTGGCCTATTTATATGATTTTTTTTCCCTGAACTAGTGGTTAACTGAGTAAGTGACTGAAATTTTTTTGTATTTTTGTGTGCACTAGAAATAACTGATTATCATTACTTTTGGATCACCCCTCGTAGGAAACCGTAAGTGCAGTCGGCTGCGTGCCCTGTGATGACATAATCATCGTATTATTATCCTTGAACGTGGAGTACGTAGGTACTGAGAGACGGCAGGCGTCGGCGCTTCGGTTCTATACGCGAGGTGAACGCTCCCACGAGGCCGCGCCGGTAGTTACGCTGCTTCTAGTAAGCCCGTATTTCGAAGTGCCGACCGGAACTGTACCGCCTGTACCACGAAGTCCGCTACCATCGTATCCGCTCATGTCAAAACTCCGACCGCCGATAAGATAACCTTCTACGTAATCGCCATTGACGCCTAATCGCCATACACGCATGATAAAGTTCTTTATATCGACCGTTTTCCTATTAATCTGTAAGTGATGAAGCCATCGAAAGTCTGCTGTTTCTTTTGTAAAGAAGATGTGTAATCATTCATCTTCATCTATGCAGCCTTGAAGGACATTGTCAGCTTTAAAATAACCCATTACGAATTTAATATTATGGCGAATTATGAATCCACAGAGTAAATTGTGCCATTCGGATAATGATACATAATGCGGGTTCGCTCAATACCGTGCTTACGGAGGCTCTCGGTTAGCTGGTGGGTAGTGTAGCCAACTAGTTGTTAGCGTGGTACTATTCGTTTATGTTGCTAACATAATCGGACGGCATTACCGGTGAACCGCAAAAATCTGAATAAGAAATT
Organism: Luehdorfia chinensis; assembly: GCA_019845155.1. NCBI lineage: Eukaryota > Metazoa > Arthropoda > Insecta > Lepidoptera > Papilionidae > Luehdorfia > Luehdorfia chinensis. The sequence continues at coordinate 1,472,606 of JAHVAK010000022.1, forward strand.
TCATGCCTACCGAGTTACAAACGAACTATAATAGACGTTGGTGTTAATATGACCTTATTTTTTATTATTATTTAAGAGTTACGATTATCTTGTGCACAAATTTTCAATATTTTTTATAATGTTTCATTTTGATTATAATTAACACATAAAATTTCTCAAATAGTGCCGTGCCCTAACAGGGTCCATGTGGGGTACATACGATCTTGTTAAGCCACATGAAGCAATAAGCGATATGACTATGACTTTACTGTCGCAATACGATTACAAATTAATCTTGTTTCTAGGAGAAAGATTAGCAGACATTCGTCTCATAAGTCGTAACATCAATATTTTTAAACAGCTTTATAATGAAACAAATTTAGAATACATAATACCTGTGAGAAAATTGCGAACTGAAACCAGAGATGTTTTTACTCACTCACATCGAAAGGATAACAACTAATAATATATGTTAATTAACCGTTAAAATCTGAATAGAAAATACAGAAATGAAATTTTCCCTTTAATTATTAGTATTATGAAATAAATCGCGATGGTATTTTCTGTTTTCAGGTCCATCATACAACCTTGACGCGCGATCAGACCAGGAATCTCGTTTTAACCTCCTCTCGGTAACCTAGAGATGATATCCGAGGAGGTAGTGAAATAAAAGAGCTGGAGCGTGAACTTGACGAAAAAACCAACACGACGGCGGCGGCGAACAACAAAAACCGTTGCACAAAAACATATGATCCCATGAGGGTTGCGGGGAGCCGAGACTGGTTGGAGAGCGAAGGGGGGAGTCCTGAGGCGTGCTGGAATGCGCTCGGGCGAGCGGCGTGGGAGGCGCCGCCGCGGGACACACACGCTGCGTTTTACCCGAGCATTCTCTAGCCTTGTAAACAAACCTATTCGATTCCCCGACTTTCCAAACCTTACATAAACATTTCCATATGAGTTGTACGCCAAATGTCATAGGAGTTCGGAGTACGCAGCGTAAAGCATTAGATGCACTTGCACGCAACGTCATAGCCCCCATGCGCAGATCACTTAAACACAGCTATCGTTAGCTTACATCCGTTAACGCTGTATACACATTGGGGTTACATAATAATAGTGTAGCGCTTTATGTTCCAATAATTTTAGGCAAGTTTTTTTCATTTTTCATTCATTGTCATTTTTAATAAGCGTAATATTTACAAAATAATGAATTATTTCCAATTGTTTTGAGCATAATAGATTTATTTTCTGTTTAAAACATCACTACTAGGTAACGTTAGGATCGCGATATTTTCAACTCAACAATATCTACGTAGGTGCATAATGTTATAAAACAATTTTTTATCAGAGTGTAGGCGTAACAAACTAAAATCAATATAGGAAAGTGACATCACCACAAAATATCGCTGGCATGAATCAACCAATAAATAGATCGTTCCCACAGTGATGGTACTTCGTGTACATTCGTGGGATACGCTGCAAGGTTCACTGACACATGACACGCATATGAGGAGGCCGTCTAAGGGAGCGCGGTGACATGGTCGTGACCTGACATGCTATCTGGATGCTAATTACTGTCTGCCACCACAAACAAAACGTTCCAATGCTAATATGGAACTGTTGGTACTCGCTGACATTCTTATATACAATTCATTACGAAGCAATTTTCAAACATAGCCACTTTATATGTGATCAGTAAACATTAGATGTGACAACAACACCTGTACTGATTTTCCAAAAAAGAAAACGGAATTTATTCGTTGATTTTAGTTACAAATGTATTTTTGCTAGGTAGATATCGTTGCCTGTGTCGTGAATACTTCTCAAAAAAAAAAACAAATTTACCGAAATAGTTTCTGATCCTTATAATAAATACATAAAAACATATGCCATTTACCTTAACCTGTGTAGCTTTAACAGATTTTCCTTGTTTTTATGAAACTATGCAACATATCCCGGTATTCTTTATATCTTGCTTTTAAAATAGGTTACGTTCAAATAGAGAAGGAAAGATTGCAACATAATTGCGGTGTTCAAGGATTGTTTTGCTGTTTTAATGATGCTGCTAGCGGACGCGATAAGTGTTTCTTTAATTTTATCTTACTGTATACTATAAATATACTATAACTTATAAATAATAGTAACTATAATAATGTTTATCGTAATATTAAAAATTAATAACTTTGAATATTTATTTTTGAGGAAATAATTATTAAATTTAAGAATATAACCTTAAAGTAACGAGCTTCCCGTGCACTAGGCACGAACCCCATAGGGCATGTGCCACAATACTTAATGATGAATGATCGAATTTTGTCGCCGAAACAATCACTCGGAAACACAACTTGTCGTTTGTTTGTCTTAGACAAAGTTTAAGATTTCACCAATAAAAATTATAAGTATATGAAAATATGGGTCACTCACCTCTAGCCGCAAGTGCTATGAATGTTTGCGCATGCCTCTGCACCATTTCCCTGTTGACGAGATCACGCAGAGGGAGTCGGGAGAGAAGAAGGGGCAAAAAGTCGTGCGCAGTGACCCCCGCCACGTCCCATTTCAGTTTAGACAGTACTAGTAATTCCCAACTCTGTATAAACAAAAATATTTTTTTTGTTAATAATCAATACGTTATGTTGTAGAGCAAATAAATTAATAGATTTTAAAATTTAAATATTTATTAAATAATTTCTGAAAAGCTCTGAAAGTGTTTATAATTCGAGTTTTATTTTATATTTTTCCTAATCAAGACTAACTCGGTTTATGATCGTTAATCATCATGTGATGATTGAAACGATAAAAGCAAATATGTATTCTTTTGGTATTCCGTAAAGTACATGAGAACAATTACTGGACTATCGTCATAATTAGAAAACAAGGGCAACAGATGCATAAAATAATCAAAACTAAATCACAAAACCTACGATGACGATTGTTTTAATAAAGAAAGTGTCGAATCGCTAGGACAAAATGGCATTCCTGGCTCCACATCCGTCGTATAATCGTAAACATGCCGAGTTTCGCCCGACTTCCCGGAACGGTGCGTAGGTAGTCCCCGGCACATCGTCGTTACCGAACACACAAACCAACATACTGTTTTTATATTATATTAACATAGGCAGATTTTTATGGCTGTCGACTTATGCAGACGAAATGTTAAGTTTATAAGTTTGCTTCAAAACTTCACAGGCTAACTTTCCATGTATCAAACAGTAATCGACGTTAATAATGAACAAAGACGTTGATTCATATTACGTTAGTTAAAGGAAGCTGTTAGGATTACGTTACATCATCGTACTTCGTAGATTGAACTCATTTACCACTAAAAATGCAATTCTATCCAATTAAGTTAAGTAAGGCCAAATTAGTAAGGCGGCAGTCAGTTTAACCGTAGGAGGCTAAAAGCCCTTTCAAAATGTTGAAATTTATTCCAATAACTTCCTAAAACTTAAAAATAATAAGCAATTCAATATTTATCTTAATATTCGTAAAAAGAAACATACATATTACCCGTACTATTTTTTAGATACTCGTTTTAAGTAATTTCCGACCAAAACTTTTATCTTTTCAGTATAGGTGACCTAGATTAAAAATAATTAAAGCGATAATACCAGCTTCCACACAAAGCTGGCGATATGAATGGTTTATTTTATGAATAAGTCGATTATTTCGTGTGCACGCATGCACACGTACACATACACACAAATAAGTGATGCATGGCCGTTGACAGATAATACTCGATGTTTACTTAACTCAAACGGCGGGGTCGGTCGCGGCGGCAATCGTCTACCTCCTGCTACCATTCGATTTAATTTCTCATAGCGATAAGGGTAGAGTTTAAACTCGTGCGGCATAGTTTAGTGCTTAGGGCCTATCGCTTCTAGATAAGTGACGCTTGTGAATGAATGAAGACTCGTCACTGGAAGTCGCACGGATCGTGAGCCGGTGTTCGACATAGCACTGGGGCGCCGATATGTAACAATAACGTCGTAGTTAATACTCTTAAATTTAGTTATCCTACGTATGATAAAAAATACGGCCTAGAAGAAAAAAACGTGAGTGAAGGCGGTTAACGACGATGCGGTATGCGGGTCGACCGCGGACTGAAAAGCTTTTTGCAACGTAGATGCGATCCCGTCAAAAGTATAAAAACAATGCACTCATAAAGCATTCACCGCAGATTCCGCCCGCCGGACATGTACAATGTATATGCGTAAGACTATATTCGCGATCTATGAAGCGATGGGGGAAATTATAGGTTGCATCTGATACCCAAATTTAGTCCACGCTCTAGTACGTTTTCAATATTATATGTGGTTTTTGTAGGAGTTTATTTATTTATGTTTGGGTCAAACCAAACCTGGCACGTACCACAGTATCCGATGAAGCTGTAAAAACCGAGAAGCCTAACAGCAATTACATCACCAAAAATGTATGTATAATCACATTATAATATATATAACTCAGTTTATATTGATACAGATTTTTGTCAATCAGCTATTTCAGACGAATGAAAATGACTTTTATGGGGAGGATTAGAGCAAAGCAGAGACGTGTGGAATGCGGCTCGTAAATTTCCAGACCAGTGTTCATTACAGGGGTCGCAGCGCGGGTGTGCCGGCGCAGTTATCGGGCGCGTTACAGCCAATAAAGTGAGCTATGCAAGCAGCCCTCGCTGCTCGACATACTCCACGCAACGTTCCCATGCTTTATCCAATTTCATCGAACGGTGTGACTGCGTTGTTAGAATCAAACAATGAGCACGGCGTCGCGTGGCCATAACGTCGCTAAGACTAAACAACCACGGAATGTTCCAGATGCTAATAAACCAATTCATAGTTTAATTCAGTCGCTTTTTGTTTTCATTGTAAACCTCGTCTGCGGTAGAGTATGACTTATTAACATAATTTGTGCAAACGCCTTAGTCTACAATCTCATAGGAAATTAAATAAATACGTTAGATGATAGTAATCGATCGGAAGCCTGATAAGTGAGACCTGAATACTAAAGTCAATTCATGCATTTAGAACGTGATGGACATACAAAGTTGTCATTACGTAATACGTTATCACCAGCAGATTCCTATAAAATGCTGACTACGAAGTAACCGCACGCCATAGAAACTAACAGCATTATTCTTTGGCATTTACGTCTAAACTAAAGTGACAGGCGGCCAGCAAATTGCGCAAACTTTGCTAAATAATGTGTGTTTGTCGACAACTTGCCTTGTAACATAACACTATCTTGAAAATGTTCATGTTGCAAATTTAGCTTCATAACTGCGCGTCGGTTGGCCAGTAAAGAGCGCTTATCATCGTCGCAAGTTCCTATTAAGCTAACCACAAAAAATTACGTTTTTCCCCCATTACTGTAGCCCGCATAGAGCGCGTTTTATTCATTCGAGTTGGTACCAGTTTAAAATTTTAATATAGTTGAAAGTCTTTGTGGCGATTACTTTAATTACTTAACTAAGAGACAAATTTTGAAAAAAAAATCGGTATTCAGCCTATGATATTTAATAGTTGAATGCATTTTAAATGACGGTTGCATTAAAAGCTTTACGATAATTTATATGAGTTAATTTAAAAATATATCGGCAGGTATATCAAACCATTTCCAAGATAATATGACTCTAATTATCATTTCTTAATTCATTGCAAGTTCTTTAATGATGAAATAAGATCCTAAATGAAACAATATTTTAACTATTGTATTCTACAATATTTTTATTATTATGAAATTATTATTGAAAGTCATCGGATATGAGATTTGTTCTGGTCGGGACGTTCGCCGAGGTTTAACAAACAGCAAGGCAACCCGCCTTAGGAATGCGACTGGTTCCCGGCAGCCCCTCCCTCGCCCACCCTTCGTTACTGGTGACTATCCAACCCGTGAGAAACAATAGCACGAAGAAAGTATAAGTAGAATCTTTAACTCAAATCTTGGATGCACTACAGGGAGGGCTCTTTTCATCATGATGCGTGTTTTGTTTCTTACAGGAGAGAAGTTTCATTTGCACCGGAAATAACCGGAGCCGCACCGTGAGATCGGTAAACAAACCAGCTGAGTAATTTCGCTCATTCCTAGTATTGTTAACTCTCAGTACTCTTGTTTATCAATACTTCTAGCGTACCTAGAAAATACTAAGTCTATCCTGCTCGTATGACTTCTTTCCCGCAACAGGTTTTATTAAAAACAATGAAATATCCGGCACCAAAGCGAGATTAGAATTAGTATGTACTACTTGACATGTTTTTCTTTTTTGTCATTCTTTAAGAGCACAATATTTTCAATTTAACGTTTATATAAATAACATGATCAAGCATCGTACTAGTAAGACTTATAGCTGCAGTTGCATAGTGCGCAGTTCAATGAATTGTAGTTTTTTAAGCATGACACATTTTTTTTTAATTATTTGTTTCTTACATATTTATAGTTGTATGGATCAAAAGGTGTTTAATAATTACAAAACTACTGTGATAAATGAACGGAAATGTACAATATCGCATGTTTTATTATATGTATGTATAATCGTTAGGCGCTTTGAGTTGTTACATGTGTTTAGTCATAATGGTGCAACAATTTACTGTAGATAACAATAAAAATTACGTTAAGCTTTTTCGTTACTGCAATGTACCAAAGAGGATGTTACCAGTTTTCCGTTATCGTTGTTTTTTAACGTTCACGTTTTCTTATGAAACGAATCTATGGATTTAAAAAAAAATGTAAGTTAAAATCATGAGATTGTTTTTGAATCGGAGTCGTGAGACCGGAACCAATCCACTCAATAAATAAGCAAATCTAGCTCGAGTTACAGGGTCTTGTAACCTCTTTATACTATCGCTATTGACCGATAAAGATAAAGAAGTAACACCATCGTACTCCAAGTACACTCTGCGACGATGTGAGTACCAATACATCATAAGTTTACGGAATAATAGAGCTTTGTGTTGTACAAAAATAGCGTCTATAATGGAATAGCTGAACAATGTGAAAACTTATAAGCTTTTGTTACTTAAACTACGATAAATGCCGAGTCGACTCAGTTACCTCATTTAATTATTGGGTTATAGAAAGGTCGCAGTGCACTGTGTTAGCTTGGGAAGCGCAATACGAGAACATTAAAATAACAATTCAATATTCTTTAATTAAACCGTAGCTTGTGCGGCAATATTGAATTTTCTCTTTCATCAAACTGGCACCGCGACTCATAAACTTATGCTTCAATTATAATAAACGTTTACGGTGGTAGTGTAGATGTGAGATCGTGCAGGTTTTATGATGGAGGTAGGGGGGGGGGGGGGCTGCAGGAACCCCGCTTTAAAGCCGTCTCGGATGCCGAAGCGTGCTCTTTTTGTTCGAACCTTGCAGTCTGCGGCCAGAGCTGACCAATGATGCGATATCTTCGAACTCTCTCTATGGAAGTTACGTTAGTTTACGGTAACGCTTCCTAAACAGGCAAGAAACACATTGTAATACAGAATTTAACATATTAATAATGAGATACGTTTGCATGAAATATTAATTGATATCGTTGGCCACGGCTGCGGTCCCCGACATTCGTCACACATGGATGAGCCATTATGAGAACAGAATAATTTTAGTATGCAACAAGTGTGACGGCGCCGTTAGATGACTGTAGTTAGATAATTAATGTAACGAAAAGTTTAACGAATTTAAAAAAAGGCGCTTTTAATTTATTCTAGGCTATTTAATACACTTACAATCCGCCCTAAGTGTTAGGTGAACGTGTCTACGAAATGCGTAGACGTGCTACGTAAGTGCTACGAGAGCCTTTAAGCATAAGGAAGGCTCAGTAATTCTCACGAAATGAAAACAATCCAAACGTGGTTATTATCTTTTTTCTTATAAAATATAAAAAGCTTGCAAAATGACGTTATAATTTTAGTATTTACTGTTAATCAGGATGAATGGAGCAAATATTTTATGCACGTTAGAGCACTTGGTAGTATTAAGATTTACAATCTACAGCTGCGTTTTGAATATAAAATTTACAGAATAGTTTAACAAGCAGTCAATTAAATATCAGAACCCCCAGGTGACTCAGCAGTTAATGTGAATTATCGAGTGGCGCATACGCCGCAGAGCATGTGCGATAACTCAACGATCGCTGCATAAAAAAATCAATCGTGAAAAATTATTAATAGTTGAATTGAATGCGATCTCATCTCATTTGGCTTGGTGTTGAAGAGTTCGCGCTTGATGCCACGACGGACAAGGTTAGCGGCGGTGGCGTGAGAAAAAATATACGGCGTGCTTCGTCTGTAATTGGTCTGATTGAAACGCGGCTCTCGTTCGGTTCTTCCGAGAAGACTGTCGGCTCGTTAGGGGACACTGTCCGCAGGGTAGCTCTCCTCAGACCTCTCCCTGCCGCATTCCGCGACGGCAACGCCGATTTTGTATAGATAGATAGCCACGGCTTTTTTGGCCGTACACCAAGGTCCGGCGACGGTGTAATTGGTGCAACTTATCGGTACGTATCGAGCGTTTTCATCGCTGTATCGTAACAGAAGTACATGCGGCGTGCACTTGAAGTGAAAAAAAAAACGGGTCGAAGTAAAACATATGACGCGCTAAGATCTGCCGTGCACTTATTATCTACGGGACGGCGGCGAACGGGGCCCCGACGGGTGGCCGCGACGCGACCGAAGTGCAGCACGGTGTTTTGTAACAAAACGCTCGAAACTCAAATCAATTGCAACAATATATCGAACCAATTGCCATGTGAAGGAGTAACACATTTTCCATTTACGCATTCCAAAAGTTTAAGTATAATTTATTCGTGGACACGTGGAGTTACGAAACACCGGCAAGTGCCAACGCCCTTTATTAGGCTTAGACAATGTTCTCTGTGTGAATGTGGGCTATTAATTACTGCTCGAGAGTTGAATGCCTTCAAAATTATATGAGAATAGGAGAATGGACTAATTTTTCATAAAATTATTAAGAATTAGTTTTACATACTCCACTAGATATACTTTTTACAAAAGAATGTAACAGGAATTTAACCTTGACTTTGCAAATTAAATTCCAAAGAACTATGTTAAGCTTTAAAGCAAAATAATTAAAATGCTGTCATTTTATAAACTATTCATACATTTTGGAGGTTATTTATGTTTAAAGTTTATTTATATGTCACCTCTTGGAATACGTGTATGACATGACACACACGTATTTTTAGAAGTGCACGAGAATTTTGCGTATAAATCACTTTTATAGACGATGAAAGTTTCGTTAGTACATCAGTATACGCATCTTATACGAGTACATTGATTGCTTTGTACGATCTGAAAAGGCATCGAATATGGTGTGAAATCAATCATCGAATTATCAAAGATAACTATGATTGTCTTGGCATTTTACCTCGGGATTGCTAGCGTATAGAATTTAAAACTCATGGATGGCAGTTAAGGGGTTGGAATCATAATTTCGTTCAATGAATTAATGTACCGTCACAAATCTGGAATTCCAATCTCTCACGGATGCTCAGACGCCGATCGATGTAGTTAGAAATCAGCGAAGTGAACGACACGAAAGCGTCTAGAAGCGAGCGCTTGTGCGGAATCAGTACGCGCGCGTGCACAATGCAAAAAGTACATGAAACTGTATGTTTAATGAGATCAGCTGTTTCCTCTGACGAGGAAAGTTAATTAAATAATCACCTTATTTCATTTGAAAGTCGAACTATAATTAGAAATACATGACAACTCACGCAGAGGTCCGTAAGCGTGATACTGTTTGCCGTGTAGAAAACCAAAAGCTCGGCAGGTAAGCCCCGCGAGCCAGGCTCCCTGAGCTTCGACGCCAGCAAGAGGCACGCCGTGCCAAGAAGTTGCAACTGGCTCTTTCCCACCGTGCAAATACTCAGGAAGCGATCCAAGTACGAAATAGCCAGAGGGAAGACTTCTTCTTGACAGCTCTGATCCTCGCATACCTGGCGAAGAACAAATTCTATTAAAACACATTCACAATATCCGAGAATAGCGAGCAACGCTGCGCCCAAGCCGCACTTAGTTTATCATATGGAATTCCTGATAACCTATATTATTTTTAAAAATTGTATACTATACTTGTTGCGATAAATACAAGACGCATTGCTTCCTTGCAGTTGAATTTCTTATCGGTATCAATGGTTATTGAACGTTATACATTTCGAGTGCCGATTCGAATTTATTTGCGTGCAGCCATTTACGTACCTACCGATGGTTTCAAATACTTAACGAAGTTTAGTGACGGTTAGGATTTGAATTCGAGTCGACCTTTCGCAGGCGAACACGTTGTTAATGTAAAATATAACGGTACCTATATAGACATCCGAGCGGTCGGTTATTGCTGGTGATACGATTTACTTGTTTGCAACTAAAAAGTCGGAGATTGCGATATATATGTACAATTTTTATGGACTATGAGGAAAGTAGGGAAAGTATAAAGCGATGATACTGGTGTCAAAGTAAGTGGAGAACGTCACGAGAGACTTGGATTGTCCCCACATATTTTCGCACGGTAACCCGAGGCGGCGCGGATGCAGAACCTATTGTAGCTCCGTGAAAATATTTATACCTACATTAGCTACTCAGCTGTTTGTCTCACGCTCGTGATCCCGTCGTCAGCTGATTAACTTATGTCTCAGCTTAGCGTGCCTATTGTTCTGGGAATTGGAACTTCCATCATATCGCACCGTGTGGGAAAACTAGCTGCTTTGATTTACGGAGCGCTAATGGATATTTCGTTCTCTTTGACGTCAGTCAAACACTTCGAAACTTTTTTCTTTTATAATTGAATCTGATTCCAAAATAACGTAGAAGTTCGTGTAAATCGCAGTGTGTTACTGTAACGATATAGTAACAAGATAGATATGAGGCAATAAATTATGAGTGTTATATACAGGTATCCCAATCGTTGGATAATGGAGGTTGCATATTTGAAATGTATGTTAGACATGAATCTCATATTTCCAATTAAACTCAACGTGAGACAATGACCCCAAACGTTTTCGCGTAGCTCGCCCCCCGCGTAACGATACGCGACTTGTACTGCGTAAGTACAAGTTAATTTAATGTAAAACAGGTAGAAATATTGAAATGTCAGTGACCTTACAGCCACAGTTTCGGTATCCTTTTGCTGAAATTTGGTATGTGACTGGTTTAGACGGAACGTAACCACGAGGTGTCGGCGAAGTAGAATAAACGCATGCGCCGCCATCGCACTAAGCATGACGTCAGCGAACCGTCTCGCTCGTCCCACGTGGCCCGGCTCTTCACAGCTGACTGCTTTCCTATATATTTTAAGCTCCTACTACTTAATAATATTATCATAAATACATTACATGTATCAAATTTTAATATATTTTCAGAGCAAGGTAGCTTATTTAGTCCATAAAATAGGTTTAACGTTTAACGCACTGCATTTGCGTCAGATGGACATTGATACTATTCCAAGAAATGTTGATGCCTACTTAATGGAACTTATTTAAATCGCAAAAGTAATACTTGGGCGCTAGCGATTGTGTGTGTACGTACTAGCAATGATAGTGCGCGTCCGGCGTCAGCTGTGTGCGTGTCAAAATCAGCTGATTATTCAAATAGAACGAGCGAGTCGCATCGGTCGGCGACCGCCTGCGTTCCGGCCGGGGGCCCCTCGCTCGCTACCCAGCGGTACATAGAGAGTACATTCCGAGCGGACATTAGACTCCCTATATATTGTCGCGCTACCAAAAATGCACGTTTTTCATAATATATACACTCTGTTAGGCGAGTTGTTACTTGGCATGCTGAATACCGGCAACACAACACGAATCAGGTGTTTTAACTGTGTAATCTGCCACGTTTCCGGGAAATGTGGCTATTAAATATATAATAACACTACGAGTACCTATCTCAAATGTTATTTTAAAACACTACGTTATACATTGCAGAAATCTTGTATTATTTAAATTTTATCACAGTCTAATAAGATTCTAATATGAAGATACGAAAACATAATCAGCTGATCGTGTAAACATTGACGCTGCGTTCAACCAGTTACTTTAATACCTACCGAATAAAGCATAATATCATACAATTTAATTTTAGACAACATCCTGAAAACACACATGAGCGGATACACATGATCACTACAGCTGTAGTGTGAGGGGTTCGATATAACAGCACAATACTGCTACTACTACTACTACTGTGGTAGTTACCAGCGGGCAGTGGCGAGGGCATACAATGGCCACAGCACCGCCGGGAGCAGCAGGGATGGATACACGTGGCCGGGCAGCGCCGAGCAACAAAATGGCGAACGTTCGGTTGCGCGGGTGTGGGTGCGGCATGCGCATGCGGCTCGGGTGCGCTCACCTCTAGCATCCACTCGGCGACAAGACGACGCATATGCGGGGTGATCTCGGTCTGCAGGGTGCCGAAGTAGTTGGCCGTGACCGCGTAGCGCTCCTCGGTGCGCAGCAGGTTGTCGAGCACGCGGCGGCGCAGCAGCACCGGGTCGGAGGCGGCGGCCCGCGGCGCCGGAGCCGGCCGCGGCGCGCCGTCGCTGCCGCTGCCGGGGCTCACGCGTTCCTCGCACAGCAGGTCCATTGCACACCGCACTGCGGCTTATTCGGGCTCGCTAGCGGCTTTAGTCTCGCGCGGACAGCTGATCGAGTATGACTAAACAGTGTGTTGCGACGACGGCGAGTGCGCGAGTCGCAGTGAGCGGCTGAGCGGCCGGTGCGCGCCTCGCCGCCGAACATATGATCGGCGGGGCGCGGGCGGGGCGGGGCCGCCTGTGAGGCCCGCACGCAGGTTTCTCCCGATTCGACGTTCGAATAATAATACATAATACGTTCTCTCGCTCGCTCGCACTATATCCGACGACATTCTAAATCTCGCTTCTCGTTCTAGTATTTTCAAAATGAGATGAATTCCGAGGATTGATTTTTATAAAAGTGATCACACAACTACAATGCTCACCCACTTGTGTATATGCCGGTACATTGACAGCGGTTAATTACGAACAGGTTGATTTTCCCACTGAGTGTGTGAAATTCAACCGACATGAAAAGGCGCGTCGTTAATTACAAAAAAAAGTTGGAATATCTATCTATGCCTACGCTGACAATAACGTGTTTGAAATAGAACGCTCCATTTTGCTGATGAAAAATGTATGAAAATGATTAGTATTAAAAAATAATGAACCCAACGCATCATACATTTACTAACAAACTTAGGGGGTTTTCAAAATATATGATTGCTCTCATTTACGACTACAGACAAATTCTTACTACCTGCTTTTCGCTTTTTAATCAGCTTTTAGTAAAGGCATTTCATATTATAATATGAAATGCCTTTACTAAAAGCTGATTAAAAAGCCTTTGTCATATTAATTTGGTTATAACAAACGTTATTAAATTGTTTGATACTGTTGACAGCTATCGAAAACACATCGTTTACAGGCTAAGTGTCACACTCCGCATCAATTATCTACGCAATCGGTAATCTTCGTCAGCTGATTATCGAAGTTGCGGTCGCAACAGGGTCGCCAGATATTTGCAACAATGGAGGACATTGAAAAGTGATTATTAATAAGTTCCGGTATCAAGTTATTAAGAATAATGATTATAAAGACCAATTAATTAATTATTAAGAATAATATTTTTGTGTATTGTTGAATTAAACTGTTCGAGTATATAAAGTGAAAATGATTTCAATATCAACTAAGTATATTTATTACTGTCAGTAATGCATGTCTTTTGGACAAAGAAGTATTACCATATTTAAGTGTGTCATAAGTTTCTACGAGTGAAATTAATGGGGTTAACAACCCCGAATACAACAGTAAAAATCATAAAAAAAATGTTAATTCGGTAAAGCAAATAATTAAACGTACTTAAATTATTCTATGGAAAGCGTGTAAGATTTTTGATTTAAGTAAAATGAAGGATATTGTGCATTGCACAAAATCTATGATTACTGTAAAGCCTTCTGTAGTTTTTATCAAAATAGTTGCTACACGTGTGTCTTCGAGTCAATGATCTGTTATTGTAAAGATAATAAATGATTAAGAAGGTACAAAACACAAATCAATTTCAACGTCAATTTCATAACGATCAGAAATGTATTTTGTTAAATAATGTCGTCGTCGTATATTTAATAGTGCTACAAAATTATTTTTACAAATATAGGAATGTATTCACAATTGTATACGGACTATATTTTAACTTGGTCCGTGTAAAAGTTTTCATACAAGTATTTAGGCAAATCAGATATTTATTGCACTATCCTTTAAAATTAAAGTACTTCTTGTAATTTTATGCACTGATGCCTGCGTTTTCGCTTATCTATCAATTCCCTCGTAATGAGTTAGCTTTGTGGTTACGAAACATTTTAAATTGCTGTGAATTGCATATTATTTAATATCTTTAAGGTTAATTATTAAATCGCATGAGCAATAAATCAGCAAATATGAAATTACAATAGATAATAAAAACTAATAGTCATTTGTATACATGGAAAATTATTTTTGACGTATTTTAATACATTTATCAGCAAATTTGAAAGCTTTAAGCCACTTCGACATTGTTAAACAAAGTTTGTAACTTTGAGTAATTATGTACTTTTTATATGCGTTGTGAAGAAAACTATGATAATTTCTTTCACACCCATTCTTGAGTATTAAAGATCTAATTAAAAAACCGACTTCCAGCTTCAAATATGCTTATGCAGAAAGATTTAAGAATTCATGATTTTCTTATGGATCCCAACATCAAAACTATCAAATTTACATGAGACTACCACCATAGTACCTCCGTTCCAACATAAAAACATACATATAATCACGCCTTTTCCCCATATAAGGGGTAGGCAGAGGCGACACATGTAGCCCACTTTTCACCCCCGCGGGAAACGTGACGGGTGGCGAACCACGACGCCGCCATTTTGGCACGAGTCAAAAAATTGTTACTCACCATTACGTTTCCACGAGCAGTATAGTGACAGCATTGCATATATGGTATTATTCCGTTGATTAACGGCTGTTCGTATAATACCTTAGTCGCTTCTTACGACACCTCGGTAGGAAAGAGGTAGGTGTTATTCTACTCTGCCGGACACTTATCGGCTAAAAAGAAGCATCGAAATCGGTTGGCGTGGTACAGAATTATTCGTTTTTTTGTCATGCACATGCTTATGAGAATTTAAAAGATTGATGAGTTTCTCATGGATGTCATTATTAGAACTTGACCAAATTTTTGATGTCCTCCTAGCCGATTTTCGGTCGAAAGTTGTCAACTGCGCTGAAGATATTAATGTCACAAGCTCACAAGTTTACGCGCATACACAGGGGCACTCTCTCGTCCCAGCTTACTAGTGCCCGACCAAACTACTAGTCGCGTGCTCATGGTATAAGATCGTAGGTAGGCTAGGATGCACTGTCAGAGACATTAGGACAATCACAACACAACCAGACCCGAAAACCAACAATTTGTGTTTTTGGCGTGGTAGTCAAGTACCTACTCTAAAAAATCCTCGAACATAAAAAAAGATTCCGACAAATTGAAAACCTCCTCCTTCTTTCAAAGTCAGTTAAGAAGTATAATGAACGTGAGAAATATTACATTAAACATTTTTAGGGAATATTACTTATTTATATAATAGAAATAATGGTTTACAGACAAATTTTCACATGCACAACAACCAGACCCGAAAATCAACAATTTAGGTTTTTGCAAAAATATTGACTCCGGCTGGGATACGAAGCCGGGACCTGCCGCGTAGAACCTGACAATCTTTTGACTGGATGACTTCTACGCCACAGGTACAAAGTAATATTCTCTGAGAATATTTAATGGGATATTTCTTACGTTCATTATGCCATGCGGTCATCAAAATATACTATAATTTAAACATTCTTAGAAGTAACAGTACTTTCTCAAATTCCTGTAATGAAACGCTATATTTTTGTTATTTACCAAAAATAAATCCCCGATAAAAATTCGAACGCATATATGAGCTAGCTGTTTATTACTTTTACACCTTGAGCATTGCATTTTTTAAGTTGTCTGTAGCAGGCAGAAAGCCAGAAATCATGATTAAATTTATAAATTAAGATTCTTATAATATTATTTTTATTTATTGAATATATAATTATTAAATTTAAATTTAACGTTTGTCAGAGGTTCCGAAAGAATTTGTCTGCGCGGTAGTAATCCTGCTCTGTTATCTGTTAAATAATTGAAACAATATTAATAATTTTAGACAGGCGCCTATCTGAAAAGTTTTTATTGAATTTTGTGTATATTTCGGGTTTATAATATGTATATATTTATGTACATTATGCTGCTAGTGATCGTTAATCTGTAGGAAATTTCAACTCAATAAGTCGTGGTTTTCATTTTCTCATCGTCAATTAAATAAAAGTTTACATGTATATAGGAAAACTTTGACACTAGAAGAACAATAACGCTGGTGCCATAAGTACATGAAAAAATGTTGTATTTGTAGTATATTCAATATTTATTGTAACGGGTTTTGGCTAGTTTCGGCTATACTTTAGTTTTCTGTTTCGTTTCGATCATAAACCAAAGTAAATAATGTTTACAAAAATAATCTGTACATACTTATACGAAGTATGTGTGTATATAATAGATATTGCGTGTACCAGGACCCGACCGAAAACACCTTTAGAGACAAGCGGACTTTCTTCACATCACGTACGAGTATGTACAGTTCGTTAATCAAATGCTGTCGTAGTCTATGCATAGACTACGCGCTGGGCATTCTTAATTTGCAACGACATTTTTGAATTCCACTGTCCGTTAGACGAATCAAATGGGACTCTTAACGTATAAATAAAAATATACGATATATTAGTATGGTAATTTTTTATATTATTAACTATGGCAACCAATCAAAAACTTAAAACACAAAACTTTTTATTAATAATAAAAAATATTACATACGTAAGTGGACGCAACAACTAATGCTTATGTATGTATGGCTCATGTTAAAGCCATGTCCGCAACATGTTCGATCTAGTTTATTGATTATTTTGTTGAATGCCAATGACCACGTACACTGGCTTCGGCGACAATATGATTCGCGTGTCGATCAACTTTGCTTACTTTTTTGCCCATTTGTTTGTAACTCAGCTTAGGAAGTTTGCTATAACTGGCCTCCATAAATCACCCTTCCTTCAGCGAAAAGAGTATAGAGCATGCACTTTTAGCGTTTCGCATACTTACACGCTCGCTTTTTGCGACAGCGCGATTCCATATTGGACTTACAAAAAATAACTATTCCTTGCTATATGATTGCTTTGTAATTTGAACGCGTCATTGTAGCGCGTTTTGTAGACTGTTGGCTATTACAGAAAGAAGTTATGTGTTGGACCTTTGACCGGATGTTACTAAGTTTAAATGTTTCTTCATTATGTGTATTGAAATAAGCCCAAGTGCAAACAATGAACAGAATTTCAAAACATAGGCAATAAAGTGGGAATGCTTAGTGCGAGCGGGACATCACTCTTTCTCGGAATTACGAGGCTGCGTAATGGAACGCAGCAAAATGGAATGCAACCGGCACCGTTTGCCGTCCGAACAATCGCCTATCTAGACTAAAAATAGTAACTTTACACCCAGAACTTAATTTGTAAAATGTACTATTTTGAGTCTCTTACTAATAATAGGATGTGTATAATTTTAAGTTAGAAAAAGTGTACATTGTTAATAACTGGAAGTCCTTATCCTTATTTTAATATTAAAAATGTTAACGGTTGACGAAATTTTAATGAAATTTGGTATAGACGTACATGTCACAGACGAAAATGTTGTAGGATACTTTTTATAACATTTTTTTACATCATAAAAATCAATAATTTCTAAATTTTTATTGACGCCGAGTGAGCGATTCTGAAACAGCCAGTATTAAATATAAGAGGTACAAAATAGTTAAATAACACCCTATAAATGTCCTACGGCCTTATTCTAATGCAAATTGCAAATAGTCAAGTGGTAAAGTTATATATTTTATTGTAGTTCGTAAGTATTAAAGTATTCACATATCGTCTTCGTATACCACCTTCGTATATCACAACCGCATGCCGAACCATAGCGAACCTTACAACCATAGAAAGGTTCGGATGTAGCGTCAATTCAGCCGAACCACAAGTCACAACATTTGCTTCGGTTGGGATTAGTACCCACAAATTTTTAGGCAGGTACACCAACCACATAGTCAGTTAAACCCACAAGTTATTTGAATGTTTCTAAAGATTATAATTAAATAAAGATAAACGCAGTGCTATTCTTGTTTCATGTTTTATCATTTTAAATTGTTTTAAGTAATAAAAAATGTATTTTATAATTAACACTGCAATATACTTCTTAGAGTAACCTTTTATTCAAATACCTTGAACCACAATTAAATATAATATGCGAACAAACTAGGTAATTACGTACTAATTAAAGATTTCGTTGGTGAATCTCTTTCTGTCAAGGTACGCCACAGTATGGAAAATAGATAAAAAGATAAATATAACAAGGACATCCTTGTTTTTTGGCTCTCTTGATCTCTTGGCCGAATCGTGGTAGTTTCACTGGTGATATGAATCCGCCCAACTAGCAAAGAACCTAAGTAAGTAAGTAAGAGTTTGACTAAGACGACGGCTTTTATAAACACATGTTAAGTGACAATTTAAATTGAAACAACAATCAGACTTATAATTTACTTTGATAAGCGTTTGTAAGAAAACCTTATATAACATTTTCAGCTTTTACTTACTGATGCATCCTTTAAGTCTATTCAGTCTTGACACTCACTGAAGTAAGATTTTTATTAGGTTTCTGTTCCTACTGAGGCTTTGGAAAAAAACTTTCATTAAACCTATATTTTATGAGATTAGTTAGACTTGATTAAATCATTTCAAAGATTTCTACAAGATAGTTGTAGGTTTTTATAAGAATATCCTCGATTATAATTGTCTCACCTATCTTTTATTAAAAGCTATCAGCCATCTTAGTTGTATTATTTTGTATTTGAATCCATCGAAATTAGCGTAAATTAGATAAAATGGATTTGCAATAATGGAAGCAATGTTAGCAAAGTGGAGATTATTGTAAAAAATAGATCGAAGTAATGAAAAAAACAATTACTATACAGTAAAGTTGTTGTATTAAGCGTTACAACAGATAAAATATGTTCTTCAGTTCAACCTATCACTAGTCCACTGCTGTACATAAGCCTCCGCCATAGATTGCCACTAAAGTTTGTAGCTCTCATTTTGAGAGTATTTTGCCATAGTTGCCACGCTTGGCCGGCATAATATATATTATGACCCCCTGTGAAATTAGAGGAGACTTGTGCTTATCACTGGGATTGGGCTATTAATGTACTTTTTTATATTATAGACATCCGGATATGTATTTATGATTGTCCTTGTCTTTTCTCGCAATGTATCTCATCCTTACTACGATCGTATTACTTTCTTAGTTCACCGATAACAGCTAGTAGAAGCTAAAATATGACACCGAGGCCCAAAACGTGCAGAAAGACATCACGAACATCATCCAAAAAAAAAATATTAATTAATAATAATAGTTTACATTCCGGCTCTAAACAACAACTTTTGACAATAAGGGAGTAAAAATTAAGGAATGCTGTCGGCAACAATAATGACCTATACCGTCGCAACTACTACCTAACGGTTGCATCTCTTCCTAGCAAACCGTTATGTACTAACTTAGTAATATACGGTGACCTAAACATCGCCCGTAAAGTATCTCGCAAAGTATTCAGAATAAACCATCACCTTGCTTATGCTTTGGAATTATAGATAGGTTCGTTCGAAGCGTCCTGTAAATTGTAAATAAAAAATTTAAATCTTCACAAACATAGTCTGACTAAGGGATTTCTAGCTAGTTTAAGTTTCATTTAGTTGATTTCTGCCCATTATAGTCCACTATTGTGTAGCGACTTTGTAAGGTATTCTAGCGCCATATGAATGTAGTAAACGTCGACTGAAGCAAAGTTCAGAAAAATCTTCGACATTGACGGAACAACAACAATCTACTACTGGTGGTAAGATTCCTATGAAGGAAGCCGTTTAGGTAAGTAGCATCTCAGGGACAGTTATCCTGCAGTGCTACAGTGCTCCAGTCGTGTTCAAACATCACTGTGTTTCGGTGTGAAAGGCACCGAGAGCTAGTGTAATTACTGAGCATATGAAACTCAAGAACTGATCCCTCAGGGTGACAGGCGCAGTGTGGCACAGAAATGTTCTGGGTGACACAGCATTTGTTATGGGTGGACGTTGCACTTACCATACGGTGAACGTTTTGCTCGTCTCGTCACTTTCTCCTATAAAAAACCAAATGTGACCAGTAACGAGTTGCACAGTGTAAGAGCGAGGTATCTGTTGCTGCGATCGATTTCAATCGATCATGGCAAATCCTTACTTACTAGGAAAGGTCATGTCCAGCAGTGGACTATGATGATGGTGGTGATGATGATAAGCTAAAAAAAGGAATTTATTGAAAAGTTAAAGCTACTTCATGACTCTATATAGTTTTAGATTATAATCAGTTTGGCGGCGATGTACTCTCTGAACCACCTCTGAACATATAATTCATCTTTGACATTTTGACAAATTTTGTAGTGAAGTTAAATTTCATCGCCAGACTCACGAAGTTTCAAAATCTTATTTTACTAGCTCTACAAAGGTTTTTCGGAAGAACGAGTAGCTAGAAACGGTTTCATTATGAAGTTCTGCAATGTTGATGTTGTCTTCTTTGTTATGGAAGGAATTAACGATTATGATGAGAAACGATCAGGTTCATAGATGATAGTTGTGGTGTCACCCAGAACTTTGCATTAGAATACGTACCGCGGGGCTAGGCGGAGGTCTAGTCCCGGAGTGCGCTCGTCACCATGGGACAACGGTTCTTAATTCTGGTTCGCTTTGACCTTAACGAACGACTGTGTTTCGGTTCGGACTGCCTAAATGTTTGTTTTTTCTAGGAAACGCTGGTTTAGTCAATATATTTTACCACTTGTTTATTTATTTATTTTTATTTTTTTAAAATTTGAGTAGTGACTGCAACGGGAATCGAACCCTGGCCACTCGCGTTCTATGTAAATTTTAGTCGCGCACCGGATGTCTGAGCTACTACGACTCTTTATTATTCATACATACCTTACTAACAATACATAGAAACATTTGACTATTTCCATTAAAATAATGTACGACATGTATTGCGGATTTATAAGTTTCATTATAAGTATCGTGTATTATTTACAACTAGGTCAATCACCTTGTTTAACTCTGCTTTGTTGTTGGTATTAAAACAATTTTTATTTAACTATTATTAAACTAATATGTAAAATAAGAAACGACATTTGGAAAGTAGTAAGTTAGAAACAGTGAATGAAGTTTAATAGAATAATTTTAGAGAACCTTATTTAAGCAATGGATATTATCTTGTTTGCTTTTTCGTGTTACTTTAGCACACCCACAGTAGATGACGACCGCATTGTGAAAGTCGACTAAAGGAAACTTCAGAAAAATTTCTTTCTCTTGAATATTAAGAAGAGATATTCTCATTTTAGTTCAATTACATAGGTTCAGCATGGTCTCAGTGCAATAAGTCCGATATTAAGATGTCTCCTCCGCCTGCCAACTGTCGTGATATTACTAAAAATCCACCCAACTAGGACGAGGCCTATCTATGTCTAGCTGTGAATTGCTTACAGGCTGATAACTTTTTATATGAGAAAGTGACAAAACGTTCACCTGGTAGTAACGTCTGCCCATTACAAATGGCACGTAGAACATTTCTGTATCTTCAGGCATCACACTGTGCTCGTCAGCATGAGACACCAGCTCTTAAGCCTCATATGCCCAGTAATTATGCTAGCTCTCAGTGCCCTACAGACCGAAACACTGTAATTTTTACACACTACAGAATAACTGGCCCTGGTGGTAGGTACCTAGACGGATTTCAGCATAGGAATCCTACCACCATTAAAAATGTAAAATCTTCTAGGACTCAGAAGAATTTGTTGAAATGTTTGGGTTTAAATGTTTAATAAAGCGACGTTTGCTTCATCATTGTTACGTAATCAATTCGATTTAAAGGCCTTTTGCACAAAAAACTGGTGAAAGGACATTAAGTATTTTTACTGAAAACGAGACTAGTTTCATATCTATTAAATACCTGTATTAAATATTTTACAATTAGTTCAGTTTCGGTCGGTTTTAGCTGTTTGTAGTTACCAAAATCGCATGATCAGCGAACTAAATCGAGAGAAAATCGTTCTTAAAAGATATTTGCGACAGCCCGCGGTGTCTATGTCGGTGTGTATAGTAAGAACCCTGATTTGAAAAAAATTATAAATTAATCAAACTATTATTTCCTCAATAGAATGACGTTAGGATAGAAATATGCATGACAAGTTATATAAGGTGAAGAGAAATAAAACCATTGTATTAAAATTGAAAACCCATGTTTACATTTCACAATAGACATGAATATTATATGTTTCATTTCCGACTATTTCTCCGCTTTGCTACCCAATTTAAGCTATCATTTACCATATTGTAACTATTTTACTTACTACTTTACCAACGTTAACAACAGTATTTTGTAGTAAAGAACCGCACGTTATTTCGTGGCAATATATTTTATCCTTTTAAATATCAATGACATTTACAATAATTATTACGGCAATCCGATAATACATAGTAGCTTAAAACTGATATCTTTAATATATATTATTAAATAGGTACTTAACTCTTATTAATTTTGAACATAGTAAATGTTGTAGAAATATTATATTTGCCTCAAAAAAAGTTAGCGGATCTAGTTCCATGCACATTTGGTGACATCGTGATTTAAAAAAACGGAACCATCATCGCCATTATCGTCGCCACTATCAACGCTCTTGGTTTACTGTTCTATATGCTACTGCTTAGCATAGCCCTCCCTTATAGATTTTAGTGGTAATTTTAATAGATGCCATGCTTGATAGGTGAGTTTGATATAATAGTTTAAAAAAATTGATGACCGCCGCCACGTTAAAAATCTGTCACCTCATTTTATCCCGTGGGCTACCTCGTTTTATCGTAAGGGAAGATAAATCTCATGCCCTCCAATGGCGGAATAACTATCTAAATTATGCTAAGATCCAGACCGGTTACGGGTGCAGCGTCTAAGGTACGATGTATTGCGTTCGTCAATCCGCCTAGGGTGGCGATTAAAGCGGACCCAGCAGTGGACTTATTTCTAAGTAATTGTAAAGATTGTGAGTAAAGATATCCCTTACTCAAAACATACGAGACTCAAAATTAGAAATAAGTGCCCAGTCTTTTACCAACAGCAAAATAGAGCGATCCTTAACAATTTTAGTCGAGTTATTCTCATCGAATATCGCGATGGCTACGCCATTTTTATTCGTCATTCAAACCAACCGGATTTGTGACAATGCAGATAAGATTTTATGTGTACCGGAATTCCGAATTTAAAACTAGTTCCGTTCAACGGACAAATGTACGGAGAGCGTAAGAACCGTGGCCTTTTGAAGGCATACTGAAATATATAAAATAAAGAATTATTCTCAGATTTAATAATAAATAAATAATAAATAATGAAATAGCCGTGTGGTGGCGGCCAGAGAATCTACCACCCCATCTCATCCCGTGGGTGTCGTAAAAGTCGGCAGAGGGAAAATTAAAACCAGAATATGAGTAGCAGCATCTTCCTGGAACATTTGAATAAATAAACTGCGGTTGTCAACCCACCTCCCAAGCGTGGCAACTATGGCAAAATCCCCCTAAAATGAGAGCTACAAACTTTTGTGGTAATCAATTGGGGAGGCCTATGTTTAGCAGTGGACTAGTAATAAGCTGAAGTGATGGTGATGATGATGAAATAATGAAAGATGTATTTATCCTATACCTACGAACATAAAAGATAATAAATAATTAGAAACTACCAACCTTTGAAACCGGCAAATAACTCTCTAACTCAGTGTAATGCTGCAGGCAACTTGTATAGCTCATTTTCATTTAGAGCCCTTTCACTGCGTCAAGCCGATTCATCTCTTCTCCACTCTCTCTTTTTTATAAACAAGGATTCTCATACATTTTATACATACACATATACACATTTCATTAACACCTACACTTGAAACCACAATCTGTAGGCTATACAAATACTTGCACCGTGCAGAAGTCGACACCACGACCCACAGCTGAGAAGCTGAGCTAGACCCTTTTCGCCCCCGCGGGAAACGAGACGTGACAGGTGGTGAACACGTCACCGTTATATTGGTACGGGTCAAAAAATTGTTATTCACTATTGCGTTCGCTCGAGCAGTTTAGTGACATCATTGCATATCCCGGTATTTACGGGACTGAACAGTATGTATCCCGAGGGATTTGGATATTCGCAGGTTGTCGTGAGACATCGAAAATAAATCGTTGTGTAGTACCATATTTGAAGGTTTTTTTTTTACCAAAATGAAACAAATTTGAGTAACAAATGATTTATTAATATTTCTCAAAGACATTAACACAAAAATAACAAGTGAATTAAATATTATTTTGAAAATAACTGCGTAAAAAAAGTTAGTATTAATAGTTTCGTCAGCTAAACGGCTCCTAACCTTGCAGATAAGGTAGCCGCTAAAAAGGCTCGTTCTGCTTCTACGCTCGTTGGAACAACTGTCATTAAAGAGTTAAAGACTAACTGAAGGTATACGCCTTTTAATTCACCTAACTCAAAAAGATTTTACTGGTGGTAGGATTCCATGTAGGAATCCGTCTAGGTAGGTACCACCCCAGGGCCAGTTATTCTGCCGTGAAGTAGTAGTGTGCAAACATTACTGTGTTTCGGTTTGAAGGACACTGTGAGCTAGTGTAATCACTGGGCATATGATACTAAAGAACTTATGTCTCAGAGTGATGGGCACAGTGTGGTGTCACACAGAAATTTTCTGGGTGACACACCATTTGTTATGGGCAGACGTTGCACTTACCAACAGGTGAACGTTTTGCTCCTTTCATCGCGTTATCAAATAAAAAAAAATAAAAAAAAGAAGCATCTCATTCCTTATCAAAACGTCAAGATTACCGGATCTTGGTTGGAGTTTTGTTCCACGAGTTTCTATACAAGTCAAGGTCAGTTCGAGTTAGTCTTGAAGTGACATTGGTGCTGCTGATGCTGCTGAATTTCTTTGCAGATTAGCGAGAGGTACGTCGTCTTTGGAATAATCAGCAGTAGCCGTAGTTTCTAACAGCTTCGTTGGCGCATTAGCTTAGCGATTGGTGTCTGCTCTACGGATCGCGGGTCCCATTTCGCACGGAACACAGATTTGTATAACCTAAAGATGGTTGTTCCGGGTCTTGAAATTCGTGTATGCAATTTAAGTCTGAATGCATACCAGCAAGCACCCTCGTTAAAAAAATCCAAGGGTGGGGCTGCGTTTTTATATGTTTTTATATGTTTTGTATGTGTATGTATGCCCAGCGGTTTAACCCGCCTAAAGTAAGCCGACCACATGATTACGACATGGTTCTTCGCTGACCTATGCATTCACAGTTCGGCTCTTCTCGGTAATGTTCGGTTCTCACCGTGCGGTTCCTTAAGACCGTAACATAAAATTTAAGCCTAGAACTTTCCTCAGTAAACGGGTTATCTAACGCAAAGTATTAATTTCAAATCGGATAAGTATTTCTTAAGATTAGTGCGTACAAACATACAAACTCTCTAGCTTTATTACTGTTGTAAGATAAGACAAAGACGTAAAAAATTAATTATGAATTTTCTAAACCACTTGTTAAAATCTTAAGAGAAATATTTAACTGCGAAACTAAAGTACTAAGGATTAAAATCGAAATTAAAGTCGCGCGTTCCACGTCCATCCGCATAGCCCCTAATTTTAACAGTTTCTCGAATTTTACGCAGGAACCCTAAATATTTCCGAAATAAAAAATAGATTATTTTACTCTTTGAAGTCTGCCAATGAAACTCCGAAAGCCAATGAAAATCATAATCGATCCAGCCATTTTGGACATTAGCCCAAACAAACAGACAGACGGACACATTTTTTGAAAACACGTGTTTTAGTCATCATCATCATCTCTTCAGTCTATCACAATTTCACTGCTGAACATATGCCTTCCCCATAAATTGCCACAAAACACGTAAGTTTGTAGTTTTTAAACACGTCAGATTTTGCCATAGTTGCACGCTTGACAGGCAGTTTGGCAACCGCAGTTTATTTATTAAGATGTTCCAAGAAGATGCTGCTGCCCATGTCCTGGTTTCATTTTCCCTCTGTCGAATTTACGACACGCAGGCGATGAGATGGGTTGGTAGATTTTCTTAAGGCGCCACCACACGGTTTTAGGCACGTGTTTGAGTATCCTGCAAATAACCATATGAGATTAAGAAAAAGTATTGCTTATCACAGACACACATCACAGTTTTATTTATTTGTACACATTGTGTATTATTAATTAATATTATTTTTTTTTAGAAAAACGCAATAGATATTTTAACCAATTTGAAAATTGTTAGAGAGATTACTTGTAAAATAAATCTCAATATACTGTTAATACAAGGCTTTAAAATGGAAGGCTTACAGTATATTTTAGCATTATTATTACTTTCTTTCGAGCAAATTACAGAATCACGACGCAAAGGCAAATTTGTCTGTCAATCATTTATCGGACCTCTTAAGAACTTTAGTTAGTAGTAGTTAGTAGTAGTTACGAGTTAGGAGATCGTAGGACAGTCAGGGCCGACTTTAAAAAAAAAAGGTAACTAGAGACAACGGCGTGCGTTGACCTGGTAAATGTTTACTGTCCTTGGACTGTCGACGGACCGCGGGCTGCGGGCTGCGTCCGGAGTGACGTCATCGCGGAGGTACCGATGGGTTTCAGCATAGATCAAGTCCCTGTTCCTGTTCAATACAAGGCTCCCAAGAATTTTTATCATGGAATTACTTTTCAAATACAACATATCGTTTTTGTCACGCTCTACTATCTACACAGGTGTAACATTAATGTTATGTTTTATTTTTTTATTATGGGTCAAACAATTATTAAATAAAAACGAAACTAATTGACGTAACCCACATTTTATTATGTATTGATTGATAATATAAGTGAATGTTTTGTTCAATTTATGTATACTTCTTTGTCTCACACGTTAATGATATCTTTAGTTTCTTGAAGCTTGTCATAGATAAACAGATACAAAAATAATTAAAATGCTGTCACATAGCGCACAATAATGAGGTCGTTGACTCTTAGCCATCCGGCGCTCACGCTCAATGAGAACGCAAGAATTTAAGCAAATACAATCAAATGACGTAATGTACGTATGTGATGAAATTATTTATGTTAATAAATCAATTAATTGCAACTGCTTTATTAATCCGCATGGCATATAAATTACAATTATTGAGCCGTTATTCGTGATATACCTATTAATATCATTACAACTGGGGTGGAGTCACTTTTTGATACAAATAGTTACCCTAAGACAATATAACTTCCTACTTTAAAAGTCTTAATTGAGAAAATAAAGGAAGAGTCTACGTAGTCGCTGGGGGTGAAGTTAATACTAATTACCGACAAAATATTTAGCATTAGAATTTATTTCTGTTCTATCTTAGCACGTAATACAGTTTACTTGACGACACCGCGATGTCATTCTTCTTCTATTTCAGAATTGGTCATTTTTTGTCCGATTCTTTTGTCTCCTTTTATCAGTCCTATTTCGTTTTCTAAGAATAGTTTTAACTCATGATTGTAGCTATTTAGTTGACGTTATTCCATTGTGTTCTCGAAATTAAATCCTCGTAGCTAATTCAATGTAACAAAGTCTATTCTAGTTCTTTGAGAAAAACTACGTGTCATTGACGTTGCAAGCGATGCGAGTGAATTAGCACTCGAGTAGCGTCCTGTGGGAGCTGAGGCATATGGCTGGGAGCGGGTACTGGATTCTGGTACTTCCACATAGTTTCGATAGACGGTGTCTCACAGAGTTTTTGCAAGCGGTAAGCGGCGAAGGTCGGTCGAGGCGAGCAACGAGCGGTCTAGCATTCCAGTCGCTATGAATGAATAGTCGCCCAACTGGTCGTCCGCCGCATACTGTCTTCGGATTAATTTGACAACAAACATTTAGTTGGCGAAAAACCGGAATGATTGTAGGCAGCCGGCCCGTGGGAACGGCCGAAACATTTGTCTCATCTGCGCACTCATACAGTGTTGACGTTTCGGATCTCTCGTGGTTTTTTCTTAATAACTTTAAATACGTTTTGTTTTTATTACGACGTCAGATTTAAAGTTAAGACTTGCGTTTACTAATCCCATTAAAGAAAGTAAAAATACCGAGGTTTTAAATATTTTCTGGGACGATTTATTTTTAGATTTCCCGAGTCTGGCGATAATAAAAAATATTTTTTTTAGAAGTATGTGTTAAGCAAAGATGTACAGGACTACGGCGACGTATTTCGATAACTGTCACAAATTATCTGTGCAACTTATATTTATGTATATAATACACTAAAGGCTAAGTGCTCGCACAGACAGCTCGTTCGTACCTTCTCGTATCCTTTTTTATCTGTTTTCTTTAAAGAAAATGATTCCTCACATTAAAAGTTGTGTATCATAGGTGTGTTTTACAGACTTAAATTTCACATGCAGAAACACTCAAACCCAGAATTACTATCTGTAGGCCCTACCACTATTTGTCTCGTGCGGTAATCGAACCTACGACCTTCGGTGCAGAAGCCAATAGTTTAGCCGCTGCGTCAACCGAGCCGTATTAATTTATTTCATTTAGTTTTAGTATGTAGTTGTAGCGACATCTATATCACCACATGAGAAGCTCAAGAAATGTTTCATACATTCCATAATCGCCCTATGAAAGTTTCTGAGATGCGAACTATATTTACAACAACTAAATATTACTAGTTGGAGGAGACGCCCTTCTCAGATCAGACCAACCGATCTGACGGGTAGCTACCCTTTTCCTTGGCAATATCATCGGCCAAATAGGTATTAGAGACAACATTTTCAACATCTAAAATACAACCAAAATCGGTAGTTACATATTTTGCAGTCACTGAGGCCCCCAGCAGTCCGTTCAGTTTACATATATTCTTTTATGTAATACATGAGCATAAATTAATAAAATGCTTATATTTGCATCTGAGTATCTAAGTTATTTAATCCTGTAATTAATATGGTAAAGGCTGTGTTATAGATAGTAATTAATACATTCAGATCGCACCAAAAACTGTCGGTATTATCTAGCTATTACATTAGGGCTTTGGTTTATCGTTAGAAAATCTATACTTATTTTGGCTGGTATATGTGTCATTGTTTTTTCTTGGTCATTTTTTTTGTCATGGCCGGAAGTGTGATCACGTATTCCTCATATAAACCTTAGATTTGATCTTGGGAATCACAGTGATTAAATCATAGACATTTTGCATAAGTTATTCAGTCAGCATATCAAGTTATAAATATGATGGCGAAGCTTCTTATTACCAAATGTTTCGAAGTTTTCATTGGAATGCATATGCGCAGTTCCGTAATGTAATATCATAATGTCAATTATTTGTTTTGCAACCTGTTTATAAAGTAAAAATGCCACCAATATCCATAGAGTACGTGTAAATAACTCATAAAAATCGAATGATTTGACATGACATTTTAATTAATTAAAACAAAGTGAGTCATTTTTTCATGCAGGATTAATTTTTAGAATAAAGTTATATAGGAGAAAATGACGTGACAAGCAAAACCTTCACCATCAGTAAGCGCAACGTTCTCCCATAAATACTGTATCTTTCAGAACAACAACTGCTCCCGTCCCCCTGAGACATCAGTTCTTAAATATCATATGCCCATTGATTACATTAGCTCTCAGTGCCCTTTAGACCGCAACAAAGTAATGTTTGCACAATAACTACTTCACTGCAGAATAACTGGCCCTGCGGTGGTATATGGATATATGGATTCCTGCATAGGAATCCTACCACTAGTAAAAAGTATCACTTTTGAGGACCTAAAAACAGTAATTGACTTGTCCTAGACCCAAAAAGATGTTTGTGTTTTGTGCTAACCATATAGTGCTGCTAATTAAAGGGTACACACACACCACAGATATAAAATATTCATTAAATAGAATAGCTGTTTATATTTATAGCTACATACATTTTATTATTTAAAAAGTATAATTTTATTTTATTATTTATTTTAAATTCTATATATTGGGAGCTCTTGTTGTTCTTAATGTTTCCACCTAAGGTCTGTCTGGCTGATTCATATTTGTAAAAGTTTAAAAGATGCACATAGAACTTGCAACCTGGTGTCACTAAAAAGAAAAACGACTCAAAAGACTGTGGAGTGTGGAGTTATGTTACTTAAGAAGAAACTTGTGGGTAGGTGAAAATTAGGGTTAGCGATTACTGACGACCGGCATGTCGCAGTGATCGACATTTAAGCCGCTGAGGCCTGGGTTCGGTTGCGTTGGCGTAGTGGTTAAGAGTTTGACTTCCGCGCTACGGTGAGTTCGCGAGTTCGAATCCCGCATGGATTAAATGTTTGTATGATCGATCTGGGTCTGGGTTTGCATATGTACAATTTATGTCTGTACGCGAGCGATCTAGGATTAAATCTCCGGTGCCGGCGCCTCTAAAATTGTTCTTACAATTTTAATTGCTGGTTTAGCATGGTTTCGGCAGCGAAGAAAACATCGTGAAGAACTCTTAATGTCTGAGAAATGAAAATATTTCAACGAAATATGAAGTCCGCTAACCTGCACGACAAACGCTTCTTAACTCCATGACGTCTTTAAAAAAAGAGAGGTCTATTTTCATCAATGGGACATAAGTACATTTTTTTTCGGTAATTTATACACAAAAATTTTATTCGTATTTCGCTATCCTTGTTGAAATAAGTTAGGGAAAACTGTAAAAAAAATGTATATAAATGGGAATTGCGCTTTACACTAATTAAAAAAATTGGTTAATCTGGGATTTTATTTTATTTTCTGGCGCTTTCCGATTCACTACACCAATTGGATTTTCTGATTCTGTAGAAAGATAAAAACAATATGCCTCCCAACATATATACATTGGATAGGATCGGATATTTTAACCTCCAATATTTATAAAGTCGTTATATCATTCACAAACCTGTGCATTGTTTAGTAATAAAAGAAATAAAAGCGAGCATTGCTTCTCCTACGAGTACATACATTTTTTGTAGAGTACGTTAAAACTAGCGAGCATGAATTACTGCATACATAATCGTATCCACTGACGACTGCATGGCCAAGTGGTCAGAGCACCTAACTACTACGTCGCAGGCTTATCCCAGCCGGAGCCAACACTTGTACAGAAACTCGAATTGTTAGTTTTTGGGTCTGGTTGGTGGTACTGGTAACACTACTATATCTCCTGCGCAGTTGATAGCTTCCGACAGTATTCGGATGTTAGCGCCATGTTCGAAAATCGGCAAGGATATAGAATGTAGCCGTTTTGAATATAACTAGTTACCTAATCAACAACAATTTGTGAAAAATAAATATCTCGTAGGGTTTCAATTTTAACAAAAGCATATATTTTAACAGGTGAAATGTAATTTCTGTTTTCACCTGCTCATAATATAATTACGTACAGAAATTAATTATACAATTAGACTGACCGAATTAGGCGACATGATGTCGTAACTAGAAACCTTCCAATACTTTCGTTTTTTGTGCGATTGTTATCATTGTATGAGTTACCTTGATAAAAAATTACCACATATTCATAACTTGAGTATTTGATGACAAACGCACGTACCATTTCTGACGAGTAAACTTTGTTACGTAATTTTAGCGTTTCTTGTGGGATATTTAAATAACTGCGAACTGAAAATGATTTTACTGGTCGTAGGTATTCCTAATTACGTACCACCGAAACAATATCTTACTGTCGTCAAGCAGTGCACTGGAGGGCAATGAATCTAGTGTAAAACTACAGGGTATATGGTGACGAGCGTAATGCCAGTGCGCAGAGGGTCACACACCGACTGTTATGGTCTATCTGTCCATCTTTTGGGATGCCTTTTGGGATTGAGTTTGCATCATAGACCCCCATAATTACCCCGGAATTACCATCTCAATAACAGTCACAAATGAAGTAGACTGATTGGTGTCTCCACCAGTGTTTCTTCTTAGTGTTCAGAAGATATTAGATAAGAATTATTGGAAAAAGTGATGGGACGAGCAAAATGTTCTCCTGATGGTAAGTGCAACGTTTGCCCATAACAAATGCTGCGACACCCAGAACATTTCTGTGTGACAGCACTGCGCCCGACACCCGAAGACATCAGTTCTTAAGTCTCATATGCCCAGTGATTTTTTTCTACGTATCATTTACTTCGTCAGTTAATTGTAGTCCGTTCGAAAAGAGGGTTATTGTTGTTTAGTACGCTCTTATGTAGTAGATTATGAGCCAACGGTTATTTCCGGCGATCGCGTTCCGTTTTTTGATATTAACGGTTGCGTTCTTAACAACCAGTGATGGGTGACAGTGTCTAAGATGCGACAAATCTTGTATTAAGATCGACAATTGACCTGCCAAGCCAAGTGATTGCGGAAAATCCTTCTAACCCGGGAAAATACTATATCCAGCAATACATTGTTTCATAATTTCACCCTATTTTAGTCCACTGTTGAACATAGGCCTCCCCATAGATTGCCAGAAAACACTGTCCTCAGTCACCTGTATCCATCGACTTCCCGCAAAACCGTGCAGGTCGTCGCTCCTTCTAGTGGGAGGGCGCCCTACATTGCGTTTGCTGGTACGAGGTTGCCACTCGAGAACCTTTCTTCGACGAGATATATCAGATACGGCAGATACATTGTTAACGATGAGATAATGATGAATAAAAATACTACTTAGCGTTGATGTTAAATATTCCCAAGATATTCTTTACATCGTAAAGTTTTTTTATTCAATATTATTATCGTTTTTAAAATTCCGATGATCTGGCTGCCGATCAGTTCTTAATTGAAAAGCATATGTTGGGCCCAGGCACAGGATTGCTGTTTGTGATTTTTTTATTTTCCCCGATACTTAAAATGTCCAAAATTATGCTATTTTTTGAAAAACTAAGCAATTAATCAGCCTGTTGATAG
The DNA here is from genome assembly GCA_019845155.1 of Luehdorfia chinensis. Lineage (NCBI taxonomy): Eukaryota > Metazoa > Arthropoda > Insecta > Lepidoptera > Papilionidae > Luehdorfia > Luehdorfia chinensis. The sequence goes on from JAHVAK010000022.1 coordinate 1,505,778, forward strand.
TACCTTGTTAATAACCACCAGTTAATATTTTAATGAAAAAAAAGTGGCACATATGCGCTCATTGCAAGCTTTTGTTTTATTTTAGAAGCAAGTTCAAATTAAGTTGAATTTAAACATGTAATGATATGTTTAAATTAGTAGTAGAGTAATATTAAATTTGGGTGAGTTAGGTGTTATTTCTAGAATCAGGCGTTACTTTGAACAAATCCATTATAGTAAATGAAAGAAACAAAGTCAATTGGCAATGCATGCGGATGTCAGTGAATTAACTTTCTTTTTGTTTCTTTACTTGACTATTTTTATAGACGTTTAAGATTTTACTTGATGTTTATTTATCTCTTGGTTTTAAAGAGAAAGTGAAATACATTAAAAAATCAGGTGTTTTTGTCATCAATATGCTCCTGAGCGTGTTTTTCACAAAGTTCAGCACCGATATTGCCCATTCGACGATCACATTTGAACATTGCATACTGCGAACCATGTGCGCACTAGCCAAAACACCAAACTACACAACAGACTTCAATTTTGCACTGGACTCGTTCGTTACATTTATAGAAATATTTTTGATGTGAAAACTTCTTTAGAATGGTTGTGATTTGTAACTCGACGAAACGATAAAACGAAACATAAAAGAGACAAACACATAAATCTTAGCCTGCGAGAGAATGAGATAGAATACAGTATACAGTGTTTCCTACAATATTTATATTTTCGAATTCGTCCAAATTTTCGAATTATTCCTAGATTTTGCTCTCATTAGCTGGACAACAAGATCAAAAACAGTAATTGACACTGTATTTCAAATATTTAATGATCAAATCCAAACCGAAGCATTGATTTCATACTTTAGTTACCATAAGCCAGCTGTTACTTTGTTGTATTTGAAAACTAGGAGTCTGTATAATATGTAATATAAGAATAAAATGTAATTTATTATTTTTTTTCATATTATAATAAATAAACCCTACAATTATCCTACTCCTGCTACTCTGCATTCGTCTCATTCTCTCGAAATTTAGTTTCCTGTAGATTTCACTTCTACCGTGTGTGAACTGCACATATGTTTTTTTTATTTTCATTTCGTTGTTAAAATAATTAAGTACCCCAAATTCTCCATATTTGTAATTAGTAGTATTTTAATCAGTAATTCAATCCTCGATCCGAAATATTACTCAAATTAGTTAAAAAAAACTCCAGTCTATCAACGCTGTGCCTGAAAGCACACGTGATGAAATTCGACATTTATACAAAAATAATAAATAGCGTTCTCTGAAGCTTATCCAGATCTTATGTTATTATCAAGAGTACGTTATTGTACGTATGGACAGTTTAAAGTAAACTTGCCCCCCAGTGGTTGACCTTGAACCCGTAGGATTACGTTTATCTGGTTAGCATCGGGACCCACTATTTCGGCAGATGTTTGCTAAAAAGGCGACTGATAAACGCGATAAAAAAGAAGAAGTGGTATGTGGCGGCGCGTGCAGGACGACATCACGAACATGTTATTTCTTGGCTAATAAATAGGGCAGCGCGCACTTTAAATTTATCGAATAGGTTTAATGATTTCGAAGGCATCGTGTTACAACGAATTGGTTATTGACGCACTCTACAGTTAAAATACATCGTATGCACTGTACGTGTTATACTTTATTAAAATGTAACTTTGTTACATTGTGTGAGTAAATTGTAAGTTATTTAATTAGATTTATTTTAATAAATGCTTATTCGTTTAAATTTTAATTAGACAGTTGGTTTCATAATTTAACAACTTTTTAATCTTTTTGAACGAGGCGTGTCTGATTTTGTTGGCGTGGAATTGAAATGTATGTAAACCCACAATTCGAGAGATATTATGATGAAACTTAGAATTATTAGTACCATATCTATAATCTGCGTAAATTTATGACAGTAGCATAAGTTACGTTCATTAGGAGAAATAGACTATCAGATTATGCAGGTGTATTCTTCGTGTGACGATTGGTTTTTAGTTTTGGAACATTTATTGTTTTCTTTAGAAAAAAAGGCGTGGTCTGAATGCATTTCTAAAATTCTTAACTTTTGAAACAGTTAACATAATGAAAATTAAATACAAAAAGTAAATAGGTATATAAAAATAATCGGACGAATCGTTTCAAAGGCATTTAAATTTAGTCCTGATAGACGTTAACGCCTTACGTCGGTCCAGGCGCCCCTACACCGCCCAAATACTAATAAAACCAGTTCGAATCGGTTCGTCGAATGGCCTCTATTTCGAGAACACCCGCCGCGTCCTTATCGGGCCTCCGCGTTTCTTGCTACGACCTACGTGTACTGGAACGAGAAGCGAGGCTTTAAACCCTGTTGTACCCCAGTAATGAGGAATGTGACCTACCTTTTCGTACTAACCGTCGCGTCGTCTACATTAATTTTAATACGCTCATACGCTCCGTCTACATAATTAACATAAGAATTGTTGTTACATCCGGAATTATTACTACATATGTGTATTGTGAAAAAAAAAAAATCGTTTTACCTTTATTCACGCCCCTTATAGATAATAATGCTAAACATTTTATTTTTTCAAGTTGTTTCGTAACGATTCACGTAAACATTCCTATATAATGTTTTGTAATAATTTCGTGAAAATATTATTAAATTAAAGTTATACGAAGAGTGGCGGTTCTTCAAGACATAGATATATACTATTAGGCGGTTTGCGGGCGGTTGTCGAGTCGCCTTGAGCCGCAGGCGTGCCAATGACTTGCGGGCCTTGAGTCCGTAGACAGAAAACGCGGGCCTCACCGCTGCCTCGCTTCACTGTCTATAATCTATAGGTACATACTCTATTTTTAATACGCCAGCGCCGTAGACGTCGTGTAACTTTTTTACGCCATAACATTAGCAGTAATTTGTCATTTATAATCTCTTGCAGGAAATTTAATGGAAATTTATGCAATTGTATATTATACGAGTAATTATTTAACGATATTATGAATGTAGTGTTTATTCCGATGACGTAATTTTTGAATTGATGAATTAGAGAATGACTGATGACATTGAAAGTTAACAATCGTAAATTGTAGTTCTTCTTATTTTTTGATTTTGGCATTTAGGTACAAAATTGAGCAATTTTTGCAAAAGTCTAGTAATAATTTTCCTGTTATATTTTATAATAAATGAAGTGAAATGATGATGATAACTAACGAGCACAGTGTGGTGTAACATACGAATTGGTAATTAATAGTTCTGGTGACACTGACATTTCTAATTCTAAGGGCAGGCGTACTTGGCATTAGATGAATGACTTGCTCGTCTTGTTACTTAATATCATCTATCTTCTTCTAAACATATAAAAGAGAAACTGACTGACTGACTGATCAACGCACAGCCGAAACCACAGCGTCTAGAATCATGAAATTTTACACAGGATCTTCCTGTATAACAATGGTGAGCACTAAGATAGGATTTTTGAAAATTTCTTATGGATACTTATATAATTAAATACGATGAAAGTTTGTATGGAAGTTCATAATTTTTGAAGTGGAAATTGGTCTTTAGACTTCTGTTTATATATAAAAGTCAATTTGAAAAAAAAAATGCATTAGATAGCCCGTTTTTTGAGGCTCTAGGCTAGAGGTTCCGGTCTGTTTTTCTCATAGACCAATTTCATAATTTAGCGGGTTCCGGTGACCCCCTTCAGCTATTTCTACCATATTCCCAAAACTATAACTAACCCATTTTTTTGTCACGCCAACGTAGACCCCCGACGAGTCTCCCGGTGGACCCCCTTTGGGAACTAAAGCTCTAGGCTACAAAATTTCATGCTATAGCGTTAAGGAGCCGCACGCTGAGAACAGAATATTACCGAGAAGGGTCGAACTGTGAATGCTCAAGTCAGCGAGGGACCATGTCGTACGCCAAAATCAAGTCGTAGGCTTATGTTACACGGGAGAAGCCGCGGGGCACAGCTTGTCATAAAATAAATAAAGGTATAATTGACGGGCATATAGAGAACGGGTATACTAGCAGAAAAGACAAGATAGATAATGATGTATAAAAGTTCAAAACCTGCGTACACATCATCTGCACTGTAGAACTTGGCATGGTCACTTTTACGACCACTATTGGCTAGATCATATTACCGATCTCACGACTTCACCACACGATTAAAAAAAACATTTATCATCAGCCTCTTGATATTATTTTGCTGCACATAGGCCTCTCTTAAGAAGCAAATATTTACTGGAATCACCATTGTAACAAAAACTACCAACTCATGTCATCCCGTAGTTGTCGTAAGAGTCGACTCTGTAGGACAGATGGCGGAATAGCCATCTTGAAAAATGGCAGATCGAAAATATACAGATCGGTGATGGGCAGCATCTAAGGTGCAAGGCGGTACAGCGATCGTCAATCAGCCGGTCCAGCATGAAAGTACGTCAAGCATGGTGGTATTTTTGGCATTAAAGTAAAAAGTATAGTAAGTAAGTAAAGTAAGTTTCAGCCTATAAATGTCCCACTGCTGAGCACAGGCCGCCTCTCATTTCTGAAATGGTTTTGAAGCTAGGAAGAATCCGCCACGCTGCTCCAATGCGGGTTGGCGGACTTCACATGTCTTCGAAATATTTTTTTTATTTCTCAGACATGCAGGTTCCTCACGATGTTTTCCTTCATCGCCGAACAAAATTGCAATTAACAATTTTAGTGGTGCCGGCACCGGGAATCGAACCCAGGTCGCTCGCGTACTATGACATTTAAAGCGAGCGCATAGCCCCTGAGCTACCAAAGTACTAGAGCTACTAAAGTAACAGCCTATAAATGCCCCACTGCCTCCTGAGCATTCCCCCTCCCATTTTTAGAGGATCTTGGAGCCAGAAAAAAACCCGAAATGTATCTCTAGTGCAGGTTGGCGACTTCACAGTCTTAAAATATTTTTTTTATTTCTGAGACATGCAGGTTTCATTACGACGTTTTATTGTCTTTCTTGGTAAATCAACTCCGGGTATCGAATGGAGTAGTAATTGTAATATCGTAAAATTGTATTCAGTACGTATGAATAAGACAGTAAGGCACGGTACAAAATTGTAATACATATAGATTAATTTAATTCATTACCTAAATGCCGAAATACAATTACGAGTATTATAACGAATTATATTATGAATCATAAGGCGTGTACTCACTCACAATGCTGCCATGATGTGTCTGGATACTGGGTGTCTATAATGGGTTACCGGTACCGATGTTGGGATTATAAGGATGGATATTTTAGATGTGTTAGAGCCGAACAGGTCACATGTGGGTCGGCAGGAATAAAAGCAACTTGAAGCACCCTATGATACTAATATGGTGAGTGAAGAGAACCGCGGAGATCAAAATACTCTCATAAAGCATTCATAGTTTTAACGCACTGTCATCTGGATTCTTCTTTGAAGATGGATTTGGATCTCTACTACCACCCCGTACCATGGGTTGTCGCCTTGTAGAGAGAGCCGGGGAGCTCAGCAACTGTGGCTACCCACAGGGAAGTCATGATTGACCCATATGGTCGGCCTGTAGCAGCGGGCCGAGTAGAGGATATTTGGTATAATGATGCGCCACTTTCCCTATCATCCGCGACTTTGGCGACCAGACCAGACCACATCCACAGGATGATTGCTTGAGGGTTCGCGTGGCCCTGCCAAGCAGCGAAGGTAGAACACCATAGGGATTTTTCGGTGCAAGTCCGACATAACCCATCCTTTAGTTAAGCGTTAGGCATTTCCCCATGTAAATAAAAAAACATGTGCTCGTTCGTTACCTTCTCATCGTAATGTATTATGATGCACTTGTAAATCAGGCCGAGGGTGTGTTATGTCTGAGAGTGTATTCCCTTTTGGAGCATTGCGTTATTTTAAGATGGTTATAGCGTTTATATATATATATGTTTTTTCTTTATTAATATTAGGTTTCTGGCATTTGTCACATCTTTATTATCTATCTATTTATATAAAAGCGATTTACCACTGCCTCATCACGACATTTCTAAATCTACAAGACCTGTTGACATGAAATTTGGCATACATACTTCTTTCCCGACATAGACACTAAGAACGGATTTTGCATTTTTAATTGTTGTCATATATTACTTGTCGAATTTTTTGAAAATTAATATATCTCTTTCTTTAATGACAAAAAAAACAAGTACTTAATAAGCAAATAATGAGGTAAACTCTAACTAGTACTTGTTTAGCGGAAAGGATACTTGTGTTGCTAAATCTCTTTTAACTGATTCCCGCAATGGTTCTGTACAAACAGGAAAGATTCATACTTTCTTTCTACTTTAATAAAAATTATACACGCATTGATGACATTTGTTGTTGATAACATCACGTTTCTATAATACAGTACTGATGGGTATTTCCTTTTACTTAGTTATTTTGTTAATTCATTCGCATTATGTTAAAATATTGGCGGGCTCTTATCATTGTCGGCGATGTCGGTCAAATAGTCGGTCAAATAATTGAAATGTGGGCGTTATCGCTTTGTACACATACATTCCATAAGCGCAAATGCTATGTCCTGTATTAGTGTTGATACTAATCTAAATATGTCCTAAAAGTGACAATAAACTCGAACCAAATGCGCTACACACACTGGGTTTCCACTCGTAATAAAACGGTGTTTAAATCTGTAAACATTTTAATGGATTGAAGTTAACAGACGAATCTTTTTGGTGGATTTCATTTAAAGGTATTGATCTAACTAAACAAAATATAACAGATATCGTTTTAAGTCACAGTAACCTAATGCTAAAGTAACAGATATAAAAAATATATTTAAGAACTACTGGTGATAGGATTCCTTTGCTGAGCACTTAAAATCGCAGAAGAATATTAAACGTGCTAGTGCAGACCAGCTATTGAACCCATATCACTATGCAGAACAACGAGAAAACTTTTTAGGTAAAAGAAGTCAAAACCATATGCGCCACGCAATAATGGTATCGTTTTATAAGATTAGTTTTCTAGTCTAAGTTTACCTTTTCTCCTTTTTGAAGTTAAACTTCCAGACAATGAATAAGTATTTAATATATGATTTATCTTTTGTTCAGTAAGTAGTCGGTTATTTTTTCTTCGTTTCAGATATTAATTATTTTATGTCCTTCTGGCCATTTCTGAGTTTTGACCACGGCAATATCTTGAGGAAACTGTTGGAACTACGCAGGAGAGGTTATGGTGTCGAAAGTGTGCGCGCAAATATAGGCTCTCACTCGACCTAATGACTATGTAACACTCGTAAGATGAGATCGGAGATAGGCTAATGCAGTTTTTTTTATTATTTTTATAAAATCAACAGCATTTAAATATTATTAACACTAATTATTACAAATTTCTTACTGCCAATATCAGAGTCTTACTTTATAACCATAATCATACAGAAAAGCGCTTGAGGACTTTCTGTACATATATTTTGTAAAAGTTAATGAATTACGGTCAAGTTTCGACTATTTGGCGACCACAAGTAATTTTTATTTTATTTTATACAGTGACGAGACTAGCAAAGTATTGACCAGATAGTAGGACCAAAGTTCGCCCTGCATAACAGATGCTGTGTTACTCAGAATATTTCTGTGTGCACTGCGCCTATCACCCTGAGACACCAGTCTTATAGTCTCATATGCCCAGTGATTACACTAGCTCTCAGTGCCCTTCAGACCGAAACGCTGTAATGTTTGCACACTACTGCTTCACGGCAGAATAACTGGCCCTGCGGTGGTACCTACCTGGACGGATTTCTGCATAGGAATCCTACCACTAATAATTTTAATGTTTCTTTGTTTGTCAATCAATTTAACGCTGAAACTGTTTCAAAATTAAATGTTACAGGATATTTTCTTTATGTAAAAAAAATCTAAATTTTATTTTCTGATCAGCGAAGCTGGCGGTGATTAGCTAGTGTAAAATAAACAGAAAACGTATAGAGAGCTCTTGAATTGAGTGATAAATGGAAATATCGCGACTTAAAATAAAATCACGTTCTCTTTGATGGATTGCCAAAAATGTTAATAAATTCCAAATACAACAATACGTTTCGTATGAAACGAATACTATTAAGCAAGTTGAGTCATGATTATGGATGATTGCATACTTATATACTATATATAGTGTCGTTGTTGAGATTACTATTTATGTTGACTGACTATTTCAGTTTTTGGCTCATTGATATACCCGAACTGGACTTCGAGCTATATCATTATCTTATATGATAGATAGAACGCGAGTACCCTGGGTTAGATCCCCAGTGTCGGCAACTCAAAAGTTGTATATTGCAATATATTTGAAGTGCTGATTTACCTCGTGCTGGCCTGCAAGGAAGTTGTGTTCTTATCTTATAATATTCCCGGCTCCAAAAACATTCGAAAATTACAGAAATCCTGCCCGCATTAGCGGACATTGAAAGGTTGGTTATTTACCTACACTGACCAAAAACTGACTAAAAAGTATTTGGTACAAAGAAAAAAAGTTTTAGTTAATCCGTATCTAATATCGTTCCTTCGCGTAGATGTTAAGCTTTTAGCAATATAGAGTTTATTGACCGAAAACACGGAGATAACTTAGACAAGCACTATTTCCTGTGGGGTTAGGGGAGCGATCCGGGCGCCGGCGGTCAATTCGCACGCTCCTGCAATGAGTTTTAATTGAGTCCGACCGTCCGACCGCAGGAAGCATCGGCCACGGTCGCGGTGTAGGGTGACATTTCTTCTTAAAAACCAATACATATTTGGTATGATTGGTATGTGTTGGTTTAAACCTGGTTATCATGGACCGCTAAACAAACTGAAGCAATAACATTTGTTAGTACTACACTCAGCGTCACAAAAATCGCACCTCTCTGAGTTTGCGCGAAAAATGGCTGTAATGGCTAGAAACGAATTATATTTATATAAATATTGGTATGTTTGAAATGGGTATTTGAATAGCTTTACATTATTAATAAAAAAATCATGAAATCATTAAAACATTTATCAGTATAGAGCGTCAAAAATAAACACTGTCAATTGCTCGTTAGTAAGGACGCTAGTTACACCACCTAAAAAGGGTATAAAAGGGTCGATCTGGATGAAATATGGGCCAATCGTAATTTAGACTTTGCAGTGAACACACGTGAACAAGAAACCCAAGTAAGAACAAGTAAAGATGGACACCAGCTCTGAAGAAGCCGCTCAAGTGATTGCCCTATTGCAGTCGGGGATGCGGCAGTGTGACGTTGCTCGACAGTTGAACCTGTCCCGTTTTTCAGTTCGACGGGTGTTCCAACGTTTTCAGCAGACTGGTGGTCTTGTTAGAAAACCGGGATCTGGAAGAAAACGGTGCACATCAGAAAGAGACGACCGTTTCATCGTTACGACATCTTTACGAAACCGCTTTACAAATGCTGTTGAGTTGCAACAACAGCTTCGATCAACTCGGAGAACATCTGTGAGTGTTTCTACGATAAGAAGAAGGTTACACGAAAAGAGTTTAATAGCCCATAGACCTGTTAAAGGTCCAAAACTTACTGCACAGCATCGCAGAGATCGCCTAGAGTTTGCTCGCAATCATTGCGAGTGGACTCTAGAACAGTGGCGGACCGTACTCTTCTCTGATGAGACGAGGGTCTGTCTCTTCTGCAATGACAGACGTAGAAGGGTCTACAGAAGACAGGGGGAGAGGTTCACACAACCCTGCTTCGAGGAATCCGTCGAATACGGGGGTGGCTCCTGTATGTTTTGGGGCCGCATTTCCGTCGACGGGAAAACGGAACTTGTGTGCGTTTCCCAGACTCGGGGTGGCCGTGGGCAAGGGTCATTAAATGCTGGTCGGTATATTACTGAAATCCTGGAGGAACATGTGGTCCCGTATGCTGGTTATGTCGGTGATGGATTCATGATAATGCTCGTTGCCACACCGCGGCTATTGTACGGGATTAGAGGTTGTGGCGATCCTAGTAAGGTCCATGAAAGATCGCATGGAAGCCGTTATCAAGGCAAGGGGGGGTAACACTACGTTTTAAGAACTTTTTTTTTATTTATTAAGTTTTTTTTAAATTATTAATTTGCAAATTTGTACATACCCTGTCTTTTTCTTTAATTTCTCTTTCGTCTCGTTATAAAAGTAAAATTCAATTAAAATTCCTGAAAGCTAATGAAATTACCTTTCGAATGATACCCTCAAACCACAACATTGCCATTGGCCTGTTGTGTTAAAATAGTATTTAAATTATTTTTTTCGGATGTGCGATTTTTTTGACGCCGAGTGTACTTTTTACTAAACGACTAATTCTTTATATCTTTTTTTTGCGAATTTAGAGAGTTTTACGTGATGTAAAGCGACGAAGGAGTCAAATGATAAATATTGTAAATAGTCAAGAATATGGAGAACAAAACATTGGCAGACCAGCTGTCTGCCAATGTTTCATTTTTAAGAAGTGACCCCGTTTCTAAAAACACTGGGGACAGCTGTAGTAGTTCATCGGCCGTGCGCTCGTATTTAATTTCTAGTACGCGAGTGACCTGGGTTCGAGCCCTTTCGTCAGTATCACTACAAGTTAATTATAATTAGAATAAAATTAACTATTTTAGTGATGATTTAATGTGTGTTCGCGTCTAAAAAGAGTAAAAATATTTCGACGATACGTGAAAACCGCCAACCCCCACTGGAGCATAGTAGCAGACTTTTCTCATCTCCAAAACTGTTTTCAAAAGGAGGGGCTGATTCGGACACTTAAGGGGCGTGACGCTTTACGTCATACTGGACGTGACAGTATTGTATTCGACAGTATGCAGTACTGGATTCGACAGTATGCCTGACAAAGGTAATATTTGGTGGTGAGTACCGCTGCATCCTACGATCTACAGTTCACTGTTATAGGAAGCCTCCTGATTTAGTGTGATTTGCAATATTTGTAATAGGTAATCTGCCGACAAACAGTGTAAACATTACTGTGGTTTTGGTTTATAATTATATTTAACACTGACACCTACTTCAATTACTGGGTATATGAGACTTAAGAACTAAAGTTTCAGGGCGATGAGCGCAGTTTGGTGCCACACAGAAATGTTTTGGATGAAACAGCATTTGTTATGGTCAGACGATGCACTTACCAATATTGACTATAATCGTTCTGCTTAGCGGCTGAATGCGAAATCCAGACGGTTTACATTTTGGACACTGCATTCACCAGTCTAAGTATAGATATGGCATTATGTCTGGCTTATTTGAGATGATCATACCACCGACTATCGAACGCTACGAAATCTAAAATGGAGTACAAAATAATAGAAGGGGAACGTGTTATTTCCCCTTAGTCAACTTTTTCGATACTAACATGACGAAATGGGATTTTTATATCCCGCTGCAATCCGTGTTAGATGAATACCCGCGGGCCTTCTCTTTCGACGAAGCTGTAAAAGCCATCGGACTTACAGCACACTATACACTGTTCGAAAAAAAAGTTTAATTCACTATTCGAACCGTACGACTTTTAATTTTATAATCAATAATTCAGAAGATATATGATACACGAGTAAGTAATTAGAATATTTCCTGTATTGTTCAACAAGCACATTTTATTAGATCACGTCTCAACAACTGAATGGCTCAAAATCAAGGCTGAAGGAGACCGCACATATTTATTGTTATTCATTCGTACTAAGGCTTTGCAAGCATTGTTGTACATAGAAAATAGCTAAGGTTACGGTACATTTAAACGTGTGAATTACCTTCAGAATATTAATAAAAGTGTTGTTCTTAAAACTGATATCTTTTATGATGTATTTGTTGTATCTATTAATATTGATACTGTAATCCATACTCTATGCCATTTTTCATAATAAACATGATAATATTTAAATAGATGTTTGATTTTTTTTACTTCACGAAATATTTAAGGCTGTAACTATCATCCACACTGTGGTCCTTTTTTATCTACGATTCGAATTTTAAAAAGGCGGGCTCACATGTCAAAAACTTGTATTTTTATAGATTAAAAAATAGACCTCTTTCAAATTTTCTGTGTAATATAAGTGTACAATAAGTTACATTCAAAAATTATAAATTATAATTATTTACAAAGAAAGTAAAATATTGAAATCTCATAAAAAGTATATTATCCCGTAACTAATTCAGGTAAATAAATAAGAAGATAAAATACGAAACACGTTTAACTTAAAAACGGCTCGATGTACCTACTGCTTCCAATAATCGTTGGAAATGCCAAAAAACAGTGTTTCGGATTTACTTGAATTTGTAGACGTACAAAAAACCAATCTCTGTAGAACGAGAAAAGAAATCTACTGCCGGTGTGCTGTCGTTAGGCAATCGTGCCTCGACACTGTTATTTTTGGTACATGCATATTTAATTAACGTCTTTCCCAGAGTACAAAAAAGGCAACAAATATTAATGACAATATTAGATGAAACAAGTCTTCCGTGTTGAAAAAATCATTAACTTTCCGCTGTTACTTCAAATCTAATTGTAAAAGCGGTTAAATTATATATTAGCCTTGAATTTGTAAGCGTGTTAGCGCCACGTGGTATCATTAACGTGTGATATGATGGCAAAGAGAATTCAATTAAGAATTTCGGCGTTACAAAATTCATCGAACCATCTCATTAAATGGGTATCGTTAAAGGCCACTTAGGTGAATAATAACCATAACCAGTGGAAGGGAAATATAATTCTTCTCTGCGCAGCATTTTACTGTGGTTCTTCGAACCAAGCGTGGCAACGATGGTAATAATCTACCGTGCCAATTGTCTACGGGGCAAGCAAACGCTCGACTATAGTTTGTTTCAAGAGGGATGGTCACTGTTAGTCCGAAGGGTTTTACAGCTTCGCCGGATTGAGCTCGACTATAGATCTTCATTGCGATTATGGGGGACTGAAATGAACATTTTCATTTTTATTATTTATTTACAATTGTCAATGCAAAACATTTTTATTTTACAGATCAAATTTAGTATTTTATTAAATTTATTATTAAATATATATCACTAAACATTCCTTATTGTTCTCAGTTTATAATTTGTATGTTTTTTTCTTTTTTATCTAAAATGTTGCCCACTTTAGGATTTCTCCTGTACCGTGAGCGCGCTTTACAGACATAAATTGTTGTCGACAAATGTATTGTAACATACATTATTGCTAACCGTCTTTTTCGGCATCACCGCTGTGCTAGTTAACGAACAACACTGTATTTCAATCTGACGTGCACTGAAGCTAATGTAATTACTGTATTTGAGGCTAAAGAATCGATGTCTCATGGTGACAATGTCCCGTGGAACAGAATGATATTGATGATAACTTAGGACAAAAATGAGTCCTGATTAAATATTTACAATCATGAATCCAGACATTCCCGAGTAAACCACGCCTTTTGGCAAAACTACTAATACGGGTGAGTGACGACTGGCGAGTTGCGTATGTCAACTTCGGACAAATTGCTTTATTTATTGCTCATTGAAAAGTATGCTCTGTAAGCTAAGCATCTGTTAAGGAAGCCAAAAGTTGACCAGTTAGGAACGATGTAGATGAGATCATCTGACATGAAATTTGAATACTTAGTTGATTTAAACATAGAATTTTCTTACAGATAACTGAATCTTAAACTTTATAACTGCTATTACAAGACTGTAACTCAAAGAACATTTTAACTTTTTTTATTAAAACGAATTTGTAATAGCAGAGCGACATGTAAGTCTGAAAACTTTAAAAGTAGAACAAAACTAGCGGACCCGACAGACGTTGTCCTGCCCGAACGTTGGCTTGCCTGCTGTTAACATATTGAGCAAACGATTTTTCATAATCGAATTATCGATAAGTATATACTGAGTGACTTTTGTCATTTTCCAAATACAGAACCCTCTATTTTAATGATTTGTGCAGTATATATATTTTCGGTGATGTAATTGCTGTTAGCCTTCTCGACTTTTACAGCTTCATCGGATACTTAATTTGTTCGACATTGGCAATATGAATATAAACAAACGATAGACCTATTTTGTGATGGTCATTGTCAGTATGAACGTAAATATCGACTGTTTTATTTTATTCAGTTTAATGTACTTGTGACACATATTATACTATACATTATAGAGCTTTTACTCCATACAAAGTTAACTATGGCCGAATCTCACACTCCTTCTTGTGCGCACTATGCTTAAAAGGAGGTACATAGATTTTTCTTCACGGATTATTAGATATGTATAATATATAGTTTTCTTACACAAAATATTGCAAAAGTTCTAACGTCATTAGCAGCCTATCACTAGTCCACTGCTGAACCTTTTTTCCCCCCATAGATTAGTTTGCAGCTCTCATTTGTGAGGATTTCCCCATAGTTGCCTCGCTTGGCAGACGGGTTGGCAACTGCAGGTTATTTATTCAGACATTCCAGGGAGATGCTGCTGCCCATCTCCTGTTTTTAATTTTCCCTTTGTCGACTTTTACGACACCCACGGGATGAGATACGGTGGTAGATTCTCTTAAGCCACTACCAGACGGCTCCATTACACTAACGTAGGTGTAAATATTAATAGGTTCCGTTTCTTATTTCCTGTGTTTTCTGGCGGCGTAAGAAAATCTGCCACCCATCTTATCTCGTGAGTGTCGTAAGTACTAACTATCTTGAAAAATACCAGACTAAACTATATAGATCCTTGATTGTAAATTCACCAGGCATGTGTGACTATTTCGGCAAATTCTCTGTTTCTCTGCTGGAGCTGGATATAGCCTGTACAAGACAGGCTATATCCAGCAGTGGGATATCAGGCTAATATCACTTGTAGTAGTAACCATTTCACTAATAGAACTATTATTACTGACTAATAATTATTTTTCTTTGTATATTTTTAAATAGTATAGAGTGATGGGACGAGTAAAACGTTTACCTGCTGGTAAGTGCAACGTATGCTCTTAAAAATTCTGTGTCAAGCAGAACATTTCATTGTGGCTTCTTTGTGTTCAAAACTGATGTCTCAAGGGTACGAGCGCAGTGTGGTGCGCTCGTACCCTTGAGACATCAGTTTTGAAGTCTTATATGCCCAGTAATTACACTGGCCCTCAATGCCCTTGAGACTATAACACAGTAATGTTCCCATACTACTGCTTCTACAGAATAACTGGCTTTCCGGTGGTTGAACTGATTCCTGCATAGGAAACCCAACACCAGTAAAAGTTTCCCAAAATCAATCCTTTCTTATGGTAAGTCCTGATTTTTCAAGTGGCCACCTACAATATCAGTTGTGAATCGCCAATAACACCCGACATAACTTAACGAATATCATGCTGTAATGAATATAAGCGGTACCATGGATGGCAGATCTATCCATATTATATTATTCCATAAATAACAGACCATGCCAAGAGTTATTTAGGTCCGACTATCGTTTAAATTATTCAAGCGCTACGTTTTTCTCTCTGGTTTCCAGGTAATTGTGCATAATCAGTGCACGAACAAAACAAATAAATACAATGAAAGTTTGTCTGTGATTTTTGGAACTTTTAAATTTTATCTTAATGAGTTAAGCTTGTGGCAGATCGGGGTTCGATTAAGGGACCAGAACAGAAGCCACGTGGTGGATTTTTACATGCTCCAAAAATCCTCTCGAAGAATAAGGGAAGGCCAAAGTTAGTAGAAACACCAAAGTTATTGACTTTAAATTTGTTCAGATACGAATAGAAACCTCCGGGTTTTCTATTTGGTTTTTGTTTTATTGTAACAACTCAAGTTACATAATATCCACAGCTACGGACAAAGTAGCGGGCATTAACGATTTTATGAGCGCGTGTAAAATAACGATTTCAATACTTTTTAATTCTGATTAAAATAAGGTCTGTTGGAAGGTCAACGTTTTTGTTTGTATACACTGTCTATATAGGAGCATATAATTATAAGATACGGACGTGTTTTAAATAATATGCGACACGATTGCGCCCGAGGTGCTTGTTGGCGTTCGCTAAACACTTAGAACGTTGATGGGTCTCATTTCGATCCTAATTTTAGTCGCCCTTCCAAATTCGCGGCTTTTAAATCGAGCATTTCCATAAAAGGCAATATTTGTTTGAATTGCTGATAATAACAGCTTCGAATCAAGAGTTGATGTGACATTTTATATCCTGGTATTAAAAATATTAAAGCATTAATAACCGAGGAGTCGAAGCAGTCCCTCCCCGATGGGTTCTCGCCTTGTCGTGGCGGGGGGCTTAGTAACCTTGGCTTGGTCACCCACGGTGAAGTTAAGTAGGAACCCGGTCGGCCTGTAGCACCAGGCTGGCCCGAAGCGGTCGCTCCGAGTGAGCTGCGCAAGCCTACTCTGCATGCGAACAGGGGGACTGGGGGGAGGGGGGGGGGGGGGCAGAACGCTGCCCTACGTAGTCGAGGTGGAGTCGCGGGGGAAGAGGAGTGTATATCGTTGCCTCTCTCCCTATCTTCCGCGACTCTGGCGGGGCCGTACCGTGGATGCGGTCATGGTGGACTGCTGGAGGGAGAAGTAGCGGTGTGTTGTGGCCGCTTGCCCTGTCTTCTGCACCGGAGTGGAGTCGCGGGGGAAGAGGAGTGTAGGTCTTGTGTTGGCTCTCTCCCTATCCTCCGCGACCGTAATGTGGTCGGCGGCAGAAAATATGTTGAGGGAATCTAAATTCTGTGAAATCTTACGTGCATAAAGCAGGAGAGTTTGTATGTTTGAACTCGCTAATCTCAGGAAATATAAATCCAATTTAAATAAATTTTTTTGCTTTAGATAGCTCGTTTATTAAGGAAGATTTGAGGCTATAAACTTCATGCTATGGCATATTACATATATGAGAACTGAACATTACCAAGGAGAGCCGAACTGTAAACGGTCAGGTCAGCGTGGTACCATGCCGTACGGCTCAATCATGTGGTTGGCAGAGAACAGAAAGAGTCAATACTTATCTTTAAGATAATTCGTCGATAAAACGGCACCAACCAAACAAACTGTTATGTATGGTTTGGTCCGGTTCTGGTCACGTATCTTATTGTCCTTGTTTAATCAGAATAACTCTGCATAATTCAACTGTCGGATCAAAGAATCCCCCATGCGAGTTACGATCAAAGTTTTTATAGCATACTAAGCGAATGCGCCACCAGTGACGCCTCACTTTCGTTACACCCACCGATCTTTTTCACGTAGCAACAATTACAGAAATTATTCTAAATCCATTAATTTAATTAAATAATAGCTATTTGATTTTCCTCGTAAATTCAGCATCACATATGTTTAAAAAGCTTATGTGCTTAAGTAAGTACATTTCAATGATGTTTTATGAGTATACAACATCATTCGAATGCCATCAAAATAATCATAATCTATCACGCTCGTTGACCAGAGACATCAGTTAAGTCTCATATGACTAGTAACTACCCTACCTATCAGTGCCCTTCAGACCGAAACACAGTTGTGTTGTCCACTACTGCTTGACGTCAGAATAACTGACACTGCCTTTGTACCTACCTAGCCGGATTTCTGTATAGGAATACCACCAGTGATTTTTCAAGGTTCTCCCTTATTCGACTCTTACGACAACTAATGGAATGAGATGTACTATTTCCTTGTCACGTCTCTCGTCACATTCTTCCATAAAAAAATCTCGCCGCTTCCTACAGATGATAGTAGGTAAAACTATTTCGAAAAAAATCCAGTCAACTATTGACAGGCTAATCATGAATAAGTTCAAATAATCTTAGGTATTTATTTTCTGATTCAATCAGAACTTGATGCTTGAGAAACACACACAAAATTTTATTTTAGCTTTCTCAAAATGTTTTCTCAGAATTACCTCAAAGGTCTACCGTGGGTACAAAACATTTTCATTATAACTGTTGACATGGATATTAAGGGTCCACTGGCCTCGCCTAACTGCGTGATTCAGCCTCTATTCGTGACAGCCATTTGTTAAACTAATAGAAAACAAAAAAATACCACCAATACCTTTGTCGCTGTTGGCTTGAACAATTTGCACGTGCGAGCATGTCTTGCCATTGTCACTTGATACGCCATTTTATCTCCGTCCGTAATAAAATTAATTAGCAACATACAACATAGTGATTGGCAATGACGACATTGTGTAAAAGTAATCGATTTTTTTTGAAAATACACTACAATTGAATTGTAGATAGGTTAAATAAATTGAAAAAATTTAGGGGCTAAACTGATTACGTTCTACGATAAACTATTATCATGTCCATATCATTATAATATATAGTTGACTAATAAAATACCTAAAAAAATATTGGCAGATTGCGGAATAAACATTTCAAATATTGTAATTTAATTATCAAGATCTGTGAGAGGCTGCAGTGTTTAAGGTCCAATGACTGCGATGGGTAACCCGCCTGTCGAGCGCGGCAGCCTCGAGTGTGAGCCTACGTCCAGCAGTGGACATGTTTGTGGAGAGTTTAGTGGCTGTCGATGACGACGATGATTTTCTCATGGGGAAAAAGCAAGCACTACAAAAATAAACCCTAAGTAAATATGAATAAAAGTTTCGCACATTTCATCAAATTTACGTTTTATGGACTTTCGAAAAAGTTCTTTGTGAATTGAGGCATGGTCCCGATTTAAAAATGCTAAAATGTTTTTTGGAAATGAAGCTGATAAAAATATTTGTTTGGATTGGGTTTAACAATATGACTACCATTGTAACAATATTATAATACTATGAAAATAATATAATTTTTTTTTTTTTTTTTAGGACTGATGGTCACTGTTAGCCCGAAGGCTTTTACAGCTTCGCCGGATTGAAAGGTGGCATAGCGCTGAGGGCGCTTAGCCGAAACCTTTATTTATGGATGACTGGCGCAAGGGCCCCCGAGAGGGGACCTCGGCTTGGACCGTCATCCTGTTCGCGAGAGTAACAGACTCGAGGGTGCCCAAGGGGGCCGGTCTCGGCTCGGTCAGTTACTGCAATCGGGAGGGCAATATTACTACTACTATAATTATTAATACCATGATTATTATTAGATAAGTTTACCACCAATTCGGAATGCGTTTCCGCTGGAGAAGAAATGGCGCAAGAAACTCCAGCGACGCTTCTGTTTATGACACTACTGCTAGGGGAGAACCGGACCTGAGATGCGGCAGGTATCGCGAATAACTTTGTCTGATACTCATCACCCGCCGTACGGCGGGGGCGGTATGATGGTGATAATGGGTGTTTGTGTAGTGTTCCGTAGAGCGCTTGGGCAATAGTGGTCGCGTCGTCAGGGTCCTCGAGGACGTGCCTCGGTCTCCTTTTTCCGCGGGTCGAGTTTTGGTGTATCGCGAGGGGGTTGTAAGTGGCGGCACTGACAACCAGTGGGTTGGGTGCGTGGCGGCAGAGTCGAAGTATCGGCGAGAGGCCAACTTTAGATATTGGGCTATGGTAGGAAGCCCTAAATCGATATGAAGGTTAGCATTACGCACGAACCACGGTGCTCCCGTGGCTTTACGCATGAATCGATTTTGTATTACCTGAAGTCGGTGAATTTGACGCGGGGAGGCATGCGCAAATACGGGGCTTGCGTATGTCATAATTGGCCGAATACAGGCTTTGTAAAGTGTAATTTTATTACGTAGGGACATTTTGCTATTTTTATTTAGTAACGGATGTAATCGACCGAGGACGAACGCCGCTCGGTTCCTTACTCGGTTAATATGTGGACCGAAGCTGAGTCTCGAGTCTAATAGGACGCCTAAGTATTTGACTGTCTTTTCCCAGGGGATTGGACGATCGAATAACTCTATGGTGGGGAGATGCTGCGTTATGCGCCGCGAGAAGTACATGGCTGCACTTTTGATTGGGTTGACCTCGATCCTCCATTTCCGAAACCAGTTCCCGAGGGTTCGGGCTGCGGATTGGAGGCGTTTAGAGATAGTGTCTGGATTACGTCCAGACACATATAGGCAGGTATCATCTGCGAAGAGGGCGAGTTCGACGCCGCTGGTGAGCGGTATGTCGTTCGTGAAAAGGGTGTAGAGCACGGGACCTAGGACTGAGCCTTGTGGTACGCCGGCTAGGATGGGCTGTGATTCGGATCACACCCCCTCGACGCGGTAGCGGACGGTTCGACTGCGTAAGAAATCTCGTATGATGAGTACGAGGCGATCTGGCACACCGATTCCATATAACTTGTATATGAGCCCGTTGTGCCAGACCTTGTCGAACGCTTTTGCCACGTCGAAGAAGAGCGCTCCGGTATGAAGCCCGCGTATGAAGCGGGATTGAATGTGCTCCGTTATGCGGTGCACCTGCTGGGTACATGAGTGTTTGGCACGGAATCCAAACTGCTCGTGGATGGGTATCCCTCGAGACTGCATGAAGTCTCTTAAGCGGGCGAGAAGTAGGCGTTCGTATATCTTGCCTAAGGCCTTGAGGAGGCTTATAGGCCGATATGCGGTGGGATCGGACGGTAGGTATGTAGCGTGGACTCTTTCCGGCTACAAGACGGTCACAAAAATTAGAGTAGGTCTGTGCTAAGCAGTGCGGCAGTTATAGGCTGTTACTTTACTGTTAGAAGTGGACAATTTTATTTACTCATATAATGGAAATATGTATATATTTCTTACATAAGCATGCATGTATTTATTTTTTACATAAGCGAACAAACGAATGAGTCGCTCGCCTTATGGTAAGTGGTCTTCGCCGCCTACGAAGCTCCTCAATAGCATCGGAATTGCGGTTGCGTTACCGGCCTTTGAAAAATGAGCAGGCTCTTTTCTTGTAGGTACTTAGTTGTATAGGTCTGTAAAAACCGCCGGCAGTAGGTAGATTCCATAAAGTGTGTTCCATAAAATGTGGCTAAAAATTCAGTGAAAAACGCGCAATGGTGGAATGCCAAGCACCAAGGCGATGAAGATGGAATTTTGGGTTGTGCAGCAATGTGCGACGGTGGAATTCAGCTGGTGGAATTAATCAGCCGCGCCCATTAATTAATTACGTATACGCTTAATTAATTAATCTTAATTACTTGTTACGTGTGTCGGCGGCTTAAGATAATCTACCATCCCATCTCATCCCGTGAGTGTCATAAAAGTCGACAGAGGGAAAAATTTAACCAGAAAATGGGCAGCAGCATCTTCCTGGAACTTCTGAATAAATAAACGGCGGTTGCCAACCCGCCTGCCAAGCGTGGCAGCTATTGCAAAATCCCCCAAAATGAGAGCTACAAATATTTGTGGCAATCTATGAGGAAGGCCTATGTTCAGTAGTGGACTAGTGATAGGCTAAAATGATTATTAGAAATATTAATATAATGTATGCAGTTTTTATACCCAAATGCTAATATAAAATTTTAATTAGTTTATTATTACTTCTTCTAGTTAATAACATTTGGAGTTTGGTCTAGAGATATAGATTTATTATCCGTATACCAGTAAAAAGAATAGGGTTGACTGCTTTGTTGCCATTATCGGTTAGGATAACATGTAAAACTATCAAGAACTTGCACGACAAGGCAATTAGCGAAGCAAGCGCCATGTGCTGCGTCGCGGGGGTGGCGATACGCAGATGTAACCCACGCGACATACCGTCGAAAAAATGAAGCCGCGATAAAAAGTCGACGGGACGGGCGTGAGAACACCGCCACGTGGCCAGTCGTTCGCTCATTCATGCATTTGATTCATGAGTAGGGTCACCAGTTCGATGTATTGGTAATGGACCTTTTATTTTATGTTCAATATGTGCTCATTTCTGTGAGAGCTAAGTACGAAGTAGGACATTTTTAAGTGAAACTTCTTTGGGCGCGATGAGTGTAAAATTTCAAGTTCGAATTTGTGTGCAGCGTTTCTGTGCAACGCTTTCGTGCAAATTTCTGGTATTCTTAATTAGCATTTAAGCAGTGCGTGTTGCCAGTGATGACTTACGGAACCGAAACGTGGTCCTTCACTGCAGGCCGCATGAGGAAGCTCAGAGTCGCGCAGCGAGCTATGGAAAGGGCTATGCTCGGAGTTTCTCTGCGAGATAAAATCCGCAACGATGTTATCCGCAGCAGAACTAGAATAACCGACATAGCCCTTAAGATTAGCAAGCTGAAGTGGCAATGGGCCGGCCATATAGCTCGTAGAACCGACAACCGTTGGGGAAGAAAGGTTCTCGAGTGGCAACCTCGTACCGGCAAACGCAGCGTAGGGCGACCCCCCACTAGATGGAGCGACGACCTGCACGGTTTTGCGGGAAGTCGATGGATGCAGGTGGCTCAGGACCGTGTTTTGTGGCAATCTATGGGGGAGGCCTATGTTCAACAGTGGACTGTAATAGGCTGAAATGATGATGATGATGATGATTTAAGTGCCGTGTGGTAGTGGCTTAATAGAATATACCACTCCATCTCATCCCGTGAGTGTCGTAAAAGTCGACAGAGGGAAAATGAAAACCAAGAGGAACATCTGAATAAATTAACTGCGGTTGCCAACCCGCTTGCCATGTGTGGCAACTTTGTCAAAATCCATCCAAAAAAAGTAGTTATTTTACAGTGAGTATTAGGTATTTTTGTTAATTACTATTTATTTTTTTCTGTTAATAATAGTTAATAAAATATCTAACATGTTCACTTGTGTTACGTGTACTGAGTTGCACGAGCTATTTATTTGTTTAATTTATTTTATTTATATAAAATACGATCTTAATCATATTGTTACAATTAAATGTCTACGAAATTAAGATTGCATGAACTCATCTTCTTTATTTTATTTTTACTAACAGATTGTTAAGTCCAATTTATTTCTCTCTGTTTACTATTATTTTATTTATAATATTTATTGGTAAATTTAATTTTTTGTGTCCTGTGTTTGACGACCTTGACCTCTTCGCTGCATCAGATGTTAAACACTGATAATGTTCAAGGTCAACGATGAACAAGAGACACCCTTTAATCCCAATATGAACGTGGCAGATCTATTTCACTGTCTCCAAACTGTGCTATAGTGCATAATTGCAACTTTCACAAGTCGCGGCGGCGTATCTTGGTGCGTAAAAGTCGACGGTATATATATGTCAAATGAATCTCGCGGCGTCTGGCAGGTAGCGGAATAACTGTCACAAATATGACAGGTCTAAAATACACACACCGGTGACCAGTAGCGTCTCAAGTTTGATGACGATTACGGTTCAAAAATTGATGGCGATTTCAGCAGTTGACTGATGCGAAGCCGATGATGCATTTTTGTTATTCAATGAATCTTCACCTTCACCCAAATTAATATTCCCTTATACCATAATTATATAATGCAGTTGATTAATTGTTTGCGTGGTTATATGAAAATAACACCCAGTAAAAATTCTCCTACGGCATAAATCCTTTAAAATGCAACAGCGTGGTGGTCCTTCTCGTGAACTGAACGTTCCTAGGGCATACATTGTTGATTCGCTCGCGACCGACGCACAATAGCAACGATACATGTATAACTGTTCGTGCAAATTAACAAATCGTTCGCGGAGCGCTCGCATATTGAGATGGATAATATCCGTTATCAAGCGACATGTGACATCTATTCAAAGATAGACAAACAAACGAAACTATAAATACATACAAAAGTTATTACTGTTAAAACTGGTAGTTGATTCGATGCAGAAATCCATGTATATTAACACAGTATAGGAAACAGTAGTGTAAATGTTACTGTGTTTCGGTTTGAAGGGCATTGACAGCTAGTATAACAATTGGGTATATGAGACAGAAGTGACGAGCTCAGTGTGCTGCCACACACAAATGTTTTTGATGGCACAGCACTTGTAATGAACAGACGTTGCACTTACCATCAGGTGAATAAAGTGACGAGACTACGTCACTTTCTTCCACATAAAAAGTGTTAGACGTGTCTTTTATCGCGATTGCCAATATCCGGGCCGAGTGTGGCAATTACGGGACTGTTTACCGTACCATTTTAGCTTGGGAGTGATCTAGGTCCAGCCGTAGATAGATTACGGACTGGTAGTAATGAAGAAATCATCACCACATCAAAAACAGTAGGCTTTATGAAAAGTCAGCGAAATAGCTAGAAATAATTGTGCTGATTATTGATTCTGATTCTCGTAGTTTCTGACCGCTGAGATGCAGGTTCTAGGTTGGAATCCCAGTCTACGTTAATATTTGTCCAATTTACATATTGTTAGTTTTCGGGTGTGGTTGAATCGTTTTGTCCTATGTGTATGATCCTGTCCAGTACCTGATATTATACTTTTATACTGCACATTTTTTACATCAGATTCGGACAGTTGAAAACAAGTGAGTGTATCTGCATTTGTGTTGACACTCGGATTTTAATATATATATATATATAATTTTTAAATTAAAGTAATTAAAATATAAATATATATATATATATATATATATATATATATATATATATATATTTATTTATATTTTAATTGATAAAGTGACGACACGAGCAAAACATTCACCTTTACTATCAGGCAACGTTTGCCCATAACAGATGGTGTGTTACTCAGAATATTTCTGTGTGGCACCACACTGCGCCCGTCACCCTGAGACACAAGTGCTTAAGTCTCATGTGTTCAGTGATTACGCTATCTCTTAGTGCCCTTCAAACCGAAACACAGTAATGTTTGCGCACTACTGCTTCACGGCAGAATAACTGGCCCTGGGGTGGTAGGTATTACTCGTATCATCTCAGGGCAAGTTGTTCTGTCGTTAAGCAGTCGTCGTCGTGGTATCAGCCTATCACTAGTCCACTGCTGAACATAGGCCTCCCTCATAGATTGTCACAAAAGTTAGTAGCTCTCATTTTGGGGGGTTTTGCCATAGTTGCCACGTTTGGCAGGCGGGTTGCCAACCCCAGTTTATTTATTCATATGTTCCCGGAAGATGCTGCTGCCAATCTCTTGGTTTTTATTTTCCCTTTGTCGACGTTTACGACACCCAGGGGATGAGATGGGGTGGTAGATTCTCTTGTAGTGTGAAAAAAATACTATGTTTCGGTCTCTATGTTGGGACTGATATCTAGTGTAATACTTACGAGTAAGAACCGATGGCTCATGGACCGGCGCAGTGTGGTGTCACACAAAAATGTTCTGGGTGCTTCTTTTGTTATGGGTAGACGTTTCACTTACGCAGGTGAACGTTTTGCTCGTCTCGTCACGTTCTCATATAAAACAAATCTTGTCAAGAGTAAGGCTGGACAAAGTCAGGGATATCTTGATAGCTAGAAATTTATTTATTATTAATTATTATATGGCTACATATTTTTTGATTCCATTTTACATTCATACTAAACTTTATATTTTCTTAACTATATACAAAGTATCAGCCGATCACTAGTGCAGAAAGAAATAAGTTATATGTTGATTGTATTGTCATCTGTGCGCTATTCAATCATTATGACGACTCTTAACTTCATAATTATAGAACCTAGATTATTAATGTTACTGTTACCATGACAACGTAATAATGTTGATTGACACTTTTATAAAGGCTCATTACATGACAAATGTATCTATGTCTATTATAAAATACTCTTAATATATGTACTTTAATTCATTTCTTTTTGATTTTGTTTTTAAAAGCAATTTCCCAAACTAAATGTTGTCCTATAGCTTAGCTATAGCTATAGCTTGCCATCAGGCGGTCTGTGTGCTTGTTTCTCACCTTTTCGTTCCATTATCTATTGCACCCGCACCTTACTGCGCTCTTCGCTCTGAAACATTAGTCTCATATATGTCTTAACACATAAGTTGAGATAGATCTCTACAGACCGAAATGGAGTAGTGTTCGCACATCACTGCTTGACAGCAGAATAACTGCCACTGCAGCGGTGGTACCTACCTAGACGGATTCCTGCATATGTATCCTACAAACTCTGAAATATTCTATTAAAAAGTCGATCATCGTCGTCGTTTCAGCCTATCACAAGTCCACTGCTGAACATAGGCCTCCCCCAAAAATTGCCACAAAACTTTGCAGCTCTCATTTTGGGGAGATTTTGCTATAGTTGCCACGCTTGGCAGGCGGGTTGGCAACCGCAGTTTATTTATTCAGATGTTCCAGGAAGATGCTGCTGCCCATCTCCTGGTTTTTATTTTCCCTCTGTCGACTCTTACGACACCCACGGGAAGAGATGGGGTGGTAGATTCTCTTAAGCCGCTACCACACGGCTAGTCGATCATAGTCAAGCATAAACAGTATTTTAGTTAAAGTTGTTTTTATTAAAAATACTAAATACATCATTTCGTTAAGTAACGTCGTAGTTAACAAGCGGCGTCCCAGCCCTGTCGCTTTACTTCGCCGTCAAAGAAACCTATTTAGGCGCTCGAATAAACGAATTATAGAGGATCGAGCTCAACCGTATCGAGTTATTTTGTTGGGATCACAATCAAAGGTCTGACTATCAAATGTACAAAAACGTCAGTGAACGCCAAAAGGTCAATTATAAGATTTTCGGGTGATTATGGAAGTCCTGGCGAAGTGTTAATTTATCATTGTTGAAAGTTTCACATAAATATCCACACCATATTTTATGGTGTATAGTTTGATAAGGAACCGAAAGAACCAAGCCGTTTATAATTTTATACTGTTGAAAAAACTTTCAAATCTACACTTAAGCTTATGTTTTATATCTACTGAATAAATTGTCAAGATAACCACTGAATGGGATAGATTCGAACTTAAACACATATTAAGCAGATTTATAATAATGTCAAGTAAGGATTTGTATTCAAATAATCTAACACTTTAACAATTTTGATATAAGAATATGTGTAAACCGGTGTAGGGAAAATGCATTATAAATAAGTTTATCCTTGGTGTGTCCCAGTTTTTTTTAACTTTAATTGACCTTTGACACTTTTGATGCCATACGTATAGAAGACATAATGATGTTAGTTTACATTAGCCGACGATCGAAACAACGCCACGGCGCCCCGTTCACTATAAATCAGGCTCGATTGAGGTCGGGCCGGTCGCGAGTTATTTTAAAATTGCGTGCACAATATTATGTGTTTAGGTGGAATATGATAATTGCGGGAGGCGCCGTAAATCGACACCGGCGATGGGATTACAGAGCGGACGCCGGCCGCTTTCGCCCCGCAACTTGGGTTGCCAGATCTAAAATAAATAATACCGGGACAACATTCTTTAATATTTTTTTTATTCTGAGATCAGACAAATGTGGTCAATAATAATAGTCCAACTAGTCTAAAGAAAGCCCTTTCACTTTCTTAATGAATATTGCTTCATAATCAGCCTTTTAATACTTCATCAGCTGAAGAAAGACCTCGTCCTAAAAGGGAGGGTTTTTCGTAATCTTTAAGCGTCAGTAAGTAAATGAGTACGCTACGCATTTTAGACGCTGCTGCTCGTCTCCGGTCTGTATATTTTAGGAATAGATTTTTCGTGCTGGTTATATCACCATCTGCGGTAACCGTGATTTTATAGGAATTTCTCTAAGTCGATCCTTACCAGCAATGAATATTGCTTATGTAGTTTAAGCTTTTAGTAAGATGACCTTTCGTACTAATGGTGATAAATGGTGGTAGGAAATAAGGGCTAAGTATCTGGACAATCCAATTTAATGTCACTCACAACCCTTACCACGTCCTAATGCTCTTCGTAACCAGCTTCTTGCTCTGCTGCGGCTCGTTACAATCTATTAGTGCTACACAATGCACAAAGGTTTCATATATAAATAAAAATAATGAGTGACTCTTTACGCCATTTAAACAGAACCTTTTCTAGAAAATCACTTCTCGTGAAGTTAAACAGATACAAAGATTAACAATATTTATTTAAAAATCACATTAATAAAGTGAATAACTAAAAATATAGCAAGCATTTTTATAAATGCCCAAATAAAAAAGTTAAACACAGTATTACGATTATTCAAATTTATCCAGTTTTTTTATTTATGAAAACGCGTTTATGTAATGTTACGGAAAAGTGATAGCAAAATGATAAAAATCTCCATTCTGATGACTTGGACGACAATAATATAACAGAGAACGTTAAAACATTTTTATAGATGTTTTTAACCTGATAAGCAAAAACTTGCTCGGAGAATAAAATTTTTTTTTGTTTTTGTCTCGTCAGTTTAGCTTAACAATTTAAGTGGCTAATAACTAAGCATGAACGTGCGTAACATTTTCTTGATTTCACGTTGTTAACACCATTTTGTGACGCTGTGACAGGCACGAAATTTTTGAAGTGAACCTTCTTGGTGCGCGATGAGAGAAAAATTTCAAGGTCAAATTCGAGTGCAACATTTCTATATGTAACGTTTTAAAATGAAACCTTTCTGACAAAAATGGACGGAAAATAGGTACTTGACTAAAGAGATAAAATACGACGGAAATCCTCCAATTTCGGAGGCCTTCAGTCCAGCGGCGGATGTTTTACAGGCTGGTGAAGAAGAAGAACATAAATCAGCAGATTCCCTTTGCTGCTCCCCTCTGGCGACGCCTTTGTATATTATGATGATGATCTTTCCGACCGTTTTCGGCCATGGCGACCACTTCGACTCCTAATCGGTCGGGCGCTGGTGTACCCGAAGATGGCTTATGTAGCCAATCTTCGCAGCGAACTCTCGCGCACAATGAGGGCACGTGAGTACGCCGCTTACATAATTGAATTTTATGGCCGCGGGTGGACGGGCCTTTAGCTCATCGCGCTTAGCGTCGAGGTCAGCTATACGCTGCTCCTCGAACTCGCGAACTTGCCTCTTCACAATACTACGCCATACTGGGCGCTGTGCTGCCAAACATTCCCATTGAGAGGGCTCAATGTTGCATCTTCTCATGTGTCTTTTCTGAACATCTTTGTACCGGAGGAGTTGTCCGCCATGTTTTCGCTTACCCTCCTCTAGTTCAGAATAGAAGATGCGCTTTGCCACTCTTTCCTCCGCCATACGTGATACGTGACCGCACCACCGAAGTTGCCGACGCATTAAGTAGGCTTCAATGCCACCGACATTGGCTCGTCGCAAAACTTCGGTATTTCGCACTCGGTCGGACCATCTGATCTTCATGATGGTACGAAGGCATTTAAGGTGGAAGCGATCCAAAGTGCGAATGTGGTGGCGATACCCACACCACGTCTCGGAGGAGTACAAGAGGTTTGGCAGCACAGTCGCCATGTAAACAGAGATTTTAGTGGCCAGCTTTAGGTCGTGTGAGCAGAAAACCTTGGAACGCAGCTTTCCAAATGCTGCAGCTGCAGCACTGATCCTGCTGTTTACTTCAGCATCAAGGTCACACTTGGATGTTATAGTGCTCCCCAGATAACGGAAGTTATCGACCTGTTTCAGCAAATCCTCACCAAGCTTAATGACCAGTGTCTCACGACCATGTATGTCTAAAGACATCACCTCAGTCTTTTTGACACTAATCTTCAGGCCGAACTTGCAGCATGCTTGGTGTAAGCCAGACATCAGCTGTTGCAGGCCATCTGGGGAATCCGCTAAAAAGCACAAGTCATCAGCGTACATGATCTCTGTGATCAATGAGTACGAGACTTTAGTGCGCGCCTTAAGTCTGGCCAAGTTAAAAAGACTGCCCTCAGTGCGGAAGCGGATGCGGACTCCTTCTGAAACAGTTTGCAGGACTTCTTTGACTACTACCGCAAAATACAAGGCGAACAGTGTGGGCGCTAGGACACACCCTTGTTTAACCCCACAGGTAACGGGGAAAAAATGTGACTGTTCACCATCTACAGAGACGCAGCACTGCATGTCGTCATGCAGGAGTCTCAGAAGTCCTACAAACTTTTCAGTGCACCCTAGCTTTCCTAGCACCATCCAGAGAGCTTCACGAGGCACACTGTCGAATGCTTTCTCCAAGTCAACAAAGCAGAGATACAGCTGACGACCCTGTTCTCTACTCTTTTCTTGTAGTTGACGCACAGAGAAAATAGCTTCGCAGGTACCTCGGTCAGGTCGGAAGCCAAACTGGGTTTCGGGCAAGATCTTTTCGGATATATCCTTCAGGCGGTTTAAAAGAACTCTTGCGAAGGCCTTTCCAGGGGCTGTCAGAAGTGAAATACCACGGTAGGAGTTACAGTCGGAACGGTCACCCTTGTTCTTGTAGAGGGCACTTATGCGAGATACTTTAAAATCATGTGGGACTCGCTCCTCCTCCCACATGCGAACAAAGAGTTTCCACACCAACGTGTGCAGCTCCTCACCGCCGTACTTAAGCAGCTCTCCCGGTATAAGGTCAATGCCAACCGCCCGCTTATTTTGTTGCTGTCTGATGGCAGAGACAACCTCGTCACGCGACAGAGGCTCATCCAGCTCGGTGACTAGAGGGAGTTGAGGCATTAAACTGATATTATGTAGATCAGCTGATCGATCTACGTTGAGCAAGGTATTAAAATGTTCAGCCCAGCGTCTTAGTACATCGCCCTTGCTTGTCAACAAGTGCCTACCGTCTAAAGACCTCAGAGGCACTTTTGCTCGGTAGGACGTACTAATCAGCTTACGTACCTCGCAGTAAAACTCCCCAAGCTGGTTTGTGTCAGCAAGCCACTGAATGTGACAGGCCTTGTCTTGCCACCACCTGTCTTTAATTTGTCGAGACAGCTTGCGCAATTCAAGGTCACTCTTTTTGACCACTGCAACGCTTCCGCCGCGTCTAGTATGCTGTCGTAAGAGGACTCGATGTTTGTCGAAGGCTGCTTTGAGAGCTTCGTCATTCTCATCGAACCAGTCTTCATTACGCCGGTTTTTAGTACCTAAAGCAATTGAAGCAGCTTCTACGATATCATAAGACAACGCTCCCCATGCAGCACCGACATCATCTATCTCTTTAACTAGCGACAGCTTCCCAGACAAGGCGTCAGCATATTTCTCCGTAACCTCGCGATTGTTCAGCCTATCCACGTTAAAAGACGCAGGCCTTTTAAAACGAGATCTACGTGGTCGACGGAGGCGGAGTTGCAGTTTGGTGACAATAAGTCGGTGGTCAGTCCAACAATGCGCACCACGCATGACGCGGGTGATTTGGACTTGACTGATATCTCCTTGCCGTACGACAGCATAGTCGATCAGATGCCAGTGTTTGGATCTTGGGTGCATCCACGTTGTCTTGTGCTTGGCGGCAAGTCTGAACATAGTATTAGTTATCGCAAGATCGTATTGAGCACAAAGACTGAGTAGCAACTGACCATTACTGTTCATGTTGCCAACTCCGTGTTTACCCAGAACTCCAGGCCACGCCTCGTAGTCCCGACCAACTCTGGCATTGAAGTCGCCTAGCAATAAAACCTGCTCTCTGGCATTCATGCTGTCAAGGCATTGAGATAGTTCCTCATAAAATTTATCCTTGATGTCATCAGACTTGTCCAGCGTTGGAGCGTAGACACTGATGATATTAAGGAAATTATCAGTATCCAGGTGAAGGCGCAGTGTGGTCACGCGGTCCGAGATGTGTATAGGGTACTCCTCAAGTCGCTTTACTAAGTTGTTCTTGATGGCAAATCCTACACCTGAACGTCTATGTTCGGAGGAAGCGGTACCTTTCCAAAAGAAAGTGTAGCCGCCTCCATCTTCCACCAGCTCTCCTTCATCAGCAAGATGGGTTTCGCTGAGCGCAGCCACATCTACGTCATAGCGACGAAGTTCACGAGCTACTATGGCGGTTTTACGTTCAGGGCAGTCGTTGCCATCACGATCAATAAGCGTTCTCACGTTCCACGCGCCAAATGTCATGACAGGTGTTTTCATGATATTATTTTTAATGTTGCGTCGACCACGAATTAGGGTGATGCGATGGCAGCCGCGGTTACTACCACCTTTCAAGTAGGGACGAGCATTTTTTTGGGGCACCTTTTCTAGCCCCCTCCCTGGCTGAGCAGGGAAAGCAGTGCCTCCCTAAATAGGGCTGCTTTGTCATCCCAGGTGCTGCCGAATCCACACTGTCGCCCCAAATTTGCAGTGCGAAAGCGACCACGGTGTGTAGTCACACCCCCAGGACCGCCCATGTGCAGGAATCAGACAAAGCCTAGCTTGCACCAAGCCAGACCTCTCTACTTCATCCCATCGCCACAGGACTTTGCGTAATCGGAGTCCATCAAACGGAAGCAGTCAGATGCGCAGGATATATTAAGGTGCGCAAGCGTTCGCGCACACGCAGGCGCACACACTCGTCCTCCCTCTTCTCGATTCAGTGGAACGGAGAACCGTTACGACTGGAGGAGAGGTCAGATGATGTGTCTGGCCGACGTTAACTCTTGCCCTCTAACGCCGTCCTTGGCCATCCACATTGCCTTGCTGAATCGCCGAGTCCGCCAAGCCCTTTGCATATCTGCGGTGGGTTGCCATCCTCGCCGAATCAGACTTCATGCACTTTGCAGGAGGGATCCGCATAAAAAACTTGTCCACCAAAAGTGGCAAGCCCCTCGTCCAGGTTTAGTCCGTGAGCCGACACGGTTTACCGGGGTGTGGCCGCTGCGCGCATCACAGCTACTTGGAGCCACTGGAGAGAGTTTATGGGCTAATAACGAATTTAACACATCTCTGCCACTTCTGTAGAAGTCGGCTGGCAGAAATAGGCGCTATTACCCCACTACACCCCACTTTTTTTTTTTTTTTTTTGTATATTAATACATGAAGCGAAAACTTTGTACCCCTTGTTAAGCATATTACGCACACGCGTCGCACGCGGAAGTGTGAGATTTCGTTAAAGTTTGTATGGAGATTCTTTTCCAGCAAGAAAGCTAAAATTTGTATAAAATATATGTTACAAATACATTAAATTTAATTTAATAAAATATTAATTGCTTTCGTTCATACTGTTAATGTCAATCACATAATAGTCTGTGGTTTGTTTACGTTAATACTGCCAATGTCAAACACATAATTTTTGTTGCCTACAAATTATTACTCAAACCTCAAACGACGTTCAAACTTAAAAGTTTGTATGGAGATTCTTTTCCAGCAAGAAAGCTAAAATTTGTATAAAATATATGTTACAAATACATTAAATTTAATTTAATAAAATATTAATTGCTTTCGTTCATACTGTTAATGTCAATCACATAATAGTCTGTGGTTTGTTTACGTTAATACTGCCAATGTCAAACACATAATTTTTGTTGCCTACAAATTATTACTCAAACCTCAAACGACGTTCAAACTTAAGGTTTTTTTGAATTATGGTCGAAATTCGACCACAGGACGGCCACTAGTACCTGTTAAAATGTGAAAACGCATCGCCGTGCAGTCGATGCCGACTATTACAAGAGAATGTTACCCAATAATGATAACAAAGCTATTATGGCAACTATGAATAACGTTCTGATATGAAACATTAACATAATATTTTTTGTTACCTCCTTTGGAGGTGGCCGCGGACAGGTACAAGCTATGAGGATGCAGAATTCCTTGAATGGGATTTAGGTTTAAGTCATTGTATTTAAAAGTTTACCTTGTCGCTACCTGCTAAAGGTGTAAAATCGATCTACGCTATTTGAAAATAATACTACGAAAAGGTCGTTTGAATAATAAACTTTAAAACGTTTATCATAAAGTATGCAATGGTTTGTAGTGTTTTAGGTGCGAAGGTCGGCTTAGCTACTATTAATCAGCAAGGCGCCATTGAGGGTTGGACGAGGCTCGTGAGAAACCGTAAACACTTACCCATTTTATCTGATAGATTTTTTTTTCGTACAGCAGCGGGGCCGGTCAATTAATGGATTGCGCCGTTATTTGGTTTATTTTTAGTGTCCAACGATGCTGCTTAGCATAGGCATCAGTCGGCACTAATATATTTAAAAGGATTTGACAGCTAAGTTATTATGATGTCCCAGCTCTATACAGGAGAATGTTACCAATGCTCATCATATCTTATAATTTATCATTGTAAACAGAAACATCGATATTGTATTACGATAAAATTCCATTACAAATTGACGACAAATGTGAAATTTAATTGTATAATGTTAAAGTTGAGAGTACAGTCCATGTGGGCTGTTTAATAAAATTATTACCATTCGGATTGTCGTGAGGTTCTAAGCGTTTTAGAATTGAAGATAAATATTTGTCAGGAGTTGTGGTCTGGGCGGCACGGAGACGCACATGTGCTGCATAAAAAAACTGTGTACCGGGTCGGCCGCGTGTTGACAATGCGCATAGCTCAGCCAAAGGCGCAGCCGACCACCCTCCGGGGTGTCCCGCTCTTCGTAATTTAAACAACATTAAATATAACCACCATCTAGCATTTACACTACAAATAAATTAAGTAAGACGGATTAAGTGAAACATGTGCCGTAAAATAATCACCTAATATGTTTAGCTTTGAGACTGCAGTGGGTCGAGTTTCGTTTTTTAAAAAAGTAAACTGAGGCCATTCATCGGGGCTTGTTTCTAACGCGGTGCTCTTTGATATGTTGTCTTTTTCTCTATCAACCACAAATTACAACGAAATACATACATTGATTGACATTGGGGATAATTAATATGATAAGAATATTTTCGCAATAAGTTGTATTATTAGCGTGTGTTATCAAAATAAACGCTATTGTGTGATCCCGAATAGACACGCACATTCGTGAGAAGTATCTTATCTAAAAAAAGCCGGTCCTCTATATTAATAAATATTTAATTTAGTTGGAAAACGTGTGAGAGACGCCTGCGAGGCAGACGCGGCCCAGGACTTCCAGACGAATCGTAATGACGTGTAATCTCTGATTAGATATCATTCCTGGGAACTGACAACAAAACTAAATAGTCACATGCACTTTTCGGTGTCTACATTCCTGCTTACATATACAATGAAAGCTCAACTGGGTTTATTGCAGTTTAATCCTTACAAGTTAAATAGATACAAACCTAACCTTGAATTTTCATTGAATAAAATCAAAATTCATGGATTTTATTGAGTTTAATTTTGACTATTATAGCGGCGTTTCGTTAGCTTTATGGGTGCTGCCATAGTATCGGATGTACTGAGGTGTTAGACGTCCTGACCTTCAGCATTTAATTATAAGTTTTGGTGAGATCTACGCAAACCGAGTACTTGCAGTGTCTTGAAGTCTGGCAGTGGTGTGCTTGGTTTTTGATTTAATTTTATTAATTATAAGATCCCAAGCCGGTAGCAGTAACCAATCATCTTTGTTGAAGTTAGAATGTTCTTTTTAATTTCTTTAGCCTCGCGAATCATGCTTGGCAGGGATTGGTGTTCTTTTGCAAGGATTTGTAGTCTATCAAATCTGATGTAATGGGTGGGATGATCCTGAATATGTCATAGACTGCAGACTTTTTAGAGCGTCGATGCTTCACGTTAGCTGTGTGTTCTTTTACGCGGGTTTTCATTGATATTTTAACTTGTTTGTATGTTTATTGAATTGTCAATGTTAATATTTTCTGTTCTCAAGATTATTATTATTGTAAATATACATATTGTTCAAAAACGTAACTACTGTAATTCTATGTATGTTATCCGCCTATTGAAGCAAACGATAATGATGGAAAAGATCGATTCACTGTTTACTAAATGGAGAAGTGTCGACTGCACGCAAATTATTTCACGACTCGAAACGGGTAAAAAATTGTTACCGAAGTTTTCAAAGCAATAGGTAGGTACATTGTCTTCACATAAACATGGGTTAAATTTCACTGAAATAGGACCGATAGCATGGAAATGGACTTTCTTATAATAGACTCGTACAAGTACGAAAATTGCTACTATTGTTTTTAGAGTTTCTATGATTCACAGAACATTTACTATACGAAAAAAAATATTACACATCAACAAAGTATAACCTTATTTTAATGCCGAAAGTCGTGTCGTATCCCCTCGCTTTGATAATACTCCTCTCAGCTAGTATCGGAATCCTTACGTTGTGACGTTCTGTTCGGCGGTCACTTGAAAGGGAAGGCCAAATTGGCCTCCAAAAAGCTGTGCGTGCTCAGTGGAGCGGGACAGTATTTCCCGTCGGCTCATCACCTGCAACTTTACAAGGCGCAAGTTCGACCTCACATGGAATACTGTTCTGGCCGGGGCACCCCAGTGCCAGCTCCTTCCATTTGACCGAATTAAACGAAGAGCGGCTCGAATCGTCAACGACCGAGTTCTTTACGATCAGCTCGATCCACTGGCTTTGGGAAGTGACGTTGCGTCTCGGTTGCGGCACCAACTGGATTCTACCACTGTGCTCTTAGCCAGAAATTTTCTACCACGCACAACCACTTTGTGGAATCTGCTGCCGCTAGCAGTTTTTCCGGACCGATACGATGGAGGGACTTTCAAGAAAAGAGCCTACTCCTTTCTTAAAGGCCGGCAACCCATAACAATGCGGTGTCACCCAAGACTTTGCACTTGTGGGACCACACTGCTCTAGTTATCGGTTCTTAAATATATGCCCTGTAATTACACTACCATCTGTGACATTTAAACCGAAACAGTGGTGTTTGTACTCCACTGATTAACGGCAGAATAACTAGCACTGCGACTTGTGGTAGGATTGCTATGCAGGAGTCCGTCTAGGTAGGTATCACCCCAGAGCCAGTTATTCTACCGGGAAGCAGTAGTGTGCAAACATTACTGTGTTTCGGTTTGACGTTTTGCTCGTTTCATCACTTTATGCAATAAAAAAAAAACTTTTGGCGACAACTCGAAATGAGGCGGTAGTGTTTTTATTGCATTTTGTAATTTATGTTTATATTTTGAGTTTTGATGTTTAATATTGATAGTTTACTATGCAGCAATTTCTCATGAAAGTGTATAGTAATTGGAAAGTTAAATTCAATACCAAAATTGTAATTTTCGTTTTGTCTCCATGTTTATGTTTTGAGTTTTGATGTTTAATATTGATAGTTTATTATGCAGCAATTCCTCATGAAAGTGTATAGTAATTGGAAAGTTCAATTCAATACCAAAATTGTACTTTTCGTTTTGTCTCCATCAGTCGAGCAAATCTTCATCTCCATCACCATTCATCAGTCCAGTCAAATCTTCAGTAAAAGTCAATTATCATTGTACTGTCGATCGAAGCGAAGTCCTTGTTATAATTAAATTATTATACGACATTGGCAAAAGTGGCTCGATTTGGTAGCTAATTCAGACAGGATCAAAAAAGAAGAACTAGCACTGCAGTAGTATCTACCGATGCGGTTTCCTGCACAGGAAACCCACCAGCAGTGTATATGTACTATGACATTTTATCTCATATTATTGTATATCTACGCCATTCAATAATGGCCAAACAAAAAAGCCCACTCTCCTCTAACGTATCAACCATTATCTTAGGAATGCGTATACGTCGATGTGTCTGCACTTTACGCCTTCTTTGAAAATTGATTGTTCCTACTTTCGACTGAGGTTTTTTAACGGTCGCCGTAACTAAATTGTTACGTAACTGACTGAGTAATTATGTCTCCGATATTATGGGAGATACCATTTGGTTATTGCTATCATGTTTTAATTTATCGGAGAATAATTAAGGCAATTACGAATATATTTTCGGAGAAAAATATTTATTTCATGTTTTTACGCTTTAACGATACAATATTCTGGTGCAGCAATATCAGTACTACATTTACGGGAGGATACGGTAGATAGAAGTATTGTGGTCCAGCGTTGTTTTGAAGTAGGGACAGATATTTCTTTCGCTATGCTTCGTCACTATATCTGCGGCTATCTTTTGCTTCTTCTTGCTATTCTTCAGGCTATTCCCGTTTAGCATCTCCCAATAAATGCCATGCTACTCCCAGGCTTGCGTCAGGCTTGTTCACCTCCTGAAGCGAACAAGTCTGACGCGTTTCGTTGTCATAGTAAACCAAGGGTTAATTAACTGTGGTAGTCGACCTAAGAATATCTTGCCTGTGTGGAAACAAAGAGACTTTCACAGATTGCCACACACTGCACAATGGGCTACTTTTACAAACAGGCGACAGTTCATAATGATATGAACCTAATACCTGCTGGCACCCATCACCAAACCAATTCCCTAGTTCTGGATATCTTAAAATGTGAGAGTAAATCATCTTTGTTGAAGATATCCAAATGCAATGTTAATTTAGTCAGCTGTTTTCTTTGCACTTGTTCTTAATTTATGCTCGTAAAGCGTCGCATGTTGTTGATGCCATTTATATTCGTTCGGACAGACAGATAGAGAAGATAAGATATTATTTATGTGTACTGATTGGTACAACATCGACATTTGTCTGTCACGATACAATCATTGTTCAGTGTATTTCTATGTCAAACATACTTAAAATTAAAATTCTTTAAATTTTTAATGACTAGTATATTTTGATATTTGGAGTTCTTCATCGCTATTAGTTTTTAAATTTATTATTATCAGTTTTGAAATTTCTTGTCATGCGAAAATTTGAATACATGTCCATATATCCGTAAGGTAACCCATGGTTTAACCAGGGTGATCCATAAAAATTCGGTGGTTTGGTACAATATGGTATTATCGAATTAACGTCCAGATTCAATTTCTCGGAGTGTTTCTTAATATGATCGCTAGTCGTTTTAAGCGTATTAGTTGGGTCTGATTAGACTTTTTTATACGTACTTTCGTCCGACAATAGTTTCTTGAATTTTAAAATTATTATAGAACGTATCCATAAACTTTATCTGCGCTGACGATCGTGAGTGGAGGTCTGTTCCGTAGCTTTGTTAAATGCTTTTAAGTCGTCTTTAGGACTATTTACTTTCGGAACCGAACTTCGACGTAACATAGACGAAGTGTTAATGTATGGCCTCCAAATCTTTACCGATATTGTTTTTAACAGTCAATCTTCGACACTACAGATAATTTCATCGTACGGGATTATACTTTTAATGTAGATTCATCCAGTGTTGGTTTTGACAGATTACAGTCCACGCGTAATCTATGATCTTTGACTGTAGGCTTGGGATACTATAATTAAAAAATTAAATGAAAACCCAAGCATACCACTCTAAGAATTCTTGACAGAGTCACATCGAACCAAAAATAATAATTAACCGGGTTAACTATGACATCAGGACATCTGTCACCTCAGTTCTCCTGGGTGCCGTGAAGCGCTCGCAACGTAAGGTTATAAATAGAAACAATTAAACGCGATAAAATCCGTAAAATCTAGTTTAATTCAAATTTGTAGTATTCGCGTAAATATAAGAATATGGTTCATCTTTATGGTTTATATATTTGTTATTATTTGTAATAAAAATTTTGTAATATCTATAACAAATATTTAATAAAAAAGAGTATCAAAAATTATAGTAAATTTTACTGTTCATTTTCAATCCCTTGTACACTGCATCATTAAAAGAAATCCTGTAAAACGCATTCAAACTACAGAAGAAATCCTAGTCTATAAATGTAGTAAGAATCGTTAAAAAAATATGCCAGACCTTTTTTTTACATAGGAAAATGCCTAATGCAATACCCATGGGGGCAAGGACGGGTTATGTAGGACTCGCACCGACTAAAACCCCATGGTATTCCGGCTTCGCCGCTTGTTGGCAGGGCCACGGGACCGTTCGCGCATACCTCCGCGATCCACACCGATGCCGGCCGCCTATCATCGGCGGCCCCTCCTCGGGAGAGTACAGCTCTTCTCCTCTCTCCTTCCTAGTAAGGCGCGCCCGAACACGCGACACCAACACTCCTCGCCACTCGTCCGCCCCACCACCGCCGCATCTGCGGTGCGACTCCGCCAAAGTCGCGGGACACAGGGTGAGCGGCAACGCAACACCTACACTCCAATCTCCCCGTAACTGCACCTCAGCTGTAGAGGACAGGGCGAGCGGCCACAAGCACTCCGCCACTCCTCCCTCCAGCAGTCCACCAGCACAATATCCTCGGTACGGCCCCTCAAGAGTTGCGGAGGATAGGGAGAGAGGCAACGATACACCTACACTCCTCTACCCCCGCAACTCCACCTCGACTGCGGAGGACAGCGTACTGCTCCCACCATCAGTCCCCCTGTTTGCATCCAGAGCAGAGATCCCAGCTTACGAAGCCAGCTCAGAGCGACTGCCTCGGGCCAACCTAGTGACTCTTAGCTTCACCGTGGGTTACCAAGCTACGGTTACTAAACAACATCGCCACTGCAAGGCGAGAACCCATTCGGGGGGGAATATGCCAGACCTACATTATCCAGGCTGGTGACGGGCAGCGCCGTAAGTGCCACCTGTAACCGCGTAGTCTGATACTGCGATCGCCAATCCGCCTACCAAGCGTGTCGATGAATTCTCCTTGTGCAAACTTGATAGATACTTACGTCCAGCAGTTGACTTTTTATAGGGTGATTGAAGGGGGAACTCTTTATTCAATATACAATGATCATTAATGTAATTACATACATACTCGTACAGTGACACGTTCAATCCATATAAGTGGTAGGCAGACACCACATCGGTCACTTTTCGTCGCCGCCATTTTGGCACTAGCTAAAATTCTTGCTTCCCATAACGTTCCCACGAGTAGATGCTGTTCACCCAATGCTTGAGTAAGGCTAATCTTATTTTAGGTATATAGCCAACGGCGCGACAACCACTGGCTCTGCGGAGAGGAAGGGAAAAGGATTAGGCAGGACGACACTTGGAATACGGAATAATACTATCTCGAAAGGAGCAGGAGGAGGCTGCAGTGCTTCGTATGGTGAGCGATGAGAAACGGAGACCCAATTAATGGCAAAGAGGCATTTCATCGCAGTTCTCAATCCATAATTTTCTGTTATCTGTAATATTTAAAATCTCAGACATGTTATTTGACTTTGAAACATGAAATGGTATATATTTATTTTACTGCTTGGTGTTTTTGTTGGAATTCCAAAATTCCGTGCATAGTAATAGTCTTATGTTTTTTTATAAGTATTACGCGGAATTTAAGGTCATTGAAACAATTAGTATAATTAATAAATATAAATTGTACTTTTATCCGCCAACTGATTAAATAAGATGCTGGGTGTACTTTGATGCATATGAGTTATAAAATATAATATTTAATTAGAGCTGTTTACAGTAAAGAAAGATCGGACAGAACATATTTTTTTCAAATCAACAAGTAAATCAAATAAATTTATAAAAAACTTTTCTGCCAATCGAGTCTAGGTGCTGTGACCGTCCAATATATTATTTTTGTGATACATTGTGTGTGTGAAAACCCTGAATTATTTTGATTTTAAATGTATAATTTAAATATGTAAATGGTAATAAAATAGTTTCACAGGCGCCACTTAATTCAGTATGATCTCTATGACTCAACGTTTGTCTCAATTACTACGGGCGTCATACCAACTATTTATACTATTTCATATAATCAAATTGACGTCTGGTTCGATTGCCCCAACATGTGCTGGCAATATTGATACAGATTAATTTAATACGATAAATTTTAAAACAGCTTGGTAGTTGTAGTTCTTTAATATGGACACTATTATGTAGATCGAGTCTGTATTTATATTTCTTCGGTGTTATGTTTATAATTTATATACACTATCTATATATTTTGACGATGAAGAAAGCGCCAGGAACATGTTAGCGGTTGTAGTCAACGAAGGAATACCGACCCTTGCAAATTTTGCTCGCTTTGTACACCAGTTTGCTACCATAGTAAAATGGTTTCCAAAAAGGATGCTGTGAGACGCAGTGATTGATTCTCTTGCCCGTTGCTCATGCCGTCACCACGTGACTAATCTACTTATATCTTTCTACAAAAAGCTGGCGGGATGACTACTTTTACTGGGCGATACTTATACGATATGAAATATTATTTCTGCATTAGATAGCCCGTTTATATATTGAATAAGGATGAAAACTTCTATTCAATTTAAAATTTGGATGTATTATAATCATTAATTTTGTTAATCTAAGATTGTCTCTAATCTGAACTGTCATGATGTGCTTATTCGAACAAAAAGCAGTACCATCGAAATGTCATCAAATAAGATAATCGTTGATAATCAAACTCACTTTAAGTGAGTTTAAACTAAGTTCAGTTCACTGATATTGTGAAGGAAATTTATAATTCAGCAAAAGTTTTTGCACGCACTTCCTTACTTTCTCACAAAGTTCGTTTTCAAAAGCAGATAGAAATGTAATCATAGAAATAAAAAAATTTTGTGTTACGAATTTTCGTAGAATATTTTAAAATGTTTCATTTTATTAACGGTGAAGATTTAGAATTATGAGTTCAACAAATAACCGATTCCATAATTATATGAGAAAAACATTCATTCGCATTTTATGTCTATTAATTATTTGTTAATAATAAATAATGCTAGTGCCACACTTGTTCAATAGAGTCAATATTTATTTTTACTAATCCAGTCGTCCACAATAACGGAACAACGTAGATCAATAAATAAATCCATTCCATGTAATTCTCACAGTTCGCCCCATAGATGTGCTGAACCTCATTCCATTGAGCGCGTGTCCCGTTCGCGCCTGGCCAGGGATCTTAGCTGCATCTCTGTCAGTGACTTTGAATGTAACCGCCCTCGACCGACGATTCTGAGAATCGAGCCTGTGGCATTTTTTTAAACGCATAATAATTTGATCGGGAAATATTTATGGAAGGGGTGGCCGGACGCGGAGTCGTCAGACGAGTCAATTATCAGTTACTCGCCGTGGTGTCGGTCGCCTGAAAGCCGCGCAATGGGTGGTTCATCCGAACACAGCCGAATTTAAGCTGGAATTTATGAGACGGAGATAGAATGATACTGGCTGGAATTTCACACAATTTAATTTTTTTTTTTCAATTTTCGGTTTACCTGATGGTATGTGGCCACTGTGGGTTATAGACACCATTATCTATGTACAATCCTTTAGGAAGATCCAAGATGAAGATGCGTTGTCACCCCAGGGGATTACGGTGGAATGCCTCGCAATTGGAACGAAAGCAGTATATAGCAGTGATGCTACTTTAAAAGCAGCTTTTACTGGTATTTTAGTTATTAAGCTGGTATGTTAAGAAAGCATAGTACTCCCCCGGTGAAGCCAACTCATTGTATAATGTCAGTATGATGTGCTGCAACAAGGCTGTATCGCTGATTATACAATTTTTATTACTACTTTTTTATATCCAACGTTGTATGTTATGTTAAGTGTGATTCTTGTATGTCACATAACGATATCGCTACTGAAGTATTACTTGTGAGAAAAAATAATAAGGCTTTTTTATTAAATAATATTAAAAACAATTATTAAAATATATAAGGGACTTTTACAGTAAATGAAAACGTAGTTAAATATTAGGAATAATTTGTTATACAAACTTTTAGTAACAGGTGTCCGTTGCGTTTAATTCGTAGCAAAAGCTACGCAAAATTTGCTACGAATTTCGTAGCAGTGTCATATCAGGTACAAAAATATAAATGAGTATATTAAAGTAAAGCATATTGAAGACATTTTAAAATTAATTCCATAACGCTGTTTTAAAATATGTTATGATTTATTTTCTTATTAACATTTTAAACTTTATTGTGTATGCAGTAAATTGAATTTGTATTAAATAAATGTCTTGTAAATTAATTTCTTTTCAGTTTTTTTCCTCAAATTCGAAGAAGGACAAAACCTTTTTGTTTAAATATACATTAGGCAACAAAAGAACGCTATGAATTTCAAATGAACTCGTACGTCCATTTAAACAACCGTTACAGATGAATTAAACACTTCTATAAAAAAAGAAACACTAGGCGATAAAATAAACAAGTATCGGCGGAGCGAAGTTTATGATAATCGCTTCTGCTAATTTGTCGCGAAGAGAAGGGAGGCGGGGCGTATGTCGTTTCCGGTGCATGTGCAAGACAATATCGCTCAATGGACCATTAATAGCAGTGAATGAGTGCGTAAAGACACATGTGCGGCCCTCGAACCCGCTACCCCACAGACTGGACCACATGGCGTTTACATTGCGTTACGCAAAAGGGCAATTCGATGTTATTGTTCTTTCACAGATTTCAACAAATACCCTTCTTAGTAATTGTCGTTACAAAAAAAAGTTGACCGTGGAAGTCGTTTGTTTTAGGCCTAATGTATAATAACAATATTACTTTTGTTTCAAGGTCACTTTAAATATGCCGAATTGTATGACAAGTAATTACTCATAAAATAACAACATTACGGACTTAGTAATAATATCCGTTATTTTTAAATGAAACTAAGTTTACGGATTTTATCGCGTTTAATTTTTACTTTTTTACTATTTATAACCCGACGTTTCGAGTGCTTCACAGCTACCCATGGTCACGGGAGGACTGAGGTGACAGATGTCCTGATGTCATAGTTAACCTGGGGTACCTTCAGCTTTTAATTATTATTTTTGGGTCCGATCTACGCAGAAAGATGCTTCACGTCAGCTATGTGTTCTTTTACGCGGACCACATAGCTGACGTGAAGCATCGTCGTTCTAGGAAGTCTGCAGTCTGTGACCATGTTCTGGATCATCCCAACCATTACATCGGATTTGATAAACCACAGATCCTTGCAAA
This sequence comes from Luehdorfia chinensis, assembly GCA_019845155.1. Taxonomy (NCBI): domain Eukaryota; kingdom Metazoa; phylum Arthropoda; class Insecta; order Lepidoptera; family Papilionidae; genus Luehdorfia; species Luehdorfia chinensis. The sequence goes on from JAHVAK010000022.1 coordinate 1,550,156, forward strand.
AGAACACCGATTCCTACCAAGGATGATTCGCGAGGCTATTGAAATCAAAAAACATCCTAATTTCAATAGGGAAGATGGTTGGGTATTACCACCAGCTTGGGATCCAATAATAAATAAAATTAAATCAAAAACCAAGCATACCACTGCAAGACTTCAAGACACAGTTAGCTCTTTCTGCGTAGATCGTACCCAAAAATAATAATTAAAAGCTGAAGGTACCCCAGGTTAACTATGACATCAGGACATCTGTCACCTCAGTCCTCCCGTGACCATGGGTGCTGTAAAGCACTCGAAACGTCGGGTTATAAATAGTAAAAAAGTAAAAATTAAACGCGATAAAATCCGTAAACTTAGTTTCATTTAAATGTGTAGTGTTCGCGTAAATATAAGAAATCATTATAATATCCGTTATGCTTAATTTTATTGCAAATTATTTAATGATAAAATTATTTCTTTATTTATTAACTAAGACTTTTAAAGTCCGAGTGGTCAGAGTGCAGCGCCTTGGAATCCCAGCCGGAGCCAAAAAGAATACAAATTCTTGGTTTTCGGCTCTGTGACAGCCTAGCTGTCGTCCTAGTCTACTAGTACGTCATCTGTGTTTCCGCGTACAATTGTAACATTACAATATCTGCGAAGTAGATAGCTTCCGACGGTATTCGGGGGTTCTCGTCGTTGTCAAAAATCATGAATTGATTTTTTTTTGGAAGATTTATTAAACGTTCACCTGATAGTAAGTGCAACGTTTGGGCGTAACAAATGCTGTGTCACCCAGAATATTTCTGTGTGGCAACACACTTCGCTCGTCACCCTGAGATATCAGTTCGTAAGTATCATATGCACAGTAATTACACTAGCTCTCAGTGCCCTTCAGACCGAAACACAGTTATGTTTGCAAACTACTGCTTCACGGCAGAATAACTGGCCCTGGGGTCGTTCCTACCTGGACAGATTCCTGCATAGGAATAAAATTTAAATAAATTCTGAAAAAATAATCAAGCAGATCAATTAATGATTTCTCCAATTACACCTTTATACATTTCGTTATTATAGTATCTAATTAAAGAAATCTACAGGAAAAACAATTTATATAATAAAGTCACGTTAACAGAATATGATAACTCTTTTAACTGTTTACTTTATGATGATACTGATTTTAGTTGACCACGGCGACAATTCCGAATGCTGTCGGGTGCTATCAATTCTGTCTGTTCAATCTGCGCATTACTAGCCGATACCTGCGGCTTCGCCCACGCGAGATTCCTCTACACTTTCCTGCTTTACGAAGCGAAGCTAAGGTACATGGCTATCCTTCGGGAACCATCATTTTTTCCGAGATAAAAAGTAGCCTATGTTGTTCTCGGATCTCTGAACTGTCTGCATAGCTAAAATCGATCGGAGTGGTTGAAGCGTGAAAGACGGACAAACAAACCAACAAACACAATTTCGGATTTATAATATGAGTATGGATAGTGCTACAAGTGTACGCGCAAACACAGGAGCACTCAATGGCCCTTGCCTGACCGCCGACTGTTACGCTGATGCGATAAGATCCGTGTAGGTCAGAATGCAGTGTCAGAAGCACGGGAAAAATAACAACACAACCAGAACCGAAAACCAACAATTTGTGTTTAACACAAATGTTTTTTTTTTGATAAAAGTGACGGAACGAGCAGAACGTTCACCTGATGGTAAGTGCAACGTCTGCCCATAACAAATGCTGTGTCACCCATAACATTTCTGTGTGACACCACACTGCACCCGTCACCCTGAGACATCAGTTCTTATGTCTCATAAGCCCAGTGATTACTCTAGCTCTCAGTGCCCTTCAAACTTAAACATTACTGTTTCACATTCCTGCTTCACGGCCGAATAACTGGCCCTGGGGTGGTACCTACCTAGACGGATTCTTTCATAGGAATCCTACCACCAGAAAAGACCTTTTTTTGGCTTATGTGACGAAACGAGCAAAACGTTCACCTACGATAAGTGCAACGGCTGCACATAACAAATGCGGTAACAGCCAGAATATTTCTGTGTGACACCACACTACGCCCGACATCCTGAGACATCAGTTCTTAATAGCTCATATACCCAGTACACTAGCTCTCAGTGTCCTTCAGACCGAAACACAGTAATGTTAGTACACTCCTGCTTCACGACAGAATAACTGGCCCTGGGGTGATAGCTACCCAGACGAATTTTTTTTTATTGCATAAAGTGATGAAACGAGCAAAACGTTCACCTGATGGTAAGTGCAACGTCTACCCATAACAAATGCTGTGTCACCCAGAAAATTTCTGCGTGACACTACACTGTGCCCATCACCCTGAGACATAGGTTCTTAAGTCTCATATGCCCAGTGATTACGCTAGCTCACAGTGCCCTTCAAACCGAAACACAGTAATGTTTGCACACTACTGCTTCACGACAGAATAACTGGCCATGGGGTGGTACCTATCCTAGACGGACTCCTGCACAGGAATCCTACCAAAAGTATAAAACTTCTCTTAAGTTTTTCTAAAGACAATTTGCTGTATTCGCCACGCTTGCTTTCGCGATTACAGTACCAGACTTCGCATCTTAGGCGTTGCCAGACTGTCTAGTTTAGGTAATTTACGTCTGGCATAATTGACTTCTAATCGGAGGCCATGAAATTTTTCTGGCATTTCCCCTATTCGACCATTAAGTAACTTACGTGAGGAAATAGAGTAGCAGACACATAAAAACACAAAAGAGTAGCTGTACGCAAAATTGATTATACTTTTATAGTATAACAACATACTTTTACAACATAATTTTAGTGTCAAATGAATACATTTGATACTAAAATTAATAATTACAACGTCGAGGCATTGACTCTATCAATTTTTGACACATTGTTACAGCTCTCTAAAATAGCCACATTATCGATTTGATACCCTTTTATTGACTTCGCATCAAAGATGTTCCATTAAATTCATTCCCAATGGCGACAGTTGTCTAAGACTATAATATTCGCATTCGCGTCCTCGAATGTCAATGACAATTATTCGTATTCGCATTCGCGCATACTGAAAATGTACATTCGTTACATCATACAGTATGTAATCATGCACGAATACTTAAAAATGTACATTCGTTACATTACTAGTATATAATCACATGGATGTTAAGTTTTTATTTTTAATAAATCTAAATACAAGCTGCTCCAGCTGGTTAATTAAAGTATTCAATAAAATAGTCTAATCGTTGATCTAATTGTATATCTCGCCTCTCCATATAGTTCCATATGCTTCAAAGCCTACAAATTGTTGCCCTATAATTAGGTCTGTACTCTGCTATCGACTACAATTTTATACACTGTACATACAAAGCAGGTTTGCACTGTTTGCTCCCACCACTAACTATTGCTTGTTATAAGATTGCGGAGCTTTCACATGTTAGAAGGGAACTTCTTTGTTAGCGCTTTACAAGTATGTACAAGAATGTACAGTTCCTCAAAAATCTATAGAATTGTGATAACTAGTGGTCGACGGATTGTCCGAAATTCGACTGTAATTCATATTTTTTTTATTAAATTCAATGTATTTGTAACACACATTTTATATATAAAATTTAGCTTTGCCAAATCTCACACTCCTTTGTGGTCGCAGTATGCCTAAAGGGGTTACACAGTTTTCTCTTTATGTATTAATATATAGATTTAAATGAGAGATTTCAATCTTGTTAAAAGTTCGTCAATTATGAAGTCGATGATCTTCTTGGCTGATTTGATGGCGGTGATAACTTTTGATCAACGAAAGTAGTCAAACACGCAGAATATATTTTGCACACACACAGAACCTTACTTATTTGTAACGAGCTTACACAGTGACCATCCCGTAACCATTTTTTCGGCACTTAGTACTTATAAGCTAGATTTTTTACTGGAATTTAGGGTTGTAATCCTTAGCATATGATTTTCAAAATCTTTCGAACTTCCTACCTTTGAGAAAATAAAAAGAATGCCTTTCTTGGGAAAAAGGACCTTAACGGAGAGAGGCTTTTTTTTTAAATTTATGATAAAAAATTGCAAGCGTCGTTCACGGCACTAACAACTTTTGTTAGTACGAGTACATTAACGATTGTTGACTCTAATCTACACTTTAAATTTGGACCCTGATTGTTCAAGCAGACGAAACATAAATACTTGAATAACGCGTATTATTAATTGATCTGTCTGTCATTAGTTCACCTTTGAAAATGCCTCGAGCTTAGACACTTCATTAAATGTCGGCGTCTTGCGTACCACCTAGGGTGTTTATTAAAATTTGCAACATTTTATGCTGTTAACGTATATGAAAATGTTAATACAAACGTATTGTACAAACGTTTGTATACAATTAACAAGATTTTACATATCGAGATCACCTTTTGTAGATCGGTATTTTATACCTTAGGTTTTTCGCCTTCTTTGCAGTATGATGATGGCATAAAAGAATGCTACTCTAAGGGATGAGATGGTATCCCGTAGTCGTAAAGGTCGACTAAGGCCGAGCAAGAAAATCATCATTATTATAACTTATCACTCCTCTGCCGCTGAACAACGTTCCGTACGTGCCTCCCCTAAAGATTGTCATAAGCCGCGGTAAAATATAACAATAAATAGTCATTCTTACTTTCACGATTACTCTATCTGTACATAACCTTAAGGAAACGAAACTGCACTTTAAAGTAAATTCTTTTTGTAAAATTCGGATTCGACTATTCAACAACCTCTTCGTTCCTATACATAAAAACGGCAGAATTCCTCGGATACTTCCCGAGGGGCACTTTAAGACGGTTGATAATTTTTCATTTCCTAGAATAAGTGTTATAGAACTGGTTTAAAAAACTAGTACAATGAACTCGTACGTGAAACGGAGCGTTGTTCAGGGATCATTGTTAGATTTAAAGTGATATTTTTCGCTTCCTGTGTCGTTCTTCCCGTTTGCTCACCGCATAACAAGCAAGGAGGCGTAAAATGCATACCTGTGCTACAAAAGACAGGTAAGGGGCTCAACAATTTGTCCGGCAGGTTAATGCCACCGTTAGTCAGTTGTTGTTGGTGCGACATGTTGGCGCCAGATATCCTCCTTACCCTATTGTGTTTCCTATTGTCTGTAATGCTTTGTCAATGAGAGGTAAGTTAAAATTTCGACGCCATGGCGCTCTCTTGTCTTTCAGGTCATTATAATGAAGAAGCACGCACCGCTCACAACTTTGTGAATAATAATAATAATAAAAGAAAAGTAAAGTTTTAGCCTATATATGCTGAGCACAGGCCTCCTCTCATTTCTGAGATGGTATGGAGCTAGGAAGAATCCGCAACGCTGCTCCAATGCGGGTTGGCAGACTGCACATGTCTTCGAAATATTTTTTTTTCTCAGACATGCAGGTTTCCTCACGATGTTTTTGTTCACGCCGAGCACGTGGCGCGCGGGAGCATCAGCACTTAAAATTACAATTAACAATTTTAGTGGTGCCGGCACCGGGAATCGAACCCAGATGACTCGCTTACTATGAAATTTAAAGCAAGCGCCTAGCCCCTGGGCTACCACGGCTCATAATAATAATAATATTATTGAATGGTCATGCCGCTGAATGTAAAAGTAATTCGACATTTTTGCAGTATTTTTACAGGACCTCGGTAAATAAAGATAATATCACCATTATTATTGATAAAAGCCTATTCATCTTGTTAGTATAAAGTATGTATGCAAAGTATGTTTAGTGCTAAAAATGTAAAGTACCTCAATGTATCGCTCGGATACAATCCAGCATGTTGCCTTCTCGGCTCCTATCGTCGTTATTTCAATAGCTTGTTCATATCGTATCATAAAATATACTTACTAAGTTTTTAACTAGTGAAATAGCATGCAATTTTGCAATAATTGTAAATTCTGTTAATTAAGCAACCCGCATCGGTTATATGAAACGACTTAATTGAAGTTATAAATGTGCTCATTATAATGACGGTGATACATTTAAGGCAAATAAAGGTCACGCGGCACAATTTTGGCACAATTGGTTCGTCAAGCAATATTAGGGGTTGCGAACGAGCAGAATGGGGTACTATATGATGTGATTATTATGTTACATTTAATCTTTATCACGAAACGAGATAAGCTTATACCCATTATACTATTCCGCCCTACCCGCATTATAAATTGCATGAGTTTGGTGGTTTCACGGAGATTTGATTAACTTATGTTATTAAAAATAAGGTTATTATGTTGTTTCACATACAATAGTAGAACCAACCCAACTCTTCCCGTGGGTGTCGTAAAAGTTGACAGAGGGAAAATGAAAACCAGGAAATGGGCAGCAGCATCTTCCTGGAACATAAACAAATAAACTGTGGTTGCCAAATTGTCTGCCAAGCGTGCAACTATGGATACCCCCCCCCCCCCTATGAGAACTATAAAGTTACGTGTTTTATATGGGGGAAGCCTATGTTCAGCAGTGGACATGTGATAGATTGAAGTGATGATGCAATATTTGTAGTGTTAGAAAACCTTGTCAATACAACACAGACCTCCTCCACAAACAAAGGGGTACAAACATTACTGCTAATCTTGGCAAGCGGGTTGGCAATCTTGCTTCAATGGCTTGTTCAAAAAGATGCTATTGCGAATTTTCTGAACAGAATAAGAGGTTACTTAGTCGGCTCTTCTGTTCAGAGTCAAAGTCAAAATTTATTTATTCAATTTATGTTTCTTGAAAGCTACACCACTACGAGAAATAAGACCTCAGAAAAGTTAACTACTAGACGAGATGGATGATGGATATTCCAAACCGCTACCATACTGTAAACAGATTTCAGTATTTTTTTTCTGTATGCACTCTTTGCAAGGTATACGTTTTCACATAAAACACAAATTTCATTTAAATATGCATGAATAATTTATTTCAAGTGCGATATTTCTCAATACTTCGTAGACTTCAAAAATGTTTATTACAAGATTTAAGTTTTAAATAAATAATAATTTTAATGGTTGCAAAATGAAAGAAAATGTAAGAAGAGAATCATGCATGAATATATTTTTCCATCCTAATCGATACAAGTAATCGTGAGCTGGAGCATTGATTAAATAGTATAATTTTAAGCCATAATAGTCCCACTGCTAGAGCACAGACTCGATAAAATTCTGAGAGGGTTAAATATAATTATCAGGTAATACGCAAAAAACGCGATAAAATTTAGATTAAATGTAATTATCTGTATCATACATAAATATTATGTACTTATTCATTACCTTTTCATCTTAACCTAATTGCTAAAACAATCGAAATGGCGTTACAGGATACAAAGAATAAATATTTTTTTTATAATACTAGTCAGTTTATAAATAAAAATAAATAATAATCGAAAGTGAACTGACGCCCACGAATGTCAAAGATATGAATGATCACCCAGTTCCCATAAGCATATATTCCCATACAGTTATCACTCGTCAGTTTGTCCTAAGGTCAGTGATTTTCGATAAGCAATCTGTTTTATTTTGACTGCCACAGTTAACAGTATATTCACACAATTCTGTAGGTACTATACATATGCGTATATAGAGAAGGCCGTGTGGGCTCCAGAATTGTCTGTTGCCCAACAAGGATGTTGGATTGCTAACCTAAGATTCTAGGGTATAACAATTAAAAACACTTTGAAAACAATAAATAATATCGAGGAATTAACACATTAAATACCACTTGCTTAATTTTAAAGTTTGAAAAAGTCTTAAGCCAGTACCTGGAAAATAACTTACTGTTATTTTACCTACTACTTGATAAAACTGAGTGTGTATCATAGGCAAAAAAACTACGTTTCGTTCTTAATATCTAAATGCATATTTTAACATAAACCGTGGTAAATCAATAGTGGGTGATAACGGCATAAAATCCTTGAGCCCATTTCGTCCCGTAGGTCAGTGAACATTCTATGGAGAGAATCAACTAATTGTGCAATCCATTTTATTGAGTTGAAGCTTCCAACCGACTATGCCAAGCATGGCAAATACTCCCATGAGTATCTATGGAAGAGATTCTATGTTTAGCAATCTACTATAACAGGCTAAAATGGTAACGATGAGCTACTGAGAGTGCACATTGATTCACATCCAACCAGAATAACTATTATGTAATTTAATAAAAATTGCATTATAGAGATTTTTTTTAAAAGAAAACTTCATTATGTTACCTCGAGTATTAGTTAGTCGATTTCGACCATGGCGATATCTTCCGGTTAAATAAGAAGTAATTTTCCCAGGATATATTATAGTGACGAAACACAGAGGCACTCACTCATCTTGACCTTCGTTTCCAATGTAACGCTCATGCGATAAGTATAATGCTAGTAAAAAGGCATGTGACGCCCACCTCTCCGCATTCGGAGGGTTGTGACAGTCCCATAGTGGTAGGAGGCAAATCAAATGCAGTAGAATATATATTTAGGATGAACATTATACCTAAATATACTACTAGATATTATATACTTCAACGGGATGCTCTCAGGTTTTCCTACGACCTATCTGATGTTAAGTAGGACGTCAGGTTTAAAGGAGTCTGTTTATTCTAACCTTGAAAACTCAATGTTTAGCAACTGGCAACGTATTTTCAAGAATTAAATAAAGATCAACAATATTTACTAATTGTAATAAGCTGGCACATTTATATACGTGTATTACACTTGCAAATAAATTTAACTGACCAAAGCCTATTAACAGATGTATTAATGTATGGAGTTCTCAGTGCCGACATTTTTTTAAATGGTAATTGAATTACTAGGTATTTAAAGCTAATAACGCACTGCAGTAGATATGTAACAGAGAAGAACGCTCCTACAGCTTGTAACTAATATGTGAGCTAGGGTTGTTGACTATTTAAGAGACAAATATTTCTTAAGGAAGATATAAATTAAGAAAAATGTAGTATCACGAAAATATATATTTTTTTTAAATAAGAAACTAAAATAAACGTCGGCTCGGTTGGTGCAGTAGCTTCTGCGCCGCGGATCGCGGGTTCGATTCCCACACGGGACAAATATTTGTATGGCCTACATGGTGTTGTTCCGGGTCTGGGTGTTTGTGCATGTGGAATTTATGTCTGTAAAACGCGGGATAAATCCTACTGTGGGGCATCGGTTATATTAATTTAAAAAAACCAATTGATACTCGAACCTGTATTAACTCAATAAAACTAAGTCTACAAACAGTCTTTAATTAAAAACCGGCCAAGTGAGTGTCGGACGCACAGTGAAGGGTTCCGTAGCGGGGAATAATTTGTGACAGAAAATATCCCTGATCACAAAAACTACACGATATATCTTGTTGAAACTCATTTTCGTTGAGTATTTTCTAGGTTCTACCACCTTAAATTTTTTAATTATTTTCCATCGCATAGTTGAAAAGTTCGAAAAAAAACACATTCCTTCAAAATATCATCTATATAATGCGAATACTCTCCAAGTAAAATGGCTGTGGCCGTATACGGACAGACATATATACAGACAGGATAGGACGACATAGTAAGGGTTCCGTTTCTACTAGGAAACCCTAAAAAAATTGCATCTTTTTTTCTTCATCGTTTATGATAACTTTATTGATTTTTATTAACAAATAAAGGAAATTATAGATTTTACTCATATAAATCTAAATGTAGTATTTTCTGTCTAGGACTAATTTCTTTAATAGTATATAGTAAGTCATACCAAAATAGACTATATAATAAAGTACGGTTGACAACCATAGTGTATACATGCACACACGCGCATACATGCACACTACAAAATAAAACGTTAAAGACAACATTCCCGAGTGTCGACATATTATTATAGGTATATTTGTGTTATAAATTTTACTGGCTGCGACAAGTGTTTGCCTAGTCTGTTGGAATTTGTGGAATGAGTAAAGAGGGATGTGCAGTGTGTATGCACCTTAATTTATCATTAATGTAATTAATGCTTAAAATGTTTTATTTACGGATGTGTCCTGGTTTTTTTTATGTTATCGTAAAATGTTAGTACATTTTTTATACGATGAACATAGTTAGATCGAAGTAGTAGTAATAACTATAACTTGTGAAAGCATAGCGTTAAAGTAATATTTTTTGGCATATAATTTAATACACACACAGACGTTATTCAACTGTTAATAGAATAATTTACTGGTAGGATTCCTATGCGGGAATCCGTCTAGGTAGGTACCACCCCAGGGCCAGTTATTCTGCCGTGAAGCAGTAGTGTGTAAACATTACTGTGTTTCGGTTTGAAGGGCACTGTGAGCTAGTGTAATCACTGGGCATATGAGACTTAATAACTTATGTCTCAGGGTGATGGGCGCAGTGAAGAATCACACAGAAATGTTCTGGATGACACCGTATGTGTTATGAGCAGACGTTGCACTTACCATCAGGTGAACGTTTTGCTCGTTTAATCATGTTTTCCAATAAAAAAATAACAGTTTTGAAAAATATCAATGAAAATATTTATTCTACGTTTCATTACACTTCTCTATCTCATTGTACTAACCATTAACTTATGGAAAGTAGCTATATTTACGTATCATATAAGCTACGCATTATATTTGTTTTACTTGTTTATCCTTTTGTCTCACAGCCAATTTATCAAGACTGCTTAAATATCGGCAAGTGCTTTCTGATAGATTCGAAAGGGGTGTCATTAATTCTGCTTGTTTACTTTATCTATTAGGCTTTAAAAACATCAGACAAAAGCATTTGTTATAAATAAACGTGTCTACACCGCTGGGGGTCCGACGACGAAGTAGTAATGTCAGGTTCAATGAAAAATTAATATATGAGTTACAATTTTTAATGTAACTTATAGAAAATATGTAAAAAGTTTTTTTTTTATAAATACGTCAATGTTATCACGGGGAAAAGCAAACTATTAAATTACAACCATCAACTGTTTTGTGACTGTTTGCGACTGTTTATAATGTATGAGGTAAAAAAAATCGGTTTCTAATATCGGTCAAATTTGCTTTCAAGCACAACATGTGACGACGGGCTTTTGAAGGTATGGAAACCACCCTGAAGGACAATCGAGCGTGGGAGCAACGCGGGGGTACACACTAATGGATATCCCAAATCATCTTATTACTTTTGTATTATTGTTGTCAGTTTTTGTGCATCCAGCTACAATGAAGTGAACTGTTACATAATGGATAGGAGACAGTGTGCTAGTAATTTTGGTACTGCAGTTTTTTCGCAACAATTGATATACAATTGAACAATTGAAATAGCTTGTTAAAGATATATCACATTACGAAGTTCGATGTGTGTTATTTTTATTGACTTTATTTGTGCTCAATTAACTATACTCGTGCTGTTTATTATTGCAATTACGAATAAAAGAAATATAAAATTAGGACTACAAAATAAGTTATAACAAATTAATAAAGCAACATAGATTATGTACATTTTGTTTTAATTTAAATATAGCCTTTTACAAGTTAATATTTATGAAATACTTTTCTTAAATGTGTTCGCCAGTTTCAGAGCAGCTTATTGCATATTGAAAGGACGTCGCTTCAAGAGAAAATACTAGAAAAATATAAAAAAAAATTGTTTTATGGGTAATATTTTAGTAATAAATGATAATAATGTTTATCCCAACCAGACGAGAAAACTATAGAAATACCCCAAAATAATATGATAGATTGTTATTTTGTTTTTAATAAGTGTATAATGATCAATGTTATGGTATTGGATATGCGATGGCGCCCAGAGCGAGGGTGTGACAGTCCTGCACGAGGAATGCAAGTTCGCCATCTCTCGCACGCCCAGGATGAGTTGGATCTTTTTTAAAAGGGCGAAATTCCTGGAAGTATCTCCCAAGCGGTCGGAGGCTGGCGCTCGCCGGCCATTGTGGCGCGCGGCTAGTTTTGATCTTATTGTTAATGGGACGCCATGTTTTTTTCAACGGTCTCGGAAAAAAGGTATCACCGGAGCCCAACGGAAACGTTATGGGCCCTTGTGAAGCAAAACGTACATATACATATGTTCTACGAGGTGTTATTTTAATCGTAGGTCGGCTTTTGTTGTACAGGAATGTAGATGGCCTGTCATAATTTTAATGGGCAGTTTCTGTTATTCTATGAATCTGATACTACACGTTTTGAATATTCATGGGGCACCGGCTACGCCAGAGACGGCATATCGACGTATCGAGGATCCTTGCTATGCACTTGTAAGGGCATACTCAATAGAATAACATAATTATTGCTTTGATGCTTGCGATATTTAAGTACATGAGACAAAGTATAACGACAAAATGACGTGTTCAATATTTATAATGTATTGTTTGAAATATTAACATACGCGAATGCGCTGTTTATTAACTTGAACCTTTTATATTCTTGACTTCTTTTCACCTCGTGATGGTGTTGTTCTTGAATGTTTCTTTCATAGCGCTCATTTACCACCACTAAAAATCGCAAGAAAGGAAGTGCTCCAAGGATCGAACCCAGGTCCCTCGCGTACTAGGAAATTTAAGGCGAGCGCCCGTACCACGACTTTTAAAAATGTTTTTAAATAGTGTTTAAAATAATTCCAAATACCACTTTACATATACAACTTTTTGTAAATGAGAGTAAAAAGACTTAATTTTAAGAAGTCAAATCATTAACAATCACTAAATTTTATTAGGTCTTAAACTTGTTCTAAAACGTATCAATGTTTAATCGTCCTTCGTTTTTAATTTTGTAGTTAACGAATTCAATTTTTATTTTCTCCATACTTAATTACGGCGTCATTTTAATAGTAAACTTCCTTTTATTTTATCGAGATTTTTATTGATTCCCACTCACCCCACTCACAATTCGGGAGATAGCTTATACAATGGCTTATATGTATGATAGGGGCCCATTGAGCGTGGACGTTTAATTGAACATAATCGTCGCATTCTTACCTTTAAGGCAATGAATGAACCACACACGGTGTTTTAGCATGGACGCTATTTAAAGCATAATAAAAATGCTAAAAATGTCGGAGCTATGTTATAAACGCATCGCCTATTACAAGAATAGTTATATTCTTAATACGGTGACCTCTTGTACATATTATCAAACGAAAGTCGTGAGAAAAAATGGCAAGCAAAGCCAAAGCAGTTATAACGACCGCGTATCCGGAGTATCTGACTTTAGCATCGGGTCCTGGGTTCGAATCCTAGCCAGCCAACAATATGTATGCATAAACACAAATCGTTTGGTTTTCGTGTTTGGTCGTGTTGAGCACGTGAAATTTGTTTTTAAAACGCACTCCTTAACTCACGATACCGGAGATATCATAACGTTGTGCATCGTTTAAATAGTAAAGAAAGAATAAGCACGCGAAAGTAATACGTCGGAGTAAAAGTCTTTTCGAATATAGTATGTATAAACTTGTAATAGATTCTCTTCTCCTGTACTGTTTGTATCTGGCTGGTTTTGATGACATTAAAAAGGTTCAAAAAAAGAAACAAATTAGTAAAATGTTGTTTCCAGCTATTTTTCATTTGTTTTTCTTTCTGACAAAATGAGTGAATCTAATGAAGAAATTCGATGTATTTTAAAATAGTATTACAAAAAAGGGAAAAAAGCAACACAACCGCCAAAAAAAATTGTGACGTTTATGGACATAATGCAGTGTCAGTAAGAGTAGCACAAAGTTGGTTTTAACGTTTTCAATCCGGGAATTTTGATGTCAAAGATGCACCTCGCCTTGGTCGTCCTGTTACGGATAAAATGGACTCGCTTTTTCAAAAAGTGAAGCAAGATCGGCACATCAGTAGTTACGACATAACTAACGAACTGGGAATTGACCACAAAACAGTTTTGACCCATTTGAAAAAAGCTCATTGAAAGAAACCTAATAAACCGTGTACTCATTTGCGATTCTTTATTGAGACGTAATGAAACCGAACCGTTTTGGAAGAGATTGATAACTGGTGATGAAAAATGGATCACGTACGACAGGGACGTGCGAAAAGGTAGTGGTCAAAGGTCGGTCAGGCTTCACAGACTGTGCCAAAACTCGGGTTAACTCGCAATAAGGTGATGTTGTGTGTATGGTGGGATTATAAGAGCGTTGATCGTTATGAGCTTTTACCTCCGGGCAGAACCATCGATTCGAATCTCTACTGCCCACAACTGATGAGAATAAAGCAAGAAGTTAAGAGAAAGCGGGCCGGAATTGATCAATAGAAAGGGTGGTCTTTCATCACGACAACGCTAGACCACACACATCTTTAGCCACTTAGCAAAAGAGAGTTTAGCTGGGAGGTGTTAATGAATCCGAACCCTGACCTTGCACCTTCAGATTACCACCTGTTTCAGTTTCATAAGAATTCTTTAGGTATTGACAGGTTAACATCAAGAGAGGACTGCCAAAACTTCTTGTCGCGTTGTTTGCTCGTCGTTTCAGCCTATCGATAGTCCACTGCTGAACATAGGCCTCCCCATAGATTGCCACAAAAGTTTGTAGCTCTCGTTTTGGGGGGATTTTGCCATAGTTGCCACGCTTGGCAGGCGGGTTGGCAACCGCAGTTTATTTATTATGATGTTCCAGCAAGATGCTGCTGCCCATCTCCTGGTTTTCATTTTCCCTCTGTCAACTTTTACGACACCCACGGGATGAGATGGGGTGGTAGATTCTCCTAAGCCGCTATCACACGGCACGTTGTTTGCTCAGAAGTCCCAAAATTTCTATCATCGTCATCGTCAATAGGATCATGTGTCATCGAACAAAATGGCATATATACTGCAATTAAATATAAATAAACTTTGAAAAAATGTCTTGAGTTTTTATATAAAATGCGAGGAAATTTTTCCCCAACCTTATATTTTGAATAAATGTTAATTACAGACAAAAAAATCGAAGTCGTCATATGAGACATATTATTTGTTAATTTGACTTTATATATATACATATTCGTATATCTACAAATCATAATTGAGTCGCAACTTTAGACATGCTATGTAGCTTAACATATTAATGTCATGGAAAAACATATATTCGGCGTAAAAGATGGCAGCTGTTACAATAACAGTAGTATTATTTTGACATCGACATAATTAAAGTAATACGTAATTTAATAAATTAAATTTCAAGCTCTAGAAGTATTACGCTTCCCATTCCTTTCACAGGCAGAGTAATGAGTGGTTGTTAAAATTATGAATGGAGCGTCTTCCGAGGTCTTCACATGTGTGCGTGTGAAGGCCCTCCTCGGCGTACATATTGATACCACTCACACATCTATGAGGTCTATTCTATTCTACATCCTTCGCGCTATACGTGTAACTGTAAATGCATTTGTATAAAGTTTAAGGCTAACGCAGTCGGTTGTATTTTGTAAAAGTTAATTTGTTAAATTGCAAAACCAAAAGATTAAGTATTTTTGCACATATTTTAGTTCACCGTTGTTCACTTCAGCATCGATTAGTCTTTTCGCAGTTTCTTAATTTTTTATTAATTGTATGTACAATAAAACAATACAATTTCATCGATGTAATAACAAATTATAAACAGGTATGTACCTATATTTGATAACTCTCAGCAGTTATGTTTACAACAATGACATTACGTAATCTTCGTAGAAATTTTTCTAATAGTACTGAGTAAAAAGTATGAGAAAAAAAATCATTAAGCGAGGGATCGGGATGTATTGTGTGAGAGATACCGGTCTACCCCCATACAAAGATTCCTTACTATCTAAACTAAAGGATTGAGAGAGCTGTGCGCCGGGATTAGTGATGCCATACATACCGTTTTTCCGGGAACAAATTAATGTAAACATTTTGTTAGAATTGTTGTTCTTTCTTTGTGCTGTTGGCACAAAGGAAAGTTGGTACAGTAAATACCACTTGGCCCGTCGTTAATAATTGTATTTCATTAAGAAAAGGTAATAAGCCAGACATAATTAAGGTAATAAAAAAATATTCCAGCCTACCTTCGATCTTATCGCATGGGCGTTAACTACGGACGCGGGTAGGTAAGGTCGACTGAGTGCCTCTGTGTTTGCAAGCACACTTGTGGTACTATAATATCTTCTGCACAGTAGTGAAACATTCGGAAATTTTTACCGTGGTCGAAAATATGGCCAGAAGGACATCATAACAATAGACAGTTTAAGTGTCATTGAAACCATCGGTAACATTTAAGTATTTTGATCTTTTAGGCTTTGTATCGATCAAAGTGGAAATCAATAAAAAGAAAGGGATTACGAAAAAAAAAAAACAATAAATAGAATTTCGTAATTTTCCGATCGACTTTCCGTTTAAATTCGTTCATCTATTTAATAAAACTAATTTTCAACTATTTATAATCCCACGTTTGTAGTGCTTTACAGCACAGATAGTCACGGAAGAACTGAGGTGACAGATGTCCCGATGTCATAGTTAATCCGGGGTTCCGTCAGTTTTTAATTATTATTTTGGACCAATCTACGCAAAATGAGCTTACAGTGTCTTGAAGTCTTACAGTGGTTGATGCTTGGTTTTTAATTTCATCTAACCAAAGTAAACTTTGTATTAAAACAAGCATAATGTTTGGTTGCTTATACTAGTTGGATTGAAAAGTACTCGGCCTACAGTACACAGATCCATTCAATTCTAAAAATCAAATCTACCCACATTATTTAGTTCAGTTCAGACTAGTTCATTGTGTGAAGTTCGAATCGTGTGCGATAATTAGTTGTGATTTTATAAATTTATTAACAAAGTAATCGGTCATAATTTCCGCGAATGGAGCAAATCGAGCAGCGTGCCGTCATTAAGTACCTCCATAAGAAGGGGCTATCATCAAAAGCCATCCATGGTGACATGGTCAGTACATTAGGCGATTGTGCTCTGTCATATTCATCCGTCAAAAAATGGATAGCAGAATTTAAGCGTGGTAGAGAGAGTGTGAAAGATGAACCCCGCTCTGGGAGGCCTTCGACGTCAACTACTGACGAAAATATTAAAAAAGTACTTGATTTAATAATGGGAGACCGCAGATTAAAAATTAGAGAGATAGCCAAGATTATAGGCATCTCTTATGAACGAACTCAAAACATCATTGTCAACGAGTTGGGTTTCCACAAGGTGTCTGCGAGGTGGGTTCCGCGACTGCTTTCAGTTGAACAAAAAAGGACACGATTGACTATTTCACGCGACTGTTTGGAGTTATTTGAAGCCGATGCAGATGATTTTTTGAATCGTTTTGTTACTATGGACGAAACATGGGTTCATTACTGTACACCGGAAACAAAACAACAATCAAAACAGTGGAGAAGACCTGGTTCACCACCCCCTAAAAAGGCTAAGTCGATTTTGTCGGCAAATAAGGTGATGGCTTCAGTATTCTGGGACTCGAAAGGTGTGATTATGATTGATTATCTTGAAAGGGGTCAGACTATAAACTCTGATTACTACTGCACCTTACTACGTCGTTTACGAGAGGAAATAAAAGAAAAACGTCGAGGAATGCTCAGAAGAAAAGTCCTGTTTCATCAAGATAACGCCCGTGTTCACACGTCAGTACAGTCAATGGCTGGAATTCACAACTGTGGCTTTGAACTGTTACCGCATCCGCCGTATTCACCTGATCTGGCACCATCAGACTTCTTTCTGTTCCCTAACCTAAAATAGCACTTGGGAGGTCAATGATTTTCGACAAACGACGAGGTCAAAGCAGCTGTAGACGCATATTTTGACTCTAAGGAAGAATCATTTTTTTAACGGTCTAAATGCTTGGAAGGTGAGGTGGCAAAAGTGTATTGAACTTGATGGTGATTATGTAGAAAAATAAAAATATAACTGATTTAGTATGTGTTTATTTTCTTGGTTAGGCCTAGTACTTTTAAATCCACCCTCGTATTTAATAGACAGTGATATTGCAGTATCATCCCCATCCTTTTAGCCCATCACAAGTCAACTGCTGGACACAGGCCTTCCCTATAGATTGTCACAAAATACGGTCGTGTGCCACCTGCATCCATTGACTACCCGCAAACCTAGTTAGCTCTACACTGCGTTTGCCGATCGAGGTTGCCATTCGACTACCTGACAACCTTTCCCAACAGTTATCGGTTCTACGAGCCATAAGTCCGGCCCTTTGCTTCAGCTTACCAATTTTAAGGGCTATGTCGGTTACTCTAGTTCTGCTGCGGATATCAATATGATCCAGTATAATAAGTACTTATCCTCATGTATGTGTACCTACATATTTCAAATTGTCCGAGAAAACGTGAGATTGGCGTGGTAACTCTTATTGGGGTGCGTTTGTGTGGGTGTATGAGGAGGAATTTTAAAGTCCAATTACTAGCGAGCCGCCTTCCATTAACAACTTTATTTATAGTGGGATGAATAACTTGCGGCTTTTTAATCAATCATGTGGGCTATAGTGCGGCATCCGGTAGGCACAATTGTGTAATAAATGTTGATCATTCCGCAGAAAAATTTAAGACGACCTAAGTAAAATGTTATTGAACCCCATGTTTCCAACGAATAGTTTAGTTTTTAAATAAACGATACGCCACATTAGGATTTCTCCTGTATCATGTTTGCGTTTAAGAAATAAATTTCATATGCCGAACAAAAACAGACCCAGAAACCACCAATTTATGTTTTTCCCACAAATGTTGGCTACGACTGGTATTCGAACCTAGGATTCGACGTAAAAGTTAGGTACCCAGATCACTAGGCTATGTGGTCTGGTGGTTCGAATACCAGCTGGAGCCAAAGTTTGTACAAAAATACAAATAGTTGGTTTTCGGGTCTGATTGTTTGGTGCATGTCAAATGTGTGTCTGTAAAACGCAACGATACAGGAGAAATCCTACTGTGGGTCTTTTTTTAATATTAACGTATTTTTTAATATATACATACAATATCTGCATATCATGTCGGACGGACTCAGATATTGAAGATAGATCTAACAAAAAAAGTAGCCGAAATTGACTGAGACTGTAGCTGTAAAAACCGAAAGGCTGAAGTGTTTGGGAATATAATGTATTTAACATACACACGTACAGTCCGAGCCTTTTTATCAATACATACAAGTGCCCATACAAGTGATAGAGACCCCACCCGTAGCCCATTTTTCGAGTCCGCAAGAAACGAGACCTGACGAAGAGCGAATCACGCCACCTCCATTTTGTTACCAATTGAAATTCTGGCTCCCCATTGCGTTCCCACCAGTAGCTAGCTGTAGGCACGGTAACCACTGGCTTGGCCGTGAGGAAGGGAAAAAGGTGCGAAATGGACATGGGTTGGGAATGGGAAGTAGGGAAAGGGAGTATAAGAGCCTCGGAAGACCGGGGTCGCGGAGGTAATCTCCAACCAGTAACATTTACATCTTGTATGTATAGCGATGTAGGACGTATGACTACGAGTTATTTCTGGAGTTTCTCATGTGATGTCATAGATGTCGCTATAATACATACAGTACAGCCTCTTTCCCCTTGGGTTAGGCAGAGACCACATCCATAATGTCACTGCGAGACATGACGGGTGGCGACTCACGTCGCAGCCGTGTGTTAGCGGCCTTAGAGAATCTACCACCCCATCTCATCCCGTCGGTGTCGTAAAAGTCGACAGAGGGAAAATTAACCAGGAGATGGGCAGCAGCATCTTCCTGGAACGTCTGAATAAATAAACTGCGGTTGCCAACCCGCCTGCCAAGCGTGGCGACTATGGCAAAATCCGCCCAAAATGAGAGGTAGAAACTTTTGTGGCAATCGGTGGGGGAGGCCTAGGTTCAGCAGTGGACTATATGATATGCTGAAATGATGAATATGATAATGATGAACCACGTCGCTGCTACAATATACGACACTAATATATCCCGCGCCCATGACAATTTTTAGTTGTGTGCCTGGTCGAAACCTGCCGGGGAAAAGGATATCGTCATCTATATGTTAATCACCCCCAAAATGAGAGCTACAAACTTTTGGAGCAGTCTATGGGTGAGGCCTATGTTCAGCAGTGGACTAGTGATAGGCTGAAATGATGATGATGATGATATTAACCAAGTATTTCCAGCCTTTATGTGCACGTTGTGTTTTTTTAGGTCTAGTAACGTTCCGCACGTTATTGTATTAGGATCCGATGAAGCTGTAAAAGCCAAAAAAAGGCTAACAGCAATTACATCACCGAAACTATATACGTTATTGTACGAGTGACCACTTCAGCAGAATTTATTTTAATAGCGCCCGCTTGTAACAGACTGCACAACGCGCCCAGAACCCAGTTTATTAGTGTGACAAGACCACGCATGGTATGTTGATGTGTTGTCATTTCTGACGACTTAGATGGAATGCCCCATTGTCAGTAAGGTCTCTCATCATTTATCATACGAAACGCAGGAGCATTATTCAGGTATGTTTAGATGACCACGTAATCTAGTGGTTACAGTAGTTGACTTTTGTTTTCCGGGTTCGGTTGTGTTACGATTGTCCACGTATTTCCGCCACTGCATCGTAGACTACCTCCGATCTTATCCCATAAGCGTTATATCTCTATGTTTGCGCGTACACATACATATCGTATAATATCTCTTACACAGTTGAAGGCTTCTGACGGTATTCGGAAGTGGTTGTTAGTCGCAATTTGACTAAGAGGACAACTCTACGCTAGTATTCGGTGAGGGCGTACGTCTCGGGTCGAGATGTCCCATTTTTCTGCTACAGCCAGTAGCAGATCGGCTTTACCACGAAGAAGAATAGTTATTTGTACTATGGCATGGTAGTCTTTAAGTCTCCTTGGGGATGTAACTGAAATGGCCAAACTAATTACAGACAAATTTTTGGTCTTTGCGTAAAAAAGATTGAGGTTATTTTCTATAAAAATTAGTTACTTAGTCAAATGCTTAGTTAAGCATCCAGCTCCTCTAAATCGGGATAAGAGGATAGAGGTTGATGTTTTTTCAGATCTCATACCTCTTGTATAGGTCTACTACGAAGATGCTTTGGAATATATGAAGTCTGCCATGCTGCCTTTGAATTAGATTTTCAGGTGTGAAAACAACTTTTCTCGTAGAATTAGTAGTAATACGAGTATGTGTAGCAACATTATCACACTCGTTCGCATAAACACTTTTAGTAGTGGTAAAAGCGAGTTGCGAATCCTTTGTAAATTGCGTTAACGTATTAAAAAAGTGAAAGTGTTTGTGACTCAAAGCATCTTTTATCAGTTTACTATTATTAGCAGAATTTCAGAACCAATACGTATATATTAATAACCTATTCAGGATTTGTCTTCACCAGCGTATACTGAAGATATTATTTAGCGTCTTCTACCTTGAGCTAACGTATTGGGCTAGAAGAGGATAATTCATTTGCAACGCCAAAATCCATGGAGTTATATTATACAACTATAATAAAGCTGGAGAGTATATATGTTTAAGCACGCTAATCTCAGGAAATACTAATCTGATATGAAAAACTATGTTCTCCATTAGATAGCCTGTTTATTAAGGAGGGTGGTGACTAGACTATGAAACATGCTTTACGCAAACTATCTTGAGCTTTCTGAACTTATTTTATGCGAGTCACGCCGTTCGGCACAGCAATTGATAAGCATCGTAATTGTACATCATACAAATGTAAAAATAAAAATACTGTCTTTTTACTGTATGTTTGTAATTACAATGCATTTCCCTGTTGTATATTCGCTTTATTACCAAATTAGGACATTAACACATGATTGAAATTAAAAACTATAGCTGTATAAATTTAAAGCATTTTGTATTGATTTCTATGCTAACATCTCAAACTGTTTCGAATTTACATGAGCTTAAAGTCCACGCACGCCACCACGCATTCTATGTTTGTTGATAAAGATATTTATATTGGATAGAAAATATTTGTAACTCGTAGATGTCGGTAGATCTTGTTACAGCAAACAATGAAGCATTTAATTTTACGATGTTAGTGATCAAGTTAATTAAATAAGCGAGTCCATTGAAGCAACTACAAACATGATCGACGTATGCCAAGCATCACCATTAAACCATATTTCTTCGAAGCCAATAACAATAATGCGGGAGCAGTGCAACGCCATAAATGTGAAAACAGTTGCAGAGGCAAGTAAAATGTGATTCTGTTCCGCCAGCAAATTTACTATGTTACACATCAACTAGCAGCATTTTAAGTAAACTATACTAATGTTATCTCATTAATAAGAATTCTTTGGAGTATTAAATACTGAATTACGAACAAACTTCTGTTGTCTAAAGTACAAATATAAATTCAAGATAAACAGAAATTTGATCAACCATGAATTTTGTTTGTTTGTGTGCGTGGCCAATACTTTGTAAATATACCCAATTGTGTGAGATAGTTTTTTATTCTGCATAGATCCTTTATCTTTGATGTAGTAACGCCCAAACCACAGACAGATTTGTTCCACTGTTTGTTCATCTGATAACTGAAGTTAGAGAGAGTGTAAGTATTTTTTTCATGCACACCCATTAACTCAATATTTAAGTCCCTTTTACCACAAGCGACAACTTCTGACGATTATCTGAAACTATCGCCGTGACCAACACGGGTTTGTCGATCATTATCATATTTAACAAGATGGGAAAAGGGCAAAAAATGCAAAAACAACGAAACAGAATCATAAGTTATGTAGACATGTCCCATAAACGAAATTACGAATTATATGCAGAGACCGGTGATGGATAGCATTGTCTGAGATGCCGTCATCATCATCATCACTATGGCCAATCCGACTAACAAGCGTTATACGAATTGATTACGGCTAATCCTTACATCTTGCGAGAGGCCTATGTCTAAAGGAGAATTAAATTATGTGTCATCATCACACACACATTGCTGTGTGACATACATCTGACATTTATTTACACATAGTTTTTTGATAATGTCAAAATAAAAGATAATTACTGAAGTAACTGGTATTTATACTGAGACCACCAAATTAATACATTTGGTTTCTTATTGGGATTAAAAAATCTACTAAATTAATACTATTATCCTTGATAATGCAATAAATTAAACTTGATTATTAAGACGTAACTGAATCCTAGCTTTGTAGATGAAACAGAATGTTTTCGTTAAATATTCACCAATTTTTTTTAAAACGTGCGGTTATAATATAATGATTATAATATATTATACTTTTAGTTTAGGACTTGATAAGTACCAATTTAGTGACGCAGTGTGATTCAATGTGGTAGCATGAAAACTGTGCAAGCGTAGGAAATACTTCACAAGCCACAATTCTGAGATAATATTATCGTAAAGTATAAAAATTTATAGGCATACGATCGTATCAAGTCCCGATGTACGAGAAGCCATATGTACAAAGTTAATATTTTGTATTATTTCATATTAGCTCGTTATATTAGTAATATCTATTTTCGAAGTTTTATGTTGTTATACTCGTTGTACTAAGATTTCGTTGTCACCCATTTTTCTTTAATCAAAACTAGCTTTAAATATCCTTTAGATATGTACTTTTCGCATCTCTAAAATTCTGAATATGACCACGCATTTTCGTGTTCTTCAAGATCTCTATTGACAATGAATACTGTAAAAAAGAAAATACCTTGGCTAAATAGCAGGTACAGTTTTACGAACGTAATATACATTAAAATTATGTTTTGATTTTTTTTAATATAGGTTATTTGTGTAAATTGAAATGGATAGTAAAGAATTCGGCGTTACTTTGCGGCTATAATAAAAGTTAATTCGGTGAAATCGTAGCTCTCTTTTCTTTCTTGCTATTCAATTAGCTAATTATTGTTAAGCAAGCCAGTAAGAACGTATGGCGGATTTATTTGCCTCATTACCCAGGCTCGAGTGGCCGAAAGCGTCCGACCACCGCACCGCCGCCGCACGCATTCGTTCAAAAGACACCCCGAATGTAACATAATATTTCCCAAACAGCCTTTTATTTATTGCACGAGCAACCATCGAACAGCCCTGGCGCGGCCCCGGCGCCGCGACAACTCTACTTCTCAGAACTGAGCTCCGACGTGTCGGCTCAAAGCCGTTACATCACCTAAAAAAATGATATTTATGCCGATGAAAAAAATCGGGACACGACTCGTATTTATCTCGAAACCGTGAGCTATGAGCTTTTTGTTTGGAACCCGATTTGCAAGAATCCGCAGGTACCGCCTTCGACAGAGAAAAATATTAATTTGTTACGTAATTTGACGGTTGATGGGAGTGGTCGACGACGTTTAAAAACGGAGGAGAAAAACATAGGCTTTTTAAGAAATAAGCTATTTAATGATATTAATTATAGGGATCTCAGGATAATTCTAATCGAATAAAAAGTAAGTCATTGGACCTTATAGTGATGTAGCAAGTAAAGCAACCGAAGTGTATAATGAATTAATTTCCATTTAATTGCGTCAAGAAACTTCAACTATGTTGTGTGATGAAAACATACTCACATACTTTGTTTGTATTGTTGTACCATGGATGGGCTGATTCGATCGATCAGCTACTAGTTCATTACCATTAAAATACCTCATACTGTTTTGTCCGCCATATTATAAAAAAATTGTTTAACCATCCAATAGCGTCATGACCGCGCTACAAAAATACTGCAATGACGTAACTATATTACATAAATGTAATAGTAAAGATTTTTTGTTGTAAATCATGTACGTTTTTTAAATTTTTAAGTAAGTTTTGCACGGCATTTTTTTGGTGTGCCATGGAATGAAAGTGAATCTAGAATCTTTTGGGGACAGACAAACAAAGTTTTTTTTAAAACAAGGTCCCCCAGAACTTTGCTTTGGAATCGCATATTTTTGCATAGGGACCCTACGACCCTAGAAGTTTTCAAGTTATATCCGTTTGAAAAAATAGACGGAATAAAAGCACACCAATTTATTTATTTGTAATTAGCTATTACGCGCCATCTTAGCTGGGGTAATTTGTCTAAGCCGTTTTACCCATTTAGGAGTAAATGTTCGTAAAATGCGTTCTTAGTCTGTGTCGGGAAAGAAATATGTATGCCTAATTTCAAGTCTTGGGCTTCAATGGGCCTTGTAGTTTAGTAGGCACCGGCCCGTTTTGTTCTTATAGTTGTGCAGATATCGTGATGAGTCAGTAGTAAATCGATTTTATATATAACTAGTTTGGCCATAAATACTGTTACATAAAGAACTTTTCTTTTTTTCAACTTTTTAATTATTTTGAATTTGGAACACGTATATTATTTTAAAAACTTCTTTCGATTTTGCGATTTCACATATTTTTTGTGTTCATTATCAAATTACAATATGGAATGGGGTCTTAAAGAAAATAGGATTTCAGTGATCGCCTTGGACAAAGTGGGAATGGAGCCGTCGGTCATATTCCAGACACTTCAAAAGCTTGATATCAGCCGTATGTTCGTATATCGTACTATCAACAGATACAACAACACATCCTCTGTCGAAGACCAGAAAAGATCGGGGCGGCCGCGTGCTGTTAGAACTACAAAGGCTGTTAATGCTGTTAAAGCCAGAATTCGTCGAAGGACCCATTACGAAGCAAAAAATCTTATCGCGAGAAATGAAGATTCCCGCTAGGACTCTGTCGCGTATTATAAAACCAGGCCTGAAGCTTGGTGCTTATCGTCGATATACAGGACATGCCCTAAATCAATCTTTACAGTTAAAGAGAGTGGATCGATCAAAACGCCTTCTGTCGCGATACACAGGTGAAAGGCACAGAAATATCCTCTTTACCGATGAAAAAATTTTCACGATTGAAGAACACAACAATAAGCAAAATGATAAAGTGTACGCTCACAGTTCTAAAGAAGCTGCTCAAGTGGTCGGAAAGGTACAACGTGGCCATCATCCTGCGTCAGTGATGGTTTGGTGGGGCGTGTCTTATCAAGGAGTGGAGAAAACTACATTTTTGTGAAAAAGGAGTGAAAACTTCAGCTAAAGTGTAGTTTACAAGGCGCAGGTTCGGCCTAACATGGAGTACTGTTCTCATCTTTGGGCGGGGGCACCCCAGTGCCAGCTCCTTCCTTTTGACCGTATTCAACGAAGAGCGGCTCGAATCGTCGACGACCAGGTTCTTTCCGATCGGCTTGATACACTGGCCTTGCGAAGAGATGTTGCATCTCTTTGCATTTTTTGCAGGATTTACAACGGGGAGTGTTCCGAGGAATTATTCGGAATAATTCCAGCCGCTGGTTTTCACCATCGCACTTTGCGGCAGAACACAATTCCACCACAGTGCGTTTTTCGCGGAATTTTCTGCCACGCACTACCACTTTATGGAATCGGCTGCCGCCGGCGGTTTTTCCGGACCGATACGACTTAGGGACCTTCAAGAAAAGAGCCTATTCCTTCCTCAAAGGCCGGCAACGCGCCCGCGATTCCTCTGGTGTTGCGGTTGTTCATGGGCGGTGGTGATCACTTACCATCAGGTGAGCCACTTGCTCGTTTGTCCCCTCTCCTATATAAAAAAAAATATATATAAAAAAATCAAGATACAGTCTTGGATCATGTTGTGAAACCTCTCAGCAATACACTTTTTAAAAATATACCGTGGACTTTCCAGCAGGACTCTGCATCTGGTCACTAACTAACCAAGCCTGTCTTGAAACCAACGTTCCGGACTTTATAAAAGCTGAAGACTTCCCCTCATCTAGCCCAGACCTCAACCCTTTAGACTTCAAATTATGGTCAGTTTTAGAGGACATGGCCTGCTCTAAACGACACGGCGACATTGAGTCTCTTAAAAAATCTTTGGAGCAAGCAGAGGCGAAATTTTCATATGGAAACAGTGCGTAAATCTATAGAGTCGTGGCCAAACAGAAGAGGCCTGCTTACAAGCCAAAGGTGGCCATTTCGAATAGAATATTTTTTTTATTTTTTGCTGAGACTAATAAATATGTAGGTATACATTTTAATAGTATTACAATACTTCATAAAAAAAAAAAATTTCATTTGTAACAGAACTTTGGCCGGACTAGGTATGTTAAAGTACGCATAGAGAAAAAGAGCATCCGTCGTTTATAGTTTACGTTTACTTGAGTAAATGTTCGTAAAATCAGTTCTTAGTGGTAAATAGCGTATAACATAATGGTAATCGTTGCTGTAAATAGCTTTTATATATTAAGATAACCGCAAACGTTCGACCAAAACGTTATTAGATTTCAAGCATGATGAGATTGAAGATGGCGAAGCCCTTAAAAATCGTATAAAACCTTGCTTTGAATAGATATATATAGTTTATTAGATACATTAATGATTTACAATTAGATAGTGATGAAATGCATGAAATTGTATTGTAGTCTGTGACAAATTCCTTTTGCATTCGAAATTAACTTTTTGTGAAGGTTTATTCGTCAGTAAATATCATTGGTAAGTTCTTGTCATTATTTAAAATTATTCATGAGCATAAATGATCCAAAAATTCCATAGCTACTAGCGTTCATTGGGTAAGTTTATGTTCCCGGCCGAAGCAAATATTTGTGTAAAACGCAAATTATTGGTCGTGTGTCGTATTGTCGTGTTTTTTTTTTTGTCTCTCTGTCACTGTCATTATCTATATTTATATTATTTTTCAAAGGTGTTTTCTATCGGTATCTCGCTTAAGACTGTATAAAAATTAATGTTTGAGACGCCATTGTGAAGATTTTTTTTATCTCTAATACGAACGAAGACGAAAAATAAGTTATTTGTAGAAAGCGTTGACATCCATCTGTTGACAATCTGTTTAACTAACATCAACGACTGCTGTCAGTTGGAGTTGTGCACATTCCTTAAAGAAGGTAGATGGCGCCATTTGTCCATGATCACGATACCGTGCGAAATATTCGCACGGGTTAGCTAGTATTATATATTCTTTTTTCTATCTTTTCGCCTAAACATTAAATCGAGTACGTGAGGGTGAAGATAATTGAATGCCTCTGTTGGGTTAATACTTCATCATCATCATTTCAGCCTATCTATCATTTCAGTATATCTACTAATCCACTGCTGAACATATGCCTTCCTCATAGATTGCCACAAGAGTTTGTAGCTCTCATTTTAGGGGATTTTGCGTTCCGTTTCTACACAGAGTAACAGTGATGGGGTTAGAGCTGTTAAATCTTATCTCACCGACCGCGTAGCATGTTTGGTGGGAACGTGCACTCAGCTGTAAGCCTTGGGTATATCACCCAACGAGCGCAGTTAGATTCCCCTGCCCCAAGGCAAGTTCTCTCATGGGTTAATATGCACTATAATACATACTGCGCAGTTGACAAATTCCCAATGTTAACTAAAACTTGTCGCAGTAGTGGATATCGACCAGGGAACATCATCATGATTAATATCTATAAAAAAGTAGTCTATACGTCTTACTGTAGCAAATAAGTGTCTCCTTATTATGAGGTAATATTAAAGAGTAGTACAGCACGCTTTCCATATTGCGGGAAGGCGTGCCAAAACATGCAACATTTCCTCAGAATATATAAATTCAAATTTTTCGCAAATTATAGTTTTCTATGGCAACATAGTCTAGTCCTGGCTACGGTTTGCGGGAAGTAGATGGATGCAAGTGGCTCAGGACCGTGTTTTGTGGCAATCTATGGGGCCTATGTTCAACAGTGGACTATGATAGGCTGAAATAATGATGATGATGATG
Organism: Luehdorfia chinensis; assembly: GCA_019845155.1. Classification (NCBI taxonomy): domain Eukaryota; kingdom Metazoa; phylum Arthropoda; class Insecta; order Lepidoptera; family Papilionidae; genus Luehdorfia; species Luehdorfia chinensis. The sequence goes on from JAHVAK010000022.1 coordinate 1,578,743, forward strand.
ATGGCGACATAGTAGCCTCGTGATTTTGCACCGTAGTATTAGAAAAAGAAACGCATTTACAACTAAGCTATTAGAGTAATTAAATAAAAAAAAAAATTAAACGTAAAAATATATGTGTGATGATGATGTTCTCCTAGCCGTTTCGACCACGGCGACAACTTCCGAATACTGTCGAGAGCCATCAACTGCGCAGGAGATATTACAGTGCCATAAGTGTACGCGCAAACTCAGAGGCACTCACTCGTCCCAACCTACCCGCGCCCGATGTAACGCTGATGCGATACGGAGGCAGGCTAGGATGCAGTGTCAGAAACACAACACAACCAGACCCGAAAACCAACTATTTGTGTTTTAGCACAAATGTTGGCTCCGGCTGGGATTCGAACACAGGCGGCGTAGAAGTATCCGATGAAGCTGTAAAAGCCGAGACGGCTAACAGCAATTACATCACCGAAAATATATAGGCGGCGTAGAAGTCAGGTACTCTGACCACTAGGCCACGCGGTCGTAAAAATATATATATGTGTATACGTATATAATAGGTATGTATTTTGTTCTTTACGCATTCAATTTTATTTGTTTTCTACGCCGACGCTCTCGATCTTTTCATTGTTCTTGATATCCTGTCTATCCAGCGGTTGTCTTGAAGATATTGCTGTCAGCAATCAGACCGCCCATTGCTCACTCTTATTGTATTTTTTTGTCGTTTGTTTACATATTAGGTTTGCAATAAAGAATTCCTATGCAGGAGTCCGTCTAGGTAGGTACCACCCCAGGGCCAGTTATTCTGCCGTGAAGCAGTAGTGTGTAAACATTACTGTGTTTCGGTTTGAAGGGCGCTGTGAGCTAGCGTAATCACTGGGCATATGAGACTTAAGAACCTATGTCTCAGGGTGATGGGCATAATTATTATATGTGTTAAGTAAAAGCTAATTAAGCAAACAAACAATAACTTAAATATGAACTATGTTTGTGTGGTATGTACACTTGTGCAGACAGATTTATGATAAAATAGTAAATTCTGTAAATTAAAAATAAAGGCAACGAAAAATGAAAGCACCTCGTAATCCTGTTGCGTGAATACCCTTGACACCGTAATAAATGGAAGGGCGCGGGACACAAAAGGTCCCAGCGGCCGCTAAAATTCTATCCGTTAAGCCGATTAAGCCGACGGTGACACCGTGTTGCAATAATCGGTTTTTGTTACGCAAGGTGCAGCAACTAAGTCGCGCGTAATTGCTATCTGTGTAGTTGATGCTATTTTTTTTCCGGGCAATATTCAATTCTATTAACTTTTTTCGAAAGTGTTTTCCTAAAGGTAGCTTTACGGTGTCAAAGAAGTGATTAGAAACCGTATCCATTCTTGCATGAGAGACACAATCAAAATATATTTTTCATATATAATCGGATGAGATACTCAATGTTGGCTACTGTGTAAAAAATGTACCTACACTGACTTTAGTAGCGCAATATTTTACTGGTGGTAGGATTCCTATGCAGGAATCCGACTATAAGGTAGCTAGCGGCAGAATAACTGGTACTGCGGATATCAGTGGTGGTTACTATGTTTCAGTCTGGAGGGCGAATATTTGGACGTATGAGGCTTGGAAACTAGTAAACGGTAGTGTTTCGGGTTGAAAGGCACTGAGAGCTAGTGTAATCACGGCATATAAGACTTAAGGACTAATGTCTCAGAGTGACGGGCGTGGTGTGGTGCCACACAGAAATGTTGTGGCCGAAATAGAATTTGTTATAGGCAAACGTCTCGTTTACTAGTGATGCAACGGAAGTGTCTTAGCGGAACCAGATGTAAAAAGTAAATTTTAGCAGAAACGGAAGTGTAAATAATATGAAAAAAAAACAAATTAACAAATATATTTCTTTATTAAATATCAAATACACCAAATCTAGATTAGAAATAGATACTTATATTAGAAATCTACTATAGAAAACCATATTGCAACTTTCCAATTGAACATTTTATTAATATTCAAAATTAAGTAGTAAGTAAGTTATATTTTATGAAAAGTAATTTGGCCGCTTTTGCACCTAACAATCTGTTCCGGTGTTCTTCGTATATAAGACCAGCTCCGCTAAATAATTGCTCACTGGCGACGCTGCTGGGGGGACCGACAAATATTGGCGCACCAATGGCAAAAGATTCTCAGCCGTCGTAAACTTCCTATTGTATCTCCGTTATAAAAGTAGCGGAAACTGAAGCAGAAACGAATGTTGAAAAGCGCGCGGAACTTCCGCACTTGCGAAAACTGAAACAGAGATCCGATGCATCTCTAACGTTTACCATGTGTTAGGTGAACGATTTGCTCGTCTCGTTTATATATATGTTAGTTAAATATTTTTGGATGTATACATTGTTGTTGTTGTTGCTTTCTTATATATAATATATATATATATATATATATTAACGATTAAAATAGCACACTGTCGACCTGGTGATTACAGGGGTAAAATTACGTGCGTGTTTTTTCAAGCGCGATTTGTTTCCCACGCCAAGAAATCAGCTAGGCACGGTAGCGTAATACGGATGAAGTATTTCTTTCTTTCTTTCTAAATGTAATTGGAAGATTGTATCTTTATAAGAAAAATAAATCAAGAAACAACCTCATAAGTTACTTTGGCAACAAAACTTGAACTACTCAAAAATAAGTATTGTTATTTACGATACATTACTGGAAGTTGTCTAGTCGGAAATAAAAGGACAATATACACATTTTCAGGTTAGCATAAGCTTTAAATAAGTTGGTAGCTATTTAATTATGATATTAAAACAAGTGATGTAATGTAGAATTCTGTGAAGGAATAGTTGCGTGTAGGGCATTTCAGCACTAGCTGGTCTTCTGTAGCTTCTTCTGTAGTTTCTGGGCTGTCAGGGCTGATCTGCCGCATCGGGGAAAGTTATTCAATTTCTATGACAAGTCAATCTGTATTCACGCCTACCACGATTTAGTCAAACAACACAGAATAATTTTCTCCTTAAAAGAAATGGGGACCCGTACGCCTCCATGTAAAGCCAGTAGTGTCTTTTAGATATGTTCTGGCTACTTATAAAGTTGTGCACGGTCCAAAACACTTGATTTCTTGCGAGTAATTGCCAGGAATCAAGTGTTTTGGACCCTGCATAACTTTATTTATTAAGTATAGTACGCGAGTGACCTGGGATCTATTCCCGATGCCGGCACCACTAAAATTGTTAATTGCAATTCTAAGTGCTTATTTACCTGCTTGTTTACCTTTGCCTGCTCTGCAGTTAAGGAAAACATCGTGAGGAAACCTGCATGTCTGAGAAATAAAAAAATATTTCGAAGACATGTGCAGACCGCCAACCCGCATTGGAGCCGCGTGGCGGATTCTTCCTAGCTCCAAAACCCTATCAGAAATGAGAGGAGGCCTGTGCTCAGCAGTGGGTCATTTATAGGTCGAACATTCCTTTTTTGTTTTACAAACAATGTTTACAAAGAAAACAGTATGAAAAAATTTACTACAAAGGCACAGCTTATACATCATACAACTTATAAGTAGTCTTCCTATATGACCATCATACTTTCCGTCTTTCGTAAACTTTGAACCTAAAAACTCTTTCACTTGTTCCTCTCTTTCTTATTCAATCAGAACTCTGCAATCCGTCATAGTTTCTTCTCTTTCATAAACCATATCTTTTGTTTGATTTACACTCACTGTCATTCATTTGCTTTTTACAGCACCATACATACATAATATTAACTCTCACGGTGCAACTTCTTCTCCGATGATGCTAATATAACCTGATCAGCGTGGAGAAGGCATTTAAGGGTCAGATCATTCATTCTTAATCCATATGCACTCTCTTTCAAATCTTTCATTTCAAGCAATTCTATAAATAATTTAAACAGTCCCCCGGCGAAGCTACACATCCATATCTAACACCTTTTTCAGATGTCAAACCAGTCTGTGTAAGGCCCGTTTACCCTGACACAAGCACTGGAATCCTAATAGTGATTTTAGTGCTTATATCAAGCTCTACTACATAGACAATGACGACCGCAAGTCATTCCTCATTTCTCTGTCATAGGACTTTTTTTTTATTGCATGAAGTGATGTAACGAGCAAAACGTTCACCTGATGGTAAGTGCTACGTCTGCCCATAACAAATGCTGTGCCACCCAGAAAATTTCTGTGTGACACTACACTGTGCCCATCATGAGACATAGGTTCTTAAGTCTAATATGCCCAGTGATTACGCTAGCTCACAATGCCTTTCAAACCGAAACACAGTAATGTTTGCACACTACTGTTTCACGGTATAATAACTGGCCCTGGGGTGGTACCTACCTAGACGGACTCCTGCACAGGAATCCAACCACCGGTAAAAGGACTTTTCCAAGTCTACGAATGCGCAATAGTCCTTTTGTCTTTGAGCCAAGAATTTTTGGGCTATGCTTCGTAAGGAAAAGATAGGATCCATGCATCCTATTCCTCTCCTTAATCCCGCTTGTATGTCCCATATTCAGTTTCATTGATCACTCTCTTAATCAGAATCTTTGCCTAGTTTGCCGACGATGCAAGAAATAATAAGCAAGCCAATGCAGCAAAGGTTAAAAAGGCGGTACAGCTGACCAACTACCACGCCTTGTCCATCTCTCAGCATCTCGACCGTAATTCTATCATACCCTGCAGCCTTACACTGGTATTCTTTGAGTGTGGTTTTCTTGTGACCTGCAGTGTGACTTCATCTCGTGTTAAAATAATATAGCAAACGATATCTCCCATCTTTATATTACAATGCTTTTATTTTTTGATTTACATTTAAGTAGTGGAATAAATAACTCAAAAAACTAAAATACATATCCGAAACACGTAATACAATTACATATATCTTTATTTATTGATTAACAATGTAAAATCACTCACTGCGAATCACTGTCACTTCCCGAGTAGCCGGCCAATAAAGAAAGTCCACCACTACTACCGACACCTGTGTTCACATTACTATTTTGTACATTGCTGGAACTAGTTTCAGGGGTGTCAATTTGTTTGTTCGTCTTTTCATTTGGAAGTATACTTTCAATATTATTGCTTTTTGTAAGTGAATCGGTTTTCTTTTTCACGAGATTTGCTAACGCTGGCTTTTTAGTTATCACGCCTATACTTCGATTCCATGATTCTTTCTTTTTCGAATCTGTAGACTTTGCAGGCGCCGTTTCTATTTTTAAACTCTTTGCAGTAGGTTCGTCTTCGTCGTGGACCTCTTCTATAATTTCTTCCGCGACGACTTTATGTTTAGCTGGATTGCTGAATTTCACAGATCTGAAAGATAAAACATGATATTATTTTTCATCTGTTATTGAGTTTTATTCAAAATTGTATTTTTTTTTATAGAATAGCCCCCTATTACAAACGAGCAGGTGGCTCACGTGATGGTAAGTGATCACCGCCGCCAATGAACACCTACAATAACAGAGGAATAGCAGATGCGTTGCCGGCCTTTGAGAAAGGAATAGACTCTTTTCTTGAAGGTCCCTAAGTCGTATCGTAAATGTAAATATACATTAAAATTTTAAATTGTAGTAATACAAAGTTATTGTAAAAGCATGTTTTTATAAAAATATCATTATCATCCGCCATTTCTCTACAATATGTTTACACAGATGTTGCACGGCAATGCGGCTGTTTAAATTTTAAGAACGCCTTTGCAATACAAGTTGCAACTGGGTCCTGTCATTAAATTGTTATTCTCTACTTTTATACAAAATAGTTTAATGATGAAATGAGCAACTAAGCTACAACGCGGGTTTGGAAATATAGAAGAGGATTCACGCTTCGGGTGATGACCATCAACTTACTAAGTAAACGTAAAAAAAAAACGTAATGTAAGGAGTTAGTGATTTCATACGAAAATTGTAGCCGCGTTAATAGTCGCGGTTAGTATTACTTGTAATAAAATAAAACAGAACAGGACTTCTACTGCCATTTAGTCGTACTGTGCGAAATTGATTCATGTTGAATCGATGCTTCGTAAAGAACCAATACAAAACTAGTTTGGGAGAGTATATTATTATAATGCAGTGATACCACAGAGGTAAAACAGTAAATGTATACTGTGGTAATACTAAAGAACCAAGAAATCCTCTGTGTTCGGCAGAGTAAAGAATGTCAAAACGATACGTTTAAGTTATAATTCAAGTTAGTCATCTTTGACCATGGTGACTGACATCCTTCGATGTCTGATACAAGTTATATAGAATCGTAAGTAGGTGTCCTACCTACTTACGATTCTATATAGGATTCATATAAGGGGTAGGAAGAGACCACAACCGTAGCCCACTTTTCGTTCCAGCGGGAAACGAGACGTGACGGGTGGCGAACTACGTTGATGTCATTTTGGTAGGAGTCAAAAAAAAATCTGACTCCGTTGCGTTCTCACGAGAGCATTGCATATTATGGTGTGGAACTTAACTCAGATACTATACAACAATATCAAAGTGATTTTTTAAACAGATGAATAATTACAAATAAGTTTCTCTTAAGCCGCCAGACATAAGAGAATCTACCACCTCATCTTATCCTGTGGGTGTCGTAAAAGTCGACAGAGGCAGAGTATTTTAGCATAAAAGTTGGCTGACGGAGTGACTTGCTTTAGTTTCTTTGTCCGTAATCCTCTTAACATTACGACTTTATATATTTAATATGGGTTTAGGTAAACTCCTATGTGGTAAGGGGATGATAAATTAACAACAGTAAACAACAACGATTAGTGTAAACGTAGGGGCGAAACCCACATAATTAAAGAGAAGTAAATGTAGTCCTTAGATAGAATTATAGATGACGCAAAGACCAGTTATATAATGTTTATAATAAGTATAGGCAATATATATTAGAAAATCATTCATAATATATTACTTCATTATATTATTGATGATTATGTAAATAACAATAAGGCTTAATGTAGAGCTATCTTTAAACAAGGTTAAGGTCGGGACATTAACCAGTTTGTTTACATTTTTATTAAATTGGATGGACACTATCAACGATATATTTCAGTTTGTGTTAGTTTTTCAAAGTATATAGCATACCGAAGTTATATTGGACAGGGAACTAAACTATAACAATCACATGGATGGCGAAACTTGGTTATCAAAATTGGACAAAATAGGTACCTGATTACTAAATGACGGAAAACAAAATCCCAGCATAAGCCAGTATTTTTGGAAGTCCCAATAAGTTGGTTTTCGTGGTTTTTTCACGTAATAATAGAAACCGCCACTGCGGCGGTACCCATCTAAAAGTCTTAAAGTGTTTATTTAGACCAGTACCGGTTACCAATTGTTCTGCCGAGAAGCAATAGTATGCAAACATGACTATGCTTCGGTTTGACGGGAACTGTATTTATTGTACAGTAGTGTAGGCATAGGGCATCTGAGACTTAAGGACTGATGTTTCAGGATGACGAGAAGTGAACGATTGGTTCGTCTCGTTACTTTCTAACATAAAAAAAACTTCTTACTGGATAGAGTAGTTTACTGGTGGTAAAATTCCTATGCAGGATCCGTCTGAGGAGGTAATATCACAGTGCCAGTTATTCTGCCGCGAAGTCGTGTGCAAACTTTACTTTTTTTTACTATTCTGTCGGTCTGAAGGGCACTGATAGCTAGTGAAATTACCGGGCATGTGAGACTTAAGGACTGATGTCTCAGGGTCACGAGAGCAGAATGGTGTCACAGAAATGTTCCGGTTGACACAGCATTTGTAATCAAGGATTTGCTCGTCTTGTCATTTTCTTCAATAAAAAAATAGTGGAGTATTTAGGAGAAATTATTCACATACGCATTCGATCCGTATACTGTGTCGGAGAATGGCATGGCGTAGTAACTATGGCCGTGTGGTAGCGGTCTAAGAGAATCTACCACCCCATCCCAGCCCGTGGGTGTCGTAAAAGTCGACAGAGGGAATTTAAAACCGGGAGATGAGCAGCAGCATCTTCCTGGAACATCTGAATAAATAAACTGCGGTTGCCAACCCGCCTGCCAAGCGTGGCAACTATAGCAAAATCCCTTCAATACGAGAGCTACAAACTTTTATGGCTATCTATCAGGGAGGCCTATGTTCAGCAGTGGACTTGTGATAGGCTGAAACGACGACGACGAACGACGAGTAACTAGCCAATATTTTTCTCCGATCTTATCGCATAAACATTACATTGGACACGAAGAGGTGAGAAGAATGCTCTAATGTTTGCGGTAATACTTGCGTACTATAATGTATCCAACACAGATTATTACTTTTGGTAGTTACCTTTCAACAGCAATGTCATAAACTTAGATTTATTCGAGAATGTTTATACAAAGTAAGGTTAAGAATGTAACTCTTGCGGTGATGATAAAACGATTACAGAGCATGAACCATGCGAAATCGAAATAGGAGCAGTCTACATTCAATTGCCATGGTGATATACGTCATATTAGTAATACTCCGAATTTAGCACTGAGGAAACGTCAAATTCGGACGGTAAATAGGGACATAACTGGTTATGTTCTTGTAATTAATATCTGTCGCAGGTATTTACTTAGACCCGAAAATGAACAATGTGTATTTGCAGATATGTTGGCTTAGGCTGGGATTCGAGCCCAGGGCCCAGCATCTACTTTGTATATATATATGTATGTTACTGATGGTAGGATTTCTATGCGTGAATCCATCTAGGTAGGGTTTTAGGTGCAGTGATTAGAAAACATATCCATTCTTGTGTGTGGGAGTTAAATCAAAAATAGTTTTTAAATCCTTTTAGTAAGAAATACTCTTGTTTAAAATATGTACACTATGTCTTTAGATAAAAGAAAATTTAAACAGATTTATAAGGCGAGTGTGAATGGGCAAGCCGATAAGGGTCGACGTAGGCGAACGTATCACGATCAGATCCGAAGTCGTTTTAAGGAAAAGCTACGCCAAAAGTACCCCTTGTATGAAAATACTAATAAAAGTAGAAGACGCGAAAGATGTGTGTCAGGATCGTGGCAGGTAGAAAGATATGGTCTCTGCATACCCCAATGGTAGAGCCCCAAGAGGTTGTTACTCTATGCATATATATGTATGTATGTCTTTAGTATGTCGATATTTTACTGTTGGTAGGATTCGTACGCTGCAATCGTCAGCAGGTAGCTGACGGCAGAATAACTGGCACTGCGGATTCTGCCGTAAAGCAGTAGTGTGCAAAGATTACTGTGTTTCGGTATAAAAGGTAGCTAGTGAAATTACTCGGCACATGAGACTTAAGAACTGATGTCGGACCCAGTGTGGTGGCACACATAAATGTTCTCGGTGACACAGCATTTGTTATGGGCAGACGTTGCACTTACCATCAGGTGAACGCTTTGCTCGTCTCGTCACTTTCTTTCATAAAAAAATGCATTTCAAAAATAAGTTAAAGAGGCATACCATGCCGAGCATTACCTAACAACAAATAAAAAGTGAATGTTCATAGTTTTTATGAAAGCATGTGAGGAGACAAGCATGTCATTCACCTGATAGTAAGTGTCTGCCCATAACAGTTGCAATGTCACTCAGCATTGGAAAGTTTTGTGTAGCTCCATACTGTGCACAACACCATGTGACATAGGTTCTGAAGTCTGATATGCCTCTGTTCTAGCTTTAGTGACATTACAAACGTAAGGCTGTAGTGACTAAAACTACTCACTACTACTTAATTTCAGAATAAATCCTGGTACCTATCTAGGCAGAGTCCTGCTCAGTATTTTAACCATCATTAAAAAAGTAGGTGCTAAAATAATGAAAAAGTATGCATACTTGATGAATTCATTATCTTCTTTTTCTTCTCTTGCCTTCCTTTCTTCTGCTGTTTCTGACTGGTACTGCTTTAACATTCCCTCATAATCAACTGATTGTTGCCTTCTGTTCAATTCTTTTAATTCTTCAAGACTCTCCAAAAGTTCTATCTCTTGCCTCGATTGCTCAGTTCTGTATTCTGGAAAGAAAGTACAAATTGTTTTTAATAAAGAATTCAGTATATATAAAAAAATACATCAATGGATAACCATTACTACAATGTTATTAATTTGTTAAATTTACAATAAAGAATATAATTAGCTGTATTATTAATAAATTTAACAATAGAGCTAAAAAATGAACCAATATTAATCTTAAGAATTAACTGCCTGCACAGAATATTGGGTACATAAGATCAGTATGAAATATTTACCTCTCATTAAGTTTATTAATAACCAAACACATGCATACCTTATTTTAAATATGCTCATCATTTATATGTTTTAAAAGTTACAATAAAAAAAACAGATAACTTTATAACATAGATGTGTATGTGTAATGGTTTGGTAATTGCTAAAGCAAAATATGTAAATTATTGAAGGACCATAATGTCTCTTAAGATTAATGGCACTCTCATTTTTAAAATCCAGTCTTCTGTTTGCTTACAGCCTTTTCCAATTTTTGATAAAGCCCCAAATTTTAAAGAATTTATTAATATACTATTTAATTCTTCATTCATTCTAATTTATTAAGTAACTTTCTGCTCATTTTACAAAATGGCAAACCTATAAAATTAACTTTACAGTTTTGCATCCTATTAGTTTTGTTGCGTATCAAAGTGTTACCAATACAAAGAATTTAATAATTACTTCATTAATGGATTATGTAAAAGAATTAAGCATTAAATTAAATTTACTAAAACATTTCATATGGTACTGATTTTATGATTAATTATGGTATGATGAAAGATGCAATGCATATTACCTAAAAGTTTCATAGGGTTATTAGCTTCTTCCTCTTTCTGTTCCTCCTCTTCCCTCTTTGCCTGTTCTTCTGCTAGTTTCAATGCCATGAAGTTTCTAGTTGCTCCAGCTTCTATTTCATAGTCAGTATTCTTTGGGTCGGTCTTAAATGATATTTCTTGCAGACATCTTGTACACTAGAAAGTTCATTTTTAAGTTTTTGAAGTAATTTCTCAGCTTACTTAGGTTTATTGCATTAGTTTTCAACCTTTCAGTGGACATTTCAACTTAAAATTCTAGAAAAATCATGTTTCTGTTTTATTCCTGCCCTTTTTATTATTTTTGGATAGTTTAAATGATGTAGTTTCAGTATTAAAATTAGTTTGGCACCCTGAGTTCCGCGTTTTTTTAATAAATGATTGAAATCACAAAAATTGGTAAATCATTGGTTTTAGAATTTAGTTTCCGGCCACTGCATTTTAGTGAATAAAAAATTATTTCACCTAAATTTACTAATATTGCTATAAAAGCACACATAACATCAACATATTTTAAAACTCACTATTGAAGAAAACTTATACACTGCTTTAACAAATATTTGTTTACAATTTTAGTAGGCTGAAAACTGAATTAGATATACAAATTTATGCATGTTTTAGCTTTTGGCCACCTCCAAAATTCGTATGTAATTTGGTGGCTGAAAACTTATAGTAAAATTCTTCACATGAGCAATAACTGGAACAAGAAGAGTACTTCAATTTGTACTACATAAAATTTATAAAATATCTAAAGTATCTTAGACTGCCCTATTATCTAAGCTAGTCTATAGCCGCATGACAGAGAACTAAACATTTACAACATATATTTCTTAAACCACACTATTTTCCTCCTAAATTATTATCAAATTTTATTAAGTATTGTGATAATCATAATGATAATATAATAAAAAACATTACTATAGTGGAATAATTGCAATTACTTTTAAATACTGCCAATAAATCAACTTGGAATTATAAATAAAATCTAAATTGATGCCTGTAGCACACACAACTCCTGTGCTGGTGTCCCACTAAATAAATAATTATAAATCTCTTGAAGAAGCTACCTTTTCAAAAATGTTTGCTTTATATGAAGCAATTGTTTTAAGATATTATAATAATAACATGTATAGCAAGCTATAATCTTAAGAATACATGGAAACCAGGTGAAACAGAATGCATATGTTGTAATTATGAAAAATTTAATAATCTGGAATAATTTATCTCCATCAGACTGATGCAGATAAATTATTCCACATTATTAAATTTTCTCATTTGTTTTTCCCATTTCCCATCTCATTATAATATTTGTGTCTTCAAGAGAAGAGTAACTAGTGTGTTTACCATCCAAAACTACATCATCACTTACCATCAGGTGGGATTGTCGTTATATATAAGCATGGTTTAAAAATTTGAAAAGACATCTATACTTAATATTTGAAATTGTGGTGTAATATAATACTTAATGATATTTTAATTTATAGTAACTGAGGATCATGACAACAAGAAGAATATCTAGTTGCTAAAAAATTTCAGTTTTTATTAGAGATATGTCGAAGATAGGTTAAACTGAATACAAATATTTTACAAATATTTGGCTGTCTATTTGTTTCAAAAAATACTGAACCAAATATTCAGCTGAATTATTATATAATATACAGCTTATACTGCATTACCTTATGTTACAATACAAATAAATGATGATTACATATTTTAAAATTGTTTATGAAATCAGACCGCATGTGGTGTGTGGTGGCAGCTTAAGAGGATCTACCACCCCATCTCAACCCATGGGTATTGTGTAAGTCAATAGAGGGAAAATTGAAACCAGAAGATGGTCAGCAGAATCTTCCTGGAATGTCTGAATAAATAAACTACAGTTACCAACCCATCTGCCAAGCGTGACAATGATGGTAAACTCCCCCTAAAATGAGGTCTTAAGACATTTGTGGCAATCTATGGGGGAGGCCTAGTGATAGGCTGAAATAATGAATCAAGATGATGAAATCAATAACATTAATAGAATCACAAATTATATTCAGTAATTATTTTTTTAGTTACAAAAAATTTGATTTTAATACTTGATTTTATGATAATTATTTTATTATTTTTATTTTATTATTGATTTTAAGCTTTTAATTTTTTTAATTTTATTATTGTATATATATTATATATTGTATATATATATATATAGATATATATATATATATATATACATATATTATTGATTTTAAGCTTTATTTTTATGAATAAATGTAAAACAAAAAATTGTGTTGGTTTCATTTACAAATACTATGTATAGTTCTCATAATAAAGCTTTTCCCACATATGTCATTTACTCTTGAAATAATATTAACTTCTTTAAATCTAAATATTCGGTAAACTAAACGAATACTCGGCACAATACGAACATTAAAAAATATGCTGAACATAACGAATACGAATATTCGGTCGAACGTTCGGCACATCTAGTTTTTATATTGTAAGTAAATTATAGTGATGTTCACACAAAATCAAAGGTGTTGTCTAGTTGTTGCCATCCCCAATCTAGTGAAATTCATGCTAAACAATATAAATTTGTTTTTTACTTACTTTTATATAGAATCTGTATATCCTTATACCTAAATAATCTTCATTTTCGACATCCTCTTTACGTGCATTGAACTTTTTGCCTTTATAGATATACTCGCCACATGTAGCGCAACGCATGTTGAACGGTGCCATCAGACGTACAGTGTATTGGCGATTCTTCGCCAGTTTCATGCGAGGGATCTTCGATGGATCGAAGTCCGGGGGATAGTATTTCTGAAAGAGATTCGCATAACTTAAGGCAAAATTGTTATTATAAATGCCTAGTAATTATCATTAAAATATACTTATTTATTTACGCACGTTTAAAACTTTTCTTTCAGACATTTTTAATTGAGTTTTCAACAACAAATCACCGTGAAAGTTCGTTCAAAACAACGGGTGACACCTGAGCTGATAATTTCCTGTTGTATTGCTATACTCTATGCTGATAATGGCAAACTGTGACAGACTACTCAACCTAATGTCATTCTGTCATTTGTCAAAATAACCACAGATATAAGAAAAGCAGACTTAACATCTTCATAGCCTCAAATAAATAATATTTGTGCATCTTTCTCTATAATAAAAAAATGTATTCCCATCACTTTTACTCATTCGTTAGGACATTGTAAGCACTGTAAGCAAAGATAAAATTAAGACGCGTCTCTTATTAAACACATTCCATGTTTAAAGTCGTCGTGTGGTCGCTACCACAATTAGCTTAAGATAATCTACCACCCTATCGCATCCCGTGCGCGTCGTAAAAGTTCCAATTTAAAGTAGATCTTGATGTAATGGAATCTTTCAGTAATTATATACTCTTTCATATCACGATTCAGATTTCGATCTGCATAGGGCGATCCCCCACAAGATGGAGCGACGACCAGCACGATTTTGCGGGATGTCGATGGCTCAGGACCGTGTTTTGTGGCAATCTATGGGAGAGGCCTATGTTCAGCAGTGGACTGGTGTGGGCTGAAATGATGATGATGTGTATGTACGTAATAAGTATGAAATTAAATTAAACACTAAGTTAAATGTAATTTTCAAATTTATTCCATCGATACAAAAAACAATTTTAAGATGACATCGCACTTTCACAAATTTTATTTCCACTTGCACAGTTTGTAAGTTGGGAGGGTTTTTTTTTGCAAAAAAAGCTTTAGAAAAACAGGAATTTTCTGAAAAAGAAGAAAAAAATAACGATTGTGAACTAATTTAAAAAATTAAATTCTTATATTAAAATTGATTTTATTCATGAAATCTCGGCTTTCATTTACTTTTGCCTTGCATTTTTGGGGTATAAGATAATTTATGTACCACTTCATATCGTTTCGTTGGTGTCCTAAAAAAGAAGAATAAAAATATTTCGAGGGCATATGAAGTCCGCTAACCCGCACTGGAGCAGCCTGGCGGACTCTTTTCAGCTCCAAAGCCCTCTCAAAAATAGGGTTCAGCCTGTGCTTACCACAGGTGGGATATTTATAGACTGTTACCTTACTTTTATCGTATTTTGAGTATGGGCGCCCGTACCGTTCACGCCTATTGCCGCCGGCAGCTAGTTCGTGTTCGAGTGCAGCGATCTTTTCTTCATGACGAGTGCGCTGGGCCTGTGCTCGTCTCTGTTGTTCTTCCAACGCTAGCACGATTTTCTCTAGCCGATGGATCTGCTGCTGTTTGTTCTCTAACGTCATAAACAATTCTTGAATTTCCTCCGCCTTTGCAGCTATTTGTTTATTCACCTTAAATTAATGTATTAAAATTTGATGATAGCGCACTTCACATCGACTTAATATCTAAATAAAAAGTGTTTATTGGCATTGAATTATTATGTACTACGTACTAGAGGAGACATCTCAGCTTGATTATTTGTAACACAAGCTGCTGCTGTTTGTAAACATTGCTCAAAAACAGTATTTCGCATCTGCTCAAAATCATTGTTATCTATGATAACATACTCGTAAATCGTCGTCCGCGTGTAATCGAGTTGCGCGACATATTTTGTTTCAAATAGCTTATCAAGTACGTAGTATATTATTAGTAAAATTATCTTTGCTCTTATCTAAAAAAAGACTTAATCGGCGAAAAAAAGATTCTGCTGTTATTGGAATAAACAAAAAATAAAGTAAATATACTTTATTTTGTACGTTGTTTTTATAATGTAAAAATAATGAGCTCCGTGTGGAGTCAGCGTAAGAGGGAATCTAATAATTCGTCTCGTGGGTATTGGAAAAGCAGCTTAAACGAAATTCCAGAAAAATCTCGTGGCGCTTTTGACTGATCAGCCATCAAGGGTTCGATGTATTTGGTACTACGATCACTAATTCGCTTACCCAGTATGACGATTACGGCAAATTCTCTCAACTCGGGAGAGGCTTATTCCAAACTAGGGATTTTGTGAGTCTGAAGACGATGATGACTAGACTAATTAATAAAACTATGTGAAAAAAATAAGTAAAAACACGCGCGTCTTACTTCGTCTACAATTTTCATTCTATGCTCGAGATCTTGCTGTAGCGTGGAGAGCTCACGACTTTGCTCCGTCTCCTTATTCTTGAGCATGTTTATCAATTCTTCGCGGACCTGTATCACTCCATAGTTAAATTGTTACGCATATATTATCTATTTTCTATTTTATTTACCTATTTAAAAAACGATGCTAGTATCGTGGAAGCATTTTACACACAAATTCCACGTGCACACGCACCCAAACCCGAAACCACTATCTATAGGTAATGCAAATATGTGTCCCGTGTGGGATTTTTATTAAAATAACAGAACAATAAACTACATAAACAGTTAATACTAAAAAAAGTTAGCCATTATTAATTAATCAGAAAGGACCTTGATGATTCTTGCCTGGGCACGTGATGTCTTGTCCTGATGTTCCAGCTGCTGTTCTTTCTGCATCAACATCTCTGATAGCTCCTCATTTCTGTGAACCGCTTCCAAAAGTCCCATTCTAAGGTGCATTATCTACAAATTTTAGGCATGTAAATGTTAATACTGTGAAAATGTAGAGAAAATAAATTTGTCACCCTGTCATACTCAAAGAATAATATCCGAGCTAATATTCAATTTACTGAGACCTTATGTATTACTAAAATCGCAAGAACATAATAAGATTTTAATTATATTAAAAAAAATGTATTAGGAGTAATAATAAATAATTTAAAAATTAATGGAATAATAGCCTTCATTTTAAGCACAAGGGATTTTGAGTAAGAATAAAAAATACCTCCTGCTGTAAATCTTGATAAGTAGCACTGTTAGAAGGGTCTTGACAATTAGCCGAAAGTTGACTATACGAGTGCAAGTCCCTTACATATTGCTCATACTGTATTACTTTTTGTTCGCTGAAATAATATTTTTGTTGGTAGGTATAAAGCAATATTTAAAGTAAATTTTAAATAACATTAAATGTTGCCTAATCGTAATAAAATAGGTACGGTCAAAATAGTAGCCAAAAGCATCGAAAGGTTATGTCTAACATTAAATATAAAAAACATACTTCAAGATTATAGTCGCTTCGCGTACAAAACTCGTGTCAAATTACAGGACAAACCCGGTAGTATTATGATATTGAAAGAAAAGGTCTTTAAACAACCCTTAATAATTTAAATGCTATTCTATGGTGCGGACTTTCGGACCGGCTTAAATAACGGTGACACCATTTGGCTACAACCAGAAGATGTCGTTAGTGCAGGAAATATGATGTACAGCAGTATTATGTACGGCAGTATTAGCTAACGCAAAAGTACTCACTGTTGCCTCCATGTATGATGTACAACATTACATAGCTATAATTTTGTAGGGAAGATCGGACACAATGACAAAGACTGGGTCAAATGCAATACACTGAGACCCGAAAACCAATAGCGTAGCGCATAGTTAAGCGTCAGCTGAACCCACTATTCAGCAAATAGGCACACTGGCGGCTGAATCTTGCGGTAAAATTACACAAAGTATTCTTTGAAAAATATTAACTTTAATTTTATGCTTTTCGTCAATTCTCTAATTTGTGTTTGCATCTTGTTCATAATTTCTTCTTTACTAAGAAGCTCGGCTGCTAGTTTTTGTTGCATTCCCATTTTGTTCTCAGATTCCTGAAAAACATAGAAATGTATGTGGAATTTTAAAATAAATTATACTATATTACAAATTTCACCTTTGGGACGATCAAAGAATGGATCTGGTATATACGACTGAAAAGAAAAAAAAAACAGCTTTTATTTGTGGTAAATTCAAATAACGCAAGTTTGAAAGTGTCGGAGTCGTACGAGAGTTTGGGCTTTTCTTCCTAAATTCGTATTTTGTCATTATATTTATGATTTGCACACCGATCTTTTCCAATACAATAAAACAAATTAGACCTTTTCTATTAATAACCCAACCTAAAGATAGGCGCCAC
The DNA here is from genome assembly GCA_019845155.1 of Luehdorfia chinensis. Taxonomy (NCBI): domain Eukaryota; kingdom Metazoa; phylum Arthropoda; class Insecta; order Lepidoptera; family Papilionidae; genus Luehdorfia; species Luehdorfia chinensis. Next base: position 1,596,502 of record JAHVAK010000022.1, read on the forward strand.
GGGGTGGCGGCTTAAGAGAACCTACCACCCCATCTCATCCCGTGGGTGTTGTAAAAGTCGACAGAGGGAAAATAAAACCAGAAGATGGACAGCAGCATTTTCCTGGAACATCTGAATAAATAAACTGCGGTTTCCAACCCGCCCGCAAGCGTGGTAACTATGGCAAAATCCTCCCAAAATCTGTGGGGGAGGCATATGTTCAGCAGTGGACTATGATAGGCTGAAATGATGATATTGATGAGTAAAGATATATCTTAACGTACTTAATATACAAGCATGAGTTTTACAACTTGTCATTTTGTGTATTAATAATTGCAGAAATACTAGTTCTGCGAACTGGCTGTGCAAAACTTTTTGTCAAAAGATATTCTCATAAATGTTTTTATATGTAAGAAGTGTAGTGGCGGCGGCTTAAGAAAATCTGTATAAAATTGATAATATTATGGTTTCCCATAGATAGCAGAATCATGTAGAAAAAGCCAGACCTAAAAACAGCAGAGGCGTGACGGGCAGCAGCGTCTAAGATGCGCGACGTCTGGTACTGCGATTACCAATTCGCCTGCTATACGTAATGGTTATGTCAAATTCCCCTCTCTCCATTCTTGGGAGAGACCTATGTCCAGCAGTGGACTATTAACAGGCTGAAGAAGATGGAGTAGTGTAGTCTATTTAATAGGAATATTCAAAATACATTTTTTAATTTCACGATCGCCAATAGTTTAATTCTTTTTAAATCCTTAAAAGAACAGGGTTAGAAAATTTGCAATAAACTGTCGACAACAGAAAGGTCATCAAATGTATGGGATTGAAATTGGCAATCAACGAGTACAGAGCGGTAACAAACGTCATTAAAGCCCTCCGTTACTCGTCTAAGCCTACTCGTATTTGACAACTACTAGTAGAGCGACTTTTATATTAATATTAAAATAATCACAGCGATTTTAGTGAGTGTCTCCAAGAAGTGGACTTTTTCACGTTTGCAAGCAATCACTTCTTCTTCCGTCATACGCAACGAGTCTTTCGTTGCGAGAAGCTCTGCTCTTAAGTCCATTTCTCTTTCGGTTGGTAGATCTAGAAATAATGATAATCATTTTAGAATAAGCTTGCGTTTTGCGTGAAAAATCTTATCGCCCCACGTCAAGTGGTGCCAGGAATGATCAGACATTGTTTGTATACTATGGAATAATAGACGAACACCCAACTTCTAAGCCACCACATAGTGGTTAGAGTACCTGACTACCACGCTGCGGATCCCGGGTTCGAGCCGGAGCCCAACATTTGTGCAAAACGCAATTTGTTGGTTTTCGGGTCTGGTTGTTTTATTTCTCCTTGTGTCTCTGACACTACATCCTAGCATACTTTCGATCTTATCACAAGAGCGTTAAATGGGGTACGGGTAGGTTGGGACAAGAATGCCCCTGTCTTTGCGCGTAGAATTTTGGCACTATAATATGTCAACCGAAGTTGATAACTTCCGACAGTATTCGGTAGGTGCCGCTTACTGCCGGAATTTTTTAAGGTGTAGTATGATATATTGATTGGCATTTGTTGCTGGGCAGCTTTCACAACTTCGCCTGAAGTGACACGCGAGCAAGCAGCCCGCGAGTAGGGAATCAAGACATTTATTACCTGGATTTGGTTTGTTGTTTTCAAGTTCAATTATTTGCGCTTTCTGTTCTTCAATAGTGTTCAAGCTCTCTCTGTAAGACTCTTCAAACATATTTTTTAATTCAATTTCTTCGCGTGTTTTGCTTCTTTCTTCTTCCAGGATTGATTGCACATCTTTTAATTGGTTAATTAAATCTTGTATAGTTGACTTACTTTCGATTAGATTTCTTTCTAATTGTTCTTTTAGTTGAGTTAATCTGAAATAGAACATAAATGGAAACTGTTTACAACGAAACATTCAGAAGTTTTAATCATAACTGTAAAAATGACTCCTGAGGTAAACGCACCTATTTCCGAATCGTTTTAACAAAATCTCTAATATTAACTATTTACAGTGTGTATATTTACTTGCCGTGTGGCGGCGGCTTAGGAGTATCTATCACTCCATCTCATCCCGTGGGCGTCGTACAAGTCGACAGAGGGAGAATTAAAGCCACTTATGCTAGGCAGCAGCATCTTGCTGTAGCATCTGAATAAATAAACTTCAGATGTTCCATGACGTAACCAACCCGCCTGCCAAGCCTGGCAACTATGGGAAGATCCCGCCAAAATAAGAGCTACAAACTTTCGTGGCAATATATGGGGGAGACCTATGTTCAGCAGTGGACTACTGATAGGCTAGAAATGTTGTTATCATCATTAACATTTTAGTACCTGTCAGTAAAGTATGTTTAAATCTTTATTTAAATCAAAATTAATTATTAGACGGGCGCGTTAAAATTAACGAAAACATACATCCACATTTACATTAAACTGATCTTCGCAACCATTTCACACTATTTCTAGATTAAACCAAAAGCCTTATCCAGATTTATTACTAGCTCTAGATCCACCATTATTTTTTTGTGGTTATCGTTCCCATATTATCTTTACTACTTTCGGCTTTTCCAAATTCTAAAACAAACTTAAATCGTTCAAATAATCTTTTATAAGATAATTTTCGAACTAAAGCCTGAATAACAGATGTATAAGGAAACACTTTAGATCAAAAGCTTACTAAATAGCATTAAACCAGCCATTCATCAACCATTTTACAGATTTTGTACGGACTTTAACCAGACCTGCTAAAAAAAGGCTATATAATTTGGACCTAATCCGTACTTATAAGTTGTATGAGCACTTAATCAAAACTGTAAAAAGTCTCTCAAGACAGCTTATAGAATCGATGAGAACTATTGCTCTTGTATAGCTTCTTTTTGCTGCTTAGGCAAGCCCACGTACCTAGGAAATACGTTGGTAAGATGACGTAGTACTATAAAATTGATCTAAAAATATCATCACTAGACCACTGCTGAACATAAGCCTCCCCCATAGATAGCCACAAAAGTTCATTTTGAGGGGACTTTGCCACAGTTGTCACGAATGGCAGGCGGGTTGGCAACCGCAGTTTGTTTATATAGATGTTCCAGAAAGACGCTGCTGCCCATCTTCTGATTTTTATTTTCCATTTTACGACACCCTCGGGATGAGATGGGGTAGATTCTCTTAAGCCGCCATCACACCTCAAAAATATACTTCATTAAATTAGAAAAGTAGTAAAACATATTAAATAACAGTAAAACTTATTGATAACTTATTTGCTTTGTTTTCTTTACAATAAATAATAAATTTACATTAATTGCGTAATTTCATGTGCTGTGATTAGTAAACCGTGGACAAAACATTACGGAAATAGTTTACATTGAAGAATAATCTTTGAGATCCTAAAAGTTCCAATGCATATAAAATACCTGTCTATAATTAAATCTATATATTTTCCCTATTTTTGTGGTATTCACTACCTAATACTGCGATGTTTTAATCCATTGACACAAACAAATAAATACCTAATAAAGTAAAAGAACAGAAATAAAATTAATTTAAATAAACATAGCTTAGCGAACTAATCGGCCGCGGCACGGAAACTGTTTCATATTTTGGTACGTTTATAGGTGTTACCTTTAAACGTAAAAAAAATGAAACAGTCACACTCAGTTACATAATGTAAAATAATGTAATAATTTTATAGATAAAGCTGTTTTTCAAAATACCTCGGAAATACCTTCAACTTTGAGAATCCCTCGTAAATAGGTGCGTTTACCTTAAGTCAAAATAATTCAGCTATCGCCTAATGCGGTTACTGTGTCACGGCGACGTAACAGAATCCTTATTGGAGTGGATATTGCATTAATTTTAGATTTAGTTTTTAAAATGCTGACCGTTGTCAAGAAAGTATTCTGAAAGTTTCGCTTAATAAATAATATTCCACAAAACTCACTCGTTCTGAAGTGCGTCACGCTGTTGGATGATATGATTATTAGTAACTTCGCCAGTTTTCAAAGATTCCTTCAACTTTCGTGCTCGAGCTTCTAATTGCACTTCCTTTTGACGACTCTTAAAATTAAAAGGACTTATGCTTACTTGTTAAAGTATGGGATTAACATTTTATGCTATATAAGCTCCATTTAAGTATAATTTTGAAATGAAAACGCTATAAATAGCAAAAAGAAAATGAATATGCGGCCGGTCTATGTAAAATTATCTAGTAAACATTTTTTATACAGGTTGGACCAAAACATTTTTGCAAATAGCTTGGATCAAGAAGTTCGAGATCAAACTTGTCACACAACGTATATTAAACAAACAGGGCGGCCATGTTCAAGAATGAGCGAAGAGAACATACGGGTCGTTGAAATGGACTAAGAACTAGTTTACGGCAAGTTTTGCATGTGGTCCTTGAACTCCAATTACACAAGCTTCAAATTGTGCAGGAGGATAAATCAAATGATTACATTCGTAACGTAACGTAAGTTATTGGCTGACACCATGCTAGAGCGATTCTCTAGCCTTGAAAATGTTTTTTTTGGACGAGGCCTATTTTAACATCAACGGGCACGTTATTTAGCACAATTTTCGCTACTGAAGCAAGGAAAACCCCTTTTTTAAACACCAAAAGCCACTTTAATCGCCCAAAACGATACTATGGGCTGCTTTTGCTATATCAGCAAAAAGCATAATTGGTCCGTATTTCTTTAAAAATAATGAAGGAAATACTATACGTATACTATAACGTAACTGTGAATTCAGAGGAATACGTGAAAATGTTTCGAGAGGATTTGATGCCACAATTCTGTTCAACTTCGTTCAAATTAAAAGGAAGGATACAACAGCAGGACTTGGATGTAACAAGATGGAGCAACATGCCATATGTCAATTGTCACTTTACCAGTAGTCAAAAAATGTTTCCGAACAAATTGATTTCTCGCAGAGGCCGGCCATATAGCTCGAAGAACCGATAACCGTTGGGGAAGAAAGGTTCTGGAGTGGTAACCTCGTACCGGCAAATTCAATGTACGACGACCCCCACTAGATGGAGAGACGACCTGCATGGCTTTGCGGGAAGTCGATGGATGCAGGTGGCTCAATACCTTCTTTTGTGGGAGGCCTATGCTCAACAGTGGACTTAGATGAGCTGAAATGATGATGATGAGAAGTAATACTCCCTGGCCTGTTGTCTGAACCTTACCTCATTTTTTCTTGAGGGGTTACCTGAAAAATTGTATGTAAACGAGATGGGGTACATCTCGACTATGTCAATTTAAAAAATTAATTGCATTAGATGTGTTACATTGAATAAATTATTATTTGTAATTTTATTTCTATTCATGTTTCAAATGTGCAAAGATTTTTAGCCCATCCTATATAAAACGTCTAACATACTCACAGCCATCACTTGCTTCTACAATTCAAGTTACCTGATCTTCCAATGACTTAACAGTGCCAGTAAGACTGGCAATACTTGCTTCAGCTTCTCGCAACTGTCGGTCCATTTTATTTACCCTCATCCGCGCTTGCTTAAGCTGTAACTCTGTAGTTGCCAACTTCTCTTTAACATTTGCCTTAGTAGCACGTTCCTCCTCTAACTCACGACGGGTATCCTATTTAAATTTAGCTTTAGTAACTTCGAAGCAACGCATTAAAGTGTGTAAAACTTTTACATGTCACAATCAGCTTAGATAATATGTATTACTTGTTAGGATATAGTTAGCTGTAGTAAGTATTGTCAAAGTGACAATATGAGCAAAACGTTCACCTTATGGTAAGTGCAACGTCTGCGCATAACAAATGCTGTCATCCAGAACATTTCTGTGTGGCACCACACTGCGCCCAGAGTTATCAATTATTAAGTCTCATATTCCCAGTGATTACTCTAGTTTTCAGTGCCCTTCAGACCAAAACACAGTCATGGTTACATACTATTGTTTCACGACAGAATAACCGGCTCGGTCTCGGCGTCGCGCCGTCGCTACTTTGCTGCATTATGACTCCCTTTGACTAATACTATTATATATATACTATTATATACATTATAAATACTATCCGACTAACAAAAGGCGGATCGCAGCGATTCAAGGGCCTCTCTTAAGGAGGTTTGAAACCTCGGCTCAATCGCTATCGATAAGATTGGCTACTATTTTCTGTATATGTTTATTTAAAATGGCTTACCTCCAGCGCTTTAGCCGTTTCAGTCTCTGCTGTATTGATCGCATTCAGTTCCTTAGTCACAGCAGTGTGTAATTCTATATCTTGTCGTAGGCGTGCCAATTCCTTTACTAGTGATTCCCCTACAGTTATAAGTACGCCACGCTCCTTATATGCTTGTCTATTAAAGTAAAATTGCAATTTAAGAACATTTGTAAAAGTAACAAGTGTAAAGATCTATTTCAGTGTAACGTTAAATACTATGTAACATTAATATCATTTGTAGTCTAAGTAGTTATATGTAGTAGTTGTATTCTTCAGAACGACAATATGTGGACTAGTAAGGTCGCCATATTAATTCTGTATTAATATAATAATAGATTCTAAATAACCACTATAGGGTACCACTGTTACAAAAACCATGTCATGATGGCGCATTGTATGTCGAGCAGTGGAAGGTAGGCTAATGAAGAAATAGAAATTATATTATTTATAATGTATAGAACATGGACAGTGATGAATAATTTTCTAATATTTTGTGAAAATTACTTATTATTACTATTTATTTTTTATTAATTGTGCATACGAATAAAAAAGTCCAAAATAAATTCTATTATTAAGTATATTTTACTTTAAAAGTAACGTTATCCCATGTACAGACTCATCCGCTTGGTTTTTCAGATCGCGAAGCAAGTCGCACAGCTCGAGACCCTGTCTGTTGTATACTGTAATACGGCCCAGATCCTCCTCCTTTATTGCCTCTTGCTGTAGAATTCGTTCAGTTTTTATAATATTTAGCAAAAAAGAAGATTTCAAAATATGAAGAGTTTCCTTTAAAGTATAATTAATTTTCAAATTATATATGTTTATCTGAATATAATGCCTGCATTGATACACGGTGATCTGATAAGAAATGCGTATTAGTTTTATAGCATATTTATTGGACTATTTCATACGCATTGGCATCGACAAAAACTTACGTTTGCAATTATTTCCTTAACCCAATCTATCAGCTCTTGCCGCCCAGTAAACGCTTGCAAACATAAATCCGCGAAATTCCCTGGCAAGTTTGATACTTTTGCTTGTAGCTCCAATAAGATGCCTTCATCTGAATGCGAAACAAAAAAAAATACAAGTGATAAGTATATTCTGATATATCGTGAGTTAACATGCTCGTGAAGGAAATCACAAAAAGCCTTTTGACATTTACAGCTTTTTTCGACAACATCATATAAATACGAGTTTTTTTAATAAGAATATTTTAATGAGTATAACTATAAGAGTTGCTAAAAGTAAACGAATACCTAAAGACGTAATTGTATCGATGACTTCGCCAGCGCCTTCAGCAGTACAGTTAGTATTTCGACATAACTGAGCTACTTCGTCGGCTGCCCAGTCAGCTACGTTGAATATCATCAATTCCTTTTGATTCAGTCTCTCGCCTTCTCCAGATATCCCTTCCTTCATCATACGATCACGTAAACTTTGTAGGACTTTGAACATTTCTAATAGTGCTTGCTGAAATATGATAGCTATTTAATATATTAGTATTAGACAATGTATTTTAATAAATAAATCATTAATGGTTTTTAATTGCTGTTATATAATATCAGCGCAAATGTTTATAGTAAAAGGTGTTGCAAAAAAGCACATATAGATAATAGAAGTACCTTTGTTGTATGGCTCTCTGTACGGAGGGATTTAGCTCGAGAATCACTAAATCTCTGGGTGAAAGTAATGTTTTATCGTGTTTATTTCACAGGTTTTTAAAATCGGTTCAGTAATTTTTGAGTCTATTCATTACAATCAAACATACAAAAAATCAAATATTTCCTCTTTATAATATTAGTTTAGATAATACTGCTATTTGCTAATTAGCTTATCAGTTGAGATGATTACACGGCAAATACTCACTTAGGAGAGGCCTGTATCCAGCCGTATCATATTTACAGGCTAATGATGAAACATTTTACAATTAAACAGAAAGGAACGAGTGACTGTCATAACGTCATATAAACTTAATTTACTGCTAAAATATGACAAACATTTTGTACCTGTTTCAAATCCAATTCTTTTTTCATACAATGAAATTCTTTTTGTTTCGTTGTATATACCGCTATAATATTATCACGGTCACTGTTTGTATGATTTTGGGTTATTATACTATTGATAGCTGGTGTCTTAGACCGCGCAGGTGATTTGAAAGCACACAGAGTTTTAGGTCGCGGAAGAGATGATCGTTGTGGGGTATTTGGACGGCTGGTTGTGGCGATAGTTCGCTGTGACGGATTTGCTGGTGTTGCAGGTCTACTTGGTATTCGCGGAGTTTGAGGTCGACTTGACGGCAAGCTTTTTGGTGTCTGTGGACGACTTCCAATCTTGGACGAAGGTACAAATTTTCTGCTTTCGCTTTCTAAAAATAAATAAAATTATATTAGTCTACACGTATTCTTAAAGGTTGGATTTAAAATCGTTTGGCATGATTTTGGGGAATAGGGATTGTATTTGATCGAGTTTTGGTTCCCGATCATAACTACTACTCGCATTATAATTGTTTTACTTAAATTTATCTAAAACGGTGCATTACCTTGTAATGCAAGTGGTACTATTATGATGTCTATTATGATTTACCGGTTTAAGAATGCAACTTCTGACCTGATAGTCGACTAATTTCAACATCACATTGTAATCTGTCTTCGTCATCAGCTATGATTTCTGTAAGAATAAATTATTTGAGGTTTCTTGCCTGTATATTGAAAAGTAGATTTAATGGCGATTTCAGCAACGTTTATTATAAAATTGCAAAAATTATAAATAAATATTGCTGAAGTGCGCAGAGCGTATTTAATGTTTTACTTATATAACTTTTCGGGTCATAAGTTCTGTCACATCCTCATTTAATTTAAATATCGAATACTGGCCAAAATAATTTGTGATTGAAGTGAACGCAACTGAAACAAAAGTCATACAATTTATTTGTTGTGTGTTTGACAGAACTTATGACCCCACTTATACAACAATATACATTTTGAACACGCTTTTGGAAATCCAACGGTTTAGCATTACTTCAGGGGTGTTTGAATAGGCTGGTATAGACGAATTCTTTGGCATCATGGACATGTACGGGATGAAGCGGGAACCGAAGGATGATAACGGATTGAATGAACTCGGCGGTTTTAGCCTGGATTTATAAGAAATAAGAAGAGAAGCATACATTTCATTTATTATTTGTGAAAAAAGAGCGTCTGAAATAGATAAAAAAAATTTACGATTTACGAGACATTTTTTTACTAATAAGCTCGAGCAATTTGAGCAGCAGAGCATACCAAGTAAAATGTGGGTTCATTATGAAGAAAGAGAGATATACATGTGAAGCATATATTTATCGTGACGGACATCCTAAAAGATTAAGGAGTTTAATAGTAAATAAAAATTACTTATAGATTCGTCGTGTGGTTCTTGTGTCCCAACGGAATCTTCACTGTAGCCATTCGATTGCTCTTCTGTATTCCGTTCTGTAGTATCATCGGTAACGCATACTTCTGGTTCTTTAGCTTCTTCATTTATATCTACATTATACTGCGGTAAAAGAAATAAACAAAATATTACTGCAATCGCTTTTACTTTGACAATAAAAAGAAATCATCTTTACTAAATTGATGTGGTCATAAAACTAGTAGGCAGGGACTTATTCCTAAGTCTACAACGACGTGATATTAAGTGTTTTAAGAAATGTTACTCGTACATCTGATTCAAACTATTGAATTTTTTTTCAACGAAACCGAAGAAAAATAGGTCATGATATGAAAATCGCTATTTTATGTGCAGTCGGTAAGACTTGTACGTAAGATATGCTAAAAATCTTGTTTAAGCATGACAACGTTATTCAACGTGGTCATTACGATAATCCTCCTACTGTTACTGCTGATAATCAATATATGTTTAGTTACATTTTGTCATAACTATATTTGGACGTAAAGTAATACGCTGTATGTTTTTAGAATAATAGTAATACGAACGCGGGCCTAACGCTCAGATTACCTGACCACTATGCCACGGATCCTGGGCTCAAATCTAAGCTGGAGCCAATCTAAGCCAGTTTAGGGACGACTTCAGTGTTTGCACGTACACTTGCGGCACTATTTGGTGGCCAGGAGGACACCAAACATCAATAGTAATAAGAATGAAGATTCTTCGACACACTTCGACAAAGAATCTTATAAAGGATTTGAAAGTAGATCTGCATTTGTGTCATGTTGCTAAAACTCATGTATTTTTAAATTACCTCTTCATGAGCCTCGACGTGTTCTTGTGCGACACTTGGAATATCATTTTCACTGCATCCTTTAGTAATCTGTAAGTAATAGTAAAAACAGCTTGATAAACCACTGCTTGGCACCCAACGTCTCCCCCTATTTTATCGCTATAATCGTTACATCGGAAATGGAAAAGTCAAGACGAGAGCGTCTCTCTATTTGCGCACATATTATAGTGCTGCAAGTTTTAACTTATAGAACTATAATATCCTTGTTGTTAATCGGATAATTTCGCCATTGTCGCATTCAGCCAATAGGGCTTTATCACCGAATAGAAATTATATTAATATATGTATATAATTAAAACTATGTGAAAGAAACGATAAATCTTACAGAATGCAAGCGGAATATTTGTTTCTTTCGGTTTAAATTTGTAGAAAAGAAAAAGTTTTTATACAAGTTTTTTTTAAAAATATTTTTCTAATTAAGCCTGTAGAGTACATAGTGATATCTAATGACACTTCTCTGGTAAACATGTAATAGGATTATATGGATAGGGAATTGATAACTCATCATCGTTACTAAAGGCCTTTGTTTAGAAGGAACTTTTTTAAATCTACGTTATGTTTATACATTTGCTAATTGCTGCTAAAATAAAAATAATGTAAGCAAATAATGGCATTATTAATTCTACTTAACATTTAAATAAGTCAATGCAGATTAAGGAAACCGTACCTTAATATCGGTTGTTGGCTCAGATTTTAGGGAAGTGCGCTGAACCATACATTGTTTCTGTAAACATATTAGCTATTACTGTCAAAGAGCTGTTAAAAAAAATTTAAATCAAAAGTCCTCATACCCTGACAACGATTAAATTTAATCTATAAATTTATTTATTTCAGCGTGACCTTCACAAGTTTATTCAAAGCATATTCTGCTTCCCTCGTTTTGAAATTCACTGCTATCCTAAAATGCGCCATCAAAACGTAGCATACATAACATGAAAATTTTGACCATACTCCCCACATTGGACAGGCTAGTTCGACCACTGGATGATTTAATTCGTGTAAAAAAACGCGAAAGACCGACGTTTCATTTTCGGTGTCGAAGTAATAAATTCTTCATTGCTATTTACTGATTTATCATATGCGCACCGTTGAAAAAGAACATAGTGAGAAGATCTGCATGTCTGACAAACACTTCGTAGTCGTACCAAATCATCCTACCTTCTGGAGTAGCGTGACGGACTCTTCCTGCTCCTTGAAACCCACTCAAAATGGGTAAAGACCCATGCTTAGTAATAGGCACTTTCTAGAGATCTAAATTAAATCGTTTGGTGCAATATTATGGAAAGAGAATTTATTCACCTTCGGAAGTGACGTTGCAGTCCTTGAGGGTGACTTTCGTGATGCAGACAATGTTTGACTGCGGCTGGTAGCATTACGTGTGGCTCGCGCCGTCGAAGCTGCTGTGGGACGTGGTGTCAGACGGGGCGCTGATCCATCTATATATATATACCAATAAAAACTAAGCCAAATGTAAATGTATTTAGTGTCTCCTAAAGATAAATTTAAAGAAATTAATATCTTAACCATGGCCTCTCAGTACATATTTGAAAACGTTTTGTATGTACACAAGAACATAAATCAGTTTACTAAAAAAAATGTTCATAATGTAAACACCAGGAACAAGCATAAATTATTAATGCCAATTACTTGACTTCACAGGGTCAGTAACTCTTTTATGGGGCAATGTATACGTTTTTACAATAAAATCCCAGAAAGTGCACAAAGTCTTTCAATCAAAAATTTCAAATTTTGTATTAAACGAAGACTTCATAAAAAGGGTTATTATAATATTAAAGAATACATAGATGATGATAACCCCTGGGAATGAGTTGATCGCCGCCAAGCTATTTCTACATCTTTATAATACTGATGTTATTGTACATTATTTTAAAAAAGGACTGAAAAAAAATCCCGCTGGGTTTCTTACTGGTTCTTCCTAGGACAGGGCATTTGTTGCGAACCAGTGTAGTTAAAAAAATGACTTTCAATAAGTATTATGTAAATAATCTATATTGAATAAAAAAAAATCTTTTCTATTCTATTCTATTCTACCTTTTTTTAGCCCCCCTCAATCATTACTTTCACAAAATTTTAAAATGTGCAGACACGGGCAGTTTACATTTTTATTATGTGTATAGATGTGGCAAGCGGTTAACGCTTTTCTACAGTTATATCGACGACGATACATTGTATAACCATCATTGCCAGTGATATTTGATAATGATAGTCTCCGCCGACAAATTTCGACAAAAGTGGATAATGCTTTGAACACTTGCCGTCGACCATGCACGGTGATAATAGTAGAAAAGAAAGTGTAGTGTAGTGTAAAGTGAAAATAAACAATTTTGTAGTCGACAAATCTTGGATTGTTCCGTATTCGCCAAAACATTCAAGGTGTATTGCAACATGGAGTGTTGTAATTTTCATCTGCAGTGGATTGATTCTCAATATTGCGAAGTCTAATTGCATAACCGCTTTGATGTGAAATTGGTCACACAATTCAAATTACATAATTAGGAATTGATAACCTCACAAAGTAAACAACTTTGAAGGCAACTTATCGTTTGATTTAAAAATGCAATACCGGTTGAAAACTGAATGAAAATTTGTGAAAACTCGAAAAAAATGCTGATAAATCGTGGCACACGTCTGTACAGCTAGCTCAGTGGTATGCAATGAAGGGACCGCACAGTTAATTCAGCTGAAAAAGTATTTATTGTGACGGAACTGTCGTGCATACAAAATAATATTGGTTTTGTTTCTGTCATGTATCACAGATGGCGTTGTGTACGGAAAATGTATGAGAAAATTAATTTTCTTCATACATTTTTCGTAATTATTTTTCAAAGTATAGTTATTCTGCTATTCGGGGCGGAGACAAATTCAACGAATCATAAAAATCGGTCCAGCCCTTCTTGAGTTATAAATGGTGTAACTAATACGACTTTGTTCTATATATATGTATAGATTATTTCAACATTAAAATCACTTAAACATAAGGTCCGATAAATTTAATAAATAATAAAAATCCTAACAACATTACACTAACAAAGAATTACGCACGCCCTAATACTATTCCCTTACTAACTTGGGTGTAACCGAAGTACTCTTTGGATATTGTTTATGAACCATTAAAGTAAGTTTTCTGTTTTCGCCACTTACAGTGTTCAAAAATAACCAAGAAATCATCCTTCATCATGACAAATAATACATGAAGTACATTAAACATTATCCAAAATACTTACAAAATTTGTCCTTTTGCAGTTTTGCTGCGCTCGTCATAATTATCTCATAGAATTTATTGCGTTGAAAATGTATATTTAAACAATTTAAGATAATCCGAAAACCTTTTCAATTTGGATGTTATTGCAAACTGAAAGTTGTTTGTTCAATGTTTGACATACTTCTAAATTTAAAAATGTTCTTTTTATTGTAATCAATTTAATTTAACTAAAAAATACATTCGTTCACAGTAACTAGAAGATTAAGAAAAAAATATTACGTAAAATGAATGCAATTACATTTTCATTATAAATTATATGTATCAGTGAGCGGGAGTTCATTTATAAATATTAAGTATCAGTGAGCGGGAGTGAATCATTCAGTCGATTTTCTTCTCGTAGGTATCCTTAGAGTCAACAAAAGGAAAATTAGAGAATGTCTCCTTTTATGCAAACCATCCTAATGCAGTTTTCAAACGTACTATAGTAGTCATCAAGAGTGGTAACTATGGCTATGTAATTTAAAGAAAATCATCATAAAAATGTATTTATGAAAAGGAAATATTCAATAAATTTAGTCCTTTGTCCATACATATCATCAACTTATTATTGATCCCGGAATTGACGGCGTTCTACAATAGAATAAATAAATTATAAGTCTCGACAACGGCTGAAATAATATTACTTTATCCCTATCATTCAAATTTTAAAATCATAATATTGAACTGTTATGGCAACAATAGGAAAGGATATCGAATACATACGTAGTTTAAAGTTAGCAGTTAAATGTGTGTGCGTGTTATTTTCTAAGTAATATAAATTTTATGTTACTCATACGGGGTTTAGTACGCTTCCGGAAGTAGCATATAACTAAATCGACTTGACCAGGGAAGAATAAAATTTTATTCGATGTATTTACAGGAAAGCTAGACAAATTAAATACAAATTACAATTTAAAGCTGATAGCTAGTTATCTGTACCGGTAATGTACCTATAAAACTATAAGCAAAGATTTTGATTAAGAGAGTGATGAATGAAACTGAAGAGAAGATGTTCAAGTGGGATTCAGGTCAGGAATGGGTTGCATGGACCAGGCCTTTTCCTAACGAAGCGTAGCCGAAAATTCTTGGCTCAAAGTGAAAAGGCCTAATGCGCATTCGTAGACTTGGAAAAGGCCTAGGACAGTGTGGTGAGGGATGGATTGTGATCGACATCGTCTATATAAGGGGTGAACGGCAGGTTTATACAAGCACTAAAATCACTCTATATAGACTCCAATGCTTATGTCACGACGTAAACGAAGCTCACACAGACAGGCTTAACATAGAAAAAGGTGTTAGAAAGGAATGTGTGGCTTCGCCGTGGCTGTTTAATCTATTTATAGACAATTGCTTAAGATATTTGAAAGGGAAGTGCGTTTGGATCGATTGCCTCCTAGACGCTGATGATCATGATGATCCTAGACAGGTTATATTAGAACCATCGGAGGAGAAGTTGCAGGCGATGATTAATTTTATGCATGATGCTCTTAAAAGCAAAGAGATGAAAATTAATGTAGATAAGACGAAAGTAATGGTTTTAGAAAGAAAAGACAGTAGGACAGATTGCAGAATTCTAATTGAAGGACAAAGAGTGAGTGAGTTTTTGTACTTGGGTTCAAAGTTTACGAGAGACAGAAACAACGACAGTGATATTAATCTAAGAGTGTTTGCAGGACATCAATTGTTTGGGGCCTTGAATAATTTTATGTGTATCCAGAACGTATCTAAAAAGGCACGACTGGCTGTACATAGAAAAGTACTGGTCCCCACACATATGTACGGTAGTGAATGTTGGTTCTGGCACTAGAGGCAAGTAAGATTAATGCTGAGGGAATGAAAATTTTGAGAGGTATACTGGAGTGACTTTGTCGGACAAAGTGAGAAGTAGCGTGATTAGGAACATCGTGGCGTAGAAGATGTAGTGATAGAGAGATAGAGAAAGGAATGCTTAGATGGTTTGAACATGTGAAAGGATTGATGAAAGGAGATTTACGATACAGATTTATGAAGCTTGGGTGAATGGGCAAGTCGGTAAGGGTCGACGTAGCAAACTTCGATCAGATCAAAATAACTTTAAGGAAAGACGACGTCAAAAGAACCCGACCGACAAGCTTGTATGAAAACGCTCATAAAACTGGAAGAAGCGAAAGATCAGGATCGTAGCAATTGGAAAGGTGTGGTCTCTAACTACCCCAATGTGAAAGAGGCGTGTCTCTATATGTATGTATGTATGTATGTATGTACATACTCGCACTATTTTACAATGGATGGCAAAAATATGCCATAGCCTGAAAGATTTAGCAAGAAAACAACAGGCCAGTTTTCATTTGTCTTTTGTTATGATAAATAATCTGAAAACAGATTTCTCATATTCAGATACAATCAAATGTAAACAAGTAAATTGACAGCCCATAAGTGTCCCACTGCTGAGCACAGGTCCCCCTCTCATTTTTGAGAGGCTCTAATACGGGTCAGCGAGTTTCACATGTCCTGGAAATATTTTTATTCCGCAGACATGCAGATTTTCTCACGAAGTTTTCTCTCACCTCTGAACACATGGTAATTCAGCACTTAAAATTGCAGAACAATTTTAGAGGTGCCGGCACCGGGTATCGAATTCTGGTCAATCTCACAGACTATGAAATTTATAGCTATGTTCGCTCAGACCCGCCCATTAATAGTGTTGCTAGTATTCTTTTTTTAACAAAAAGACCACAAAATAGGAATTACTGGTATAATAATTAATAAATTATACCACTACAGTTAATTTATTGAAAAAATTCTAGAAATATTCATGAGGTTTAACATTAAAATTCGTTGAGTAGTTTAAAAGCTTTTATCTACGGCTGGCCACTGCTAGCCACTGCAACTTCTGAATATCTTTCTTCCGTGACACTGTCAAAAGATTTTACTTTTTAGGCTTTTTACTAATAAATTTCAGTAAATTAGGTTAAACATTTACTACTACATTTTACATTTTTAATGTAAATGAGCATGTCTCAGCAAATATCAGAGGAACCGAGAATACAAGGTAACCTACACTTTTATTATTCAACAAAAACAGAAAAGTATAAGACCAAGACTCAGGTTACAGAACATTAAAAGTAACACTGTCAAGTACTCTTAATGTTCTGTAACCTTCGATCACTTATTTTTATTTGTTATCGAAGACTGTAATACAATTAAGTAACTTTTACATTATTGTCACGGAGTCGTATGATTCTAAATTGTACGTATTATACCGTTAAAATAAAAATAAATGTTTTTACTCTAATTGTTCTGATTTTTTCCATATTCTAATCTAGTACATATTCATCGCTAATGAAGGTAAAATAAGGTTGCACTATCGTGTCGATATACAACTTTTTAATTACCACTTGTATTATGTATTTTGCTGGACAGTACAGCAAGCCTGCCACAGCAGAGTTCTTGTTAAAACACAAATATATTGTATTCATTATATTATGAGAAATAGGTTATAATAAATATTAATAAATAATATGCATTACAACAAGCATGTCAATATTCTTAATTTTTTTTGTTTGTTTTAAAATAATAATATATAATATAATTTATTTATTTTACCATACCTTCCTTACAATGATTGAAACTCCGACCCCCACACTAAGGCAAATGCCTGTCCAGTGAGGGAAGCAACTACGATTTCCATTATAAAATACGGCAAGTAAACAATAACTCAAACTATTAACAAAAATAATCTGAGGGAAAAGCTATTGAATGAATATAGTAAACCTAATGTAGATACCAATTTAAATTAAAAGGTTTATGGATTTAACTCTAGAAACAGGAAGTGTATAACAAAATTTAAAAAGGGCATATTGAGAGTCCATGAGCATGTACGAGTCTGATTGTGTGTGTGCATGTGTATGTGTGTGTTTGTGTGTCATAATAAAGTTTTAAATAAGAATCATATTTTGTTAAAAGTTTTTATTTGTGAGGCCTATGTACAGCAGTGAGCTTCAAATGTTCAAATGCTACTAGGCTATGGTACTTTTCAAAACAAATCCAACGGGCCCAAACATGACGTACCTATCTCGCTTAGTTGAGGAGTTCTGATGACCAACTTCTGGCTCCATCATCATACCAGCTCCATGGTACCATATTATTGCATTGTCGCCAAATCTACATAGGTATGACAAAATGTAACTCAATCGGACGTCGGAAAGTAGGTCAAATTTGGCTTACAAGATTTTAACTTCACATACATAAAAAAAGTAAAGATTCAGCCTATAAATGTGTCCCACTGCTGAGCACAGGCCTCCTCTCATTTCTGAGAGGGTTTTGGAGCCAGGAAGAATCCGCCACGATGCTCCAATGCGGGTTGGCGGACTTCATATGTCTTTGATATATTTTTTATTTCTCCGACATGCTGGTTTCCTCACGATGTTTTCCTTCACCGCCGAGAACGTGGTAAATCAGCACTTAAAATAACAATTTTTAGAGGTGCCGGAACCGGGGATAGAACTCAGGTCACTCGCGTACTATGAAATTTAAAGCGAGCGCCTAGACCCTGAGCTACCGCGGCTCTACATAAATCCTAAGTTAAATAAAGCAATATGTATATTAAACAGTCATTGTAAATGTAAAGTAGAGAAAAATTACTATAGAGAATATGCTTATCATTATCATCGTGGGTCTGTAAATAGTCCACTGATGAACAAAGCGCTCTCCCAAGGAAGAAGAATATGCTGCAATCTTCACACTTACCGAGTATCATTCGCTTGGTATCGTACTATGTAGTTTGCGCAGCACTCACACCTTAGAAAGAGGTGTTCTGCCATTTGACAGAATCCAGATTTTTCAGTCATATCATTTGGTCTGTTTTTACAACGTCCACAAGAGATAAGACGACGTGGTATGTTTCCTTACACGGCTAACACAAAACTCTAATGGTTACCAGATAAAAGAGGCTTATATTTTTCTTTATCCAAAAACTAAAATACAAGTTTGTAGTATTGGTAATACTTTTGCATTACCAAATTCGTAAATTGCAACCTACGAGTATGTAACTGAACAATTATCATACTGATTGACATATGGAATGGAATTTTCTACCAATAACGTCCACGATTTTCTAAACCGATTCGACTTACGCCTTTTTCATCAATGGTCGCTACAGTTGGGAGGCAACATCTGCTTTTTCGCCTCTATAAGACTTGCATAAGACCCGTAATGGCCTATGCTTGCGTCGCTTTCGCTCACGCGACGGGCAATCAATTAAAGAAGTTACAGAGCGTTCAAAATCGATTCTTGCGAACTGCCACCGGAGCCGGTTGGTATCAACGCAACGTAGACCTTCACAGCGACTGTGAAATGCCCTTAATCTCTGAACACTTCAGCGCACTATCACGGCGGTTTTTCGAAAAAGCCGCGGTTCATCCAAACCCGCTGGTGGATAAAGCAGCAAATTACCGACCAGATAGAAACGCGACCGAACGCAAAAGTCGCCCGCGAAACGTGCTAGACGACATGGACGTCTCAGCACTCCCTGACCACGATACGGTCAGTCACGATCCAGGCTACACTGTACACACAGTTAATAGCTTTAATATAACACGCACCACGACGCGCGACCGCCGTAGAGAGCGGCGCGCAGCAGTCGACAATCACACCGCGTACACACGATACACCCGTGTTCCAGGGCGGTTCTCACCGCCCAGAGTTACCGACACACAAGTCGACAGTCCGAATGGAGGCCCGCAGCCTCCCTCGGACGGTCATTAGACGACTTAAAATCATTTGAGATATTCGTATTCGAAGTCGCGCAAGCACGCAGCGAACGCGACACAGTCCGAATTTCGATTTGTTTGTAGGAGTTTATTTAAGTATTATGTTTGGGTCAAACCAAACCTGGCATGGGGCCCCTGGCCCGCGAGCACAGTATCCGATGAAGCTGTAAAAGCCAAAAAGACTAACAGCAATTACATCACCGAAATTATATATACATCTGCTTTGTCAATATCTTGCTGACGTCGATACGATATACATCTCTTGATGTGTCGACACGATTCGACGCGGTAAGCGACATTTTTATCATATGTGACAACGTCATCGTAAAGTGATGACGTTACTGTGATATTTTTAACTACATTTGCGATTACGATAAAGTAATTAAACGAGCAAAACGTTCACCTCCACCTACGTGCAACATCTGCCCATAACAAATGCTATGTAACCCAGAACATTACTGTGTGACAATGTTATACGATAAATATTCACAACATCATAGTCATTCATCTCAAGGCGATATGTCGAATCGAAGTAATGAAGAAGTTCCTTTTGATTAATATGGGCTCGACATCGGCTCGGTATGCTGGGCAAATTTGTATTGCTGTCGTACCTACAGTGGGAAAAGAGAACCTCCAAGAAAACAGTGTGGCGGCTTAAGAGAATCTTCCTCCCCAACTCAACCCGTGAGTGTCGTACAAGTCGTAAGAGACAAAATACAAACCAGCAGCACTTTCATGGAACATCTGAATAAAATAATTGCGGTTGCCAACCCCCCCGCCAAGCGTGGCAACTATGGAAAAATCTCCACAAAATGATGGCTACAAACTTTTGTGGCAGTGTATGGGAAATGTTTTTGTTCAGCAGTGGACTAGTGACAAGCTGATTTGATGATGATGATAATGATGAAGAAAAGAGCGTACTCCTTTCACAACCGCCGACAACGCATCTACAATTCCTCTGTTGTCGCCTGATAAAGTGATTAAATTATAGAAAATCTGCTGACGAACTACCTATATTTTGTTCAGATATCATTGATTCAGTAAGAGGTCCGTTTAAATGTCGGATCCCGCAACGTTTACATTCGGAGACAGCGAGAGGACCTCCGCACAGAAACAGAGGCAACAATTCCGATGTAATGGTACAGATTAAGATATTCTAAAAATTATAGAATTAGATGATTATTACCAACTGGCGTAGGATTGGCGAATTAGTGCAAAGCTCAACCAGAGAAGGAGGGGGTCTCGAATGGCAACCTCATACCCGCAAAATCTAGATAATGTGACGTCTTCTCAAATCGGGAAGACGATGGATGCAAATGTTACCCACCTGAAGTAGTGCTTTGTGTCACATTTTAGCAACTTTTTTATGACAGAAAGTACGAGACGAGCAAATCGTTAACCTGTTGTTAAATGCAACGTCTGCCCGTAACAAATGCTGTATCACCCAGAACATTTCTGTGTAACCCCACACTGCGCTGGTGCAGTGGCAGTTCATAAGTTCTTAAGTCTCATATGTTCAGTAATAACACTAGCTGTCAGTATCTTTAACCGAAACACATGTTTGCACATTAATCTTATCGGCATAATAACTGGCACTGCGTTGGTTCCTACTTACACGGATTCCAAAAATTAAATTGACTCTTATTTGTGGTGTTTTATGTCATCAACGCCGTGTTTGTTATGTAGTAATATATCAACAGGTTAAATTACCTATAAACATGTACATATAGTTCCAGCAAAAACAAATTGTGAGCATAGTTTTTATTAAAATAAGTATCTTTCATGAGGCTGAACTCTTCTAATTTCCTTTTTGGAATATCTTGGAACTTCGTCAGCAGTTTCTTCTATTTTTAATTGGTTAATGTTTGTTTAGAATCGCTCCAGATCATTGGCGGTGAAAAGCATCAAGAAAATTAGCACTTTAGCCGAGTTATCCATGCAATGTTGTCTTTAAAATCCTTACATTATTATGTACTGAAAAGACTGGCACCGGCGAAGATTTTTCCAGCTGTAGTCAACGAGGAATTGAGGATCCGGAGCACTTTAACTATATATAAGAAAAATACACCCGTACTTTGATTTTTCAGTGTCGACCAAGATCTACCAGTCGAGCTAGAGGCGATAAAGGAGCGAGTATGCAAATCCACGACACATCGCGATCAGTTCGATCGGATCGTGAAAGACCCACATCAGCGTTAAAAGTAAAGAGAAAAGTACTGCCTATGTGTAATACTTTATATAAAAATATAACTACTTATTTTTGAGCCCGGGCCTTCTCTCACTTTTGAGAGGAATTAGTTTGCAACGCTACTCCAGTGCGGGTTGGCGGACTTTAAATACTGTTAGGTATATTTATTTCCTAGACATGTATCCTCACCGCCCGAGCACGTAGTAAATTAGCACTTAAAATTACTCGCGAATTGTACTTGTCAATTTTTGACCCAATTTTATACCTCATTTTATGTGTGAAACGGTTTATATTTGACCACCCCGAGCCAACAGTAATTGTTGAACAAGCCAATTATTGAAATTGGATTTTTTAAAATATATAATTTTATTGAAAGAAGGTGCAATTTATTTATAATAAATAAAAAAAACAATTGCCGCTTGTATGAAAGATACTTGAGAACGGCTCGACCGATGTGACTGTTTTTTTTAGTTGTGTTCGTAATTATTATGGCAAAGTTTGTATGAAAGTAAAATTTTGGAAAATACCCCGGAAAAGTCGGAAATTTGAATAGTATTTTTGTATTAAAATCTTGATAAAAAAGTGTTATTCAGTTTCAAATAGCACTTCTCATATTCTTCATTAGTAAATTGCACCCCGGCAAAGCCAGGAGTCGCTAGTTTATAATAACATTTAAAGTAAAATTCAATGTACGTCATTAAAATTGTTTTGGAAACTTAAATCTTCTGATATTTGTTTTTATATGTTAAAAAAGAAAAAAAAATATATAAAAATCGTGTAAAAATTTCAGAAACTGCCAGTGACTTCCAAACGAGTTTCCAATGACAAAAGTCAAACTAAGAAAGTCGGGAGACCAATTATAATGGTTCCTACTAAACAGGTAAAATAAATAAAATTGTTTGATTTCAGAAAACTTAAAATTTTAAATGATCGTGGTTATTTTCAGAAGCCAATGAAAACGTTGCATCCAATAAAAAATAGCAGGGTCTTACCAGATCAGGTAATAAAAATATTCTAGCATCAATATATTTGACAAAGTTTCATTAATGGCCTGGTTTTGTAAATGATGTTCTCCTAGCCGATTTCATCCACGGCGACAACTTCCGAATACTGTCGAGAGCCATCAACTGCGCAGAAGATTATAGTGCCACAAGTGTACGCGCAAACACAGAGGCACTCACTCGTCCCAACCTACCCGCGCCCGATGTAACGATGAAGCGATAATATCGGGGGTAGGCTAGAGTGCAGTGTCAGGAACACGGGGTCAATAGCAACACAACCAGACCCGTAAACCAACAATTTGTGTTTTAGCACAAATGTTGGCTCCGGCTGGGATTCGAACCCAGGACCCGCGGCGTAGAAGTCAACTACTCTGACCACTAGGCCACGCGAAAAAATTGGCGGTTATTATAATATATACATATTTATACCCACTGCTCAGGAAACAATAAATCAATATGAAGACCTGGAAATGCAACAAAGCGATCAATCGAATGAAAGTTTTGGATATATCGATGTACTCGTAAGTGAAAAGGGTGAGGGAGAATACTATTTTATTTTCAAGTATATATTAATTTTTTCATTTATGTATAGCAACATTGATACACAAAAATCCAACATGTACTGTTCCATACAAAAATCACTTCAAAAAGTGTCCTAGATAAACCCGAACACATCTCACCAGAACATAAGCATAATAAAAAGAAAGACCACAAATTCCGATAAAATAAACAAAAATTAAATCTTTTGCCCACGACGTAAAGTACACATATATAATATTATCGGCCTACATGACAGCGGAACATTCGGCACTTCATTTTATATGACTCCACCAGTTTGGCAAAGATGTTCTTTATTTACTATATACACAACTGACAATGATTATTTGTTACCTTAGTTTTGCAGAGGATTCTCTTTCACAGAGAACTAGCAAACGTGTTCCATAAGGCGTTGACGACATATGCGTTTTTCAAGCGAGCGTTGTCTCAATTCCGTAATAAATTTTTACTTACTTACCATTTTAATTTCAACTAAAATAAAACCAATAATTAAATTTATTTCGAAGGACCATCCTTTTATTATTATGAAATCGAATATTATTTAGAAGTAATATCTATCGGCTAATAACCAGGTTTCCGGCTTAAATGTTTCCATTTTGCCTGGTCTTTGCAATCCTCGTTGGTGAGTCCGTTTGTTCTCATATCTGACGTCGAGCCAGTGCTTTTTGGGTCTGCGGCACTTCCGCCGGACGTACTCTCCCGGTTTGCGTAAAACGTGCCTGTACTACTTTAATCGACTTTCCTAGAGCTTATCAACTGCCTACAGTAACATATAGTTTAACTAGGAATTTTCAAGTGCTTTTGTTGTTATTACTCAGATTCAATTACATCGGGAAATGCCGAAATGGGAGATATCCAAAATAAGTGGCAGGAGAAAAATAATGAATTCCAGAATATGAAGAAGGAACTCAACGATAGACAGGTGAAAATATTATAATTATTTAATAATTAGACTACGAGTACACAGTAGAAATTCATAGTAAATTGCTGTTTATGCGGACAATCAAGTTTGATCTTCCAACAAACAAAAGAAAGTTTTTTTTTAATAGATACAGTTTCGTCAAGATTATTTAAAAAAGTATTAGAAATAGATGTGATTTATTATAGCAATACAAATTCTCATACGAAATTTTAAGTATACAAGTTATCCAAATAGCTCATAATACATATTTATATAATAAACTTAGAATACAATCAAATACGCAATTGTAGTGTAGCTACGATCAGCGTACCGCGTGAGTCGCTTTCCCCTGGTTCGAACTTCATGCGAAGTAAATTTTTGTTCAATGTATAATTTATAAACAATCACAGCGCTCAAGACCATTTCTCCTATCCTATATATTAAAAAAAATTAAGTAAGCCGGGTCTGTCATCTGCCGAGCGCCTACCATCAAGCCTCCTCTCATTTTTTGAAAGGATGATGAACACCAAAGGGTTAAAATGGAGTGATTCTCTAACGCCACTTCAATTATAACAACATCACCAAACTGATGATCTGCATATCCGTATGTGCTTTGTTTTTATTTAAACGAAGTTACAATTTGTTTTCTATGGTAGAAGGTGACGAGACCAGCAAATCGTTCACCTGATGATGTATCGTCTGCCTATAACAAATGCTGTAGCAATCAGAACGTTGCGGTGATACCACACTGCCCTCGTCACCCTAAAACATCAGTTATTAAGCATCACATGCACAATAATAAACAACTAGCTATCAGTGCTTCTCAGACCGAAACCCTATAATATTTGCAAACTACTGCTTCACTGCAGAATACCTGGCACTGCGGTGGCGCAGCTACTTAGACGGATTTCTTAATATGAATACTATCCACTAGTAGATTTTTTTAGACCACAGAATTTTTTTCACAACCTTACGAGATATTCTACGAAGCATGAGTGACTATCGTTGATAATATTATAACAATTATTTTTTACTTCTTTCAGAGGTTAATAATAGAACTCTATGCGTCTTTACGCATTTTACATCAGAAAATGTTAGCTGCTGGGCAAACTGCAGACTTACCACCGACCTCAGATTTACACGTCATGAACATTTCTAGAATGTCTCCTGATCAGCTGCTTCTATTATGCGCTGAAACTAAGCCTAAAAATCTCAAGCCGCGGCGTGATGGTTAGTAGTTAGATAGTTTTATCTAGTTATTTTAATTCAAAAATTTCCCAAAATACGTAATAACCTAATGCATTTGCAACAGTTTAACCTAACTAAAAGAGTAGCTGACCACCGCGTAGTCAGAGTACCTGATTCCTACGCTGTGAATCTTGTGTTCGAATCAAACAAAAAATTGTTGGTTTTCGGATCTGGTTGTGTTGTGCATGTGAAATTTATGTCTGTAAAACGCACCCAAGTAACTCTAATAAATAAATACTAATGCGTTTTAGATACGTCGCTGTCATCAAATAACGGACTGGCTGTTGACATTCAAAAATTATACAATATGCCATGGAAATTGGTTGCTACCTGTGAACGAACTTTAGCGAAAAGAAAAGAAGTTATTGACTGGTTTGCCTCCTTAAAGTCACAGGTTAAAAACCAACAAACAATCGATTTGTAGTCTAATTAAATAAATAAATTAAATTAATATATATATTTATTTATTTATTTAATTAATTGTCAACTCAAACATCAGGTCAATAGCGGCAATCTTACAAAAAAAATCAACGAATTCAATGCAGAAAATGAGATGTTGGTCACTGCCTTAGAGAGCGTTAAAACTGATTGTATCAAGGAACTTCAAGAAATTGAACAATATGTAAGGTAAAATATGAAATTGACGGAGTGTCTGATTGCTTTTATAATATATATATATATAAGTCAGTCCGCATCAGTTACGATTATGGAGATATTTCCCTGTCGATCGGTCAGAAACTTTCATCTGCGCACGAAATGTAAGGGTGCAAACACAGAGGCAATCACTCGTACCCCACTTTGCCGTATCCATATAATCCTTCTATTACAATTCATTCCGTACCTTCACAAACAGTTTGTGTCCCATGAATATACGCTGTTAAGTAATTTAATGTGTTTAAGTAAGTACAGTGGCTAACAAGTATTTAATGTAATATTAATATGTGCAGGCAAAGCGTGAATGATACTATGGCAATGCATTTGCAAACAGAAAAGATGACTTACAAATTGTCAGAATTAAATTCCAAGAACGCTGATCTTCGAAAGCAATTATATAATATGGAACATTTAAGATTGAATACAAATAGACCAAGGATTGCGGTAAGATATTCTTTTGTGTTTTGCATTCCTAGTCGTCAGTACAATTTCAAAGAATTTCACAAAAAAGTTAAATTTTAAGACTTATAAGTGTATTAAGTTTAAAAAAAACATTCATGCATGTAACGTAGTAAATAAAATAAATGTTATTTTAGGTGCTTAGCTTCAAAATGTCGGATTTTATTACTAGCCACTTTGAATTTTGATACTTTCTGATCAATGTCGAATCGATTCGATTTTTAAAATAAAACAAAATGCATCTAATAGATTTGTTGGAAAAGCTGTATCAAAGCAACTAATATTGGTCAATCTTTTGTCTCTACTTAATCTTTATCGTAATACCCACCCTTACATTTCTCATACGACCGTTTTGAACATAGGTGCTTTTCATCAGTTTAGCCTATTCACGGCACGTTTCCTCGAAAGACTTCGATGTAGAGATGTGTAGACAATATCTGTAAATTTTTAGACTAACTTAATATTTTATATCAAAAACATTGGTAGTGTAGCATTAGTAACTGCTTAGACTCAAAAAATATCTATTTTAATAGTAAAGCTATTACTATTCGATACCTAACTTAATAATAAAATTGAATGTTTTACTAATAAATTAATAAATGAAGGAACTAGAGAAGGAATTAAAAGAAGAAAAAAGCAGAAGAGTGTCCATCAAAGACCGTTTATCAAGAGCCGAAGGTCAACTCAGAATTAGTACAGAACGCGCGTCTCAAATGACAATCGCACTAGATAAAGCCAAATCGCAGATGTTTACTATGGAGACTACAATACAACAACTACAACAACAGGTATTTAACTGTAAAGGGTACCGATGAGTCAGCGCCTGTTTCTGCAGATACTAAGGGCATTATAATATTTGCTATGAAAATATTAACTTCTGGTGGTATTGGCAAATTCTATGATTTAACTCATACTTATAACTATGAACTCTAACCATTGAGTTTAGAAAAAAACATTGCCTTTATTACAGTAACTGTTAATTAGGGTATGTTAGGCAGAGGCACACCCATATCCACTTTTACCTTACCCGCGGGAAACGAGACGTAGCGGGTGGCCAACCACGTCGCTGCCATTTTGGTACGAGACCAAAAATTCTTACTCCCCATTGCGTTCCAACGAGCAGTATAATGACAGCAATGTATATTTATGGTATTATCCTGCACGGATAAAGGCTGTCCGTAAACTTAGTCGCCTCTTACAAAACTTCAGTAAAAAGAGGTAGGTACTTTTCCACTCTGCCGGACACCTATCGGTTTAATAATTTAGGATAAATTAAGTCCAAAATGAAATCACAAATTGCTTTTAATTAGAATCGAGTACTACAAAGAAATTATGACGATGAGCTAAAGAAGTTGAATGGATCTATTGAAGAAAATACAGCAAATCTGGAGGTAATAGCACTTGATCGTGAAAAGTTGCAAAGAGAGTAAGTTTTTTTATAATAGTTATTATCCAACATTAGTTATATCAGAATAATGAATGTTTTTATAATAAACCAAAAAAAAAGGAAAGATGACCTCGGGAAACGTCTAGCAGAGTTATCAATGTATTATAATGAATCACTTAACAAAATGAAGATGGAGATAACATCCATAGTAGCAAAACTGGCTGAAGCTGAAACCAAATACAACACTGAAGTCGAGGATAATAAGAAACTAGAATCTCATTTTTATGCGCAATTGCTTGAGGCTGAAGTACGAAATAAGGACCTTTTACGACAAATGCAAGAAATTGAATCCCAACGTAGTAAGTACGAGGAATTAATCTCTCCTTAATTTGTCTAAAATTTATTTATGATTATGACAATTTTGATTTATTTATGATTAATTAATGACGTATGAACTTCTCTTATTATAACTGAAACAAGTAAAAAGAGTTAAATTAAATAAGCACATTAAATAATTATTTCTGATCAATAAATAATTACTAATAATAGTTCCGATAGTGGTGGCCATACAATTAGGAATTCTTATTATACAAGTTTTTTTTAAAACAAACTAATATAATTTATTGTCGAAAATTATTATCATCATCGAAAACCTCATTTTTTAAGAAAGTATGAAAACTGACAGTCAGAAAAAGAAAGATTATTACTTTTTTGATGAGATTAAAATAATAAAGTGTGTTTTGATAGAAACGATACTTACGAGGGTATCGCCCTCCGAATAAAGCATGGTGGGGGAAATATACAAATTAGGGTATGCTTTCCTGATTATGGACTTAGACCTTCCAGCAAGGCAATGACTAAAAGCATACCACACGCATTTGTAAATAATAATTTATTTCACAATTACTCTCTGCCTTAGCCTGGTCAGGTAACAGCTCAGATCTAAATTCAATGGAACATCTTAAATGCGAAGTCCATAAAAGAGTATCAAGTCAATAATGTGGTTATTTAAGAGACCTGTAAGACGTTTTCTTAGAAGGATGGAACTGTATCGCTCTGACAAAGTGTCAAACATTGATAGAGCCGATAGTCTCGCCGGTGTAAGGCAGTAATTTAAATCCGAGAACTAATTATTAATTTAATATAAAATGTGTTCATTTCCCTGTTTTAGTTTGCATTCTCTCACATCATTATTTACTCTAAGTTTTATTTGAAACAATTCTCGAACAATTTATTAATCTCTCTTAATTATTTCTCTAGCTTAATTTGTATTTAATTTTTTTACTGTTGAAAATAAATTAAATTTATTAAAAATACTTAGTGACTTTACCAATGTGGCTATTTCATGACATATCTAATAACTAATGAGAAGGATCACAAAACTATGTAACATGATTTTGATCAAAAATTTGCGGAGCTACAAACCGTTCTTAATTATATGACCACCACTGTAAATTATGGCAAAAAATCTTTTATAATAAAAGTTCATTACAATACTTGTAATGTTTTTTGTGTTATTTTATATTATATTCTTAATTTTTAAAAGAAAAATATGAAATATTTGTGACAATCACATTCGCAAAATATTTGCATGATTTTTGCGAATGCTAATGCGAATGCGATCGCAAATACCAATATTCGTTACATCAC
Organism: Luehdorfia chinensis; assembly: GCA_019845155.1. Taxonomy (NCBI): domain Eukaryota; kingdom Metazoa; phylum Arthropoda; class Insecta; order Lepidoptera; family Papilionidae; genus Luehdorfia; species Luehdorfia chinensis. Next base: position 1,626,013 of record JAHVAK010000022.1, read on the forward strand.
TAATATCTATACTAACTGATTCGTTATGAAACAAAGGTTTTGCAAATAACTTCTTCCATGCACCTATATGAAGATTTCATCTTATATAATTCTAGAATTCTTTAGAGACAATAATATCAAAATACAAAAGAATGCATTCAATTTCCACTTCAGATATTTAAATTAATAATATAAATTAAGTAACAGTTATGATTTTAATTTTTATTTAATAAATACTGACAGTTACATATAATTGCATGTACATACTTATCGCAGGTACTGTGGAATCAGAACAAGAGCATGGCACTACTTGTAAAGAATTGGAAAAATCGTACTTAGAAACTGAAAAATATAAAAATATATTGTCAAAACAAACAAGTACCATAAAACAAATAGAGGTGATCACTGAACTCATTTCTTTTCATTTCTAAAATATTCAATTTAAAAAGTTAAAATATATAATTATCATTGGAATATATTTTTATATATTATATTTTTATTGCAGCAAAACTTGCTAGAATCTGACAATGAAAAATTAAATCTAAAGCGTAGTTTAGAAGAACAACAAAAATATATTGCGCATCTTGAAAGTCAACAAGACTTATTTAAAAATCAACTACAAGACAGGTAAGACTTATTAGCACGAATTTCATATTAGTATATGATTATAAATTTCCATAATACGTATGAATTATTTTGTCACTATGTAACATTTAGGATTGAAATGATAACTTTATGTAATGGCAATATCTAGATATATTACATTCAATATAAGTACTAAATTGACTTTTTATAGTAATAATGCAAAGATTAATCTTAACATAAAGTTAACATTAAAAAAAAATACTAAGTACTACATTAAATAATCAACATTATTTTATAGCGAAAATAAAATGGTATACTATGAGGAGCAGTTATCGTTTCTTAAAGATCATATTACACAATTGCAAGAACGATTCGGCGGCTTTGAAGACTGCAAGAACGAACTACAGGAGACAGTAAGTAAAAAAATAGTTAAAATATGAACTAATTAAAGAATTTTAATACATTTTAGATTCCCTACTTTTATTAAAGGTAAATCAACAAATGGAAAAATTACGTGAAGCCAATCGCCACAACAATGAGCTCGCCGAAATAATGCATAAGAAAGAAATTCAATTAAATGAACTTTTAGAAACCATTACCGTACAACATCAAGGTATACAAGAAAAAGAAGATATTATAAAAAAAATGTCTAGCAACGATGAAGATCACTGTAATATTATTAAACAACTAAGGAATAATTTAGAATTACGAGCTTATGAGGACTCTAAGGTAAACATAACTGTACTTTCTTATTATAAATAATATATTCATAAGAAATGATTTAATCTTCTCATATATTTATTATTGGACATAGTGACGAAATGAGCAAAACGTTCACCTGGTGGTAAGTGCAACGTCTGCTCATAACAAATGATGTGTCACCCAGAATATTTCTGTGTGACACCACACTGCACACGTCATCCTGAGACATCAGTTCTTAAGTCTCATATGCCCAGTGATTATGCTCTCAGTGCCCTTCAAACCGAAACACAGTGATGTTTGAACACTATTGCTTCACGGCTGAATAACTGGCCCTGGGGTGGTACCTACCTAGATGGATTCCTGCATAGAAATCCTACCACCGGTAAATAAATATTTAAGTCTTTTTAAATCTCTATCTTTATCTTTAATTCCTTTAGTATAGTCATGTTTAAACTGAGCTTATCATCATATATTGCCCCATATACTGCAAAAGTTTGTAGCTCTCATTTTGGGACTTTCGACTTTAAAATCGTGGAACTGGCAGAACTCGTAAATCACAGCAATTTACTTACTTTTGCGTACATGACCAAAACGAATTATAGAATACCGAACCACCGACACCATATGTAAGAAATAAATTTTATTTAACCCTTTCGCTACCAGAGTCTCAGGGGAAAAACGCCCGCCATAGAACATGGTTTGTTTTGAGATTTCATGACATCAATTTGAATAGACTAAGTATTTATATTAAGTATAGAAAAGTAAAATAAACATTCTTTGAAACAGGCACATAAATGTGTCGCTGAGCAATATGTATAAGCTGCAACGTATAGGTTTTTATCTATATGTAATTCACACACATCAAATTAGAAGGATTGGTATTAGGATTGGAATACAAAAATTAAATAAATACAATATTTCAAAGTGAAACATTTACATAAATATTATATCGTATACATAAAATTGAGTGATAGTTTTTAAACATTTGTCAATTAAATTAATTTCATTCATTAGTTTTGCAAACTTCACAAGCGTAGAAAATAGATTGTTGCTGGAATGTACATGGCATCTAATTAGTTTCCCCAGCTTTTGTAGGAAGTGTATTGTATATAAATTGTTGCTGCGTGACAGCATAGTGATTTCGGTAACAGAGTTTTTTTTTTTAATTTATAGGCAGAATCTTAATCGAAACTTCATAAATTAACCAAAAACGTCTCACATTGTGTCGGCGGGCTCTGACAACAAACCGATATGTCACACATATGTGACAGCTGGTAGCGGAAAGTGCTAATATATTTTTCCTTTTTAAGTTGTCAATGTGTATCACTATACCAAGTAAATATTTTCGCAGCTTAATCAGCAGCTTGTAGAAAAAAAATCAGTAATAGATTCTCTTACAAGCAATTTAGAGACTAAGGAACAGCAAATATCGAAACTAGAGAGAATAATACTAACTTTGGAAGATAAAACACAAAAGGCTAATTTGCAAAGAAGAAAATGTGAGGAAAAGATACACTTACTTGAAAAGAAAATAGTTCATTATGAATTTTACTGTTACAAGCAGGGAGTGAAAGCAACCTCAAGTAATTTAGATCAATTTCTAAAAATTCTTGAAGAAGAAATGGATACTCCATTTGACTCACAAGATCTTAAGAAAAAACTTAAAAACCGAAACCAGTTCGAAGAATTTGTACGTAATAAAAGACAACCACTATCTTCATCTGATGCGAAGACATTCGTCGAGGACAACATCTTTAACGAAAGTTCATTAAAAAACACTATTTTGGTTAACAATGAATTGTATAAAGGCGATAATTTAGATTGTAAGGATGCCAAAACAAAAATGGATAGAAGTCGTCATTTTCCTGACCAAGAAGAGAAGTATTCAGTTGATTTAGAAACCAGTCATGACTTCGAAAGCATACCTGGAGTAGGAAAGTCAAAAATACTATCAAAAAATTTACAGCTACTGCGTGATAAATTTCGGAACGAAAGAGTATCAAAAATGTTTGAAATAGCTGGCCACCGACTCTAAATTTTAATGCCGATTAATAAATTTTGATGGCGAATATTAATTTACCAGTACCTTTAATTTTTGCATATTATCTTGATATAATTGTCAATTTATATTGATTCTATATGGCCGCGAAGAAAATCACTGATTTTTATACATGAGAAAATATTTCACGCATACCACGAGTGCCGGCAGGGCCACCGTCGGCTGCCTGAATCGTAGGTAAAGAATTTAGGGGACAAGAATTTGTAGCCGCTTTATAATCACTTTAGTAACTTACGAGTATTATTCAAATTGTAATTTAATAAAGTGTAGTTTACTAATGCTTGGGTCAAAATTGTGCATTCTACAAAAAGAAGTGTCCTATGAAAGTTTTTAATCATAGTTTTAAGACTTAGTACAGGAAGATCATCATCATCATAATTACCCTGTAAGTAGACACCTGCTGTGTATAGATTAGGTGGATTTTCTATCATCGCTATGCTTAACTGAAGAATTGGCGAGTGCAGTACCAGGTTCTTCGCAGCTTAGCGTGCTGGCGTCACCTGTCTAAGTATAATCGAATTTTGGGGTATTAGATATTATACGCCGCTATGTAATAGCGTGAAATGGGAAACTATTAATTCGTATTGGACACAATTACAATTGCCCGCGACCCCATCTAGATGAAACGACAACCTGCATGCATGGTTTTGCGGGAAGTCGATGGATGCAGGTGGCTCAGAACCGAGTTTTTTGCAATGTATGGGGGAGGCATATGTTTAGCATTGGTTTTGGGATGTACTGAAATGATGATGACGATGATAAGGTACTCGTATTATGACTGCGAACCTTTTCTACAAAATGTCAACATATCGACCTGAACAGAATTTTTATATCCTAAGTTAAGAATATCACATCATCATCACAATATCACATCACAAGTTGACTGAGAACCGCTTAACAGGTCACTGTAAGTCAGTAAGCACAAATGTGTGCATAATGTTAATCTGTAATAAAACGAAAGTTTTGTTTGGTTAAAACATATTTTAATGATATACAACCACTAACACTGAAAATTTATTTATTTACTATGGTTTCTATTATTACAAACTAACAAAAGAGAAAAGAGCAAAATAAAAAAATTATATTATTAGTGTCAAACACATTAATTTTAAAATATTTGAATTTTGAAACAAAAATTATTTTGTGATTCTTCCCTTGTTTGCGATTGTGCCCTTATATTATCAATCTCGGATTGTTGCTAAACAGAGAGCATTCTGATGTAGGTGTACGATGAGCGCGTATAATTTCTCTTTCTAATAAAGCTCTCCGTCGCTCCAGTTGCGTACGAACACGACCTTCTCTATCCAACTGTAAACTTTGCGCTAAGACTGCGCTCTCTAATCGGAGTACACGGGCCCTCTCCGCTTGTAACGCTGACCACGTGTCAACTGTAGCTCCGCATAAAGATGACAATGACTGCGATACCTGTTGAAATGTTATTAATTTGGTAAAAAATTAAAATAACTGCTTATTAATGCCTCAGTGATGGAAAAAAGCCTACGACTACATACGCGGCACCACATTATACTCTGCTTGCACTTTCAGAGCTGTCATCCAAAGTCACTGTGCCCGGCTTAAGAATAACGCAGCCGCCACGTCTTTTAGGAACCGAGGTTAAAGACTCTCTGAGAGGTGGCGCCCATGGACGAAGTTTATCCCGCACTATTTTATACGGGCGCCCACTCGCGGCGAGTCCCTGTAATGTCTAGAGAACTGGAATCTCGCCACCACGCAGTTAGCTCGTAGAACTGAAATATCGACGACCGCGTGGCCTAGTGGTTAGCGTGGGTCCGAATCTCAGACGGGGCCAACAAATGTGGAAAACATGTTTCGGGACCGACCCCCCACGATAAATCAGAAAATCACAGTAGGCGATCAAAATCTTGAGACTACCACCAGTGCACATGACGCCTGGTTAGTGGAGTTTTGGTCCGGGTAAACTAGTGTCGCATAATTTTTTTATCGCATCTCGGAACTGTTCATGCTAGGCGAGCTTTTTTTTTTTTTTTAAGACTGATGGTCACTGTTAGCCCGAAGGCTTTTACAGCTTCGCCGGATTGAAAGGTGGCATAGCGCTGAGGGCGCTTAGCCGAAACCTTTATTTATGGATGACTGGCGCAAGGGCCCCCAAGAGGGGACCTCGGCTTGAACTGTCATCCTGTTCGCGTGAGTAACCGACTCGAGGGTGCCCAAGGGGGCCGGCCTCGGCTCGGTCAGTTACTGCAATCGGGAGGGCAATATTACTACTACTATTATTACTATTATCATGACTATTATTACATAAGTTTACCACCAATTCGGAATGCGTTTCCGCTGGAGAAGAAATGGCGCAAGAAACTCCAGCGACGCTTCTGTTTATGATACTACTGCTAGTGGAGAACCGACCTGAGATGCGGCGGTATCGCGAATAACTTTGTCTGATACGCCCACGCCGACGGCGGGGGCGGTATGATGGTGATGTTGTGTGTTTGCGTAGTGATGAGTAGAGCGCTTGGGCCCTAGTGGTCGCGTCGTCAGGGTCCTCGAGGACGTGCCTCGGTCTCCTTTTTCCGCGGGTCGAGTTTTGGTGTATCGCGAAGGGGTTGTATGTGGCGGCACTGACAACCAGTGGGTTAGGGTGCGTGGCAGCAGAGTCGAAGTATCGGCGAGAGGCCAACTTTAGATATTGGGCTATGGTAGGAAGCCCTAACTCGATATGAAGGTTAGCATTACGCACGAACCACGGTGCTCCCGTGGCTTTACGCATGAATCGATTTTGTATTACCTGAAGTCGGTGAATTTGACGCGGGGAGGCATGCGCAAATACGGGGCTTGCGTATGTCATAATTGGCCGAATACAGGCTTTGTAAAGTGTAATTTTATTACGTAGGGACATTTTGCTATTTTTATTTAGTAACGGATGTAATCGGCCAAGGACGAACGCCGCTCGGTTCCTTACTCGGTTAATATGTGGACCGAAGCTGAGTCTCGAGTCTAATAGGACGCCTAAGTATTTGACTGTCTTTTCCCAGGGGATTGGACGATCGAATAACTCTATGGTGGGGAGGCGCGGCGTTAAGCGCCGCGAGAAGTACATGGCTGCACTTTTGATGGGGTTGACCTCGATCCTCCATTTCCGAAACCAGTTCCCGAGGGTTCGGGCTGCGGATTGGAGGCGTTTAGAGATAGTGTCTGGATTACGCCCAGATACATAGAGGCAGGTATCGTCTGCGAAGAGGGCGAGTTCGACGCCGCTGGTGTGCGGTATGTCGTTCGTGAAAAGGGTGTAGAGCACGGGACCTAGGACTGAGCCTTGTGGTACGCCGGCTAGTATGGGATGTGGTTCGGATCGCACCCCCTCGACGCGGTAGCGAAAGGTTCGACTGCGTAAGAAATCTCGTATGATGAGTACGAGGCGATCTGGCACACCGAGTCCGTATAACTTGTATACGAGCCCGTTGTGCCAGACCTTGTCGAACGCTTTCGCCACGTCGAAGAAGAGCGCTCCGGTATGAAGCCCGCGTATGAAGCGGGATTGAATGTGCTCCGTTATGCGGTGCACCTGCTGGGTACATGAGTGTTTGGCTCGGAATCCAAACTGCTCGTGGATGGGGATCCCTCGAGACTGCATGAAGTCTCTTAAGCGGGCGAGTAGTAGGTGTTCGTATATCTTGCCTAGAGCCTTGAGGAGGCTTATAGGCCGATATGCGTTGGGATCGGACGGGTCTTAGGCGAGCTCTGCCTCTGCGGTCTAAGTGTAATTCTGCTTTAATTCCTCATCGTGATATTATAATAAGAATGCTTTAATTTTTCAGTCGATCAAAAACGTAAGTGTAAGAAGTGTTTTTTTATTGGATACAGTGATGGACACCACACTGCCACCCATCATCCTGAGACATCAGTTCTTAAGTCTCATATGCAAAGTGATTACACTAGCTTACAGTGCCCTTCAAACCGAAACAGTAACGTTTGCACACTACTGCTTCACGGCTAGATGGATTAGGAATCCATCTAGGTCTACTCCCCCATAGATTGCTACCAGTAAATGCGTAAATTAACGATATAACTAACGATAAATGTAACTATAAATTTTGCTGAAGTGATTTTGCTTACATAATATATAATTATTTATTACTTGTACTTAGTCACATTCTTTATACGGTGATCAAATTGATATGTTGTTGTCCTTGACAGTTTTTAAATTTTAGATACATATTTGACGGGCCATTCCACATTTCTCTCGAGCAACAAGTAATATTCTTCATATTATTTCGGCGATACCAACAAAAGTTCACTGTCAAGTACCAATGTGGCTGTTAACGACTTTCGTGCACTTGTTAGGTAAACTGTAAGCTGATTTGTTCTTTGGATGATTATCACAAGGTTTATGTCTCTTTGTACTCATGGCAAACAATTTAAGACTTTACGTTCTTGTTAAAACTTTGGCCTAGATCGGGAATATGACCATATTCCATAGTCTTAAATATTGAATACGGCCATAATCCCGATTTTTAGGAAAAAATTTTTACGAAAAAAAAATCGAGAATCAAAAAATATTAGATAATCACCAACTGAATACTGAAAACTATTGTTTTTTATTTGATAAAGTTACGAGACGAGCAATGCTTTAGCAATTTTACTGGTGGTAGGATTCCTATGCAGGAGTCCGTCTAGGTAGGTACCACCCCAGTTATTCTACCGTGAAGCAGTAGTGTGCAAACATTACTGTGTTTCGGTTTGAAGGGCACTGAACTAGCGTAATCACTGGGCATATGAGACTTAAGAACCTATGTCTCAGGGTGATGGGCATAGTGTAGTGTCACACAGAAATTTTCTGGGTGGCACAGCATTTGTTATGGGCAGGCGTTGCACTTACCATCAGGTGAACGTTTAGTTCGTTTCATCACTTTATGCAAAAAAAAATGGCGACTAATTTTACCCGATGGTAAGTGTAACGTCTGCCTGTAACGTTTCGTATCGTTCGTACAGAGATATGATATTGGTAAGCTTTCCAACACTTTCTGACTCTGACTGGATAGTGACAAATTAAACTTTACGAAAACTGTTGTTTCAAGCCCTGTCGACTTGACCGGTAAGCAACTTGAAAGTCAATATAGTACTGTAACTTATTCTTAAGTGATAATAAAAATAGAGATATATCTATGATATGGTGTAAACGTTTGTAAGAAATATCCACAATAAAATAGTTTTAGTAACATATTTTAAATGTTCGAAATATTTTGTTTTCAAACTCAATGGTTTAATGAAAGTTTTTACCAAAGCCTAATAAAATGTTACTTCAGTGAGTCTCAAGACTAAATGAACTTAAAGGATGCATCAGTAAGTAAAAAATGATAATCCAGAGTAATTAGCCTTATAAAATACGCTTGTCTTTTAAGGATTCTTTGCTAGTTAGGAATCCTCTACTTCCCCGAACCGTGCGTTTATCATGATAGCAAGCAAGCAATATAGCATATAGCTAGCAAGCTGTTCTAGCATTTGCTCGCCTGTGTGATTGTCCGCTAGAGGATCTTCCAACTTCTTTCGAAAACTTCATCTGTTGTGGTCTGGTTTTAACAGTAACTATGTAATTCAATTGTTTCAGATTTCAAAATAATATTATTCAGGAGATTGATAGAAAATAATTAGTTTCCCAACATAGAAGCAATAAGAAAAGGTTAACAATATTTATACAAAATTAGCTGGAGCCCTACATTTTTCAAGTGAAACTTTTTTGAGCACGATGAGATAATGATAAAAAGTTACTTCTTAACCGGGTTGAACTACAAAGTATACTCAAATTAAATTTCAATTTCAATTCCCAATTTTATCCAATTTCATTTTCAAAAAGTCTGACTATGAAGAATAACTCCGGTATCAATTTTACCTAAAATTTTTCGTCGTCATCATCATCATTCATCATTTCAACCTATCACTAGTCCACTGCTGAACAGGCCTACTCCCCCATAGATTGCTACAAAAGTTTGTAGCTCTCATATTGGGGGGATTTCGTCATAGTTGTCACGCTTGGCAGGCAGGTTGACAACCGCAGTTTATTTATGCAGATGTTCCAGGAAGATGCTGCTGCCCATCTCTTGGTTTTCATTCTCCCTCAGTCGACTTTTTGGACACCCATGGTATTAGACGGTGTGGTAGATACTCTTAAACTGCTGCCACACGGTGTTAATAAAATAAAATAAATAAAATTTATAGTTTAAAAGATACTTCCAGAGTTACAGGGATTCAAATGTCTACACATAAAGTCGCTTTCTTGGGTTGTTATCTATAACTTCAATTGAATTCTATTAAACTCAATAAATTATATCAAGTAATATTTCTGCCAAGTAAGATTTCGAATGCCAAGAAGAATTTCAAATGAAGAGTCGAGAATGTAGAAACAAAATAAATTTTAAAATTGAAACTTTGTAACATTAAAATATAAAAAGAAAATATATCACAAATTGTATTTAAAAAATCTGTTTAATACTCCTTGAACGTTATTGGTAAAAGTAAAAGTTTTAGGAATTAGAATAAAATAGGACGCACCCTTTCTGCAGGTCTTCAATCAGACCCTTACGAATGCATATGTTTTTGGAATTTATTGCATTGCACGGCATTGATTACAACTTCTGGTTGCTAATCGAAGGATATCACTAAGGTCAGAAAACATCGTCATCAGGTCTACATGACATACCTCAACATCGATATCTCGATTTGTCTCAGAGACATGACCCTCAAGTTGCGAAGCGAGCTCCCGTCGAGCTCTCGTCACTTTAGCGAACAATTCAGCAGCGCGTTCGTGTCTCTCCAGCATGAGGGCACGAGACGCTGCCGCAGTCACCAACGCCGATCGCTCGCGGGTCAATGAGGACACTTGCATTTGCATTTCTAACAACTGACGATTGAAAAAAAAAATTACACATATGAGTACGACAAAACGCTGTAAAGAACTAGATGCAATTTGAACAATTGACTAAATTATGCCCTTAATTTATTCTAACGATAAAAAAGTTAAATTATTTACTTTTAATAATTCTGAAGTTGCTTTAAAATGCAGGAATTCGTCTAGGCAGGAACCGTAGGGCCAGTTCTTCTACCGTGCAACCGTCGCACTAATAGTGTAATTACTGGGCATATGAGAATCAAGAAATAATGACTCAGGAGGATGGGCGCTGTGGTGCCATATAACTAGTTCATAACTTGCGAACGTTCAACTAAGAACCCACCTCTGTTTGAAGATCCTGGTACGGAGCATCACGCGCGTAGCAATCATAATTCCTCAAACGTTTTACCTCAAGTCTTAAAGCTGCCAGTTGGTTCTCGTAATCGGTCATTCCCTGCTCCCTGTCGTGGAGATATGAAAAAATATGTACTATACATAATCAAATAAAACTAAACTTTTGTAAATAAAAACAGGTGGGTTTGTTTTATGCTATAGCTTTTTGTAGGCATGCAAGAAAGTTTCAAATTATTCACTTTTCAGCGAAAAAAATGCTTTTCCAGCGCGAACAGTGCAGGTCGTACCTAATCATCATTATTATTTCAGCCCGCCACAAGTCCAGTGCTGAACATAGGCCTCCCCATAGATTGCCACAAAGCACAGTCCTAAGCCATCTGCATCCATCGACTTCCCACAAAACTGTATATCGTCGAGTCATGTAGCGGGGGGACGTGCTCCATTGTATTTGCCGGTACCTGGTTGCTGCTCTAGATCCTTTCTTACCCGAATGATTAGACTGGTCAACAATGGTTTTGTTGCCCTAGACGTAAAAGTGGTTTCGAATACTTCTTTGCCAACAATTCATGAAACTATGAATGGTTTTGAAAGATTGGCTCTGGTTTTTTTTTATCTTCATTTTCAAATTTTATAAATAAATTAGTAAAAATGAGAATAAAATTACAAGTATATTCTTATCTATTAAAAATATTGTAAATAATTGTTTTGATTTTATACTTAATTAATGTACATAGAATTTGTAAAACAGAAAAAAATCATAAAACTTATGTTAAACTTCAGAAAAACTCCATTTATTAGCTCTTCATATAATTTTTTTGGAGACAATCTCTTTTCAAAGACCAGCAGTAATCTGCCATCATGTGACAACCCTGATACCTTTCTTCCATCAATTTTCTGATGCTGATGGAAGCGCTCTCCCTGTTCCTCACTATAGTTTCCCAGATTCTCAGGAAATCTATCCAAATGACTGTGGAGATAGTATCACTTTATGCTCATATTTGCTCCTAAAATTTTAAAGCATAGTCATATAAAAACAAATACATCGAAGCTATATTTGCTTTTCCGATGAACTTATATTTCTAGAACAAAGAAGTATATAAGAATCAAAATTCAACAAATAAAACAAAGTATTAACAACTCAACCTCACATTATCAACTTACCCGAAAGCGAGTCGTGCGTCCTCCAACCTTGTCAATTCACTGAGTTTTCGGGCAGTTACATAGAGTGGGCATGGGGGCGGAGAGGGAAGTCACGTGATATGTCGATGCACCAATTTTCAAAAACCGAATTTCAACAAGACAACAAACATTTCAAAATAAATAGTGTTATAAAAAGCCGACTTAAAGTGTAAATTATAAAAAATTTAAAATAGGCCAAAATCTTTAAAACGATAGAAATCCGCAGAAATACCCAAGGCAATCAAAAAAATATGTTTTTTCTTGAGCTATGTTATCGGTTCTACGAGTTATAAGGTCGGCCCTTTGCCACTTCAGCTTATTAATCCTTAGGGCGTTTATTTCAGTTACTCAAGTTTCGCTGCGGATATCATCGTTACTGATTCTATCTCACAAAGGAATACCGAGCCAATGAAAAGCGTGACTATACTTATGTATACATGAATCAATTTTATACACCGCACTAGTCGTAGTCTAGTAGACTAATCCTGTCTTAATAAAAGCTGGCACAATTAAATTAAAATAGGTAATTTGATTTTAATAAACACTTTATTCTACAAATTTGGAATTACATTCATGCATTTAAGCACAAGATCGCTTAGAATAAAGCTACCATAATATGATAATATGAGTTCATACTCATATTATCATATTATGGTATTTTGCGATTTGCGACATTCTGAAGCGACGCGTGAGATTTATACGCCCAGCTTACTTTAACATCGAGGAGTGAAAGACTTTGACTGCCAAGGAGTTGACCAAAGTTTTTACAAAAGATGATATACTCGTAAGACGTATTTGAATGCACTGGAAAGAGAGTTACGTGCTTTCGAGAGAACAAAATTTGGGTTAGTGAAGGCGTCATACATGTTATTAAACTTACTTTTTACGTTACAATATTACTAATCATACATTATTTCTTCTGTGTATTTGAAATAACGATATTGTTGTCACATTGGGAAGTAAAATATTAAAAAACTTTTGCTAACATTATCTTTTCGTTTTCTCGTTGCTCCTCGATAACACGTTGCAATCTTGATATTTTTTGTTCCCTATCTATCAATTCTGTAGCCATTTTGTCTTCTTTGTCACCTTCCTCTTGCTGGAAAGATAATATATATAAATATTGCATGGCCTACTAGAAATTCTATTCGAATGATACTGGAACTGACACTTTAATAAAACCAGGCAACCATATATCGTGGGCTTTGTACTTACTGCAATCCTTGATAAGGAGTTTAAGAAACTGTCTTTATCAGCGCGACTCTGGCGCAGTTCATCCTCAACTCTGGACAATGACGCACGTGTTATTTGCAGTTCTTTCCAAATTTCGGTTTCCCTGTCTGACGGCTCATTTTCTAGAGTAACATTAAGTTTAGTGACGATTTCGTTGCCATTAATATTTGGTTGTTCTTTTCTTTTAACGAATCTTTATTTTAGTAATTTTCTAATAAAATTAAGATTCGCTTCGCGGCTAAATAATCCCATAGGTAAGACATTTTAGCATGCTACTTTGCTCTCGCTACGGTGGTTATGGAGAAAGGTACTGTATAAACGACACTGCTAAATCTAGGAATGCGAATCTAAATAAGCGGAAATAAGTCCTGAGCCACCTGCATTCATTGGCCCGGCCAATTCAGCTTGCTAATCCTTAGGGCTATATCGGTTACTTTAGTTCTGCTGCGGAAATCGTCGTTACGGAATTCACGCAGAGAAACTCCGAGCATAGCCGTTTTCATAGCTCGCTGAGCGATTCTCAGCTTACTCATTCGGCCCGCAGTGAAGAACCACGTTTCGGTTCCGTATGTCATCACTGCCAACATGCACTGGTTGTAAACTTTAACTTTGAGACATTGAGATATACTCGACAAGAAGATATGATACAGTTTCTCGAACGCTGCCCAGCCGAGTTAGGATCCGTCGATTGACCCCTTGATCGAAGTTGAACCTACCTAGTCGGACAATCTGTCCTAGGTATACATATTCGTCAACAACTTCGAGCGCCGTGTTCCCAACAACAACTGGTATAGGTGTGACATGGATGTTAGACATGATCTTCGTCTTGTCCATATTAAGTATACTCATTTTAGTGTACTCTAAAGCTGATGCTTAAATTTTTCACTAAAATGTATGTAGGGCTTGAAACATCGACCGCGTGATCTAGCAGTCTGAGAACCTGACTTCTTCTGACGCCGCGAGTCCTGGATTCGAATCTTAGGCAGAACCAACATGTCGCCGAAAAAACACAAATTGTTGATTTTCGTCTGGTGTCTGTGTATGTGAAATTTGTGTCTGTGCAACAATAAAGGAGTAGAGCCTCATTTAAAAAAAAAAATTCACCGCAATATGGTCCGAAACTAGTGTTATTCAGACGCGATGTATTCCCGGTCTGTTTCAACAGGACGACGTTGCTGCACATAAGAAATAATCACGATTAGCAGGTGGATTGATTATATCAGTACCAGACGAGTTCAGCGTTACGTAGCAGCTTCTACGGTGTGAGACCGTAGAAGCTGCTACGTAACGATGGCTTGTGTAATTTCGGTCTGGCATTATTTAAGATTATAAATTCGGCACCAATTAGAAACCATGAGATATTCCAAGCATTTCCCTTCGTCTACTCTTACGACACCGACGGGATGAGACGCGGTGGCAGAAATTGTGAACGTGTCATGAACGGCACTGAAAATAAGAAGCTCAACTTTGTGTTACGTTAAACCGATTGCAGCATAAGCTTACCCTTAGATGGCAAATACTCCAGACAGCGATTTCTTTCCATGTCGACCAATCGTGCGCATCGTTCTCGTAAGACTTGTAACTGCTGCTCTAATTCTTTTATACGACCATGAAGTTCGGCTACATGGAGTTCAGCCTCCGCCTTTCCTTTTTCCTGGATAAGGACACTTAGTAACGTTCAAACTTCATAATTTATACTAACGACTATATTTTAAATACTTTGATAACATCGAAACTTTTTTGTATATTAAAAATGAGTATGTACATGATAGTATTCCGAAAAATTACGAGACAGCTTGCGCAATTCAAGATCACTCTTTTGACCACCGCAACGCTTCCGCCGCGTCTTGTATGCTGTCGTAAGAGGACTCGATTTTTGTCGAAGGCTGCCATGAGAGCTTCGTCATTGTCATCGAACCTAATTACGCCGGTTTTTAATACCTAAAGTAATTGAAGCAGCCTATACGAGATGAGAAGACGCGCGCTCCCCATGTAGCACCGACATCATCTATCTCTTTAACAAGCGACAGCTTCCCAGACAAGGCGTCAGCACCTCGCGATTTTCAGCCTATCCACGTTAAGAGACGCAGGCTTTTTAAAATGAGATCTACGTGGTCGACGGAGGCGGAGTTGCAGCTTGGTGACAATAAGTCGGTGGTCAGTCCAACAATGCGTATCCCGCATGACGCGGGTGATTTGGACTTGACTGATATCTCCTTGCCGTACGACAGCATAGTCGATCAGATGCCAGTGTTTGGATCTTGGGTGCATCCACGTTGTCTTGTGCTTGGCGGCAAATCTGAACATAGTATTCGTTATCACAAGCTCAAATTGAGCACAAAGACTGAGTAGCAACTGACCATTGCTGTTCATGTTACCAACTCCGTGTCTACCCAGAACTCCAGGCCACGCCTCGTAGTCCCGACCAACTCTGTCATTGAAGTCGCCTAGCAATAAAACCTGCTCTCTGGCATTTATGCTGTCAAGGCATTGAGATAGCTCCTTATGAAATTTATCCTTGTTGTTTTATATATATTATCTTGTGGAGCGTAGACACTGATGATATTAAGGAAATTGTCTGTATCCAGGTGGAGGCGCAATGTGGTCACGCGGTCCGAGATGTGTACGGGGTACTCCTCAAGTCGCTTTACTAAGTTGTTCTTGATGGCAAATCCTACACCTGTTCTACGTCTATGTTCGGAGGAAGCGGTACCTTTCCAAAGGAAAGTGAAGGCGCCTCCATCTTCCACCAGCTCTCCTTCATCAGCAAGGTGGGTTCCGCTGAGCGCAGCCACATCTACGTCGTAGCGACGAAGTTCACGAGCTACTATGGCGGTTTTAAGCTCAGTGCAGGTGTTGCCATCACGATCAATAAGCGTTCTCAGCGTTCTACGCGCCAAATGTCATGACAGGTGTTTTCATGTTATTTTTATTTTTAATATTGCATCGACCACGACTTAGGGTGATGCGATGGCAGCCGCGGTTACTACCACCTTTCAAGTAGGGACAAGCATTTTTTGGGGCACCTTTTCTAGCCCCCTCCCTGGTTGAGCAGGGAAAGCAGTGCCTCCCTAAAAAGGGCTGCTTTGTCATCCCAGGTGCTGCCTAATCCATACTGTCGCCCCAAATTTGCAGTGCGAACGCGACCACGGCGTGATACTCAAAACCCCCGGACCGCCCATATGCAAGAATCAGACAAAGCCTAGCTTGCATCAAGCCAGACCTCTCCACTTCATCCCATCGCCACAGGAATTTGCGTTATCGGAGTCCATCAATCGAAAGCAGTCAGATGCTCAGGATATATTAAGGTGCGCAAGCGTTCGCGCACACGCAGGCGCACACACTCGTCCTCCCTCTCCTCGATTCAGTGCAACGGAGAACCGTTACGACTGGAGGAGAGGTCAGATGTTGTGTCTGGCCGACGTTAACTCTTGCCCTCTAACGCCGCCCTTGGCCATCCACCTTGCCTTGCTGAATCGTTGAGTCCGCCAAGCATATCTGCGGTGGGTTGCCTTCCTTGCCGAATCAGACTTCATGCGCTTTGCAGGAGGGATCCGCATAAAAAAACTTGTCCACCAAAAGTGGCAAGCCCCTCATCCAGGTTTAGCCCGACATGGTTTACCGGGGTGTGGCCGCTGCGCGCATTACAGCTACTTGGAGCCACTGGAGAGAGTTTATGGGCTAATAACGAATTTAACACATCTCTGCCACTTCTGTAGAAGTCGGCTGGCTGGCAGAAATATTATTCTTTTAAAACTTTAAAATACTAATCATTTTACAAATTTTCGATAATATAATACAATTTTTAATTAAAGTCATATACGGCTCTCTACAAAAAAAAAACAATATTTTGTTTTGCTTTAGCTAGTGGCAACCAGGGCTATAAATAAACCAAAGGGTTGGCATCAGCACTCTCTTGTTCAAACCACTACACTGGTCAGCAACTATGACTTACAACTTGGACACAATATTTATCGCATGACCGAATAATACATAGAAAAATAATAAACAGTTACATTTTACAAATATACTGCAAGAGCATAACTACAATAAATTAATAATCTCATATTAGGCTCTTAACCTACACATAAATCCAATCACTTTCTAAGGTTATTACCACGCTACTTGTTAATGTAGTAAAAGTATATTAAAAAACATTAGATTAAGGTCATGGCACCTTTTCGGCTACCTTCGCCTGCAGGAAGTCAGCGCGCGACCGTTGCTCGGCTTCACGATCTGCTGCATCTTTCTCGGCTGCGTCTGCTTGCTCCCGTAATTCTTTTACCCTAATTTTATACAAGTATGATGTTTCTTTTCATTTTAAACAACAAGACATATAATATAGGGTAATACTATCATAAATTTGTGTTCAATTATCCAGGCCGCTACCGCTAGAATTTGTTATTATATTTGTTTGTATCGATTACATGAGTATTCAGTCTTAGTACTTCATTTTTACTGGAACAACGCATTGTGAGGAACCCAACATAAAAATATAGAATCCGCCAACCCGTATTGAAGCAGTGTAAATAACTCTCTCAAAAATGACGAAAACCTCTGTGCCCAGGAGTGGGAAAAAGGTAACGTAAGAAATTCATTATCTAAATTGTACTTTATGTATAATAAATAATAACCTTAGTTCTAGTGCATCACGCTGACGCGATAATGCCTCAATAGTTATTTCCCCTGTTTTAGAAACTTCCAGCAGTTTCTTTGATCGTGTGTCGTAGCTCGTCTCACGGTGCCGGTACTATGTAAGAAAACGTACAGTAAATTATCAACTAAATACAAATACAAATGAGTACATGATAATCCAATTCAGTAATTTTTATAACCGATTTTTATACATCTTCATTATTTCTGCTACTCACAAATTATTATTTTTCGTCTAGAAGTAACTGTCGTTTTGAATACTTGAAAGAAAGAAACAAAGAAATTACATTTGGCAAAACCGCCTGACGTACAAATCACGAATTAAAAATTGCATTAAACTTGCCGCTGAATACGTGAAGATGAAAACGAAAAAATGCTCCTGTATTTGCTCTAATGTTTCATCATTATCATCATTAGTCCCCTTCTGAGAGCAAACTTCTTTTAAATAAGGAATATTTGCGTCAGACGAGGATTCCTTAGATGTAGCTGCTCGGTACGGGTCTGTTTATTTTAGGTCAGTGCAGGTCTGACATAACCTGTACGTGCCCTCCTGGTACGTACCCTTTCCGACTACAACATCGTGGGACGATCCATTGTAAAGCGGGTGCATAAAATTAATTCACTTTATCATATAATATATCCCACCTGACGGTAAGTGGTGATGGAGTAGTCCTGTAGTGTAAACGAACTAGCTTAGTAAGTCTATGTGCACTTTTAACATCACATGACTGGTATATGTCTACTACTGGAGATGAATGCCCTCGGATTCCAGATATTTTTGATTTAATATTTTTAAGATTTACAAAAATTTACTACAATTTTAATTTAATGAAGTTTTATTTAATACAATAGTTCAGGCCTGCTAAACATTTTTCACCATCAGCCAGAGCTGAATGACACGGAATGCCAAAAGGCATCAAAGTCAACATAAAGATTAATAAATAAAAAAGATCTGTGTGTTTACGAGTTGCTCCAATTCTTTGTGCTTGCGTCGTGTTGCCTCGAGCTCCAATTTCGTATCCTTGAGCTGCCTTTCCAAGGTTGCTATGCGAGATCGTGCAACTCGTAGCATGCTTTCAGCTGCAGACACTACTTCTTTCAGTGCTTCTCTTGCTGCTCGCTCCTTTGTCAACTCTTCGGATAACGTCTGCATTTAATAAACCTATTTAAATATTGATATATCTACGTAGAAACCAAGATTCTGAGTAGTTTCAGTAATTTTAATCTTTACGTAGATTTGGGATCTGTACTCACTTTTGCTGTGCTTGTTACTGAAAATATAAAATGGATAATTGACGAAATATGCAAACGCAATATCTATTAAATCACATTTTAGAAATTTAACTTTCATTCTATTGTTTATCGTTTTAAAGTTATTTTTTATAGACAGCCTCTAAATTGTGCAGATTGAACTAAAAAAAATATACTTTGTCCCACATTCACTTAAAGACTTTTGTTGTACCAAGGTGTTTGAGTTAATCCCGAATATAATTATTTCATACAGACGGTAACGAGTTTGAACAATTTTGCAGTATTCATTAATAATTCCTACTTTTTTAAGTACATATGACCAGAATCATAATCATCAGCTTGTATACAGCTCACAAGGATATCTCCAAAGTTATAACGTATCTTTACCTGATACTTTGGAGCATCTACTACTATTGGTCCATCCTTACAACCTTCACCTATTTTCTTCGAAACTTCCTCAATTTTATGTTGCAAAATAGAATTTTCATTCTGCAAGCGTTCCACTTTCTTAACTAGCGTTTCTCGATCTATCCAGGGTATTCTGTAATAATAAAAGTATATTTCTGGTGGTTCTGGCAGAGCCGTAGTAGCTAAGATACCGTTCGCTCGCCTTAAATTTCATAGTGCGCGAGTGACCTTAGTTCGATCCCCGGTGCCCCCCTAATGCACCTCCTTATTTGTTCTGCAATTTAAAGTGTTGATTTACCACTGCTTGACGGAGAAGAAAAACATCGCGAGGAATCAGAATATTTCGAATACCTGTCAAGTCCGCCAACCCGTGCTAGAACAGCGTGGCAGACTCTTTGTGTCTTCAAAACACTGTCAGAAATGGGAGTCTGTAACTTTATCTTACTTTATGTTTTTTTATTGCATACAGTGACGAATCGAGCAGAACGTTCACCTGATGTTAAGTTCAACTTCTTCCTATAACAAATGCTGTATCACCCAGAACATTTCGATGTAACACCACACTGCGGCCGGCCTTCTATGACATCAGTTCTTAAGTCTCATATGCCCAGATTACACCAGCTCTCAACGGCTTTAAACCGAAACACAGTAATGTTTGCACACAACTGCTTCACAGCAGAATAACTGGCCCCTTCACAGCAGAATAACTGGCCCTGGGGTGGGACCTACATATGGAATATCCGCATAGGTCACCACAGTATCAGTTATTCTTCCGACAGACAGTGGTCTACAAATACCAATGTGATTCAGTTTTGAAGATCACCGAAGCTGGTGTAATTATTATGGCATATGCGACTTAAGAATGTGTCAGGATTACGAGTGCAGTGCGGTGTTAACAGATTTTTTTGGATAACGTTGCTTGTTATGAGCAGACGTTGCACTTAGCAGCAAGTGAACGACTTGTTCGTCTTGTTAGTTCCATAAAAAAATATTTATAGGAATAAATAAATAGTAACTGATCTACATGGTAATCATGCTACAACTGAATACTGACTATAGCTCAGAAATGTTTTGGGTTGAATCTTTTGTTGAAAGACAATGCTTTCACACAATATCAGAATAAAATAGCTCTATGGTACTGGTGCCTGTTGCTGTTTCGTATGGTGAATAAAGATCACCGAAGACCCTACTTCTAATAATGACGTTTTATCTTAGACCTTTGGGATAACAATGCACCTACGTCTTGAGGTTCTGTATTAATGCATTAAAGTGTCTACAGACTACATTCCTCATTTCTCACACTTATATAAAGGAATTTTTAGTGCAACAAACATTACTTTGCCGTTTCAAGCGCCTGATTAATTTTCGTTTTCAAATTTTCTGCCAAACCGGTTGACATTTTATTCAGATTTTCTGTTTGCTCGTCGAATTCCATGTTTTTATTTTTCCATTCGAGATTCTAAAAATAACATAAGCATATTTAGCTAATTAACAATCATTATTTATCAACAGATATACACAATATTATTTTTATTTATATGTATGTATACAATTTATTAGATACTAACTGTTAGATAAGTGGAACGATCAGCCCGATACTTAGAACGCATTAAATTCAATATTTCATTTCGACGCGAAAGTATCTCATTATTCACAACCAGCACCTCTTCAGAAATCAGGTTCAACTGCGCATGTAGCCTTTGTAACACTTGAGGTGCTTTAAATTATCAACATAGATTAATTTTGCAACAAATAAATTACTATCACCACTTCAGGTAAACTTTAAATTGAAACGCATATCTATTTATATTATTTTCTTTGTTTTCAGCATGAATCAAGTTAGTTATGAATATACACCACTTATTCAATAAGTATACTTTGTTCAGTGTACAATATGGTGTCCATCTTTTAAATAGTTTACGATAGTATTCATTTTGGAATGTAACATTTTTTTACAATTTACAAACGTAAAGTTTGGAACGACTATTACAAGGAGTACATCTATTTACAAATGTAATGGAATACGAACGTCTACAATTTTAAGTGATTTTTTTTCTCACTAAGGAAATAAGTGAAACAATCAACAAAGACTTACCAAATCCGCCGCTAATGTCTACATTTTGATGATTTGCAAGGTCATTCCTCACGAGGAGCAACAGGTCGTGTGCTGGCCAATTGGAAATAGACAACAGGCGAACATCCCCCAAGTTTTCGTCGCTTACACCGACTCTCGTTTCCAATTCTTTTAACGAAGCGAAAGTTTCCAACAACAAATTCTTGAACAACAACCCAAGTAATGTAATTATTATTCTTTATACTATAAAGTGAGACAATCAAAACATTTACCTGATGGTAAAAACAAACGTCTACCCACTACGACAACTACTGTGCCACCCCGAACATTTCTACTTGGCACCACACTGCGCCAGTCAGAGACATCACGACTACAATGTGAAGTGAATTGAGACACGAGACATCAGACAACTCAGAGAACTGAGAAATCAGTCCTTTAGTCTCATATGCTCAGTGATTACACTAGCTCTGAGTGCCTTTCAGACTGAAACATAGTAATGTTTGCACACTACTGCTTCACGGCAGAATAACTACTAGACCAAATATCGAAATTTAAAAATAATAAAAATTTACTAAAAACATAAATTATACTTTCTTACCTGTTGTGATATAAGATTTTTTCTTAACTTAATAAACTCTCTTTTCTTTGTCGCTAATGCCCGCATAGTTTTTGTTAGAATACACTGCGGCATCGCAACGTCTTTCTCTGAAAGAAATATAGAAACATACACTCACTAACAGTTTCCCGCGACTTTATCCGCAAGGAATTTGTATTTTACTATTTCTCGGGCACATCGTGTTTAATCGAAATTATAAGTACACTGTGTTGTTCAAACTTGGGTTTTTGCACAGCGACCTTTAATCGAAATCAATTTAGATGTTAAGCCAGAATTCAGTAATGCTACTTAGACTAAATCCCCCCAAACTGACAGTTACAAACTTTTGTAGCAATCTACGAGGAAGGCCTATATTCTGCAGTGGACTACTGACTGGACAGGCTGAAATGATGATGATGACGACTTAGAGAAATCGTTATTGTACAAAATGTACACTCATCACAGAAAAAGTCTACTCATCTGTGGAGTAAGATATTAAATGCCTTGTTTTTGTGATTTTAAAATTTGTCTCTGCTGCTATCGCCACTCACCATACACATTGCAGCAACGTTAATCACTGCTCTGCACTGGTTTTAATTTCTAGCAGTACGCTAAGCTAGGTAAACATTGATAAAGAAAATAATTATGCTTATAGTATTTACAAATCCTTGTAATCTACAAATAAGAATTTATGTTTTACCTGGCTCTTGATTAAGGACGTCATCTTGAACATTCAAACTTCCAGGAGCTGATGAGCGTTCCGGTATCGGATCTTCGTGCTTCATTATTGTTTGCTTTACGAAAAACCAAAGTCAAACACATCAGCAAATTGAATATTTTAAAATATTTTTGTAATATAACTACATAGGTATTGATTATGTTACCCTTCCGTAAATTACGTATAGTTAATCTGTATTTTATTGGACAATAAAATTAAAATGAAATATTAGATAAGGAAAAAAGAACCCATTTATGATTTCGTATCTTTTCAATTATGATAGAAAGGCCATAAATTTAAAAATTTTATGAAAGTTAAGTTTCGAAATATCGACTCGAATCGAAATATATGCTATATCAGCAAAACAATGAAAAACAATACGTAATAACGTAGTCATGGATTCGACCCCACATAGAGTCATACAAATACGTGCATAGATACTGTTGCTGACTATGCACACAGTGTGTGGCCTATGGAGCTATGCCTATGTAAGCAAAATGATAACTAGCTCTGAATATAACATGTATTAGAATAAGATTCATTGTTAGAGTACATGAGCTTCTGTACGGACATATCCTAGTTTTATTTTAGTTTTTAAAAACGCCTCCACCGCTCCCGTTAACTTGACTGGCGCAGCCGGTAGGATCGCTATTTGCTTGCGCCGTTCGCGAATAAATACGTATAATCGTTTTCCGCGTTCGCGCACCGAGGCGATCCTGCGAACCGAAATAAATTTGTCAAGTGGAGAGCAGCTGAAGATGACGAAGGCCGGCTGGTGAGTCCAAATTTTCACCTTCCTTTCCTTGCCATATTATAGTTTTGTTATATTTGCAATCAGACCTCTTGCCATATAACGTTATCTGGTTTTGCATAAAAATCTGTGAAACTTATATTTAAGAATACTGTAACTTAATAATTAGTTGCTTAAAGAAATAGACTAAGAACAAATCGATAGGTAGCGCGTCCGTACATGGTGGAGCGATAACAGCTTTCTCGGTAGAGACTAAGCGATAACAACTAATATAAATTATAATTTTAGTGTATGTCTGTTCGATAATTTTATTACAGAATCTTTTATATGATATTGTGTGTTATATATTAATTGTTTTATATTATTTAAACTATATTTTTGTGTGACCTTGTATTTTCGTGTTAAACTTTTTATTTACCGTTGTTAATATACGCAATAAAATTGTAAAAATGATCCCCAACGAAATCCTTCGAATAAACCACCGCTATTAAATTTACCCAATAATAACCCCACGTTTAAATTCGGTACAAATAATTTTAATACAAGTGCACCAATAGGTTATAAAGCCGCATTAATGCCTAATAAATTCAATTTTGGAATTCCGCAAGTGTCCCAATCAAAACCAATTCAATTTAATAATAACCAACAAATAACCAACAAAATTTTGGATATCGCCCACCACAATTTGGTATGAACCCGCAACAGTTTAACATGCGCCCTCAACAGTTCGGAATGCAACCACAAAATTTTTATAAACCCCAACAATTCGGTATGCGCCCCCAGCATTTTGGAATGCAACCACAAACATTCTTCAAGCCTCAGAAATTCGGTATGCGCCCGCAACAATCTGGAAACAATCAACAAAGCTTTTATAAGCCCCAACAATTTGGTTACAGGCCTCAGTTAAATAAAAATCAACACACTGAGTCCACTGACGTTACAATGCGAACGGCGCCACCAGTTAGACCAAATCAACAAGGTTTACAATTAAATGAACTTGACCTTGATAGTTCCTATTACGATAATGCGTGCAACGACGCGTTCCAAATTTCTTATGATAACTACTACTGTGAGGAGTATCCAGGTAGTAGCCTTGATATTTCTGGGCCTAGTTATTATGAAAATGAATATCCGCCAATAACCCCCGAAGTACCTTATGAGGTTCCAACCAATATGGATGACGAGGATTTTCATATAGAAGCCTCGGAAAAGCCCACGAAAAAATAGAATTAAATTGCGATATTAATTTGAAATTGCCGTATATTTACATACCGGAAATCGATTCGAAATTTATGATCGATACAGGTAGTACACGGTCATTCATTAGCCCAATAAAAGCTTATAATTATTTCCCAGAGTATATAAGTCACGAACCGTTTGAGGTTATTAGTACACATGCATCGAGCAAACATAGTCATGTCATTCAAATCCCTTCTTTACCGATTTTCAACTGTAACGATAATCACAAATTATACATTTACAATGTCGACCCCAGGTACGATGGATTAATAGGCAATGATATTCTTTGCAACCTGGAAGCAGTAATAGATTTGAAAAACGAGGTTCTTAAAACTAAAACAACCACAATACCTATAATACATAGTAAGTCTAGTTATATTTTAGAGTTAGCTCCCCGCTCAGAGCAAAGAGTTAAACTTCCAACAAATTTATACTCGGGTAATGCTATAATTGGTTATAAGGAATTTTGTAAGGGTGTGCGAATGCCCAGCGCGTTAGTGAAATGTAAGGATGGTTATACGACTACAATTATTCAAAATACCTTGGATATGCCAATGCAATTAACTATAAAAAGACCATTGAATGTGGAGATGTATGAAGAAGAAAAAGTGATTGAGTGTGAAGTTAATCATGTTACGAATATATCAGATATTGAAATAGATAAAATATTAGAGCAAAATTTACAAAAATTACGTTTAAATCACATGTCAGAAGAAGAACAGAAATCAATATATAACTTGTGTAGAGAATATAAAGACATTTTTTATAACGACCAAATACCTTTAACTTTTGCGAATGAAGTCAAACACTATATTAGAACAAAAAACGAAGACCCTATCTACGTGAAGCCCTATAGGCAACCTCCTGCTCAAACACAAGAAATTAAAAATCAAGTACAAAATTTACTAAACGATAATGTGATTCAGGAATCGTTTTCACCTTGGTCAGCTCCAGTCCACTTAGTCCCTAAAAAGAAAGACGCATCTGGTGAAATAAAGTATAGGATGGTTATCGACTATAGACGATTAAAAGACATTACTGTAGACGACAAGTATCCTCTGCCTAATATAACTGACATTTTTGACAAATTAGGTAAAAGTACATACTTTTCGACTTTGGACTTAGCTAGTGGATATCATCAAATCGAGATAAATGAGTCCGATAGACAAAAAACCGCATTTAGTACAGAAAACGGTCACTATGAATTCCTTAGAATGCCGTTTGGCCTGAAGACAGCTCCAGCCACCTTCCAAAGAGCCATGGATAACATCCTAAGGGGCCTCCAAGGAATTCACTGTTTAGTCTATCTAGACGACATAATTATTTTTTCTAGTAGTCTCCAAGAGCATTTACAAAAATTAAGGACTATTTTTGACAGACTGAGATCGACTAATTTAAAAGTACAACTCGACAAATCAGAATTTATGAGAAAAGAAGTGCTGTACCTAGGACACGTTATTACTAAAGACGGACTAAGACCAAACAACGACAAGATTCAGGCTGTATTAGACTATCCGCTTCCAAAGACGACCACCGAAATCAAAAGTTTCTTAGGACTAATCGGGTATTACAGACGCTTTGTAAAAGACTTTGCAAAAATCACTCAGCCTCTTACAGCATGCCTTAAAAAAAGGAATAAAATTGTAATTGACCAGAACTATGTCGAGGCATTTCAAAAGTGCAAAGAACTTCTAACGAATGCGCCTTTACTCCAATACCCGGACCCAGACAAACCTTATGTACTGACTACAGACGCTTCTGCCGTCGCTTTAGGCGCAGTCTTATCGCAAGGGCCAATAGGATCTGATAAACCCATTGCGTACGCAAGTAGAACTCTCAGCGACACCGAATCTCGATACAGTACAATAGAGCGTGAACTACTCGCCATTATATGGGCCGTGAAACATTTCAGACCATATCTCTATGGCCGTAAGTTCACAATATATACCGATCACAGACCCTTAGTATGGCTTTACTCCCTCAAAGAACCCAATAGTAAGTTGACCCGTTGGCGGTTACGCCTTCAAGAGTACGACTTCGATATAATATATAAAAACGGAAAAGAGAATAGTAACGCTGACGCCCTCTCTCGGATTAGACTTAATGCTATAGACTCAGATGACACAGAATCGATGAAAGTTAACGTGGACATAAAAGAACAAAAACTACAGAAGTACCTAACTGAATTAACTGACCAAATTGTAGACTTGACAACTAAAGACAACGATGACTCTAGGACTATAACCATAACCGACACATCTGCCACTATATCGGTAGATCAATTAGAAATGGATACAAAATATCCTCTCCCACCTTTATCTACTGATAGTAGCACAGTAACGGTACATTCTGGACAAAATCTAGAATCTGATGGCATTCCTATATTAAAGGAAGCCATTGACACAAAACCTAATCAAATTTTGGTTAATAGCTGGCACAAAAATGAGGTACAAGTAAAAAATTTATCCAGGGATAAGCAAAAGGTCCTCGAGGTTTTCACCCCTCTTAATAATGAAGAGCTTATTAAACAGTTTTTAAAGGAGTACATTAAACCCAAAACTAAATACTTCATTTATTTTGAAAATATCCAGCACAGGAAAGAATTTTCTAAAACTATTACACAGTTATTTAAAAAGGGAATGGTAGAGTTTGTTGAATGCACAGAGCGTGTTGTATATGTCGAGGATGAGAGAGAACAGAAAGAAATTATACTGCAACATCACGAGGGAAAGACATGTCACAGAGGTATAAAAGAAACGATGAGTAGAATTAGAAGAAATTATTATTGGCAGAATATGCAAGTGACGATTGCTGCAGTACTTAATGTTTGTGATGCCTGCAGAAAAATGAAGTATGATAGAAAACCTATCAAACCCCTGCTTCAATTAACTCAAACCCAGAATGCACCTTTTCAAGAAGTCTTCATAGACTTATTCTCAATTGAATCTATTTACTACTTAACTTTAGTTGACGCATTTAGCAAATTAGGTCAAGCTATCGAAATTTCTAACAGATCTGCACCAGAAATCGTAAGAGCTCTAATTAAATATTTTTCAATATATGGAACGCCTAAAAAAATTACTTCCGATCCCGGTAGCGAGTTCAATAACGACCTCATAAAAGAACTAATGACTATGTATAACATACAACTACATATTACTACTCCCAATAACCCGAATTCAACAGGCATAATAGAAAGATTCCACTCCACAATTATAGAGATATACAGATTGGCTAAATATGAACGAAAGTGTACAGACGCAGCGGCTGTAATGACTTACTCAGTTATGGCTTATAATTACACTATACATAGTACAACCGGCCTAACTCCTTTCGAAATCGTTTTCGGCCATACCGATTCTAGTTCAACATTTGCCACGAATTTCGATAAAAGTTACACCCAACAGTTAGTAAAAGACCACGCTAAACGTACTAGATATTTATATAATTACATATCAGATAAAGTGTTTGAGAAAAAGCAAAACGTGAGGGAACAAAAAGGTGGTGAAATAGATAGGCATTTTAGAATAGGCGACGTTATATACGCTAAGGAAGCTAACACTAGAAGAAGTAAGGATAAACCGCGATACAGGAAAGCTGTTGTTAGAGGTAATGTAGAAAGAAATGTAGTTCCCGTTAGGATTGGTAATCGAAATACTTCAGTACCCATTAAAAATATTAAGCGTCCTCCGCAGGTGGTGTCTGATAATTCTGACGATGGTCCAGAAAACATGGGCCCTTCAACTTCGAAAACTTGAAAAGAACCCAGGAATCCTGCCTGTCAAACAAGGTCATGCTTCCTTGCAGATAGACCAGTGGCGTATTATAAAGACTGTTAACTTAGAAAGCTTAGGCAGAGACCTAGAATTTAGTGTATTAAAATATAAAGAATTTATTGCATTGATAGATGTTAATAAACCATATAGCCACGAATTTTTAGGTATCCGAACACAAGTAGGGTATTTAAGTGACGCAACTATTGAAAAATTCCGGCAACTTGTACCATCAAAAAGATTTAAAAGAGGCATTATTGACCCACTCGGATCTATGATAAAAGTTATAACTGGAAACTTGGATCATGATGATGCCCTCAGATATGACTCGTTGATCTCTAAATTAAACGACAATCAGATAGTAACGAATAAGAAAATTACATTGGTCTCCAAAATCTTGGATAGTTTTATAAACAGTACCGAAACCTTACATAACAATACCATAATTTTAGATGAACGTTTAAAGAGAATTGAGAGAATCGTTAAAATTACAGTAACAAAAGAAGAGAATTCCATTTATTCTACCTATGTCTTAGGTATGTTTGACATGTTTTTAAGCAATTTTAGAACTATTAACATAATACTAGGAGAAATCGAAACTGCATTAGCGCTAAGTAAGGTATCTGTTCTGCATCAAGCAATTGTAAACTCCACAGAATTGTTAAATTTATTACAATCAATTGCGATAACTGAAAATTTGTTATACCCCGTAAACGAAAAGAATTTAGTTAAATTAGAAAGTTGTATTAAGGTTAAGGCTTTTATAAAAGAAAACCAGATCACGTTTATATTAGAGGTCCCTTTAGTAGGAAATAAATCATATGGTTATTTTAAAATTTACTCCTTGCCTATGACTATTGCAAACAAAACTATTATAGTGATTCCAAAACATCCATACCTATTGGTGAAGGAAAAAGAGTACTTGCCAGTCTCGAGAGCCTGTAAACAAATTGCATCAGATGATCAATTCCTGTGCAACGAAGACAATGTGCTGCCACATACGGAGCAAAGCTGCGTTGAACAACTCATGGAGTTTCTGCCCAACCTTGATGCCTGCGAACAGCATGCTGTCGACATTGAGGATCTCAAGACCCAACGGATAAGCCATGAAAGCTGGATACTCTATGTAAAAGATCATAGGTTACTTACCAGAAGGTGCGGCAATGACGTCACTCACGAATCGTTGTGTGGTACTTACATAATCACAGTAGACGACAATATATGTGAAGGTGAAATTGGAAACATGCATTTCCAATACCACCAATCTTCTGCGGAAAGCCTGAATTACCGAATTTACCCAATAACGAACTTACCAGAAGTAAAGATTTCGAAGCCCCATAGTGTCAGCGTAGTAAGTTTAAAAGACATAAATCTTGACGAAACTAAACAAATGATACAATTAGTGAAACTCAATAAAATCTTTCGGAGTGAAAGTGCAAGTGCTATTGACATTAAAAGTGTTAGTTTAGGAACAATTATTTTGTATGTCATTCTGTCATTTACATTTTGTATTATTAATATAATTAAGTATAAATTGTGTGTTTTTGGGCGAAATAATCGGGTTATTGAAAATGCCGATAATTTCGCTCTTGAGGAGGGAAGAGTCATGGATTCGACCCCACATAGAGTCATACAAATACGTGCATAGATACTGTTGCTGACTATGCACACAGTGTGTGGCCTATGGAGCTATGCCTATGTAAGCAAAATGATAACTAGCTCTGAATATAACATGTATTAGAATAAGATTCATTGTTAGAGTACATGAGCTTCTGTACGGACATATCCTAGTTTTATTTTAGTTTTTAAAAACGCCTCCACCGCTCCCGTTAACTTGACTACGTTGTGACTGAATCGTAAAAACAATAATATTAGAATGCTGCTCGCCTAGTCGATTTAGACCTCGACGATTTATAGTTAACGATCAGAAGTTATAAGCTATTCAAGATATTACTAATATATTCAAGATAAATAACGGTATCAAAATTGTTAAAGCAAACACTGCGGCACTCATTCTTCCTCATCTCCCAATTTTTCCTGGAATAGTAGTCAATCCTACCATCAGTAGTTTATTACTACTGATGGTAGGATTCCTATACAGAAATCCATCTGGTAAAGTAGCACGCCGGTTATTCTGCCGTGAAGCAGTAGTGTGCAAGCATTACTGTGTTCCGGTCTGAAGGGCACTGAGAGCTAGTGTAATTATTAGGCGTATGAGACCAGGTGAAGGTTTTGCTCGACTCTACAGTTTATCCTATAAAAACTGTACCAGAGATGCGGGAAATCATAATGCATGTCATATACATACTAATAATTTGTGTACCACCAGTGAAAACTCAGACACCACAACTGGCTACGCTGACCACTAAACCACAAAGTCTTTAAACGCTGAAATACACTCTTCATTCTTCGTTCTAGTATTTAAAATCGTTCAAAGTTTATTAATCGCCCATTACATAGCGGTAATGTTACTTACATTCGTTGGTGACAAGCTATGATATCTTCGGCCAGCAACATATTTTTTCAAAAGTGGACTCTGTAAAAAATAAAAGTAGTAGTTGTCGTTTTTCAAAATACAACTCCCGATAATAATCCAACACGGATACCGCATACCGAAACGTCATATCAAAAAACAAAAAAGTTGTGATTTAGGTACAAGAAAGGCAGCAGATTCTTAGAAGTATATCTTACAGTATGTCATTCATTCGCATTTTAACTTTAACCAGCAACGCGATTCACGTACGATTCGAGTTATGAATATGTTTCCTTGTCAGATCAGACTGAAACGTACATATAAATACTATTAAATTTAGTGTGAATCTAATTGTTGTATTTATGGTTCAAGTATCATAAAGACATTCGTTGTTTTGCAATTTTAGCAGTATAATCGCGCACCCAACTTTGATTTAATTAAAAATATTTAGTATTTCCTGTTAAAACTTGTCTTTATTGTTTATTTTTGATGCTAAACTATCTAACAAGAACAGTTCTTCTTCACCATTATTTTTATAGAAGCTAAACCAACAAGAGGCTCGCCTGATGTTGAGTCATCACCGCCGCCCATTAACATCCGCAATACCACAGGGATTCGGGTGCGTGACTTTGAGAAAGAAGAACCTACTTTCTTTAACTTCCCAAGTCATCTCGGTCCGGAAAAATTGCTGGCGGCAGCAGATTTCACAAATTGGCAAAGCGTGCAATTTTGTGTTAAGCCACTGCGCGGTGGTGGTAACTAGCAGCTTGAATTAATCCGAACTATTCCTCGGTACACTCCCCCTATAGTGAACACGATGCAAAATGCAAAGAGACGCAACGCCTTTTCGCAAAGCGATCGGAAAGAACTGGTTGTCGACAATACGAGGCGCTCTTCGTTGGATTCGGTCAAATGAAAGGAGCTGTCCTATCTATCTATTTCTTTTTAATTCAACAAATAAAAAAAACACTTTAGAAACTGCGAGGCTATAGACTGACAAACAAACTAGAAAATGATACATTTTACGTAATCTAGTAAGCTACAAAGCAAATTAAGCTGACCGGTCTAATAAACATCTTTGATAAGTTTTCACAGCTGGAATGTCACTCTAACTTCAATGTCACTGAACAAACAAACTGACAATATTTGTATCAAATAATAAATATTACGGCTTTCTGTATAATTATACTAATGGAACACTATGCGCAAAATAGTCTTACATCTTTTGTTGACGTTTCTAGTCTAACTTCAAAAAAAAAAAGGAAGAGTTTCTCAATTCGTCGGAATCTGTTTTTTATGTATTATTTGCCGTGTGGTAGCGGCTTTAGAAAATCTACCACCCCGTCTCATCCCGTGGGTGTCGTAAAAGTCGACAGAGCGAAAATAAAAACCAGGAGATGGGCAGCAGCATCTTCCTGGAACATCTGAATAAATAAACTGCGGTTGCCAACCCGCCTGCCAAGCGTGGCAACTATGGCAAAATCCCCCCAAAATGAGAGCGACAAACATTTGTGGCAATCTATGGGGAGGCCTATGTTCAACAGTGGAATTCTCTTCGTTTTCCTTCTTATAGGTATGCTCAATGATAGTGCTAACCACGTGGACAAATTTCGATGATTTTTTTTTCACTTTTTAACACTATGATTAAATAAATATGATGGCATAAAATAATTTATAAGTAAATGTAATAAAAATTTTATACGATTTCACCTACATTTGACATTTTCACGATTATTGTTGACTTGTTATTCCTATTTCCTCTGACATATTGTAAGTTAAGTTATATTGATATTACGAGTATGATTGAAATGATGTTAGTATTAGACAAAAGAATATTAGTTAAAATTGATAAACACTTACATGCCAATAATGGTGAAATATGTGATACCATTTAAATAATTTCCCACCACTCAATATACCATATTTCATGTGAATGCAAATAAATAAATAAAAATAAAATAAATCTTCCAAAATTAGTAGAAGAATTTTTATCTTTGTCACGGCATTGTATTATAGCTAAGCATTTCGTGTGAATAACTTACTAATGCGATTAATATTAAAATATAAATTATTTTACGAGTAAGTTGTTGTTACAACGTCAACACTAACCGTCTGATTTGTACGAGTATCATATTTTTTTTTTACTTTTATGGAAAAAACTTACCATACCTCAATTAAATAAATCACTGAATGTGATTGTTTCCTAAAACCGTCATGAACTTAATAAATTTTACAAACTAAAAAAAAATAAAGAACTCGCGCAAGCATCCACTCGATATTTTCATTATCATTTCATGGTGGTAGGATTCCTATGCAGGAATCCGTCTAGGTAGGTACCACCCCAGGGCCAGTTATTCTGCCGTGAAGCATTAATGTGAAACATTACTGTGTTTCGGTTTGAAGGGCACTGAGAGCTAGCGTAATCACTGGGCATATGAGACTTAAGAACTGATGTCCCTGGGTGACGGGCGCAGTGTGGTGTCACACAGAAATGTTCTGGGTGACACAGCATTTGTTATGGGCAGACGTTGCACTTACCATCAGGTGAACGTTCTGCTCGTTCCGTCACTTTTATTAAATAAAATAAAAATAAAAAATTATCAAATATCAGACACTGCAGAATTGTAAAGAGCGTTATCGTTAGATAATGCGTTATTAAATGCCTTAATATCAGCTTCGATATTATTCGACGAAAGGATCAATTTAGGATCCTGATTACAAACAATGCCAAGTAAGCCGTTAAGAGTGGCCAAGAAAGAAACAATATTTAGACACAAAACTTTTAGAGGACAAAAACCGGCCAAATGCATGTCGGACCACGAACAGAGAAGGGTTCTATAGTGGAGAATAGCGTGTAATCGTAAATATCTCTATATGAAATAGAAATGGGATATAATAAGATTATTTAAACCTATTTTCTTTTGAGTGTTTTCTAGGTTGTGAGTTCTCACATTTTTTCAGAATTTTCCACCGCATTGTTGAAAAGTTAGTGGGGATAGACACACTTTTTAAGACTTTAGAAGCGCATATCTTACCAACTATTGGCTTCAATTAAATAGTTTCAAACTTAATTATCATTTTTAAAGACCTATCTAACGAGACCTTACACGCTGATGTTCACTGCATTTTTTTTGTATGTATGGTGTGCCGCCACCTTTTGTTTCTTATATTCACTGCACCATTACCTATACCTTCAAAATTACATCTATAAAGTGCAAATAGTTTCCAAGAAAAATGATATACCTTACGGTCAGATGGACAGGACGAAATTATACGGTTTCCGTTTTTACTACGAAACCCTAAAAAGTGATGTTTTGTCAATAGGAGTATTTATTAATAATCTTACTCGTGGTCTCAGCGAGGTGGGACTAGCTGACTGCGACCGCTTAAACACAGTGTTTGGTCGCATCATTCTTTTCTTACAACTGCTTTCATCATCTGGTAAAATATAAAAAAGTGTAATCGTGATCAGTCTTTCTTAAACTCAAGGACTCTTAATTTGGTTTCTGCAATCGCTGCGCTTTACAGGAATACAGGCGGATTTGTGATTGCAGAACCAGAAACTTCTACCTGTCACCACCGAGCATCGATTTTAGTATTTTACATAGGAGAAGCATTTACCTTCGTCGACTACCACGCCGCTGAGTCCCGGTTTCTGTTAGGGGGCCCGCTCTGAGGGTCTTTTGAAAAAAACACTTTTTACCCGACCTAAAGTTCTTTCCTTTATATGACCCAAAATTACATTACTGTAATTAACCGCGAATAGTGTATACACGGTATATGGGTTGGAACTGCACTGCCTCGATTAACACGACAACAATTCTTTTATATAAAATATTTTAATCGAGTCAGCGCTTTTTACTTTACTAGGGATGGGCATAACAGTTCAAATCTCAGCAGGAGTCAAAAACACAAATAGATGATTTTCGGGTGTTCGTTACATCGGGGATGGACGAAGTTGGGACGATTGAGTGCCTCTGTGTTTGCGCGTATACTTGTGGAACTATAATATCTCTCGCGCAGTTGATAAATTCCGAAAGTATTCGGTAGTTTTCGCCGTCGTTTAAAATCGGCCAGGAATACAGCAATTACGACTTACAATGACTTTCTACATCTTGACTTTCAACAGGCGGCGGGATATCTATATAAATGCCGTATGGTAGCGGCTTAAGAGGATCTACCACCCCATCTCGTCTCGTGGATGTCGTAAAAGTCGACAGAGTAAAAATGAAAACCAGTAGATGGACAGCAGCGTCTTCCTGGAACATCTGAACAAATAAACTGCGGTTGCCAACCCGCCTACCAAGCGTGGCAACTATGGCAAAATCCCTCCAAAGTGAGAGCTACAGACTTTTGTGGCTGTCTATGGGGGAGGCCTATGTTCAGCTGTGGACTTGTGGAAATGTGTTGGCTGAAAACGACGACGAACGACGAAATCCCACACAAAATAATACAAGCCAGTAATGCCGCCAATCCGCCTACTAAACATGGTGATTAGGTTAAGTCCCCCTCTTCTTGCAGGAGGTCTATGTCCATCAGTGGACTTTTTAAAGGCTGATGATGATGGTGTAATTTAACTTGAAACCTTTACGAAAACGTAATTTTTTTTAACAATACCATAATTTCATAAACAAAACCATGTCACAATTTCCTGATCGGTACTCACGATCGTATTCACAAACATAGGTAATTCGATCACTTTTTTATACAAATAATGAATACCGCTCAACCTATATAGGTATCTTACACTACGAGGGGTGATCCAAAAGTAATGATAATCAGTTATTTCTAGTGCACACAAAAATACAAAAAAATTTCAGTCACTTACTCAGTTAACCACTAGTTCAGGGAAAAAAAATCATATAAATAGGCCACGATTCCCGGGAGCTACATTCATTTGAATACGGACTGTCAAGGAGTGAACATCAAAATGGAAAAACACGAAATCAGAGCTGTCATTAAATACCTCTGCTTGAAAAAAATGTCTACCAAAGACATACACAGCGACTTGGTGGAAACATTAGGGGACTCTTCTCCTCCATATTCCACAGTTGCACGCTGGGCTAAGGAGTTTAAGTTGGGAAGAACATCGACGGAAGACGAACACCGCGAAGGACGCCCATCGACGTCCCTCACTGAAGAAAATGTGAAAAAAGTTGAAGAAGTTGTATTGGAAGATCGAAGAGTGACTATCAGGCATGTAGCTGAGGTCACAGGGATCTCATATGGCAGCATTCAAAGAATCCTTGCGAACGAATTGCATATGAGAAAGGTCTCCGCGCGTTGGGTACCGAAAATGTTAAACGACGAGCAAAAGAAGAAACGAGTCGACATGTCAAGAGCAAATCTCGAAAAGTTCCAGGCAGACAAGGATAATTTTTTGTCACGTTTTGTGACCATGGACGAGACCTGGATCCACCATTTTGATCCTGAAACAAAACAACAATCGATGACATGGAAACGATCCGATGAACCGACGCCGAAGAAATTCAAAGTGTCAAGCTCAGCAGGGAAGGTTATGGCGTCTGTTTTTTGGGACGCTGAAGGAATAATCATGGTGGACTACTTGGAAAAGGGGGCCACTATTACAGGCTCCTACTATGCAGAACAAATAAGAAGATTGCGGGAGGCTATTAAGGAGAAAAGGCGAGGCAAACTGCGGGCTGGAGTGCTGTTCCATCAAGACAACGCACCGGTTCACAAAGCTGCAATTGCCATGGCTGCCATTCAGGAAGCGGGCTTTGAGCTGGTGGAACACCCCCCCTATTCACCAGATCAAGCCCCCAGCGACTTCTATCTCTTTCCACGACTCAAGGAACACCTCCGAGGCAAGAAATTTGACGATGATAGCGACGTGATGGCCGCGGTTGAGGACTTTTTTGAGAGTCAAGATAAAGATTTTTTTTCTAAGGGAATTTTAGGATTAGAAAAG
This sequence comes from Luehdorfia chinensis, assembly GCA_019845155.1. Classification (NCBI taxonomy): domain Eukaryota; kingdom Metazoa; phylum Arthropoda; class Insecta; order Lepidoptera; family Papilionidae; genus Luehdorfia; species Luehdorfia chinensis. Next base: position 1,662,833 of record JAHVAK010000022.1, read on the forward strand.
AGATGGACTAAATGTATAGACTTGCTAGGAGACTATGTTGAGAAATAAATTTATTTATTTATTTTATTCATTGTGTTTATTATTGATTATCATTACTTTTGGATCACCCCTCGTAAGTAGAAATTTAAAAAGTACCGGCTGGTAATGGAGAAGAATTACAAACGGAATTCATTATTTCGACGTACGACGACGTAGTATCACAGAGACGGCCAAAAATTTTGATAAGTATATTTAATAATTACTGTAATTTAAATGTTAAACTTGACAGAAGAGATATTTGACATATTCGTAAAAAAGATATATAACAAACCTACGTTGGCTTGTATCGAAACTGAAAATACTATAAAAACATAAACATATTTAACTGAGTGATTGAAAGCACAAGAAAGTTATAAAGTAATATTAAATTTACTCCGATCCATTCTTTGTACTGTACTGTTTTACCAGTTCCAGAAAATAAAACAAGTTCAATATTTTCTTTCTATTTATTTAATTTAGTGCCTTATATATTACAAGATTTCTCTCCTGAAGTCCTTTGTTTTGTTTAGATGTCTAGATTTCAGTTTTAATGTATTGACTGTCTAAACTCTATAATCCGCCATTTTTTTTCGGACGCCATTTTGGATGATGATTTTTATTCTAAAATGTATTGTGTTCTACTTGTCAAGCCCTTTCATACCTATATTGAGAGGAAAGAAAAAAAAGTAATTCGCCATTTTGTTGTGGCGGCCCTCGGCGATTTGGAATTTTTCATGGTGTACTCTATTCTACTAGTTAAGCTCCTTCCTTCATTTCATACCTATATTGAAGCCAGGCAAATAAAACCGTTTAATAAGTATTTGTTTTGATCGGCACGTTTAAAATGCGTTCGCAGTACCTCGATTATTTTTAAACTGGAATTTTTCGAGACAGTTATCCGCCTTCTATCGGTAGCCATGAGTTTTTCTTGGCATTTTCCTTAGTCGACTCTTACGACACCCACGGCGTAAGAGGGAGTGGCAGTTTTTCTTATGCCGTCATATGTCATTTGGGTGTCTTGTCCGCAGCAGAACTAAAGTAACCGACATAGCCCTATGGATTAGCAAGTTGAAGTGGGGTGGGGAAGAAAGGTTCTCGAGTGGCAAACGCAGTGTAGAACCGTTTAGTCAGGAAAAGATGCATTGCGCGATCTCTTATCATCACTTCAGCCTATTACTAGTCTACTGCGGAACATACGCCTAGGCAATAGATTGGCACAAAAGTTTGTAGCTCTCGTTTTGGGGATTTTGCCTTAGCTGTCACGCTTGGCAGGCGGGTTGGCAACCGCAGTACATCTATTCAGATGTTCCAGGAAGATGCTGCTGCCCATCTTCTGGTTTTAATTTTCCCTCTGTCGACTTTTACTACACCCACAGCATGAACTGGAGTGGTAGATTCTCTTAAGCCGCTAATGAATAAGGCGCCTGAAGTACGAGCAGATCAATATAGGATGAGAAGGAAATTAGTTTCCTTTTTTAGTCAGTTTCATAACAACTTTCTTTTGACATGGGGTGCCGGGTAACCCCCCCTACCCGACACTATCCCTGAAATGATGTAGTACCACACCCTACTTGGGTCAGCGGGTCCAGTGGGCTAACCTCGTAGAATATGCATCGATAATCTTTGTTATCTACAAATTTAACAATAGATAAAATTTGATAAAGTTTCGATAACCGTTTTAAATACGCCAATGTGGGTCAAGTACACTGTAGAGATACGAAACAGTAGCAAACTAGGATCTAAAATAAGTGTACATTCGAACAATTTAATCAATCGAAACATCATACTCTAAAAATGTTTCAAATGGTAATATTGGATATTGCGACATATTATATGGAACTAAACAACTTTCGTAACATTGTGTTTAATATTGAAAAAAAAAAAACAGAACCATACCTAATGAAAGGCAAAAAACGGTCGGGGTTGTCGTCCTTGCGTATTTGCTATCCAATGGACTACCAAAAGAGGATACTCAAGGCCGGAAAAAGTGAGAAGGAAGGAAAGGATTAGGAAGGAATAGGGTTAAATTAAAATATTTCTAAAATTCTAATATCAGAAGTAAATGCGAGCACTTGACTTGTATAAATATTAAATTTCAAATCGAAAGCAGTAGCAGATAGTAAGAAATCGGCCATGTAAAAACGGCAGATAGACATCTTAAGGGGTCGACGCGTAAGAGTTTAATCAAAACAACAAATTGCGAATACCGATCGCCGTGCAAAAGAATCAGAAATGGTTTCATCATCATCGTTACACAAGTTATCTATTGAACATTGGCTTTTCATGCAAATAGCCTTAACCCGACTTCTCGAAAAATGGGTCTCGTTTTGTCGCTCTCTAGTACGGTTAAGCCGATATATATTACCGATTCTAATACAAATTTCAACACTATTTTTAATTAAAATATCTGTATAATTTCATTATTCGTGTAAATATGATTATGACAATAAATAAAAGTTGAAATATTTTTTATTGTTTGAAACCAACAAAGTCAACGTGTTTTGTCTCATTATATTTTCTATTCCTTATCCACAGTATATTGCCATGAATGACAATTATTATAGTTTATATTTTCCACCCGCCACGTCTTGTTTCCCGCAGGGGCGAAAAGTGGGATTCGTGTGTAATCTCTGCCTACCCCTTATATGGGAAAAGGTATGATTTTATGTATGTATGTATGTAAATGTAAATGATTTAAATCAAATTACTTCAAGCACAATGATTAGTTATTTTTAACTTTACTCGTAGTTACAATTTAAAAGCAATTATTATTCATCTAGGCATTTATTCCTAATGGCAGTTCAAATGGATTTAAGTAAAAAAACTAAAGTTATTAATATGAAATCTGTGGAGGATAGAATTTGTGAAACAAAAATAAGTCTAAAATTACCCTTTTTTTAATTTCTAACATGTACATATATGTTTAATTTCACGTAAGTCTACTGAGTCTCACGCGCTCTTTTTAATTTTGTCGCAATATATCATCATCATCACTCTTGATCATCTAAAGCCGAATTTGAACCGTGACCATAAAGTGTTCCTTTTATATGTATTAAAATGTTTTTTTACTGTTCACGCAATTAAAATCGCCGGCAAAGGTAGTACATTAAAAGGAAAACTAGGAGAAACCAGTTCTTTAATCTCATATTACACTAGCAGTGTTTGCATACTAATTTTGGCGGCACCATTTCCTACTTAGGCAGATTTCAACTACCAGTATAGATAATGATTTCTTATATTTACGCGAACACTACACATTTAAATGAAACTAATTTTACGGATTTTATCGCGTTTATTTTTATACTATTTATAACCCGACGTTCCCCCCGTGACCATGGGTGCTGTAAAGCACTCGAAACGTCGGGTTATAAATAGTATAAAAATAAACGCGATAAAATCCGTAAAATTAGTTTCATTTAAATACCAGTATAGAATAACTCAACATATTATTTTTAGTTTATAAACTAGTGCATAAGCTACGATTCCACCTGATGGTAAGTGGTGATGTAGTTTGGATGGTAGTTATCCGATTCGTAATCGTACTAACTTTGAAAAAGTCATTCACACACTTAAAGACATTGTAATCGGACGGAAGACTGATGCAAATTATTCCAGTCCTTTGCGGTAGGCATCATGAACGACGAAACAAAACGCTTCATCCAACTGCTAAGTATATCCAGATAGGATATAATCTTTAACACCGAAGTGGAAGCCAATAAAACTCCTATCAGACACTAATCGCTGGCCTCATTACGAAAACCGTTCTTCAGATTTTAATCATACAATTAAACAACTGTCGAGTTGCAACCAGGAATCTGTTTATATTTTGTAATGTATCATATGTTTTACGCGTGTCTTTCACTTTGTCGTGATATGTTATTAAAAGTGGTGTTCTCCATGGTTGATCTAATATTACATAGGCTGCTCTCTAAAGCTCTCTAGATGCCGTAACCACAACCCTTGGAATGTACACGGGTGACAGCAGTACCAGACGTCTCGCATTTTAGACGCTACTTACTGCCACCAGTCTGTGTATTTTCGGTCCGGTATTTTTCGAAATGGTTATTCAGTCACCTGCCTGTAATCATAAAGTTTTCAAGGTATTTTCCTCAGTCGACTCTTGCGAAACGAAAGAGATAGATCGGGTGCCAATTTTTTTTACACCGCCATTACACTTCATATATGTTTAAATGTAATTATGAGCATAATTTATTTAACATTAGTTAAGGTTGTCGTTTAGACTTATGTTTATGTTAAATACATTCTCATTTAATATTCTTATTTCATGTTTTGCGCCCGTCACCTAGAGACATCAGTTCTTAAGTCTCATATGCCCAGTGATTACGCTAGCTGTGCCCTTCAAACCGAAACACACTAATGTTTGCACACTACTGCTTCACGGCGGAATAACTGGCCCTGGGGTGGTACCTACCTAGACGGATTCCTGCATAGGAATCCTACTACCAGTAAAACTTGTTTTCCAACTATGATCACGTATCCCAATTCACAACCAGAAGTTGTCATCTGTACATTTCATTTGCCTTGCACTTGCTCTCTTTTATCGTCTACTCATCGTATCTCATGAAAAATAAACACTTATACTGTATGAACGAGTTATGATGAAAAGAATGATACCAGAAATATATCATCATCATTTCAGCCTATCACTAGTCCCCTGCCTCCCTCATAGATTGCCACAGAAGTTTGTAGAAGTTGTTAAAGCTATTAAATAAATGATATTCATGTATAAAAATTCCATTACAATCATATCATTTATCTATCAAGTGTTTGCTATCAAAGGACATGTTTGTTCGAACAGCGGTTTACAAATTGCAAAACTAACATTTTATCTCGCCGTTCAATCATATTATATCCATGACCAAAATTGCTTATTTATTTATTGTTTACTATTTTCTATTCGCGATTTTACCATTAGCTACGTAATGTATGTACTTTGGATAGTTGAAAACAGTTTATCTTTCTGTTACAAAATTAATAAGGTAAATTAATCGATCTATACCGAGCCGCCGAGAGGGTAGACCCGCGTGGCCTAGTGGTCAGAGTACCTGACTTCTAAGCCGCGGGTCCTGGGTTCGAATCCCAGCCGGAGCCAACATTTGTGCTAAAACATAAATTGTTGGTTTTCGGGTCTGGTTGTGTTGTGATTGTCCCCGTGTTTCTGACACTGCATCCTAGCCTACCTCCGATCTTATCGCATCAGCGTTACTTCGGGCGCGGGTAGGTTGGGACGAGTGAGTGCATCTGTGTTTGCGCGTACACTTGTGGCACTATAATATCTCCCGCGCAGTTGATGGCTCTCGACAGTAGTTGGCAGTTGTCGCCGTGGTCGAAATCGGCTAGGAGAACATCATGGTATGGATTATGTTATTACTTTCTTACAGGAACGCAAAATACTTATATAGCGCCGTAACTGGGAAATTGACTTCTGAACTGCACCTCGTGGGTTCATTTCAAATCGAAAAAATATTTGTATCATATATAGTTGCGCCAGGTCTGGGAGTTGGTGCATGTAAAATTGATATGTATATAAATTGCACATTCGATGTGTGATAAATTATAGTGAAGGGACGACGATTTTTTATAAAAGTAATTACCTTTTAGGTAATGGTAATATCATCGAGTAATATCATCTTTACTGTATTGTGATGTGACATCGCATTACTTTCAAAAGTTCCTGTGTACTTTTTTACCTAGAGTGCTTTACTTAATCATTTACTAAGAGTAATTAAAATATCTTCTAACTAAAAGTTACTGATGTATATATGAACAAATATTGCGCTTGTTTTTGAAAATACGCATTAGCATCGCCCTTGATCGATGTAAAAGTTATTACTAGGACTTAAGGTTAAATAAAGATACTTATAAATATTTAAAAAATTACATTCTTAATGTGACCCTGTTTTCGTATTCAACCGAGAATAATTCACATTTGTGCGGAAACAGTTTAGTTTCGCGTCATGAAAGCGAGTAATGCCGATTGATCCGGAAAACAAGCATTGCAAAAGAATTTATCGCAATATTGAGAAATGAAAATAGGAAGTTTTGTTCATTGTTATTTACGATGGCTATCAGTCCATTACTAATATATTTATTTACTCGTAGCAATACTGCTGTAATAACGTGATAATGAGCTGACTACTTAGTTCGTCGCACCGATAACCACTGGGGAAGTGGGGAATAGAGGTTCTCGATCGGCGACTTCGTATCAGCAAACATAGACGACCGCCTGGCGTGGCGTAGTGGTTAGCGTACCCGACTTCAGCGCCGCGGGTCCTGGGTTCGAGTCTCAGCCGGAACGAACATTTGTGCAAAAACACAAATTATTGCAATTATGCGTAGCAGTAACTCTTTTAATTTATTTTTGTAATTTATGCTAAGGAGGTGTATACATACAAAGCAAAAACATTTATACGCCTAAGTGCCAACAACTGTACAAAGATTTACCATATTCGGATGAACGATGCGCGAACCTATAGAAGACGAAAGATTATCCGATACGACTCGTGCGCTACCAATTGTACCAATTGTAGTTAATGGTACTACGTCAGAAATTTCACGCAAATGCCAACAACAACTGTACAAAGTTTCTACAAACTCGGATGAACGATGCGCGAACGTCCTGTCTTACCTGCGCCCATCGACTTCCTGCAAATTCAGAAAGGTACTAAGTCATATTCCGAAACCGGCTTGCTCGGAAGGCTGTCAGTTGGCAAATCTATGTGCGAGACGCTTTGTGTCTAAACAGTGCGTAGACTCAGATTCTACACAGTTCAGTTCTTATGCTGGAATCCGTCTAGGTAAGAACCACATCAATACCAGTTATTGTCGGTTTATCGACCGGCTAGTCTTATCACTTACTTCCATTAAAAAGGCACGCGATGTCGGACTTATTGCCTTTTTTTTTTGAAGCAGCCCTTCTAGTCTATAATTCTGGCATGACACTGTTATGATGACGAAATTTAACAGCTTCTGAAAGACTACAAGTACAAATTTTCCACTCAAACTCTTTTCGTCTTAACACGGCGCTCTGCCGCAGCGTTTTTAACCAATTTAAGAGCCTGTCGTATTCTATATATTTTTTATACTAAGGAATAGTGTCGGATGAGCTTTTCTATTTGGTATGTAATTCTGGATGTTATAAATGTCGATCTCATTCAAAATCTCCAATGCATCAGGTACATTCAGTGGAAATAAGTACACCACCCTAATCTTCATCTTGGTTAGAATATAATGGTTTAGTGGGTTCTTTATATAGTACTGGCGGCGAAGGAAAATCTGCCTATTTCATCCGTGTGTTTTTCTGTATATCATCCGACAGACGGGGGCTTATGTCTCTCGAAATATTCCAAATCGAAAATACACAGACCTGTGATGGGCAGCAGCGTCTAAAGTACGAACCGTCTGGTTCTGCTATCGAAGTACCGCCTGCGAAGCGTGACGATTACGTAAAATCCTCCCTTTTGGAGAGAGTCCTAAGTCTAGTAGCGGACTATTAATAGACTAATGATGATAATAATGAAATCAAAAAATCACAAAAAACCTTTAACAACAATAAATCATACCAGTTAATAGAATCTAGCGTTACTTTGTGGAAATTCATTATAATGAAGGAAACCGCTTGTAGAACCTTAGATTTACGATATTTATTACGATATTTATTACGATATTTATTAATTTTCCTTATATTTCATACTCTACTAAAGCTTCTGAATACTATCTTCACCGCGCTTCTGAGAATATTACTCAACTACGGCAAATTTAAAGAGAATTACGAATTTAACAGTTTTGTACGTAGGAATGGTTATCTGTTCTCTATTACGACATACGAGTATGCTATATGAGCATAATAAGCGTGTCATATGCTATATCATATCACACCTAGTTGGACTAAGTCTATCTTAATTATGTACTACTTATCACAAACGACTAAATTCACATTCCATCGTATCATTAGGTATATTACAATGCGTTCTGTTATCTTAATTATTTGCTCATTTTGAAAGAAGCCCTTTAAGTGTAAGGTTCATAGTATGTACAACAAATAATCGACACATTAGAATTGTTTATTTATTTATCATATTTACAGAATGATATCACCATTTCTCGAACGCAGTAATTTAAACAATGTCAATATTTACGAAAATTATTTTATTGAAATTCTTATTGAATAGAAATTGTTTAACAAAAGAATCTTCGAACAATTCATTATTTTTACAGTAAACTATGACCTGTTTTGATCGAATCTAGCACAAAACGAAAGTAGAGATATTTTGAGAGTCCGCCTCCGCTACCGACTTATCGATTGTCGGCCGTGACCTCATAGACACTTGTAATCGTTAACTGTTATATATAAAATCGTCATTTTTTATTTAATCACATCACCAGCATTTTGAAACTAACGCAATTATTATTTTATATATTTGACATTTTTACATAAATGCTTTATGTTCTGTTTAACTCACAGAATACCTAAAAAAATACTTCATTCATATCGTGGACGAAAGAGAAAGAAGCAACATGACTTTCATTTATATTATAAAGTAGTGCAATTATAACTGCTAATTTGCAGTATACAGATTTTTTTATTCTAATATATCTATTTCTATAGTTAATAATTAAACTAATTAAACGTACAATACACCAAAAGATTTCTATTAAATATAAAAATATATAAATATCTACCTTCCTGATAAATTCCCACCACGATAACATCATCTAGTTAACAAAAAGTTGTTGTTTGGATTTTGGCATTCGCGCAGTTTCAGAAGCACTCACTCTTCCCAGTGCCGGGTTATGCCACGTAAAGGCCCCTGGGCAATTCAAGTTTCGTGGCCCCTCTCCCTTTTTTAGCTTCCCATTTCTAGTCTCTTTAAAGTCGTAATTGTCTATTGATCCTGGACCAAAGGAATCAGACAGAATTCCTATGGCCTCTACTGCCACCGTCACGCTGGCCGACGTACTTGAGAGGCATAATATGAAATTGATTTACGATAAAAACTAAGTTAAAAGCTCTGGTGTCTTTTTTAAATGTTTATTTAACTTGGTTCACAGTTCTTGCCGTTTTAATGATTTTTTTTCTGGATACCACCAACGATTAGGAAATTCAGTGCAAAAAAACTCATTTATCTCGGGTCACCGGGACTAATGAGCTCCTAAGCGAGGCAGGCAGTTACCTACTTTGCCTTTACGTTCCACAATACTTCCAGGCCCGAAAATCAATTAGTTGTATCATTATTAAGTGGTTACCATTACCGGCAGAGTAGAATAGCACCTATCCCTTTTTTGTCGTATTGGGCGACTAAGGTATTGTACGGACAGCCTTTATTCGTACAGAATAATACTATAATATGCAATGTAGTCAATATACTGCTCGTGGAACGCGGTGGCAAGCAAGAAATTTTTGACTCGTACCACCCGTTAGGTCTCGTTTCCCGAAAGGACGAAAAGTGGGCTACGGGTGTGGTCTCTACCTACCCCTTATATAGGAAAAGGGCATGACTGTATGTATGTATCATTATTGCCCACTGTGCGTGTAAAGCTACTGCTCGGCGATATACTTACTGATTGAATAGGATTATTCATTGGAAATGCATGTGTGTATTTGAATGCAGTATTTTAAATTAGACGACGGCCGCGTGGCCTAGTGGTCAGAGTACCTGACTTCTATGCCGCGGGTCCTGGGTTCGAATCCCAGCCGGAGCCAACATTTGTGCTAAAACACAAATTGTTGGTTTTCGGGTCTGGTTGTGTTGTGTTTGTCCCCGTGTTTCTGACACTGCATCCTAGCCTACCTCCGATCTTATCGCATCAGCGTTACATCAGGCGCGGGTAGGTTGGGACGAGTGAGTGCCTCTGTGTTTGCGCGTACACTTGTGGCACTATAATATCTCCTGCGCAGTTGATGGCTCTCAACATTCGGATTCGAAAGTTGTCGCCGTGGTCGAAATCGGCTAGGAGAACATCATCATTTTAAATTAGATTTTTTTCTATTTTATTCACTAGAATTTCGTTTCTGTGCTATTATATACTTTTTAATTTTTGGACATGATATTAATTATTAATCTATCGACAAGGAGCATGACAATGTTTTAACGTAGAGCTATCTCTGTTAACCATTACTGTGCTTAAAAAATCATCATCAGCAGCCTCTCAGGACTTGAGGGACATATTGAGACGACTCGCTGTAGTGCTTGGTAGCTGGATTGATGATCGCAGTATAACTCTCCTTGCACCTTAGCTGCTGCCCATTTCTGCCCGCCACCTGTCTCCATATTTATTTAAAAACTCAGATTTGAAAACAAGGCGATTGGTGCTGAAACCGTTTAATGACGAGGTTTTCTATGTTAAAAAAATGCATTATTATAAATTACACTAACCATGTAAGACACCCATGCGCGAATACTTTTGGCTTGCGATGAAAAAAAAATTCTTCCACAAGCCAAGCTTTACATATTACCAACTCGCGAGAGTTCTTAACAATCCGCTTATCGGGCGCGGTAGACTCGATAAGACGGCGCGCGCTCACGCAACGCGTCAGTGCCGGGTCCGACGCCGGCGCAGCAAAGCTGAAACACCGCGACCGTTTTGCAAACATAAACAATATTATACAACTGCTATGTGCCTGAACCGTAACCGAACTGTGTTTAGTAAACAGTGTTGTGACAAGGATTGCTTTTACTTTAACTTGTGCGTTCGGTCGGAAGCAAATTAATCCGTATTCGGTAAGTGTTTGTTAACATTTTTTTTATAAATAGTAAATGAAACGATAATACCGTAAAATGCAGTTTTATTTAAAAAAAACATTCACTAATCTATAGCGCCATGTCAATAGTAGTTGATATAAAATTTAATATTTTTAAAAATTCTTATTTTTCGGCAACCGCGTGACCTAGTGGTTAAAAGTACTTGGTGGACTTCTACGCCGGAGCTCATGGGTTCAAAAACGTTTATTCAAATCGGAGGTAGTCTATGATTCAGTCAATAGCTAGCTATCTTATCGCATATGCGTTACTTTGAGCGCGAATAGGATAGGAAAAGTGTATGCTTCTTTGTTTTTGTGTGTCCGATAGTTCGGAAGATGTCGCTGTGGTTGAAAATTGGCCAGGAAGAGATCATCTTAATTTTAATGAGAAGTGGACAACCGAATAAGCTTTAACGTCAGCGACGTATCTACATGATCTGGTCAAGGCATTTTCTTTTTAGAGTATAATTCATAACATATCTTCTTTAACGATATTAAGCATAAAAGACATTAAACATTACGTCTTAACTCTTAGGTATTTCTGCTTAAGGACACCACATCTATTAAAACATGTACTCGTAGTTTAGCGGTTTAGGTACCGACGGACGAAACTTAACTCCACTAAATTTAAAAGAGTAGGGGAGGATAAAAAATTATCAACGCATTTTAACACTAATATGTTTTATTAAAATTAAATTCCGTTAACATAATATGTATTTCGTTAACGTTAATGTATATTTTTTATATTTATTGGATATAAATATAAAATATTGGATACAAATATGAAAAATACACTCATACAGAATTGCAATATACGTGTAATACGTTTTATTTAATATTCATTCATCAATCCGAGTAGCATAAATTACCGCATCTGCGATGATATATAATTATTTGAACTCGCAATTTACAACAGCTGTGACTTCTCTGACATTTATGACATGACAATTGACATCGAAATAAGAACTTTGTAATGCAAGTATCTCCCTCTTAATGTAGCAAATTTACAATCTGTCATCGTAACGATACGGACCATATCAGCAGATTATAGTAACCTAAAGAAATATATATAAAATGTAGGTTTCGAAATGGAGATTCATGGTTGCTTTTCTGTAAAGGAAAACTTTATTTCGCCTGTACCACTATAGTGTAATAAAAGGTAGGACTCCGAATCAGAAATCCGCCTAGGTATGTACCACCGCAGTGCTAGTTTTTCTCCCGTGAGGTAGTTGTGTGCAAACACCGCTGTGTTTCGGTTTGCAGAGTACTGAAGCTATTGTTCTTTTTTATCATCATGATAAAGCTATTGTTAGTAGTTAGGGCCCATGAAACTTAAGAACCAATGCCTCATGGTGACGAGGGCTGTGCGGTATACTTATACATACTTATGGTATACTTCCATAAAAATGAAAGGTAAATATTTACCACTTTCTATGTTGAAAGAAAACGACTTAATCTGCATAACCAAGAAATGAGGAAAGTCCGTAAGGAGGTGCGCAATGGGACTTAAAGGCCGATTGCTTATACGAATATTTTATATAAAAGACCCAAGGTACTACGCATTTTTTAATTATTACTATATTACACTCTACAGACTCTTGGTCCTCACTCTTTTTTATTTTTACTAAAGTTTTGTTCCTTTACTTATTTCTAATAACTGATTTAATTTTTTAAGTTCATTCATTGTACTTTTTATAAATGTAGTCCAATAATCTTTAGCATTTTATTGCTAAATTATTTCAATTTCATACAAAATTTCCTGATAAAAATACTAAATACAATGCTGTTATATATGTATAATATTTGATAGGTTAGATATACGAAAATTGAAAAAATCTGACCCTAAAAAAGGTTTCTTTAACATTCCGCTAAACACTAACAAAAACAATACTTTGTGTTGATAAAATACAGTGCCCCACACTATGATTTCTTCCGTATTGCGGGTGCATCTTACAGACATAAATTCCACATGCACAAAACAACCAGGACCGAAAACCAACAATTTGTATTTTGGCACAAATGTTCGCTCCGACTGGGATCAAAACCCAATCCCGTAGCGTAGAAGTCAGGTATTCTGATCACTAGGCGACGTGGTTTTAGGATCCAAATAAAGTACATCTTTTATTCACTTTCGCGTCACAAACGTCATTTATGAATTATTTTATTGAGGATTTATTATTATTATTATTATTTAATACTTTATTGTAAGACACCTTATTCTAAGGGGTTACAACGGGCGGACTTAATGCCTTGTGGCATTCTCTTCCAGTCAACCCTGGGAGAAGAAAATTTAATGTTGGCAGGTGCGAAACGGGCAATAATAAAATCATTTCGTAAAATCGATGAAATATCTATAAATCTATCATATATCTAAATAAAAATATGCAACAATGTAGATTAGACTGTTAAAAGACGATAAGACCTAAGTTCACTGACATGTAACGTCGCTTACATCTATATAAATATCTGTCAACGTTTAAAACACCCACTCTAGTTATTCTCTCTACATTCTTTATATAATGATGCTAATTTTATTTATAAACTTAACTTGACTTTGTTACATTTCATTAAAGCATTGTTCATTCGTATTACAACATTGTACAAGTTTCTATTTAACAGTGCGGAGTATCTTTACCTACATACCAGAATATTTTTGAAAGTTCAACGGCGCAAAAAATAAATAGGTTACCGAACTCGCTTTTTCTGTTTCCATAACGACAACGGCGTTCGAAAATCGTTGCTCTAGTTTGTTTCGTTAAAAAGCGTGCTCATTATTGCTTTTACAGAAATTAATGTATCGAGTGCGAGAAACAATTAATTTGTTAGGATATCTGATATGTACTAATATCAGATATTCTAATGAAGTACATTAAATACCTGTTAAGTTGTGGAAATTTAAACACAGTTTCAATAAATATGGTAATGTTATGTTATTAAATTTCAAATAAATATTCTGCGAATAAGCTATCTAATTAATAAACCTACTTTAATCGCCATTAACCCAATTGTTTAGAGTACGATCCGCTATATAAACGTCGGCCCTTCATTAATTTTTTTAAGAATGATGATGTCGATGGCCTCATGGCTGATAATATTCGATCGAGTTCGAGTAACGAGATGACAAAGTTGTTCACCTGATGGTCTGGTGGATGGTAAATGCATCGTCTGCCTATAACAAATGCTGTGCCACTCGGAATATTATTTGTGGCGCCATACTGCTCCCGTCACCTTGAGACATATTCAGTTATCAAGTCCCATGCCCAGTAATTACTCTAGATATCAGTGCCCTTCAAACCGAAACACAATAATGTTTGCACACACACATTACTGCTTGGCGGCAGAATAAAGCATTTAAACATAAATATACGTATAAAAGTAAAGTAAAAGTAAAGTTTCAGCCTAAAAATGTCCCACTGCTGAGCACAGGCCTCCTCTCATTTCTGAGAGGGTTTTGGAGCTAGGCAGAATCCGCCACGCTGCTACAATGCGGGTTAGCGGACTACACGTCTTCGAAATATTTTTTTTTATTTCTCAGACATGCAGGTTTCCTCATGATGTTTTCCTTCACCGCTGAGCACGTGGTAAATCAGCACTTAAAATTGCAATCAACAATTTTACTGGTGCCGGCACCGGGAATCGAACCCGGGTCACTCGCGTACTATGAATTATCTAATGGTATATTTATACCTATATTTATGTAGTAGTTATAAGTACTTATGTATATATAGATATTTACGTATGTGTATATATATGTATGTATGTGTATGTTTGTTAAATGAGTTTGTACTGGTATAATTACGTATATTTTATTACTATCTACGAGTATGTATATTATATATTAGCCGTGTGGTAGCGGCATAAGAGAATCTACCACCCCATCTCGTCCCGTGGGTGTCGTAAAAGTCGACAGAGGGAAATTTAAAACCAGGAGATGGGCAGCAGCGTCTTCCTGGAACACCAAAACAAACAAACTGCGGTTGCCAACCCGCCTGCCAAGCGTGGCAACTATGGCAAAATCCCCACCAATGAGAGCTACAAAGGAACGGCTCCTAGTCTCCGGCGGCCCCGCTAGTCCTGGCTACGGTAGCAGTCATGTTAACGGCGGGGCAGGGGGTGCGAAGAATCTCCGGAGGAGGAGATCTTGCTACCACCCACGACGACTGTACCTGGCAACATACAACGCACGCACGCTGAGGACCGACGAGAGGATCCTGGAGTTGGAAGAAGAGGTGAACAAGTTACGATGGGATGTTATAGGGTTATCTGAAGTCCGAAGACAGGGGGAAGACACGATAATCCTCAAATCCGGTAACTTGCTCTACCACCGGGAGGGCGACCATCTGTCCCAAGGAGGTGTCGGGTTTATCGTCCACAAGTCTCTCATTAACAACGTTGTCAAGATCGGGAGTGTGTCGACTAGGGTTGCGTACCTTATACTCAGAATAACCAAACGGTATTCGCTGAAGGTCTGGTCTGGAAAGGCTGAAGGAATGGTATACGCACCTACCTCGGCATACCCTGATGATGAGGTGGAGGTAATGTATGAGGATATCTCAAAAGCCATACATTCCTCCAAAACTCACTACACGGTGTTGATGGGAGATTTTAACGCAAAGCTGGGCATGAAGAAAGACGATGAGCTGGTAGTGGGGCAATATGGAATAGGGCACCGGAACCAAAGGGGCCAACAGCTGGCCGACTTTATGGAGAAGGAAGGGCTCTTTATGATTAACTCCTTTTTCCAAAAGCGGCCCCACAGAAAGTGGAACTGGATGAGCCCCGACGGTTCCACTAAAAATGAGATCGACTTCATCATGACGACCAAACGACAGCTGTTCAATGATGTCTCTGTGATCGCCAGGGTGAAAACCGGCAGTGATCACTGAATGGTTAGAGGCACATTGAACTTGAACGTAAAGCTGGAGAGGTCTCGTCTGGTGAAGTCTACACTCCGTCCATCAGGTGCCCTTATCCAAAATCGCGAGAGCTACCAGCTCGAATTGCATAATCGCTTTCAGTGCCTAGATGATTGCGTTACAGTGGACGACTTAAACGAGAGGCTCCTGGAAACTGTTCAGGCGGTGGGGGGCAAAGTTTTGCAAGACCCGCCGCAAAAAGAAGATCCAGAAGCTCTCCGATCACACTCTCAGTCTCATGGAGGCCAGGCGTGAAATGAAGCTACAGTCCTCAACTGACGCGTCAGCATATCGGCAACTTAACAGACAGATCTCCCAATGTATGCGAGATACCTACGCAACTTCAATACACTTCGTATTGAAGAAGCGATAGAGCGAAACCAAGGCTCCAAGGTCTTTGCCAGGGATCTGTCTGCCGGGAAGAGCCAACTGACAAAGTTGAGGACCGAGAGCGGTAGCGTCATTTCCGCTGGACCAGAGATTATGAGTGATTATGAGTCAGTAAGATCGAGAGATTCTATGGGCAGCTGTACACATCGTCGTTGGAGCCACATACAAGTATGAGTTACGACCCAAAAGCCAAACTCGTCCGACACTATTCCGACGATATCCCGGACGTCAGTCTGAGCGAGATTAGTATGGCTCTTGAACAGCTCAAGAATGGCAAAGCGCCCGGTGAGGACGGAATTACAGCGGAGCTTCTGAAAGCGGGTGGAAAACCGGTACTTTTAGTCCTTCAGAGGCTCTTTAATTCCGTCATCCACGGCGGCGCTACGCCGGAAGCGTGGAGCAGAAGCGAGGTTGTCCTGTTCTTCAAGAAGGGTGATAACGCCCTCTTGAAGAACTATAGACCGATATCGCTTCTGAACCGCGTCTATGTGCTGTTTTCGAGAGTCATTACGAATCGTCTCGCAAGCAGACTTGACGACTTCCAGCCTCCCGAACAAGCCGGATTCCGAAAAGGCTTTAGTACCATAGACCACATACATACCCTTCGCCAGATTGTACAAAAGACCGAAGAGTACAATCTCCCGCTATGTCTGGCGTATGTGGACTATGAAAAAGCCTTTGATTCCGTCGAAACTTGGGCAGTGCTACAGTCACTTCAGCGGTGCCGAATTGACTGTCGGTATATCGAAGTGCTGCAGTGTTTGTACAATAAGGCTACGATGGCTATCCGAGTACAGAACCAGAGTACGAAACCGTACGAAACCGTTCACCGCTGCATTGGAAGATGTCTTCAAGCTACTGAACTGGAAAGGATACGGCATTAACATCAATGGCGAATACATCACTGACCTTCGATTTGCCGACGATATAGTCATAATGGCAGAATCGCTGGAGAAGCTTGGCACTATGCTCAATGACCTCAATAGTGTCTCCCAACGGGTAGGTCTTAAGATGACAAGACGAAGATCATGTCTAACGTCCATGTCACACCTATACCGGTTGTTGTTGGGAACACTATGCTCGAAGTTGTTGACAAATATGTATACCTAGGACAGATTGTCCGACTAGGTAGGTCCAACTTCGACCAAGAGTTCAATCGACGGATCCAACTCGGCTGGGCAGCGTTCGGGAAACTACGTCACATCTTCTCGTCGAATATACCTCAATGTCTCAAAAGCAAAGTTTACAACCAGTGCGTGTTGCCAGTGATGACATACGGAACCGAGACGTGGTCCTTCACTGCGGGCCGCTTGAGGAAGCTCAGAGTCGCTCAGCGAGCTATGGAAAGAGCTATGCTCGGAGTTTCTCTGCGTGATAAAATCCGTAACGATGATATCCGCAGCAGAACTAAAGTAACCGACATAGCCCTAAGGATTAGCAAGCTGAAGTGGCAATGGGCCGGCCATATAGCCCGTAGAACCGATAACCGATGGGGAAGAAAGGTTCTAGAGTGGCAACCTCGTACCGGCAAACGCAGTGTAGGGCGCCCCCCACTAGATGGAGCGACGATCTGCGCGATTTTGCGGGAAGTCGATGGATGCAGGTGGCTCAGGACCGTGCTTTGTGAGAATCTATGGGGGAGGCCTATGTTCAACAGTGGACTAAGATAGGCTGAAATGATGATGAATGATGATATTATATATATATATATATATATATATATATATAATATATATATATATATATTATGTGCTATATTTTAAATTACTATATGACTAAGGTATATTCGAGATACTGGTCCAATAAAATACTTAATAAATAATTAATAATGACATTATGTATTAAAAAATTAAATATAATTCGTATACATAAATATGCATATTAAATACTACCTAAGAATAAATATACCCAAGAGTAAATGACTAGACCAACAAGTAATTTACTTGGTGGTAAGCTGGTAAGTGCTACGCAGGCTCATAACAGTTAAAAGAGTCACCCACAACATTGCACTGGAAAGTTCTGTGTAGCAAACGCACTGCGCTGGTCACCATGAGACACCGTTCACACTGAACACTGAGTTAAACAATCTTTTGCTCACTGTTGATCGCTCGTTCTTAATTCTCATATACCCTGTAATTACGAGTACATTCGCTTCAGTGCTCTTCAAACGAAACGCAGTGGCGTTTGGACATCACTACAATTCCTTTCTTTAGAATCCTACCTACCACCAATGAAAAACATCACGTATAGTAAACATTTCAACATTTCATGTTGTAATAGTCGAAAGCAAGCAAACTGTTGTGTGTACTGTTGATCAATGTAATTTTTGACCGACTGCAAAATAAGAGGAGGTTCTAAAGTCGTGCGTATATATTTTCTTATGCATGATCAGCGATAATTCTTTAGTCTTTACCACGCTAGACAATTTCGCAGATTCTGGGGGGCACTCTCGGGGTGGTCCCCTATAAATTTGGTCATGTTTTGATGATGGTACCCATGAGACAATCATGAAACTCTTAAACTCACATAGCCATGTTTGGAGCTGCTGCGTAGAAGTCGGTTTTTTTGATAAAATAATTAAAGTGTGCTAGCTACTCGTACACGCAATAAGAACGTTAAGAAGAATTAAATACGCGAACCTCTACTTACGTTATTATGAAATACAATGCGACTTTCCATTATTAGAATAGTTTATTTTATAGGAGAAAGTGACTGGTGTAGATGCAACGTCGGCCCATAACAAATGCAGTGTCATCCTGAATATATATGTGTGCTACCAGATCATCCACATGAGCCATCAGTTCTTAAGTCTCATATGCATAGTAATAACACTAACTCTCAGTGGCCTTCAGACCTACACATAGTAATGTTTGCACGCTGCTCCTTCGCTTTTTGTCTGTCTGTCTGTACAATCAGGTTTTACTCGTGGAATTTAACACAGGTACAGATACTAATACTCAAAGGGCCAACTTAGACTATGTTTCATCTTGTTTCTATTACCGGTTCCGAAGTTATGAATATATTTTCGACAATTTTCCACAGAACGCCCGTCTGTGATATAGTAGCAGAACCCTTGACTTTTAAAAACCTTGTCAATGGCATTTCTATAATGTCTAATAGACTATAGTTAATTAATTACGTATAAATTTATACCGCATTTCTTTTTTAGTTAATTCTGTAAGCAAATCCACTAGTCGATAGTACGAAGTCACAGGTACAGCTAGTTGGTACACAAAATAAGCAATGATGCGTCAAAGGAAACTTGTGCGTGAACGATGAATGGACCTATAGTGTACCGTGGGACCTTTTCTCTTCACACAATTGCCGGAGATTGGCTGTTATAAAGCTGAGTACTATCTTCCTCATACTGCCAGCTCAATTCTAATGACTTACAACTTCGTGCAATTGACGATCGTTTGAAAGTCATTCTTTACTAGTTATGTAAAAAAATATCAAGTTTTTCGATTGACAGTGTTCGCAGAAAATTCGCGTGACTTTAGAATATATTAAATACCTTATCATCATCATCCTTGTCAGCCTCTAAATAGCTTCTGGACATAAGCCTCTCCGAAGTTTGTAGGATTTATCGTAATCATGGCGATTACTAGCCTTGGCAGACAAATCAGTGTTTACATAACCAGACATCTTGCAACCATGACGCTGCAATCCTGCAGCTAGAAAGATCATCATTGTACTGAACAAAAGAATTAAAGTTAGCAGAGAATTCTGCTTTGCTTACAATATCTATATTGCAAGGTATTTTATATGAAATAGATATAAAAAGTAAAAGTCTCTATGGCTTAAATTTTGTCGCTTTCGATGTGGTTCTAATTTTGTAAATACCGCAACCCATTCTTTGGACTGTGGATCAGAAATTACTGAGTAACAATCTTGTAAAAAACAAATATTGCAACCATATTTTAAAATCACGAACGATCGTATCTTACGAGCTCCATCGCTCAATGCTTTTCCGATTTGTAAATAAAGCATGAGACAATCCATCACCTCATGTCGCCCCATGCTATCGAAAGGTCGTTAGTATCTTATGTGAGAGATATCTGTTACTGAAATTGTCTACCTACCTAGTACCTACCTGGTACCTACCTAGACGGATTCCTATGCAGGAATCCGTCTAGGTAGGTACCACCCCAGGGTCAGTTATTCTGCCGTGAAGCAGTAGTGTGCAAACATTACTGTGTTTCGGTTTGAAGGACACTGAGAGCTAGCGTAATCACTGGGCATATGAGACTTAAGAACTTGTCTATGTCTCAGGGTGATGGGCACAGTGTGGTGTCACACAGAGATTTCCTGGGTGACACAGCATTTGTTATGGGCAGACGTTGCACTTACCATCAGGTGAACGTTTTGCTCGTTTCACCACTTTATCGTAAAAAAAATCCTTTCAACTTGGAAAAGGTTCATATCCTGTCTTGGATTTTCAAACCTCTTAGGTTTATGAGCATGATTATTGCCGTCAGATTTCTTATTAACCTCTGTGTTTGTAGCAGGTCATCGTATTAACTTTAAGTACTATAATAAATAATTATGTGGGTTTAAACGCGCTAGTCCTCAGTAAATACTAATCTGATTTCAAAATTTATTTTTGTAATACATAGTCCGTTTATTACTAAGCAGCTACTACGACAGGCCGCTTTTAAGAATTTTGAACTTTAAAACGATATTTTTTTTAAGTTTACCGTTCGATTATGAACAACAGAACGCAGTGATGCTTCTAGAACTTTAGACACTAATCGTAATGAGGCGCGGTGCCTATTAGCAAACTAGTCTTGACCACACGAATCGCCATTTTTGGTTCACTAGCATATCTCTGTTTTTCTGATATAACAACTTTCGATACGTCGTTCACCAACCTGGTTTAATTTTATCTGATATAATAAAGTTGTTTTATTGCGTATTCGCCTATTTCTGTATGTGCGTTATCGATTAGAAATCGGTAGATATACTTGACACAATAATTATGGAGTCCTATCATATTTCGACAACATCGTCATCTCCTCGTTAACTGCCCGTAGTTATCATCTATGTAATTGAATATCCGTCGTCTTGATGTCCGCGAGGCGTAGTGGTTTGAGTACCACCTGACTTCGGTGCAGGTCTAAGCTTCGGATCCCAACCGGAGTCAACATTTGAACAAAAGCATAAATTGTTGGTAATCGGGTCTGGTTGTATTATGATTATTCCCGTGTCTCTGAACACTGCCTGCCTCCGATCTTATATCGAGCGCGGATAGGTTAGGACGTAAGTATCTCTGTGTAAATACACGAAACATTGGAGGATTTTAGTGTAAATTTCTATGCAATTTAATTTTCAAACCTACGATACAGCAGAAAGCCTATTTTGGGGAAAGGTTTTTTAGTAATGAAGATGATGTCCTCCTGGCAATCCAACGCAGGTTGCTCGTTTACTATTAAGTTAAGTGAAACATTGCTACAAGCCTGAGCTACTATTGATTTTATACAATAATATATACATACATAACCAAACATTTTTTTTAAAACAAACATATTTGTACATGCCCATGCCATTGCCATGCCCCTTATGCATTAACTAGAAATTTAATTTTATTATTCTTATGACAGATATGGCGATGAAGGAATGGCTGCAATGGCTGCCGCCACCACGATCTCTGCTGGCACTACTGTTGGCAATTACCGGCTTCAGCAGCAGACTGTTCGCTTCCTACGTCACGCACTCCCCCACGCTCTTGGTCGATACCTGCCACTCACTGTGCAGGCTGGTGGGACTCATCACCACACTTCTTGCTTTCAAGGTACTGAAAGCTCTCGATATAAAAGAGATTTCCTCTGGTTCATTTAATTATTTATTTACTTAGGTAATCTAATAAATACAGCATTGTATACATAGCAGTACTTACAGTGTGTATTTGTGTATTTCGTGTGTGTTTGTGTGTTTTGTATGTGTGTCACTGTGTGTGTACGTATGTGACTGTGCGTGTATGTGTAGGTAAGTGCATGCATGACTGTCTGTGTGTGCCAATGCATATCTGTGTTATGCCTTGTTTTTATTTGTAACTTCATATTTCAAGCAGTTCTAAGATTAAAAATTACCCAAATCAGCATAAAGTAGTATTTCAAAATAAAGTAGTTTTTTTTCGGATAATTTGATTTTCATCGTGGAACATGAAATAAAGGCGCGAGCTTTTTACGATATTTAGGTATCAATAGTGATAAATTAGATAAAAGATCCGAACAATCAATATTAGCAGCCCATATTCCATGTAATAACAGCATATCGTGTTGAAGTCGGCTTAACTTCAAGGTGTCTAAACGATAATATTTGCTGGCATCATCTGTATGTACCTGAAGTTGTATGAAAAACAAACGACGCGGGCACGGCCGTAACATACTTTTCTCGAAGCAACTCGTGGCACTTTGTACCCCCCTGTATCTTTGTTATGGGTAAAGTTAGAAGTCTGACATTTCAGTCATCTGGAGTACTTACCGAACCTACCTATACTGCCAAATTACAAGTTTGTCCCTATGATAGTTTACGAAATATGAAAAGTTAAATTTTCCTATTTCTCACTGATTCACTGATAATCGAAATTCTAAGGTACTTTCTAGAAATCAACCTAAGAAAATATACCTAAGAAGTCCTATAAAATATGTATAAAAACATATAAACGGTGATCTTAAGGTAACCAAAAAATTTTGTCAAAAGATGGTTGGGTATTTAGATCGGTTTGGAATCATATTATTGATAAAATTAAATAAAAAACCAAGCATACCCCTACAATATTTCAAGGCTTATTATCGCTACGTAATTCGGGGATTAACTATGACATTAGGACGTCTGTCACCTTAGTCGTAAAGCGTTCGAAACGCGGAGCTATAAATAGTTAGAAATTAATTGCGATAAAATCCGTAAAATTATTATTATAATTGAGTCGTTGTATGTCACGTGCGATATCAACTATGTGGTTGCGCAATATAATCAGATGCGCCTTTATACACGTGACGAGCATGGAGATCTTTACCATAACGCAGATCTGAACTCGGCGGCAATGTCAATGAAAAATATATTAATTCTGCCATATTATACAGCAGGGCTAGTTATTCTTCCACGCAGCAGTAGTGTGCAGACATTACCGTGTTTCGATCTGAAGGACTCTGAGGGCTAATGTAATTACCATTTATTAGTTTATTAGTTGCGAATCAAACATAAAAAAAAAACAAAACAACAATCAGTCGTACAGAGACTTGCATGCTATCGACGTAGAGCAGTTTGCATTGGATTTGAACTCGTTAAATTGAGATAATTTTAAAACCTTACATAGCGCGAATGATATGGTGTCTCTATTTAACTTCATGTTGCTAACATTATTTGATATTACGCACCCGGCCGTACCAAAGCGATAACACATTTTCAATATCCATGGATTACATTTAACATAAAAAAATTATGAAATTTCGGGATGAAGCTAGCGCAGTGGCATGTAGATCTGGCGCGCTGGTAGATCTCGCCTTAAATTTATATTACGCAAGTGACTTGAGTTTGAAACCCAGCGACGGCACCTCTAAAATTATTCTGTAATTTTTAGTAATGTTTTTCCACGTTATCTGAGGTGAAGGAAAACCATCGAGAGGAAACCTCCATGTCTAAGGAATAAAAAAAAATCGATTGGCTATTGCATTGGATTGTAATAAGGCGTTGAAGCAGCGTGGCGGACTCTTCCCAGCTCCAAATCCCTCTCAGAAATGAGAGAAGACCTGTGCTCAACAGTGGGATAATTATCACTACCAAAGACACCTTGAATTATCCTAGAGTATATAAGCGTAAGAGTTGAAGCTTATTTAATGCGCGCTTATAAATGTTTTAATAGGGTTTGCGCGTACTCTAGTCCCATGGGGATAAAATGAATCAATCAAAATATTTTTAACTGATTTGTTTTTATTATGATACTAAGTAATTCTAGTTGCATTATTTTTATGCAACTAGAATATCACACTTATGCTCCAAGTTTAATATTATTTCTGTTTTATAATAGTATGGTAAGTGGCCTTTTCGGTTATAAAGCCTTTTTAAAAGAAACTACTAGGAAACAATCGCGTAGCATATTAAATATACCGTCTTGAATACGTGACGTACCCTTCAAGTCTGCAGAACCCTCTCAAAAATGAGAGCAGGCCTGGGTTCGCTTTAGTATTTAATAAAATGTGCACAACGACCTGCATGGCAATTTTTATGAACTTATGTTTCTTAACATCGATAGCCATTTCTGAGACTAGAAGATTATGAAAGATTTGTTTCGGCGGATTCTTTGATTCTAAAAGGAAAGGAGGTATAATCTGTAACTAACAATAACTTAAATCGTTCGCTGATTAAGACTTTCACTATGTAAGAGTAATTTATAATAAAACCAACTAAGAAAGGCTCGATATTAGCTAATGTATCCAAACGGTCACTCAGTATTTAGCTCAAAGTTATGGTCCGGTTGCGGCCCAAAATTAATTTGCATATCGAAAGTTACGTACGAGTATTAATAAATCCTTCCAAGAGCGCAAATTCAGGTTAAAAGCCGTGACATTTTATTATTTTGGTGCCTATTTTGTTTGACGATTGTTTTATTTTTATTTAAAAAACAAACTAGGACCGCGGTTTTGTTGGACCTTAGAATTTATGTACAACAAAAACCTTTCAAGATATTCATCATTAGCCGCCCGTAAAAAGGATTGTTTGTTTGTTCCCTTCAAGCTGTGGACTTTTTGAAGGCTGAATCTGAAGACTTAGTAGTCTTTGTTTTCAGTATTATTAGTTAGTAGTGGATACTACTGAAGACAGGACTCTTTCAAGTTGGAAGAATTTGCTCTTATCGCCACACTGAAATCGACAGGCGAATTGACTATCTCAGTATTAGACGCTTCGCGTTGCTCTTCGCTCCTAACCAGGATCTTTGAACGCTGGCATATTAAAGGTAATGGTAAATTTTCGTTATTTCCCTTAGTCGGATTTTACGACATGATGGGTTGAATTTCAACTCAACATTTCAACGTAACGTTTGTCATTATACATTGTAGATTGCAATAAATTGGATTCCTCAACTCCACGTCTATTCACGTATTTTGCGTATGGGCGGGAATTTTGGGTTTGGATTGCGGCAAATTTTCTCTAATTGAGACGTGCTTATGTCTAGTGGACTGCTGACTGCTGATGACGTAAATAATTTGAGTTATTCAAGTTAAGTCGGACATTGGCGTACATACATATCTACATTTAAAACTCGTTCAGCATAAAAGGAATTTAGAAAACACTGTATTAATAACGATTATTTTACAGTATGAACGCGCCGATGAAGGTGCAGGCCGGGAAGGCAGACTCCGCAACACGTTCGGCTGGGCGCGCATCGAAGTCGTCGGTCGGTTGTCGGTGCACGTGCTGTTCGCCTCGTTTGCTTTGACGCTAGTTGTCAACGCGTTGCAACTTGGTGTACACTCCTCTCATGTGCAGCCGCCTAGATACCCTAAAGTAATTGTCGGTAGTGCTGTCCTTGGACTGCTGCTGTACACTATCAACTACATGTTGCTGGCCGGTAAGCAAAGTGGAAATTATTATTATTTTTTGTTTATTGCCATTAAATTTGTATTTAAATGAGCTGAAATAAATTAACGGTTTAAAAGAGAATAATAAATTGCAAAATGCATATATTACGAACAAAAGAATAGAACATAATTATTTATAAATTGCAAATTATTTGCGTAATACTTATTAAGTATATTCTTTCTATGTTATTTCTTGTCAATCGTAAAAATTATAATAGTATAATAAGCATAAACCAAACACTTGTTAAAACTAGATTATCATAAGTAAAGAAAACATTACAGCTGTTCGGTTCTAAGGGCACTGAGAGCTTGTGTAATCACTGGGCATATGATACTTTAGAACTGAAGTCTCAGGGTGACGGGCGCAGTGTGGTGCCACATAGAAATATTCGGAGTGACACACACAGCATTTGTTATGGGCAGACGTTACACTTATCATCAGGTGAAAGTAAAGTCTCGTAAGCTTTTTCTTTTAAATATATTTGAAATTATATTATACATTGGCCCATCGGGCATGTGTCAGAACGGCACAGTAGCCACCCCTAACTTGGGACCCACAATTTATTACCCCAGGGCCAGATATTCTGCCGTGAAGCAGTAGTGTGCAAACATTACTGTGTTTCGGTTTGAAGGGCACTGTGAGCTAGCGTAATTACTGGGCATATGAGAGTTAAGAACCTATGTCTCAGGGTGATGGGCACAGTGGTGTCACACAGAATTTTTTTCTATGTGACACAGCATTTGTTATGGGCAGACGTTGCACTTACCATCAGGTGAACGTTTTGCTCGTTTCATCACTTTATACAATAAAAAAAATCTTTGCCGTTGACTACAAAGTCGTGTGCATGTAAGCACACGACTTTGTACTCTCAAAAAGATACTCAAGTAGATATGATACTCTAAAAATAAAAAATAATGAAAACGCTTATGATACTACTCAGTTTTTCCTTCTTTAATATAAAAGGGAGAGGAACATAAATATCCAAAATTGAATCCCTAGTAAGAAACAGTAAACTCGTAAACACACGGGCACCGCACGTTTCTTAGGCGTGATAGAAATTGGGAGTGGTCACACTCTCGGCGCCAATGTCCGACTTAAAAATAACTTTGTGTTTACACGTGCGGCGAGGTCGAGTGTGTGTGAGCCACCAAGAATACAACAGAACATTAATAAAAGTAATCACAAAAGTATGTCATCTAAAATAGCTTAATCGGTTGTGTTGAAGGTAGCAGAGAAACAATAATATTAAAAATTATCCGAATTAACGTTTTGTACTAACAGTTATTAACGCAAATACTGGCTTCAGCTGAAATCAGCAAGGTGACCGCTAAACATATTTGATACACACTCATTATCATTAATCTCTTTGCCTACTCTATTTATAATCATAGTAATTTATCATTAACAAATATATGTTCACATATCTGATTCAATCAACAGTGTCTACTAGGCGTTAATGCTTCCTTGGATATTGTTCATGTTAATCTATATCTATACTAATATTATAAAGAGGAAAGATTTGATTTTTTGTGTATTTGTTTGTAATGATTTAACTCAAAAACTACTGAAACGATTTTAAAAATTCTTTCACTTATATACAACTACATTATCACCAAATAACATGAGTTGTATTTTATTAAAAAAAAAAACCGAGATCCCTACGAAAATTGCTATGATGTAATTCAAGGTATCAAAATTTAGTGATAAAAGTCATTATTTGGCGTGCGCTGCAAAAACTATTGATGATAAAGAAAATAATGTACTACATTTTCATAGTACTCATCATTACTCACAAAAAAGTCGTCCGTTAATAAATCTTAATTAAATTTAAATCTTATAAAACAAATGAAGTCTGCACTGAAATAAGATAGTGGACTTTTCTCGGCTCCATAAATTTATCTAAATAATGATGAGAGGGCGCTTGTTGCAATCATTTGGCTCTACTTGACTTGACTTTTATAGGCCTTATACTTAGCTAAATTCCGGTACATATCCACTAAAAAATAAAAATAAACTTATTCATTACTGCCGGCAAAATTTAATAATGACTTTAACTTGTAGGTCGAGAACTAAGCTACACCCGTCGCTTAAGCATGACGGAGGGCGGCGGAGTGGTGCTGAAGACGGGCTCGGGCGAGCCTGTGCTGGCACATGCACCGATCGACATCGTCAGTAGGTCATCTCCTTTATTATAGTTTTGTTCGAACCATAGCATACAGAATAACTTGAAAAAATTACCTTATTTTATGTTCCATTAAATGACATTTCACGTGCAGTTTGCACATTGAACTGATTCCCATTGCTATATTTTATATTACAATTTCTGAACAAACAAATTTTCTTCATAATGTGCATATTTAGGCTGCAGATTGAGCACGTGATCATCAAATCAGCAAAACTTCTAATAGAAACCTTCCCAAGATAGTATTACACAAAAGCAGTCCGCAAAACCGCACTGAATCAGCTTTGAGGTTAAGCTCCTATTTAATAATGGGAGATATGCTTCGCTCATCTGATCGTAGCTTATACTGCTTATATTACTGTTATTTACTACATCAGTTGCACTCGACGCTCGACGCCAGACGGTCGCATTGCGCCCCGCTACGACCCGCTCCGGTAATCCGATCGAAGCGTGCAGCTACCTGCGCCCAACCCTTCCGGGAATTAGTCAAGGCGACTTTCGTTGTATTGTACTAATTTCCCAGAATTGTTTCCACGTCATTTGCGAATCCACCTGTTGTGGTTACACTAGCGGATACCTAACGGTGACAACGAAACTAGTGTAGGCTAGCCCCGTACGCCCGCGGTTCCCCATCTGGGAAACGCGCAATCGGAAGAAAACCACAGAAATTGGCCTTGGGTAGTGCCCTAGTCAATGTGGGTTTACTCGACCGACTCAAAAGTCCACGCGTAGTTGTAATTAGTTGTAAGCACACACCCGAGTGTGCAAAATAAGATCCACACGAGGACGCACTAGGGCTACACACCTAGGCATTCATCCTCCCTGCCTATACCCGGCAGGGAGGGAAGTTAGGCCACACACCCCGGCATCCCACTTCCCCGTAGGAAAAAAGAGAAGGACAAGTATGTCGGAGGCGTTAGCTAACGCACTCTTAGCGGCCCAGGCGGAGCAACCGGAATTACTCCGGTCGCTACTAACCGCTCTGCCGTCAGTAGCCTCAGCTTTTGAGGCGCTATCTAGGCCCCCCTCTAGGGCCTCGTCCTCGGGCTCCGAAATGGAGTTCGATTCTCCCTCGGCACCCGAGGACCCCCGCGACACCGGCGACGACATTGGTTTTCTGCAAGTGCAGAAATCAAAAAAGAAGCGCAAGAAGCGCGCCTCACCGACGCCCGATAGCCACGCCAAGGCTGCCAAAGCCAGTGATAGCACGCCTATCCCGCAACCGCAGGTCGCCCCTGTAGCCTCCCAAGAGACCCCCGCTGCTTCACAGCAGGCCCCCGCTGCTTCACAGCAGGCCCCCGCTGCTTCACAGCAGGCCCCCGCTGCTTCACAGCAGACCCCCGCTGCCCCGCGCAATCCTTCGCAGTTCGCTGCACACTCTCGGCGGCCACCGCCTATCTTCATTCGGGCTCTGGACAGATGGCAAGAGCTCACATCGGCCATGTCCAGGTTAAAATATACTGCCGTTTCTACCTCAAACGGCATTAAATTACAGGTGGAGACCACTGAGGTCTACCGCCAGGTAACACGTTACCTGTCGGAAAAAGGTGTATACTTCCACACATACACTCCAGCCGATGAGCGGCAACTAAGGGTGGTTCTCAAGAACCTACCCAAGGAAATCAGCGCGGAAGAGGTCAAAAAAGACCTCATCGCGCAAAACCTCCCCGTCGTCGCTGTACACCGCATGTACAGCGGGCGCACTAAGGTGCCCTATAACATGGTGCTAGTCGCACTTGACCGCTCCCCGGCAGGTAAGCAGATATTTAATCTGCGGACCTGCTGCAACCTTTCGGGGCTCTCAGTTGAGGCCCCACACAAAAACGGCCCTCCCGGCCAATGCCATAAGTGCCAATTGTACGGCCACTCAGCAAGAAATTGCTACGCCCGCCCCAGGTGCGTCAAGTGCCTAGGCGATCACGCCACAGCAGACTGTCCTCGTCCAAAGGACAAAGCTCTGTTAGCCTCCTTCGGCCCGCCTGCCTGCGTACTATGTAACGCAGAAGGTCACACGGCCAACTACCTCGGCTGCCCGAAGGCCCCAAAACTTAAAAGGCCTGCGGCTAAACAGGCCCAAACACAAAGGTACATAGTACCTCCCCCACCACCCTCTGTATGGAGGCCACTTCCGACCCGCGCAACTTCAAACGCGCCTCCTCCGGTCGCGATCACGCGGAACATACCGGCACCTTCACAGGTCGCACTAGTCGCACCTGTCGCAAGCCGACCGGTCGCAGAGAGCGATCTAGACCTCGTCTGTCGCTTTGCCACCGCTTTCAACGGTGCAGACATTACAGCCCTCGCCACGGCTCTCCGAAACACCAACAATAATCCTAATGAGAGGATCGCCGCGGCGGTGCGGTACCAAAGCGTCATAAACGCTATAGTCAAATTTAGGGCATAAAAATGACTCACAACGGCAGACAGAAACCGCGCTCCCTAAACGTAGCGTTTTTTAACGCTAACGGCTTAAAAAACCAGCGCGACGAAATCTTCAATTTCGTTCGCGATCACCAAGTCGACATACTACTCGTGCAAGAGACTTTTTTGAAACCACACACTCGCGATCCCAAAATCGCAAATTACAACATCATTCGGAACGATAGAGTTACCGCTGCGAAAGGCGGCACTCTTATCTACTACAAAAAGTCCTTGCACTGCGTACCAGTCGTCACACCGCCACTCAGCCATCTTGAAGCATCGGTCTGTCAGCTAGCCATGACCGGCCACTCCCCCATTACTATCGCGTCTGTCTACTTACCATGTAGAAATGACGCCAAAATCACACGCAGCGACTTCGAAGCACTTCTCTCCCTCGGGAGCTCAACTATCCTTGCCGGTGACTTTAATAGCAAGCACACCCGGTGGAACTCAATAACAACCAACCCGCGTGGGGTGGCCCTAGACTCGCTAGTCGACCTCCTCGACTTCGACGTCCTGGCGCCTACAATACCGACCCACTTCCCGCATACACTGGGACACACGCCGGATGTGCTTGACATAGCCATCCTTAGCAACATAAATCTCGCCATCCGCGATATAGAGGTGATCCACGAACTAACATCTGATCACCGCCCCGTTCTACTTCGGCTAGGACCTTCCGTCCAAGCCTCACCACCCAAAAAAACAGTAGTCGACTGGCAAAAGCTAGCCGAAAAACTTAAGCAAACTTCTCCGCACCTTGATGCGATCCCATCAACCATCAATTCAGTCAGTGACACGAACCTTGCGGCTCATGCACTCACTAGGCACATCCAAACTGTCGTCGAGGATTCCTCGAGACAGGTCCCAGTGGCGGACGACCACCGCTGGGTCCTGCCTAACGACATTAGAGACCTAATGAGGCGCAAAAACGCAGCCACTCGCGCTCACGACTTATATCCTACCGTCAGTAATAGAACAACTCTACGCACCCTACAACGTGAGGTTCGAACACGTATGCAGGAGGTCAGAAACGTTCGGTGGGATAACAGTCTCATTAACATCGAACCGTCTCACCTCGCCTTCTGGCGACTTCCAAAATCACTAAAAGGAGGCACCTCCCGTTCAATGCCCCCTTTAGTACGACCCAACCAACCGCCTGCCTTCCTAGACGAAGAAAAGGCAGAATGTCTAGCTGACAGCCTAAAATCTCAATGCTCCCCAAGCACCTTACCGGTCGACTCCGCCCACGTCGCGTTAGTCGACAGCGAGGTCAATCGGAAGGCTTCTCAACCGCTCCGCGATTCCATACCGCCGGTTAACAGCACCGAAGTAGAGTCTATTATTAAAAACCTCCGTCCGAGGAAATCTCCCGGTCCCGATGGTATCACTAACAAAGTAGTTAAGCTCCTGCCTACTACCATCATTCAGCTATTGGTATTAATCTACAACGCAGCTCTGGCCAACGCAATCTTTCCGAACACCTGGAAAGAAGCAGAGGTCGTAGGGATTCTAAAGCCCTCTAAACACCCGTCCGATCCCACCGCATATCGGCCTATAAGCCTCCTTAAGGCCTTAGGCAAGATATACGAACGCCTACTTCTCGCCCGCTTAAGAGACTTCATGCAGTCTCGAGGGATCCCCATCCACGAGCAGTTTGGATTCCGTGCCAAACACTCATGTACCCAGCAGGTGCACCGCATAACGGAGCACATTCAATCCCGCTTCATACGCGGGCTTCATACCGGAGCGCTCTTCTTCGACGTGGCGAAAGCGTTCGACAAGGTCTGGCACAACGGGCTCATATACAAGTTATATGGACTCGGTGTGCCAGATCGCCTCGTACTCATCATACGAGATTTCTTACGCAGTCGAACCTTCCGCTACCGCGTCGAGGGGGTGCGATCCGAATCACATCCCATCCTAGCCGGCGTACCACAAGGCTCAGTCTTAGGTCCCGTGCTCTACACCCTTTTCACGAACGACATACCGCACACCAGCGGCGTCGAACTCGCCCTCTTCGCAGATGATACCTGCCTATATGTGTCTGGACGTAATCCAGACACTATCTCTAAACGCCTCCAATCCGCAGCCCGAACCCTCAGGAACTGGTTTCGGAAATGGAGGATCGAGGTCAACCCAATCAAAAGTGCAGCCATGTACTTCTCGCGGCGCATAACGCAGCATCTCCCCACCATAGAGTTATTCGATCGTCCAATCCCCTGGGAAAAGACAGTCAAATACTTAGGCGTCCTATTAGACTCGAGACTCAGCTTCGGACCACATATTAACCGAGTAAGGAACCGAGCGGCGTTCGTCCTCGGTCGATTACATCCGTTACTAAATAAAAATGGCAAAATGTCCCTACGTAATAAAATTACACTTTACAAAGCCTGTATTCGGCCAATTATGACATACGCAAGCCCCCTATTTGCGCATGCCTCCCCGCGTCAAATTCACCGACTTCAGGTAATACAAAATCGATTCATGCGTAAAGCCACGGGAGCACCGTGGTTCGTGCGTAATGCTAACCTTCATATCGATTTAGGGCTTCCTACCATAGCCCAATATCTAAAGTTGGCCTCTCGCCGATTCTTCGACTCTGCCGCCACGCACCCCAACCCACTGGTTGTCAGTGCCGCCACTTACAACCCCCTCGCGATACACCAAAACTCGACCCGCGGAAAAAGGAGACCGAGGCACGTCCTCGAGGACCCTGACGACGCGACCACTATTGCCCAAGCGCTTTACTCAACACTACACAAACACCCATTATCACCATCATACCGCCCCCGCCGTCGGCGTGAGCGTATCAGACAAAGTTATTCGCGATACCGCCGCATCTCAGGCCGGTTCTCCCCTAACAGTAGTGTCATAAACAGAAGCGTCGCTGGAGTTTCTTGCGCCATTTCTTCTCCAGCGGAAACGCATTCCGAATTGGTGGTAAACTTATCTAATAATAATCATGGTATTAATAATTATAGTAGTAGTAATATTGCCCTCCCGATTGCAGTAACTGACCGAGCCGAGACCGGCCCCTTGGGCACCCTCGAGTCTGTTACTCTCGCGAACAGGATGACGGTCCAAGCCGAGGTCCCCTCTCGGGGGCCCTTGCGCCAGTCATCCATAAATAAAGGTTTCGGCTAAGCGCCCTCAGCGCTATGCCACCTTTCAATCCGGCGAAGCTGTAAAAGCCTTCGGGCTAACAGTGACCATCAGTCCTAAAAAAGTTATTTACTACAATATATGCCATTCTAGTTAATGCAAGAAACATTTTTAGTGTCCCTAGTAAAAAATATGTAACGTGTCAATTTCATTTAAATAAGAACTAAATCGAGCGTTATTAAGTTCTTTGTTAGAAAACGACAATGATATTTTTAATTACATATAAAGAAAACTTTCATTAAATAATTTGGATCTTTTTGATTTTTTAGAACATAATATCATTTATATTAATCTACAGCATTAAGATGAGAAGAGTCTATTTTAACTCCCTTTAATATTCCCATAAGCCACAATAAAAAAGTTCATCCAAAGGAACCACCGCATATGTGTTTAAATATGAGCATCTAATAAGCGTAGATTTCGATTTCTATGAATTCTATTTCTTTATTTAACAATATAAACAAATGGACATTACATTGGTTTGTTTTGGATTTAAACTTGTTTAGAGTTAGTACAGGTTCCAACCTTAGATGCCTACTACTTAAGCGAGAAAGTAATAAAAAAATATCTTGGGAAGCAATTCCACTGTACCAAATTGAAGGCTTTTACTACTAATGTAGATTTAATCTCTTCTCTAATAACTCTAATTACAATATATTTCCACCTTTGTTTGCGAATGTCAGAGACTAACGCATTATCACACATTTCATGCATATTATGTTATTTATTACGTTATCATACTGTATCTAGAAACTGGCAGTACCACGGAAATTGATCACTTCGATCGATGTATGACGCCCTCACAGATTTCTACCGCAAAATAAGTTGAATTATCTAGTTTTGTCGTTTGGTATGGATATTTAAGGGGGTGGTCCAATTACTGGCAACGAGGCATTCTATCTTGTGCTCATGTCATTTCATGAACATTCTTTATTATTCAACGTAAGAAATTTTAATTTCGTTTGTCAAACGTAATTTTCTTTACAATATATCGCCGTTTCGTAATGAGTTCACTCCAATAGAGAAGAAACATTAGAAAGAAACACCGCATGTATCCTCTTTTTTCTTATTCTTTATTTATCATAGTCAAGAAACATTACATTCAAAAATAATAGTTCTATAGACAATCGAAGCACGTCCCATGACAAAATTTTAAAAGAGATGGAATCAACCACATACAGATAATAGCAAATTTAAGCAGACAAGCCTCTACAAGCAGCACCTGATGTATGACGCATGTGACAGCCATCACCCTCCTTAAACCATATTATAGTGGAGTGGTCAGGACTTTAGTCCCCATGAGTCATCATCGCACTTATTTCTTCCTCGAGTCCACTCGCTAGAAACTGGCGGTACCATTGAAATTTGTGGGTCCGACCGAAGTATCAGACCTTACGGATTAGTAAGCGTAAAAAATGAAATTAGAAGTTTTATTATTTAGTGTGGTTTCGCAGAACGGAAGGCTCCTGGTGGTAGGATTGCGTCGAGGTAGACCTTCGCAGAGCCAGTTATTCTGCCTTGAAGCAGCAGTGTTTAGGTTTGAAGAGTTTGATAGGTATAGTCCATTCGCGTTAGGAAAAAAGTGAGTCATTGTTGTTCGCTGGACTGGCCACGCCCCCCAGCCAATTAGAATGCATATTAGAAAGTCGAGTTCACAGTGACCAGTTAAAGTCAGAACTCCGAACAAAACGGTTGTGTAGTTGTGTATTCTGCGTTTTACTCGTTCAACATTAAGTTATGAAAGCTGAATGCTGAATGAAGTTATGAATACCTCACTTATTCGAAAGAATAAAAGTGGATCGATAATCCATAACGGCATAATTTACAATGTATATAAGTACTTTAAGCTATGTGTTAAGTATGTGCGACTGTGGAGAGCACAATAATACACCACCCACCCACCCATGGTCACGGGCGGACTGATGACATGGGTGCTGTAAAGCACTCGAAACGTCGGGTTATAAATAATAAAATAAAACGCGATAAAATCCGTAAAATTAGTTTCATTTAAATGTGTAGTGTTCGCGTAAATATAAGAAATCATTAAGCAAGAATAATTTTAAGACAATTTGTTTCCATTAAACTTAATGAAATATTTTGAAAAAAATTGTTTGAATATTTACTCCACTGTGAATACACCCTTACCCTGTAGTTGCTATTTTCTTAACGCGAACGGACTAAAGTATAATTACTGGGTTTATGGGACTTAACAACTGATGTCTCAGGGTGACGAGCGCAGTGTGGTGCCACACATAAATATTCTGGGTGACACAGCATTTGTTTCGGGCAGACGTTGCATCACTTGCAGTCACTTTCTCCTATAAAAAAAACTTTTCTAGTAGTGGAAAGTCGCATTGTATTTCATAATAACGTAAATAGAGGTTCACATATTTAATTCTTCTTAACGTTATTATTGCGTGTACTAGGACCTTGGAGACTATAATTATTTAATCAAGAAACCGACTACCCACGTAGCAGCTCCAAACATTTCTGTAAGTTGAGTATGAAGATTTTCTTATGGTCCCATCATCAAAACTTGGCCAAATTTATATTGCCATTAGTTATATAGTGAACCATTTGCTCGTCTCGTCACTTTCTTCCGTTAAAAGGCCTTATTGCTGGTAAAGAGACATTCTGCTTTAGTCCTCAAGTCCATCGTACATGATTCTTCTTTGAAGAACCCTATTTTGACAAATGAGGGGCCAATGACCAGAGTAACTACCCATCAGATCGGGTCGAATGGTCTAGAGATGACGTATTCTTAGTCAGACATCTTTAGATTTCGTATATATGGTTCGGATCGCTGAAACTCCAACATTGTTACGAAGGACATGATACGCGTGATACTTTGGACATTGTAGAAGCTCACCTTCTGGTGGACTGTATGCTTATTTGTCAACCATAGTAGCATAATAGAAACTTATTTATGTATCCAGGTAGTCTATTTGCAATTGGCGCCGGGTTGACTTCCGAGTGGGAACCAGAAGTTGCTCGTATCGCGGACCCCGCGCTGTCGGCATGCTCTGCGATCGTTCTCGTCATCTTTAATTATCCCTTCAGTAAGTATACAATCTACAATTTTATGTTATTATTGTCATTTTTGAGCAGGAATAGTAGGAGTAGAAGGAAGTAATATGTAGTATAAAGTACAATCTTAAAGGTCGAAGTCAACCAAGGATATGCAGATGAGGCAGGATGTACATGTGGTAATATTTTTTACACTGCATTCGCCATTAGGCCTGTCTTTCGTGGCCATTACAGCAATCGATCCTAATTTAAAAAGGCCTATAAGGAAGCTGTAAAATTATGTATAGGTGTCTAGATTATTTACTGCAAGAATATGATTATGCTTGATAATTAACAACCACCTAGCCGATTTCAAAATCGGTGATATCTTTTTGATTTAGGTTCTGAGGTTTTACTCTCTGAACTGTTATAAATAAAAATCCTGTTGCTTTTGTGTTGTTTCGAACTACAACTGCACTTTCGTTAGCTCAATTGTAGCTACTAAAGTTCTAGAGGAAACTGCACGAACCATTGATTCACCGCAATACATCACATGACATTTGTTATACGGAAGATTAACCAACAGTGACATGTAAGAGAGAAAAAATCAATTAATAATATTTTAGCAAATTACTATATTACGATTGCATATATCAAATGACTTAACCAAAGGTACTAATTTTGTTTAAATTTTTAATAGCGTAATTCTTTAATTTAAAAAATTTAAATGTAATAAATGGAGATTTTTAAACGAAACCATTGATGATGATTAAAAATTTAGTAATATTTGTAATAAATAACAGCCTCGGATAAAGATCATATCTAAATAACTGGAAATATTTTTCAAATTGCACCGTTCATTAATAAGCTCTACCTGTTTTATTTCAATTTTTAAAAATTAACTGTCAAAATGATGGTGATGTGGCAAAGCTGAGTGCATCGACTCTATACACGAGATTTATAAAGACTCGGAGGACTCATGCAGCGCAATGAAAATAATTAATATCGTATCCATCTTTCAAAACTGATAGCGTCTTCAAATTAAAAAGTAATAACTAAAAGACGTTCCAGACAGTAAGAGGAAGTACCTGTATCGCATTCATCATTGCGTGATTTCCGAGCATTGAAAAAAGCGCAACGAGACACAAGATAATGTATGCATGTTGTGTGCATATTACATAAACGTGTTCAACTCACAAAGATATCGTTAAAGTAAAAAATATTCGTGTTCGATTTCTGATACAGTGTTTTAATTGATTTTTATTGTTTCTTGTCAAATTACTTTTCTACGTTACATTCTACATTTTTAACGAAACTATTTTTTTTAGATTAGTCATTTCTTTTCGTATTTATCAAAAAACATAACGCGCTAAATCCCCGCGCTCGAAACAACGAAAACACAGTTGTTTGTTACATTATACCACAAATAGTTCAACTTTATGCAGTGCGCTCGGCGGGTCTTGTGCTTCTTCAGACTGTGCCTGAAGGATTGGGCACGTGCGAGCTCCGTGAAGCGGCGCTGCGCGTGCCCGGCGTGCTGGCCATACACGAGCTACACGTCTGGCAACTGCATCGCGACAAAATAGTTGCCACGGCACACATCGCGTACAGCTCGCATGACGTAAGTAAAAAAACAAGGTGTACCAAATTAGAGTACAACATTAACAAACATTAACACAAATATGGATTGGATAAATATACTTAGATTATAAACGTACTTGGGCCAGGTAGTTCAAGGGCCGAGGTGCTCGCCTTAAATTTCATAGCACATCATCATCATCATCATCATCATCATTTCAGCCTATAGCTAGTCCACTGCTGAACATAGGCCTCCCCCTTAGATTGCCACAGAAGTTTGTAGCTATCATTTTGAGGGGATTTTGCCATAGTTGCCACGTTACTATTACTCCAGTAGCCTAAATACCATCCTCGGTGCAGGTACCGAGGATGGTATTTAGGCTACTTACTTCTAAAATTGTTCTGTAATTTTAGGTACTAATTTTCCACATGCTTCTCGGTAAAGTATCGTGAGGGAACCTGCGTTTCTAAGGAATAAAAATATTTCGACGACCTGTGAAGTATGCTAACCGGCATTGGAGCAGCGTGGTGGATTCTTCTCAACTCAAAGCCGTCTTAAAAAAAGAGGAAGCCTGTGCTCAGTGTGCTTCAGCAGTGGAACATTTATAGGCTGCAATTTTCACCATAAACATACTTTACGTGTTGTGGTGACGTAAGAAAATCTGCCACTCCGTTTCATACCGTAAGTGTCGTAAGAGTCTACTAAGGGATTCCTGGAAAATCTAATGGTTTCCGACTTGTGGCAGAATAACTATTTCTAAAAATGCAAGAACAAAACTACACAGCCTGGTACCGGATATTAACTACCGTCTAAGATGCGAGGCGTCTGGTACTTTTTTTATAAGAGAAAGTGACGTGGCGTGCAAAACGTTTACCTGATGGCAAGTGCAACGTCTGTCCACAACAAATGCCGTGTAACCCAGAACCGATCAGTAATGTTTGCGGACAACTGCTTCACGGCAGAATTACTGACCCTGCGGTAGTGCCTACGTAGATGGATTCCGACAATCCTTCCACCAGTCTGCGTTCACCAATCTGCTTACCACAACTCCTCCTCCTTTTTGGAAGAGTCCATATCTATGGAGCATTAAGACGCTAATGACGAACAAACGTGCTACACTAGTAGCACTACTATTTACTAACAGAAAATACATTTTCCATATAATTTCAGGATTATATGCGTAATTCCGA
Source organism: Luehdorfia chinensis (assembly GCA_019845155.1). Lineage (NCBI taxonomy): Eukaryota > Metazoa > Arthropoda > Insecta > Lepidoptera > Papilionidae > Luehdorfia > Luehdorfia chinensis. The sequence continues at coordinate 1,702,044 of JAHVAK010000022.1, forward strand.
TCTCGTGTGTGACGTATTCAAACGGCACGGGATTAGTCTAGTCACATTACAGCCAGAATTCGCTCTCGCTGCAATCAGCGGTAAGTTATGTCTATTGAATACTAGAATAATAAAACATTTTTTAACTAAAGTTCTTTATAACAAAACTGTACGTGATCACAGAAAATTTTAAGTAGGCTCTATAAATTAGTCTCATTTGTTAAAGAGACTGTCTTCTCTATTAGTCTTAACATTTCTGTATCTGATTTAACGCTTCTGCGATTAGATCAAAGAAACAGTCTGATTAAGTATCAGAAAAGATACATCCACAATACTCCCTAAACTCGACAGCAAGCAAAATGTGTGGCGTACAAATATTAGCTTCGAAGTGGATTCAAACTTCGAGGGCCTCCGACTCAACGAGAGGCCTGCTGAATAATAAGACACGCAAACGTATATTTGAAAGATATTACGAATAACATTCCTTCACAGGTACAGAAGAGGAGAAAAAGGCATTAGTGGACTTTGCTAACATAGCTTGCTCAAGTCCTTGCGCCAAAGAGTGCACAGCGCCGCGCTGTTGCGAAGCCCCGCGAAAACCTCTTATTACTCGTATATAGTACTTAGTTATTTGTAAAAAAAAAAACACGGTGATACATAGAAATTTATTGACGATTAGTGAGTTTCATGTATTGAAAAAAGGTGTATGTAGACTTTAAAGCAACCTTAGTGTGATGCATTTTTGGAGAAAATTGTGTAGTGTTAAGAATTTGTATAAAAAAAATTAAGTTAAGTATCAAAATTAAATCAGTTCAACCAAAGAACTTAATAATTGTTATGAACAGCTTTTCTAATCGCGGTAGTTAGTAGAAGAACCCACACTCAACGAGCCAGTGAAAGCCGACCGCGATCACTTTTCCTAACTGCGCGCGAGCATTGAACAACGACAAAATTATTGTTTATGACAACTTACTAGAAGTGAACTAAAAGTGACGTATACAATTTTATTATAGGCTCTTTGTTTCTAGCTTTACCTTACCACTATTCAACAGTAAAAGAGAATGTCTGAATGTTTACTTTTGACTAATAATCTATCGCAACATCTTTAGTCTATAATATATCTAGGTAGGCAGTCGTGCGTTCTAAATAATGTCGCCTGCCAAAGGTAGGCGTTTAACTTATTTTTGCTCAATTAATGTCAGTTGTGATATGATTACGCATTCGCACGCATTACGTACTAAGATTATTTTAATGATGACTTGCGTAGTAAGTGTGCAAAAATTACTAACACATTAATGAATTCGTCTACCATCCATAATTTGCCGATTTGCGTAAGTAATGCATTTTAGAGATATATTTTTTCAGTGTTGACAAGCATTTAAATATGAATTTATAATCTTTTATTTCTTAAAATAAAATAGCACATTGTAAGGATTTTAATAAAGTTTTTAATTCCGTAACTTAAAACTACTATAACTTTTATATATTCCTTTTTAAATACGAGTATCTATAATAATCCATACTTATATTATAAATACGAAAGTAACTTTTCACTGATCAACCGCTGAACCTTTCTTGATGAGGTTCGGCACAGAGATAGCTTGCGTCCTGGAGACGGACATAGTATACTTTTTATTCCGACAAATCAAAAGTTCTCACGGTAATTTTGACAAATCTAAAACCACGCGGACGGAGTCGCGGGTTTCAGCTAGTAATTTAATAAAAGAACAACATTTTTCGAAACACATTTATTGATACACACACATAAATGTAAAAAACTGGCGTATTCCTAAGTATTACATGAATAGAGAAAATACAACATCGACTCAACAAACAGCTCGACTAATCTACCGATAATGCTTTTAATTGAATGTTCATATATCATATTATATATTATATCATTTGACGGATCACAGTTGTAGCTTCACACGAGTGCTGCTTCTAGTCCAGCGTTGTGATAGTAAAAGTACATAATATCACTATTCTACATATACATTAATATATATTTATATTTTATAGAAATAACTTCATCGTTCTTTTTATAAGAGAAAGTGACGAGACAAGCAAGACGTTCGTTGAAGTGCAACGTCTGCCCATAACAAATACTGTGTCACCTAGAGCATTTCTGTGTGACACCACACTACGCCCGTCGTCCTGAGACACGAGTTCTCAAAATCTCATATTCCCAGTAATTACACTAGCTCTTAGTGCCCTTCTTCACGGCAGAATTATTGGCCCTGCGGTGGTACCTACCTAGACGGATGCCTGTATAGAAATCCTACCACCGGTTATTTGTAGTATTATTACTCTCTAAATACAATTTGCGCTTTTATTTTTCCCTCGCACTGCATTTAAATAAAAAACGTGGTTCATTTAAAGCGTAGATCGGCTAGATTATTTTGACAAATGTCGAATTACAAATATGTACCTACCTAAAGTTAAACAATAAGTTAAATCTGTGCGCCAAAATCCACGAATTGGTATGAAATTTATGAAAAAGATTCATTTTAGGGCTAAAGAACTGTGGCGTTTTATTTAAATAACTTTTTACTACTACTATTTAGTTAGGACGCCATAGTTAAATTTATAGCGATTGAATAACATTGAGATTTCATGAGATAATTATAATACACAACAACTGTTATAGCCATTAATAAAAACAAATTGTGAAGGTAGCTAAGCTAGGTAAACAGATGATTGTTTTGAAACATTATTGTGCATATATGTATATATATTTTAACTAAGAAAAATGATTGGAAAATGTCACACAATCACACCAATTTCTGTCAATAAATTCATAAACTTAAGTTTCTTTCTCGTAACATTGCTATATTTAAGCAATAAGTTTTAAAAAATGCGTATTGTAATAACTGTAACAAAAAACTTCGATTTAAAACAATAATGAAAGTTGCAGCGAAACAAAATTTATGTTATTATGTTAGTGACGCTTAATGTAGCGCGGCTACTGGCTATTACTGAAAACTGCGTAAAGTTAAATATATTATTATAATACTAAATGTGACTGTGATGTTCCTAGACAGTATTAAATGGGTTGCTTGTTACAAACTTGATAACATGTTGAAGTATCGAAGTACCTAAATTGTTGACAAATTTATCATTATAGACTTGTGTACAAACCATTGTTGATATATATATGTGATTCCAATAAACTATTTTAACTATTACGTTTGTTATTTCTACAGCTACAATTCTTCGTCACCTCAATTTGATAATTGCAATGTTTCCAGAGTTGGATGTCTGCGTTTAAATAAACTAAAAGATATCAATGAAAAATATCTTTCGATCTAATAATTTAGCTAACAAAAATAAGCAAAAAAGGCTGCACAGAATAAATACCATAAGATTTATTGTACTACTCATTCTAGAAAGACAAAATTATTATAATCTTTTAAATCACAGTGATTAATTATATAATAACTACTTATATATTAACATTTGATGATTATCGACTCAATTACTGATTTAATTTCGACGAACACCCATAGCACTAATTATTCTATTATTATTAATAATAATAATAATAAAATAATTCATATTATCATATGTATAGACAATCAAATAAACGGAACAAAAGAAACTAATGTGCGTAAGATACATCTTGTATATTATGTATCTTACGCACATAATTTATGTCTACTATTAAAATTCCTGAAACGTATCATAAAAAAAATCTATGGAACATTATACTTAATATTATTATACATAACAAAATTATGTATTTTGAATAAATATTTTTAGGACAAATACTGGTGAACTAATTTTTATCATTTTGTGCATAATCAAAATCGACAGAAGAATTATTAGTGACAAGAAAAAGTTTACGACAATGCCCTGGTCTGCAGGTTCTACTTTTTATCAACCTCTGGCATGGCTTCCCCAGTCCCGATGCGGCTTGCTGCAGGGCAAAGTTCAAAAAGTAAAACAAAATATACATACAAAATAAACAGATATTATTTAAAAGCATGGCAATCAATTAGAATATATAAGTTCTTTTTTGATGACCGCGTGGCCTAGTAGTTAGAGTACCTGACTACCACGCCGCTGCTCCTGGGTTGGAATCCCAGCCGCAGCCTACATTTGTGCAAAAACACAAATTTTTGGTTTTCGGGTCTGGTTGTGTTGTGATTGTCCTTATGTCTCTGACACTGCATCCTAGCGTACCTCCGATCTTATCGCATGAGCGTTACATCGGGCACGGGTAATTTGGGACGAGTGAGTGCCCCTGTGTTTGCAAGTTGAACTTCCGATAGTAATCGGGAGTTGTCGCCGTGGTCGAAAATCGGCCAGGGGGAGAACATCATAAGTTCTTTACGAGTCAGTTATTAAAATGAGTGTGTTGGTGAAGTAAGAAAATATGCCACCCCATCTCATACTGCTTCGCAAGAATCGATTAAAAAAAAACGCCTGAAATATGTCATGGATTTGGACTGGTGGCGGAATAACCTTCTCGAAAAATATTAAACCGGTGACAGGCAACAGCTTCTGAGGTGCGACGTGCCACGCGTTCGCTATCCCGCCGGCCAAGCGTGGTGATTACGACACCTTCTCGGTAGAGGCCTGTGTCCATCAGTGGTCCATTAACAGACTGATGAACAAGAAGATGCACTACTACTGAATCAGTAGTTCAGCGGTGCAATAAGATTTGCGGAGGTTTTAGTCGTCTTGGGACCCACTTTTGTCGCTGTTTCAGTTTAATATCTCAAAGGTTCTGGAGTAACATAAATTCTGTAATGTTCTTCTTATCTATTTAATAGCTGCTCTTTAAAAATTGGGAGTTACTCAGTACACGTGATAGAAGTGAAACTTCTTTGGCTTCAAACCTCAATTTGAAAGTATAAAGTAAAGGTTAAAACGGCAGAGAGGGGGGAAATATTCTAAGATACATAGTATTTATAGGACTTAAAGGATCAAAACGAGTCGAGCAATGTATACAGCATAATTCTCTCTTTCTCGCTTACTTATTATTTTCCATCCCTTTTGCTTCAGCAATGTTTTATTTGAAATTCCACATCTTAATTCGTTAAAAATAGAAATGTTGCACTGATATTCGACCTTGAAATTAAACTCCCATCACGCCCAAAGAAGTTTCAGATCAAACATTCTGCCAGCAACAAAATTTTATTAACAGTATTAACATGTTGATAAAGAAATCGGAACATCTTTAGATTATTCTGGCAACGTTCTTACGTAGTAAAAGGCGATAAAGGGAAATTGAAGGAAGTTTTGTGACCCTTGATTGATAGTGGTGAGTTATAGCGTCTCCATTGCGCCAAACCCAAAGACACAGACACGTGATGGAGGGAATCGTTCAACGTGCGGTGTTCTGTTGATCGCAGTGAATAAGGAAAATCCTTCTACATTGGGTCCTATATCCAGCAGTCTACTATTGGCTGGTGGTGGTGGTGGTGGACTTAAGAAAACGACGATTGCAATAAATGGATTTATAATTAAAGGTGTTTTAATAATGATATTTTGGAAAGAGAAAATATACAGAGTGACGATGTCCTCCTAGCAGATTTTCGAACACAGCGACCACTTTAGAAATCCGAATACTTTCGGAAGCTAGTAGCTGCGCTGGAGATATCACGAGTGCCTCTAGTCTACGCGCTAATACAGAGGTACTCTCTCGCCCTGATCTACTAGCGCCCGATGTGACGCTCATGCGGTAACATAGGATGTATGCTAGGATGCAGTGACAGAGACACGGAGACAACCACAGCGCAAACAGAAACAAAAATCAATAATTTTAATTTTTGCATAAATGTTAGCTCCTAGCTGAGATAACCACCAGAACTAGAACTATAACCAGAACCAGTATTCATTATATACAAGAAGAATAATGAATGGCAGAAATTAAAATAGTTTAAATCACGTCATTATAATGACTGAAGCATACCGGCTTTTTGATTAGCTTTATTGATTTGGAATGGTTGTAAACAGCATCATAACATTGGGTTAAATGAATAGGTAAAAGTACATAATAACATGGAGCCAACATACCACAATGAGACGATAGTTGAGCTTGATAGCGTAGTCGCAATCACCGAAGCAGTCGCTCCAACCAAGCCACGGTCCCGTCTCGCACTCCGCTTCATCTGCGATCCGCAACATTTTACTCACATAACATAGGTTTGAACATTACGTGGTAGCACAGGGGTATGGCAAGGCTCTCGATTTCAATTGCATAGTACGCGAGTGACCTGGGTTCGATTTCCGGTGCCTGCACCACATTGTTAATTGCAATGTGAAGCCCGCCAACCCGCATTAGAGAAGCTCTAAGACTCGGAAATAAGGGGATGCCCGTGCTCTACAGTGGGACATTTACAGGCTATTACTTTACTTTCTCATTTACAAATACTAGCTTCAGTTGGGTTTCTACAAATACTAGGTTCAGTTCGAACCCAAAACCCACGGCTAAACTTCCGTAAGAGTACCAAATAAAGCGACAATAGCCTAGACGGAGAAATATGATTTCGCAGGATCGCATTGCCGGTATCTTTTTAAAGATAAAAAAATAACGACGTGATGCGCTTGAATGAACAGAATAGTAAGAAGCAATTTCTCATTAACCTGTTATAATTGGCGTGTCATTCTGCATCACCTCGTTGTCGTCGTTGGAAGGAGTCGGCTTAAACTTTTTAAGAGTCGTTTCCGAGCTGCTGGTTTGAGCTGCAAAGATAACCTGATGTTTAATTTAAATTGGAATAATTAATCCAATTTTCTGAAAGAAATAAACATATTATATATAATAACAAATGATGTAATCACAATTTAAGTTTACAATAACACTTTTTTTATAGAAGAGGGGGCAAATGAGCTGATGGCTCACGCGACGGTAAGTGAGTGATCACTTACCATCACGGCGGTGACGCCGCCCATGAACATTTACAATACCAAAGGAACAGCAGATTCGTTGCCGGCCTTTGAGAAAGGAACACACGTTTTTTGTACAACGACAGTGCAAGTGCATTTTTATGATATATGTATAAAAACATTGTAGTATGTTTTATCTGTCTGTGTACGAACGTATTTAACTCTTAGAACTACTAAAGCTCTATCCAAATCAGGACTCCTGGCAACGCTATATAGATATGAATTTTACGCAGGTCATATATAATACCTATGGGTCGAACTTAGACAATGTTCATGGTTTTGGCTCACTGGTTCCGAAGTAATAAACAATCTGTGGGGGATACCTATGTTCAACAGTTGACTAGTGATAGGCTGATTTGATGATGATGATATGAAGTCCAATATGATACCAAGAATATAAACAATTTTAAATTTTATTAAGGTTACTAAAAGCGGATTTCACCATTGAAAATAAACCCGATCAGTAACAGCTAAACTAAGTTTAAACCTTTAACTGAGTCATCAACATCAAATGAACGCAGTTAAAGCTAAACGCGATTAATATTCCGAACGCCCAATTTTCGACGTTCAACTCTTTAAAAGAGTTTAGAGAGCTTTCATTGTCAATTGCACAATTGTAAAAACACAAAAATTATTTTTAATTCGTACTGTTAATTTTTTGCATACCTATGTAACCTATGCATAAAAACAGGCTGTTTGATGTCACAAACAAAATACGAAATACATCGAGTTTATTGCAGAACAGAGTAGATTGCAGAGGCCTCTTCCATTTGAGGCGATTTGCCATAATCGCCACGATTGATGGCGTTGGGCGATCGCAATACCAGAAACCTCGCAACTTAGACGCTCCGTCACCGGTCTGAATAATTTAGGTCAAGCACTTTTGAGTTACCTATATATTACGCCATTAGTCTATAGCCATAATATATATCCTCGCATTTCCCCTAGTCGACGTGACTCCCCTAGTTTACGTTAACCATGGAATAAGATGGGTTGGCAGATTTTTTTTAGCCGCCAGCATACCTTTTTTAGGCACCGCCACCTTACCGCATAATTGACAACATGACACTTTACTGAATACATATTATTTAAAAATAAAATACTGGACTACTCGTAACATCGATTACATTGTTTTTTCTTATTTGATAGTTATAACATGTTCTTTTTATTCACAACAAAAAACAAAACATTGGATAAAAACAAAGGTGTGCCTTTAATTCAATTTCTATTCTTTAAAAATAGCCTTGGGACTTTTGGCGCCAAATCGAAAAGTGGCGATAGTGTTTTTAATGAATTTTGAAATTTGTGTGTATATTTACAGTTTCAATGTTTAATGTTGATAGTTTATTATGCAGCAAGTGCTCGTGAAAGTGTACTATTGTTGGAAAATTTCATTCAAGACTAAAATTGTACTTTTCGTTTAGTCTATTGTACTTTTCGTTTTCATTATCAGTCCAGCAAATTTTCAAACGAAGTCATCAAAAAAGTCAACTATCATTTTACTGTCTATTAAAATTTTGAAGTCTTGTTGCTTGAACATTGCTACTTAACTAAAAATAAGACATATTACAAGACACTAGAAAATAATTTACGACTGTTTCCATAAATAAACAAATAAGAAAATATAAGAGTAAAATTATAAAATTCCAAGTTATATTAATTTCATAGCCACACTTTATTGATCCCTTTCAAGTTAAATTTTTTGACTCTACTGGTTATATTTCGCGCCGCATTTCTTTCAGTCTCATGAATGTTTCGTCTCTTAATCAATATAGTTACAGTTTTGCTTCAATCAATGCTATGAAATAAGAAATACTCGTAGTATTCTGTTCTCTACTTAAAACTCATAATATTACCTGAGTCATTATGTATGGCTTGACAAAGGCGTTGACAGATCTCCCTGGTGCGGAAATTATTCGCGTTGCCTCCGCAGCCAGTGAAGCCGAAGGGCTCGCACGAGTCCCGCGACTTGTCGTAGAACCAACGCTCCTCGTACCCGCGGCAAGGGCCCACCGACAGCGGCATCGAGCACACATCTGTATTAAACTTAAATTAATGAAGAGCAGGTCAACATATGTCTGCACATCATCAATTTTTTGTTCATCTCATCATCATCACCATCATTTCAGCCTATCACTAGTCCACCGCTGAAAATATACCTCCCCCCCCCCCCCCATAGATTGCCACAAAAGTACGTAGCTCTCATTTTGGGGGATTTTGTCATGGATGGTGTCTTCTTGTGACAACATTTCTGTGTGACACTACACTGCGCCCGTCACCCTGAGACATTAGTTCTAAAGTCTCATGTGCCCAGTGATTACGCTAGCTCACCGTGCCCTTCAAACCGAAACACAGTAATGTTTGCACACTACTGCTTCACTGCAGAATAACTGGCCCTGGGGTGAATAAAGTTAATAAGTGGTCTAAACTCTAAAAAAAAACTGAAATAAAACCCATCAAAGGATGTCTTCGAGGAACTTCTACACAAAAGAAGCTAACTGAAAATAAAGAAAAATAAAAAATATTTATGGCGACTTTAATATTTATGAAATGAAATGAAAATTTTTCATTTTTTTTCATAAGAAATATGAATTACTTTTGCCAAATGTAATTTTTTTTTATTTTCTACAATGTGTTATACAAAATCACGCCTACTTTGATTTGCTCCAATAACTTAGATGAGGACGACAGTGTTGTCATGGTCAGGGTGCCCGATTTTTACGCCGCAACTCCTGGATTCCAATTCCAATCGGAGCCAAACGGTGGGCAAATACGCAAATTATTGGTTGTCGACTCTGGTCGTCTGTGTGTCTCTGACACCGCATCCTAGCCTACCTCCGATCTTATCGCGTGAGCGTAACGTCGGGTGTTCGAAGGTGCGACAGGACGAGTGAGTGCCACTGTGCTTCCGCGTAAATTTACGTAATTGCACTACAATGCCTCCCTGTGCTATTAATAATTTATTTCTGTATTAACGAAAATGTCGCCATAGTCAAAATCTAGGATTTGAACAACGTCATTAATGATGTTTCATTCACTTGTAAGTCTTATAATTATGAAACAGTATTTTCAAAATGATAAGCAGACTTTATGATGACATGGAAGTTTTTACAATGAACGCACGGAAATACATTATCTGTGACATACAATACTATTGTATTCCGTTTTGCTTATGCGATAACTTTCCATATCGGCAATAATCGTCGTTACTCGTGTTCTTAATCTTTGTGCCGTGTGGTGGCGGCTCGTTAAAGGAATACTACCACTCGATCTCGTAAAAGGCGAGTAAGGAATTAAACTACACTGTGCACCCAACAGCGCATGGTGGCGATGGGCTCACCACCTATCACACCAAGTGCATTATATTGTTTTGGTGAAACGTGGATTGTGGCAGTCATCTGTTTTTGCAGTGAGTGCCCAGTCTCTGACTACCCCATATGGGATACAGTCGTGATCTTATGTATGTTAATCTCACGTTTGTAACAAAGATATTTTTAAACTTTGTGACTCCTCTCCCTGTCTTCCAACCACAGGCTATAGAATCTTGGAAACTTCTAACTACTAACTAAAAGTTTTGCTTTTCATCTGACGCTAAAACTCTAAGAACGAAATTATCTATTTATTTAATTGATACGTTGGCGCGGATATAAAATTTCATAATAAGAGTAACCGTAGGTTCTTTCTTTCCCCGGTGCCGGTACCACTAAAATAATTAAGTACAATTATAAGAGCCGTGGTAGCTCAGGGTCTAGGCGCTCGCTTTAAATTTAATAGTACGCGAGTGACCTGGGTTCGATTCCCGGTGCCGGCACCACTAAAATTGTTAATTGCAATTTTAAGTGCTGATTTACCACGTCCTCGGCGGTGAAGGAAAACATCGTGAGGAAACCTGCATGTCTGAGGAATAAAAAATATTTCGAAGACATGCAAAGTCCGCCAACCCGCATTGGAGTAGCGTGGCGGATTCTTCCTAGCTCCAAAACACTCTCAGAAATGAGAGGAGGCCTGTGCTCAGTAGTGGGACATTTATAGGCTGAAACTTTACTTTACTTTACAATTATAAGTACTGATTTACCACGTACTCGGCGACGTAGGAATACGTTTGAGAAATAACAAATATTTCGATAAAAACTCTAACAAAAATGTGAGCAGTTCTTTTCTCAGTGGTATTATAGGCCTTTTATATGGCTTATTTTTAGTTTTTTACCTTTGTAGACTTGAATGGTACTTATATGAGAATACTTCTTATATGAAATTAAGAGAATAATTGAAAGATCTGTATCCTCTTTGATAGCAGTTGTACGATTTCAATGCAGGAATTTGTCTAGGTACCACCCCAGGGTCTGTTATTCTGCCGTAAAGAAGTAGTGTGTAATCATAACTGTGTTTTTGTCTGAAAGGCACTGAGAGCTAGTGTAATCACTGGGCATAAGAAAGGGATGCTTAGATTGTTTGGAGACGTAGAGAGGATGGATGAAAGATTGACGAAACAGATTTTTGAGGCGAGTGTGAATGGGCAAGCCGGTAAGGGTCGACGTATGCGAACGCATTACAATCAGTTCGAAATCGTTTTAAGGAAAGCCACGTCAAAAGTACCCGCAACCGACGAGCTTGTCTGAAAACACTAATGAAAGTAGAGGAAGCTAAAGATGTGTGTCAGGATCGAAGCAAGTGGAAAGATGTGGTCTCTGCCTACCCCTATAGGAAAGAGGCATGACTCTATGTATGTATATATGTGAGTTTTGCTCGCCTCGTATCTTCATCCAATAAAAAAAAGTATCTGTTGCACCTACCTTGAGGTGTGATGGTGACCGGACAACTGTCATCGCCGTCGCAGAGCGCCTCTTGTTGTGTCAGCGTGAATTGACAACGCTCGAGATGCTCTTGAACCATACTCTCTATTGCAGGGTCCTCGTCCGTCGTGTTCACAGCTGGTAACTCCTTTATAGAAATCAAGTTCTATTAAAAAAAACAACTACGCCCACACTAATATATATCCAGTATTGATTCACTTTTGGATGCCATTTACAGATATAAATTGTACATGCACAAACGTCTAGACCCGGATTTATATTAGCGGGCCTTCCCTACTCGCAGGCTTTCCCTACTCGCAGGTCCTGCTCGCGAGTCTCTTCCGACGAAGAACGTACTAAACATTAAAAAAAACCCAGATCCGTAACAACTGCCTGTATGCCATGTATTATTGCCATGCCATGTATTTTTAATTACTCATCCATTGTATCTTTTTTTTGTTGGATAGAGTGACAAGTAAAGTGCAACGTCTACCTATAACAAATGCTACGTCACTCAGAACATTTCTGTGTGACTCTACACTGCGCCTGACACCCTGCGACATCAGTTCTTAAGTCTCATATGCCCAGTTATTACGCTAGACCACAGTGCCCTTCAAACCGAAACACAGAAATGTTTCCACACTACTGCTTCACGGTACCTACCTAGACGGATTCCTGCATATCCTACCACCAAAAACAATAATTAAAAACTGAAAATACCCCGGGTTAACGGTTGTGCGTTGCGGCCGCGCCCGCACCGCGCCGAGCGAACTACTAACCAGTTGCTGCAGTGCGGCGAAGCGTTGGTTCCAGTCGTGCAGTAGGCGGCGCGACAGCTGTCTTTGCAGCCTGGCGTCGCGCGCCACGTAGAGCCGCGTGCGCAGGCTATGGCCGCGCCCGCACCGCGCCGAACACGGCGACCAGTCGCCCCACTCCGTCACCGGGCACTCACTGTGACCATTATCCTGCACACGAAATGTGACCATTTATGAAAAGAAATTAAATGAATGAAAAGAAATGAGATGAAAATTATTAATTTTTCGTCAATTTTTATACAATCTACCACCATTTTGTAATGAGGTTCCTCTGACGTAAAAGACAAGCGAAAGAACCTCTGCAGGTATCCAATCTTTTTTGAAAAAAATTATCTTTGACTAAATACATTATAGAAAAATATATTACAAATATAATAGTCTCATAGAAATCAAAGCACGCTCTATGACAAAATGTTAGACAAGATCTAATAACAAATGTGTATTGCAAACTCGAACAGACCAGCCTCCACCTACAGCAGCACCTGTTCACCCGTATGAGGCATGTGGCAGCCATCGCCTTCCTCAACCATATTAAACTACGACCCGTCATACAACGCCGCCGTATACAGAGGCAAGATTAGGTGGCTGAAGTGCTTCCTGTGAAGATTGTTCTAATTATGTAATTTTGTTAGTAGGTAAAGAATAATTTAAGCAGTGACATTCTGTCATTATCTATATTATTAATAGACTGCTCCCCATGAAGTTTCGGTTTCTTACGCTTGTTACATTTTTTACAAATTTTTTGGGCGCGAACTCGTTTACGTTTAACTACGACCCAGACCAGGGCCTGAATCCCCCGTGATTCAGTCAGGGGGATCTATCATATATGATAATAATTAATATTATAAAACTTGCCACTGTTATGAAAATCTAAACAAATATTAATAAAATAAAGAGAATATTTACAATATTAAAAACAACTGATCGATATCTTTTTTACACTAAATTAAATAAAATTTTGAAAAAGTACTCCCGCCTTTTCAAGTTTCCGGCGCTGTTCTCATTCTGTCTTTTATTTTACAGAGCACACCTATACTTTTACATTCTATTTACGGCAACTGTCGTCCCACTAGAAACACAACCGTGCACACAACTCGTCCGCGAAATGTGCTCTACGACCCTGACGCCTCTACAGCCTCAGACCGCGCCCGCCGTCGAGAGCTATGCGCAACAGCCAGCATTACGTACAAATTATACACCCAAATTCCAGGGCGGTTGAACTTGAACGTCTTGAGTCGAATTTTTCAAACACTGTACACTTTCATGAGCACTTTCTACATAATGCAGGTAATGCACTATCAGTTTGAAACATCAAAGCTTATTTAAACTTATTTGAAGTTTAAATGAAACTAAGTTTACGGATTTTATCGCGTTTAATTTTTTTACTATTTATAACCCGACGTTTCGAGTGCTTTACAGCACCCATGGTCACGGGAGGACTGAGGTGACAGATGTCCTGATGTCATAGTTAACCTGGGGTACCTTCAGCTTTTAATTATTATTTTTGGGTCCGATCTACGCAGAAAGAGCAGAGAGAGTTTCTGTCAAACTTATTGTTTTTTTTTAAATCCGGTGGTAGATCGGAAAATGGTCTATAATAGTTAATTAAAGATTCTCCAAAACCAAACACTAAACTTTTTTGAGCAACATCTGCATAATAAAACACTATCAGTTTGAAACATCAAAACTCAAAATATACCCAGAATATCATAATTCAGTGAAAACATAACCTTCATTTTACGGCTTGGCGCCTAAAGTACATAATGTGAAATAACTATTTTATTTATTTATTTATAGCAAAATTCGTCAATTTTTTGCCAGTGTAAAAGTAGATAAGTTTATTCTTCAAAATTGTAGCAAAACGAATAAGAAAGTTTGTAAAAACATCAACGGTAAAGTTAGCGCACTTTTACTAAACATTTGTTAGACTGATGGAAACAAAATGAAAACCACTATTTCGGTTTATAGAGGCGTTATAAACTAAACCCAGTAAATATTGAATTGAACACAATGTTTTTAATAATAGTAAATAACATACCACAAAAAACCAGTCGAAGTTGGTTGCATTCGCTAGCTCTCCAGTAGGCCTGCAATTACACGCCAAGACAGTTAATACTCTGTATCATCACAACTGTCATTTTTCGGTCAGATAGAGTTTTTTTTTTTTGAAGTGTAATACAATTATTATAAGAAAATATAAAATTCTTTCTCACTTCACCCCATTCGCAAACTTCACGACCGCTAATTCAATTATATAAGGGAATAAACATGAAAAGGGATTTGAAGTTCGAAAACCACTAACAACCATTTCCATTCTATTTATGTAGAACGTCTGGTTGATATCCATACTTAATATTATAATACTACTAGTAGAAGCCAGCGTCAAATTAGGTTTTTTAAAAAAAATACCGTGGGAAGTACGATTTTCCGGAATAAAAAGTCTATATGAATGTAGGAGATGCAAGCTATCTCCGTGAAAAACATGGACGTGCATACTAACATTATAAATGCGAAAGTCTCTTTGGACTTTCGCATTTATAATGTTAGTATGCACAAATGCGAAAGTAATTCTCTTTTTTTCACTCTCTCTCAGAACTCTCTCTCTCAATCAAAAAGTTCTAATTTTATATTAAACAAATATTTCATAAAAAGGGTTATTATAATTTTAAAGAATACATAGAAATGGGAATGAGGAGATCGCCGCCAAGCTATTTCTACATCTTAATAATACTGCTGTTATTGTACATTATTTTAAAAATGACTGAAAGAAAATCACGCTCGGTTCTGGTTCTTCCCAGGACAGAGGCATTTTTTACGAACCAGTGTAGTTTATAAAAAAAAAAGATGACTTTCAATAACTATTATGTAAATAATCTATATTGAATAAAAATTTATTCTATTCTATTCTATTCCATTCTCTCAAATAGTTCCCACGGGATGTTTATAAGACCTATATCCACGCGGACGAAGTCGCGAGCATCAGATAGTATGATTTAAAGGACTGACTTGTGACATGGGCCGGCATCGCACGGCATGGCCTGGCTCATGACGGTCCTCGCGCGGAAGCCCACGTGGCAGCGCTTGTGCGCGCGCGGCGCTAGGTAGTGGCGGCTCCGCGCGCGCACGCCGCAGCCCTCGCACGGCGACCACTCGCTCCACGCGGACACCGCGCACGCCCCGAACGCCTCCGCCGGCTCCGGCTCGTACTCCGATTTCACCCTGATTATACCAATTTCGTCGTATAAATTTTACTGGTGGTAGGATTCCTATGCAGGAATCCGTCTAGGTAGGTACCACCCCAGGCCCAGTTATTCTGCCGTGAAGTAGTAGTGTGCAAACATTACTGTGTTTCGGTTTGTAGGGCACTGTGAGCTAGCGTAATCACTGGGCATATGCGCCTTAAGAACTTATGTCTCAGGGTGATGGACACAGTGTGGTGTCACACACACATTTTCTGGGTGACACAGCATTTGTTATGGGAAGACGTTGCACTTACCGTCAGGTGAAAGTTTTGCTCGTTTCATCACTTTATCCAAAAACAAAAAAACTACGGTAGGCGGTAGAAGTACTCTATAAGCTTTGCTACTTCTATTGACTTCTAGTGATACCGACCTATGCTTGTAATTTGTAATTATAAAAATCGTCAACAGCATGATAATATCTATCAGTTGTATGTACAACGTTTGACAACTTATATGGTGTTCCTGTCAAATATCTTTGGTAAGGAAAATTCGGCGATAGATTGAGTAATGATGTCTTATATTTACACGAATTATCATCATCATTATGTCAGCCTATCCCTAGTCCACTACTGAACATAAGCCTCCCCCATAGATTGCCACAAAAGTTTGAGCTCTTGTTTTGGGGCGATTTTGCCATAGTTGTCACGCTCGGCAGACGGGTTGGTAAACGCAGTTTATTTACTCTGATGTTCCAGGAATACGCTGCTGCCCATCTCCTGATTTTAATTTTCCTTATTTTGACTTCTACGACACACAAAGGATGAGATGGGGTGGCCACCACATGGCCTACTATACACGAATACTATACATTAAATAAAACTAAATTTACTAACTCTATCGCATTTGATTAACTACAGACACCCACAGGATGAGATGGGGTGGCCACCACACGGCCTACTATACACGAATACTATACATTAAATAAAACTAAATTTACTGACTTTATCGCATTTGATTAACTACATAAATATATGGTCTCGACATTTCGAGCGCTTCGATGTCATAATTAATCTCGGCTACTTTTTGCTTTTAATTTTTAGTTATGGTCCAATCTATACAAAACGAGCTAAAGTGTTAAAGCTTTAGGGAAGTATTCTTAGAATTCGATTTAATTTTATTGATAACAGCCGTCGACGAAGGCGCGCACGGGCCACACGTACAGTCTCTACCTCGTTCAGTGCTCACCTACAGTGCGCTCTTAGACCATGGCAGCGATAGTAGTCCGTGAGTGTGGCTCGGCAACCGCCGGCGAAGGCGCGCACGGGCCACGCGTAGTATCTCTACCTCGTTCGGTGCTCACCTGCAGTGCGCTCTTGGACCATGGCAGCGACGGTAGTCCGTGAGTGTGTCTCGGCAACCGTCGGCGAAGGCGCGCACGGGCCACGCGTAGTGTCTCTACCTCGTTCAGTGCTCACCTACAGTGCGCTCTTAGACCATGGCAGCGACAGTAGTCCGTGAGTGTGGCTCGGCAACCGTCGGCGAAGGCGCGCACGGGCCACGCGTAGTGTCTCTACCTCGTTCGGTGCTCACCTGCAGTGCGCTCTTGGACCATGGCAGCGACGGTAGTCCGTGAGTGTGGCTCGGCAACCGTCGGCGAAGGCGCGCACGGGCCACGCGTAGTGTCTCTACCTCGTTCAGTGCTCACCTACAGTGCGCTCTTAGACCATGGAAGCGACAGTAGTCCGTGAGTGTGGCTCGGCAACCGTCGGCGAAGGCGCGCACGGGCCACGCGTAGTGTCTCTACCTCGTTCGGTGCTCACCTGCAGTGCGCTCTTGGACCATGGCAGCGACGGTAGTCCGTGAGTGTGGCTCGGCAACCGTCGGCGAAGGCGCGCACGGGCCACGCGTAGTGTCTCTACCTCGTTCGGTGCTCACCTGCAATGCGCTCTTGGACCATGGCAGCGACGGTAGTCCGTGAGTGTGGCTCGGCAACCGTCGGCGAAGGCGCGCACGGGCCACGCGTAGTGTCTCTACCTCGTTCGGTGCTCACCTGCAATGCGCTCTTGGACCATGGCAGCGACGGTAGTCCGTGAGTGTGGCTCGGCAACCGTCGGCGAAGGCGCGCACGGGCCACGCGTAGTGTCTCTACCTCGTTCGGTGCTCACCTGCAGTGCGCTCTTGGACCATGGCAGCGACGGTAGTCCGTGAGTGTGTCTCGGCAACCGTCGGCGAAGGCGCGCACGGGCCACGCGTAGTGTCTCTACCTCGTTCAGTGCTCACCTACAGTGCGCTCTTAGACCATGGCAGCGACAGTAGTCCGTGAGTGTGGCTCGGCAACCGTCGGCGAAGGCGCGCACGGGCCACGCGTAGTGTCTCTACCTCGTTCGGTGCTCACCTGCAGTGCGCTCTTGGACCATGGCAGCGACGGTAGTCCGTGAGTGTGGCTCGGCAACCGTCGGTAAAGGCGCGCACGGGCCACGCGTAGTGTCTCTACCTCGTTCGGTGCTCACCTGCAATGCGCTCTTGGACCATGGCAGCGACGGTAGTCCGTGAGTGTGGCTCGGCAACCGTCGGCGAAGGCGCGCACGGGCCACGCGTAGTGTCTCTACCTCGTTCGGTGCTCACCTGCAATGCGCTCTTGGACCATGGCAGCGACGGTAGTCCGTGAGTGTGGCTCGGCAACCGTCGGCGAAGGCGCGCACGGGCCACGCGTAGTGTCTCTACCTCGTTCGGTGCTCACCTGCAGTGCGCTCTTGGACCATGGCAGCGACGGTAGTCAGTGAGTGTGTCTCGGCAACCGTCGGCGAAGGCGCGCACGGGCCACGCGTAGTGTCTCTACCTCGTTCAGTGCTCACCTACAGTGCGCTCCTAGACCATGGCAGCGACAGTAGTCCGTGAGTGTGGCTCGGCAACCGTCGGCGAAGGCGCGCACGGGCCACGCGTAGTGTCTCTACCTCGTTCGGTGCTCACCTGCAGTGCGCTCTTGGACCATGGCAGCGACGGTAGTCCGTGAGTGTGTCTCGGCAACCGTCGGCGAAGGCGCGCACGGGCCACGCGTAGTGTCTCTACCTCGTTCAGTGCTCACCTACAGTGCGCTCTTAGACCATGGCAGCGACAGTAGTCCGTGAGTGTGGCTCGGCAACCGTCGGCGAAGGCGCGCACGGGCCACGCGTAGTGTCTCTACCTCGTTCGGTGCTCACCTGCAGTGCGCTCTTGGACCATGGCAGCGACGGTAGTCCGTGAGTGTGGCTCGGCAACCGTCGGCGAAGGCGCGCACGGGCCACGCGTAGTGTCTCTACCTCGTTCGGTGCTCACCTGCAGTGCGCTCTTGGACCATGGCAGCGACGGTAGTCCGTGAGTGTGGCTCGGCAACCGTCGGCGAAGGCGCGCACGGGCCACGCGTAGTGTCTCTACCTCGTTCGGTGCTCACCTGCAATGCGCTCTTGGACCATGGCAGCGACGGTAGTCCGTGAGTGTGGCTCGGCAACCGTCGGCGAAGGCGCGCACGGGCCACGCGTAGTGTCTCTACCTCGTTCGGTGCTCACCTGCAGTGCGCTCTTGGACCATGGCAGCGACGGTAGTCCGTGAGTGTGGCTCGGCAACCGTCGGCGAAGGCGCGCACGGGCCACCGTAGTGTCTCTACCTCTTCGGTGCTCACCTGCAATGCGCTCTTGGACCATGGCAGCGACGGTAGTCCGTGAGTGTGGCTCGGCAACCGTCGGCGAAGGCGCGCACGGGCCACGCGTAGTGTCTCTACCTCGTTCGGTGCTCACCTGCAGTGCGCTCTTGGACCATGGCAGCGACGGTAGTCCGTGAGTGTGGCTCGGCAACCGTCGGCGAAGGCGCGAACGGGCCACGCGTAGTGTCTCTACCTTGTTCGGTGCTCACCTGCAGTGCGCTCTTGGACCATGGCAGCGACGGTAGTCCGTGAGTGTGGCTCGGCAACCGTCGGCGAAGGCGCGCACGGGCCACGCGTAGTGTCTCTACCTCGTTCGGTGCTCACCTGCAGTGCGCTCTTGGACCATGGCAGCGACGGTAGTCTGTGAGTGTGGCTCGGCAACCGTCGGCGAAGGCGCGCACGGGCCACGCGTAGTGTCTCTACCTTGTTCGGTGCTCACCTGCAGTGCGCTCTTGGACCATGGCAGCGACGGTAGTCCGTGAGTGTGGCTCGGCAACCGTCGGCGAAGGCGCGCACGGGCCACGCGTAGCGTCTCTACCTTCGTTCGGTGCTCACCTGCAGTGCGCTCTTGGACCATGGCAGCGACGGTAGTCCGTGAGTGTGGCTCGGCAACCGTCGGCGAAGGCGCGCACGGGCCACGCGTAGTGTCTCTACCTTCGTTCGGTGCTCACCTGCAGTGCGCTCTTGGACCATGGCAGCGACGGTAGTCCGTGAGTGTGGCTCGGCAACCGTCGGCGAAGGCGCGCACGGGCCACACGTAGTGTCTCTGCCGCGAGGCGCGTCCGGCGCCGCACGTAGCACTGCACGGGCCCCACTGAGCCCACGCCTGCGTCGCGCACGACCCAGCGCCCGATTCTGGTACTTGCTCGCCAGTGGGCTCTGCCGTACATCGGAGCTTTTGATCATCAGGTAGATGAGGGTGTTAGGAAAGTCAATGGTTTCATAATCATTGTAATAATTGTACTTTTATCAAGAGAACAATAAAAGAAACCAATGATAACCAATACTTATATTATTATTACTAAAATCATTGTTTGTTTTCATCGAAATTTCTTAACATCTGTATTTATGGTCTCATCCTTATAATAAAATGCACAATATTATGAAATGTAATAATTCTTGCTTCTTAACTTTATTCATAAAGGAAATAAAGAAGAAAAAAGAAGGCAGCCATCACTGACAATTACCATATGTGATAAAATATATTAGTTTCATAACCAGTTACTGTCATTTACCCGCAGGCTCGCAACTCTTCTCGTAAAGACGCAGCCGCGAAAGCCTGAGGCGTGCGAAGGGTCGCATCTCCCCGGCAATGTTATAGAAGGGCGAGCGTGCGTCTTGCGGCCAATCGGGCCGCAACGCGCGAACTGGTGCCGGCGGAGATGTCGGCTGCCGACGTGACTGTTTACATGGAATTATTGATGTGTTGTTAAACCCGATAACAATGAAGTCTTAAAAATACTTGTCCATTGCGCTTATACAAGACGGCCTCTAGAGCTAGTAAGGGGGCACTGGCCTCCCCCTCCCTAAAGTCTAGTGCTACCACTAGATAGATGATAACATTTTATATATATTTAAGGGCGATGTTCTCACCAAAGAAATTATTTCAAACTGCAATGGATGTGAGTCTTTCCAATATTTGAGTCACAATTGAGGACAATAGTTGTTAATCACCCAAATGTTTTCGGGTTTGGTTGAATCATAATTGTCCGGTGTCGCTTACGTTGTATTTGATCGATCCTTCTTTCAATGTTATTTCATTAAAGTTACAACGGAAATGAGAATAGTCAAAGTGAGTGACTGTCCTTATGTTCACGCTTATACTTCCTGTTACTGTCCCTCCTTATTACTTGCCTATTGTTAACCATAAAATGTACCTGTGGCCTTAAGGGCCAAGATGTCATCATTATTGGAGTATGGAACAGAAAAAGTCCGTTGAAACTACAATAGTTAAAACAATAATGAAAGTTACAAGATTAGTTTCCATCACCTTACTCCTCTATGTAATCCAATGCTCGAGAGATAGATATTTTTACCTTCAACGTGTTAAAGATATGGGGAAACCATATGTAACACAATCAGACCCGAAAATCAACAATTTAAGTAATTGCAGTTGTTTATAATAACATAACAGCACAATCGTATAACAACATCAATTCTATTTATCCATTATCAATTTTATTTAATCAACGAGTACGGGTCAATAAATAATATTCTGAATATTTAAAACACATTTGCACAGATCTTAAACAGATTCTACGACTAATGGGTCCCAAAATTAACTCAAGATTTAAATATAATATAATATAAAGCGTGTAAAAAATAAAAAATAAATAAAAAACATTTAATTTTCTTTAAATTGTAATTTTTTATTGAATCTATTTTTTTTTTATTTTGATGTTCTCCTAGCCGATTTCGACCACGGCGACAACTTCCGAATACTGTCGAGAACCATCAACTTCATAGGAGATATTATAGTGCTACAAGTGTACGCGCAAACACAGAGGCACTCACACGTCCTAACCTACCCGCGCCCGATGTAACGCTGATGCGATAAGATCGGAGGTAGGCTAGGGTGCAGTGTCAGAAACACAGGGACAATCACAACACAACTAGATCCGAAAACCAACAATTTGTGTTTTAGCACAAAATGTTGTTGTGCACAAAAGAGAAATCCAATGGTGTCAAATCACACGACCCTTGGGGCCAATTCTCATCACCGAAACGAGATAGTACACGGACAGGAAATGTCTGATGCAGTAATTCAATTATTTCACGAGCTGTATGACATGTGGCACCGAAATATTTTTAAACAATAAAAACTCGTTCTATCATGTTATGCTCCATTTTTTACTAACCCTAAACTATCAGCACTCAAATGGGTTTTTTTAACATGGTTGCCAACACTTTACTGCATGAATGGTGGCAAATTCAAATCGTGTGTTAATTGTTAGACACTATAATTAACTAAATTATTCCCGCGTGGTTTTAAATGTTTAAACAACCCGTGGAAAATCTTTGATTTTCCGGGCTGAAAAGTATCCTATGTCCTTCTTCAGGATGTAAGCTATCTCTGTGCCGAATTTCGTCAAGATCGGTTTAACGGTTAGAGTCGTGAAAAGCTAACAAACAGACAGAAGGACAGTGAGAGTTACTTTCGCATTTATGATATGAGCATGGATTCATTATACCATCGCAATATCTAAACAAAGTTTCCGGAGTTACATGAATTCTAAAATCAACCAAAAATTCATCTATAAAAAAGTGTTACATTATTCAAGGTTCGTGAAACTCCACCTTTAACTTCATACTGGAACCCAACAAACATAGCTCGGTTCAGTTCTCCAATAAAGGTCCTCGAATACGATTACCTGACCTCATATTTCACATTGAATATTGAAAAACAAAACATGTGCACGCGGCTATACAAATTGATTAAAAATATTGCTATAACATTTACCGTGTAACTTATCCCGCTGTCAGTCCCCGAATCATAGGGATACAACGGGAGGGTAGCAGATCTCGTCCACGTGCAATTGGCATTGCATAACTCCAATGCTGACACTCCTACAATCCAATCCGGCGAGGGCGCCAATTTAGCCGCCAGAGACATCAAATGGTTTTTCGCGTCTACTCGGAATACAGCGAAAGTGCTAGGTATGCCGCCCCCAGAAACTTGTTGCCACGATATACCACGCGCCTTGATTATTGTGCGAATGTGATCGCTCTGTTGGTAAAGATTGCATATCTAAAATTACCATAATTTTGAACACAATGTTAATGTTTTTTGAATTTGAATGTTAATTATCAGGCGTGAAAAAAAATATAAATCTTAACAACAGGATGAAACATATCTTAAGTGTGTAAGTGGCGGCTTTATAAAGAGTTCCCCTATCCACGTTATGGAAAGTGAACTATGCCTCCAACCATTATTCATTCGTAGGAGATACCTTGCAGCTAAACTTTGGTTTAAATCTAGATCGATTAAGAATAATATTACTATACATGTATTAGAAGAGGTATGCAATTTATGTCAGAATGATTACTGGAGGAGAAAGAAATTACTGATTTAAACTCATAAGAAATATTTTAATTTTTCTATCTACTCTGATTCCAAACTAATGATATACTCTCTAGATGAGTGGATTAGTAAATATAATGTGTCTAATAGCATTAAGACAACAATTGATGGAAAAGCATGTGCAAAAAGACAATTTGATGTAGTTAACTTCTGTTATATATGCTGTGAATTCCTAAAAAGTAAACACAGATGGCTCAAAGGACGCTTTTGGATGCGGAGCTGCTTTTGTTGACCTGGAGATGGATATAAATATAGTATTTAATACAGATTCCGATGTCTCTATAAAGCACTGTGAACTATTGCGATATCCGAAACATTGTCATACGCTTCATCTTTGGATAATTGCAAATTGATCATCTTTTCCGATTCAAAAAGTGCCCTTTCACATTTGGCTCGGTTACCCTGGAGAATTCGAGGATTTCCGATAGCCTACAGTATCCTGGATTCCATCTGTGAGATTGTTGCGTTAAATAAAGAGGTAGTTATCCAATGAATACCCTCTCATTTAGGTATCATGGGTAACGAGAGGGCCGACCGAACGGCCAGACAAGCTACAAGCGTCGGTATTACGTACAGTTCTTTTCCATTACAAAGTGAGGTATTAAGTAAAGTTAGAGCAGGTTGCAGACACTTATGGCATAATAATTTGATGAACGTTCACTTATTTTTTGATGAACGTTAAAGGAATATGGTCCAAGACCATTCAGTGTCGACGTATCATTTACCCATGATTTGAACAACAAGAAATGAATAGGAGAAATGTTGTAGTACTGTTGAGGCTTCGCTCAGGACACATCCCGACAAACAAGTTCAAATTCATGCTAGGAATGTCCGCTTCACTTAACTGCACAGAGTGTGATATTGTTGAAGATGTACATCATGTGTTGACGGAGTGTGTTCGGAATGAGGCCCAGCGACAAAATTTAAGATTTATGGGTGATCATAGTGTAGGCATTTGTAACAGTGTTTTAGCTGACCCACTGTCCGAGGAGGCTGTTGATAAAACATTATTTACGGGTTGTGTGAATGTTGTTAGAGGCATTCAACTCTATGAAGATGAACATACATTGTGCCACACGTCTGTGTTTTTTTTAGTAGTTAAATTAGTATAATTTTTGTTCCTAAAGAAGTTCAATCGTTTTTAGAGTTTATTATGTATTGGTATGTTAAAACATGTGTCTCTTCTTATGGGGGTGACATAGTCACTGTGTGACAAAAATCATATATTAAAAATAAAGATAAAAAATACATGATACTAAATAAAAGTTTATTAGTGATCTCAACCTCTGTATTTTACATTAATTTACTTTTAAGTGTGTAAGCCTTGTAATTATCTAAGCCCCGTTAAAATTGAAGAAGAAAAATGTATTATAAATAGCATTAAGTATATTGAATACATAGGAAAGAAAAGTCTTAAAAGAAATAATCGTCATTGTATTTAAATACATAATAAATAAAATGTGGTTCGCTACCCTTCACATCTTGTTTCTCGCGAGGGCGAAAAGTGGGCTACGTGAGTGGCCTCTGCCTACCCCTTATATGGGAAAAAAGCGTGACAGTATGCATGTATGCATTTAAATAAAAATAAAAACCTGTGCCTTACAAACGTTAAAAAAATATGAAATAACCTCTTCCTTAAGCTCTTTTTCAAGGGCAGTAGTGGCACCATCGTCAGCCAGTCGTCGAAGTCCAACACTAGCGACTCTGCCCTCCTGCCACACTCTGTACTGAGCCGTATGCGACGCGCCGATGACGTCACCGAAATGCGCGCGTGCTGTCTCTGGTGGGAACTCCCGAGGATGGGTGTTACGAGACCATAGTCCCTCAAAAGTTACCTGTATGCATTCAAAAAATTTGTACAATACGTTACTATTTTCATTACGAGGAATTCTCGAGGAATCTCTGTTTATACAAGACTAATGTATCTGATTTATTTTCTTGAATATTAGATACTAGCTGTGGTTTCACCAGCGTAAAATGAGCCGATCACATGATTACGCCTACGGCATCGTACCACGTTTACATGAATATTAACAATTTGGCCCTTCTTCGGTTCTTCTTCTTGTTCGGCTCACAGTGTCCGACTCCTTAATTAATTAAACTTTATTTAAGTATTCTAGCAAATTTATATTCAATCTTCTGAACCATGTAAGATATCGAAATGGAACATACACGAATATTTAATTTAAAATTTCTCTTTTAATCCCTAACATTTTCATTGAAACCCGTCGTGTCGTTTCGGAGTCTGTTTAAAAACTTTCATTTATGATTGGGTATCGTATACAGTTTTCACTTAAATTTTGGCATTTATTTCGAAATCGCAGACAGACGCTTAAATTTTATGATTAATAATATGTTGAGTTTCTTTGTGTATTACACACATCGTAAAAGTATATGTAATCGTATGCCTTAGGGTCGAGACAGTGATTCTTACAATTAGAGTTGTAAAGCTTACAATTAGTTGAAGTATTATTAAATTTAATAGCATTGCTACTAAAGTAAAACTAAAGTATAGCCTATAAATGCCCTTTTGCCGACCATAAGCTTCCTCTCATTTCTGAAAGGGTTTTGGAGCCGGGAAGATTCCGCCACGCTGCTCCAACGCGGGTTGGCGAACTTCACATCTCTAAATATGTATACTCCTCAAACATACAGGTTTCCTCAAGTATTTTCCTTAACCGCTGAGCACGTGGTAAATCAGCACATAAAATAGCAGTGCAGTTTTAGAGGTGCCTGCACCGGGATTGAACTCATGTCATTCGGGTACTATGAAATTAATGGCGGGTGCCCGGCTCCTGAGCTACCATGGCCCTCCCAGTCCCTCAGCCGAGCCATTCTCTGAAAAAAGGTATTCTTTAGTAAAAATTTTCTATACTTACCTCGTACTTTGCCTCGTCACAGGCACAACATGGCTCTACTATAGGCGGCTGACGATTACCTCCGACCGGGGCTATGGGGGCAGGACATAGCTTACGCGCTAGTACTGTCTTGTAACCGGTCTTGTCAGCGCCTTCCTTGACTTTAGAGTGACTTGCACGCGCGCAAAGTCGCACGCATTCGTTTATAGTATTCGACGGCGCGCTCCATATTACCTTAAAAAAATAGAACTTGTAACGTGGATCCAAAAAGTATTAAGGGAACATACGGTCAAATATAAGTTTGTCAACTTATTGCATAATTAACAGTAAAATTTAAAAAGAAATAATAACAATGTGTTTACTAACAATAAGAGACTACAGCCTCAGAAACTAGTGGCTACGCTGTTGGCCCCCGCTCTGTGAGTGGCTGGTTCGATTACCGCACAGAAAAAATATTTGACCCACCTACAAATAGCTGTTCCGGGTGTACGTATTGGTGTCCTGTAGGATTTCAACTATAATTCTCTAAAAATATAATTCTACTTCAATTATAGGAAAACTTCTTAAACATCGTTTCAAAACAAAAACAAAACACATCAAAATCTATTGTATCTTGTTGTATCTTGACACTATATGCATATTAGAGCTGAAGTAAATGCTCTAAGATCTATATAAAAGAAGAGATTATCTAAATTTGGCCCGTCGCCTCACTTAATTACTTCTTGCAATACGCATGCTCCATCTTCCTATTTTCAGACCAAACCCTAAATGTCTTCATGTTCATGCACACTGATTCCTTCATACCCTTTTTGTCTTCGAACGACTAGACTCACAAATGGATTCCACTCGTATATCGCTTACTCTTATGAATAAAATTCTTTGCCGGCGTGATGGCGGAGGATTCCTATGCAGGAGTCCGTCTAAGAAGGTACCACTAGGTCAACTAGGGTAGGGTCAGTAATTCTGTCGTGAAGCAGAAATGTGCAAACATTACTGTGTTCCAGTCGGAAGGGCACAGAGAGCTATTGTAATTAATGGGCATATAAGGCTTAAGAACTAATGTCTCAGGGTGACGGGCGCAGTGTTGTGCCACACAGAAATGATCTGGGTGATACAGAATTTGTTATGGGCGGACGTTGCACTTAACATCAGGTGAATGTTTTGCTCGTCACATTCTTTTATAAAAAAAGAATACTATGTCTACATATTTTTTTTCCTGCTACCGAATAAGATGTTAACGTCTTTGAGGCAAGAGTGAATAGGCATCTAGGCTAACTTGCTAACCTCATCACCGCTGCAGAAGAGGTGGAATTCGGGTCAAACTTTATCTTATAATAAATTAAAATGTTTACAATTGAGTTCGGTCGATTTTGCGATCATATGCTGCACAGATATTTTTCTAATAGGAATATTTTTTACGTAGTAGCTAAAATATTTTTTGTTTGTTCTTTAGTCACGAGCGAATACTACCAACAGTGTTAGTTGAATTTATAGTTTTAATGTTTGTTGCAATCATTTTTTTTAATGGAAGCATTTTTTTTTGATAAAGTGACGAATCGAACAAAACGTTCATCTGATGGTAAGTGCAACGTCTGCCCATAACAAATGCTGCGTCACTCTGAACATTTCTGTGTTACACCACACTGCGCCCGTCACCGTATCACTTCTTAAATGTAAATAGACTAAATAAATATACTAATAGCTATCAGTGCCACGAAAGTAATGATTGCTCTTTCCTTCTTTCTTTCTGAAAAAACTATTCCCCACACCAGGATTCTCCTGTATTGTAGGTGCGTATTACGTACATAATTTTTTACATTCGCTACACAACCAGACTAGGAAACCGACAATTTGTCTTTTTGCACAAATTCTGTTCCGGCTAGGATTGGAACCCAGGACCCGCGGCGTAAAAGTCAGGCACTCTGACCACTAGGCCACGCGACTTTAACTACTGCTTCATGGCAGAATAAATGGCACAGTGGTGGTACCTAGACGCATTCTGCGCAGCAATACACCTGTGTGCTATTACCACCACTGTTTACAATTCATTAACAAACTTAATAAAACCATATACTTTTTATTGAATAGTTTAGTCTTATTGCTTTTAGCGGTTGAGAAGAGGAACTTCTCAGAGTTTGCTAACTATTGTGCTAACGTGATATAGAATTGATGTACCATACGTGAGCGGTCGTGAAGATCGTGCGGATGCACGCGCAATACCAAAAAATAAGATGTACTCAGGGGTGTGGAAACTAGTAGGAGGGCATTATCACAATAATGTGTAGATATACAATGCAGACATGTTATACTTTTATGCAATGCTCCAGACTTTATGTTTTCAACTTGAATAAACTTACTACGCTATATTTAACGAACCTCCGCGCACCCACCCGCAGCTGAATTCACTCAGCCGTTAACTTATGATAATTTTACCACACTAAAAATATATTTACTGTAATTTAACTATAAATGTAATACCTACTGGCTATTACCAGTGATGTCGCCATAATGTCAACCAACCTGTATTTCAGTTTTGGGGTGTGAAGTAGCATTGGCAACAGCAGGTTTACAGTCCTCATGTAGCTTCGTTTGAGCGTCGTACGCTTGAAACACACCCAGAGATTGATTTTTGGGTTTGATTATGTCAGTTTGGTCTTTGTTCTCAGTATCCTCAAGCTGTTCGTTAATTTCGGCCCATATCATAAATCCTGTGAATGGTGTAGGTCCTTCGCCACTATCAACACCTTGTAAAGAAACTGAAAAACATCGACAAATATTAAGCGTTCTTTAGAAATTATTTTGTATATTATATATGTATATACTGTAAAACATATACCAAAGATAATGTAAACACAACGTTCTCACATATAGATAATAACAGAAAAATAACTGAGTGATGATCAAAGAGTGTCGGCCACGCTTGTTCCTTCACCGCCAACTGTATTGAGGGAGGTAAAAATTTCTTTTTTTCGTGTATTAATCCAAACAACGACATAGGCAGAATAAATGTAACCAACGTAACCCAAAAGATCACCAAACTGAAGTGAAATCGACTTCCTACAAAATCGTAGACACTTCAGGTGTAGAGAGAAAAATCTTCAAAAGCGATCATGTAAAAATTGATGGATGTTTTCGAAAGGATAAATAAAATGTTGGTAGCACAAAAGTCAAATGATTTTGAGTCTACAACAGTTTAAGACAATGTTAATAGGTAAGATAAAAATGGCAATTCTTTAATAATTAAATATCAAACAATAATTCTTTACTTGAATAGGTTAGTAAATAGTTTTGTCCCATTTTAATAATATCTATTATATTATATTAAGTATTTTTTTAATTTATAACAAAGAACTTTAAAAAGATATATTTTGTTAACTAAAAAAACGAAGATTATGGCTAAAAATTAAATAAGTTGCAAGGTGAGTGCAAATAGTCGAAGCTTGCGAAAAACTTATAAGGATTCGGGAGCCACGGTTTCGTTGACAAAAAGTGTTATGATAAAGTCGTTGTAGCCCAGAGGCCGAGCTTTTAATTTCGTAGCAAGCGAGTGACCTAGGATCGAAAGATTAAAGGAGCTTGACTTGCCCAGCAGCAAAACATTAGTCAGCTGTCATTTAACTGTTTATTTATATAACTACATGATATACTTTACGTAGTCGGACTTTATGCTTTCTCTACCACTATAGAATATAAACTAAACGTAGAACGAAGTTATTATTAGAATATAAAAATCTTTCACTTAATAGTAAATATAATAAGGCACAAACTCTTATCCCTTCAAAGTTTATCAAAACAATACAGTACAATTGAAAAGGTATTGTATCAAACATTACCAGACACTAGAAATTAGTAACCTTACCTTTCGATTTTATTTGATTAAAATTTTAATGATAAAATTAATCTTGAACAGCAAAACCGTAAAGTTATCGCCAATCCGCCAACCATAGAAAGTGAGGATATAAAATCCTTTTAACCAAGAAGCAATCTGATGATGACCACATTACCTGTGTACAGTTCTCCCGGCAGATACAAATCGGGATCCCCTGCAATGCTCAGCCGGTAGTGCCGGTCAGCTGGCTGAGCGTGGGGCGGTGCACGTTCGCACTTCATGGTGGGAGGCGTAGGCGTGCAGTGCGCTCCCACAACGAAGTATAGGGTTACCAACAGTAACATGTTTTCTATATAATCATGTTCTATTTATATTACTATATCAATTTAAAACTTTCACAAATATTATATATAATATAAAAACATGTCTTGCAATAGGATTTTAGTAAACAGAGAGCATTTTTCGAAAGTATTTACTAGTTATTTACTAATTAATTAGTATATCTATAGTTTCTGGCGTGTGCTCCTCAACAACTTAACAGCAAGAAGCCTGCTATAGATTTACGACTTTTCCTAATCATCAATATTACAGTCGAATATCATCGTCATAAAAAATATTACAATGAAACTTTCATTCAAAATAATAAGGTAGGTAAAGATGGTATTTAACTATAGTTTATAAAGATGTCTAGTAAATATACTAAATAAGCTTTCTAAAATGAGATCACTTTTGGCGCGAAGACCATAAAGTTATTCGCCGCCGAAACAGATTTATAAAAAATATCTAGCAAACATTTATAACCGCATCAAATTTTATTACAAATTTAAAATTCAGTAAGTAAACTAAAATTATTCATTTTACAATATTACACAAATATTTTTTTATTTACTTTAAAAATAATATGGGGAGAACAATCATTTAAAAAACAATTTTTTATTATTTTTATAACTTTTACATCAAACTCATTTCATTACCCATGCGCATACAATTTTTACAACAAAGGTTTTGCAAAATTACATTGTCTTCAACGTAGACATCAAACAAAGAGTATTTACTCACCTATTCCCTTGTTTTCATCGACATTTTCTATAACATATTTTCATATTATTAACTGGTAAAGCAATTTAGATAAATAATATCATAATTAGTAATTAAGGTGTAATTATATAACTCTAAAATGTGTGCTCTCAATCCGCCCGCCTTACGCGCCCTCACGGCGTCAACTGTGTCAGGGAAACGGGACATGAGGCATTTAGTCCCTGAATATTTGTAACCGATCCATTACAATTGCTTCATTAGCTCTATCGTAGTTAAAGTTTTATGACCTAATTTCAGGTCTTGTATAAACAGCTTGCAATAAGAAGTCGGTCAATGTGGAATTACCTAGTAAGCTATAATGTAGATTTTTAACTGAGCAGGATGCCAACTTCAAATGGTTTGAATAAATAACAAAATAATATAACCTCAGTCTATAAAAACTTTCTTGGAGAATATTTAGCTAATAAAATGTAGAATATGTTTTAATCAGCCGCTGGTCTAAGGAATCGCTATTTTGTAATAACATCTCGTTACGCATTGAAAGTTACCACCAAGTCGACGAAAACGACATTGCAACGTTTAACGGGCAATATCCGTATAATTATATTTCATTATAATTTAGGACGACATACAAGATCTAGGTATATTATGATTTAGGAATACACTCAAAATGTTTTACCTGAGGAGAAAGAAGGTTCATCATCATCATCATCATTTCAGCCTATTACTAGTCCACTGCTGAACACAGGCCTCCACCATAGATTGCCACTAAAGTTTGTAGCTCTCATTTTGGGGGGATTTTGCCATAGTTGCCACGCTTGGCGGGCTGGCAACCGCAGTTTATTTATTCAAATGTTTTGGGAAGACGCTGCTGCTCATCTTCTGGTTTTAATTTTCCCTCTGCGACTTTTACGACACCCACGGGATGAGATGGGGTGGTAGATTCTATTAAGCTCGGAGTAAAAATATTTAGAGAAGTTACTTTCATTTATGAACTGAACTAAATTATTTACATACACTCGGCGTCAAAAAAATCGCATATCCGAAAAAAATTATTTAAATACTATTTTAACACAACAGGCCAATGGCAATGTTGTGGTTTGAGGGTATCATTCGAAAGGTAATTTCATTCGCTTTCAGGAATTTTAATTGAATTTTACTTTTATAACGAGACGAAAGAGAAATTAAAGAAAAAGACAGGGGACATGTACAAATTTGCAAATTAATAATTTAAAAAAAAAC
The DNA here is from genome assembly GCA_019845155.1 of Luehdorfia chinensis. Taxonomy (NCBI): domain Eukaryota; kingdom Metazoa; phylum Arthropoda; class Insecta; order Lepidoptera; family Papilionidae; genus Luehdorfia; species Luehdorfia chinensis. The sequence goes on from JAHVAK010000022.1 coordinate 1,734,434, forward strand.
TTAATAAATACAAAAAAAGTTCTTAAAACCTAGTGTTACCCCCCCCCCCCCTTGCCTTGATAACGGCTTCCATGCGATCTTTCATGGACCTTACACCTTCCTTGTACCTTCTTGGAGCTCTTGAAGAGTGGCTGGAGATGGATCTCGAGCTCGCACGCGCCCTTTTAGGTCATCCCAGAAATGTTCTATTGGGTTAAGGTCTGGACTTCGTGCTGACCAATGCATAACAGGGAAATCGAAACCTCCTGTAAATAATCCCGTACAATAGCCGCGGTGTGGCAACGAGCATTATCATGCATTAACATGAATCCATCACCGACATAACCAGCATACGGGACCACATGTTCCTCCAGGATTTCAGTAATGTACCGACCAGAATTTAATGACCCTTGCCCACGGCCACCCCGAGTCCGGGAAACGCACACAAGTTCCGTTTTCTCGTCGACGGAAATGCCGCCTCAAAACATACACGAGCCACCCCCGTATTCGACGGATTCTTCGAAGCAGGGTTGTGTGAACCTCTCCCCCTGTCTTCTGTAGACCCTTCTACGTCTGTCATTGCAGAAGAGACAGACCCTCGTCTTATCAGAGAAGAGTACGGTCCGCCACTGTTCTAGAGTCCACTCGCAATGATTGCGAGCAAACTCTAGGCGATCTCTGCGATGCTGTGCAGTAAGTTTTGGACCTTTAGCAGGTCTATGGGCTGTTAAACTCTTTTCGTGTACCCTTCTTCTTATCGTAGAAACACTCACAGATGTTCTCCGAGTTGATCGAAGCTGTTGTTGCAACTCAAAAGCATTTGTAAAACGGTTTCGTAAAGATGTCGTAACGATGAAACGGTCATCTCTTTCTGATGTGCACCGTTTTCTTCCAGATCCCGGTTTTCTAATATAACCACCAGTCTGCTGAAAACGTTGGAACTGTCTGTTGAAAAACGGGACAGGTTCAACTGTCGAGCAACGTCACACTGCCGCATCCCCGACTGCAATAGGGCAATCACTTGAGCGGCTGCTTCAGAGCTGGTGTCCATCTTTACTTGTTGTTGCTTGGGTTACTTGTTCACGTGTGTTCATTGCAAAGTGTAAATTACGACTGGTCCATATTTCATCCAGATCGACCCTTTTAAACCCTTTTTAGGTGGTGTAACTAGCGTCCTTACTAACGAGCATTTGACAGTGTTTATTTTTGACGCTCTATAATGATAAATGTTTTAATGATTTCATGATTTTTTATTAATAATGTAAAGCTATTCAAATACCCATTTCAAACATACCATTATTTATATAAATATAATTCGTTTCTAGCCATTACAGCCATTTTTCGCGCAAACTCAGAGAGGTGCGATTTTTGTGACGCTGAGTGTAATAACCTAAAATATATCGTTAAAGTCCACAAAGGGCTTTGGAAAGAAAATCGAAGGGTCTCCAACAGATTGCTGAATATTAATATACCAAACCCAAACTATCCAGACTAAGCTCGGTCGACTGCTTCGAAGATGGGCAGTATCTACTGCGATTGTCAACCCATTCCGCCAAAAATTTAACAAACCCAAACTATCCAAACTAGGTCCGGTCAACCACATCGAAGGTGAGAGATGTCTACTACAATCGCCAGCCCACCTGCCAAGCGTGGCGATAACTGCTAGTTCTCAAAACTTGGCAGAAGCCTATGTAATAGTGTACTACTTAGAGATTGATGACGATCACCTGCCTTAAAACTAAGGAATCGCCGTTAATTGTAGCATAAGAGAATCCATCGCTTTATCTCGTCTCGATCGTTTCGCATACCACAGGTACCAGCGCCTAAGGAAGGAAGAAGTCTGGTACGTATAGCGATCCTCAATATACCTGCTAAATCTTGACGCTTATAAAAAAAAAAAAAACTTCAATGTCAACCAGAATTTAAGTGTACCATTGTAGCGACATTTATGTGGCCACATAAGAAGCTCAAGAAATATCTAGACATTCCATAATGGCGCTATGAATGTTTCTAAGATGCGAACTATATATACAACATCTAAATATTGCTAGAAGGAGGAAACGTACTGCCCAGATCAGACCACTCATTAGTTACCCTTGGCCGTCGGCCTCGGCTTTCATCCGCCAAACAGGAGGTCCCGGTATGAACTCGCAGCCAGCTTCTCCGATCTACAGCAACAAAGTCATCGGAGCCTTCGCAGCCACTGCACCAGACTACTGCCCGCACAACGTGGTGTTATATTGACTACTAAATGGTTCCGTATCCTTTATATTTATACGATACAGTGAGTATATACGTATGACCCAACGATGTATTTGCATATACGTATGACCCAAGATGTAATGCATTTGTTATGGGCAGAAATTGCAGTCAGCATCAGGTGAACATAATGCTCGTCTTGTCACTTTAAAAAACATTACGAAACCGCTAAACGAAAAAAATTAACAGGTACCTCATGTCTTTTGAAAACGTTATACTAGTTAACGTTATAACATGGATTTCCGGAACTAGGATTTCTCCTGTATCACAAACACCCAAAGGCGGAACAACTGTCTATATTTAATACGAGCCCGCAATCCGCAGCGCAAGTCATTAAATACCAGATTCAATTCATTCATACCAAAGTAAGTACCATTACATACAGTATATTCAGCCTATAGTACAGTATATATGAGCCAAAAATAACAATAACAAATGATATTGTTTAAAAGATTTTACTCAAAAAGAGATGTGAATTACATGTAAATAGAGTAGAAAGTTTCAGAATAAATAGTACATTTAAGTCGCATCGAGCTCGGAAATCTACCTACATCTTAATATATAGAAAATTCATAACTCTATGCATAATTAATTAATAAAATGTAATACATTTGCTACATTCAATGAATAAAACTCTGAAAGTACACTATTATAATATAGATATTCAATTTTGAAACTTAGTACTAGTAGTAGGGGCTAGTAACTTGTACAGATATTATTCAAGCCAAGCATTCGAATTAAGAATTAAGACAATAAAAATAGGTATCCGGGATTGCCAATGAAGCTAAAATTAACAAAATACAATTGTCCAACTATTATTTGTCCAGAATATATTAATTCTTTACTTCTTTTTCAATAAATATATTAAAGCACAGCAACTAAAACTATTGCTTTTTAATATAAACGAATGTTTGTTCATTTAGAAATTGCTTAAATCTACTACAAAATGTATACACAATATTATTTCAAGATTATAAATATCATTAAATTTTTAAAATTCTTAAAACCTTAATTATATTTTTAATTTTGCGTATTACTAGATAATTTATAGATAGTGTTTTCTTTTATTTACGCGAATATTACACATTTAAATAAAACTACTTTTTTACGGATTTTATCGCGTTTAATTTTGAACTATTTTTACCCGACGTTTCGGACGCTTTACAGCACCCATGGTCACGGGGGGACTGAGGTGACAGTTGTCCCGATGTCATAGTTAACCCGGAGTACCTTCAGCTTTTAATTATTATTTGTAGTCCGATCTACGCAGAAAGAGCTCACTGTGTCTTGAAGCCTTGCAGTGGTGCAAAGTAAGTAGTTTTATTTAAATTTTTAGATAGTTTTCACTATTCAAATTAGACACACTCGAGATGGGTCGAATGGGAAATCAATCGTATGTCCGACCGAAGGTTGTTGTTTGGCTGAAGCCGAAAGTTTAATTACCCTTAGAAATTCAATTAAAAATTAGCTAAAAGTGAATAATATATTGGTTTTTTAAAGTTAATATTGACTGTATATAAACAACTTAACCAGATGACTGAAATTACTTTGCAACTTGTTAAAAATAATAACACTTCGAAGCAATGTCAATTATAATATTTATTTACATACAAGTGCAACGCAGTGTGACCTCTGCCCCCCGCGCGTCGCCTCTTCCATCTCGATTTCGAGCAGTCGTTACGGCCAAACCGACCGCGTGGTCTAGTGGTCAGAGTACCTGACTTCTACGCCGCGGGTCCTGGGTTCGAATCCCAGGTGGAGACAACAAATGTGCTAAAACACAAATTGTTGGTTTTCGGGTCTGGTTGTGTTGTTTGTCCCCGTGTTTCTGACACTGCATCCTAGCTCCTGGCGCGGGTAGGTTGGGACGAGTGAGTGCCTCTGTGTTTGCGCGTACACTTGTGGAACTATAATATCTCCTGCGCAGTTGATGGCTCTCGACAGCATTCGGAAGTTGTCGCCGTGGTCGAAATCGGCTAGGACAACAACGGGCAAAATTTCTAACCATTTTAGCCGAAGCCGAAGGTTTAGCAGGAGGTATTTTTTTAACAGAAAGCGGCCAAAGCCGAAGCCGAAAAAAAAGGTTTGGTCGGACACTAATTAATTGTGAAACCACTGCCAAATTAATTTTTCACAAAACATTCCGAAGAGTTTACTCCTCTTAATTCATCACTTTTATTAATTACAATTTGATATCAATCGGCTGTTCATACCGATCACTGTATATGACCCCAAAGTGAGTCACAAGTATTAGAGTGCGATTTTGCATATCCCATGCGGAGTTTGCATTCTCGGAATGTGTGACATCAATATTTTGTATATAGCATACTATTATGTAAACCAAAATCAGCAGCAACATCGTTAAAAATCAAAAATATATTAGATTTCTAAGTTCGTAGAGGCTCTACAGTGTGTTACTCATGGCCAATCAGCCTTCTAACTACGGTGCTGCCGTACTGTGTACTCTTAAAAATGTTTGGAAATATATTGTATAGTAAAAAATAGTAATTACATTTGAAGAGCTAGGCTACTAGAATACACCAACTCGATTGAATAATATTTAAAAACAATTTAAAAATTTAATTATAAATAATATAACTTAAAATAAATAGTAATTTGAAATATTTGTTTTGTTAACGGTATTTATTGTACCTAATGCTAAAAGAACCTATAAACCGTATACGAAAAAACAAAGAGATAAAAACTAACGTTAAATAAATATTTTCATTTTATGCGTGTCCCTATTTATTAATAGTTGAGCGATCAATGAAAATTTGTTTCCGAGTCGTTGCTCTTTTGTATAACATTATCTTATCAATTTTGAAATATAATTAATATAATAATACGAATACAGTGTATTCTATCATTTCATTTTTAACCGTGAATAAAGAAATGAAAATTTATACAATTAGTCGAAATCCATTACACTGAATAACGAAAAAATATCGACTCATCATTCATCAATTCAATGTTAACAATAAATAAGTTTTGTTATAAATCTGTATATTTTTAAACAAATGGCACAAGTACAACTGTATACATATTTATTTATGACTGTGGTCTGTTAGGCGGATGTTCTCGCATCTCTAGCACGTGCTCCACGGGCTGGGGGCGACCGTCAGGGCCTACCCTCGCCGGTTTCACAACTCCCTTAGACACCATCTTATCAAATAAGTTCACTAGCTTCATTGCTTCATACTCTTTCTGCAAAATAGTTAAATCTAGAGTTATTAAAGTGAAACTTTCTTAATCACGATGAGTAAAATTTGAAGGTGGAATTTGAGTGCAGTATTTTCGTGCAAGGTTTCTCTCATTCATAAATAATATTTGTCGATTAATTAATAATTACAGTGATTAATATTTTTCTTAGTTCATGTTATTTATTTTTATTTTAATAAAATTATAAATGCGAACATGTTTATTTATTCGCAATTTTTAACCTGTGTAGAGAAATAAAATAAATTAAATCCGTTGACATTGTAAAAGACGACCAAGAAATTAATGAGGATAGAAAAATAAGGATGTGCAAATGTCATATTGCGGTCAAATCCAGCAACAAAGCTTATAGTCTAAAATCCCACCGCGTGATAAATACGTTCTGTACATATTTAGTAAAAAAAGTACAATTTTTAAAAATAAATAATCATTAACAGAGAAACACGGGTTTTGCCTAAAAATATGGCCGCAAGATTTTTAATTAATATTTTTTTTAACTATTTCGTTTATTGGTTTTGAAGATGTAAGATAAATTAATTTGAAGAAGACTACCTAAAGTTTGGGTTGCCGCCACCTATATATTGCGGCCAAGTGAGAAGCATGGTATATACGATGGTATACGTTTACCTATATAAAAGTGCCTGCAAATAGGGGTCGCTAACGGTAGTTACAAAGGAGCACGAAATAGCGCTCCATACTGTCTACAAACTATTATTTTTTTATAGCACATATTGAACTTAGCTGTCTGTCACTATCCATCTGTCACAACCAATTTGCCCTGCATATACTGGACCGTTTAGGTTGAAATTTGGTACATATATGTATGTCTGTGAACCAAACACGGACGTGTAACGTCAATAAATGAATTTTAAATATGGGGGACAACTTTTTTATTTATTTTTATATAATAAAGTGACGAGACGAGCAAAACGTTCACCTGATGGTAAGTGCAACGTCTGCCCATAGCAGATGCTGTGTTACTCAGAATATTTCTGTGTAGCACCAAACTGCGCCTGTCACCCTGAGACATCTGATTAAGTTAGCTCTCAGTGCCCTTTAAACCGAAACACAGTAATGTTTGCACACTACTGCTTCACGGCAGAATAACTGGCCCTGGGGTGGTACCTACCTAGACGTATATTAATTAAAAAAAAAACTATAGTATATATATTTAAAAAAAATCAAATCTGTACCATGTGACATATCAAAAGAAACGGCTTATTGTAAGAGTCTCGCATATATTTTTTTAAATTTAATATAAATATTTTTAAATTTATTTTAGAAAATAGATGGGTGACACTTATCTCCGAAACAACTGCTATATCTATATTTATCTAAAATTTAAAAAAAAGATACAGAATATATAAGTAAATATATATATTTTACGTTACAATTGTACATTTTAAAATCTTTTAAACATTCACCATTTCACAACTTTGCTTATGTAAAAGGCGAATGATTCGAACGTCACGATATAATAATTTATAATTGATCGAAATTAATAATATTTCATTGTGAATACTTCTCTTCTCACACTTTCACACTAAATTAATTAAAAAAAATTATCTACTGTCAAAAAATGATATACGAGGGTGGATTGAAAAGTACTCGGCCTAACACAGATCCATTCAATTGTAAAAATCAAATCTACCCACATTATTTAGTTCAGTTCAGACTAGTTCATTGTGTGAAGTTCGAAACGTGTGTGATAATTAGTTGTGATTTTATAAATTTATTAACAAAGTAATCGGTCATAATTTCCGCGAATGGCGCAAATCGAGCAGCGTGCCGTCATTAAGTACCTCCATAAGAAGGGGCTATCATCAAAAGCCATCCATGATGACATGGTCAGTACATTAGGCGATTGTGCTCTGTCATATTCATCCGTCAAAAAATGGATAGCAGAATTTAAGCGTGGTAGAGAGAGTGTGAAAGATGAACCCCGCTCTGGAAGGCCTTCGACGTCAACTACTGACGAAAATATTAAAAAAGTACTTGATTTAATAATGGGAGACCGCTGATTAAAAATTAGAGAGATAGCCGAGATTATAGGCATCTCTTATGAACGAACTCAAAACATCATTGTCAACGAGTTGGGTTTCCACAAGGTGTCTGCGAGGTGGGTTCCGCGACTGCTTTCAGTTGAACAAAAAAGGACGCGATTGACTATTTCACGCGACTGTTTGGAGTTATTTGAAGCCGATGCAGATGATTTTTTGAATCGTTTTGTTACTATAGACGAAACATGGGTTCATTACTGTACACCGGAAACAAAACAACAATCAAAACAGTGGAGAAGACCTGGTTCACCACCCCCTAAAAAGGCTAAGTCGATTTTGTCGGCAAATAAGGTGATGGCTTCAGTATTCTGGGACTCGAAAGGTGTGATTATGATTGATTATCTTGAAAGGGGTCAGACTATAAACTCTGATTACTACTGCACCTTACTACGTCGTTTACGAGAGGAAATAAAAGAAAAACGTCGAGGAATGCTCAGAAGAAAAGTCCTGTTTCATCAAGATAACGCCCGTGTTCACACGTCAGTACAGTCAATGGCTGGAATTCACAACTGTGGCTTTGAACTGTTACCGCATCCGCCGTATTCACCTGATCTGGCACCATAAGACTTCTTTCTGTTCCCTAACCTAAAAAAGCACTTGGGAGGTCAAAGATTTTCCACAAACGACGAGGTCAAAGCAGCTGTAGACGCATATTTTGACTCTAAGGAAGAATCATTTTTTTTAACGGTCTAAATTCTTGGAAGGGGAGGTGGCAAAAGTGTATTGAACTTGATGGTGATTATGTAGAAAAATAAAAATATAACTGATTTAGTATGTGTTTATTTTCTTGGTTAGGCCGAGTACTTTTCAATCCACCCTCGTATTAACAGTCGATAAAGTCTGACAATGAAGGCGGCTCGTCCTGTGCTCTGCATGTTTTAACGTGTTAAAAAATAAACAAACATTAATTTATATTCATGTTCCTATGGAACCTATGGTTTTAAAATAAAATAATAAATTTCTCAATATTTGTGCGTACAAACTTACATTTGTAGGTATGTACTGAACCCTCTCCACGCTTTATGCTCGCACTTGTCCGTTTTTTGTCCCTTGGCAATCATTAGTAGACAACACTATTGTAATACTTAATTTTATTTATATTTTAGAGTACTTAACTGAGGCCGTGTTTTTATTTGCGTATTAGCATTTTATTGTACGCATGACTGTAAAATAATTGATGTATTACTTATAACTTATTTATTACTTATTAGACGATATGGTTTGCAGAAAATAATGGACAATGTTAAAAAATAAAAAAAAACTTTTATATAATAAGTGAAGCCAAAAACGTCAAACAACTATTTCCTTAATCCAGTTCCTAGACGATCTAATTACTCAAAAACAACTTGGACAACATTGAAGACGAATCTACCTGCCCGCGTGATATCTATACAATACACATTTGCTTACTAAGCCAAGGTAACTAAAAAAAGCTATCTGTCCCTCCAATCTTTCGTTCGCCTTTTTCTCATATAATGGGATAGGCATAAGCCACACAAGTAGGCCACTTTTCACCTCCGTCGGAAAAGATACTGGATATCCAATAGTTATCTTTATATATATATGACTAGCTGATGCCCGCGAATTCGTTCGTGTGGATATAGGTATTCTAAATAACCCGTGGGAACTATTTCATTTCCCGAGGTAAATGTATGTTAAATTTAACACTGATATATATAGCCTGCATCATGGAGACGAAATTTCGTCAATATCGGTTCAGCGGTTGAACCGTGAAACGGTAACAAACAGACAGAGGGACTGAAAGAGTTATTGTCGCAATTATAATATTAGTATAGATATACCAATGACTCCACAAGATATCTCCGAAACTACAAGAACCATTGACTTGAGATTGACATACACATTCCTTTTCCGACATAGACACGGATTTTACTAACATTAACTCCTAAATGTGTTTTGCTATTTTTCTCTATATATATTTTAACTTCCGTGCGAAGCCGGGTCGGGTCAGCCAGTTATAACAATGAACGCAAACGAAACCACAAACAACGCTTGTATGCAATAAAAACATTCATATACGATTACAACATATGGTATCGATATGTTGTAATCGTATTAGCCTTTGCGGTTGGCAACTAATCTATATCTGGTTAGAAACAATTTTAAGCCTCGAAACTAATCACAAACATGAGGGCATTTTATACGTTTTAATGATGGAGCCCGTGTCAAATATCGAATACAAGTTGTAATGCCGTTTTAGTGCAGGCATAAGCAAACCTTCAACTCATAACGTGCGTGTTGTGGCAGGCGACTGAGGGAAATGCCTGGAGAATCTCATGGCTTCCGACAAGTGGAGCAACATAAATACAGTCACACTATTTTCCCATATAAGGGGTAGAGGCTGAAACCACTCCCGTAACGCACTCTTCGCCCCCGCGATGAATAATTAACATTTAGAAAGAGATTGGCCGCGATTGCCTCATTCCTCTTAGGCTTAATATGTTAAATGATATATGACGACCGCGTGGCCTACCCAGTGGTCAGAAGCCTGACTTCTACGCCGCGGGTCCTGGGTTTGAAATCAATAGGAGCCAACATTAGTTCTAAAACAGAAATTTTTGGTTTTCGGGACTGGTTGTGTTATGATTGTCCCCGTGTTACTGACACTGCACAGGCGCGGGTAAGCTAGGACGAGCGGGTCCGTGTTTGCGAGTACACTTGTAGCACTATAATATCTCCTGTGCATAGCTCCCGACAATATTCGGAAGTTGTCGCCGTGGTAAGTACCACTCTAGGGCCAGTTATTCTGCCGTGAAGTAGTAGTGTGCAAACGTTACTGTGTTTCGGTTTGGCACTGTGAGCTTGCGTAATCACTGGGCATATGAGACTTAAGAACCTATGTCTCAGGGTGATGGGCACAGTGTAGTGTCTCATAGAAATTTTCTGGGTGACACAGCATTTGTTATGGGCCTACGTTGCACTTACCATCAGGTGAACGTTTAGCTCGTTTCATCACTTTATGCAATAAAAAAAAATCGAGGAGGACATCAACTATGATAAAGAAACCTTGACAAGAAGCTCAGAGTGCGTGACTTACGTACGCGGCACTTGAGCGCGAAATGTTGGTTTTCGGGTCTCAGTGTGTAATAATAGTCCCCGTGTCTGTGAGACTGCATCCTAGCCAACCTCCGATGTTATCGCATGGGCGTTACATCGTAGGTAGGTTAGGGCGAGTGAGTGAGTGCGTCTGTGTTTGCGCGTAAAATTGCGGCCACTATAATTATCCGCGCAGTTTAAGCTTTCGACAGTATAGCAGCCAGGAGGGCATCGTCGACATCATTCATACCTGTTCCTCGGTCATGCCTTCAAAGGGGTTGATGCGTGGCGGTCGTGTGCAACCCACGACGGGGTCAATGTGAGGTTGAGCCTCCAAGTATTCTTCGGTGTCAGAGTCCTCGCTGCTGGACGAGTACTCCACATTGCCTCGACCCCCGGCCAACAAGCCCTTTTGAGCCAGATGCCCAGCCGCGTTTCCAAAGCCCGTATATTTTACCATACGCCCAACTGTAAGAGTCATGTATTATAAAGTATTTTTGTTTTGTTCATTATACGAGTAATTAGCGAGAAAACAATAAGTTTAGTAAACAATTTTTTTAAAAACATTATAACTTATGCTCTGTATTATTGTTCAATCAATCAATGTTCACTTTTTATTTCCAGCATATACAGTCACGCCTTTTTTCAATAAAAGGGGGCAGGCCGATACCACACCCGTAGGCCAACTTTTCGCCCCCGCGGGACATAAAAGAATAAAAGAAACAAAGAGAAACGAGATAAATAATGAGACGGGTGGTAAAGATAGAAATTTTGGTAAGAGTAAAAATTCCATCTCCCCTTTGCGTTCCCACAAGCAGTATAGTGACAGCATTGGTGTTATATGGTGTAATTCTGCACAATTAAAGGCTTTCCGTACAATACCTTAGTTGCCTCTTGCGACACCTCGGTAGGATAGAGGTAAGTGCTATTCACACATGTTGAAGTACTCGTCGATCTGGATCTAGATTGTTCTGTTAATCTAACGTTACTGCATGCTACGTGGAGATTTAAGAGATAACTTCACTCCAATTTTTCCTATGACTATCGTAAATAGCATTTAAAGCAAGGAGTCCTGTCATCATTTCTTCGCCAATCGGTAGCAGGTGCAAAGATCGCTAACGGGCACTGTTAGCTAGTGTAATCACTAGGCATATGAGTACTTGAAAATTCATGACTTTTGTGGTGCAAGCATTTGAGGTGGCAGACGTTGCACTTACCATCAGGTGAACGAATGGCTAGTGTCGTCACTTTCTTCCATAATAAAGCCAATCGTTGCAATTATTGCAAATTCTCCTAACACTAGAGAATATTACTCCTAGCGGAGGACTGTTTACAACCAGGTTCATTTAATGAGCGCAAAGAATAATAAATATAAATTTAAGACTAATACAAATAACGCTCTTATGCTATATTAAAAATGGAATGAGTTATAAATTTGTTTTAAGCACACCACAATTTTCCATCATTTTTTATGGATGTAAATAGATAAATCGCTAATTAAGTGCTCGGATAACATTGTATAATCAAATTTATTAAAAGTAAATCATTACTAAATATCAAGGTAGCAATGTATGTTGTTTCATGACTCGTAATTCTTTTAGATTACAAATATTTGACACGTCACGAATTACAATTGGACTAAAACAGAACTTTATTGGATTATGTTTCACGTAGGCGATAGGTGTCCGGCAGAGTGGAATGGCACCTACCTCTTTCCAAACGACGTGTCGAAAGAGGCGACGAAGGTATTGTACGAACAGCCTTAATTCGTGCAGAATAACGCCATAATCACTATACTGCTCGTGTAAGAATTTGCTGAGTCGTACCAAAATGGCAGCGACGTAATTCGCCACCCGTCACTTCACGTTTCCAGCGAGGGCAAAAATTGGGCTACCTGAGTGGCCTCTGTCTACCCCTTACATGGGAAAAATGCGTGACTGTATTTATGTATTAGTGATGTAACGAATGTACATTTTAAAGTATTCTCAAATGCGAATACGAATGCGAAAAATTGTCATTGACATTCCCTAATGCTAATGCGAATATTATAATCTTAGGCATAATAGTCACCATTGGAAGCGCCTATTTTGTTCTTTCATTAAAAGTGCACCACTATATTTGGAAAAGAAAAGAACTACATATAAACATTTCTTATTTTAACTGAAACAAAAAAGTTTAACAATTCAATAAAATTAAGCACATGAAATAATTATTCCAGATCAATAAATAATAATTCCAATAGTAGTGGTCAGTACAATTAAGAAGGCTTATTTAAAGACAGTTTTTTTTTCAGTGTTTGTGCTGCTAGTACAATTTATTGCACGTATTATTTTCTATTTTTGGAGGTATCGCAAAACTTTTCCATACATTCATATAAATGATTAAATAAATGTTATACATTAGATGAACCTAACATCAGAACCTAGTATTACCACTTACTGCTGCTGGTCACATAATAAATAGTTCATTTTTGATTCAAATGGTAATAATAGAGAACACTCTGTGGCTAGGTCACTTTTCGTATAATTTTGGCGCCATTTGAAAGTCTTATGCATGATAATAAAACAATGGGGAAACTTGTGACGTATCTATGTCACAATTAACTTCGCGAATTTGTGATTGCTTATCATCTGCAATGTTCGAAAACAATAATTTTACCCGCTGTGAAGCATTTAAACAAGTATCAAACGACTTCAAATATTCCGCCCGTTCCTAAACAGAGAAAGACATCTCGTCGAGATGATCGAAATATCGTTCGTTTGGTAAAACAAGATCCCTTTTAAAGGGTCTAACGAGATAAGAAAACAATATTTTAGGAAAGCAAACCTTCAGCAATCTTGGCACGCACTACTCGAAATCGTTTGGTGAAAGAGAAGTTGCACGGAAATCTAATACCCAAGTTGAAACGATGCCATACGCAAGCCCGTCTCAGAGATGCAACAAAATATAAAAACTGACAGTAGTGGAAAAATATTATTTTTCTAGAGAGATAAAAATAAACAAGTGTGTTCTGATGGATACGATACTTAAGACATAAGCTTTCGACTCCAAGTACACATAAGTGATATTAAAGCACAGCGGACAGAACGTAAAAATTAGGGGAAGCTTTACTGTGTTGTATGGCTTTATTATGGCATATCTAATTACGTATGAGAAGGTGCACAAAAATACACGAACATGATCAAAAATTTGTGGAGCTACAAATCGTTCATAATTATATGACTATCACTGTAACTTTTCATACAAGTTCCATAGAAAGGAGATAGTTCCAAGGAGATAGTTGAGCTATTTTCATAAAAAAATAGGATATTTTATGCATAAAACAATGTTTAATAATAAAAGTTCATTATAATACTAATGTTTTCTGGGTTATTTTATTTTCACAATTTTTATACGCAAAATATGAAGTATTTTTTGACTATCACATTCGCAAAATATTCGCATGATTTTTGCGAATGCGAATGTCAAGAAATATGCAAATATACGCGAATAGGAATACGAATATTCGTTACATCACTAGTACGAGTATGTATGTATGTATGTTTCACTTAGATAATTGAAATTGGAGTGAAAGAATATTACCTTTCTCTTTGCACAAAATAAACAGGAATTCGGCAACCAAATCCCTGATCGACGTGACTGGGGTCGTCAGCAATCTGCACAATTGGTTACGGAGCGTGGAGCCCTTTTCTGGAGGGCGCGAGACGTCGCGTAACGGTGGCAACACTTCCTGACGGAGGTATTTGCGATGTGCTCGACAACCACGGGCACTCTTATTTAAGACAGTGAGGATTGGAGACAAATTCTCGTACTGATTTTTTGTGCTCTATAGATAAAGATACTAGTTATTTGTAGCAAAATCAAGAAAAAACAAGGAAATCAGTTGTAAATCATAGAAAACATATACATTATAAATTGTGATTTTGTCATTGTGCATGTGTAGCTTGGATTGTTAAGATTAAGATCAATTTAATTATCCCTAATTCTATTGAGGCCATCCTAGTTTTGGATTCTATCCTGCAGAGAAACTCCTATAACAGCTCTCTCCATGCATCTAGCAGTATTTTATATCATCTATATTTATCTAATCTGCATCTTTAAAATTATACTTAGGAAAAAACTAAAAACATTTAAAACAGCAATGACTTGATAATCCCGGTGATGACCAGATAATAGTCATAAAATCAATGAATTGTCATTGTTTCCTAATACATGTGCAAAAATTTAAATTAAATAAATAATCATGGTAAAAATTGGGATACTTATATTTAGTATTTTATAGTTAGTATTGTCAGTCCAACACATTTAATTTAGTATAATTCTATAGATTTTTAGCATACATTTTTTGTTTCAAACAAGTGGAGTTAGAATCTATAAAAATATTAATTTGTTACCCTCCCAAAATGCAAGGAGACCTATACACCACCAAGGCATGTTTACAGGATTCTTTCTTAATATTTTAGAGCACTCAATAGGAAACTTTTTAAAGAATTATTATAGATGTATAATACAAATGAATATCCTAATTTTCCTAAATATTATAAATAGAAACTTACCGTTGTAACAGTCAAACGGTAAAGCAAAAATTGGATCAGAGACTGCAAAGAATCCATATTTTTACCGTCATATATAAATTGCGATATTTCTCCTTCATTCAATTCAGGTGTTAAAAATTGATAAAATCTTGATGGCACACTAAAAAATATAGTTCTTTGCTATTAAAAGTATACATGTAATTAATTACATTAAAAAATTGATATACCTCAGCATCAAATTTGTAACATTGCTTCTTAACTCCATCAATTTCTGCTCAGAAGAAGCATGTGCACCCAACAAGGTTGTGAGAATAGGCATAAGTTTTAAATAAATTGCTTCTTCTGCTTCATCAACTTGATCATCGGAACTTGATTGAAGGGTTAAATTAAACTGGATTTTTAATATTTCACACACTATTGCTTGTTGATTATCCTAAAAAGAAACAGGGTAATTGAACAAACCACCAAATATTTAGAGAAATTCCAACAAAATGCCATTGATTACTGACATGGAGGTAACAGTTGCCTTCGATTATACCAGTGCTCATGCAAGCTCCTGCGGCCTCAGGTTCAGAAGAAGCTTCCAAAACTATTTCATTCAAACAACTTATTAGATAATCCATTCCATGCAACTCAGTTTTGATCTTTAAAGTAACATCATGTCTAAGGGCTGTTAAAATAAAGAGTAGTTTCATGTCAAATAACATAATATCATCCTTATATGGTATCTCTTTGTAAGACCTCAACCTTGCTACTAAACCCTGTGCAATTGCAGTATGCGCACAAAGTGCTCTTGCTACCTCACTGTTCAAAGCAAGATTGCATAAACATTTCAGTGCCTCAACAGCCTCTTCCTTCCTTGGTATTATCTCTGCTGGCATAGACTCATCATCAATGTTCAGAAAATTATACAGCCCTGCTTTTTCAATTAAAGTTATGACCCACTTTTCACAAATTAAAGCATCTACCTCAGATTTGTCTCGGCTAAAATAAAATGTTTATTATGAATGTTTACACATACTGTATGTAGGGATATCAGCATGAGTTTTATTATCAAAGGTATAAAATTATATACATACACTCTTCTATAAACATAGATCAAAGCTATATAGAAAAACAACATCAAAAAAAATTTTTTTTTTTTTAAATGGAAAGAACAAACCTTAATATTCTCAGTGCAGCCAAACATAGACCATGTAAAGATTCTGTCGACTTTTCTTGAATTTGCCGGAATAAGGCAGCCCATAGCATTATTCTGTTTTTATTATTCAATAAATCCGGAAATGTAAATACGTTTTCATTCTGAAAGAAATGTTAATGTTTATAATAACTGTCTCTTGATAGTAACCCAATTATTTAATCAAAACTCACGTTTTTGATAAATGTTTCTAAAACTTGAAACACTTTTGATAAATCGTCGCCGGCGATAATTTTTATTTCTTCTTCGTTCATTTTGCTTTTTTACGATTTATATATTTAAATGAGAATTTACCCTTTCTGATTTAAGGCCAGTATCATTTATTTAAAAAAATACTTTGTAGACAAACATAATGATATATACTTAATAAACATGTACCAATACAAACGTCAATATTTTATATTTGTGATAGAATCAAAAGATAAATTGAAGTGAGAAGTAATCAAAAAAGAAATTGCCAACTCTAAAAAAAGTTTACCCCTAAGCAAAATTCAAAGTACCCTAAATAAATAATAATATTTTATAAGAGAAAGATTGTACAACGCGGTCGTCTGCTACTAACGTCTGTGATATTATTGTGGCTACAAAAAGGGTTGGATTTTATTGCCTAGACAACTATATACTAGCATTCGTTTGCAATAAAATAAAATCTTTTCAGTAACTCCTGCTCATTATAAGAGAAGGATTCTGAAGACTGTTCTAGCCTTGTCATAAGCTGATCCGAGCCCTTTAGATTCGTGTGCTTTTTTTTAAAATTTTTGTAAATAAATGCATTGACGGTGTTTAGTTTGTAAGTTCTAATTATTTGTGGGAACTTTATTGGTTTATGTGCTACAGCTGTTTTTGTTATTTATAAGTTATATCATTTGTATGTTTGGTTGGTAAAACTAACAAAATGTTTGAAATTGTAATTATATAACAAGTTTTGCTTTACTGATTTGTCAATATTGATAATTTCCTGACATGGTTCTTGGTGTACAAAATCGAATTGCTGAATACCGACTTTCTTCCGAAACACTTCACAGTCTACGACATCATTGTAAATATTTTACATTGAAGCTCGTTCAGAAAATTCGAACAAGGTTTCCAGTAAATATTCAAACTTGAGACAAATAAACTTGTTTACTGTGCAGCTTCAAAAACGGTAAAACAAAGAAATTTTGTCAATGCTCAAGTATTTGGTTACAACGCAACCGATACAGACTGTTTTTTTTGTGCAATGGTTTTGCCATTAGTCACTATCTATGGACTAGAAAACATAAATTCGGCTATTGTGTGGTATTAAATGCAGTGGCATGCTATATATATTACTGAGCAAAGAAAAGCTCATGTAGTACTTATAAGCTGCGGTAAGGTAGGCCTTTTAACTACTTACACAATATGAACACAGCTTACACAAAATAATGTAAATTCGATAAACGTTGTTAAATACTTTTAATTGCACTTACAGTCTAAAAACAATACGAAAAATATCCATATTAAATTATCTGTAAACAATCCATTTTATGATGGCCATGAAATCAATTAAATAAGAGTAACATTACCTTTTTGCAAGATTTGAAATCCGCAAAATCATCAATTATATCATCGTATGAAATCTTGTTCATTAGTTCTGACTCTATGCATAAAAGAGCTAAGGCGTTAAGCTTTTCTTAACTTAAAGTCGATCATAGATAAATTCACCCGCTTTAAGTAAGAAAAGCCTCTCTCACCCGAACAATTTGTTGCTGGTGTACATAGTCATGCGAAGTGCTATATCCAAATTAGTATAAATTTTCTACTAATTCTGTTTTCATAGAAACGAAGATAGACTTTTTAATGATCTAGAATCTGCGTTTAATACAATTCTTTCAGACAACGGATAACAATCATATGTCACTTTCTAAATCATTAGGGTTGATGGTAACAACTCACTCATTTTGGTTAGAAATCTTCTCGTTAAATCCGTTGTAGGCCTTCTGTCGTTTTTCTAACTTGGCCTCTATCGAGTCTACCTATCAGGACGAGAAACGTCTTAACCCTGAAATTTTCACTCGCAATCATTCTAATATCTTCTTCGGGAATATATTTGAACAAGTTTTTTCCGGTTTCTTTTGTATATTGCTTCAATACGCTCAATTCCATCGCCTTTTCTTCGAATTACTTCAAATTCTCTTGTCAGCGACAAAAAACTTACGGAGTGATTCGTAAAGATCGGCAACGGTGATGAATTCTACGATGGAACACTGAATTTGAACATTCACTTTGTTTGTTCTTTCCAAAAATATTCCATATTTTCCAAATTACACCGCAACTCAAATACGACTACGCATATATGTAGTATAAAAAAAAGTTTCGAAAATTGAAATGTTTTTTTCATTAAGCGCTTATGTTATTATATATTTCATATATAATAAAAGAATATTAATGACAATAAAGTATGTAAAAAAAGAATAACGTTAAATGAAGATACAAGTCAGATCCTAACGACACAAATAGAGAAAAATATAGATTGGTACGGAATCGTTGCAACAGTGTGTGTAGAAAAGCACAACGACGCCATATTCACGAATCAGTACAAGATTCTGACCCCGCCAGGGTCTGGAAATTCCTTAAATCTTTAGGAGTTGGGAAATCAATTCAGTACTTATCTCACCATAATAAAGACCTTAATACGCTTAATAAGCATTTCTCATCATCGTCTTGCATTGATGATAATGCAAAACATAGTACTTGTAACTTTCTTTCTACCGTTCCCACTCCAGACATTCCCGCTTTTAATTTTAGTCAATTTGATAATCGTGACGTTGACAGAGCCATACTATCCATCCATTCGAATTCAGTCGGTTGTGACTGTATTAGTCGTAACATGGTCATCCCACTCTGGACCTCCTTACCCCTGTAATCACGTCTATCCTTAATTAATCATTGCAAACATCTTCTTTTCCTTCAGCGTGGAAAGATGCCAACGTAGTCCCTCTCCCAAAAAAGACCAACCCCTCCAGTTTTACCGATTACCGTCCAATTTCCTTACTCCCGTTCCTATCTAAAGTTCTAGAACGCCTTGTGTATAACCAATTAAGCTCCTACCTTCTAGATCATAACCTTCTCAATCCGCTTCAATCCGGTTTCCGGCCTGGTCACAGTACGATTACATCACTCCTACATATTACCGATGATATTCGTTATGGTAAGGAGAACCAAAAGCTTACAGTACTTACTTTGCTGGACTTTAGTAATGCATTTAATACCGTAGATTTTGACATTTTGTTGGGCATCCTGCTTTCTCTCAACGTATCTCCGAATGTGATTGACTGGTTTCGTAGTTATTTATGTGGTCGCCGACAACGTATTCAGGTACAAGATGTTTTTTCCACTTGCACTACTACAGTGGCTGGCGTTCCGCAAGGCGGCGTGTTGTCTCCTCTCCTGTTTTCAGTTTTCATTAATTCCATTAGTCATCAACTATCTTCTTCTTACCACTTGTATGCTGACGATCTCCAAATTTATATCCAGTCTTCTCTGGAAGATCTGCCTAAAGCAATTGACACAACCAACACTGCTCTGACTTCTATCTTGAACTGGAGTCAATCATATGGCTTAAACATTAATCCTAAGAAAACTCAGGCAATTATTATTGGAAGTTCTAGACTTATTACAAAAATTGACTGGCCTTGTCTACCACCTATCCTGCTAAATGGCACACACATCCCATATACTAAAAAGGTCAAGAATCTGGGCATATATTTTGACTCCTGCCTGACCTGGACTCCGCAGATTAATAAGGTTAGTTGAAAAATGTTTTCTGCTCTAAGTTCCTTACGGAGACTACGTAATTATCTTCCTATGGCTACTAAAGTTATGCTTGCACAGTCTCTACTCTTGCTTATACTTGACTATGCTGATATTTGCTATCTTGACATTACAGAAGTACAGCTTAATAAACTTGAGCGAATTCAAAATTTGTGTCTACGATTCGTATTTGGGCTCCGCAAATATGACCATGTATCTGAATTTCGTAAGCAACTCAAGTGGCTTCCCATTCTTCTTCTTCTGGTTTTTCATTTTGCTGTATTAGTTCTCTGCGCTAAGGTTGTCTGGAAGAAATCGCTTTCAGTGATAAGACCGCCTTTTGTACCTTAACTTAAATATAGTCCTTAGTCTTTATTTTTGTATTGGTGTACAATAAAGAGTATATTGATTGATTGATTGATGTTTGTTTAAAATATCCACATTATAAGCCCTTACAATTTTTTATTTATTTAAAAAGCAATTGATCAATTGAAAAAAAAATTGGTCAGTCCAGTGACTCCTTTCTTACTTGCATCATGCTTTTTGTATTACATATACGTATGTTTCAACTGTCAATTACGATCATATATAATGAAGCACCGAGATCTTGATTCTTAGGCGCTCATAGAGTATACCTTCGCGCGTTAGCGGATTGTGTGAGTGGACTAATAACATTTAGGAACATAGAAAAGTTATAGTATGTTTTCTAATTATTGTATATAATTAATTTTCTAATAATTACAATAATTAAAAAATTAATTATGTTAATTATCAGTAACCTTAATATTTTTTTAAAGTTTATGAAATGGATGAAGGTTTGTGCGTTTTGCAAAATCCTAACTTATATCTGGTCACCCTGGTTTTGACAACATCTGTTTTATAGTTTAATGTCAAATAATATATATCTCCTTCTTGGATTTACCAATATTGGATATTGTCTTTTATTTCATACAATAAACGACTAATAGCCTGAAAATGGCTACTGTAGCTTTATCAGGCCATTTGGCCAATAAAATTTTACGTAAGTAGTAGCATTTCCTTAAGAATGTGATATCAAATAAACTGTAGAAAATAAGTCTTACATAATTGATCTTAATAGGTTCCGAAAAACAATTTTGTTACTTAAGTACGTTGTATATGTACGTCATTATTTTATAGCTAAACATGGGGCCATCAGCATTATTTATATCAAGTCATCGCCGTATAGTTCTGATGGTAGGCCCAATATTGCTGCTTACAAGCGAGGAACAGGTGGCCGCAGCAGTTTTAATGGAATAGTGGCCACTGTTTTTGGTTGTACTGGATTTGTGGGTAGATATGTGTGTAACAAACTCGGCAAGATTGGTACTCAAGTAAGTTCAACAATGCTCAATTCAATGTGATTTAAAGTTAGGAATGCTAGAGTACGCTTTTTTTATAACTAATAAGTTTCGCTTCAGGACAAAGAACACTTGTGTTCTAAATTCTTTTGATGTTGATGGTTACCCTTCTGCCCACAAGAAATGCTGTGTGTGCTTCTGTCACACAAAATATTTCTGTGTAACACCACACTGCACCGTCTCCCTATCTCATCAGTTATTAAGTCTCATATGCCCAATAATTGAATCAAGCTATCAGTGCCGTTCAAATGGAAATAAAATAATGTTAACAGATTATTGCTTGACTGTATAATAATTTCATAACAGTTGTTCATAGTAATTCATGGCCTCTATAAAAAGTAACATTATTTCAAGACTTCTTATTGGACCCTTAAGTTTTCATTGTTTTGAAATTACCTGGGACTACATACTTTATTTACCATACATAGTAATTTTCCTTCAAAACCATATAAAAAATCAGGAGATTACCCAGTTTTTTACACACTGTGTCTATCTTAAAAAAATTTGACTTAAATGAAAATGCTTAATCAGATAAAGGGCTTGTAGGTAGATTACCGAGTTGATCTGATAACCTATTGATTTGGTTACTTAAATGAATAGGTAATCTTATGATAAGCTTATCAAAAAAAGGGCTTATCCCTGGTTGCACCTAAAATACAGTGTGAAGCAGTAGTGTGCAAACATTACTGTGTTTTGGTTTGAAGGGCACTGAGAGCTAGCGTAATCACTGGGCATATGAGACTTAAGAACCAATGTCTCAGGGTGACGGGCGCAATGTGGTGAAACATAGAAATTTTCTGGGTGACACAGTATTTGTTATGGGCAGACATGGCACTTCCCATCAGGTGAACATTTTGCTCATTTTGTCACCTTATACAATTAAAAAAAAACCTACCTAGATAGCTTTCTGCATAGGAATCCTACCACCAGTAAATACTTAGCTTTACAATTATCAACTTGGTGATCTGAGTCTTACTGGTGAAGGAAAATAGTGTGAAACCTGCATGCCTGTGGAACATTTATGCATTGAAGCAGCAGAGAAGAGGCCTTTGCTCAGCAGTAAGGCATTTATAGGCTGTTACTGTCTCATTGATTAAAGTATAAAAGTATTAATCTATACATAATTTGATTTGGATTCAAAACCTGTCGATTTTTTCAGATGATATTACCATACAGAACCGACTTCTACGATGCAAATAGGCTCAAAGTAAGTGGTGACCTTGGTCAAGTCCTCTTCACGCCTTTTGATATTAGAGATGAAGCATCCATTGCAAAGGCTGTACGCTATTCAAACGTTGTTATCAACCTCATCGGTCGTGATTATGAAACAAAAAATTTTAAGTACATGGATGTTCATGTGGAAGGACCTAGGCGCATTGCAAGGTAGGTCTTGACATTTTTCCACATACATACAGTCACGCCTTTTTCCCATATAAGGGGCAGAGACCTGTGAGTACTCCACTTTTCGTTCTCGCGGGAAACGAGGCGAGACGTTTAGCAAACCACGCTAAAATTTCTTACTCCCCATTGTTGAGAGATGTACTATAATAGTATTGTAGGTGCTATTACACTTTACACCTGTGGGCTACATTTTTGTAAGATTTATATTATAAATAACTAGCTGTGCCCGGCGGTTTCACCCGCCTACGTCGTACAGCATGGTACTTTGCTGACATGAGCATTCACACTTCGGCCCTTCTCAGTAAATTAGATTCTTAGCATATGGCTCTTAAGGCTGTCGCATGATATTTTATATCCTAGAATCGTCCTCCATGGTCTATCTAATGCAAAAAGATTTTCTCAAATTTGATTAGTATTAGATAAGCATGTTCAAGCATATAAATTATCTGGCTTTGTTATGTAGATGTAAATGTAAGCCGAGTATGAAAGCTTAAAATATTTAACAATTGAAGGATACTTCTCAGCAGTGAACTTTGTCAATATTTGAGTATAAGTGAACTATTTAATAATAATAATAATGCATGAATCCGTGTGGTCGCGGCTTAAGAGAATCTACCACCCCAACTCATCTTGTGGGTGTCGTAAAAGTCGACAGAGAGAAAATAAAAACCAGGAGATGGGCAGAAGCATCTTCTTGGAACATCTGAATAAATAAACTGCAGTTGCCAACCCACTTGAGAAGCTAAAAATCCTACAGCAAAATGAGAGCTACAAAAAATTGTACTATGATATAGCACATGACCTGAACATAATTTGCTTAGTTCTAAACTATTCGAGAGATTTTATTCTAACCAAAAAACTCTTCTTAGATTAATGCTTTATGTGATATCTGCATTAGTCTTATAAGAGCTTTTTATAAACATACATGCTTTTTTGATTATTTTATTAATACTGATATTATCTAACTTCAGAATCTGTAGAGAGATGGGTGTAGAAAGGCTTATCCACCTGTCTTATTTGAATGCCGAAGAGAAGCCAAAGCCTTTGGTAATGAAGAAACCGTCTATGTACAAAATCAGCAAGTATCTGGGAGAATGTGCTGTCAGAGAAGAATTTCCAACTGCCACGATACTTCGTGCTTCTGATATTTATGGTTCTGAGGACAGATTTCTAAGGTTAACTCATTGTCAACTTATTAAAATGGTGTGTAGATTGTAGATTACAACATGCCGGTTTCCGCAACTCCACGTCTAGCGCGTATTTTGCGTGTAAAAAAAAGTAAAAGTAAAGTTTCAGCCTATAAATGTTCCACTGCTGAGCACAGGCCTCCTCTCCTTTCGGAGAGGGTTTTGGAGCTAGGAAGAATCCGCCACGCTGCTCCTATGCGGGTTGGCGGACTTCACATGTCTTCGAAATATTTTTTATTTGCAGGTTTCCTCACGATTTCCTTCACCGCCGAGAACGTGGTAAATCAGCACTTAAAATTGCAATTAACAATTTTAGTGATGCTGGCACCGGCAATCGAACCCAGGTCACTCGCGTACTATGAAATTTAAAGCGAGCGCCTAGCCCCTGAGCTACCACGGCTCTTTGCGTCCCCATGGTCACGGGGGAACTGAGGTGACAGATGTCCCAAAGTCATAGTTAACCCGGAGTACCTACAGCTTTTAATTATTATTCTTGGTCCGATCTACGCAGAAAGAGCTCACTGTGTCTTGAAGTCTTCCAGTGGTATGCTTGGTTTTTGATATAATTTTATTAATTATAGGATCCCAAGCTGGTGGTAATACCCAACCATCTTCTCTATTAAAATTAGGATGTTTTTTAATTTCAATAGCCTCGCGGAATCATCCTTGGTAAGAATCGGTGTTCTTTTGCGAGGATTTGTGGTTTATCAAATCTAATGGTTGCGATGATCCAGAACATGGTCACAGATTGCAGACTTCCTGGAGCGACGATACTTCACATCAGCTATATGTCAGCCAGGAGCTGAAGGTACTCCGGGTTAATTATGACATCGCGACATCTGTCACCTCAGTCCCCCCCGTGACCATGGGTGCTGTAAAGCACTCGAAACGTCGG
Source organism: Luehdorfia chinensis (assembly GCA_019845155.1). Classification (NCBI taxonomy): domain Eukaryota; kingdom Metazoa; phylum Arthropoda; class Insecta; order Lepidoptera; family Papilionidae; genus Luehdorfia; species Luehdorfia chinensis. Next base: position 1,759,371 of record JAHVAK010000022.1, read on the forward strand.
GTTATAAATAATAAAATTAAACGCAATAAAATCCGTAAATTTAGTTTCTTTTAAATGTGTAGTGTTCGCGTAAATATAAGAAATCATTAGACTCTTTACATGTCCTCGAAATATTTTTATTCCTCAGACATGCCCGTTTCCTCACGATGTGTTCCTTCGCTACAGAGCATGTGGTTAATCAGCATTTAAAATTGCAAAAGGTGCCGGGACCGTTTATCGAACTTAGTTTACTTGCATACTATGAATTTAGAGGCCAGGCAATCGCCCGGTCCCTGTGGTACCACAAACCATAATACTATAGTGTGACAACTAGGTATAACTAACTGCACCACCCCAACAGTTTATTTGAAAGTCTATTTGAAACTATTTGGTACTTAAATAATTACAATTGATATTTAATGTAATCAGATGTTACTTTGCGGAAATCCATTATAATAAACGAAAGGAAGTTAATTTGATACAATCCGCATGCAAAATATAAATTGGTGTTTATTACTTAGTTTTTGAAGAGCGCCCCCGAGTAACGTGCACATGCAAACTACCAAGCCACCAGGAACCGCCGCCAGATAACCTCCACCACTACTATACTACTAGGTAAAATACACCACTGAAGTCGAGACCACATCACGTGTTTCGCCCCCAAAAATAAATGTCATAGACTACGACAGACAGCCACCAATCTCGACTCGATCGACCACGCAGCATTGCAATTGTATTACTCTATTCAGTAACAAAACTCTTGAAATAACCGCATAATATTCCTAGGACTTTTGCATCAGCGTGGCGTCTTCACGGTCACTTAATGCCCGTCTACAAGAATGGCATGGAAACTATAAAGCAACCAGTTTATGTATCTGACGTTGCTCAAGGCATTGTGAATGCCGCACGCGATCCGGACACCAGGTGCCAGATCTACCAAGCTATTGGGTAAGAAATTAGTTCTGAATATATTACTATAAAATGTACGAGGGCGACACTGATAGTTTTTAGAACTGGCCATTTTTAAATAATATAATAAAAATATAAGTTTAAATTTTGAAAAAAGAACTCTGCTAAGTTTATTGAGTACTAATTTCATTCATTTGTCATTTGTTTTACGATTTGGCGGCAAATTGAAATTTGTCTGTGTCACGCCAGTATGAGTTTAACGCGAGAAAATTTTCGTACTATGATTTTTTATGACTTTCGGTGTCATTTAAGTCAACAAGAATGTTATGACAGACTTCGATTGGCCTTTCACGATGAAGCCCCTTCTCGGGCCACTGTTTATAACTGGGTTAATGAGTTTAAACGTGGTCGCACCAATCTCAACAATGCTCTGCGTGAGGGACGGCCTTCTACGGCGACGACTGAAGATAACATCAGTGTTGTGCGGTGTATGATAGAGACTGATCCAAGAGTAACCTATCAGCAGATTAGGATACCTCATTATTTGACCGAGGCCCAAAAACCGTCGTTTTGATTGGTGCCGTGAAATGATACAAAGATTTAACGGAGGTGACTCAAAAGCTGAGTTCGACATACTTACGGGTGACGAAAGCTGGATTAATTGCTATGATCCGGAAACCAAAAGACAATCTGCTCAGTGGGTGTTTCCTTCCGAGGAGTTGCCAACTAAATTGATGAGAGGTCGAAGTGTAGGAAAAAAGATGGTGGCCCCATTCTTCGGAAGGACCGGTCATTATGCGACAATTCGAGAGAAACAACCTCGCAGTAGGATCCTCCTTAACCACGACAACGCCTCCTCGCACACCGCCGGGCGATCCTATCAGCAACGATCCATCACAAACGATCTACTATTTGGCGTCGTCAGACGTGGAATTGCTGGGTCACCCGCCATTTAGCCCCGACATCGCACCTTGCGATTTTTATTTATTCCCGAAAATAAAAGAAAAACTTCGAGGAAAACATTTTATGGACGCCAAGGAAGCAGTGGCTGCGTTCCAGAAGGCCATCGAAGAGACCCCTAAGGACGAGTGGGCAAAGTGCTTTTTTCGGAGGTTCTATCGAATGCAGCGATGTATTGACGTGAATGGAAACTATTTTTAAAGATATAATAAAAATAATAACTTGCTAGTTTGCTCAGTTTTCTGATTTTCTAAGAACTTTCAGTGTCACCCTCGTACTACTTATACTTTAATGAGAATCTACCACCCCATCTCATCCCGTGGGTTTCGTAAAAGTCAACAGAGGGAAAATGAAAACCAGGAGATGGGCAGCAGCATCGTCCTGGAACTTTTGAATAAATTAATTGAAGTTGCCAACCCGCCTGCCAAGCGTGGCAACTATGGCAAAATCGCTCCGAAATGAGAGCTATAAACTTTTGTGGCTTTCTATCAGGGGGGCTTATGTTCAGCAGTAGACTTGTGACATGCCTGAAATGATGATGATGATGATACTTTAACTTTTAAGAAAAAAGAAAAGGACAATAAATTTGTGGACCAGCGTTTATTTCAAATTCAGCAATAAAAGTGTTAGATGATACTGCAGTAATAAAATAGGTATGCTGTAAAACCACATCACGTACTTTCAATTAGAATTAAACAAATATAAATACATACATATAGTCACGCCTCTTTACCATTGGGGATAAGCAGAGACCACATCCTTCCACTTGCTACGATCCTGACACACATCTTTCGCTTCTTCTACTTTCATTACCGTTTTCATACACGCTCGTCGGTTGCAGGGTACTTTTAACGTAACCTTTCCTCAAAAGTTCTCCGATCTGATCGTGATACGTACGCCTAGGGCGACCTTTACCGGCTTTCCCATTCACACTCGCCTCATAAATCTGTTTCGTAAATCTTCTTTCATTCATCCTCTCTTCGTGTCCAAACCATTCAAACCAAGCATCCCTTTCTCTATCTTTGTCACTTCATCTACAACCACACCGCAACTTTCCCTTATCACGCTTTTTATCACTTTGGCGATCACAGTTACTCCAGCTATACTTCTCAAACTTCTCATTTCCACACCATTAATCTGACTTTCATGGTTCTTCTGCCAGACCCAGCATTCACTACCATACATAAGTGGTGGGACCAAGACCCCCTATGTACAGCCAGTCGTGCCTTTTTAGATACGTTCTGGCTGCTCATAAAGTTATGCAGAGCCCCATTCACTTGATTTCCTGCTATATAATACTCTTCTCTCAACATCACAGTCATACTTTCCGTCTTTCGAACCCAGGTACACAAACTCTTTCACTTGTTCCACTCTTTCTCCTTCAATAAGAACTCTGCATTCCGACATACTTTCTTCTCTTTCAAAAACCTTTACTTTCGTCTTACTTACAAATATTTCATCCCTTTGCTTTTTAGGGCACCATGCATAATATTGACAATCGCCTGCAACTCCTCCTCCGATGATGCTTACATAATCTGATCATCGGCGTATAGAAGGCATTTGACAGTTAGATCATTCATTCTTAATCTATACGCTCTCTCTTTCAAATATTTTAAGTAATTGTCTATGAATAGGTCAAACAGCCACGGCGACGCTACACATCCCTGCTTAACATCTTTTTCGATGTTAAACCAGTCTGTATAAGACCCGTTTACCCTGACACAAGCACTGGAATCCTTATAGAGTGATTTCAGCGCCTGTATCAAGCTGCCGTTCACCCCATACATAGGCAAAGTCGACCACAATTAATTCCTCACTATCCTATCATAAGCCTTTTTTAAGTCTACGTATGCGCAATAGACTTTTTGACTTTGAGCCAAGAATTTTTCGGCTATGCTTCGTAAGGAAAAGACCTGATCCATGCATCCCATTCCTCTCCTGAATCCCGCTTGTACATCCCATATCTTCTCATCAGTTTCATTCATCACTCTCTTAATCAAAACCTTTGCATACAATTTGCCAACGATGATACTGAGCAAGCTAATGCCTCGGTAATTTTTGCAGTCATTCTGCGACCCTTTTTTTTTGTAAAGCGGTACGATTACGGCCTTACACCAATCTACTGGTACGTTGCCGCTCCTCCAGCAAAGGTTAAAAAGGCGGTACAGCTGACTAGCTAGTACGCCCTGTCCAGCTTTCAGCACCTCGACAGTAATTCTATCATACGCTGCAGCTTTGCCCAATTTCATACTATTCATCACTTCCACAATCTCTTGCATACTAATATTTCTTTCATTGCAACCTTCATTCATGTCCCCGTATGCGATCTGTGCTTGTATATCCTCTTTCTCAAATAATCTTTCGAAATATTCCTTCCATCTCTTTATAATGCATTTCTCTCGTCTCACAATACTTCCATCCTAGTTTCTGATTTTGTCCAGTTGCGAGGTCGTACTTTTGACCTCGCAACTGGACAAAATCACCTCAAATTACCTCTGACTGTTCTTATGGACTTCCAGATTGTTCCGAAAGTGGTCACAGTTCCCACAGCCTCTTTTCCCACACCTTTAAACATGTTATACTCATTCCTAATAAATATCACAGTCATTAAGTCAAGTCTGAAGGTTTATAATAATTAATACAAATGTTTTATTAAGTATATAGTCATAAATTACTAAATAAAGGTGCGAAAATTAGTTGTAGACCTGCTCCCTAACTTTGACCACACGCAATGTGCTTTTTTTAGTTTTTCAATAATTTTGTTCAGATGTCTATTTTAACTCATAAAATGAATCAACGGCTAGGTGAAATAATGTTAAATGAGATGATATAAATGCAAGTTAGCACCTATTTTCGGAAGTTTAGCATAAATATGTGTATTTATTATTATAGCTATCAGTGCCCTTCAGAATGAAATACTAAATATAGTAATGTTTACACATTACTGCTTGACCACAGAATAATTTAATATAAGCGGTTCATAATAATAAATAGCTTAAAATATTTCAAGCCTTCTTATTGAACTCTTTAGTTTCATTGTTTTGAAATTAACGGACTACATACCATTTGTTTACCCTGTAATTTAAAAAAAATTACTTACCCAAACAAAGAGGATATTCTTTTTTATGCTTAAGCAGATGAAGGGCTTCTAGGTAGATTACCCAGTTAATCTGATAACCTATTGATTTGTGTAACCTTTTGGGTTGGGAATGAATAGGTAATCTTGTGAAAAGCTTAAGCAAACAAATGGTTTATACAGTCCCTGGTAGCACCTAACTAGGCCTGTCATCCTGTGACATATGTTCTTAAGTCGCATATGCCCAATGATTATACTAGCTATCAGTGCCCTTCAAACCGAAACAGAGTAATGTTTTCACACTACTGCTTCACGGCAGAATAACTGGGGTACCTATATAAACAGATTTCTGCATATGAATCTTACCACCACCTCATCACTATAATGAAATTTATACAGAATGAAAGCCATAGTTTATTTTGGCAAACTTACATTTACTTATTTGAATCTTTTAGATGATAACCTTAAACAATTATATAGCTTAGAAAACTTAGCGGACCTTGTATCTGTAGACAGATCATATCTTGGGTTTGAGTACTTCTAATGCTAAATACGAAATAATTGGATGTTAAGTTTTTCTTTAATCGGTGTTAAATCGGATCAAGAAGTTGAGGATGAATGAGTATCTGTGTTTACTCTAATTCTTACGGCACTATAATATACCCAACTAAGCCTACATTTCTTTGTTACATTCAAATACTGATACTAGCTGACTTGCGAAACTGAGAAATAACGTGTTAAAATCTTTTCAGGCCTAAAAGGTACCTCCTGGCTGATTTGATTGATTGGTTCTACAAGCTGATGCGTAAGGACGGCAAATGGGGCTTCATGCGCTACGACATGAAATACGACCCAATATTGTTCCCTTTGAGAGTGGCCGCTGCTAATGTATTATCTCCGGCATATCCATATGGTGGGTTACACTGGGAAGGTTTGGAAAAGGTAACATTGAACAAAAATATTTTGTTTTATTACTTAAATAAAACGCGATAACACTATGCAATGATATTAATTACATCAACAGTGTTTATTAATAACATTATTTCAATTTCTAATGGTTTAAAAAGCCCTCTCACCTTCTTACGGGTTCTAAGAGCTTTTTTAAACCATTACAAATTATAATAATATAATTAATATACACTGTTTGTGTAAAAAAAAACCGTCTTATTTTCTTACGGATGCAAATACGCGCGTAGGTGAGGTGTTACGGATAGCAGCCCATTGCAATCACAATTTCTTTAGGGATTCTTCTCAGGACGGACTCTTTCGAACCATTGTAAAAAAAAATGACAATGAGTTCTGTTCAGTTCAACTTGTTTATGCTACTTTTTCGAAAATCGTGGAAAATTATAGTATCTTGAAAGCAATTTTGGAAATGCATAACACCCACAACGACCACGTCTTGATTTCACATAATAAAAACGTAAGATTGTCTTCAAAAATCACATCACATCACTCTGTTTCAAAGTTCATCCCTGTTTTTACCTGTTCTACCGACCTCCGAATTAAAAATAACGTAAATATTGTATAGCAGTAAAAAACTATTATTTTCAGGAATCAACCACCGATAGACCCCTGAGTGGAGTACCAACTTTGGAAGATTTGGGCGTGTGTTTGACGCCTATGGAAGATCAAGTGCCATGGGAATTGAAGCCTTTCCGTGCTTACCAATATTACATAGACAAACTCGGGGAGTTCCCCACACCCGACCCTCCCAAAGTGCAAATGTGCTGAAGTAGCTCAACCAGTCATAAATGAATGGTAGATTTTTGCCATGAATGTTTGTAGATAAATCCAATAAATTATAGCCACTATTACTTTGGTGTTTCGATTTTCTCCTTGTTTTCTCAAGTTACACACTGGTTAAATGTCGTACAATAGTTTAGTTTTTGTAATGTCGCCATTGAAATGTTAAAAATTAATAAATTAAAAAAAAATATTAGGGAAAACCAGGCGTTGGAGGCTCCTTAGTAACACTTACCAATGTACTTAATAGTCATAAATGCCAACGCCGAATTAACACAAAATAGTCAATGCAAGTTTCATTGTTGTGGGAAAATATCTAGTGCCAAAAATTGTTCTATCAGTGCTATAAATAATGCCGCCTACTAAGAACGGTAAATAAAGACATCACCTTTGCTGTAAACAGGTTGAGGGTCACATAAATTATTTTACATTGTCATCAGTTTCATCTTGTTCTCTAGGTATTTTTAAAAATTGCTTGGAGGGTGATTATTTAGCAATAACAGCCATGCATCACGCTGCATTTAGCCATACGTGGGGCCATGTGATTTTTCCTGACATTTCCAATGGTGAAGTTATATATAGACCCCCGTATACAGAAACCCTCGTTTTCTGTTTGCGAAAACGGGGGGTTCTGTATGCGGTTGTACTTTGTAACTCTGGTGGGTTTCGTGATCGGTTTCATTTGCTCCCATTAACCAATGAATAAGCTTCATACGCCAAAATGAAACCGATCACGAAAATTATCACTGATGCGAAAAAATGTGTTTTTAGTAGCCGCCATTCCACTTATGAACATCTCACGCAAAATTATTCAATTATTCCAAATTGCTTCAAACTTGTATTGGTTTTCAATTATATGTTGTTAAAAAATCTTAAACGTCAAATGTAATGTAATATAATTGTTTAAACGGCAAATATTATAAAAAAATTTTTTTGATCCCTTTAATCAATAAATGAGCTTCATAAGCCAAAATGAAACCGATCACGAAATCTCCAAAGTTACAAAATAGACCTCCAGGTCAGAAAGATAATATATTTTTTTAAATTGTATGTTAAATATTTGTTTTAAAACATTAATTGATAACATATGGCAGAGTTCATGTTAAACTAGACATTGGACGACAGAGGCGTGGTATTGCCCGTTAGTCTTTACTTTTATTTCTAAACAAATATGAATATAAAAATTGTTTGTGCTATTCGACTTTGGGAGGGATTAGGGGTGTTCTGTGGGTGTCAGATCTCTTTTATACATACAATCGCTCTACGCAGTGGGATACTTTCTGAAAAAAATGGACGATGTTTTGGCAGTCCAACAATACCGATGATCATACTGCAACCTTCGGACATAATAAGGTGCTGAGAAAGATTACCCCTTTTTTCGGCACTTAGAAGCTATGGAATATCGGCACAGACGTTTTACGCACACACCACAATATGATCTACTGCTTCGGGAATCTTCTAACTTCTAGTGATACACCTTATCTTTGGCCTGATAAGAAACTATTAATGACAAAATCTTCACTTTGCTAACAGTGCAAGCTTTTTAATATGTATTTTCACAAAAAAATATATCTCAAAATATATGTTAAATACTCTCTTTACTACTAATATAGTATATGATATATACTCACACTATAAATAAAACAAAACATAAAAGGTTAATTTTTTTTATTTAAAACTTATTCAAGGAGCTGGCCTACCCCTTCCGAAGCCTCCTCTCTGTAACAATAGAAAAATAAATAATTTTAACCTTTTTCATGAAAAATGTGATGTAAAATTTCAAGAAACTATGGAAAATTATATTATTACAGTACAGTAAGTTTACAACTTAAGTATTTACAGATACGTATAGAGAAAAATATTACAATTATTGTATTTTTAAAATCAGTAATTCATAAAAAAATATTTTATTTATTTTGAGTTTTAAAGCCTTATTTTGCTACTACTCATTAAATATGTGTACAATCACTATGATTTACAAACTGATTTTAATGCTTTTATAACAAGTCTTCGTCTAATAAATAAAATTGAAGTGTCTGTTTGTAATAAGAAAATAACAGTTTTTTACTCAATGCATATGAAAGTATATGTGGTTATCTGTCTATCTGTCAGTTTGTTCCGGCTAATCTCCGAAACGGCTGGATGGATTTCGACGGGACTTTCACTGACAGATAGCTGATATTATAGCAGAGATAAGTTATCTACTTTTATTTTACAAAAATTATTAGAGTTCCGCGCAAAAAAATTAGAACTATAAAATCCGATTTAAATAGGGAAGTATATATGTATATCATTGATCGATTGGGACCTGCGTCGAAGGGCTGTCGTATCGTGCTCGCGTATAGTCAATATGCCTTTTTTGAAAGTTAAAGTTTTTCTGATGAGTAAAGTGTTAAAATGTTTGAAAGCGTAAAAATATCTCCAACACTTCGCCCCATTATGTTCATACTCAAACTACTTATTTTCGTTCGTGTCTCATGTAACCACATAACCAAATCTTTTAAAGCTTGTATTTCTAGGGGGCCTATCTAAATACCATTTACCTTACCGAATGACTTAGCAAATAATTTCCATTTCAAACATCCTTTATTCATGCAGCAAAACACCACAATATGCAATGCTGTCACTATACTTCTTGATAACCAGATACTTTGCCATGTATGAAATAAATTAACAATGTAATATTCTAATTACAAACTCTTTAAGGTTTTATGGCAGCAGGAAACTCTTACAATGAAAACTCTTAGTCTATTCTTAGAGTAACAAAATACTCACAAATTCAAGGTCAGCAGAACCAGGGCCGACATCAGCTTTCTTGTCGTGAGGGGCACCAGGAGCGGTAGGGGCACGGCGATACGCAGAGCGGTCCTCTGCAGCGCGGGCTGGTGCATCCGTCCTACCCACAGCACCACGACGCACTGTCTCTGTTCGTACGGAGCGCTTGAGTGTCGCAGGAACAATTTCAGGTGGCAGGTGAAGGAAAATCCTTAGGTACTCAATACCCTCATTTGTAAGGTACCTGTAAGTAAGTGTACTTTGAGACTACACACAAATACATTCTACTTCCTAATAAAAATACAACAAATTTAAGGTTTGATTGAAAATAATAATGTAAAAAGTTATTCTTTTAATAAACATTATTTTACGAATTTTATAGCATTTAATTTTAAATATTTATAATAAAATGTGTCAAGATCCTACACTACTTATGGTCATGAGAAGACATAGGTGTCAGGGGTCCTGATGTCCTAGTTAATCCAATAATTAAAAGCTGATGGTAAACACGATTAAATCCAAAAAAGCCATGTGGTGGTGGCTCGTTAAAAGAATACTACCACACCATCTCATCCAAAGGATCTTGTAAAAGGCAAGTAAAGAATTAAACTGCACTGTGCACCCAACAGCGCATGGTGGCGATGGGCTCACCACCTATCACACCAAGTGCATTATATTGTTTTGGTGAAAAGTGGATTGTGGCAGTCATCTGTTTTTGCAGTGAGTGCCCAGTCTCTGACTACCCCTTATGGAATACTTTTGTGATCTTATGTATGTATGAAAATCCATAAAATATGTTGAAGAAATCATTATTCTTTGAAATTTGTTGTTACATTTCTAAATTTCTTTCTTTTAAACTCTTGAGCTTTGTCTTAGGAGTTTTAACCACCTAATATTCTCCTTAATCTTCCGTCTTGTGATGATATCATAAATAACTATTATATCTCATTCAGAAAGCATATCCATTCTATAATTATATTGTAAAATTAACATTTGATTTTTTTTACAATATATTTATAGACAACAAATTGTCTTATTTTTTTATTTGTCTACACAAGACAAATAATTTAAAATATAAGACAATAGTTAAAAGAATATTCATTCGAAGGCACCCATTTTATAAATTTGACATTTCTTCCACCATTATTTTCATCTTAGCATCAATCACTACCACTAATTAAAATAAACTACTAAGCATGCCTAGAATATCATCAAATATAAACTTTATTGTGTTCAGTTTGCATATACAGGGTCCCAGCAGGCTAATAAAGTAAAGTAAAGTTTCAGCCTATAAATGTCCCACTACTGAGCACGGGCCTCCTCTCATTTCTGAGAGGGTTTTGGAGCTAGGAAGAATCCGCCACGCTGCTCCAACGCGTGTTGGCAGACTTCACATATCTTCGAAATATTTTTTATTCCTCAGACATGCAGGTTTCCTCACGATGTTTTCCTTCACCGCCGAGCATGTGGTAAATCAGCACTTAAAATTGCAATTAACAATTTTAGTGGTGCCGGCACCGGGAATCGAACCCAGGTCACTCGCGTACTATGAAATTTAAAGCGAGCGCCTAGCCCCTGAGCTACCACGGCTCTGTGTGCAGCAGGCTAGGCTTTGCGAAGCAGGCTAGGCTTTGGGACAATGTGTATATGCCCAAAAAAATATAATGAGCCTTGTAGCATACACAGATCATACAGGTATCACCTGTAGGAGTTTAGTCAACTTAAAAAATTTGCTTAAAACTCATAGGTCTACCCTGTTATACAGCTGATAGAGGCAATAAACTCATAAATTTAATTGGGCATTTTTCATATGGAAGTAGAATGTAAGGATAACATGAAGCTTATGGAAATCTGTTGCAAATTAAATCAGTTAGTATGACACCATAGTAGGGTAACATAAATTAAATGGAGCAGAAATTGTATTTTGAATTTGTCTGGCAATGACTTTCTGAGTTAGGGTCGCATAAAGTTTTACAAAACAAATAATTTTAAAGTTTTGTATGGACATTTTCAGTATTCAATTTTGTCATAAAAGCTTCACCGTAGTGTTTGTCAGATCAGAGTAGCATAGGGTAGGTGGTATGTCGGGATGTTATACCAATTATGAATAATGTATATACATGAAACTTATTTAATATTAATCTCATATAAAAACCTTAAAATGCATTTGAAGGTTTCACCTTAATTCTATGAACTCATGTAGCTACATTTACTAAAAAAGTATGGTGAAGTTGGCAAAACTATTTCCGTTGCTGTTTTGGTAGTTTTGTTGAGAAAGTTTAAAATGTGTCTTTAGTAAAACACTTTTATAGCTTCACAAAATTCTTATAATTTTTTTTTAACTGTGTGTCTGAGTAGCCAAAAGCAATAACAAATGTTTAAAATCAGCTAAGTAGTCATTATGATAATAGGAAGACGAATTTCGTATTTACTGTAGATGTGAATTTTAACAGTAAAGCAAACAATTCCTGTAAAATTTATTAAAATTAATAAAATACCTAAGACATTTTTAACTACAATTTTTTATAAAACCAATCACTGCATGTGGAATAAAATTATAACAATTAGATCAAACATTATCAAGTAGACTTATTATTTTATTAGCTAAACTCACCAGTAGAAGTGCCTCCAGGCAAATTGTTCCTTAACATAACCTCTTGATTTCAGGGACTGCATTGCCTTAATAACTTGAAGGTTGGGGATCTTTTCAAGATCTGGATGTTTAGGAGCATGGTAGTCCTTTTTAGCTACCATGACTCCTTCCTTGAATAAGTATTCATAGATAGTAACACGATTTTGTTTTGGCATCAACATCTTGACCGCCTATCTAAAACAAGGAAATTTTCGTCACTATAAAGTTCACTTAGGAAATAATTACATCGCCCACGAAAAATTTTAAAAGTCAAAAATTTCGTAACTTATTTTTGGCGTATTTTATAGGATTTAATAAATAATAGCAGATTTAAGTCTACCAAAATTACCTTCCGCTTATTTTGACAGCATAAAAGAAAAGAGAAAGACTGATTTCAATACATACGGATTTGACGTTCGATTTTTCTTGCCATATACAAATTAATAATATACTGGTTGTCTTTATTGCAAGAGTGTTGCCAGATGGATAAGACAATAATACGGTGCACAGTGTGCCTTTTTTTAATTTTTAAACGACATTTAATTTGCTTTCCAATCAATTCGAAGAGTCAATGATATTCACCCACTCGTTTCGATTTTTTTTCTGTAGACTCTAGTTTTTTTAAAGTCTTTCTTTCTGCTTTTCATAGACGTTTAAGGAACAGATACATAATCACGATTAGTATCCACGTTTCCTAATATTAATTGCGAGGTAACACTATTCATGTTAATTAGCTATCACTTCGAAACAATAGAATTTAAAAAAATCTACAATCACGTACCCTAAACATGAACAATTTGTTTGGGCAAACAAAATTCTGAGTATGTTAAGTTCATCATCATCATCGTTTCAGCTTATCACTAGTCCACTGCTCAACATAAGCCCTCCCATAGATTAGCCACAAAAGCTTATAGCTCTCATTTTGGGGGATTTTGCCATAGTTGCCACGCTTGGCTTGGGTTTTAGGTACGAAAAATACGGAACTTTCATACTCCGTAATTTATGACTACTGTAGGTGGCAGATCTATAAACAAAAATTAAAAATACGGCAAATCTACCAGTAATTACGGTGCATATGGCAACGCTGATTGCAAGGTAATTTAGATTTTTTTTATATACGTGTTTTAAGCAATTAAATTACTAAATTCTGGTGATGACGATTGATGAAAAAAACTGATATTTTCTACAAAAAGCAAAAAAGTTTTAAATGCTTGTGCTCAAGTGTTCAATCATAATTAACTTTTATAACTTATTCATCATAATTTATGAAAATAATCTGAATCATTAAGTTATTATTCCTAAATATTTATTATGTTTACTTCTGAATGTTTGTATTTATAGACTATTTAAAAGGACCTATCAAGAAAGAGCAAACGTTCAGAATGCGTTTTAGAAATGAGCTTTGATAACGCGTTCTTAAAGACCGTGCTCAATTCGCTTTGCAATGCTTTCTTTGCCTATAACTGTAGTGTGATGAACACGGTTAAATCTAAATAACGCAATAAGACACAGTTGTTTTTGGTGCATACTACGTGCATCCAATTATTGTAACTGTGCGTAATAAAAATGCGTTATTAGTATTTATTATCCACAGAAGGAATGAACAAACTGCACTATTACAAATGTGGATACACTTTTGGAATTGTGTTACACTAGATAGTGGATCTCGTATTTTCACGCAAGCTGCAAGCGTTCAGGGTCATCGTCAAAAATGTTTATGATGGTGGAGGCATTTTAGAATAAGTTCTAGTAAGATTAGTATCCATCTTAGCCTTCTTCTATCAATCCTCCTTAGTCTTCTATCAATGAAATAGTAAAATGAATAATAGTCAGTTTTCAAGCAGCATTAAAAATACTGTTGATCGATCGGTGGTACTACAATTATCAGACTTAGTCTTATCAGGCCGATATAGGTGATTTTAGGATACCGTACAGAAAAAAATCCGTGATTTTAGGCTACTTGTGTCACATTTTTGGCGACTTGGACCGTGCAAGACTTGGCAACACTGTCTGTTTGTATTGTCTTTGGTTTTTTGTCATTTACTACTAATTTTAATTTTTATTCATATTTCATGAATTTGTGAGGAAATAAAATCTAGGTGTTTCACTAATAAAGGAGGTAGTAAAAAAGGAAGATGGACTTTCAAAACCGACCTGGTGGCAAAACCGGCGGAGGTGGCGTAGCGTCATGGTCGGAGAGCAACAGAGATCGTCGTGAAAGACTTCGCCAACTTGCTTTGGAAACTATAGATTTAAATAAAGATCCTTATTTTATGAAAAACCATTTAGGTAAGTAGTTTTTATAGCTTTTCAGGCCATCCAACAAAATTTTTTTCACACTTCCATAACTTTCAGGTTCGTATGAATGTAAACTATGTTTAACGCTTCATAATAATGAGGGCAGTTATTTGGCTCACACACAAGGAAAAAAGCATCAAGCTAATTTAGCTCGAAGGGCTGCCAAGGAAGCTAAAGAAGCACCCCAACAATTAGCTCCTGAAAAACCAAGAATAGAGCCAAAAAAGTTTGTCAAAATTGGGCGGCCTGGTTACAGAGTTACAAAGCAAAAAGACCCCGAAAATGGCCAACAAAGTCTTCTTTTCCAAGTTGACTACCCAGGTTAGCATTAATTTGTTTGTTTTCAATATTTTAGTAAAAAAATTATAAGAATTATGTTACAACATGTAGTTTTGCAGCATTAAAAATCCATTACCCACTGTCACAAAACTAAACTAGGAGAAATGCTAGGAAAAGGAACTGGCCTTTAACTAGCAACGGAATAACTATATCAAATATTCTAAAATTTAAATAAACAACCTATATTAATATAATTATTTATGATTTGATCAATTGTGTATTGTTAATTGGATTGAGATCTAGACTACAAGAAAGTAAGTCATTAACATTTAGTTTTAACTACTTCTTCACTGAATGAGCTATTTGCTCTGGCCACTCTCCTGCTGAAATATCCAAATGAAAGGCAGAATGATTTTGCACTTAACTTGAATCATATGCTCGTAATTTTGTACGTGTTTTGAATGCTATTACTGAATACTGGTGGCAGGAATCCATTTAGGTAGGTACCACCCCAGGGCCAGTGATTCTGCCATGAAGCAGTAGTGTGCAAACATTACTGTCGTTTGGTTTGAAGGGTGCTGAGAGCTAGTGTAATCACTTGGCATATGAGACTTTTCTGGGTGACACAGTATTTGTTATTGGCAGACATTGTACTTCCCATCAGGTGAATGTTTTGCGTGTTTCATCACCATATCCAATAAAAAAAAACAGTCCCCTTTCCCTTCCCAAATCTAATTAGCTAGCTAGAAATTCTGATGAACTGTTATGAACTGAACCCAATAAGCTTCAAACACTGTTTTGGAATATTTTTGCCATATATATATAACTTTGAAATTTCTCAGAGCTTAATGTAGATTATTGTCTAGAGTAGACTTGCAGCCTCACTTCTTTCTATTAACAGTATTTAGTAGATTTATGACTATTTTTATGTTCATATATTATTTTTAATTTTCTGTAGAACAACAGAATGAACATAAAAATGATTAACTAAGTTTCCAGAAACTCATAACTCATTAAAAAAGATATTGATTTTCCAAAAACAGGTATTAAATTTTCTTGACATTACTATAACCTTTAATTTTTAGAAATTGCTGAAGGAGTGCAACCAAGGCATCGCTTCATGTCTGCCTATGAACAAAAGATAGAACCACCAGACCGTAGGTGGCAATACCTACTCTTTGCTGCTGAGCCATACGAAACAATAGCATTTAAGGTTCCTAGCCGAGAAGTTGAAAAGCATGACTCTAAATTCTGGACACATTGGAATAAGGACACAAAACAATTCTTTTTGCAATTTGCATTTAAAATTGAACCTTTACGCATGCCTCCTCCTCCCCCTAAAATGTGGGAGAACCATGGTATTAGATTACCACCTCCTCCGGGAGCTCCACTTATGGGTGTACCTCCTCCTCCGCCACTATTACCAGTGCCCCCTCCCCCACCTTCCATGTAATAATGGAATAATCATAGATGAGTTATTAAAGACTTTGTAAAACTAAAGAATTTTCATTTTTAAAATGGATTTAATTATTAAGGTAGTGGTGATAATAGGTACATCCTACATATCAATGCATTACAGATCAAAGTAGCATTTTAGTGATTTTCTAATTTTTACCTTAAATACTTCCATTTGACTATTTTTAATTGTATGCAAAACCAAAAAATCTATTATATAAATAAAACAAATGGTCTTGATACACATAGTAATATTCATTTGTATGAAATCTTTAAGTTATACCAATTTTAATCTTTGTTAGTCCATACTGTAAAGTCGATTATTGACGCTTTGGCCCATACTTGTAGGACCTATCGAACTAAACAATAAAAAACTGACTGCCAGCATTGTGTGATTATAAATGTGATAAATGAGCGAGGAGTATATCTATTCACTGTGAGGTGTTTTTTATTAAATTTAGACTTCCTCCTTTGTGACATTTGGTAAGATGTGGTGGGATTCCCCCTTACATGAGGTTTACCCTATAATTTTAAAATAATTACATTTGCTTGATATGTTCCCTGAATTTTCCTTGAAACCACTAAATCCTAAACATTAATATTTATGTACTGATTATATTACATTTTTTCTGTTAAATAAAAAGAAAAATAATTAGCTACATTTAAAGCATATTAAAAAACTTATTTTATAAAACTTATTAAATTTAGTGAAAGTAAAAATTGGGCTGCAACACTGCCTTCCCTAATTCTTCACACACTCCATGTGCTTCCTCTATTGTAATGATTGGACACATGACGTCCATGTCTTTTGGTAGTATAAGAAGGCAATCATACGTATCTACATCCTCCTGTACATCGACGTCAGGCTATCGTCCACGGCGCTCAGCAGCTACTTAGCCCGACGGGTGACTGCATCTGGTATTGATTGTGTAATCCAAACAAATATGCATATCCTCTGAATTAAAGTTTTCTTGAGATCAATTCCTCCTCGTTTAAATTAGTTTTTCAGGGCCCCTCCCTCCATTTTGAGTTCACGTAATAAATGGACGCCTCTTAAACTATGATGACGCGACAAGATGGATAAATGTAGCGTTTAATTAAAAAACTAAATATAGGAAGTTCATTTCATCGGAAACAGATATAAACAAATAATACATTACATGACCGCATTGTCAATTGGTTAGTATACCTGCTCTCTGAATCATCGGTCCTTGATTCGAATACTAGCTGGAGCTGGTGACATAAATTTTTCAATTGATGTATATATATTTATGGGTTTACATGAATTTTAATACTTCTATGACTTCAACGCTGATCCTTTCTCCGATCCAATCCCATTAAAGTTACATTGAGCACAGGAAGGTAAAAATCAGCGAGTACCTTTGCATTTACGCTTGTATTTACCGCAGTATAATATATCCTCCGCTTCTAGATCTAACTGGAAGGACAGCCTTGTCATCATCAAATCTGATCACCCACAAGTAGAAATATAAAATATATACAACCGACTTATGCGTCTATATTTGCGCCTACACAGATGACAGCTGTTGTTATCTCAGTTGTGATACAGTATTGTGAGTAGCCTGCGTTGAAGTATTCAGCAAAATACCGTATTCAGAGACCATTGACTTTGGTATCGACCTTCGTTTCTGATATAGAAAAGAATGCCTATGATCTCAGTAAAAAAGTGGAAACAATTTACCATTCAAAGTAAGGGCCTGTTGACAGGCTGTTAAATGTGACGAGGCTACATTTTGTAGAGGTATAAAACGCCTAGATGAATGCCCATCGCTTTTTATACCGCATCTACTTAAGCTATTCTTCCCAATGTCCATAATTGCCCACGTATTCACTACAAAGTAGGTGTGGGCAGTGGCAGTGCGTATCGTGTAAGATAACAAAGGAGTGGCGGGCCATAGGGAAATTACGAAGGTTTCACTTTGTAAACTATTTATTCCATAAGGTGTCGTATCTTGAATATACTTAGGCCAGGCAGGTTCTCTGCCCGGAGGAAAGAATCTACGAATATATAAGCTGCGCTTGAAATTTTAAAGTGTACTTTCTCGGAATTGGCCGATGTTTCCCGCGAGGGATCTCTGTGTACCCCTTATAAGGGAAATAGGCGTGACTGTATGTATTTATGTATTCTTACTATTCATATACCGACGCTTCAATCCTATGTAAGTAAAACGAGCTTGCAGTTCCATGCCGGGTTTTAGTTTTAATTTAATTAATCACAGCATCGCTATTGAAATTAGCATGTATTTTCTTTTCAAATGTCTCAAAAATCAACCTTGGCAGGAATCGGTGTTTTTTGTAAGTTTTTTTCCCCTTTCAGAAAGTCCACGCCTCTAAAAATATGGGTGATGGGTTATGAGTGAATTTTAGCTGCAACTGTTGGGACCAAACAGTCACCATCACCGTCCCATGGAAAAGCATCTTCTTAGGGTATTGCACAGCCATCATGTTTTAACCGTTACGTTGATCGTTTCAGTCTTTCTTAAAGAATCCACTATAAGTCACACGTAATAATCTAAAATCGCCTTCGTTTATTCAGTGCGTGAATTCATCCACGAACTGGAAGCTTCGGGTAACTTTGTCTAGTTCTTTGATTTTGCAAATGGGTCGATATTATAGATAAAGCATCATGCTAGTTCCATAGTGGTTTGAGAGATTGAGACGAATTGGCTTCCACTAAAGTTCGTATATACTCGTTATTGACCAAAGCTGGTCTTGCCTATGGCTCATTGCAATTGAAATTTCCTACGAAAGCGACTAAACCAAAACCGTACAGTGCGTTTATTAGTCTCAGCTAGCAGTCTCTCCAAATACATCATAGAACTTACGGGCCGTACCCCTTTTTTATCTACATCATAATCACTACGTAACGGTAATAAATTTACTTTAAAAAACTAAATTAAGTCTTTTGTTTAAAATAAAATAAAAAATATTTACTTCGAAACTAGTATTTAAAATTTTGATGTTCCACTGTCTACGTATCTACGCCTTCTGCTACGTACTTAAGATAAAAAAATTCATCATTACTTTTAATTTAGAATACATTGGCTTTTTATTTTAAAAAAAGTTTAACTTTCAAATTTTTTTACCAGCCACTAATTTTTAGTTAAAGTGGCCATTACATTAGACGGCAATTTTATTTCTTAATGCCGATTTTAATATTCTATTTTGATTTTATTAAATATCAATGATTGTTTTGTACTAATTCAGTCTTCACATTAGCTTAGTATTTTGTGGAGTAAGTTCGCGAAGTCGTTGGTGGTCTAGTAAATTATTTAACTTCAATGTTATGTCTATTTTTTTCCAAGTTCTTATGCGCATTTATACTATATACATAGTAAAAAATAGGAACTTTTGGCGCCAACTCGAAAAGTGGTGGTATTGATTTTTAAAATTTCTCTGTATATCTTGAGTTTTGATGTATAATTAGATAGTTTATTATGCAGCAAGTGGAAGTTCAAAGTTATTGGAAAATTCAACTCAGGACCAAAATTGTACTTTTCGTTTGTCTCCATCAGTCCACCAAATCTTCAGTAAAAGTCTACTATCATTTTACTGTCGACCGAAATTTTGAAATGTTGCTGCCTGAAAAGATACATGGATATGTTACTTGACACTGGAAAATAGTTTATGACTGTTTTCTTATTTAAATAAATAATAGTAAAAAATTAAAAAAAAACTGAGTAAGCAAGTGACAGAAGCTGAACATAATATTAATTTAATTTAAATAAACATAATACTTACTGTAACATACTCACCTAAATACCGTCACGCCTCTTTCCCATTGGGGTAGGCAGAGACCATATCTTTCCACTTGCTACGATCAGTATTTAAACAATTATTAAATTATCGATTAATGGTAAAAGGAAAAAAAGGAAAGAAAGTTAGTAGTAGTTTCCTCAAATTTTAAAATATAATAACGATACGATAAATGAATTAAAATAACAGAAACGCCGCATTTAAATTCGACCTTGAAATTTTACTCTCATCACGCCCATCTAAGTTTCACTTAATTTTTTAATATGCTAATTTATATTTTAATGACGTAAGTAGCCTCGAGCCTTTGAGCAAAAACGTAAGATTCATTTGACTAATGATATTATTCTGCAAGTATTATAAATTATTTCTTATATTTACACCTTTATAGTATATAAAAAATGTAACAAAACAGTGATTTTTTTGTATGTTCTTACATAAAAACTTCAAATTTAGTGCTTGAAAAGGAATGTAATTTAACGGTTACTCGATGTTGTAAATGTATTCTATGGTATTGTATTTTCGCGCGCGATCTCATAGATAGTATTGAATAGAATAATGAAATAGGAAGAGCTTGTGTTGAGCTAAATTGATTGAAAAAGAGTGCCTCTAATTTTAATTTGTATAATATATAAATTAACAAATAACGCATATTTGTTTTTTTTTATTTGTTAAAGTTTATTTCCAATATGTTTTCAAAAGCTAAACGGTTTGAACTGAATGGTAAGATAATTTTCAAAACGTCGCTAATCAACTTTACTTTTTTAATATTCCTGTAATAAGGTAAACTAACTTATTAAAAAAATAAGTTAGACTTTCAATTCTGTTTTTTTTACTGATGATAAAAACTGATAAATTAGTTGAAAAGTTGTTAAATTCAGGTCTTAATCTTCTAATGTTATCGATATTAAAAAATATTATAAGATCATATCTAAAAAGACGTACTCAGAAAATAACAGAGTTTTAAACAACTATTCTTAATCAAAACCAAAAAAAAATTTTCTCTTCAGGTGCTAACAAAAATCATTCAAAGAATGTAGTGAAAGAAAAAGCAAAATTACCTGCTGCACCAAAACTAAGACAAAAACTAGGGGAAACACCAACAAAGATAAGCTTTGATGTACAGTCTCAATGCAGTTCTGTGTCTAGTGTGAAATCTTTTGTAACAGTAAGTTTAATAATTATTATTTACAGTAGCTGTATTAGTAAGTTAAACATGTTTAAAAAAAGTATTTATTGTAATAAATATAAACATTACAGCCACAACCGGTCAAACCCTACACTGCCACCAAATTAAAAGTCAATAATTCTTTGAAAAAGACTATCCCTAATCTAAATAAAAATAATGTAAGCAAGAAGCATGAATGCCAAACTCCAGATGACCTTCTCAAAGCACAGCAAGTTGAAATAAGGTATATCTATTCAATTTTATTGTCAAAAGATCTATCATTACCATATGCACCATTCATACATAAAGATTGTATTTCACATTGTAAATCATAATATTTTTTTTCTTATAGAAATAAAGATCATACAATATCGGAATATAATAAACAAATTGAAGATTTGAAAAATGAAATTGCTAATTTGCAAAGAAAATTAACTGGCACAGTAGAGATAAATCATATTAATAAAAAACTACACGAAATAACTTTATGTGATAAAGAAATACTAAACAAAGAAATAACTATTGAAAATACAGATATAGCCAATACTATTGATGACTTGAAAAAAGAAATAGTTAAACTAGAAACGCAATGTGAGAAATTAGAACAAGAAGTAAGTAGTAAGCAAGTGGAACTCACATCGTTGGAAGAATTAATAATTATTAGGGATAGCTTATGTCATGATTTGCAAAATAAATTGACTGATATGAATGCTTGCCTTGAAGAAACTAAACAGAGATTAGAAATGGTAAAAGGCCATCATGCATTGGCTCTAGAAGCTAATGAAAGTATCCGACGTGAATATAAAGCAGAATTGGAAACTCTGAAATTAAAAATGGAAGAAGAAAAACAAGCAATTTTGAATAAGAGTAAAACTGAACACGAAAATATTAAGACACATTACAAATCATTAATTACATCAATTAAGGAACAGTTGATTAACGAAAAGGATGCAGTGATTGTAGATTTACAAGATAAATTGGTTGTAAAAGAAAAAGAAATGAAAGCAAAATTGGAACAAATTGAAGAAACAGCTCATGAGAAATTAAAGTTATGTGAAATACAGTTTGAAGAGCGCAGTAGAAGCATGCAGGAACACTTGACACTACAAGTTAATCAAATACAGAGCTTAGAGAATGAAATAAAGGATCTTAAATATAAACTTAGTCTAAATGAGGAAAACAACAAGAAGGTGCACAATCGACTGGTCTGTCTAGAAAATGAAAATGATGCTTTAAAAAGTGAAAAATTGAAACTTACTCATGAGGTAGATAAATTGGAAGAAGAATCTAAAAAGACAATAATAGATTATGAAAATAAAATAAATAAACTGACCATGGAAGTTGATAAGGGAACTAAAGAAAAGAATAAATTTGAAATGTCCTTATCAGTTACTAGAGATATTGTACAAGTACTAACAATGCGTCTCAGAGAGTCTGATACAGAATTGGAACATTTAGAAGCCAAATTACAGTCATTAACAAATTCAAAGGAAGCATTGGAATCAGAACTTTTAACTTACAAGAATACTTTAAACAATACTGCCTTGGAATGCAATGAATATAAAGAAGCTCTTGTGAACATACTGAAGTCCAAAGCAGCTTTAGCTAAAGAGCACACTCGGATTATGGAGCATAATGTTACCCTCATAGAAAGTCTCCAGAATGTTGAAAAAGAGGCATATCGTGAACTTGGCACTATTAAAACTGAACTTATTGAAGATGTGGAATTATTGAAGAAGGAATCTAATTCTCAAATTCATATGTTACGTGAAGAAGTAAGTTGTTTTTGTTGAAATTTACTCTGTTAACAAATAACCTTTTAGTACCCTTAACATTTTAGTCAATTTTGCTGTTCATTAAGTTACAGGCATATTAGTTGTAGTAGCCAGCATAAATTATTACTGAGTCACAGATGCTAGATTTGAATCATCAGGCAGCAAAATAGTTGATTGAAAATAGTATTTTATATTTATAAAATGTGTGTAGACTAAAGCCTCTGCACTGGGGATTAAACTCCAGTCACCTGCACATTACAAAATTTAAGACAACTGCGTGTCCACTAAGCTACCCTTATATTTATATACTCTTATATTAAGTAATACAGGAATTAAAATAACCTCTGAAAAGAAGGGTTATTATGCTAAATAAATTATCATTCTATCATATGTCTTGTATACACAGACTATTATTTTTATTTGTATTTATATAGTTTTCTATTCTACACTTCTGTGTATTTAATCATACCACCTAATAAGATTAAATGCATGTATATTTATTTTGCAGGTAGCAAAGAAACAAATGTTATGTGAACTGGCTACTGAACATGCCGGACAGGCAACAGTTGCTGCAGAACAGTCTCGTGCACTCTTGTCTCAGGCCGCCACTGAGATTTCACGACTTGAGGTTGAAAATAGTTGTCTCCAAAAACAGGTATTTCCCATAATCTTGATATTTTCATTAAATATATGTATTTAAGTATTTTATAGATTTTGAGGAATTGTCATATAGTGACGAAATAAAAAAAGAAATAATACTGTTTATGAAAATAAAGTGATAACTTTCTTAATGTAAGAATTGAGTGACAAAATATAATTAGTCGACTTATCATGATTACCTTTATCTCATTTTAAATCACCTTTTTTTACTGGTGGTAGGAATCCTACACTGAAATCCGTCTATGTAGGTATGTACCACCGAAAGGTATTTTGACATCAAACACTAGTGTGCAAACATTAATGTCTTTAGGTCTGAAGGGCACTGTATGCGGGTGTAATTACTGGCCATATAATACTTAAGAACTGATGTCTCATGGGGACGAGATCAGAACAGTGCCACACAGAAATCTTCTTGGTGACACAGCATTTCTTATGGGCAAATATTGCACTTACCATCAGGTGATTTGCTACCATATAAAAATTGTTGACTACTGGATACTGACTGAACAACTAGCAGAAGCTTAAATAATCCTTAGAAGATTTCCCAATTCTCATGACAATAAATAAACTGCGTTTGCCAACTCGCCTGCCAAGCGTGGCAACTATGGCAAAATCCCCCCAAAATGAGAGCTACTTTAGTGGCTATCTAGGGGGTAGGCTAACTGCAACAGTGGACTTGTGATGGGCTGAAACGATGACGACGATGTATTGACAGTATACCTTTGGAGACTAGAAACCTGTAAACTTGAAATTCAACTAGCTTCAATGTTAGTGTATATTTCTTACTGTTTTTATCCTATCTTACACATTTCAACACAGTAATTTCAGGAAATACTAATCTGGGGGTCTACTGTGTAAGTCTGGTTGGTTTCGTGATTGGTTTCATTTGATCACATTCACCAATTAATGAGCTTCATACGCCAAAATTAAGCTCATTCATTGGTTAATGGGATGAAATGAAACCGATCACGAAACCAACCAGAGTTACACAGTAGCCCCCATGATTTGTAAAAATATTTTTGCATTAGATAGCCCTTTATTGAGGTAGGTTCTAGGCTATAAAACGCGATGACATGGCCTTAAGGCCGCATGCTGCTAACCCCATATTACCAACAAGGGGTTAACTGAGAATGCTCAAGTTAAGGAGGTACCATGCCGTACGACACCAACGTGTCGACTGCTTATTTTTGTTGTAAATAAAATGTCTATAGTCATTTAGTAATAATTTTTTGAGTTTTATTTACAAGTGAACCTTATAATCTAAACCACTATTAACAGCTGTTGTGTCGCCATCTGAGATTTTTTTGGCCTCTGCATTGTAATCATTACATTTGTCTTTGTTATAGATTCAAGACCAACAGTCCCTTGTTGTTGAGTTGTCTTTACTACGTCAGGAAAACGAAGAACTTACCATGACAATGGCTAAGCAATCTTCTATTATAGATAAAATGAAGAAAGAAATGGACCAATCACTGGTTATGCCAAAGTCACCTTCAGTTAGCCGAAAAGCGCTTAAAATTGGCAAAGAAAATATACAGGCTGTGGTTTCTCCTTTGAGAGAACGTAATCATTAAACAAACTGTTTTATACTTTATTGCATCACCATGTGATTTTTTTAATTAAAAAAATATTTATTATTATGTATAATTATTATAAAAATAAATCATGGTTTTTTAACAGTTCTTATAATTTATTATCAGTTTTGAATGTTTGTTTTCTGGCCTCGTTGACATAGTATTAGTTTGTTTTGGTTGATTACATTGAATTTTGTGTGACTGCTGTATTCCATTTGTAAAAATGTTGTGACAATGGGCGTCAATATAAATTATTTCAATTACCATGTAACGTGTTTTTTTTATTCCATATCACATGAAAATACCAGTTCTCCTGTTTTGCTTCTTTGATTATATATTGGCCGATTTCGATCACATTCTCATCTGATTAACAATTTATTGGTGGAAGGATCCCTATGCAGGAATCCGTCTAGATATTTAAATGTCTAAGAAAATTAAATACGTAAAGTTTAGATATGTTTAACCTCAGGGCCAGTTATTCTACCGGGTAGCAGTAGTGTGCGAACATTACTGTTACTACTACTGTATTAGACAGAAATGTTCTAGGTGACACACCGTCGGGTGATTTATTTTCTCGTATCGTTACTTTCTTCAAAAAAATCAGTAAAGTATCACGCTCTGAGTATGCCACCGTAAAGAGAAATATAACATTGCGTTTGCCAGTACGTTTCATGGTAACGGTAAAAAAGAACCAGTTATATATAGGAAACGACTTATTCTTAGTCCTCGAGGGTGATAACTATTCATCTTGATTATTCGAGACTGTATGCCGGCATTTCTAGTTCTGATGATAGTTATCACTTACCAGACTGTGTGACCGTTTGTCATAAAAAAGTAAAGTTTCAGCCTATAAATGTCCCACTACTGAGCACAGGCCTCCACTCATTTCTGAGAGGGTTTTGGAGCTAGGAAGAATCCGCCAGGCTGCTCCAATGCGGGTGGCGGACTTCACATGTCTTCGAAATATTTTTTATTCCTCAGACATGCAGGTTTCCTCACGATGTTTTCCTTCACCGCCGAGCACGTGGTAAATCAGCACTTAAAATTGCAATTAACAATTTTAGTGGTGCCGGCACCGGGAATCGAACCCAGGTCACTCGCGTACTATGAAATTTAAAGCGAGCGCCTAGCCCCTGAGCTACCACGGCTCTTGTGTTCCCGAGTGGCAACCTCGTATCGGCAAGCGCAGTGTAGGGCGCCCCCCGAGGGCGAGAAGTCGATGGATGCGTGTTTTGTGGTAATCTATGGGGGAGGCCTATGTTCAAGAGTGGACTAAAATGGGCTGAAATGATGATGACGATAAGTTAATTAATATGTTAATGAAAAAGAGAATAAAATCCTAGCATTTCAAAATTACACCCTTTTATTTTATTAGTCTGTATTGCTCGGTCGCGAGGTAGTGTACTTGATAAAAGAACTTATTTTTCATTTAAAAAATTAAAGCGCATGGGAAGTAAATCAAATAAAATAAAATCAGCCAGTCTTTATTTAAAGGTACCAATTTACAAAAAAAGCTTTGTGACTACCACTATGTTACTTGGAAAATAACTTAAAAATTAATTAGAGCGAGAGGTACACGGTGGGTTCTTATGTCGTGATTTCACCATTAAAATTTCGACACAGATGTTTTGTAACATTCTCGTTGAAACTTATATCCTTTGGCATTAATACTGCATTACAATATTATTATATTTCTGGCAAGACAAGTATAGTAAAACTAAGTGAATACATTTCACAATAATTATAGTATAAATGGTATTATACCTAACAAAAATTTTTTGGTTACACAAAACATATCGACAAAAATCACTCTTTGGATTATTCAGACTTTTAAAGTAAATCACAATTTTATATATGGACACTGACTTAAATAATGTTATAATACTAAAAAATACATTTGCTTACAATTTTGAACTAATATTTTATTACAATGAGAATTTATAATGTTCAGTTCATACGATTGTATAAAATGTCAGATCATTTATTTTAAAAATACTGGCAAAAAATTGTCGAGATTCAAAAATGTATAAAAATGCTAAAGCTAAATCTCAGAATGTTTTTCATGAGATCATCGTTTTGATATCGATTTATAATCAATCTTACTGCTAGTTCTATTAAAATGCAAAAGGTAAAAAACTGGTTAGAGTATTACATGGCAATATAAACGTTTGTGGCCTAATCGTTCTAGGAGTCCCAATACCGGAACAAATGACACACAGCTTATCAGATCTAATGATGATCTACCTAACAAACTGTCTCTATATTATTAACCTAATTCGTATCATAGTTTGTTACTAAAATGACACTTGTTTCTAAGCACTTAAGTCTAACCAGCAATACGTGCACAATAAGTACAAATTCAAGAAACTACATGTACAAAAAATTCAAAACATTACAAAAACGGTGGCGCATTAAGCGAAACATTAAGTATAAAATGCATAGAAAAAAATCCTGTAAGAGACACACATACATCAGATTAGAAAACTTGAAACAAAATTACTTTGGCTGTGGTTAATTAATCCACGTGAGCATATCTAGGTACGACATCTTCTCGTATAAGTAAATCACATGCTGGTAAACCGTGAAGTGGCAGCAGGTCTTGACCTACAGTGATCAAGCCAGTCTCTGGGCCAGGTAACCGGCCGTGCCATACGAAATAATAAAAGAACTGTTGCATAGCAGCCATGAATCGTCGCTGTTCAGGCATTTCCGACTCGAAAGTTCCAAGAATGGCTTCCACGTCAGAATTTATGTCGGCCATACCGGAGCCGATTACTCCGCCACCCGCTCCCGAGCCACTAACCACGTACAGAGGGGAAGCAAGACGCAAACGGGCAAGGGTTACCAAGGGACACAAAGTACGAATAGATGATATTAACTCAACTAAACCCTCATATGTTTTATTGAAATGTGTAAATATTGCCGCGGTCAAATTCTTTTCACCTATGTAACTCTCGTTCACAATTTTCTCGACTATATCCGCCGTCCAATTTAAGTGCTTCTTTTTTAACAAATCCGTATGACCGGAGTGCATGGTTGTTCCGAATACCATTGGCTTGAAAACTTTTTCCTTTCCTTGCTCCTTAGCTTCCTTCTGCGCGTCCCAACTTTCATAAGCGTGCACTCGAAGATAGTCTCCGTCCAAAACTAACCAAGAACGCTTGAATTCATCCGCCATTGGTAAAGAATCAATATTGTTACCTAACCAGGTATCGGGAGTTGCAGACAATATTTCCGTGGAGGTAATTCGCCGCAGGCAATCGGCGTCGCTGCATCTACTGATTTGTTTAAACTGTTCATTATTGCTCTGCGATTGCTGCAAAGGCTCACCGGGGAATATAACAGAGGCAGAAGAGAGCCAAACTCTAGAATAGAGCTTCTGAGCTTTAGTAGCAGTAGTCAATGCGGCTGTTAGTGTTGCTCCCGCTCTGTGTCCAAGCAAAGTGACAGATGCTGCGTCACCACCGAAATGCTTGATGTTATACTGCACCCATTGCAATGCAACTAATAAGTCACTGAGTCCGTAATTTCCAGATGTGGCAGGGTACTTCGCATTAGATAAAATATCGAGGGCTAAAAAGCCAAATGCTCCGAGCCTGAAATTGGGACGTACGAAAACTACTTCTTTAGTACGTGCATAGAGTGCCGAGGGTTGCGCAGGACTTATACCGCCTGTCAGGGAGTTGGCACCGATCAATACAACGACTGGCAATGGTGAGTCATAGCGTACTTGAGGAGTGACGATATCCAAGGTTAGACAGTCCTCTTCGCCTATGATGGTGCCGTTTTCTAAGAACTGTAGACATAAGGGTGCGGGTTCGTGAGTCTCGAGAGTGCCATTCCAACACAGGGACAAATTGTTGAGTGGTTGAGCATATGTGAATCTCTTCTCGCCGACAGGAGATACAGCGTAAGGAATCCCAGTGGAATTTGTATACACCTTCATCGTAAATACTGCAATAAAGAATAAAATTTAATTTACTACACGTATTAATAACTTCTGAAATAAGAAGAATTAAAAAAAGACAATGAATAAAAGAGAAAACATTTAAATGCCTTTTTCTCTAAATATTACCGATATAACAAAAAGACAGCCCGAACTAGAGTTCTGAACCTCCCTCGGACGATCTATGGAAGACTTATATTCGAAAGAATAATAAGACGAACTATTATACGAGATAAACGTGAGAACTGATGTATCTGGGTGACGGGCGCAGTGTGGTGCCACACTGAAATATTCTGACACAGCATTTGTTATGGGCAGACGTTGCACTTACCATCAGGTGAAAGCTTTGCTCGTCTCGTTAATTAACCCAATAAAGATAATAGAATCAAGCGTTACTATACTGAAATCCATTATAATGAAGGAAAGTAAGTTAATTTGCAAGATCCGCATGCAAAATATAAAATGGTGTAGGTATATAAGTAGTTTTTGAAGAGCACTGCCCGCCCTCCCTCAGAAGCGTGGACAAGCAAACTAACACCGCCATGAGATACTCTTAACCGCTACAATACTACCACTAGGTAATATACACCACTGAAGTCGAGATCACCAGGCAACTCAGACAAAACAAAACAACACAAAACAACAAGGCATTATTAAGCGTCATAGACTCTCAGTATTGTAGTGGTGGAGGATATTGGTGGCGGTTTCGGGTGGCGATGTTAGTTTGCTTGTGCATGCTCCTGAGGGGGGTGCTCTTGAAAAACTAACGAAACTAATATACCTCACACATTTATGTCTATATAATACATTATGATAAACGGTCGATGGCGATTGATCGCGCGAGTGATGTGATGATTGGTACCTACCCAATTTCCAGCTTTTAGTACATGGTCTGCATCATTATTCTGTTTCTTTACTAATAAACCGTTCAACATAAAAAATAATACTTATTTTATTTTCAAGCTTGTAGTATGTTTATTTAGTTGCTTAATATTTCTCATTCTATTTCGTTAATTTAGTGCCTCATTATGACAAGGCTTCTTTCCTGTAGTCCTTTGTTTATGATTAGATACCTAGATTTCAGTTTTTATGTATTGACTGCCTAACTCTATGAACCACATTTTTTTTTCTGCGTTCTACTTGTTAATATTGAGGAGATTGACAAAAAATAATCCGCCACTTTGTGGTTTCGGTCAACTTGGAATTGTTTCATGGTGTATTGCGATGATGTTCACCTATCCGATTTCGACCACGGCGACAACTTCCGAATACTGTCGAGAGCCATCAACTGTGCAGGAGATATTATAGTGCCACAAGTGTACGCGCAAACACAGAGGCACTCACTCGTCCCAACCTACCCGCGCCCGATGTAACGCTGATGCGATAAGATCGGAGGTAGGCTAGGGTGCAGTGTCAGAAACACAGGGACAATCACAACACAACTAGACCCGAAAACCAACAATTTGTTTCAGCACAAATGTTGGCTCCGGCTGAGATTCGAACCCAGGACCCGCGGCGTAGAAGTCAGGTACTCTGACCACTAGGCCACGCGGTCGTCTATGTATCTGTGTTGTATTCTACTAGTTAAGCCCTTTTATTTGATATCGATATTGAGGAGATTGAAAAAAAGTAATACGCCATTTTGTGGTGGCGGCCTACTTGGATTTGGATTTGTTTCATGGTGTACTGTATTCTTCTAGTTAAGCCCTTTCATTTGATACCTATATTGAAGGGGGTGAAAAAAATTTAATCTGCCATGTAGCGGCGGCCATCTTGAATTTGCAATGATACTAAATATACATAATTGTATTGTCATCAGAACTGCAGGTAGTACCAAATTTCAGATCAATCGGTCAACAGGAAGAGGGTAAAATTTCAATTACTAGATTTGACCCACACAAGACAAACAAGCTAAATAAAACCGTTTAAAAAGGATTTTAGTTCAATATTTGAAAGCATATATTTTGTTTTAATATGTTCCTACGTTTAATTTATTTCTACTAACATAAAGACGTAAGTTACACGTATGTACAAAAACCTCCTTTTTCGTATGCATATACTCTCAGTGCGACTACCGCACCGGATCCTGGCTTATCAGTTTAAAAGTGGCGTGGAATGGAGTACCACTCAATTAATCCAGTTGTTCGTCTTTGTAACAATGCCTGTACAATATGCGACGCTTACGGTGAAGTGAGACTGCCTCTTATGTACCACTTATTCAGAACTACGAGGGGTGATCCAAAAGTAATGATAATCAATAATAAACACAATGAATAAAATAAATAAATAAATTTATTTCTCAACATAGTCTCCTAGCAAGTCTATACATTTAGTCCATCTCTTTTCTAATCCTAAAATTCCCTTAGAAAAAAAATCTTTATCTTGACTCTCAAAAAAGTCCTCAACCGCGGCCATCACGTCGCTATCATCGTCAAATTTCTTGCCTCGGAGGTGTTCCTTGAGTCGTGGAAAGAGATAGAAGTCGCTGGGGGCTAGATCTGGTGAATAGGGGGGGTGTTCCACCAGCTCAAAGCCCGCTTCCTGAATGGCAGCCATGGCAATTGCAGCTTTGTGAACCGGTGCGTTGTCTTGATGGAACAGCACTCCAGCCCGCAGTTTGCCTCGCCTTTTCTCCTTAATAGCCTCCCGCAATCTTCTTATTTGTTCTGCATAGTAGGAGCCTGTAATAGTGGCCCCCTTTTCCAAGTAGTCCACCATGATTATTCCTTCAGCGTCCCAAAAAACAGACGCCATAACCTTCCCTGCTGAGCTTGACACTTTGAATTTCTTCGGCGTCGGTTCATCGGATCGTTTCCATGTCATCGATTGTTGTTTTGTTTCAGGATCAAAATGGTGGATCCAGGTCTCGTCCATGGTCACAAAACGTGACAAAAAATTATCCTTGTCTGCCTGGAACTTTTCGAGATTTGCTCTTGACATGTCGACTCGTTTCTTCTTTTGCTCGTCGTTTAACATTTTCGGTACCCAACGCGCGGAGACCTTTCTCATATGCAATTCGTTCGCAAGGATTCTTTGAATGCTGCCATATGAGATCCCTGTGACCTCAGCTACATGCCTGATAGTCACTCTTCGATCTTCCAATACAACTTCTTCAACTTTTTTCACATTTTCTTCAGTGAGGGACGTCGATGGGCGTCCTTCGCGGTGTTCGTCTTCCGTCGATGTTCTTCCCAACTTAAACTCCTTAGCCCAGCGTGCAACTGTGGAATATGGAGGAGAAGAGTCCCCTAATGTTTCCACCAAGTCGCTGTGTATGTCTTTGGTAGACATTTTTTTCAAGCAGAGGTATTTAATGACAGCTCTGATTTCGTGTTTTTCCATTTTGATGTTCACTCCTTGACAGTCCGTATTCAAATGAATGTAGCTCCCGGGAATCGTGAATGGGTACTGAGTATCTGAATTTTTTGTATTTTTGTGTGCACTAGAAATAACTGATTACACTTTGGAACTATGCTATAGAACCGCAGACATATGCATTCTCCAAGTATAAAGAGACTATACTTGCTAAATTGCGACTTACGTAAATCGGAGCTTCTGTGTCACAACGATAGTTTTGTTTGACACTGTTTTCATGCGGAAATTCTGTTTGATTAATGATGAACTTATCGAGATTGTAATATTATGTATGGAATCTCTTAGCGATATGACCACCGATTACTGTAGCGTTTTTTTTATTTATAATTTTTTTTCATGTACACTGGTATGCTATGAAGTGTAAATAAATAAACGTTAAGGTTATTATGATGGTCACTACACCAATCCAATTAATTAAGTGGATGTGGTTTTTCTATAATCTTTGACTATTGACGTAATGTATTTCTATGTACAAAAATGTTTGTCTGCCTGTCCGACAATATTCAACTCAAAATTCACAACATAGCAGGTTTTTGAATAAAATTAATTATAAAGTATACGCAAACAAAGCGGGGTGCACGGTTTGTGAGGACGTAAAAGTACAGCCTATAAATGCCCGAAAGCTAAGCACAGGCCTCCTCGTATTTTTAGAGCTTAGAAGAGTCCACCACGCTGCTCCAATGCGGCGAACTTTAATAACGTAAAGTAAGGTTAGGTATGATATATATTAAATTATAGCAGTAATTATACATACTTATTTTTTTTAAATGCTCTACTGGGTCCTATATTTAAAAAGCCTAACGCTTCGCATAACGCCAAATTTCTACAGTTTTCCAGTTCCATGGACCCTAAATATCCCCGAAATAAAAAATTGTGTTCCGGACCGGTTCTTATTTGAATCAACTAAACGCCATTCCGAAGATAGATCCGCCTAGGTAGGTACAACCCCAGGGCCAGTTATTCTGCCGTGAAGCAGTAGTGTGCAAACATTACGATGTTTCGGTTTGAAGGGCACTGGGAGCTTGACGCTAATCACTGGGCATGTGAGACTTGAACACAGAAATGTTCTTCGTGGCACAGCATTTGTTATGGGCAGACGTTGCACTTTTTGCTCGTTTCTTCACTTTATCGGATAACATTAAAAAAATAACAGTAACTGAATTGATTTTTTCAAAAAAATATCGTTTTTAAAACACTTAACTTGCTTAAAATTAGCAGTTGTTTCAATCAATTTAGTTACTACTCCAATACTATATTGTTATTGACATATCAACAAAGTGCCGCAAAACAAAGATTGTGAAATTTTGTACATATTTTTTTTCCCTTTTCGTACCTTAGTACTTTTATTGATATTGTTTATAACCATTTTTGTTCCCAGAAGTAAAAAATATTTTATCGTGTCGATACTGGGTTTTCCCCTGTTCATTGGGCATGAGTCGCGGCGGGTTCTGACTTTTAATCCCGGCTGCAGCAAAAATTTGTGCAAAACACAAATTGTTAGGTTTCGGATTTTGTAATGTTATGATTGTCCCCGTGTCTCTGACACTGCATTCTAGTCTCTCATCGATTTTATCGCTAGAGTGTTATATCGGGCGCGGGTAGGTAAAGAAGAGTGGGTGCTCACGTATTCGGAAGTACACTAGTGGAACTATAATATTTCCTGCGTCGTTAATAGCTTCAGATTGTATTCAAAAAGATTGTGTAAATCTTGTAAGAATGGCTCCATACTCAATATTGCACTGTCTTTTGATAACATGTTCATTTTGATGTACTTCACAGAGTAACATTAATTTATTTATAAAAAGTTTTTGTATGACAAAATTACATCTAATTTAAAAAACCAAGCTCAGCTAAAAATAAATTTAGATTTTTTTTTAAATTAACCGTGCATATGTCCAATTGAAATAGCATATAATATAGTAAATTCAATATTTTGCAAAAGTACCATAAACACAATAGGACAACACAAAAAGTATTATGTTACAAAATCAGAAAGGTGTTATTCTGTGCAACATTAAAAACATTAAAGCATGTAGCTTTATTGTTTTTAATTTAGCACCTGAAAAAAAACATTGAAAATTATCTCTCTAATCTTCTTAATCTCCAATTATCTTAACTGGTGGTAAGATTCCTGTGCAAAAATCCGTCTAGGTAGGTACCACCGCAGGGCCAGTTATTCAAGCAGTAGTGTGCAAACATTACTGTTTTTGTCTGAAGGGCACTGAGAGCTAGACTAATTAGTGGGCATATGATACACAACTGATGCCTCAGGGTGACGGGCGCAGTGTGGTGCCAAACAGAAAGTCTCTTGGTTAGAGTGCATCTGTTTCGTGTGGGCAGACATTGCATTTACCATCATGTGAACATTTCGCCATCTCATCGCTTTCTCCTATATTTAAAAAAAGTTATTCTCAGACATGTTTCCTCAATGTCAAGCAAGAGGTAACCCATTATCAATTTTTGTAGCTTGCTCCATAGCTAGCTACAAAAATTGATAAAGGCTTACCTCTTGCTATGCCTTGAATGATTCTATCCCCATGGATAGAATCCAGATAACTCACATACTATGAAATTTAAAAGGAAGCATTTGAAATTGTTTTTCAACATTAGCATAACCTTGGCATTGAATTAACCAGAAGCTGCTTCCCAGCATCTTTCTGGAACATCATAATAAACAAACTGCGGTTGCCTCCCTGCCTGTCAAGCGTGACAACTACAGCAGAATCCCACCAAAGTGAGAGCTATAAACTTACGAGTTTTGCAGCAATCTATGGGGGAGGCATGTTTAGAAGTGGACTAGTGTTAGGCTGAAATTATGGCATTAAATGTTATTGTTTTATATTATTTAATTCACCCCTAGCAACAGATGTTTTATCTATTATCAGAACACAACCTATTAGACAGCCCATTTATTGAGGCTATTTATAGACTATAAAATTTCATGTAATGGTCTTAATTAGCCGTATGCTGAGAACTGAACATTATGGAGAAGGTCCAATGTGGTAGGCTTACTTTAGCTGGGAAACCTTGGAGCTTAGCTAGTATAATATTAAAGTAATACATTTAAGAGTATTGCAAAAACCATGTACTTAAAGAAAAAAAGGAATCTAAGTATCACTTACCCTTCTACTGGTCCACATGAGGTTAGTGTAGTTATATAACGTCCAAGGCGAAGTGGACGTTCATTTGGAGGTCCCGCCCAGGATCCCACAATAATGCCCACAATCACTGCCAGCAGTACCAATACAACAACAGCACAAACCATAATATCATCTGCGTAAAGAACATTGTATGAATAAATATGAACTGGTATTAACACTATACAAGAATGTTAAAAATATGTAAATTTGTTTACCAATAATAAATTTTCTTTGTCGTATCCTTTCTTTGAGTGGCAGTCTCGTTGCAACTTTACCTTCCTCTTGATCCTAAAAAGGGAAAATTCAAATTAAAAAGGCAAAGTAAGAGCTAATAAATGCACTGCTGGGCACTGGCTTCCTGTCATTACTGAGGTTAGAGATCCAAGAATAGTCCGTATTACTGTCCCAATGCAGGTTGGCTGACAATGACCTAGAAATATTTTTATTTTTCAAACATGCAGTTTTCCTTAAATATAATTTTGCCAAGCATGGTGAATAAGAATTAAAAATTTCATCAATCATAACAATTTTAGAGGAACATTTATTGGAGATTGGTGCAGAACCAATTATTGTGTCACAGCAAACAATTCTCTATGATGAAATAAATTAAAGAATAAATATTAATAATATAACATTATTTATAAAATTTCATTGGTTTTTAACTGTAATGCAGTTGAGCATGATACGTAAATGTTTAAGATTAATTGGAACTTTTTATAGTAGAAGGATGTTACACATATCTAATGATACATCTGTCCATAACAAATATTGTGTCAACCAGAACATTTCTTTTTGGCACCACACTGCACACCCCTGAGACATTAGTTCTGAAGTCTCATATGCCCAGAAATTACACTGGCTCTCAGTGCTCTTCAAACCATAAAACAGTTTGCACACTACTGTTTAATACAAAATATGCAATAAGACATGAAGATGCAGAAACTGGCCCAATACAATCTACATACACTACTTCTTTACAGAAGAACTACTGGCCCTGCTGTTGTACTTACCTAGGTGGATACCTGCACAGGAATCCTATCACCAGCAAAAATAACATAGGGAATAGTAATAATAAAACATAACATGTTGAAGGAACCATTTCAATTACATCAGTGTAGAATACACATAACAATAACAGTAGGGTATAACACTTACAGCAACATCCAGCTTAACATTTTCCATTCCATCATTAGGAGTATCTAATTTATCCTCCAATGTTTCCATAGAAGCTAGAGTGACTTCTTGATTTGCATTACGCTTTTGAAACATTTTTGGATATTTCACATTAAAAATACCAAAACTTTTTTGCTGGTCACTTTCTTTGTCTAGAATAAAAAGCATTAATTACAAATCTGATGAACAAAATGTTACTATGATAATTTTTATGAAAATAAATATTTTCATAAAAATTATCATAGTAACAGATTTCAAAAAAAAAAATGCAGAATAAGAATGAAAATAATAAGTGAATAATTTAGTAATTAACCATTGTCTTTAGGTTGGTGCAAGAATTTTGTAAATGCTTGCAGGAATCCAAGATGTTGTTTGGGATTTATATCTTCATCTGTTTTCTCTAAAGTCTTCTCATGTTCTGTGTCCTTTTCTATTCCACTTTCATCCTCCTAAAATTTTAAAATACAATGCAACATATTATATATATAAAATGCTAAATAAAATAGTGGCAGCTATGAAATAATAATTCCTTTAATAAAGTAAAAGTTTAGTAACAGCCAATAAATGCACCACTACTGAGCACAGGCCTCCTCTCATTTCAGAGAAGGGTTTTTAGAACTAGGTAGAGTTAACCATGCTACTTTTTACATGTTTTATTCATTATGCTCAAATGCAGGTTGGCAGATTTCACATTTCCTCAAAATATTTCGTCTTAGATGTGCAGGTTTCCTTATGATGGTTTCCTTCACCACTCAGCATTTGGTAAAAGAAATTTTGAATTGTAGAACAACTTCAGAGGTGCCAGCATTGGGGATGAAACTCAGGTCACATGCATGCTATAAAATTTAAGGCAAGCGCCGAGCCTCTGAGCTACCATGGCTCTATAATTCCTTTAAGCAACATATAATTATTATACATTGTCCAGTAACTTATAAGATTATTAGTGTGTAAGAATATTTGTTGATTTAGGAAGGTAAACATTTTAGTATATTGATGTTGTCTTGGTTGATTCAACCACAGCAACAACTTCCAAATAATTATGGAGGCCAAGGCTTAGACTCAGCCACACAAGGGATATTAAAGTATCATAAGCATATGCAAACAAACAGAGAGAAAGAGAGATGTAACAACTATGTGATAAATCAAAGGAAGGCTTGGATGCAGTGACAGACAGGTACAATCACATCAGGACCACTTCAAAAACAAATAATTTGTGTTTTTGTATAATTGGCTCTTGCTGAGAATCTGACCCAGGATCTGCTGAATAGGTAGTTTAACCTCTAAGCTGTGGCAGTTAGGCTATCGTGCCATTTTCATATAAAATATCACAGTTAATTGGTAAATCAGAACAAAAAAATTGTATATGATATGACATAAAATGTAATATGTAATATGTAGAAGTAGAATCATAAAACAAATAAAACTGATTATGCATTGCACAAAGAAATAACGTGTATGTTGAAAGTACAAAAACGTGTCTTACTTTTGGTTTATCTTTGTCGGAATTTCTTGTAAAAAATCCGGGCATTTTTATGGCTCCTATAGGTATAAATTTGGGCTTGACCTCCCTGCCTTGTTCAGTAACTTCGCCAGAAAGTGCTGCTCTTACCGGCCCTTCGCCGTCAATATTCTTGTCTTCAGAACCGCCGGTTTTTTCATTTTCAGCTTTAAGCATCACTTCCTTTTCTTCTGCTTCAATTTGTTTTTTATCAAAAGTTTTGTCATTTTCGTTCTCCAACTGACTAATATCGGCGGTACTCATGGTTAATCTATTAAATAGTACACGAAAAGTATAACTGTTTTACATCTGTAGCAGCCAAGTTTACACTACTAACTACTGCTGTTCGAATTTAGAAAGAAGGTAACTATGTATATGTTTTATAATAAAATATCATCTCGTAAAGACGCTACGAAATGCACAGGAATTTATAAACGTATAAAAGAATGCAAAAATTCACATCAATGGACAGTATAGACGATGGATACTATATGTAAATGTACTCCGTATCTGTGATGCCCACTAAACTCTATGGAACTATGGATTAGATCTAGGTGGTAACTCAGTCCTATGCCTATGCCCGATGCCGCTCAATAAGTTAATTGCGTTTTAGACACTTTAACACGACGTTTGTGCTAGAAATGTCAGCTTACTCTTACTCATAGATCACGCACTACTCTTACTTCTTTACATATTACATGTATGTGACTTATAGATTAGTAATTCACCGCGCGTATTTGGACTTTTTGGCGGCAATTTGATGGGTCACCTAATGCTCTGACTTCTTATTCATAAACCCGAGTTATAATAAGTAATTTTGGTAGCTTTTAGCTAGGTAATGTAGCTTGATTATTACGCGCAAGTGTAGTGGATGTAAAATACTGAGACAATTCCTGAATTTCGAGTTGACCAAATTCTCCCTTAAAAATAGGCGCTATTTCACTGAAACTTTTCTTCGACTCTTTGGATTTGACTATTATTAGACATATTTGACAAATAACATTTATTTCTAAGTTTCCTGAGAGTTATTATTGATAACTAAGGTAAAAACTATTTAAATTAAAAAAAAATTTTTTGTCACTGGCAGAAAGTTTACGACTATTGCCATTACTTTATTAAAACAAATCATATAATTTCAAATTTATCTATGATCGATGCTAATGGCGCCAACTTGTAAAATGTCGTTAGTGTTTTATTGAATTTTGTATATTTTGAGTTTTGATGTTTAATGTTGGTAGTTTATTATGCAGCAAGTGCTCGTCAAAGTATACTGTGATTGGAAAATTCCTTTTGTCTTCATCAGTCCAGTACATCTTCAGTCAGTCAACTGTCATTTCACTGTCGATCGAAATTTTGAAGTCTTGCTGCTTGTAGATTGTATACTTGGATATGTTCCTTGACACTGGAAAATAAGTCACCTGCCTCCGTCGACTTCCCGCAAAACCTTGCAGCTCCTATGGCCGGTACGGGGCTGCAATTCGAGAACCTGTTTATCCCAACGGTTATCGGTTCTTTAACTTACTAATACATAGGGCTATATGTGGCGCAGTTTCCCGAACGCTGTTCAGCTGAATTATGATGATAAGTTGAACCTACCTAGTAAGACAATCTGTCTGAGGTATAACATAATCGTCGCCAACTTGGAGCGCAGTTTTTGTCATGATTTTCGTCTTGTCCATTTTATCTTAAAACCTACCCGTCGAGGTCATTAAGCATAGTGCCAAGGGCCTCCAGATGACTATGTCGTCGGCAAATAGAAGGCGAATGATTTATACACTTAAATAAAAAAAAAAAACAGAAATTTTAAGCGATATTTGTAAATATTATTACGTAAGTTTAAAAATATTTCTCTTCATATATTTTACCCTCGTGTGACTTAAGTAGCTGACAATCCCACTAAAATATTTATAGCTATATTTATTTATTAATGCAGGAATCCGTCAAGGTAGATAGCACCCCAGGGCCAGTTATTCTGCCGTGAAACGCGTTACTGTTTCGGTTTGAACGCTTTGCTCGTTCGTCACTGAATGCAATAAAAAAAATCTCAAGTATACTCATGTGGTTCTAGCCCCATTTTAATTGTTCAATAAAGTTTGGAGATCAGGTGATACAAAAGAAAAAAATTGTTTCACGGGTTTCCAGTCCATTTTTGTGGCTATTATGACCCCAACGAATAGTCAGTTATTTAGCAGGGAACAGTGTGACGACCATTTTTTCTATTACCACCGTCGAACTACCAGCAAATGTGGTTAATCGCAGGCAGAGCCGAATTGACCAACTGGAAAAGTATACTACTGCTTATGGGCCCTGTGCCTGAATGAGTTTTTTTGCACAATATGATAAAATTTCGGTAGCATCCGGAAAATAAAACCAAAGTGGTTCGGTAGAAGGGTAAAAAAATAGCAAGCATAATTAAACTAGTTCAATAAACAATTGGAAAAGCTACCACAATTTTTTGAACTACTAGTAAATATAATTTCATAACATGCCTCTCTAAATACGGTAGCGGTAAAGCCCGCAGACATTCTGTCCGGCAACTTTGAACAGACGGACCTAGAATCAAGAGACTCCTAATATCTATAAGTGTTAATCTGATAAAGGAAGGTACAAAAGAGGATAATGAAGTGCAAATAAATATTAATGCGACGAACAATGACAAGAATTATTCAATTTTATTTGGTAATATTTACAGTAATTAATATTTTTCCAAAGCTTTTACTAAAAGATCGTTAATATTGGTGACTAAATTTCTTGGATCCATAACCAAACCTGCTGTCACCATGGCATTTGTGAACAGCTGCTGAGACACCATATTGGCAAGGTCTTTGTCTGTAGAAATAATTTTATGAAGTTTTTTGATTATTGGATGTCTGCAAAAGAAAATAAAATGTCATTTTATAGAAAGGTAAATGCAATTTTGTTGTATACCCGACCATCATAAGCTTCAGTTTTTACTTATTTGGGCGTGGTACCCGACTAATCCCAAAGTGGGGCAAGTAAATTAATGTAAAAATACAAATGTTGAAATCACTAATAAAATTTTATTTAGTATCATGTAACATTGATTTAAAAACAGTTTACTTTTAATAATGTGTGAGTCAAGAAATTAAAATCAGTTCTCATCGAGAAAATAACTTTTTTTTTCTTGATTTAGCTTTAACACTTTACTAGCCGAAGTTAACATGAAATTAATTATAGGTGTGGTTATATTACTTTTTATTTATCACCGACAGTTCCCAAAAAATTGTGTCTTTCAACTTACTTTGCATTGATCTCCAATTGAGGCCTCAATAGAGCGAATCTATTTTCTTCACTGAGATTTTGCGCTTGAGTACGTATGAAGTGGCGCGCTGCGGCCATTTCAGGTATAACAATTACACATGGGTGGGAATCCAGCTTTCCCGTTGTGCGGACCTCAAAGACTTTGCCATCCAAATTGGTTTTCAGGAACGATATTATCTCATTCACTTGACTTTGTTGTAAGTCGTCACTACCTTTTTAAGAATTTTAATTATTTATTGATATGTTAAGCAAGCAAGTAAGATAGTGAAATTACATTTTTGTCACACACACACACACACGGGCACAAACACACTTACACACACACACGCATATCATTTCATATTGCAAATAGAAAAGTAGTAGTAGAAGTAGTGTAGTATCTTAAAAAAAACAGATAAAGAGATATCTTTTTTTGCGTATTAATCGTGTATTATTTACGATTTACCATAACCAGTTTGTAAGAAATTTACAAAGTCAAGATACTGTTTTTTACTGAGTTATGATGGTAAGTGCAACGTCCGCCCATAAAAAAATCTAAAAACACTACCACCGCGCTACAGTAATTACACCAGTTCTCGGTGCCCTTCAAACCGAAACTCAGTAATGTTTGCACACTACACCTTGGTGGCAGAATAACTAGCACTGCGGTGATACCTACATAGACGGATTCCTGCATAGGCTTCCCACCATTAGTTAGTTTCGGGCGACTTATACTTTTCGCATGTTTTCTTACCTATAATAGTTTCACTTTTATCTGCTGAATCCCTCTGCATGTCGTTTTCAACGGAGACCAATGACCGACGGCCAAATTCTTTAAGTTCAAGAAGCACTAGTTCATCGTACATTTCATAGCAGAATAACACTTCTACGCCGCGTTTTTTCAGAGATTCATAGTAAGGAGAGGTCTCGGCGAGCTGACGACTAAAATAAAATTTAATGTATATAAAAATCTAAATGTATACGTAAGTTTTTCTATTGCTATTTTTATTAATGTAACATGTTTTAGTCAAGCAACAGTATATCAAAATATTGTTAAATAATATTGTATATACTTATTATATACTTCACCTGGGTGCTGCTAAGTAATAAATGGACTTTTGATCGTCCTTTTGCCTCGAGCAATAATCAGCTAGAGATGTCTTCACTCCAGCCTCCAATTTAGATGACTCAAAACGCAGTAATTTCGCAATTTCTTCCTAGAATAATATGAAGATTATTTGTACAAACCGAAAATACATATAAAGAAATTAATTACATAAAAACACACACATAATTTAGTTACTGTCTTACGTGTATACATTTACACGCTCGCCGTGAGGCGGAGACTTTTGACAGTTGAGTTAATTGCAATTTTAAGTACTGCTTTACCACGCCACGTGCTCACCGGTGAAGGAAAACGTCGTGACGAAACATTCATATCTGAGAAATTAAAAAAATATTTCTACGATATATGAACTGCTTCAACCCGCATAGAATCAGCAAGCCAGACTCTTTCGGGCTCGAAAAATCCTCTCAGAAATGAGAAAGGATCTGCGCGCAGCAGTGGGACATTTATAGGCTGTCATTTTGCCTTTATTTTATGATAACAACTAGTTGAAATGGGTTTCCGTAACGGAACATAATAATCATGACATTAAAGAAAATGTAAATAAATAAAAAAAAACCTAAATCGAAATTCACGAAATGACGAATCAAACTCGTCAAATTCGTCAGATTATTCAAAAATTCGAATCCGAAAATCGAATATCGTTTTATAACGAAATAAGACTCATTTGGATTCCATGATCCGACAGGGTATTTTCATAGTTAATTGAACTATAGTTATATTCGGACCTATAAACCGAAAGAAATAGATTAGATATATAGAAGAAAAGAGCCGTGGTAGATAGCTCAGAGGCCAGGCGCTCGCCTTTAAATTTCAAAGTAAGCGCGAGTGTTCTGAGTTACATTCCCAAGTGCCGACTCATTTAAAATTGTTCTGAAATTTTAAGTGCTAATTTACCACGTGCTCAACGGTGAAGGAAAACATCGTGAGAAAATGTCCGCAAGCATGTCTGAGAAATAAAAATATTTCAAAGACATGTGAACCCGCTCTTCCTTGCTCCTAAACTACCTCACAACATTTAAAGGCTTTTTCTTTTACTTTTATATAGAACAAAGTGCTTCCCCTGACTTTTCGCATAACGTCATACACAGTAAAGAATGTGTAATGAATGGTAAATTATATTTACCTTCTCCAAAGGGCTTTGATTCGTAACAATTCCCTCTTTAAAGAATAATGAATAATCTTTGTAGAAAGCATCAAAACCGACAGGATCTTTCTGAGCCACGTCACACATGAACTTAAGGAATCTATTAGTCAACACCGTGCGAAGTTTTCTGGAAGTGTAATAAAATATTTCAACAATAGCTATATATAACCTGTCGCATTTATATATATACGCCGTGTGGTGGCGGCTCGTTAAAAGAATACTACCATTCCATGTCAACCAATGGATCTCGTAAAAGGCGAGTAAGGAAATTAAACTGCACATGGTGCCGATGGGCTCACCACCTATCACATCGAGTGCATTATATTTTTTTTGTGAAACGTGGATTGTGGCAATCATGTGTTTTTGCAGTGAGTGCCCAGCCTCTGACTACCCCTTATGGGATAAAGTCGTGATCTTATGTATGTATGTATGTACATTATATTAAATATTAATAAATTTTCAATTTTAAATACTATAGGCTGTATAATTGTATCGCGAAGACTTCTAACCGACATTATTATCAGTCAGTGATAATAATGTAAACATTATATATATCTACAAATGTTACGTTTTAATTTTAACAAATTTTTATAATAGATATTTTATGCTATCCTGTAAGGGCATTTCGCAAATTTTAATATTTTGCCAA
Source organism: Luehdorfia chinensis (assembly GCA_019845155.1). Taxonomy (NCBI): domain Eukaryota; kingdom Metazoa; phylum Arthropoda; class Insecta; order Lepidoptera; family Papilionidae; genus Luehdorfia; species Luehdorfia chinensis. The sequence continues at coordinate 1,803,746 of JAHVAK010000022.1, forward strand.
TTAATAATTCTGTCACCCAAAACCTTTTTGTGTGACACCTAACTGCGCCCGTCTCCCTAAGACATCGGTTCTTAAGTCGCATATGCCCTGTAATTTATACTAGCTCTCAGTGCCCTTCAGATCGAAACACAGTTATGTTTGCATACTACAGCTTCACGGCAGAATTCCTGCGTAGAAATCCTACCAACTGTAAACATTTATTGAAGCAAATTACAAAAAATAGCGATAAAATACTTACACAATCAAGGCGCTATTCTGCAAAAGTTCTCTGCTTAGGTTGAGAGGAATGTCCTCCGAATCAACAACACCTGTTACATTAAAACTGATGCAATTTCACACAATCTAAAATATTATTTGTTGTTCTCAACTATTTTTAAATTAAATCTATTACATATAATTGCGTTTATTTAATGAATGATTTCAATACTGTCGGACGCTATTAACTGAGAAGGAGATATTATAGTGCCAGTGTCCGTTTCTCTGTTCCCGATATTACGATCATGCGATAAGATCGAAAATAGAGTTGGATGCAGTGCCGGCGATACCGGGTAAATCACAACACAACGAGACATGAAAATCAACAACTTGTGTTTTTGCACAATCAATCAACTCATCTCAATCAATTTTCTCACATTGAAATCTTTTCAGTAACTCCTTCTCAGTATAAGAGAAGTATTCTGGAAACTGTTCTAGCCTTGTCATGAGCTAATCCGAGCTCTTTAGATTTGTGTGCTTTTTTTGTTTTTGATTAAATGCATTGACGGTGTTTAGTTTGTAAGTACTAATTATTTGTGCTAACTTTATTGGTTTATGTGCTACATCTGTTTTTGTTATTTATAAGATATATAATGTGTATGTTTCCCTTAAAAATCACTGGCCTTTTCCAAAATAAGACAACAAAATTTTTAATTTGCACGTTGCTTAGTAATAGGTTAACAAATATTTGCAATAATGAAAATCGATTTTCTTATTTTACTATATCACTGTAAATTTATATACTGTTTAAACTAACCTTTTACAAATCTTAACCACTTTGGTAAAATGTTGTCCGCCTTACTCTTTATCAATATTTTCCTAGAATACAGAGCTACACCAACATCGGAATCACGAGACATTTCAAATAGACCAGGTTTCCCTTCAGGCACATACAGAATAGATCGAATACTGATAGGCGCATCAGTTTTGTAATGCAGTGTGAAACGCGGCTTGTCGTAAGAGTTGCTAATGAATCTGTAAAACTCTACATGCTGTTCGTGTGTCACCTCTTTTGGCTCCATTAACCATACTGGCTGAAAAGAAACACATTTGATTTTAAAATATTCTTTTTTTATTTAATTCTGATAACATTATGATGATGTGTGTAATGCTTTAGCCTATTATTATGGTCCTACTCAAAAGAAAATCATAATTTGGATTTAATCACTAACTTGGATTACCAATCAGTGGCTTTCCAAACCCAGCTCAAACTTTTCATTGAGGCCTGAACACACCGCACTACTATCTCACAAATGCAAAAAAATAATAAACTGTAGCTGACATTTTTTAATTTATTTTTATTGCCGGACGATTTATAATATTTTTAAATTTATATAAATTCACGCCGTTAGGTGTCCGGCAGAGTGCAATAGCACCTACCTCTTTCCTACGGAGTTGTCGTGCGACATAGCTAGAGTACGGACAGCCTTTATTATGCAAAATAACACCATAATATGCAATGCTATCACTACACTGCTTGTGGGAACGCAATGGGGAGTAAGATTTTTTTTGACTCGTGACAAAATGGCACCCGTCACGTCTTGTTTCTTGCGGGAGCGAAATGTGGGCTGTGTGAGGCCTCAGCCTACCCCGTATAAGCGAAAAAGCCGTGACTGTATGTATATCAATTCAAAAAGTAGAATATGAAGAATATACAATTGGTTCTTCAAAATTATATTTAAGAAAAACATATATACATATATATAATCACGCCTATTTTCCCTATAAGGGAATCCCTCGTGAGAAACGAGACGTGACGGGTGGCGAACCATTTAAGCGAGAACGGTGGTAATAAAGGGCGTTAAATAAGTTCTGTAGATAGGAAAGCATAAGGTCATCTACGAATGTACGATATCATGAAACTAGCAACATTTTATAATTTTTCGAAAATCATCACTTTCGATCAAAAGAGACAAAAATTAAATACATAGTGAGCGAACGTAAACTCGCGCTGGTGGAAGCTCGTAATTGGGCGCACTTTTGTGTTTGGTTGAACCGTTCCGCGCCAATCGGTTACTACGAATTCTTGAATGAACCTGCGCGCACTCATCCGCAGCTACATTCACTCAGCTTATTTCTAATTGTATTGCAGTTATTAGCAAAATGTTTATTGGGAAACTAGTAGATTAATAAAATAAAAAAGAACTATACGAACCTTTATAGAATTGACCTGCTCGTTATTAAGTAGAATGGGACTTCCAATGAAGTTACTGTATTTCTTAATTATATCTGAAAAAAATCGTTAAGTAATTGTAAAATTTTTATTCAACTATTTAATAAGTAAATTCACCTATCATTCAGCCTATCAATAGTCCACTGGTGAACATAGGCCTTGCCCAAAGATTGCCACAAAACACGGTCGTGACCCATTGCACCATCGCCTTCCGCCGACACCGTGCAGGTCGTTCTCTATCTAGGGGAGGGCAATGTCAGTTTCTTTAGTTCTGCTGCGGATATCATCGTTACGGATTCTATTTCGCCTCATATTGAGCTCATTGAGCATAGTACTAAGGCCCTCCAGCTGTTTGAGGACCATACTTATCTCGCTCAGACTGACGTTCGGGATATCATGGGAATAGTGTCGGACGAGTTTTACTTTTAGGGACGTTACTCCCACTAGTCTCCCCGCATACATTGGGACATCTGTTTGTTCTATCGTCGATATGCTGACGCGTCAGTTGACGACTGCAGCTTTACATTTCGCCTTATCTACATGACATGCCTAGTATACGTCTTCATAGTGCGGCGAGTCTTGCAAAACTTTGGCCCCACCGCCTGGACACTTTCCACGAACCTCTTGTTAATATCGTGCACTGTAACGCAATCAACAAGGCATCGAAAGCGATTATGAAATTCGAGCTGGAAGCTCTAAGAATTTTAGATAAAGGCACCAGGTGGACTTCACCAGACAAGACCTCCACAGCTCTACGTTCTGGTTCAATTCTTATCATTCGGTGGTATCCCGTTTTCACCCTGGTGATCATAGGATATTCATGATGAAGTCAATCTCATTTTTGTAGTACCGTCCTGATTCGTCCAGGAGTACTTTCTGTGTGGACGCTTTTGGAAAAAGGAAATAATCATAAAAAGTCTCTCCTTCTCTATAAAGTCGGCCAGCAGTTGACCCTTCCGGTTTTGCCCTATTTCAAATTTTCCCACTTCAAACTAATCGCGTTTCTTTATGCCCAGTTTTGCGCTCCCTTCAACACCATGTAGTGAGTTTTGGAGGAATGCATGGCTCCTGAGATATTCTCATACATTACCTCCACCTCATCATCAGATATGCCAAGGTAAGGTGCATATACCTGTATGACCTTCAGCGAATACCGTTTGGTTATTCTGAGTATAAGGTACACAACCCTAGTTGACACAACGTCAATTTAAGGAAGGTTGTTAATAACAGACTAGTTACCATATTCGATTACTCGCCCTGTCTTCAGACTTCAGATAATCCTATAATTTCCCAGCGTAACTTGTACACCTCATATTCCAATACAGGATCTTCTCGTCAGCCGTCAGTGCCAGGTTTAGACGTCGTTGGTGGTAGTATGATCTCTGGCGAAGAATCTCCGACGCAGCCACTGCTGCGCTGTTACCATGACACCGGGGACTAGGGGGCATTGTCTTTTTGTAGCACTTATTTGGGGGTATTTTGCCATAGTTGCCACGCTTGGCAAATGGGATGTCAACCGTAGTTTATTTATTAGGATGTTCCAGGAAGATGCTGCTACCCATTTCCTGGTTTTCATTTTCCCTCTGTTGAGTTTTACAACACCCATGGAATGAGATGAGGTCGTAGATTCTCTTATCACACGGTAGATAAGTAAATATACTTTTTAAAATAATATGAAAATATAATTTAATAATATGATGTTATTAAACGAACGTTAAAAACCTTTTACTCTTTGATCATCAGCAAATTCTCTACAGTCTGTCTTGAGGTATACAATTATTTTAGTGCCCACTGGAACTCCTTCTGCTTCTTCAATTTCGTAAGTTCCAGATCTGTAAATTGTAAAGCAGGCAACGTAATCCACGTAAACTAAATCTTTGTCTGTTGGAATTTTTAAACGTTTGGCTAGTGATTCAATTCGATACAAAGTACATTTTCTGTACCTGACTCCTACGCCGCCCGTCCAGGCGAATCGAAATCGAAATTCAAAATTTGCAAAAGAGTGCCATAAGATCTGTTTATAATCTTGGCTTTAAATTTATTTCTAAGAGACACTCTCTTTTAGAAATAAATTTAGAGAAATTAATATATTATTAACCTTGATCTCTCAATATGTATATGAAAACGTTATGCATGTACTTAAGAATATTAATCACTTTAATAAAAAAGTGATGTTCTTAATGTGAATACCAGGAACAAGCATAAATTAATTATGCCAGTTACCAGACTTCACAGAGTCAGTAACTCTTTCATGGGGCAATGTATACGTTTTTCAACAAAATCCCAGAAAGTGCACAAAGTCTTTCAATAAAAAACTATTTGTATTATTATAATATTAAGGAATACATGGATGATGATAACCCCTGGTATTCCCAGGTGATCGCTCCCAAGCAATTTCTACATCTCTATAAAACTGCTATAATTGTATATATAAAATGACTGAAAAAAAAAATTCCGCTGGGTTTCTTACTAGGTTTTTCCCAGGACAGAGGCATTTCTTTGCGAACCAGTGTAGTTTAAAAAAAAATGACGTTGAATAAGTATTATGTAAATGATCAATATTGAATGAAAAATATTCTATTCTATTCTATTCTAATTGATATCAATATTCGAATATCAGCCGGAGCCAACATTTGTGCAGACACAAATTATTTGTTTTTGGTTCTAATTGTGTTGTGCATGTGAAATTTATGTCTGTAAAACGTACCCACGGTACAGGAGAAATCCTACTGTGGGGCTTCGTTTTTTTAAAAAACTAAAAACCAACCAATTTTCGTTTTGTCAAATTTGTAGTCACTTTTGTGAACTGCCAAATGCATGATTTTTATATTATCTATGTTACACTGTGCCCAGTAATTTATCTAGTTACAGTGCCTTTGTAACAGGAAACGGCGATGCTTGCAAACTACTGCTTGGCGGCATATAACTAGCACTGTGGTAGTACCTTCCTGTTACTTTCCTATGGTGGAATCCGTCTAGGTAGGTACCACCCCAGGCCAGTTATATGTCTGACGTGAAGCAGTAGTGTGCAAATATTACTGTGTTTCGGTTTGAAGGGCACTGAGAGCTAGTGTAATAACTGGACAAATGAGACTTATGTACTGATATCTCAGGGTGACGGGTGCAGTGTGGTGCCACAGAAATTTTCTGAGTGACACAGCATTTGTTATGGGCAGACATTGACTTACCACCAGGTGAACTGCTCGTCTTGTCACTTTATTACCTACCTAGCCTACCTAGGCGGACTCCTTCTACCCTATAGGAAGCCCTACCACCATTTATATAAATAAAAGAACATATTGCATGCCTCCTTTTGTAATATGGGTGTTGTTGAGAGGTAATTCTAATAGTTGCAGACTTTTGACAGCAGTGTTTCTGAATCTAGGGTATTAATATGCATTCGTGATAAGAGTAGGAAAAGTCTGTAAGGTCTGCACAAAATACTAAAACATCTGTACTATTTATAATTTAAATTAGGAAAAATAATAATTATATACTTATTAATAATAATAAATACTTTTTTCTTATTTAGTATTTGTAAATAAAGAGTTGTAAGCATATCTTGTATGTATTTTAATAGTTTTAATCAATAGTGAAAAAATTATAAATGTTCATTCACTTCAAATTATCTTAAAATAGACAAATATTTGACAGAGTAAGAAATTGTCTGGAATAATTAATTAAAAAGATGGTTAACTGTGTATCAAAGCTCAATGGCCCTAAATTCAAATTTCATTGTGCTTAGCAATCAGCCGAGGCGTAAGAGGCGTAAAAGATATTACGGACAGACTTTATTTGTGCAAAATAATACAGTAATATGCAATGCTGTCACTATACTGGTCGAGGTAACGATGTGGACGTAAACATGTAACTAAATTAAACACTTACCCATCAGATGTCCACTTATATCCTGGAGACCCAGCTTTGCTGCTTTTTGTGTGAACTTCGAGCTTATCAGCTACCATAAATGCAGAATAGAAACCTACTCCAAACTGTCCTATAATGGAATTAGCTTGTTCTGCACCCTGTTTTTTAATCTCCTCTATGAAAGATTTTGAGCCTGATCGGGCAATAGTGCCCAAATTCTGTATTAGTTCTTCTTTGGTCATACCAATGCCATTGTCCTGCAATGAAGCTTAATTATCTTATTATTGTTGTTTAAAAATGAATGATGTCATGATAATGATAGTATAATGCAGACAAACTTATCTTCTGATTTTAATTAAAAAAAACAATGACTCTTACTAGAAATTCTTCTGAATCGTGAGTGCTTTTTATGGGCATACAATTTGTTTTAGCATAAATATTGGTTCTGGCTGAAATTTAATATGCATACCTGTAATGTAGAAGTCAAGTACTCTGACCACTAAGCTATGAAATTGTCAATCCAATATCTGATGTAGCAATTTAGAGAAAAGGGTCAGAGGTAAGTTCAGATGGATTTCTTGTGATTATCCGAATCTGATTTGCATTGTACGAAATTATAAGCTTCAACTACCTCTTGAACTAAGTACTTACAATTCAGAAGGTAGGTACCGGCCCCTAAGCAAAGTGGTTGTGAAAAAATTTGCTTTTTGATTAGTATTGTTCCTCCCTCAAAACCTAAATACCAAATGATGGCCTGTGCTCAGCAGTGGGACATTTATAGTCCGTAATTTTAGTCTTATAATTATAGATCAACATATTGACTTGTTTTACCTGGAATGTTAGGGTTCTGTTTTGCTTGTCTGTTATTATTCTTATTTCTAGAGCTCTGTCAATGTTCACTAATTGTGGAGCATCCTCTGCTGAGCTTACACTTAGATAGCGAAACTTTTCTAAAGCATCACTTGCATTGGATATCAGTTCCCTAATGAAAACCTAGAACAATTAATAAATATATGGGGACACAGCAAACATATAGGTTGGGGAAAAGTTTCTACGCACTTTATATGGAAACTGAAGATATTTTTTTTTCAAAGTTTATTTATATTTAATTACAGTATATATGTGCCATTTTTTTGATGACATTTTGCCATGTTGAAGGTAGTGACATGATCTCGTTGCTGTAGAAATTTCGGGACTTCGGAGCAAAAAAACGCGAAAAGTAGTTTCGGCAGTACTCTCTTGATTTAACATCAAGAGAGGACTGCCAAAAATACTTTTCGACAATTTTGGACACTACCTAAAGAATTCTTAAGAGAAAAAAGCAGGTGGAAATCTGAAGGTGTACAATCAGGGCTATATGGCAGATGCATTAACACCTCCCGGCCAAACTTACATACTTTTTGCTGAGTGGCTAAAGATATGTGTGATCTAGCATTGTAGTGATGAAAGACCACACCTTTTCCATTGATCAATTCAGGCCATTTTTTCTCAACTTCTTACTTTATTCTCATCAGTTGTTGGCAGTAGAGATCTGAATCGATCAGTAAGTCAGTTCTGCCTGGCAGTAAAAGCTATAAACAACGCCGTTCCAATCCCACCATACACGCAGCATCACCTTATTGCAAGTTAACCTGGGTTTTGGTAGTCTGTGAAGCCTGACCGACCTTTGACCACAACCTCTTCCATACATTCTTGTCGTATGTGATCCACTTTTCATCATTAGGTTTCTTTCAGTGAGCTCGTGTGGCACCCAAATATCGAGCTTTTTCCAAATGGGTAAAAACTATTTTGTAGTCAATTCTTAATTCTTCAGCTATGTCGTAAATACTGATATGCTGATCTTGCTCCACTTTTTCATAAATGGCGTCCATTTATCCGTAACAGGGCGACCAGAGCGAGACTTTGACATCAAAATTCCCATATTGAAAATGCTTAAACCAACTTTGTGCTACTTTTACTGACACTGCATTATGTCCATAAACATCAGAAAAATTTTATGCAGAAAGAAATTTATATATATTCAGACTTTATTCAGGCTTTGTTCATTTTTTATTTGTGAAGATGGATATAACTCCCAAGAAGCGCACAATAATTGTAACTTTGAGTGAACACACATAGATGACTCAAAGAAACATTGCCAGGAGTGTTTAGAGCCCAAAATAAGAATTTGGGGCTAAAAAAAGACACTGGGGCGATTGAAATAAATATAAAACTGCAGACGAGGAAGAAAAAGAAAGACTACAAACAACAAGTTGGGCAAAAATATATGTTAGCTGGCGCATTGTTGACGACTGGCGACAAGTGTTATTTTCAGACAAAAGCCATTTTTGGTACAAGGACAGCGATCTCATTATATAAGAAAAAGTGCAACGAAAACACACACACAATTAAAAACCCCTAAATAAGATGTTTTGGGGCTGCTTTTCTTGTAAAGGTACTGGATGTCTTGTTCTGATCAAAGTCATGACAAACTCTTAAAAATACAGAGACTTGCTTGAACAAACAGTGAAATCCGAACTAAGAAACATTAATGCTAATGGTCAAGCGGTTTTTCAACAAGATTCAGCACTGTGCCACGTGTCAAAGGTCATAATTAAATATTTCAAGGACAAAAAGATATCATGCCTGATCTTCATGCCATAAAAAAACAAATTAAACTTCGTAAAATAGATTGCACAACAAAAAGTAAGCTAATTGAAGCTCTAATTCAGATATGATTCCGAGATCATCAAATATCAGATAACTGTAAAAAAAGCCAAGAACGGACATATTTCCTATTAAAACAATTTAATGATCATTCTTTTCTCTGTTTTTGTATGTTTAACAAATATTCGCACAGTACTGTAGCTGAAAACAACATTTTACTAATTTGTTTATTTTTTTGAAATGTAACCTTTTTAATGTCATCAAAACCAGCCAGATACAAATAGTACAGCCAATGAGATTTTATAACAAGTTTATACATACTATATGCGAAAAGACTTTTCCCAACCTAATATAACAGCAACAGAAACATGTTTACAATAAAACTTTTATTTTAACTACACTATATTCTAAGATATAACTTCTTAGGAAGCACAAAATTACTAGTGTTCTTATTACTTGTATTTCTTCTAAAAGACTTAAGATCTCTAAATACATTGTTACAATTACTGTATCACATCACTGAGTCACAAAAATATGTAATACCAAATGGATCGGGCCAGGTACCATGTAATAATGTTGGATACCTGCTTTGCTGGTTAATAAAATTAAAAAAAAAATTTTTGGTAAAGACCATGATAAGGCCAAAGTCTAATCTAAAGGAAAAGGATAATAAAATTCTTCATTAAAATGTTTCTAATAATTGAGAACACTTAATTCCTTTTTCTATCTGTAAATTACAGCAGCAAAATTTTTAAAACTCTTTAATCTAATGAAGTTTAAGCTACATGTGGTGTAAGTGACTCACTTCTTTATCTGAATACAAAGATCTGGCTACAATATCAAGTAGCATCCGAGTTTCGGCTTGAAATTCCTTTCTCTCAGGGTTTGCTTTTGGAACTTCTGTCGGTTTCTGATCAGATACAGTGCTAAATTTTGACTTTGTATTTACATAGAATGATCCTGTAATAATAATGCATTTAACAATTGTGGACAAATATTCAGTAACAATGAACTAATACTAAAATTTTCATAAAACTTACCGTGAGTATTTTTTCTCAAAACAGTGATCCCATTTATGTATTCGGAATTCTTTAGGGGTTGGAAAAATAACCTCCTAGCGGACTTTATTGATAAACTTGTTCTTGCACGTAAGGCTGACATTTTAAGAAACCGATAAATAAATATTACTTTTAATAGTGCAACGAAAAGGATTGATATTACGAAGGTTAATAAGAATAACGATTAAAAATAAGACTATTGAAAGAAGTTTTTATGACAACTAAAATGACAATTGTCAAATAAGCAGAGTCGCATTCGAAGTTGCCAGAAGGCTTGGGGAAAAAATATCGATATATCTTTTCCTAAAATACCGAAACCCATTAATTACAGGCGAGCTTAGTGGTAAGAGTACCTAACTTCTGTGCCGCGGTCCTGAGTTCGTATCCCAGCCGAAGTCCACATTTGTGCAAAAAGTAAAGTGAAAGTGCCCCAATAGTGAAATCCCACATTGGGGCTTCGCTTTTTTTTAAAAAAATCAAATCATTGTTTTATAATTAAATATTTATTATTTCAAACGGAGATCGGTCTTTTCGAAGTCTTTTTTTTAGAAATAAAACTTTTTTACAAATAAATATTCGCTGTGTTTGGCTTTCAAGATTGTTTAGCCATCATTAACTACTTGTATAACAATGAGCTTGTACGTACAAAACCTATCAAATGTGTTTATTATTCCGCGTTCTCTGCGAAGTTAGTATAAAAAATAATAATCGTAAGATATTGTTAATCTCTATTTAGATATTTTAGAGACAATTAAATGGTAAATACATTATATGACCTCGTTTCTTAATACAATGTTTACAAAACTACTATTGATATATTTTTTTTGAAATAGACTGATGTGAAAGTTTGTAACGAGAAAAATGTTGCTAGTAATAGAACATTCCCAGAATAGTAGGAAATTCAACATAATCTAAATAAAAGTGAAAATTAAGAAAATGCCTGGTAAACTACCTGGTAAAATACCATATAATTTTTAATATCGCATTCCACATGTTCTTATTCTAAATATAAGTTTTTGGTTTGGTTTACAACTGTATTACAGCTGTCATACATATATATCAGTTTTTTTTTGGTAATTTTATGTAAATGACAACTTCGCATTTCGCTAAAAATAACTAAATTTTACTTATTTACTAACTCAATAATTCCATTTTCATTAACTGGCAATGGCAAATTTGTAAAAAATATTTTTTTGTATAATAAATACTTGAGTGTTACACACGACTACAGTTTCAGTCCATTATTTATAGAAAAATAATTTCGTGGTATTCTAAGTCATGTTTGTTATATGTATCTTAGGTAATGAATTGTGACAGGGCAATGGGTTATGTCTTATATAGTATACATTGTTTCGCAGTAAAAAATTAACTGCGGAAACTTAATTATAAAACAATGGCTACTTTGAATTTAGCTAGATCAAAGCGATTGTAGAGAATACAAAAGTGCTATGTTATTATTATAATATTGAGTTGGTTTCCCTTTGTTTGTATGTTCATTATAAAAAAAAATTAACAAATTTTATATACTTAATTATATTAGTAGTCATAATTATCTAGTTAATATATTTTGTACATTATTCCGCATTTTTGATTTATTAGAGACATGCTCAGTGTATTCAATAAATACGAAAAATCACAAAAATATTTTGTAGTTATTAAATTTATCCTTAATATAATAATAAAACGTGTTGTCGAACACTTAGTTTTAAAAGACCTGTACTGTATCGTGAAAAAAAATGTTTTTTTTCTAAGTGCGTCTACCCGTCTTCCAAATGGCGTAAAGGCAAGTATCTGTTTAAGTTTTCTATTAAATTGGGCAAGCTATGGAAGGGCAAGCGTCGCTGATCACAGTTCCGTCAGTTAAGTCAGTTGATGTTTGAGAACTGCTACTGTTTAGTCGTAGTCAAAGTTTTGAATTGTTTTAAGAAGACAAGTAAATAAAGAATAAAGTAGTTTAATATTTTTATAGACTTTTCCTGTGTGGAAGCGTACATATTGTTTATCAGAATATCAATCTTGTAAAAGATAGAACCACTTTAAATGTGGATAACTGCAGTGTGACTTCATAACTTATTCTATTCCTAAACATTTTATCAGCGGTCGTATTAAATTATACAATTAGCAAAAGTTAAATAGTCATTTAATTGAAGTGTATGTCCTGTACTGTGAACTTTCATTTAAACGTGTGTACAGTTTGTAAGATATAAAGTGTTCAACGAGATTTGCAGTCAGTGCCAATATGAAAGACCTGCTTAGGGTGTTCAGGACGAACTATTCTTATTTCCTTATAGTGCTGTCGCATGTGCGTTGCAGTACTTGAATAATTTGAATGGTACTGATCACAGACTGAAAATGAGAGATCAGAGGTGAAGTATTGTCAGAGCAGTCACCGTGGAGCACCTGGTGGGAGGCGGTGGTGCGGGCGGGCTGCTGCCTGGCGCCTCGCCCGCCCAGCATCCACCGAATATGCTTCAGCCTATGGAAGAGATGATTCTTCCACCAAAACGCCAAGCTGTTGTTGATCGACTTCGGTAAGCTGATTTCCTATTTCTGTAGAATAATGTAAACTTTCAAATTAGTTTGGTTGACTTGAGTTACTATTACAATTATATTCATTTCTAGTGATATATTTATTTTATATTAGGTAAATAGTGTGGTGAGACGAGCAAGTCACTCACCTCTGGGTACCTCGTAATATAAGAAGCAGTGTTACCCAGTAGTGTGTATGATAATACTGTGTATCAGTGCACTTTGCCTAACACTTTTGGTTGGATACTTGCTTCACTATTAGAGTATATGGTTTGGAAGACAGACTTACAGCAGGTCCTATCTGAAGAGGAATTTCTAGGAACAGTTGAAAATGTTACAAGAGGTCTTTGCCAAGAAGAACTTACAGGCCATATATCAAGTGCAAGTTTATTTTTTGCCAATAATTTTATCAGCTTAAATATGTTGTAATCAGCAAGCACATTTAAGCATCAGCATAAGAAAAATTTAACTATCATAAGTGAACCATTGCAAAGTTTGTGTGCATACATGCACATAGTCATAAAATAAGGTGTTCACTGGAAAAGACATAGAAGCTACTTGAATGAACTATATACACTTTTTTAAATGAAGCTGTGCACACCCACCCGCAGTTAAATACATTCGGCCACTTATAATAATCATAGCATATCGAACAATTATTTTAGTAAGGGTTACAAATAACTACTCTGTCAATTGGATGCTAGTAATTACTGTGACTTATAGAAACCAGCACTCAAGATGCCAATGAGTTGTTACCCTTTCAGACTAAGACAGAATGTCTCTTGAACAATAATTTGTTCTCTGCACTCAGCTTGTTATTCTGCTGTTTTGTAATTTCATTCTATGAGAAATGTTTCCTTTCCTTACGGAGCTGTCACATAAAATAGAAATACATACATTGTACATTTTTTGACTATAAATTTTATGTGCTGGTAATAAAGTTCTCTAGACTCCAAAGGATGCAGAAATGAATACAGGCAGTGTGTTTAGTTCATTGCTATAATTAAAATTACTTCACTTAAATGGATTAATTAGTTAAGGAGATAAAGTTGATTCCATTATTCATAGTTACATAGTATATATATCAACTTATGAACAACTTACGTAGCAAGCAATATGTGCAAGGAAATTACATTGTAGAATATAACTTTCTAAAGTAATTTTTTACCTACAAAAAACTTTCTACAGTACTTTTCCAAAGCTAAAAAATTACCTGTTAGTGCTTATTTTTATACTTTTTGTACTACCATCAGGTGAGCCGCATAAGCATTTGCCCTCTCTTCTATAAAAAAAAGTCCGCGACGATCTACATATTTTCAGTGAACCAAAAAGTTCACTGCGAAAGGTCCGTCGAGCTATGAAGGTGTCAGAAAAAATTCAGTGCAATTATAAATTATATTATGCTGTTTGTAATAATTTTATAATATTACTAACATTAAGTAACATAAACGCCAGAACAGTTTGTCATCTTTGTTAAAGCGGACTAATTTGAGTTTATACCAGAAGGGGTCTCACCATATGCTCCATAATCTCAAAGTAATGGCTTGCAGTGGAAACTTCACGGAATAGCACTTGTGAGCAGTACTTAAGTGCATATTCTCAAGGATATAAAATGTATTGTAGAAAATCGAAATTATGAAAAATAATTTAAAAAAAAATCCCACATAAATTAGAATTTACGTCAAAACGGAAAGCTATTAATAGTCACTTCAAAAAAAAAATATAGGGAAAATAATGGTAAATTTCAGAAATGTTTGAGGCCTATTCTTTCGACTTTTTCATTAGTAGTTTTATTGAAGTGACTGTATAGCCTACAACACAGGCTGTGTTGATTTACTTTTAAAATTGAATGCGTAGATTTGCAGCGAACACAGTTATACATGTATGCACATTGTGCAGACACCTACCCAGATTACGGTGCTAAGGCTAACGGTACCGGACGGCCCGCGCGGTGCATTACGCCGGCCCGTTCTATTTACACTGCAGGTTGCAGTTCAGTTTCTAACTCGAGGAACGTGACGCGCTGCACTTGCATTATTGTATTGGTTAATATTAAAATCCCACACTAATGTTTAGCTTTTGTAGTAAAACTATACAAATTAATGGAGGCAAACATTAATCTGAATTTTTATAATTAGCATGGGAGACTACCGACAATAAGATAACAAAACCAAGAGATGTTTGCTGTGTTAACGTGCAGTTTAATGTTTAGCGACTTTAAATTATACTCAATTCGTAGGTTTTATGTAAAAATTAGCACTATCATACGTGAGATATTTGTACATTAGATAAGTATGTATTAGTCACCAGTAGTTGAAATAGTTCGTTGTACTGTTTATTATTTAAACAATTTTGATAAATCCGTATCATGTTATATCACCATTTTGTGAATTAACAGGCGGTAGCCTCTGTGACGTAACGCGCCACTTTTCTTATATTCACGTTTCGCCGGTATTAAACATATTTGCAAATATATCATCTTCAAATACCGATATGATTACACTTTCATACGAAGTAGACCGTCATTAGTCAGGGTATCTTCAGCATATTTTCGACATCTGTCGGAGGTTAATTTTCTTGCATTTCCCTGAGTGCATTTTTATGACATCCACTGTACGAGGGCGCTACTCCCCGGCTTGCCATAATATTTCAATACTTCAATATTCGGTACCATATTATGTTATACCAAATCAAGTAAAATCACTTAATAAAAGAGTATTTATAAATAAACAAGACTGTATACGAGTTTATAAGTACAGTATCAAGATTTTTTTTTCGTAATACACCAATTACATATGTATCTTTGAGTCCCATACCTTCTAGCAAATACTAGTGATAAATATCGAATTTTGGAATAACATTTTCTATTCTGTATGCCTTGCTAATTAATAACTTTTTCAAATAGTATTACCTTCTTAATGTTAACCTCATTATAAAAATTAACTGTTGTAATAAATTACTTTCCAATATTTTTTAGGGTTTTATTTATGTTTGTGATTTTTATGAATTTATTCACGATCTAAAGGGAAGCCAGATCTTTTATAAATTACTCGCGTGGCCAACCCGACCGTTAGAGTTTTAACGTTGTTCTTAAGGCTTCCGACCTGTAACAATGAATAATGGAAAATTTATTTTTCTAGAATTCAATTACAAATACCCGTATAACAACCGTAATAATATACCTTATTAATTTTTAATTTATTCGTTTCACTAACAAATCTTACACGAATACATTGCACTAAATTATGTACGAGAAAATATAAACAAGTGCATAATTCGTTACAGGTAAGGTCCACATGTTTAGTGCTCACACATCTTTATTTACCACATTTAAAAATTTAAATATTTAATATAAAATGACACTACACGTTTTTAAGAATAATAATAATATTACATAGAAGTATTACAATATACTACAATAATAATAAATACGTTAAATTGATACCGAAAAACATTAAAAGAGCCAGAGGTGGATGTTTAACACTTTGATGTCCTACTGGCCGATTTTCGGCTATGGCGACAATTTCAGAATAATCGTAAGCTATCAACTTCGCAGAAGATGTTATAGTGCCACTGGTGTACGCGCAAACACAGAGGGGTAGTCGAAAGAGTGAGTCGTCCCAACCCACCCGATGTAACACTGTTGCCATAAGAACGTTAATCCATACTAATAGTATAAATGCGAAAGTAACTCTCTCTTTCTCTCTGTCTGTTTGTTACCTTTTCACGATTCAACCAATCTTGACGAAATTTTATACAAAGATTGAAATGTCTTACAAAGTCAAAGAGATAATTTTACAGTGAGACCACTTGTATTTAAGTAGTGACGACCGCGGGGCCTAGTGGTTAGATTACTTGACTTCTACGCCGCAGGTCTTGGGTTCGAATCCCAGCCGGAGCCATTATTTGTGCTAAAACACAGTTTTAGGTCTGGTTGTGTTGTGCACGTGAAATTTGTGTCTGTAAAACGCACCACTATACAGGAGAAATCCTACTAAGCAGCTTCGTATTTAAAAAAATATTTTTCTTGCCGTGTTTTTATACACTGTATACCGAGTGGTAGCGACTTAAGAGAATCTACCTCCCTGTCTTATCTCGTGGGTGTCGTAAAAGTCGTCAGAGGGAAAGTTAAAACCAGGAGATGGGCAGCAGCATTACCCTGGAACATCTGAATAAATAAACTGCGGTTGCCAACCCGCTTGCTGAGCGTCGCAACCATGGCAAAATCCTCTAAAAATGATAGCTAAAAACTTTTGTGGCAATCTATGGGGGAGACCTATTTTCAGCAGGAAACTTCACACATTAACAATCACCCAGAACCTCAACCATAATCTGTAGGCCACACAAATATTTGTCCTTATTAGGGAGTCGAATAGTCATTGTGCCAACCGAGGCGACAAATTTTCGATTTAGAACTTAAAAAACATCGCATGCAATTGAAAATGTTGTATGTATTAAAACCACGAACGTATTAGGATAAAAAAGGTTAACACTTACTATAAAAGACAACTAGTTTTACGCATTATTGAACTCCGTGAGAGTTGAAATTATAACTCGACTACCTATATATTGCTGAAGCCGCAGAGAAAGTAGCGAATCGTGGAATACGGATAAGATCTTATGCCTAATATGTCGCGTGTGATTCACTTAGCATTCAACTTGCAGTCGCTAAGCATTAAAATATACTCGTATACGTATAAACAAAATGGATATGTTTTATAAATATATACCTTAGTGTCTGATTTTCGATTTTCACCTTTCGATATTTCTTTATATTCCGTCACTTATATACTATAGATTTGGTTAAAATTTGATGTGAAAGATTTACCGTAGAAATGGATTTAACTTAAAAAATCTGTAAAAGCTTTTAACATAAAATTGGCATAGCCTAGATAGATGTAGATGTACTATATCTATCTAGGCTATAATCGATGCCAATTTTACTAGTTACTATTTTCTTCTTTGTTTCATAGTATTTTCTTAAAAGGTTCTGGATTTCTAGTCTTTTGCTTTCGAACTCTTCGTTTTCATTTTCACATTGGGGTTGAGTCGTGTCGCGAAAGTTTCCGAGCTTTTTTAAGTAACTCACGTAGTCTCGAAATAATTGTTATAAGCATGTAAAAACAAAAAAAAAAACTACAATTTAGCAACTGATATACAGTATCTAAGTTGTAGTTTTTTTATTAATTAACTTAGTTGCGAATGTCATAATTTTAAATGATGTGACAAATTCAATCCTGGCACTTCGTTGAGAAAAAATTGGTAAAGGCATTAATCTTTACATAAAATTAAATATTCTTAAATACATAAACGATGAGCGTTACTTTTTATTGTCATCGATTAAACTATTTCTTCAAAAATATCTAAATATAGCTAAGATTCAGAAAATACAGACAGTAACGAGTTTGCGCCTAAAAGTATTGTACGTTTTTGTCTTCTATTCTAGATGTGATATTAATTTTTTATCGTGTTATATTTTATGATATTAATGTTGTCTTTAGCGAGAAATTAGTGCAATTTACTAATGGAACACATTATTCGGAACGTTAATTTCTTTACATTTTCTATTTGAAAAAACAAATAATTCCACGGTGCGTTCGATTTTTGAAGATAGCGCGTAAGAAAGTGATGGCCAACCAGAGGGGGTATGGCGCTTCGGTGTCACTGACATAGCGTGACATAGAATCGGGACTTATCGACGGTTGTTTGCGTAGCGCGACAGCAGCCTGGCTGGTCAATGAACTAAACAAAAAACACCTACGAGTTTACTGTGCATTGCGCAGCGTAATGTATGTCGGCGCGCGCGTTCCTTTAACGCCAGTAAATGGAGCATTACGCACGATGTTTGGCGACTTTATCGCGTAGCTCTCGATTTGATTTTGTTTTTTTTTACCATATATTTGTTTACAAATGTGGCCGTGGCTTTGGAGCCTTATTCTGTGATCGCTTACTATTCCGATCACAGTCTAAAATAGAAACACATGCTCGTTGCTGATTTACGCTATTATTAAATTAAATAATGCATTTTATGCGCTATAAGTTTTATATGGTTTTATTATTTATACTGGTTGTGGATTCCTATGCAGGACGGATTCCTGCAATATGAGTCTTAAGAACCGATGTCTCAGGATGACGGGTGCATTGTGGTGTCACACAGAAATTTCCTGGGTGACACAGCATTTGTTATGGGCAAACGTTGCTCTTACATTCAGGTGAACATTTTGCTCGTCTTGTACCAATATACAATAATAAAAAATAATAGTAAAATTATTTTTGGATTTTCTGTTGTTTCCGAATTTAGCAATTAAATCATACACAACAACACACCTGAACAGAATTTTAATTTTTGAATTTGTTTTTATTATTCCAATGGAACTTTTGTGTATTGATAGTTCACTCTAATAGTTTTTCTCGTGTCATGACCAAGTCGCAGTATTTTTTTGAATACTTTGTATTTTATGTTTATTTGTCTTTTTATTTAGTAGGCAGCTTCACTCTATCACTATGATATATGTACATACACTCGTAATTTCTTTTTTCAATTCGTTTCTTGTGTTTGCGAGGAAGGATAGCGGTGGATTACCTATGATATTTTAATATCTATTTTACATTGCTGTTCGTAAAATGCAATACTTTTTATCAGACAATGGCAGGTAATGAATGACATACGCCATTCTTTATTAATACTTCACGTCCCAACAAATATTTTCATAGAACTGCAACTGCGACCGTTACTGATACGGTAGCAGGCCGTCGCTCGAGTTCTTAGAGTTTTTTATTTGTCTATCTTCAAAAACATAAAGAGTAAGAAAACTGTTTAAAATTAAACTGTGGCTCAAAACATATTCCATATATCCAGCCAGCTATCATATAAATGAACAGAAGACGTCACAAAAGTTAGTGATTAAAATACGAAATGTAAAACAATAAATGCCTACAACAAATGAATGCACTCACAACACTGATATATTATGCAAACGAACTCGCATTTACATATATTTAATATGTTTTTGTTCTTTTACCGAGTTCAATGAAACGGAGGAACTTGAGGGTGACATGGTGGTTTGTAAGTTCATACAATGTACCTACGTTATCAAACCTGTTTTTAAATT
Source organism: Luehdorfia chinensis (assembly GCA_019845155.1). Classification (NCBI taxonomy): domain Eukaryota; kingdom Metazoa; phylum Arthropoda; class Insecta; order Lepidoptera; family Papilionidae; genus Luehdorfia; species Luehdorfia chinensis. The sequence continues at coordinate 1,823,386 of JAHVAK010000022.1, forward strand.
GAACTCTATGGTCATTTGAATTGTAGCGGTGTATTTTAGTTTTATATTTGAAACCTTTGCCTGCTTTTACACCGACCGACAAAGCGTGGCGACCATGGAAATTATGGCAGTAAAGTGTTAAAAACAGATACCAAATAATATAGGTTATAAACACTACCAACTTTCACCGTGCCCGATGTAACGCTCATGCGGTAAGATCGGAGGTAGGCTAGGATGCAGTGTCAGAGACACAAGGACGATCACAACACAACCAGACCCGAAAACCAACAATTCGATTTAGTGCGCGTCACTGTGCGTGTTCCGACACACACTTGGCCAGTTTTATTACTACCTTTCATTGAGTGTCATTGCCATAGTTACCACACTTTGCTGGCGAGTTGGCAACTGCAATGTAATAGTTTAGCAGAGATTTATTGCTGACTATTGCTTGTTTATTTTATATGTCCTACATAAAATGGTCTACACGTCATTTAATTTAAAAAGAGGTTAGGCCTATCAGCTGGCTGAGCTAATGTAAATGTAATCACTGGGCATATGAGACTTAAGAACTGATGTCAGGGTGACGGGTGCATTGTGGTGTCACACAGTGTTCTGGGTGACACAGCATTTGTTATGGGCAGACGTTGCACTCAACATCAGGTGAACGTTACGTTCGTTTCGCCGCCTCATCGAATAAAAAAAAATCATGGGTCGTTTATACATTGCAACTTTCACGATAATTGTATTATTGCTCCTGTATTTTTTTGCGAAAATGTATCCGTAACGACCCAACCCAAATAATAATAAAAAAAAAATTTTTTGGATCACCTAGGCAATACCAGTGATTTCGTAGCATGACATAAGCATATTCTAAATAGCTGCGAATGAGGCTGTAGTATGCTGAAAGCTGACGGATGCAAATGGATCAGGGCCTTTTTCTGCTTGGATCTATGGGCCTCCCTATATTATCTGTGGACTTGTGATGAGCTTAAAAGATGATGATGTTTTCCATATTTTTACAAAATTATTTACATGTTTTCGCATTAATTAATACTTATTTTCTAAGCGCCAGGTACTTTACATATTTTACTTAGGAAACATTAGCTTATTATACGAGAAATATAATCACGACTCCAATGCGTGAGAGAACAATTTAAAATAAATATTCAAAAATATATTTACGTGGCTTTGATTTAAATGGCGTCATCGTGAAATTGTGACTTAGATGGGGGCTTAAAGGATCGGAATAGTAAAAGGGGTTGAACGTACATCATATACATAATAAAATGATTTGAGTCAAAAAATCATTTTTTATTAAAATCAATTTAAATTAAAAGGGATTTTTAAATTTTTCTGCTAAGTAGTACTGACAGTTGTACATATGTTTACTTAACAAAATATGATTAGAATAGAATAGAATAAATTTTTATTCAATAATATAGATTATTCACATAATACTTATTAAAAGTAATTTTTTCGTATGGATAGTGATTAAAATCAGAATAAATAAACATGAATTAACAAATATACTTGCTGTAAAATAACTTATATTTAAATAGATCGATTAATATCAATCCATACTAATATTATAAACGCGAAGGAAACTACACTCAGCGTCACAAAAATCGCACCTCTCTGAGTTTGCGCGAAAAATGGCTGTAATGGCTAGAAACGAATTATATTTATATAAATATTGGTATGTTTGAAATGGGTATTTGAATAGCTTTACATTATTAATAAAAAATCATGAAATCATTAAAACATTTATCATTATAGAGCGTCAAAAATAAACACTGTCAAATGCTCGTTAGTAAGGACGCTAGTTACACCACCTAAAAAGGGTATAAAAGGGTCGATCTGGATGAAATATGGGCCAGTCGTAATTTAGACATTGCAGTGAACACACGTGAACAAGTAACCCAAGTAAGAACAAGTAAAGATGGACACCAGCTCTGAAGAAGCCGCTCAAGTGATTGCCCTATTGCAGTCGGGGATGCGGCAGTGTGACGTTGCTCGACAGTTGAACCTGTCCCGTTTTTCTGTTCGACGGGTGTTCCAACGTTTTCAGCAGACTGGTGGTTATGTTAGAAAACCGGGATCTGGAAGAAAACGACGCACATCAGAAAGAGATGACCGTTTCATCGTTACGACATCTTTACGAAACCGTTTTACAAATGCTGTTGAGTTGCAACAACAGCTTCGATCAACTCAGAGAACATCTGTGAGTGTTTCTACGATAAGAAGAAGGTTACACGAAAAGAGTTTAACAGCCCATAGACCTGCTAAAGGTCCAAAACTTACTGCACAGCATCGCAGAGATCGCCTAGAGTTTGCTCGCAATCATTGCGAGTGGACTCTAGAACAGTGGCGGACCGTACTCTTCTCTGATGAGACGAGGGTCTGTCTCTTCTGCAATGACAGACGTAGAAGGGTCTACAGAAGACAGGGGGAGAGGTTCACACAACCCTGCTGGGTGGCCGTGGGCAAGGGTCATTAAATGCTGGTACATTACTGAAATCCTGGAGGAACATGTGGTCCCCGTATGCTGGTTATGTCGGTGATGGATTCATGTTAATGCATGATAATGTATTTGTAACACTAGGGTTTAAGAACTTTTTTGTATTTATTAAGTTTTTTTTTAAATTATTAATTTGCAAATTTGTACATGTCTGTCTTTTTCTTTAATTTCTCTTTCGTCTCGTTATAAAACTAAAATTCAATTAAAGTTCCTAAAAGCTAATGAAATTACCTTTCGAATGATACCCTCAAACCACAACATTGCCATTGGCCTGTTGTGTTAAAATAGTATTTAAATTATTTTTTTCGGATGTGCGATTTTTTTGACGCCGAGTGTATTTCTGACCCTCTGTCTGTTAGTTAAAAAACAGACAGAAGGGTTTCACGGTTTAACCGCTGAACTGATTTTGACGAGATTCCGCACAGGGATAGCTTGCATCCTGAAGATGGACATAGAGTACTTTTTATCCCGGGTAACCAAATAGTTCCCACAGGATATTAGAAAAACCTAAATCCACTTAGACGAAGTCAGCTAGTTAAGAACAATGGATACGTTGCACTATTATTCGATCATGAAATATTATGTCTAATCGAATAAATAATTGGCTTGGGAACTACATGTATATTTTATGAGCGAATGAGGCTGCTACTGCAGGGCTGGATATACTTACATACATAGAGACAGGTAAGCAGAGACCGCATCTTTCCACTCGCTACGATCTGACAGCCTGATACACACTTTTCGCTTCTTTCCAATAGAAGGTTGATTATACATAAATATGATATACTTTTAGTCTGTCTGTCTGGCATAGTGGCATTTTCGTAATAATTTTATTTTTCGAATGCGCTCTGCGCATTACTAATAACTCTTTCTATCTCTGCATTTTATTTACCTGTTCTGTCAATCTCCGGCAGTATATTATTATTTGTGGTTTTAAATTTTTAAATATATTAGCATAATATAGCGCCAGGGATGTGAAATGTATTTTTAAATTAGTTATTAAAATAAAAAAAATCTTTCAAAATGTTTTAATTATTGATATTTAAAAGATTTCACGTGTATACTTAACATTTAGACAGCTTGGCAGCAATCTCCTCAACCACCTCAGTATAGCAAGAGGTGATTATCATCTAGAGATATTATCTAGTTTCTAGTAATAACTAATGCGGTAGTCAAATTCTTAAGCCCGATTATTAAGATAAGGTATACAAACTATAATGCCTTTTGATAAGAGATTTCAATTATAAGTTTACTTTCAAATATTTATTTCTGTCTCTTCTCATGTGCATTTATTTTACGTTGATACAGTGTGTTTTATAATTTGCGTACAACATAGTTTTCTCTTGCAACTAAATAGCCGCAGAGAAAGTGGCGGAGTGGAGCTACGACTGGTAACATCGCACGTAATTAGTTTCACCAGATGGAAGCAGGGTTGCTACGCTACGTTTGAGATATATCTCCTGAAGTAATGTTTCCCGGTGATGCCAGGAAGTAAATACTGAGCATTTTAATTTTGAATAAACTTTTGTTCTTAAATATTTTTCTTTACTGACGTTTGACATTTTATTAAACAAAGTCCGAAATAAGATTTCTACTGTATCAAGGGTAGGTCTTACAGACATAAATTCTATATGCATAAACAACTACCTCCGGAACAAACATCCATAGGCCATATAAATATTTTTTCCGTGTAGAAATTGAACCAACAATTCGTAACGCAGCAGTCAATCGCTCATCTACTATACCGATCGAGCGGATTGGCCCAGCGGCTGAGCATGTTCTACATATTTCATATTTAATACGTCATATTTTTTATTTCAAAATATACAATACACTATGTTTCTTCTGTACTTATTCTGTCTTAAAGGCAACACTTATGTAGGTAAAAATTTTCGTACCCTATTTAACCCCATTAGGGGGTGAATTTTCAAAAATACCTTCTGAGTGCTCACTTTCATTACGTAAAATTTCGTGCTTCCAGACCCGCTGGTGTAGACTGTGCGTCTTCTGTCAGTCAGTCAGCGTTCAAGTAGATGTTGATCTTTTGGCGTTAACTCTAAAAGTGACGGTATTGTTTTAATTGCATTTTGCAATTTTTGTGTATATTCTGAGTTTTGATGTTTTATATTGATAGTTTATTATGCAACAAGTGCTCCTGAAAGTGTACCATGATTGGCTAATTAAATTTAAGACCAGACTTGTACTTTTAATTTTGCCTGCATCGGTGCAGCAAATCTTCAGTAAAAATTAACAAAATTTTACTGTAGATCGACATTTTGAATTATCTATTGTCGCTCCCGTGACTGAATTAACATTGGCAGAATTCTGTTGAAAGAGTTCCTCCTATTTCTTTTTTTTTATTCTTTGGTTAGCACCTGCCTTCCACTTTCAACTATAACAAGGGTTGACTGGTAGAGAATGCCACCAGGCAGTAAGTCCGCCCATTGTAGCCCTTAGCTTAAGATGTTAGGTGTAGCTGGAGGTGTCAGGCAATAACGGATAAATAAAGAAATAAATGTTTAATTTATCATGACTAAACACAACATGTGCTTAGCAATTTGCATTCTTCTTGGATTCTAGTTGGCCTCTAATGGAAAGTTAAGTTATTAATATCTAATAATTGCCGTTAAGGTAGGTATTATAATTTGGCAACCCTAAGTCGAATACCTCTAGTGGGGACGGCGCAGCATTATAACTGATGCACTTCTAGGGAAAGTGCACCATAGAAAAATAACAACTCTCATCCGACCGGAGACACTGTCACTTTGCCTCCTGTGTTTGTATAACGCCGCGCGATATTTTGTTTCTCTTATCATTCTTTTTTATGTTTTAGTCAGTGATATTTACTTTTAACCGTCTTCAAATAAGGAGGCGGTTTTAAGTCGACTGATTTTTTGTGTGTATGTTACGATATCTTCGCCGATTATGAACCGATTTTAATAATTATTTTGTTTAACTGAATTGGTTACACTCGAGGTTGATCTCATACAAATTTAATCAAGTTCCGATGATGGGATCCATGAGAAAATCATGAGACTCTTAAATTCGCATAACCATGCTTGGAGCTGCAGCGTTGAAGTCGGTTTTTTTAATTAAATAATATTTAATATTAATTATATTTTATAATGATGCTTTGTTTGCGTGATTTATTTTAAAAACTTCCAAATGAGTTTTTGAAAATACCTGTCTGGCACTTCTATTATATCTGTAATCATAACAAATGTTACCAATGTTATGTTACGAAACACGAAATGGATAAGCTCAAAGTAAAATACTATTTGACAGATTTGTTAATTCATCATCTCAGCCTATCACTAGTCCACTGCTGAACATAGTTTATTTATTCAGATGTATCTGGAAGATGCTGCTGCCCATCTTCTAGTAATCTAGTTCCTATTTGACCACTGTCGACTTTTACGACACCCACGGGATGAGATGGGGTGGTAGATTTTGTCAAGCCGCTACCACACTGTTAATAAAACTGTTGAACAGTATTTTACCATTAGAATGGTTTTTTTTTGAGACGTATGTATGAGACAGACTGTGTCCCGCGGTTTTACCCGCGCAAAATAATCCGACCACATGTCTGCGCTGTACGGCATGGTACCTCACTGATCTGAGTATTCAGAATTAATGTTCGGTTCTCAGCGTGCGGTTCCTTTAGGCATGAAGTTTTGTATACTCCGTTTATTCCTCAATAAACGGAGTACGTAATGAAAAAATATTTTTCATATCGTATAAGTATTAATATTATTGTCACGAACAGATCGAAGTCGTTTAAAGGAAAGACCACATCAAAAGCACCCGCAAGCGAAGAGCTTGTGTGAAAACACTAATGAAAGTAGGAAACGCGAAAGATGTCTGTCAGGATCGTAGCAAGTGGAAAGATGTGGCCTCTCCCTACCCCAATGGGAAAGAGGCGTGACTCTACGTGTATAAGTATTACCTAAGATGAGCGTGTACAAACGGGCTAACTTTTCTGCTTTATAATAGCAGTAAGACTATTGAAAGAGTTCAATGTAGGACACAGAAATGTTTATCCATAGAAATTTAGTGGCTTATTACGGAAAAAGATACTAGCGTCTTCTTTTTTATCTGTAATACTTACTTTGAGAAATTGTTTCGATTTGTTGAACTGAACGTTAAACTCAAATGTAATTTCTGTTTATTATTTGTGACGCTGGTAAATGTGCAACATCACATATGCGAGTGATGGTCTTATTAACACCGCGACGCAGCGTCACGTTGTTTACTAGCATTAATCACACTTGCAAAATTATAAATAAATATTTATCACATTGACAGGCTTTACTAGGACCATTTAACGAGCAAATAATATATGTATATTTAAATAAACAAACAATGCGCCTAACACAACGAGATATTAAAACAAAACCTATGTATTTTTGCACAAATGTTTGCTCCGGCGTTTGTTTGTTTTTTTCACAAAAGTTTGGCGTAGGCGTAGAAGTCAGGCAATCTGACCAACTAGGCCACGCGGTTGTCGAATATCGAATCTGCTTAATGTTTTACATTTAAATGAGTAACTAAATGTTTCGGATCGTGTGTGTAGAGAACCGTTGACCTCACTACTGGTAAGTCTACATAAGATCGATCCTAGATGTCTAAAGGTTACGGCGATCACCAAACACCAGGCCGATTCGTGTGCTCGTTTGTCATCCTTACTCGAATTAGAAAAAAATAATGTCGTCATATCGAATTCTTACGAAGTAGAGTGAGGTTAGGCGGTATGTGTTTGCCATTTAAATAATACGTACCTTTTATACCGTGCATGTACATACACGAAATATGTAAGTTTGTTAGACGATACCCAAATTTTTATTCTTCTGTGAAAGATTTACCCTCGGCGTTATGATTCGCGCCGAAAACATGACTTAGTCCAGTCATCGTCTAAATTAAAATTGCATAGTTCTGGCCCTTATTCCATGTCTATAAAAATATATAATAAATTACCGATTAACATAAAAAACGAAAAAAAACTACAAAATATTTCAGAAAAAATTAAGAGCGTACCTAATAGAAAAAAGTTATTATAATATTGAAGAATATTTTGAAAAATGACTCAGATAGATGTCTGCCTCTCACATACATTCATTGCAACGCCCGACAGGGTACATGAATTTTATAATTTTATAATTTAATTTCATGTAAAGCAATCTAAATAAAATAAATAAATAAATAAATCAATATTCCACAAATAACATTCAGCATACCACGATAAACTTTTTTTTTCTTTATTTTTTTGGGTAATCTAGGTTTAATTTCCTGCATTATAAAAGTAAAATACAGTAACAGCCAATAAATATAAAACTGCTGAGCACAGGTCTCGTATCATTTCTGAGGTTTTGGAGCTAGGAAGAGCCACGCTGCTCTAGTGCGGGTTGGCGGACTTCACGTGTCGAAATATTATATATTTCACGTTTTTTTATAGGATAAAGGGACGACGAGACCAGCGAAATGTACACGTTATGGCAAGTGAAATGCTGTGTCACCAGAACATTTATGTGTGGTACCACACTCCGCTCGTCACCTAGACGCAAAAGTTCTTAAGTCTCATAAGCCCAGTGATTACGCTAGCTCTCAGTGCCCTCCGGACCGAAACACAGTAATATTTGCACACTACAGCTAGACAGATTCCTGCATAGGAATCTTACCACTAGTACTAGCCTGGGATGGTACCTAAAATATATCCAAGCAATATTTTTTAATTGCCTCCATATAAATTAAAATCGGGCACTTTAGAACAATAAAGAGAGTTGGCATCTCATGCGAGGATGCCCTCGCTTATTTGTATTTACTTTAGGTTAAATCATTCCATACATGTAACTATTAAAGATTACTGAAACTTTATATTACTGAAATTTTATAATTTTATGATTTACGGTCGAATTTCGAGGACCATTGTTTTACGTGTTCGCCCTGGTTTGTTATTGAAGCCATTATCTGGTTTGACGACCGCGCGGTCTAGTGTCAGGTACTCTAACATACCTGACTGTTACGCCACGGGTCCTGGGTTCGAATCCCAGCCGGAGCGAACATTTGTGCAAAAACACAAACTTGTGTGATGTGAAATGTTTGTCTATAAAACGCATCCACGATAAAGGAGAAATTCTACTGTGGAGAAACTGATTTATTTTTTAATAAAAGCATTAAAAAAATAAATCAGTTTCTCATTCATTCAATTCTCGTTCATTTTCAAAGTAAACTAAAATTTTCCTTGTTTTTCACCAGATGGCATTGTAGTAACAAGATAGTTTGTCTTCGCGCCTAACGGATGAAACTATTTCCTTAAAATATTGCACATGTTTAAGTTATTGCATTGATTAGGACATTATACACTTTTTATACCGAGGGAAGGTTTTCTCTGATTCTATAAAACGAAGCCGCGGCTAAAAGCTAGTTCACCCGAAAGTGTGTTTGTTAGTTTATTGGTTTGTTTGTCCGTTTTTCACGCTACAACGGAGTGTCCTATCGACCTGGTTTAGGCCCGATAACAACATAGGCTAATTTTTATGGCGGAGAAATTTATGGTTCCTTAACGAACCTTAGCTTCGTTAAAATGTAGGGGAATCTCGCTGCGGGCGCAGTCGCGTTTTTAAGATAGTGTTCTATAAATGCAAACAGTTATTATAAGTTTCAAGCCTATTGTTTAAATTTACCTTCTCAAATTGTACTTAATTTTTTCATGTCGGTAGGATGATTCAGCTATAATATTGGAGTCCGTTGTTAAGTAGAGAGCGTTAGTGTGTGCGCATTATGACGATATCAGGTTCGAAGCGTTGCCACATGACGTATGCGCTGATATAAACTGGTTATGTAACACTAAACCGGAAAGATATTTAGATAGAAATAATATCACAGATAAAATTGGTTTATATGTGAGCACTGTTATTTATTGTTGCCGTATGATTGAATCTTTTATGGCTTTTTTTTCTAAGGCTCGCCCACTGCCGCTATCTCACTCATTTTAGGATTACATGCTTCAAGTTAAATAATCTAGTTTAAACAATATATATCCATTCACTTGTTTATGGAATCGTAACGTATACAGAATGTGTAACATACATAAAATCACGCCTTTTTCCTATATAAGGGGTAGGCAGAGACCACGTCTGAAGCGCACTTTTAGCCCTTTGAAGAAACGAGACTAGGATACTACTATCTCGGAAGGGGCAGAAGGAGACAGCATTAGCTCGGGAGGCTAGGGCCTCTTATCCGTTGCTCTATCGTATTTACCAGACAAGGCAAAGGTCAAGTATCCCTGGCCGTATATATCCAGAACGTGTAAATATATTTTTGGTCTTCACTAGACTTTAGGCTTTTCAAAAACACTGATTCTAAAAAAAAAAACCTTCTCAGAGAAGAATTGGTAAGAAACTCCGGGGAATTTTATCAATGGCACTATTATGTCATATATAAATTTTATTAATTTATTCTTATATTGTCTTCATCATCATTACCATAATAATTATCATTATTATCTCATTGAGTCTTTTTCAAGTTGAGTGAATTGGCCCTAATAGTCACGCCTGGCAGGCAGGACAGGTCTTACCTATCAGTGTATGTATATACATACACTGATAGGTTAGTCTGATAGACTGATAGACTGTCCTGCCGGACACAGAGATTATAGCTATGGCAAAGGGTAGGTAGGATCAAAATATTAATAAGTAGATCGAAATGATGGGAGTTTTTACCGTCAATGATAACGTTGATAAGTAAGATTCAAAAAAGTTACTAAATTTGGTATCTCATAAGCTCCGATGTCCTTCCACACTCAAGACGAGTAGATTGGCTAGCTGGCTCGTTGGTATACTGGTCGCTTATGCAAGCGGCCGTGCAGTGTAACATACCTAACATATTTCTTCATTATGTTCGCGTTGCGCTCATAAAACTGTTGTGGTTGCGCATTTCCCTTGCTTCAGAGTGATATCTTCATACACAAGCACGGACCGCATCTTATTTATCCTTATTCATCATATTATAATTGTGAAAGTGTGTTTGTTGGTTTGTTCTTCTTTCACGCAGCAACGGATCAACATGATTTTTGGCACAGAAATAGTTTATCGACCACAGAGTGAGATAGGCTACTTTATATCTCTGGTTTCTTACGCGTGGACATAGGTTTTTAAAATGTCGCGCAGGAACTATTTGATTTTCCGGAAAAAAAATCCTATGTCCGTCGTCCGTTACTTTCGCATTTATAATATTAGTATGGATAAGAATAAATAAATGTTCTGTATATATTTATTATATCATTTACAATTTGTTTCTTACATATTATACTTTTTTAAAATAGTAATTTAAGCATGTTCTATTGTTTATTTCAACCTCACGCTTGATGTCATATATCAATAATACATTATCATAAGTAGTATCCTTTTGTAATGCTCTGTAGTTTACAGAGGATTGGTACTCAATTGACAAAAAGTCCATAATTTTTTAAAACCACGAGAGCGAAGCCGCAGGTAAAAGCTTGTTACTTTATAAAATCATTATAATTTGAGAAGCTTTCAAATTGTAATCGTAATGCAATATAATAGCCTGCGCAATAGTGCTTAATAGCCTTGTATCCATTTCAAATTAAAACAATGGAAATAGTATCGGAAATTTATTGAGAACTGAGTTTTGATTTTTTAGATCTTTTTCCATTATGTCACTTGTTATGTGTTACAATATTTCATATTTTTAAATTTTTCAGTAGTCTGTCCAATTCTGGACATAGGTATATGCTTCTCACAAGAATGGAGGATTTGCCATAATCACCAAGTTTGGCAGGCGGATTTGTGATCCTTATACCAGAAGACCTTAAAAGATCAGTGTGTGTATTTTCGGCTTAGGCCTTTCCCTTAGTCGACTCTTACTATATCCCCGGGATATGATGAAATGGCATATTTTCTTAAGTCGCCACCACACGGAAAAACAATTTATTTATTTGCAATAAATAAGCCAGTGCTATTTGAATTATCGGATAGCCTTCAGTCGTGTGTTATCAAACGTTTATTACTCTGACAAGGAGAAGGAAATCTTAAAAAACTACATAATGTATGTATATTATGTATATTTAAATCAAACTCAATTACGTTCGATTTATATTGCATAATGCACTTATTAGGACTGTCAATACAAAGTTATATTTTAACTTTTTCATACTTGAAAAAAAACTTCGATAAAGTGATGAAACCTGTAGTGTTTTGCTCTTGCCGCCACTTTATACAATAAAAAAAATTAAGAAGAAAAAGAAGAATAATTAATTTTACTTCGGAATCTGTTGTGAAACGGAGACTAAATTAGGTTTCAAGCTGACTGTCTAAAGTCTCTGCAAATGTTCAGAGTCAGTAGTTCAGTAGTAGTTTTTTGACATCAGTCTGTTAACAGAACTGTTCATCATTCTAATGTTGGACACAGGCCTCTCCCATGATGGAAAGAATTGTAGGCGGATTGGCGATTGCATACAGCTTGCACCTATACATATTTCATATCAGACCTAGATTTAGGCAATAACTATATTTTCTTATATATATTATTGACTTTACAGACATTTACTTTACAGCGTTAGTCGATTTTGTCGCACCCTCGGGATGAGGCGGGGTGGAAGAATTTCTTACACATCCATCACACGGCCAGTACATGGCGTAGCTTATTTTCTCTATAACATTGGCTTATTTCACTTAGCAGTGTACTTACGAAAGAAGTATACAAAGAAATTAACTAGTCATTAGACGCAGTGGCTACGTGGTTTACAGGTCGCGGGCTCAATTCCCGAGCGGAACAAATATCTGTATGTTTTGTGCCTAGTTGTTCCCGGTCTGGGTGTTTGTGTGCGTGGAACATGTCGAAACGCACCCACGACACAGGAGAAATCCTTGCGTTGACACTTGACTAAAACGTTATTTAAGCGGGAAAACAACAACAAGAAAAATCCGCAACGCATTCTGAAATATGCAAATGATTTCGCGCGATTGACAATAACCTTGAGAGTTTCATCGTCGAACGGCACAGTCGACGGAGCGTCGGAATAAATGAAAACTCTGTTGTAGGTAATGATTTTTTACCGGAGTAGACGAAATGTCCGCATTAACATTTGCCCAAGGTGACCGCTCGAGTCGCGGCTGACTGAGCATCGACTGAGATATTGCGTGTGGCACCTACCGTGTGCCTCGCCTGGTTTTGAGTCAACCCGTGTGAGTCGACGTGTGTGTACATCCGTTGACAAGTGGCATTAGTCAATTGTCTATATTATATAAAATCTTAACCGGCATAGAATATAATATACATTACATAACATGAGTACATAAGTATATTATTATTATCACTAAACTTTTAACAACTAACGTTTAGTGAACTAAGCTGTACTTGTAACTTGTGAACCAGTACTGTTTTCTTATTTTTTAAGTGACGAGCTAAACCTGAAGATAAGTTCAACGTCTGCCCATAACAAATGCTGTGTCACCAACATTTCTGCGTGGCACCACACCACCCTCACCCTCACTCTGAGGCACCGGTTCTTGCAGCAATTTCACTAGCTTACAGTGCCCTTCAGACCGAAACACAGCGTGGGGAACGCTTTACCTTATATTGGGACGTTTGTATGCTGTTACTAAGTAAGTAGTAAGTAATAAGTAGAGTGATTACCTAAACAGACAGGATGATTTTGTTTAGATTGTAGGTCAAAACTAGCACGCAGCTGCTAGAAATTAGTGATACTATATACGTACCGTCGCGTCAGCAATGCTGCTCAGACCGATATGTGTAGGATAGGATATCAATCAGGACAGTAGAACAAGCAGAACTAAATGTAAAGTGCCACTCTGGGCACTTTTTTTTTTATTTATTTTTTTGCAATTTTTTAGGTTTTTTTTTTCTAACTTTGAGCCTTAAATTTAAATATTTTATATAGTTATCTATACATTATATACATATGTCCAAACAGACTAGAAAACTTTCACATATCTCATGTAGAAATTGAATTAAGTGTAATTCAAAATGTTAATGGTAATGTAAATTTTAAAACAATTTTTGATCACCAGTCATTGTAGACGGATGTAAACCTGTCCCATTAGTCAGGAGTTCCGGGCGTAGATTCCATGCGGATGCCCAACCGTTGCGGCTTGTAGATAAGTTCGATTTTAATGTATTTCTTGCGTTAAATATACACATTTATCATTTAAGTTATTTCAACGGTTTGGCTGACGCAGTGGCTTAGAGGTTTTTGCGCTACGGTTTGCGGGTTCCCGCACTGAACAAATATTTATATGAACTACAGACAGTTGTACCGTGACTGGGTGTTTGTGTATGTGCCTCTAATGTCTTCAAACGCATAGCCAATACAGGAGAAATCTAGTGTAGACGCAAAGTTTACTTCTTTTTATTTGGCGAGGGCATTTTTATTGGTAATTACAACGACTGCCCATAACAAATGCCGTGTCACCCAGAATGTTTCTGTGTTGCACCACACTGCGCCCGTCACCCAGAGACATCAGCTCTTAAGTCTCATATGCCCAGTGATACACTAGCTCTCAATGCCCTTCAGACCGAAACACAGTTTGCACAGTAGTGTGCTTCACGGTAGAAAACTGTCCTGTGGTGGTTACCTACCTTGACGGATTCCTGCATAGTAATCTTACCACCGTATTATTATAGCGACCACTAGTATATCGCTGGCTGAAACTGATCTTTGCCTTATGTCGATCTGTTTTCTTTTGAGTTAATAGTTTTATGAATAAGTTTTCTTTTCCATTCGATAAGCTAAACAAAAGTTGACCAAAGTAACAAAATTAAACTCATTAAATACTGAAGCCCTAAATTCAAAATTTGCATAGAGCCGGAACAAAAACTGTCACCCCATCTAGTCCCATAGGTTTATGCCTAAAATAGGGTAGAGAAAACGTCTGAAACATATTTTGGCTTCCGATAATGGAATTAACAAACAATAAAAAAGCGCGCGAGTCGTCTGGTACTGCGGCCACCAACCCGCCTGCCAGGTGTGGTGATTACGGTAAATTCTCCCTTCTTGGGTGAGACCATGTCCAACAGTGGAATATAACCTTTGGTTGATAAAGATGTAACCTGGGTCTAACTGAGAACTGTTTTATCGTACCGTTAAAAGGTCTTGGAGTCACAAAATCACTTAGGTTTATACGTATAAAGTGCGAACACATCTTGTTCTACAAGTTATAAAGGTTAAAAACTAAAACCCGTCTACCGCTAATAACCTCCATTAAAATTTGTTTAATATTTAGGTTTTGCTGGAGCCGGCTTCATTCGTCATACATTTCTTGCCAAAATTTAATCTTTTTCGTCATTTTTGAAAGATTATTAAATTCCTTTAAATTATGCCTACCACACATATGTTTTAAATGTATAAATTGATACTAATCACACAATATATGTTTTTGAGGTATGAAATTTGTTTTTATTATCCACCATTTTGAATTTTGTGTGCCACGAACACGCACACGCGTATATTAGATCCTTTAAATTACAGATAATTCATCAGAATATGATAAGCAGTTTAGTAGCTTTTACTTTGACTGGTGGTAGGATTCCTATGCAGGAATCCGTCTAGGTAGGTACCACCCCAGGGCCAGTTATTCTGTCGTGAAGCAGTAGTGTGCAAACATTACTGTGTTTCGGTTTAAAGGGCACTGTGAGCTAGAGTAATCAGTGGGCATTTGAGACTTAAGAACTTATGTCTCAGGGTGATGGGCACAGTGTGGTGTCACACAGAAATTTTCTGGGTGACACAGCATTTGTTATGGGCAGACGTTGCACTTACCATCAGGTGAACGCTTTGCTCGTTTCATCACTATATCCAATAAAAAAAAAGCTGCGAGGGACACATGAACATGGGAGCCTTCATTCAAAGATTTTTTTATGTGTCTGTGTGAAAATCCTAACTCCCTTTAGTCTTTACCGTAGGCGGATAAAAGATTTACTAGATTTATTGATTATACTGGCGAGCTGTAATATTAATCAATAATAACTTTTATAAGTACGAATACTTTGAGTCTACTACACATTGAAGGTACATAACGAGGCGAGGTAGACTTGGTAGAGTTTCTTTTTGCTTGTGATTTCCCATTAGGCCGTCATCAAATGACCTTGCTTTTAAAAGGGCTTGCTCAATTAGGTTTTCGGATGAGCCAACCTCATTACTGCTTACTTATACATGGGATCTAGGTCAAATACGGGCCCAAATGACAAATATGTTTACAAAAAAGGTGTCTATTACTATTCTATAGTGTGCTACCCTTGCCAGATCAAAAAAAAGTAAAGTAAAGTTTCAGCCTATAAATGTCCCACTGCTGAGCACAGGCCTCCTCTCATTTCCAGATAAAAAAACCTTTTCCAAAATGTGGGGAGCCTACACCCAGCTCATTTTGCATAGTTTTTGATAAAGCATATCTTATTTATTAATTTAAACGGTGACGTGGTTCGCCACCCGTCGCTTCTCGTTTCTTGCTGGGGCGAAAAGTGGGCTACGTACACCGAAATAGGCGTGACTATGTATTAATAAAAAAAGAAACAATGACTCACACAAGAACTATTCTTGCATCGTGGGTGCCCAGACCAGAGACAAATTTCTGTGGGCCATATCAATATTTTTCCCGTGCGGGAAATTAACTAGCGAACCAAAGCGTGGAAGCCAGTTGCTTAGCCAATACGCCAACTGAGCCGACACCTACCTACAGGAGTAATATCACAACGAAAGTAATGCGTAACTTATAATACTGTACTGTACATAAATGCGCTAACAATGATTTTAACTTTGTGATATGAATGATATTAGTTTATTGTGTTATGATTTATTTAGAGGGTCCAATTGAAGAATGTTACTAAAGACATCAATTTCCTTGTCAACAGGCGCAGAATAGAGACGTACCGGCGCCGTCAATCCGAGTGCGTGCCGCGTTTCGACCAGTCATTTAGCGGCGCGTGCGAGCAGCAGAACTTGGAGACCAGCGCTCTGCAGAAACGCTTCCTCGAGGGCAAGGCCAAGAGGCAGGCGAAGAAGACCGATCGCAAGCCCGACCTGCCGGCAATCAGTAGCAATCTGCACAGCAGTGTGCATGTGAGCTGTGTGAGCTAATTTGCATCTTTATTATTTTATTTTAGTTTCTTTTTTCATTCGTCTTTAAGGTCGGTTTCACATTGGCGACAAAATACAAATGATTACACGTCAGTCGTCAGATTATTTATTTTAAAAGTAAAATATTTAATAATTTTTACTGTTGGTAATTTAACAGTGTTATCACGTCGTCATTGTGAATACAGCCTTTTATAAGTAACACCATTTCATCCTTCATACTTTGTTCTCTGTCTAATGTAAGCTTTCTTACGCATTGTCGGTATTTGGTTTAACTTCCGCTGTGCGAATGGGTAGGATATTAGTCAGACATTTCGAATTGGCGTTGTTGCTAGTGTGCTTATGTAATAACGGATATGTTTTATTCAGTGAATTGTCTCTTTTTTATTAATCTTACAAATTAAAACTTTATATTTTGGTTTTTTTATAGTGTAGGAAACGGGTTGATTGTATTATTTTTTATTATATGAGTTGACGAGACGAGGCAAAACGTTCTCCTGGCGGTAAGTGCAACGTCTGTCCATAACAAATGCTGTGTTACTCGGAATATTTTCGTGTGGCACGGTGTGTCAGCCAGAGATATCAGTTCTTAGGTCCCATACGCCCAGTGATTACACTAGCTTTCACGTTCCTCAAACACTGGTTATACTCGACAAAGATAACAGTGGTTCCCTAGTTTTTACGTGTAATTGTATGTAGTTATGCAAACAAGAACCAACCTACAACACTTGTTTAATGGAGTTATCGGTCGTAATAGAACATATAGGTCCACTTAAAAGATCCAATTAATATATATCCTACTTCTCAAAAGGCATCCCAGATTTATTGTCCCAGATATTTGCCGATTTTTTTTAAATACAGCCTAATTATTTAGAGTTTGACTTGTTTTTTTAATTGTGATTTTAAGTTTATGTAACTACGTCCAATTTTCGTTAATCTCTGTGGGTCATCCTTCACTTTGTTGCTATAATGAGTCTTCTGCCTCTTTTTACATTTGACTGTAAATCAAGTATTGGTATATATTTAGTAATATTGTTCATTGTAAAACTAGACAACGTTGAGTTACCCCACTCAACTTAAACCCTTAACTGTCATCAGTTCAAGTGTACACTAGAGTTTGCGCTTTCGGAGCTCAGCGGTGTTTACAGGACCTTTATTGTGTACGCACGAAGTTCAACTGCTTGTGTGTTAGATTAAAGATAATTCAATCAGTCCTACCGACCGCGGCGAATTAAATATTTCAAGTTTCCGACGCCGCGCCGTACAAATGTTATTTTTCGGTATTGTTACATACAACGGATCGATTGGAGCAGTGGCTAAGCGATTGGTAGCTCAGAAACCGTCTCAGAAATGGGTGGCAGGTTCGATTCTCGGACACGATAAATATTTGTAAGACCGAATCGATAAAACCGAAATTTATGACTTGAAAAATGGGTCCACGGCATGGGAGCAATCCTAGTGTGCGGTTTATTTTTTTAATTAAAAATGACTTGTGTACGTATTATAGTGATGAATGTTTTGAGTAAGGAGACGTGGTTGAGTAAACTTCCTCACTGCATGCGGCACGTGTGTCGACGGTGTGCATACGTATGGCACGTGTTTCGCTGTTACGTGACTGTGACGACGGCTTACCTTTATAGAGTCGTTAGCTTTTGTTCCCGTATACATTCTAAACTCCAATTGTACAACAGATGTCTCTCTAACTATTTAAAAGGTGTAAGTTACCCTTTTGTGGCTTTTTTTGTTTGGACGAAATTTTAGACTTATCTATAACTTTGTTGTACATATCATTCTTTAAAGTGGTTTTCTTCATTTGGACCGTTATATATATTCACGTTTTGTACGTCAGAATAGGAACAAACTGGCAGACGCTGTATCATATATAGCCATTAGGGACGACATCCATCTGCAACAGAATATTTAACTCACCATTGTTGTTTATAAATTACAAAGTAATAAAGGCATTATTTCAATTCCACTTTCACTTACTACACGAAAATTACATAACAACGTAGCAATGGTGTTAACAAAATTTTAACGCTTTCGGCTCAACGTAGGAACGTGACGACAAAATGATACTTAGATGATGATGTGAATATTTAATCAAGTTGTGTACTTTGATAAAATGCATGCTTTTTAAAATTTGTTCAATTGTACAATAACAGTTAAATGCCGTGTGGTGGCGGCTTAAGAAAATCTATCAGACCATCGCATTCCACGGGTTTACGCAGAGAAATGCCAGAAAAACCTCAAGTGCTCTGACCGATTTGACGACCGCCTGGCCTAGTGGAACATTTGAGAAAAACAAATCGATGTTTTTCTGGTCTGGCCGTTTTGTGCATTTGGATGTAAAACGCACTCACGATACGAAAAAAAACCTACAGTAGGGCATCGTTTTTAAAACGAAAACAAGATGGCTGAATAGTCGTCTCAAATATGCCTGACTATCGTCTACGATCATCATCATAATCATAATTTCAGCCTATCACTAGTCCACTGCTGAACATAGGCCTCCCCCATAGATTGCCACAAAAACACACAGTTTATTAATTCAGATGTTCCAGGAAGATGCTACTACCCATCTTCTGGTTTTAATTTTCCCTTAATCGACTTTTACGACACCCATGACATGTGATGGGGTGGTAGACTCTCTTAAGCCGCTACCACACGGCTTAAGCGTGTACGATACGAAATTGCAATTGCCAATCACATTACGGACTGCTGTAATAAACTGCTGTAAATACTACTGAAGGTGCTATATAAGATACCTATGCAGGCATCCGTCTTCGTGGGTACCATTGTAGTTACACTGCCATAAAGCAGTAGTGTGCAAACGTTTCTGTGTCGGAAGGACACTACAGCTAGTGTAATTACAGATCATATGAGACTTAAGAACAGATGTCTCAGAGTGACTGGCGGAGTGTGGTGCTACACAGGCGGTCTTTTGGAGGACTTTTCTTGAGGAGGTGTAACTCTGGTAGATTTCGGGATCAGTTTTATTTGATCCTATTACCATTCACAATAGACCTCCAGGACTTTGCAATTGCCAACCGGCCTCACAAGCGTGGCAACTATCGCAAAACGAGACCTACAAACTTTGGTGGCACTCTGTGGCCTATGTTCAGCAGTGGACTAGTGATAGGCTGAATTGATTGATTGAATATTATAAATGCATAATATTCAATGAATCAAGAAAGTACGAGTAACTCTCACTGCCCCTCCGTCTGTTTGTTACCTTTTAACGGTTCAACCGCTGAACCGTTCTTGACGAAATATCGACGATAGCTTGCACCTTGGAGACGGACATATGATATTTTTTATCCCAGAAAATCTAATAGTTCCCATGGGATGTTTAAAAAACTTTTATCCACGAGGACGACTTATCATACAATGCAGAAGATGAATTGTTTATGTATTGTAGTTTCGGCATCGTCATCAGCGTGTTAATCGTCCACTGCTAATCGTAAGGGCTCTCCCAAGAAGAGAGGATTTGTCGTAATCGCCTTGCTTGGCCGACGGGTGGGCAATCGCAGTAGCACACACCTCACACCGTAGATGGTATTTTTCAAGATGGTGCCATCTTTTGGAATCCTTGACCATTTTATGCATTTCCCTTAGTCGACTCATGTGACCCCCACGGGATGAGGTGTGGGAAATTTTGCCTTGTTCTATTGTTAAACAAATATTTATATTATTTCTAGATGCCTAACGTTTCTGCAGACCATAAGTAGGGCAGTGTTGTAAAACAATTTTGGATATTGAGATATTAGATGACAATTTTATGCCATTACAATACCATCGCTTTGTTTCTGAACACCTAATCAGATAATTTAATTACAACTTAATGTCATTACCGCTTCGATCGCGAAACTCATCGAGAAGTGTAACAATGCAAAGGTTTGAGATAATTAGTTGTGAGCACGTGCGTAGGTACCGAGCTTCGCCGGATGTAGCTCGACGTCAATTGACTTGACCCCCTGCCACCGCATCCCGTGCCTCATACGACGCCACTGTTACAGTATAGTAACAACCAGTATCCAATATGCATACATTAAAATTGTAAACGTAATGATTACACTATGAAATCGCTGCTATGGCACGGTCGCTTTTAAAAATGTATATATATTCGATAAAGGAAAATCAGTAAAACAAAAGAAGTTTATTTAAGTTAGTGACAATCGAGCACCAAGTCCACCTGATGGTAAATGGTCACTGTGGCACCTTTTTTTATTTGATGAAGTGTCGAGACGAGCAAAACGTTCACCAGTCAGGTAAGTGCAACGTTTGACGATAACAGATGCTGTGTTACTCAGAATATTTATGTGTAGCACCACACTGCGCCCGCCACCCTGAGACATAAGTTCTTAAGTCTCATATGCCCAGTGATTACGCTAGCTCTCAGTGCACTTCAAACCGAAACACATTAATGTTTGCACACTACTGCTTCACGGCAGAATAACTGACCCTGGGGTTGTACCTACCTAGACGGATTCCTGCATAGGAATTCTACCACCAGTAACCTACATCCATCCTCAATAAAAAATCAATACTTGAATGCGATATGAACTTTACACTGGTTTTCTGTGGGGACGTGTGCTACCCCGTTCTGGCGAACCCGACACTAATAAAATTATAATTTCACTAGCGTTTGCTCGTTGCTTCGCATGCGTGGAATCAGTTTTTTGGCTCCTGCTCTGCTCTCTGTGGCCATAAAAAGTATGGCTAGGCATACTTTTTATGGCTTAGTATGGAATTTTAATAGAATTTATTCTTTCATAAACCTTTTAAACACGATATATTTTTGAAGTGACAGGTATATTTGTAAAGACAGCATGACGATGAAGCGCGAGCTGATAAGGAAAAGAGCAGTACAAATGCCGGCTGACCACTCAAAGTTGAGACTTTATTGAACTATCCTTTAATGGTCGCACTGTAGCTCATTTGATATCTATTTCGTTACAAAATATTCAGCTATATCTACTGCTGAATGCCTGTGTTAAAACAAGAGCTTTAACCAACGATAGAAGAAATATGAAGTGAGAAAGTATATATAATCTATAAAAGTATTTATAAAATCTTGATTACCATCAGTTTTAAGTAGATAATTTTTTTACAATTGGGAATATGATATCATTGTTAAGAACCATTTAATTAGTGATGTAAGTAGATTTCATAAAATATCACTATTAATTCTACAAATAATATCAGAATAAGTAAAGAAAAGTTCTATTATTAACATTGATTTTGTGCAGTTATTACCTATTTTTTGTTCTGAAACTCATACAAGAGGTTTTAACAACTATGCACTGTTTGCTTCACACCACGTTTTTTGCAGGTTCGTTACCTAATAATATTACAATTACGTAACACATTGAACTGTATTAATTACGAATGTAAGGAATGTTAGGAATAGTAACAAGTCTATTTTCGACTTCGTTAACGATTTAATTATAATTAAACATTTGCTTTGGTTTCACTTTGATTATGCGGAGTAATTTATTTCATTGAATGATATAAACGTGCTGTATAAAGTGTTCGCTAAATTTCGAAATTTTTGTAGCACAACTTTAATACCTTGATCCAAAAAGGCCCCATACAATAATGCCTTTGTTTACACGCGGTCGTGTTTGTCTATGGTATCGTAGCTCAACAACAAGTTTTTTTTAAATTATAATTTTTTTTGTTTATATAAAATAGTGTAGTTACATAAACAAAAAATATTCATAACTGACTTCTTCTTTAAAAACATTTAGTAAATTTTTATTTTATTTTTCTTTGTATAGAAGAGAACCGACTGCGGGTTGTTAGAGTTCATACAGATTTTAAAGATTACAATAATTGTGTGTGTAATTGTTTTATGCTCGAACTGAATGTCGAGCCGAACCGATTTAAGCGTTTTAATTTATTAACTATCATTATAGACTATCCTATAGTTTTTTTATATCTGTTAAATCTCAGTTTAGTTTTAATTCATAGAAGAGCTAAATTAGCTTATTACCTTATTAGTGATAATGTCGGGCACACTTAGTGGCCGTCGAATGTGGCAGGGTATGGTGTTGTGCAAACCGAGTTTCACAACGAACGCCTCGCATTGTCTCGTGCCGTTCACTGCGACGACCTCCGAGCGCCCGGGCCCGTTGTCTCTTGTAAGCGTGTACTATTTACTTTTTTAAACTATAATTTACGGGTATAACTCAGACACGACGCAAAAAAATAAAAACCGTAAAAATGTTGAAATATTAGGCAAAGGTTGATACTCCATTGTGTTTGTATAGCATATACTAGTAATAAATAAGCCCGATCAGGGAAGGATCGCGCTCTAACACAATATCAGAGTAAAGCCACAACACTGCTGAAGTCAATATAGTGTGTGACGAGAATCAGAGTAGCAAGTAAACGGCCGCGTGGCCTAGTGGTCAGCGTATTTAACTTCTATGCCGTGGGTTCGGGTTCGAATACACATTTGTGCAAAAATAAATGTTGGTTTTCGGGTCTGTTAGTCTTGTGTCGTCGTGAATCGGACACTGCATCCTTGCCTACCGGTGATCCAATCGAAAGACTCAGTGGCACTATAATATCTTTTGCGTACTTGATAGTTTCCGACACAGTTGATAGTTGTCGACCGCGTGGCCTAGTGGTCAGAGTACCTGACTTCTAAGCCGCAGGTCCTGGGTTCGAATCCCAGCCGGAGCCAACATTTGTGCTAAAACACAAATTGTTGGTTTTCGGGTCTGGTTGTGTTGTGTTTGTCCCCGTGTTTTCAACACTGCATCCTTGCCTACTTCCGATCTTATCGCATCAGCGTTACATCGGCCGCGGGTAGGTTGGGACGAGTGAGTGCCTCTGTGTTTGCGCGTACACTTGTGGCACTATAATATCTCCTGCGCAATTGATAGCTATCGACAATATTCGAAAGTTGTCGTCGTGGTCGAAATCGGCCAGGAGAACATATCATATATCAGTTTCCGACAGTATTCCGAAGTTGTCGCCGTGGTCGAAAAATCGGCCAAGATGACAACATATAATCCTTAGCTGTGAAGATGGCTCTACATTTTGATAGATATGTAGATGTCACCGCTTCACACTGTGTTTCTTAAAAAAAAGATGAAATAGTAAATTCTACAGATTAAAAAGTACTGTTGACCATATACTATACGATACCATATATTATAGATAATAGTGTTCATTCAAACAGAGGCAGGTTTTCTAATACAGTGTCAGCGAGGACAGTTGCTGTAATAAATCCAGATATTGCAATCGATGCTATTTTGGCCACAAACGTCGTCTACTGGCTTGGGTTTAATCCCCAAACTCAACTGAAGACAAAAAAAAAATTCCAATTTACGTCTTCTAAATATCATAATGTGTGGTAGCGGCTTAAGAGAATCTACCACCCCATCTCATCCCGTGGGTCTCGTAAAAGTCGACAGAGGGAAAATTGAAACCAGGAGATGGGCAGCAGCGTCTTCCTGTAACATCTGAATAAATAAACCACGGTTGCCAACCCGCCTGACAAGCGTGGCAACTATGGTAAAATCCCCTCAAAATGAGAGCTACAAACTTTTGTGGCAATCTATGGAGGAGGCCCATGTTCAGCAGTGGACTAGTGATAGGCTGAAACGACGACGAGACATCATAATATAAAAAATAATTTCCAAAGACCAACTGTTGCATTGGACAACAAAAACAAACACTACTACAAGTGCTTTTGTATTGATCAATGCATCAAGGTGCTTACGTAGATTGCAGTGATTTCGTATGAATACTAGAGATAGAGACTGAAGGTAACGTTACGTTACCAGACAGATCACTCAAATCGGTCTGGTATTGTCAGGTCATGTCAAGCCCTGTAATGGTTACGGTTTAATGTAAATCTTAATCTTAGGCCGTGTGATGGTGGCTTAAGAGAATCTTCCACTCAATCTCATCCCGTGGGTATCGTAAAAGTCGACAGAGGGAAAACAAAAACCAGGAGACGGGCAGCAACATTTTGCTTGAACATCTGAAGTTTATTTAAACTGCGGTTGCGAACCCGCCTGTCAAGCGTGGCAACTATGGCAAAATTCCCCAGCAATGAGAGCTACTAACTTTTGTCGCAATCTATTGGGGAGGCCTGTCTCCAGCAGTGGACCAGTGGTGATAGGATTCCTATGCAGGAATACGTCTAGGTAGGTAACACCCCACGTCTAGTTATTCTGCCGTAAAGCAGTAGTGTGCAAACATTACTATGTTTCGATCTGTAGGGCACTGAGAGCTAGCGTAATCACTAGGCATTGGAGACTTAAGGACTGATGTCTCAGAGTGAGGGGCGCAGTGTGGTGTCACACAGAAATGTTCTGGGTGACATAGCATTTCCTATGGGCCGACGTTGCACTTACTAAAATACTCAAAAAGTGTTTGGCTGAAATGATGATGACGATGAATCACATGATAATTTCTTGCATTTACGCGAATACTACCCACTGAATAACACCTATAGTTACGGATTATATCGCGCTGTATTTAATTTTTAATTTCCGACTATTCGTGCGCTTTGCAGCATCCATGTTCACCGGAAGCACTTTCAGTCAATAATCTTTAATAATTCACAAATATATGCAGGAAACAGTCTAGGTAGGTACCACCGCAGTTCGTTATTCTATCGTAAAACAGTAGTGAACAAGCGTTATTGTGTTTCGGTTTGAAGGGCACTGATAGCTAGTGTAATTAGTGGGCATATGAGACGTAAGAACTGATGTCTCAGGGTGATGAGTGCAGTGCGGTGTTACTCAGAAATGTTCTGTATGACACAACATTTGCTATGGGCAGACGTTGCACTTACCATGAGGTGAACGATATGTTCGTCTCCGTCACCTATTAACGATTGATTAGAGGCTGGTAATGAAGAGAATAAATTATAAATACTTCATTCGCAGTTTTCTTTATGCTGTATTTGATGACTGATGTATTTGTACATTTTTCTCAGCCTTTATCCTGATGCTACTGCGATCAAGTCTTGTAAAGTTTTTGTTTAATCTAGTTGTCTTAAATGGATGATAAACTGTTGGCCAAGTAAATGTGAGTCCATCTGTGAGGTGGAAAGCGGGTATTGTATATAATATAGATAATAATCGATTTATAAGAGGAGTATTGCAAACAACGATCACTGCACTTACCTCTATCCTAAAAGCCAACGATGCCAGAGGCAATTGCATCATTATAATATCAGAAATCTTAGTTCAAATTCAACTTTAAAATACAGAATATTGATTCAATCTGTAGGCGAGGATGTTTAACTTACAGTGACAACGCGGAATTTAATAAATACAAGTATACGAGGGGTGATCCAAAAGTAATGATAATCAATAATAAACACAATGAATAAAATAAATAAATAAATTTATTTCTCAACATAGTCTCCTAGCAAGTCTATACATTTAGTCCATCTCTTTTCTAATCCTAAAATTCCCTTAGAAAAAAAATCTTTATCTTGACTCTCAAAAAAGTCCTCAACCGCGGCCATCACGTCGCTATCATCGTCAAATTTCTTGCCTCGGAGGTGTTCCTTGAGTCGTGGAAAGAGATAGAAGTCGCTGGGGGCTAGATCTGGTGAATAGGGGGGGTGTTCCACCAGCTCAAAGCCCGCTTCCTGAATGGCAGCCATGGCAATTGCAGCTTTGTGAACCGGTGCGTTGTCTTGATGGAACAGCACTCCAGCCCGCAGTTTGCCTCGCCTTTTCTCCTTAATAGCCTCCCGCAATCTTCTTATTTGTTCTGCATAGTAGGAGCCTGTAATAGTGGCCCCCTTTTCCAAGTAGTCCACCATGATTATTCCTTCAGCGTCCCAAAAAACAGACGCCATAACCTTCCCTGCTGAGCTTGACACTTTGAATTTCTTCGGCGTCGGTTCATCGGATCGTTTCCATGTCATCGATTGTTGTTTTGTTTCAGGATCAAAATGGTGGATCCAGGTCTCGTCCATGGTCACAAAACGTGACAAAAAATTATCCTTGTCTGCCTGGAACTTTTCGAGATTTGCTCTTGACATGTCGACTCGTTTCTTCTTTTGCTCGTCGTTTAACATTTTCGGTACCCAACGCGCGGAGACCTTTCTCATATGCAATTCGTTCGCAAGGATTCTTTGAATGCTGCCATATGAGATCCCTGTGACCTCAGCTACATGCCTGATAGTCACTCTTCGATCTTCCATACAATTTTCACTTTTTCACTTTTCTCAGTGAGGGCGTGGCGCCTCGCGTGTTCTCTTCTCGTGTCTTCCACTTAAACTCCTTAGCACTGCAATGGGATATGGAGAAAGATCCCCTATGTTTCCACCAGTCGCTGTGATGTCTTGGTAACTTTTTTCAAGCGAGGTATTAATGAACTCGATTCGTTTTTCCATTTTGAGTTCACTCCTGCAGTCCATCAAATGAATGTAGCTCCGGGATCGTGGCCTTTTAAGATTTTTTCCTGAACTATGGTAAGGACTGAAATTTTGTATTTTGGGCACTAGAAATAATGATTTCTTACTTTTGGATCACCCCTCTATGCTTTGTAGCGCCAATAGCTAATGGCATAGAGTACGTATTGCAAAACATGACGCCGCAGTATCGAGCCCGCCATCCGACTATTGTCATGAACCATATTCAACTACAAGATTTCAAGCTTAGTTGGAGTGGATAACTGGAATATTAGTAATTTTAATAGCGTTTCTAGTATTCTTTTTTTTTAATGTGGCTTTGTTTACACGATACTGTGCTGTATAGGTATCTTTATCGTAGACATGTAATTACAACACTTCAACGCGTGATCGGTCTCCGCGTAGGTATATGTATAGGTATATAACGTGTTTATCGTAGTTTATTTGCAATGATCGCTAACGAGCATCACTATCTCAACACAACGAGTTTTTAAATTAGAATGGCGTAGTCGGCACCAATTAGTTTGGTTATAACGATTATTTTTTGTTTTTATTTATTGTCACAAAGACTTCTGCCCGTGTCAAAATAGCATATTTTGGTATTTTTTCGGAATAAGTAGCAATATTCAATCTTCAAATAAGCATCAAACTTATAATGAACAGTGGGTAGACTGACAGAGATAAAACAAAAAGCAAAGTCACGATGAATTTTCCAATCAGTGTATACTTTTGCAGACACTTGATATAATATCATGCCATAATAATATGCATGTCTTCAACACAACTTTGAAACAATAAATATACAAAGAAATAACAAAATTCATTGAAAAGGTAATATGTCATTTTCCTAGTTCGCCCCCAAAAGTCCTTACAGGACCTACATTTTGATTCCTCAATGAGTTTCTTCCAGTTGAGACATTTTCTATAAAAAAAATTTCACAAATCATGAAACGATGAAACGGACGATTTTAAATAAAAAGAAATTAGAAGAAAAAAATATTAATATAAAAAAATATCACACGGTCACACACATAACTTAAGAGGAATATTTATTAATTCAAGTTACTTTGTACCGTTTCATTTGTGCAAGCTCTATTGGCCGCTCATTTGTTTATTATTAGTACGCAGTCCGCAGTCCGTGTGTTGTTCGCACACGTGATACGAAGCAACATCAAGGTCCCTTGTACTTTGTATCCTGTGAAGAGAAAATTTAAACCTTCAGTATAGTGCGATCGATATTCTTTGTGTTGTTAGGTGCGTTCATTGCATATAGTGTGAATTGTATGTTGTAAGTCCATTCCGCAGCGGAAGAGAAGAGCCGGATATTAAGTGTGCGCGGATTTGCCCGCTCCACGTCTGTCTCGCTTATTACCATGTATATGTATAGATAGATTATCCGGCTGATTGTTTCACTTCATAAACCGATTGAGTAATCGAATCCCGTTGAATTTAAATGTAATCTAGATAATAGAACATTTATTTTTCTTCGCTTCAAACACGGATTTGAATTTCTTTTCATTTATTTAATGTTGCCAGTGTTGTCATGCTTGTTGTCAACCTGTTTTGTATGCACATAACTATTGTATGTTTTTGATGGTTACTTTTTATTCATTTATTTAAAATTCTTCTTAATAATATTAAGTTAAGTGCTTTACGTATTTCCTATCTCAATTTATCGATTTGTTACAGCAACAGAAATTCGGCTGCGGGGATTACGAGCCACCGGCAAAATTGCAATGCAGCGGGGCCGGCGGTGGCGGGGCGGGCGAGGGCCTCACCAAATTCTCAGTGGAAATTGTTCAGCAACTTGAATTTACTACATCTGCCGCGGACTCACAGCCTCAGCAAATTTCTACGAATGTTACCGTAAAAGCTCTCGCCAATTCTGTAAAAACCTCAGGCTCCCCACCTCCCCCACAACCCCCTCGAGTGCCATCGCCTCTCGACTGCGAACGCGAGTGCAAAGCCGAATGCAAGTCGGAAATAGCTGACGATGAATTTGTCGGCTTGGACGAGTGCGCGGCGGCTTTAGAAAGAGACGCCGCGTCTGCCTTCCCCGGCCTAGCCGATCTGATCGGAGAAGAAGATGGCGATGACACGTTCGAAGATCTTATCACAGGAAATATCCGAATACCCGGAGTTCATGAAAGACTTCGATCTTGATGCGGGTAAAACTGAACGGCGGAGGTGGTTTGGCTAGTGGCTTAGAACCAAATGAAGGAGAGCCTGCTAGGCCATACGCTGGTGGGGAGATGTCCCCAGCAGCTCAGACTCTGAAGCACATGGCGGAGCAACACCAGCAAGCAGCTGGTGGTGACTGGTCGAGGTATCGCGGGTACAGTGGGTATCGGCCTCGCCCCGCTCCGCCGACCATCGATCACTTGCACATGTCCCAGCAACAGCAGTTACATCTCACGCAACCTCATCATAATCTTCAGGTAAGATTTATTTTATTATACGACATTCTATGCTTGCGACTCAGCTCGCTTTCTTAAAAAAAAAAAACGATTCCCCACAGTAGGATTTCCCCGGTATCGTGGGTGCGTGCGTGTGTGTACAATTTGTGTTTTTCATATATGTAGGATCCGGCAGGGTTCGAACCCAAGACCAGCGGCGTAGAAGTCAGGTACGCTAACCAATAGGTCACGCGATCGGCAAGCCTTGACTGAATAATTTATGTAAAAGTAAATAATTACAAATACTGTGTAACTATCACAATTACCAATTATAATCATCTTTATTTCATGTTAACATTTGTTCCATTTTAGTACTGCGGAGTAAAGGAAACTACTGTTTAATACATATCTAGGTATTAAACAGTAGTTTCACTCTACTGCTGATGACGACAACAGAAAAGTCAAAATGTATAGGATTTGACACAAGCTGACTGGCTGTGTGATTGGCTTCTGCGCTGTCGGACGTTTTTTCAGTTCCCGCACGTAATAAATATTAGTATGACCTACAGTTACGATATTAGTTCCGGGTTTGTTTATGTGAAATTTGTTTTTGTAAAACGCACCCACAAAACAGGAGAATTTAGAGAATTTACTATTGGCATTAACGACCACCTTAGGTGACAAAGCACCTAAATACATCTTGATTCTTAATTGAACACATTGAGTGGCCACAGTGACCACCGTTTACCGTCAGTTCAACTGTGTGATCTTTTGTTACCATAACTAAAAAAAATATCTCAGACGTAGCATATAACTGCACTGAGATAGAAGATACGCTAATGCGTATTTTTTATGCCTTCAGTTTTCATCCCAGAGGTCGTCGGATCGATTGTAGGAACTCTCTTGTGTAGAATGGCAAGTAATGAGCAGATAGTAAAAAAATCAGGCATTATTAGCGTCGCAATTTAAGTTTTAGAAAAATCGTAATAAATTTAATTTGAAAAAACAATTGTAATATAAATTCCAGATAACTGTTTAAAATTTTTTTTTTTAGTAAATATTGTTTCAATTTAGATTAATATAACAATAGAGGAGGGTTGTGCTCGCCAGTTTAGTTTATAACTAGTGTAGTTTATAAGGTATTATTATATTGTATTATTTATTATTAACAGCATGTAACTACTTACATGCTGTTGTGATTTTTTTCCTTTAGCTTAAAGTAAATCTAAAGCTTCGTAGGGCTCACTGAAAAGTTGACGTTTAAGTATTCCCGCCAAAAAACGTAATACAAGCAGGTAGTTATCAAAAGCGTTTCCGCTAACTACGCAACGACGGAAACTTAACGTTTACGCAAACATTTGGGAGTCTGTCAACTACTTGAAGAATTCTATTGTAATCGTCACTTCAGTATGCGTCGTCGTAGTCGGCGAATTGCATTTAGTAATTGGAAGTGTTCTTTATTGGGTAATTCATGATAGGACATAAAAAACATGGGAGTCTGGTTTGGTATCGACCCGGGGATTGTGCGCGCGCCGCCCCTCCACTTGGTGGATATCGATAGGGTTGCCAGTATTTTCATTTAATTATTTGGGCAACTTGTCGGTACACAAATGTTTTTTTTTTGTATTATGAAATTTTTTAATGTTAACGATATTGTTTTAGAAATCATAGAATCGAAGCGACTGTCATGTGAATGTTTTAAAATTTTATTAGGATTTATAATTTCATAGGATTTAGTCTTTTTTTCGGTGTGAATACGACTCCACAAATTCACAATTACACTTCTGTCTGTCAATGGATATGTATATTGTAGCCGATAGCCTTCCTGTCTTTGACTACGATTACAGAATGTGCCTTCTTATAAAGGTCTTTTGCTGAATTTATCCTTAAACCATTAAACTGATTCAATTTAGAAAAGTAATTTTCAAGTGAAGAAATATTGCTAAGATCCGCCAGTAAAAAAAATTAAATGATCTGTATTACCGAGATTTGATGAATTTCTTAAACTAGATAAAAACATTTTCATTATTTATTTTGCATTTGCGGATTTTAGCAAATTATCTTTGTTCTTTTTCCTTTAAGCACAGACATGTACTGAACAAAGAAAGTCAAACTGAAATGTTAATTTACCTGTTGATTCATTACGTACCCGCATTTTTTTTGGCGGTGGCAATATTCTTATCGGTCATATTTATAAAAATTATTAGAATGTTTAAAAAATACAGTTAAATTCTAAAAATTCGTACATCTAGTACGTCGGGACACCCTAGTCAGCACGAAGGGTGTCGACTTGCCGACACAAGTGCGACTAGTCTATCCGTACTGTCTTCTTCTTGCACCCAGCTGCTCGTAGGAACCTATGGAAATTGTCCCTAAAAGAAATAATGGAATGAGATTTTAAAACAAGAAATTTAACGCCTTATCTCTAATCTTTTCGCTTTTGACGTTTGTTCGTTCATGCTAAATTCTGGGATTTTTCGCCATTTTTTTTATTGTCATACTTAATGTTAATTTATAAACTTTGAGAATTAAAATTTCTTACTTACGTTATATAAATAGTAAGATTTATAAAAAACTCAGTAAATCATAGTGGTGAAGTTTTTTCTCGTATCTTAAATCGTAATGAATATCCATAATGAATAACGCATTTGAATTGGCGCCTACTGCCGTGAAGTGTAATGGTAAGGTTGATTGTTATTTTGTTATGATGATGCTTCCATAGACGAAAGTCTTTCATTGGCATAGCGTGTGCTTGCTTTCTATGGAGCAATGTTAAATTTTGCTCCTTAGTGATTATACACTATCGGAACGAAAAAAGATTTTCTCAGGGGCTAGGCGCTCGCTTTAAATTTCATAGTACGCGAGTGACCTGGGTTCGATTCCCGGTGCCGGCACCACTAATTTTTTGTTAATTGCAATTTTAAGTGCTGATTTACCACGTGCTCGGCGGTGAAGGAAAACATCGTGAGGAAACCTGCATGTATGAGAAATAAAAATATTTCGAAGACATGTGCAATCCGCCAACCCGCATTGGAGCAGCGTGGCGGATTCTTTCTAGCTCCAAAACCCTCTCAGAAATTAGAGGAGGCCTGTGCTCAGCAGTGGGACATTTATAGTCTGAAACTTTACTTTTTTACTTTAAAAACATTTACTATCTTAAGGCTTCCATAAAATATCCAGGCTTTCGTTTCGGTAATTATGCTATAAAACAGTTCTCCCTTTACGTGAAAACAATAACCAAGAATATTTTCATTAGATGCGCTTTCAGGATTGATAGTTCACTTCTTAAGGTGGTGTTGGTGGTTTGTAAAAACTTTTCCCACATTTTTTTACAGCCAGTGGGTGTCGTAAGAGTCGACTGAAGGAAATGCCAAATTCTCATAAGTTCATACAGATGGTGGAACAGACTTGAAATACAGAAACCGGTGACGGAGTTTTTTACTTTTATATGTATCAAATGGTGAGCGTAAACGGGTCGAAGACTTTATTACTGGCGAACATGCAGCTTCTCATAGTCCCCATAGTAATAACACAACTAAATCTTAAATAATAGTGCCCACATCATGTGGACTGTGTCCTGGTGTCACCCTTACCGACATAGAAATATTTAAATTCGACTTCTCAATGATCGAAAAAACTCAACTCAACTCTTCGCATAATGGCAATAAAGAGTTGAGTTGAGTTTTTTATCTGTTTCACCACTGCCATCAAATAAAAACAACGGAAATCTGGCAAGGTAATACTGAGTGATGATGTAATAGGATTGATTAACAAAATTAAAATGAATCGTATTTTAGAATCATTGAGAAGTCGAATTGATTTAAGATACGAGAAAAAACTTCACCACTCTTCTCATAGTCCCCATAGTAATAACACAACTAAATCTTAAATAATAGTGCCCACATCATGTGGACTGTGTCCTGGTGTTACCCTTACCGACATAGAAATATTTAAATTCGACTTCTCAATTATCTAAAATACGATTCATTTTAAATTTGTTAATCAATCCTATTACATCATCACTCAGTATTACCTTGCCAGATTTCCGTTGTTTTTATTTGATGGCAGTGGTGAAACAGATAAAAAAGTCAACTCAACTCTTTATTGCCATTATGCGAAGAGTCTAGAAAAATTATTTGCAAATCAGAAACTTGTGAGTTTGAAAAGTTCACATGACATAACATTTAGTTCCAGCTACGAATATGTATTTATTTCACATTTCATGTTTCATTTATTCAACAATATTACGAATGTTTATTGATAAACTAACTTAAAGTATTTCATCTCAAAACGAGGCATTATCAAGTGTTATTGACTCTACGGCAGTCTTTTACTGGTGGTAGAATTCCTATGCAGGTATCCGTCTAAGTAGGTACCACCCCAGGGCTAGTTATTCTGCCGTAAAACAGTAGTTTGCAAACATTATTGTGTTTCAGTGTGAAGTGCACTGAGAGCTAGTGTAATCATTAAGCATTAGAGACTTACCATCAGGTGAACGTCTTGCTCGCATTTCTCCATTGCAAAATACCATAAGACATGCTATGATAATAACTTCAAAAAACTAATCTAGCAGTTTCAACAGTAGTCAAGTTGTCTAATTTTTTTACAGCATAAGCTGCAGAGCTAAGTCTTCTTGCTAGTTTAGATATATGGGGGTCATTGAAGTTTCGCGTCAAGAGTTATACCAAGAAAGACAATGGTATCCACAAGGCTCAAACTCTCTCTTCCCGATTTACGAGCACATTTACATCTACATGAAATTGTTATATTGTCATAGGTCCATAATACGTATGCAAAATTTCAAGTCATTCGGATGTCTGGAAGTAGCTGAAAATTTAATTGAAATATTTTATTATTACAATTTAGTTACATACACGATCTTGTATTTACTTAAAACGACACATATTCTTAATCAAAATCATAAATATATTAATTGTACAATGAAGGAACAAACTAGGACACAGACTAGAAAAATACTTATGTCAATCTGAGCGTCACAGATTATTAATAGTTTGTTATTTTGCGTACTCTAGTGCGTATGATTCAGCGGTACAGTCCTTTTATAGAACCAATACTATACATAACATTTGGCAAAACGCAGATGTTCGGAAAGCCACATGTTTGACTTTATTTAAAATGGTAAACATAGTAATATAATAACAAAAAGGAATGTTGTTGTGTAAGATTATTAAGCATAAAACATTTTGTGTTACGTCGTAAATGGTACATAACTAGCGAGCACATACGCGGAAACAAAGGGTAACTCCCCTTAACACATCTATCGTAGTTATTTTTTTTTACGGACGATGTCGCTGAGATCGAAGCTTACAACATTGGCTACATCGTTATTATTATACTATAACGCCTAATAGTAGATTCAATATAGTATAGTATTTTAAGAAAACTGCGAGTACTTTATTAAAAGAAATTATAAACCTTTGCTGTAATAAATCGTCCGATTAGACTATATATCTACAAATATAAAACTTTGAAGGTTACGAATAATAAATAATTATAATATCTTTCAGTCGAGTAATTATAGTTTAAGAAACTTAACTTAACAATCGGCGAAGGCAGTGGTTCTGAAATCTTTTCTACATTGCAACACTTCGCAAACCCGGAAATTTTTACTACTCGTATCATCTGGAATTCTAGCGGTGCACTTTGCTATCACCCAACATTGGATATAAAGTAGAAGATCATAAAATGTGTTCCAGTGGTATTTACTTTCCAAATTGTCGCGGAACACCTATTCAGATGCAACGGAGCAATTGTGTTCCGTGGAACATAGATTGGGAACCCCAGGGCTAAGGAAAAAAATTTATAAAGGCGCAAGACTGCGAAATCACTGGTGGTAGGATTTCTATGCAGGAATTTGTCTAGGTATTGCGCCGTGAAGAAGTATTGTGATAACATTGCTGTGTTTCTGTGTGAAGGACTTTGAGAGCTAGCGTAATCACTGGGAATATGAGACTTAAGAACTGATGTCTCAGGTGACTCAGAAATGTTCGGTCTGATACAGTATTTGTTATGGGCAGACGTTGCACTTACCATCAGTTGAACGTTTTGCTCGTCTCGTGACTTTATCCAATTAGAAAATAAACATTCATGTCACATCGAAGCGGTGACGAGCAGCGCTCTGTGATCGCCAATCACCAAGTATGTCGTTTACGCTTGTCCAGCGCCAGACAATTTGTGCAAAAACGCACATAGTTGGTTTCCGGGTCCGGTTGCGTTGTGAGCGTCCCGTGTTTCTGGCACTGCATCGTAGCCTATCTACGATCCTATTGCATGAGCGTTTAGGCTTGCGTAAGTTACAAAGGCCGGCAACGCATCTGCTATTCCTCTGGTATTGTAGATGTTCATGGGCGGCGGTGATGACTTACCATAAGGTGAGCCAGCTTGCTCGTTTGCCCCCTCCACCATAAAAAAAATAAAAATTTGTACGAGTGCCTCAATGTTTGTCCTTACAGTTGTGGCACTATAATATCCTCTGCGCAGTTCATAGCTTTGGACAGTCAGACCACATAGTTTAGAGATGATGCTAATAACCTTCAGTAAATATATTTTTATGTAAACCTTTAATATAGTTTAACCACTGTGATTATAAAACGAATTAAATGCTCGCCTCTATTCTACATTGTATGTGTAAAATAAATTTTGTACATAGATTTCTATTGTGTATTCAGTCGTCTAAAAGTGACTGGGCCGTGAACATCAGATGTATCTAATTATTTAAATAAAATAAAAACAGTTAACTTCCATCTTGCGACCATGATTGCTTCCTGTTGTGGGAACACGTGTCCATTCATCCGTAACTATCTCTGTAGTGTTGTAATCGAAAAGGATTGTTTCTACGTTGTATTTTATACCAAAAAATTGATTTAGTGTAGGCACTGAATTTATTATTTTGTAATTAAACTAATAACAAGCTGCACATTGCACTAGTAATTTTCCAGTGCAACACCAGATACTAATACTATCTGTAACCTTTTCGTCGGTTTTATTATTGTCTGTAAACTGTCAATAAATAAATGACAGGAACCTCGTCGACATATCGAGTGACGTTCAGTTTCGCGGTCACCTGGAAGGGAAGGCCAAATTGGCTTCCAAAAAGCTTGGCGTCCTCAGTAGAGCGCGACAGTACTTCATGCCGGCCCAACGCTTGCAACTTTATAAGGCGCAGGTTCGGCCGCACATGGAGTATTGTTCTCATCTCTGGGCGGGGGCGCCCCATTGTCAGCTACTTCCATTTGACCGCATTCAACGGAGAGCGGCTCGAATCGTCGACGACCATGTTCTATCTGATCGGCTTGATCCACTGGCTTTGCGAAGAGATGTTGCATCCCTTTGCATTTTTTATAATATCTACCATGGGGAGTGTTCCGAAGAATTGTTCGGATTAATTCCAGCGGCTGATTTTCACCATCGCACATTGCGGCATAGCGCGAAATTCCATCGTCACCACCTTGATGGTTGGCATTCCAGCACAGTGCGTTTTTCGCGCAATTTTCTGCCCCGCACAAGCACCATATGGAATCTGCTGCCGCCAGCGGTTTTTCCGGACCGATACGACTTAGGGACCTTCAAGAAAAGAGCCTATTCCTTCCTCAAAGGCCGGCAACGCATCTGCTATTCCTCGGGTATTGTAGATGTTCATGGGCGGCGGTGATCACTTACCATCAGGTGAGCCGCTTGCTCGTTTGCCTCCTCTAACATAAAAAAAAAATAAAAAAAAAAAAAACCTCATTACGAGACGGTGGTAGATTGTAAAAAAATTACGTTTGTCAAACGAAATTTATACTTCTTATGTTGAAATGCAAAAGAATTTACATTTCAATTGATAATTATGTGCTATTCGTGATATGTACCTAACATATCACGAATAGCACCTAACATATCACGAATAGCACCTAACATATCACAATGGTTAGGAATTTGTGTTTTTACTCTACTATCGGACTCTATAATATACATATCTATATTCTTCTATGCCACAACTTTGACGACCGCGTGGCCTAGCAGTCAGAGTACCTGACTTATACGCTGCGGGTCCTTCTTTGCAATGCTAACCGGGGCCAAAATTTGTGCAAAAACACAAATCTTTTACATACCGTCGTCTAAAATAATTGAATTGAAATGCGTATATCGAATTTGAATAACGAACATATTTTTGAAAAAATAAGCTCTGAGATTGCTCCAATTAATTATTTAAAATTTGCGATTTTAATATAAAATTGTGCTTGGGATGAAGCGATTCGATATACTCGCGAGTTTTACCTTTGACCTAAACGGCATGGTGGGCGTTTGTGACGTCAACGTGTGGGTGTGCGCTATATATATCGCTGGTATAAGGGCCGCCGGTGTAACTCCACTGATCGGGGAGCCCTGAATGTCAAAGATCGTGCAAATGGCTCCGTAATAAACATTCATTTTATAATGAAGAATAACGCATATATTTTTGCAGGCAATCCTGCAGGCTATTCTAGAACAATTTCTCGCTATTTATTAAGCGTTAGATCATACATGTATATGAGCTATAACAAGAGCGCTTATTTTGTCTATCTGTTTGTACGAACGGATTTAATTCGAGAACTAATAAAACTATTGACATTAATTTTCACAGTCTGCCCAAATCAAATGTTGGGCCACTCAGAACATTTATGTGTGGTACTAAACTGCGCTCGTCACCCTGAAAAATGAGTCCATAAGTCTCAATTGCCCTGTAATTACATTAGGTAACCGTGCTCTACATACAGAAACACAGAAATTTTTGCGCATTACTTATTAATGGCATAAATACTATACTGGGACTGCGGTCAGAGTTTGATTAACCTAAAGGCAAAGTAGACAGTAATACTGCCTATGGGCCATGTCGGGTTATACCAAGTTCTTAGAAAAACTAAACAAGTTCGATAAACAGACTTCATAACTTGGCTTTACTCGTTAATCAACGTCATATCATGTCTCTTCAAGTACGTCTGCCAGCACGACGGTGGTGGTAGAGCCCGTAAGGATTCTGTCCGACAACCCTTTAAATAGACGGTCCAGGATCAATTGACAATTACATGTGTGAATTGTTGTAGGAAGGTAGAAAAGAGGAGCACTCTCCTCTTAGAATAAAAAATAAATAATTTTTAAATTTGGTAACAATAATATTTTTTATTACATACATACATACATAACATCACGACTGTATCCCATAAGGGGTAGTCAGAGACTGGGCACTCACTGCAAAAACAGATGACTGCCACAATCCACGTTTCACCAAAACAATATAATGCACTTGGTGTGACAGGTGGTGAGCCCATCGCCACCATGCGCTGTTGGGTGCACAGTGCAGTTTAATTCCTTACTCGCCTTTTACGAGATCCATTGGATGAGATGGAGTGATAGTATTCTTTAAACGAGCAGCCACCACACGGCATCTGTTATTACTCCTGATAATACTCTGCATTCATCTCGTTCCTTCGAAGTTTAGTTTTGTGAGGGTTTCACTTCTACCGTGTGTGAACCGCGCACATGCTTTTTTACTAACCTTAGACAAAACCTAAAGTCCACGCAAACGGAACCGCGGGTAGAGCTAGTAATAAAATAAACAATTAGCTATTTAAAATACACGTAGAATAAGATCCCTTGACTATAATAAGAATTGTTTAGAAATATTGATTGACTCGGTTTCCTTACTAGATAACGGAAAATGCAATTCTTAATGGGTGGTATAAGGAAACTAGTGAGCTATTAAATCATTCAAACGAGATAGATATGAGTAAGCGTCACTCGTGTAATTTGATCTATTATCACAATATACATTTGAAAGACGAGCACTAGTGTAGTGAGATAAGAACTGTAGTGTGACAAAAGTCTTACTTTAAAACTAAGGTAGGGTCTAACGCTAAGCCTTCCTTGAGGCTTACTTTTGCATTGAAGACAGATGCGCGAAAATAGTTAATATTTCCCTACTGTGTTCATGAGAAGTTACTAAGCACATAATGCTGTGTATGACTGAAACTGATGATGTTCTCCTGGCCCATTTCGACCACGGCGACAACTGCCGTATATTGTCGGGAGCTATCAACTGCGCTAGAGATGATATAGTGCCACAAGTGTGGGCGCAAACACAGGCATATTTTCGTCCTTACTTACCCTCGCCCGATGCAATACTGACGCGATAAGATCACAAGTAGCACAGGAGTGTCATAAGCACGGGGACAATCACAACACAACCAGACTCGAAAACCAACAATTTGTGTTTTACCACAAATGTTCGCTCCGATTGTGATTCGAACCCAGAACCAGCGGTGTAGAAGTCAGGTACTCTGACCACTAGCCCAAGCGATACAACATAAAACCTATAACTATATAGCTACAAACGGCAAACAGTTTTGTCGATAGTACTATGAATACTGTATAGTCTCTAAATTAAACTTGGAACGTACAGAATGTTTAACTCTGCTATTTTATAAAAAAAAAAACTGAAAAAGAATTTATAATTAATTGTCATCATCATCATTTCAGCCTATCACTAGTCCACTGCTAAACATAGGCCTCCCCCATAGATTGCCACAAAATTTGCAGCTCTCATTTTGGGGTATTTTGCTATAGTTGCCACGCTTTGCAGGGCGGGTTGGCAACCGCAGTTTATTTATTCAGATGTTCTAGGAAGATGCTGCTCATATCCTGTTATTTTCCCTTAGTCGACTTTTACGACACCCACGGGATGAGATGGGGTGGTAGATTTTCTTAAGCCGCTACCACACGACTACAATTAATATTGCTTTTTATATATTACATAGTTAGCATAAATACGATCTTATTGCTAAACAAGGGCTTTGTGAACGGATACGAGTACTTTCGGTACGATGTCAACCTTGGTTAATACCTTCGGTTAATATTTACAGAGCAAGTAAAGTTTCTGTTATGCTGTCAATCGTATGTCTTAATAAATGTAAAAAAGTGGATATGATGTCAATTTTGGTATCACACATATGCCCCCATGTGTTTTTTTATAGGAGAAAGTGACGAGACGAGCAAAACATTCTCGATGGTAAGTGCAACGTCTGCCTATGCTTTGTCACCTAGAACATTTCTGAGTGACGCCACACAGCGCCCGTCATCAGTTCTAGTCTCATATGCTTAGTGTGTTCACTAATTCTCTGTCCCTTCAGACCGAAACGCAGTAATGTTTGCACATTGTTTGTGGTATTTACCTAGACGGATTCCTGCATAGGAATCCTACCACTAGAAAACATCGATGTGATACAAATATCCACATCTGTAATGGAATATAGTGATGGAAGTCCCAGAAGAATGTTAGAAGATAAATTTGTTATTTATTAATATTTGCATTTCGTTGCAAATTTGCCTTCTTTTATTAACTTCATCATCATCATCATCATCATTTTAGCCTATCGTTAGTCCACTGCTGAACATAGGCCTCCCACATAAATTGCAACAAAAGTCCTGTAGCTCTCATTTTGGGGGGATTTTGTCGTAGTTGCCATGCATAGCAGACGGGTTGGCAACCGCAGTTTATTTATTCAGATCTTCCAGAAAGGTGCTACTGCCAATCTCCTGGTTTTCATTTTTCCTCAGTTGATTTTGCCGACACCCACGGGACGAGATGGGGTGGTAGATTCTCTTAAGCCGCCACCACACGGCATAATCTCGAAAAATGCCAGACCTAAAATACAGAGACCGGTGCCAGGCACCTTATATATGCAAATGGTACTTAATTAATAACATTTGAATCCTTTTTAAACAAATAAACAACAAAGAAGAACTGACTCCCATGTTCAAGACACTGGCAGTGAAGCTGTTAAGGTGCGTGTCGTCTGGTACTTCGATAAATAATCCGTCTGCCAAGCGTGGTGATTAAAACAATGCTCTTATCTTTTGAGAGGTCTGTGACAAATTCAGTGGACTATTTAAAAGGCTGAAAAAGTGGAAGCAGTAATAACGGGAAACGTGTAAAAAAATTATAACCATGTATTTAATTGAAATCGACTATATCCACCCTTAGTCACAATTACCTCTAGAAATACTAATATCCGTAACCGGCATGGCATCTATTTATACCGCAGTATAATGACTCGTTCTTTGATTGCGGTTAGGGCATCCTTATTCCATAATTCACTATAGGTTTTCTTTTTGGTTCCAACAAGACGGTCTCGAAGTCTCCAGCATCTTGATTCTTCATTGAGTATGAATGTGTATGTGTCTATTGGTAGCAGGAACCACTTACTATTAGTTGAACGCTGTACTAGTTACTAGTTTGTCATCCTGAAATCCATTAAAAAGATAAGAAAATTTAACAGATTTTTTTAAATCCAAATGCAACAATCGTGAAGGACAATTAATTCATTATATTTTTTAGGGTTTCTTTTGACGTAATAAGATTTGTAAAATAGAAAAACTTGAGGTGATTATTTAGTTAAACTATGAAATTTTATAAAGTGATTGATCGATATTCTTGTTGTATCATAACGCACTGGCAATGTCGGTGTGGGAATACCAATGGTATTTATAGCGATGTTATCAGACGGCTGAATAGTGACCGATGTAAATTCCAATTGAAATGTATCATTGTTTCTGTTACATTGACATAACTTCGATTTGCGAATTTCATATGCAAATACCTGATACACATATATCTATATATTTAAGCGATTTACCACTAACTCTCACGATATCTCCAAAACTACAAGACCACCAACTACTTGAAATTTTGCATACATATTTCTTTCTCGACATAGACCCCCACTAAGAACGGATTATACGAATTTTTTTCCTAAATGGGTAAACGGTCTGGACACATAAGCGAAGCGAAGAGAGCACATAACAGTTAGTCTGAAGATATATGTGTAAAAAGTTTTTATTTTCTTAAAAAAACCTGGATTTTGGGCTGCCTGTTCAATCGTCAAGTTTTTATATTATTTTGTGGGCCATTAAATTTAAATCCATAGTAGATGTACGAGTCCTAAATGATTTTATTATTTTAGGATGTTTCTGGCCAGATATTTTTCCAGCCTAGAAAATAATAGTAGCATTCTGTATTTTATATCTTAAATAGGCTTAAAATGGTCGACAAATCAGGTATATATCCGATGAATCTGTAAAAGCTAAAAAGGCTAACAGCAATTACTTCACCGAAAATACATCAGGAGTGCTGTTTAAATTAAAATTTAAAATTACAATTAAGTTGTATTAGTCTTCTAATAAAATGACGTTTGCCATCGTCTTTACTATCAGTGCAGCCAGTCGTTATCATAGGTGATCATGGGCCTTCTCCCATAATAGCTTAGTTGCCAAATTTTGGCAGACGTGTTTGCAACCGCGGTAAAGTATTATTACGGAGGATAAGGAGAATACTGATGCTCACTCTCTTCGATTCATACTATATCCCTTTTTGTGGCCCTTTACGACTTCCACGGCATAAAATGGGATATATTCGCTTTTGCTGACGCCCACAAAGATTTTATTATGGATAAGTATTGATTTAAATATCAACGACGACAAAAAACGGGGTCCAAGTTTGTGTCAAACCTTTTATAGTATGTTATTTGCACTTGAATATTGTTACTGCTGTATTGCCTCAATCGTCATCAATGCAATAGCATACGAACATCAAACTAAAAACGTTTTCTCGGCTCTTTTGGCGCAGTGGCTTCTGTGATTAGCGATTGCGATTTGCTTCTGCGTTATTGGGTCGCGAGAGAAACTAATATTTGTGTGGCGAACAGAAAGTGTAATAAGTTGGCAAATTAATTTGTAACATTTTTTTCTGAAACTACCCTCTTTATCATGAAACTACCGATGACTATATACCATATATTATTTAGTTAGAGGGAACTAGCTGGAGCCAGCGACTACGTTCGCGAGGATTTAGGTATTTGAAAAGGAACTCTTTGATTTTCCAGAATAAAAAGTATCATGTGGCCGCTATATCTGTGCCTAATTTCGTTAAGATCGCTTCTAGGGTTGAACCGTGAAAAATGTAACAAACAGACAGAGGGGCAAAGATAGTAACGTACGCTTTTATAATATTAGTATGGATTACTCATACTACGTATACATAGCTTGTAATAGTTTTCACGTGACACAATTATTGACAAATCCATAATAGTCTACAAAGCGACTCTAGTTACAAATGCTTGTATAACAAGCCGTAACGCGATTTTCTTCGTGTTGTTTTTATAATTCGTGTAAATCCAGAACTACTCGTAGAATAACCTATAGAACGATCCAGAGAACCATTAGTGATTTTATAATATTAACGAATATTATAAAATCCGTGGGTATAAACTTCGCAAGTATAATTTCAATAGATCTATATATTATTCAGTTTTATTCCTTGGGACAGATATTGACAGACAGATCCATTGTATAAAGAGCTGTGGCCAAGATTTGGCAGGTGTGGACAAAAACTAAAATAATTCAAAAATCTATAAAGCATTTTCATTTTAGAATTTATGCAATATATTAGTAGTTTAAAGTATTTTTTATTTATTTCATATGTAATAAAGGAAAGGGAATAAACAACAGGAAAAGCATTTAAAACTCCAGTATGATGTACGATAAAAGTGTGCGTGAATGTGTAGCAATGTAGAAAGCAGTCATGATCGATGTCGTGGGTCACAGAGGCGGCGGCGCGATGCTCCCCCACACCCCACTGCTGTGCAAGAATGTGTTATATTATGCTGTGATACTGTATTCGAGTGCATACATTTGTTAATATATAATTTATCATGTGTACGTTTAAAGTAGCAAGCACACAACAATATACTCGAGTGGTTTGCTTATCATTGACATTTAATTAGATTATACGCCCTGTGTTCAGAAAGTTAAAAAGGAACGAAATTAGCGTTTCGTATGGCCAGATCTAAGAGGTCTGAGGCTAAAGCTTTTTGTGAAGTTTTTTTTTTTATTTTTTTTTTATTGTATAAAGTGACGAAACGAGCAAAACGTTCACCTATGTATGGTAAGTCCAACGTCCGCCCACAGCAAATGCTGTGTCACCCAGAATATTTCTGTGTGACACCACACTGCGCTCGTCACCCTGAGACATCCACAGACCAGTCAACCTGCACCAACACAGTAC
Source organism: Luehdorfia chinensis (assembly GCA_019845155.1). NCBI lineage: Eukaryota > Metazoa > Arthropoda > Insecta > Lepidoptera > Papilionidae > Luehdorfia > Luehdorfia chinensis. The sequence continues at coordinate 1,867,888 of JAHVAK010000022.1, forward strand.
CAGTTCACAAGTATGATGCATGTGGCAACTATCGTCCAACGATAGAGAAAACAACAATCAAAAAACATACAACTCGTACTGATATATTCCAAGTGAACTCGTGAGTGAAATCATAATTATAATACGCCACGAATTTAAACAGAGAGATGACTGGTGGTAGGATTCCTATGCAGGAATCCGTCTAGGTAGCTGCCGTGAAGCAGTAGTGTGTAAGCATTACTTTGTTTCGGTTTGAAGGGCACTGTGAGCTAGCGTAATCATTGGGCATATGAGACTTGGGAACTGATGTCTCAGGGTGATGGGCACAGTGAGGTGTCACACAGAAATGTTCTGGGTGGTACATCATTTGTTATGGGCAGACGTTGCACTTACCCTCAGGTGAACGTTTCGCTTGTTTCATTACTTTCTCCAAAAAAAATGTCTTACGTCGAAAAATTATCAATTTTAATTTAATTTCAATGCTTAAGTAAACCTGAGTGTGCTAAAACGTTTTGTATTTTCAAATCGTTTTCATGTTAATTTTTAACTAAGACTTACATATTTGGTTATTTCAATTGAATAACTCTCTTCTACATTCTCTTGTAAACAAATATTACGGGCAACGCTATTGCTAAATTTTCCCGCTACGGTTTTAACAGTAACGTAACATTGGACAGTGTTGCCAGCTTACACGCGAGCGCTACGCGCCGCCAATTTGCCGTTCGGTGTAAAAGATGCGCGACTAGATAGTCCCAGTGCCGTTATCCCGTCTGGGCTAACAATGCAGCTCGGCTTAGTGGATTTTTTGTTCACTGGCGATAGCACACGGTTTTGTTCACGATAAATTTAATAAAAATCTTATTGGGTCTCTATAGTTTAAGACAGTTACATATCAAGAAGTAATAAGTTTTTTTTAAAGTTAATTAATTGTTTGTTTTATTTTTATTCAATGAAAGTCACAAATATTAATTTATCATTCATAACTAAGTGTGACGGTTTTGCCTATATGATTTACGAAATATTTCACTAACCCAAAATCACCCATAACGTAAAGGATCATATTCGAACAGATTACCATATTAAGCAAACCTACGTTACACCCAATTTACATTTTTAACGCTTTAAACAAATTAACAAATTACTATGACTTTTAAGGTACAAGCTAAAACGATTTGTACTTTTGGATAAAGCTTATATAAAAATTCTTATATCTTACGATACGTTTTGAAGGTTTTCGGTACGTGCCAGTTTCATGCTGAGGCGCCACGCTCACTGGCTGTAAAAAGTAAATGGGCAAATCTCACGTAATACTAACGTAAAAATGTAACGCAGCTGCGTTTTGTAGTCACGGGAACTGTCGATCCAGTTACTGGTAACGAGACATTTCATCATAATAGAATTAGCGATGCATCTTCATCGAGAATGTCAATGGCCCACGGTGACTAGTTCCCATTAGGTAGACTATGATCTGGTCTGGTTTGTCACACTTACTCGTGAGAATATCACATCAGTAAAGAATAACTTTCAAAACACAGACAGACAACTTTATTCACTTCTACGATGTCTGTGTAGTGACAAAATTGCGGCAGTGGGTGGGAGGAGGTTTCGTGATCGAAACTGGTTTACGTCGCGCTGCGGATGCTCTCGTCTCCGGACGGCAGCTGTCCGCGCTCAGACGGATGTCGCAAAAAATCAAATACATATAACATTCGCTTTAAAAATTCACGCTAATATAGAGTTCATACGTAGAGATATCACTATTACAAGCATAACTAAAAGTTTCTGTAATGAAATGATGAAATGAGTTGCTGCTTCATCGACTGATCGTAATTTTTTTTTTTTTAAAATGGCTAAAAATTACTGTTAGTGTAGCCACGGGCTGCTATTGGTCTTCGGAAATATATGTGGAGTACACTTCCGCTCAGTATACGTATTATTAGTCGTCCCCAATTTTAATGGTTTCTCTCATTTAAATTGGGGACACAAGAAAAACAATTGGCGTATTTGTCTTGAGTTAAAAGAATATTTCAAAATTAAGTTAAATAGTATCCGAGTTTCATAATCATTAAAGTAAGTTTGTTAAGGCATTTTTTTATTTTAAAGTTTAAAAAAGTTATAAGTTGGTGAATGCTTCGCTTCAACGTGAACATCTTCGAGACTTAAGTAAGTCTTTGCCAATTTCATTGCCAAGATATCGATGTCTTTTGTCTTACTTATGGAACAAATCTTATTTTTTTACTATTACCCACATTTTTGTTTAGCATAGCAGCTGTAACACAGGCCTTTGTCGCGTATATATCCTTATGTATAAAGACTAGCGCGTTTGTCTGTGACGCGCTAGTCTTTATCTTTATACATAAGGATTTTGATTTAAGGATTTGTTAAAATTGTTCTACATTTTTTCATCATTATATAAAGTGTGCTTTCTTTTGGTTATTATATTAATATTATATACTTTAGATTTTTTAGCAATCATGTGTGACACTGTAGGTACTACGGTTGTCTCCCTGAGTTAAGTCGCATATGCCCAGTAATTCACTAACTACAGAGCTCTTCAAACTGGAACACAGTGCAGTTGCTTTTGCTTTGCATTCCTGGCTGTTTTCCGTATGAAAGACATTCCACCAGTGACGGTGGTATATAGAAAAATGACTTCATTTAATTCTTTTTCGTTATCACCTTAGTTAGGTCCGGTGATGTTTATTTAGTATTCACCGTCCTGTCACAGACAATAGCTTACCATAATTGGGTATAATTTAGTCACCAAATGTTTTGTTTGGTTTGCGAGCGACTTACGTAAGAAAGCTTGCATACATTTTAATTTTACCGATGCTATTCTGTTTTCGGTGAAATAGGCGTTATGCGTATTGATAGCTGGTATCCGATAAATTATGTAATAGGAACAACACGGTGGTGGTGATCACTTACCATCAGGTGAGCCATTTGCTCGTTTGCCCCCTCTCCTATAAAAAAAACACAGTTTATTTAATATTTTTTTCGTCATCATGCATATATTTATTTATTATAAAAAATATTTTTCATCATTACGTATATACTCTTCATCGCATAGTAAAAAGTGTAAAAAGTGTCAAGCTTGGCCCAGACAGATTTTACGAAATCATCGCGCTTAGCCAGGCGGATTGGCGAACGATTGGGAATCGATACTAAAAGTAGTCATCACGAGATTTTAAATATAAATGTAAACCAGGTAAAATTATAAACAAATAAAATTTATTAGACATGTTGCATTTGTCATACACATGTATTCTCAACCAACCACAGCCAGACTGTAAACCACATAATTCTTTTAAATCATGACAAATGAACTAAAGTTTCTTAAACGCATTTGTCTCGCATAAACCGGTTCCAGGGCAGTCGTTATCGTCCAATGTTAATGTCACACTAACGCAGAGACCTTTTTTGTTTTTTGGCGTTATGTTTAACTTGTATCAGTTCAAACCATATATCATTTTATGCCATGTTTAGGAGTTTTAACTTTTACGGTGTCTGGTTCAGTCCCAGCTTAGACAGGAAAAGTACAGAAGAGCCCTGTTATTTAAATGATAAAAGTTAATATCGGGTGTAAAGAAGATTAAGAAACGTTTTAAATAACTATAATACACATGTAAAGGGATATATTAAGAAAGCGACCAAATAATATAAAAGAGTTAAATTTAATAATTTTTCCGTGATGTCGCCAAGTTAGGAACTATATAAATTTTATGATATGTTGTCATCTTAAAGTCAAGGTAAGAGTCATTGGCATTTTCTAGGCTACCGTGCTCAGTATCTACTAGGACCTCATCACCGCTTAGCACCAGATGGTACAGAGGTCATTTTTTTTACAAGAACTGCTGTTATGTACCATTACTAATTCCTGTAACCACTCCAACTAAGCCTAAACGCTAGCTAGCATGTGGTATACAGTAGTCGAATGACGGGCTCGATCCTGCGACGTCAGGATTCGTTGCGTTCATTAGGCTATTGTCGCTTCAATGTAATTTAAATGAACGACCGATCAGGCTTTACCGAGAGAGTTGGTGGGGAGAGTCTACCACCAGTGTTTTTGATATGCGCGTTTAGTATAATCTTTTGGACAAATGCAGGTCAATGAGAGTTATTAGCTAGTGCTATGATAACCGCTTTCGACATTTTGTATATAACTGTCTCTTTCACTCAGTGTAAAAAAGAGAATTTACAGTAAAGTAATTTTTTACAATGCTTATTTGTGATTCAGGTATCAGCTGCCCAACATATGCAAGTGAGCGGGGCGGGCACAGGCGGGCATGTGTCGGTCGCGGCACAGCAAGGCATGTATGCGAACTTCCAGCATCAAGGGACACCATCACCTCAGCACCATCAAGGTACGTTATTTTACTTCATTTGAATTCATTTACGAAAAACTATGTCTCATGTATCGTGGGAGAGTTTTATAGATATAAATCTCACAGGGATAACACAACCAGACCAGAAAACCAATAATTTGTGGATTTGCACAAATGGCTCCGGCTCGGTTTCAAACCCGGGACCCGCAGCGTAGAAATTAGATTATTAATACATTTCTTTATGTCAATTAGCCGTCTTTAAATATTTCTAGGCAGTATGCATTACAGTGAATAAAAATACACAATATCTCGTAATTTTTCAAACATAAAATTGAGCTCATGCGTTACAATAAACATGCGCACTTAGTTTATTTTTCATAACACGGTACAATGTACCGAGGAGTATGCGTACTGCTAGTTTGTGGCATGAGTGTAAAGTGCAATACAGAGATGATCTTTATTAGTAGCGTCGAGCAGTGCGGCGCGGGGTCGGGATAAAGTGGACGGTATTTGCGGTTGCGAGACGCGGAGGGTGCTGAGGTTGACGCTCTGTGAGAATGCGTCAAGTCGCGCGCTTCGGGGATGACATGCGTACATTGAAGTCTTTATTGTTACAATCTCAACTGACTAGTTTCTGGACGCGGATTTCAATGTCGCGTTGTTGAAGCTCTTTACCATCCAAGAGCCAGTTTTCAATTAACATTAATGTCATTTGGTTTATGGAAACACTTATGGCATAACAGTCGAGTTTTTATTGTTTTATTCTAGCTGTACCTGCGACTTCGTTCGCGTGGACTTTGGATTTGTTTCGACAAGTTGTTAAAAACATACCTTAGTGAACGTGTTTTGGAATATTATCGAAGAAAAAATATTCATGTAGCGGGGAAACAAACACGATAACATTTAAATAAAACTATGTATATATTTAAATGCAACTATGGCGAAATCCCCCCAAAATTAGAGCTACTAGCTTACGTGTTTTGTAGCAATCTATGGGGGAGGCTTATGTTTAGCAGTGGACTAAAAGGCTGAAATGCTTATAGGATCCCAAGCCGGTGGTAGTACCCAAGCATCTTCTCTATTGAAATTAGGATGTTTTTTAATTTCAATAGCATCGCGAATCATCCTTGGTAGGATTGGGGTTACTAATAGTTGAAAATTAAACGCGACAAAATACGTTAAAAAAATTTTTTTTTAATGTGTAGTATTCGTGTAAATATAAGAAATCATTTAACACTTGAAGCATTTTCTCAGTTGGTCCCAGAGTTATTATCTATAACCTGTAAAAGATTCATATCAAAGGCTTAAGAAGTTTCCGAGTTAAATCTATTCGTAGGAGACAGACAAGAAAGGTACTTCTGTTTTATATATCTGTACAAGCAAAGTTAAAAGTTAGGCGTTACAAAATCTTTCTCTATTCGCTGTATAGATATATCATGTGCATAAATCAATCTTCATCATCATCTTTTCAGCCTATCACTGCTGAACACAAGCCTCCCCCATAGATTGCCACAAAAGTGTGTAGCTCCCATTTTGGAGGGATTTTGTCGCTTGGCAGGCGGGTTTAGCAACTGCAGTTTATTTATTTAGATGCTCCTGAAAGATGTTGCTTCTGTTTTTAATTTTCCATCTGTCGACTTTTACGCACCCACGGGATGAAATGAGTGGTAGATTCTCTTAAGCCGCCACCACACGGCAATAAATAAATAATAAAAAAGATTGCACAATTTCAATAAATAAATTTGTTGAGACGATCCTACAAAATAATACAATACTTGTGTTGGGGACGACTCACTGCAGAGCATTGGTCTCTTATTCCATCGACACACACACATACCTGTTCTATCCTTTCTCAATAAACATATGCCTGACAACGGCCCCACGTTGTCTGTCCGCAGTACTTATAAGGAACGACTCATTGCCAGTGATTGGTTCTCTTCACTCACGATAGCCAAGGTGTGAATGGGAGTCCGTTGTGCCAGCTCATTTTGGTGATTCAGCCTGTATGAAGCCTATATACTGCAGCGTCCCTACGACTTAGAAGCGCAACAAAATTGGGAAATTGTATTTAATGCAATCCCTTCATGTACTTAACGATGATGGAACACGTCGTATACTATATATACCGACGTAAATGGGTATGCGGGTAAATAATCTAATTCACAGACATGTAAAAGTCGATAACCACAATTGAGCAGCGAGTTGTGTAATGCTCCAATATCCTCCCATAATTGAAGGAGACCTGTGTAGGACATATAAAGGATATTTTTTTTAACTGATCAGCGCTCATATTTCTTTACTAGTAGAGTGACTGAAACAGCAAATGTACATCGTTTAATTTTTAATGGTATATATTTAAGTATCATCGTGTGGTGGCGGCTTAAGAGAATCTGCCTCCCCATCTGATCCCCGTGGGTGTCGTGAGAACATAAAAATAAAAATAAGGACATGGGCAGCAGCATCTTCATGGAACATATGAATAAATAAACTGCGGTTGCCAAACCGCCCGCCAAGCGTGGCAGCTGTGGCAGAATCACCTCAAAATAAGAGCTACAAACTAATGTGGCAATCTGTGGTGGAGGCCTATGTTCAGCAGTGGACTAGTGATAGGCTGAAATAATGATGATGATGATTTAAGTATGAGATTATTAACTTTTTTAAACAGTTTAAGCAAGTTTTAGATTTTTTAAAAGCCGTGGTAGCTCAGGGGCCTGGTGCTCGCCTTTAATTTCATAGTACGCGAGTAACCTGGGGTCGATCCCCGGTGCCAGCACCGCTAAAATTGTTCTACAATTTTAAGAGCCGATTTACCACGTGCTTAGCGGTGAAGGAAAACATCGTGAGGAAACCTGCATGTCCGAGGAATAGAAATATTTCGGGGACATGTGAAGTCCGCCAACCCGCATTGGAGCAGCGTGGCGGATTCTTCCTAGCTCCTAAACCCTCTCAGAAATGAAAATTGACGCAAATTATAAAGTGATTTGTTAATGTCGCGTCGCTGTCACACGCGATGTTCGTGCTGTTATAGTTGTATCATGCCGACCTGCGCGGTGTTACTTTCTCAAATCAATGATAATACGATAAATAATATACAATTACAAATCTATATATGTTAATACGTGAAGAGAAAACCGTATACTTACCCCTTTTGCTGAATATTGCGCCAACGGAGGAGAGTGTAATTTAGCATAGTTAAAATTTGTATGAAGAAGATAAAATTTATATATAACTGGCGACACGCCCCGGCTTCGCACGCGCGCTATTTACTAATGAAAATGAAAAGTGCGCTTAACAAAACATATTAAGTACTGAAACTATGTGACGGCAGAACTGTCAAACTGAACGTCACTTTTTTTATTTTTTATATTATTTTATAAAGTGACGAAACGAGCAAAACGTTCACCTGATGTTAAGTGCAACGTCCGCCAACGACAATATTTCAGAACATTTCTGTGTGACACCTCATTGTGCCCATCACCCTGAGACATCAGTTCTTAAGTCTCATATGCCCAGTGATTACGCTAGCTCACAGTGCCCTTCAAACCGAAACACAGTAATGTTTGCACACTACTGTTTCACGGCAGAATAATTGGCCCTGGGGTGGTACCTACCTAGATGGATTCCTGCATAGGAATCCCACCACCAGAGTGTTAATCCAGCAGTGGACTGTTCACCGGCTGATGACGATGTTGAATGTCAGTTTGTTTATGTATATTTTTACTGGTTACAGGCGGCGGTTGCGACTCGTACTCAGTTTCACAGTCGCAGAGCCTCAACTTTTCGCAGGCGATGCGGAATAGACCCGCCGGCCCGCCGCAGCAGCAGTCCGCTGGACCCGGACAACCACCGCCTCTAGGTACGTTAAATACACACATGAATACATATATGTGGAACAAGCAAAATACGCGCACAGAAGTATTGTTGCAGAAACTGGCCCGTTGCTAAAATGTATGGGGAGGAAGCGATGCAGTGTTAAATAAACAAGATAATAATATATTACACCTAAAAACAATTATTTGTATGTCGATCACATCATAGACTTATCTTGGACTCGAATCATTGGTCGGCAGTCGGCAAGCTGCGTAAGGTTTATTAACGCCAATAAATTAGTAAAATAACATGTTATTACTGGTACAGGTTTCCCAACACATTATATAAACTTAGAATGTGTATGAAGATACGTAAGAATGATATAAGCGCTCCGCGATACAACGCTCTACCAGTACAGTGCCGGATGAGGTTTATCATAGTTGCATGAAGTTATTAATAATCTCGATATGTTCACGTAACACGTCATTAGAAGTTTTCATTCCTAGCAACTTATTTGTTACACTTTAATATATTAAGCTTCCATTTTAAATGTATAGAATCAACAGATTTCTATTTGACATTTTTGTAACTCTACTATAATAACTACTATATAATACAAGGGATTCGTTTTAGTTCAGAGTTAGAGTTTAAACGTATACTATTAGTTCTGTGAAAATAAAAAGTAAAAATTTGCATCATATTATGCGAAATGTATTTAAATGCGTACTGTATTTCGGTCAGCGTACCTTCCTGTTGCCAGTCAAGGGTCATGGGTCCGAATTCTATTCGAAGTCGGTATTTGTGCCATAAACAAATGATTTGTTTTCGGATCTGATGCATTTTGATTGTCTTTGACAATACATCTGCACCTTACTGCGATATTATTGTATAAAGCGATACGTCGTATAATAAGCGGAAATGTCGAGAGTAAAGTGGGTGACAACTTTTTTAGGTGTAGTATACACTTTGACACTGGCAGAAAGCTTACGACTGTTATCATAAATACAAATAATTAAAACTACGGTTCGGACTTTTGGCGCCAATTCAATAAATGTTTTTATTGAATTTTGTCATTGATTAAGTTTTGATGTTTAATGTTGATAGTTTATTATGCAGCAAGTGCTCGTGAAAGTGTACAGTGATTGTAAAATTCAATTCAATACCAAAATTGTACTTTTCGTCTTGTCTTCATCAGTCCAGCAAATCCTAAGTAAAAGTGAACCATCATTTTACTGTCGGTGAAATTTTTAACTATTTCTGCTTGAAGATTCTATGCCTGGATATGTTGCTACTTGACGCTGGAAAATAGTTCAGGACTATTTCCATAAATAAATAAAATAAAAATTTAAATTAAATTTCATAGTACGCGAGTGACCTGGGTGCGATTCCCGGTGCCGGCACCACTAAAATTGTTAATTGCAATTTTAAGTGCTGATTTACCACGTGCTCGGCGGTGAAGGAAAACATCGTGTGGAAACCTGCATGTCTGAGAAATAAGAAATATTTCGAAGACATGTGCAGTCCACCAACCCGCATTGGAGCAGCGTGGCGGATTCTTCCTAGCTCCAAAACCCTCTCAGAAATGAGAGGAGACCAGTGCTCAGCAGTGGGACATTTATAGGCTGAAACTTTTTTTTTTTACGATTCGACTTTTAGCGCCAAATCGGAAAGTGATGGTTGTCTTTGAATTTTGTTATTACTGTGTTGTTTCGTGTATATTCGAGTGTTGATGGTTGATATTGATATATAGTAAATAATGCATATTATGCAGTAAATACTGAAAGTTTTTTGTATGGAAGAAAGAGACGAGTCGAGGAAATCGTGCGCTTGATGGTAAGTGCAACGCATTACCAGTAATTACTGATTATATGAGACTTAAGTTGGTGTTCTTTAATCATTACTTATTTCAAAAAAAAAATATTACCTGACCTACTAATTACCGGAATATTATGCAACTTTGACGCTAGATAGGTTACGACTTGCCACAATGCACATAAAAACAACGTTTCGTTCGCATCAACAGGGGTAGCAGCGGCCGGAATATCGCGCGAGCAGCAAGCCAAGATGCTCCAACAGCAGCAGCAGCAGATGCTGCGCGCGCAGCAACAGCAGATGCGTCCGCCGCCGCCCGAGTACAAGGCGCGCTTCAACGCGGCGCCGCCCGCCGCCCGCCGGCCCGCCGCGCCGCGCGCCTTCGCTCCGCACGCGCGGCAGTACGCGCCCGAGTGGCGACACGTGCTCATGCAGCAGCAGGCCCGCCAGCAGTTCCCGCACCATCACCAAGGTCAACGTCCTCTCCATATGTCTACGACGTATGTAAGCCGAGCGAGTGGCGACACGTGCTCATGCAGCAGCAGGCCCGCCAGCAGTTCCCGCACCATCACCAAGGTCAACGTCCTCTCCATATGTCTACGACGTATGTAAGCCGAGCGAGTGGCGACACGTGCTCATGCAGCAGCAGGCCCGCCAGCAGTTCCCGCACCATCACCAAGGTCAACGTCCTCTCCATATGTCTACGACGTATGTAAGCCGAGCGAGTGGCGACACGTGCTCATGCAGCAGCAGGCCCGCCAGCAGTTCCCGCACCATCACCAAGGTCAACGTCCTCTCCATATGTCTACGACGTATGTAAGCCGAGCGAGTGGCGACACGTGCTCATGCAGCAGCAGGCCCGCCAGCAGTTCCCGCACCATCACCAAGGTCAACGTCCTCTCCATATGTCTACGACGTATGTAAGCCGAGCGAGTGGCGACACGTGCTCATGCAGCAGCAGGCCCGCCAGCAGTTCCCGCACCATCACCAAGGTCAACGTCCTCTCCATATGTCTACGACGTATGTAAGCCGAGCGAGTGGCGACACGTGCTCATGCAGCAGCAGGCCCGCCAGCAGTTCCCGCACCATCACCAAGGTCAACGTCCTCTCCATATGTCTACGACGTATGTAAGCCGAGCGAGTGGCGACACGTGCTCATGCAGCAGCAGGCCCGCCAGCAGTTCCCGCACCATCACCAAGGTCAACGTCCTCTCCATATGTCTACGACGTATGTAAGCCGAGCGAGTGGCGACACGTGCTCATGCAGCAGCAGGCCCGCCAGCAGTTCCCGCACCATCACCAAGGTCAACGTCCTCTCCATATGTCTACGACGTATGTAAGCCGAGCGAGTGGCGACACGTGCTCATGCAGCAGCAGGCCCGCCAGCAGTTCCCGCACCATCACCAAGGTCAACGTCCTCTCCATATGTCTACGACGTATGTAAGCAGAGCGAGTGGCGACACGTGCTCATGCAGCAGCAGAACCGCCAGCAGTTCCCGCACCATCACCAAGGTCAACGTCCTCTCCATATGTCTACGACGTATGTAAGCCGAGCGAGTGGCGACACGTGCTCATGCAGCAGCAGGCCCGCCAGCAGTTCCCGCACCATCACCAAGGTCAACGTCCTCTCCATATGTCTACGACGTATGTAAGCAGAGCGAGTGGCGACACGTGCTCATGCAGCAGCAGAACCGCCAGCAGTTCCCGCACCATCACCAAGGTCAACGTCCTCTCCATATGTCTACGACGTATGTAAGCCGAGCGAGTGGCGACACGTGCTCATGCAGCAGCAGGCCCGCCAGCAGTTCCCGCACCATCACCAAGGTCAACGTCCTCTCCATATGTCTACGACGTATGTAAGCCGAGCGAGTGGCGACACGTGCTCATGCAGCAGCAGGCCCGCCAGCAGTTCCCGCACTATCACCAAGGTCAACGTCCTCTCCATATGTCTACGACGTATGTAAGCAGAGCGAGTGGCGACACGTGCTCATGCAGCAGCAGAACCGCCAGCAGTTCCCGCACCATCACCAAGGTCAACGTCCTCACTATATGTGTACGATGTATGTAAGCCGAGCGAGTGGCCGACCGTCAGAGTACGTTGCTGCTCTGCGGGTCCTGGGTTCGAACCCTAGTCCGAGCAAATATTTTTGCCAAAACAGAAATTGCTGCTTTTCGGGTCGGGTAGCGTTATGATTGCTCCCGTGTCTCTGACACTGTATTGTAGCTTATGGCGAAGAAGGAAGCATGAGGAACGCTAAGCGGGTAAAATAGTCATTAACAATTTTACGTTACGCCGGCGTCGGGATTAAACGCAGGTGTCTCGTCGAGTACTATAAAATCGTCGAGTACTTAAAATTTCAGGAGAGCCATCGGCCTCTGAGGTAGCAATCTATATATCCTTAGTTATTTAACATCTGATCTAAAAAATAAATTTAATATGATACAGGATTGGATGCACAAATTAGAGCTAACTGAGATTAAGTGAACCAACAACATGAGCATGTGTGCCACCTCATCATGGGTGTCGTAAAATAAAACGACGAAGGGAAATATCCAGATCAGAACCAATTATTCTGCCGTTAAGCAGTAGTGTGCAAATATAACTGTGTTTTGGTCTGAAGGGTGGGTACTTGAGAGGTAGTGTTATTACATGGCATATTAGACTTATGAACTGATGTCTCACGATGATGGATGCAGTGTGGTGGCACACAGAATTGTTCTGGGCGACAGCATTTTTTATAGGCCCATGTTGCACTTGCCATTAGGTGAACGTTTTACTAGTACTTTCTTGTATAAAAAATGATATGTATAGATAATTTTATAGTATGTCCTGCAGGTTTCGGTATGACCGGCATGGGTGGCGGTATAACGCAGCAGCAACAACAACAGATACAACTGCAACAGGCGCGCCTACAACAACACCAGCTGTTGCAACATCAACAACAAAGGTGAGATTCTCACTTTTTTTTCTATACTTTTTCGTTAATTACATTAATATGATTTTTAAGCTCACATTGAGCTATAGACTGGTGGTAGGATTCCTATGCAGGAATCCGTCTAGGTAGGTACCACCCCAGGGCCAGTTATTCTGCCGTGAAGCAGTCGTGTGCAAACATTAACTGTGTTTCGGTTTGAAGGGCACAGTGAGCTAGCGTAATCACTGGGCATTTGAGACTTAAGAACTGATGTCTCAGGGTGACGGACGCAGTGTGGTGTCACACAGAAATATTCTGGGTGACACAGCATTTGTTGTGGGCGGACGTTGCAACTTACCATCAGGTGAACGTTATGCTCGTTTCGTCACTTTATACAAAAAAAAAACTAGATAACGTTACTCGTCGCTAAAATTTTGACTGATTATTAAGACATATCTCGTATGCAAAATATAATACAATATGCCACATCTTTTTCACATTTGACATTATTGCTAGTGTAAAATCAAAATAATTCATTAGATAATGTATGGTGTTTGACATAAGACTTGTTGTCTTTATTATTAAAATATATTTTTCATTAATACAAACGATATACTTTTTGACTCGTACCAAAATGGCGGAGACGTGGTTCTCCACCCGTCACGTCTCGTTTCCCGCGTGAGCGAAAAATGGGCTACAGATGTGGTCTCTGCCTACCCTTACGGAAAAAAGCGTGACTGTATATATATTCAAGTATATGACAAAAAAAAGAAAGCAAATAAAAAAAATGTGTCTTATCTTGCTTTCATTGTAATATCGCAAAAGTTCTGGTTTTACATGAATTATAAAGTCAAAGCGAGCGATGTCGAGTGCACAGCTTGTTGCAAATAAAATCGTTTATTTTAATTCTGCCGTGGAGGCAGTTTTGTAATTAGTACAATCGATGCATTTGCAGCATAATTAACCCAGATTTTGCTTTATCGATGTTACGGTTTGGATAACCTCTAACACTTACCTTGTTGCGTGTAATGGCGTTGACTAATACCGATTATTATTTCTAGGGCTTCAAATCAACAGCAATCACCTATGTCACATCTCATAATGCAGCAAAACCAAATGATGAGTGTGCAGGGACAGGTACGACTTAGTTTTTTTCCTAACCTTTGTTTTTTTATATAAGTAACAATACATTATGCTACTTACCTTTATTTTTTGTTTAAGATTGTTGTGATGGCTTTCTGGCCAATTGTTGAATTTAAATTTTAAAAAAATTGCAATACGAATAATCGGAAGCTATTAACTGCGCTAAAAATTTTAGTGCCCCAAGAGTACGCGCAAACACAGAGGCACCCTTCCTTACGACGCACCCGATTTAAAGCTCATAAGATAAGATCAGATGTAGGTTAGGATGCAATGTCAGATGCAAGTGGACAATCATAACTACACAACCAGACCAAAACGAACAATTTGTGTTTTTGAACAAATGTCGGCTCCGGTTAAGATTCGAACCCTTAAACCATGGCATAAAAGTCAGGTACACTGACCACTAGCCATGCGGTCGTTAATGGACTGTAATAAAATCGGTTAAATTCTGCCGTTCTCCTCCAGTACGGGTTGGAGGATTTCATGTCTTCCATTTTTTAATTTACATGCAGGTTTAATTATAATGTAGAAAAAGGAGACCGAAAATGTGTGTTACCTTTGCCTAATGCAACCAAATGCTCTTTATTATAATAATAAACAATAAAATAAAATAAAATATGTTAATTACAGATGCCAAATATTCATATGAGTCAATCGCAGAGTATGTCGATGCAGCAAGCTGGAATGGGCGGTATGCCTGGAACGCATCAAAGCAATCCGCACCAAAGCAATCCCATGCAAAGCAATCCCATGCAAGGACAGGCGGGGCCCATGCACGCACAGAATAATCCCATGCAACAGCAAAACTCCATGATGACACAGAACAGCCCCATGCAGACTCAAAACAGTAACGTTGCGCAACATTCCTTCCCTTCACTACACAGTACGTCTTCCTTCACAGGACAAACTGCAGACTTCAATTTTGACTTCCTCGACAACATGCCTTCCACAGATACTAGTAACCTTACTGCTCAGGATTTATTAAATTCTTTAGACAATTCCTTCTTAAATGATATTCTCTAAACGTACGACAGTTATGTATTTCCATTCAACAGACGTAGATTCTTTTCTAGACATATTTCGTAGTCAATCAGATGAGTCTGATTTGATTTCTTTGTGTAAGCCTCTTAAAGTAATCCAAAATTTCGCGACCAATGTGAAACAACAAATGACCAAAGTTATTCAAACAGGAATTTAACATCAGAATTTAATGCGTTCAAAGGAACGTTAAATAAGTATTGCAAATCTACCGAAGACCAACACTTTCGGACATTGTTTTATAGACTATTTATTGTGAAATATCCATTTCAAAGTATTTATAGGATTTATGATTGTTAATACGTTTGTAAATATTATATTGTAGTATTAAGATGTTTGTTCATTGACGAACTATTAAAAATATAATAAAGCGTAGTCACAGATTACTCTCGCCTGTCGTTATCATTCTTAAAATAGTTTTTTTTTTGTTGCAGAATAGTGTTTATACTAATATATATACTGTGTATATTTATTTTGCAATTATTATTATAGCGACTAAATAGCACAAAAGACATTTTAACAATTTTATTTACTTCCTATTTAATGTATTCATGGAGTGTGAATGAATAGGGGCAATACATTTAAAGCGAATAATGTAATATGAAGTTAATAATGTATGATATGATTTTGTGAAATGGCACATGTAGATTCGCTTCTGAACCTTCACTGTTACCTAAAGGCGTGAATAAACAATGCGGCCCAACGTAGTTTAATTAGATGATTAATATTATGTAATGGAGATAAAGTTAAAGCGTTCTTTTTAATCAGCCTTACGTCACGTCACATACCATGGCAGTGACATACTAATACATCTTGGTACAAACGTCGCTAATAGCGGGTATTTTAAATTAAAAAACTTTAAAACCTCTATAGAAGAAATAATAACAAATTTTCATTTGGCGTGCAAATTCAAATATAAACTATTAAAGATACAACAGCCAATTGTTGAAAATAAATATAATGAGAATGTTTTAATAAATAAGTAGAAATAACCTTTCTTTATATATTCCATTCCATTTATAAGGCAGGGTTTAACAGCCAGAACCTGGGTAGTTTTGTGTAGTAAGAAGTATTATCTGCTACATGGTACGGGTCCTTAAAAATGGTGTGTGTACCAAGAAGTGGATAGGTCTTAAACATCACTGAATAAATTAAAGACTATAACTTTGTCAGGTAATAGATTTTTAAATTTGACATAATAAACTTCCCTGCACCCAACAGCGCATGGTGGCGATGGGCTCACCACCTATCACACCAAGAGTCATCTGTTTTTGCAGTGAGTGCCCAGTCTCTGACTACCCCTTATGGGATACAGTCGTGATGTTATGTATGTATGTATAAAAAGTTAAATAAAAATAAAAAAAAATAATGTAAATTTTTCATTAGGAGAAACATCATGCTGCCTATAAACTCTATACCGGTCTTCTTTTGTGTCGAAAAGTCTTCCACTGTTCTGTGACGTAATACCTATTTTTACACATTTAGGAATTTAAATGGTTGACGCCATTTCTTCTTTAAAAAAAAGGTATTGTCGTGGTATATTTATGATCTAAGATTTACAGTTTTTGAACTGCAGTTTGTTCCAAGTTTTGCAAGTCAATATTTAAACAACAGTCTAACATTGCCGATTTCTTTCGTTATTTTCTCTCATTTTCACGACCACGATTTTTCATTTCTTTAAGAATTAATAGAATAACTATTCTAATTCCTGGTTTTCCACCAGCTAATAAGTAATTCACATTATTTTGAGTATCGACTTCGAAGATCTTAAGTCTTCCAAAACGCTTCAATATAAATTGTGTACCACATATTTTTTGTGTGAAATTTACGATCTCGCGTTATTAGTGTTGTCATAAGACTAAAAGGCTTTTTAGAGCTGTTGAAAATGAATTACGTTTATAAGAGGCTTTTCCCACAGGGGCGAAAAGTGGGTACGTGTGTTGTCTCTCTGTTTACCCCTTATATGGGAAAAAGAAGTGACTGTATGTATTTATATTTACAGAGTACTAACCACCTAATGAAGTGAAACTTCTTTGGGATATAGAGTAAAATTTCAAGGTCGAATTTAAGTGCAGCGTTTGTTAATCTTAATTAATATTTATTGATTAATTAATATTTTTTGTATACTGATACTTTTTGTTATTTTACAGTGAAAAAAATATTTTTGTGAATACATGTTTATTTATTTTTATTTTAATAAAATTTATTATATATATAAATTTACATTCTGTAACGTGTACCGGTTGCACGCGCTCTTTTTTTTGCTTTTATTTATGTGTACTCTTATTATTTTTGCTTTTGGCTTCTTGTAATATACATTAGAATCTCTGATTTGCGTATGGGATAAAAATAAGCACAACAAAAAATGTAAGATACGATTTGCGCTATGTTTTTAATTATTATCAATTTTCGTCTGCCTCAGTATATCAAACCGAATCGAATATTCGATGGATATTTTGATACTTTGTGATTGCAAGAATTCTGGTGAAATTACCAAAAAAGAGGTGTGACATTAAACGTTGGGCGATGCGACAATCGAATCATACGCCTAGCGCTGTCTGTTCCCGCCATAATTGATAATATAATTTAGTGTTATGGGCTAAGAGTCGAAATAATGTGTTGAAATATGATAATATAATTTAGATGTTCACGCTTTCAAGGTTAATTAGTGAGGTTCATCTATCCGCCTGAGAATGGCCCAATCTATTTTCTAATTATAGTGCAAATGTAAATTTTATTGACTTATTAACTGTAAGTTTATTTTAAGATCATTCCTGAACCTAAGATGTAATTAGTAGATTTTACTGTGATGTCGGTCTCAATGGTCAATAGGTAATATTATAGTATCAATTATTATAAATAGATAGATTATTGTTATTGTTAAGGATCTCATGTATCATAGGTTGGGGTTTGCGGGATTCTGGAATATTCAGGATTTTGGTTTTACTTTTATTTGACGATGTTTTTTTATTAAATTTGACTTACATAAATTTATTTTTTCAACATTGGATTAACCTATGAGTACCTTACTGTATTTATAACTGGGTAGAATGTATTTAAGATTTAAATGAAATTTACTGATAGTATGATTATCCCTTGTATTGAGAAATCTGCATAAAATTAGCTCTCTGTTACAGATACAAAACCAATTGTGAATGATAGAAACATTCCAGAGCGATTGTTAACACTGTTTTAACTTTAGGACCAATTTTTGAATGTTCTTTTGAAAATAATATTGCATATTGAGGTATAGCTTTTTATTTCATTTCGACCTTATAAACGTTTTTTTAACAAGCATTATAGACATTTACGCTAAAATGTATTACGTAATTGCAGAGCATAATACATTGAAAAATATAATTCAGTTAAACATCATACCAAATTGAATTTATTAACTTGATGCTAAAAATAAAAACTAAAGAAATACTGTAAATACATTTACTTTTACAGTTAAATTAATTTAATTAATTAATCATAATTTACTTACATTTTTATCATGATGAAAAGAAACTACGCATTTTGTTGAATTGTGAACATTATTCACTAACAACATTATGATACGCTTTATTAATACGACTAATATTTATTTCACGGTTATGAAGTTATATGAGATCTTATATTTTCAAGAACACCGCCCTATTCCCCGCAATAGCGTGCACAAGAAACTATTAGCTACCCTTAAAGAGTATGTAAGTGTGATAAACAACCAACAGTCACACCTGAAGGTGTGATCATTGCGATCCTAAGACATTTCCATCTATCTGTGATGACGAATTAAGATGTAGGTGCATCGTCATCACCCAATCCTCAGGACTATGAAGGAATACGTCGTTGCCAGTGATTAAATCATCAGTTCACTGATATTATATGAGAGTGAGCCTTCCCGGTCGAGCGGACTCATTTATGTGCTATTAGGCCTTACTATATGTTATTTGGATAACACGGACAAATTCTTAGATAAAGATATGAAATAAATAAATAATACACATGATTAGCATATCAATGTTTTATCAAAAAATGCAAGGCGGCGTGCTACTTCCATGCTTAGAATACTAAAAATATATTCTTATTTTATAGCCGTTTATACATTTTATTTAAATATTAGTGTAGTAGTTCATTTGCTTAGATTCACATGCAAACCATGTCCTATGGGTTTATCCAATGACAGTCTGTGTTATCTGAACTAGATTGAATCTGGGTGTCTTTAAGTGATATCTGATAGTAACAACATTTGTATAAAAACACAATTTTACTTTCTATAGCTAACTTTAAAAACGATATTTGAACATATTCCGTGGAGATATATGTTTGCATCAAAAAATCAGTTCCGCTTAACCAATTAAGCCATGCAATAGCCGTCAACACAACAGTTACCACATAATTGAATCGGCTTGGTGTTTATATAAAAAATCAGAGAATTTCTCCAGTTTCAACTCTAAATCATTTATCTCCACGGCTAATTCTCATATAATTTCATTTGGTTTTCCGTGAAAAATGTTTGGGTTTCGCACTCGTGGACTGTAGTAATTGTTGGGTTGAATATATTTAGAAGTGATTGGTGAGTCATGTGACCCGGTCATTTTTCTCTCGTAAATATTTTCGTTAGTTTTATTATCTGTGTACTTCATAATATAAGAACGTGCATACTGTCTGTGCTTTCGCAATCGAATACATGAGAATACAGTACTCAGTAGAATTCCAAGTTTAAAGATAGCCATAATGAACAAGGCTAACATGAAAATTATATATTGTTCTTGGTACCAGTCTTCGAGTTTACCCAGGCATCCCTGAAAGAAGCAAAACTTGTAAAAAATAGAATTAATTAACAATTAGCGAGATTTTTTAAATGATAATGTGACGCGACGGTCACAACGTTCACCTAACGTAAGTGCAACGTCTGCCCATAACAAATGCTGTGTTTTCAAACTGCGCCCGTCACCCAGAGCCATCAGTTCTTAAGTCTTATATGCCCAGTGATTAGACTAGCTCTCAGTGCCCTTCAGACCGATTCACATTAATAGACGGATTCTGCATAGGAATCCTATTACCAGTGAACCAAGCGAAGATGACCAAGCTTCGTTCGGTATTTGTTATTTTTAAGAATATTAAGTCATCAATTAATTATTGATGGGTATTGTAGGTTACACTGCCATCTGTTAGCAAGTAGATATGCATGACATATGTTAAAACATACTACTGATCTGTTACATGTCGGGAGATATTGCAATCGAGGTCCAAAAACGAAAATTACAAATAAAACTCGTTATTTTTATAATATAACAAATGTGATATCAATACAATGCAGACTCGGTCTGTCGTTTGACATGGTCACGGATCACGGACTATCAATTATAAATTTACAAACTTAAACGCTCACTTATAGTGGTTAAATAGAATTCTAGTAACGTTATAAGCATTACTAGACATATTATGTAGTATAGTATCCACATATAGTAATATAGTACTAATCGCAAAGGAAATTACGAAATTACTTTCTGTCTTGTACGTTATGTTCAACATACATACTTGCCTACAGTTTGAGCCGGATTAACTTAATAGAAACTTCCTATCGGCCCTGTCCTCAGTCGGTGAAACTAGGAAAACAAATACCAAAGAATAAGTCCAATGAACAATTACGAAAGACAGCCAGCCAGCAAAACGATGGCGGCTGAGTCGGTGGAGACATATAGGTAGGTGTAAATCTGTTTTATAAAGGTAGAAATAAGATGAGAGCTCCCGATGACTTGCATTGCCCGGCCTATACATGGCTTAATCTGGTCCGGACTGCAGTGTCGAGGTACCTAGGCTAAACCCTCAAAGAAATCAAAAAGCAAACTTCGTAAGGCTATGTTGTACGTCATTTATAAGTCATCACCTAGTTGTAATTTGCCAATGGGTAGGATTGACGTTACGTGTTAACCTTAATAGAAAAAAGCGTTCGAAGTAATATTAATGGTGTTCCCATACCGGTGCATATCGATATGTAGGGTTGGGTTGTATATCTTGACAGCGCGACTGATTGAGGGGCACTGGGTTCAGATACGACATGCCATCGGTCTGCACGCAGCAACTAAGCGGCACTGACAAACCACGAGGGCCTAGTCTCCGGAGCTGCCATACCGACATGTCGTAGTTACGCGCGTCGCTCATTCCGCAGCATTGTAACTGTAAACATAAGTCCATCATCAGATACTGGTGTGGCATACGAATAGGTTTTATCGACCGAGGAAGTACCGTAACGTTGCTGCGTTTTTATTATATTCATTATATTCATGCGTTTGTATGATAAGTGAAGGTAACAGGTGACCCAATGAGGTTTGAATCGTAGTCTTCAGTGTTGAAAACGCACTTATCTTGATTCTACATCAGGGACTGGGTAACCACTTAACATCAGGTGGACCGTGTGCTCGATATCATCGAAGCCTTTATTAAATAACGTTAAATCTTTCAGACATTTTTCGTTTCGTCCTGATGAAACAACAACTTGAAATGTCGGAGGGTTGTTAAGACCCTACGAGAATGTCATTTGTTTCTATTTCATCGTCTTCCATTCATTACTTGTGTATGATCAAAACTTCAAATTAAAATTTAACGATCGCGCCGGCTGTCAATGTAACAACTTGTCGTTGATCCTGGGTTTCAGTCGAAGCCAATGTTCGTTTTCGGCAGCGTGTATTGCCATTGTCCCATGTCTTCGACACATTTAACCTTTCCTCCAATCTTCCGATCGCATGTTCGTTACATCGGGAACAAGATGGAAGAAGACTTCTTTGTATGCGTTAATATTCCTGGCTCTGTAATATGCAGATTTCGCAGATTCTTATGGTAATACTTTTTTTATTGGATAAAGTGGTGAAACGAGCAAAACGTTTACCTGGGGGTAAGTGCAACGTCTGTCCATAACAGATGCTGTGTTACCCAGAACAAATTTTTGTGTGTCACCACACTGCACCCGTCACTTTGAGACATCAGTTCTTGATATACATATGCGATGCCCAGTCATTGCACTAGCTGCTCTCTAGCACACTACCGCTTCACGGCAGATTAACTGGCCCTGGGAGTTATAACCTGTCTAGACGGATTCCCGCCGTTATTATTCTACAAGTTATTTAATTATTATATAAAATAAAATATGAGATGGAGAAATGCGTTGAAAAATAAGTCGAGTTAATAACTACTCTCAATATTTATTTCAAGCAGCTTACATGTGTCTGGGCAAGATCTACTGCAGTTGTAAATTCCTCATAATCAGGGACTGCGTAATAAGCTTGTAGGGCTCCAACCGCGCCTCCTCGGGCGCTCTGTAGACCCACGCATCGCGGCCATATCGCTGCCAGAACTCCACCCGCGCATTCGCATAACAGCAGCGACAATACAACCAGGAAGTACTGGAATATCCAAAGATAAAATAAATGTTTTATATTGATTATTGATTGTGTCCGTGTGGTGGCGGCTTAAGAGAACCTACTACCCCGTCTGATCCCGTGGATGTCGTAAAAGTCGACTGAGGGAAAATAAATACCAAGAGATGGGCAGCAGCAATTTAGATGTTCCAGCTTCTTGGAACATCTAAATTTTAAAAAATGCGGTAATCAACCCGCTTGGCAAGCATGGCAACTCTGGCAAAATCCCCCTAAATGAGGGCTACTCACTTTTGTGGCAATCTATGGGACTAGTGATAGACTGAAATGATAATTATGATTGTACCAATGTACATATTCATGTTACTTAGATAAAAGTAAGCTTATACGACAGATGCATTATCACAGCAGTTGGCAAAATTTTAAATTAACATTTTATTCGTCGTCGTCGTCGTCGTCGTCGTCGTCGTCGTTGAAATAGGCCTCCCCCATAGATAGCCATAAAAGTTTGTTGCTCTCTCATTTCGGAGGGATTTTTCTATAATTGCCACGCTTGGCAGGCGGGTTGGCAACAGCAGTTTATAAATTCAGATGTTCCAGGAAGATGCTGCCTATCTCCTGGTTTTCATTTTCCCTCAGTCGACTTTTACGACACCCGCGGGATGATATAGGGTGGTAGATTATCTTAAGCCGCCACCACGCGACGTGACACTAATACTAACACTATAAAATACGAAATTGTTCTCAACGTTTTTTTTTTTTATTAGGTGACGAAACGAGAAAAACGCTTGCCTGATGGTAAGTGCAACGTCTGCCCATAAAAAATGCTGTGTCACCCCGGACATTTCTGTGTGAAACCACACTACACCCGTCACCCCGAGTCATCAGTTCTTATATGTCTCATACCAGTGATTACACTAGCTTATGGTGTTTTCAAATCGAAACAGTAATGTTTGCACACTTCTGCTTCACGGCAGATTATTTAACCCTGCGATGGTACCTACCTAGACGGATAGGAATCCTACCACCAGTTGTAAAAAAAGTATTCATAAGTTTATGCCACTACTTAGTAGCCCGTGTTAATTTTCTTTTTTCGGGCTGGTGTCCGAAGTATCACAGGATTTTTCTACTCATTTTCCACATTGATCCTAAAATGTTCTCGGATAAAGCTACCGGGTTCACAGGTATAAGGAGATTCGATCAAAAAACAGACGTGACTTCAATATTACAGACATACATACAGTCACGCCTTTTACAATATACGGGGTAGGCAGAGACCAGATCCCACTTCCCACCCGCCATTTAAAATAGAAAGTTTGTGTTTTTGTATATTGCACCTAATTAATGAAGCTCCAAGCAATTGTCATGGAGTTTTTAGACTAGCTACAATATTTTTAGCCAATTAACTTAAAACTAGCTGTACAGTAACTTTGTCTAAACGGAGGTATATTTCTTTAATTATCAATTCAATGTGCTTTAAAGCCAAATACTCTGATTATTAAGAAGAAAAAAATTGTTACACAAATATCGACTCCGGATTGAATTCGCACCCAGGACACATAACTGGGTAGGAAGAGGTACGCAGGCCGCTGAACCACGCCGTCGCTATATTTTTGCTGATATTTATATTAAAATGCAAAATATTTTTATATTGTGTTAGCTCAGAGGCTAGGCGCTCGCTTTAAATTTCGTAATATGCGTGTGACCTGGGTTCGATTCCCGGTGCCGGCACCTCTAAAATTGTTAATTGCAATTTTAAGTGCTGATTTACCACGTGCTCGGCGGTGAAGGAAAACACCGTGAGGAAACCTGCATGTCTGAGAAATAAAAATATTTCGAAGACATGTGAAGTCTGCCAACCCGCATTGGAGCAGCGTGGCGGTTTTTTTTTTTACATGTAACCAAATGAGTAGTCTGGTTTGCGGCTTCAGATCAATATACAATGCGGCCGTATTATAGTTACAACGGTTATTATATAATACATACATTTTAAACTGTACTTATTGAGTAGCCTAATGTCAAAAATTTAAACCCAAAACATATTGAACGGCGCGAAGATGAAAAGCAAGGTTACATTTTAAATGAAAAAAACATTTATTTTATGCATAAGTCATATTCAAAGCAAAATTTTAAATATTTAAATTAATAAAGGAACAACGCTAAAGTGCTCCCAAATTTAACGTTAACGTCAACCGGAACAATTAATTACCATTTGGGTAATTTATAGCTCACATGGAATAGCGAAGTCAATTTTTACGAGGCCGTTATTTTGACTGCTGAAATTCCAAAATAATTAAGTGGTCAATTCAAGATATTATGCTGAATTGCAATACAACTTAATTTATATACATAGCAGCACCGCATTTCAATATCTATAGCTTCGGATTTTATAGTTTGAATATAAATAACGAATGATAACGTACATAAAATAATAATGGATTTAGTCATAGAAATAATTGTCTAAATAGCGTAATCAGTTTATAGTATAATTCGGAATTACAACTAGGAAATGTTTTAAAAACAAGGAAATTTCGCAGGCAGACCTTGTGGAATTATCTTTCTAATTCTCCGATTTTAAAAGCCTTGAATTTTGTCAGCTCAATGAGTAATTTCGCGGGTTCGTTTCCAGTACGAGACAAATGTTTATACGGCCTGCAGATGTTTAAGCATTTGTAATTTTTGTTTATATAACGCATTCACGATACAAGAGCAATCCGACCGTGGGGGTTCGTTAAAAAAAATAAACAAAAATTCATGAAGAAAAACTTACAATAGTCAGCAAAATATATCCAGGCATATACGTGGCCCATATGCCAAGTGTTGCTATAAAACAAATAGTTAGACCACTGGCTAGTAAAGCTAGTGCTACATAATAAAAGGGCGGTTCGGGCAGGCCATCCTCGGGCACCGCCAAAAGCCTTGACAACAGAATCCTTTGGGAGTCGCACAGTAGTAGAAATCCGCATACCACTTTCACAAAGCCACAACCCTTAAAAGAAAAGAAATACTTCAAGATATGATCCCGACTTTACAACAAATTTAGAAATACTTTATAAAACTGCTTACAAAAAATACTGTGTTACAACACCCGAAAAGTACTTTAGCACTGGCGACTTTTTTAAGCTTCATTGATGTTATTTGAAGTTTTCTCCAACTTTTCCCTGTAGGATTTTTTTTAGTTGAAATAAATGTTTTATCAAATGCAACTTTACGTTACCAAAATGCAAGCGCGTGTTATAGTGAGCCAGTGTGTAAAAATATACGATGAATAGATTCGTCCGTTTTAGGGAGATACGCTCCGGTGAATAGGTGGGGTGACTAATAATTAAGGCAGTTTTGTTTAAAATTGATGCATGAGTTACTTCCACACATACTTCAGGAGTTTGTTGTTAACAGGATGCAGATGAAAGTGATAAATACTCGTAGTATTATGAAATGGTAATAAAATAGTGATTAGTAATAAAAATATATTTATTTTCTTTTGAACATAACATTTAAAATTCAATGTCTTTTTTTCTGAACCCTCCACAACCAACAGCTTTTGGTACTGCTGTGATGTCGTCTTGTTCCCGCTCACTAGACTCCTGAAGTTCTGTAAAGAAAAAGGCAGTATTAAAAAAGTAAAGTAACAGCCTATAATTGACTCACAGACAGGCAAGGAGATCCATTTTCATTTGATTATTTACAGTTATGGAGTTCGGAGGTTGGCGGTTTCCATACTAATTTTATTTTAATATTCCTTTCGATAATCAAATGTTGGTGGTTCCGCCACCGGAGGCACTAAATTGTATAAAATTTAAGAAGCTCGGTTTTTGACAATTTCGTAGCTCTAGTTACTAAATGTTTTATACGTGAAATGTGTTTAATATTGTAACATTTAAGTCTTACAAGGAGAGGGCTCTACCTGGAAAATTGACTTTGATATGGGACTTATCAATTGGGGTTTATCGATTGCCAAAATAAAAAGACCCATTCAATTACAAGGAAAACGCTTCGGTTTCACTTTATACATGAGATTATTTTTCTGCCAGAGGTTTTCTCTTAGAGAGTTAAATTAGAGGTTATTTACTGAAAATGTTATTATTGCTTGGTTTTTTTAATTGCTATATAATTACCACAACAATTTTTTCATTAACAAATTACAGGCAGACGTCGCTCTTATTTATTTACTTATGGCATCAGATGAATAATTTACTGGTCTCTTTACTTCCGTAAATAAATGTCATCCAAAGACTCGGCAAACGGAGAGAGAACGATATATTCACCATTGATCAATTATTGATTTATTACCGTATACTTTCTATCCGGATGGTTGGAAACCTTTTTCAGTTGAGCATTATAGTGTTTTGGGGGTTTAACATCACAGGGGATTCGTCTCCGACGCCACTAGGACCGATGATCGTATTAATTAGCAGTAAAAGTTCTGATGTTCCTTGTGCTACTCCTATAAATGACGCACTGCGGGGCACAGGCCTCCTCTTATTTCTGAGAGTGTTTTTAGGAGCCGAGAAGAGTCCGCCAAGTTGCACCAATGTGGGTGAGTTCGATATGTCGTCGAAATATTTTTATTCCTCAGACAGGAAGGTTTTTTTCCTCACAATATTTTCCTTCGCTGCTGAGCACATAGTAAATGGCACTTAAAATTACAGAAACAATTTTACAGGTGCCGGCAACGAGGATCGAACTCAGGTCACCCGTGTGGTTGGTGACCTGAGTTTGATCCCTCTATGTAATTTAAGGCGAGTGCCCGGACCCAGAGCTACCACACCAAATTACATCTAAGTATTTTTTTTTATTGGATAAAGTGACGAAACGTGCAATAACGTTTACCTGATGGTAAGTGCAAGGTATGCCCATAACAAATGCTATGTTACCCAGAACATTTCTGTGTGGCGCCAGTAACCCTGAGACGTCAGTTCTTAAGTCTCATATGCCCAGTGATTACACTAGCTCTTGGTGCCCTTCAAATTGAAACACAGTAATGTTTGCACACAACTGCTTAACGGCAGAATAACTGGCCCTGGGGTGGTACCTACCTAGACAGATTAATGCATAGAAATCGTAATACTAATCCTGGTAGAATTACCACAAGTGATAATAAAATAATTCGAAACAGATATTTTACCTGGTGGTAGATGCAGCTTTTCAATCACAAACTTCTTTCTTCTCAATTTAAATGCCATATCAAGACTGGGCGGTACAAAAGGTACAAGTGTATAGATAGCAGACAGCTTTGTGACATGGAACAAACCATGGTAATCACTATATACTGGATTGGTCTCCCGGCTTGAGCCAGTAAAGGATTCAATTTTAACAGCATTGTCAACAGAATAAAGAAGCCTAGACATTAAATGATCATCCTGAAAAACAAAAATCTATTACACAGGGATGTCGAAGACTGCCTTGTTACTTCATTATGGGCAAGATGCACAATGCTGCTGAAATACTGTCTGTCACACAAACATGTTTATCCGATAATGAGAGGATCACACTAACAATATATGGACATTATTCTGCTGTGCTTCTTATGTGGTGAGTTCCAAAGACTCAATTATTTACAACAAAACTTTCCATTACAGCCCTTAGAGGTGCTGGTGCCCTAATATTCTGATTCTTTAGTGAAGATAGCAAGTATCGAGGTACTGTAAACATTTACCATCCTGTAGGTTCATTAGGCACCCTTACAACAACAATGTTCAGTTTTATGTCACTGATTATAAATTTTGCATACAGAAAGCTGTAAATAACAATTGCTAAGTTTATCCTGATGTTAACAATGCAATGTATTCTGTCTCTATTATTACAATGGCACCTTCTCATCTTCACTTTCCTGGATCAATATAGTGTGGGAAGAATAATTTAATGTTAAATATTATAAAATTTAAGCTAGCACAATAATTTCATTCCTTGTTAAGATACTTACATCAAATAAATGTGAAGGAATGGTTATAAAAGCAACTGCCAATCTATCTCTAAGGATGACCCTTAGGCTGTACATAAATTTAATCAAATCTTGTCCATAGCTACGGTCAACAGATTCCCCATCACAGTCTAATGCCATCCAAATTGGTGAGCCCAGTGATTGTATATTTATGCGTAATATGTTTTTGTTCTTACTACTTGTTTGAAACTCAGTATTTGACACAAGGTCTTTGATTTTTATTAATAATTTATAATACATCATGTTTTTAAAACCTGTAAGTAAATTGCATTCATATTTTCAAAATCGTAAAACATAATAGTACAATTTTCTAGTATCTGATATTACCAATTTGGGTATTCTCTTCATTTCCATCATCATTTAAAAAACAGTATGAAACATTACTTTTTTGTATTGTTTCCTTATCTATATGTTTACTTAAGTCAAAATTATGACCAAAGGTAGAATCACTACCAAAAGATGACTCCACCTGACCAAGGCCCTCATATCTCCAGGCTATTTTCATTTCAACATTTCCATCATGAGTAACTACTTCCTTCGCAGCATCTGTACATGCTTGTGGTAATTCAGTTCACCTGCAAAAAATTATAAATATCCACATCATTTAGATTGTTACATTTAGATATTCTATTAATATTTTAAAACCTAAATATATATATAACACATAATTTGAAATATATTATGGTAATTGCACCATTATTTATGTTTTCTGCAGAAATTTAGTTTAAATATGTAGATCATTTTATCATTTAAAAAAGGAGGAAGTTTTAAATTTTTCTGTACATATGTTTTTTATGTATGTTCAGGCATAACTGTGTTTATGAACAAATTTTAATGATTGTTTTTTATAAGGGTATAATAAGGTCAAGTTTTGATGATGGGATCCATGAGATAATCATGAAACTTTTAAATTTGCATTAGCATGTTTGATGCTGCTCCATTGAAGTTGGTATTTTGATTAATTAATTATTATAAAGCAGTGAAATATTTCTATAATACTAAACAAAGTCAATCAGTCAAATTAATATTCAGATATGTAAGCCATACTAATAAAGTTAAACTTCTAAGTCTAACAATTAGAATAATCTCAAACAACAACAGACAGTTAAGCATTTCTTTGTTAAAAAAAAAAACAAATAACTAATAAGTAAATTATATGAATCTTACAATTTTACAAGAATCTTCATCTGCTGAAGCAATGAACAATGCATGATTGCAAATAACACCTTCGGCCAAAAAGTACTTTGTTAAAACTCTGCTGTAACTACCCAAAATATCTTCTTCTGCAATTAATATAGGATTATATAGAATATAATATTCCTAATATAAAAAAAAACTTCACACAATTTCTTACCAACTGCAAAGATAGCCCCTGTGGGTAATCCGCCTCCTTAAAAACATTACAGAGTTAACTTAATATTTTACATGATATGAAACTCTTTGTTCATTAAAATAAACTTACCAATTATATGATCTAAAGACGGAATACCAGACGATATAAAGGGTAAGTTGTTTTTTAGTTTCGTTCCATTGACGCTGTACAGAGAATCAGACGTCTTGTGAAAACTAGACATGATTAAATCCACAATTTAGAAGAACCACACACTAATTATATTTTATGATAATAATGTAAAAACGTTAAAATCGTCTACTTTTTAAATAAAAAATAATATTAAAGATGCCAAATAAACTATAAACAACCCTATTTAGCAATTTAAGGTTATGCCATTATCCAAGATATACAAAATTAAGAAAGTCCAAAATATAAAAAAGAATTTTAGTTTAGTTTCACTTAATTGAAATTAAATATTTGTGAATATGTTATATAAAGTTCAGTACAAACATAAAACCAAAACAGAAATATTATTAGTGATTAGTGTGACAAAACACAAACAATGGCAATAGTCATGAACTTTTTGCCAGCTGCCGCAGTTCATAGTTATTCTCCTTCTTCATTTTTTGATCCTGGCAAACTGGCTACCTAAGCGATCCATTTTTGCCAATTTCGGGTAATAATTTAATGAAAGTAGTGGTTATTTCCTTCTGGTCGCGAATACGATTACATAGGTTTAAGATGGTTAATTTTAAGGAATATAATATAGAAACAAGTAAGTAAAGGAACTATAAATAAATATTATAGTTTGCAATAAATTTATTAATAGCTGTAATATATAATTTGTTATATAGGGCCATGATTGATAGTAAATTATAGGGAAGAGGAGTTTTACATTGTATAAGGAAGGAGAGCTGAAATGAGAACAATTTCTCGGCTACACTTCTGACATGTTGGCCTAACTTTCATTTTGAAAATATATACTGCAATGTCCAAATATAAAATGTTTTAAAGTTTAAATTTTAACTCAAATTAGCTTCCGACTGATTTATTTACTTTACTCTTTCTGTGATGGAGTTTTGTAACAAGCTGTATTATTAATGGCAAATATTTCATCAGGTGTTGCAACATCGATTCTATAAAACTGTTATTATTTTTTCAAAAACTGACAACAATCTTGAACATTTTTAGAATCGATTCTTGTGCAAAGCCACGGGAGCACCGTGGTTCGTGCGTGATGTTAATCTTCACATCGATTAAGGGCTTCCTACTGTAACTGTTCAACTTTCACGTTGATGAAATAAATACCGTGACCAGAAAATTTACTTAATCTTTTCAAGATACTTTCTAAGGTTATATCATTCTAGGCCGTTAGAATGATATATTTCTATAAATTGTGATCGTTATAGGTACGACCCTTTTTATCTACGTTGTTTACTAATTTGTTCTTTTAGGTGTATCATGGATAGATGTTTATTCACTAGAGAAGGTGCAAGTCTAAGACAGTGTACGAATACTAATTAATTACTAATCCCTAAACTCTTACAAGGGGTTCACAATGTTTATCTATAAAAATATCTAATACAAGGAGATTTGTATTCCGCACTTGTATAAGATTACATAAAATTTATTAATAATTTAATTTACATTAAATTATTAATAACCCGCTACAAGCTATCGCTACCTCCACATTTTGCGCCGTGTGCGGTGGGCGCCGTCCTTATAAAGCGCTCCTCCCGACATGGACATAAAGTCGGGACAAAGCACCGTAGTCCACAGCAAAACTGGCGACCCAGCAAAAAGAGGGCTTAACCACTTGCTAGTGCGTAAGCACTAACTTCGTCCGAAGTCTCGCATGTCAATGGGTATTTATATCATTTTACATCATATAAGTATACAGCTAAGTCCAGTCTTATTGAATGTACGTCGTACGGTTTTGGCACACGTCGAATAATTATGAACACACTGACCCAATATACAAATAATACCCCAATACACCAATAAAGCCTTCCGTACGCGCCACCACATCGCCAGACAGCTGCAACTGTAGATGTTATATGATTGTTGTGTATGTGTGGCATCAACACCAAATACAAGGTCAGCACGGCAACTTGCCTCAGAGAACGTCGTGAGTCCACTGCTCACTTCAAGGGTCCAACGTTGCACGGTTTTCTACCGCAGCCTTGAGAGTCTCCTTCCGCCAACTACCATCCGCATGAAGTAGACATATAAGCTCCACCAACCATTGTAATAATGTATTTAGCCTTTTTATCATTTATAATTATTAATCAGCCATCAGGTAGGTTTTATTATAGCCATTAAAATGGTTTTGTGTAACTGACATTGAGTATTATAAATTTCGATCGAGTTTGTCTCACGCACCAAGTTTCCAGTTATCATTCAAATGGGAATTTACTGACTTTTATATAATGCTGTTGTTATTCAAAACATTGGAGGGCAGACAGTCTGCAGTCTCGTCATTTAACCGCCACTAAAACTCAATACCACAAACAGCAGTAAGTACTAATATGACTATCTAATACATAATATAATAGGAAATTCTCTAATCACTGAGAATATAGAGGCCAAATCAGGTACACGCATTTAATTTCTTCCTACTTCTAATAGGATTGTATAATAGAGAAGTGTCATATTCGGTTTTTAAGATATTTCACCAGAGATTATTTGGTTGGGGCAAGTACCGGTGTTTTTTCGGTTAAAGTCACACCGATTACATAACTACTATCTGTGTATCTGTACTATGTGTGTATGTAGTTTATTATCTATTGAATTATTGAATCTGTTCAACATCTGATTAGTTGGTAAAGCCTACGTCTAAATTTTCTTAATTTGTGTTTAAAACTTATTCCAACTATATATTGGTAACGGTAACAGTGAACAGTTGTGCTTTAATTATTATAATATAATTCAGTATGCAGGGCCCAGCGGTTTTCATGGATATATCGCTTGAAGATCAAGTAAGCCACGTTAATATAACCTAAAAGTAGTAATTTAACAATCTTCACAACATGATCATATTAGTTTAGTACGTAAAACTAATACTCTCATCATCCGTAAGAAATATTCAACAAAACAATGGCATGTTATTAAAATGAGCAGGAACAATAGTTTGGATTATCCTGTCAATTAATTTAATGACAATACAAACTAATATACATTTTAACAAATATTGGTATAATTATGGTTATTTAGTTTCACTTCCTTGCTATTAGCTCTAAACTATCTTCCTATCATTGCAGGCACAAGAACTTAGAAAGTATTTTAAAAGTCTTGGTGCAGAAATTTCAGAGGAGAAGTCTCCAAAAGGAATTGAAGATGATTTACATAAAATAGTTGGTGTATGTGATGTATGTTTTAAAGAGACGAATGAAACTGATATTGAAGCCATACTCAACAGCATTGTCTCTATAATGGTTTCCGTAAGTTCATATTAAAATTTCTGTTGATAAAGTCTAATTAATATTTGTTTGTTGTTCGTCAATGTTTTAAATGTAATTTAAATTTATAAATATTCATTGTAAAAAAATTCCAGATACCTTTGGAGAGAGGTGAAAATCTTATTGTAGCATTCAGTCAGAGATTAACTAAAGCTCCGGGACCTAAGCTGGGATTAGTAGCATTACAGTCGTATGTACTTTTTTTATTAGAGAAAAGGACTAGACAAGCAAAATGTTTACCTGATGTTCAGTGCAATGTCATCCCACAGTAATTCTTTGTCACCTAGAATATTTAATACACTGCACCTGTCCCCCTGATGATGATTTTATGTTCTAGTTTATGGCGCTTGTATAACAATTTGGAGTCAAATTCACCATTGAGATACCACGTGTATTATCATGTAATTGAGCTAGCAGCACGTGTGGGTGCTGTGAAAGATGTGTTTACAGGAGTAGACCAGCTGAGAAGAGAGTTTGCTAGCTGTCCTCCTTCCAATGAGCAGATGCAAAAATTGTATAGATTATTACATGAAGTATTAAAGGATCAAAATAGGTATGTGTAATTTTGTATGCATGTTTTAACATAAGTGAGTTGAGTATTATACTATGTTATATAATGATAATGTTACTTTCTGGCTGACTTCAACCATAGAAATAGAATCATTCATTGGTGTAGGATGTATTATAATGCATTTATGGGCATTTGTTGTATGGGTAAGTTCTCAGTGGGGCCAACATTTGTGCTTAAACAAATCGTTGTTTATTGTAGTACTAACAAAATGAGTCTTGTTACTTGAATTAAACATTTATTATTAATATTATTTATTATTAGGTTGTGTCATTATTATCCTTGTGTCTTTGACACAGCATCCTAGCCATTACCTGTGATCTTGTTACATAAATGTTACATTGGTGTGGTGGGCATTACAACACAATTGAATGTCTCTGTGTTTGCACATACACTTGTGGCACCATATTATTATCCTCCATATGCATGACAGTGACCAATATTATTCAAAAGTTGTTGCCATGGTCAAACATCGGCCAGGAAGACATCATTATTATGCTGTAGGTATTAGAACAAAACTGAATGCCTCAACTGTGGAATTCAGTCATAACTCTGAGAGATTGCAAAATAAACTTCTGCAAAATATCAGATCTGAAAAACCTACACTGGTGGTTGACATAAAGAGGTATCTTGAAATTGCTGGAGTCTGATGTTGCAGTAGCTAATTGGCCTGCTAAGCATTTCGAATTCAGGGAGAATTATGTTCAGTAGTAAGGCTGTGATGATAATTTTATTAATAAATATAAAAATGATTTACTTTTGGAAGTATTTACCATTATTATTGTGCTTATTATTGCAGTGAATTAGCTTCAAAGGTGATGATAGAACTGCTTGGCACATACACAGACGAAAATGCTTCATATGCCAGAGAAGATGCCATAAAGTGCATTGTAACTGCATTAGCTGATCCTAATACATTTTTGTTGGATCCTTTGCTGTCATTGAAGCCTGTGCGTTTCCTTGAAGGGGAGCT
Organism: Luehdorfia chinensis; assembly: GCA_019845155.1. Lineage (NCBI taxonomy): Eukaryota > Metazoa > Arthropoda > Insecta > Lepidoptera > Papilionidae > Luehdorfia > Luehdorfia chinensis. The sequence goes on from JAHVAK010000022.1 coordinate 1,902,544, forward strand.
CATACATGACCTTTTAACAATTTTTGTTTCTGAGAAACTTTCAAGTTATCAAACATTTTATCAAAACCATAAGGAGTTTGTTCAGTCTCAAGGTATGAGCTTTATATTGTCCAGTTTAGATGTTACTTGAACAGAATGCTTAATGCTATAACAAAATCAGTTCTGACCTAAGGAAAAAAAAACAGTATTTGTTAATGATTACATTGACTGTGTTCTTATACTAAATATACATAACACATACATACATAATACAGACATAACTAGCTAACCCGTGCGAATATTTCGCACAGTATTGTGATCATGAACAGACGGCGCCATCTACTTTCTTTAAAGAATGCAAACTGTAACTGTCAGGCAGTTGTGCATGTTAGTTATCTGTTTAACTCAAAGTCAAACTTTTTAATCAACTTTTCAATGAAAACATAAATTTTTAGTTTTTTACTTATTATTCGTAATTAGAAGGAATAATAATCGTCACAATGGCGTATCAAACATTAATTTGGATACAGTATTAAGGAAGATATTTCTTACGGACAACAAAACACCATTAAGAAATAATATGAGTATACATGATAGATTAAAACCCCCCATTGGAGCAGCTTGGCGGATTCTTCCCGGCTCCAAAACCCTCTCAGAAATGACAGGAGGCCTTTTATATGCCTGATTATTTATTCTAAAAATTATAATTTCTATATATTAATAGAATTTAAAAAATTGTTTATTTAATTTTACTTTTCAGGCCTTAATCATGAACAAAATGTAAAGAAAATGAGGATATTGTCCTTTATGCAGATGGCTGAATCTAATCCAGAAATAACATTTGATGATATGATCTCTGAATTGCAGATTGAAGAGAAGAATGTGGAAGCATTTATAATTGAAGGTGCACAAATTTCTATAAAATAATAACTATGTAATACTTGCATTGTTGTTAATTCGGTTCTTCATTTCATAATAAAGTTATAGAATTAATTTGAAAAAAAAAAATAGAATACATTCTACATTGATGGTATTGCTATTATATCATTAGTCAAAAGTTCCATAATTGCTGCATAAATATAGTCAAAAATTGATTGTCAAAATATATATAAGCAAATGGTAAGATATTTGCTAAGTATTGAGGTAAGATAATTTGCTTGTTTGAACAATATTGCGAATTAGGCGTTTTGTGTTTTGTTTGGACATTGTGAGTGCACATTAAGTAATATATGATTATAATTTTATAAATAATATTATATAAAAAATAATTTATACATTACTATAAATATAGTATATAATTATATTAATATATGAGAGTAACAAATAAGAAGATAGGCCTCCCATGGAGAATGATCACATTTACTGGTAGTTGGATTCCTAATCTAGATAGGTACTATTGCAATGCTATGCTGCCATCAAGCAGTAGTGTGCAAACATTACTGAGTTTCAGTCCGAAAGGCACTGTAAGCTTGTATAATTACTGGGAATATGGCACTTGACACTGAAATTATCTGAAGTTGCACTTAACATCAGGAGAATGATTATCTTATCTCGACACTATCTTTCATAAAAAAACGCAAGGACTTTTGACTTTCTACCATCACAACAGGTTGGATTTTAAGGTGGCTATGGAACAATACAATTTATAAAAAAAAGGCAAATTCTACATGTAAAAATGTAATACCCAAAACATAGATACTAACAGTGCAGTGCTGCTTTTTCAATGAGCTACGGAGAGAGCTATGCTTGGCGTCACTATGAGGCTTTAAATTCAAATAGTTTTATTCAATATAGAACTGATGATGCGCTACATAACTCTACTAATTGATAAATTGACTGAAGTGGCAATCTGAAAACTGTAAGTGGCAAAGATCTGGAACATCTTAGTGAGAAAGGATGAACTGTATTTGGATATGTAGAGAGCTACATGTCGCAGTTTTATAGAGATTTGATGGAGGTCCAAGTACATCAATGGACTGGAAATCTAGGAATGTTAGGTCGAAGAAGAACAAACTTCAAATTCTTAACTTCTCCAAATGACTCGCGTGGCCTAGTGGTTAGAATACCTGACTTCTAGGCCGCAGGTTCTGGTTTCGAATCACAGCTGAATCCAATACTTGTGGAAAAACACAAATTGCATCCTAGCCTACCTCCTATCTTATCGCATAAGCGTGGGGTACATTGGGACGCGTGAGTGCCTTTGTGTTAGCGCGTACTTTTGTGAGATTATTATGTATCACAATATATATCATATCATATATAAGTTATGTATCTCATACGCTACATGTTATAGCTTCCGACGGTATTATGAAGTTGTCGCAGAAGTAATGTTTGCACTCTACTGCTTCACGGCAGAATAACCCACCCAGCAGTATTCCTGAATTTGAACCCTGCCACCAGTAACATGTACAGATAAACAATTTTTTAATCAATCATGTCTATAGTGCTGAAGACGCGTCTGGTCCGTGCGCGAATGGATCAAGCCCAACGCACGGTGCGCGTAACGAGCACCATGCACCGGACGTTCGGGCACGCACAATGGCAGCAGCTCCGCACTGTGCCTGCTCGCTTGGCGCGCCAATGTGCACCAAGCGCACGAGTCCATGAAATCCGTTGCCGCCGCCCAATTGGAGTACACCGCGCAACAACAAAAAGCCTAAATCATATTAAATAAAAAAATAAAAGTAACTGATACTTGTTTCATTTGACTATTAGCAATCTATATTTATATTTAATCTGTTCATCCATATCTAATTTCATAACATTTTTGGTAATAAAAAATAACCCACTTCAAATAAATTCGTCCGTTAATTTTCCACCCTCAGAGGTGGAACATTTCCTCTAAATTTAAATGGGAACAACTTCGAGTATAACCAATTCAACTATAAAAAGAATCATGGCAATCTGTTCACAACTGCTTTCGAATTGAGAACCTAATCCTATTTTGAATTCTAAATTTCTGGTAAACCCCATTCTGATACATTTTAAAAGTTTTCTATAAAATAACATTTGAAGACCACTTTTAGTACAATATTAAAAATAAGTATTTATACATTTTTTAATGTTTTCCTATCATAAATGTTAATTGACTCAATTTTGATGGAAGCATTATTCTTAATCTTGTAATAAAGTGTTAAAACCTGTAATATGATTTTTATTTTACGATAGGTTTTGGTCATGTTTTATAGTTCAGAGTATTATAGTAATTACTAATGTTTTTCTTCCTGGTCTGTACCGAATGTGGTAACGGCGACATCTTCTGTTCAACAATGGATATATTAGAGAGCCGTGATTGCAAAAACGCAGGCGTTTTAAACATTTAAACTTTCTCGTATCCGATATAATATGCGATAACATCGGATGCATTGTCGGAGACATTACTTTGTACGTTTTAAAGTTTGCGCTAGAGGTAGGATTCGTACCGAGGACCCACGAGTTAGCGGGCAAGTACGGTGACTTACTGATTCATATTGTCACATGAAATTTCGCTGTTTATTTTTAAATGCAATTTCATAAACATTTACTTATAAAGAAAGAAAAGAGAAAGAAAGTTAATCTGCTAAGATCCGCATGCAAACTAGGTAGATATTATACACCTTTTTATAGCTGTATAGTATCTACCTCGTTTTTGAAAAGCACCGACCGCCATCCCTCAGAATCGTGCAGAAGTAAACTAACACCGCGGATCTTACCGAGTAGCAAAAAAACTTTCTTTCCTTCACTATACTGGATTTCCACAAAGTAATGCCTGATTATATTAACTACATTTATTCTATTTATCTACATTATATTAAAATGCAGTAACCTTAATCTCAAATAATCTTATTTAATCTAATATTAAATATGTAGCTTTTTTAATTTTCATCATTTAAAAATATCCCTAGAATTGCACAAAGAAAAAAATCATGATTATAATTTTAAATTGCTATTTCTATCTTATATACAACCTCTTAACATATATCATAGCAACATAAAAGAAAAGCATGAACAATGTTTTATGAACAGGTATAATTTGACTGACGTTAAATTGATTTGGTTTGTATTAATTATATTACTTCAAGCGTATTTATTGAATTGCCAAGAATTTCATGGATTATGAAGAAGAGGATGAGTCTTGTTTTCGTAATGTTTTCCGTTCGTTTGTGTGCGTTGCGCTCACACTGCTGTTGGGGCTTCACGTGTATTCATATCTTTGGGGCACTCAGGATGCGATTGAAGGCGACTTCAGTAATATCAAATACGTCGTCATGCAACTCACACAGGGTCTATCTGAGGTTAATTTTAACACGCTTTTGCTAGCTTTCAAGTAAATAATTTGCTATGCATATGCATCTATCTATACACATATCATTCATAATCATCATCATCATTTCAGTTTGTAGTGTTTGTTTAGCAGGCGGGTTGGCAACCGCAGTTTATTTAGATGTTCCAGGAAGATGCTGCTGTCCATCTTCTGCTTTTAATGCAGGAATGCAGGAATCTGTCTAGGTAGGTACCACCCCAGGGCCAGTTATTCTGCCGTGAAGCAGTAGTGTGCAAGCATTACTGTGTTTCGGTTTGAAGGGCACTGAAAGCTAGCGTAATCACTGGGCATATGGGACTTAAGAGCCGATGTCTCAGAGTGACGGGCGGCAGTGTGGTGTCACACAGTAATTTTCTGGGTGAGACAGCATTAGTTATGGGCAGACGTTGCACTTACCATCAGGTTAACGTTTTACTCGTTCCGTCACTTTAATGAAATAAAAAAAAACCCACGGGATGAGATGGGGTGGTAGATTCTCTTAAGTCGCTCCACACGGCCTAGCATAACATTAGCCACTGAAATACACAAATGTACCGGCAAACGAAGACGGTTTTGCGGGAAGTTCCGAAAACCTGTGCACATAGGTTGCAGCAGTTGGTTGATGGATACAGGTATGGCTCAGGACTGATGTTTGTGGCAATCAGTGACTGTTCAGCGGTGTGTTCAGAGAAGCGGAACCTTGGTTGTTGGTTCTGAAGTTTTATTTTAAAGTGAGTGGACTCGCCGATAAACCTTTTCGGCAACAGTCCATCGGTGTCGGCTGGCATCACATGATAATTTATTTTAAATGCTGTCCTCGTGTGACCCCGGGTGCGAAATACACCTCTGCGCTGATACATACACAAAATACATCGTCATTGAGTCGCTGATTTAGTTTGGGACTATGAATGTCTAAATTTAAAACCTGCTAATGATTTACATCATACTCGTACTAGTTGCAACCGCAACTTCGTTCGCGTGAACATTTGGGTTAGTTTACTTATTTTTTTTGTTTGAACTATTAAAAAAATCTTAGTGAAATATAACGGATGATAAAATTATAAGAGAATCAACTAAAATATATAGTTTTTAATAGTCGAGGGTTCTCCTACTGTAACATAGATGGCGTTTGGAGAATATAATCGAAACATTGTTTGAACTTAAAATCTACAATGTGAGTAAAATTCATGTCAATAGTTTTAGTAATTCTCGAGTTTAAATATGTTCGTATAGGCAGACAGAAAAAAGGTACTTCTGTATTATTTATACTTATGTATGATTATCATATTGTATTGGTATTTCTTTTAAAGACACAATTTCTTCTTTATAATCACCTCTCTGATAATCTCTATATTACAGTACAAACTACAAACATATAGGGGTCTTTATAGAAAAACTATACAATGAAAAGTATAGATTCAGTATTTTTAATTGTTCATTATTTTTAAACAATACTAAACTTTTTAGATGAACCGTGAGCACGAGCGCATACGTAACGAATTGGAGCGCATGTCGTCCGCTTTGCCGGCGGCAGCAGCGGCTACGGGACGCGTCAAGGATGCCCTCGAGCCTTCGCGACGCAACCCGCGTCAAGCGCTTGACACGAGAGACTATGACCGACAGGTAATGAAAACAATTGTAAATTTTTCCTCAGCAGTATTATAATAAAAAATGTAATAATGGTTTTGGTATTTAACGTGGGTTAATGATGGATGCATCATCATCATTTCAGCCTATCACTAGTCCTGCTGGTACTGCTGAACGTAGGCCTCCCCCATAGATTGTTCCAAAAGTTTGTATGCTGCTGCCAATCTTCTGGATTTTATTTTCCTCTTATCGACTTATAAGACACCCACGGGATGAGATGGGATGGTAGATTCTCTTTAGCCGCTACCACACGGATGATGCTTAAATAGGTGATTTAGGTGATTAGGACCTTAGAACTGATGTCTTAGGATGATGAGCGTAATGTGGTGTCACACAGAAGTATTCTGGGTGACAGCATTTGGCATGTAGGCAGTATAATAATCATTCGCTTTTAAAAAGATTTTGCAGTCTCGTATCTAAGTAGTACTAAGCTGGACATCCATCGTTTACTTATACAACTTGAAATTAGTCGCTTGCTACACAGACTGTGTAGGATTATTATTTATACCGTGTTTTATGTGTAATGAAAATTATTTTACAATAGATTGCAGATTACGCTCTTGAATCTGCTGGCGCTCGCATTTTGGACACGGGAGATACTCAGGAATATGTATTACACGAGTCATCAGTGGGCTGGGCCCTCCACATCCTGAGCTCACTGCTTTGCCGTGAATGTCCCGGAGCTTCTGCAATTCTTCGACCCGGTGTGCTGCCGGGCGAGTGTTGGGCTTTTAAGGGATCTAGGGGCGAAGCGACCATACGTCTCGTTAGGAACAGTTCACATTACTGGCATCAGTATTGAACATATCCCGCCGCATATTTCACCGACAAGGTAATTTTTTATAAAGAAAATAATATTTTTCTTGTAATGTTTTCTAGATGTTTAAAAATATGTATTTTTAGTCCCAACTACTTTGTCTTCAACATGTCCGTTATAAATTGAAAATACTATTTAAATAATGTAAATCCGTGTTTGGCTATAATTTAAGATCATAAGATGTACGTACGATGTAACAAAGAGCTGAGGATTTTGTTTGAAATAAAATAAAATAATTTTTTTTAAGTGAGAGTATACTGCATTAATATGTCTGCTAATATATATATATATATATATATATATATATATATATATATATATATTATTGGATAAAGTGATAAAACGAGCAAAACGTCAACCTGATGGTAAGTGCAACTTCCGCCCATAACAAATGCTGTGTCACCCAATAAATTTCTGTGTGATAACACACTGTGCCCATCACCCTGAGACATAAGTTCTTAAGTCTCATATGCCCAGTGATTACGCTAGCTCACAGTGCCCTTCAAACCTAAACACAGTAATATTTTCACATTACTGCTTCAAGGCAGAATAACTGGCCCTGGGGTTTTGTTTGTCATGAACGTTTGGCCGCATTTCGATTATGGTTAAACGAAACGGTTGGGTGTTACCCAACTCTTTGTTTATCATGCATTGTATTTCTGTAGTTTCTCTGACATTGAATCTGACGTTTCCTCGGTGGAAAATATTACTATTGTTGACGTACGTTAACGTTAATTAAAGTTAGTTAACGGTATTAAAATATTACTATTGTTGACGTACGTCGAAGTTTTAAAACAAACTGCTGTTTAAACCGAATTTACAATGAACATGAACAGTTATGTAGTGTATAGTATGTTAGTAATCTTAAAGATGTCCTTTGATAGGCTGAAATGCTGATGTTGATGTTGAAAACTGTGTGTTGAAAATTTATGCATCTATTACGCCTGAATTACTGTTAGATACAAACATTACATTATATATACATTACATTACATACAATGTTACAGAGAAATTTCTTCGGCTCCACGCCTATTCCAAATGGAGGGCTTGGAGAGCCGTACCGACCTCTATCCGCATGACTTCGGAAGTTTCGAATATGACAAGGAGGGCAAGCCCATACAATACTTTGAAGTGCAACATCCAACAACTTTGGGCTACAATATCGTGCGACTGAAAATGTATTCAAACTGGGGCCACCCGGTCTACACTTGTGTGTATCGAGTTAGGATACACGGGGAACTTGCAGCAGGGCAAACGCCACAGAAGACGATTGCTGACGATGATGTTCCTTCTCACTGACAATTATATTATTTCTTAGGAATAATTAACTCGTAGTTTTTGCGGTGGAATGTTTTAATATAAGAGAATACAAACTGAAAAAACTTATAATCTTCGACACTACAAAATTTTCTCTTACGATATTCTTGGCGGTATTATTGGTTTTTTCCAGTTGTATCACAAATAATAGAATCAATGCATTTTTTATAAGGGCCTGTAATTTATTCAATCAACTTTGTAAAGACTATGATGGGGTTGATCTTTTCTGCACCAGTAGTAGTGCTATTTGTAAATTAATAACTATAATTTAAGTAGTTGTTATCTTAATACATAGCAATGACTGACGTGCAATGCTAATTTTTCTTTCTTTTTGTGAAGGCTTGTAATTAACTTGTTCGAGAATGATGTTTGTAACTATTTTGTTATCATAGTTGGCTGTAAGCTTTCCAGTATTAAAATAAATAAATACAGGTTAGCACAAATGGATGCTGCTGTTTATTCTTAGTTTTTTTTATTCCTTTCGTTGTATCATAGGGCACGCAGTTGCGAAATGGGGTAATAGAGTCCTACGCCGCCAATCAAGGAGACAATTTCTCTACGAAAGAAGGTTATCGTTTGAGGCAGGAGAGGGTTTAAAACAAACAATGAGGACAGAAGACCTCGTCACTAGTACTGAAAATACGTCTTAAGTCATACAACACATTACACAAGGGGCACAAGTTCTTAAGTAAATCTTAATTTAGAGTCCTCTTAATTTAGATTCGATTTATTTTCGATTAGATATTCGATTTAGATCTTTATTTAGATTCGCCTCTCGCTTGAGGTATATCTATTAAATTATTTTTTAATTAAAATTGTATACAACGTGATAAAGTGAGTAATTTTTGATTCGATTTTTTATTTTATTTGGCATACTCTAAATATTCTAATAAGAAAAAGGAGACCATAGTAGTAATTTTAGGTCCCATTTTTCCGAAACAATTAACATAACAATTTTAAAGCTTTCATTTATAATTATTTCATCAAAAAACCGACTTCATCGCCGCCTCCAAACTTATGGAAAAAGTTCATGAATTTAAATATATAAAGACAAACGTCCAAATTTAGATGGACTTTAGGTAGCCCCTTCTAATAAAAAAATTTGAAAATGGGTTAAACAAAAAGATCACTTACATAAAAATATACAAACGATTTAGACTACTTCTTTTTGAGTCGGTAAAATACGATCATTGTTATTTATATATATTTATAGTACGTGGCCTTAGCCTATAAGGGATAGATATAGGATAGTCCTTAAATAGATCCAGAATCGTTTTCTCATGGGCCCGTTCTGGATCAATTTAAGGAGTGTCCTAGTCCTATCCCTTATAGGTTAGGCCACACATACTGGCTGGGCTTATAAACGTGTGCAAAGTGACTGAAATATAATATGGTATACAGGCTGATGCCTGCATCTTCGTCTCGTCTCGAACTCCCTTGATTTTCCGGCATAAAAAGCATCCTATTTCCGACTCCAGGGTGCAGGTAATCTCTGTTCCGAATTTCGTCGAGATCGTTTTAACGGTTGAGCCTTGATAAGGTAACAAACAGATAGAGGGACAGAGAGTGTTATATTCGCATTTATAATATTAGTATGGATTTCCACCTATTTGGAGGCAGTGGTTCAAAATTCAATTTTAAGATTCCAAATTTAAAATAAAAATAACATCATGTATTTTATTTGTATCGTAGGTAGTTTCTATGGATTTTAAATTTACTTAAAGCAGAAAGAGTTCCTATAGAACTGTAGCATTTATTAGTAGAATATTTTTGTAGCATTTTTTTTTTCTAGGGCAGTTGCTGGTTACAGGAACCCCTTTGCACAAAATAGAGTGAACGGTAGCTACCTCGATTTTTTCGTCAAAACCAATAATGCCAGGTGCCCAGTTACAGCGGCCATTGTGTCTTTGCACAAAACGAGAGAAAGCTAAAACCATACGTCGATGTTAATCTGGGTGTCCGGCAGTCGAATGCCATAAAATGCGCCCTTTGTGAGTGGACAATGCGACAAAGCACATAAATTAACATGAGCAGTGATTATGAGCCCCCGTCGTGCTCGCACTAATGGGTTACTGAGCTGGTCCGAGCTTTGTGTCCAGAATGTTACCCATGAACATGTGAAAGGATAATATATTGAAATAAAAAGTTTTTTTTCTAAAAGAAGCTGCTGCGTCCACTGACTTATTCATGTATGTTACGTAGTCTAAAAATAAGCTTTATTATTTTATATGATTAAAGCAACTGCTAATTTTATTTTTTAAATTAATAATATCTTTAATAAAAAGGATAGTAGCAGCCTATAAATGCCCCACTACCGAGCACAGGGCTTTATTCATTTACAGGTCGCTGCTCCAATGCGGGTTGGTGGACTTTACATGTATTCAAATTATTTTTTATTCATCAGACATGCAGGTTTCCTCAAGATGTTTTCCTTGACCGCTGAGTATGCAAGGTAAATATCCGGATTCAAAATTGCAGTACAATTTTAGAGGTACCGGCACCGGGGATCTAACTCAAGTAACTGACGTACTTTGAAATTTGAAACGAGCGCCCAGCCCCCGAGCTACCCTGGCTCACAAATTTATTAAAGTATATATTTATAATCAAAGAAGTATCCGATGAAGCTGTAAAAGCCGAGAAGGCTAACAGCAATAACATCACCGAAAATGTATATTTATTAAACGTTATTTATCAGAAGTTGTATCCCTAGTATGAAAGAAGGATGGAGATAGCGGACCATATAAAATTCTTGTTTGCGCCACAAATAATTGTGTCATCACGTAAATTATTGTTCTTAATTGCATTTCTATCCACATGCCTGTAAACGATAAATAAGGGCAAGTAACATTTCTATATAAAACAATGACTGAATCGTCGTCGATGAATCGTTCAAATGGCTGTATTTAAAAAAATAAATTAAATACGGCTATTATGCTATCCAATAATATCGCCTCCAATCCAGTTAAGACATCTCATCGCATGTTACTTAACTGTGTTATTTTCAAGACAAGCATTAAATCGGTATCATTAGAATATTATTGTATATATTGCTTGACAATATTAATGTACATTTGCAGCGCAAGTAGCCACAGTCGACTATTAAAGGTCTTTTCGTTCAGTAAATTCAATACGATATTCTCAATGATAAATAGGTAGGAGTTATAAAGGGTGAAAGCACCTCTCCATGAAATTCATCCTTTTCTAACGGCACCGCCTACATGTACTACTCAATATTAATGATGTGATCTTAGTTCAAATGTCTCACATAGACTTTGCTTGACGTGTATTAATGACCGACATTTGTGACCAGAATCTCTGTTTGGTCACCTACTTAAATCAAAAGTTAACTAACGCATTCAATTTTGAAAATCTAACTAAGTTGATCACATAAAATAAAGGTAATGAGTAGAATTAGACATTGCAAATTACATTAATTGAGTACATGCGATATTGTCTTTGAATGTACGAGTATCACTTTCCTATTAAAGTTTGTAAAAAGAAATTTATTAGTGATTTTTTTTATTGGATACAGTGACGAATCGAACAAAACACAGTAATGTTTGCACACTACTGCTTCTAGGCATAATAACTGGCTCTGCAATGGTAACTACCTAGACGGATTTCTGCATAGGAATCCTATCAACAGTAGAATATAAGATATTTACTGTATCCTTAAATATTCTAGTACTTCCTGGGGGTATTGTCGCTGCTAGTATGTAGAGTTCTGTCAGCATTGTAGTAAGGAAAAGTCCTATACTGGTGGTATGATTCCGATTCAGTAATGCGTCTTGATGAGTACAACCCCATTACTAGTTATTCTTCCATCAAGCAGTAGTGTGCAAACATTACGGTGTTTCGGAATGACGGGCACTGACAGCTAGTGTAATCTCTGGGTATATGAGACTTAAGCACTCATGTCCTAAGGGTGCCACACAGAAATGTTCTGGGTGACACAGCAGTTGTTATGGGCGGACGTTGCAATTACAATCAGGTGAACGAATTTGCTCGTTTGGTCACTTTATCCAATAATAAAAGTTGTTGTTTACTATTTTGCAATGTTTCATATATAAATATACCTTGTCATGGTAGAGGGCAATGTCTGAAGGTGCGACGACACAAAGCCTGAGCTGCCAAAATATTTGACAATATTATAAAATGTTTCTACCCTATCGCTCGTCAAAGGCTTGAACTAGAAAGGATTACCGGTAGTTTCACGGATGGATGTGCCACTATGCCGTACAGACCAAGGTATTACACATTCTTTGAGCTTCCGCGTTGTCTTGGTTTAAGTCACTCGTTCAGAGCGGTTCAGATTTTTATTTTATAAAGTTTTGTTGATCCATTTGAATTAAGATATGTTGATAACTCAGTAAGTTAATCAAACAAGTGACAATATAGGGGTAATAAAAGGGTTGGAATAGGGACAAATAATAATCGTAATTGATTATGATAGGAACTTCTCTTACTACCAGTGGACTGCTGTTCTTCCGTTGATAATGATGTTGTTTGTGACAGAAAAGACTCTAGAGATACTATGTTTTCAAGCAAATTTAAGCGTTCCTTTTTCGAGGGTCAGAAGCTCGAATAAGCATAAATTTGAAGCTTTTTTTTAAACAGGAAATTTTTAGATAGAGAATAAGGTAAAAAGGTTTATGTTTAAGGAAAATCACACACTGATACTTTAATTTGAATTGACTTAACACACACTAATGTTTTCATTTGTACGCCAATTGTTGTCACTTAGACCGCACGGGGATTTTGTTATATGCGTAGGTGTCTTGGGATGATTGATTTTAAATAGTCCCCAAATACATTGTATGGAAGACACGCTTTGTCCCCGCACATCAGACGTACTCTCGTGTCCGCATCGTTGATTTTGCTAAATGTCGCCTTCAGGAAATGCGATTTTAACAGCGAAAACATCGGAATTACAAGTCATTATGATTCACTTCATTGCCTTCGGGCAAAGGGGTGTTTTGTCATCTTACCCTTTCATTTTATACTGTTTAATCTAAACAGCCCACGAACAATACAGTCCCATTCTTTACAAGATATCTCTTGTTGTATGTTTTGTCAGTACTTCTTATTTAATGGTAATGCCGGAAGGAGTTTAGAGACAATACATTAGTGGATACTATTTAATTACGAGTATTTAATTGTGATATAACTTAGCGCAGAAAATATTTTACATAAATACATAAGATCACGACTGTATCCCATAAGGGTTAGTCAGAGACTGGGCACTCACTGCAAAAACAGATGACTGCCACAATCCACGTTTCACCAAACAATATAATGCACATTGGTGTGATAGGTGGTGAGCCCATCGCCATCATGCGCTGTTGGGTGCACAGTGCAGTTTAATTCCTTACTCGCCTTTTACGAGATACATTGGATGAGATGGAGTGGTAGTATTCTTTTATCGAGCCGCCACTACACGGCACACGGCATGTGCGAGAAAATATTTAATAATAAAATATTTTTATAATTTCTTTGGTTTTATTCATCACGTCCTCTTCGCCTATTTATCGACATGGGAACAGTCAAAACACAACCAGACCTGAAAAGCAAAAATTTATGTTTTTGCAAAAATTTTGGTTTCAGGTTTTGGCTGTGATTCGAACCGATAACTCGAGGCATAGAACTCAGATACTCTGACAACTTAGCCACGCGGTCCTTAAATTATGCATGGGTCCTACTAGTACTTCTTTAAACTTCGTTATTTAGTACTACTTTCAAAGTTCTTTTCATTTCAAGTAAGGAAGGAACGATGAAACAGTAAATGAAGAAAGGGAGTATGTGTCAACTAAAGAAAAACGAAAATCTTTTATAAGATTCATTGTGCATACATTAGCGGTACAGATAATTAAATGTCCGTTATGAATACTAATTACAAATAAATGAAGAAGAAGTGCCTGACGTAATAAAAACTGTAAAAAATTATTTATATGAATTTTCGTTGTGGTAGGCATCACTGGTGGTAGGATTTTTATACAAGAATCCGTCTAGGTAGCTACCACCCCAATGCCAGTTATTCTGTCGTGAAGCAGTAGTGTCCAAATATTACTGTGTTTTGGTTCGAAGACCACTGCTAGCGTAATCACTGGGCAAATGAGACTTAAGAACTTGTCTCTGAGTGACGAGCGCAGTGTGGTGACACAGAAATAATCTGGATGACACAGCATTTGTTATGGGTAGACTGTTGCACTTACCATCAAGTGAACGTTTTGCTCGTTTCGTCACTTTATAAAAAGAATGAATGGATTTCGTTTAAAAACAACTAAACCTATTATACATTTGAAATTTTCACAGATTAATAAATCTGGGATATACTTTAAGTTGTCATAATATCTCAAAATATTTTGTAGAGAGTCGCGAAAAAAATTGTAAGTAATTCGTAGGTGGTTAACACTTATTTTAAACGAGGTATACTGCGTAAGTTTAAACGATCTAAGATATCAGTAGCTTTGTTAAATTACAATTGCCTCGATATTAATGTCATCCGTTATATTAAGTTTGGGTATTTGCAATAATCTCTCACCAAAAAAAAGGGAAATTTTGCTATCAAGAAGTGGACTTAACTCATTATGAGAAGGGTTCGCGTCAGGTATGTCCGTATGGCGCGATCGCCTCTTTATAATATAGAAAAACAGCCATTTATTAAACTAGAGAGCCCTTAGTAATTATTGGAACTATTCCGGCATATTCGCTACCTGCCGACAATTTGCCATTCGCCCCTTTGTCTGCCGGCGTGGCGCCCTAAAGGGTTCTAATTTTCAATGCAGCGTGTAACTATCCCGCCTTTTATTCGTAAATTTCTCTTACGCGGTGGTTAGGCCGCTGGACGCAATATGGCGCGCTTTTTTTCGATAAAGGCAAGGGTAAGCAATTAACTGGATACAACATTGGCTTTGTTCATTTTTTGCGGTCGCTACGATTGTAATGGTTGATATTCCACGTACATCTCAAAATGTAATTTCTTAACAGCACAAGTACCTTCTTAGCATAATTATAAAATTCACAATAGGAATAAGTATATTGAATTAAACTTTGCCACGGCATATGTATTTTTACAATTTAAAAGTTAGTTCTTGTAAATTACCTCATAATTAAATTATTAGTTTACAAATAACAGAGTTCTGGAACTTAATTACCCTATTTTCATTTTCGTATCAATTATGAATTTTTTGTCAATGATCATTTCAGTCTATCGATAGTCCACTGCTAAACATAGGCCTTCCCCACAGATTGCCACAGAAAAATTGTAGCTCTCATTTGTGAGGGATTTTGCCATAGTTGCCACGCTTGGCAGGCGAGCTTGCAACGGCAGCTTATTTGTTCAGATGTTCCAGGAAAATGATGCAGACCATCTCCATGAACTTTTGTACCAGCTAAAAATATACGAGTTTTATGTTTCCCTGGATCTATCACTTTTGTTCATTAATTTAGTTATAAACTGATAAAAATTCTAAATGAACAAAAATGACTTACTCTTAGGGACAGAACTAAAGTGTGTCGAATTACGAGATTAAACATTCAGTTCGATCTGACTAAGGCGAAGTAATACAGTACTACCTCGTCCTTACTGAAATATCTTGGAGAACCCCAGCAATACGTTCAGAGAAAGGTTCGGAAGCAGCGTCAGATACACGTGGCAATACACGCAATGGCCATATTGTTAAAATCATTTTATTAGATATAGTGAGTTCACTGATGGTAAGTGCAAAGTCTGCTCAAACAAATGTACCCAGAAAATTTCTGTATGACACCCTGAGACATCAGTTCTTAAGTCTCATAGGCTCAGTGATTACGCTAGCTCTCAGTGCCTTTCAAACCGAAAAATAGTAGTGTTTGCTTCCCGGCAGAATACTGGCCCTGGGGTGGAACCCAGACGGATTCCTGCGTAGGCATCTTACCACCAGAAAGAAGTTGTCATAGTGCATAATAATTTCTAAATGGCTTAAGTCTTAACACAAACATATAGAGCGCAAACACTAACGACTACTAGGTCATCTGCAGTGTGTTTCGGTCTTAAGGACACTGAGAGTTACTGTATTTACTGGGCATATGAGACTTAAGAATCGCATGTGCCCAGTAAGATGTCTCATGGGGACGGGCGCAGTGGTAGACGTGACACTTACTATCAGATTAACGTTTTGCTCGTCTCTAACTGGCAAACTGGCGTAAGTAATGTGTATAGAATACAAAAGATTCTCAATCATTTTAACCTTAAAAATTTTCCACTTCATGGAATCATCCAGTTATTAATAATGCAGGGAAAACTTATTTTTTTAATTATTTATCTCTATCAGTCTGAGATCCATTTGAAAGTTTAAATAGTGTTTCAGTTTTATACTTGCTTATAAACAATCTTAGTCGAATAATGGAATCTTTAATGGTTGTAAGATTTCCCATAAGCGCAGGGAACCGCTTAGGTAAGAACCAGCGCAGTGCCAGTTATTCTGCCATTAAACAGTGGTGTGCAAACCCCAATGTTGTTTGGTTTATAGGGCACTGAAGCTAGTCTATATTTATGGCATATGAAACTTAAGTACTGATGTGTCATGGCGAAGAGAGTACTGCGGTGCTGCACAGAAATTGCCAACCAAAGTACAGAATGACATCGCAACTATTACAGGCAGGCGTGACATCAGGTGAATTACTTCCTTGTCTCCTCACTTACTTCCATAAAAATATTTCAATTTTAAAGTAACGTATTTCAAATAGAATCATCATTGTTTGTCCGTAAATAGTATAGTGCTGATGAGATACTGAATAGAATAATAGTATTATTTAATGTAACTTCTGCTTCGATTCTGTAATTACAGAAATGTATACATCATATTTTTATTGTATACAATTACACGCTAAAGTCCACCGAAATTATGTAAACAGAGACAAGGAGTCCATCCCGCTAGTTTGTCCACAAACACGTATCGAATGAATATAGACAAGCGTGTGTTCTTACAGATCGAGTTACAGCAACAAATATTCTTGTTTATTTATATCGGTCGAGAATGGAGTCGCCCCTGCTCCCGAATAATGCGATGCAGTCGCTATGACGACGCTGCAGCCCTACGCTTATACATGAGAGGCAATAAAAAACAAAAACACAACACAGAAAACTCGCTCGACCTCACCCCGGTTCCTGTCGCCATACGTCCGAGAGTTCCCTCCTTTCAAACATAATTTATGATCTCGGGGAAATAAACATAAAAAATAGAAAAAGGAAAAGACGGCACGCACGATAAAAAAGCTCGCAGTAAAAGCGCGGGGTGAGGCGCCCCGCGGTCGGGCGGTAACCCTTCCGTTGCCCGCCTCTCAGTCTGCCCTCACCCTACCTCGTTAAAGGGTTAGGGCGACTAACCCTCGACGTAGCACTATGTAAGTGTTTTGCTGTAATATAAATCTCAATTGAATGCGGTAGATAATGTATTGAGATATTTAAAATGGCGTTCTATTTAAACCTTATACTTTATTTCAATACATACGAACAAGTTAAGATGAAAATTACTACAAAAGGTTCATTTTATTAAGGCCACTGAAGAAGTCATCGTTACCATCAGCAGAATCTAAGCAGTCTACTGTTTGGCAAAGGTATAAAGGTTAAATCACCAATACCCTAATGGTTTAGGGCTCGAACTGTGGAACATGACGTTGCAGGTTCGTGTCTACCATTCGACTATTTTCGGGAACCATCACCTATCAATAGCTTATCGGGAGTATTAGTAAGCATTGATAGCATTCTTTTAAAAAAGAGCACATAAAAAGTGGAATAACCGAACCTAACCATGTAAAACTGGTTGAGGTGCGGCAATAATAAATACGGGTCGCTGGTTACTTGAATTAGTTGTGAAAGCAATTTTTGAAACAAGATATGTAAAATATAATTACTTTTGTAAACGCGGCATAAAATAACTGCTTGAAGTATTTCCTATAGTACTTAAAGAATTTTATTCTAAGTACTTAAAGAATTTCTATACAATGTTCATTAGTGTTATGACAGTTCCCTGGAGTGGCATCACAGCGATGATGACGTGCAGGATCGGTATAACGAGACTTTGATGTAAATATGGTCCCAGAGCGGGCAATGGGCAGTGCAGTGGCCCTCGTGGTCTCCGACCGGCGCCCGCCGCCCTATTCGCTCTGCGCCCTCCAACTACCGCACAAATGTGTAGTTAAGCTCAGAATTTTGCGCTAGTGATTTGACATGTATCGATATTGCTAGAACTGAAATTGAAATCTCTTCTAATATATTTATTTGTAAAAATACAATATCATTTTTAGTTTAAAAATCAAATTGTAATAATACTTAAGGTGATAAGATTAGGATAAATAGTATCAACAGGAACATTGCGATGATAATATAAGGTTGACTGGCAGAGAATGCTTTTAGCATTAAGTCCGCCTTTTGTTCCTTTTTAATGGTTCAATAAAGAATAAATAAATAAATAAATAAATAAATAAATAATATTAATACTTAACTTTGACTGACTACGTCCACTTTACGCCCCCGTGGGAAACGTGCCCGGCCGAGTAGAATAGCACCTACCTCTCGAGGTATCTTTTTACCGAGGTATCGTACGAGGCGACTAAGGTATTGTACGGACAGTCTTTATTCGTGCAGATATAATATCATATGCAATGCTGTCACTATACTGCTCGTGGGAACGCAATGGTGAATAAACTTGATACGAGATAAAAATACCAGCTGAATGAATGAAATTTTTCACACAAATGTACAGTGTAAAATTAAAGGGGTGTATTTTCCCTATGTATGTGTATTTTACCTATGCACGCAAATATCTACATATGTATATTTCATTAATGTTTCGGCCTTCTCACGGTGGTCTACCTTGAATTGTGAAGTCAGTGCCGACTATATTTAATTATTTTTATCAACTGCAATGTTAGGGATAGGAGTTGCCTAGTTACTTTCTTCAATTTCGAATCAAATATCTTAATTTTTGCATGAGCGCGTTTAAGCAGTAGCTTAATTTCAGAGGAACATACTTTCCATTTATTTCTTTTAGTTTACGCAAACATAAACATAGGCCATCCTACCACTTCAAAGGTGCAACAAATAATATATTCTTGTTTCATATTTTCACATTTGTACTATGAACATCTATAATATATGAACTAAATATGAACCTCATAGTAGGTTAATTCAGCAGAGAACGTTTTTGGGAACAAATATTATCGAAAAATAATCTATTTGGTGTATAAATAAGAGAAGTTAAGAAAGTTATTTGTAAAAAACACTTAGAAAGTTATTCGTGTGAGAGATAAGACCAATTACTATTGGCCAATATCAATCATAACGAGCAAGCATATTGTAGCTGACAACCAAATGCTGAGATATAACTGCTTTTCAGAATGATCTATGATAACTAAACTGGCGCTATAATATATCCTGATATATGTCGGAGACGATAGCTTATAGTTGTTTATCGAAAGATGTCACTGTGGAGTGTGGGAGGCTCAGTTACCGTTAAACAAAATGATACGAGTATATAATAAGTAATCGCATATATTAATATAGTAATCGCATATAGTAATCGTATAGAGTATATAATAATTAAGCATTAAATAGTGCGCTTCAAATATTATTAAAAGCATGAAGCAAAATTTGAAACTTTAATATTTTTGGCCCCTTTATCGATAATAGGTTTGAGTTAGTGAAGCGCGACGCCGGTTACTTCTCTAGATGATTTTTTACTTGGTTTCCTCCCACTGTCCGCCGGTCGCCGCCCGCCACAAGTCTGCTTTTTGGCAATTTTATTTATTGCCGATATCTCCGAGTTTTGCTCATAGAAAAACTCGTATGATGTTAATTTCCTGTACCGCTTCGTATCCTAGTTTTCTTAAGGACCACGAAGTAGGAAGTGGCGTTAGTGAGTATCGATGATAATACTGAATAATTTTTTGGAGCAATATACGAATAGTACAAGCGTTTAATAAAATATTTAATGGTATGTTTGGTTACGATGTTTGTATTTGGTATTTATAATTGTTTATTCTACTAATACACATTTGATTTAAGGTCTGAAAAAAATTATTTATTTTTATTTTAGTACTATTATTGTATCTGATAAATATTGTATTAATTAAAATACAATGTTACCAAAAAATATATGTATGTTAATATTTTGTTAGAAGAAAAATAAAAAAACAACTTCTCGATATCGGACATCATTAAATTATTTTTATTTGTGTTTACACTTCATACGAAACAAAGAGATCATTTGATCTTAAAAGTGACACAGTGTTTGAAAAATTTAATTATTATTCACACTCGTTTGTTACAATCCTGTGTCATCTACGATGCCCTATTTTACGTTCTTCTGGACGACCGGTATTAATAACGGTCGCTTATGCGAAGGGCTCCAAATTCTCCTCGAAGGGGCACCTACACTTATTTAAATTCCCATTTCTGTAGCAAATTTACATTAGATTCCACGCACGCCAAGATGTCAAGGTACGTCGTGTCCCTTGTGTTGTAAATTGAGGGTCACACAAAAACCGTTAAGCCGGGTCCATAACGTCCAGCCGCTCGGTCGCGGCGGTAGCCACATTTTTTCTATTCGTTTAATGTCCGTTGCTAGTAAAAAATCGCGTATTTTTTTCTAAATATCAACTACCCGTAAACGGTTCAATGTATGGTTTAAATTTCTCTAAAAAAATGTAAAATTACGAGGGGACTATTATAAACACATGCGCGAGCGCGTCAAATCTTCAGCCGGCATGCGCTCGCCGTTCAGGGACGCATTATGGCTTTTTTAAAACGAGGGAAGAGTATTTTTTAAAAATAAAATTACACTTTTGTAGCCAAAAACGTGTCCCCGCAGTCGAGTCCAATTGTTGCGTGTCGGATGAGCACGCGTTCGATTTTTATGTAAGGAGGGATTTTTTATTGCGCGGTGTGTGCCGTGCAGTGTCGCCGATGTTGTTCTTTACTATGCCGCCTATCTTTATCGGTTCTTGTCCTGTCACGAACCCTTTTTCTCGTTTGTAACTGAATCATAGGCTAGTGACACGATACAATTTTATAATCGTTTTTGTAAATAAAAAAAATATGATATTCATTTGATTGTTATCACTACAGAGTAACGTTTGTTGCGCCAAACGCCTAATGGTTCAGAGTACGGACTGGGAAACATGACGACGCAATATCAAGCCCGCCAATCGAATTTTGTTGCGAGCTAGATCCCAGCACAAGTTTTATACTTAGCCGGAGTGGTTAGCAGGAATATTAGTAATGTTACTGGCATCTTTTGACTCGTACCAAATTAGCAGCTGACGTGGTTCGCCACCGTGACGGGTAGGTCTCGTTTATCGCGAGGGCGAAAAATGGGCTACGTGAGCCTCTGTCTATCCTTATTTTTTTATTTAATAAAGTGACGAAACGAGCAAAACCTGATGGTAAGTACAACGTCTACCCATAACAAATGCTGTGTCATCCAGAACATTTCTGTGTCACACCACACTGCGCTCAGTCACCCAGAGACATCAGTTCCTAAGTGTCATATACCCAGTGATTACGCTAGCTCTCAGTGCCCTGCGAACCGAAAACATAGTAATGTTTGCACACTACTGCTTCACGGCAGAATAACTGGCACTGGGGTGGTACCTACCTAGACGGATTCCTGCATATAAATTCTACCATCAATAAAAAAAATAAAAAAAATATAGGAAAAATGCGTGACTGTACGTTTGTATTGCCAGTATTGGTTTATTTAAACCTGGTTATATTTATTTGTCAAAAAAATTATGTAAATGTAACAAACGGTAGTGAAATGCTCTACCTTTAGTATAAGCATATACGTGAACTAGGTCTTATATAATTATAGATACTTTGTTTAGAATAAAACATAGTGTCGGTTTATATGTTATATAGAAACGTATCGAGTTGTATATAAGCTTTAAATACAGTATGAATAACTGTAATAAAAAAGTAGTGCGGTTAGCTGAGGGCGACACCGAAAGAGGTGAACAAGTCGCAACAACTTTTTACTCCCTTCGTAGGGAGGGCCACCCTCCCCCGCCCACCGCGGGGAGGGTCTCCGGAGATGAAAGTTTTGTGGGGTTAAAGCAACTAACACGTACGTATGTGTGAGACAACAAACGTGCGCAGTTACCTAACTCTAACTTTAATTGTGTCTTTTCAATCGATACTTTCTCCGAAATCTTACATCGGTCAACGCGACATATATCAAGTAGACTACATAAATCAACTTTATAAATGAACATCATAATCATTGAAGCATACTATATAAGCACATATTGAAAGTCAAATATGGTTCAAGAAACACGTAAAAGAGCACTACTTTCAATACTGCCACAATAGATTTAATTTTATGTATTCGTTTGTATTGTTAAAAAAATATTATATATTTTATATAATTACTTTCTCTGCTATATTCTTTGCACACTAAATTTGCTTTTCACACAAATTGTCGAGTAACAGGGCTGCTATAAGAAATTTCATGTTGAAATAAGCAGTGCCTCTGTATGCAATTTTCTTTATTATCCTCCTTTAAGAATTTTTTTTGTAGACATAACCCATTAAATAAATAAATAATATTAACTAATAATCATCATCTAACAGTAAATCAGATTTTTTTAAAATTAATAACGGTTTACACAATTTTGATTAAGTGTTGCCATTTTTAACAGACTGTGTCCGAGACTTTTCGGAATGTATATCTCTTTTTCTATTTATTTATCCACGTAACTCCAGAAAACATCTTATGAGACATTAGTAGGAAACAAAGAGTAACTGGTGGTAGGATTCCTATGCAGGAGTCCGTCTAGGTAGGTACCACCCCAGGGCCAGTTATTCTACTGTGAAGCAGTAGTGTGCAAACATTACTGTGTTTCGGTTTGAAGGGCACTGTGAGCTAGCGTAATCACTGGGCATATGAGACTTAAGAACCTATGTCTCAGGGTGATGGGCACATTGTAGTGTCACACAGGAATTTTCTGGGTGGCACAGCAGTTTGTTATGAGTAGACGTTGCACTTACCATCAGGTGAACATTTTGCTCGTTTCATCACTTTATGCAATAAAAAAAACTCAGAGCTATCCATAATCAAAGTTAATTTCATGTCATAAGCTAAGTTTTTTCTAATTGTACATATTTAAATGCATCCATACTAATATTATAAATGTGAAAGTAACCCTCTCCTTCCCTCTGTCTGTTTGTTACCTTTTCACGGCTGAACCGCTTAACTGATCTTGACGAAAATGTGCACAGAGATAGCTTGCAACCTGGAGACGGACATAGGATACTTTTTATCCTGGAACATAGAATAGTTCTCACGGGATATTTAAAAACCTACATCCACCTCAGCCTAGTATGCTATAAAAAAATAAGTATCTAAAAATTTTAAATTATGAAATTATGCACTTCCATTACATGTGTGTATTAATATTTTTTATTTATAAGAACGTTGCCTCACACTACGTTTCGTCTGTATCTGTTTACAGACATAAATTTCATATGCACAAATACGCAGAACACTACCACCATATCAATAATTCTGTGTGGGCATCGTTCAATCGTTCAAGGCATCGTTCAAGGCAATCAACCATTATTCTATTTTATTACGTAAATATATAAATATTTCTTCAATGGTTGATTGAAACAATGCCAAATAGTCACTACGTATGAATGGTATAATACTACGGGTTCGATTCCCGTAAGCAATAAATATAGTAAGATAGCTGCTCTTGGTGTTTGTGCATATCCAATTTATTTGTAAATTGTATGCATGATATACGAGAAATCTTATACTTGCCAATGCATTTAGTGAGGGGCAACTTTTTTTTTCTCAAATAAATTGGTAACTAAATATTTTCTTTTCCATTCTTAGATAAAACTGTACTCACATGTGTACGTATTGAACTTATTCGGACCTGTATATGTATGTGGAATGAACCCCTACGCGTAGTCACCCTTCGGCGTCCCTTTCTGCAAAAAAGTGGACAATTGCATCCTCTGTTGTTGCTTTGCATAAATCAATGGGTCCAGCGGCCATTGTACAGTGCAGTCTTGGGGTGGAGTATATAAAACTTAGTTACGATTTATAATAATAATACTTAAGGTACGTACACTTACTGTTTTGAATATTTTAATCCGTGTAAAGGAATACTGGATTACAAATTGATAGAGATTGGTATATTAAAATGACGGAAGTAGTATGTCTTTCGCTTTTTATTTATTTATCCACAAATATTTAAAAAAAAACATGGAAAAGTATATATCTCCAAACTGATGAACAGTTTGTTGGTGAATCAATACATGCGGATGCGAAAAAATAAAATAAAATTGTAAGTTCAATATTTTTACAGAAAGTTAGTGCAACAGGTTATTAGTCCCAGTCCAGTCAGGTTAATAGTACTCGTAGTAGATTCTTAAAGTTAACTTGGCAACAGTCGAGAGCCGGCATATCAGGGGCCGGGCGCTCGCTTTAAATTTAATAGTACACGAATGACCTGAGTTCGATCTGAGAACGTCGAAATATGTTCTGCAAAAAAAATTGAGGAAACTGGCAAGTCTTAGAATATATTTATCTATCTATATTTCGAGGATGTGTAAAGTCCGCCAACCCGCATTGAAACAGCGTGGCGGACTCTTACCGGCTCCAAAACCCTTCGAGGAATGCTGTTCATGTATCCTGCGGCCTGTTCACCTGTAGTAAGCGCAACGTCTGCCCATACATACAAATGCTGTGTCAACCAGAAAATTTCTGTGTGACACCACACTGCGCCCGTCACCCTCATACACATCAGTTCTTAAGTGTCACATACCCGTAATTACACTAGCTCTCAGTGCTCTTCAAACTGATACACAGTAATATTTGCACACCACTGCTTCACGGCTGAATAACTAGACCTGGGTTGGTACCTACCTAGACGGATTCCTGAATAGAATCCTACCACCAGTGGAAGTGCTCAGCAGTGTGACATTAATAGGCTGTAACGTTAGCAACAACCAAATGACATATTTTGCTGTCAGTAAATTATTTTTCATTATAGGTTCAATACTTTTTTTACTTTATAATATACAATTTACAATAGAGTTCATTTTGTTACAAATTATCTGTATCCTCGAGTTCTTTTATAATAATAATTTACTGCCTTACGGTTTATTTTTCTGAGATTACAAATAATTCAATAACTGTTGTAATACATAAATCAAGGATTTTGCCTACAGTTTTAATTTTAGAAATACAATTGAATATAAAAAAGTGAAGTAACCCCTACTGGATCTAGGTCTCCTCTAATTTGTGAGAGGATTTCGGAGTCAGGAGAGCCTGACACGTTGTTACAGTGATGGTTGACCAAATCTCCAGTTCTCAATTTTTTCTCCTCTGTCTCTTGAAAATTAGCACTTAAAATGCAATTAATAATTCCAGCATTCGAGCACCGGAGTTTAGGCAAGCGGCAAGTCGCTGACCTGCCACGGCCCAGATGGCTCTTTTATAAAACTTTTAATATTAACTAGATTCGTATATTCTTAACTATAGCGTGGTCCAGTCGGTCAGAGTCGGTCGGAGAGGTCGAAGCGGTCGGTCAGAGAACTTGAATTATATGCCGCGAGTCCTGGGTTTGAACCCCAACCGGATCCAAAAATGTGCAAAAAACACCATGTAAAATTAATTTCTGCAAAACGCACTCATGATACAGAAGAAATAGTAATGTAAGTGGTAGTGGTTAAGAAAATGCTTATAAGACCCGAATTGCTTTCAATTTAAATTATGTCTTAATACTTTTTCCAGGCTAATTTGTAACATACGGCGGTCGTGATTTGTACCTGCTTACATCGCTTCAAAATGAATACGGGTGTTCAGACTTCTTGGAAAATTGATCGGATATTGCGATATCGCTCGCTTTTTTACACATTAGAATTCAATTGCGAGCTTCTTCATGTTTGATTTATTTCGTTTAAAGACCATCATTTTTCTCGTTCTGTCGCATCATCAGATTTTGCTTGCTGATAAAAACATTCTAATTCTAAACAATACATTATACATTATTAATAAAACTTGTGAATTTGTCGATGTGTGAAAATGTTATCACGATCTATTTTATTGTTTCTTAAAGAAGATAAATGTCTCATACTTATATCACGACAGTGTACCATTTATTGGAACTCAGATTTTTACTTCAGGTATTTTTCTATGTGTTTGTGAAATACGTTTACGAATATCTTTTTATTCAAACATATTTTTGGGTTTGAATTCATCAAAAATACGGAAATCATCGGGCGGAATGTTTAGTTTTGTCATCGATTACGCAAACTGTTTCAAGGGTGCGTTGCGTTCGTCCATTGTGAAAAAAGTATGAGAGAGTGTATGTATATAAAAACTGCATGCAGCTGTCGTGCGGCACACATGCGAATTGTAGCGTGCGAAGAGCAGAATCTAAAAGGCGTATGTGTTTGACGGTCACAGAGACGTTGGGATCTTTCCTGTTGCTGCGTTAAATTCGTGTGGGGACCCTTTACATAGTGCGCTCGAACGGGAAGGGTTCCATGTTCAATCCGCGCTTCGGGAAGGGTTCGCAAGGACGCCCGCCAACGCGCAAGCGCACGCGATCCTAAAAAAAGTTCTCACAATGAGCATAACGCCGCTGTTTTGTTGTTAATACACTAGATTGTTCGTGAATTTTTTTCAGAAAAAAATCGTAATATCATCAACTCGTTCACGCCCGGCCTTTCAATGGGAGCTTTTTTGAAGAGGGAACATAAAAATTGTTAAAAATAAGTAAAAAGTGGGTCAGAAAGGGGTGCTTTTGTAACGAGTAATCACTGGTTCGCGTCGATCGATTGCCGTTATTATCTAAAAAATGGTCCGAATTCGAAAATTTGTGAACTACTTTTTTTCTATAATTACAGTGATTTAGATTATAAACGATAAGTTTTGTCCGTGGAATTGAAAGGATAGCAGGATGGCGTTAAAAGGAGTCTGTAGTTACATTATTAGTTTACTTGTATGTATTCCAAAGTGCGCAATGAGAGACTATTCGTTAATAAGATGGCAATTTAAAGTTTTGAATTTAGATGAATAAAACAAAGTCTTACTTTTCTTTATACAATAATAACAACATATGAAACAAATTTTTTTTTACTGTATTCAGTATTTTACCCCAAATGACGCAAAAAATGAAAACTTAATCATTTATAAATTAGTTCCGCGGACAGTTATAGCATTCATCCCTTTATCAGTTTTACAATGTGCCGCAATAAAAGGGTACGGATTGATTGTTAGTGGATACACTTTTTGTATAATTTTTTTGTCGACAGTTCGCGAAAGATTTATGCCACCTATAAAAACGACGACGCTCTTTATTAAAACACGTACTCGAAACCGCTAATAACAGCAATATTCTGGAATGTCTAATCAATTACAAATACGTATTTTTGATACTAAAACTATTCATTAGATTGATTGATAAATAAATAATTAACGAATGAATGGTACTAATGTACTTAAATTGTTAATTGTTATCATAAGTCTGTCAGCCAAGTATTTAGTGCATATGTGAGGAATAAAAACAGATGTTTTGAAGTTCCCAAACCCTTACGGAAGTAGCGTGGCGGATTTCGCACGGATTCTTTACTCTCACAAATTGGAAGTAGGCCTGTTTCCAGCAATGGGACATTAATAACCCATTACTTTAATAAACGTATGGGGCATAGACACGATGACGTCCTACTGGCTGATTAGAAGACTGAAACCTTTTCCGTTTAAAAACAGAAACCTGCCAGAAAAGTGGAAAATTCTCATTATCATTTACGAGTACCTGTATCCGATGAGACTCTTTAATCGGAGAGAGGTTCGCATATAGTGTCAGAGAAATTGGGACAGTCACTACATACTATTCTTTGTGGTATACTGACCACATATGGGATGGGTTGATGAGTGTAGGAGCACGCAATCACCTTATACCAGCGTGAAGAAACAGCTTAACGCTGCTATATTTTGGTCCTCGGGGTCAGACTACCTGGTCGCTACGCCACGGGTCCTGAGTTAGAATTCAAGCCAACATTTGTCCAAATATACAAATTGTTGGTATTCGAGTGTAGTTGTGTTGTGCATGTGAAATAGTCGCATTCACGATAAAGTAGCAATTCTAGTTTTTTTGTTTTTTTTTATGACTGATGGTCACTGTTAGCCCGAACGATTTTACAGCTTCGCCGGATTGAAAGGTGGCAGACCGCTGAGGGCACTTAGCCGAAACCTTTACTTATGGATGACTGGCGCAAGGGTTCCCGAGAGAGGACCTCGGCTTGGACTGTCATCCTGTGCGCGAGAGTAACTGACTCGAGGGTGCCCAAGGGGGCCGGCCTCGGCACGGTCAGTTATTTCAATCGGGAGGGGGCAACTCTAGTGTGGGCCACGGGGACTCAAGAGAATCCGAGACCCAATTACGTCACAATGCATCTATATACAATTGGAATGCTAAGTCACTAAGCTATCAACTAGTCACCAGTTTTTTTTACAAATATTGGCCAAAGAACTTAGAATTATCTCAAATTAATCAGAACTAGAACAGTACCAAGATGATACTTCATTATCATCATTCTCACTTCTGCCCATGACTAGTCCACTGTCAAACATAGGCATCGTCCAAGGATTGACATGAAACACCATTCCGAGCCATCTGCATCCGACAACTTGTGCAGTGCAGGTCGTGGATACATCTACTGAGGGGATGTCCTACACTGCGTTTACCGCTACGAGGTTGCCACTCCAGGACGCTTCTTCCCGGAGAATGAAATTTATTACATAGCTCTAAAAAGCAATATCCATATTAAAAAAAATATTAAATAATTAAAGCAAGGATGGAGGTTTCATGAAACGAAAAAAACATATTAATATTTTTTTAATGTACTTGACTAAGAAGTAATGTTAGTTTATTTAATCACAATTACATTAAAAAGTTCGTTACTAAAGCCAACCCTTTTTTACCTTTGATAAGCAATTACACGATGTTTACACGGATGTTATGCCTTTACAACTCTTCCCCAACCCTTCCATTGTGCGTTTTTTATGCACATGCACTTGTGCGCCGGACGCGGCTGTAATTGAGCTGCGAACGACAAGTACAACGCACACAAGAAATGCCAGGGAAGGGTTAATTTTTTGCAGTACAGCATGCGTGGAACTTAATTCTAATATGCTAATTACACACTGATTGCCTTAAAAAATCAGCTTGTATAAAGATCCTTAAACATAATACTTAGTTTTTTGAATGTATTGCCATAAATGTAATAAGACGTGTTATTACTATTTGGCAATATAACTATAATGTGACATAATATATTGTTTTAATCTTATGATTTTATCGGTAGTCTGTTAGCAAATAAAGATGAAAGAGCTTTGCGCAGGTACGCATACTAAAAATTTAATTGTATCTCTTTTCTAAATTCCAAAGGAAACCTCTGATCATAGATTTATTTGACAACACAGCGACTAGAATATACTGGTGATTGGATTCCTATGTAAGAATCCGTCTAGGTAGATACCACCGCAGAGGCAGTTATTCTGCCGTGAAGCAGTAGTATGCAAACAATAGTGTGTTTCGGTTTGAAGGGCACTGTGAGCTAGCGTAATCACTGGGCGTATGAGACTTAAGAACTGATGTTTTAGGGTAATGGACGCAGTGTGGTGTCACACAGAAATGTTCTGGGTGACAGAGCATTTTTTATGGGCAGACGTTGCACTTACTATCAGGTGAACTTTGCCCGTTCTGTCACTTTTATCAAATAAAAAAAATGACGTCGACGAATTGAGTCTTCCATCCAACTATTTTCGTGAACGTCTTCTAGCACAAGCTTTTAAGCTTAGTTGGAGACGTTAACGGGAATATTAGTACGGTTTTTTTAAATCTTAGCCCACTATGAGTCCTTTAACATGTAAAGACAGCATCACAACTTGGATATATTTAGAAATAAACACGGACAAGATCGAATTGAAAAAAGTGATATAGTAGTTATGCATACAAAATTCAGACACATTAAAATACAGTATTTATCTTAGTTGTGTAGAACCTGCAAGTTGTCCGCGTCGATACCACGATCAAGCAAGCTTTACCGTTGAGCCACCAGGACCTATAGTTGCGTAGACTGCCAAACAACGCACCAAAAAAAAACATACTGTGTAGATAAAAAGGATGCCGATAGGTGTCCGGCAGAGTACAATACCACCTACCTCCTTTCTACCGAGGTGTCGTAAGAGGCGACTAAGGTATTGTACGGGCAGCATTAATTTGTGCAGATTAACACCATAATATGCAAAGCTGTCACTATTCTGCTCGTAGGAACGCAACGGGGAGTCAGATTCTTTTGACTCGCTACCCGTCAAGTCTCCTTTCCGGCGTAGACAATAAGTGGGCTACATGTGAAGCCTCTGCCTACCCCTTATATGGTAAAAGGCGTGACTATATGTATGTAATTATGTAGAGAAAAAGCCATGGCTGGCTGTACATAGAGGAGAACTGGTCCCCACACACAATATATGGTAGTGAATGCTGGGTCTGGCAGAAAAAGTATGGAAGTAAGATTAATGCTGTTTTGTTAATGTAACTTTGATTAACAAAAGAAAAGGAGTAGGTGATAAGGAAAAGTTGCGGTGTGGTAGAATATATGGTGAGAAAGATAGAGATAGGAATGTTTAGATAGTATGGACACGTAGACGATTGGATGAAAGAAGATTGACAAAACACAGTGAATTGGGAAGCCGGTAAGGGTTGACGTAGGCAAACGTCAGATCTAAGACGTTTTAAGGAAAGGCCACGTCAAAAGTGCCCGCAACCGACAAGCGTTCAGGAGCGTTTGGGGGCCAGGAAAAGGAGCACTCGGAAGCACGAGCCTCCCCGGCTCCAGCGGCGGATCTGGGCTTTGGCTCTGCCGTCGAGCACATTTCGTCCACGGAGGGTGAGGAACATAATACCATCACTCCTTTCTCTTCGTGCCCCTACTGCTGCCGCTTTATCAACATCTAAACTCCATTTCACCGTGGGTGACAAAGCCACTGTTACTTAGCCCCTCCCGCCACGACAAGAAGCTATTGAGGGGGCAGGAGGGGTACCCACTCATACCAACCTATCCGTTTCCGATATAACGCACATGCTATAAGATCAAAGTTAGGATAGAATTCAGTGACAGAGACACTTTGTGATTCGGTAATCCACGTGATGGGATTCTAACGCCAGGACCCGCGGCGTACTAGCCAGGCACTCTAAGTATAAGATGTGGAAGCGAATACGCTCAGTTGACTGGTGAACGTCAAGCTTTACGGCAGAATAACTGGTCCTGCGGTGTTACCTACTTAGATGGATTCCGGCATAGGAATTCTACTACGAGTAGGCCTGCCTGATCGCTACTGCAATTGTTATGCAACACTTTCGGACTAGCAAAGAATTTGCGAAGAATTTGTGAAATAAAATGCGAAAATTATATAATTTTTTTTCAGAATTAACCTATTACCTTTATCTTTGCACTTATTGTGTGTTACTTTAAATGTATTATTACAGTATGTTTGTGCGTATTAAGATTTCAATTTCACTTTCTGCGTAACTATTCAGAATCCAACCCTTTTTTACACGGCACGCGTAGACAAATAAAAACTTTATAAATATTAAAGGGTTGTTTTTGTTAATATAAAAAAGTATCAGATAGCCGTGACAGTTGAGGCGAGGAGACAGCTTTTTGTGGACACGGTGTTTTTATAAGCCATCACCTGTTAAGCCATCATTTACTTAATAAAACATAGACCTAATAATAAGTTTCGTTTCGAGCATACGTATAATAAATTAAAAATAAACTTTTCTTATAATTATCGAACATTTTTATTACTTTATACAATCCCCAGCTTGGTTACAGATAATAAAGAGCTATAATAACTACGCTAATTTTAAGCCCTATAGGTTGTTTGTTTACTTCCCAGAGACTGTGACAACTATAGAAACATTTATAAATCTAAAGTTAAATAATGAAAAGTAAGTAACAGTACCTACAGTAAATCGTACCACAGCACTGGTCTCTCCTAAATTTTGAGTTTTGGATCCGTCGACGTAATATTTTTTATTCTCAGATATATAGGTTTTCTGACTATGATTTCTTTCACCGCAAGGACGGGGTAAGTCAGCACTTAATTTTAGTGGCGTGGGCACCAGCAATCGAACCCAAGACACTCGTGCTATATTTTTTAAGATGAGTCCGGCCCCTGAGTGAAAATCATTTAAAAGCATGGTTTAATAATTATAAGTTGAACCTGTTCCTGGCATTGTCCGCGTGGCATATTACGCTACCGTGGCATTTTAGTGATAACGTGATTCGTGCAACTAATTCATCAGTATAATAGTTTAGCATTAATCAATAAATCATACATATCTTATACTTAATCAGTTAATTTATCAATTATATATTATAAGGAAAGCAACTTAATTTGCTGAGATGCGCATGCAAAATTTGTAATGGTGAAAGACACTACAACCGTCTAAAATTTATCTTTGAGATTATGTAATACGTAAATAATCCAGAACAGTGACCGGAAGCAGCGTCAACGATGCGAGTTGTTCTATACTACGATCGCTAAACTTAAAAATTACAGCAAATCCACCCAACGTTCGAAAGATAATGTCCAGTAAATGTTTGTGTGCAATACAAATGATTAATACCCGAATTATTAGTATCTACATCAGTTTGTTTATGGACGTTTCTCCGATTCTAATATATTTATCATTGCTTACAGGAAAATGTTTTTAGCAAGTCGTCTGTAAGCATTACGATTTGCCTTAACTTTCATTAATGTGTTTTATATTGAGAAAAAAAAACTTGTTTTCAGCATTTACCACTACGTTAAAATAATAAAATAGGAGAATAATTCTGCATATTTAAAACGACAGGTGTGAAAACACATTGCCACGGAAAGGTTATCGATTACCGTATGATCCAATTAGTAGATATCGAAACAATCGGTCGTTTGGAGCCTCGAAGCGCTTAAATAGCTCTATCAGGATCTTTTTGAATTAACGTTATACGATATCCATGTTTTTTTCTTAAAACGCGCTCTTACCCCTTTTTTAATCGGATTTCGAAGGCGCGTGCGCTGTGTTTTTTGTCCTATGTAATAAAAAGTTCTATCCACCTTACTGCGACCGTTGGGGTCACGTTTTTTTTAAGTTTCCGTCCGGATCGCGGTTGGTGAATGTTTTAATTACGCGTCTTTTCTTAAGCTTTGAAGTGAATGTATTAATTGCCCTTCTATTTTCAAGTTTTGTATTCCTGTGCGTGTTTGCTAGCATAATTTAACTCGGATCGCTGCGCACTGATAACATCGCGTTTGCTTGTCTTTCCGTAAGCTTTATAACACAGTTTTCGTAAGTCGAAAGGTGTTATAGAATTGTAAGTCAATGCAATAACGTTCTTTATTAAATTATTTGATGCAGTCATAAATATTTTAATTGCTGTATATTTTATCTTAAATTTATTCTAATCCTAGTTTTCTTTCGAACGATTATTCTTTATTTTACTCTCTGAATGTAATTATTGTTTTTTTTTGACGTAAGGGCATAATTACTTATTAAATAAGCTTACATACCTACTCGTTTAACAGAATTTGACTGGTACTGTAACTACATGTAAGGAACAAACGAAACTTTAACATCATGAAAAAATATTAATGCATAATAATTCCAACAAGTAAATAACTAAAGCAATATCGGTATCTCAATAATGCGAAAGTAAATAAAAAATTGCTACTCTTATACCCAGCAAATTAATATGCGAAAATATTACATACAATAGGTATGTGTGTAATATTTTCGACACATTACCAACGGCACATGTATTAATAATAATTAAATTGAGAAAATATGCGAGTGTAACGGAAATTCTTTTCATAGAATGTCCTGTGCAGAAGAAAGCTGTGGAATGTCATTAATATTCAAAACGTAACGAGGAGGGATTATAAAATAATAGGAGTAATTTGGGGCGGCACGCGTCCGCGCTGCCCGCTCTCTTAGGAATGCCTTGATAAGATATGCATGGAAATAATTCTGCTTTATTACATTTTTTCCGAGTTTGACCATGGATTTAGGTAGATTTTAGCAATATTGTTGTAGAAAAAAAACCATCACTTTCAGAATTCTGATTTATTGATATGAAATGTTTGATTCTCGAAATTAAGTCAAGTTTAGAGTTTTTTTGGTGAGAGAATCGCTTCTTTTTTAATAATGTTTAGAGAAATATGAGTATTTCACAATACTTGAGCAAACAGAGTTCAGTCCCTAGTGTCGGCACCGTTTAAATTGTTATTACCACTCACTGAAAAAATCGTGAACCTGTGTGTCGGAGACAAAAAATATATGTAAAGAATATGTCAAAAATCGGCAACCCGCATAGAGTAGCATGACGGATACTTCCCGGATTCAAAATCGTGTCACAAAATGAAAGAAGTATTGAACGCAGTAGTGGGAAGCTTATTGGCTATTACGTAACTTTATTTTTATATGCAAGAAAACCAAAAATAAATTCTCTGCACGGTACAACAGCTGTATCTGTAACTTTTTTTTTTATATAACACGAAAATTGACCACGTGTCATCGTTGAAGATACATTCCTTGCTTCGTTGTCTTTGAAATTTAGTAGCTAACTCACAGTTAGGTTTTTGTCCCACACAAACCCTATCATTAGATTCGATTAAAGAAATAGTTTTTCGGTGGAAGGATGTCAATTGCTGCAATTAGGCGGTCAGTAATTACGACTTGTTCGCTCTCCCGTCCTTACGATCATTAAAGTCCGTAACTAGTAATGTAAATTAATTCTAACTCTGTAATTTGACTTTTAAGAGGTGATTATACATATGTCGCGTTACCTTCGCTTTATTTCTTTCATTTATCCAAAGTTTTTTTTAAATGTTATAGCGTTACTATTAAATAATTGCGTACTTCAGTGGTAAGCGTAACTGCCTGCTGTGTCGAGGGGCATAGTTTCGAATCCCAGCCGTAGCCTATATATACCAATTATTGGTTTTCGTGTAAGGAAGTATAAAGATAGTTCCGTGTCTTCGACACTGAAACTGATCTAATTTCTTATGGTATTATGGTAACCTTATAGTGAGTGCAACGACTGTCCTTAACGATTACGTTAAAGAAAACTTTGAATTGCAAAGTCCTGTGTCAAACTGTGACGTTGACACGTCAGTTATTTCGTTCCATATGTCCAATGATTTCACTACCTACAATGCCCTCCAACCCAGAACACAGTAATTGCACACTACTGTTTGACGGCAGAATCTACTGGTGGTAGAATTCCTACACAGGAATCCGTTTAGGCAGTAGTATACAAACATTACTGTGTTGTAGTGTGAAGGGCACTGAGAGCTAGTGTAATTAATGGGCATATTAAAGTCGTGTGGTAGCGGCTGAAGAGAAACTACCACCCCATCTCATCCCGTGGGTGTCGTAAAAGTCGACAGAGAGAAAATGGAAGACAGGAAATGGGCAGCGGCATCTTCCTGGAATATCTGAATAACAAAACTACGGTTGCCAACCCGCCTGCCTAGCGTCGCAACAACAGCAAAGTCCCACCAAAATGAGAAATACAAACTTTGTGTCAATCTATGGGAGAGGCCTGTGTTCAGCAGTGGACTGGTGATAGGCTGTTTTTTTTATTGCTTAAAGTGATGAAACGAGCAAAACGTTCACCTGATGGTAAGTGCAACGTCTGCCAATAACAAATGCTGTGCCACCCAAAAAATTTCTGTGTGACACTACACTGTGCCCATCACCCTGAGACATAGGTTCTTAAGTTTCATATGCCCAGTGATTACGCTAGTTCACAGTGCCCTTGAAACAGTAATGTTTACACACTACTGCTTCACGGTAGAATAACTGGCCGTGGAGTGGTACCCACCTAGACGGACTCCTGCATAGGAATCCTACCACCAGTAAATGATGATGATGAAACTCAAGAATTCTCAGGTGTCTTAGAGGGACTGGCGCAGTATGGTATCACAGAAATGGTCTGTGTGGTATTATGTGTGGTACCATACTGCTGACGTTGCACTTACCATAAGGTGAACGTTTTGCTCTTATCGTCTTACTTTCTCCTTACGAAAGAGACATTTCAAGGGAAAGAGGAACTGCCTGCGTTGCCTTGATACCTCAGGTGATAACTGCGGTTTCGACACCCGTATCGAGACAGTGGTTAAATTGTATCTATGATTAAACTTTGACTACTGTCTCGACCTGTAGAAGCTACTCGTATATAATGGAGTCTGAGTAGGTCACTAGCAAACGTTTCTTTTCGTACATGCAAGCGATAGCGGTTTTCCTCCTCCGTATCACTCAAAATTAAAGTAAGTAACTTAACGGGTGGTAGGATTCCTATGCAGGAATCCGTCTGGGTAGGTACCACCCCAGGGCCAGTTATTCTGCCGTGAAGCAGTAGTGTGCAAGCATTACTGTGTTTCGGTTTGAAGGGCACTGTGAGCTAGCGTAATCACTGGGCATAGGACTTAAGAACTGATGTCTCAGGGTGACGGGCGCAGTGTGGTGTTACACAGAAATATTCTGGGTGACACAGCATTTGTTGTGGGCGGACGTTGCACTTACCATCAGATTAACGTTTTGCTCGGTTCGTCACTTTAATAAAAAAAAATATATATTAAAAATTTATTGCGTGTCCTATGGTGAAAGAAAGAAATCGTGTGGAAATGACGTGGTACACGTCGAAAAGTAATGTAGTACGGTGATCCGAACTGGAACAAAACAGCGAAGTTTGAAATCCACTTTCGATATATTTACTGTGACGACTACTTGATTCTGGCGTCAGTGTAATTGCATGTTAAGTCATTACATCTAAGTTCGAATCCAAATGTATATCCACATAAATTAGTTGTTTTAGGGTATTTGTGAAGGAGGACGGCAGCCTATGGTTGGACGAAGGAAGACTAATATTACAAGTATTTTTTTTACAAATGAGAATGCAAATCCTAAAAGAGTAGGTACACTGCTGTGCTCAAAACCACTATTATAACAATTGGTGCAAAAAAGATGGCAAACAAAGTTTTTCTGCTCTATTTTTGATTTTTGTAAAATCACCTTATTGCACGACACATTAAATGACAGTAAAAAAATACAAAGAGTCTATGAGACAAAGGAAATAAGAAAACGGTTACGCAAACTGAGCAAATTCTTTCTGCGAATTTGAATATTGAGAGAAACTCTTTTGTGAGCTTATAAAATATAGAACGGAAGGGACAATGAAAAGGCAATCCGAAAAAAGCAACATTTAAATGTTAGTTTATTGCTATATTTTCGCAAAATGGTCGACACGCTTTTAGAACAAACCTTTAAAAACATTGGTAGATGGTTATAAAACATTAAGCAAGGATTTTTTTGCGTGGTCCTTTTGTGACTTTGTTCCTTTTAATTATAAGTAGCGTTTGAAATATTTCTGTTATAAATATTTAATTACTGAACAAACACCAAGTAGTTTTTTTTATCATTTCACGTGTACTCTTTGTCAGTTCCTTTTAATATTTTATGAAATTTTGTGTGAACTGAAGCAGCGAGTCAGTCTTATCTCCAATATCCCGTACAACGAGAGGGGACCTGCTGCTATAGAACGTAAAAAGGACTAATTATAATTATAATTAATGTTATTATTTATTTATGATTTTCTTAAACACATAAATTAAGCCTCATAGGTGTTCGGCAGAATAGAATATCAAAAAGAGTAGGTCTCTTTCCTACCGAGGTGTCGTAAGAGGCGTAAGTACTTTTATTGTATTTATGAGCGTTCGGCCCTTGAGATACCACGTCGATCTAAGAACTTGCTCATTGATATTGTAATATTTTTGAACGCATGCTTTATGTAAAGTGGACCTGTGCGACAATCATAATCACGCCGACGTTACCAGAAGTAGTGATCTAGGCATATGTAAAAATATTAACCATTTATGATTGTCCTAATCCATAATTTTATCTTTATTTAATTTATCTAACAACGGTAACACTTCACATAAGCAGATCACTGCTGGACATATATCAAAATAGCGATTGACCTACAGTGGTCTACTAACCTAACCGCCATTCTAGGCAGACAGATTGACGATGGCAGAACTACAGAGCGGGTTAGACTGCCACCCGTTAGAAAAATTTAGGTCTGGCATAATTGAGACTTGAGTGTGTATTTTTTTAATTCGTGTTGAGATACAAAGACATAAGCACCTACGTCCATAGGTATCTATGGTGCATAGGGATCGTCGATTAAGAACCAAAAGGAAGATGTGGACCCTGATGGTATCCCTGTGGACATCTAGTTTAAAACTTTGACTCTATGTACCTTAAAGTAGTTGTGTTATAAAGTTGGTGAGGTTTATGTAAGTATATAACCAGAAATAAAAAAAACAATGCTGCGTTTTTTACGCATCTTCATAGTTCCAAAATTGTTTAACCATTTAAATATAAGACATTGTTTTCACCGACCTAATAAGGAACTGTTACCATTTTGTACAGAAACAATGTAAATTGCGGTCGCTAGCGTGTTTTGCGACTATGCAAAATACTAAGAAATTTGAAAAAAAACTATTATTTTGAGTACTTAGTTAGAGTGTTAAAACGGTAAACTTTGTGTCATGGAAACAAAATCACAAACATATTTTTTATTATGTGAGGAAAGTGACTTCAGATACACAAAGTTATTGATTTTTTTGACATAGATATTATTAATATTTTTAAATACATTCATATGCTTTGTACGCTTTGCAAACTGTATAAAACTAACAAAATTCTTATATTTAATTAAATTAAGTTTTTGTAATTCTTAATAAGAAAACAAAGTTTTGAAATGAAAATCACATAATATTTTAATTTAGAGACGAATAAAAAAAGTCTATATTTAATAATAAAAAATTCTAAAGCTCAAACTCAGTCGTAACCATTTTTTTTATTGGATAAAGTGATGAAACGAGCAAGACGTTCACCTGATGGTAAAAGCAGCATCTGCCCATAACAAATGCTGTGTCACCCAGAAAATTTCTGTGTCACACCACACTGTGCCCATCACCCTGAGACATAAGTTCTTTAGTCTCAAATGCCTAGTTATTACGCTAACTGACAGTGCCCTTCAAACCGAAACACAGTGACGTTTGCACACTACTGCTTCACGGCAGAATAACAGGCCCTGGGGTGCCTACCTAAACGGATTCCTGCACAGGAATCCTACCACCAGTAAACCGTACCAGTACTGCTCTATTACTACAGTTTTGGACTCAAGTATGGCAGAAGTTATATATTAATAACGTTTCATCAAGCCAAAACACAAGTCTATTAAGCTTGCTTATTATTTTATAGAGATATGTATGTAATTATAGTTAATTTGCATTTTATTTTCTGACTGGTTACAAAGATCGCTCTCAGATATTGTGCTAAAATCGCTGTCACTACACGGAGTTTCCAACTTCAGTTTTAAAGAAAAAACTACTAAGTCCCACTGGACACACACGGTGACAAACGTTTTAAAGTAATGGATACAGAGACGTTTCGAGGAAAAAGTTTTAAGAGAGAACCCTTGTTTTCTGCGAGGAAACGCGTAGGCATTTGGTAGCGGGATAGGCTGATCAATCATGGAGCCTACCCCTTCTATCCCGCCCAGCGTCGGCCGGCGGCGCGAAAACAAACGGTTGCCGGGCAACGGGGCGGAGGCGGGGGCTCCCACGCGGCCCGCTACCGCATCACCGAGCCCCACGTATGTATGACACACAACTTTACTCACTTATTTTCTAAATACACAGAGTAGCTTGTAAAGGAGTATTGACAAAACGTTTGTCCTCTCTGTCAAAGATAGCTAAGCACATTTTGTATACATTTCTGCGGAGGTGGATATGTTATCTTTATGCATACATAAGCAGCAATAATTTACACATACCAAGTTAATTATTACCATGTTAAAATAAAAACGAAAATTAAAAAAAAATGTTTTTTTATACGACAAACGTCTGCTCTCTCTCTGGTAGATGTGGATTATATTTTTTATATATTTTCTTAGAATAAGTAAGATATCTTGTCGCTATGGTTTCTATTGTACACATTAATGAATTATCTTATTTGAGAAAAATTAAGAATGATGTATTGTTCTAATATTTTTTCTCTTAGAATTTAAACATATATTTAAAAGTGGATAAAGGAATAACATGACGATGAAACCACTTAATCTGTATTGTAAATAAGTTGTTTGTAGTTGTAATTGAGAAAAGAAGTAAAGAGAGCCGTGCCTCGGAGCGTAGGCGATCCATCATCCCTCGCTGACCGCTGCCCCCACTGCCTTCTCCCTATCTTATTTTTCACTTTCTCTACATATTTTAAGGAGAATAAACTTTCCCCTTATCCCGCTTTTGTATTGGCGTTACAATTGTTAATGTGTTGCGGTTTCTAGATTTTGATTTCGTGAAAGACATCATTTGAGTCGTGTTGGCTTCGGGGTCGGGCCAGTTCTTCACCTTGAATTTCATAGTACGCAAGTTAGTGACATGGGCTCTATCCCAGGTGCCAACTAAAATTGTTGACTACAAAAAAGGTATTTAACACGTTTTGGGCGATGAAGGAAAACATCGTGCGGTGATAAACATACATACATACATAAGATCACGACTGTATCCATAAGGGGTAGTCAGCGACTGGGCACTCAGTGCAAATACAGATGACTGCCACAATCCACGTTTCAAAAATATAACTTGCACTTGCTGTGATAGGTGGTGAGCCCATCGCCACCATGCGCTGTTGGGTGCACAGTGCAGTTTAACTCCTTACTCGCCTTTTACGAGATCCATTGGATGAGATGGAGTGGAAGTATTTTTTTAACGAGCGGCGATGATAAAATGTCTAAGAAATAAAATAAATATTTCGACGTTGGAGCAGCATTGCGGATTCTTCCCGTCTCCAACATACATACATAAGATCACGACTGTATCCCATAAGGGGTAGTCAGAGACTGGGCACTCACTGCAAAAACAGATGACTGCCACAATCCACGTTTCACCAAAACAATATAATGCACTTGGTGTGATAGGTGGTGAGCCCATCGCCACCATGCGCTGTTGGGTGCACAGTGCAGTTTAATTCCTTACTCGCCTTTTACGAGATCCATTGGATGAGGTGGAGTGGTAGTGTTCTTTTAACGAGCCGCCACCACACGGCTTTAGAAAATAATGTACTACATTTTTATAGTAGGTACTCATCATTACTCACACAAACGTCCGCGAGGGTATATGTGTAACTATAATAGTTAAGTTACAATAACCGCTTTTTGTTAAAATTAGTCTATCAAAACACGAGTTCATCAAAACACAAGAACCCTACAAAAATGAGAGGGTCTGTGCTCAGCAGTAGTGCAGAAGTGAGACACCGATAGTATAATTATAGGCTATTATTTTTTTTAAATATAAAATTTAGTAAGTGCTGGCGATTTTATTATTTAAGGTATGTCATCATTTTATTTGATAAAATTAATTTTTACTATTTTTGTTTTATAAACGTGGCGATTGCGGAAAATCCTCTTTACTTTCAAGCTGCGGTCTGTGCCTACAATGACGATGATGATAGATGTATTTAATTATCATCATCATCACTTCAGCCTATTACTAGTCCACTCATTTTGGAGGGATTTTGCCATAGTTGCCACGTTTTGCAGGCGGGTTGGCTACCGCAGTTTATTTATTGAGATGTTCTAGTAGGATCCATCTCCTGGTTTTATTTTCCCTCTGTCGACTTTTACGACTCCCACGGGATGAGATAGGATCTTCAATTCATATTTAAATTTAACATTATTTCATAATGTTTAATAGATTTATGCATATATTTTAAATAAAATTAATATATAATTAATATACAAATAATATAATTCAATTGGTTTAAAAGTTACTGCTATACTGTATGTTACGACAGGTAATAAAGTAAAGTAACAGTATAAGAGAACAATTTTAGCGGTGCCGGCACCAGGAATCGAACCCAGGTCACTGGCGTACTATGAAATTTTAAGCGAACATTTATAGCCGCTGGGCTGCCACGGCTCGACAGGTAATGCCTTTGTGAAATTTTACTTCGAAGTTGTCCTTATCTCATACACCATAAGAGATACACAAACCATATTCGTACCCTTGTTCTGCAATTTTAGACAAAATAAAATACAATTATTCCATTATATTTAAAAAATCTGATTTTTCTTTCTGTAAAAAAAACCGAGACCCCGTACTGGGACATCTCCTGTATCGTGAGTGTGTTTTGCAGACATAAAAGACCCGAAAACGACTGATTTGTGTTTTTAGACAAATTGTTGGCCCCGGCTGGCATTCAAACCAAGGTCTCGCGGCATAGAATTCAGGTACTCTGACCACTGGGCCACGCTTTTTTGTAGTCATTAATTATAAGTATTTCTAATTTTTTTAACATTAAAGTCATTATAAGTTAAGTTAAATTAAGTTATGTATAAGCGAGATTAGCCGAGTACTTTGACTAAATGAAATAAAATGTAAATTACATTTTTTTTTATTGGATTAAGTGAAGAAACGAGCAAAACCTGATGGTAAGTGCAACTTTTGCCCGTAACATATGCTGTGTCACCAAGAACATTTCTGTGTAACATCACACTTCGCCCGTCATCAGTTCTTAAGTCTCATATGCTCAATGATTACATTAGCTTACAGTGCCCTTCAAACCGAAACACAGTTTTGTTTGAACACTACTGCTTCACGGCAGAATAATCTGGCCCTGGGGTGGTACCTACCTAGACAGATTCCTGCATAAGAATCCTACCAACAGAAAATATTAAACAAGTAACTACACTAACTGATTTAGTTAGTGTTAGATTTTTATTTTCACCAGACGACCTACACCGGCTAATTAAACCAATAGTTTTCGAAAGTCCACCACGATTTTATACTCTCTCTATTACTCTCTTAATATTAAGTATTAATTTGAATTAAAAGTGTAAGAAAAATGTACAAATATTTTGGAAGACATTTTTACATTAGATATAGGAATTACTTTATTTTAAATGCAGTACAAATTTTGTCAATGTAAAATAAATTGACGGGTCCACTCATCGTAATAAACTCTGATGTAATATATAATTCGGGATGCGAGTTCGAAATTCTCGAAGCATGATGTGTGCCGCAGCATCTCAGTGTCTATAATAAATGAACGATTGGGGGGACGCTGGCCATCGGCAGTCCCTCCCTCAATCAATATGATGGACTCTCTCGCGAGGGGACGATCGCTCACTGATTTTTTCCCTCGCTGACAGGGCACGGGAGGACGTTTTTGCGCCCTCGGTGCGCTACACGAAGGGATCGCGCAATTAATAAGTGTGGCGGCCGAAACCGGTGCGAGTTACTGTCCATTTGGACTAGGGTCGCCATTTGCAATTTTTGATATGTAAGACTTTAATACGAACTTTTTATTTTTGAGTTAAACCACCAGTTCCTTCATTACCAGTTTATTTATTAAGCCGTATTAGCCATAAATATTTTTAGCTTAAAGTATTGACTAGATGTATGGAAATTTTACATACATTCAGTACATATAGTCACGCCTTTTTACAACATAAGTGATAGGCAGAGGCCACTCGCGTAGCCCACTTTTCGCCCTCGCGGTAAACGTGACGTGTGTCAAAATTATGTTTTTGGTACGAGTCAAAAATTCTTACTCCCTCTTGAGTTGCACGAGCAGTATCGTGACAGCATTGCATATTATTATGTAATTCTGCACAAATAAAGGCTGTCCGTGCAATAACTTAGTCTTACTACGCCTCGGTAGGAAAGAGGTAGGTCCTATTTATTCTACACTGCCGGACACCTATCGGCTATGAAAATTAAGATGTATTCAGTAAAAAATAACACAGGCAAACTATGGAGTAAATGGTTGAGGTTAAAATTGTTAACTGCAATTTTAGGCGATGATTTAATTCGTGCTCGGCGGTTCACTAGAACATCTTTTCATTTGGAAAATCTCGAGGAAACCTGCATAAAGAAATAAGAAATATTTCCCGCACTCCGCACTTGATCAGCGTTACGGACTCTTCCCGATTCAGACTCAACAGACTTTACGTTGGAATACTAACATTAAATTAAAATATACATTGAATAAATCACGACGACCCCCTGATTTAATACATTTTGTCTATTTTTCATTAAATATCTTTTTATTTATATAAATATATATAAATCAACTTTGGAGAAAGAGAATATCGATAAAACAATTGTTACCCTATTCTCAACACATTCTCTGCTATCGAACACTCCTTTTTCTTGTTTACTTGATAAGCTTTTATTGCATTTGCTTTTCCTCGTCCCAATAATATGACAGTTGCACGCATGTGTTAAAATTAAACAAAACCAAACCAACCCAAAATTTTATTGATAGCGATGTTATACTAGTATATATCATCTATACATATTTGTTGGTACAGCAATAGTGTTTTACCTTAAATTTATCGCTATAAATT
Source organism: Luehdorfia chinensis (assembly GCA_019845155.1). Classification (NCBI taxonomy): domain Eukaryota; kingdom Metazoa; phylum Arthropoda; class Insecta; order Lepidoptera; family Papilionidae; genus Luehdorfia; species Luehdorfia chinensis. Next base: position 1,947,109 of record JAHVAK010000022.1, read on the forward strand.
TTTCTACAAAAATATAGGGAAAAGTGATATCATCTAGTTCTAAACCATATCTTATCCACCGCCAGATTGATGAGGAAACGACGTCGCCTGTGTGATGCAAGTAGTAGCATGGAGTTATCCTGTTCAAGCAGTTGATAGTACCGGACTGGCGATGACATTTTCTGAATATAACTTCAAGTTAATAGTCTAAGTTTAGTTTTGAAGTAAGTGACAACATTAGCAAATTGTTGACCTTATATGCAACAGTTGCGGCCTTACCCAGAACATTAAATTATGCTCTGTGTGGCACAAAACTGCGCTCGTCGCACTTATTAGTTCTTAAGTCATGGTGGACACTCACTGACAGAATAACTGGTACTGCCGTACTCGTAATACCAGTAATTCATTATCTTCAAAAAAAAATCAGTGATATTCTCCTGTCCAATTTCGGCCACGGCGACAACTTTCGAAAATTATTGAGAGCTATCAAACAAGTGTATATAATTTCGGTGATGTAATTGCTGTTAGCCTTTTTTGGCTTTTACAGCTTCATCGGATCCTGTGCTCACGGGCCAGGGGCCCGCGTGCCATGTTTGGTTTGACCCAAACATAAATAAATAAACTCCTACAAAAACCTCGAAATTCGGACTGTATCGCGTTCGCTGCGTGCTTGCGCGATTTACAAACAAGTGTACGCGCAACACAGAGACACTCACTCGACCCAACCTACCTGCGCCCGATGTAACGTTAATGCGATAAGATCGGAGATAGGCTAGGATGCAGTGTCAGAAACATGGGGACAATCACAACACAACCCGACCCGAAAACCAACAGTTTGTGTTTTAGCACAATTTTTGGCTCCGGCTGGGACTCGAACCCAGGACCCGCGGCGTAGAAGTTAGGTACTTTGACCTGTAGGCCACGCGTTGTTCAGTGTACATCAGTGAAGTACATTAAGATCCGAAAACCGATTTTAGAGAAATTAATACAAAAGGTAAGTCGGTAAGGGACTTTTCCTGCCTATGTTTATTTAACCATCATCATTATACGAATAAATGAAATATCGTGTTCACAATCCGTCTGTACGAACTGATGTAAGACTAACTGATAAAGCTTACAACAGCACAGGTTATAATCAATTACCCATAGATTAATTTAGGTTCTGGATTTAGTTGATTTATAAATTCAATTGAAATAAAGTTACGGTATCCGTGTGGTGGCGGCTAAGAGAATCTACCACCCCTTATCATCCCGTGGGTGTCGTAAAAGTACAGCGGGAAAATGAAAAAGGAGATGGGCAGCAGCATCTTCCTGGAACATCTCAATAAATAAACTGCGGTTGCCAACCAGCCTACTAAGCGTAGCAAAATCCCCTCCTAATGACAGCCACATGATTGCAACTTTTGTGGCAATCTATGTGGGGGGAGGGGGGGGGGGCTATGTTCAGCAGTTCACTAGTGATAGGCTGAAATGATGATGATGATGAAAGTTACCGGCATAGTCTGCTTGTTTAAAAAGAAAGTAATATTTGTATTATTTGAAATGACAGTTTTCATATTCATTGTATTTCATAATAAGCGGGTCCCTGGCTTCGAGTACAAGTTAAAGCCAATATTTCTGCCAAATACAACTCATTTAATTTCAGTTCAAGAAGAACGGTCACTGTCTCTGTGTCTTTAAAACGTAATGTTTTTCCTCGGATCTTATCGCATAGGCATAAGATATATAATCATTCACTCGTTCTCATGTTGCATGCGAAGAGGATCGAATGCCTCGGTTTGCGCTTTATTTATGACTCCATAAAATACTATTTGCTATTTTTTAATAGTTAACTGGATAGTCACCGTATAAAAAACCTTCTTGGCTCATTAATCCTAATATTCTATTTTAATTTATAAGCGTATTGATATTTATATTGACCTTGATTGACCGTATATATATTTTTACTTGTGGTAGGATTCCTAGATTTGAGATTTAAGAACTGATGTTTCAGGGCGACGGGCACAATGTTGTGTAACACAGAAATATTTTGGGTGACACAGAATTTGTTGTGGGCGGACGTTGCACTTACCATCAGGTGAACGTTTTGCTCGTTTCGTCACTTTCTACAATAAAAATTTATATATATAATATTGCTATAAAGAAGAACTGACTAAGTATTAAACTCTTCATAAGTTCCATCAAAATAAAGTGAAAAAAGTAAAAAAAGTAATTAAAAAGTAATTACACTCGATTGCTTAAAATTCATACATTTATTAAAAGCACTTCGTGGAAATCTCCGGGAAACATCTCGCAGTTTTGAACATCTTAATCTAAGTTTAAAATTTCTTCGGAAATCGGCGAATTTCGCACTAAGTCATTAAAGTATAAAAACTTCGGTCATTTTGTTGGCGTTGCTTAAAAGCCTTTTTAGACTGGGAAAAGTAATCTTTCATTAGGATGGGGAGGAGCTGAAACGGAAGTTCTTTTTGAAAGGAAAATTACACGTCGACTGTACTGCCAAGATTGAGGGATTTTAATTACGTCAAACAAAGTTGTCGGGAAACTTGCCGCTCGACGCCGATAGCATTAATAACATCTTGTGAGTGTCAATCTGACGAGGCCCTTTGTATTTCTCTAATGATCTTATGCACTATGATTTTGTTTGTATTTTTAAGTTATTTTAATAATAGATTTTAATACTATGCCATTAACATCGTAAACAGTTAGTCGCGTAATGGCAGCGGCACAAAAACTAATGTTTGCAGTGCCCTTTCGTGCAAATCATTTATACTGCCAAGATGATAGACATGCCCCATAGTTCCATAGTGTTGGCAACTGTCGCCAATGAGTTTGTTTATGGTAAGGTAGGTCTATGTTTAACTGGTATTCATTATTTCCGTAGTATCAAAATTCAGTATTAATTGAAAATAAAACAAATCAAACCATAAAAAATGAATTCTCTTGAAAATAATGTGAAGCAAGGTTTAGTCTACGAATACTCGATACTAATAATATATATAATATGTAAATATATTACTACGAATATTACATAACATGTATATATTTTCGACATTACAATAAGGGCGGCGTGTTAAAGCGGGCCTAAGGCGCTATTGAAATCAAACCCTTCCTGCTTATATGCCTAGCATGATGTCCTCTTGGCTAATTTTCGACCACAGCGAGGAATGATGAATACTGTCGGAAGCTATCAACTGCGTCGGAGATATGTGGTGCCACAAGTATAGATGGAAGATTGATATAGACAATTTTAAGGTCCTGTAAATGTATTGTACGCATCAGCGCGGGTCCGGGGAATTATTAAGTTGCAGAAAAAATATTTATATAGGAATTTCGAATTTTTTTTGTTATTCACTTGACGTTTGTATTGTTATATATGAAATATAATTCTTATCTTAAATATATAATAATAATTCTTCTTTTATTTTCTTTTCATTGGCTTTGTAAAATAATTAAAATAATATTCACAGCCTTTCGGTACAAAACAGTGAGCTTTTTCTCTTCTATTTACAAATCCATGAAATGTCGCGCCGTGTGGTGGCGGCTTAAGAGAACCTTCCACCCCGTAAAAGTCGTACAAAGGGAAAATTTGAATCAGACGCATGGGTAGTAACATCTTCCTGGAATATCTGAATAAATAAACTACGGTTGCCAACCCACGCTTGGCAGACACCAAGCGTGGCAACTATAGCAAAAACCCCCCAAAAGGAGAGCTACAAAATTCTGTGGCAATCTATGGGGGTTGCCTATGTTCAGCAGTGGACTAGTGATACGCTGAAGTAATGATAAGGTGCCGCGAGTAAATCTTTAGCATCATAGTGAGTTCCTATCAGGTTTTTAGGTAGTTCGTTCTAAAAAACACACACTAACTATCCCAACTACATATGTATAAGGTCCTTAACAATACTAAATACATGAAGATCAATGAAGTTCAAGCGCAGGGAGGGATGAGGACTGAGCGACGCAAGCGGGGAGCGCGAGCGGATTGTGCTCCCGATTGTCTCCGTCTCCCTAAGATTTGATTAATGTAACGAGTAGAAGGTACCTTATATATGAAAATAAAATAAAGTCTGTAAATTAGCAGATTAACTTTATTAATAATGCGTAAGTGGGAAACGTGAAAGATTTATTTTTATTTTCTCTTTATGAAAACATTGTTCCACACCAGGTTTCTCCTGCATCGTAGGTGTGTTTAATAAACATAAATTCCTCATGCAAAACACTCTGACGTGAAGCAACTACTTATTATAGGTAGGTTATAATTCTTCCGGGTGGGAATCGAACCCACGACCCGCAGCGCAGACGCTAGTCTTTCAGCAACTGCGCCAACCGAGTCGGGCACTACGATTATGTTAAATTACCGTTAATAGAGACATCAAAATAGTACAAGGCATATCAAATTTTACCAAAACCTGGTACACCTAACCTTACCACCTGGTAAACCTGTCAGTTTTCGGGTCTGGTTGTGTTGCGATTATCTCCGTGTTTATGACACTGCAACCCTAGTCTACCTCCGGTCTTATCGCATCAGCGTTACAATAGGCACGGGTAGGCTGGGATGAGTTTGTGGCACTATAATATATCCTGCGCAGTTGATAGCTCTCGACAATATTCGGAAGTTGTCGCCGTAGTCGAAATCATCATCACCTCTTCTACAGATTGTTTATTTTAACAAAGACTTAGAAACTGTCGACAATAATCAACCATGACAATAAAAGGAATCAGTATATTTTTACAGAGGTAATTAAATATGAAGACATGTAGTTATTACCATCATATACCCTATAAGCTGTACATTACGAAATACTTTCACGTTGAGAGGATGTGCTATAACCGTCATCCTTGGCAAGAAAATTGACCTTCGCAGTGTTGGACCTCTTGCACCTTGGCAGCGACACATCATCGGTCTATTGTAGGTTCAGCAAATTCAAAATGATATCATTTAATATTATTTAATTGAAATGGGGTATGGATAAGATTGTCTTATAAATTTAATCTCGCGAGTCTCTGCGGATTTTACAGCGTAATACGCTTTCAAAAAAATAAATTTGATCTGAAACGTTAATTCTCTTAATATGCACTGATTGATGATGTTGGGAAATTAATGAAATAACGCGATCGTATTGGTGCTAGCACACCTTAAAGCTGAAACTTTTGTTTTGGATTTTACCGTTCCAATATTTCCGATAATAGATAGCGAGGCGACAAGCGGTGATAAATCGGGCGCACCTTCAATGCTATGGAAATGTATCGTGGACTGCGCCGGTGTTAATCACAGCTCGTCGCATTAATTTGATTAGGGTTAGTGGGCGCGGGGCTATCAATCCGCCACATTACCATGCCCGCATCGACTGCTAGGGCTACGTTTCTGTTGCTTTATTAACTTTGTACCTAATGATACTTTGTCCTGGTAGATCGCAGGATAATTTAATACTGCGGTCCACGCGATAGTTAAATAGTTCTCAATCGTTTAATCTATAACGATATTAGGAACATGCATAACTTATTAAGTCAATAAAAAGTGAGCTATTTCATTAGAACTTTTTTATATCCATCCCATGGTAAGTGATCAAAGCGGTCCCTACCTAGACTTTAAGTGGATAGAAAATGACATGTAAAGGGTTTATTTTCAGGGAACTTGTATTGTGGAAGAAAGTGACGAGACGAGCAACATCTGACGTAAGTTTCACGCCTGCACAAAACGGTGCGATGTCAACCAGTTTCTGCCGCACTGCACTCATGAAGAGACATCGGTTCTTAAATCTCATATGCCTTGTAATTTCGCCTGCTGTAGTAGCCTTGAAACTGAAACACAGCGGTGCTTGACAGCAGACTCAGTTATTCTGCAACGCAAACATTTTCCGTTACCATTTAGACTGATGATTTGAATTTGAAAATGAACTATTAGTAATGATTTCATATATTTACGCGAACACTACTCATTTAAATAAAATTAGATTTTTCCACCGTATGGTAGCGGCTTTAGAGAATCTACCACCCCATCTCATTCCGTGGATGTCGTAAAAGTCGACAGTGGGAAAATAAAAACCAGGAGATGGTCAGCAGCAGCTTCCTGGAATATCCGAATAAATAAACTGCGGTTGCCAATCCGCCTGCCAAGCGTGGCAACTATGGCAAATTACATCTAGAATGAGAGTTACTCATGGCAACCTATGGGGGCCTATGTGCAGCAGTGGACTAGTGATAGGCTGAAATGATGATGATGATGATGAGATTTTACGGATTTCATCGCGTGTAATTTACTATTTATAACCCGACGTTTCGAGGATCGAGGACTGAGGTGACATCAGGACATCTGTTATATCAGTCCTCCCGTGTCCATGGGTGTTGTAAAGTGCTCGAAATCATTACTGATATTTTAATTTTCAAATCATCAGTCTAAATGATAACATGGAAAATGTTTACGTGTTATATTCTTTCAATGTATGATGATGTCCTCCTAGCCGATTTCGATCACGGCGACCACAATATTGTCGGGCGCTATCAACTGCACAGGAGATATTATAGTACCACAAGTGTAGACAACCACAGAGGCACTGTGAGGACGAGTGCGTCTGATGCGATAAGATCGGAGGTAGGCCTATGCAGTGTTAGAAACACGGGGACGATCATAATACTATACTTACTGGTGGTAGGATTCCTATGGAGTAATCCGTCTAGGTAGGTACCACCCCAGGGCCAGTTATTCTGCCGTCAAGCAGTAGTGTGCAAGCATTACTGTGTTTCGGTTTGAAGGGCATTGTAAGGTAGCGTAATCACTGGGCATTTGACACTTAAGAACTGATTTCTCAGGGTGACGGGCGCAGTGTGGTGTCACACAGAAATATTCTGGGTGACACAGCATTTGTTGTGGGCGGACGTTGCACTTACGATCAGGTGAACGTTTTGCTCGTTTCATCACTTTATACAATAAAAAAAAACACAACCAGACCCGAAAACTAACAATTTGGATTTTAGCACAAATGTTAGCTCCGGCTCGGATTCGAACTGAGGACCCGCGGCGTAGAAGTCAGTTACTCTGACTTCGCGTTCACTTAAATATAATGTCAGATCTTCTAGAGATTTCGTCTGTCCCGTACAGACGAAATCGTTCACCGTCGAAACGAATATTTCAGTGCAGCAAATATTAGCACAAACACAGAGGGGCTTACTAGTTTTATTCCCGTTTCCGATGTAATGCTTATGTGATAAGATCGAAGCAAGGATGAGACGCAGTGTCAGAGACAGCTGACATCTCACAATGAGCCCTATACCACGCCTATTCATCTAACAAAGTATTATACTGTACTGCATGTTGTAATTACACACCTATCACCGTAATAAACAAACATAACATTATTTCAAAAATAATATTGAATTTGTATACATGATCCAGTCTCCCTATGTAGGCCCAAGTCATCATCATCACTGTTAGCCTATCAATAGTCCACCGCTGCAGAGACATAACTGGGATTAGCTAACATGTCATATGAAGTGCTTAACAAAAAAATGTTTTATACGAAATACTGAAATATTAATGTTTTTATAAAAATCATTACACGGACAGCAGTCGTTATTGATGCCTTGTGGTAATGCAAGTGGTGAGACTAGTGCCAGAACCTGCCCTACCCTGGCTACGAGCATGCACTGCGGAATCATGATTTCCTCCTGGTGGATTTTCGACCACAGCGACACCTTCCGAATACTTTCGGAAACTATCGACTGTTCTAACGAAATTTTAGCGCGACAAATGTACGCGCAAATACAGAGTCCCTCACTCATTCTACCTACTCGTGCCCGATATATCTATCGCACATGCGATAAAATTGTAAGTTGGCCGTGGTGCAAATTATAGGAACGGGAACATTACAACAAACCCGGAGCTAAAAATCAACTATACACTATTGTGCAACAACATATATGTTTTTAACGTTGACGCGCTACTAGTAAAATTAAAACATTAGTTTTTTTTTAACTTAAAGTTAGTTATTCTAATAGACACGAAAACAATTCGACGAAATTAATTATTACCCATATCGTACTCATTTAGGTACATACTTTACAACTGTCTGGGCAGCCCTTACGGCTTGTAAACAGTAATTTCGTCCGATTCGTGTTGAGCACTTTTAGGTCAATTAGGCAAAGTCGCGCCCGCTGTACCGTCCACTAATCAGAGGCCGCGCCAAACTTTATGCCGTGTTAATTTGACTAATGCGCCTGGAAGCGGATTACTCAGTGATAAAATGACCGACATGTTATACCAAACGATTCACTACTGAACGGAACTAATTTTGTTTCGTTGTAAATTAATCTGTATTAGAGAAGTAGGTATATAGTTGTTACTTGTGAAGTTTATAAATAGGCGCTTTTATAATTAGACTTCGATTCGCACGAGTGCAATTTACTGATGAAAGAAACGAGAAATGCGCTTAGCAAAAAAATATAAAGTACTCAAAATATATAAGTAACAGCATAACTGTCAGTCTGAAAGTCACTTTTTTGTTGGATTTTCAAATATTGCTATCACACAAACCTTGTCCTGACAATTCCGCACATAAACTTAGCGAAGATAGAAGATTAGACGCTTCGATGTGATTGATTTTTGATTGTGCTTTATTTAGTACTATAATGATGACATTTTCCATGAAAGAATAAAAAGATCTGTTAACGCTGTACGTACCCAAGCGATTGACTTCTTCGCTATAGTACGGTCTAAGCACAGAAGAATTGTTAATGGCCTACGGATAGTATTCATGGGATCACATATTTCTGCATGTGCAATATATGTCTGAAAAAACACGACATTGAAGAAATTCTTGTGTGAGGATTCGTTTTTTTTTTTATAAAAAGAGAATCGTGACGTGAATGTTAGCTCAAACACAGCGACACCCACGCGTCTTAATCTTCTCGATGTAACCCTTGTGCGATAAGATCGCGGTCGCATTATCACAGTACAAACAGACCCGAAAATCAATAATTTTATGTTGCATAGTATTCATACAATAACACAATAACGATACTGATGAAACGTCTTCTTTCATTCAGCATTCATGCTTTCTCACTTCATCGTCATCCGATTATAAACACGGCAATACAATCTGATGAAGGTTCCGTTACAGTATCCAAGACATAGGGATAGATCTTAGCTGTAGAAACAAATAACTTGAGTAGTTCACATATTGGCTACAGCTGGGATTTGAACGTAGGACCCCAGTCTCGCTAGGCTGGTTGCATTATTTTTGTTAGCATATTCGCCTATTGTAGATTTATGGCCGTTCTCTATAACCTATCTGTGCTTTACCTGGGATTGGTTACCAAACAATAAGTCGACATTTTACGTCAAATTTCATACAAAATGTTACAATCGCTGTAATATTTGTACACTACTGCTTAACGGCAGAATAACTGGCCCTGTGGTGGTACTTTACCTTCTGTCTGTCCGAGCGTACGAGTATAAAGTTAAAAACCCACTGAGATTATGATTTGAAATATATATATATATATATATATATATAGTACCAACCATAGGTTTTATTTACCGTTATATTACAAAAGGAGTAAAATGGAATTTGATTTTTTTGTTAATTGTAAAATGTGCGAGACGGGCGAATCGTTGACCTGATTTTAAGCGCAACGTCCGCCCATAACAAATTTGTTTGACACAGAATACTCAATTGCTTTTTGAATGCTCTTTGAAATTAGAATACGCAGGATGCGTGGCACCATGCTGCGCTCGTCACACTGAGATCTTCAGTCTTATATGCCCTGTAATTATACTAACATACAATGCCCTTAGATCGAAACATAATATTTGCAGGCTACTGCTTGACGGCTGAATAACTGGCACTGAGATGGTATTTACCTAGATCGATTCGGGCCACTGGAAACGCCAACAGCCTAATGGTTCAGAGAACGCACTGCGAAACTTGACGTCGCAGGATCGAGATCGAATGCCTTGAACCAAATCCTAGCACAAGCTTTTAAGCTTAGTTGGAGTGGTTTACAGGAGTTTTAGTAATGTTAAGAGTATTGCCAGCATTCTTTTTTTAAATCAAAAACCCGTAAACACATTCAAAAAGTAATTCATCATGCCCGAGTTAAGCGCTGTAGAACACAGCGATTAATAAATGAACTTCATATTAATCGCGAAATCGGACAGCCTAGGTGTCGTGTCGGGCGGCAATTAGGTCGTGCTACTTAACCAATTAGAAGTGAGACAATCGCCCTCATAGCGACTGCTGTATGAATACGCCCCTATCTAACGAAACTAGTGCTTTTTGTACACCGCTTTATCACACATTATGATATTTTAAAAGGATCATTACTGTATTACACAAAAAACAAGAAAATATCAAACGAAAGTTTATAATTCGAATGTATAGGGGACAATTTTATGTTTCCCGTGTTATTGTCGTTTTGGGAACTCCATGACGTGTTCCTCGTACATAAGTTATTTGGTTTAGTGGAAATTAACAAGCGTTTGGGTGGTTGTTATTCAGTTTAGTTCGTTATGAACAAATTAAAGTAATTTAAAAGGATATTCCTTTTATTGTCACTCCCTTAATGTCTCCCTATGCAATACGGACATAGAAGTTTCTATTAAATGTTAATCTAACCTTGACATTCTTTGTAGTATAATATCTTGCGTCTATATTAATGTGTGCTATATTAATGGCTTTAACCTATTCCACGTAAGTTACGTTGTAGAAAATTCTTTACCTTTTTTTGCACCATTTTATCTATTGAGACGAACTTATTCTCTTCTTAAACTAAATTGACAAAGTTGAAAATCGGCCCTTTTCCTTTTTTTATTATTATGGATGAGTTCGGACAATCAGGCAAATATATATTTGTTCTAGCTAAAAAGATGCAGCATGTATTTTAAATCAATCGTGGTTATTGGTGTTCCGTTCGTCCGTTCCGTTCAAATTTATCTTGTAACATCGGTGCGCCATCGATTTCATTTAAAAAAACATAAATTAAACGTGTACAAACACTCAACCTGGAACTGCTTTATTTCTTACTGCTTACAATAACCTATACATAATCTACACTCTACAGATATAGGCCATAAAAATATTTGTTCCGAGCAGTAATTGAACCCGCGACTAGTCTGTTGAGAACCGAAAAGTATCGGACTTCACATGTCGCCAAAATATTTGTTATAGTACGTCTTCCATCGATGGGCTTTCGATCGCCTTTTACCTACGCGTGAAAAGTCTCGATATATCTAACACAAAGAAGAAATAAAGTGCCAGATATATATAAACCCGATAATATCGTCTACGAAAACTTGCATGTTTTCGCTCTTTACACACGAAGTTTAAAACATTGAGTTGTCAAATGCATGGGTATTTAGTGCGTAGTATTTAGATAGTCTATACCAAGACTTTTGTGTTTTAATACGGTTGTTTTAATGATGACTCTCACTATGATTTGTCCTGTATCGTGGGTGCGTTTTATATATCAGAAAATCAGTATGTGTTTTCGCAGGTACCGTCTAGGTAGGTACCACCGCAGGTCCGGTTATTCTGGCGTTAAGCAGTACTTTGCAAACATTACTGTTTCGGTCTGAAGGACACTGATAGCTAGTCATACAAATTTCTGGGCATATAAAACCCAATAGAACTGGTGTCTCAGGGTGACGAGCGCAGTGTGGTACTACAAAGAAATGTTCTGGGTGATACAGCATTTGTAATGGGTAGACCTTGCATCTACCATCAGGTGAACGATTTGCGAGTCTCGTAATAATCTAATCTTTAATAGAAAAATACATATGTTGGCCGCGGCTGGGATTCGACCCGAAGACCCCGGCGAACTAAGCCTGGCGGTTGTCGAAGGTTGAATTATATTTGCTGGTAGAACTGTGACCGCTACTCTCCATTACTAGACTCTCCCAAGAAGCTTTTAAGCTTAAAAGAATTGAATTACATTACGCCACCATAGTCCACGCTGCTCCGATGCGGGTTGGCGGACTTCATATGTCCTTGAAATATTTTTTATTTCTCAGACATGCCGGTTTCTTCAAGTGGTTTTCCTTCACCGCTGAGCATCTTCTAAAATCATCATCATCATTACAGCATATTACTAGTCAACAGCTGAACATAGGCCTCCCCCATAGATTTCCACAATAGTTTGTATCTCTCATTATGGTGGGATTTTGCCAAAGTTGCCACGCTTGGCAGGCGGGTTGGTAACCGCAGTTTGTTTATTCAGATGTTCCAGATGATGCTGTGGCCCGTCTCCTGGTTTACATTTTTCCTCTGTCGACTTTTACGACACTCACGGGATGACATGGGGTGGTTCTCGTAAGCCGCCATCACACGCTGCCACCTGCTAAAATAGTATTCAAAATTGCAAAACAAATTAAGAGTTGTTACACTAGTGTCTCTTCAGTTCGGTCCTTTATTGTTAGATATGTAATTATGAAGAATACATTTTGAATAAAATGATTTTCATTACGAAAACAGCGACAATTTGTAAAGGCGGGACCTAACAAATGTTGGTACAATTATGCACAATATTTGAATGCTTCCTATTATTATCATTATTTAATTCGAATTTACATCTATTTTGCCTTATGTTTACTTGAAAATTGTGTCTTAGTGAATCGCCAATTTCATTATTATATTATATTAGGTAACCATCTTCATTATCAGCGCAACGGTCTCTGTGAACTGGCCATATACCTTTCCCGAGATGAAAAGAATCTGGGAGAATCTGATGGAATTCCCCATGAGAGAAGATGGGGGAATTGGTCATAATAGCCACGCTAGATAGAATATGTTATATAGGTGGAAGGATTCCTATATTAGGATTCCTATGTTATTATTTTTTTATATTTCGCAAGGCTAGTTATTCTGTCTTGAAGAAGCAGTGTTTCGGTCTTAAGGGTACTGAGAGCTAGTGTAGTCACTGTGCATATGAGACTTAAGAACTTATGTTTCAGTGGGACGGCCGCACAATAACAGTTGTTAAGTCGAAAAATAACGAACAACTGTTATTGTTTAAGAAAAAGAAATAACAAAAAATTGTGTAATAATTACATTCCTTTTTTGGCCACTTAATAATTCAGCACATGGAGGATTAGATGGATATTTCTCTTTTCAATGACATTGTGGCGGATGTTATGCTGAGAGAAAGGGGTAACTCGTCGTATCGGATGATTTAAACTGAAGAGGACGTTTGTGTATATAATTAGCATCGATTAAACTTCAATAGTGCGAAATAGTACGTACAGACTATTTGTTGAACTTCTTCTTCCAATTCATCAAATACTATTGGAAATTGACGAAGCCATAAACCTTCGCCTAATACCAAAAAATTGGTTTCCGACCTATTGAACGATCTTGTGCGCCCGCTATTAAACAAGCAGCAATGGCGTTAAGATATTACATTAAGTTTTCCTTTTAATTTAACAATAATTTTTGATTGTATTTCACTTCCGACTGTACCAATTGTCCAAAAGCCAGTTGTCTTCAATTGCTAGGAGAGGGTGACTGCATTTAATTTATTTGTGGTTGATGCGTCGCATGCGGGATCATTTTATGACGGTACGCCGTCCAGCAGAACTGACACTATGCGGAAGCAGATGGAAATGCACTTGGGATCGGCGTGCAATTGTAATTATGTCATGGTTCATGATCCGTTTTTCATCATAATCAACAGTAACTATAAGTATACAGTAAACAAAAAAGTTGTGACTTTTGTAATAATCAGGGTCTGCACTATGCTGTAGTTAAAATTTTGTTTCTCAACTGTAAATATTCTTATCTACTACATTTAATTTAATTATTGACTGCAAATAAGCTAACATTCGAATCGGATGGAAGTTAAATATTTTGCACACACGGAGACAACCAACCTTCACTGGGGTAGTAGGTAGGACTCTTCCTGGCTCCAATACCCCCTAAAATGCGAGAGTATGCCTATGCTGAATGAAAGTGGAAAACTCATAGGCTGATAAGTAACTTTTCTTTTAGTTTCTCTGCTATCCTACTAAGTCAAATAAAAACATTTTTTGTTATTAAAATGAGGAATGGAGCACTATTATGCACGAAAGATTCTTAGATCTTCAATAAAAATATATATGTTTATACCCACACTTTAAGTGTATTAAGATTATGTGTACATATATAAAAAAAGATTTAACTGATCGTGCCCCGCCTTGCTTACGATTGGCTGTTTAACCCTTCCCAACTAAAGGGTTATTATTAGACCCCTTCAGATGCGCGCGCGCTCAGCGCTCTGCGCCGGTGCTCGTCTTTTACGTTTTTTACCAGCTATTATATTTTTTACTCGCTCGACCCGCGTTTTGATTGGATGAAAGGGTTACGATATAAATAAATCTGACGTTTCATCCGGTGATGACTACATAGGCGGTGCTTAGTATTAAAAGGGTTGGGTTATTTGTTAATAGTTTATGTGAAAGATGGGTTGGGTTATGGAATATATACATTAATAAAAATTAAGTACTTATTTTTGTTATATGATTCTGAAATTTACTTATTTTCATCATAATGATTACAAATAGTAGTGTAATACAGTGTAGGGCGCCCCCCACTAGATGGAGCGACGAATTGCGGGAATTCGATGGATGCAGGTGGCTCAGGACCGTGCTTTGTGTATGTTCAACAGTGGACTAAGATAGGCAGAAATGATGATGATGATGATGATTACAAATAGGAATGAGAGCATGAAATGGTACTGAGCTATTGAAAGAGCTTAAACGAATTTTAGGACTGTAATTTCATGTCACTATTTTTAGAATAGTTCCTAATCGAATTTTCTTAATAAGGCGGTTTATAATAATTTTTTCATCTTTCAAAACCAAGACATTAATTTTTATAGTTAGTCTGTTATAAGGGATTCATTGACATATTATTAGTACTAACATTTTTCTTTGTGTATATATGTATTATACGCAATAAAATCTTTTATATACGGGTAACTTAAAAAAGCTTTGTATTACCTACTTTCATTGAGTGTCCATGTCGTATGGGCACTAATGTATTTAAAGGATCAACAGATTGAGGCATTCTTTCAAAATTAGCATTAACCTTATGTACGCAACATGAATAAGTAAGCTTGCAGAATCGAGTTTTAGAATTTGCGCAAAGACTCGAGGGTTGACGATAATCTGATGACTTTTAAAATTAACTTTTGTTACCTCCAAGCTTACGTCTGTCGGTCATAAAGCGGGCGCGTGGCGAGCGACGTGACTGCAGGCAACTCCGCGGGATTACGACCACACCTTGCCACGTTTCATTACGGTTTTAAATCCTGTCAACGTGGTTATAACAACGTTGCTTACATCTCCATATAAACGGATTAGACTTGATAATAACGATTGAGACGTTTAAGTTGTTGAAAGATTATTTGATTTACTTAGACTTAACCTTGTTGTTGGAAATCTCAATGAACGCGCAAAATTTATTTGAAGTAGAATGATTAAAAACTAATATAGATACCATAGACTATCCTGTTGGTCGGATATATTACAGCTGCTATGTGGTAGCGGCTGTAGAATAAGACCCGTGTGTTCCCATGAGTGTCGTAAAAACCGACTACAGGAAATGTCAGAAAATACTTAGGATGTCCGACAGATGGTAAAATAACAATCTCGACACTATATGATGAGTTTCAAAGTCGCTATCGCCAATTTTCCTGTCATACGTGGCAATCTACACAGACAGGCTCATGACCTTAGTGGAACTGTTGTGGTGCCTGTAGTGGACTATACGGAAGTTATGCAAAAAGGACTAAAATAACTGATTAGGATAATGATAGCTTATAATGATTTCTTGTATTTACGCGAATTCTATACCATATTTAATAAAAATAATTTTACGTTTTTTATCCAGTTTGTTTAGTGATTCACTAACGGGAGTGAGAAATTATAATTTATCAAATTTTCCTATCCATTTAATCTTTTTTTTACATTTTATAATTAATACAAAGATTTAAGAAACAGATTTTATGTTTTTATATTTTTTTATAAAAAACCTTAAAAAAAACGTTTTCGAAACAAAACGCATATTACCGCAACCTTACACTATAACTCAAGAGTTTTAAGATCTTGTGCGAAGTCATTAACCATTTGCAGGCGGTTGTGAAATATAAACAAGCCGAAAGAATTTATCTAGCGAAATCTCGAAATACGAAATATAAAATATTTGTAGTAGTCGCCCCAAACAACCCTAATAATTTAAAGTTCTTTCAAATGCGAAGCTGACATATCTCGCGGCGGCTCCATAAATTATCTATTAGAGGAACATCACTTGACGTCCGCACAAAGGGCTAATAATTCGGACTTGTACAATTTCGGTGCGGTCGGAGATGGCACAAAGAATATGCAGTGCGTAGGTAGAACCCTTCCCCACCTGCATTCCCACGATGCTGGTTACGTAGAAAGTGCAACCGTGCATTAGACGCACTGAAAAAAGTTTGCGCAAATAAAACTTGCTGTCAAACATTTAAATTTTGATCCAAAAGGGTCCATGTTTACTGTACAATGAAAGAATGATTTGAAATTGTTGCGTGGGAAAGAGAAATTATTGATCGGACTTGCATTTAAAGTATGTTTAAGTAATGCGTTTTTGCAAACGTTGTAAGTGAAGGCACAAAATTAAATAAGTAATAAATTTCAGTTCGGTTTTAATAAGTTATATATATAATTAAGTTATATAGTCACGCGATACAATAACCAATATGATGAAATATATTCATCAAACGTTTGAGATCAGATTATACACATAGTTATAATAGTATTTTTTTTTAATTTTTAACAAGAAAGTGACAGTTTTCTTGTTCAGCAATCATTACTGATACTGGATACTGGACTTTTTATTAATACAGCACATAAATGTGTCGACATGAGCAAAGAAGGACCACAATTCGATGGAATATTTTCTTGGTAAGTAAAGAATTAACGTTAATTTGATAATGCAAAATTAAAAATGGTGTGTAGTTCCTAGATTGTAAACACACCCGAGGCTGTCTGTTGTATAATCAATATCACTTGATAACGTTTCGTTGTATGGTTAAACACACATCTCTACTTCAGTGGTGTGTTAGTAGTGGTAGTAATTTAGTGGTGGAGGGCTAAGAGCACAAAAAGGAGGGCTATGAGGAGGCATCTGGCGGCGGTTTTAGTTTGCAGCAGCGCGCACAAGCTGTTGTCGGAAGACGGTCGGTGCTCTTTAAAAACTTATATTTTTAATTTCGAAGGCGGATTTTTAAAAATTTACTTTGTTTCTTTATTATTATTCGCTCTCGCATAGTAACGCTTGATTCTATTAATTAGAATACTTTTTGCATCCCGCATACCGAGTTACAAACGCCGGAGATCTTAATTGTGCCTGTCAATGAGGCATTACAGCTTAGTCCTTAGGGAAGACTATGTACCTGCATCTTGATTCTTCGTTAAGAATAGGTAATAGAATTAAAAATACACCTGATGGTAAGTGCCTGTCTTTAAGAGCTGCAGTGTCCAGTAGCAGCAATGTGCTGTATGGAAAAACACTGCATTCGTAACCTCAGTAATTTCACTAGCTACAGTGCATTTCAAACTGGAATATACTCGTAGTAACGATTGCACACTTCTGCTTGGCTGCGGTATAACTGGTACCAAGACTACTACGAAGATAAATTATCATATTCTCTAATTCCCGTGGGCGCTCTCATATTAAGTGTTAATTAAAATATTATATTGTTTATTACATAGTTACCTGAGAATGTAACATGATAATGTACCTGAATTGTAAGAGATTCTCAAAATCGCACACAGGAATCATATCAGTTCCTACAATAAAGTAGGATCTGTGAAATGAAAGGAGCATTACCCACGTGTTTGTACTTAGTCCGCGATCGCGTTCCTCAATGGCTCATTTGATCCGCACGACCATAAAAACAGCGTGGAAGGTCAGCGGACGGGACCAAAGTGAAACTGGGCTAGTTCTCAAATTGCATCGACCCTTTCACTCTCGTCTTATACCTGCGCTTTTTACTCTGTTCCCGGAATCACTCCGAGTTGGGATCGATTGCTACGAGTATGTTTCTCAAACTGTAGCTGACGTATCCATCCTTTACTTTAAACGAAATTTGAATTCTTTTAATTTTAAATTCTTATGTTTATAACCCTACATTAGATTTATTTTTGAAGGACGTGTGACTATTTACGTAAGTAATATATATACGCTAGCAATCAAATCAAATCACAATATGATAAAGAGAATAGTTAAATCTGATATAGATTTTGAAACTAGCAATGTTCATATTTTAAATTTTATGACCGTCACTTTACTTCCGATCTAGTTTTACATTATGTTATAAACTTTTAAGAAAGAACATAATATTTTTTTAAACAAAAAGAGAGAAGTTGAAAGTCAAAGTAAATGACTTCAATCATCAAACGTGGATCAATTTATTGTATTACACATTATGAACTTGTTTATTGTAAATATAAATTAATGAACAGACGACTATTCTGTTCTGAAAATATTAGTGATTGACAGATTTGCATCGACAAACAAAAAAAATAATTACAAGTGTGCCTAAAGTTTTGGAAGAACTGATCGTAGCTGCAATAGGCAACAATGTTTTGCGAATTCTTCTTTCGGAAAGGATCCTAAAAATAAATCAAATGTATATGGGATAGTCACAAAAAGCGAGTTAATTACTCCGGTTTGGACTTCTTCCATGAAAGGAAGATTCTTTTAAAAAATATAGTATAGCACTTACGAATATAATAACGATAAATAAGTAGTTGTTAAAAATAAAACTATTAAAATAAACTTTTATTTACGATGTTTTGATATAATGTTGATGTTTTTATTGATGATTCCCCTATCGTTCCATCTCTTCTTCGTCTAGAGCTACGAAGCTGACTGTACCACCACAGGCCGCCATGTGGTTATTTATTTCACCTCTTATGATGGTAGATGTTTTGTTGTAGTAAATGGCGGCCTCAGCCTCCTCGAGCTTCACTCTCAGCACGTCCTCACTACCCAGGTGATATACATGTAGGATATTACACACTAAAACTATTAAAATACACTTTTATTAACGATGTTTTTATTTACCAAGATCATAAGAATGCATTACTCAATCTTGTGATCTTGAGAGACTTAAGAATTAACAATACTTTTTGGGGTACTATCGCAATCCCTAACAAGAGTTTAAGAGTCTATTGGGCCGGGAATAACGTGAACATATTAATTAATTTGAAACAAATGTTAATGTGTTTTTTATTGGTTTCACTGCAGTTTGCCAGATATGTGAATGAGTTTGAATAACTAATATTCGTGCATGCGGAGTTCCTTGCGAAGGTTTCTTTTTCTTTATTTTTGAACATTTCAATTTTTAAATTTAAGTGATACAGGGAGTATTTGATCGTTGTATACTCACGTGCTTGTTCTTAGAAAGCATATAAGCGGTTGTTTAACTAAAAAGTTTAAAAAATTCAAATAAATTCTTAAATCAAAGTAGCACCTACATTTTCTGCAAGCAATATAACGAATGCACCGAATCGAAAAATTTTGTTTTATAATACAGGTAATTTTTTTTTACATCAAATTTTTCCTATATTTTAGACTGTATACACTAAGCGGTAAGGTTGAAATTTTCAAATACGAAACGCATTTATGGTATAATTTTTTTAAATGTAAATCGATATCGCAGCTTCGATCATTTATAACTCGTATTCGACAGGCAAACAAAGCGCATAGAAAAAAGTATCGGAATGTGCAACGAAGAAATGAAACGGAGCGTTATTGCAACACTTGCACTTTCATTTAATCCGTGCCCAAATTGTGTATTGTATTAATTCGAACTACACGTGTGGATCTTATGAAAGTAACCTGGTATAAACTAGGTTGTAGGTTTAGTAAAAAACTAAACACTTTAAAGCGTACACCGTTATAGTTTTTTTCTTTTTTTAGTTTTATCAAGCGTTACCTTTGAAGCTGCCGTGTGGTGGCGGCTGAAGAGAATCTCCCACCCCATCTCATCCCGTGGGTGTAGTAAAAAGTCGATAGAGGGAAAACTACAACCACGAGACGAGCAGCAGCATCTTACTGGAACATCTGAATAAATAAACTGCGGTTGCCAACCCGCCTGCCAACTGCCCACCGCGTGGCAACAATGGCAAAATACCCCAAAATTAAAGCTACAAACTTTTAGTGGCAATCTATAGAGTAGGCAGTGGACTAGTGATAGGCTGAATTGATGATGATGAACGTTAAAGACTGCGTGAAAAAGACATCCATGTGAAAACATAGACTAAGTTAGTACTGGGGATTCTATTTATACGTCGCGAAATAAATGACGGCTGCGTGGCCTAGTGGTCAGAGTACCTGACCTCTACGCTGCGGGTCCTACGTTCGGATCTCAGACGGGACCCAAATTTGTGCGCGTGTGAAATTTATGTCTGTAAAATGCAATCACGACACAGGAAAAATCCTATTATTATAAGCACTACTGGAAACTATTTTTACACTTTACTTTTTACATTCAGTATTAAATTTTATGTAATGAAAAAGCAAACTATCAACACAATGAAAAATAAGATCATTTAAATAAACTGTTATGTAAAAGTTATTCAAATTAAATCATTTTAAATATAACGAGCAAAATTGCAATTTTCAATGCAGCTATGCACTCGGCCCGCAAAATCTTTGATTGCTGCAAAGTATCCACGAACGTTTGTCGGCCTGTGGATTGAATAGTCGGTAGACGGATGATTTCACACTCTAGTGGGCTGAAGTGCCTTGTAAACTGCCGCTCCGCTGCACAACTAGACCACAGAAAATTGAAATTGCAAAATTGGCAAATAAAATGTATTAATCGATACTTGACTATTTCTTACCTGTTCGTTTAAATTTGCTCCACATTTGTAGCTTATTATATACATTTTCAGATCTGTAGTAAATATACTTCATGGGTGTATATAAGAAGGAGATTTAGCAGGTCCGGACCCGCGCGCGTCCGCAAAACACGGAATATTATGATGGATGATAAAGTAACTCTCGTTTGTCCGAATAACTTACGTATATTTTAATGTTTATGTAATTTCTTAATGCCTGAGATTACCATTTAGAATTGCCCTTTTCTAGTTATACGAGTAGCTACGCCCATGATTGACTTACTGTGTATCAAATATTTTGTCTAAAGTAATTAATTCCAAGGCCACAAATCATACTTTATCCGTAACTTTTTATGCCTTGATATTGTTGTTTTATGTATGATTGTCATCTTGACTGGCAGGGGCACATAGTTAAACTTTAAATTTCTCTTAAGAATACGATGGCCCACTCTAGGATTCTTACTCTATCGTGAGTGCGTTTTACAGAGTTAACTTTTACATATACAACACAACCAGAATCGAAATCCAACTACTTTTGGACAATGTGTTCACTCTAGCTGTGCTGGTTATTCGAACAGAGTACCCACGGCGTAGAAGTCAGGCACTCTCACTCTTAGGCCACGCGATTTTCTAACTGATACTAAGTGGTCGCTGAGGCCCACGTGTAAGTACCTCATCATCCCTGAGGACCTGATGGACGTATTCTTTATGAGCAACTGGATCTCTGGTTCTTGTTCCTCACCATGTATTTCAAAAAATTGCCTTACTACCAATACGGCAGCATGTGTCTGCCACCAAATAAGTTGTCGCCAATGAATTAATGTTTATTTAAAGGAAATTTATTTAAAAATTAGACTTGAATACTATAAAGCGACCATATATAATTGATAACTTATTTGAATATCTTTCCATTCTGTGGTATTACAAATATTACGATTATAATATTATAATTTATTTAACCAAAAAGCACTCTTTATAGTATGAATCCGAAAAATTAATATAATCGAGGCCTTTCTCTTATTCTTATCGTACATACACATATTTGGCAGCCATGCTATATTAGGCTGATTTGTATATAAAATAAACTGGTAAATTAAGAATATAAATAAAGTGGGCAAAAAAAATTAAAACTTAAATTTAATCCGACATCTCATCGCTTAATAAATGTATGCATGAAGTACACAACTAGACTTCGTAAATTTATTTATGCATCAAATAATATCGCAAATATATATTCAAGATAAATTCCATGGCTCTTAAATAGAATTATATAAGGTAAAATGAGTTGGTGAACAGGTCCTAATTGTCAGTGTGTAGCAGAATGATTTTTAAAGGTTTCGTATGCAATGTTAGTTGTAAAGTTATGTCAATGTTTGAGCAGAGTCGCGCGCGAAGACTTTCGCTCGCCTGCACTGAAGAGCGCGCACACGTGCAGATTACGCTTCTCAAAGGATTTTTTACAACAAAACATGTGCCGCTTTTTGCTTAACCCACTTTAGCCTCGATTATAACCTTCTTACCTACATTTGCAACGCTTTATTGTACTTCAAGTCGGCAGAAATGTTACATATTATATCTATAGTTTTTTAGCGGTGGTTATGTAACCATTGTAGAGCTTACTTTTATAGCTCGTTCCGATAAACGGCAGCGAATAGTCGCATTATTTAATTTTACTTTTTACATATATACACACCGGCACAATTAGCGGAACGTTAAAAAGGCATAGTATAGAAATAATAACGTGTATATTAAAACAAATAATAATCAGACATGAAGTAACAAACTGTTGAACATATTTTAACATCGACTTTAAGAAGTTTTTAATGAAGTTTTATTAAAAAAAATTAACACTTTTTTCTCTATTTTGTGGAAACACAAACAATGTTGTAAATTAAAGATTACTAAGATTTTAACATTAAATAAATGAAAGATTAATAAAGTGTGTTTCCGCCCCGTTCTCTAACTGACGTTTCCATCCTTCTGGGCATGCTGCGAATTATGTTATCTATTGTATCTTGGGACAAGCTCTGCCACTCTTCAAGTAATGCGTTTTGTAGTTCTCTCAGGTTGTTGGGGGGTGGTATTCTGGATTTAACACTTTCCTTTAACAAGTCTCTAACATGCTTTATAGGATTCATATCCGGGGGTCTTGCTGGCCACTGCATCACTGCTATACCCACATGGTTTAGATATGCTTGGACTGAGCGAGCACTGTGAGCGCGAGCATTATCCTGCATCTGAATAAAGCATCTTTATGGGGAACAAATGGCACAAGGTGTTCTTCTAAAATATCCCTGATGTACCTATCAGCAGTCATATTCCCTCCATCGACCATCACTAACTCCGTACGAGCTCCGAAAGTTATCCCTTTCCTCACTATAACTGAGCCTCCCCCATATGCCTCCGTATTTTCAAAATAGGTCTGAATGTCTCCTCTACGTCTCCACATTCTATGCCTTCCATCGATCTGGTTAAACAGCACTCTACTTTCGTCAATGAAAAGTATCTGCCCCTATTGGTCTATGTCCCAAAAATGATGTTCACGTGCAAAGTTTAACCGATGTAAACGATTGTGTCTCTCAAGTTTTGGAGCTTTGGCCGGTACATACGAACCTATGCCCACTTCTTCAAATCTGCTGCGAAGTGTACGCTCGCTCACTCGCACTCTTCGCACGACTTCCAGCTCAATTCGGGCCTGCACAGCCGTTACACGCGTGTTCCTGTGAGCTCGAAGTTGAAGAAAACGGTCATCCCTCCTCGAAGTGAACTTTTTTCTGCCTTGATGAGGAGGGGCCTCATCACATGAGAATCAGTCAACCGGTACCGTCGAATACTGTGATGAATCGTTGAAATTGATTGCTGCAGTCTGGCGGCAATAGATCTGTAGGAATGACCATTTCTTCGCATCTCATCTGCCCTAATGATCTTTGGTGGTGTTAAATCGGGCATTTTTAGTTTATTTCAACTGTGGTGCCTACTATTGACAGGAAAAAAATAACTATTACTAATAAAATTGAAAATTTAGCGTATTTATTAAACTTTTAAATTTCACCTCAGACCGAGCTTGAACCACTAACAAATCAGTATTACCGGGAAACGGAAACAAGGGAAACGGTGTTGGAAGGAAAATGGTGTTGGAAGGATTCCACCCCTGTGCCAGTTATTCTGCCGTGAAGCAGTAGTGTGCAAACATTACTGTGTTTTGGTTCGAATGACACTGTGAGCTAACGTAATCACTGGGCATATGAAACTAGACAACTTATGTCTCAAGGGCACAGTGTGGTGCCACACAGAAATTTTTTGGGTGACGCAGCATTCGTTATGGGCAGACGTTGTACTAACCATCAGGTGAACGTGTTGATCGTTTCATTGCTTCATACAAAAAAAATGTTCCATTTTTAAATTAAAGTTCTAAATATAAAGGTAACGTAACTGGCCAGTCTTTTATGAAATATAATGCTTATTTCTGTTTCGCTTATTGTGCCGGTGTGTGTGTTATAATATTATAAAAAATATGTGAAAATTGTTACATAATATTTTTATAGTGGCAACACGCGCAAATCGTTCACCTTATGGTAAATGCAACATCTGCTGTTCATTCAATATATTTAATTGCAAAGTTCCGTGTGCCACTATATTGCGCTCGGCACATTGAGACATCAGTTTTTATATGCCCTGTTATTACACTAGCTTACACCGTCCTTCATGCCGAAAGTAAATGCATTAGTTTTCCACATACTGTTTGAGGATAGAATAACTAGCATAGGTGGTAGGGGGTAACCCTAGACGGATTCCTGCATAGGAATTATACAACCAATAAAGAAAGAGTTAATTATCGTTGTTGTTTATGTATACGCGCCGAAAGAAAATTTTATTTCCATGTTTATTATTACAATAAATCGCATCTATCAATAATTATTATTATTAACATTAACAAAGAACATGTTATTCGGTATTTTTTTGTTACGTTGATGAAAATGAATGAGTTTAATACTGAATTTTTTATATATAATTTTTAATATTTGTTTTTATATTTTATATTACGTGTGTTTTCATTAGTATTTCTTATGTTTTAAAATCGTTATAAATAAATTTCTAATGTTTGATATTTTTATGTGAGTTCATTATTTTATATTAATAATATTGACTGTACATTAAAAATATTTTAAATCTTTAATTTATTATTAATGTAAAGAAACAAAATTCACACACTGTATTTATGTGTTTATTAAGCAGGCGCAAATATACTTTAGAAAAGAAGCTAGGACGCTACTGAAACAACACAAATGGCGCAAAAAAAGGAAGCATAAAGTCATTTGAAATGTCACCATTCTGAAGTCCTTCCTGAGAGGGCAAAACCAGACAGAGCGGAATCGAGAGTATACAAAAAAATTAACCCGGGTGTATAGTTTTTGTTTATAATTACACATCCATGGAAGAGATGGCTCGCATATGGACGCTCGGGAGACCTCGCGGAAAAATATTCTTGCCTTTGTGCAATAATAACAGGGTTGTCGCATTATGCAAGAAGTAACATACAATTTTATTTTTAATGTTTTATGATTTAAAAAACGATGCCCACTTGGACACACACTTGTATTTCTCTTGCATCATCGATGCGACTGACGGATATAAATTCTTCAGTCACAAACACGCAGACCAGGAACAACTACCTGTAGGCAATATACAACCCAGAGCGCGGAAGCCAATCGTTTAATAAAAAATCGTGTAAAATGTTTAACTAATGCAATCACTATTTGTGAATAATGGTTAGTCTAAATAGTATGAACTAAAATAAAATACTCGTAGCGTCCTATAATATTCTCTAATTTTTAAAAGGACTTTAGAGCCGAGAAAAATCCGACTCGCTCCAGTGCGGGTCGATGGACTTCACAAGTGATTGAAATGTTTTTTTATTTCTTATATATAGGTTTTTCGTCACAACTGAATACGTAGTAAATCAGACACAATCGCAATTGACAATTTTTAGCAATGCCTTACGCGACTCTCTAAGTTTTTTTTTTAGGACTGATGCTCACTGTTACCCCGATGTCTTTTACAGCTTCACCCATTACAGCGGCTCTGTATACATAGTTCTCATATCTATGCAATAATCACCGGAAAAGCTGTAAAATTATAGACTTACTTACTTTTACTTAATTATAGGCACAAACGGTTTTACATTAACTTGCTTCTCGCAGATGTATGAATTATTTGTTAACGTGTATTTAGGAACGTGGTTAATGTGTAATGGCGACTTAAGAAAATCGCGTCCCGTGGGTATCGTAAGAGTCGACTAAGAGAAAATAAATATCTTCAAATTCGCTTAGGCACTTAAATAAATTCAAAAAGGTGAGGGTGATGAAGAAGCTCTACGTTAGCGCCGACACTTATTTTATTTCTATATATAATTCGCAGTTGAAGGCTTCTAATATCAGTATATAATTTCGGTGATGGCCTTTTTTGGCTTTTACAGCTTCATTGGATACTGTGCTCACGGGCCAGGGGCCCGCGTGCCAGGTTTGGTTTGACCCAAACATAAATACATAAATATACTCCTAATAACCTCGAAATTCGGACTGTCGCGCTCGCTGCGTGCTTGCGCGATTTTAATATCAGTAAGAAACCAATTAGAGAATATCACTGTATTCCATATTTCTACATTTATTCCCTTTTCCATAAAGGCTTGAAATTTTTATCTTAATCGAATCTTATACAGAATATAGTACGGTGCACCCCTGCGTGTATTGGGCACGGATCCCACGGTCGTAACGTGAGCCGCCGTCCGCGGCTTCCGTCCGGCTTTTAGCGCCGCGTCTCATCGGTCACCGCGCCCCACCCACCCCCTCACGCGGCTACTTTCCCCGCAGCCTCTACACATATCATGTTCACACCTAAAATCACAACCTTACACACTCATAAGTGTTTCGCAAAAATACAATCTAGCATACATAGAAATCTCTACATCTAAAGCATTTCATAGCAATAGTTAGATCTAACTTCTGAAACGTTATCCGGCGAAAATTTAGCTTAAGGGCTTAAATAATATGCTACTATACGGTTATATATAATGTATGTAAATAATCTGTGAATAATGTTGACATCTTTTAATTAATATTTGGATAGTGTTTTAAGGATACAGTGTCGTATGTGTAAATAATAAAGGACAAGTGTAAAGAGATTAAAGGTTTACTATGATCTGCATACAAAATAACTTAGTTTCCCTCTTTTACAGTTCATCATTCAACTTTCATTCCTCCTTTCTTCCTATCACCTCTACATTACTTATATCATTGCCAACATATTATTACCGATTTCATTTATATAAGCTACTTCTGGTAAAGCGCTGGCAAAGCGTGTGATAAGACCTGAAGAGCACAATATTTAACGAAATTTTGCCACTACACTAAATACTAGTAACCTAGAATCGTACTTTTAAAAATTGTACATATTGTAATAGTCACGGTATGTAACGATTCCTTACGAGTGGAAGTAAAGGTTTCCTTTTCAGAGATATAAAGCTTCTAATATGAGATTGATTCATATTACATCACCATACAAAGTTATGAGTCGGGTTTCAAATTTAAATATTAAGATTTAATTGCTAATTTACTTTCGAAGCTAGTGATCGAAAGCGAAAGTTACTGGTAGGTGTTAGATAAAAAAGATCCTTTGAAAGGTGGGAGCGTTGCGGAGGCGCCTATGGAGGTCATTAATATTAATTAGGCGCGGTGCGGTCCGGACTCAATGCACAGGCTCTTTGCTTCTGACTCGCTGCTAAAATTAATTACTCGCAATCTTTATGTTCCAATTATAAAGGCCTTCGCAACAAATTAAATCTGTCCGGCGCAGGCTTCTTTTGAGAGGTTTCACTCTCTTTGTGGAATTGATAAATGTTCCCGGCGAATGTTCTTTGAGCTCGGCAAAATGTAGATATTCCAATTAATACTTTAATTTACGAGTAGGTACAGAGAACGCTTAAAATATATTAAGGGAGCAATTATTGCAACGCTCGTTTCTTTTTGTTGAATGAAATATGTAATTGTATGTTATTTGCGGTCGACGGTTGCTAAGTATAAAAGCGAAATTTCTGAACCGCCAGCTTTTGCATAAGTACGCGACTTCCGCGTTTGAAGAGCAAAAAGTAAATCTCGATTAAAAAACTACCCGATTTCGCTTTCATCAACAGGCAAAATATTTAACGGCCGTAACCGGATATCTTGGAGTCGATGGAAACAATGAAAGAAACCACCAACGTGTTATTACGTGGAACCAACATTTAATAAATGCGTTTTTTATTTAGCATCGATTCTGGTTATCCATTAATTCGTATGTGCAAAAAATGCCACGGTTTACCCACACCGCTGTAATATTTGAATAGTTAGATGGTGCAGTCATTGTTGTAGGAAGATGCGGAAATAGGATATTTTCTTTCGAGAAATATAATATTCGAGCATTATGTTGACCGGCAGCAAAAAGTTTCCAGCTAATAATAATTGCACAATCACACTTCCATGCTTATAGCAACTCTGTTTAGTTCTCCCATGATTAATAGCCACCCGAGTGTTTAATCATGTATATTAAAAATAAAACAAATTATATTTATAGCTAATTTTCGTTCTCTCTACTTAGATTTAATAACTCCCATTCCTTTAACTAAAAGCTTTGTTCTTTTTAAGTACTTTTATGTAATAAGAAAATGAAAAAAATATATCGATACTCAGGTAAAGGCGACGTATGTGACCAAAATTTCAATTGCTATGGTTTTGATTGACGTAGGTGTGAGCATACAATGATAAATCGCTTTTAAATGTTCTTTTATGGCCAATGTATTGTATAAATTTCGGATTAAATGGCAACTTTAACAGGATACAACATTTATTACACAGTTGTAGTACAGTCGCCTCGATATTCGAAATATATAAACATTATTTTAGGAAGGAAAGTGGAAAAAGTTATTTTAATTTTGCTTATAATATACAAATTTAAAAAGCGCCAAATAAAAGTAAAGGCAAAATATTGTCAGGGTTGTAATTTCAAGAATCGATCTTTTATTTTTATATATTATTTATAAAATGAGAGAGCCAAAGTTAAATCAGCACCGTATGCAACATTAGAAATGGTGTGAATGGAATTTTAAATTTTCAAGAGTAGAGTAGTAGAGTCTCAATCCTTATATATTTGAATTTGTATTATTTTTGTGCTAATCCTTTACAAAGAAATTGCATTTGGTGTTGCATTAATTTTAACATAGCATTTAGTAAACATAATTTTGATACTTGTTAGGCTGACCGCAATGAAGATGAAATTCACACATTAGTCATATAATGCCACGAACTATATAATTCCCATTACCTAAAATAACAGGTATACAATTTCAGAAGCTTTAAAAAACACAATCAATTTCCTGTCAGCAACTGACCACGCACAAGTGGGTGCATCTGAAGAGGCTCACTGTGACGACGCAAGATTAATGAATTTCGAATTATATGAATTCAAATAGCATTGAAATTGGACTTCACAGATCGGAAGTATGGCGAGCCTTGAATGATGCAATTTGCGATGGATTTATTTGCGAAAGATTAAAAAAAATATGCGTTTGCAAACTGTCCCGCAGCTGTCCTACGTTGATGGACGATGGAAGGTAATCCGATCAATATTTTTTGGAGCATTGCATTTTTTATTTTCAATCGTATCGCACAAATCGTATTACCTTTTAGTGGAAGTTTTTACGTTTCTTACTATTTAAATTAAAGTATTTATCATTTTTTTAAAATATTTTGACTCTTTTAAAAAAAACGATTTCCTAAAATAAACATTTTCAAAAAAAAAAATAAGTGGAGTTCGACTTATAAATAGAAATACAATAGAAGTCTTTGTCTGCAACTTCCTAATTTTTAGGTTAAAAAAAAGTTTTTCGTTTGCATATTGGTCAGTTTCATTCTTACTGAGCAAATGTAAACCGTGAACTACAGAAGCAATTTATCTTTACTTATATCATAAATGCGAAAGTAACTCTCTCTGTCCCTCTGTCTGTTTTTTATCTTGACGAAATTTGACTGAGAGATAGCTTGCATCCTGGGGACAGATATAGGATACTTTTTATGCCGGAAAATCAAATAGTTTTCACAGGATATTTAAAAAGTCTGTACCCTAAGCCAATTTTTTTTATATGATAAAGTGACGAGACGAGCAATACGTTCACCTGATGGTAAGTGCAGGGTCTGCCCACATCAAATGCTGTGACAACCAGAACATTTCTGTGTGACGCCACACTGCGTTCGTCACCCCGAGAAATCAGTTCTTAAGTCTCATATGCCCAGTGATTGATGTCCTCCTAGCCGAATTTCGACCTCGGCGACAACTTCCGAATACTGTCGGAAGCTATCAGCTGCGTAGGAAATATTATAGTGCCACAAGTGTACGCGCAATAACAGATACACTCACCCGTCCCAACCTACCCGCTCCCTATGTAACGTTCATGCGATAAGATCGGAGGTAGGCTAGAATACAGTGTCCGAAACACGGGGACATTCACATTACGACGAGACCCGAAAACCAACAATTGTGTGTTTTTGGAACAACAAATGTTGGCTTCGGCTGGGATTTGAATTTAGGACCTGCGGCGTAGAAGTCAGGTACTCTAACAACAAGGCCGCGCGGTCGTCAGTGATTACGCTAGCTTTCAGTGCCCTTTAAACCGACATACAGTAATGTTTGCACACTACCGCTTCACGGCAGAATAACTGGCCCTGGGGAGGCAACCACCTAGACCAGACGGATTCCTGCAAAGATATCCTACCAATCATACCATTTTACTAAATGATCATTTAAATAGACAGTAATAGTGGAAAACACAATTTTAGAAGTAAATAAAGTATCTGAAACAAAATTATTAGATAGGTAATTAAAAATTCGATCTACTGTTCTTGAATATGAAGTATTTTTTTTCAGTAATATTATGAACGATGTTCGTATGTGATACCGTAACAGGGGATGGAAATCTGATGACTGATGTTCCTTTGATTATCAATTTGTCGTACAGGTTTGTGCGAATAAACTAATTTAAATGACAATTTTTTTTATACCCAACTATACTCTGTTTCGTCGCTAGTCTATTGCTGTCGCAAAAAGAGTATTTTTACTTAAGTTACTTGAGTAGTAAGCGTAGGGAGCTCATTATATGTTTCATCATTTCATCGTTTTTCGTCGTCGTTTATACTTAATTATACTAAGATCTTAATTTGTTAGTAAATACTTTTACTGATGTCGAATCGTGGTAACTCAGAGGCCCGGTGTTACATTATAATACACCAGGGATATGGAATAGGTCCCCAATGCTGTCACAACTATAATTTTTAATTGTAATTTAAGATTCTATACTACAAAATAATTAAGAGCTGAGATCACGGGCTCGGTGGTGAAGTGAAATATTACGGGGAAACCTGCATGACACATATGAGAAAAAAAAGTATTCGCCGTTTATCCCGAATGAAATGATATATGAATCTGTGATCAGCAGTATTTATACATACATACAATTACGCCTTTTTCCCAAATACGAGTCTCCCCCTTTATCTCTGCCAAGCCAGTGGTTGCCGTGCTGATAGCTAGCTACTTGTGGGAAGGCAATGGGGAGCAATTTCAACTCGTACCAAAATGGCGGCGACGTGGTTCGCATCCTTCGTCATGTCGCGTTTCCTGCGGGAGCAGAAAAAGCGGTCTACGGATGGGGTCTCTCCCTGAAAAGGCGTGATTGAATGTAGGTAGTATTTATTTAATCTTGATATCTCAAATAGTTGTATATTTACAAGGTACAACTAAAAGTTAAAAATTATGTGCATCGTTTGTCGTACATATTAACTCCCCACATCATTTCATCCCGTGGGTGTCAATAAACTAGACAAAGGGAAAATTAAAACCGAGAGGGCAGGGAGATGGGCAGCAGAATGTTCCTGGAACATATGAATAAATAAACTTCGGTTGCCAAGCTGCCTGCCAATCGTGGTAACTATTGCAAAATCTTCTGAAAATGATAGCAAACTTTTGTCGCAATCTATGGGGGAGTATGTTCAGCTGTGGTTTAGTGATAGGCTTAAATGATACTGATGAGGACATATCTACATTATTTTTTTAAACATAACAGATGTATAAAAAAAGTTTTTTAGTAGTTAGTTGCTTATTATCTTCATCTTTCTGCATTTCATCATTTCAGCCTATCACTAGTCCACTGCTGAACATAGGCCTCCCCCATAGATTGCGACAAAAGTTTGTAGCTCTCATTTTGGGAGGGATTTGTTGCTTATTAAACAATATCGTATTGTAATGATGAGAGTGAAACCTTTAATTGGCCTTACTATTAATGTTTATTATTTTATATAACCATATATCACGCTGTTGGTTTTGGTAAATAAAAAAAAATGAGGATACTTTAAATTTTAGTTAATTTAAATTATAACATATTTTAAAAGATGTTAGACGTAGACAAGACGCCGATATTAAATCGAATTTCACTTCAAGACTTTAGGAGAAGAATATATTTAAAACTAATACACTAAAGTAAAAAAAAAAAAAATCTACTTTTACTAATGTCAGAAAAAAAATGTGCTTAACGTTGATGGCTACGTAGACGTTGTAAGTGTTAGACGGCTACTTGATGTTATACCTTACGATTTTAGTTTCTGATGTTTTGTTCGTAATTCAACGTCAAAGGGAGGTTGTTTGTCGTAAGAGGTTACAAGGGCTCGTTGGAAGTTGTCAGCGGCAGAGACGAGGGCTACAAAGATCGGCTATCCGCTACTCACATCGCGTCAACGTTTCGGAAAGGATTTGCTGTGTCCAAGACTTAACGGTTGTTCACACTGCATAAAAATAAAAACGCTTACAATAGTTACTTTCATTTTTATAGAGTATCTTTACATTCTTGGTCAAAGTAACTGGTATATACTTCCTTTCGGATTTTGTGATCAGATACAGCAATACTGTCCTGCAGTGAGACAATTATTAGCTGTTAATTCATAAGCATCACTTAAAATCGCTAGTTACAGTTTTAAATACATACATATTGTCACGCCATTTCGCAGATAAGGGGTACGCAGAGGCAACACACGTAGCCTACTTGTGGCATGTGAAACGAGACGTGACGGGTGGCGAACCACGTCGCCGCCATTTAAGTACGAGACGAAAAAATCTGACTCCCCTTTGCAGTCCCACGGGCAGTATAGTGCATATTGTTGTGTTAATCTGCAGGAATAAAGGCTGTCCATAGAATACCTTAGTCACTTACTCTTACGACACCTCGGTAGGAAAGAGGTAGGTGCTATTCTACTCTGCCGGACACCTATCATTTAGTTTTAGTAATACCGAAAACTAATATGAGTCACGTACTATGAAATTTAAGACGACTGGCGACATAATACTTCTGGTTGTTATTTTAAAGGTTATAATTTGCCAAGAAATCATCACACCAACAACATAAATATTATAAAACACGTTAAGGAAATTTTACAGTAATGAAATAATATATTGTTTGAATGAGATTTTACTAATCAATCAGAAGAGTGATCAAGAGCAATCGCCTTGATCCTCAACACACCCGACCTTAATTTATAAGTTTGAAATACTTTAAATAGTTGAAAGGATAAAGTTTACAGTATCGAAAAACTAAACTGACGTGCTTAAATTGTAATGAAACTTAAGTACTCAGTGATGTTCGAATGATGGATTTAAGTGTCACAGTGTAAGCGCCCTTAGAACCACAGGGTGTAAATTGCTTCAACGTACTGTGTAACAACAGCGTATGAGCTTCTTTTATCGAAAAAATATCACTTGTAATTCAAAATACGTATATGTACTTTATCGTTCATGATTCATCGTTGCTATAAACTGTCTTCCCCAACATAGCACTGATCTATGTGGTCGGGTCATTGCCACTTTAGCTTACTGAGCTGTTGGGTTATGTCGGTAACTCTTTCTCTCCTGTGGTTATGCCCCTGTCCTTTCCACAGCTTGCTGAATGACTTTCAGCTTTTTCATAGAGTCAGCGTTATGTAAGGCGCATTTAGAAGGCTTTTTTTGTTAGTACACTCGATAATAAAATGTCCTCGATGATGATGCGGTCAAGACAAAACCCGCTACATTGGTTCTGAATTTTTCGATATTATTGATTGATTTTTGTATTTCTATAATTTGATGTTATAATAATCATAAATCGATCAGGTCATCAGCACATTTCAAAATAGTATTGTATTTGTTTTTATTCAAATTATAAAAATGTAAGGCTTTTTTTTCATTAAATCATTTAGTATATTTATATAGAAAATTCCCCTTATACAACACGTGCTTGTCCAAAAAAATTCGTCGTTAAAAATAATATTCTTACTGTGTTAAAAAAACTTATTGAATTTAAATATATCTACTTTTTATGTGTCGCACCTGGACAGTTTTTTGCTATTCGATGTCCATGGTCAAAAAGTTCTTTAGATATTGCCCAATTTTTTTTTTTGATTACCGTTACCTTCATACTCTGTAGGTCACTTTTTATAAGTTTTTAAGTAAAAACTTCGGCATGTGCTCGAGAAATTATGCATCTCAGCGCATCACAATGGCGCGTGTCTATGGTGGTGGCGCGGCAGCACGAGTGCATAGGTATTGTATTTTTTAAAAATTGTGAATTTATGTCAAGCGGGGGGCATTGTGTCGAGCGGCGTTTTCTCGCCACATCGAGCATTTGGCAGTGCCCTTGAGATTTGTCCCGCGTAATGTGTTTTGGTTAAAATAATTTGATTTAGTAAATGGATGATACTTATCTTTCACTAAGTTAATTTACTAATTACGAAATGGTTCAATATTTACATATTAGTGAAGAAAGAGTTAATTTTGTGTCTCCTTACAGTTATATCTACAGAAAATAATTTAAGGATTTGCAACGTTCACCTCTTTTACATTAGTTTGTGTATAGATTTTCGCTGTTTTAGAATAAAGCATTATGCATATTCATTAGTTGACCACACACACTGCGATTATAATGATGTTGACATAGTCGTAATTACTTATTTATATTGCATAAAGGCAATCAAAAGTGCATATAAATGAAGGATTGACATGAACATCAACAACAGCGACATAATCTCACCTTCCACGGTCATCTATTCGATTCCATTCATACGATCAATAGAAACAGATAAGCGACAGGACACGTTTCTTGTTTGCATCGGACAAAGAGTCCAAACGCTAAACTTATCTAAAGTTTGCATAGGGATGACGAAAAAAAGTTATTCAGTTGTTATTTTAGAATTTGTGCAAGACGTTTGACGTGGGATTGCTTATCCGTGTGTCGTATATGTCATACAAAAGGTGACAGCTACGGATAGGAAGGAGTGCGGCGGGTACAAAGACCGCGAGACGTTTGAAAGACGTCCTGAATGGGGCTAGGAAGGAGTGATCGAGCGTCCGTCGGTGTCCACCCCGTTTCTCGACCGTCGGCCATTGCCGCGTCAGATATTCGTTCATCCTTAATATCATATTAATCCTTTTATACCTAAGAAATAATATGAATGAACGTACTGAAATTCGATCCATTTTAGATCTTTGTACGTAATTCTTTTTTGTATTAAAAAAAAAAATAATACAAAGCCATTATGTAAGTAGTAACATCAATAAAGACCACTGGCTTCCACGTTAGCGTGAACGGAAACAGTAAAGCTACATTTCCTCTTCAACAGCCTGTAAAATTTACTGCTGGGCGTAGTCCTCCTCAAAATTTGGAGAATTCGCGTAATCGCCGCGCTTAGCAAGCGGATTGGCGATCGCAGTGCCAGTCACTGAACTTTTGACTCTGTTGCCCCTCACCAGTCTGGATAATTGAGGTCTGGCACAGTTGGGAGAGATATTCCGTCAACAAACGGATGTCATGACATTTTTCTGGCATTTCCATTAGTCGACTTTTACGACACCCTCGTGACGAGATGGGGTGGCAGATTCTGTAAAGCCGCTACCACAGGCACCCGCCACCACACGGAAACAAAAAAACAAAAGTTTGTTGAAATGTTTTTTAAGTCTACTAACTATCGACTAAAAATCATTGAGGTAGAGTCACGCTGCGCCCATCTAGATACTGCTGTTGCTTGTATGCAAATGGGTCGACTTGAGGGGTAAGGACCACATTTTTACAAAATACTAGTTAAATTTCTTATAGTTAAAATAAAACATACATTTAATTAAATTTAACTTACAAGCTTTAATCACACAGTTTTTATTCCTTTTTGGAAAGTCGTTTCAGATTTTTTTTATTTAATTTTAAATACTTAGCATATGCTAATAATATTCAAAGTATGTCTATCGTAGCAAGTGATTACATTTGAAACAAAATTCGAATTGTTTCTGAAAGTGGGAGTCCTAGCTTCAGTTTTCATAATTCGTATCTAAAATATATCATCATTTTTAACCGTGTTTAACCAATTCTAATTACGTCTATCGTCACACTTAGTATTGCTTATCGTGGCGACCCAAAGGCAAGTGCCTTTGCAGTCCAAAAAGTTAATGATACATTATCTTTACTACAGATACTAACAATAATCACATAATATATTATGATGTTAAAGATATTATTATTAAAGAAAAAGTTTAAGATATTAAATACAAATAAATTCCAATACTGTCTTTTATCCAGACGGACGCATACTACCTATTCAGGTTACCTAAATCTTTTGTTTTTAGTAAACTTATATGTACATATGAGGATATAAACGGTCCTAATGTTCAGTTGCGAGCAAACGTAAATCCCAGTTTAGGGTTGAAATAAAAAGAGGAGTTCTTTTAGTGGAATAGTGTGGAATATATTTAACATTTATGCAAGCGTCCGACGCGACGGTGCGTATCGAGTCGCCGGGACAGTTCACAGGGACAATTCTCTCCAAAAGAAAAAAGGAATTATTCATCACACCCGGAAGGGGAGAGTCCGTGACGCAAGCAGAGAAATAGCCACCTGCTTTTTGCGTATCGTCGTATCAGCCACAAGAAATAATTCAGCATTTCAAACTGTATGCAATTGTAATAAGGTTTCAGTTTGATGTTGGTGTGTTGTACTTAAAAGATTTTTAGCTTAAATCGGGGGTCCAGTTGACTGTTGCCGTTGCAGAATCAAAAGTTTAAACGGCCGCCCGTAACAAAGGCTGTTCGGACAAGGCTACGCGGCCGGGAATAAATATTCAATGCGAATCCTTTGGAGGCGATATTTTATTCGATGTTCTAGCACTATTGTCTCCGACTCTCACCTGCACGACGTACCGGAACGATACTCGCATAAAAGGTTAACATATTTCTAAGGTAATACTTCGTTCTGATAATAAGATTGGAATCGCAATTCGAAAATATATCGGAAGGTAATCTTTTGACACGCCATTCCCACGGTTTAGTACAAGTAGTCATTTGTGAAAAAAGTAAAGCGACGAGAAATTTAGAAGCTAATTAAAATCTATTCACTATTAAGAAGTATATAGCTATAATAATTAAAAACTATTTATAATTAAACTTTTTTAAAGTAAGAAAAAATATCACGTAAAAACTCTGTAATTAACAAACATTTATATTACAACGACCAACTTTAGACATGTCAATCTAAACAAACAAGTTTTCAATCAATCACAAGATTGTTATAACTTTAGATCGACTCTTGATCAATCGCCCTTCTTTTATAATAGTAGTAAAACCGGAAAGCAGCGAGTTTACCTAAAATTTACATTAAAATCGCCAACAATTGTCAAAAAAAACTGTCTAAAAGTCGAGGGTATTGTGTTGTATAGATTCGTAACGGCCAAGCGCGTAATAATGTTAGCCAGATATTCACAAATTTTATAATTTTGCTGGCGCTAGCGCACAGCTGTCGCTCACACGGAAGGGAACGGATACTATTGTGCAAAAACAATAACGAATCGTGAGTTTTACGAAATGTTAATAATTTTAGATATGAAACAGAAACGAATAATAGTAATTATATCAATAACCTGAAGGTGATCAATACATCTTTATGACGATTTTTTGAATACAACTAATCAAAGACGTTTGAGCTTTGGTAATAAGTACAAGCAGAAATAAAAATGCATAATTTTTTATTACTTTAGTGAAAAAAATCATGCATTTGCAAACATGCACACTGAGAACATTTTCTTAGGTAGTTTTAAAAGGTAAACAAAAATCTCTTTTCCATAAGATACGGTTTCAGTTAAATGCGTTTTATTTGAAGAAATTCCAGAAAATAATGTTTTACGCTTCTTGATAAATAATTAAAATATCTTAAATACAGAACAAGATAACCACATAGGGCGATATGAAAAAATTCTCGAAAATTATTTTAAATTAATTATAGTCAATTTGACTGTTTTACCTTTTATGAACATATAATGAGAGTAAGAACAATAAGTTCTGTTTTATTTTGTATTATTGAATACACTTTTTTTATTTGATAAAGTGATGAAACGATCAAAATTTTCACTTGATGGTAAGTGCAACGTCTGCCATAACAAATGCTGTATCACCCAGATAATTTCTGTGTGACACCACAATGTGCCCATAACCCTGAAACATAAGTTCTTATGTCTCATATGCCCAGTAATTACGCTAGCTCACAGTGCCCTTCAAACCGAAACACAGTAATGCTTGCACACTACTGCTTCACGGCAGAATACTGGCCCTGGGGTGGTACCTACCTAGACGGATTCCTGCATAGGAATCCTACTACCAGTAAAAGGCTTTTTAAAGGAATACTAGCAATTCTATTTATATTACTAATATTCGTGTTAATTTCTTTAACTAAGCTTAAAGGCTTGTTCCAGCAGATGGTTCACGACTATAGTCAAATTGCGGTCTCGAACTTGCGTCTTCAAGTTTTGCAATCGGTACCCTAAACAATAATGCCATTGGCCCATAAATATATAATATAAAATAATAAATCCATAGTCAAAGTTAAAGTTTACATCTTATTTTTAAAATTTAAACTAATAAAAACAAAGTGAATTTCGCGGGATTCTTGTCAAGGTCAAAGGAAAGGGATGGGATGAACAACAGCTTTTCAACAATAAAAAAGGTAGTTAAATAACTTCTTGTGTAATTTGCTTTATTTTTACAATGAGACTATTCTGCACACTCTGTGCCCATTGCGACCGGTTTTGCAAGGATTCATCCACGTCGAACAATGACATCGACTGCTGCCATAAAATCGGTTTGCTCCAATTTACGAAACTAGTCTTAGTAACCTTTGTTAGAGGTAATAACGCAATAGGACAAATGACCTGCGCATGTCGGAATACTTTGTTTCAGACCCTTTTGTTAACTTTCGCTTTTAATGGTTTATTTTGCTACCTTACATCACTTGGGACTATTTTTGCAAATGCCATTTGTGACGTAGCAATTAAACAGAGATCTCATTTTTGAAATTACATTTAACTTAATTGAAAATTATGTTTGTGTTCCATATTAACATATGCCATTTACATTTGAATGAAGTCAGGGTTGCATTTCATTTCTATAAATAAGAATAAGAGAATTAATTTATTTATTAATGAATTTCTTTAATAAGACTTTTACTATCACTATATGGAATCTGGGCCGCCAGCGGTTTTTCCGGATCGACACTCCTTGCTTAAAGACTGGCAACCTACCCGCAATTGTTATGGTATTGTATTCATGGGCAGCGGTGATCAATTACTCTAAGGTCATCGTTTGCCCCAAACTTCTATAAAAATGAGAAATTAGCAAGTACATATAAGCTGTGTGTGTGGTGGCGTTAGATAATTCTACCATCCTATTTAATCCAGGGGGTTTCGTAAAAGTCGTACTCAGAGAAATCCTTAAAATAGAACTCATGAAATTTGAATTATGGCGGACTAATCATCTTAAATGTGTCAGACCTAAATTATTCCGTAAAGTCTAAGGCAAGATGGTAATGCGATCGCCAACAAACCTGCCAAGCGTAGTGTCTATGGTAAATCCTTTCAACTTGTGAAGTCTTCCCACCGTTGACCGTTAGGAGGCTGATGATGACACTTTATGAACATTATCATCTTTCCAGTACATAATATTTACTTTGCTATATCGATCGATGGTAGCAGTCCAATGTAGAAGAAGTTAATCTTGTCAAAAATGGTTTAAGCTATTAAAAGGATTCGAAAACTGTTCTTTTCTAATACACATAATAACGTAGAACAGCTTACATACAGTAATAATCAACTATATTTATATAGTCAAATATCCGCAATTATTATGTTTAAATTAAACGTATTGAACACATTTTTTTCGTTTTAAATACGATCGTGCAAAACATTCTAGCGAATAAAGGAAAAGTAAAAGTCTTAGATGACTTTGGAGAACTCCTTTCATTTGCTTGCAAAGTGACGCGTCCTTGAATTTTGCATGGGCAAGGCTTAATTGCGGTTTCGCGTCTTCAAAGAGTTGGCTCCTTTGAAGGGGCTCGCTGTAGAGTGCGGTGTCGCCTCCGACAGGGTTATCTACAAAACAAAGGAATTCTTTTCACTTTCACTTTTAATAGGTTTAGAATACTAGCTAGCTATATGTAAACGTAAGAAATCTCATTACAGTGAATTAAATAAAAGTAGACATGGCAACATTGAGAAAAATTTAAAATCAACCAAATACCTCGCATGTTAACAAAATGCTTCGATGGAAATGTAATTTTTGTGATAGTCTATTTCCGATCATTAACTTGTTTTTTTTTATATTGATATGTTCGGGTCAATCCAAACCAAGCTCAGTTATCCGATGAAGTTATAAAAGCCAAGAAGTCTAACAGCCCAAACTTCACCGAAAATATTTATATTAACTTGTAATCAAACTTGCATATTACGAGTTGCATTCTATTGTTTATTATTTTAATAAATATCTTTTAAATATCATCATTCCCAGATCTTACCAATTAAAAGGACCTTTTTAAGGCTATATAAAATGTGGAGCTGTAAAAAAACTTGAAACACCGAAATATTTCAAAAGAAACGGCGATATTATCTACATACGAAATAGGTCGCCATGGCAAAGTCTCACTAATTAATAGCGAAATAATATTGAATATTGACTTAAGATAAAATCTTTAGCAAACACCTGCGTCTGTAGCAAATGTTTATCTGCGAAAACAAAGCTGGACAAAGATCTTGTTGTTGCCTAATTTATAGATATCTTGCAGGAACGGGGGTCTGCTTCCGAAACCAAGGCAAGGTGCGACGGCGTGTGCGAGATAACAAACCCAAACATCCTGCTAAACAATGATGCACCGAAATAGAGAGAGAAGGTTAAAACTTTTTTAAGTAAAAAACCTCCCTACTTATGTTGACACACACAACTTAAGACATTAGGCTTAAGGAATACAGTTTAAAATCCGATAGATTCCGAAGGCACGCGACAGCAGCAGGTGGGAAGCAGTTCTTAAAAAACTTACAATCTTTTTCGCCGTGCATTGTTGAGGAACAGTGTCGTTTCATCTAAAATAAACTTTTCTTTATTTTGTCTGTCATTAGTGATTCACTCGATAACAAAACACAGATGTTTACTAATTGTATTGAACTAATACAAACTTGCAGTCATACTTTTTACTAACTTTTTATTTTAGAATTCAACATAAGATTGTTTGTTACGTATTTCTTAAATTTGTATCATCATTTCTACATTCCATAGAACTAAACTGTTAACTGTCTTATAACAACGAAAACAAAATCAATTAACTGAAATATTTTCTGATAAATAAATTAAAACATATGCAAGAAAGTAAACTAGTTGGAGCAGTGCCTAAGCGACTGTCTTCTGCGCTTTGGGTGACGGGTTCGATTCCCGCACGAAACAAATATTTGTTTGACCTACAGATAATAGCCGTGGTAGCTCAAGGGCACTCCCTTTTGAGTTCATGTAGTACGCGAGTCACCTCTAAAATTCTTCTGCAATTTTATTACTGATTTACCGCGTGCTTAGTAGTGAAGGAAAACCTGCCATTTGTGACGTAGCAATTAAACAGAGATGTCTTTCATTTTTGAAACGAAAGTTAATCGACAATTATTTCGATAATAATTATGTTCCATATTAACACATGCCATTTACATTTAAATGAAGTCAAGGTTGCATTTAATTTCGATAAAGTAAAAATAAGAGAATTAATTAATTTAATAAGATTTTTACTACCACTATATGGAATCGGCGGCCGATAGCGGTTTTTCCGGATCGACACTCCTCTCTCATAGGCAACTTACCCGCAATTGCTAGAGCAGATTGTTCATGGGCAGCAGTGATCACTTACTATAAGGTGAACCACTTGATCGTTTGCCCCAATCTTCTATAATGTAAGTCTTATAACGCTGCCAGTATCTTCGGAACCTTGCCTAAAGGGACTCCTTTAAAGTAATTAAATTAAAAGTAAATTTAAAATCACATTAAAACCTTGTATTCATGGCTACCCTGGCACCGCAAAGCGCATTACTACTCCCTTACTATATCTACAACCAGTTTATAAATTAACGGTTGTGATTTCTGTCGGACTTTCTCCAAGCTCCTGCACAATAATTGAGATATAGAAAACTATCCGAACGGTGATTCGTGGGAACTGGCCTGTTAAGTCTTATATAATGTAAATATTCTATAATGGTGGCGGCGTAAGATAATTCTACCATCCTATCTAATCCAGCTAATCCACCATAAAGTATGTCTGATGAATAAAAATATTTTAAGGACATGTTAAGTTCGCCAACCCGCATTGGAGCAGCGTGGCAGAATCTTCGTAGCTCCACAGCCCTCCCAAAAATTAGAGAAGGCCTGTGCTCTGCAGTGGGAGATTTATACACTGTTACTTTACTTTACAGATAGTTATTCCTGGTCGTAGTGTTTGTGTTGTTGAAGTGTTTGTCTCCAAAACCCACTCATGATAGATAATCCTAGTGAAGGGCATAAAAAATAAAAACAGGAAAAGAAAGAATATATACCAAAGGTATTCATCAATAACGTTCGGTAATTAAAAATACAATTACTAATAATAGTCTTACTCGTCTTGCTTCCTTACGCCGGGATAAAAAGCGTGCGGAGATGGGGCGGCATGGCGCGTGCGCACTAAAACGGTAAAAATAGTAAAAACGGTAAAAATAGCGTCAGCCGCGGGCGCGATAAAACCGCTTAATTTACGCGATACGCCACCGTTGCCCGACACTTATGCTTTTTATGCGTGTTGTCTTTGAGTCAATAGATGCCTCGGGACTTATCGGAGGGCAAAGTTGGTACCAGCTTAGTTTTGTTCAATAATTAGCCCCAGGAAGAAATCGTTATAAATGTGCATGTATGATTCCTTTCTTATGGAATATAAACCAAACGTATCATTTCATACAATGTACTCGAAACATAGAAGTTTTAAGGGTTCGAGACACATAAATTAATTAACAGAAACGTAACGATTTGTCAGAAACGAAGTAGTTAAAATTCCAGAGTTATATATATATAAATTTAATAATTATAATAATTAATTTTGAGTTTA
The DNA here is from genome assembly GCA_019845155.1 of Luehdorfia chinensis. NCBI lineage: Eukaryota > Metazoa > Arthropoda > Insecta > Lepidoptera > Papilionidae > Luehdorfia > Luehdorfia chinensis. The sequence goes on from JAHVAK010000022.1 coordinate 1,990,464, forward strand.
ATAGCATTATTATAATTATATACATTAATTTTTTTACGAACTACTAAAGTTCGAAGAATAATAATAATATTGTGTGCTGTGTCCGCCAGTAATAGGTCACGTGAGTTTCTGGTCAAAATTATTTATAAAACAAAAAAGCCCAAAACATGCTTTACCTGTTTTAAACAGGTGCAGTTTCTAGCTACATGCACAGATTTCATCTAAATTGTCATACACACAAATTCATCCTCGGTAAAGAATCAAAGAGTCTCTTTGACAGTAGAATTGGTGCAGAACATTATGATTGAGTAAAGATGCTAGTATGTGCAAACATTAAATAAAATAAAGTTAACAGAATGAGGCGTTCGTCGTTTGTCGTTTCAGCCTATAACAAGTCCACTGCTGAACATAGGCCTCCCCCACAGATAGCCACTAAAGTTTGTAGCTCTCATATTGGAGAGATTTTGCCGCGGGTTGGCAACCGCAGTTTATTTATTCAGATGTTCCAGGAAGATGCTGCTGCGTGCGCTCTCCTGGTTTTAATTTCCCTCTATCGACTTTTACGACACCCACGGGATGGGATTGGGTGGTAAATTCTCTTAGGCCGCTACCACACGGCAGGTTACTTTGCGAAAATTCATTATAATGAAGGAAAGAAAGTTAAACCATAGAGGGTTTACACAAACACTACGTTTTGAGTATTTCACATACGTGACGTGTTCTCGATTTCAGTGGAGCGTATTTCCTAGTGGTAGTGTTGTAGTGATGGAAGGTATCTAGTGGTGGTCTTCGTTTGCTTGTGCGCGCTATTTAGGGAGGGCGGGCGGTGCTCTTCAAAAACTAGATAATACACACCATTTTTAATTTTGCATGCGAATCTCATCAAATTAACTTTCATTCCTTCAAATCAAATAAAAACCAACTTTTTTGCTTGTTTACACTAATACCCTTTTTTACTAGAGACAGGCAGCAGCACCCATGATGCGAAACGTCTAGGCACTGTGACCACTAATTCGCCTAGAAAGGGTGGTCATTACGGCAAATCCTCCCGATAAGGATGTCCAACCCTTGGCAGTTTAAAACCTAATGCGTGCACACTGTACACTGTGTAAACTGTGTAAACTTCGTATTTTATAAAGTTACACATTTTACTGAACGTTACTGCATACACACAAGTTGGTTTGTTTAAAGTCGTCATGAAAGTCAAAATCTACACTAGTTCAAAAAAAAACAGGCAAGAAACTCTTCGGTATTTTTTTTAATGTAAAATACTAGGTAATTTATTTATTTATAAGTTAAATTAATTTAAAATATATACATTATTCATTGATGTGTGCTGTGTATATTATGTATTTTTAAAAGTTTAAGCAGTTGCAATAACAAGCCTTTCCATCTATATCCTCGTAACTTAATTAATTATTAATAAAACAATTAAATAGGATTTTGTCATTCCCGGACATTGTGAATATCTTGGCTCTAATCTGGTATCCAGACACGGTAAGTAATCTGAAATCGAAGGGAAATGTGTATTACAATAAGTTTTTTAAAATGTTATAATAAATGCATTTAAAATTATATAACAAATAGCACACTGAAAAGCCTCAACTCTGCTCCAGGGCAAACGCAGCACGTTTATAGACAAATGAACATCATATTGGTTAAATTGCAAAATTATAATTATTCTGAAATGTTCGAATTTCGACATATCACTATCTAATATTTCCCTTCTAGTTTTATGAAATCCTGTTATCTGTTTTACCACAACTTAAAATATAGAGAAAATAGAATGAGTTGTGTAACTCAATAATAATCTTAATCACCTAACATAGAAACTATTTGAAACTATTAAAGAATATAATGTTCCTAATTAAACAGGGCCATGTAATTAAACGGGTTAGTTAAAATAACGACCATTAAAAGTAGATTTAGTTTAATTAGTCATAGAGTTAATAATTTTGCAATTATTTTTTAATTGTAAAATTATGTGTATTGTGAGTACACTAAACATAATTGTTTTATTTATTTAAAATTCTTAAAAGGTGTTGAAATGTCTATTAAATTTACAGAAACATTAAACTCGCTTGCATATATAAGAAGATCAAGAGAATAAGAAGGATCTTATAAATATTAAAAAAAAAATATTAAAACTCAGGTGGAATTTGTTCTTTCGTCAATTACAAGAAAACTAATATCTGAATTCTGTTATTATTTATTAATATTATAAATAGGTGTTATTGTTACGCAAGTGGTACCTACTATACTATCTCCTCATATATACTATCTCTATCTGAGCAGTTGATAGCACTCGATATTCGTAAGTTGTCGTCGTAGTCGAAATCGGCCAGGAGAACATACATACATACATATTAAAAAAAATACTTGTAGTTTACAACAAAACAATTACCTATTAACATATTTTATATATATTAATACAAAAGTGACCTACTGATCTTTGTCTTTAAATTTACGAATTCTCCAGAAGGCCCTATGGGGCAAACAGTGATGATACTACAATAATGAAAACAATTTATTTCTATATATTAATAACAATATACAAATATTAGCAACTTTCTCAAATTAGTAAAGTAAAGCACCGCCCGCTCCGGACAGAAGCTGATCATAAATATAAAAGGTGCTTATGTAGCGCTCGTTACGGGAGCTAAAAAAATGTTGTAGGAAAGGAACATAATGTAGTAGCGGCCATAAAAAGTGAATGCATTGCGTGCACGTGGAGTGCATCGGGGCGATGCTGGATGAAGTGAGGGGCGAGGGGGGCTAGTCGTGCAGGGAGGGGCGTGGGGGTGTGTTTACCGCGCGGAGGGCGGCCTGCTCGCTCACCGCCAGTGTTGTGGTAGGTCCCACAGAACGCGCTCGCATCGCGTAACCATCATTCGCAATTGCGACTCCGTGCCGACGGAACACGTCATCGGTCTTACACGTAAATAATTGTAACAGCGAATTAATTAAATTATAATTGAAGAGTATCATATAAAGACACTCGAAGTGGTGACGATCAATGAATTACCCGTGAAATTGTATGTGAGATGGCCTTATCGCTGCAGTCGACGCAGAACTCTAGAGGTTTGTGTTTTCATTAACTTGTATACCGGTTCACTGAGTTTGTAAGTGCATGTGTCGAATCTGAAAGTTTTAAAAGTGAGCGCCAGCGACATGCGTGTGAAGACGGCGGGGATTGGCCACCGCCGTCCCGACCGACTCATATGCTTTATTTGCATTCGACTCGAGCTTCTGCAGATTCAGTGAACCGTAGCCGGTAGCGAACGCGTAGCGATGTGCTACGACTTGTCTACGGCACGTAGCATTTCGCAACAAACTATTTTCAACTTTACTTTTATGTAATGGTTTTTTTTTGTTTCAAGCCATTTAATTAAACGTTTATGTTTACTAATATTAACGTAAGTAGATCTTAATACCTTTACAATTTACTAAAAAAAAACTTTTTTACAGTAATATGTTTATTACATAAGCCCTGAGAATACACTAAATTTTACAGTTTCAATTAAGTGGTAGCTCAGGGGTTAGGCGTTCGCTTCAAATTTCATAGTACGCGAGTGACCTGGGTTCGATTCCCGGTGCCGGCACCACTAAAATTGTTAATTGCAATTTTAAGTGCTGACTTACCACGTGCTCGGCGGTGAAGGAAAACATCGTGAGGAAACCTGCATGTCTGAGGAATAAAAAATATTTCGAAGACATGTGAAGTCCGCCAACCCGCATTGGAGCAGCGTGGCGGATTCTTCCTAGCTCCAAAACCCTCTCAGAAATGAGAGGAGGCCTGTGCTCAGTAGTGGGACATTTATAGGCTGAAACTTTACTTTTACTTTAATTAACAGTTTGAATACCCTTTGTTTTCTATATTTTCTATTATATACGTTACAGATTTAATTTAATTACAGAATTTTATATCTTTTTAGAAACCATTACATTGTAGCATTAAATAATAAATCTGTTTCCACAAACTCTGTCAGTTTTTCTAATATACTTTTTTATTAGGAAATAACTAATTTAAGCACTTGCAAAGATAATCGCAATTAGCAGGAAATGCTAGGTTAAAATTTAGGAGTTTTCCCTGACATACCGTGTTCATTTAAAAAAAGAAAAATATAAGTAACTAATCTGCCTAATACATCCATACTCTCTACTCTACCATGACCCTCTGTCTGTTTGTTACCTTTTCATGGTTCAACCGCTGAATCGATCTTGGCGCAGAGATAGCTTGCATCCTGGAAACGGACATAAGATACTTTTTATCCCTGAAAATCAAATAATCTTTACGGGACATTTAAAACCTTATATCCAAGCGGACGAAATCACGGACATCAGCTAGTTATTTATAAAGTTAATAATTGTTTTGAAAGTTTTTTATAGAGTAACATTCAGTATTTTAAAATATGACACATTCATTTAAGACAATTTCATTATGAAAATATTAAAATATGAAACTGAGTAGACTGAATGTTATTATGAAATTTATATTATTATACTTCTTGTATCTCCAGATGACCAGTAAATATAAAGTAAATACTATAACCAGAACTCAAAGTTCCTGCTAGATAAATTAATGCCGACATAGTTTTCGATTATTGATATTGTAATGATTTACTTTTTGATATTACTTATTTTAACATTTTATTTTACGTGCCGTGAGGTAGCGGCTTAAGGGAATCTACCACCCCATCTCATCCGGTGGTTGTCGTAATAGTCGACAGAGGGAAAATTTAAACCAGAAGATGGGCAGCAGCATCCTCCTGGAACATCAGAATAAATAAAGTGCGGTTGCCAACCACTATAACTAACTATGGCAAATTCCCCCCGATATGTGAGCTACAGACTTTTGTACTAATCTATGCAGGAGGCCTATGTTCAGCAGTGGACTAGTGATAGACCGAAATGAACATGATCAAAACATTTTACTGTTTCGTAATATTAAATATTATTTTGTATAAAACAAAGTTCTTCACCAAATTAATTATACTGAGACTTGAATATATAATACCCTCTATAAAATATTTTGTCAGAGCATCTAAAGCGGTTATAAAAGACATTTCATAGTGTGACTAATGTAGCTTATAGTTTAATTTTTTTTTATTTTTTTAATCTCAAGTATGGGTTATTTATTTAATTTTTCTTTAATAGTAATGAAGAGCATATTCGACCTTATTACATTTGAAAATAATGTGTAATATATAACAAACTGATGCAGCTCAGGGGCCGAAGCTTTTGCCTTGTGTCGTCACAAGTTAGTAATTAACAGCAATTTTAAATGTTGATTCATGTGACGTGCTGGTCGACGAAGTCAGCATGTCAATACATTTTAAAAAATAAGCCTTGGAGCAGGATGATACTCTTTAATAATGGGAGATTGGCAAAGAAATGCGATGTTAAAAAAAATTATTGTGTAAAATTCTCTAGTAATGGCATTAATGGCTTACCCGAAAGTAATTCAGAGTATGTAACAAGAGAGACAGTAAGCTAAGTAAAGCGAAGCCACATAAGATTCGGCGCGTGTAGACATGCGACTCTTAACCCTAAAATACCGAAACCGTACTCGTAGTAGCTCGGTAATCTGTGTGGCGCGTGGTCAGACGCGATCACGCGTTAGTACTCATCATGGCGCCCGTTTTAATCCTATTAAATATACCGAATCAGGTCACTTATTCACGTATAAGTAAACAACCCAAAAAACCCCTTCTGACAACGAAGTAGAAAATATACGCGAATATCGAAATTATTAGAGAACACATGTAATTTAAATGATATCTAATTGATATAATTCCACAGAAATTTATTTGTATAAGTTTAAATACCGTCGAACCATAATGTTTATAACATCGTAGTCAATAATCAATTTAACATTAATAAATAGTATTTAATTTTTGTTTATTAATGTTAATTATGCCGTGTGGCGGCGGCTTAAGAGAATCTACCACCCCATCTCATCCCGTGAGTCTCGCAAAATTCGACAGGGAAAATGAAAACCAGGAGACGGGCAGCAGCATCTTCCTGGAACATCTGAATAAACAAACTGCGGTTGCTAACCCGCCTGCCAAGCATGACAACTATTGCTTAATCCCCCCAAAATGAGAGCTATAAACTTTTGTGGCGATCCATGGGGGACGCCTATGTTCAGCAGTGGACTAGTGAAGAGGAGAAGTGGTGAATTTTAAATGTAATGTCCGATCAATTACTGCCAAAATTGAAAAATAGTTAATACATCGCTAATAAAAAAAAGATTAAATATATTTAATTTGGTATATCAGACGTATATAAAATCAAATTTTTTAATCTCATGTTAGAAGCCACGGCGATTGATTCTAAAGAAAAAACACTATTGAAACGCACGGGTTACAGAACCCTTACGTAATAATGAGTTATGAAGTGGCGGCCACGGGTGAGTCCATAAAAGTATTGAGTACGGTTATTGACAAATATTTATGATGTATAAACAGGGGATAATTACAACTCTTTAGCGCGTAAAAAATGTCGCATGAATCGGAGGGTCGCGTCGAAGAGCGCCAGTGTAAAATTTTATCACCAACTTTGTAAGCCGACGGCCCACTGCTCAATAATAAATCCGATACATTATGTCATTCGGTCCAAAAAAGGAATGTTTCCTACCATAATTCTGAAATAAACATATTTAATACTATTAAATAATAATTTTAAAGTAAGTCACACAAATAATTCGTACACATTAGTTGGTCGTATTCAAAGGTTTGAATTATTAGGAATAGAAATAGAAGGAGGTTTCTGAATTAATTTGTATTATAATTATTGTTTTATTTAAACAATAGTTAAAGAATATTTTATATAGTTAATAGAATCAGGCGTTACTTTGCGGAAATCCATTATAGTAAAGGAGAGAAAGTTAATTTGCTAAGATCCGCATGCAAAATGAAAAATGGTGTGTATTACCTAGTTTTGAAGAGCACCGCCTGCCCTCCCTCAACAGCGTGCACCAGGAAACCAATACCGCCACCGGGAACCACCACAGGGAGCCGCCACAAGATACCCTCCACCACTACCACTAGGCAATACACACAACTGAAGTCGATAACACGACACGTGTTTTACATCAAAACGAGGCATTATCAAGTGATATTGACTCTACGACTGTCAACCGCAGAGTGACTCGGCAGGCGGTGCTCTTCAAAACTAGGAAATACACACCATTTTACATTTTGCATGCGGATCTTAGCAAATTAACTTTCTCTCCTTTCGAATATTTTATAAGCAATTTCTCTAACATTTGTTCTCACCTTTACTAATGATATGCGAAAACTACTATTTTCAAAAGTAATACATTTTTAGATATTTTAGCGTCAATGTTTATGGCAAAATGTTTACAATATTTAAGCCTAGAGCGATAAAGTTACTTGAAATATTAAAAAATAGAAAATATTATTGTCCATTTTTTTTTTGAATAAACTGTATAACGTAAATGTATATGAAACTGTACACATAAAAATATTCTTTTACATGTAATTCTGTTTGAAGAATAGTTAAATATACATTTAAATACATAGTTTATTTAAATTTTAACCTATTTAAACCACCACGTCTTGTTTCCTGTTTTTCACTATGTTTACTGGTAGGTTACATTTCAAAGTTTGTTTTAGGTTTCATATTATGATTCCGAGCACATCACGAGTACGGTTCGCTGTTCGTCCTCGAAGCACCGAGGAATGTTATTAAAAAGTTATGGGATAAGCTCGTGGTACGTGCCTCACGACGCCTTCACCCAATCGCGAACTTTAAAATACGGCCGTCTTTACTACATTGTAGTTATCCGTTGTCATTATTGGCATACATATCATTCATTATATTGTATTCAACTCTGTTTACTCATTTTGGCAGTAAACTAATTATTTTTATGTAAAAGAAAATTTTAATATGAATTTATACTATAAATATGAGCATAGAAATGGTAGCAAACGACAAAATATCTTTCGTCGTTCAATTAAGCGCGGCCGCCGCCCAGAGCCCCGCTCCGAATTAATTCCACGGCTAAGTAGATAATATGAGGAAGGAGCTCCCTCCACCGAGTTCTTCACGCCTCGAGGAGAACTTTCAATTATGATTTTGTCTAATTTTAATTAAGTGCTCTCAAAAAGGCTTTTCTTCGTCGAAATTAATATTTGAATATAATTTGGGTGGAGCGGGCGGGCGGAGTTTGCCGCCGGAGGAATAATTAATTCCATTATGTAGGTAAGTGGTCCGGTCGCTCCCGGCACCGCATTGCTTCCTCCCCTCGCCTCTCTCGTTTCTGTCATTACTAGGTTTATTCAAACTACACTATTTCAAATAGCTTTTCAAATATTGAGACCGAAGCATGACCGAAGTGTAACCGGTTGCGAACCAATATCTTATTATAGAATACTAATGATAATGGTTTTTAAACGCGAACACATAAGGCACGGGTTGGAACACTGGTGTTCATCGGTAATTTGCGCAACAGGTCGGGGCGGAAGCGACCTGCAGCGGCGTGATTGCGACCAAATGTTTCCTCCGCAACGTCTGGCTCACGGTTTTTGCCGAGTTTTTTGTCCTCCTCTTGCTGATAAGTATGCTATCGATAGGTTCGACTGCGTGTTTATTTAGGCCGAAACTAACCCATGACGGAAGTGATCGTGACAAACTTTTTTATACCTCTACACGTTATTTTATATTTACATATAAGTTTAATACTTAGGTAATTTGATTATAATCATTTTAAATTAGTTGAAGAAAGTGTTTTATAGTTACATTGAAAATTTTTATTAAATTCTAACACAAAATACAATATAAAGTACTACATATACAATGATCATTTGTTATCAAGGGAAGACGATTACACCAATTAAGTTACCACCATACCACCAAGTCACCAAATTAAGTATATTAGCTTTTAGGTTGTTACTTTATTCTGCGAGAGCATTGCCCTTTCTCAGTTGCGGCACATATGTAAATGCGACTGAAATAAGTAGTAGCATGGCTCTATAACTTAAAAAGTGTTTTGTTTTTTAGAAGAAGTGATAAAAAAGTTTTGTTTCAGGTGTGTCGGTAAGGCCGCTGTCGAGTATGCGTCAAGAATCGTTGCCGATGTTGGCTGAAAGGTTGCTGGCGAGCCGCGCGGCCGCATTGGTCGCAGGGCTTCCAGCCGAGCTATACTCAGGCGCACTTTTGGCCGCGTGGCCGCCTTCACCGCCTGCGCCACTTCTGCCGCCTCCGGAACATGAACGTGCACGTAAACGTCGCCGCACACCCAAACTGGACGATAGCACCAACACTGCACCTCCCTCTCCGCCATCATCCGGCTCCTCACCTGGAGCAACTGACCCACCACGCGATAAACTTTTCACCTGCAAAGTGTGCTCCCGTTCATTTGGCTACAAACACGTTCTGCAAAATCATGAACGTACACACACAGGTGAAAAACCTTTCGAGTGCGGCGAGTGCCACAAGCGCTTTACTCGTGATCACCATCTTAAGACCCACCTTCGTCTCCACACCGGTGAGAAGCCGTATAGTTGTCCGCACTGCCCTCGTCATTTCGTGCAGGTCGCGAACTTGCGGCGGCATCTACGCGTCCACACCGGAGAGCGTCCGTACGCGTGCGCCCGTTGTCCAGCTCGCTTCTCCGACTCCAATCAACTAAAAGCGCATGCTTTAGTACACGAGGGTGATGCTCCCTTCGCGTGCAGATGTGGAGCAAGATTCAGGCGACGACAAGCAGCTGCACTACATCGCTGCGCTGGGGCCGGCTGCGAGCCTGACGCGCCCAGCCCCCCTGCGGCCATCGCGGCCGACTGGCGCTGGGATGAGTGGCCCGAGCAGACGGAGCCCGAAGATCTGTCGCTGCCACGGAGGCCGGCTACGCCGGACTCTCCCACCGATTTGCGCATGCACTCCGCGTAGTCGCCACGCGCCATGCGCCGCTGAGCCGGTATATGAGTTCCTTCTGTGTAGACTCCGCAAAGTCGCCAACTCGCCAACGCCAATGGTTCCCTCGCTGTGTTTTTTTACCGTACCGTTATTTCGAAGTATTGCCTACTTGTAAGGTTTTCTAAACAAAATCTTTTTAACGACCGTTTTTTTGCAATTCTGCTTATTTCCTCGGTAAGACTACCGATGTAGTCGCGTTAGGTAGTCGTCCATTGACGTTTTACAATTTCGCATTTGCAATGTCATAAAAAGAACACTTTTTCATCGCGTTACAGTTTAAAACTTTATTGTTGTGCCATTTGCATAATCACAAGGCGAAACGATGCAAAAAGGAGAACATTTTTATTCTTTTGTTTTGTTACTTATGGAACATAGAACACTTTGTACAAAAGATATTTTTTGATTTATTGCGTCTTTGTCCGTTGCGCGATAGAAAAACACGTTCGTTATGCTTGACGTTCATCGATCTCCTTTCGACGTAGTCCCTCGCGATCGGCGAACGGTAACCGGAATACGGACGATCGGGAGAAGGCCACGACATTGCTTATTACTTCAGGCACAAAGACTGGTTAACAATCGTTGATTATTAGGTATTGATTCGGTTCGAAGTTCCGCGCTATTGTGCGCGCCCTTATCCACCTCGTTTCGCGATAACCGGTTCATAATCGCCCCTTCTTACCCGATTCACAGATTTTTACAAAGCTTTTCAAATTTTACTTGTTCTTATTATAAGTACATTAATTTCATTTTCTCAAATATCAAGTAATGCGTAACTGATACTTTCCCGTAGTACAATTATAGGGGATGCTTATTTGGAATCAATGGAGCTTTACCAGTAGGTAATTACCGACGAAAACGAGGCGCCCCCGGGCGAGCAGGACACGGCTGAGGACGAGGCGACCGAGCGCAATGTGCTTCTGTACATAATGCTATCTTCTTCTTATAAAATTATTTATTATTTATCAATTAGTTATAGCCATTCTTAAAAATTAATGTCTGTCCCGTACAGTAAACTTTAACACTGCGTGTATATATTTTTGGTAGTTATACGTAGGTCGCTAACAGATGGGTATTTATATAAGTGAAAATTATATGTCTTAGAATTAAGTATTCATATAGCAGAGGCTGTTTTGTCGACATAATAGGTGTTATGATAATGGTTTCTAAATGTCTGAAGCGAGTTCATGTACACTTTGAATTGTTATTGTTAGGTTATTATATCTAAATAGTCTTAAGTTACAGTCAAAGTATTTAATGTGAAAAATGTATATATTTAGTTGTAAAATACGATTAAATTCTTAGTGCACATGGATCTTGTTATGTTTAAAATAATGTGATGTAAATACCACAATGCGGTATCGACTAGGTGTGGAGGAGTTTTGAGCATTATAGCAATTTGTTCTACGGGTATTAGTCTCCTACTAGTTGTAGTGTGTTTATTTTCTTCGTTTTCATTGTGATTTCGTGACCCAGAATTATCATTCTGAATGTTTTGCGCACATGAGCTAACGAATCTATTTAAACAGTATTCATTGTTGATTATTATTATTTTATTTTTTTTAGTCATAAGTATTCAATGGCTGTAGTTTTTTCGTAGGGTATCGAAATAAAAGTTGACATACGAAATATTTATTTTCCAAAGAAATGCTTGGTACAAAGGTAAATGTGTACAAATAATTAAAACTTTCGATTAGGAGTCGTAATTACATGTTGAAATGTTGTAATATTACGGTAGTTAGTGTAATGTTAGCGACGGTGCCATTATCTACCTCATTCGAATCGTATACTGTGTCAGGGTAACGAGCCAAAGTTCACGTATTCTTACTGTAATGTAAAAAACACAACCGTAAGCGATGTTGTCGTAAACCAATTTTACAATTTGAGACTGATTTTATTTCATGATATTAACCGTTAATTATTAATTTAATACTTAATTTTGTTGTTTAGCTATCGCTAGATCGTGATTACTGACTACAACAGGTGCGAGTAGACGCAAATCTATTACGAATGTAAAATTTGCAATCAATTTGAGTTCCTATTTTATTAATATTTTTTAAATATATTGTTTAATTTCTTAATTGTTTATCTTCATTAGTTAGTTAATGAACAATAGAGTGGCGTTGGTACCTAGAAGGCTTAAGTTAAAAAAAGACAAAGTTATGTGATTTTGATAGTTTGACATGAAAATAAGCAGATGTCAGCTCTCTCCAACTACCTCATATTCGGAATACAGGTGTCCTTTTCATTAAAAGGCAAACTTAGATTCGACAAAGTGTTTTAAATGTACAAATTATAATAAGACATTATTTGTGACATAGTTATTGTACGACGAATATATATTATGTATTTCATTATCAATGTCCAGTACATTACTATTAAATAAAGAGCGATGTTTGTTATTTAATTTTGTGTTTTCTTACTTTTTCAAAACAAACGGAATAATTACATTCTAATTATATATAACCCTGACATTAAAATATTACTTACTATTTATATTGTAAATAGCAAGTAATATATTATTATAATACTTACTATTATATATATTAATATATTATTTATTTATTGTAAATAGTCGTAGTAGGTCGTAGTAGGTCTACCACCCTATTTCGTCCCATGGGTGTCGTAAAAGTCGACATAGGGAAGATGAAAACCTGGAGATGGGCAGAATTATCTTCTTGGAACATCTGAATAAATAAACTGCGGTTGCCAACCGGCCTGCCAAGCGTGGCAACTATGGTGGCTATGGAAGAGGTCTATGTTCAGCAGTGGACTCGTGATAGGCTGAAATGATGATGATGACGATTTATATTAATTGACTAGACGCATAATTAGGTCACCTGGCGGTAAGTGCCAGAACGTAACAATAGCGGCATTGCTTACAACTGCAGAGTCTAAATCTTAATGCCGAGAAATTTCAATAGCTTCATTGCTCTTCAAACCGGAACACCGGAAAACCGAATACTACTGTTTGGTAGCAGGATAACTGGCACTGCGGTGGCTAGATAGATTTCTGCTTAGTAGTCACACCAACAGTAAATAGGTATTTTATACAGCGATGCCCCACACTAGGTTTTCTCTCGTATCGTTGGTGCATTTTTAAATTGCACGTACACAAACACTTATACCTGTTTTTGTTTCCCGTACGGGAATCGAACCCGCGTCCACCGCTGCTAATCGCTCAGCCACTGCTTCGATCGAAATGCCGACACGAATATATACAGATATGTATCTGTATGATATACGATATCATACAGAATGATGATCGCACCAAAGGTGTTTTAACATAAAATAATTTTACTCAAGTAATTAATAGAGCCTTAGAACCTTAGATCATGGACTTACATTACATACGACACAATTTATTAACGCAAAAATTTTAAAGAAGCATAGAATAAATCAATACATATTTTTTTAAAGATTTACTACTAAGCTTTTGATATAAGGTCATACATATCAAAATGTTGTCGGTTTTTTAATAATATTATTTTATAATTTAATTTTTTTATTTTTTATTCATACAAACACTATTCAGCAATTTTTAATAATCTGTAGTTGCTAAAAAAATATGCTGGCGTAAATAAAGCGACAATGCTTTAGACGCTACAGTTGTAAAATATACAATCGCTTACTTTGAAATAATTTAGAGGAAAAACAATCGACGTCGAGTATTGGCGTTTAGTTACTAGAACAGCAAAAGCATCAATTACAAAAGAATACAGACTGAATTTATTTAAGTAATGGGAACAGCAATAACAAAGGTTTAGGGTGTGATGTGGGTAAGTTAGCTCCATTCAGGAGTTAAGTAGTAAGGGAGGAGTGTAATTTATCTAAGATCGACCGTAAGTAATGAGTTGTCCCAACGATATAACGACAGTCCTGACATTATATCTCGCACGCACACGAATAACCAGTTTTCGTTATTCTATACAAGTAAGATTTATAATCATACTATAATAATAGCCGTGGTAGATCAGGACCCTCTTTCTATAAGTTTCACAGTGATTATGATGACCTTCTGGCAGATTTTTAACAACGACAGCAACTTCCGAGTTCGGTCTGAAGCGGTCAGAGATAACAACTGAACATGAGAGCTGGTAGTAGGATTTCTATGCAGGAATCCGTCTATGGGCCACCACCCTACATCCCCAAGGCCAGTTATTCTGTCGTGAAGCAATAGTGTGCAAACATTACTGTGTTTCAGTTTGAAGGGCACTGTGAGCTAGCGTGTAATCACTGGGCTAAATAACACCCTGAGACTTAATAACTTACTGTGAACTTGTCTCAGGGTGATGGGCACAGTGTAGTGGCACACAGAAATTTTCTGGGTGACACAGCATTTGTTATAGGCAGACGTTGCATTTACCATTCAGGTGAACATTTTGCTCGTTTCATCACTTTATCTAATTAAAAAAAAATCATAGTGCCCCAAGCGTATGTACAAACACAGAGGCACTCACTCGTTCTAACCCACCCACGCCCGATGTAACGCTCATGTGTTAAGATCAAAGGCTTTCTAAGATGTAGTATCCACGGGGACAATCATAACACAACCTGATCCGAAAATCAACCATTTCTGTTTTTACACAAATGTTGGCTCAGGCTGGGATTAGAACCCAGGACCCGCGGCGCAGTGCTCAGGTACTGTGACCACTATGTTTCTGTGTTTTTATCACCACTAGTAAAATGGTTAATTGAAATTTAAGGTGGTAACAACCAATATTATGTTAAAATTAATAAAAAAAATACTGACTGTTATCTGATATAAACAATAAAAAAACTATTAAATGGATTTATTTATAAGTTAATAATTTATTTTTATAACAATACTCTTCAATCCGTCTGGAAATTGATTGAGGGCATTTAGTGTTGATAATAATGACAAAATGATCACTGTATATGGCTATTCATACCATAGTTTGGACGTATATATGGAGGTAGATGTGTATTTTAGAGGCTTAGATAAACCCATAGTTCCAGAAGCATCTCACGCCGCATACTTGCGGAGACAAACGCACTGGAATTCGCCTGGTATTTATTAATCGCTCCCCTCACCGCCACCCTCTTTGCACTAAGTTCTACCTATTTCATATGAAGATTAATCAATTTAATGCCAACGAACAAGCTGTGTATACATAATAAATACAGAACTTCTCCACAGTTTTGCTGACAAAATATATTTTAAAAGTAAACATATTTTGTCGATTGTGTAGCTTAGTTGTCAGCGTAACGTTATTCCTAGGTTCGATTACCAGTCAAAGTCATTATTTATGAAATATACAAAGTACCGGTGTAGAGCCGCTGTACCAATTATTCTACCATCAGCAGTATTGTTCAGACCATTGTTTCGGTTTGAAGGACACTGTTGCTACAGTATATTTTTCTTAAAAAAAAAGCGATTTCGACGCATTTCTCCTGTTTCGTGTGCCTTTTACAGACATACAGTTCACATACACCGCTTGGGATTCGAACCAAGGACCCGCTGCGTAGAAGTCGGTTACTCTAACCACTAGGCCTAAAGGAACGGAGAAGTGACCTCTGTGTTTTCACTTCTGGCCGGAAATATTATCCAGATTATATTTTCTGATTGTTAACAAGAAGATGTCGCCATGATCATCATTATTTGCATCATCATCATCTAATGTTTATATGATGTTGATAATATTTTTATAAATCTAATGACAAGATTACCTTATTTATGGCAAAAGCAGCCAACCGTTGTTGATTTTCTGGTATAAATAGTATTCTGTGTTCGTCTCCAATCTGCAAGCTATCTCTGTGCCAAATTTCGTCAAGATCGGTTCAGTGGTTGAACCGTGAAAAGGTATCAAACAGACAAAGGGACAGAGAGGTGCTTTCGCATTTGTAATATTAGTATAAATGGTATGGATTTATTTATTTACTTTATTGGAGACAGGATATTATAGTATTAGTAAGCTGAAGTGGCAATGAGACGGCCATATAGCTCTTAGAGCAGATGACCTCGTACCGGCAAGCGCAGTGTAGGTTTTGCGGGTAGTCGATGGATGCAGGGTCAAGTCCGTGTTTTGTGGCAATCTATGGGGGAGCCTATGTTCAGCAGTGGACTGGTGTGGACTGATATGATGATGATGATTGGAAACAAACAGAAACAAATGATGCATAATATTGTCAGTTACAAAAGTATACTAATATTTACAATTGCTCCATTGATACAATTGTTCCTCATTAGAGAACTCATTGTATTTTAACATATATTATGTAATATGTTAAATTACAAGACATTTGTTTTAAAAAATGTTTAGTGCTAATTTGTCGGCTCGGTTGGCGCAGTGGCTAAGCCCTTGGCTTCTGCGCTGCGGGTCGCGGATTCGATTCCCGCACGGTACTAATATACAAATATTAGCCTATAGATAGTTGTTCCGGGTCTGGGTGGTTTGTGCATGTAGAATGTATGTCTGTAAAACGTACCAACGACACAGGAGAAATCCTACTGCGGGACACCGTTCTTTAAAAAAAAAATAGAAAAAAAATCATTTTATTAAGTTCTGTGTTCGTCAATCTTATTTTGAACAATTACGGGACAACTGACTTTTATAATTCGGCTTTTGAGACAGATACCTTATTGCAGTTAAACGATTGGTTTCGATTCCAACATGGAAGTGATATTTGTATGGCCTTCAGATACATACTCTTAGTTGTTCCGGGTTTGGGTGTTACTGCATGTGCAATTTGTACACACCCAAGATACAGCAGGTGCTAGAGAGATAAACATAGTAGGGCATCCTTTTTTAAATGTAATTATTTTACTTGCAAAATAATTTGTTTAAATAGAAAAAAAGGAACACTACAGTTTTTATAAGTGGATTTATTTAACCTTGCCATTTATTTATTTTTCCCTTAGAGCAGGACTACCTTAAATCATTAATGTTTAAAAAATAAAACACGTGGTAATAATATACCTAGTTATGAAATGTTTAACGATCGGAAACGTAAAAATGAACTAATTTTGCGCAGTCTGGTGGGCGAAATGAATGGAACTATTGGTATGACATGTTCATGGTACGCTTTTGTTCTTACGTATATTGAGTGCAGCCGGACACGTAGCTAAAAAGCGGAACTGTCCCGCTCAAAGCGAAAATATGGTCATGTAAAGTATACAACATATTATAATTGGTTTCCCATTATTATTATTTAATTAATAATATATTTTTCTCATTTTCATCAATGTCAGGCTTACGTAAAAACTGTCAACTGAGCCCTAAACTAGTAATGGTCTTCAAACAGCAGTGACGAACGTCTAAAAGGACGAGAGCTGGCGAATTATAATTTATTTGTAGAAGTGGCAACGTTCCTCGGCCCGCGCCCCTCTTACCGCCCGACCTACCCTTTGCTTTCGCCCTTCGTTACGTCCACACGCGACAAACGTTGCAACTCGGAAATTAAACGTGAGCAATAATTTTTAAACATAGTTTGAAATACATACGCTGATACTTTTTGTTAGAAATCTTAATTAAATACCTAGAGTTCTAGAGAGAGTGACTAAAAATACGTTAAAACCTTTATTTTAATTTAGAAATCATATACCTAACAAAAATGTATTGAAAAAAATTAACGTTTCACTAATAAATAATTTCTTAAATATATTAAAGTTAAACAAACCAGGTATTTCTTTCGATTAATTACATACGGAAATTACGAAAATAAATACTCACAATTTTTAGTCTATCTATTTTCCATTGCATTACAGAATTATAGTCACTTTAAATCTTTATCCGAGTGAGCCAATTAACTGCCGGGAATCATAAAGTTTGCATATTCATTTAAAAAGATAATTTAATAACAGGCAATTGCGCATTATTTTAATAGGCATATACATTAATGTAATATCACATAAGTTACGAGTATATGTTAACTTAAAAAGTAGCGTTACCACTGTACTCGAAATACAAGCTTATTGATGTAGGGTCAGTACTGTAGTAAGGTTATCTTATATCATATAATTTAAAGACAGGAAAAAATTTACATTTCATAATTAAAAATATTTTGCCCAGGGCCAAATGTGAATATATTAGACATTAGTAGCATGTTAACTACAATAATGATACGGTAGTTGTAGTTTCACTATTGAAATTCTAAAATAGCCAAAAATAAGAGCTTACCATGTATTAAAACCTATTAAAAGTGAAAAATGTTTTCACGAGAATTAAAAACAAAACGTTAAATGAAATAAGCAGTTTTGAATTTTTAAAACTTAATTAACAATTCCTTTAATGAATATACAATAAGTAAAAATATTAAATCAAAATGTTTAACTTATTTAATGTTGTAATTTTAATGTAAATATATTATAATTTATATTCAATCAAAATAGAATTATTAATTAAGTTACAACACTTGGAGGTGGAACTTTATACTTTTCTGTTTTTTCTCTAGGTAGGTTGCGTTCAAAGGAACTGGCGGGACGCGGGCGTCGCGGGGGGAGGCCGGAATTAAGAGGGAGTCGGGGGGAGACCCGCCCTGGATACCGAGAGGAGTTTTAACCAATTAATTTTGTTCCTCAACGCAAACTCCGCTATATAATAAGGTATAAGTAGGCATTAACTGAGGCGCGCCGATAGCTGGCCCGGCCGGGGGCGACTTCGCCTTCTCCTTGCCTCTTATAACGATGTTTTATTTCTTGTTAAGCTCTCCGTTTCTCCACTTTTAATATTTAATGGCATTTTCATAGCTCATGTTTTATAGCGCACTTACAAATTCAACATTATTGAAGTATGTTTTATCGGCTTTATTGTTGTCCGCTGACGCTCTATCAAAAGTTACGATTGCATAACATTAACAAATCCCCGGCCCTAACATTAATGTCTGCGTCATAGACCGATACTCTTGCACCGATTTTTTACCTTAGCGATTATTGCATGCACAACTTTAAGCACGAAAGGACTCTTCTTAGTTTTCGTAAAAAATATTTCATCTGATAAAGTTATGCAATAACCATGATAATATTATCTACCGACTTCCTTAAGAAAATTGCACAATGAAAATACATATGTCGCAACTGTTTTTAAAGGTACATATATAATTAACTAAAGGGTACATAACACCTGCTTTTTTAAGTAAGGTCGACCGATTTATCTCCGACCATATGCCACAGCTCGTGCTCTTAGCTCCACGTAACTAACGCCTCCGTCGCGGAATTACATAATTAAAGCAAGCAACACATGTTCCATAAAACACCCACCTTCCCCACACCAACCCGTGACTAAACACTGAAAGGGGTTCCTTTCTCCCGTTCGTCTGAAGTGATTTAAAAATACGACTTTCAACAAAAACACAGGATCGCGCCTTTTACTCGTCAGCAGCTCGCGCGTCAATGCGACGCTCTTAAAAATATTCCTTAACAACGGTATTGTGTTGTTAAAAAACAGAAACGCACCCGAAAAAACAAACCGCGGAGTGCGGTAAAAAACTTAAAGCAGCACGCGAGTATACCGAAACACCCTTTCCCTTTTGGGCGACGCGAGCTACGTTTTTTATCCTAGTGGGGTTGAGTTTTTTTACCGCGATGCTACGTATAAATTAATAAATGAACGTGCTCATAATCTGCCGGTTGGAACACTTTCGGCTTTGTTACTTTTTATTATAAGTTAGTCTTCATTTGTTTTTGTGTGATGGCGGAAACGGAGCGTCTCCATTGATTAAGGTACGTCAGCTTGTAACAGGTGTCGGTTCGACGCTTGCCTCTGCATTGTATGTATTAAATGTACATAACTTATCTGATGTAACGTATGTACAGTAGTTTATTAAAAATAATCAAAATTTGTGCAAGCACAGCAATTTGTTCAAGCAAATTATACAATAACCTAGGTAAAATGTAAAATCAATACGAAAAAAAAATCTCTAAGGACGATTTGTTTATTCTGTGTGAATAAAAATGGTTTTAATATTTTTGCACTTATCTAGTCATTTGCCAGTAATAAAATACAATGTGATGAGTTCTTTTTAATACTCGTATTAGATTACATAATTTATACTAAATAACAAACAGTAACAAATAATGTTTTACTATCTAGCAAGCATCTGTTGCGATATGGCAAATGCAGCAGGAAACGAGAAAAAACAAGATAGTTTTTGTACCAACTCTAGTGTCTTACACCTTTGTCTTGTATTGATGTAGGAACACAATTGGCTACCATATCGTGAAAATACTTGAATTATTATCAATTGTCATCATCTTTATCATCATCATAACCCTGCAACCTGCACTGCTGGGCCTATAGATCTGGGGCGATTACCTGTCGCAATAGCAGACGTCTTGCACCTTACACACTGTTTCCCGTCATGAGTCTGATTATTTTAGGTGTGGCATATTAAAAATAATTATTTCGCCATATGTTGGAAGGTATTTGTCGTGGTTATTATGCCGTGTGGTAGCGGCTTAAGAGAATCTACCACCCCATCTTATCGCATGTGTGTTGTAAAAGTCGACAGAGGGTAAACTAAAGCCAGGAGATGAGCGGCAGCATCTTATTGGAACATCGGAATAAATAAACTGCGGCTGCCAACACGCCTTCCAAGCAAACTTGTGGCAATGTTCAGCAGTGGACTAGTGATAGGCTGAAATGATGATGATGATGATTATTAATTTGTCAGATATTTTCCTTAGTCGACTCTTACCAAATCCGCAGGACGAGAAGGCGTGAAGGAGTCTCTTATGCCACAACCACACTGCAGTTACCTATAAAAAAATATTTAACATCAGTTAATCGTATTGGAAGATAATAGATTCTCTTTAAACAACCTTGATTAAACAACAGCAGAATATGGCAAAGCTAACACAAGAGTGACATAACAATAGTTCCAAGCAAGAGATTCTACAGAGAATAAGACGCAGTTCACATCAATAGTCACCTATGCAAGGTAAGCAAATATATTTGAATGCATTGGACACACAATGTGTTTTCATTATTTGAGCTCTTGCGATGCGACGCACGTGTGCAGCGATCTCGTCGAGAGGTTAACATTCGATCGCTTGCAACAATCAATTATTGCGCTCTATATACCCTTTTTTCGATATATTGTATCAACTATGTCACATTCGCTAGGGTTCCGAAACCGTCTTACGATCTTTTGTTAGAAACATATATCATTATTTTTATGAACATCTCGAAAAATGCTAAACCGAAAATACACAGATTTGTTGTCAAAGTCAAAGTCAAAATTTCTTTATTCAATTTAGGCTTGTTTAAAGTTCTTATGAACGTCAAAATCTACACCGGTTCATAAAATGACCTTCTCAGAGAAGAACCGGTAAGAAACTCTGGGGTCTTTCTTTTTTAAATGCCATATTACATCATAAATTTAGTAGCCAGGGGGTTTGCAGGTGCAGAGTATGACTTATTTCCATACACTTTTGTCCTCTCAGCTTGCTAATATGATCTGCGATAACCTATTCGACTACCGTGCTTGTTGATTACCGCAAATCCTCTTTTCCTTGGAGAGGCCTGAGCCTTGCAATAAATAATTAACTGGGCGATGAAGAAGAAAGTAACAACATGAAAATCAAAAATGGTTTAATTTTTAGCGACGGTTGCCTTTACATACACATTACATTTACATGTAAGATACTCGTAATAATGATATTGGTTTTCCGAGCCAAACATGCAGTTTTACTCACGATGTTTTCCTTCACTGCTGAGCATGTGATAAAACGGCATGGTAGGATTCCTATGCAGGAATCCGTCTAGTTAGGTACCACCCCAGGGCCAGTTATTCTGCCGTGAAGTAGTAGTGTGCAAGCATTACTGTGTTTCAGTTTGAAGGGCACTGTGAGCTAGCGTAATCATTGGGCATATGATACTTAAGAACTTATGCCTCAGGGTGATGGACACAGTGTGGTGTCATACAGAAATTTTCTGGGTGACACAGAAACTGTTATGGGGCAGACGTTACACTAACCATCAGGTCAAGGTTTTGCTCGTTTCATCACTTTAACCAAATAAAAAAAAAATATAGAGGTGCCGGCACCGAGGATCGAACTCAGATCATTCGCGTACTATTACATTTAAGGCTCAGCCCCTGAGGCTTATGTAAGACGTTTTACTAAACACTATTTAACAATTTACTAAACAACAACTATAAAATATGATTGGAGATGATATGACATTTACCAATTGAGTTTCATATGTGTGTAATTTATTAAAGGTTTCAAGAATATTGCGTTCACATTTAACATTAAGTAATATCCATCAATCATGTTTTGTAATTTCTTTATATATCTACGTAAATATGTTTATTTATTGAATCGGGATAAAGTGCATGATGTCGCGAATTCGTCCCAGCACTTCAGTCGAATGTGGCGCGATAAAAAATCCACCCGCGCCGTCACCCGGGAACCTTTATTTTGATAGTGAGCTCGGTTAACCGCCGTCCATTGTAACGAAGACGTTTGATTATTGATTTTTACGCTAAATATTCTCTTTTTCAAAACCCCTATTGAATGCAATTATAACTTCCTTTAAAATATTTCTACGCACAAAAGGCTGAAGCAGCACAATGTCATTAATAACGTGTATAGAACTTGTTGCGATTCAGTAGTCCTATGAAACATCACTTCTGATAGTCATCTATCCTTTTATTATTAACTTTATTGTTGGATTTAATTTAAGAACTCCATGAGAAGTGGTGATTTTGTGTACTTTTGCTTTTATGATAACTTTTGCCAATATTGAAATTTCATGTTTGTATATGATGACACTGCTAATGGCTTTTTGGCTGCGGCGACATCTTCTGATTAACAAGAAGAAACTGTTTTTTTAGTCACTCTTTTATCTGTTTATATAAATCGACGTTTGCTCTTAGTCGCTTGTTCCTTCCTTGTTCTTCTATAATTCGTTTGAAAAAGTCGTCGTAGTGTTTTGAATATTTTTTACTTAAATTGCTTTTTCGTCTGTTACTTTCTATGTGAACCTTATCCTTTCCATTCTCCTTCAGCGCTACATCTCAAAGGTTTCTGTTTCCCTTTATGTCATTGTGAATGTCTCGCAGCAATATAACGTTATGCTTAATAGATATACCTTAAAAAGGTGAAAAAGCCGTGTGGTGGCGGCTCGTTAAAATAATACTACCGCTCCATCTCATCCATTGGATCTCGTAAAAGGCAAGTAAGGAATTAAACTGCACTGTGCACCCAACAGCGCATGGTGGCGATGGGCTCACCACCTATCACACTCAAGTGCATTATATTGTTTTGGTGAAACGTGGATTGTGGCAGTCATCTGTTTTTGCAGTGAGTGCCCAGTCTCTGACTACCCCTTATGGGATACAGTCGTGATCTTATGTAATGTATGTAAAAAGGTGAAAATCATTAGATATTGTTTGTAATAAATACTAAAGATTCTTTGGACCCTTAATCTTGAATATCTTTATAAAACTTGCGATGCTGCACTTATAATATCTTAAATTGGGACACTTGTGTGTCAATATCGTCAACATCACCGAAGCCCACATAGCAAGTATACTGATGAACACAGGCAACTGTATCTATCCTATGGACTTGTATAAGTCCTGCCTAAATCGAGTCGAAGAACGTTAATATTATTATCAATGCAAGGATCCTGCCATTCAAGAAACTTTCTTTTCCTAGGTTCAAACTCTGGCAAATCATGAATAATTGGCAAATAAGCTAACTGACTCTTACAGCTATGCTATTTATCGAAGTGCAGCTGAAATTTACACGATATAAAAACTATATTTATAGTTTTATATCGTGTAAATTTATGGCGTGTATATATTTTTAAGAAGAACAACAAAGGATTAAAACTCTTGTTTGTTTAAAGCGACGAAAGTAAGTTAATTTGCTAAGATCCGCATGCAAAATATAAAATGGTGTATATTTCCTAGTTTTGAAGAGCACCGCCCGCCCTCCGACAGTAGCATGCACGAGCAAACTGACACTGCCATCGGAAACCGCCACCAGATATCCTCCACCACTAAAACACTACCACTAGACAATGTGGTGTACACTGAAGTCGAAACCACAACACATGTTTCACCTCAAAACGAGGCATTATCAAGTGATATTGACTACGACAGTCAGTCGCCGAGTCAGTTTATTTTGCATTGGAGTAGCAATGCAAGCATGAGTTGACTTCTTTTAAGTACAATTCAGGACCGCAGCGCTACTCACCATTGAGAACCCTTAAGGCTAATTCACAAATAATCTAATAATTCCTAATTAATTCCTTTTTAATTTTGCATATTTTTCATTAAAAAAAATTATAGTTGGCTTATAATCTAAGCATTAAAGTGACAGTATTATAATAACTAGGAGTCGCCCAGTGGTAGATATTCGACTGTATTTGCGACAATCTCTACTCTGTGCTAGTGTTTGACCACAGACTATTATGTGTTTGAAATTGGCAGTATGAACGTAAACAAACGACAAAAAGGCTAGGAATAAAAGACTGCTAATGCATGTTAATGCTAAAATGACTGCGAAAATAGATGTAATCACTTTGCGCTTTGATTGGGATCTGTAAATTACACTTAACTAAAACCTTCCGATGCCCTTCCACGAATAACTACCGCAAGGAGAGACGCTAACAGAAAATAAAAGATGTTCTATACTATTAAAATCCTTCACGCAAACTTGTTTTTCTGTTCGCGTTTAATCCTTTAATCTGCCAAGTATCGCTACTGTGGCGGTGTTCGTAACAATGGCTGATCGTCACTGGAATTACAAAAGTATTTATCTACACTTTCGTTGCCGAAAGTAACCAAACAAACAGTTCTGTTTGTGTCCACAACGAAATTGTTTCAAACAGTAACACGCGGCTACTGAGTTTGCTTGCATTTAATCCGTTTGTGATGCCCTTTCTTCGATGTTTTCATAATAAGAACAAAGTGATTGACCGACCGTGTAATGTATGTATTCTTTACTTTATGTAGCAAGAATACATGAATATCTACCCAAGTCTGTGAATACAAACTATTTGTTCATGTTAGTAAAATATCAGCGGTAGTTGATGCTTTGTGATGGCAATTGCCATCCATGAGCCTATGGATGGAGCCTATTTTTAACAGTAACGGGCTATTATGAACGTGATCTATATAAAGCTTCGATTCATTTTTTTTATTTGTCTGGTGGTGGATTGCTAAGCAGAAATTAGCACAAATGGGTACCACCTCAGTGCCAGTCATTTTCTCGTCAGAGAGTGATGTGCAAACATGAGACTTAAGAACCGTTTGTTGACGGTGACGAGATAACGCAGCTGTAATGGGCAAACGTGGCACTTACCATCAGGTGAACGTCTTGCTCGACTCGGCAATTAAGTATATTCATAAAAAATATACAACATCCAAATGCGACAGTTACTCTCTCTGTCCCTCTGTTTGTTACTTTTTCACAACTCAAATATTGATAGCTTGCTTTCTGAAGACAGACGTGGGTACTTTTTATTCGAAAAATCAAAGAGTTATTACGGGATTTTTAAAAAAACCTAAATTCATGCGGAAGTAGTCACGGGCTTCAGCTTGTATTAAATAATGCTTAACGAGCTCAGTCTCGGCAATTTCGTCCATAAAAATCATACAACACATTAAATAATACTTAACGAGCTTAGCCCGCGACTTTGTTTGCGTGGGTCTCAAAATTCACGTTACTCCAAAAGCGTTTACGATGTTATCGTGGAACTAAGAATAAGTTGCTCCCTAAGTTACTAACCGTAATTCAAATTTTGTGTAAATATAATCAGATAGTCGAAGTGGTTATAAGATTTAAACATTTCGAACATAGAGACGGACAGATTTTTGT
Organism: Luehdorfia chinensis; assembly: GCA_019845155.1. Classification (NCBI taxonomy): domain Eukaryota; kingdom Metazoa; phylum Arthropoda; class Insecta; order Lepidoptera; family Papilionidae; genus Luehdorfia; species Luehdorfia chinensis. The sequence continues at coordinate 2,016,178 of JAHVAK010000022.1, forward strand.
TTTAAGTCAGGTTTTGTCAAGTAAGCAAATATAGAAAAGGGCCAAGTCTTTGAAACTCATTGATTTAGTTACGGCAGGTAAAACTTCTATTTTCTATAAAAAAATCCTATAATGACAATATAGGATTATTGTTAAATTACGACTGGACTTATTTATAAATTAAGTCCTATACCACTATTTTTTTTCGAAATTAGTATTCTCATTTATTCTTACGAAATCGATCCGAAATTTCCTTAGAATGTGTTTGTTTTTAGTTAAAACTTTGGAGAAATTTGTTTGTAGTTAAAAAGAACTCGTAGAAATATTAGGTCTACGAGTGAAACTCTATACATGCGAAATCAGACCCGGACACAGACTTACAGAGAAAAAGCTTTACGATATTTCTGAATAAAAGTTAAGGTAAAAGGAAGCCATCTATACAGATCACAAAATGGTGGAAAAAATCATAGAACAAATGGCATGTACTATGATTGTAAAATATAATGATCAAACTGATTTTTTAGCTAGTTCAAAGTCGTCATAGGAATATAAGAAGTTAGAAATGACGTACAGTACGAAGTGTTAAAAAGTATTTCACAACACAGCAGTAAATAAGTAAAATGACAGCTTACCACCGCTGAGCAGGTCTCTTCGCATTTCTAAGAAGATTTTCGAACCGGAAAGAGTCCGCCACACTGCTGTAATATGACGAAATATTTTTTATTTTTCAGACATGCCGGTTTATTCACTTCACCTCGCATCATGTTTTACTTCAGCTCCGAGCACGTGGCAAATCGGCACCTAAAATTACAATCAATGATATAAGTGGCGCCGTCACCGAGGACGAAACCCAGTGGATTAACAAAAGGTATTTTATATATGATTTCACGAAAATAGGGTAAAGTCTTACTATGTGTTGACTTTCGCATATTCATATGAATCGCGACCAATCGAAACCAATCGCTCATCAACCCGAATCGTCAAACAAGCTGCAAAACTTACGTAGCATGCACCGTACAATACTTGTACTGTTGAACCTAGTAGTAGGGCAGACCGGGGTTGGTTGGGGACTGGGGTAGGTAGACTAGATGCTCCTAGCTTCTTGCAGGTTTGACTGAGAGAATCAATGTTGCACTCAAAGAAAGCTCGCTGCTTGACCGATCATTCGCACAGAACGCGAGACACGAGGAAATGTCTCACTGACAGTTAGAGCGCAATATCAATAATTGGGATACCTGAGTAGTTTTTCATCAACACATCTTTCACCTGATGGTAAGTGCAATGTCTGCCAATGAGAAATACCGTGTCAACAAGAATATTGCTGTGAAATTTTTATTACACATTAAATTTTGTCATCTCCGTTATTCAAGCTAACCTGCTCCAGGTTGACTAGTCTACCTACCCCAGCATTGGGGCAGGTTGACCATCTCGGAGAGGTTTCCTAAAACTGAAAAAATCCCGATTTTATTTAATAATATCCACATAGAACCTTTTTTTATAATTTACTATGAAATTTGGCACAGTTTACAATATTTCTCATTAACACCAAGACAACAGTTTTTTTCAAAAAAAATTATAACCAAAAACGTGGCCAACCATCCCCGGTCTGCCCTACTTTTTTACTTTAGAAGTACTTTTTTAGCTTTACACAGTTGGTCTATGTCTGTCCATTTGCCTATTCGAACGAAACAACAGTATGTTTATTAAATGATTGTAAAGTCCGACAGTTGTTGCTATAGCGTTTTTAATAAATCTATTCAGAAGTTAAGCTGATTAATTTTTTTTTGACATTTAGGTTTAGTTTTGTAATATTGTATTCAAGCATTTAAAGTGTAGATTCTTTCTTCCTTATTAAAAAAACTCATTAAGATTTATTCTGTACAGTGGATGCGTTTTACAGACATAAATTCCACATGCTATAAAACCCACACCCATGACATCTATCTGTAGGCCATATAAATATTTTGTACAGTAATAGAACCAGTACTAGACCTACAGTTCAGAAGCGAACTGCATAGTCACTGCGGCAACCGAGCTGACGAGATGATAAATGCTGCACAACATACTACGATTTATTTATTAATTTGCACTTACACTAAATATGGTACATTAAATGGTGGTAATAAAATTAAATTCACAAATGTACACCAATTTCTTTCAATTGAAAACAAAATGAAATAGCATTCTTGTAAGAAAATCTTATATAAGCTTATATCTTATAAAAGAGTTTATATAAATATAAGAATTATTTAACAGGTTAAAATCCTACTTTTTTATTTATTTGACACTTTATTTAACGAATTGTAGACATGAACTTTCTTGTGTGCTGCGATACTGAGACACAAAAAAGCGTCAATGGACAACGGCAAACGGGGCAACTTTAAAAAAAATAAAAGATGTACGACAAAGGTTTGATAGAACGAGTTTGCGCAAATAACGGGCTTGCAACTTGATAATCTTAACACCTTGATCAATGTGGGTTACTAGAATTTCGGTAATTCTGCAAAATGTTAAGTTTTTTATCGTCGGATTGCCTAAATCGAACGGGTGTTGCGCTGTTGAAAATTGACACCATCCGGTGGCACGACCGAATGTTAACTGTGTTAGCACTTAAAACCAAAAAGGCATTAAAAAAAAACAAAATATGTAACGTATATAAAATTTATATTCTTTGCAACCCTAAATGCATAAATACTTAAGTTCAGTCACTTCTTCAACTTTATGATGAATTTTATGATCAATTTTCTGATACTACGTAATCATCATTATAACGAAAGTCCCTGACTTATAATTTTGGAAATTAATAATTATTCAAACAGATTACGCAAATGGATTTGTAAATTACGTTTTGGAAAATTCGTCACCTATCAATTCATCGCCTATCCTTAAAGTCAACGAATTAAATAGCCAGGAAAATCTCTAGGGCCCAATAGAAAATGTCTGTCGTGGCAAACCACGTCGCCGTTATTTTGGTACGAGTCAAAAATTCTTACTACCCATTGCGTTCTCACGAGCAGTTTAGTGACAGCATTGCATATTATGGTGTTATTATGGACGAACAAAGACTGTTCATACAAACTGTTCAAACCTTAGTCACTTATTACGACAACTTGGTAAGAAAAAGGTAGGTGCTATTCTACTCTGCTGGACACCTATCGGCCTAATATCGGATAAATAACTTAATCATCATCGATGAATACACATTCATTACTTTGTCATTAATCAACAAAAACATTGATTACTTACTAAATGAATTAATGATTTTTTAACCGGTATTATAAATTAGTCTGCTGCAACTATTTTGTTTCTGGGTCTCTCTGGGTTTATACAGCTAAGAAACAAGCGTAAATTCAAATTGCTTACCTACTGCTGAGTACGTAACGTAAAATGATAAGCGAAACAGTGATTAATATACATTTTACGATTTCACATTCAACTACATTAATGTTCGTGTAAATATAAGAGAAAATCTACATACATACATAAGATCACGACTGTATCCCATAAGGTGTAGTCAGAGACTGAGCACTCACTGCAAAAACAGATGACTGCCACAATCCACGTTTCACCAAAACAGTATAATGCACTTGGTGTGATAGGTGGTGAGCCCATCGCCACCATGCGCTGTTGAGTGTACAGTGCAGTTTAATTCCTTACTCGCTTTTTACGAGATCCATTGGATGAGATGGAGTGGTAGTATTCTTTTAACGACCCGCCACCACACGGCACTATTAAAACCTTTTAAGAATCGAAAGACCCACATCTGTGCTAAGCTTTTACCTCCTCATAATCATCATTTATGGATGATCATTATGGATGGACTAGAATGAAGATTGTAGTCCATCCAATACTGTCGCTAAGCACTACTGCAACCACTACTGAAAGCGTCAGTTCAGCGTCGTTTCAGTTCTAGTCTATATATAGTACGGTACAGTTGGCGTAGTGACTAAGCGATTCTTTTTGCGATATACGTCGTAATTTTGATTTAAGCACAGAGCAAATATTTGTAGGGCCAAAAATAGTTCTTCCGCTCTAGGTTATGTAAAATTAATATCTGTAAAACGCACACACGTCACAGTAGAAGTGGCAAAATTTTAAGAAAGCAAGAAAAAAAAGAAAATGTATATTTACTCCCCTCCTTCTCTACTTTGTAATGTATTACATGTAACAAAGTGGGCAGAGACTGTACATATATATCAAACAACTTATACGTCGAGCCGCACAATGGCGACAAAGAAAAATCGTATGTAAGCACTCCGTAGTAGTGAATTACAAGCATTTCGTATTGCTTTAAAAAAAACTCTTTTCTCGATATAATCACTTTCTATTACATGCAAAAAAATTGTTTATTTTTCCATTAGATACCTGAGTCTGAAAATAATCTAATAATAGAACCTGGATAAGCAAGAGTTCAAGGGACCGTAATCTCTTTTTCGCTTTTGAAGTCTTTTCACTCAACCAAGTTTTCACTTATGGAGGTTACATAAAATACAAAAAATATGTAGTGATGAATATTTATGTATTGTAAAAGTATTATTTATTTGAATTAGACAGAGATATCAGACTATTTTTATTATTATCGGCACAATTACATCAAAACACAAGAATACTTATAGAGGTTCACAGCCCACTGCTGGACATGGCCTCTCCCAAGAAACGAGAAATTCCCGTAATCACCAAGCTTGGCAGGCGGTTGTGATCTCAATACCAGACGCCACGCACTTTAAAAACTGCTGTCCTTTATAGGTCAGTGAAGTTTCGGTCTGGCGTTGATTTTCCATTTTCCTCAGTCAGATCTTACGACACCCATAGGATAACATGAAGTGGTATATTTTCTTACGCCGCCAGCTCACGGCTTGATCACCGAATCGGCTACCAGTTATTCTACCGCTGAAGCAATAGTGTCCAAATATTATTGAGTTAGTGTAATTACTGGACATATGAGACTTAAGAACTTATGTCTCAGGGTGACGGGCCACAGTGTGGTCACACAGAAATATTCTGGGTGACACAGTATTTTTTGTGGGCGGACGTTGCACTTACCATCAGGTGAACTTACTATCATTTTATACAATAAAAAAAATCTGTTTCGAGAACTACTGAGTCGTAGATCTTGAATACGAATATCCACAAATTGTTGGTTTTCGGGTCTAGATACATTATGAACTAGCTTCTTGCTAATGTTCGGTTACTCAGCATGCGGCTCTTTATGACTGTAGTATAAATTTTTATAGCCTAGACCCTTTCTCAATAAACGGAATATCTAATGCAAAAATAATGTTTCAAATCAAATTAGTATTTCCTGGAATTAACGCGTCCATACTTAGAAACTCCTCGGCTTTATTATGGTAGTAATATGTCCTCATGTTTGTGACACTGCATCTGAAACGGGAACGGGACCAACATCGAGCAGGCTAGACGAGGATGGGTTAGTGGGTTTGTTTTTGCACTGATGTCTCAGGGTGTTGGACGCAGTGTGGTGTCACACTTGTGTAGTGTCGCACTTACCATCAGGGTAACGTTTTGCTCGTTTCGTCACTTTATCCAATAAAACAAAGCAATCGTACTGTTGCAACATTGTAATAGATCCTAAGCAGTTGTCATCTTCCGATTGTGCTTGGAAGTTGTCACCGGGGTCAGGATCGGTGAGGGGGAAATTATCATCATCATTCTACCCCGTACAAGATTATAGTCGCTGTAAATTAAGAAACAGTATTAATAGTACATAAATGTTTCATTATTAACACATACCGCTAAATGGTTAATTTGCCTTGTAATATTGTATTTTGTCTGTGAGCGATTGTTTGTAATCTTTTGAGTAAATAAATATCTTTAACTAATTTGCAAGAGCTATTTTCGCAGATAGTATTAATTATTCCAAATAATTAAAAAGTAAGATAAGGTAATGTAGTTATTAGATATTTTTAACCCTTCTTGTATTAGCGATCTCATTACGTAAATGTTTTCAGTGAACAACAAAAACAAAATCTAAAATTCATCGACCTTGAACGAAAGTAAAAATCAATAGCGTAAAGAGCCACAAGTGCACTTTTATGTCATCAGCTGATGTGTTCTATAGAGTTCAATGCACTCTCTATTGTTCTCAACATTCGGCCCATGGAAAAAACTTCTCTACAAAAAGTGTGACAACTCATAGTAAAAAAACGCAACCCTTCCGCAGTCGCGTGGCAGGTACCCCATACACAACCCTTTACAAAAAGACTTATAAAAAACGCTCTGGGACGCGAAGGGGTTAAAAAGGGTTGGCATTACGCATGCGCCGCATGGGATCACTGCCCTCATTTTATATTTAAATTTTTTTGAATCCTTGCATCTTTGATATATTACCGTGCGTCTATTATCAATTTGAATAATTGCACTTAAACATCAAGCTTATGCATATATTTATTATTATATTAAACAATATATTAATGAATATTTTAAGTTAAAAAAATCAACTTTGACGCTAAAAAATCTTTAAGTATGTTTTGCAGATTTATTAATAATTAAACGAACAAAATTAGTTTTTTATATTTTTTTTATTTAAATCATAAACAAAGCCATGTCCGTGAATTTTTTTAATGAAATTGTATTAACTCAAAACGAAAACTAAGCTGATTTGTTTAATACCTATACTAATTGTAACTTGTTTAATACATACTTATATATCTATCAATTATTATCATAATTATAACCAATCCTAAGTTAGATGAATATAGGCCTCGGCCAAATGATTGCCACGAAGCACTACCCTGTGCCACTTGTATTGATGGAGGGAACTCCATCAATACAAGTTGCACATAAATGGAAACTTAAGACATGTCGGTAGGATGCTGCCATTCGAGAATCTATTTTTCCAAAGGTTGGCGGTTGTAGCAGCATTAGCAGTTCAGCTTAGTAACCTTTACTTTATATTGGTTACATCGTTTGGATTTTATGACGAAGAGACACTGAATTAATTCTTCTTCTTCATAGCTCGTTGACCGACTCTTTTGTAGGAGTTTATTTATTTACTTATGTTTGGGTCAAACCAAACCTGGCACGTGGGCCCCTGGCCCGCAAGCACAGTATCCGATGAAGCTGTAAAAGCCGATAATGCTAACAGCAATAACATCACCGAAAATGTATGATGCACCGTATAATATGCAATATTATGTACAAATTTCAAATTAATAGAGTAGATACATCATAAGTTAAATCCGTACGAACAGATAAAATTATTTTTTTTTTAAATATCCCATTTCGTTACATAATATGTATACGAAAGGAAAAACTATTCAAAATCATCTCTTCAATTTATTTATTTTGATATATGCAAGTAGTATCCACTTCCTTCTTTTTTCCACTGAATGTTAGGGTAGTTTTAGTTCAATGCATAACACCATGAATCGATTCTTATATGATTTACGATAGTTTGCGAACTGATCAAATTAATAATATCATTATTTTATGCGTAGTTATGCGGTGTATAGTGACTTTTATTCATTCGTCCATTGCCACTCCATTGTGACCAAAACCAATTGTTCACAGTTCACTAGCGTCGCCTACTGAACAATTCTTTTGACATTGCGAGCTGATGTGATATTTGTCGGCAAATAAATTCTCAGAAATCAGAAAGATAATGAGGACGTATCTACTTTGAATATAAAAACTTTCAATTCCTTTATTACGGGTAGTTCAACTATCTCAGCGGCGACGGTGTACCCATACAAGGTTGCACCAAGCTGGAATACACTGATTGATCTCTATTTCATAATAATTTTTTTATACGTCATTGCAGGTATTGATACGTATACATTGGGGAAATACTTGAAAAACCTCTTGACTGCGGACAAATATAACCATCGCCAAAAATACATAAACCGTTAACGAGAAGAAGCATCGAAGGTGAGACACGTCTGGCACTGCCAACTCGCCTGAAAAGCGTGGTGGATCTAAGGAGACGCCTATGTCCAGCAGTGGACTATTAACAGACTGATTCTGATTAAATATTAATAGAAACTTAATTATCATATATAAAAAAAAATAAGTTGTAGCTTTGAGATGTGGTCTCCCACTGGTAATATAAATTAACGAAAGTACTGTTAAAGATTTCATTTTCATTTTCAAGAAATATATAAATACAATTATTTTAACGACAAATGCACGTAATTCGATAATAACACACAGTTGTAGCAAAAACACGAGCTCGGCTACTAAATAACGCAGTGAAACTATAATTAAGAAAGATAAATATCGTTTATTACTGCTAGAAAAGTCGATTAGAAAAAAAACTACCCCTTTCACCCCACAATTTGTAACCCGTACAGTGGGCGCCGCACCGCCCGCACATAAAAACCTACGGACGCCCGCAAATATAGAATAGGCTTTTTTTATTATGTTCTCATCTTATCTGACTTTTTCCACAATGACTTGTTACAATAACAGATAGAATCCTAAATATTTGTTTAGTAGTAGTACATTTTTATATTAGTAAAAGACGTCCATTAATTCTTCTGTCTCGATGGAAAATAATTGTGGTGGAAGTGCAATCACCACACACTAAACAATAGTTAACTATGTATTTGAAACTATTCTATGCTTTATCGTATGAAACTATCTAATTATAAAGTTAATTCCCTTAAAAACAAGATATTTCGTTACAGTTAACATTATCCAAAAGAGTCCTTTTAATGATGTATATATATATATATTATTGTTCGTTTGTTAAATAACTAGAGGAAGAAAGCAGTCTCTACACTTTTGCGCACGGAAAAAATGTTACAGTTACATAACGTTTTTCCATAATAATAGAATCATTATCGAAAACAGAAGAGTGGGCAGCTGATTTATTAGACGATAATGGTCGCTATTATAAATAGTTTTTTTTAAACTAATGCTTTTTTGACGCATGAGTGTAGTCAGACACCGGGCTTTGTGTCAGTTTAAAATAATACATCGTTCAAAATTGAACAGTTAAAATTTGGTAAAAAGAAAAAGTACTTTAAAGAACCGTCATATTTTTGAGTAACTATACGGAGAATAAGCAAATTACTAATTATAAACCAGGTAAGCCAAGAGGTAGGTGCATATAAGTTGATTAAACGGAACTCAGCAGTAGCTGATCATTCGCCTGGCTCGCAATAATTTGACTTTTGTATCACTCTTTATGTAGCCAGTGTACCATAATCCTTGTTTGTATCAAAATGTATTTTAATAAAATAGTAATGAACTATGAATTTAATAGTTTACATTTTAAATACATAATAACCTTTGCTATAAGAATACCTAGTATGTAAACCATATATAATCATAACGATTATAAGTGTCCTATTATTTGTTTTATTAATTATCTACATTTTGATTAACTATGAATAAAATAGAGAAGGTATTAGAATACGATTTAATACGCCTTTCGAATAATATAAATCAATAAAATTGATATTTGCCATTTTATGTTCTCGAAAAATTATTGCAAAAAATTAATTTTCTTATGTCAACAACACATGTGGGACGACGACCTTGACTAATGCACAGAGTTGAATATCGAATGTGATCCGCGTGTAGTGATTTATAGTGGCCGCTCTGTTCAAATATTGGAAATCCTGGAGCTGGCGCGGCAAGCGTGACGAATACATTCCGCACATGCATAATATGAACTCCGCGGCCCGGTAAGGACTTAAAGCGGACTTAAAAATTCAGCGATTCCCCGTTGAAAAAAAGAGTTAATATTGATCGTAGATTTCTCATCGTGGGGTGCAGCGGCCGGCTGAGTCACCCCACGGTTTTTTACTCACCCTAAGTTATATTTTTTGTAAAGCCCCCCTCACCCTCCCGGCCCGCTTTAAAGGATGAGTAGTCTCTATGGAAACGGCTCGATCTAATTTATAGGCGGGTGAAAGTACGGATTGCTTAATTAAGAATTTAAAATGTGTCTACCGTTTTAATTAATTAAAAAAATCTGATCACTCAGAAGAAAAACCTATACTTTTGGAAACCTAAATTTATCAAAGCTAGTTTTAAATTAAGGCACTGATATATTATAGAACAAAAAAATAAAAATCCAACGGTTGTTTTCAAAATAGCTCTGCTATTATAATTCAAATAAAATTTTAATTATAATATTTTTAAGACTTTTACAAATGTTCAAAATTTATTAATTCCTGTAAATGACGTTATAAATGCCGAATAAGTTAAAACTACCACATCTTATGAAGCGCCTACGATTCACTTTCTTTTCATAAACATTAGCGGAATTACACACGCATTTATGAATACGCAAGGGTTGTTAAACAAGCGGGTCGGGAGCGGTGAGGGCACGCGCGGGTTAAAAAACTGTGGGTCACGGCCGAGCGTCAGTTGGCGCGTTTTTGTGGAAGAGAGTGCGCGCTCTGTGTGTACACAGAAGGCGCCGGCGCAGGTGAACTAAAGATGTTATGGTAAGAGAATCATTATTTATTTACTACAATATTACAAAAACATAGTTTTGAACAGTTGTAGCTGTCGTTGGCCAATCGCTCGCCCTGTGTGTAAGAGTTCACGAGTAATTCATAACATGCGATCGATGCCGACATCACAAATTCTAATTAACCCCTTCTTGGTGAAGGAAGACATCGCATGGAAACCTGATTGTTGAAGATATATCTCCCATGTATATATGCTGTAACTTAGCTTTTAATAATTAACTAACTTTTAAAAGCTTGTAAGAACTTGTAAAAAGGTTGTAAAAAACTTTCGCAATTCGACAGTATTTCTTTTTGCACGTTTACAGCCTTTCGCTTCTTCTACTTTCATTAGTGTTTTCATACAAGCATGTCGGTTGTCGTGTGTGTCAGGATCGTAGCAAGTCGAAAGATATGGTATCTGCCTACACCAATGGGAAGAGAGAAAGAGTTTTTCAAACTCGATTTCGATAATTCTTTTTTACTTTTCAAAGAATATTTATACAGTGTGATCCCACAAAAATTACGTGAAGATGAAGTACTTCGGTGATATTGACCAGTAGTAAATTTTTGGAGTTTAATTTTACTTTGAACTCAAACTTATTTTTTTATTTTATAACTTAATACAGACAATAACTTCATATAACATAAATTGATAACCGAAAAAAATAGGTATGCACTATGAACGCTCAAAAATATAATTAATGTTTATTTCATACATTGATTAAAGCACTTAAGTGAGTAAACGCGTCTGAATGTCTCACGGCTGAACACATCGTCCTATTTTTGAGAGGGTTTTGGAGCCGGGAAAAGACCAGCTACACTGCGAGTTGGAGATTTTTTAATTTTTTTAGACATGCTGTTTACTTAATGTTTGTTCGAGCTCGTGGTAACTCAGCACAGATAATTACAATTAATAGCTATTGAGCTGAACCCACCCTGGTTGAGAACGAAGCCTGGCTGCTCAACTATTATGAAATTTAGGGTGAGCGCACGGCCTCTGTGCGGTCACGAAACTAGTGTGTAAACTATTGATTTTTTATTATTTAATAAATCGTTAATTAGTGATAATTAAGATTGTATCTTGCTGTGATAGTAGCTAATACCTTCCAAGTTGAGGTAATATGTATACTGATTGTACATTTACATACGCACTTAAAAAAAGTTAGTATGTAGTTGTAAAAATATGCATTAAAGTAATACTGTATATTCAGACGTAGAGTTCTCTTTTCTTCGATTATTACTCGTACATAAATTGTGATTTGTGAAATCTACGAACCACTGTCATAAAGTCGATTCGACAAAAATTGCTAGTGAATAAGTTGTTCTAAAGGTATTCAAAAAATATCTTGAAATATTCATTTCAATTACAACAATTTTTTATAGGATACACATATGTAAATGAATTAATGATTATTAAAAATAAACTGGATTTAAGTTTCACACATAGATCTTGGATATACCTGTAATGCATTCCCAAAACTAGATAATGTTGGCATATGAATTACTACGTAGTCTAGTTTGTTTAGACTCTACATCTATTTATGAGATTTGCCGATAAAAATAATTAGATAGAGTTAGCTTGGCAAAATAAAACAATGGCGGCGGTGATGCCTAATGAGCCATAAAGAAGAAAACGATACGTAGAGCAAGGCGTAGACAAAAAAGGGCGCGACAGGGGCTAGGAAGCCGTGCGGGCGGAGGTGTAAGGAAATGGCGGGAGAGCTAAATTAATTTGCGCGCTCCCGCCAAACAAAGGCACGCTAATGGAACGCGGCGAATGGAAAAAATGCCACCGTCCGCTTTCTGGCGACTTATTTTTTTTCTTCTTCACAAATAAAACCTTTGACTTTCCCAAATGAATAACATTACACCCGTCGAAGTTTGTCAACGGTTTGCTTTGTCCTTATTTAATGACGATGAAGGGAGCGATGATATTGCCTAAGTAAATTATGTTATGAAATTAGAAGTCACATTAGAAATAATCAATGGATATAATGAGCCGTGCCGAGCCGCCTTCGCCTTCGAACTCAGGTCGGCCTGAGCAAGGACAACTGTGTCCGGTGGGGATTCACAAACTCTTCTAAAGCAGAGTGCATATGCGGTGCCGTTCCACAAACAATGGACCACCTCATGTCGTGTCCTGCGTGTCTTTCCACCTGCACGTTACAGGACTTAATGGAGGCTACTGAGAACGCAATACTCGTAGCTGAGTTCTGGGCGGACAACATTTAGGCAGCCATCGACACTCTAAGAAGAACAAGCCGTGCAAAAATAGCTTCAGAGCGAGGTGCTTTAAATTTACGCACGGGAACAACGTGACATGTACCCTTCTCGGTGCTGGCACCACTAAGATTATTTGTTACAATATTACAAAGCGTCTTGCCATGTGTTCGGCAGTGAAAAATAACAATCGTGCTAATGTATAAGTCATGTTTGAGTAATAAAAATATTTCGAACACATTTGAAGTCTGTCAACACGCATTGGAGCAGTGTGACCAACTCTTCCCGTGTCCAAACTTCTCTCAAATGTGATAGGAGGCCAGTGCTTAGTAGTGAGACGTCTACACAAACCATTTATCTAATTTGTATCTAATTTTACCCATTAAGAGTTATGACTCGGCCTTTTTATTGATTACTTACAAACATAACCATACATGTTTAAATAGACATTTTAGTTAAAAAAAACAATATTGATAAAACATTTAAGTGTTTAATTATAAATATTTAGCAACTTATTAATTCATTATTTACCTATTAATTTAATAAAGCTTTGTATTAAAATCTGCTCTTGCCTTCATAATTAATAATCAGTTGAATATTAAAAACAACCTAGGTAATGACCGTCATGTCGTACATATTACTTATTTAAATGTTAAATAACATTTGCATGCTGCAATATACGGCGAAACAAAAAAATCGAAATAAATATTGTAACGACTGTGCTATACTATGGTCGGCAAATAAAGATTATTATTAATCATTGTACCTTAATTTATGTACAACTTTTGTTTATTTAAATACAACTAAGTTATTTACTGCCATAATTTAAACGTATTGTATGCCTCTGACTCGACTATCCGTTTTATTTAAGGATATACGACATACATATACATGTTTCGTACTTACTTTTTTGAACTAATTACGATATTCATTAGTGAAAAAATCGTAATATCTATAGTTAAATTGTCATAAATATACATGAAGAATTAAGCTTTAATATAATCTTGCGCTATCTTGCAGGTCGCGAGCTACCGGAAACTATGAGTGATGTTTATCTCAACGCACTTATTCAACGTCGGCCATTTTGTCAAATTAATACCTCCTCCATTACGCTAGTAGCCCGATTTATGCTCGTCCAATTAAAAGTTCGGAGCGTTGAAGACTTGAAATTAGTGGAATTCGCTCACATTTATCAAGACATCAGAGTTGCCTCGCGCTACGCGAAACTTCCCAAATTTAAATTAGAGACGATTTTTACAGCTACCTCCCGTGGGGGGAAAGGGGGACGCTACCCTTTCCTTATAACGAGGAAGGCCTCATGCATTTTTATGTGCTTCTTTTTTCGCCAGCATTTTAAACAAGGGGGTGAGCAAAGGGGGTGCCGGGGGTGAACTTTTTTATTCGCGTCTTGATAAGTTAGGGTTGAAATTAGACGTTCGAGTTTCGTTCGCGGAATTCATAATGACTAAAATTAATAAGTTTTCTTTGGAGGGTGCTTTAAACCGACACGCCGTTCATCGATACTTTTATTTCGGTTTGAGATGTACGAGTAGCTCTTTAAATTGAAAGTTCCTTTACTATACCATTATTATATACACAGGAGTGAAAAATGCAGAGAATGTTGGTAAAGATTGTAGCTTCACAAAAATGCAAATACCTTTGAATAAACGTGAGTAACATGGTCCAGCAGTTGGACAGCCAACGAAAGATGACGTTGATAACGACTAAGTAGTTTAGTTATTTTCAACCAAACACAGTTGACACATGAAGTCTATTTGTATGTAAATGCATTATATTACAAAAATAAAACTTAACTTGAACATTAATTTATTTTTATTGGATATAAATAATAAAAATATTGGTGTCCATAATTTTGTTTTGCAATGGTTATACAATTACTTTAGAGATGTATTCTTCTCAAATTCAACCACGGCGAAATGTTTCAATAACTGTTAAAATTGACATTGAAGCAGAATGTCCTATAGTTGCGTAAGATATGCTTACGATATCATAAAAACAGAAACGTCTTTAATAAAAAATTGATGATCATAATGCTAATACTAGGAACATACACAGGTTTGTAATGCCAGATACTCGACTTTACAGATGAATAAGTTACGCGACTTAATATGTAGCATGTAGATTATAATCCTTTTAATTGTAGTGTTGCTATCAATAGATTTTAAATGAATTTAACAAAACTTCATTAAAATGGTTATTATAATACAGTTTAGGCACCTGGATGATAATTACCCCTACAAATGAAGTGATAACTGCAAAGCTTTTTTATGTATTAGCTATATTTGTTAAATAGTATATTTATAAAATATAGCTAATACATAAAAAAGTATAATATATTCAGGAATGACCTCGTATTGTTGTAAATATTCATCGTCAACATGATTCAGCTGCCTATAGGAATATATTTTTAAAACGTGCTGGATTGTAAAAAAAAGATTGTTCATCAAAATTTAAATTTCTTACCATTATAAATTCAATAAAATCATTTTACTCAAAAGATTTAAAGTTCTCTGTCAGGAATTCGAATAGATACTCCGTTCATAATACAAACGCTCGATCCCGTACATTGAACTCTACCTAGCGGCTATAAAAGAAATTTTAAGCATTTTTTTAAAATCAAATAGTTAAAATATCGAACATAAATTTTAAATTTTTTATAAATATTCTTTACATGAATATTAAAGACACTTATTTATTTTTCTTATTATCAATATCGGATACTTAATTTTCTTTTCCTTATATAATGGAACTCGCTTTGTTAATTGTATAACGAATACGAAAACGATAAGACATATTGTATTTAATAGAATTGCTTTCTAAGCATTTAATAACCTTATAAAACCATGAAAGTGGTCTGCAAATGCAGATATCGTCGGTCGTGTCGGCTCGGCCGGATAAGTACCTGGGACATAAATACCCTATATATAACCATGCTGTGTTTCTTATGGTGAAAGAAGATAATCGGAGATCAAATTACAGCAAAGTGGCATTTCTTCAAAGTTCTCAAGGTGCCACTTCACCTTCGTATAGATTCTTCAGTGCAGTTACTACTTAAAGTTGCTTGTGTACTCCTATCAGTGAAATAAAAAATAAAAGATTTCGAATCATTAAGTTCTAGTAGATGTCATGTATGTGGAATTTGTCAAAACCGGTTTACACATTTACAACTATTGTTATAAAGCTTCGTGGTGGCTTAGATGATACTGACGAGAGCAACATGCCGGTGTCGGCACTACTGCAATTGTTAGTTGCAATTTCAAGTCTGATTAAAAACGTGTACGGTAATGATTAAAAAATAGATCGGAAATGTGCATGTGCATGACAAATAAAAAAAATAAGGCTTATGAGGTCCGCCTAACCGAACTGTAGCAGCGCTACGGACTCTTTCTTATCGACTCCAGATCACAGAGTCCCCAATTTAATAAGAGAAGACCTATAAAAAAAGTAAAACGTATAATGACTATTTATTACTTTTATAAAGCAAGTAGATATATTACTTCTGAATAGCTTATTTTATATTAAAAACGAAGAAATTAGTTAAAAGATTTAGCGATAAGAACGTGTTTGTTTATATTTTTTTTTATTTCATAAAAGTGACGGAACGAGCAAAACGTTCACCTGATGGTAAGTGTAACGTCTGCCCATAACAAATGCAGTGTCACTAAGAAAATTACTGTGTGACACCACACTGCGCCCGTCACCCTCCACCACATCTTTTCACTTGCTACGATCCTGACACATATCTTTAGCTTCCTCTACTTTCATTAGTGTTTTCGTCCGTTGCGGGTACTTTTGACGTGGCCTTTCCTTAAAACGATTTCGATCTGATCGTAATACGTTCGCCTTCGTCGACCCTTACCGGCTTGCCCTGAATGGGCAAGCCGGTAAGGGTCGACTAGCCTCATAAATCTGTTTCGTCAATCTTCTTCCATCCCTCCTCTCTGCGTGTCCAAACCATCTAAGCATCCCTTTCTCTATCTTTGTCATTACATCTTCTACCACACCGCAACGTTCCCTTATCACGTTGTTTCTCAGTTTGTTCATCAAAATCACTCCAGCTATAATTGTCAAACTTTTCATTTCAACAGCATTAATTCTATTTTCATGCTTCTTCTGCCAGACGCAACATTCACTACCGTACATAAGTGTGGGAATCAGTACTCCTCTATGTTTAGCCAGTCATGCCTTTTTAGATACTCTCTGGCTACACATAAAGTTATGCATGGCCCCATATAATTTATTTCCTGCTAACGCTCTTCGTTCTCTTGCTCACTCCTGCTCGCTCTTCGTTGTTCCACTCTTTCTCCTTCAATCAGAACTCCGCAATCCGACTGCAATTTCTCCTCCGATGATGCTAATATAACCTGATCATCTGCGTATAGGAGGTATTTGACGGTCAGATCCGCACTCTCAGATCTTTCAAGCAATTGTCTATAAATAGATTAAACAGCCACGGTGAAGCCGCACAACCCTGTCTAACACCTTTTTCGATGTTAAACCAGTTTGTGTAAGCCCCGTTTACCCTGGCACAAGCACTGGCGTCCTTATAGAGTGATTTCAGTGCTTGTATCAAGCTGCTGTTAACCCTATGGGGATATGTAGACAATGTCGATCACACTACATTCGTCACCACTCTGCCATAAGCCTTTTCCAAGTCTACAAATGCGCAATAGGCCTTTTGATTTTGAGGAAAGAATTTTTCGGCTATGCTTCGTATGGAAAAGACCTGATTCATGCATCCCATTCCTCTCCTGAAGCCCGCTTGTACATCCCATATCTTCTCTTCAGTATTATTCATAAATCTCTTAATCATCACCTTTGCATACAGTTTGCCGACAATGCTTAGCAAGCTAATGCCTCGATAGTTTTTAATTAGTAAATATAGACATAGGTAATTTTTAAAGTCATCAGGCAGTCTATTGAATACCGTTACGGTACGGCCACACAATAGGTATTCTTTTCGAATATATTTAAATAATTTTTCGGCACATATTGCTTATCCAAATGTCTTACAGATCTTGTGTTTAGTTCAAAATACTTAGAATATTCATACTCTGATCCTCTGTGAACTCTGTGTCCTCTGTGATGACTCTGTGATATCCTTCTGTCGACTGTCGACCTTGGTGTAACTTCCTAAGAATTAATTGAAACGGTTTTTTTCTCACATACTTTAAAAACACATTAAAATAAAACTATTTTATTTGAAATATTCTAATATCACTTCTATTATGCTTAACCTCGTTCTAAACATAAATGGAACAAAAGTTTTCATGTCACATACAAAAGGTGTTTTATTGTGGTCCAGTGTTATCGAAGTTTTTATAACTACTCACTCAAAAAAAACAGATTATCAAACAAACCGTTCATGTTTATGTAATACAATATAAAATTCTAAAAGAATTATATGAATGTAAATTGAGCCACATGGGGACACTTGTTGCGCTGATGCGGGGGCATGCGCGCTCACATGTCCACATGTTTACCTCCTAACGCCTCACCTACGTTCACTCACATGTCTTAATTCATCCTGATAGCTGTAGCGCACAAGTGTTTATTCTTGCATGTATTTATTGTGTCACGCACAGTTTTCCGCATGTTGATAATATTACTAGTAGAGCAGCTAATGTGATTAACACGACAGTTTTAACGATATTTTGATGTTAATTGCTCATTTATGCAGTGGCCTATTCGAATTCAAATTAAGTAGTAAAATCAAATTATTATTGCATTTAAAATATCACTCTCTATGTGATGACAATGTTACCAATCATAAATAATTTGGCCAATAACAAAAAAATATAATGATCACTT
Organism: Luehdorfia chinensis; assembly: GCA_019845155.1. NCBI lineage: Eukaryota > Metazoa > Arthropoda > Insecta > Lepidoptera > Papilionidae > Luehdorfia > Luehdorfia chinensis. The sequence goes on from JAHVAK010000022.1 coordinate 2,034,633, forward strand.
TAAATTTAGCCAAACAAATAAGTGAATTTCTGTCATAAATTAGAATCGGATCGAACCGATAATGTCAGATTTCAGAAATTATATCAGAACGAGGCAGTCATTAGGCCAATTAATCCGGGCAACTGCGGGGGCTACCATAGCGGAAGGGGAGGGGGGAGACGGTATTATAATTCGCGTCTAATAACGTCGTTAACAACGTGCATTAAAACAAAACAAACAACGGTGAGCGGCGCGGGCGACGGCGGGCGCCATCCTTCCTCGAATCCGTGTCATTAATTTACGTAATGCGTAGGTACGCGCTATCCCCAAATATTTAAGAAGCCTCCTCCGGGAGCGCCCGTTCCTCCACTATTGCCCCGTCCCCGCGCCGCCTGCCACCCCACAACCCGCCTGCCGAGAATTATGGCGGCCGCCTTGTAATTATATTTTTTAATTTATCTTCCTTAGCGAATACAATGGAGGCGCCACCCTGCCACCGGAGCGCTTCCTTCTCATGCTGAATATTGTATCAGGCCGCTGAAAAAAGGAAAGAACGCTTTAATTACAAGCGAGAGCGCGGCCGGCATTAAGCCTTAAATATTTGATGTTGTCTCTTTCTCGTACCCGCGTCGACGCGCACTGTCCTCAATAATTACAACACCTATTAACTCATTCCCTCCGGTTGACCCATCATTACCTACTGTCTTAGCCTAAACAATGCATACTTTTATGGATAGTAATTTTAACTAAAGCTATGATTTATTCTTTATGAAGTGACGTTATCAAAAACCTTTGATTAAAGTTTTATTTTTCTAATATTCCCATGGCGTATTATTTTACCACGATGCCATCCTCTGAACAACATTCGAGTTTACAAATTAGAATATTAACTAGCAACTGCTAAGCTTGCATTATCGAACAATACGTAAGTTCAGTAGTCAAGTATACAAAGTATCAGTATATACAAGTTAAGACTTCGATAGGTAACTTGGATCGGTACCTCTAAAACACTGGTATGTGGGCAAGTACAGACGCCAAAAGAAGCAGTAAAAGCCATATGGTTTGGTAAAGCCATTTCTAATAAACGATGAGCTCTATATAAAAATGTGAAATTGGGACTCCATTTGTAATCAAAATAATAAACTTATAAGTTAGTAACATATATTCATGAAAATTGTTATCGAAAGTGAACCAAGCAAGTAATATTAAATGCAAAGAGTGCATCAATGACGCAAATCACAAAACAGATTTCGGTACATAGCAGGTGCAAGCTGATTTATCGTTGAACAACAGTCGCAAATTAAAGCGGATTCCGACGCGGACACCCGGAGCTGTGCAGTACTTAGCGCGAGGAGACAAAGTATAAAGTGACGACCCCCATCCACCCACTGAAAAACGTCTCTAATATTCTTTTAGAAACGGTGGCATTTACGGGCTATATTTTATCCCGAATTTGCATACGCTCCTTTTTTTCGTTACCCGTCCTCTATTTTATGGGTGAGTATTTTTTTCATCCAGGGGGTTAAGATACAAAAGGGTAAAGCGCGGGAGCTCGTTCTGATAATTAAATTGCATATAGCGTACGAGAGTTGCACACAAACGATTCGGTACTTATATTAGATCATAAGGGAAAAGCTTAACTTAGCTTTAACGCGGAAGCTTTGCATTTTTCGACCATTTTTACATTCTTAAACTTCTTTTCAACATTTAATGGCGACTGTAAATGTGGTTTAATTTTACGTTATTCACAATGTTTCATTTATACAACGTAGCGTATGGTCTGGCTCTAACAGGTAAAAACACATTACATATGATATACTTTATTGAAAACTGTACTAAATTTGTACTAAAATAATTATTACATCTTATATATATTATCCATTTATAACTCAAGCACGGCAGGACCAATTATTAAGATATGGTATTTGTTGGTTTTGTCTCTGCTCCGAATAGCAGAATAACTATTAGACACTTCAAAAATCACGAAAAATAATATTTATGAAGAAAATAATTTTTTTCATACATTTTCCGTATACAACGCCATCTGTAACAACGCCAAATGACACATAACAAAAACAAAACTTATATTATTTTGTATACATGACAGTTCTGTGAACAATAAGTGCCTAGTTTTTCTTTTTTCTGTCTTATTTCATTATTCTTTGACAGCTGATTCAACTGTGCGGACCTGTCATTGCATACCATTGAGCTACCGTGAAGACGGGCGTCCGCGATTTTTCAGGATTTTTTTCGAGTTTTCACCATATTCATTCGTTGTTCGGCAGTTATTGCATTTGTAAGTCAACCGTAAGTTGCCTTGGAATATGTTAACTTTGTTATCAAATTTGAGATTGATAATTGCTTCATATGTAATTTTGAATTGTATTACCAAAATTCCAGTATTTTTTACAACTGCCGAGAGCCAGAAGATGTAATCTTTCACATCGAAACCGTAAGGCAATTAGACTTCGCAAATCGAGAATCAATCCACTGCAGATGAAAATTACAATACGCCACATTGCAATACGCCTTGAATGTTTTGAAAATAAGTTGCGAATACGGAACAATCCAAGTGTTGTCGACCACGGAATCCTTTCCTTTCACTTTCGTGGTGATACGAGTAGTTGTCGCGTCGGCGTTATCCACGACATTTGACGGCGAAAACTATCTCTGGCATTGATGGGGTTATTCAATGTATCGTCGTCGATATAACTGTAGAGAATCATCAACCGCTAGACATCGTTGATATATTTCAAAAATTTAAGTGGAAAACCAAAAAAGAAAATTACAAAATGCGACCCGGTAAGTCGTGTGGTTGTAAAGTTTCGTACTTAGGGCAGACCGGGGATGGTTGACCACGTTTTTAGTCATCATTTTTTTTTTAAAAATTATTGTCTTGGTGTTAATAAAAAATATTGTAAACTGTGCAAATTTCAAAGCTAATTATAAAAAATAGGTTCTATGTGGATATTATTTAATAAAATCCGGATTTTTTCAGTTTTAGGAAACCTCTCCGAGATGGTCAACCTCAACCCCAATACCGGGGTAGGTAGACTACTCAACTGTTGCAGGTTGGCTTGAATTACGGGATGACAAAATTTAATGTGTAATAACAAAAATCACAGAAATATTCTAGGTGACACGGTATCTGCAATGGGCCGACGTTGCACTTACCATCAGGTGAACGTTTTGCTCGTCTCGTCACTTTATCCAATAAAAAAAAAATCATAAGTTTTGCGGAATTCTACCCATATGGGTTTAGTTATAATTTAATGATTAATTTTTATCTTAAACTTCGATATCTTTAGTAAACCATAAATATTTTCGAAAAAATGGGACCATATGGATCATAGTCAGTCAACCAATACGCAATTGGCCTACCAACTCCGACCGGAGCTTGGTGTTAATAAAAAATATTGTAAACTGTGCAAATTTCAAAGCTAATTATAATAAATAGGTTCTATGTGGATATTATTTAATAAAATCCGGATTTTTTCAGTTTTAGGAAACCTCTCCGAGATGGTCAACCTCAACCCCAATACCGGGGTAGGTAGACTACTCAACTGTTGCAGGTTGGCTTGAATTACGGGATGACAAAATTTAATGTGTAATAACAAAATCACAGAAATATTCTAGGTGACACGGTATCTGCAATGGGCCGACGTTGCACTTACCATCAGGTGAACGTTTTGCTCGTCTCGTCACTTTATCCAATAAAAAAAAATCATAAGTTTTGCGGAATTCTACCCATATGGGTTTAGTTATAATTTAATGATTAATTTTTATCTTAAACTTTGATTTATTTCGTAAACCATAAATATTTTCGAAAAAATGGGACCATATGGATCATAGTCAGTCAACCAATACGCAATTGACCTACCAACTCCGACCGGAGCTTTTGCTTTCAAAAATTTAATAAACTAAAATGCTTTGCATAACATTCATAATACGTATTTGTATACCTTTTATAATAATTTACTTTCCATTTCAAATTAAGTTTTTGTGAACTTGACTATAAATTATAATGTAAGAACAAAAAAGATGTGTTGATGAAAAACTACTTAGGTATCCCAATTATTGATATTGCGCTCTAACTGACAGTGAGACATTTCCTCGTGTCTCGCGTTCTGTGCGAATGATCAGTCAAGCAGCAGGCTTTCTTTGAGTGCAACGTTGATTCTCTCACTCAAACCTGCAAGAAGTAAGGAGCATCTAGTCTACCTACCCCAGTCCCCAACCAAGCCCGGTGGGCCCTAAATGTAATTCGAAATTAAACTCATCGCGTCACATACCGGAACGGGCAGGATAACGTCTGCCGGGCTAGTTTATAAATAAAAATATGGTTTTAATGTTTTGGATGAATTACATTTTTATTTTATTAATTACATAGGGTACACCTATAATACTTAAAATATATATACTTAAAATAATTGTTACGCGTAAAATTTTAACGAATGTACATAGCAATCAATACATTTCTTTTTATCATCTGAATACACATTTTTATGACGTGTTGTCTAAGGCTGTGATTGACATACTGGACGAATAACATAATTAAAAATTTCCTAAATTGTGGCAAAATTTCGACCTAGGCTCTTCCGGTCAACAACACTTGTTATCTATCCAGGACATATTATAATGCCTTCTTTTGATCGGTGGAAGGATCATGCAGTGCTAGTGGCTTGGTGCAAACAATACTTGGGTACGAGGTTGGATACGACTCACGACTGTGCATATAGGTACGCTGACTAATAATCTTAGTCAGTGTACCTATACATAAATAGTTAGAAAAGACCCAGAAAAAAAACTCAACTAAAGCATCTGATAAAACTTCAAAGACAATCGCGTAAAAAGAACGTATTTTAAATGGGATTTTAATAGATAAAGAGATGTTCTAAGCGCGAAAAGTCGTGATAATAATTTAACTAACAAATTAGCAGAAATCTTACCCTGCTCTAAGTCAAATTACCATAATTGCTAATCAAATGTTGTAGGAGCGGCCGCGGCGTTGCCTCTTCTCTAATTACGAATTCTAATTTCCTCTCTTGTTTCACAGGCCTTTTGAATTTGTAAATTATTGCCCTTGCTTCCAGCTATCAAATAAATCTCATCGTACTTAACAAAACACTTCATTACGATTTTATAAATAATTAGGGTATAGACACCTATTAAAAAATATTCTGTGTTATATATGTCTACGTTCTTAGTTTAGATGAAATATTTATATATTAATAAAGTAATAATTATTTGTAAACCAAATTTCTATGTACCTTTGATGGTATTAAAATATAAATTCGATAAAATATTGAATATTATTTTAAAAGATTTCATTATATGAGCCGATTACGTAAACGTCGTCAATCTGATTGAAGTCGTAGTCACATGTTTTTTTACGAAGGAAAATCATAAAAGCTAATAAACAGTATTGAAGAGCAGCCTTGGTGTGTTTTTAATTCTCTTACAGGTCCTACTTATGACAGGCTCCAATTAAAAGCTCGCGACAGGTTTGAAAAGAGGACTAAATTAATATAGCCTGTTAGGGAAATGTTCTCGTGTTTACGGAAACCTCCTCCGGCAAATATTATCGCGAGACGGCGCGATCAAATATTCAGATGGCGCGCGGAAGAGGGGAGGCGCGGGACGTAACCCTCTCCAACTTTCAAGCCCTTCCCTTTGCACGCCCTACACTAATTACGTTTAGAGTTCTTAAGCGAAATTACTTAGGCCCCTCGCCACCCGCGCCGCCTCGCGACTCCCTCCCGGAAATGAGGCGCGCTGGAAAAACAAGAGAAAAGCGTTATACCTATAAGGGGCCCGCTGTCTCTCTGAACGTCCCAAATCTGGGCAATCTCTAAAAGATGTTGATGTAATGATTTTTTTCTTCATTTTCACGAGCTTTCTGTTCATGAGCGGTTGCTAAGTGAAAAGCAATTAAAGCACGGGCGAGTGATCTCGCTCACCCCATCCCGCGTGAAGGAGGCCTCCCTCCATCCAATGCGAGACTTACTCAATCAACAAAAAATAGAATTATAATAAATACGCTGTTTGTTGATTTATTCATAATGTATAACCAATAAATCACATCAAACCAATTGTGAATTTGTCTCTTTAGTGGAAATCAATGGCGGGAAGAATTAATTCTTCTTAAGTATTTCGAAGTTAATTTCGGGTATTTAAAGGATTCATTATTTCTTATTAATGCCGATTACACTGGCACTGTTATACTGTGTCATATGTGTGTGTAAACATAACAATATCATTACCGGTACGAAATATTGGTAAAAACTCTGGCACGGACCAGGATTTCTCCTGTACCATCGGTGCGTTTTAAAATCCCCATACACAAACACCTACACCCAGAACAACAGTATCATACATGTATATTTGTTCAGTGCGGTAGTTCAACTGTACGACAGTGCAGAAGCCAAGCGCTCAACTCTTTCGCCAACCGCGATGTCGTGCCGTTTTCACCGCGATTAATGACGATAAATTTCATATGACGGCTTTTTTTTAATCGTAGCTAGTATTAAAGCAGATATTTGACAGATATTCGTTAAATACTTTTATGAGTGATCATCACTTTGGATACGCAAGAGTTCAGGCTTAGTAGCAGTTGCGCCTCTGTTTGACAGAGAGCCATTTAAGGCGAGACCGATATTCAGATATGTGGTCGCACTTGCGAAGACCGAAGAGAAAACCGGATACAGTTATGAAGAAAGCGCGTATTTATTAAGCAGCACTTGGTTCTAATCTGGATAACATACATCAGCATCATCAATAATTGGTACAACAAGTGATTGCACATAAGCTTTGTCTGAAAATTAAGAAAGTTCCTCAGACGGTAGAGGTATTGTATGGTGACAGTGACTCTCCGGCTTATATTGGTTAACCCAGTAGCCTTCTAAAAATTGTGATACTTTTAGCTACTAACTCATATATTTGCGTGTATGTATGTATGTGGACGCGTGTGAGTATGCCTATATTTTCTATACTTTTTTTTCGTCTTCTACGATGAAATTTTTAGGTTAAGATGCTTAATAGTTTTTGCAGCTACGAATAAAAAATCTTTTATTTACGTATACTCTCGCATATTCTATGTATATCCATAGTTATCCCTACAATAACTTATTACTGGTGTACCACCCCAGGTGCAGTTATCCTGCCGTGAGGCAGTAGTGTGCAAACATGACTGGGCATATGAGACTTAAGAACTGATGTCTCAGGGTGACGAGCGCAGTGTAGTGTCACACAGTAGTTCTAGGTGACACAGCATTTGTTATAGGCAGACGTTGCGCTTACCATCAATTGAACGTTTTGCTCGTTTCGGCACTTTATCCAATTTAAAAAAAACTAATAGATTTTTTTAATAAACATAACAAAATCTTATATTTATATTTCTAGGTTAAGGCTGTAAGTATAATAATCTAATGTTAGTAATATAAATATATAAACTTACAAATTTCTACGTTTCGCTCCCGCGCCTTTTATAAAACAGAGGCCGCCGTTTAATTTCCTAATTTCTTAACATTCTCCAAAGTAAAGACTGGAAGACCTCATCAAGTAATCGGAAGCGACGTCAACGAACATTCGAGTGTTTGTCACAGCTACAACAGAGCTGAATAATTTCCTGTTTCACTTATATGGCTTTGAACCTCTGTAAATGGATTTTCATATAAGCTTTTCATATAAAAATTTTCACGATGTCTTCTCAACACAACATTTAATTTATCGTTGATTTAGAAAGGTTTTGTGTCAAATACCAATTACGTTGAATAGTGTCTTATCTTGTTTGAACCTTACCTAACAACACTACATATGTGCATTGTAAGTTAGTGGATTTATTTCTAGATATCCTGAAACTTTTAAATTATAAACATAACATCAATTGCATATGTCGCAACGCAATCGCATCGCTAAATAGGAGATTTTCAAAACAACTCAAGTGATTAACCTTATACCAGATGGCGTTCGGAAGATCATTCAGGTTTTATGTGTTCTGTGATTCAGCCTGTCAACTGTCGGGTTATTTAATGTCGATGTCGAAGATGCAAAATAGTCAGGACAAATCGATTTTTTTATTAGAGCAACGAAATCAAAACTTGCTCTAATCCCAGCCATGAAAGGCTCAACATATATACATATATAGATGTTAAGCCTGGCAATGTACAATTGTACACCTTCCCACATTCGACCCTGAAACCCTGAAAAGGCAAGAGTTGATGCATGTGCATTGCTGATCAACCTCTATCAAATATCAGACGTCGGCCTGGCTGTCTCGTGTATCCGTCTCTGGTATGACTTGGAAGGATTTTCAAAGTGCTTTAACCGCTCGCTATTACACTTCGGAAACAATCGCTTCATCGCTCAATAACCTCTACAACAGCAAGCCTAAGGAAAATGTCACCTGCTACAATTGTCGATACATTGCACTACGCCTCGATGCTAACATGGACGCGAAGACGACCGCTACCACTTCGACTGCCAAGCCGGCAGAGAGAAGCGCGGACATCTGCAACGTCAGCACGCCCATGATAACCTTAGAATACTTCGTTGAGTTCTTTTTATTTCATTGTGGCTGAGGAGCAGTTTACTTACTTATTAAGGAAACAATTTTGTTAATATTTAAAGGTTGTCCAATTAGATTGGTCAAAGTTACTATTGTTGGACTAACTATATGACGGCAGTTACCGGTAGTAGGATTCCTATGCAGGAATCCGTCTAAGTAGGTACCACCAAAGGGCCAGTTATTCTGCCGTGAAGCAGTAGTGTGCAAACATTACTGTGTTTCGGTTTGAAGGGCACTGAGAGCTAGCGTAATCACTGGGCATATGGGACTTAAAAACTGATGTCTCAGGGTGACGGGCGCATTGTGGTGTAACACTGTTCTGGGTGAGACAGCATTTGTTATGGGCAGACGTTGTACTTACCATGAGGTGAACGTTTTGCTCGTTCCGTCACTTTTAGCAAATACTCTTAGCAATAAGAAAAAAAAGTTAATATTAAGGATATTGTGCTCACTGTTCTGTTTCACGTTTTGGCGGACGAAATGTTCTTGCATGACATTATGGTCGGAAAGGAAGTGTTAGCTCAGGGTTTCGAAAGTGACGCTTGATAAAGTGACTTATACCGAAGTTTCGGTCATTAATGCGTGTTCATAGTGATATTAATTTTGAATACTTATTTCGACAAAGACATTCCCTTGGAATTCAAATCTTAGTTGTTCAATTCTTTAAATTCGAAGGGTACTTTTTTTGCGTTACCCCATTTGATCCTGCCAATACTGACTCTGTAAGAATCAGGCTTATTAACCCCTGTAAGACTTCAGCGTCCTTACCGTCTTAACGCGTCGTTAACGGGTGGTTCGAGAAAAGGTAGATAAGTTACATATGTGAGTCAAATGACAACACTTTTATCTCGGATCAAACCGATCGTCTTCATGGCTGTTACTATGGTGGTTAAATAGTAATAGCCATGCTCTCCACCACTACCACTCTCTTGTCAATTTCCATGCAATCGTTTACATACCATATTCTCGTAACAGGAAGTTCAGATATTGACGAATCCCTTGGAAAAATCATACACCACCAATAAGGTTAACAAAATAGAAGAAGTGTTCTTTTGTTAACAAAAAGGTGGAGTAGTGGAGTTAGTTGCGGTGAGGCCGAATCCTATAAAGATTGGGTTTTTGTAACCATACCTTCCCCTAAAATTGTCACGCAGTTATGCCTATTTATGAATTCATAAACCTTATTGGGTTAGCAACCTATTACAAGAACTCTTTTACTAATTATACTCAAAAATTACTATAATTCTCTGACTAGCCCCGACTATGCAACATTGTGTGGCGGCCCAAATATAAAAGAATTAGACAAGAAATTTTAGTTGGTGAACTGATAATAAACAATGAAAATATTTGATTTACTGGTCTTTATTTGTAACACTTGACACTACGTTATATTGTTACAATAACGTGTTGCTTAAGGAACACTTATCTTTAGTATGGTTTAGTATGCTGGTGGTAGGATTCCTATGCAGGAATCCGTCTAGGTAGGTACTACTCCCGGGCCATTTATTCTGCCGTGAAGCAGTAGTGTGCAAACTTTGCTGTGTTTCGGTTTGAAGAGCACTGTGAGCTAGTGTAATCACTGGGCATAAACTTGAACACACACAGAAATATTCTGGGTGACACAGCATTTGCTATGGGTAGACATTGCTCTTACCACCAGGTAAACGTTTTGCTCGTTCCATCCACGTATCCAATAAACAAAAATGTATTCTTTGTACTTTATAATTGCTTATTAAAAAGGTACTCCGTGTTTTGTTACTGTAACGGACGGAAAAGAAGACTCGATAATGTCATAGACATTCCGTTAGCCATGAATTTCATGACACTGAGTAGTGGCATTTTGCACATGTTAGTAAATAATGAGCCGGTCTTAGTGATCTTCGACCCTGATTGTCCAATAAAAGTTCACACGGACACTGGATCGATTGGTTCGATTGGTTATAGTTATGGCGATTGGTTATTGTTGCAGATAAATAAAAACAGACAATTCGTAGTTGCGTATTTTAGTAAGCGTAATACAACCGCTGAGTCAGCGTCACTCGCATGAGTTAGAGACTTTGGCGGTTGTGAATGCTGTCAAGCATTTCTGGCACTACTCTTACGGAAATAAGTTCGCTATGGTAATGGACTGTACCTTTTTTTTATTGTATAAAGTCTGAAACGAGCAAAACGTTCAGTTGATGGTAAGTGCAACGTCTGCCCATAACAAATGCTTTGTCACCCAGAACACTTCTGTGTGACACCTCACTGTACCCATCACCCTGAGACATCAGTTCTTAAGTCTCATATGCCTTGTGATTACGCTAGCTCACAGTGCATTTCAAACCGAAACGCAGTAATTTTTGCACACTACTGCTTCACGTCAGAATAACTGGCCCTGGGGTGGTACCTACCTAGACGGATTCCTGCATAGGAATCCTACCACCAGTAGTCTCGCAATATGGTTGACCTTCCCCCGCGTTTACAAAGATAGTGGCCTGTCATGCAAGACCTAGAGGTCGTGTACAGGGATGGAAAGCGTATGTCGATTTCTTGTCCAGAAATTCCCTCCCCGTTGTACCGTTATTAATGAAAATGTTGCTAAAACGATGCCGCTGGTTCAGCGATGCTGCTGGTTGAGCGATACCGCTGGTTAAGCAATTGCACACGTTGAGCGTTTCGGCTGGTTAGGCGGCGTCGCTAGTTTAGCGATGCCGTTGGTTCAGTTGTTGTTATCAATAAAAAGTGCATTAACGATAACAACAACACTTTTAATTACAGTTTAAAAAAAACTCAGATGTATACCTACTTGTACCACTCACACAAGCTCGCTATTGCACGCACCCAAACTTATGAGTGAGTGACAATTCGCGAAATAACAACAACAATCTAACAAAATCTGATCTAAACTTGCTATAATAATAATAATAATAATAAGGCGTAGGGTAGTGACGACCCCACCGCCCACTGGCGTAACAGTTTAAGTGAGAAAACTGTTACATCAGCGCAATCAGTCAGCATCTTGCCAAGAGGTGTTAGCACCGTGCTTTGGCAAAATTGTGGGTGCAAAGGCCCGTCTGTGCCCATGGCCACGCCATATGAAACGGTGCCGGGTCTGGGCGTCTCCCGATAATAGACGCCTAAAAATGGATGATGGATACAGATAGATTGCGCATAGGGTCGCTGCCTGGGGGCCGCCAGGGCGCGTCTGGAGCTGGCGCTGGACGCGGCAGCATGCGGGTCGCCAGCCGAACGCGAGGTGCTGCACGACCACCTAGCAGCCCCTCGCATCCATCATCCCCACCAGAAGGCTTGGTGTCGGCAGGGTCCTCGCGGACCCAGCAATTGACATCCGCCGCTGGTGGATTACGCCGCATGCGATGGACAACTGACATGAATCAGAATGCATTGCGGGCGTACTTTAGGGCGAAGGGGGGAGAAACGGGAGGGTTTGCGTACCGGGCTAGGATGCACCGTGTTTTTGCTGAGCTGGAGCCATCTATTACCGTTACGGAGCAAAACCTGGCAGACCGAGTTCGGTACATCATACGCTCGAAAATATTTGATGACGCCGAGCTCGAACGACTACGACGTGAGGCCATTCCCTCATTGGATGAAAATGCTGCGGCTGGAGATGCGGCTCCACAAGTCGCGGACCAACATGCAGATGTGGATGCTGCCACAGATCTCGAAGTTGTGGTAGATTCAGACGATGGTGGAATGGTCGCCCAAGAAATAGAGCAGATGAGGAGGACATTGGAGGAGGCGATTTTGGAAATGCGCAATACGCCTCTTGAAAATCGACCACGACTCCCCCGCATAACCCTAAGCAAGCGGAATCGGGCTGTCGTGAGGGCTCTAAACCCGATGCTAACAACCTATTTGGAAACCAGCCGGGACCTTTGCGAGACGGACTCAATTCTCTTTGGCGCTGCACTGGCAGTCTGCCGTGTTATTGGCGCCAAACTTCCTAAGACTGGACGCGCTACTGGAAAAAGTAGCGCTATCCCAGAATGGAGAAGGAGGATTGAGGACCGTATCGCAAAGGCAAGGGTCCTCATCGGCAGACTGATAAGCTTCAGGTCGGGCAACAATAGGCCGAGAATTGTGCACTCCGTCAGGATAGCGTTTGCTGGGACAAATGTAAGTTTGTCTCAGCCGGATATAGCGCAAAAGCTGACAGAGCGCATAGATGACCTGAAGCAAAGAATCGCTGCTTGGGGGAAGCGGATTCGGCGATATACCGAGAGGTCAAGACGGTTCAACCAGAATCGTCTCTTTCAGAGTGATCAGAAGAGGCTCTATAAATCTTTGGAGCGACCAAGAAATTGTGGAACGGGCCAAGGACCGAACCAGGCCGAAACCGTCGCCTTTTGGCGCAGCCTGTGGTCAGAGCCCATCAACCACAATGAGGGCCCTTGGACGGAAACTGTGGCGAGTCAGTGTACAACTATTACACCTATGGACCCCGTCGTCATTTCACCGGACGACGTAGCTGATGCGGTCCGTAGAGCCCCGAACTGGAAAAGTCCGGGACTCGATGGGCTGCATCACTACTGGCTAAAGGGGTTTATAGTATGTCACGCTGTGCTTGCCCGACAGTTCCAGAACGCCCTCGATCAGATGTCGCTTCCGAGCCTCTTCACTACTGGGATTACTCATTTGGTTCCTAAAGATCAGGTTACAACAGACCCAAGCAAGTACCGCCCCATAACGTGCCTAACCACTATATATAAGACACTGACATCCATTTTGAGCGTGAGAATCACCCGACATCTAGTCTTGAATCGGGTGATATCGCCCGCACAGAGTGGATGCCGGGGCGGTGGTCGGGGGACCAAAGAACCTCTCCTCATTGACGCGGTCATTGGCAAGGTGGTTAAACGCAACCGTCGGAACTTCTCTGCAGCCTGGATAGACTACAGAAAGGCATTCGACTCGGTGCCTCATACATGGCTAAAGAGGGTCCTCGAGCTGTACAAGGTTGACTGTACAGTAAGAGACTTCCTCGGGCAGTGTATGAGGCAATGGAGTACAATCCTTTGTCATCTAGGCGAGCGGATGACGGCTGCTGAAAACCGCATATGGGTACGAAGGGGCATCTTCCAGGGTGACTGTTTGAGTCCAGTCTGGTTTTGCCTATCTCTTAACCCTCTCAGCACACTACTGGAGGGTTCTGGGAGGGGATTTCAGCTTCGGAGGGGAGGGACAAAAGTGACCCACCTTTTCTATATGGATGACCTCAAGTTGTTCGCCTCCAATCGCTCTCATCTGGTGGATTTGCTTAAGATCACTTGTGATTTTAGCAAGTCTATTGGAATGGAGCTGGGGACGGATAAGTGTGCGGTCCTCCATGTCGAAAGGGGCAGGGTTGGGCACTCCGAAGGCATTGATTTATCTATGCCTGTTAACATAAGGACCCTTTCCGAGGCTGAAACATACCGATACCTGGGTATGTCACAAAACATAGGTATTGATGAGGCTGACATGAAACAGTCAGTTCGCGACGTGTTTTTTGCACGCCTGACAAAAGTGTGTAACAGTCTTTTGTCGGGCGTGAACAAGGCACGCGCATACAACGGTTGGGTCATGCCTGTCCTCATATACACCTTTGGCATACTCAGGTGGACTCAAACTGAATTAAACGCTCTGGATAGAAAAGTCCGCACAATAATGACGTCGCACAGGGCGCATCATCCGAGATCGTCGGTGATGAGGTTGTACTTGCCGCGGAGGCATGGTGGGCGAGGCTTTTTAAGTGCCCTCACCATGCACAATCGTGAAGTGTGCAACCTACGTAATTACTTCCTATCGAAATCGGGTGGGGCGCTCTGTGCGGACGTCATTACAAGTGATAAAGGGCTTACCCCCCTATCCTTGGCCAACGAGCAATGGCAAGACCCGGCAGTACAGAGCATTTCCGACCGGGAGGCCGTATGGAAAGAGAAAGAACTCCACGGGAGGTTCTACAAAGCTCTTCATGAGCCTTTCGTAGACACAGTGGCCTCCCTCCACTGGCTACGTTTCGGTGACCTTTTTGGGGAAACCGAAGGTTTTGTCTGTGCGATACAAGATCAGGTTATCAAGACCAACAACTATCGGAGATACATCCTAAAGGACGGCACCGTCGACGTCTGTCGAGCTTGTCGCCGTCCCGGCGAATCGCTTAGGCATGTTATCTCCGGTTGTTCGGCGCTTGCTAACTCTGAGTATCTGCACAGACACAACCTAGTAGCCAGGATTCTCCATCAGGAGCTCGCTCTGAAGTACGGTCTCGTGGATCGGAAACTGCCTTATTATAAGTACTTGCCGGAGGCTGTGCTCGAAAATGACCGCGCCAGGCTCTATTGGGACCGGGCTATCATCACGGACAGGACTATTCTCGCGAATAAGCCTGACATCGTGTTGATGGACCGGGCACAGTCGAGGATATTTTTGGTTGACATTACCATTCCATACGACGAGAACCTCGTGAAAGCCGAAACAGATAAGAAGACAAAATATCTGGACCTGGCTCACGAGGTTACCGACATGTGGGGTGGTATGCCGACCGAAATTATTCCGGTGGTTGTGTCTGCAAACGGGTTAATCCCGGTCAGTCTCTCGGGACATCTGAGGCGACTGGGACTCCGTGACGGGCTGCTTCGTGCTCAGATGCAGAAGGCGGTGCTCCTCGATACGGCCCGCATCGTCCGCCGGTTTCTTTCCCTTTCCCCCTAACCCTCGGCCGTTTGGTCTCCCCTGCCGAGGGCTCCCGTCTGGTTGGGATTTTATTCATATATTTTATTGTATAGTATTATGTTTAGTATATGTCTTATAATATCTTATTTATTTTATCTTATTTTATATATAAATCTACTCGTATATATTCAAATATTCCAACCAGGCGAGAAAACTATAAAAATACCCCAACATAATAATAATAATAATAATCATTTAAATTAAATCGGACTTTGCATAGCTTTTAAAAAATCTTTACAGAAGTTCTCTATTAGATTTATAGGGGATGTCTGTTAAGGTATCTGCATAGAAAATTGATATTGTAGCACTTCATTTAGCAAGAGAATTTTATAACTGGATCTCAGTAAAGTTATACCTTTACCTTTATATGCGTTTATCATAATTAAATATAGATCTTTTTCTGTAGTACCAACTCGTAGTGACATATATTAAAAGATTATTATAAATTAATTATTAAGAAATTTTAATTTAAATAAATTACTACAGTCTGATCGGTTTAATTAAAATTTGAAACCATTTATAAACAGTGCCCTAAGAGCGTTCGGTCTGGAGTGTCTGTTACTAATTCGTTTTAGGACTTTAATGGACTTTAAACTTTTCATATGAACGAAAGCATTTATGTACTTGCATACGAATAAGCACATTGGTACATTTAATAAATGAAGCGATGTTCGTAATGTAAATACTAGAAAAAAACTGAAGTAAATCGTACCAGTTACTTGTCTCAGTAACTCAACTCAAGTACGTGTTCACTGGATTACTACGCAGAAATCTGCCTAGGGAGGTACCACCCCAATTCTAATTACCTGCCGTCAAACATACACACACAGTCACGCCTTTTCCTATATAAGGGGTAGGCAAAGGCCACTCGCGTAGCCCACTATTCGTCCTCGCGGGAAACGAGACCTGACGGGTTGCGAACCAAGTCGAGGCCATTTTGGTACGAGTCAAAAACATTCTTACTCATTGCGTTCCCTTGAGCAGTACAGTGACAGCGTCGCATATTATGGTGTAACTCTGCACGAATAAAGGCTGTCTGTACAATACCTTAGTCGTATCTTATGAAAAAGGTAGGTGCTATTCTACTCTGCCGGACACATATCGGCTAATACTTACTTAACTATAACACATCCCGCAAATAGGTCCACTTCTCGTTGAAAACTGAACACTAGCGCGGGGTCGACACCGACCAGTGAAGTATAGTGAGGAAAGATTCGAGCACAAGAATAGGTAAACGTCATTGCAAATCTGTTCTAATCTTAATTACAAATAATTTATTAACTCGTTTTCCTTTCCTCATAAGCGTTAGCGCGGCGATTTACCAAGGTCCCCTTACTTCCCAATTAAAAACCTTCAAGAAACCGGCAGACATTTACTTTATAATATAATATAATTCATAAGAGAATCTGCCTTCCCTCTAATGTCTCTTGTCTTTCGACAGGGAGCGAGATAACCACTTTGAAAATGTATCGGATTTTTTTTATAATATAAGGGGAACGTTTTAAAAACATACATTTCACATAGACAACAAAACCAGACCCGAAACCCAACAAAATGTGTTTGTGCAAAACACGTTGATACCGGCTGGTATTGGAACCCAGGGCCCGTGGCTTAGTAGTCAAGTACTCTAACCACAAGGCCACGAGGCCAAAGACCGGTGACGGGAAGCAACGTATATGATGCGTGGGGTAAGGAACTGTTATCGTCAAGTTGCCTGCTAATCGTGATGATTTCGGCAAATCTTCCCTTTTTGGGAGAGTCCAGCAGTGGACTATTAAAAGGCTGATAGTGAAGAAGAGGAAGGGTCTGAACTAACATGCATTCCTTATTAAGTTTGTACTGACCGAATATATCTGTTCTAAGATTAAAGAAAAATTCACCAGTTTGAAATTGAAATTTTGACGCCTTTTTAGTAAATATATGAGCACCTGCGCTTTGGCTTTTGATTATATCAACGATTGATAAACAATAGAAATAAAAGAAAGGTAAAAACCTGGTTCATTCGTTATCCCTTCACAACAAAAGTTTACTGGCAATTAAGGCATTTCCCCCTAGTTAAATTAGATCAAACTGGTCTGTAATGTTGGCAATAAATACAGAACTTGCGGCTGTTTAATGAGATTTAAATAATTAATGAACATGCAAAATGTTTTTTTTTCAGCTAACTGATGCTGTGAGCTCTGGGGCATAGAAAGACAACTCATAATTGCAACCCCGCCAAGAAGATCGTGACTCCACAGTACCCCTGCTCTGCGTGCAAAATATTATTCAGTTGCGAGGGAGCTTCATCGAGCCTCATAAATAAGTTTTAATTGCTTATTTATGGGATTTTCCTGGTTAACAACATTTCTGATATATGTACCTATGCTAATCTTTTTATATAAATGCAGGCATCCCTGCCGCTTATATAAACATACCTATATTATAATCCAGCCGTCTCTACCTTGATGGATGGCTTTACACCACAGTGCGTTTTACGCGAAATTTTCTGCCGCGCACGACCACGTTTTTCGGGACCGATACGACTTACGGACCTTCAAGAAAAGAGCCTATTCCTTTCTTAAATGCCGACAATCCCCGATTCCTCTGGTATTGCGGCGGTGATCACTTAAAATCATGTGAGCCACTAGCTCGTTTGCCCCCTCTCCTATAAAAAAATTATTATGTATTTTCATGCCAGCATTTATGACAACTGCCTACTTACACAGTAGGTATTGTTTTATTGAAAATACAAACTGTGCGAATTTAGGTAAAGTGATATAAAAAGTAATTCATTAGTGCAGTGCTTCGTTGCAACCAACTGCAGTAAGTTACATTTTAGGTCAAGATAAATGTGCTGAACACTAACCATTTTTATAATAGTGTATGTGCGGTTCATAGCAAGCATCGCCGGTGCACACCACCGCGACCTTCTCTACCTTTATCATTTCATGACCTACCTGATTTAAAATACATACAATACAGGAGAAATCCTTGTGTGGGACATTGTTTTTTTTAAAAGAATTGCAACAAACTTTTTCTGGTTGTAAGCCAATCGGACGTATTGCACAAAATTCTATAACAGATTGTCAATTTCAATAATGTATGTAGAAAGACGAAGAAGTGTTGAAAAATTCCAAATTATTCAACTTTTTATTTCTTAAACTCAAGTGTACTTTCGACATTACTCCTATTAATTTTCATCGTAGACTGATTTAAAAATTGCAATTGATTTCTTTTAATTCTGCATTACGTAAATGCATGGGTCAATTGTTATTATTGAATTTGAATGGCTACCTGGGTACTGGGTAAGATTACATAGATTTGATCTTAAGGATGATCAGAAATCATACGTTCATCAATATATTATTATTATTAAAAACTTTTAAAGGTCTTTTTTCGATTTCTATAAGACGACCGTTACATTTAATATCCACATGACCGCTTACGGTGGTTACTTTACAAACGTCAATAATGACTGACTATACCGAAAACTTGTTTTTTTTTGCCTAAAATCCGTTTCGTTGATTTCGTATAATAAAATCGTATTATCGCACAATCTCAACGGAATATGGAAAAAGGAAAGACTTCGATATTCAAATGATTGACATCTCGCCGGGCGGTCAACCGCTGATTCTTTGAGCTGATCTCAGCGTTTCGCAAATTTCTCCCCTTGCTTCCCCCAGCTTCCGTCAACCATTGTTATATCTAAATCTGACCACGATAAAGCCGATTGTGATCGATTCGAGATTTAAACTGTGATATTTAAATTGTATTAAGTACATGTCTACATTTTTGTAACGGTTTTTACGTTTCTAAAATTTACATTATTTATCCATTTACAAAGGTAGATATATGACGTAACGAAATGGAAATAATCATTAATCAACTGGAAATATTACTCACTAGTTAATAATTTCTCTATGTATAAGGAATGATTATACTGTACCAATATTAAGTCCAAAATGATATTTTAAATGCGAAAGTAACTCTCTCTGTCCCTCTGTGTGTATTACCTTTTCACGGCTCAACCGTTGAACCGAGCTTTACGAAATTAGGCACAGAGCTTGCATCCTGGAGACGGACATATTGTACTTTTTATTTCGGTAAATCAAAGAGTTCCCACAGTATTTTAAAAAACCTAAATCTTCGCGAATATAACCGCGGGCTTCAGCTAGTTTAGAATAAAAGGAACGTTGCAAAATAACGTTTCACTCAAATTCGACCTTGAAATTTTGCTCTCATTGCGCTCAAAGTTGAAAAACATAAAAATAATGAGACTTGATCTTTTAAGGAAATCAAGCTGAGATATTTTATACATTGTGGCTGCGTGAAACTGATTTCACGAAACTATTTGGATAATGTATGTAATTTTAGAACGCTTAGGCCTTCCCTACAATGAAAGCGCTAGCGCGGAGCAGCAAAATGAAACTGTGGCGCTATCGAACCGCTCATCAGTCTTTTCAGTCAGATATCATATTATTCTTTAACAGGGTACGGGGAACAGCGGACTGCGTCAAGTAACCAGTTATCTCCAGCAGCGTCGTTCTACTTCCTTTTACTACCCTTTGTAAATACGGCGACGTGTTCGCCACCCGTCACGTCTCGTTTTCCACGGGGGCGAAAAGTGGACTACGAGTTTGGCCTCTGCCTACCCCTTATATGGTAAAAAGCGTGACTGTATGTATGTATTGTTATATCATAAATGAATGATAAAATTCTGTAATGAAATGAAACTGCAGAAAACAATAACGGCTCAAGTCGATAAATTTTAATTTACATAAAATATATAGTGATTGATTCATTCTAATTCTAAAATGAACGTTAGTGGCATGCGCTTGTTGCAGATGGCAAGTAAAACGGCGGTCTCGCGTGCGCTACTTGTGCCACCCTACCAAAACACAATTGTCGTTCCAGCACAAAAAACGCACCCAGATTGTTTACCTCACTTTTTACCTTTTTTATAACTTCTGTTCGACGCTTTTATGAGTATTTTCGTAGCGGCACACGCGGCTAACGCCTTTGTACGGATCACATTGATGCGTTATACGTCTCCATTATGATCGGCAACTGTCGAGGCAATTCGTTTTTAAATGTAGATAATCGGTGGATTAATCGAACCCTCTTTATTTCTTAATTTGTTGACGCTCTCGTTAATGTAGCGACAATTTGAGGACAGATTTACTGAATGCATGATATTTTTTTTTCATTTCGTAAATTATCTTTAAGCATCAATTGACGTAAAGCATTGAATACGTGACTAAAAATAAAACAATATCGGTATTTAAACTGTTTTAAATATATTAGGGGAACAAAGATATTTCTTAAATAATATCAAAATACTGAAATACTGCAAGAAAGTAATTCCTTTACTTGATTTTTTTTCATCTTTCAAAAACAAAAAAGTCACAAAATATTAAAAAGCGAGTTTAACAAAATAATTTTTAAAGTAAATATAAATCGAATGCAAAATAAGTATTATGAAAGTATGACGAACTACTGTTAATTATTACAAAATTAATTAGTACAAAATATGAACATAACTTCTAAATGTATATCTTTTAACTTTTATATCTTAGATATTTTAATTAAATATTCACAATATAATTATGTAAAACAAATGCACATTTAATATTATTTCTCATAACATTATTATGTTTCTTTCTATTACAAAATCTATCGAACATTTTAACTATTTCTTTCAGCAATCAGCAAGTGCTGAGTGACGCTAAGTACTCGTTGTATTTTTTCTCTTGAGCTTGTTGAAGCTTCTGTAATTTTTTGATCATTCCTTTGCTTAGTTCCTTGCCCTCATGGTCGTGTGTAGGAAGGCCCTACGAAAAACAAAAAAAGATAATGTAACGATTTCTTGGCCAATTGCGATAACAGTGATGAAAATATGATAGTGTCGTTTAAGCGCAAATACTTCCGCACTCATCCACATACAACTGGTGGTAGGATTCCTATGCAGGAATCCGTCTAGGAAGGTACCACCCCAGGGCCAGTTATTCTGCCGTGAAGCAGTAGTGAGCAAACATTACTGTTTCGGTTTGAAGGGCACTGAGAGCTAGCGTAATCACTGGGCATATGAGACTTGAGAACTGATGTTTCATGCGTGAAGGGCGTAGTGTGGTATCACACAGAGTGTTCTGGGGGACACAGCATTGGTTATCGGCAGACCTTGCACTTACCATCAGGTATGAATGTTGTGCACGTTTCGTCACTCTATCCAATGAAAAAAATGTGATAAAGTTGAAATGGTTTATTTAAAACCGTATACATACTAGTGTACGCAACTGTACATATGTAATTAGATTGACGATCTAATTTGTACGCATATGCGTTACAGTGGCGACCGCGTTCGAATCTGGTACTTTAGTCTTTTCTTGCTTATTTTAGGAAACTATGCAGCTACGTTTGCGGCTACTTCACGCTGGTATTCCGTGAGAGCTTGACACTTCCCTGGTCGAGCTGACCCATTCACGGTTTTTTAGCTTAAATCGAGAGCCTACGCAGTTCTTGCAAAGTGGCTTGTCAGGTGTAATGATTGTATCGTACATGAATATAAATAATTTGATACTACATACTTGCTAAAAAAATACATCCCGCTATCTGTAGGATTCGAAACTACGCTCGCAAAGGAAACCTTATTTCCAATCAAAACTACTCGATTATTAACTAAAAATAATAAAATTTCACCTTTTCATCAAATTTCGAATACTTGTCTGTTTCACGTTTGAACATCTCTGTGGGAGGGCATTTTCTTCTGTTCCTCTTTAGCACGTTGCGCTTCCAGAAGTTCTTGTTTTTTCTTCAACTTCTCCGCTTCCACTCGCTTCTTCTCTTCCCTCTCCTTTATTAACTCTTCTTTACTCACTAGTTTCACGACTGTGCGATCTGACATAAAATAAACCAATGTATTTATTAAGAAAGTAAAATGAATACATAGAAATTCTTATTTACGTTTTATCTATCTGTACACCGTTTATGCATTATAACATTACATATAACATCTCTGCACTGCAGGAAAATTAAGGAGAACACGATTCTAATTCTAAAAGCATCTGTCGCTTTTTATCACTTCTACATGCTCTAAGTGTTCAAAAACTATAAGAAAAATAGCGAATGGCGGGATTTCTAATATAATCACTTAGATAGTGTAGACAGAATCCATCTCTATCGCATCCCGTGCATGTGTGTGTGTCAGGAAAGTCTCGTCGTCTTCGAGAAAAGTAAATTACCAAACATCCTAAACATCTAAACTTAAAATACTCAGATCGATAATGAGCAGACAAAACGATTGCCCATTTTGGGAGAGTTCTAGGTCAGTTCTAGGTCTAGGACATCTGAAAATGGTTTTGCGACTATCAATGTGGCAGACTCAGACTCAGTACGCAGACCAAAGCCTGTTCAAAAATGAGAGGTCTGTGCTCAACAGTAGGAACAATTCAAAGATATCAATTTCTATGCAGGAATCCCGTCACGTCACGTCGCGTTCTTCGCGATGGCGAAAAGTGGGCTACGTGAGTGGCCTCTGCCTACCCCTTATATGGGAAAAATGCATGTCTGTATGTATGTATGAATTCCGTCTCGATAGGTACCATCACAGTGCCACACCTCTGCTAGATTGCAAAACACTGTATTTCGGTTTTTCTTTATTGGATAAAGTGACGAAACGAGCAAAACGTTCAACTGATGGTAAGTGCAACGTCTGCCCATAATACAAACATTTCTGTGTGACACCACACTGCTTCCATCATCACAGCGCAGCGTTGTTACAGGCAGACATTGCACTTATCACAAGTTGAACGATGTATTCGTCCAGTCACTTTCTTTCATAAAAAATAGTTATAGCAATGAGTGGTTGTTAACAACAGGTTCGTTGGATGTGGTGCGCTATGCAGTGTAGTGAAGAGGGAGTATCTCACCCGCCCTGTCCTCCAGGCGCACACCCAGCGCGGGCAGGTCGCGGTCGCGCAGCGCGTCGCACAGCGCGAGCACGTCGACGGCACTTGCCGCTCGCGCCGCTTCAGCGCACTTGCGCACGGAACGTCCCCAGCGCTTCCAAGTACGGCATCACTGCTGCCTCCAGCTGCGGAAACGTTTCAATTAGGGATCTAATATATCCTCTGATGGCGGCATAACAAATTATACCATCTCATCCCGTGGGTGTCGTAGAAGTCGACAGAGGGAAATTGAAAACCAGTTAGATGAGCAGCAGCGTCTTCCGGAACATCTGAATAAATAAACTGTGATTGTCAACCCGTATGCCGAGCGAGGCAACTAAGGCAAAATCCCTCCAAAATGAGAGCTACAAACTTTTATTATCTATGGCGGAGGCCTATGTTCTGCAGTGGACTTGTGATAGGGATTCGATGTGTAATAATGCATCGAATTTAACCGATGCATTATTAACGATTTGATATATTCGATTTATCAATGTTTTGTCATACGATATATCGAATTCTATATACTGTAAATACCGATTTTATACGGTATTGATAGTCTATAAATATCGGCTGCAAAAAATTTTTTACACATTTTTTAGGTTTATGTGTAATATTTCTCTCGAACTGGATATATATTCTTAACGTTCATAAAGCCAAATTTTTGAAAACGTAGACCCGTTTGTAGACCCGTTGGTCCGTGCGTGTGAAATTGTTATTTTGTTTAAGTCGGTATTTGTTTTTGGAACAAAGTTCCTTTACGTGGCAATAGAATGAACTCGTAGAAATCGTCACGTAAGGAAAAAGCTTTATGCCCCCTTCAGGCGACCTTTCTCTCTCTTTCTCTCTGTCTCTTTCTGTTATATACGGTGCAAGTATCGAGATTCGAGCAGTAAGCATTGTGCGCGGTCAGCTGTATTTTAATTTGTAATTCTAAACACGTGTAAGTTTTATTTAATTTTTAATAAATGACATTTATAGGCAACTATTGCACCATTACATTATATTTTACCATCACGTTGCATTACTATTGCACCGCAGGTCCTGGGTTTGAATGCCTGAAGCTAAAATTTGTGAGAAACACAAAATGTTAGTTTACCCAGTCTCCGATGCCTTGGTGTTTGCGCGCTTGTGGAATATTTATAATATCTCTATCTATGTAATAATATATCTAAGAGATAGCTTGCGTCCTGGAGACGAACATAGGATACTTTTTATTCCGGAAAATGAATAAGTTTTCACGTGATATTTAAAGAACCTACAGTTACGCGGATGAAGTCGCGAGCATCAGCTAGTAATAAATACATAAAAATGTATTAAAGCAATCATAAATCTAGCTGAAGTCACGTTGCAAGAAAACCTTAATCTACTAAACGTCCACGTGGATTCAGGTTTCTTTAAAATACCGTGGGAATTCGATCATTTTCCGGAATAGAAAGTATCTTATGCCCGTCTCCAGAACGCAAGCTACCTCTGTGCCTAATTTCGTCAAGTTTTCGACAAAGAGCCGTGAAAAGTTAACAAACAGACAGAGGGTCAGAGAGTTACTTTTGCACTTTAAAATATTAGTATAGATACTGGCTTAAACTTAAGAAATTGCAAGGAATACGTACACAAACGCCATCAACGTCACCAACGGGGAAACCAATCCCTCCCCTGGGTCCGTCTATTGCGCCGAAGACGTGAAAGATATCGGTGACGTAGCGAGCGGCAGCCACCAGCAGGGGAGAGTTGCGCGGGCTCACGTGACGCATGTAAATGTGCGCCGCTGTCACCAGATCCCGCAGCCCGTCTATAGCGCTGCGAGTGTCGACATTATCTAAAAGATGTTGATGTGAAATCACATTAAAATTTTATTCCACTACAGAGCAAATTTACAAAACACACAGGTTGAGGTCATCATATTAAGTATAATATTATATTTGTATCAGCAGATCGAATAAATCATATATGTTGTGACATTACAGCATATCAGCCGATAGGTGTCCGGCAGAGTAGAATAGCACCTACCTCTTTTCTACCGAGTTGTTTAAAAAAGCGAGTAAGGTATTGTACGGAGAGCTTTTATTTATGCAGAATAACAAAATAATATGCAAAGTTGTCACTGTACTGCTCGTTGGAACGCAATGGGGGTGAGAATTTTTTCCTTTCGTACCAAAATGGCGAAAACGTTGTGTGACACCCATCACATCCCATTTCCCGCGGGGGCGAAAAATTTTCTACGTGTCTGGTCTATGCCTATCCCTTATATGAAAAAAGGCGTGACTGAAATGTAAGTAATATTTAATAATCTTCTGTCTTAAATGTTAGTTTGTGCTTGTTTTGATGTTAGTATGAGTGGTAGAATGAACGTGTCTAAAGTAAGCTTTTTTTATTATTGTTTAAAGTGACGAGACGAGCTAAACGTTCACCTGATAGTAAGTGCAACGTCTGCCTATGTTTGTTATGACAGATGCTGCGTCACCCAGAATATTTCTGTATCCCGTCACCCTGAGACATCAGTTCTTAAATAGCATGTGCCAAGTGATTACACTACCTCTGAGTGCCCTTCAGATAGAAACACAGCGCAGTGCTGCTTTAGGGCAATTGTGCCACAAACAGTTTCCGTACTAGAAACTTTGTTCACAGGCAGTTTTACACGTACTAAACAGATTAATCCGTGTGGTGGCGGCGGCGGAGAATGTACCGCCCCATCTCTTCCCGTGGGTGTCGTACAAGTTGACACAGGAAAAATGAACACCAGGAGATGGGCAGCAGCATAAATAAACTGCGGTTGCCAACCCGCCTGCCAAGCCTGGCAACTATGGTAAAATACCCCCAAAATGAAAGCTGCAATGTATTGTGAAAATCTATGGAGAGGCCTATGTTCATCAGTGGACTAGTGAAAGGCTGAAATGATGAAACAGATATAAGTAAAGCTTTTCAATGTCCGCGTGTCCAAGTCTGACGACGATATGTTCTACTGATCAGAGAACCTGGGTTCGGATAAAAGCCACAGCCTAAATTTGTGCCAAAACACAAATTGTTGTTTTCTGTGTTGTACATGTGAAACTTATGTCTAAAAACGCAGTTACGATACATCAGAAATACGAGAATGGGACATGGCTAAAAAACGTATTACTGGTGATATGATATCTGTGCAGGAATAGTTTCTAGTACGAAAATTGTTTGTGGCAGAATTGCCGTAGAGCAGTAGTGTGCAAAAATTACTGTGTTTCGGTCCGTAGGGCACTGAGAGCTAGTGTAATCACTTGGCATATGACACTTAAGAATGCAGATATTGCACTTACCATCAGGTGAACGTTTTGCTTTCTCCTATTAAAAAAACAGATCCGAAAATGTCTGCTCCGGCTGGGATTCGACACCAGGACCTGCGGCGGAGTAGCCAGGTTCTCTGTCCTATCTCTCATAGTCCACATAGTTCGTAATTCAGTATCCACACAAGATCAGTCACCATACATCATGCAAACTAAATTACGAGTGGTATAGATTTTTAATTCGAATCTACCCTTACCACTTAACCATAAAGTTAGTCTTACGTTAATTATCAAATACGAACCACACAGCGCCGCATGAACCTGTTCCTTCACAGCGCTTAGCTTGGCAGCAAGTTGTTGTTCCTCTGGATCCCACGATCCTCCGCATCCCTCATCATAACCACATCTTAGTGCATCCTTTACAGTCAGGAAAAACTCCTACAAAGAAAAATATTACCCCATTATTATGCCAACACTAAATTAATCCATACTTAATATTAAGTCTTACTATTATTTAATATTTAGTTACGTATAACAAACAAAAAATAAGGTTTAGAATGGTGGCAGCATTTCAGCATCAAGTTCAGTAAGCCGTAGTAGCTGAGGGGCCTGGTGCTCGCCTTTAATTTATAGTATGCGAGTAACCTGGGTTCGATCCCCGATGCCAGCACCTCTATAATTATTAAGTGCTAATTTATTTGCAGGAATCCGTCTAGGTAGGCACCACCCCAGGGCCAGTTATTCTGCCGTGAAGCAGTAGTGTGCAAACATTACTGTGTTTCGGTTTGAAGGGCACTGTGAGCTAGCGTAACCACTGGGCATTAAAACACCTGCTGTCGTACTCAGAGACGTATAATGATTACTTACACAACTCCATAGTATTAATCATCGTCATTTCAGCCTATCACTAGTCCACTGCTTAACACATGCCTCCTCCATAGGTTGCCACAAAAGTTTGTAGCTGTTATTTTGGGGGATTTTGTCATAGTTGCCACGCTTGGCAGGCGGGTTAGCAACTGCAATTTATTTATTCAGATGTCCCAGGAAGATGCTGCTGCCCATCTTCTGGTTTTAATTTTCCCTCCGTCGACTTTTACGACACCCACGGGATGAGATGGGGTGGTAGAATCTCTCAAGCCGCCACCACACGGCGGGAACCCATAGTCATAGTATTAATTTAATATAATCAACAATGAGGAATTGCTTAATTAATCGTTAAACAATCTCTGAATACGACAGTTAAAACTTAAAAACATCAAACCATAGTAAAATGTATGTAATAATATCCTCCGGCGTCATCGCGTATTAACAGAAGGTTGGAACAGTCTGTCAGGGTGCTCTTGTGGAAGCTAGTTTCGACACCTTTGAATTATTTATTCGTCGAGGGACGGATTTCTTCGCGATATTTCTGTTCAAGGAAGAACACGTGTAAAAATTTATACCACCGCGTGATTTCTAGGCAGACAACAATGTGCGAAATTACAAATTGTGTTTTGATCATCCCCGTGTCTATCTCCGATCATATCACATGAGTGTTACAATAGGTTAAGACCGTGTAGATTTCCCCCCGAATTCTCGCCTTGTCGTGGCGGGGGGCAAATGAATCGTGGCTTGGAAACCCGCGGCAAAGCTAAGAGGAACCCGGTCGGTCTGTGACATCAGTCTGTCCCGGTGTGATCGCTCCGAATGAACAGTGAAAGCCCACTTTGGATGCGGTCAGGGGTACTGCTGGGAGGAGTGTCGGTGTGTTGGGGCCGCTCACCTTGCCGCAGCAGAGGTGGAGTCGCGGGGGAAAAGGAGTTTGGTATTACAATGCGCCACTCTCCCTCCGTGACCTTGGCGGGGTCGTCGTTGGTATTCAGAAGTTGTCGTCGAAGTCGAAAATCGAAATTAACATCACAATTTATACATAAAACTTTAATTTTTATGATACGCATGTTCCATATCAGCTGGAAAGCGACCAATTCTTGTTCCATGTACTAGAAAGGTAAATGTGTCTGCTATTCATTCAAGTGCGATTTTACTTACACTAAACAACTTCTCAGTTTGTATCGCCATCTCCATAGTATTTTCGGAGTAGTCCAGAGTTTCCTTCCAGCCGTGCAACAGGAAGGCTATCCGCAACTGACGTGCGGTGTGCCTCTTCAGTGCGTCAGAGATCGTGACGAAATTCTTCAAGGACTTCGACATTTTGCAGCCAGCGATTGTGAGATGACCCGTATGCAGGAAATAATTCACCCAGCCAGGTTCATCGAAATGTGCCTATGTCAGTAATACAAAAATATACATGTTGAAAACAATTATTATTAATGAGTTCAAGTTATTCTGCCGTGAAGCATTAGTGTGCAAACATTACTGTATTTCGGTTTGTAGGGTACTGAGAGCTAGGTTAATTACTGAGCATATGAGACTTAAGAACCGATGTCTCAGGGAGACGGTCGCAATGTGGTACCACACAGAAATGTTCTGGGTGACATATGTTATGGGCAGACGTTGCGCTTACCATCAGGTGAACGTTTTGCTAGTTTCGTCACTTTCTATTATATAAAAAATAAGATACGAAGCACCTGTTACTACGATCAACTTGAAACAGTCCTATGTCCAGTAGACTGTAAACAAACTGATGATGGTGATGATGATGATAGGAAACTTAACAGAAGTGAACATGATGTTTTTTACCTCATAATCTGTAAAAGTAAAGTAATTTAGCAGGCCCCCCGGCATTTGTACTTTACTCTTAAATTTGAAATTAACTAAACTTAGTTGTACTAATAAATAAAGAATATTGATAAATTATCTAAATTATACTGTAATAGTTAACAGATTCACATGTGCAACGGTTAAATTCCAAGTTCTGTAGATGGGCTTAGCGTAAATTCATATTTCTAATCATCATACAGGTAGCAAGCTCATACCTGGATACATTTTGCAAAGTAACTAAATAGTAATAGTACAATTGGCAAATTTCACTTTGAAATCTGAATAGTGCCACCTTTTATCAAGAATCCCTAATTATTCCCTTTAAAACCGTCAGCACGTTACTTTCGTAGCCGCACTAAACGGGTTCCGCAAATCAAGAAAAAAGCTAGAATAATGTGACCAAATGAAAATTGTCTATTACGCAAAACAGAGTTTTTGTTACATTAATTTAAACTAAAAATGTAATTGAAGCACGAATCGGTAATAAAAACCATTAACACAAGAATCTGTAACAAAAATCTTAGTTTGACGAGCCTTACCTCACTTTGAGCCAATTCATTATCGTGGTGCGGGAATTTTAGATCGACACCACCCGTATGTATATCTAACTTGGATCCGCACACATCTGACGCCATTGCGGAGCACTCAATATGCCAGCCCGGCCTTCCAGCGCCCCAAGGCGATTCCCACGATGGCTCGCCCGCTTTGCTGCGCTTCCACAGAGCAAAGTCATTCGAGGATCGCTTTTCTGCTGTATCATCAGTAAGATCACCTACGGAATGAATTGTTCTTAATTAATATACATTATTTACTAAGATCACAGACTTTATTATTTACTTATATACATACATACATTCACGCCTTTTCCCCATATAAGGGGTAGGCAGTGACCACACCCGTAGCCCGCTTTCCGCTCATACGGGAAACGAGACTCGACGGGTGGCGAACCACGTCGTCGCCATCATGGTACGACTCTAATAATTCTTATTCCCCATTGCGTTCCCACGAGCTGTATAGTGACAGCATTGCATATTATGGTATTATTCTGCGCGAACAAAGGCTGTCCGTACAATACCTTAGTCGCCTCTTACGACATCTCGGGAGAAATAAGGTAGGTGCTATTGTACTCTGCCGGACACCTATCGGCTACTGCCGGCACCCATCGGCATTTATTATTTACTAATTAGTGTTATCGTGTTATAACACTTGTTAGTGTTTCATACCATACACACATTGCACAAGATGTAATTAATTTAACTTGACGACCGCGTGGCCTAGTGGTCAGAGTACCCGACATCTACGCCGCGGGTCCTGGGTTCGGATCCCAGCCGGAGCCAACATTTGTGCTAAAACACAAATTGTTGGTTTTCGGGTCTGGTTGTTTTGTGGTTGTCCCCGTGTTTCTGACACTGCATCCTAGCCTACCTCCGATCTGATCGCATCAGCGTTACATCGGGCGCGGGTAGGTTGGGACGAGTGAGTGCCTCTGTGTTTGCGCGTACACTTGTGGCACTATAATATCTCCTGCGCAGTTGATGGATCCCGATAGTATTCGGAAGTTGTCGCCGTGGTCGAAATCGTCTAGGAGAACGTCATCATCATCAAATTAAACATACGAGTGGCCGATTAAGAAAATTGATTTGGATCTTCCGGAAGTTAAGACATGTGACTACTACTACATTGATAAACCAAATTTATGTTATCTAGGCACAATATGTAATAGGATATTGCATTTCGGTTTGGGGAGGTGCAACTAAATTTAAATTTCTGGAAATTAATAGGAATCAGAAGGATATTCTAAAAACAACCACGGAGGTTCAGTACTAAAGAACTTTAAAACATGTCAAAGTCAAAATGTCTATTTAATTTAGGCTTCTTATGAACGTCAAAATCTTCACCCGTTCCAAAAATAACACCGTCTCAGAGAGGAACCGGCAAGAATCCCTGGAGTGTTTCTTTTTTTTAATGCAAATTTCAAAAGAAATTACATCATAAATTTAGTAGCCTGGGGGATTTCGGGTTTGCAAGTGCAGAGTATGGAATCAATAGTGATTCCAAGAAATAAAGTTGAATTTTCAAACTTAAGATTAGAATTCTGTAAATAATTATTAATATTATGCGCCGACTTAGACATTTTAAAATGGAAACGTTTGTCTAGCATTTTAAAATAAATTATTCTCTGCAAACCATTTGGAAATAATATCTTTTGTTGGTTTAGCTTTAACTTTAAACAACAATGATGTATTATCGGCAAGCAGAACTATCTCGGACATTTTTTGTACAACCATGTGCGAATTACTGTGGGTAAGAAAACTTTACGTATTAACAACAGTACGATTACATAAAGCCCATCCGCTTAACCTTAACCAAACCCAAACTAGGAGAAGCGAAAATAGCACAATTAAAAATGGTTAAAACTGATTTTTTCCTACGGTAGTACTTGAGACAATCAGCGTATATTTACAATGAACTAAATAAAAAAAAAACAATTACGTTCCCGTAGCTGAAACAAAACAGCTCTTATCAAAAACTCATAGTGAAACTGAAGCACACGCACGCACGCACACATACACACTTATTAAAGTCAAAAATAGAAGTTAAGGTGTTGAAGTTTAGTTTATAATTTTTTTAATTTAATAACCTCATAATGTCTAAAACAAAAAGTAACTTTTAATATCTTAATTGTAAATTACTATGGAAGAGCGGAACTTCCTAACACAAGCAAAATTCTTGCTTAAATAGATATTCCATACATACATACATACATAAGATCACGACTGTATCCCATAAGGGGTAGTCAGAGACTGGGCACTCACAGCAAAAACAGATGACTGCCACAATCCACGTTTCACCAAAACAATATAATGCACTTGGTGTGATAGGTGGTGAGCCCATCGCCACCATGCACAGTGCAGTTTAATTCCTTACATATATTCCATACAAACATATATATATTTATATTACTGTAAGTTGATAAAATAAACTTTTGATTTATTTATTCTTTTGATGGAAGAAGCAACGTCTATCCGTAACAAGCCCAGTTCCTGAGACATCAGTTCTTTACTTTAACATAATGGAGCATGTAAAAAAAACACCCCAGTTTCTTGCATGGTTCTTCTCTGACATTTTCCCATCTTGTGTAATGTTTGTTCATAAGAGTTTTAAACAAGCCTAAATTTTCATTAAAGAAATTTTGAATTTGTCCAACAAATTACCTTCTCCTTCTTGTAAAGATTTTGTGTCTCCATATGCTTCCGGAACAAGGCGAGCATAATGATGTTTGCCTTTACTATCAAACTCACTTACATTGAAGTAAACAGAACCATTTGATTCATATGCTAAGCCATTGTCTATTATCTTCTGTATGAAAGCTATAATCTGTGGTATATATTCACTGACTCTTGTGAGCACATCAGGTGGCAAAACCTAAAAAAACATGAGTATTAATTATTAATATATTTACTTGCATTACTGACAATATTAAAACCAATTACATTGAACAATTTACTATAATTATAATTGGCAAAGTAAAAGAAGTCCTGTGCCTTATGGCATAAGCATCCAAATATTTTTCACAATCTTAAAACTTTAAACAATATTTTCAATATGCCTATTTTTAGGGGTTAATTCATCATCATTATCATATCACTAGTCCACTGCTGAACATAGGTCTCCCACATAGATTGACTTTTGTAGCAGTCTATGTAGGAGTAGGTTCATTTTGGAGGGATTTTGCCATAGTTGCCACTGTAGACAGGCGGGTTGGCAATCGAAGTTTATTTATTCAGATATTTCAGGAAGATACTGCCACCCATCTTTGGAAGGGGGTTATTTGTGAGTAACTAAATAATACTAAAATATGTGACAAAAGTAAAAAAAAAAGTAAAGTAACAGCCTATTAATGTCCCACTGCTGAGCACAGGCCTCCTCGCATTTTCGAGAGGGTTTTGGAGCTGAGAAGAGTCCGCTACTCTGCTCCAAAGCTTGTTGGCGGATTTCACATATCTTCAAATATTTTATATTTCTCAAACATGCAGTTTTCTTTACGATGTTTTCCTTCACTGCCAAGCACATGGCAAATCAGCACTTAAAATTTCTATTAACAATTTTAGTGGTGCTGCCACCGGGAATCGAACCCAGGTCACACACATACTATGAAATTTAAAGCGAGCGCCTAGCCCCTGAGCTACTATGATGCCAATACAAAAATATTTCTTTTTGCAGAGTATAAGTAAATGGTAAAGAAGCTCAATAAGAAATGGTGATGATTATTTATTGTAGTCATGGCCGTCTGTTTGGTTCTAACCAGCTTCTGATTAGTGTTGGAAGTTATCAGCTGCATTTGATATTATAGTGCCATACGAAAATTTGTATACACCTCAGAACAGAGACAGAATTTATTATTGACATAGTATTCAAAAACAGAAGCCGCGATTCATCATCATACTATACCCACGGCGGTGTGGGTGTCATTGATGTTTCACGACTACTAAATGATGTATCGTGATGTTTATACCTTATTCTTTACCCTTTCTCGTGAAGAGTTTCGGGGATATGAAGTCGCCCTAACTTACGCCTTTCCACCAATTGGATCGTTTTCGGACTGTACTCGGATAGTCGTCGTAGCTTTGCTGTACAAGCACTGTGCTGCAGTTTGATATACCAACAGTCCTCATCAATCATCATCAACATCCTGCACTGCTGAAGTGACTGCAGCATCGCCTAAATTTCGACGGAATCAAAGGCATCATAGTCCACATAACTCAGACATAGCAGGGTATTATACTCTTCGGTCTTTTGAACAATCTGGCGAAGGGTTCCAGCCTTTTCGGAATTCGGCTTGTTCGGGAGAAGTCGTCAAGCCTGCTAGTGAGACAATTCGTAATGACTGCCGAAAACAGCACGTAGACGCGGCTAAGTGCGATATAGGTCTATTGTTCTTCAAAATTGCGTTATCACACTTATTGAAGAATAGGAAAACCACGCTTCAACTCCACACTTCCGGCGTAGCGCCGCGGCTTACGACGGAATTAAATATAATACCTTCGGAAGGACTATATGTGTCGGTTTTCCACCCGCTTTCAAAGGCTCCGCTGTAATCCCATTCTCACCTGGCGCTTTGCCATTCTCAGGCTGCTGTTTAAGAGCTATACTAATCTAGCTCCGACTAACGGCCGGGATATCATCGGATTAGTGTCGGACGAGTTTGTCTCTTGGGTCTTACACTAGTATGTGGCTCCAAAAATTATGTATACAGCTGTCCATGAAATCTCTCGATCTCATACAAAATCTCTGGTCCCGAGGAATAGACGCCACCGTTCTTGGTCCTCAACTTAGTCAGTTGGCTTAATAAACAGCTTTTTGCGTTAGGTGTTATGGGCAGCCCTCTGTGCAGAACCTACATGGAGATAGACGAAACGACGACCAATGTTCAGTTGGATTGCCATATGGTCGCAATATACTGGGCTACGTATCTCAGCCAGCTAAGACCGCTCCTCGAGGTCGCCGACAACATAAAAGGTTTCCTGCGTTTCCGGGAGGAGTTTGGTGGGCTCAAATAAATTAATATGAATCGAAATATACACGCATAGACGTGGAGTTGAGGAAACCAACCCATTGCAATCTACAATCTACACACTGCAACATTCCCCTATCACACTCTGTTAACATGCATAACTAAAATTTCAGCAAATTTTCTGTTTGGAAAATTTTTTCTGGAAAATAGGTTAAATCACACAAAATTTGGCCCTCACTTAGCAAAACTCTGTATCTTCACCTGAAGTATTATTATTGACAATTATTTTAAATAAACTTACATTGAGGGCCTTCATATCTTCATGAAATTCATTTTCCCAATACCTTGGTAATAATGTGAAAATTGCATTATCTTTTACAGTGGTACCAAGTTTGTTATCCAACCATTCAGATATGGGATCCTTAGCGGACTTTAATAAATCACATTTTGCTTTAATGATATCCTCATCAATTTTCTTTTCTAAAGCTGATTTCAGAACTTTAACTGCAGAAGCAACACTGAAACACATTAAGAAATATATGAAAAAGTATATATAATATAGTAATATGCCCTTCCACTGGTGGTAGAACCACCACTTCAGTACCATCACAGTACTAGTTATTCTGTTGTGAAGCTGTAGTATTGCAAAGATTACTGTGTTTCACTCTGAAGGGTACTGAGACCTAGTGTAATCACTGGGACTTAAGAACTGATGTGTCAGTGTGACGGGGGCATTGTTGTTGACTCAGCATCTGTTATTTTTTGATATTGCACTAACCATCAGGTGAACAATTTGCTCAACTCTTAGCTTTGTCCTAAATACATGCATGGATAATTTTACTGTAAAAATGTGTGACCTAGTATTCAAACTACCTGCCTGCTGTAAATAATAGCTGGCCCAACATTGGTGCAAAAACAGATTGTTGATATTTGGGTCTAGTAGTGCCAAGGCCAGTTATTCTGCCGTGAAGCAGTAGTGTGCAAACATTACTGTGTTTTGGTTTGAAGGGCATTGAGAGCTAGCATAATCACTGGGCATATGAGACTTAAGAACTGATATCTCAGGGTGATGTCCGCATTGTGGTGTCACACTGTTCTGGGTGACACAGCATTTATTATGGGCAGATGTTGCACTTACCATGGTGAACGTTTTGCTTGTTCCTTACTTTCATTAAAAAAAAACACACTCAGTGCAGGAATAATCCTAGTGTGGAGTATTGTTAAAAAAAAACAACTTTCTGATTGTATTCTGTGAGAGTGGGTGTCAGTGCCTTCCCAGTCAAGCCAAATCATCGTGTTTTGAGCACCGACTACTCAGAGTGACAACCTGCAGGTTTTTTAGAAAGCTAATTGATGTAGGCATAGTAGCACAGAACCATGTTTTGGTGACAATCTATGGGGAAGGCCTATGTTCCATGGAAGACTGATAATGGGCTGAAATCATGATGATGATGATAACTTACATTACTAGAAAAGTTATATGTGGTGTAATGTAAGTTAATGATATGATAACAATGTTGATGATAAATACCAGAAGTAACTTACTCATCCAACATTTTTTGCATTGTGTTCTTTTTATCGGGATCCACAGTATTTTTGACCACTTGTTCATAGTAGTCAACAACAGCTGTTGCATCATCTATAGTTTCGCTAAGAGATCTTGCTTCATTAATATATTTGTCATATAAAAAATTCTGTCTAGCTCTTTTTATTATTTTGTCATCAATATCAGTAATATTCATTACATACAGTATATCATAGCCAAAATAATTTGACATGATTCTTCTTAGGATATCAAAAGATATATATGACCTGTAAAATTAATAAAAATAATATCAGTCAGTCAAATTGACTACATACTTCGTTATATTACAATTAGAAAGTACCCTGAAATAGAATTAAATTGTATCTGGTAGATCAATTAATTATGAAGTAGTTTAATTTTGTTTATTTTGTTATTTTGAATGCTATCCTAGTGCAGTTATAGTAACTGTTCACAATACAGTTTTAAAAAAATACCTGGCATGACCCATGTGGGAGGCATCATATACTGTAGGTCCACAGCTGTACCAGTTAACTTTATTTCCTTCAGAGCAGACAAATTCTTCTTTCTGACGCGTTAAGCTATTATACAATTTCAGAACAGGTCTTTTATCTCTCATCGACGGTGGTGACCAACTTGGTTGAGATCTTTTAGACATTTTACTTAAGACTGAAAATAATAAACTAACCTAAAGCCAAAGTTATTAATTGTAAAATTTAAAAACGTGTGCTTAACTACTGCTGTACATCTAACATTTTCATTTAATAAAGCAATAAGTTACAGTAATACTGAGGAAACAATTACTAATAGGTATTTAAATGCCACGTCTTTTAATGAAATCTAGATATAAAGTAAATTTCTGCTGAATTGGACATTTCAGTTTGTCACTGACAGCTAACTTAATTCTGATGTCATATGTCATGTCATCTGTTAGCCCGTCAAAGGTCTGTCTAATAACTATATTTATGGTAACAGTTGTAAACTTTCCGCCAGTGTCAAAGTAACATGATCAGGTATTAATACGATAAATTATATTTTGGAAATAAATAATAATAACGTCTAACCTCTTTAAATTATTTAGCTTATTAAAATTTACGGCACGACTAGCTTATCCAGCTTCTGCAGTTCGTCAACAACTGGCGTCACCTTCACCTGCATAATCAGTCCAGGACGATAGTAAAGACATAATTCACCAAATCAAAATTTTATTTTGATTAAATTTATACTTCATCCATATATTATCTAAATTAATATGATAGTTTAAAAATTAATTTTTCTGTTACTTAAATGTTCGCCTCCAACGTTTCATAGATGGAATTTAAGACTGATGACTAAATCTGAAACATAGTGCTCTTTGTAAACCGGAATCTTCTTTAAAGTTTGAGAAACTCTTACAACTTGCTCTACATCATCATTAAATAATATTAGAAGTTTAGAGTGCTGCATTTTTTATTTTTATATCAATTAAATTTCTAATTTAGGCTTCAATTTTGTCACGTGTACTGAGTTGCGCGCACTCTTTTTTCTGTTCTATGAGATTTTTTTTAAAAAGTGAAAACCTAACCTTATTGAATCACATAAACTCCGTTAGACCAGTTATGATCCTATCGAAACGTACTTTTTTACAGAATTTTGTAACCTTATACTTATATAGTATTAATAAATAAATATAATAGCCGTGTCGTGGCGGCTTAAGAGAATGTACCACCCCATCTCATCCTGTGGGTTTCGTAAAGGTCGACAGAGGGAAAATGAAAACCAGAAGAGCATCTTCCTAGAACATCTGAATAAATAAGCTTCGGGTTGACAACTACATACTTACAAACTTTTGTGGCAATCTATTGGATGACCTATGTTCAGCAATGGACTAGTGACAGACTGAAATTATCATGATGAATAAATAAATAATATCCTACTTTCCGACAAAATACATAACGTCATTAATTGAGTTTCTTTAACATTACAAAAGAGCCATACGCAGAGAAATCCACTCTTGTTTTTATGCAAATTTTCTTTACAATCAATGTTTTTGTTTTTCATAAATATTACTTGTATACTTGTATATATCATTTACCTTTAACATCTACCTGCTGTGGTTTAATAATATTAAGTGGATTCTTATATTTTTCTCCAAAATATGAATCTCGTTTTGTATCTTTTCTAGCATTCGGGGTTTTGGTCGACTGTATAAAATATGGCAATAAAATATATTAATTAATTCAATGGCATGTTTACATTTCATACGTTTTTAAAACCTGTTATATACTCGATCCATTATTTGGTGTCTTGTTCTTTCCTTGCGTAAAAATCAACGTATCTAAAAGAGATAGTATGTACAAACATGAAGTGCAATTATCGTTTGTAACATCTATGGTATACAAGCAAAGCTATACTTTAAAAATATTACATTTTAAGGCTATTTTCATATGTACCTAACAAAGGATTAGGGTGATTATTCATTGTCGGGTTAAGATTTGTTGATAATCTCAGGTGTCGTGGTGTGGGTATGATAATAATACGGATACCTATGTCGTGTAGTTATGTATTTGTATTTATACATAAATAACAACGCGTTTATCCACTGAGCTACTTTGTACAATTTACTACGTTCTTCTCTACTTTTATATTATTTTGACTACTTTTACGAGTTTATCAGTCAAAATGGCTCTCTGTGTCTGTAAATGTCTCAATGTAACGTTAGAAAGTGACAAAATAGAAGACAATGTCGATATTGGAAAATTGGAATTATCTTCGGCGGAACAAAGAGATATTTTTTTCAGTGAGGTACATTTGGTAAACATGAATTAACCTTGAATTTGTAGAGGCATATTGCTTTACATATTGCATTCTTTTAATTTGATTTCATCTTCAAGAACTGTTATTTATATACTTGTCGAAAATACACAGTAGAACGATTACGGTAAACTATGCATTTAGTTCGTAAACAAAGGTTAATTTGGTTTATTTGAATGATGCGTTTTTTAATAATATATTACAGACATAGTTATATAACCTGTTCTGTATATCAAACAAAATCTTATTCAAACTCATTGATATTCTGATTCGTGATCACTCTCTCAATCGAGCAATCAAGTTCTTAAAATAGAATTTTGTTTCTTGTTGTATTCGGATGTAATAGTCAGTGTTAGTGTTAATGAATTACATATTACTTAGTTGTCATACAGTAAATAACTCTTACACTAATAATTTTTTTTAATATTAAAAGTATTTAATAGTTTTTACATTTATTTTTCTAAAGAAAGAGTTTTCTTCAGCATAATGAGTACAACTTTTAAGCATTTATCTTTGATTACATTTCATTTCTGACTAAATTTATTTTCTTAGTCTAATAATTATTTTATTGATACTTTCTTTTAAATAGAACATTATATTAATATTTTACCTAATTTGACTTTGTTTAACTCTAGTAAATTATTGTTTTATATTGTAATGTATTTTTACAGAAACTGATATCATGTTCTGTAAATACAA
Organism: Luehdorfia chinensis; assembly: GCA_019845155.1. Taxonomy (NCBI): domain Eukaryota; kingdom Metazoa; phylum Arthropoda; class Insecta; order Lepidoptera; family Papilionidae; genus Luehdorfia; species Luehdorfia chinensis. The sequence goes on from JAHVAK010000022.1 coordinate 2,074,330, forward strand.
TGAAGAGCCATGTGGCCCAACCGGCACTAATAGGACATCGCACTGTAGGTCGATGGATGCTTGAGTCTTGCCTTGCCTGTGGACAGACTACACATGCTATATCCCATGACAGATCGAAAATACTCATTTGTAAATCTACTCAAGTAAGTAATGTTATTAAGGAAGACCTTTGGTTATTTATATTTTTATTATAATGAATTTAAAGTATATTTGAAATTAAATACTTCTGTACTCTGTTCTGTACTATCTACTGCATCCAGACTCGAATAGTTGTGTAACCAATTTAAATGTATATGTATAGCATGATATTTCAAAATAAAAAAATGTTATTTAGGCAAATGCATTATACAATTAAATATTAAGAATATTAGAATGCCATGTGGTGGCAGCCAGAGAATCGACCACCCCATCTAATACCGTAAGTGTCATAAAAGTCGATAGAGGGAAAATTAAAACCAGGACATGGGCAGCAGCATCTTCCTGGAACATCTAAATAAATATTAATGTTGCCGCAGTTAGCAGTGGACTAGTGATTGGCTGAAGTGATTATGATGATGATGATGATTACGAATAAAATGTTTGATACCTGTTGTGTTACTGTAAATTATCAATTGTATTGATAGAACTCTTTTATTCCATATTATCATAGTATAAAAATGCATTGATGTGTATTGGAAAGTAATAAATAAATTTATTGGTCCACAGACAACTACAGAAAGAGTTAACAGTCTGAAAAAGTCAACTAGTTTCTCACCAGTGTTCAACTTGTTAGTGCCAGAAGGTACAAATGATGTTGAAATGAAAGAAAATGTTGATACAAATAATCTACTAATAAATCATAGTAGCTTTTGTCCACCAACTCTACAAGCAGTAGGAACTCTCAGTAAACAGCTTAACCAGACATTGCAGTCGCAGCTAGAAGCAGTTGAAGAAACCGTCCGACAGTTTAGAGATCAAAAGTATGCAGAGTTTGAAGCATACCGAGAAAGAGCACACAGGGATCATAAAATTTTATCTAGGTAACTAAAACCTGTCATGTTTTGTTCTTAATCAAAGTATGTTCCTTTCATAATGATTTTTAAAGCAAAAATTGTGTCCATTCACAATGTGATATTTCTTTTTAATTCAACAGAGAGGTCTTCAAGAGACAAGCTTTTTTCTCTCATCACCAATAAACTTACTCTTTTGCTTGTGTGTTTTCTGTGTGTTTCTCTTTTCCTTCTATATAAAAAATAAATAGTTTTGGTTTTACAATGTTTCAGTATTGTAAGCAAAGCAAGGCGTAATGTAGAAAATGATAGTTGGAGAATGGACTCTAGTTTAGATAATGGACCACCCTCACCATTGCTACCTCCACAACAGAGACGAAGACTGTCATCAATCAAAGATTCCAAAAAAATATCGCAGAATATTACTAAGGTATGTGTAGTACAGTAGTTTTTTCTTAGGGTTTGATTCATGAATTACTATGGAAGCTCTTAATTCTAATAGAAACACCGGTATCTCTAGGCATACTACTAGAGCTTAAACATGCATCTGATATCCGCTAATAATCTGCCGGAAGGTCCCCACTAACCAATCTGCCGGATAGAGCCAACTGACTAATTTGAGTATCGAGAGCAGTACCGTCATTTCCGTTGGGCCAGAGATTTTGAGTGCGATCGAGAAAATACATGGACTGACACCATTCCGATGATATGTCGGACGTCAGTCTGAGCGAGATTAGTATTGCTCTTAAACAGAAACTGAATGAACAAAGTGATGGGTGAGGACCTTCTAAAAGTGGATGGAAAGCCGGTGCTTTTAGTCCTTCAGAAGTTCTTCAAGAAGGGCGATAACCCCATTTTCAAAAACTCTATCGCTACTTTGCCGCGTCTACGTGCTGTTATCGAGAGTCATTACAAATCGTCTCGCAATTAGACTTGTCGGAACGGATTCCGAAAAGGGTTTAGTACTATAGATCACATACATACCCTTCGCTAGATTGTACAAAAGACCGAACAGTACAATCTCCCGCTGTGTCTGGCGTAAGTGGGCCATGAGAAAACCTTTTATTCCGTCTAAATTTGGGCGGTGTTACAGTCACTACAACGGTTCCGGATCGACTGTCAGAATATCGAAGTGTTGCAGTGCTTGTACAGCTAAGCTACGATGGCTATCCGAGTACAGATCCAGAGTACGAAACCGAACCAATTGCAGAAAGATGTAAGACAGGACAATGTCGTATCCCTGAAACTCTTAATATCAAGCACGATTTGCCGACATCATTGCCATAATGGCATAATCGCTGGAGGACTTTAGCAGTTTGCTCAATGACCTCAATAGTGTCTCCCAATGTCTGTCTGTCAATTGTTGTCCATGTTCATCTTAAGACCTACCGGTCCTTTATCCTGATAAGACGAGGATATCATATCTAATAATAATCATATCTAACGTTCAATTCACACCTAAACCGAAAGTTGTTAAGAACACTACCCTCGAAGTTGTCGACGAATATGCATACCTAGAAGAGTAGCTCTAACTTCGATTAAGAGGTCAATCGACGGATCCAACTCGGCTGGGCTGCGTTTGGAAACTGCGCCACATCTTATCGTCGAGTATATCTCAATGTCTTAAAATTCAAGTCTTCAACCAGTGCGTGTTGCCAGTGATGACATACGGAACCGAGACATTATCCCTAACTGCAAGCCGCATGTGGTAGCACAGAGCCACTCAGCGAGCTATGGAAAGAGCTATGCTCGGTGTTCCGCTGCGAGATAAAATCCGTAACGATGGCATCCGCAGCAGAATTGGAGTAACCGACGTTGCCCTCAGGATTAGCAAGCAGAAGTGGCAATGGACCGGCCATATAGCTCGTTGATCCGATAATCGTTGGGGAAGAAATGTCCTGGAGTGGCAACTTCGTTTCGTCAAATACGATGTAGGGCGAAACCCCCATCCCCCCACTAGATGAGCGGACGACCTGCGGTCGCGACGGTTTTGCGGGAAGTCCATGGATGTTTATAGGTCAAAGGACTGGCCACTACTAAAGAACGGTAGATGCGATACAAATTCACTGGAGGTATTCTGTAATTATGCCTGTACTTATACTCGTACTAGCTACATTGCCTGTCAAACCGAAACTTACTGTTTTTCGGTTTGAAGTTGTTTGCACACCACTGCTTGAGAGAATCATACCACCCTTACTTACGTGTGTTGTTACAGTACATGTGTATATTCTATATAATATTTTTTTATTTTTTAAGGTCAACGCACAATTCTCACACGAAGAAGACTCATTGGATGCCGAAGATATTTTCGATTTGGATGGAATGGATTCACGTCACAATATGATCTCCGATCAAGACGACTATGATTCTGATCGTAAGCTCTCCACCATTATCATGATTACAGCATCATCATTTCATTAAAGTTCTGACAGACTAGAGATGATTTTTTTTTATATTATATAATATATAATATTTCGCATAGTGTAGTGATAATGAACAGATGGCACTATTATTATTATAATAATATTCTTTAAAAAATGTAAACAACTAACCGACAGCCGAAGTTAGTTCAGCAGACTGTCAACAGATGGTGCTTTCTACATTTAAATTAATTAATGCAACCTTTTTAATATTTTTTAACGAAAACATTAATTAAACAAATGCTTAAACATTCACTAATTTTTCGTCATCAGAGCGGCGGCGATATTTGATACCGGCAAAAAACATCTTTGAGAAATTAAATACATAGAACTAGTGAGAAATTATATACAAAGAACTAGCACACAGTCGGTACTATGCGGTAATAGATATGAAATCATAGATTTACTTTTTAATTAGACAAGATCCAGAAGGTGTGTAACGTGGCTAGTTTTATTAACACGAGGTGTAGTAACGTCCAATGTTCCTGATAAGATTCAAAAATTTGAAACCGGACACGTGGTAGTACATTGTAATCTACAGTTGATTATTCTACCTAAAGTATGCTTCTACAAATTGAGCGTAATATAAAGTGCCATTTATAACGCCTCGCGTATACGACGCCGGGACGAGCTGGAACGCATAGGATTACAAAATCTTCCGACATTATTTTCGTGTATTGTATGAAACATCGCACACTACAGCCGACAACACGGCATCGCAATGGTGGATCGCTCGTTAGGCACATATTGCGTTCGATGCGTTGCTATGGGGCTCGTCTTAGTGTGCGTTGGAAGTTGTGTATGAAATTGGAATACATTAAAAAATAAGGCTTTAAAGAGGATATGAATTTCATCGAACATCTTTATTTTCCTGGTAATTTCATTACACCAGATATTGCGTTTCCTTTTTCTTTTTTGTTTTAACTCATCAAATATAAGTAGAGATAAATACGGTTCTTCGTCTGAACTATCCATTGCAATAGACCTGTGTCGATCAAGATTGTTCGCATCACTTTGATTCGATCTCTATCCGAACGGGTGTGATCGAGTCTTGAAGCGCTAAAAGATTCCATTATTTGGGTATGATGACATTAAGGAACAAACGAAGTTCCTTTAAACAACATCAAATTATTTTCTTAATCACTGTTTTGATCTATAACAATATGCTTCTAAAATTCTTTACTTTTTTCCCATATTACAACTTAAAAAACCTGTTTGGATTCGCTACCACTGCTCGCGATCTGTTGATCGAATGAGTTGCACAGAATTGCGGATCCATCAGTCCGATCGGTCAAGCTACCCGAACGATCCAATCATATAACCCGAACACTACGCCAATGGGTCACGATCGACCCGGATAACACGAAATTATCGATCGACACAGGTCTACATTGCACTAGTTTGAACTATTCAAGCAATGTCAATAGCTAACCGACTTGATTGCTGCGTTGCGGACCAGCGCGACTGCAATGTGCCCTAACCTTAAGGGTTATGATATACTTATTGTTAAGGAAAAATATTAATTCGATGTTGTTTCGTTAAATTTTACTTTTTACAGAGGGCAGCAACGATGAAGGTATTCACATTTCACGTCCGCGCGGCATCGCAGCTGCAAATATCGCACGGTCTCTGCCCATAAATGTGCCTAACTTTCCAATAGAACGCACCCCCGTCAAGGAAATGGACGACTACGTAAGTACATTCATAATTTGTAGTTAAATGAAATCATTTCAATGGTTCATCTCATCATTTACTTTATCATTTGAATGTATATCATATACATGTATATCATATTGAATTATTTATAGTACTAGCTGTGCCCCGCGGTTTCACCCGCGTAAAAAAGCCGAGCGAATACAATCTTTACTTTGGAATATTATATATATAAATATATATTATAAATTGCGCTCTCGTGACGATTCTCGTGACTCGTGAGAAATAATATTATTATAACTTTTACATGCCCTTATATTTATGAAAACGTTATGCATGTACGTAAATTTAAAACACTATTCTTCCCCAAGAATAGTGACAAACGTAATTTAAAATTAAGAAATAACAGCAAACCAGATAATCCAAAATGTAGACTTAATAAAGTAAAAAAATCTTTCATGGGTCGATGCACACGTATTTATAACAAAATTCCGGAAGATAGCGATTCCGGAGACAGAAACTAAATTAAAAACTTACATTCAAAAACGTTGGTGCTTTAAAGCGTATTATAATTTTAATGATTATTACAACGATAAGGAAGCTTGAAAAGTATCCATCCAGGGAGAAACCAAGTAACGTACCACACGCTGTGACTGTTATATTGTAAGTGACATGTATTTTTATTTGACATGTAACATTTTTACAAATAAACAATTGTAAATGGTCTTATGGAATATTATATGTGTGCTCTGTAGAATGAAAGGCATATTATTATTAGTGCTAAACGGTAGACTTGAGCATGTCATGCTCGCTTAAACGCTGCTTTCGGCGGCGTCGTGATGCGTGAGTCGTCCACTTCCCTTGAATATGGTCGAGAAGGGAGAATGCTGCCACGTGCGTCATACTTGTGAGCAGGTTATGTTAGTGGAGACTGGTCTACTCGAGTTTGCAATGCATTTATTAATTTACTTCATGTTAATTGAATCTTATCTAAAATTCTCATGTAGCGTGCTTTGGTTTTCTATGAGACTGTTCCTTGTAAATTTACTTATAATTTACTTTGGAGATAAAAAAACAAAAAGGAGGATACCTACGCAGTTCCTCATTACGAAACGGTGGTATATTGTAAAAAAACGTTTGACAAACGAAGTTTATATTTGTTACGTTGAAGAATAAATAATTTTCACTTAATTTCATGTATAGGCATGTTTCTTTACTTGGCTTACTTGACTCAAATTTCTTACGGTAGCTAATATAGATAATAAATATAAAATAATAGCAAATACACATTACTCGTATAGTGTGATTCTGACTAACAGTAGGACCTTCTCAATTAAAAAAGAGTGTAACTCGGCACACGTGACGGAGGTGAAACTTGCTATATATAAAATTAGAATAAACATGAATTAACAAAAATATTTATCGCTGTAAAATCCATAACTCTATAAACTGCTCAGTATATAAACAATTATTAATTAATTGATAAATAATTACTAAGAATGTATAACATAAACCAGAAAAGTATTTAATTGATGTTTATAAACATAAATAAAATATTTTGCAAGAATCTACTGTAGGGATAGCGCCTTGCGATGTATTAAAATAAAATACTTGTGGAATTTAAAATAGGTGCTGTATTTCCACCAAATATATACAAAAAACTAGAGTACGCGATAGTCAACTGGCGACGGTGTGTCTTCCAAAGCGAGTCCAATCGTCCGATCGTCGCTGCCTCGTGATGACTTCAGTCGTCCCGCCGCCCGCACGTCTCTCCTCGAAAGCGTAGATCTGTTGCGTTGCTAACATGCTCCCCAGCTTGAAGTCTGAAGACGAGAAGACTTCAATATTTTGGAAGAGGGCAAGGGTTAATACAAGCTCTTCGAATGGCGCCACTTTTCGTCTTAACCTCAGCGACCCTAGATATATTGTCAGTACCAGGATAAACCTTCGTGACTCGCCCCATGGACCAGAGCAGAGGAGGAAGATCTCTATCCTTTATGAGGACAAGAGAGCCATTCGTTATCTCTGTTTTCGACGACTGCTATTTAACCTTCTGTTGCAATAGACCCACATATTTAAGAGAAAGGCGTTTCCAAAAATGCTGCTTGATGAGCTCTATCATATTGAAACGCTGGAGTCGGCTGATGTCAGTCTCTTCAGAAATCTGTGGATGAGGAATAGAAGACAGTGGCCGTCCAATTAAAAAGTGTGCAGGAGTAAAGGCAGAGAGAGAGAACACGTGCGTTCTGGTCCTTCGCCAAGGCTATCCAAGGGAATTTATGTCAGCCATCACTACTATCTATGCACAGGGAGGACAACTCGCTGGCCTATGACGCAAAGGAGAAAGCCGATCTTCTAGGTCTTCATCCCTTTTTGCGTCTAACTCGACTGTCGATGACGATCCCTAAGAAAGGCAACTGCTCAGATCCGTCCAACTACAGACCGATCGCCATAACCTCCTTGCTCTCAAAAATAATGGAATCCAATATAAACTGCCAGTTCTTGTGGTACTTAGAGGAGCACCAGTTGATTAGTGGCCGCCAGAACGGCTTCCGTCGGTGTCGCTCAGCTGGTGATCTTCTAGTGTACTTCACTCATCAACAACACAACAAGCTACACTGAGCTTAAAAAATGACGTTCAATGAGTATTATGTAAATGATCCATATTGAATAAAAAATATTCTATTCTATTCTATTCATCACGTGAGCCACCTGCTCGTTTGCCCCCTATTCTATAAAAAAGGGATCTAGAGAGAGAGAGGAGGAAAATGGCCTCAATTTGAGCAAGGTACGTTGCTTTTTCCTCGAACGTGAAGTTTGTGGTTTGTAACAACCATCTAAGGTGGTGCTTGGTACCTTTAACAGCTGCCTCTGCTAAGCCATTAAAGTGGGGACTATAAGGGGGAGCAAACTTAAATTCTATGCCCTCCTGGGCAACATGACACTCAAGGCTTTGATTGACCCAGGAATCTTGACAGTTGATTATAAGTGCCTACAAAGTTTGTTCCGTTACCGGAAGTTATGCTTTGGGGCTTTTCCCGTCGAGAAATGAAGCGATTTATAGCCGCTAGGTAAGCTTCAGAGGACAGAGCCGTAAAGAGGTCAATGTGCAACGCTTTAATTGAACTGCAAACAAAGATTTCCAAAAATGACTTGACAAGTCGGCAACCTCGACCCTTGCGGTCTGCTATCAACACAGGGCCTGAATAGTCAACGCAACAATGAAAAAAAGGGTACTGTAAATCGGTCTGGGATGCTGGTAGCTGGCCTATGATGGGTTGAATAATATCTGCCTCGAATCTGCAACACTTATGGGTCTTCCAAAGCTCCCTCGCGATAACGTCAGTCGTCCGCCGCCCGCACGTCTCTCCTTCCACGCGTAGATCTGTTGCGTTACAAACACCTATCCTGTTTTGTAGATTGTAACGGACTGAAGTAACAGTGATGATGATGAGAGTTGCAGAGGGACATTTAAATGTTAATTTTTGTATTACAAATATTTTTGAAAACATATTTTAAATGTAAGTAATTTATTACAGGAGGAGCCACAAGATATAGCTGCGAGCATCAAAGCACTGGCTCGTTCCGTGCACGGGGACGTGTTCGAATTGCCGCGTCCACGTTTCTCCACGCAAATCTAGCTTCGACTTCCGCGCCAAGATGTCGAATTCTTCCTTTGTAACAGTCGTTCATAGTTCTATCATGTAAGGACAAGTGCTATACAGAATTGAGAAAAACTATTAAATTTCCGAATTGTGCATATTGTTTGTGGTTCAGTGTGTTCCGACTTGTGAATCGTGTTACTATCCACAAATTGGTGCTTTTGATATGTGATCAAAGTGACCCTAAATCGAAATCATGGATGTCACTAATGAACGTTGCTTTGCGGATGACGTCAAAGTAAACTTCAACGAATTTTTTTTAATGTTTTGTTTACTGAATAATGTTGCAGATTTTTGATTTCCAATAATTTTGACAGGGTGTACTGAGAATATGGGATGTAGTAAGTCACATTTTATGATGTTAGTCATACAGACACACAATTGTAGTTTATAAGCGAGAGGCTATGAGACGTTGTTATTATATAATTGTAGAGAACCAACCAAAAATGTTTTTACATTTGTGAAATAATCTGCAGAAAAAGTACTGATTTGCCTTAATACTGTTTTTGACATGTTATGTGTGGAAGAAATATTTGACTAGATCAACAGTGTGTCTGTTTATTAGAATGAAGAATGCTAGCCTGTAAAGATGAATAATCAGAGTCTTCATTGTATGTACTATAAATGCATTGTTAAAACGATTATAAAAGTGTAGTTAGTGTCTTATTGCCACTTGCGTAAGTTTAATTATAATTTTCAAACTATGGTAATGTACTAATTGAATATTAGTACTACTATTGTGTCTGCAGGTGCTATTTTTTGCCGTAAAGTATGGTTTCTTTCGAGTTACATCTATCATCTATGTGAAGAGAAAACTTTGTACCCGTTTTTAAGCATATTGCACACGGAGGAGTGTGAGATTTGGTATAGTTAAAGTTTATATGGAGAAGACGTGCAGAATGGTAAAATTTGTATTAAGTTGAATAAAAAAAAGTTAATGTATTATGTCGAATTTCGACCATTGGACGACCAGAATCATAAAAATCAAAGTAAGTGGAAGAACGAGTAACAGTAAAATAAAAAATATATTTTCAAGTTTTTCTTTCATAATACTTAGCATCTGGCAACACTAAGTACAAGAAATTCAAGTAATCATAAATTCATCACGTCTTTGTATTGCTCCAGGAAATTCGTAAAAGATGTTTTTTAAGCTAGATGTCAATTATTAATTGCGTAACGAGACGTGTGACAGAATGTTGATCTGGTATAACTTTGCAAAGTGTGTGTGTTTGTGTCATCGTGTCAGTAGATTTTGTTAAAATATATTATGTATACATTTAAATTTATAACTTTACATCTAAGTCATATCTCTGTTAATAGAAACCTGAGAGTTTTCTATTAATTTTTATGTCGTGTTATCTTAATAATAAGTGAAAAGTGTACAAAAAATATTAATACTTGCATTTCTTGCTAGTCTCTTAGGGCCACGAATAATCATAAATACTATTGAATTTTGTTCAAGTACTCAAACTGAACGCGTATTGAAATCATGAATCTTATATTACAATGTTAATTCTTTCTTGTGAGAATAACAAAAATATAAAATATCTTTATTTTTGTACCTAATGTTTTGAATGTTTATGTAGACGGGACGGGAGAATAGAGTCGGAAGTAGGTTTATAATGGCGTTGTATTAATTCGATTATATCGTTGTGTAGACTTTATTAGTTTGTGTATCAAGCCGGTCGTACAGTCAGCATAACAGATTCACCGTTACAGTGTCTTCCAGTAGCACTGGTCTGTAAGAGGGTTATATACCCGTGATTTTATATTGTGATGTCGAACTTCAGTCAGTTGTTTTATTGTAGATGAACATAATTAAAATAATTATTATTACGTTTTGGTGTGACGATTTTGAGATGGAACATGATTGTAAAGAATTTTAGTGATCATGTAATAAAAATGACTGTGAAATTAATTCTTGTTATTTACTGCATTAAATCGCTTCAAATATTTAAAGTGCAGTTAATGTAATATAGTAATATTTTAAAGAAAATACAGATTTTAAAACATATTTAAAAGTAAGGCTTCCTCTCATTCCAAGAGTGGAAGTTAAAACATTTTATTCAATAAGCTTACTACATACTTACGTGAACGTCAAAAATGTACTACCACTTTAAGAGCTCCCTATCAACCTTTAAGAGTAACGTCGTCGTCGAAGAACCGATAAGAAACATAGGCAATTTCTTTCTATTTACAATTTAAATTTAATACTATAGAAAAAATGCTATATTACACGATAATAATGCCGTCCAATTATAGACCAGTATAATATTCCTCACTTCCCTTCAAGAAGCTTAGTCACCTATTATGGAATTTTGTTATACATTTTAATATTTCTATTTACTACTTGCATATTTTGATAAAAACATTTTAGTTTTTATTACGGACATAATGTTATTTCTATAAACTTACAGAGATAGAAGTGATGGTTTCTTTAAATTTTCTTTCATTTACTTAACTTTTTCTCTCGCATTTAAAAGTCATTTATAATAAGTGATCCTAATTGGCATAACAGGTGACTTATTGCTCGCATTTGCAATTAAAATGTGATTGACTTCAAATAAAAGTGATGTGTCATCTGTAAAAAGGTCAATGTCTGACATTTTTTGCACTTTATGGAGCAGAGCATTAACGTAAACTTTACATAGAAACGAGCCTAGAATCGACCCCTGCGCCACACCCATTCGTGTATGGAACCTGACTATCATTGATATCAACTTTATGTTCACGTTACTGTTGAAAGGAAACCTAGGACCACCAACCAACCACTGCAGTGCCAGTTATTCTCCTTCATGCAGTAGTGTGCAAACATTACTTTGTTTCGGTTTCACTGTTAGCTAGTGCAATTACTGGGTATATGAGGCTTAAGAACTGATGTCTCAGGATGACGAGCAGAAATGTTCCGGGTGACACAGCAATCGTTATGGGCAAAGCCCTAACTATTAGGTGAACCATTTGCTCGTATCGTTACTCAAAAGTTTAGCCAATGAGATCTAATGCACGACCACGAAAGCTGTAACACTTTTTATTTAAAATAAGTGTTTCTTGCTGTAGACCAGGGCTGTCCAAACCAGATACGATCTTGACCCCAATACAAAATACTAAATAGATTAAAGGGCCGCATCGAACGACAAATGTTAGCCCAATAGAAGCGACATCGGCAGTCGGACCAATCACGTGAAGCGCTGGCAGGGTTGACGTCACATTTCGTATAATTATTTCATTAATTTATTTCGGATGAAATAAAAAAATTATGTCCTACGAAATAAATATTGTAAAAATAAAATTTTCTCATTTGCGTTATAATAAAAACATTCGCGGGCAGCACAAATATAAACCGCGGGCCTCATGCGGCCCCCGGACCGTGTTTTGGACAGCCCTGATGTACACAATCAAAAGTCTAGGAGACTATTACTGTTGAGTGTAAATAATCAAAGACTGGACCTATACTGACAAGAAGGTGAATCATTTTAAATTTATAGTTTCATATACATAGATACAAAGGTACCTATATAAAATTTTACTTGAACGTCCGTTGCTATGGTTACAGCGTCACAACAAAAATGACGCTGGAAATTGCAAATATCGTTCTTATATAGCTGTAACTTCCATAAATTGAGTGGTTTAAACCCAGTTGTTAGAAAGTAGAATGTTGAGTTCGCGTTACAGTGCGACCCGCCAAGTTTCAGGTGAAGTGAAGCCACTTACAGCTGTAGTTTTAGACGATGAAGATGAATTGTATACGGGATTTAACGAAGTGGCTCCGGCCCTGGACACTCGGACACTGCGGGAAGATCAGGCTTTTCAGGAGGCGGTACGCACGGCTGGTATCGGCAGACAAATTCCGAGTCGTATGAGCACTGGAGTATGTGTTAATAATTTCATTTCATTTTATTCTAATTTTATCATCATTATTTCTTACCCTTTATAACCGTTACCGCTATTATATACATACATACATACATAAGATCACGACTGTATCCCATAAGGGGTAGTCAGAGACTGGGCACTCACTGCAAAAACAGATGACTGCCACAATCCACGTTTCACCAAAACAATATAATGCACTTGGTGTGATAGGTGGTGAGCCCATCGCCACCATGCGCTGTTGGGTGCACAGTGCAGTTTTATTCCTTACTCGCCTTTTACGAGATCCATTGGATGAGATGGAGTGGTAGTAATCTTTTAAGGAGCCGCCACCACACGGCACTATTAAAACCTTTTAAAAATCGAAAGACTCACATTTGTGTTAAGCTTTTACCTCCTCATAATCATCATTTATGGATGATTATTATTGGATGGACTACAATGAAGATTGTAGTCCATCCAATACTGTCGCTAAGCACTACTGCAACCACTACTGAAAGCGTTAGATAGGTGACAAGGAATACCTCAGGGAATTCATCTTTTCTGTTTTATGTTGTCGTAGTAGCTATTTTAAACATTCACGGAACGAAATCGAGTAGATATATATTTTAAATATATTGTAATGATATTTTAAATTTGAAAGTAAGCAACGCTCGATTTAATTAAGCTACTCGTATTACTAAATTGATATTTATTTCTGTCGCATACATTTTGATTCAAAAAAGTAGATTTACTGGGAAGATATTCAGGTTTATTAAGTATTAGTATTATACAGGTACATCATAAGGTATATAGGTTGCTGATATTGCACTTGAGGTCTTCCTGAAGGGCCATAACAAATGTTCCAACATTTATGCTCAGTATTTTATATCAGTCAGTAAAGTATTACGTTATTACCCTGTAAAGGCTCGTAAAATAGCGGCAGTCCCTTGCTTAAAGAAAATTCTATATATACACTACAACTGGCTAAAAGTTCACTGCTGGATATAGCTCTCCCAAGTTTGGAAGAATTACCATAATCGCTATGCTTGGCAGGCGACCCCTCGCATTTTATACGCGGCAGAAAAATGGCATCACAAATTTTCGACAAATTGTCGACTTTTATAACACTTACGGGATTAAAAGGGCGATCCCTTTTCGTCCTGTATTTTTTCTCTAACTCCGTCACCATAAGGCCAATTACTTGACGCGACATTATTGTTAGCATTATATTAAGCAGACATGAGGAGCCTCCGCGTAAGACACACATACTTGTATGCATGTGTCCTACGCAATGCTCATAAGCTTAGGTATAACTTAACAGTAAAAAATCCGGTAATGGTATTCAAAGCAGGTGCTGTTAGTTAGTGTTGTTGTTAGGTACCTATTAGGTAGGTAAATACTTGAGTTATTCGTTATCGCTGACGTTAATATGAATACAGGTTTTTGGCATTGGAACGAGCCGAGTTCGCGGTTCGTCACGTGCAGGCACTGCGGCGCGACCTATGACAGCGCTTCGTGCGGCCGGATATACTTCCGTGGCTCGGGATTCGCCCATGAAAGATGACCGCAGGGAAGACAGGTGAACATGATATCACTTCATGTTGTCAGAATTGTCGTGTTTATCTTCTTGCATCGTAAAACTTTTGAAATTCTCGTCTAAACGTCACTCGATTTAGGACCGAAACTATTAAAAAACCTTAGCTCTATACTATTACATACGAGAACAGAGGAAAATATTAGACGTGACTGCAAATTTCGACCTTAAATTCTCTTTTATTATTTAATTATGAGATGTTATAGAAATTAACTCCGCCAACCTTATGTATTTAAGATTAGATTTCGGTGGCTGTAGCGCTATATTCAAGTGTTCCGTTAAATCTGAATAAGTGTTACAATTTGGAAAGTAAATACACTGGTACACATTAAAAGATCTTTTACCTTCGAATGGCGTGGGATAGCCAAGTGACCCGCAAAATAATTAAATGATAGTCAAGTGTTAAAATTTCCGGGCTCGAAAAGTGTTCCATTGCTGAAAAAGTTTGGGAACCCTAAGGCATACAGATATTTGTTGCGTGTTTGAGTGCTTAATGTATGTGGGATGTATGTAAACACAGTCACAATAGAGGAGAAATACGAGTATTATTGTAGGCCAACGTTTTTTAAAAGACAAAAAATATAGTTATTCATTCTTTCCACACTACAATATTTGTACTGTTTCAGCATTGAAGACAAAATTAAGCAAATGGAGTTGCGAATAATGACGCTAGTTGAAGAGTCCTGCATTTTGAGTTCAAACCAGGAGATTGAGGAAGATACGTCAACTAAGAGAGAATACGACTTGGGACAAGTAAGGATAAAAAAACGTAAACCGAATATTTCTTTTAAATTATTTCATGACGGTAGAATTACCAGTACACAGAAATAAAATAGATTTTACTGTCTGTGCGTCTGAATAAATATAATTTAAAATAGATTAAAGCTATTGGCATAGTAACCTATTGAGTTATTATGTACTATGTACTAGAGAAGACATCTCAGTTTGATTATTTGTAACACAAGTTGAAGTGCATGCGCTCAAAAACAGTATGTCGCATCTGCTCCCACTCTTTGTTATCTATGGGAAAATAAACCATCGTCCCCCTCGCCCATGCGCCGCGTGTACGTGAGTTGCGCTACATATTTTGTTTGAAATAGCTTCTCTAGTACGTACTCATTGTGATATTTTTAAAATGTTCTGTATTTACATTATTTTTAAGATCGACACGAAAAATTCTAAGGCACGGCTTGTGACTGATTGACTGATTTGAAAATAAAGAAATTAGATTTGATATGTCAGTTTAATGACCGTTATTTTTAGGCGTTGGCAAAAGCACAAGAGGCGTCGACGTTGGAGCGTCAGTTGATTCGTATGCAAGAGCAGGCCAATTTGGGAGACTCCCACAATTTAGACCTCACATTTGCAGTAAGAATATTTTCAACGTACTTGTTTAAATTGATAATAGGTCCAATACAAAAGTACTCTCTCTCTCTGGACCACAGTATTATTTACCAAAACACCTGACAGAAAGAAGTTTTGACGTACTTATATAATTTTCGTATTGTAATTACGTTCAAAATTAATATTTATTTTATTAATTAAATTATTTTCATTCTGGATCTTCTTATCACCTTTGTATATTTATACATAGAAAAGAAAAAGTTTTTTAAGCATCAGACATTTATAAATTTTATTATAACTCCCTTAAGAAATATTGTTTTCAAGGTTTTATGCAATTTGGCCGGACAGTATGCGCTCAACGAAATGTATACAGAGGCTCTAAATACGTACCAATTGCTAACAAGAAATAAACTATTTCCTCACGCCAATCGTCTTAAGGTACACTGGACATTTGCTTTAAATGAATTTAAAAATTTTGTCGCACTACTGCCCTAACGTAATTATTTTTGACTTTTATTAGGTGAACATGGGTAACATTTACTTTAAAATGGGCGAACATCCAAAAGCATTAAAATTGTATAGAATGGCATTAGATCAAACGCCCACTGCAGAGAAAGACTTGAGGTAAATTTATATGTAGTATGTATGTAGAATTAGACGTACGAAATTCTATATAGAAGAAAGTTTTACTGGTGGTAGGACTTCTATTTAGGCATCCGCCTAGTTAGATGATGATGTTCTTCTAGTCGATTTCGACCACGGCGACAACTTCCAACTACTGTCGAGAGCCATCAACTGCGCAGGAGATATTATAGTGCCAGAAGTGTACGCGCAAACACAGAGGCACTCACTCGTCCCTACCTACCCGCGCCCGATGTAACGCTGATGCGATAAGATCGGAGGTAGGCTAGGATGCAGTGTCAGAAACACGGGGACAATCACAAGACAACTTAGAGACTTAGAAGTCAGGTACTCTGACCACTGAGCCACGCGGTCGTCAACGCGTCGACGCGGTCTAGTTAGATACCACCACAGTGCTAGTTATTCTGTCGCCAAGCAGTAGTGTGCAAGAACTACAGTTGTTTCAGTTAACTGAAACCACTGTAACCTAATAAACAGACAGATACTGTGCCTACTGTTACTTCTGGGCATATCAATCTTATAAAAGAATTATGAGATTGAGTGTCCTGCCCGATTGACTTCTCTGTCACCTTGAGACGTCGCTCAAGGTGACAAACAAGCAGAGCACAAAGCCATACAAGACTGCAATTTATACTTCTCATCTATGATTCGTCAACTGGTATGGTCTTCAGGTGAACAATTTCTACGTCTCGTCACTTCTTATCTTAAAAGGTCGGTGTAACGTCGTGTAGTGCAGTTCGTATCCTTCCAGGGTTAAACCTAATTGTTGTAATTTTTGTTTACCACCAAAAATTAACTTCTTTAAAGAATGTGCTTTATTGTGTCGTAAAAAACCGCGCAAACTCAGACGAATTACTGCCTGAGGATGTTAGCAATTTTTTTTTTTTATTTCATTACATAGAACACGCCCAGATCTCAAATCTAATAATTTGGTTTATTATGACTTTAATTGAGAATTGAACCTGAATTAAGTTTACTTTGTATTGTCATTTGTAATATAAATACAAATATTAGAAAATTGTTTTTCACAATTACACTAAAACATGTTTGCGGCTTGCAGGATGAAAGTAATGCATAATATTGGCCTCCTCCTTGTTCGAATGGGGAAATTTCGCGATGCAGTTACAAACTTTCAGCACATAATGCACGAACAGGGCGATTTTCAAACAGGTACAAGCAGGAAAACTAAACACGCGGCATTGTCGTTGACGTTTAAAGTAAATAAAATTTACGTATATTTTTATAGGACTCCATCTAGTACTATGTTCTGTGGCCTTAAATGACGCGGAAGCGGGAAAAGCTGCCTTTCACGCGATGTTAGATGTCGAGCCTGCCACTTATCATCAGGATATACCTATAGATGACGTAGGTGTCTAACGCTTCTTTTTCTATACATTTACATCTTGCTGGTCTGTTATGGTCGATTGGGAAATTCGTCTCCTCCGTTTCATACGATAAGTAACTTGCACACTGTATGATAAGAGTAAGGGTACGAATCACTATACTCCCAAGCATGGGCGCCGAGAGGGGGGTGCAAAAGGTGCATTTGCACTCCTTGACATAGACGTCAGGCCAATCTTTATCGTCGTATACAGGTGGATAAAACGAGGTGGCTTGAGCATTAAAACTATTCAAACATGGGATTCATTTAAGGCCGCATTTTAAGGCTTCATTTGTTCTAAACATTTGGTACGATGTGGTAGGCCCGGTAACAAAATATAATGTATAGATGCAGATGCACGTCCCTGAAAATAATCCTACCGGCGCCCATGCTTACCAGCCCAAAAACCAAATTGTAAATTAGCAAGGTGATATCTCTGTGAAATTAATACTCAGACATTATAGCAGATGCTATTGCCACGAATATTGTTGTAACTGTGGAATAAGGAAACTACTATTTTACTGGTGGTAGGATTCCTATTCAGGAATCCTTCTAGATAGGGTGGTACCTCCCTAGACGGATTCCTGCATAGGAATCCTAGAGGAATACTGCAGGGGCAGTTAATCTGCAGTGAAACAGTAGTGTGCAAACATTACTGTATTTCGGTCTGAAGGCCACTGAGAACTGATGTGTCTGGGAGACGGTCGCAGTGTGTTGCCACTCAGAAATGTTCTGTGTGACAGAGCATTTATAATGTACAGACGTTGCACTTACCATCAGATGAACGTTTTGCTCGACTCGTCACTTTCTCCTATAAATAAGTAGCAAGCTGTTAATAAAACTGCTAACCCATCTCATCCCGTAAGATTCGACTGAAATGCCGGGAAACTATGGCTTTCGAAAGGTGGTGAAATAGATCAGCTCCATCAAGAAAAAGGCCGTAACGGGCAGCAGCGTCTAAGCCTCAATCCGCCTTCCAAGAGTGCAACGTATGAACGTTTGTGCGGCACATACACCTTCTTATTCTTTTATGTGTGTGGTAGCGGCTTAAGAGAATCTACCACCCCATCTCATCCCGTGTGTGTCGTAAAAGTCGACAAAGGGAAAATAAAAACCAGGAGATGGGCAGCAGCCTCTTTCGGGAACATCTGAATAAATAAACTGCGGTTGCCAACCCGCCTGCCAAGCGTGGCAACTATGACAAAATCCCTCCAAAATGTGAGCTACTATCTTTTGTCGCAATCTATGGGGGAGGCCTATGTTCAACTATATGTAGACTAGTACGATACTAATATATATACTACTATACTACTACCGCTGATTTTCACCATCGCACATTGCGGCATAGCGCGAAATTCCATCGTCACCACCTTGATGGTTGGCATTCCAGCACAGTGCGTTTTTCGCGCAATTTTCTGCCCCGCACAAGCACTATATGGAATCTGCTGCCGCCAGCGGTTTTTCCGGACCGATACGACTTAGGGACCTTCAAAAAAAGAGCCTATTCCTTCTTCAAAGGCCGGCAACGCATCTGCTATTCCTCGGGTATTGTAGATGTTCATGGGCGGCGGTGATCACTTACCATCAGGTGAGCCGCTTGCTCGTTTGCCTCCTCTAACATAAAAAAAAATAAAATAGTAATAGGCTGAAGTGATGATGATGATTCTTTTATGTCCAGCACTAAAATATTAAGTGGTTGATAGAGGTATGCTATAAATTCAATCTCAATTATACGAGTATAACAAGAGAGGCATCGTTGAAATTTTTCCTGCTACCTTAACTTGCAGGAAAACGATGCGTATGAATGTGTACTGCGGGACGTCCTACGTGGAGACCGACTGGCGAAGTGGTCGCGCCGCGCCGCCGCCCACGCGGAGCGGTGTTTGGGACTCGCCGCCGCCGCGCTCGCCGGGCCCAATACGAGGGACGAAGACACCAGGTCAGTTTGTTTATAATCGATTTCGAAAAAGGAGGAGTTAGCAATAGTTCTAATATTTTCATCGTGATTATATATTCTGTAATTTTGTGGGCGGCGTAAGAATGTGTTGAATGTGTTGTAAGAATCGAGCAAGGCCAATGGCTGAAACATCTCATGGCCTCCGATTGATGACAGAATAACCATCTCAATTATGCCAGAATTTCATTATTTAGACTGGTGCAGCAGGTCTTAAGTGTCTGGTATTCGTATCGCCATCTGCCTGCCAAGCGTGGCGATTACGATAAAGTCTCCGTGGGCAAACTAAGAAAGCCTGTGTCCAGCATTGGAATTCTGTCAAGCTGATGAAGAAGAGATAGAGGAGATAGGTATTATAGGCGGCAGTCACGACTTAGCTTCCTCTCAACAAGCAAGCAGCTCAATAAATATTTTATTTCTTGAGAAACCCGAATTTAGTGAGAAGTAGCAGGAACCCTAACAGTAAAACTGGCAACTTACAACTCATTATTCTCTCATTATTCTCTCACACTCATATTCAAACGCTTATATATTATTTTGAATACAATGCTAAGGTCAATGATGTTTTAGGAAAACTAAGAGTCCAGTTTAAATGAGCGCTGTAATCATTAAACAATCTGCTTTCACAGAATCACTTCATTGTTTTCAATTTCTTATGGCGACGTTGCTACTCCTCCTTAAGCGTTAGGTGCACTGAAGTTACTGGCTGCGTAGACCCTGTCGGTTGCAGTTTAAGTTGGTCAATTTGCTGGTGCACTGATGTTGTGTTGGCTATTACATCCCAGGATTATGTACCGGCCTACTGACAACCTACTTCGTTTATAGGTTGTAAGGGGTGCTTCTAGAATTTGTGTAATTTCGTCGCCATTTTGTATAACTTTGTACAATGGATACAGCTAAATCTTTTGTGGCCCAACCTTGATATGAGAATTATTTACTGATTCGTAGTCTTGGTAAGGTAAAGGTTTCCTTTATGTTTACATGTTTAACAATAAACATACAAATGTTTCTAGATTTTTTTTCCAAAAAAATCTTTATATTTATTTAAAATTGTTATAAGTGATACATATTTGGGCAAGGCAGACAACAAAGTAAGCTAGAGGAAGGCATTTAGAATAAAACTTTGCCCCTCACTAGGTTTTCTTCTGTGTCGTGAGTGCGTTTTACAGACGTAATTTCACATGCCATCAAAAATAATTTAAAATATAATTGTGTACAGCAGTGCGTCGTGGTGCGCTGAGGCGCTGCGTGGCTACTCGGGCGGCGGGGCGGGCGCGCGCCTGGAGCTGGGCAGCGCGCTGGCAGCACTGCGCAGTGCAGCGGCGGCGCCTGCTGCCTTCAGCGGCGGCTCCTCGCTGGCCGCCGGAGCCCGCGTGCTGCAGCGCTTGAAAGCGGTTGCCCGCGCCCACCATGATGATCGTGTACTGCGCGCTGAGGCTGCCGCCGACGCTGCTTTCGTCGCTTACGCTGTAAGTAATTACTTAAAATAAAAAAGAGGTAAATCGTTCGCGGTCCGTGTGGCACTCTTCACTGATACTGTCAGTTATATGCTATCAAAAACGGCTTGCCATACATGATGAAATACTATGAATGATGTAAAAGTGATGTTTACAATGTAAATTCAAAGGACTAAATACAACAACAGAAAGATGACAGAAGTGAAATTAAATACGTATAAGAAAATTGGTTAAAATAAAAATAAATAACACATGAATTAACAAAAATTCACTTCATTCATTGAAAAATAACTGCCCAGTATATATTTTTATTTTTTACTTTATTTGATAAAGTGTCGAGACGAGCAAAACGTTCATCTGATGGTAAGTGCAACGTTTGCCCATAACAGATGCTGTGTTACTCAGAATATTTCTGTGTAGCACCACACTGCACCCGTCACACAGAGACATAAGTTCTTAAGTCTCATATGCCCAGTGATTACGCTAGCTCTCAATGCCCCTCAGACCGAAACACAGTAATGTTTACACACTACTGCTTCACGGCAGAATAACTGGCCCTGGGGTGGTACCTACGTAGACGGATTCCTGCATAGCAATCCTACCACCCCTAAATATAAACAATGATTGATTAATCGATAAATATTAATTAAGAAAACGTTGCACTCAAATCTTGAAATTTTACACTCATCGCCTTTAAACAATTTTCGCTACAAAAAGGGTTATTATAATTTTAAAGACCCGGTCGAAGATAACTTTAGGATAAAAAACTGTCGCTACTATGTATTTCTAGAAAGTGTGTAAGAGCTACACAAAACTGACAAATGCAAATTTCTGGATGTCCAACTTCTATGGGCATACTTGGCACTTGCCATCAGGTGAACGACTTGCTCGTCTCGTCACCTACTTTAATAAAATTAATCTTAATCCAAAATTAAATCCGGTTCTTAAAGGTTCATCCCAGAACTGGCTTTTTTTGGAACCACTAAAAGGAAAAAATAATGTAATTAGTTATAAAAATAATTTATATTTAAGACAAAAGATTTTATGCTTGCAAAATGTACATAAGGCATAAGATGATCATGATTTTTTTAATAATACTAATAACAGATAACATTTTAGCTGGGCAAGTGGTCGGAGGCGAAGTCGCTAAGCGAATCGGCCGCCCGCGACGATCCTTACTCGTGCACAGCCCGCGTGTCTGGCGCGTTGACAGACTTGTCGGCTGCTCGAATTGCCAACAATCCAGACAATTTACCAGACGTTGCCGCAGAAGTTGCGCGTCGTTTAGTCGCCGCCAGCCATCTCGATCCAGCTGACCTCGTCGCCGTCCACGATTTAGGTAGTTATCGTATAAAATTAGTGTAAACATCAAAGTTCGCAGTGTGGTAGCGGCTTAAGAGAATCTACCACCCTATCTCATCCCGTGGGTGTCGTAAAAGTCGACAGAGGGAAAATGAAAACCAGTAAATGGGCAGCAGCATCTTGCTGGAACATCTGAATATATAAACTGCGGTTGCCAACCCGTCTGCCAAGCGTGGCAACTATGGCGAAATCCCCCCAAAACAAGAGCTTCGAGAACTTTAATGACAATCTATGGGGGAGGCCTATGTTCAGCAGTGGACTATTGATAGGCTGAAACGACGACGACGACGACGAAACATCAAAGCAAGACTAAAACCTTATTATAGTTTTAGGAGATAATTGAAAGTCTCCATGTACTACTTTTAAGATTCTTATTTTGTAACAAATTCCTTCAGTTATATTTCTTGACATGCAGTTTAAATTATAGCAACATCACTTCACTGGCATATTCATTGGTGGTCATAATATAATAAGAAACATTCAAAGAATATTTCTATTGCAATTTATTTGGAATCAAATATTAGGAGTAGTAAGTACGTAGCGATTTACTTGTGCCATCTAGTTTAAAAAAAAACAATAATCTTTAAATGACAAACGCACGATAATAAAAAAACCCGTACTAGAAACAAATAACTGGTGGTAGGATTCTTATACAGGAATCGGAACCGGGAAGTTTTCCGGGACACGGGGTTGGAAAGATTGAAGGGATGTTGGATCAGTTTCAAGAAAAAATTGTATTAGAGACGGTGGTTAAGGAATTAAACTGCACTGTGCACCCAACAGCGCATGGCGACGATGGGCTCAACACCTATCACACCAAGTGCATTATATTGTTTTGGTGAAACGTGGATTGTGGCAGTCATCTGTTTTTGCAGTGAGTGCCCAGTCTCTGACTACCCCTTATGGGATACAGTCGCGATCTTATGTATGGTTCCATATTCTGACGACAATTTTTTTTTTATTTTAATTTATTTATCACCTACTTCCAACGCATCTGCTATTCCTCTGGTATTGTAGATGTTTATGGGCGTCGGTGATCAATTACTCTGAAAAATCACGTGAGCCACCAGCTCGTTTGCCCCCTCTTCCATGAAGAATAATTTTATTTAGATATTTGAACACGGCAATGATCCAAAGCATACATCAAACAGCGTCAAAGCATTTCTAACAGATTAATTTGTGTATGGTCTGGCCTGTAGGACTGTGAAAGGTCCGGATCTAAATCCAATCCAGAATTTGTGGTATATCGTAAAGAAAAAATGTCAGATACAGACACACTGAAATTAATGAAGTTTATAACGCATTTCTAAAAAGTTGGAAAAGTATTCCTCTGGAAATTTGTAAAAAAATGATAGTGTTGCTACGTCATTGTAGAGTTATAATCGACAGCCGAATCAACCCAACCAAATATTTATTGTCTTTTTAACGGTTTTGTAACATAAACGTTAACTTTATGGTTACGTTAAGTTTTTTTTATACACATGATTTTTACTGTTTCTAATATATTGTTTCCGTAGTACATTGTCTGCGGACTTCAAATCTCTTCGAAATATTTAATATTCCTCAGACATGCAGGTTTCCTCACGATGTTTTCCTTCATCGCCGAGCACATGGTAAATCGACACTTAAAATTGCAATTAACAATTTATGTGGTGCCGGCGCCGTGAATCGAACCCAGGAAATAAACATATTAATTTTAATTAAATGTTGAATGGTTGAAATTATCATTTATTCGTAGAATAAATTATGCGAAGTATCAAACCTCCTCAATGATAATTATTAGGGTGCACGAGGTGCCCTTGTAGACCGGTCGTGGATTGTGAATTTAGGAAGCTATACTACGAACTAGATGTATGATGATATAGTGTATACTATTGTTCAATCGATAGTTACGCTGCAACCGTTTAATACTAGTTACACGTAAGTTGTCTGATCGACAGACATATCTACCTAAAGTAAATTAGTACAAAGACGTTCCGCCATTCTAGAAATTTTCCTGTAAAGTGAGTGCATTTGCATACATGAATTCTACGTGCACAAACACATGCACAAAAACGTATTCGTTGATGTTTGTGCTGTTAAAGCGAAAAAACTATCTAACACATTATTAAGATAAAACTATACACTTCTAGTGTTTCTTTTAATATAATGTAGACATTGCCAGTACGCCATAAGTATTACTGAGAATGCGTTTTGATCATACAGGCTAACGTATTCACCATCGAAGGCCTAACACTAGGTAACATGATGTACCACCGTCTGTTTACGGAAAAAAAACAATTCTCTTTCATTACGAATATGTATTTTTCGTAGCGTTATGTATGGAACTGGGCGGTGAGGTGGAGGGCGCGGAGGCGCGCTGGCAGCGAGTGCGTGCAGCGGCGGGCGCGGGTGGTTCGCTGCGCGCACTTGCCGCCGCCGGCCTGGCACGCCTCGCTCATGCGAGCGCCGCCGACCCCGCCGCTGCTGACCACTGGTAAGTGTACGAGTAAGGTATTGTACGGACAGCCTTTATTCGTGCATATTAACACTATAATATGCAATGCTGTCACTATACTGCTCGTGGGAACGCAACGGAGAGTCAGAATTTTTTTGACTCGTACCAAAATAGCGGGAACGTTGTTCCCCACCCTTCCCGTCTCGTTTCCCGCGGGGGTGAGAAGGGGGCTACATGTGCAGCCTCTGCCTTATATGGAAAGAATGCGTGGCCATATGTATGTATGTACGTCGGTGTTGCACAGATTACTTCCGAATAGATATGGCATATTGAAACTTTGTGATTGGCTTTTTTTGTGTGTGTATAATATTTTTAGCCCAGGGGCTTTCACAACTTCGGCGGAAGAGACTCGCGAGCAGAAGGCCCGGGTACAACGTCGCTGCTGGCGTTGACTCGGCGCTCTGCGTCTCGACGTAGCTCTCGCTGCTCCGCTGTACTCCGACCCCAGTAGGCGAACAAAGGAATCCGACTAACATGGGGGGGGGGGAGGGGCTCGATGCGATTCAAGGGCCCCTCTGAAGGAGGTCGAGACCTTACCTTACATACTGAAAAAAAATATAAAACATACAATATGCGTTACAATTTTATAATGAAAACATGAAAATATGGGTTATATTTTTATAAGGGGCGAACCAAATATGTAATATAAAGTTGGTACTATTTTATCCAGTTAAGTTTGTGAGTAAATAAATAATGTATTTTATTAATATTTTGATTAATGTTTTGTAAAAGCATCTGACAAGTTTTTGAAATCATACACAATAACTTTTCAAAATAATACGTAAAATTTCGATACCGACTTGGGCGCATGCAACCAACACAGGGGTTACACGTGCTATAGTCAGAAAGAGACAACTTAATTTATTAACCGAAATGTGGGAAAGAGACTTCGAAAAAACATCAACGGGCACTGACATTTTGTCGCTTTGTTAACGAATAGGAACCATTATAACCTGAACTCTGGAACCTAGAAAAATAAAAATCCGATTTACTTACAATGTATGTATGAAATGTAATGTCATTTTTTTGTAATTTTACGTTCTTGAAGACTTCCCTCACCATTTAATGGAACACGTACCCATATTAATATTTTTTTAAACAATTCACAACATCGCAATAAAATTCGAAAAAAGTTGAAACAAATTGTACACGGGTCAAACATTTAGACGATACTGAAGCGTTAATCATAGCGAAATTTCGAATGCGAGTAAATGCAAATACTAAAGGGGGTTACCTGTTGGTAGCTATCTCACGGCATATCCTCACACCGTCCGCAGTATCAGCTGTAAATAGCACTAGCGTAAGGATCGAAGAAAGTTTTTTTTTTATAGGAAAAAGTGACGAGACGAGCAAAACGTACACCGGGTGATAAGTGCACCATCTGCCCATAACAAATCTTTCGATTATTATTTTTGGTCCGATCTACGCAAAATGAGGTTACTGTGTCCTGAAGTCTTGCGGTGGTATGCTTGGTTTTCGATTTAATTTTGTTAATTATAGGATCATCAGATTTGATAGACCACAAATCCTTGCATAAGAACACCGATTCCTACCAAGGATGATTCGCGAGGCTATTGAAATTAAAAAATATCCTTATTTCAATAGAGAAGATGGTTGGGTACTACCACCGGCTTGGGATCCTATAATTAACAAAATTAAATCGATAATTAAGCATACCACCGCAAGACTTCAAGACACAGTAAGCTCATTTTGCGGATTAACTATGACATCGGGACATCTGTCACCTCAGTCCCCCAGTGACCATGGGTGCTGTAAAGTACTCGAAACGTCGGGATATAAATAGTTAAAAAAAATTAAACGCTGTAAAATCCGTAAAAGTAGTTTTATTAAACGCTTGCTTATTTGCCTGTAGGTACAGCATAATCGGCAGCTGGGACGCCGGTGTGACGTGCGCCCTCGCGCAACTGCACAACGAAATGGGCGACTCTCAGACTGCAAAACACCATTATCAGGATGTAAGTTTTCTTTTTATTACACAGGTTTAGACATAAAGTCAACAGTAAGAAATAGTCGAAAAGTCAGACGAAAAGTGGAAATTGAGCATTGTCTGAACGTGGAAATTGAGACATCAGGTGATCGATTGTTTAACTCGTTCCTTTCTTACATTAAAAAAACCTTTGTTATAATTAATAACAGCAGCAGGGGTTTCAAAACTTATGTTCCGCGGAACACAAGTGTTCTGTTGAATCTGGATAGGTGTTCCACGACAATTTGGAAAGTAATTGCACTAATACACCTTTAAAGATGTTCTGTTTTGTATTCAATGGCGGGTAATACCGAAATGTTCCGCAAAAAATTCCGGGTTCGTGCAGAAAAAGTGCAAGTGTTCCATTGCAGAAAAAGCTTGGGAACCCGTGGCTGAAAGAGCGAAACTTTATATCAGTATTGTTTTTGTTTCCTTGAAGGTGGAAGCAGTGTGGCCGTGTGAATTGTCGGCCTTGCAATGGTTGGCGAGCGAAGCAGCACCAGACGAAGCTCTGCGTTACTACCGAAGAGCGGCGAGGCTGCAACCCTCTAATGTATGTATAACGTTGTTTTCAGGTGCAAGTATAACTTTGTAGGCCGTTTACAGGCCACAAGATAAGTAATCACCGGTCGTCACATTTGGCAACATCTTCAACTATAGAACTTAACATTCAAAGAGTCATACAAGTTTTGGGTTCCAATACCAACCACAGCGCATGTTTATATAGCAAATAAACTATTACTCGGGTTATTGAAACACATACTTCGAACATAATTGTGGCCTGATTGAAAGTCTGTTTATTTTTACTTTAACACTGGTTCGAAAATTAGCTCGCTCTTGGAAGAACTAGAAATAAACCCAGTCGGCTTTTTTAACATTTTCATGAAGTCTATTTTTAATAAAAAAAATATATTTATACTTGGTAATACAAAAACGTAAACCCGTTAGTTCCTGGGACTTTATCTATACATATAATTAAACGGTAAACATAACCTGCCTTATTAATAAACATAGACTAAAGCAAGATTAACTTTACTCCAAGGTTTTAAGTTAGTACTAACTAATTTCAGTATTAATAAACACGGAGTAAGGAATGAGTCTCGGAGTAAAAATTAATCCTTGGTACTACGTAGTTTAGCGACTGATTAAGCAAAGAATAGCAGGAATGTACTCGCACCGTACGGACGGGCTTACAGTAAGACGTTTTACTTCGTACGTCGTGTGTTATTTGTTGTGATTTATTTTCCGTTTGTCGGCTTCTCCCCTACACAATTATTTTTTGTTATTTGCATTTTTTTTTATTTGATTCGTTGCGTTAATAAAATTAGATTGAAGAATGGATAGAGACTATTTTATTGACGATTAGAGGTTACTAGAAGAAATAAATGCTTTGGAGTTTGGAAACAGCGGTTTCGGTGTTTGCTCGAGGATTTACAATAAACTTAGAAGATACTAAACTGTATATTGTTGCATTGGCAGTGCGGCACAATATTGCATTGCACAGGCAAGATCTGCTTGAAGATGTGGAAGAAAACGATGAAAATGTACCATTGACAGATGCAATCATTAGTACCTCCCTAAGAGGAAATACAGTGCGGGCTACATTCATAAATGATAACTCTTTAAAATAAATTTGTATATTACCCATATAAATCTACAAAATTTTTATTTTACTGTAACATGGGGGGGGCGTAGGTTACTTATTTCAATTAGGTCAGTACTGGTTCAATTTGAGGCTTTCTAGCTAAAGTATGAATTATCTATTTTTTTTCTTTTAAAAAAACGATGCCCCACAGTAGGATTTCTCCTGTGTCGTGAGAACGTTTTACAGACATAAATTCCACATGCACAAACCACCCAGACCCGGAACAACTATCTGTAGGCCATACAAATATTTGTCCCGTGCGGGAATCGAACCCGCGACCCGCGGCGCAGAAGCCATGGGCTTAGCCACTGCGCCAACCGATATATAGTGAAATATTATATTTTAATATTAGGACTTAGGGCTAAAAATACAGTTTCTCTACAGTCCTTATTTGGGTTTTTCTTCTCGCTCTTTTTTAATTTCTAAGATTTGCCTTCTAGTATGGCACTTTTCAATGTTTCGTTATTTATCGCCATTATAATTGCATGTTCCTCTTCAGCTATCTCAATTCGTCTCCCATGATCTTCCTCTTTTATAACTTTTGAATGGCTTATCATGAAGCCTAAATAGTCATGGTGGTCCTGTAATGATAAACTGGTTATGAACATAAAAGTATATATTTTTAATGTTAGTATTAAAAATAATTAATGATGACATGAGCAAGTTGTTCGCCTGATGGCATGTGTGTTGAGTCTGCATATGACATTTACAGTGCCACCCAGTTTTAATCCTAACAACATACGGGATTCCTCTACACTGTACTCATTTGGCCCACATTAGTTCGTAATAAGCTAATGAAGGTATACCTTTCTGAATTTTGAACTACTGTCCGGTATATTTTAAATTATTTTTTGTTTGGATACCTTTTAAGCCGTTGGTGGCGGCTCGTTAAAAGAATACTACCACTCCATCTCGTCCAATGGATCTCGTAAAAGGCGAGTAAGGAATTAAACTGCACTGCGCACCCAATAGCGGATGATGGCGATGGGCTCACCACCTATCACACCAAGTGCATTATATTGTTTTGGTGAAACGTGGATTGTGGCAGTCATCTGTTTTTTCAGTGAGTGCCTAATCTCTGACTACCCCTTATGGGATACAGTCGTGATCTTATGTATGTATGTATGTTGGATACCTGTAACAAATAAAATTTAAACTGTAAAGTGCAAGTTAAACCTCATAAATTAGTGTTTTACCCAACGAGGTCAATTAGCAATTAGCAATATTCCATAAGTTCCTATTTGTTAGAAAAGATATTAGTTGTTTAGTTCTACTCAGATACATATGATATAGCAGTCTCGAATCCTTGTTATGGAAGGCATAATTGTAAAATATGGTCTGCTCAAGTACTACTATTAAGTACTATAAGTAATACCTAGCTAATAAAAATATTAAACTCTGTTACCAAATTAGCTAGTTTAGCGTGTTTAACGTATCTGTACATTTTAAAATTTTGCGGAATAAATAGTAAAGGGAGGCTAAAAATAAGTAACTAAATACATTTCTATTATTTTTAGATATGTCTGTCTGTCTGTTTGTATGTGAACGTATCACTGCTAAAGTACTAAATTTATTTAAAAGACTCAATAAGAATCATAAAGCGTATCTTCCAGTAACATTTATTCTTTGTTTTATTAAAATCGGTTAATTCTATCAAAAGTTATGAGTATTTGTCTACGAATTTGTTCAATGGCGACAGTGAGTAAATTCAGTGTACATTTAAATCTAATATAAGAAATGGTAATAACATGCAATCATGCCTTTTCCCATATAAGGGTTAGGCAGAGGCTACACAAGTACCCACTTTTCGCACCTGTGGGAAACGAGACATAACGGCTGGCAAACAACGTCGCCGCCATTTTGGTAGGAGTCAAAATAAATCTTAATCCTCATTGCGTTCCCACGAGTGGTATAGTGACAGCATTGCATATTATGGTGTTATCCTGCACTAATAAAGGCTGTCCGAACAAAACCTCAGTTGCCTCTTACGACGCCTCGGTAGGAAAGAGGTAAATGCTATTCTCCTCTAATGTTAGTCAAAGATCTCAAATAAGGTTCTATAGTATTAAACTAATACCTGAAACACAGCAACTTTTTTATTTGATAAAGTGACGAGACGAGCAAAACGTTCACATGATGGTAAGTGCAATATCTGCCCATAACAGATGCTGTGTTACTCCGAATATTTCTGTGTAGCACTACAATGCGCCCGTCACCTTGAGACATTAGTTCTGAAGTCTCATATGCCCAGTGATTACGCTAGCTCTCAGTGCCCTTCAGACCGAAACGCAGTAATGTTTGCACACTACTGCTTCACGGCAGAATAACTGGCCCTGGGGTGGTACCTACATAAACGGATTCCAGCATAGGAATGATAATTATATTTTCTTACAAATAATATGATTTATACAAAGTACAATAGTTAAACAGTATCACCAAAAAAGGGCGTTGTGCAAATGATGTAATTTTCTGAATTATGTTCTCCGTTGAAGAACGTCAAGATTTTAGCTTAAAATATTAGCACGCGTTGAATATTTGGATTTTCATCGTCGACGAACGGTCGAATTCTGAATTGATTGATTGAAATGTAAACTAGTGCAATTTTCAACGTATTATATTGGTTCGTCCAAATTATAATAGGCTAATTAGTTGATACTTTCTTATAAATGTTTTTCATACGTTATAAGTTAACTTTTTTTATTACCAAAACTTAAAATTGTGCCCGAATTTTCGGACAACAATACTGATAGATTAATATCTTAGCTGAATTTTCGTTCGCCCGAAGTAAAGACAACATTCATTTTAGTAAATTGCAGTCTACAGGGACCCGGGATGATCGGACAGTTAGACTTAAGTTGTAATTCAGATTATAATGTCGTAATTAATAACTTAATATTTATATTTTTTAAAGCACCCTTATGAGAGAATAATTGGCTCGGTCGATAGGATTCGTCGGTCTGTATTTCTAAAAATCGAAAAGCAGTATCCATTTTAACGGTCAGTCGAATAATTTATCACAACTCAAAAATTATTGATTTTTATCTAACTGAAAACATTTCATACTTGAAAAGTCATATTTTATTTAAGTTTATTTGACATTCTTGCTATTGACATTATTACTAAATGAAACTACGTGAACAATGAATGAAGACAAGAGTGAAGGTTTTAACCATAGAGTAATAGTGTAAAATATGTAGTAGTCCTGTAAAGAGGTTGTAAACATTGAGTAAAAGAGCAAAACGTATCACAGTCGGTTGGGCTCGGTCGGCCACCAGCGGTACCCCATAATGGAGCGGCTGCCAGAAAAGTGATGAACGTACTAACAGCATCGATGAACTAGTTCGTCTAAAAGAGTGCTCCCAGTTGCACTCGACGCTCCAAGCCGGACGGTCGCTAGCGCCCCGCTTCGACCCGCTCAGGCAGTCCGGTCCGTCCCGTGCAGCTACTTGCTCCGACCCATTTTCCGAGAAATAATAAACAAAGCAATTTTGGTTGCTTTGTTCTATTGTTCTTAGAAAAGAATTACAGACGACGTCATATTGTAAATCCACTCTCGGGTGGTTGCGCTTCGTGGATACCTACCGGTGTTAACGAAGCTAGCGCAGGGCTAGCCCCGTTTGCCCGCGGTTCCCCTTCTGGGAAACGCAGTACGGAAGTGGTCTACATAAGTTGGCCTTGGGTAGAGCCCTAGTCAACCTAGACTAACTCGATTGGACTTAGTCCCCGCGTAGTTATAATTATTTTTAAGCACACACCCAAAAGTGTGCAAAATAAGATTCACACTTGGACGCACTAGGGATACACACCTTAGGCATTCATCCTCCCTGTCTATACCCGGCAGGGAGGGAAGTTAGGTCACACACCCTGGCATCCCACCGGCGGCCACTTCCCCGTAGAAAACTAGCTAGGAATAAACGACAGTAGCAAGATGGAAGCGAGTAGCAAGATTGAAGCGTTACGTAACGCACTCACAGAAGCGCAGGCGACGCACCCGGAACAACTCCGCAAATTGCTATTACTCCTGCCGCCGTCAGACGGCTCAGTTTTTAAGGAGCTATCTAGGCCCTCCTCTCCAGCCGCCTCTTCATCGAGCGAAACGGAATCTTCATCTTCAGACTCCGAAATGGAGTGCGAAACGTCCAAATCTGACACCGGCTTTACTCTCGTAAAAGCGTCGTCGTCTCAAAAAGAACAAGCGAAACAAGGCCGCTTCGCCGGTACCCGCCACTATAGCGAAGGCTGCCAAAGCCTCCGTCTCCACCTTGAGCCCTGCTGTCTCTAAGCAGAGCTCGGCCGCCCCGAGGCAAACTCCCATTGCTACAAAGCAACTCTCCGCCGACCCACGGCAAATCACTGCTGCCTTGCAGCAAGTTTTTGTCGAACAAAGACAGGCTTCTACCGTATCAAGGCAACCTCAAGCTATCCCACAGCAAGTCCCCGCTGCTTCACAGCAAGCCCCTGCTGCCGCAAAGCAAGCCCCCGCTTCGCAGCATCCCGCTGCCCTATCGTCCTAACGTCCGCCTCCAATTTTTATACAGGAGAAAGATAAATGGCCGAAAATCGCTTCGGCCTTGTCAAATAACATCGCGTACAAGGCGGTCTCCACAACAGACGGCATCAAGCTTCAGCTTGAGACGTCAGACGCTCACCGCAAGGTGTCGTCCTTCTTACAGGCAAGCGAGGTGTGCTTCCATACCTACACCCTAGCCGAAGAGCGGTCACTTCGGGTGGTTCTTAAGAATCTCCCTGAAGAAATCCCAGTCGAGGAGGTCAAACGTGACCTGCTCGCACAAAACCTCCCAATTCTATCCGTGCACCGGATGTACAGCGGCCGCACTAAAGCGGCCTACAACATGGTGCTTGTCGCCCTTGAGCGTTTTGCAACCGGAAAACAGATTTTTAATCTGAAAACCTGCTGCAACCTCTCTGGGTTGACTATCGAACGCCCGTTCAAAAACGGCCCTCCGGCGCAATGCCATAAATGCCAACTTTATGGCCACACGTCACGCAAGTGTTACGCACGTTCAAGGTGCGTAAAATGCCTAGGCGATCACGCCACCTCAGACTGTCCTAGACCAAAGGGCAAAGCTTTGTCAGCAGACTTCGGCCCATCCTCCTGTGTTCTCTGTAACACAGAAGGTCACACGGCCAACTACCTCGGCTGCCCCAAGGCGCCGAAAGCCAAAAGACCCGCTGTTGAAGCTGAAGAA
Source organism: Luehdorfia chinensis (assembly GCA_019845155.1). NCBI lineage: Eukaryota > Metazoa > Arthropoda > Insecta > Lepidoptera > Papilionidae > Luehdorfia > Luehdorfia chinensis. The sequence goes on from JAHVAK010000022.1 coordinate 2,107,979, forward strand.
CTGTCTTCCAGACAATCCCTCCGCCATCCGTTTGGAAAAAACTCCCGACCCCCAAGTCTATCAGTAACTCGGCCCCGCCGAACCTACCAACATCCGTAGCAAGTCGACCCGTCAACGAGAGCGACTTAGGATTAGTCTGCCGCTTCGCCGCCGTCTTCAACGGCGACGATATTTCTGCCCTTGCAAAGGCATTCCGGACCACAAATGGTAAACCCGAGGATAGGTTCGCCGATGCTTTGCGGTACCAGCACGTAGTCTCCGCTATAGTTAATTTCCAAGCCTAATAGCTTGTGACAATTCTCTCACACGCTAACACACAAGCGTACACTATCAAATTAGCATACAATCTATCAATCGCGATACCGCCCCTCAGGCGGGTTATCCCTATCATAATTAGACGCGTCGCTGGAGTTTCTTGCGCCGTTTCTTTTCCAGCGGAAAACGCATTTCGAATTGGTGGTAAATTAGATTTTAAAAACGTCATCCCGAAAGAAGTTACTGATGGAGCCGTAGTTCGGCCTTCGAGTCAGTCTACTTACGCGCACAGGGTAACAGCCCAAGCCGAGGTTCCCTCTCGGGGGCCCTTGCGCTAGTTACCCATTATAAAGGTTCGGCTTAGCGCCCTCAGCGCTCTGCCACCTTTCAATCCGGCGAAACATAAAAAAAAAGAGTGCTCTTTCGAACTAGGTCGTTCGCGAACTACACAAGCTTAAAGCAGACTACGAGTACTGTAAGTACGTTTGGTTTTATATTTCATAATCAGATTTCCTATTTCCTTAATTATCGAAGAATGCTGTTAATTATTAGTTTTATTTTTGTGTGTATTGTTGTTGTGTTCATTTAATTTTGCGTGGAAATTTAAAGTGTCAATTACAGCAGCATATAGTTAAATATAATATATTTATTTAAATATATTATAATTACTTGCGTCGTATGGAAAAAAGATTAAAACAAAATATGCAATTATTTGCTCCTGCTTCAAAGGTTGTGCCCGACTATAACAGGAACACGAATACGTTAGACAGATTTATTTTGACTGCCCAATCTGTGATGACCCGTTTTTATTTAGCAAATGAGCAAAATTAGCTACAAACTCTATAATATTAAACGGAATATTAGGTAAATTTCATGGCTAGGCTCTCGAAGTAACCAACATAAACTCGGCAAACACATGGCCTACAATAAAAAATGTACTTTTCTAGTATTTTGCCGATCATCTCGATCAAAATAGTTAAATAGGGACTTAATTAAAACAAAAAAAATCATACACCGCAATTTTTTTACAAATGATGTCGCAGCCTCTTAAATAAGACAGACAATTATACAAGGTCATTCGTAATGTCCTATACATTCCGGCAGGCTGGGCTTAGGGACGATGTGTATATGCCCCAAAAAATATAATGAGCCTCGTAGCGTGATACCTGTAGGAGATATGTCGACTTAAAGAATTTGCTTAAAACTCATATGTGACTTCCCTGTTATACAGCTGATCGAGGCAATGAACACATAAATTTAATTGGGCGGATTTCCATTGAGCTGCTATCGAAAGAACTCGTAACTACTAGGATAACGTGAAGCTTAAGGAATTCTGTTGCGAAGTAAATCTGTTAGTATGACGCCGTAGTATGGTAACATAAATTAAATGGAGAAGAAAACGTATTTTGAATTTGTCGGGTTCGGGGCATTGACTTTCTGAGTTAGGATCGCGTAAAATTTTACATATCAAATAATTTTAATGTTTTGTACGGACCTTTTTAATATTCAATTTCGTCATTAAAGCTTTACCGTCATGTTTATCAGATCAAAGTAGTATGGGTGCCGGGATGTTATACCAATTATGAATAACGTTATATAAATCTACACACGGAAGAACAGGCAGTTAAAACTTGTAAAATAATTTTCTTTTTATTTCGCAGACCCTAAAAACCATTTTTAGCCGGGTTAAAAGAGCCACTTGGTTCTACCGTGCCTGCCGTGCGGCCAGCGACCTCACCTAGTCCATTGCAGTATATAAAACAGTTATATCTGTTCACCTAACACATCTCATTTTTTTAATACACCCAAAATCGTACATTACCCTAATAAAATTAATTTCCCTAGAAACCCATTTGACAAAACCAGCGTCCTATTTTTCATTAGAAAATATTTGGTAACAGAAGTTTTTCAATCAAGGGGAACTAAATACTAATGAAGTCTATCACTTTCAAAATACTGATAGCGATGCGACAGGCTTTACTAATCCACCATACTATACCTACGGTTATTTTGACACACTAATAACAGAGGTTCAGATGCCAAATATTCTGAGCCTAGCACCAGTGATCACAATATGCAGGATTTTCTCGAGACCGTGGACCAAGAAAATTAAACGTAGTACAGCTTCCGTACATCCAAATTAAGGACCTCCTGCTAAAAATGGGAGAAAATCAATCATTTTTATCACCCGATGTCATTGAAGTATCTAGTTCTCACAATACAGAATTAACTATTAACCATTTTCACACACCATTGCAATTCCGGATTTTGACGAATTTAATTAAGTAACATAATTAACGACAATGAGTTGAGCCGCTGACGGACATCGGACACGGGTCGAAATTTTATTAGCCAGCTTGGCCGGCGGCTTACTTCGAGGCGGCTTACCTGAGAGCCGTGGTATGCTAATAATTTGCTAATAAGGCTGTAGGTCTCAATAAGAAATTATCAGATCGTTATTTACATATTACCATATCAGACCCCACATTAACATATCGGAGCAGACAGTGAGAATGCTACTTAAATCGAAGTTGCTGGATGTGATGGCGTGCCACCTATTTTTCTCACATCCTGTGTCGACACCCTCTCCCTACCTATCTCAATTTTATTTCATAGATCTCTTAAAGAATGTGTTTTTCCTACCATCTGGAAACAAGCTCAGATTGTGCCAATCCATAAAAAGGGGTCTAGATCTATGGTTGAAAATTATCGCCCTATATCAATTCTCTGTACAATTAGTAAAATATTAGAAAAGTTCGTATACAGCCACATCTATACACTTATTGCGAGAGGTATTCCCACAACTCAACATGGTTTCCTAAAAGGGCGTTCCACTACTTCAAATTTTGCGTTATTTTCTGAGTTTGTCCACGTCAACTTGTCCCCCATTCTCCATGCCACTGTATGGAGAATGGGGGACAAGTTGACGTGGTTTATACGGACTTTGAGAAAGCTTTCGACCGTGTGGACCATGACATCCTACTTCGTAGGAGGACCGAGAATGTGCGTGACTTGGGAGTCCTTTTTGATTCGAAAATGCTTATGTCTAATCACGTGGATACTATTGTAAACAGGGCTTATCGTAATCTTGGCTTCGTATTACGCACTAGTCGTTCCTTTTTATGTGTTAGTCAGAAGATTGTGAATTACGCTTACGATCGAAGTATTTTAGAATACGCTAGTCCAATATGGTCTCCTTATTATAATGATTATTCAAATCGTATTGAAAATACACAAAAAATAATTGTAAAACGTCTTAACTTCAAATATAGGAAAATAAATTCTGGAGCTACGTATGAAGAGATATGTTGTGCTTTCAATCTTCTTACGATATATGACCGTCGCCAAGTTCTTGATATGAGCTTGCTTTTTGATATAATTCGTGGTGCTACTAATAGCTAGCACTAAAGCTTTAGCACGCCGAGACGTCGCAATTGACACACGCCTTTATTTTATGTACCATTCCATTCCACTAAATATGGTAAGAATTCTGTACTTTGTCGATTACCTCGGATATATAACAGGCTTTTTACCGACGTTGATGCTTTTACGGGCTCAAAACTATTTAATGCAGATGGAAACATCAATAAATATTTTAATTAAATTAATATGGCCTTCAGCTGGACTTAAGCTTATGTCAACCATCGCCAGTACAGCACAGTCATGCACGGATCCAATTTACTTTCAACACACCCTTATTTACTTTTACTTATACATTACATATATATTACATATATACATATTACATATATACTTTATTTGATAATAAAACACGAATAAATATCTAAAATAAAATCTCTGACAATATCATATAAATAATTCTGAATACTAATTCTTTAATAGTAAGATAGTATGTAAGGATAGATAATTCACATAAGCCAGTTGGGATTAATTTAGTAATTATGTTAAATACGTTGTTAAAATTAGAAACGGCTATTTCCTTTTCATCTAAACATATACCTTATCGCAGCCTCATACGTACATACATACAGTCACGCCTCTTTCCCATTAGGGTAGGTAGAGACCACATCTTTCCACTTGCTACGATCCTGACACATCGCGGGTACTTTTAACGTGACCTTTCCTCAAAAGTTCACTGATCTGATTGTGATACGTACGCCTAGGTCGACCCTTACCGGCTTTCCCATTCACACTTGCCTCATAAATCTGTTTCGTCAATCTCCTTTCATTCATCCTTTCTACGTGTCCAAACCATCTAAGCATCCCTTTCTCTATCTTTATAACTACATCTTCAACCACACCGCAACGTTCCGTTATCACGCTGTTTCTCACTTTGTCAATCAGAGTTACTCCAGCTATACTTCTCAAACTTCTCATTTCCACAGCGTTAATCTTACTTTCATGCTTCTTCTGCCAGACCCAGCATTCACTACCATACATAAGTTTGGGGACCAGAATCCTCCTATGTACAGCCCCATACAATGTGTGTGTAAAACGGTGCCTCACAGTACTATTTCTCTTGTATCGTGGGTACGTTTTACAGACATATATTTCACATGCACAACACAACCAGACCCGAAAACCCAACAATTTGTATTTTGCACGAATTTTGACTCCGGCTGGGATGGCCAGGACCCGCGGCGTAGAACTCAGGTACCACTAGGCCATGAGGTAGTCAAACTAACGACTTTAATCTTGAAAAACTATTATGTTCTTTAACAATTAATTGTAACTGATTTAACCGAATTTCGCCATCTAAGAAGTTATAATAACTTCTTAGATATAGCATCGAATTTTAAAGATAACTTTAGTTTTCCTACATTACGTATAAGTTAAACTATTATGTATAATAATGTGTATTATCGATTGTTCCTAATGCCCACGTCAAAGAGCTCAATCCTGATCCCTACTAAATCTTATCTGGTAATGAATGATAATGCGTACCAGCATAAGGAAAAGGAATGTACATGTTTTGTAGATATTTTTATTTGATAAAATGACGAAACGAGCAAAACGTTCACCTGATGGTAAGTGCAACGTCTGCCCATAGCAAATGCCGTGTCACCCAGAACATTTCTGTGTGACGCAACACTGCGCCCGTCACCCTGAGACACGAGTTCTTAAGTCTCATATGCCCCGTTATTACGTTAGCTCTCAGTGCCCTACAAACCGAAACAGTAATGTTTGCACACTACTGCTTCACGGCAGAATAACTGGCCAGTTATTCTACCTAGATGGATTCCTGCATCCAGAGGAATACTACAGCCAGAAAAATATACCACCAAATATATTCTATGATTAAATATTAGGGCATTATACCGAGTTGTAAATATTGTGGTGGCTCTATAAAGCAAGAAGTTTTTCAATGGATTTTATTATTAGTTGTACAAAGCGTAACAAAGTATATATAACCGTTAATGGTAATTACCCTTTGGAACTACCGCAAAATTGCACTGCTGCTACCGACAAGAACGCATTTACAAACAGGCGCTACTAAGCTACGGGTGACGCAAAGGCTACTATAGCTACTAAAGCGACCCATGCACAGTCCTGCATGCCAGACGCCGCGCTGCAGAAGTTGCTCCATACATGATCCTGCATAACATCCGATCTTACACTTCGTTAAAGCTTACACGTGTGGAGGCACTTTGCTTGAGAAATGCCAACATAAATGCGCATAACAGAAAGAAAGAAATAGACGATTTTTGTTCACTTAGGTTGTTGATACAAAACAATGGTGGTCTTTAGGGGTGTAAAAGCTATTATGCCAACGTGTAAATTATTGCAATGCCGTTACATTAAACGACCTTAATGAATATCAGAATGTGTGACATATATTTATTTCCATTTTCTAGCACACGTAAATATTTAAATAATGCCGACAGCCAAAACATACACCTCTATGAAGAAGCACTGCCGGTCGCCTCGCTGGACACCGTGCCACTAATCGCCCGATGAGGCATCGGCAAGCGGTGGCCGGAGTTTGCAGGACGTGCTTAGCGTCCTGCAACGAGTTGCCGGCCGCTGCGCTGGATGAATAGCTATATACAATCCAGCTACTGCTTGGCGGCCGTCGCGGCATCCGGCATGCAGGACCGTGAATGGGCCGATTCAGCTACCGGTTGCGTCAGCGAAAGTATAAATAGGCAGCTCTTTCACCGCGCCGCTTCGCTGTCATCCTTCCTCTAATGTTATCGTATAAACGTTACTTATCGTATAAAATGGTTATCAAATCAACCAGAAGAACTTCGCAAACTTAAAACTAAGCACCTAGAAAATTAAATCTAGCGACTAATTTAGTATGGCGGCTATATTTTTTCGTTTAATAAGTTTTAGTTATAAAAAATGTGGATTTGTGGTTCCAATCGAAATCAAAAGACTACATTCTTTATTCAATTGAGGCTTGTTTAAAGCTTCTTATTAATGACAAAATCTAAACGGGTTCGAAAAATAAGACCTCAGAGAAGAACCGGCAAGAAACTCCGGAATCTTTTTTTACAATGCCTTTTTTTACATTACGTTAACATTTCTAAGGTATATTATCATAACATCATATATTTGGTAGCAAGAGGGTTTAAAAGTGCAGATTAATAGTTATTCCACACATCTTTGTCCTCTATGTAATGATCTATTTTATAATAAGTTCTATCTAAAAATCATACTTTTAGGAATTTTGTCATGAAAAATTGTAGACAGTAGATTTACTAAAAAGACTAGTTTTGGCCAACTTAAACATAGGTACCTCTAGCTTGTCGTCTATTCTACAGGATACATTCATTTTTTTAAATCATTTTTTTAGTGAAAGCTATTCTTAATGACCTAGTACAAAACACGTGTAAAAATATGTTTTTTTTCACACTTAGCCTCAATGGGGTCTACTGATGGGCGGATGCCTGCGAGCGAATGGACGGTACCAAGAAGCTCTCACCCTGTATAAGAAACTTAACGCACGATTCCCCGACAATGTTCAATGTTAGTTTTATTTTGAAATTAGTTTTTTTCTGATGTCGTATATAAAATATATGTAGTCTTTTCGATATACATGTTATATTATGATAAATAGATATGCAATCACGGCTTATAAATATAAACCGTACAACCGATGATAAACGTATTTCACCTGATGATATGTGGTCACTTTAGTTAACACAAACATTGATCCTTCATCATCATCGTCGTCATTTCAGCCTATCTTAGTCCACTGTTGAACATAGGCCATCCCCATATATTGCACAAAACACGGCCCTGAGCCACCTGCTTCCATCGACTTCCCGCATAATCGTGCAGGTCGTCGGTCTACACTGTGTACTTACTGCCACTCGAGAACTTTTCTTCCAATTTCTCATCCTCGCTGAGAAATAATCGGATCTCTGGTTCTATGAACTAATACATGCGAAACGTAACTGCAATATGCTGCTACATTCAGCGCGTAAAGAGATGATTGAGAGCGTGATTTTACTCTGGTTGAGCTGGTGTATTAATGTGCTGCAGCAAGCGGTCGGGTACACTACAGCTAAGTCTATAGCTCTTCCGAAATTAAACTAATTATACATAAAACCCATACGTTACTTAACTGTCTTTCGAAGGACTTTAACTTTACATAATGAGTTGAGTTTCAAATATAACTAAGGCTTTTCTTTTAGGTTTAAAACTTATTGTTAAGTTGTGCGGAGATCAAGGACTGTCAGAGACGACGACGTGGACCCGTGAACTTCAGCGCGCTCAGGCTAGGATTAAGCAACAGGAACGAGGTCAGTTAGCTTTGAGCTTAAAATTTTCCTCAGAGAAGCAGCTCTAATACACGAACGTTAGTGTAACAAATTCGCATCCTGCCTAGACTTACCACCAGTTCAGGGGTGAAAGAAACCATCGTAAGGAAACTTTTATGAGAGAATTTTCAGCATCACACAACAAGCTGTGCCTGCCCGAGTAAGTTCTTTGCTCACTAGAGTTAAGAATTCACGTAAATATTGGATGTTGTAAGCTATATAATTAAGCGGCTATTAAGTTACTTCAAAGTTATCAACTAAACATAGGCCTCCCCATTTGCCATAGTTGCCACGCTTGGCAGGCAGGTTGGCAACCGTAGTTCATTTATTCAGATGTTCTTGGGAGATGTCGCTGCACATCTGGTTCTATTTTCCCTCTGTCGACTTTTACGACACCGACGGGATGAGATGGGTGGTAGATTCTCTTTAGACGCCACCACACGGCAAAGTTATCTATGATCTGCTAATTTCTTTGCAAAAGCTTGTTTTTAAGTGAAATCCGGTGGCTTACTTATCCTATCTATCCTTGAACCGCAATCTTTCGCCATTTTGATTTTTTACAATTCATATGAAATTTCACATATAGTAGACCAGTTGCTTAGTAACCGATCCCAGATTATTGGGAACGGTCGTTGGGCAGCACACAAATTATAGTTTTACTTAGCTCTCTCTTCGTGTTTCGGAAATTGCATCGTCGTCGTCGTTTCAGCCTATCAATAGTCCACTGCTGAACATAGGCCTCCCTCATAGATTGCCACAAAAGTTTGTAGCTCTCGTTTTGGAGGGATTTTGCCATAGTTGCCACGCTTGGCAGACGGGTTGGCAACCGCAGTTTATTTATTCAGATGTTCCAGCAATATGCTGCTGCCCATCTCCTGGTTTCCATTTTCCCTCTGTCGACTTTTACGACACCCACGGGATGAGATGGGGTGGTAGATTCTCTTAGGCCGCTACCACACGGCCATCGGACATTGCATGCTTGTAAGTAAATAATACGATTATAAAAAATAAAAAGATATCGATTTTATACTTGTTCTGTTATTCAGCAGTGGCCACGGGATCGGCTGGAAGCGGATCTTCCGGCGCGAGCCAGTCGCCCGTAGATCTAATAAGAGGTAAGAGTTGAATTTGCGAGCCCGATGTCCGTAACTGTGTACACAACAACAACGAGCCTTGCACAATTAAAACCAGAAGTAATCAAAATGGTGCGTTTAACACCCCAGATAAACGTAGCCGGTTTCACGCGGAATCGTGACCCAGAAATAACTTCGGCGATTATACTTAGCTCGTTCGATTGATATATTGTAAGACACAAATAAAGAGAGTCAATAATGGAACGAGATATAATTTATTGGATAAAATTTCCAGAATTGTTAACCTTTGCAAAGAACCTAATAAGTATGTGTTTAAAAACGAAGGTGAAATGATTAACATGTAATTACAACCTTAATTTTCACTGAATACAAGCTTTAATATTTATTAAGTTTTTAACTTGTTTATAACAATGAAAAAACTATGTTTAAATGCAATGCATACATACTGAAATAGTATTTTTAATACTCATTTTAAGAGCTGACCTTCGCCTAAAATGTTTTAAAAAACTTATTATCTCGAGTTTATACGGTGTGTCGCTGCTTGCTGTTTAGTAAAAAAAAATATTACACTTTTTTCAAGCTATTTCCACTGCGAAACACAAGGAACCTTTCACTGTGCGAAGTCCGGCAGGCACTTGGCCGGATTTTTACACAACAAAATTTTACTACATTTTAAAGAGTTTTTTTTTATAGAGAAAGAAGGAAATTTAATATCGTGTGTCGCCTACTCTAACCTTGATTACACCTTGTATCCTTCTGGACATGCTGGATGACGCTTTTTATCATTTCTTGAGCAATGCGGCTACCACTCTTTTCTTCCTGAAGTTTTGTGGAGCTGGTTGCATCGATATTACGCGTCGTTAGAGGATGTCTTATGCGTGATCGATAAGATTGAGGTCGAGGCTTCGCGCTGGTCAATCCAATCGACAAATTCACGCGTCAACAACTCCAGAACGGTGCTCCCGAGCGTTATCTTTTATAAAATTGGATTGCTCTCTCATAATAAACAATCCGGGTAGTGCATGAGGAATTTGAACCTCTGTTTACCTAATAGACGTTCTAATTCCTCATGTATGTCCCGGTGTATTCGGCATTCAGTGTACTATTTTCAATAAAGTCGTACGAAGTTCCCGTACGTTCTTCACAGCAGATGGCTGGAGCCTATACTATAGGGAACGATTTCTTCGAATCATGCCTCTGTATAGCGTTCTTCTGTTCTTCGAAGTACTCAATGATAGCGATCCTCACCGAATATCAAGATCCAGGCTTCATTTGAGAATAACATGCTACTCATAACGAAAAAAAAATCAAAACCGCCCGTATTTCTTGCAAACGTTATAAGCCTAAGACACCGTATAGGACAACTAATTGACTTATGTGCTGTGGGCCGCAGGTCCGATTCCTACACGGAACTAATATTTGTATGACATTCAAATAGTTGCTTAGTGTTTGGATATTTGTACATGTACAATTTAAGTCTGTAAAACGCATCCACGATACACTTTCTTTTTAAAGAGTCATAATAAAAAATTAAAAAAAACTAGAAAAAAAAAACATTTTAAGAACATGTAAAATTTAAACAATTATTTAAAACAACCGCCACCTGTCGTGTTGATGCCAAACTCGTAAAGTATCTTTTTAGATGATTTTGATTTAACATGAGTCTACGCGCACGTCGTCTTTTGTTTACTTTAATATAAATTTTAATTCTTGTAATCCAGTTTTGTACTCTTTCTACACTTGTTCTTTTTCGATTACATTTTTAATTTCATTACGTTTTTATTTTACTTTATATTGTTTATTGTTAAGTCGCAAAATGACAAGGACTGAACTTTTTATTTAGTCTCCAAAGAGTCTGTCTGTACATCGAAGTGCTTAAGTATCTGTAATTTAAGGCTACATATGTATAATGATGACCTCCTGGCGTAATTTCGACCACGGCAACAACTACTACTACTGGCGGAAACGATTACCCAGAAGATATAGTGCAACAAGTCTACAAGCGAACCCGTCACAACATACCCGCGCCCAAGAGTGCAATACTCGTCTTATAGAAATAACAACAAAGGTTGGAATAGCCGTAATCACCACGCTTAGGTGGCGGCTTGGCCATCGCAGTACCTGACTTTTTGCACCTTAGAATGAAATTTTATATCCTGATGGGACGTGCCCCATCTTCTCAAGCAATCTCCAATCTCCAAGGACGATAGTAGTTACCCTCTTCTATAGTCTACTCCTCTTGAAGAGAATGACAACAACAGAAAGGATTAATTTTTGTATGTGCAGGTGGTTCCCGCACTGAAGTTACATCGGGGTTACGACAATCCAGCGACGGACGTCGAGATAGTGGTTCCGCACAAACACACGCGTAAGATTTTTTCGTTTTTGTATCGATAATAGCAGTGTCACCTTGAGAAGTAGTATCCTGTTGTCTTGTAAATTTTCTAGCCCTATTATCAGGCTATACATGCTGTCCCCCGGATATATTTAGCATTATTCCCTGCGGGATCACTTTTCATCTTAGCGTCTGAAAATTGCACGGTCATTGGCATCCTTGGTAATGAGTCGTTTGACTTACAAATCCAACATTACGACGTCAAGGCAGTCTTTTTCGGTATATCCATATGTTGTGACTTCTGTCTCAAGGCACCTCTGCTGAATTATTTTAAGTTTACCGCCCTTTTTAGACTATATCCGCCATGTTACGTTTTCTGCGAATGCTATGCCGTCTATGGCAGCATTTTCGTTTTCGTGACGCAGAGCTTCTGAGCATGTCAGCCCAAGGTCGGCCAGAACTCGACTGGTTTTAGTATTTTGCGATTGCGAACTACTCTCTTGACTTACCCCACACTACGCCTATATGAACTCTGACTTTACTTTTTGTCTCAAAGGTGTTTTTGTCCGTATGAAATATCTCTCTATACTGTATTAAAATGAATATTTGATATGCCATTTTGAAGATCAATTTTATCAAGTAAGTAAATGTTTTCGTTAAAAATAAATGGTTGAAAAGATTGTATTAGTTAGTTAAGTTGTAGAAAACGCAATCTGTTCAGGATTGTAGCTAGAATTGAATTTAAGGTAGGCAACGGTGGTTACAGGTAGGGCGGAAGTCAAAATATTTCGTGATCTGATCTGGTTAATCGATTTTCGTTATACTTGACTTTTCTGTTTGCTTCCATCATCATCATAGAGCATGATAGCAAAAACTAGAATCTTTCTCCACAAATTACTGTACTATATCGCTTGAACCAGTCTTCTACAAAGGCTCTGTAATTTTCTTTTGAATATATAACTAAAATCACTTGCTTTATCGGTTCTCCGAATTGTTAATAGAATCAGGCGTTACTTTGCGGAAATCCATTATATTAAAGAAAGAAAGTTAATTAAGAAAGTTTACCCGCATGCAAAATTTAAAATGGTCTTTATTACCTAGTTTTTAATAATGCCGTCCGCCCTCCCTCAATAGAAAACAAAGTAATACTGCCTCCGGGAGCCGCCACAGGGTACCCTTGACCACCACAACCGTACCACTAGGCAATACACACCACTGATGTGGAGAACACGACACGTGTTTCACCTCAAAACGAGAATTATCAAGTGATTGCTCCGATTAGTACAGTATCAGAAAGATTATCATTAACATTAGCAACATTCTAAACCGAACCTATTTAAATTTCCATAGGACTAGGATTTGCAATTGTACGAGTATCTTGTTCTTTCATCTGTTTTGAGTAATGAGATTCTTCGTGGTCAATTTCCTCTTCAACTCTTCGTTTTTTGCTATAAAAAAACTCGTATATCCATCGCGAAATCAATCAATCTTCAGTTCACGACAATAAACAAACAATTGCGTCGTTAGCTGACGTAAACCCTAAGCTAACCAACGCCACAGACAAATAACCTATAATTTGTTTCCTTTACTTTTTAGGATATTCCCCGTACCATAATAGAGCATTGCATGCAGTACGGGCAAAGCACATAGTTAAAATGCCATCTGTAGGCAGCATAAATAATAAGTATTTATGATAGTGACAAACTGTGGTTAATACGAAATTGTTTAGATGTCGCTTCGCTAGTAGTAAATCAATTTTTCCATCATAATATAATATGATATCATAGTATGATGATATGATGGAAAAAACCTAAGTGTTCATAAATAAACAGTTTACTTAGCTTTTTTATTATATTATCTTAATTTTTGATATTTTTTAAGGTAGGGCATTTGTATTTTAAGGCATGGCATTGTCCCACAATGCCCTCACCTTGCTACGGCCGTGAATCTGTCGACAAGTGATTAACTTGTCAACAGAGACAACGTGCACGATAGCTGTCGATTGGAGTAGTTTACACTCTTTGTAGAAGGTTCTCATCAAAAAAACAAAGGTAAAAAAAAAACAAACAAAGAAAGGTGCTCATCACGATATTGTAGGAAATATTCGCACGGGTTAGGTAGTACCATATAAACCTTGAACAGGCAAATTACAACTTCTATCGCTAAACGGTTCGCTAAATACTTAGACCTCTTACAAGTTGGAGAGAATTTGCTGTAGTTGCCGTAATCGATTTTGCGATCGCAGTAGCGGCGTTTCCCTCCTCCTGTTTATAAGTTAACATTTATTTAACCACAAATCCACGTGAAATATATTAATTATGATGTCCAAGGCAGTGTGCATTGAATAACGGAAGCTATCTATATATGTTAACTTATTAAGAAGAGATCTTGGCGGCGGACTAAGCTAGAGCGTCTCATTGCCAGTAGTTGACTCTCCGGTTGTCTTCACATACCATACTAAACGTAGCGGCGTTATGCTGCTTCTTTAAGGTATTTTGTGAGTGTGAGTAAATTCCCCAGCTCAAACGGGGAAGCACTACACTCTGCGGCATATTTATGAGAAAGCGGATGGTTATCTTTCACTCATCGGGTAAATCATCAAATCATCGGGCACTCATAGTCAAAATCCTTACTAAGGGTATAGTGCGATCAAAAAACAAAAGCAATAAGAAATAATAGCTATTTCAATGTACGTAACTGGTTGGGCAAAAACTGAACTAGCGTTTCGCCCCTTCGGCTGAAACGCTCGTTCAGGTAACGTTCAGGTAGCGGGGATGGGATTCTGTGGACTGTATTTTAGTGTCAGTGGAAATAAATATTGTTACCGTGTGATTGGGAAATAGGATATAGCATGTCTTGACTTTAGTGGTGGATCTGGCGGCAGCGGGATTGGTGGCTGATTCTCTTCACTCCAGTCCTTGCAAGCTACTCCCATTTAAACAAGATGACACTTCACAACAACCACAATATATATAAAGGAATATATAAGACTTATAGTAAATAAATAAAACCTCGAACGCGTCCCGTGCAAATGTGTCGTCAAGTGGTCGTAATTTATAACACACTGTGCGAGTAGCACGGGAAAGCAAATCGCAGCCCTTTAGGACCCGAGGTGCGTGCGGGAAAAAAATAGAATAAAGGAGCCATTAGAAGACGTTACCAGTAACATTACTAAAATTGTTCCTCATTTGTAAGTCGCCAACTTTTGCTTTCATTAAAGGTAGCTTTAGCTGAGTTCTGTGCGGACAAAATTTAGGCAGCCATTGACACGCTAAGATGAAGATTAAGTTGGTCAGCAAGACAAAAAACAATACCTTATTGAAAATAAAATTGCAAATAAGTTCGATGTACAGATAACAAAAACCCATTGTTGTATTTTTAAATAAACATAACACGTATGTAAATGTGATGAATGTATAAAAAATTACTGTAACTCATACGAGTAATGTAAAAACTACGGGTAATTTATATTCCGACAGAATATACGAAAAAGCATATTTTCTATAATAACAACACGTGCATGGCTGTATAGCATCCTTTTCTCCAAGCAACTCACGGTACTTTTTAGCCCCCTGTATCTTCGTTGTGGTTAAAGGTAGAAGTCTGAAATTCCAGAAACCAAGAACACTTACTGAATCTACTTCTAACCCTAAAGTACAAGTTTTTACTGATTATAGTTAATGTCATCTATCTATACATATAATAAAAATGTAAACTGCACGTGTCTGTTCATTTTTAAATTTTGTTAAATAAACGATTGAGGGCTTAAAATAAAAATACATTTCTATCATTTTTAGAATTGTCTGTCTGTCTGTTTGTTTGTGAACGCATCATGTCTAAAGTACTAAATTTCTCTAGTAACGACTTTTTACAGTAGTCTCAGTAAGAAAATCATAAAGCGTATTTTCCAAAAATATTTATATAGTCTTAGTTTTATTAAAATCGGTTTATTCTAGAAAAGTTAAGAGTATAGAAATATATTAACAAGTACAATTTAGATAGCGTTCCAGTAAAAACAGAAGTGGCAAAGATTTCACAGACCAAATATTTTATTTATTTATTTATTTATTAATGGAAACAGTCATAGACATAGTACACACAGTAGACACAGCCATAGTATATTCCCTCTGTCAAGTTACGTATCCAAGTACACAATCTTCAAGCACTTTCAGGAGCACTTGCTGCATAATTAATTATCATTATTAAACATCAAAACTCCAAATATACACAGAAATTACAAAATTAAATCAAAACACTACTGCCATTTTTCGAGTTGGCGCCACAAGTCCAGACCAAGTACTCGTATATTCTATAGTTTTCATTAAACAAAACTTGTCCCGGGCCGTTTTATGGCCTCGGATAAGTAGCATTTCGCCACAAGAGTATCAATTATTTTTTTATTCACTTAGTTTTTGTTTCGGTTTGAAGGTCACTGTGAGCTAGCGTAATCACTGGGCATATGAGACTTAAGAACTGATGTCTCAGGGTGACGAGCGCAGTGTTGTGTCACACAGATGTTCTGGGTGACGCAGCATTGGTTATAGGCAAACGTTGCGTAGTGTTAAACTAATACCTAAAATAATATATTTTCTAACAAAGAATATAATTTCTACAAAGTATAGTTAAACAGTATCACCAAAAGATGGTATTGTAAAAATTATGCAACTGTTAGCCCGTGGGCTTTTACAGCTTTACTAGATTGAAAGGTGGTCGTGCGCAGAGGGCGCTTAGCCGAAACCTTTATTTATCGATGACCAACGCAAGGACCCCCAAGAGGGGACTTCGGCTTGAACTATCATTCTGTGCGCGAGAGTAACTGACTCGAGGGTACTTCATTCGGGAGAGCATTTACATTGTTATCTACATTTAAGTTTACCACCAATTCGAAATGCGTTTCCGCTGGAGAAGACATGGCGCAAGAAACTCCAACGATGATTCATGATACGAGGGGAAAACCGGCCTGAGATGCGGCGGATATATCACGAATAAGTTTGTTTGATACGCCCTCGTCGCGTCGTCCGGATCCTCAAGGACGTGCCTTGGTCTCATTTTTCCGCGTATCGATTGGTGGTGTAAAGCGATGGGGTTGTATGTAGCAGCACCTACAACTAGTGGAATGAGGTGCGTTATGGCAGAGTTAAAATATCGGCGTCAGGCCAACTTTAGATGTTGAGCTAAGGTAGGAAGCCCAAAATAGATATTGAGTTTTATATTACGCATGTCATAATGAGCCAAATACAGTCTTTATGTAATGTAATTTTGTTACGTAGGGAAATTTTGCTATTTTTATTTAGGAGTGGGTGTAATCGGCCGAGCACGAAAGCAGCTCGATTCTTTACGCTGTCTTTGCCCAGGAGATTGACGATTGAATAACTCTATGGTAGAAGACGTGACTTTATACTCTGAGAAAAGTACATAGCTGCACTTTTTGTGGGGTTGACCGCGATCCTTCATTTCTAAAACCAGTTCCCTAGGGTTCGGACTGCGGATTGGAGGCGCTTAGTAATAGTGAACTTAGTGCAAGTTTCGTCGTATTACATTGGTTGGTCCAATTAATAATAATTAATAAGTTTAATAATAATTAAGCTAATTAGTTTCAACTTTGCTGTGTTTTTCATTCCTTATAGTATAGCGTCGCGGTTCAACAACAATAGTTAATTAGCATTGTCAATAGATGGCGTTGTGCAAATGACATCCTTTTCTGAATTGCTCTTACCACCGTAATTCTCCGCCGTTGCATGAAAATCGTGCCATGCTTCAAACATTTGCACCTGGCCCGCGAGCAAAGCTATCCGATGAAGCTGTAAAAGCTAAAAAGGAATCAACTAAATTATGTATCAAATACTTGTCGTAAGTCCGTGGATGCTGAGTGCAATATGATATATTGTATCTTAAAACTCTGTATGTTGTCGATCGAATGGTCTGAATAAATGTTGTATTAAACTCATAGCAATTGTCACAAACTTTGGGAATGTATCGTTAAATCGTTAAATTTGTTTATTTATTTAATTGTAGGGTTATTAATTATTATTATATGTTAGTTAATTTAGGTCTACATGTTTTTCATTAGTTGATTTTAAATTGTGTAGTAAATGTACAGAAATAATTAAAATTGGAGTTTCCGTCCGTGATTTCGCAATAAGGTTTTTTTTCTTGAACTAGGAATTTTCTAGGAAAAATAAGAATTTGTAAGCTATCAAAACTCAAACACTCGTTTGTATTTGTTTGTTTGTCCAAGCGAATCTCCGTAACCGCTGAGTTGATTCTGACGGCATTTTCATTGGCAGGCAGGGGACTTTTCAGAGAGCAGTCTACGCTACTTTTTATTTTTAAAATATTCAGGGTTTAGACGTGAAATCTGAAAAACTGTAGAAATTAGGAACTATGCTGGACGTGTTACGCGCGGCTTTAATTTGCATCTTGGTCAACGTTGTTTTCCTTTGTTGTTGGATGTTTTAATATTTCTCTTAATCTTCTAATATGATAATAAGTGGTTTAGAATATTCATAGTTTTTTTTACGTATTTACCTTATATCTTATCTATACAAATAAATAAAATAGGAGTGTCCGTCTGTGATGTCGCAATAAAAAATATTCTTGGTGTTATAATTTGCAGGATACCAAAACTAAAACACGTCCTGGCTAATCTCCGAAACGGCTGAATCGATTTTGACGGATCTTTCGTTAGCAGATAGAGAACTTTTCAGAGGAAAATTTAGGGCCCCTACGTAAAATCTGAAAAACTGAAGAAATTATGCGGCGCGGCTTTAATTTTCATTTTTGTCTTCATTATTTTCGTTTAATGCAGTTTAAATATTTCTCTTAATCCATACTTAATATTACAAATGCGAAAGTAATTCTCTTTGTCTCTCTGATTTTGTTACCTTCTCACGGTTCAACCGCTGAACCGATCTTGACGAAATTTGGCACAGGGATAGCTTGCATGCTGGAGACGGGCATAGTACTTCCATTCCAAAGACTCAAATAGGTTCCACGAGATATTTAAAAAACCTTTATTTACGCGGACGAAGTCGCGGGCATCAGCTAGTACTCGTATCATCAAATTATCATCCCATAAGTCACAGTATCCTTTTTTTTGTATAAATTGATGAAACGAGCAAAACGTTCACCTGATGGTAAGTGCCTAATTTTGACACTGGCTCATTCAGCGATCATAGAAGTTAATATATGCAAGTGTATGTATTGTTGTACAAAATGTAATAAATAATTGGCAACCTAGAATCTAACGTAAAATGGAAACAACGTGCAGTATCGTGCGCACTTTGAAAATGTTAAATTGGCGCGTTGGAAATTGAAAAAGAAGCCATTTTCTAAAAAGTTTTTTGCCCATCATCATACCTGAACACGACAAATCTTTTGAAGAGAGCCAAAGTTATTGCTAGTATTTTACACACTTCCAGAGCCTTTACTTTAAAGAATAAAGAATTCAAAAAGTTATTCGAGAACAACGTGATCCTCCAGTCGCGTGAATACTATAAACTTTTAATAAATATTAGTAAAAATTGCAACAGGATAGATTTAAAACAAACTATTACTGATAACGTGTCATTTCAAAATAGTCCTTAGGGGTTATTAATGCACCTACATCTTGATTTTGTTTTGAGATGGACTGAGTAATCGAGTGACTGGACTGTGATCTTGTGGTTGGACTGTGTAATCTGGGGACTGTATGACCGTGTGATCTTGTGGCTAGACGAAGTTAACTTGTGGTGTTTGATCTTGAGACTGGACTATACACTCCATTCTCAAGATTTTATCGCATCAATTAATCGGGCAGAATGAAATATCGCATGAAGGTAGGTAAGGTCTGTGGCCCCATTTGCGCTGCCGCGGGAAACGAGAAATGTCAGGTGTCGAACCAAGTCGCCGCCATTTTGAAAAAAAAATTGTTTTTTAAAAATCCTACTACTCATAATGTAATTATTTTGCACAAGTCGCTTATGAGCAGTGCTCTTCAAACCGAAACACACTGTTTTCACACTACTGCTTGACGAAAGAATAGCTGGCCCTGCGGTGGGACCTATCTTTACGGATTCCTGCATAGGAATCCTAGCATCAGTGAGCTTCAACAATATTCGGAATTGGTCGCCGTTATCGAAATTTGGCCAGGAGGATATAATTTAAGTTTCTATAGTAAACACATTTATTAGTCTGATTTGATTTTTTTTTACTATTCTGTAATATATAAATAAAAAACCAGGCAAGATCGCGCGAGACGTCATTGGGTCAATCATTTGAATATTCATCAGATTTCATTCACTTGTCATTTCCAGTCATGAATATTTTATTTTATTTATTTCACCACGACTACTGCTAAATACGCAATAAATTTACAGATACTCTAGTGAAGACTTCAATCCGAAAAGTTTTCAACCCGTCGGCCGTTCCATCAACAGGTCCGGAGGCAAAAATAAGGCGGTTCAAGATTATGACGATGACCTACCTCTTCCACCGGAGTAGCCCGACACGAACATTGTAATATTTTCTTTTTTAACTACTATTTCATTGAAAAAAACTTGAACGCATTGTAATTAAATAAGACGTCATCACACTGGTGTCACAACATAATTTTATTATGCTAGTAACCTAATAAAGCGCAATAGGGATATTGTGTTTGGGTCATGTTACTGAATAAAATATATTGTCAGACTACTGTATTCGTGAGTTGTTGAATTCAATATAAACAAATAAAATAAAAGTGTTAGCATAAGATTTTAAAATTTTTGGGTTTATATATTTTTAGTTAGTGTACTCCATTACTAAATCGAAAGTCACGTAAAATCAGTTCGTACGCCTATAAACGAAGTAACGATAACCGGACGGTACAAGGGGAGTTCCATCTAGTCTTTGCGAAGATAAAATAATAAATACAATGAATAAAAAAAAACAAAATGTCTCACAAAAAATTAACCTCAAATATTTAAAAACACTAATAAAAATATTTTACAGATTTTTGCACTAATAAAAATTTTACGGTACTATGTAACCAAATTTTTTCTTCATTATCATCACCATTTCAGCCATCTCTAGTCCACTGCTAAACATAGGCCTCCCCCATAGACTGCCACAGAAGTTTGTAGCTCCCATTTTGGGGGATTTTGCCATAGTTGCTATGCGGGTTAGAAACCGCAGTTTATTTATTCAGATGTTCCAGAAAACCGCTGCTGCCCATCTTCTGTTTGTAATTTTCCCTCTGTCGAAGTTTACGACACCCACGGGATGAGATGGGGTGGTAGATTCTCTGAAACTGCCTCCACATTTTGACACACCATTTTGCTGAGACAGTCAATATCATAATGTGAAATTTACGTTTGCTGTGCTCGCGCACTTCCGTTGCCTGCTAAATTTATACTCTCAACACGCCAAAAGAAGTATAACTTCAAAAACACGGGATACAGACAGAAACCATAATCAGCCGAAAGGATATCAGAAAGAGTTTATCACATTGTATAACAATCTGTTTTGTTGCGATGAGACAAAAGACCGTTGGGTTTATACGACATATATTTCATAAATATTTAACAACTTTTACAGATTCTTAGACTAGAAAAGAAAATAGCTTAAAGTATAAAAGTAAAGTTTTCTCCTGAGACAATGTTAACAATAAGTTATTAATGCGAATTTGCTTGCAATCTACGTGTAAACAATTATTGTAGGGGTATGGCAAGCATGATAAAAATGTGAATTTGTATCATCAGGAGTAAACTTATTACGCAACTATTTATCTTAATATCACACTAATCAAATATTCGTTCATTGAACACGAAGCGAGGAATATGAAGTCTAGGAATAACAACTTATTTTTGTTGTAAAGGTTTGTTGATTTCATTCAATGAAAATTCTGGGAAACTATCTAGTTTGTTTGTGACTTATACAAGTGATATGTTATTATAATGAGTATTGATATAATAAATTTTATATACAATACTCCATTTGTTTTTTACTTATGACTATAGGAATATCTTACAAGGAACGTTATTCTATAAATACCAACAAACACACCTTGGACTGGATTGCCATAGTAGTCTATTTTTTACCTCTGAACCGCTAGAAAAATATATTGCAAGCAAGTTAAACGAGGTCCCTGACCCTGATAGTTTTTTTACATCAGAACATGCTCATGATATAAATTATTATTAACACATTCTGGTTATCTATAGATAAAGCTAACAGTACTTATTTACTAAATGAAGGTACAAAAATATACGTTGTATATTGGCAGTACGCAAATGTCCACTTTCTTTTTTTTCTACAACTATATAATTATTATTTTACTGTTATTGAGTAGTATAATTTACCGAATTACGCCGTAACATTCGCAAGTATGATATTTTCTCTTTATAACCTTGTTATCAATGAGCGTAATAAATGTTCACATCGCAATGACTTGCGAATCACAGTCCTGGTATACTGTAACGTCATGTTTGACGAAGAGTGTTCTTCACACGATAGTTCACTTCGACTGAAATCACTTCTGTATTTACAATTCACTTATTTAAGTATTACTATAAACGCGGGCCTGTGCCAATTATTTTGCACTATGACACGACCACCGAGTACGGGTGCTCTATGTGGCCGTACTGGATCGCCAGCAACGTGTCCTTGATCCGTTGGTACACAGGTTGAGGTTGCTTCATGGTGGGAATGTTAATATCCTTGTCGATAAAACCGACTCGACTGATCGGGCTGATCACAACTGCGGTTCCGGAGCCGAACATCTCGAGTAACTGGAACAATTGAACATTTAGAACAACATCAATCAACTGGTAATCACAGGTGGAAACAAATACGGATATTTGCATTCGGCGAATATATAACAATTTATCATTATCATTCCTGCCTATCACTAGTTAGTTAGTTCTCTGTTGAACGTAGGCCTCCCCCATACATTGTTGCATAAGTTTGTAGCTCTCATTTTGGGGTTTTGCCGTAGTCGTCACGCTTGGCAGGCGGGTTGGCAACCGCAGTATATTTATTCATATGTTCCAGGAAGATGCTGCTGCCCATCTCCTGGTTTTTATTTTCCCACTGTCGACTTTTACAACATCTACTGGATGAGATGGGGTGGTAGATTCTACTAAGCCGCCATCCCATGGCGTACATTCGTATTCGTCGAATATTAAACAATTGTTGAATATCGATCAGCCGAATTTCGTTGAAAACCTGCCCTTAAATATTTTTTGTTATAGCCTTCGCTTCAGAGAGGCTGTTATTAACCGCTGCGAATATTCAGACACACAAAAAATTCGCCTGTCGATTTGCAAATTTTAGGCTTGTTGAATAAAACATTGTGTACTGTTAATGTTTTTGATTAAATTGCTAACTATAAATTTAGACATTTAGTAGTATTATTCGTATTCGCGGAAGTGCAAGTTCGATATCCAAATTCGCATTCGTTGAGGAATAAAATAAATATATTTGAATAAGAATTACAAAATTTAGTGAAGTTATTGCGTTTATACAGTTTATAGTTTCCACAGTTTATACATCTATTTTTTTTTAAGTTAAAGTTAAAAGTTAAAGCAACAACCAATAAATATTCGATTGCTGAGCACAAGCGTCCTCTCGGGTCTTTTTTTGAGAGGGTAGTTAACGGGAGAGTACTCCACACTGCTCCAGTGCATAGTCGATATTTTTATTTCTCTGATACGCAGATTTCCTCACGACGATTTCCTTTACCAGAGACCTTTTTTTATAGGAGAAAGTGACGAGATCACCTGATGGTAAGTGAAACGTCTGCCCATAACAAATGCTCTGTCTTCAAGAACATTTTTGTGTGAGAACTCTCAAGTGTCATACATACACAGTAATTGGATTAGGTCTCAATGCCCTTCAGACCGAAACAGTAATTTCGCATACTACTGCTTTACGGCAGAATAACTGGCCCTGCAGTGGCACCCACCTAGACGTATTCCTGCATAGGAAATCGTAGTAAATCAGCAGGTAAAAACGAAACTAACAATTTTTAGAGGTGCTGGCACTAAGCTACGTATTATGAAACTTACGCGAGCGCCCGGCCCCTGAACATCCATGGTTCTTGTTAATTGTTATAATCAAAAAAATATATTAAATTCCGTATCTGTGACGCTGAGAAGCATCCGATGAAGCTGTAAAAGCCAAAGAGGCTAACAGCAATCACATCAGCGAAAATATACGTGACGCTGAGATAGTTGTTTAAAAATGCAAAGTTCAACTAGATTACATATGTAAATGGTTCATTTTCGACGAACATTTAAAAAAGTCAGTAGATAAAGTATTCAAATATAAATATTTTAAAGTGTTGGCGATAATTTGGAGCTGGATAATATATAAGTTTAGTTGCTTAAACTTAATATCACAAATAGTAACTATAAGCATCTCAACTTCGTTTGCGGAGATTTTAAGATAACTATCTTACATCCAAAATAAATATTACGATGAAACCAAACTGAATTAGTTCCACTGTCTATAATCTTTGCAAATTAAATGTCAATAACTAAAGTATCTTATAAGTAGTATCAGTTATACCATTGCATCATAAGTTTCTTCAATACCACCGACCGTTAGAGAATCAATTCTAACACATGTAACAAGTTCATAATTGTCGGCTTCCATTATGATTTAACTAGACTATAATTGAAGGTTGAACCACGCCTTACATAAACCTGACTTCTCCGATTGATTTAATATCCAAGTACACCTTGACATGCGCATTACAAGAAAAACGTAAAAGGGTCGCCACGCCATCTCATACATCTTTATATCGTTCGTAAATAGATAATTTTATTATAAAAGACTTCAATATGTATGTCAGTGACTTTCGATTTCAATTAATTTACTATAAACACATTTTCCGTTAGCGTATTCGATATTGAAGTTGTAAGGTAACAGCATGTGAATGATATTCATGCAGCATGTGAATGGTATATGAATGATGAAAAATTAGAGGTCTATGCCCAGCAGTGGGGTGCTGGGCATAGACCTCTAATTTTTGAGAGGCTTATGAGCCGTACTTCACGTGTACTTTAAATGTATTATTTCTGTGACATATTTGTTGAGTCGAGCATGTGGTAAATGATCAATAAAATTTCTATTAACAATTTTAGTGGTGCCGGCATGGAAGATCAAACCCAGGTTACTGACAGTGGTATTTTTAAACGAGCGCCGGGCCCCGAAGCTACCACGGCAAACTTGAAGACAACTATGGCTGGTGTGAAATTAGTTTTATTCGTAGATAGCTACCCTGGTACTTAATTCATTTTGTGGTAAAATTACCTGGGCCAGACAAAGTCACGTGCATAGCTTGTTGAGAATAGCCTTAATCCGTTTTAACTGTATTTAACGTCCAGTGAAGGTTAACGGTTAATGTGATTGATCTTAAATTGATACTAAATCATTACTTTTTGCTGTTATTACTAGGCAAATCAAAATAAGGGGATTGAGGTTTATCTTAAATTTGGGTACCATCTAAACATTGTGAAATGATTAATGAAGAAATAACGACATGATTAATGTTTTAACGAAAGCTAAAGATAATAGTATATTTGTTGTACCTTATCATAATTTCAGCCTATCACTAGTCCACTGCTGAACATAGGCTTCCCCCATAAATTTGCTACAAAAGTTTGCAGCTCTCATTTTGGGGGGAATTTTGCCATAGTTGCCACGCTTGGCAGACGGGTTGGCAAACGCAGTTTATTCTGATATTCCAGGAAGATGCTGCTGCCCATCTTCTGGTTTTAATTTTCCCTCTGTCGACTTTTACGACATCCACGGGATGAGATGGGGTGGTAGATTCTCTTAAGCCGCTCCCACACGGCAAATTGTACCTTATAGATAACTAGTCTGGCCATAAATACTTACATAAAAACTTTTATTTTTTCAACTTTTTAATTATTTTGAATTTGGAACACGTATATTATTTTAAAAACTTCTTTCGATTTTCCGCCATTTCACATATTTTTTCGTGTTAATTATCAAATTACAACATGGAATGGGGTGTTAAAGAAAATAGGATTGCAGTGATCGCCTTGCACAAAGTGGGTATGGAGCCGTCGGTCATATTCCAGACACTTCAAAAGCTTGATATCAGCCGTATGTTCGTATATTGTACTATCAACAGATACAACAACACTTCCTCTGTCGAAGACCAGAAAAGATGGGGGCGGCCGCGTGCTGTTAGAACTACAAAGGCTGTCAATGCTGTTAAAGCCAGAATTCGTCGAAACCCCATTAGGAAGCAAAAAATCTTATCGCGAGAAATGAAGATTCCCGCTAGTACTCTGTCGCGTATTATGAAACAAGACCTGAAGCTCGGTGCTTATCGTCGATATACAGGATATGCCCTAAATCAATCTTTACAATTAAAGAGAGTGGATCGATCAAAACGCCTTCTGTCGCGATACGTAGGTAAAAGGCACAGAAATATCCTCTTTAAAGATGAAAAAAATTCACGTTTGAAGAACACTACAAGAGCGTTTTAGGATCAAACGTGAATAATTCACGTTTGATCCTAAAACGCCCGCTTCTATATAAAAATAAATCACAAATAAAGTTACATGTATTTTTATTCTAAAAAATGGCGTAGATTCAGAAGTGGCGCCTAATTTTTACCAGAACGTAAATTAGAACGCAAAAACAGACAGTTGCCGCTATCTTATCACCTTTATAATGACACTGTTATCTTTCCATCCTTATGTTTGTTAATTCAAATCTAATACCACGTTCATTAAAATTAGAGACAAACTGGCCCTACATGCTACAGAGGCATTTTTTGCGAACCAGTAGTATCCGATGAAGATAGTATCCGATGAGCTGTAAAAGCCGAGAAGGCTAACAGCAATTACATCACCGAAAATATATATTGCGAACCAGTGTAGTTTAAAAAAAAAGAAAAAAAATGACTTTCAATAAGTATTATGTAAATAATCTATATTAAATAAAAATTATTCTATTCTATTCTATTTATTTGTGCGACAGTTGTTTTTACAATCATCGATTGCCGCATAGACTGAGCCAACTCTTGCGCAACAAATTATGAGTTTTGTCGTTGTTTATGTATTGAGTTTTTTATTGGTCTCTGACGTTGCATGTGATTGTCCTACGCGTCTGATGCTGCATCTGACCTTCTCCCGATCTTATCGTGTAATGTACGAGTAGTATGTACTTAAAGCACTGTAATAATATGTAGTCTTGTATCATGCGAAGATGACTATTTGTTGTTCGTGTTGATGACATCATCGTTATAACACCAACTTCTTAAAATTCTAAAGTTATTCCAGATCCTACTAAAACATGTTATCTACTTAAGAGTGCTTTATGTATCATGTAAACCGCAGAGGCACTGCTCTGCGGTTCTTAGTTTGTTCCACTGCTGAGCACAGGCCTTCTCCCATTTCTGAGAGGGTTTTTGGAGCTAGGAAGAATCCGCCACGCTGCTCCAATGCGAGTTGGCGGACTGCACATGTCTACGAAATATTTTTTATTTCTCAGAAATGCAGGTTTCCTCACGATGTTTTCCTTCACCGCCGAGCACGTGGTAAATCGGCACTTAAATTTCAATTAACAATTTTAGTGGTGCCGGCACCGGGAATCGAACCCAGGTCACTTGCGTACTATGAAATTTAAAGCGAGCGCCTAGCCCCTACTCGTTTAATACAATACAAAGAAACTTCGTAAGGCGTTAGATACGCGGAAAGTAAACCCTTTATCGATATATACTCAACGAATACCTGTAATCGACTTCCGCCTTATTCGAACCGAATACCTATAACTTAGAGCCCACACGGGCAACTAAAGTGCTACTAATACCGTTATCTATCCTATCCAGTAGATAACAGTATTCCTCGACATTAATAATCATTTAAATCATTACAAAAATACTTGATCATCGATTAAAAATAATCTCAGGACAGATTAAAGAAGTACGATTAATTTTAAAAGTAAACAAAGAAAATTATGTGTCATATAAGCATTGTAATCAACGGTTATGGGAGAGTTTTGGTTCAAAAATACCTTGACGAACATGTAATTAAAGTTTTTCATGGTAATATAAACTTTTTCATAGTAAGATTTACATGTAAATGGAAATTGCAAACTATTATTTAAAAATAGTGAGGGAAATATTTATTTATGTTTTAAGTGTGGGAAAATATATACAAAAAAGACAAAAGATATGCTAAAATAACAATTGTCCATTTGTTTTTTGCTCTTTTAAATACTATGTAACTATATAATTATTTAAGTACTATTTAATTGAGTTACATCAATTAAATACTATGTAAATTTAGTACAGAAAAAAAAACAGCCATTCATCCTATTTAAACTAATGTATATCATGAATTAAAAATGAAATATATATATTTTTTCTTTTATTTTGATGATCTGATTTATTTACAATATTTGGGGATGGGGAAAGAATATTTTTAAAGAATTTAAGTAGACAATATATAAATGCGTACAAATATACACAAACATATAAATAAAGAAATACCTACTTTATCAGTGATTGTACTGCAAATGCAAATACAATTTTACCGTTGCTACCAAGTTTTCATCGTTTTGGTTTTAAAATTAGATCTGGATAGTAAAAGCAGGTGAAGATCGGATATAATTTTACTTTAAGATCGAGTCATTCGCGAAATAATGGTGTTTCTAGCATAATTTTTGCGGTATGTTGTTACATAGAAAAGGTAAATAAAATGGAAAAGGCAAAATGTACCGGCAGAGTAGAATAGCACCTACCTCTTTCCTATCGAGAACAGAACAGCTAAAGAGGCGACTTCGGTATTATACGGACAGCTATTATTTGTGCAAATTAAACTATTTATTTTACTCGTACCAAAACGGCGGCGATGTGGTTCGCCACCCGTCACATGTCGTTTACCGCGGTGGCGAAAACCGGACCACATGTTTCGCCACTGCCTACCTCTTATATGGGAAAAAGGCGTGACTATATGTATGTAGTTTAGTTTTGCAAGAGGCTTCGGGCAGTTTATTCTCCCATTTATTAAATTGTAAACAAGTGTTACGTCAGTCACGAGTCTTCCCATTTCAAGAGTTGAAAGCATGTACAGTTTGGCTGCCTTTGTGGGAGGCAAAACGATTCGAACGGTAATTTAAGTTTTAAAAATTTGTACTGAATACATTCTATTCGTTACTTATGAGTGCCGTACCGAGGAGACGAAATACAACTAGCGAATTCTAGCCCGCTGCGTACATAAGCGCAATGTGCTAGTAGTAATTTTAAAGAACAAATAAATAGAGGCCGTCTCGTGTCGGCGCGTCGTGTGTCCCTGCGCGCCTTGCAGTCGAGGAGAGAGGAGAGGAGCTGTCCGTGGCCCCGCCAACACGCGGCGAGCGCGAACACCATAAGGTTTTAGTCGGTGCACGTCTCAGGGCAAATTTTGAGTGCGAGGCACAATTTTATCAGCAACGTCTATTGTGAACTTTTGGACGCAACTGAAAAAGCACTAACTCCTCAATCGCCAATGGTTTTTACGTT
Organism: Luehdorfia chinensis; assembly: GCA_019845155.1. Lineage (NCBI taxonomy): Eukaryota > Metazoa > Arthropoda > Insecta > Lepidoptera > Papilionidae > Luehdorfia > Luehdorfia chinensis. Next base: position 2,136,896 of record JAHVAK010000022.1, read on the forward strand.
CCTTCCTTACGCTTTTCATTATTTAAATACACAGTTTTTTACATCATTACTTACTTTTTCACACAATTAACTTTTTTTTCTAGAATCACGAGATTTTCTTTACCTATAGAATATGCAATCTGACTGTGAAGAGTTGAAAATCACAGTTTTTATAGTTTCGCGTATCTTGTACGCTAATCCAAAACGATACATCATATTATTATTTGCTGGGAATACTGGAAGTGTTCTTAAGGTTTTTTAATGATCACCAGTGAGTGGTGATGAAATGAATAAACTTTGCGTATTAATAAAATCCGAACGAACTGAACTAGAAAAGAAAATCCATAAATTTTGTATATTCCATTAACATGGTGACTATTTTCCATCCGAAAAATTAGGGATCAAATTACGCCGAATCTCTTCAAATTATGGTACGGCAGTGTCGAAACGCTACGAGAAAAGTTGCTTAGTAATAATAGCATTAAATTAATTAATTAATTGTATTCTTACCCGTCCCGATTCGTTCAGCTCTATAACTCGTTCCATGGTGATTATCTCTTCTTTGATAGTTATGTCTTCCCACTGACTGGCCAGCTCGAGAATAGACCTTCGTGTCACGCCAGGTAGAATGAGACCGTTCAACGGCGGCGTACTTAGTTGTTTATCTACAAAAATCAAAGAAAGTTAAAAACTTTATATATGGACTTATACAGAGATCTCATATTATGCGACGATTGACAAAGACCTTTGAAAAAAGCTTTATGTACGTAATACATACATACATAAGTCACGCATTTTTCCCATATAAGAGGTAGGCAGTGGTCACTCCCGTAACCCACTTTATTGACCTAGCGCGAAACGAGACTTGACGGGTGGCGAACCACGTCGCCGACATTTTGGTACGAGCCAAAAAATTCTTACTCCCCATAGCGTTCCTACGAACAGTATGAACAGTACGAACAGGCTGTCCGTACAATACCTTATTTGCCTCTTACGACACCTCGGTAGGAAAGAAGTAGGTGCTATTCTACGCTGCCAAACACCTATTGGCTTTGTAATAAGTATACAAACGTACATTACAAATATAGCTGATGATGTCTTTTGTCGTATCTTCCGCATAAAGACGCATAAAGAGAAAGGCAACCGATGCGTTTATTTAAGATTAGAACTGTCTTGATATAAGGTTTTATTACAATTTGATAAATTAAATAGAAACGACGCCTATTAATCATACTGTAAACTCAACTTTTGCCAAGAGAATTAATAATCCTCACAGTCTCTAACAGTCTGATGCAAGACTTAAGTAGACATGCATCATAACACGCGGTTGGACTATAATCTAGCGTCAAACGTAACAAGTATATTTTTTCAGTAAAAAAGTTGGCAAAGCTTTTTGTTAAAACCTTTCGCGCCTTTTGATCCGGTTTTGGCATATTACGACGAATCAGCAAAACATGTTTTGCGAATACATGTTATTGTGAACCGTTGAAATTACTAAATAAAATCGATGCCTCTAAAAATAATATTATATATATTATATTAAATATATTATGCAAATAAATCTAAAGATTGTTTTCTACTATAAATATTTTTTAGAGAAATCGTTAGCCATTTCTGCAGTTTTATTAGATTATTATACATTAAACGAGCAGTTCTTGTGTGTATTTATATAAACATAAACGCGTATATGGTTATGATATAGTTTCTCAGAAACGGCACTAACGATTTGGGTGCAATTTTGTATACTTATAGATATTTTTTTGACTTTCAAAGTTTATCTAAACTAAACCTATCTAGATTAAAAGTAAAATCTAGATTGGTTTAGTTTAGATTTTATTTGTAACTTACATATTTAATTTGATTATTGATTCTCAACAATAGATGGCACTGCGCTACGTGGCTAGCGTTGTTATAATAGTGGGCTGAAATATTCATGCAATGATATTAGGTACTCAGCAACAGATGCCACTACATGACATTGTTAACATGACAGCAGATAGCTCATGGCCTCCGACAGATAGTGGAATAACCATCTCAAATACGTTAGAGCTAAGTCACTCAGACCGGTGTGTGGTCTATGGTGCGAAGTGTCTGATACTACCATCGCCAATCCGCTTGCCAAACGTGGCGATTATAGCAAATCGTCCCAGTACAGTACTTACAGGCTGATTATGACCATTACATCAGCTCCATAACTTTTCCGTGTTTACGTTTATACCGGCGCTCTGATATATTTTGGAGCTGATGAAAACTTCTGATTATTAACCGGACGATGTTCGAAGTCCAGGAGGAAATCAGTTATCACAACGTACCGTACAAAACCAAACGGCTTTTTTTTAATATAACCGATGCTTAGACTTAAATATCTCCGGTTTAGTCTCATTTAATGTAGAGAATAAACTGTAACGTGATAAGTAAAAGGCGCCCAGGCAAGAAACTTCGTTAACGTATTTCATCATAATAACAAGGTGGCGTGTTTGTTTGCTTGTGCGTCACAACCTCACAACCTGTAATCAAGGTAAACTAACAAAACAAGTTTCGCACGCATCGTCTGATATAACTTGATTGGACACACCTCTTTTGTAAAAACGATGTATTGATTGCTCGATACTTAATTTTATAAAAACAAAACAGCCGTTATTTATTTGCAACATCTACTATACTACTACAGCAACTCTAATTAATACCCGTGTGCACATTTGTGCAGTTAGTTTAGTATAAGTATCTAGAAAATTCATGATGTTACTGACCACAATTGTTGCTTCATATATGAGACGAGAATTTACCGGTCACAGGGTCAGAGCTCGAGCGGCGCGATAACGTGACAATACCATTCACTCACTTACATGGATATACAGATACAAATATCCAGCTTATGCTAATTAAATGATATAACGACTAAAACTGTGCGTTAGTCAGTGTACTTATTTAACATTATCACGTGTACGACATGTGATGTCCAATTTAAATTCATATACTTAGTTTATTTGACGAAGGGATAATTAGAAAAAATCTTTAAAAAAATCATTACAACAAGTTAAATTATGAGATATTGGTATTCTTAAACTAAAATAAACCTTTTTGTTGTAATCTGTGCTTCTGTTGTGACAAGCTACGTACATCTAAAATAATTGAATTTTTTTTTATTTATACTACATAAAAATATATATACAATAATATTCTTCTTACCTCCGTGTTCATTAATATACACCAGAAATATATTCATCGCTCCAACTTCAGTTAGCTCATGGTTAGGTCCAAACAGCCATAATACTTGGTGGTGACCCATTGTCACTGCGCGTGCGGTCGCTTCTGCAATATGAATGAATCAATAAACTGGAATAATGTTACAGTAACCTACTGACCATATAACAGTTACAAAATTGTCACACGATCACAGACAAAATAAACTGTCCAGTATTTTTAACTACATCTTTCGAAATTTAATCTTAGAACAACTTATTAAAATTTTCTCGCCTATACACACGAACAGAGTGAAGAATTGCGAGTGCATAAACTTTTTTTATGACATTAGTCGTAAACTTTTTGAAAGTTCAATCTTCAAATTAGTAGCTAAACCTCAAAGTCTGTAAAACGTCTACAGTAAAATCACTGTACACTGTCGCGAACACGTCTGCTTCATAATACACGAGTTTGTGCCAAAAGTCCTGCACTTAACTTTGTGACTATTTTAGTATTACAACAATCGTTCAGGATTTTATCAAATGAAACAGATAACAGTGATTGAATTTTATTTCGTAAATAAAAAAAATCATTGAACAGGTGTGTTGTTTAAGTGGTCGAGAGAGAGTGAGAGTTGAGTGCGCACATGTATGAAAAATAACATTACAATTTATAAGTTCGTTCTAATCTATCCCAAAAAATCAATAAAGTTCTCAAGTATATATGTAATAACATTAAACTTATTTTATATTGTGACATTTTACTAACTTTTTAGCTTGTTCGAGTATTTCTATATTATCATTAGCTGAGCCCGCGACTTCGTCCTCGCGGATATAGGCTTTTTTAATATCCCGTGGGAACCGTTTGATTTTCCGGGATACAAAGTATCCTATGTCCGCCTTATGCAAGCTATCTGTGTGCCGAATTTCTTCAAATTCGGTTCAGCAGAAAACAGACAGAGGGACAGAGAGAGTTACTTTCGCATTTATAATATTAGTATGGATTTCTTACCAATTGTAGGGCCGTAGTTAGAACCAACTTTCCGATTGCCGACTCCGCCCGGAAAGGCGCGCACAACATTGGGATCAGCATAAATTGACACTGCGCCATCACCACTCGCCTTGTAGTATGCACTTACAGGGCTCAGGATAACGAATAATAATGCTGATTCAGGTGCCATAATACCGAAGGTTGCCTATGGAAATGCATTTCATCATGTATAACATGCCGAGACATAAAAAAAATTATTTACATTTTCGACAATATATAGTTTAATAGATTGGACTTTCATTCATCCGTGACCAAAAAACATCTTTTTTAATCGTTTATTTTTCGGTTAAAAACAGCAATCAATTTGATTTCGATCGAATAGCGCTGTACATAATTAATGGTCTTTTCATAATTTACAAAATAAGTTACTACATTTTACAGAAACAACAAAACAAACTCGATAATGAGGTCCAAAAGCTGTTCTAAAAGATGTTCTCCTGGCCGATTTCGACCACGGCAACAACTTCCGAATATTGTCTAGAGCTATCAACTGCGCAGGAGATATTATCGTTCCACAAGTTACAGATATATTATAGTACGTGCAAACACAGGGGGACTCACTCATCTCAACCAAATCGCTCCTGATGTAACGCTGAGACGATGAGATCGGAGGTAGGCTAAGGTGCAGTGACAGAAACACGGGTAAGTTCACAACACAACTAGACCGAAAACCAACAGTTTGTGTTTTAGATGATGATGTTCTCCTAACCGATTTCCATCACGGCGACAACTTTCGAATACTGTCGAGAGCCATCAACTGCGCAGGAGATAATATAGTGCCACCAGTGTACGCGCAAACACAAATATTAACTCTGGCTGGGATTCGAACCTAGGACCCGCGGCGTAGAAGACAGGTACTGTGACCACTACTACTCTGACAATACTATTTATTTATTTTAAACCTCTTGCTTCCTTTACAATAATAATTAAGTTTGTTAAGTCTGCCCTTTGTATCCAAGGACGCCTTAATGCCTTTAGGCATTTTCTCCCAGTCAACCCATGGAGTGGTGAGACTTTGATGAGGTGCAGCAATAAAGACAACAGAAGAAAAAAAACTAGCACGTCACGTCACCATAATTAACCTATACAAAAACGCTTTGTGATCAACTGCTAGAGAACGATTATTTGTTTGGTACAAACATTGAGATACAATCTAGAGTTGATCCCTGTAACTTTTCGGTTTAACTACATAATAAAAATTGTAAATATGTATATATTTGATTAGTAGTAACATCTTCCGACTCTGCATAACGAGTATTTTATTAAAAAGCTTATATTTTAAATATAATATTATTTATAAAAAATATTATCAGATTTTCTAAAGAAAGTGGCATAATGATTTTTATTTATCATGAATTCATTAGCAATATTTATTTTTTATAATGTAACGCTACATCATTGATATTCTACACGAAATAAAATCGGTTCAATAACTTTTTAAACACGTTTTTAATGCTGCGGCGACCTGTTGCAATTCACGTTAGTTCCTGCTACGCTGGTATGCGAAAACTGGTTTAAAGAAATGTGATCAACAAAAATCATAGATTTGAGACAAAACGGTATTACAATTACCTATTACTAACGTGAATACGGAAAGAGAAAAAACATGAAGGTAGGCCGGTAACCAAATGCATTGACCAATTGTGGGAAATATTCATCGTGATCTTATAAGTATAATAATAAAATAACTTTTTTTAACATAATATGTTTCACATTTTTCCTATTGCACATCGTTAAATCTGTTTTATACACAAAGTTATTCATAATTGGTATAACATTCCGGCACCTACCTATGCTACTTTGATCTGATAAACACGACGGTGAAGCTATAATGACAAAATTGAATACTGAAAATGTCCATACAAAACTTTTAAATTATTTGTTTTGTAAAACTTTACGCGACCCTAACTCAGGAAGTCGTTGCCCCGAACCAAACAAATTCAAAATTCAAAAACGTTTTCTTCTCCATTTAAGTTACCCTACTACGGCGTCATACTAACAGATTTACTTTGCAACAGATTTCCTTAAGCTTAATGTTATCCAATTACGTGCGAGTTCTTTTAATAGCAGCTCAATGGAAAAACGACAAATAAAATTTATGAGTTCAGTGCTTCGATCAGCTGTATAACAGGGTGGTCGCCTATGAATTTTAAGCAAATTCTTTAAGACGACATATCTCCTACATGTATCACGCTAGGAGGCTCATTATATTTTTTGGGGCATGTACACATCGTCCCTAAGCTCAGCCTACCGGGATGTATAGGACAATACGAATGACCCTTTATGTATGTATATATATATATATATATATATATATATATATATATATATATATATATATAATGTTATATTATGTACATCTAAACTTTGTATGTTTGGTTGTATTGAATAAACTTAAAGACGAATGAACCGATTTTAAAAATTCTTTCACTTTTATACAGCTACATTATCAGCGTTTAACATGAGTTATACTTAATAAAAAAAAACTGAGATGACTATTTATGATAAACAAAATAATGTACCACATTTTAGACTCACAAAAAAGTCCGCAAGGCTATACGTCTAACTATTATAATTAAGTCATAACCACTTTTTGTTCAAATTAGTCAATCAAAACACGGGTAGATTTGAAAGATGATGACATTCGTATCATAATATTAATCCTTATCCTACTAAATAGTTATATAGGCAGGTTGATTATGTACATGTAAATTCCTATTTAAATTATTCGAATCGGACCTATTGTTTAGAAGTTACGACGGGTATAAAAATGCTAAAAGTAAGAAAAATGCTGCGGTGTGAGCGAACAGTCATACGCTCGCCCGCGGTACGCGCGATTAGACTAAGTACTATTAATTACCTACCAACTTATTTTATTTTTTGTAAACTTGAAATAATTGAATAGTGGTTTGTTAATTTGATTATTTTTTTTTATTTAAAACTTTGAAACGCTCTATAATAAATATAATCTCGAACGCCGCGCCGCCCGGTTTCATGCGACTTGGGCATCTTCGAGGTGCGCCATATTGCTAACAAGAACATCAAATATTGTTTACAAGGATGCTCTGAGCCACTAAACTTTCATGGCTTATGTTATATCTATAAATAAAACACTATTTTGGAAACTTAATCTTACCTGACCAGCTACAGAGCCGCCGAAGAGCATAGTCGGTACAAAAATGTTAGTGAAGGGATTGTTCTTGTTCTATTTGTTCAAATAAAGTACTAATTTATCTTTGTAATATCTATCTACCCGTGCGAAGCCGTTGCGGATCGCTAGTATCTAATATTTACGTAAAAGTTATTGAAGTTCAACATTTTTTTTATCAATGTTTTCTCAGAGTTTTATTACATATACAATAATTATTTATGTATAAAGTTAAATTATAGTACATGTACGATAAAGTTAAAGTAAAGGCAAAGTTACAAATTCAGTTTTTTTTTAAATGTTTTAATGCGTTTACTAAACCTACTTCTGATTTACAATATGCAAATTGTATTTAAATAAAACTAATTTTTATGGATTTTATCGCATTTATTTTTGAACTATTTCTAACCCGACGCTTCGAGTGCTTTACGGCCCATGGTCACGATAAAATCCGTAATAATTAGTTTTTTTTTAATGTGTAGTATTCCCGTAAAAATTATTTAAAATCATGTAGCAAATTGTATTTTACTTCATGATAAATTATATCTTGCCATTAAAAATCTTTAAACAAAAATAATGATAATTAAAACACAACTTTATTTGCCATCTCTTATCAGTCGCTGATAAGCAGACGTCTCTTGTATGGGTACAGATAGTACAGCATTGAATGTACCCACTAATCTTCTTTCGGATTTTTCGCAAATTCATTAGCAGACTAGTGTCTCACCCTTTCATTACTATTTCAAATATGTATTATAATACTGGTTGTAGGATTTCTATGCAGAAATCCGTCTTGGTAAGCAAGGTCAGTTATTCTGCCGCGAAGCAAACATTGTTGTATTTCGGTGTGAAGGGCTAGGGAAGACAAGACCTAGGGTAATCACTGGGCAAATGAGACTTCATAACTGATGTCTCAGAGTGACGGGCGAAGTGTGTTGAGACACAGACTTGTTTTTTGTGACACAGCGTTTGTTATGGATGTTGCATTTACCATCAGGTGAACGTTTTGCACGTCTCGTTACCTTCTCGAAAAAAAAATGTAAACGTATGTCCTAATTATTTTTTTCATCATTGCTACTTTCAGCAGCAGACTCCCATTTAAATCTACCTATATTAGATAGATAATTTCTTTATTAAACTGTACTGTTGGAATTTGGTTATAAAAATATTGAGTTTTTCTTGCCAACAATCTTACATTATTATTTTTAAGAAAATTTTTAAATTAAGTTAATAAAGTAAAGAATTTATTTGCGATTGTTAACAATTAAAGAGGTATGGACAATTAAATAGGATAACAGAATATATATTTGGAGAGACTCACCTCAGTGCCTATTAATGTTGGTCGTATGTATAGAGTGGACGTCTCCGAATGCGGAACCCACTCTTGATCAATTTGAACTAATCGCTTTATACATTTAATTAATTCTTCGCTGTCAAACATCGGGAGACCAGACCTCGCCGCTGCTAAATTCATCCTTTCCATGTTTAAGTCTGGTCGAAACAATCGTATTTTGTCATCAACTCCTCTATAAGCTTTCAAGCCTTCGAAAAGCTGAAAGAAAATATCAGGAATGTAAATATTGGAAACACAACAAAACAAAACGAATTGTCGATAGTTGAATGAAAAATATATTATCGACTCTATTGATAAAACAACAGTAATGAGTTTTATACGAATAATTCATAAAGCTCTGGCGAGACAAGTTTCAGTGCCAGTAAAAACAAAGCGTTCCTTAATATTCTACAAGTCTGGTTTAAGGAATGCAACGTGAACAGACCTGTATCGCGTAGTGTAAAGCTTTTGCAGCGGGATGAATGCTTAGCGATTCGAAAGGTGTAATTTCTGGTTTTTGCCATCCGCCCAATTGCTTTTGGTATTGTATTTTGAGCATGTGATCTGTGAAATATTTCCCAAATCCAAGGTCCGAGACCATAGGCTTCCTTTGTAGCTGATAAGGCGCCGCCAGCGTCACTTGCAAATCATCGTGCTGTGAAAAATAATTATTTTATAGTTTTTAACTTTGACTAATACGCCAAAGAGAACGTTAACGCTTCGTTTTAATGCGCCTGTATGCTGCAAATGACCTTTCCTATAACATGCATTTTATAGGTTCGAATAAGTCTAAATAATCATATACCACAAGATCGACAAACATCTAGAAATAAATAAGTATACTGAATAGTTTGCATTCATCGTAGCGAAGCAAGACATAAATATGATAAAAGTTCAACAAGATATAGAAATGAGGTTACTGCGGAAATTAAATTTATTTATCCACACTTAATGTTCTAATTTACATTTATATTAAAAACATTTCTCTTTAATCATAAAATATTTTTGAGTGCTTAGACCGAAGTGTCGATATTTAAAATAAATGTAACTATTCAATTCTCTCTGATATAAAATTATCGTTTTAGTATAATTTAACTTTGCTATATTATAATTAGTTTACCACGGGAGTTTGTTGTTATTTTATATTAAAATCCCTTTATTCGTTAAAAACATACAACATTTCACATAATTTATAATATTATATATTATAAGGATAATAGTAATGAGTGTAGTAAGGAATGTAGTACTTCAATATTAGACTTTCGCCGATAAAAGTAATGAAACATGAAATTTACTTTTTCAATTTTGATAAAAAGTGACACGCAAACCATTCCATCACTGTTTACATTTAATGTACATATACACACTATATAAAATAAAGGTATTCCATAACAATTTTTTATCTTGACTACCTTGAAAGATATTTCAGGCGTTATATGTGGGCGTGGCTTGACGCTGGGCATTGCGTCGGTCGGAGGCGCCACGTGTTCGAGATGCGCCTGCGTCGAAGTCTCCTCCAACTCTTTGTATCGAAGAGAAGAGCTGCACCATCGTACCGTCTGCAACTTGTGCTGGTTCTCGAATATCCATTTTACTAATAAAACCTGCAAACGGAGTGAATATGACATGATGATCTTAATTACTTTGATGAAAATAATAATAAAGTTTGGTTTAATGAGTATTGAATGGATTGAAGTTATCAATTTTAGAAAAATTCAACATTAAGCAGACAAGGGCTCTACGCAATAATTTAGCAAGGAGTGAAAAATTTTGGAAGCATATGGGTGTTAAAAAAGCGGGTTTAAGTTAAATGGCGACCTAGGCACAAAACACAATGCTATAAAGCGTCCTAGGCCCATGGCGATGAAGCGCCCTAGGCCCTTTGCAATAAAATACCTTTTTAGTAGTTTTAGTGATTGCATACTTAATAGTTCTAACAAAATAATTCTACTCTTCAAATTGAAACATCTTTTCAACATAACGATGACCGAAGCAAATCAATATTGATCTTTATGCGCCCTTTAAATATTGCCGCCCCAGGTCCATGCTTTGCGGGCTTATGCCTAAATCCATCATTGAGTGCTTTTACTTTGTCGCCAATTTGACCAATGAAAATAATATACATTGCGGTGTTGCTACTTAATAAAATAGTTGTTGTGATACAATGTATGGTATAAATTACTCTCTTTAAACACATAACTCACTACCGGTATGATCCAATCGGTAGAGTAAAAATTATTTGTGTTGATGGCTACAGATATTGGTAAGTAGTTACGAAAAATCTTGAAGATTGATAATGTCACGTTGTTTATTGCAAATAAGGCTGTAATCAATTATGAAATAAATTTAAAAGTCAAGGACATCGTCCAGACATTCACAAATCATACAATAAATTAATATTATTTTAATTTTCAACAAGCTATAGAACAACGACTCCTAGAGCGTTTATATGTAAAACTTGTTCTAGTTTCGCGAAACAAATAAAGATCAACATTATATACTAGTGTCAGTACTATAATGCACCGGATCACTTTAAAACAATAAGTTGTATTCATTTTAGCTGAAATTTTGATATTTGATAAATATCGAAAATATTGGCCCTACAATGAAGTAATTGTTGGACATGCAAAAATATAACACGTAGAGCAGTGGAGATTCGAGTGAGAATTTAATATAAACAAGATTATAAGTATCACGAATATATCATCTCAAGAAAAGGGAGTTAATACATAGCTTTCAGATATTTTAGACAGCAAAATTAATGAAAAAAAAATTTCAACACTTAGAAAGTTATTTCTGTGTATTATATATATATAGATATATAACTTATGGCTACCTGGCTACGGCGAATTGGCATCTTTTATATCACAATTATAAAATAGTCACTCAGTATTATAAATTCACAACGTATTATTTTCACTTGCAGGAGCTTTTATTGCAAATTAGAAACAGCCGTTCGAATTATGTTTCTTTCACAATTCAAATAAGTATTGTATATTCACGACTTGCTGTGAGTTAACTGACTTCACTGGATCTAAAGCACAAACATATAAAGAGCAAATGATAAGATTGTGGGCTGACCTATGACGTACTCATTCATAATCAACACAAATTATAAGCATCATTTGATAACGCTAAAAGCTACATCAAAATAAAGATTACGCACTGGGATATTTATTTTATAGAACGTATATGTGCGCATTAGGAGTAAGCAAACTGTCCAACACACCGAGCCCGACTGCGTAGATCCTGGCGGTGTCGGCGAGAGGTCGAGTGAAAAGTCTACGCTGGGTCGTCAAGTGTCCATGTTCCACACATTTTAATGAATATGTTAATACTACTAGCGAATCAATGTTCATTTACGCACAAGGCAATTTACATCAAAGATTATTATTCTGCATAATACATATACTTAAATATATTTCAAATGCTAGCAATAAATTCATTATCCATTGAAAGGCTTTGCTTTTTTTACATGCTTCGTTATTAAAACTATAAGATGTCATTGATATTAAAGTAAAATGAAACAATCTGTGCCTGCTTCAGTTCAATTGTTTTCATTGCATGATTGTTCAGCGACCATTCGCTCGAATTAGAGTTCGATCCCCACTAAAATTATTAATGGCACTTTTTAGTACTGATTTATTATGTGCTCGGCGATGAAAGAATACATCGTAAACTTCCATGTGAAATCATATTTTGGCGAAAAGTTCGTCCGCAAAATTTCACCAGCATGTCAGATCGTGATAGCTCATGGGCCGGGTGCTCGCCTTTAATTTCATAATACGCGAGTAACCAGGGTTCGATTCCCGGTGCCAGCAAAATTATTCTAAAATGAAGGAAAACATCGTGAGGAAACCTGCATATCAGAGGAATAGAAATATTTCGAGGGCATGTGAAGTCCGCCAACACGCTATGGAGCAGCGTTGCCGACTATTCCCCGCTTCAAAGCCCTCTCAGAAATGAGTGGAGGCCTGTGCTCAGCAGTGGGACATTTAAAGGCTGTTGCTTTACTTTTTTTTTGTCAATGTCATTGCCTCTTTCCCTCTCCAAAAATGTGAAGAGTTCTCTCAAGCAGCATCACATGTTGACACTGTTACTTATTGTAAGAGTAAAAAATATTACTTTACTGTAGTAATAGAATAGTATCCACTTTTAATTAATTGTAAAACTCCACATACTATTTTCTATAAATTCCATGGTGGTTGTACTTTTGAAAATTACAAGTTTATAATTTATAAATAGCCGTCATGCTTAGTGTTACAATGTATTTTTAAAAGACAAGAAAATATGTTAAACTATTTTATTCTTGTACGAAGTTAATTTAAATATAGTAAGTTCCAACCACATAAATGGTTAAAGAAGCATCAAAGGTGTGACGTGAAGAGATGTGAGGAGGAAAGGCATATGACCAGTGGTCAAATATTAACAGACTTATGTATATGAATGCTAACCACATTTGAAAACTTGTTACTGGCATAAAATAAAAATGCTGTTGATGTTTGATTCAATATCTATAATATTTTAAGTAAATTAATAATTTAATAATCTATTCAATAATTCATGCAAGCATAATTTACTACATGTAATATTATTGTTAAATATTATGTTCTATGCCATTTAGTGCAACGGTGGTTGAGATAAAGTGACTCTGTCTTCATTTTTAGCATGCTTTTTGAGTAGATCCATTATTTCGTTATCAAATTCCTTAGGTGTGGGTTGTTTTTCAACAATCCAGTAGAAAATATCCCAGTCATTGCTTGGAGAGTTGATAAGACGATCATACATCATGGTCTGCTGTTCAGTAAATCCATCTAAGTACTTTTTAGCAAAGGTGCTAAGTAAAAGATCATTTTCCAACATCCCTCTCTTACGGGATTGATAATGTAATCTGAAAGAAGAGCCAGATGAAAGAAGACTTAACTACTTAACTACAACTGATGATGTCCTTCTGGTTGATTTCGACGATGGCAACAACTTACGAATATTGTCAGAAGCTATCAACTGCACAGGAGATATTATAGTGCCACAAGTATATGCACAAACACAAAGGTACTCACTCAAATCAACATTATAAACACAATAAGACCTTTAAACCAACACTGGCTCAGACTGGAATTTGAACCCGCAGCATAGAAGTCAGGTACTCTGTCCACTAAGCCACACAGTCATCGACTACGATTAGCTATAAAAATGGTTATGCTGTGTTTTTGCTGTCAGTTATTGAATCGGTAATAATATTTGCAGCAGAACTAGAGTAACCGAAATAGCCCAAGGATCAGCAGCCTAAAGTGGCCATGGCCCGGCCATATAGATCATAACCAATAACTGTTTGGAAAGAAGCTTCTCAATTTGCAGTCTCGTACTGGCAATTGCAAGTCGATGGATTCTAGTGGTTGAAGATCATATTTTGTGTCAAATGGGGGAGGCCTGTGTCCAGCAGTGGGCTTGTAATGGGTTGAAATAACGATAATGAAGAATAAATATTATACAAATGAAAGTTAATAATAGTGTTACATCATTTTTTATATTTATTTTATAAAGTGACGAAACAAGCAAAACATTCACCTAATGTTTTCTTTTATTTACGCGAATATTACACATTTAAATAAAACTACTTTTTTACGGATTTTATCGCGTTTAATTTTGAACTATTTTTACCCGACGTTTCGGACGCTTTACAGCACCCATGGTCACGGGGGGACTGAGGTGACAGTTGTCCCGATGTCATAGTTAACCCGGAGTACCTTCAGCTTCTAATCATTACTTCTAGTCCGATCTACGCAGAAAGAGCTTACTGTGTCTTGAAGCCTTGCAGTGGTATGCTTGGTTTTTGATTTAATTTTATTAATAATAGGATCCCAAGCCGGTGGTAATACCCAACCATCTTCCCTATTGAAATTAGGATGTTTTTTAATTTCAATAGCCTCGCGAATCATCCTTGGTAGGAATCGGTGTTCTTTTGCAAGGATTTTGTCTCTTACATAGGGCAAACTAAAAGATCCATTAAAACCCGCGTTAAAGAACACATAGCTGATGTGAAGCACCGACGCTCTAGGAAGTCTGCAGTCTGTGACCATGTTCTGGATCATCCCAACCATTACATCAGATTTGATAGACCACAAATCCTTGCAAAAGAACACCGATTCCTACCAAGGATGATTCGCGAGGCTATTGAAATTAAAAAACATCCTAATTTCAATAGGGAAGATGGTTGGGTATTACCACCGGCTTGGGATCCTATTATTAATAAAATTAAATCAAAAACCAAGCATACCACTGCAAGGCTTCAAGACACAGTAAGCTCTTTCTGCGTAGATCGGACTAGAAGTAATGATTAGAAGCTGAAGGTACTCCGGGTTAACTATGACATCGGGACAACTGTCACCTCAGTCCCCCCGTGACCATGGGTGCTGTAAAGCGTCCGAAACGTCGGGTAAAAATAGTTCAAAATTAAACGCGATAAAATCCGTAAAAAAGTAGTTTTATTTAAAAAACATTCACCTGATGGTAAGTGCAACGTCCGCCCACAACAAATGCTGTGTCACCCAGAACATCTTTGTGTGACACCACACTGCGCCCGACACCCTGAGACATCAGTTCCTAAGTCTCAAATGCCCAGTGATTATGCTAGCTCTCATTTATTATTGCATATTTTCTTCACCAAAATGCAGTAGTTTTTTTTAAATGCAATACAGTTACTTCCTACTGCTTATCATTTAACTAATAGAATGGAATTGGCCTTTCCCATTGGAAACCGTTTAAATTATGATGAAACAAAATTCGAAAAAAATTAGACATTTTAGTAATAATTATTACAACTTCAATCTAAAATTCATTATTTCATTCCACTACAGTCTTCTGAACCTTGCCCATTTTTTCATGGTAAGTAATTGGCATACTGACATTATTATATATATAACACTAAAAAGTAAAAAAAAAAAACACAATAACATTGAAATATAACAAATACTATGACAGATCTACATTTAACAGAGATGGAGATAGCTATTTAATGATGTGATATAAATCTATAAGCCAATGTTGAATTTTATTTAATGCTTAATTAGATAATTATTGTTTGACCTATGATGAAAGTTTCATAAATCATCATCAATGGGCATTTGTTGTCCACTTCATCTCATTTTTTATTACAAAGAAGACTATATATACACTATTTGTACAACATACAGTAAATGATGCATACTATATTACTTAAAAAAATCATCAAATTGTTGAAATATT
Organism: Luehdorfia chinensis; assembly: GCA_019845155.1. Classification (NCBI taxonomy): domain Eukaryota; kingdom Metazoa; phylum Arthropoda; class Insecta; order Lepidoptera; family Papilionidae; genus Luehdorfia; species Luehdorfia chinensis. Next base: position 2,152,834 of record JAHVAK010000022.1, read on the forward strand.
TAATGAGTACATTTTTCAAGCCCAATAAGAATTACAGCAGTACTATACAAGTCAGAAAATTAAAACAGGAGAACAGTAGCATACTTTTATAATAGCTTGTCTTATCAGTCTCGAAAAAACAAACTAATCGTTAAGAATTTCTCATACCTAGCTTTTCGATTTTTGAGTGATTGTGGTTTGTCAATATTATATATTGGAATTTCCAAAAATGTAGTGTCTGCGTGATTTGATGTAGCGCTAAAATTAGCTACACGTTGTATTTGCTGGATTATTCTAAATGTCTGAAAAACGAAAATATAATATGTCAACTTCCACATCTAGTTGTGAGAAAAATTATTATGATTAATTCACTTACAGATCGAAGTTTTAACATGTTTCGAAAATTATATTTTTTTATTTGGAAACGAATGAATAAAACGACCAAAATATTATGTATTTAGATTGTGACAGCGATAATTGACAGAAGTCAAACTCTATTTTTTTAAATGCTAAAAAGATCTTCGTTGTCAGTCTTCAGGCTTAAGAATAAAATATACAATAAATCGTTTAGAAATAAACATGAACCTTTCAGAATTTGCCAATAAAGGCTTAACTTGTAGAGAATATCGTTTGCTACAAAATTAGTCAACTTCTAACAACACATTTTACTATAAGTGATGATTAAACTGCCATTTTATAGTTTTGTTTAATTAAAGATATTTTGTAACCACCTTCCTTAACATCGCACACTCACGATTTGGAAGTTTCAGATTAAAAAATAACAACTACAAAATTGTTACAAATATATTCGATTCAATTGAGGTAACATTTGGCAGTATCTCTTCTATTTAATAAATAACTGTGTTGTTACCACATTATAGATATTATTACTAGTATTATATTACTAGTATTAGGTACAACAATATTTATCACATGTAATAATACTCTGAAAGGCCTTTTTGGTGCCAACGCGAAAAATGGCGGTAGTGTTTTTATTGAATTTTGTAATTTCTGTGTATATTTTGAGTTTTAATGTTTACTATTGATAGTTTAATATGCAGCAAGTGAAAGTGTACAGTAATATTAAAATTCAATTCAACACCAAAATTACACGTTTTGTTTTGTATTCATCAGTCCAGCAAATCTTCATCTGCATCGCCATTCATCAGTCAAATAAATCTTCAGAAAAAGTCAACTATCATTTTACTGACGATCGAAACGATGTCCTTGTTGTAGTTGTCCTTGTTTTAGACTCAACATCGGATCAGACAAAAATGCCTCGATAGCTAATTGCCAGGAACAAAAAAGAAGAAGAAGAATACTCTGAAAAAAGAAATTCCTTTGCATGTGCTCAATTCTTACGTGGAATCTATGAAAGATATAACAGGTCATTGCGTTTTAAATCGAAACTGTAAAGTGTAAACACTAGTGGAAACTGGTTTTTTATTTATTTTATAAAAGTGACGGAACTAGCAAAACGTTCACCTGATGGTAAGTGCAACGTCTGCCCATAACAAATGCTGTGTCATCCAGAACAGTGTGACACCACAATGAAAAGAGTATAGTAGTAAAACGGCAACCACAATGCGCCTGTACCCCTGAGACATCAGTGACGTTGTTTCCATGACAATGTCATTTATGTCAACAAAACAAATTCCTAACAGATAACGTTTTCAATGTAACGATTTGCTTTATAAGGAAATTTTGGCTAAATAACAAAGTCTACAATTCGAGATTATGTATTGATTATCGCGGGTAAGTAGTATTTAATTTATGAGGCAAGAATTCATTCCCCGATTTCGTAGGGAAACTTACAAATGATCTGATCGTTGTAGCAGATGTAACGACTGTATGTACTATGTATTATACATATATATGTACTATATATATAGTACATATATGTGCATGTAGTACATATATATGAATAGATATATGTCGGGGAAAACAATATCGTTAAATAATAATTTTAACACAGGTTTGTAAAGTTTTTATGACAACGATTGAATGCCGTTACGTATAATATTAGGTCCTTGTATATGAAATTGGCGTTTTGTCGTACTGGCCACTTTGATCTGAAATATAGCCTCTTTGGTTAAGAATTCCAAATTCAAATATATAAATCCATTTGTCTGGTATATTTGAGTGGTGGCGGCTCGATAAAAGCATACTACCACTCCATCTCATCCAATAGATCTCGTAAAAGGCGAGTAAGGAGTTAAACTGCACTGTGCACCCAACAGCGCATGGTGGCGATGGGCTCACCACCTATCACACCAAATGCATTACATTGTTTTGGTGAAACGTGGATTGTGGCAGTCATCTGTTTTTGCAGTGAGTGCTTAGTCTCTGACTACCCCTTATGGGATACAGTCGTGATCTTATGTATGTATGTATGTATTTGAGTTTCGAAGACAGTCATTCATATGTTTTTTCCTTATTAGTTTTGTTTTTGGCGTTGCTCATCTTGCACAATGGAAAACTTGAAATATCGCTTTATTTACGAGTACGAGTTCTACCGTGGCACCAGTGCTGCAGAAACAGCTCGAAGGATCAACGATGTGCATTGAGCTGGTGTCGCAAAAATAAACACGGTACGTTTTTCGTTCCAACGTTTTCTTTCTGGAAATTTCGTCCTTCAGAACAAGCTCCGTGGACGGCCGGAGACCAAAGAGGAATGAAGAATTAAAGACTATTGTGGAAGCGGATCCACCGCTAACCACTTCAGAGTTAGCTGCAGGCTTCGGTGCCAGTGATAAAATTGTTTTAATCCACTTGAAGCAAACAGGGAAAGTATCGGAAGCGCTCGTCGCAATGGCTGAATCCTGGAGAACCAGCCATTTCCTGCCCCAAGCGAAAATTCACTCAGAAAAAAGTACTTGTGAGTGTTTTTTGGACTAGTGCCGGTGTCGTTCACTACAGCTTTCTAAAATCTAGTCAAACGATTACGGCAGATATCTTTTGTCAGCAACTGCAAACCATGATGGAAGAACTAGCTTCTAAACAACCGAGACTGGTCAATCACTCTAGGCCACTGCTGCTCCAGGACAACGCTAGACCACACACTGCACAACAGACGGCCGCTAAATTAGAGGAGCTGCAATTGGAACGTCTGCGACATCAACCGTACTCCCCGGACCTTGCTACAACAGATTACCATTATTCCCGGAATTTGCATAACTTCTTTCAAGGAAAAAAATTCATCTCCTATGTGGCAGTCCAAACCGCCTTCAGGGAGTTTATGGATTCTCGCCTCTATGGTTTTTTTAGTAAAGGGATAAATGAACTATGAGATGTGACTACCTATGAGATGGCAAAAGTGCATAGATAACACTGGTGCGTACTTTGATTAATTAAATATATTTTACAAAAAAAAGGACTCTCAATTCCTCCCACACAAAACATCAATTTCTTAATACGTAAGAACATAACCTAATATATACGAGTAACAATAAATGACAATAAAATAATAATAAAACATTTGCGAAATTATTGGTAAGTATAGCTAAATATTTATATTAAAATTTTTACATTTTTAGTAGTGCACCAGCGTCAGTCTTACTTATATTTCATACTAGCGATCCGCCCCGGCTTCGCACGGGTAGACAATTAAAAGGAGTAGATAGGTAATCAATAGAACTTAGTCTAATCGCGAGTAGCGTGGGCGAGCGCATGGCTGTTCGCTCATACCGCAGAATTTTTCTTACTTTTAGCATTTTTATACCCGTCGTAACTTCTAAACGATAGGTCCGATTCGAATAATTTAAAGAGGATTTTACATGTACAGAATCAATGACCATAAAACTATTTAGTAGGATAAGGATTAATATTATGATACGAATGATGACATTCGTATCTTTCGATTCTACCCGTGTTTTAACTAATATGAACAAAAAGTGGTTAATGTGACTTCACTATAATCGTTAGACATATAGCCTCGCGGACTTTTTTGTAAGTGTGTGTGAATGATGAGAACTATGAAAATGTAGTACATTATTTTCTTTATCATTAATAATTTTTGCAGCGCACGCCAAATAATGACTTTAATCAGTAATATTTTGATACCTGAAGTTACATCATAGCAACTTTCGTAGGAATCACGTTTTTTTTCTAAATTAAATACAACTCATATTATTCGGTGATAATGTAGTTGTATATAGATGAAAGAATTTTTAAAATCGGTTTAGTAGTTTTTGAGTTAAATCATTACAACCAAACATACAAAAAATAAAATCTTTCCTCTCTAATAATATTAGTTTAGGTTAGATTTAAGTAACTTTTTCTGTTAATGACAGTAATAATAATAATACTTTATTTATAATAACACAATAACAAACTTTTAATGACTGAAACCAATATTTTTTCTGTTTGTGGAAGCTTATTTAATAATAATAATAATAAGCCCCTTCAACATCCACATGTCCTGATTGACCATCTAATCACTTGGGGGCCGACACACGAATGAGAAATTACTGGGGTGGCTAACGTGTCTCTGGAAGGAAAACCACTCTCATTATAAAACCACCCACGCTATATTTATTAGACTGACCCGTAAATGTAGCTGAAACCAACCACCAAAGTGCTGAGAAAAATAACATCCCATAATATTAATTGACTTGTTGTACATATCTTATTATGTTGTAGCTTAGTGAATATCTTTTCTATTCACTTAACTTAATTTCTTCGTTTGTCTTTCCGGTTGAAAACTTGTAAGCCAGTTTCGATCCTACTTTCCGATGTCCGGTTGAACTATAATTTGGCTTACCTATGAAAGCTTCGGTGACGATGCAGTGATATGGTACCATGGAGCTGGTCTGATTACGGAGGAACGGTGTTGGATATGTTTTGACAAGTACTAGCGTCATAGGCCTAGTGAAGCCCTAAGGTTACATAGACCTCACAAATAAAAGCTTGTAACAAAGATATAATTTAATGTTTGAAACTTATTTTAGTAAAAGTTTAACCCGTCAGAAAAAATTTGCGTATCTAAACGGGTAAGTGGTTACGCTACACGAGTATCAATATTGCAATATTTGTATACGTATGTTCCAGAACTCATATCTGACGAGCCAGCTTGTTGCTATGAGGAGTATAGTTGAAAAACTATGGGATAGCAAGCTTCTCGTTAAACAAGCTAAATGGAAGAAATGCATTTATGGAAATTTATGGAAATAATTATGAAAAAAAGCAATTATGGAAGTAATTGAAAGTGTAGGTATGTATACATACTTGTTAATTGTCATAGTGGTCTGAGGACATGACTTCTACGACACGGGTCCTGGGTTTGAATACCAGCCGGAGCCGTCATCGGACGCGGGACGGAGTACTTTGTGTTGGCGTATATACTTGTGGCACTATAATATCTCCTGCAGTTTATAGCTTCCGATAGAATACTAATTAGTCGCCGTCTTAAATTGGCCAATTATGTTAGATTTTTGAAATAATTGTATAATTCGAGATATTATCATATAATTCTGATAATTGATAAATCGGCAAATAAAGTCTGAAGACATGATGCTAGCATGGCCGATTTATTGGTACGGTGACGTCTTCCGGCTAGACCCAGAAGCTGAACCTACTAAAGGATAAGTTTTAGTGCCAAAAGTGTGCTGTGACAGAGGCAAACTCTTCTTCATATTTCCGTATTCGATGAAACGTTTTTCTGGTATATCGAAGAAAGGGTCATTATTAGGAAACAGAACCGACAACCACCAATTCGTAGGTTCACGATACTTGTGTAAAAGTATTGTTTTCGTCTGGGATTCCAACGTAGATACAGAAAGAAGAACTACGGAGTCGTTAAAGTGGTGACGTGCAATTCAATATCTCAGAAATTACATAATTTCCGTAATTCTAAATTTTAGGACTCCGTAGTTTACGGACAGTGTTACCCTAAAAAGTGGGGTACGCCTCACATAAAAAAAGGAAGATAACTTTGGTGTTCTATTTCGACTCTACCGTCCGTCCGTCGTTCGTCAGCCGTCCGTCAGCCGACCGTCAAAACTTTTTCCTCATGAACAGCTAGAGGAAATCTTGTAATTCAATGCAATAAGAAGAATCAGCTTTTCTTACTCATCATTTCCAACAGGGTATATGCCTTTAACTTTTGACATTAATTTGGTTCACAGGAAATCACTTTACAAAAAAGGAAAAAAAAAACGGAAATTGTAAATTTATGAATAATTTTATTACGCGTAAAATATATTTTTCACTGAAAACGTTACAGATATTGCATTGAAATAACTATATAATAATTAGGTCTATAATTGTTATATTTGTGAAATAAGCACGGTTGTCACAGCCATTTTTCTTAGACATCATTACGACGTAGAAACTTGAAATTTCGACGTAGAAAATAAAATGTTAAAATCATTTTATTTATTAGTCTTATATATCATCATAGGAAAATTAATTAAGAGTTTATTATAGTTGTAAAAGTATTATTTGATTGAAGTACATAAGCGATTACGTGATCATAAAATATGATAACGACGTATTTAATACAAATAAGAGAATTAAGATGTTTGCAACAGTTTCGTTTTTTAAGAGACAGTGACGAGGCGAGTAAAACGTTCACCTGATGGTAAGGGCAACGTCTGCCCATAACAGATGCGGTGTCACCCAGGACGTTTCTGTGTGGCACCCCACTGCGTCCGTCGCCTTGAGACATCAGGAAACCGAAACACAAGGAATATTTGCACACTACTGCTTCACGGTAGAATAACTGGCCCTGCGGTGCCTACCCAGACGGATTCCTGCAAGCAATCCTACCACGAGTGATATGTGTAGCTATTAAAATTAAATAAAGCAGTTTCACTGATATATAACATTTCAGGCTAATGGTTACAAGAAAGGAGCAATGGCGATCCCATTGGGACTGGCAACTGTACAAATCGCTCGAATGTCGAATATAAAGCCTCTGAAAGACATCGTTGACGTCCGTCGACGACAGCGTTGCGTATACATATTGGAAGTATAGTTACTGTTCGTGGGAAAGCAATGACGAGTAAGATTTTTTGACTCTTACCAAAATGGCGGCAACGTCGTTCGCCACCCGACACCCGTCTCCTTTACGCTACATGAGTGGCGTCTCTATGCCCTTATATGGGAAAATGGCGTGACTCTGTCCTCATTCGAGGAGATATCCCTAGCTATCCTTTCCGTTGTGAAGAGAGTCTATAAGCGGCCGGAGCTAGACAACTCGCCGTTGTTCAATGTTGATCCACTGTACATTCCTCGTTATGGCAGTTATGTGTGAGGTGACGGATTATCTATTGACGCGCTTACCCATGAAGGTAGCTCCATTGCCACTTTACACGGAATCCGAAATTCATGGAAACTTGATGCCCTACAAAGCGTTGTAAAATATTTCCCCCCTATGAATTGGTTGATCTGATCACCGAATCAAAGAAGACTGTAATAATCCCGAATCGCATTTGCATTTAACTTTAATGATCGCACGTGCATGAAGCACATGCGATAATAATCGGGCTGGAATTTAATTTTATTTTCGATTAATTAATTAGTGATTTGTTTGATCTTCTCACGCTGATCAGGAATCAACCTGTAAGGCCTTCGCTCAACGTTTTTTTTTTATTTAACAATATTAACGCAAGAATTTTTAAGAATCGAATAAAGAGATGGGCAAAATTATTCAGCAAAAGATATATATTCAGAAAAAAAATTGATTAATCTATGATTTGTCTGTTGGATCATGGTCAAGGTCTTCAAGTATTATTTCGTAAATACATTACTCGACGCTGTGGTAACAGTCGCGCTATTTTGAGTGGTGATTCCATTTAAACCTGTTTCATACAACATATTTGCACCAATAAGTATGTATGTGGTCTCTGCCTACCCCAAAGGGAAAGAGGAGTATGTATGTAAGTATGTATGTATTTCGTAATCGTTCAAAACGTAGAATAGGATTTCTACATTAATGTTATCAATAGCACAGATTGCGGTTAGGGTAGTCTTTGAGATAACCAAGAATAAGCTGATTCCTTTTAAACAATTAACTACTTGATATCGGTATTTATTAGCAACAGACTCGCACTAAAGAGCATATTTAAAGTGATGTCACCGACACTTATCTCCATAGTATTTAAGTTTGATTTATTTTTATTAGATACAGAGTTTACGTTAGAGTTAATCTTTCGCGACGATAGCGCATGTGTCCGGGTTTTGAATCAAACGAACAGAATTTAAGATTCTGGCTACTACAGATCTACTATTAATTGAATTACTTAACGTTACTTTATGATGAAAGTTAGCAGTTTCGTGTCCACAGTAGGAATTGTTTCGAATATGAAGTGAAAACTGATTGACTAAGGCTTTAAGCGTGAATTGAAGCAGCTGCAGAAATTATATACTTGTCAATTGGTTAATGCAGCTGTCGCTCGATCATGATGTGCATCAAGTACGCGACCGTGGCGACGCCCGTCTGCATCGACAGGACAGCACGGCTATTCGTGCTCTGCATGGTCGGCGTAGGTGTACTCGGGTCAGGCACGCCAGCAGGAAGCGCTTCTGGATCTAAGTCATTGGTGTCAGGATCTGAACCACAATAAGCATCAGTAAAAGATCGATGGCGCAATCTCACTTCTCATACCGGATTCATGAACTCGCTAGTGTATTTAAAAACAGAAGAACCGTTGACTTCACCTGGGTCAACAATTCTGGTAGCACTATCCATAATAGAATTAAATAGCAAGACCTAATCAAAATAAACTGAAACTAGTAATCTAAATAATTAAAAGTGTAATAATTATAATTAGTTATTAATTTTCACTACAAACTGACATAATATAATGACTACCCACCCGCAAATACGATTAAAAGAAACACGAAACTAATTATAAAACGTAGGTTATTAATTTGTTATAACTCTGTAGGCTTATTATAACTCTCTCCTTGAACAGTTTCAAGACTTTTAATGAATGGGCGACAGTAGGAATCCACAGAATTAGGCAAAGGTTGTATGCACATTACCATGAAAAGTCATACAACCAGAGTAAGACATTCGTAGAATATGTTAAAAATTATTAAAAATTATTTGAAAAAAGTATCCTGCGCAGCCAAGTCATTAAAATAAAGGCAAATGAAGGCACTTAGGCAATAAAATAAAGAAAACCTCTGATAAACTAAAAATGACTTGGAGTATTATTAACAGTGAAACGGGGAAAGTGAAGGACTGCAACTCTGATTACATATTAAATATTAACACCAAGTTTTTCACATCTGATCATGATGTTGCTACAGCTTTTGAAAATATTTTACTGAAATTCCAATTTTGACAACCAAATCATTAACAGCTTCTCCTACTGCCGCAGAGACCTTTCTTCATCAAGATGTAACTTCTTGTACAAAAGATTTTGAATTTTATATGGTAGGTTCAAGCGATATTTTATATAATTTTAAGACCATTGATTGTAAGAGAACCGCAGATCTATGAAGCATGTCTGTTGAAATCAGTACGTCGATTATAGATATAATTGCACCTCAATTAGCCATAATATTTAATTCTAGTATTGAACTTGGTGTATTTGCTGATTTGATGAAACATAGTAAATCATAACTTTTTTTTGAATCTGGTAGTAGATCGGACCTCTCTAACTTTAGACCTATTTTTTTAGAAAAAAATATTCTTAACCAAATGTTAATTTTTTTTTTAATAATTTGCGTAAATTGTTTCACAAATACGTTTCTTTTACAAGAGGTCGTTCTACAACCTTTGCCGGTGTTGAACTAATTAAGTATATATTCGATGCCTGGCACAATTCGCAGGATGCCATGAGTGTTTTCTGTGATCTTTCTAAGGCCTTCGATTGCGTTCATCATGAAACATTCTTCAGGAAAATACATCATTACGGTAAAAGAAATTCTGCACTTAAACTTCTGACTTCTTGAGCAATAAAACGCATATACTAGCTACCAATAGTACGAGTTCTTCCGGGTCAGCAGTATCTATAGGTGACTCGCAAGGTTCGATTCTCGGCCCATTTCTATTCCTTATTTACATTAATGATTTACCTTACCTAGTTGGGGATAACCATGATATAGTATTATTTGCTGATGATAGATCATTGATTTTCAAAATAAAACGTCAACTTTTATTATATGACGAGGTGAATAATACTATTTCAAAAGTAGTACATCGGTTTAACGTTAACAATTTGCTTTTAAATGGCAATAAAACAAAATGAATAAAATTCACAACACCAAATGTTAAACGATTGGATGTAAATGTAAGAGGTAAGAGTTGAGCATTGTGGATACCACTGTCTTTCTTGGAATAACTCTAGACGCAAAACTTCAATGGGCCTTCACATATCTAAACTAGTATGTAGACTAGCCGTGGTAGCTCAGGGGCTAGGCGCTCGCTTTAAATTTCATAGTGCGCGAGTGACCTGGGTTCGATTCCCGGTACCGGCACCACTAAAATTGTGAATTGCAATTTTAAGTGCTGATTTACCACGTGATCGGCGATGAAGGAAAACATCATGAGGAAACCTGCATGTCTGAGAAATAAAAAATATTTCGAAGATATGTGAAGTCCGCCAACCCGCATTGGAGCAGCGTGGCGGATTCTTCCTCGCTCCAAAAACCCTCTGAATGAGAGGAGGCCTGTGCTCAGCAGTGGGACATTTATAGGCTGAAACTTTACTTTTTCTTTTTTTTATGTAGACTAAACTCTACAGCTTATGCTGTAAAAAAATAAGAAACTTGACTAATGTTGAAACTGCTAGATTAGTTTATTTTGGTTATTTTCACAGCATAATGTCATAGGGTATTTTGCTATGGGGTAATGCGACTGACGTAGAGGTGATTTTTGTTTTGCCAAAGAGGGCCATTAGATCTGTTTATAATCTTGGCTCTGGAGTGTATCTTAGAGACAATTTTAAAGAAATGAATATAAGATATTCATTTCTTGACCTCTCAATATGTATATGAAAAAGTTATGTATGTACATAAGATTATTAATCACTCTAATAAAAAAGTGATGTTCACAATTTACATTAAATACCAGAAACAAGCACAAATTAATAATTCCAGTTACTCGACTTCACAGTGTTAGTAACTCTAACAAGGGGCAATGTATATATTTTTACAACAAAATCCAAGAAAGTGCACAAAGACTTTCAATCAAAAACTATTTGTTAAACAAAGACTTTTTAAGAAGAGTTTTCATAATATTAAGGAATACATGGATGGTACTAACCCCTGGGAATGAGGTGATCGCCGCCAAGCTATTTTTACATCTTTATAATATTGCCGTAATTGTATATTATTTTTAAAATAACTGAAAAAAAATCCCGCTTACTGGTTCTTCCAAGGACGGAGGCATTTTTTGCGAACCAGTGTAGCTTAAAAAAATTACGTTCAACGAGTTTTATTTAAATGATCTATTGTATTGAATAAAATATATTCTATTCTATTATAAGAGCACGTATTATCAAATTGACAACATTGATGTCATTTGATTAAACTCCTTCATTAATCATAGGAATGTTATTTGCACATTTCAGTTTTAAGAATATTTAAAACCTTGTACATTTTACAATTTAATTTATTCAAGAGATAGACGATTTGGCCTTAGACGTGGTCACGATATCAATATAAATAATTGATTTATATTAATAATAATTGATTTTATAGTATTGCTTTTATTTTTATAGTTATTAATGGTGGCATTTATTCAATCTTATTGATTATATCGATATTTTTATAACTATATGTATTCATAAATATCCGAACCAGACGAAAATAATTAATAATAAATTTTATTCATTAATTAATTTATTTATTTATTCTTCATTGATTACACCTTAAGCTAAAGGCTACAATGGGCGGACTTAATGCCTTGTGGCATTCTCTACCAGTCAACCCTGGTTGATGGTGAAACAAAGAAAAAAATGGCAGGTGCTATATATTTAAAAGAAAGATGATATAGTAACCTAAGATAATAAGTAAATAATCAATATATAAATAATAAAAAATATATAAATTGATACATACCAAACTAACGAATATATATTTACATATATACAACATACATATATATATATACACAAATATATATATATATATATATATATATATATATATATACACATACATATACATATACATAAATATACATCCATGCATATACATACACATAATATAAAATTATGATTAATATAAAATAAATAAATAACATACACAAATAGATAAAAGTGAAAAAATCAAATCTGCCAAATGTGATCCTTCTCAAAATAATATTCCCGAACTAATCTTTTAAAAATGTTCTTATTGGGTGCTTTTTTGATATCATCGGGGAGGGCGTTCCAGAGCAGTATAGACTGCACAACAAAAGAAGAGCTAAAGAATGCAGAAGTATGCTGCGGGATCGAGATCTTAAATTGGTTTAAGGAACGGGGTACTCGATCGCGAGTAGAATAAAAAGGGGCAAAGTTATTTTTCAAATATGAAGGAGATTTAGGATCAGTTAAGATAGAATACAAAAGGAGCAAGATTCTGGAGCAACGCCTTTGTCGGATAGGAAGCCATTTAAGCTTAGAACGGTAACAGGAAACGTGGTCATATTTACGTAAACCAAAAATAAATCGAATGCAGTTGTTGAGAAGGCGCTCCAACTTATTAAGAAGATTACTGGAGAGATCCGGGTAACACACATCAGCATAATCAATGGTAGGTAAAATTAGGGAATGGACAAGCATGAGTTTTGTCTTAAAAGGCAAGAAATGTTTAAGACAATAAAGGGATAAAGGGATAAAAATTATTATGTTTCTTTCTGTACCAGAAGCAGAACGTGAATGTTTATTTTCTCACACGAAGTACAATCGCATTTCGTACGTAATAAAATAAAAAAAATTCATATTAGTTATACTGTGATAACAATATATTACTTTTCCGATGAGTCAATTTTAGGACTGTCGATAAATCCAAGTTCCTACTATTTATTGTAGGTATATATATATATATATATATATATATTTTCGGTGATGTAATTGCTGTTAGCCTTCTCGGCTTTTACAGCTTCGTCGGATACTGTGCTCGCGGGCCAGGGGCCCGCGTGCCAGGTTTGGTTTGACCCAAACATAAATAAATAAATAAAACTCCTACAAAAACCTCGAAATTCGGACTGTGTCGCGTTGGCTGCGTGCTTTCGCGATTTCGAAAATCTTAAATAATTTTAAGTCATCTAATGACCGTCCGAGGGAGGCTGCGGGCGTCCATTCGGACTGTCGACTTGTGTGTCGGTAACTCTGGGCGGTGAGAACCGCCCTGGAACGGGTGAATCGTGTGTACGCGGTGTGATTATTGACTATTGCGCGCCACTCTCTACGGCGGCCGCGCGTCGTGGTGCGTGTTATGTTAAAGCTATTGACTGTGTGTACAGTGTAGCCTGGATCGTGTCTGACGGTATCGTGGTCAGGAAGAGCTGACACGTCCGTGTCGTCTAGCATGTTTCGCGGGCGACGTTTGCGTTCGGTCGCGTTTCTGTTTGGTCGGTAATTTGCTGCTTTAACCACCAGCGGGTTTGAATGAACCGCGGCTTATTCGAAAAACCGCCGTGATAATTCTCTGAAGTGTTCAGAGATTAAGGGCATTTCACAGTCGCTGTGAAGATCTACATTGCGTTGATACCAACCGGCTCCGGTGGCAGTTCGCAAGAATCGATTTTGAACGCTCTGTAACTTCTTTAATTGATTGCCCGTCGCGTGAGCGAAAGCGACGCAAGCATAGTCCATTACGGGTCTTATGCAAGTCTTATAGATGCGAAGTTATTGTAGGTAAGGGACATTATCGACAGCAAATCACAGACAGCGAAGAATACTTCGTTCTGCCTATTTTAACGTTATGAAAAAGAAACGAACATAAATTTATATTCGTATTTGTTTCAGAAAAAAAATGAAAGACTAACCGGCGAAGCCACGCCACTCACGTCAGAAGTCCGGTTTACCATGAAATGTACCTATTGTTTTCAATTAATAATTTTTAATTAAAGTATTCACATGTCGTTAAAAAAGTTTTAATGAAAGTTATAATGTTTACTGATTTTAATTTTTTATGACAACCGTACATTTTTAATAGGATGTAGTGTCGAGACGAGAAAAAAGTTCGCCTGATGATAAAGTGCAACATCTGCCTACAAAAAAGGCACTCATAACATTTCAGTACACTGTGTCCGTCACTTTGTGACATTAAGTCTTAAGTTTCATATGTCCAGTGATTATACTAGTTCTTAGTACGTTTGTCATGTTTGCATACTACTGCTTCACTGCCGAATAACTGGCCTGGGGCGGCGGGTATACTAAATTTTAATCCTTTAATTTAGGGATATTTTTAATGAAATTTTCCTAAAATCTAAAAGTTATGAGCATCGAGTAAAAGAACATTTCAATGTTTGCTATTTAAAAATTCTATTCTATTTTATGCACAACTGAAGACAGTTAAAAATTTTCTTCAGGCAAAATTTGATTCTATACAATATTTTGCGAACTTAAGAATTCTTAGTCTTCGATTTGAAGAATGGCTAAACTAGTTATAGGTTTCCTTAATGAGAAACTAAATATTACTTGGCGAAGTTTCTGTTGACGCATGAAACAATACAAACTGTGTAATGACAAACGCAGCGGACTGAAACCAAATTGTCGTTACCAGTTGCATTTTTTAATACATTACTGCAGCATTGTCTGTGCCGATGTAAATCTTTTTCGTTTCTTTATATTGATATTACAAAATAAAAACAACTTTTTAATGCTACTCACTATGCTGTTTGCAGTGTCGTCTTCAATCTCTACCAATCCTAAGAAGATGGAAATTATCTTTTTTAGTGATCGGCTGTAATATCTAATTGAAATACCAAGCATTTTGACAACCGAAATATTTATGGATTCATCGATTAAGAGACTATATTCTTGATCTGCTAAATCTAATTCAATTTCTTTAATAAAATATGGTGGTAAAACATTTTTAATAATGTTTGTGAATTTCGTGCGAAGTAATTTTAAATCGTTGTATTTGCTGTCGCCGTGTGGTAGCGGCTTAAGAGAATCTCCCACCCCATCTCAGCCCGTGGGTGTCGTAAAAGTCGACAGAGGGAAAATTAAAACCAGGAGATGGGCAGCAGCATTTTCCTGGAACATCAAAACAAACAAACTGCGGTTGCCAACCCGCCTGCCAAGCGTGGCAACTATGGCAAAATCCTCACCAATGAGAGCTACAAAGGAACGGCACCTAGTCTCCGGCGCCCCCCTAGTCCTGGCTACGGTAGCAGTCATGGTAACGGCGGGGCAGGGGGTGCGAAGAATCTCCGGAGGAGGAGATCTTGCTACCAGCCACGACAACTGGACCTGGCAACATACAACGCACGCACGCTGAGGACCGACGAGAGGATCCTGGAGTTGGAAGAAGAGGGGAACAAGTTACGATGGGATGTTATAGGGTTATCTAAAGTCCGAAGACAGGCGGAGGACACGATCATCCTCAAATCCGGTAACTTGTTCTACCACCGGGAGGGCGACCATCCTCGGCACACCCTGATGATGAGGTGGAGGTAATGTATGAGGATATCTCAAAAGCCATTAATTGCTCCAAAACTCACTACATGGTGTTGATGGGAGATTTTAACACAAAGCTGGGCATGAAGAAAAACGATGAGCTGGTAGTGGGGGTTTGGAATAGGGCACCGGAACCAAAGGGGCTGACTTTATGGAGAAGGAAGGGCTCTTTATGATGAACTCCTTTTTCCAAAAGCGGCCCCAAAGAAAGTGGACCTGGATGAGCCCGGACAGTTCCATCAAAAATAAGATCGACTTTCATCATGACGACCAAACGACAGCTATTCAATGTCTCTGTGATGTCTCTGTGATCGCTAGGCTGAAAACCGGCAGTGATCACCGAATGGTAAAAGGCACATTGAACTTGAACGTAAAGCTGGAGAGGTCTCGTCTGGTGAAGTCTACACTCCGTCCATCACGTGCCCTTATCCAAAACCCCAAGAGCTTCCAGCTTGAATGCATAATCGCCTTCAGTGCCTAGATGATTGCGTTACAGTGGACGATATGAACGAGAGGCTCGTGGAAACTGTCCAGGCGGTGGGGGTGGGGTTTTGCAAGACCCGCCGCAAAAAGAAGATCCAGAACCTCTCTGATCACACTCTCAGTCTCATGAAGGCCAGGCGTGAAATGAAGCTACAGACGAATCTTCCAATGTATGCGGCGAGACCTACGCAACTTCAATACAGTTTTTATTGAAGGAGCGATAGAGCGAAACCAAGACTCCTAGGTCTTTGCCAGGGATCTGTCTGCCGGGAAGAGCCAACTGACAAAGTTGAGGACCGAGAGCGGTAGCGTCATTTCCTCTGGACCAGAGATTATGAGTGAGATCGAGAGATTCTTTGGGCAGCTGTACACATCGTCGTTGGAGCCACATACAAGTGTGAGTTACGACCCAAGAGCCCGACTTGTCCGACACTATTCCGACGATATCCCGGACGTCAGTCTGAGCGAGATTGGTATGGCTCTCAAACAGCTCAAGAATGGCAAAGCGCTCGGTACGGAATTACAGCTGAGCTTCTGAAAGCGCGTGGAAAACCGGTACTTTTAGACCTTCAGAAGCTATTTAATTCCGTCATCCACGGTGGCGCTACGCCGGAAGCGGGAAACTACGTCACATCTTCATCTTCTTCATCTTCATCATCTCGTCGAGTATACCTCAATGTCTCAAAAGCAAAGTTTACAACCAGTGCGTGTTGCCAGTGATGACATTCAGAACTGAGACGTGGTCCTTCACTGCGGGCCGCTTGAGGAAGCTCAGAGTCGCTCAGCGAGCTATGGAAAGAGCTATGCTCGGAGTTTCTCTGCGTGATTAAATCCGTAACGATGATGTCCACAGCAGAACTATAGTAACCGACATAGCCCTAAGGATTAGCAAGCTGAAGTTGCAATGGGCCGACCATATAGCCCTTAGAACTGATAACCGTTGGGGAAGTCGTTGGATGCAGGTGGCTCAGGACCGTACTTTGTGGCAATCTATGGGGGAGGCCTATGTTCAACAGTGGACTAAGGTTAAGATAGGCTGAAATGATGATGATGATGATGATTTTCTGTCGCCAAAACGGTATTTATATAATTCGGACAAATGATCAACGGCTGTTGATCATAATTGAACATTGTTCACATAAAAACAAAGCAAGTAAAGATTCTGCTTTTTGTGAATTGAAATATAATATTACGTAGGAAAATTTATCTTTTTTTACTCTTCATGGGCTCTATTGCTTTATTGTACTTTGTTGATGATATGTGTTGTATTAAACAATACAATTTCGCAATTATTTTGCTTTTATAGTACCTACTTACAAAATTCTTTAATTTAATCCTTTTTAACGGGCTGCAACCACTCTTTGAAATCGGTCATTTGCTCCCATTCTGACCGGTAATTCTGATTAAACTTCGGCGGCATTATGTTTTTGCAGTAACAAATATCACAACACCATAAAAAAACAAGACTATCATAATTAAACGTAAGAAATAAGACAACGATTTAGAAGAGATAAACGACTTATGTAATAAACTTATCCCTTAGATACTGAGAGACAAAACGCTAGTTTTATATAATACTTTGATCGGGGATTCTTCCACAGTGTTGCCAGCTTGGCAACAAAATATACAGATTTAACTGAAGGAATTATTTGTTACATTTTTGATGTCAATTATTTTAATCCTGCTGTCTATGTTTTACAAAAATGTGCTAAATAAATATGCTATTTGTTTAATGTCGAAAATACATGCTAAACTAGAGTAGAATATGCTAAATTTTGGCATAAATAATGCTAAATTGGCAACACTGTAACTTGACGTTAGACGACGAAAGACCATTGACTTCTATCTCTTCTAATATCTGCTTTTCTCCAATATATGAATCGACTTGCCGTTACAGTGTAAGAGAATGTAGAAATGTAATCGCTCCGGAGCGATAACCACTTGGCTAGGCCCTCTGATCCATGCATCACATTTTTCTCCTGAATCCCGCTTGTACGTCCCATATCATCTCTTAAGTTTTTTGTGTTTTTAATCAAAACCTTTGCATACAGTTTGCCGACGATTCTGCGAATGCTAATGCCTCGGTTGTTTTTGCAGTCTCGCTGCCCCTTTTCTTTGTAAAGCGGTACGATAACGGCCTTACACCAGTCTACTGGTACGTTCCGCTCCGCCAGCAAATATTAAAAGGGCAGTACAGCTGACTAGCTACCATGCCCTCTCCAGCTTTCAGAAGCGACCGTTATTCTATCATATCCTGCAGCTTTGCCGAATTTCATAATATACATCGCTTCCACAATCTCTTTCATACTAATATCCCTTTCATTGCAACCTTCATTCAAGTCCCCGGATGGTACCTGTGCTGTATATCCTCTTTCTCAAATAAGCTTTTGAAATATTCCTTCCATCTCTTTAGAACGCATTCCTCTATTCTTATAACACTTTCGTCCTGGTCTGATTTTGTCCAGTTCATATTTTTACCATTGGCTGTTCCTATGGACTTCCAGAAGAACTAAATGTTGTTCCGAAAGTAGTCAGATTACCACGTATCAAATTCGTCTCTAACATTCTCTTTCTTTCTTCCCACAAACTTTTTTGCCACACCCTTGAACCTGTGGTACTTATTCCGTTACCAAGCCAAATCAATACACTTAAGCAATAAAATAAAGAAAGCCTCTGATAAAATAAAAATGACTTGGAGTATTATTAACATGGAAACGGGGAAATTCAAGGACCGCAACTCTGATTACAAATTAAATATTAACAACAAGCTTTTGACATGTGATCATGATGTTGCTACAGCTTTTGAAAAGTTTTTTACTGAAATTCCAATTTTGACAACCAAATCATTACATTCTTCTCCTACAGCCGCTGAGACATTACTTAATCAAAGTAACTCCTTGCACAAAAGATTTTGAGTTTCTTATGGTAGATTCAAACGATATTTTATATCATTTTAAGACCATTCAGATCAGATCTATGAAGTATGTCTGTTAAAGTCAGTACGTCTGTTATAGATATAATTGCACCTCAATGAGCCATTATATTAAATTCTAGTATTGAACTTGGTGTATTTCCTGATTTGATGAAACATAGTAAAATCATACTCGTACCTTTATAGACTAAACTCTGCAGCTTATGCTGTAAAAAAAATAAGAAACTTGACTAATGTTGAAACTGCTAGTTTGGTTTATTTTTATATTTTCACAGCATAATGTCATATGGTATTTTGCTATGGGGAAATGCGACTGACGTAGAGGTGATTTTAGTTTTTTATTTTTGTTTTTCAAAAGAGGGCTATAAGATCTATTTATGATCATGGCTCTGGAGTGTCTCTTAGAGAGAGAAAAATAAAGAAATTAATATATAACCTTGACCTCTCAATATGTATATAAAAACGTTATTAATGTACATAATCTAAAGTGTCAAACTGCTTAGTCAGCTTATTTACAAATAATCAACTTTTTCCGCTCTAGTACACTTAAGCGATTTAAGCGATGCCGCCATCGCTTCAAGAGCCCTTTTAGTCGGCTTAATACCAGAAAGTGGTTGCTGTGGATGCCGACACCGTGGTATGCCCGTGTGAGCTTTCTTTCTCAATTTTTCATCTACAATCCCAAAATGAATCATACTCCCTGGATCTCTTCTTCTCTAGTATACAAGGATCTTTTTATGGTTAAACATTGTGTTTGTTACCTCAAGATTCCACTCCAAACATACTTCAAGCAGACTTAACCCAATTTCATTCACTCTGACATCGCCGAACCTTCCTAGCACACATCCGTCACGCTCCATTAAATCGCGTAGCATTATGATCCTTTCTTATTATGTATCTTTCTCATATTACTCATACGCCAAACATAACGGTACATTGTACTCTTTGGTCTTCTGTACAATTTGGCGAAGGGTATTTATGTGGTGTATTGTACTAAACCCTTATCCAAGTCCGGCTTGTTCAGGAGGCGTCGAGGAGGAGTCGTCATGTCTGCTTAAGACGATTTGTACAGCTCTTCATAAAATCTCTCGATCTCATTCAAAATCTCCGGTCCAGCAGAAATTACTGCGCCGCTCTCGGTCCTCAGTTTAGTCAATAGGCTCTTGCCGGTAGACAGATCCCTTGCAAAGACCGTTGAGCCTTAGATCTATGGCGCTCTATGGTTTTATCAATATGGGCTGTATTGAAGTTGCGTAGGCTGCGCCGCATACATAAGGAGATCGGTCTGTTCAGTTGCCGATATGCAAACGCGTCAGGTGAAGACTATAGCTTCATTTCACGCCTAGCCTCCATCAGTAACGCAACCATCCAGGCATTGAAAGTGATTATGTTATTCGGGTTGGAAGCTCCCGAGAGCTTTGGATAAGAGCACGAGATGGACTGCGAGTGGACTTCACCAGACAAGACCTCTCTAACTTTACGTTCACGTTCAATGTGTCTCTTACCATTCGGTGATTACTACCGGTTTGTACCCACAGAGTCATGATGAAGTCGATTTCATTTGTTGTGGAACCGTCCAGGCTCATCCAGGTCCACTTTTCGTGGGTCCGCTTTTGGAAAAAGAACATCATTATAAAAAGTTCTTCTTCTCCATAAATTCGGAAGACCCCTTACGTTCCGTTACCCTATTCCACATTTCGTCACTACCAGCTCATCGTCTTACTTCATGGACAATTTTGCTTTAAAGTCACTTACAATGTCCCATCAACACCGCGTAGTGAGTCTTGGACGAGTGCATGGCTCCTGAGATAGTCTCATACATGACCACCAAGGTATGCTAGAAGTATGCAGGAAATACTAATCTGATTTGTAAAATTCTTTTTGAATTCTATAGCCCATTTAATGAGGATGATTATATGCTGTAAACCTTCATGCTCAAGACAGCGAGAAACCGTGGATTACGGCTTATTTCACGCGGGTCGTAGCTACTTGTAGATATTTATATTGTTGCATTCTTACTGAAACAGTTGGAAATCAAATTCACGGGATTGATTAATTGTTAAAGATCGATTTAAAATTTCGATATTCCTTACCTAAAAACTCGATTATTCTATTTATCGATCTCAGTACGCCGTTTCCATGACAACGTCACATATGTCAACAAAGCTAATCTTAACCATTTATTGTTTAAATGTAACGATTTTCTTTTCCAGGAAAATGTGTAAATTGGCTAAATAACAATGTCTACAATTCGAGATTATGTATTGAATACCGCTAGTAAGTAGTATTACATTTAGGAGGCTTGAATTCATTATCCCACTGTACATATATATATACACCTAATTATCATCACATTTTGCGGCAGTTCATTGGCATACATAGGTCACTTTCAAGTAGCCTGATCTATGGTTTCACGCACCCAGTTGATCGTCGATGCATTAAGTCAGAATCTGCCCGGCAGAACTTTTTCCTAAACATTGTTGCCACTTCAGAACTTGTATATTCGATAAGTCGAAATTTCTGACCATAAGTGACCACCTCATTGCCACTTCATTTTGCAAGTTCGCAGGGCTGTATCGGCGACGTTGATTTATAATCAAAACATATCTTTTTATAAGGGAAAAAATGTAATAATATATTTTTTTGTGGGCTGACTAAAACTGGCAGCTTTTATAATTTTCACTATTTTGTCAGTCAAAGTCTGCGGAGCACAGGCCTCTTTTTATTTTTGAGAGAGCCTGTGAAGAGCTGCTCTAATGTGGGTTGGCGGACTTCACATGTCCTTGAAATATTTTATTCCTCAGACATGCAGGTTTTCTCACAATGTTTTTCAGTCACCGCTAAGCACATGGTAAATCTGTTTTTAAAATTGCAGCACAATCTAAGAAGTGTTGGCTGGTCACTAGCATGCTATGAAATTTAAGGCAAGCACCTGGCCCTTGAGATACTGCGGAGACCCATTATGTAAATGAAAATAAAATGTATTCTCAACACTGTATCTGTCTGCTTTCTTAGTTGTTTAAGTTTTTAATGAAATTGTTAAGTAGCCAATGTTGGGAGTGGTTCATGTGGAACATGGAAAATACAGTGATTTTGAGTCTGGTGGTATTGCCACTATCCTGACACTGTTAGTGAATCTTTCTCCAATTGTTAGGTGTAATTTTAAGAGTGCCAGTAATAACTAGTGATGTGAAATGAGTGCCCCTATTCATAATGGCACTTATGCCATTATCTGGCATAGATGATAATGTCTGGTAGTAACCAGAGGTTGCCATGGTAACATTTATCATGGGGACAGTAACTTTTTGAAAAAATCTGGGAATATTTATTATCAAAGTGAAATGACCTGCAATACATTATAACAATGTAATTATTTTGCACTCTTTCATTTCTTTCAGGAAATTTTTATAACATTCCTGAATTAAAGTTATATAATAAAGCTGAAGATGCATTATTTGATTTTATACATAACACACAAACTTTCTTGCTGCAAACTACTATAAATGAAAAAACATTACATCTGTATACTAATGTAAGTGATTTTTATTACTTTTTAAAGATATTATATTTTATGTGAAAATAGAAAGCAGTGATTGTTCGTAGCAAAAATAATTTAAATACATTTCAGATTCAGTGTGAGGTACAGAAGTCTATCATATTCTACAAAACATCACCATTAGACCTATCAACACAAGATACCATTAATAATGTAAACATTATAACATTAACTACAGGGGCAGCTGAATCTTTATACCAGATTTTGAGACAGATATTTAGCCCACTGTTAAGTATGGTAAGGTTTTGTTTTATAATTTTTAGCAGATTGAATTAAATCTTAAGAAAATATGTTTTTTTTAATCTTAATTCTTGAGTGACAACCTTGTACCGGCCGTGGCGTGTGGTGGCGGCTTAGGAGAATCTACCACCTCAATATCTTGTCGTAAAAATCGACAGAGAGAAAATAAAAACCAGGAGATAGGCAGCAGCATCTTCCTACGATATCTGAATAAATAAACTGCGGTTGCCAATCCGCCTGCCAAGCGGGGTAACTATGGCAAAATCCCCTAAAATGGGAGCTACTAAGTTTTGTGGCGATCTGTCGGAGAGGCCTATGTTCAGTGGACTAGTGATAGGCTGAAATGATGATAATGATGATGAACCTCTTATCGGCGTACTCAGTGTATGGCTACGCCCCACTAGATAGAGCGATGAGCTGCACGGGTTTGCGGGAATTGGATGGATGTATGTGGCCCCGTGTTTTGTGGTAATCTGTGAGGGAGGCCAATAAAAAAGTAACAGCCTTTAAATGTCCCATTGCTGAGCACAGGTCTCTTCTCGTTTCCGTTTGGAGCTGGAAAGAATCCACCACGCGGGTTGGCGGACTTCACATGTCTTCGAAATATTTTTTTATTTCTAATAAACTAATCTAGCAGTTCCAACATTAGTCAAGTTTCTTATTTTTTTTACAGCATAAGCTGCAGAGTTTAGTCTACATAAAAAAAAGAAAAAGTAAAGTTTCAGCCTATGAATGTCCCACTGCTGAGCACAGGCCTCCTCTCATTCAGAGGGTTTTTGGAGCGAGGAAGAATCCGCCACGCTGCTCCAATGCGGGTTGGCGGACTTCACATATCTTCGAAATATTTTTTATTTCTCAGACATGCAGGTTTCCCCACGATGTTTACCTTCACCGCCGAGCACTTGGTAAATCAGCACTTAAAATTGCAATTAACAATTTTAGTTATGGCGGCACCGGGAATCGAACCCAGGTCACTTGCGTACAATGAAATTTAAAATTTTGCTAAGGTAGTAAAGGTAAATCCTTCAGATTATGTTGCTGTGCTGAGGAATCAGTCAGGAGAATACCATCGATAAACAGTTTATTTTTCTTGTTTGTATATAAAATTTTAAAATCACTAAGCAAAATGATGAAGTTGAATTTGAAACACATAGATTCACGATTTTCAAATCATAAGCGAAATAAGTCGGCCATACAATTGCCCCGTACGGCATGGTACCTCGCTAACCTGTGCGTTGACAGCTCGGCCCCTCTCGGTAATGGTTGGTTTCAGCGTTCGGCTCTGTAAAACCATAGCACAGCGTGAAATTTTATATTCTAGAACCATTCTTAATAAACTGGCTATCTAAAGCAGAAATATTATTTAAAATCAGGTTAGTATTTCCTTAGATTAGCGCGTTTAAATCTAAAAACTGTAGCTTTATCCATAGTCGTAAGATGTATTCGAAAAAAAATCTCAAATCTCAAACAAACACCTCTATTTTATATGTATCAATAAAATAAAACAAAAACTGCAGACTAAATTCGAACTCTATACAAGAAATTTAACACGAACACTTTATGTGTGATAACTAGCTGCTTTTTTTAGGGAGATGATTTGTATACGAATAAACTACAAAAGAATCTTACAGACTTGGAAACAAATTTGCGAGTATTAACACACGGTAAAAATAATGGAAATATAAACGGTAAGTAAATACTGAAATAATCCATAAAAGATACACACATGTGAAGAACACTTTTATTTTAGAGTAAAATAATAATATTTACTTGCAGTTATTTTGTCCATTGAAGACGAAGTAAATTATTGGAAAACAATGGGAGAAAAAAGAGATGCTACAAAAAAGGAAAGGGAGGCTGCGTCTAATTTTTGCATTCTATTTGAAGATGTATCTGAAGAAATAAGGTATGTAAATTAAAAAATAGTAAAGTTTCAGCCTTTAAATGGTCCACTGCTGAGCACATGCCTCCTCTCATTTCTGAGAGGGTTTTAGAGCCAGGAAGAATCCGCCACGCTGCTTCAATGTGGGTTGGCGGACTGCACATGTCTTCGAAATATATTTTATTTCTTAGACATGCAGGTTTCCTCAGGATGTTTTCCTTCTCCGCCGAGCACGTGGTAAATCAGCACTTAAAATTGCAATTAAAAATTTTAGTGATGCCGGCACCGGGAATCGAACCCAGGTCACTCGCGTACTATGAAATTTAAAGCGAGCGCCTAGCCCGTTTCTATCATCCGTGCGCCAAAACGTTGTCAGTTCCACTTTACATGATATGCAGCCGATTGGTTACTGAAATATTTTTTCCTAATATGTGGAAAGAAGCAATTTTCAGCTGTTTGAGATTTATATATGGTGAACATTTGATTTCTTAGATCAATGCAAGCAAATCCAGTTCACGAGCTAAGAGATAACGCAGAAAACATCGGTGGGCTATTGGATGATATTTGGCGGTACACAATGTTGCCATATTCACAAGATCGGATGGTGCACGTTTTTGACATTATCGGTAACACTTCGTGTTTATTTATTATTTTTATTAAACATTTTGTATAGCCTACCTTGATCTGGGGTGCCTAAGTATAGCTACTTAGAAGTGAAATTACTAAAAGTGACATTTGAAATTTCTAATTTCTTCTTGCTACTATTCGCTAAAGGTCCTAGTTGCCATAAGCACAATTCGCGAAATGTCACAATCGCGGGATTTCGAATGGTAGACAGTATTTCGCATTTAGTCAAATCATTAGATCATAATTATAATAATACTCAAATTGTATATTTATTTCACATTATAAAAATAGGTGCGACGACGAACTAAGCAAATAGTTTACTGGTGGTAGGATTTATATACAGGAATCCGTCTAGGTAGGTACCACCCCAGTGCCAGTTATTCTTGTGGTGACGCAGAAATAATCTGGATGACACAGCATTTGTTACGTGTAGACGTTGGACTCACCACCAGGTGAACGTTTTGCTCGTTTCGTCACTTATAAAATAAAAAATAAAGTACCATGGTAGGTATCCTGGTAACAACTAACAACCGTGGACCTGACTTTTCGCGGAGTAGACTAATCGCCAATTAGACTTTATTCGAGTCATTTGCCGGTAATGACATACGGAACCTAGACGTGGTCCTTCATTGCAGGCCGCATGAGGAAGCTCAAAGTCGCTCAGCGAGCTATGGACAGAGTTATCCTTGTTGTTTCACTGCGAGATAGAATCCGTAACGATGATATGCGCAGCGGAACTACATTAACTGACATACCTCTAAAGATTAGTAAGTGGCCATGGGCTGGCCATATAGCTCGTAGAACTGGTAACCGTTGGGGACAAAAAAGTTCTTGAGAAGCAGCTTCATAACGCAACCTGATGTAACTCATTGCAATGGAAATTAGCAAAGGAAACACTATGATGTAAATTGACACACGTAGAGTGTGTAATGCAACTTCTTCGCCATTATATTGGTATGATAACGACCGCATGGTTACAGTAGCTGACTTCTACGCCGCTGTTACGGGATTCGAATTCTAACCGGAGCCAACAATTGTGCAAAAACACAAATTGTGTGTTTCCAGGTTTGCTTGTTATTGTATCCGTGTTAGCCTTCGATTCTATCGCATGAGCGTTACGTCGAGCGCGGGTAACTTAGGACGAGTGGTCTGTGTTTGCGCGGACACTTGCGGCAAATAATAACTTCTGTGCAGTTCATTCAAAATTGGCCAGATAACAAGCCACGTGTAGCCAGTAGTCTAGGTAGTTACCACCACAGTTATTTTGCCGTAAAGCACAAGTGCGCAAACATTACTGTGTTTTGGTCTGAAGGGCACTGAGAGCTAGTGTAATCACTGGACATATAAGACTTAAGAGCTGATGTCTCAGGGTGATGAGTGTAGTATGGTGCCACACAAAAATATTCTATGACACAGCGTCTGTTATAGGCAGTCGTTGCACTTACCATTAGGTAAACGTTTAGCTTACCTTGTCACTTAATTCAAAATAATAAAGAAGTCAAAAATCTGGAGTTAACTTAGGGTGTAGCGTAGTTTAAATAAAAATTAGCTTTCTTGAATAACCGCTGAATGTATTTCAGGTCACATTATTTATTCAATAACTCAGAAAGCACTTTGTAGTGCGGA
The DNA here is from genome assembly GCA_019845155.1 of Luehdorfia chinensis. Lineage (NCBI taxonomy): Eukaryota > Metazoa > Arthropoda > Insecta > Lepidoptera > Papilionidae > Luehdorfia > Luehdorfia chinensis. The sequence goes on from JAHVAK010000022.1 coordinate 2,179,725, forward strand.
CATATGGAAAGTACACAATGGTATCAAAGATAACGAAGTCTTGACGTTAATCAACGAGTGCCTCAATGTAATGCAAACCTGGATCAGTGCCTGTGTGTCCCTGACCAATACATACTGGCCTAATTATGCCATCCATCCTTGGAACGGAAAGGGTTATGCCCCGCCGTTTTGTATCAGCTTTCACAAGAGGATTAATGAGGTAATATAAACTTTATTATTGTACAGCCTGTAATAACTAGACGCTTTCTTAAGACTTTTAAGACATAGACTTCACTTGTATTCTCTCTTCACTTTCTGAATTTAATCTTCAACATTATTCCATATGTTTTAAATTTTAGATTCTCGATTTGAGATCTGTTCATAACCAGTTGAACAAATTGTTGACGAGCACTGAAAAATCTCAATTGAAAACTGATGAGTTGTTTGACCCATTCACGAGTAAGTAATCATTTATTACAATATTACTAAGCGAAATGAAGGGGTAAAGAATTAATTATGCAGATTATTTGAAGCAATTTATTTCCCACTAGCTGTGCCCCACGGTTTAATCCGCGTAAAAGAGCTGACCCCGATCGATTGTATACATACTCGTATATACTTACCCATTTGAATCAGATTTTGGGTGTTTTTTTTTGCGCGGTATCGTAATTATCTATTATATTCTAAAATTAAAATAGCCTAGGTTAACAGCTATAATATCATCTGTCACTTTATTTTTATTTATTTGTAGATACCTACATTTTAATTTTATTTCTTTGATATACCTGATCAGCTAGTTATTAATACTAATTACCTTAGTAACAGTCTTATCCAAAGCGTTTATACGCTGATAAAAAGAAAAATCAATGAAAGCTAAAAGGTTGCCTTAGTTTTAAATAGGTGGTGGTCAACTTTTTGCAGTCACCTTACATGCGTATTCGTAACAACAAGTGATACATTGCAGACGTAAGAAAAATTAAAAAACATGATTCATTAGTTGCGCTTTGAAATATAATGCCAATGACACCTTACTTATACGAGAATATGCCTTTCTTATAAGTAAGTAGGTGTCATTAACCACGACTTTGTATTACTTTTATATCGAAACGTTGAAGGAAGTTAAGTGAAACTCTGCTAAGGGTGTGCTCGGTGTTTTTTGCAAGATAATATTCGCAGCAGAACCAGGGTGACCGATATAACCCTCGGGATCAGCTCGAAGAACCGATAACTCAACCCAAAGAAAGTTTGTCGAGTAGCAACCTCATACTGGCAAAAAACAACAATAGCCTAATGGGATAGTTCGTACAACTGCAAACATGTCGGCGGTGGATTATACATTTATTTGCCCATAAACAGCGCGGTTGTTGGTAGCATATCCCCGATTTTCCCATTCATATATTTGACTAAATTTTTAATTAATTTATTATTTTAGATATAAATGTGTGGGTCTGTAATAGTCAAAATCCAGCGTGGGAAAATGCGGTGTTGAAGTTTTCGGCAAACCTAAGACCATCGGAAACTAAAATTGCCGAGAAATTAAGACCGAGGCTGCATAACACATCTACTAAACAAGTAATTTGATATTTTTGTTTGAGTTATTATTACTTATTGCATTTATAATAAGTACCTACTGATATTACGTGTGGTGCCGGCTTAAGAGAATCTACAACCCCATCTTATCCCGTGGGTGTCGTAAGAGTCGACAGAGGGAAAATAAACCCAGGAGATGGGCAGCAGCATCTTCCTGGAACAACCTGCCAAGTGTAGCAACTATGGCAAAATCTCCCTAAAACGAGAGCTACAATCTTTTGTCGCAATCTATGGGGGAGGCCAATGTTTAGCAGTGGACTAGTGATAGGCTGAAATGATGATGATGATGATTATATATTATTATATGTTAATTAAGGGCTACGTGTGCTGTCTCTTCCTACCCCTTATATCGAAAAAAGGCGTGAATGTATTTAAGTATGTTAATTATTTATAACATTCGCTTAGAGAAGTTTAGAAGTTATTACAGTAAGAAAGCTTCGTTCGTCGTTCATTTTTCGTACCAGTGGTGGATTAAAAATATTACCGTTCGATAAGTGTTATTAAAAGTTTATATTGAATAAAAAACATCTATCCAGTTCCATTCTATTCTTAAACGATCGCGAAGGAGTTCAAAACGTCCTCTTCATGCAGTTTTGATATTTTTTGTATACAATCTATAAATGTAAATCATTATAAGACAGACTAACGCTTTTACTAAATGGATAGAAAACTAATTCTTTCTTAGTAGCAGTCGATACAGTTATCAGTTTTCTAAATCAATAGCCGTGTGGAATCATCATCTACTATCGTTCCATCTATGTCGCAAAAATCGATTAGAGGAATCTATAACCGTGACTAAAGAAAATACCATATAAGTCTCTGAAATAACTAGAACTATCTCCAGGTAGTTATTAGACTGTTCAAATTATATGACACCTGCTGATGGCCGCGTCTTCGTCCGCATGGATATAGTTTTTTTTTTAATATCCCGTGGTATCTATTTGATTTTCCGGGATAAAAATTCCTGTGTCCGCCTCCAGGATGAAAGCTATCTGTGTGCCAAATGTGTGATATTGCAATAGTTCCCACGGGATATTTAAAAATCCTTGATTCACGCAGATGAAGCTAGTAAGTAATATAAAAAAAAAAAAAAAAAAAGTAAAGTTTCAGCCTATAAATGTCCCACTACTGAGCAAGTAATAAGTATTTATTTAGCTTTAGCTTCAGTAGTTACAGCGCTCAAAATTGGCAGTTAACAATTCTATGTAACTCGCATACTATCGAATTTATGGCCGGCGCCCCGTCGCCTGAGCTAGCACGGCTTTGAATCCAAAATGAATTATTTTGTGATGTTATAAAGAATTCTAATTTAGAAGTATAACATTTTATTTCAGATGCTATACGAATTCATACGTTACAAGTCGCTTATAAACCGACCGATTGTAAAGCACTCTCTCAACAACGAACTGGAGATCTTTGTTGCATCGTTACTGGATATGCTGAAGAGCATCCAGGAGCAGTTGAACTCGGACGTAGTTGACCTGAAAATGTACCAGCCGCCGGAAATGTCGCCGCTTGTGCAACAAATACAATGGGCTAAACAGATGGAGGCCAAAGTTAGTACACTTTATTACTTTACGTACGTTTTCGTCTTCGCAAGACCGTCCGTTCTAGTATTACAGAATGGTTTTTTGTTTGTAATTTAAAGTGTGAGGAAACCTGCATTGTAGAGAAATAAATGTATTTTGATGACATGTGAACTTCGCCAATCCGCATTGGAGCTGTGTCGCGAACTATCTTTGTCTCAAAAAACCTTCAAAAATAAGAAGAGACCTGTACTCAACATACGTATGAGTCTCACACGTCTCCCGTCCGATCCCACCGCATATCGGCCTATAAGCCTCCTCAAGGCTTTAGGCAAGATATACGAACGCCTACTTCTCGCCCGCTTAAGAGACTTCATGCAGTCTCGAGGGATCCCCATCCACGAGCAGTTTGGATTCCGTGCCAAACACTCATGTACCCAGCAGGTGCACCGCATAACGGAGCACATTCAATCCGGCTTCATACGCGGGCTTCATACCGGAGCGCTCTTCTTCGCCGTGGCGAAAGCGTTCGACAAGGTCTGGCACAACGGTCTCATATAAAAGTTATATGGACTCGGTGTGCCAGATCGCCACGTACTCATCATACGAGATTTCTTACGCAGTCGAACCTTCCGCTACCGCGTCGAGGGGATGCGATCCGAATCACATCCCATCCTAGCCGGCATACCACAAGGCTCAGTCCTAGGTCCCGTGCTCTACACCCTTTTCACGAACGACATACCGTACACCAGCGGCGTCGAACTCGCCCTCTTCGCAGATGATACCTGCCTCTGTGTCTGGACGTAATCCAGACACTATCTCTAAACGCCTCCAATCCGCAGCCCGAACCCTCGGAAACTGGTTTCGGAATTGGAGGATCGAGCTCAACCCCATCAAAAGTGCAGCCATGTACTTCTCGCGGCGCATAACGCCGCATCTCCCCACCATAGAGTTATTCGATCGTCCAATCCCCTGGGAAAAGACAGTCAAATACTTAGGCGTCCTATTAGACTCGATACTCAGCTTCGGTCCACATACTCGTATTAACCGAGTAAGGAACCGAGCGGCGTTCGTCCTCGGCTGATTACATCCGATACTAAATAAAAATAGCAAAATGTCACTACGTAATAAAATTACACTTTACAAAGCCTGTATTCGGCCAATTATGACATACGCAAGTCCCGTATTTGCGCATGCCTCCCCGCGTCAAATTCACCGACTTCAGGTAATACAAAATCAATTCATGCGTAAAGCCACGGGAGCACCGTGGTTCGTGCGCATATCGATTTAAGGCTTCCTACCATAGCCCAATGTCTAAAGTTGGCCTTTCGCCGATACTTCGACTCTGCCGCCACGCACACCAACCCACTGGTTGTCAGTGCCGCCACATACAACCCCCTCGCGATACACCAAAACTCGACCCGCGGAAAAAGGAGACCTAGGCACGTCCTCGAGGACCCTGACGACGCGATCACTAGGGCCCAAGCGCTCTACTCAATACTACACAAACACACGTTATCACCATCATACCGCCCCCGCCGTCGGCGTGGGCGTATCAGACAAAGTTATTCGCGATACCGCCGCATCTCAGGCCGGTTCTCCCCTAGCAGTAGTGTCATAAACAGAAGCGTCGCTGGAGTTTCTTGCGCCATTTCTGCTCCAGCGGAAACGCATTCCGAATTGGTGGTAAACTTATCTAATAATAATCATGGTATTGGTAATGATAGTAGTAGTAATATTGCCCTCCCGATTGCAGTAACTGACGGAGCCGAGGCCGGCCCCCTTGGGCACCCTCGAATCTGTTACTCTCGCGAACAGGATGACGGTCCAAGCGGAGGTCCCGGGGACTTGGGGGCCCTTGCGCCAGTCATCCATAAATAAAGGTTTCGGCTAAGCGCCCTCAGCGCTATGCCACCTTTCAATCCGGCGAAGCTGTAAAAGCCTTCGGGCTAACAGTGACCATCAGTCCTAAAAAAAAAGTCTCTTACGTAGAATTTTACTTACTTAACTACGCTTAAGTAGATTTGTGAAAAGTAAGTTTTATTGATTATCTATCACCAGTTTTATTTAAATGAGACACCATTTTTAATTTTGTAAAAAATATTAAAATTGGTTAGATTGCTAAAACAGTCCTTGATTAATAGACTATTAAGGAGATTAAAAGCTGTGAAAATTGATAAACTTTTAATTACATTATAAATTCGTATAACTAAAGTATTCAAAAATAATTGAAAGAGTGTCTCATCCTGTGGGTGAAGAATATTCATTTTCAACAACGTCAGAACACAGATCGATGACGGACAGCAGCATATGAGATGCGAGCTGATACTGCGATCGCCACTCCGCCTTCGAAGTGAGATTACATGTCACTGTGGTACCGGGAAGAGGGATATAGTGTAGTTTATTTTTTGTTTTTTATTCTTTATTGTTGGCACCTTAGGCTAAGGGCTACAATTTGCGGAATTAATGCCTAATTGTATTCTCTACTAGTTAACCCTTGACATAGTGAAAAGTAGATGGCAGGTGCTAACCAAATAACAAAAAACTAAATATGTTCCTATTTGGGGCAGTTTCGATCTTATCAGGTTTATTATATAGATGAATACATAATATTGTACATTTATACGTTTTCCGAAATAAATATAAATATTACGGCAAATCGTCCCTTGTTGCGAGACCTGTGTGCGAATTAAAGTATGATTTCAGGTGAAAGAAATTCAGATATGCACTGAGACCTACCTCAAAGAATTCCAAGGCAGTGTTGAAATGGCCAGTCTTGCCGGAAAAGTCCTGAAAGACTTAAAAAGCTCCTATACACAGTTACACGAAGAGTGGTCGAGAGATATACAGGTACTATTGTAGTAACAGCTGATGGTTGTGAATTTTAAAAGTGAGTGCATGTTTTTCTTCAGTGAACTGGTTTACAGTTTGGCGAAACGTTTTGAATAAAAATCAAAAACTGTATCATATCATGATTTTTTATTTTTACGCGAATATTAAACATTTAAATAAAACAATTATTACGGATTTTATCGCGTTTAATTTAAACTATTTATAACTCGACGTTTCGGGCGCTTTACAGCACCCATGGTCGCAGGGGGACTAAGGTGGTAGATGTCCTGATGTCATAGTTAATCAGGACCTTCAGCTATTAATTACGAGTATTATTTTTAGTCCGATCTACGCAGAATGAGCGTACTGTGTCTTGAAGCCTTGCAGTGGTATGCTTGGTTAAAATAGTTTTATTTAACTGTATCATATCCTTGAAATAAATTAAAAAAACTATTGTAAAATCATTTGTAAATCGGTTAGGGATACATTTAAGCAGACGGCATTCTCACAGTGTTATGCCTTTTTCTTGCTTAGCTCATTTTCATTTTATATGCTATTATGAAGAGGCGTAAGAGGATCCATCACCTATCTTGTGCCGTGGGTGTTGTCAAAAATGATTAAGGGCAATTTCATAAAACCTCTAAGTATCCGACAGATGACGGAATCATCATAAAATAAGGTGACGGTCTTCCTAACTTCAAATTGCGGGTCGGTACCCTTAGTGACATTTGGGTTCGGCAAATTCGGATGTATTTTTCGTCATCAGTTAGTCGTCAGTTACGTGTGCTAGCAGTGTACACCACGTGCAGGTGAGGTTTATATTTGGAAAAAATAGGTATATTCCTCCTTACATCATACCGTCTTTTAAATGAAACTAATTTTACGGATTTTATCGCGTTTAATTTTACTATTTATAACCCGACGTTTCGAGTGATTTACAGCACCCATGGCCACGTAAGGACTGAGGTGACAGATGTCCTAATGTCATAGTTAACCCGGAGTACCTTCAGCTTTTAATTATTATTTTTGGTCCGATATACGCAGAGAGAGCCAACTGTACCTTAAAGTCTTGCAGTTGCAGTGGTATGCTAGGATTTTGATTTAATGTTATTAATTATAGGATCCCAAGCTTGTGGTAATACCCAACTAGCTTCTCTATTAAAATTAGGATGTTTTTTTTAATTTCAATAGCCTCGCGAATCATCCTTGTTAGGAATCGGTGTTCTTTGAGTTTATCAAATCTGATGTAATGGTTGGGATGATCCAGAACATGGTCACAGACTGCAGACTTCCTGGAGCGACGACGCTTCACATCAGCTATATGTTCTTTTACGCCGGTTTTTAGTAATTAATGACTTTGAATTTTCCAATTACTGAAAAAATTAGTTTCATTTAAATGTGAAGTGTTCGCGTAAATATAAGAAATCATTATGTCATACCATCTTAAGAAATTTAGCTCAAAAAATAAGGTTTGCTTACGTATAGGATTTACTTCAATCGGCGTTATTATTTTTCTCTTACATTTGTCTTTTATTTATTTATCTAGAGTCGTCTTTTAAACTTCAAATGTTTTGATTAGCTTAGTTGGTACATGTTTCGTATTGTATTCCCAGGCGCAAGTTAAGTCTGGATCTCTCCAGTTATCAGTCGATAAGCCAGTGGTCGAGTTCTCAGCGCAGAATCGCCTGATGGTGGTGAACTATAACCCGCGCTTGGTTTGGACGGAGTTGGAAGCGCGAGCGCTTGTTGCGTTGGGTCTGCCGTCACCAAACGCGGCCCAGGCCATCGATACGCTTGCCACTTCGCTGAGATATGCTCGGGCGTTACAGCAGGTAATTGTATGCTAGTGGTAAGATTCCTATGCAAGAACCGCCCAGATAGGTACCACCGCAGTGGAGGAGCCAAGCGATAGAGAGGCCACGATTGCTTTCAGAACGAAGCTCCCTGACCCCTCTTCAGCACTGACGGAGACCACCGAGGGGTTTTAGTCTGTAAGAGTATATACCCCGGCTGCACCCCTGTCAGGGGTCAATAGATAATAGATAAGGCCATGGGGCCAGTCGGGTATCCATGAATTATTTCTCCTAGTATAAAAAAAGGATTATTATATATTTTGATGTTTCAGTATTTAAAGTGTGTGCTTATCATTTTACGCATAACGTCTTACACATTACCAAACAGTCTCTCCCAAGAGTGTGTTTATTTCACTGGTGGTATTTATTATATCTATTATTATTATTCCTATGCAGGAATTCATTTAATTATTAATGCACCAAAAGCACACATATAGCATAGTTTAGAGAGAATATTAAAAAAAAACTGATATGTATGCGAATTCAAGGTTAACTGAAAGGACATTTTTTGTTTTAAATAGTCTTTACATAGTTTTCAAATGAAAATAAAAAAGTATACAAAATAAATAAAAATGCAAAACCTATATAAAAATAGTGTAACAATTAAAATAATATCAAATAAAAACAAAATGGATACGAAAAAATTAAAAAAAACTAAATCTTCCTAATTATAACGTGGTTTATGTATATTTCTGTGCCTCTACAGTTCTTGAAATTAGCATTTTAAACATGTTCATCGTTTGAACAATGTATATCTCAGAAGAAAATGTAATCCTATTGATATATTGATATTGAAACTATTATAGGTCGCATCATTCCATAACACACTAGGAGAGCGAATGATTCCATCCACTCGTCCCATGATGCTTCAAGCGGCTTTAGATTTGTCCGCACTGGTCCAAGACCAAAAAGCGGTCTACTGGAATGACATTCAGCAACTATCGAATTATACAGAAAAGTTGAAGAAGATGGTTCTGAAATTAGAAACACAGGTCTGTAAAGATTTTATGATAACGGTTGAATCCTGTAATGATAATATACGATATTAAATGGTTATACATTTTTATTTATTATTTTATAATTATGCTAAGTAAAGCTTGAAAATAAAACATATACGTAACTATTACTTTTAGCCGGTCAGAAAATTGTTGCGTGTCTAAACTATGTTATATATCTATGTTACGCTGTCGCGAATATAAATATGACAATATTTTTATACGTATGTTCCAGAATTTATATCTGACGAGCCAGCATGTTGCTATAAGAAGTATAGTTGAAAAACTATTGGATACGGAGCTTCTCGTTAAACAAGCTCAATGGAAGAAATGCATTAAAGACATTAGGGATATAATTGAGAGTGTACGTAGGTATACATACTTTTGAGTTGTCCTAGTGGTCTGTGAACATGACTTCTACTACGCGGTTCCTGAGTTCGAATCCCAGCCGGAGCCGACATCGGGCGCAGAGTGCTTTGTGTTTGCGCGTATACGTAGTTTATAGCTTCCGACATTACGTATTTGAATTTGGCCAATTTCAGATTTATCGTTTAATTATATAATTCTGAGATATTACCATGTTATTCTATTTATTCAATCTAGGTAATTGATAAATCGGTAAAATAAGTCTGAAAACATGATGTTGGCTTGGCCGATTTTTTGGTACGGTGAAAAGTGTCAGCCTGTCAGTGAACACTTTCGCCCGAAAGTGTGCACTGACAGAGGCAAACTCGTCGTTTATATTTTTGTATCCGATGAAACGCTTTTCTGATAATATCTAAGGGTGAACGACCCAATCAAGGGTTAGGGAAACAATACATCCAGAACCGAAAACTACCAATTCGTGGCTTTTCGGCTGGGGTTCAAACTTAGATACAGAAAGAAGATCTCGGAGCTACGCGGTCGTTATAGTGGTGATGTGTAATTCAATATATCTCAGAAATTTAATTTTCCTAATTCCAAATGCGAGACATTTTAGTTGACAATCTACTTTGTTGCTTGTGCACGCTATTGAGAGAGGGCGGGCGGTGCTCAAAAACTAGGTAATACACATCATTTTAAATTTTGCATGCGGATCTTAGCGAATTAACTGTCTTTCCTTTATTATAATGAAATTCCGCAAAGTTACGTCTGAATGAATCTATTTAGATATATAATAAGAGACAGTGACGAGACGAGTAAAACGTTCACCTGATGGTAAGTGCAACGTCTACCTGTAACAGATACTGTGTCCCCCTAAGACATCAGCAAACCGAAACACGGTAATTTGCACACTACTGCTTCACGACAGAATAACTGGCCCTGCGGTGGTAACTACCGAGACGGATTCCTGCATAGGAATTCTAGCACGAATAATATTTGTAGTTATTAAAATTCGATAAAGCAGTATTATATCACTGATATATAATATTTCAGGTTGAAGCTAATGGCTACAAGAATACGGAGCAATGGAGATCCCATTGGGACTGGCAACTGTACAAAGCGCTCGAATGTCAGTATATAAAGACCCTGCTCTCGCTTCACACACACTTCCCGCTCGTCAGAGTCGACTTGGTGTTGCGGTAGGTTTCCAGACTTTTTAGTGTGTTTTTTTTAGATACAGGCGTCAATGTGAAGTAAAACTTAGATGAACTCAAACCCCTTAAAAAAACAAGTAGATTATAATATTAATTTTTACTCAATCATTTTCAAGCTGCGTTTGCTAATGATACTTTCCATTTTTACGGTCCACCTCGAACAAGACATACTCGTATATTTGATAGATAGTGAGTGGGTCTACTGGTGTGTCATTGTGATTCTGGAATCGTCGTACATGGAGACTGGTTGTTCAGTGTAAGATTAAGGCTTCTGTACCACTGCTACTACTACCTCAAAGTGGATCTTGGCCTCCGACTACGATAACAAACGACGCCAACTCTTTACAGTAAGCCACATGAAGCTCGAGCAGTTATTTTGAGGCAGTGGGACATTTAAAAGCTATAGCTGTACTTTAATTTTTTTACTAGTTTAGGGTCCGATGTGCCAAATACATTTGCTGTGTAAGTTTGTGATATTTAATGAGTTCGTTTTGTAATTACTTTCAGAGGACGTATGGTGCGCCTACAACCGCCATTGGAAGAGGTCAGAGTGCAACATTACCACCAGCTGCGGCGTCTCGTGTCGCTTCCCGTGCAGTTCGTGGGGCTGAGCAGTACGTTGACAGCAAGTCAGTCAATATTTACGTCTATCGTTGACAAGTAAGTTTTATTTATTACTTGATGTATTTATTTGTACTGGTGGTCGAAATGCGACAGTAATTTATATATTTTTTCAGTTTGAACGACATTGACGTTTGAGTAATTATTAGTTGGCAACATTTATTTGACTTGTGTTTGACATCGGCAGTAGAAACGTAAAAAATTAATCTTTTATTTAATTTAATTGCCTTAAAACCAGCTATTATATGTCATATATATAATTGTTATAAAATTAACGACCAAAAATCTACATCAGAATTAAAAATACGCTGGTGACGTTAGTTTTAAAAACTAGGCATTCTCCTGTTTCATACAAGAATAAATTTCACTAACAGAAACACTCAAATCCGTAACTATTTGTAAGCCATACAAATATTTGTACCAATGCGGGAATTAAACCCGTGACCTACTGCGATAACCAAGTCATCGAATTGTCGACGATCCTGAACGCGTTCACAATTTAGAACTTGTATTATAAAATTGACAAAAGTCAAATACAAAGCTATGAATAAGGCATACCTGGAGTAACTTAGGACTAATCGTAAGCTCTAAAAACTATACTCATATTTGCACACTTTAGTTAACCACATATACTCACAACAACGGGCATACTGACACACTCTCATACAGAATAAAAACATATATGCGTGCACATACATACACGGCGGTAATTTTCAGCGACATTTTATATAATTGCTCAGCCTTGTTTTAAGCTTGAGTAATGGTAAGAAAAACGTCTTCCCGTAACAAATGCTGTGTCATTCAGAACATTTCTGTTGAACAACAAACTGCTCCGTCACATCAGTTCTTAAGTCATATGCCCAGTAATTACACCAGCTCTCAGTAAGTTTGTAATGTTTGCATACTACTGCTTCACGGCGGAATAACCGACCCGCGGCGGTACCTTCTTAGACGGATTCCTGCACAGTAATCCTACCACAATTTTCTTTCTTTAAAAAAAAACTGTGCCTCATACTAGGATTTCTTCTCGAGTCCTCCGTTTGTATTCGAAGCCACGACCCGCGGCGTAGGAGTCAGTCTGACGTCTAGGGCACTCTGTGGTCAATATGTATTTTACCAACAGACACAGCTGGCTAGGCAACAAGGCGGTGAGGCAGCTGGAGACGGCGCTGGCAGCGCTGCAGAGCACGTGCGACGCCTGGGCGCGCCGCCTGGCGCTGGCCTGCGTGCCCGACCTGGACGAGCTGTGCGCCCACCGGCTGACGGAGCCTCTCCATTGGGAGACCAACTTCAAGGCCTGCAAGGCTTACGGGCAGGCCGTCGCCAAAATGACTTTGTAAGTTCGTTTTGCTGCTGATAGGATTCATATGCAGGAATCCGTCTAGGAGGTTACCACCGCAGGGAGTTGTGTATCGGCTTGGAGGACTGAGAGCTAGTGTAATTACTGAGCATATAAGACTTAAAAATTGATGTCACAGGGACACGTAGACTGTGGTTCCGGCATAGAAATGCTTTGGGTAACACGGCATTGGTGTTGACATTTCAACATTTGCATATTAATGGTCAACATTTTGCTCATCTCGTCTCAAAAAAAGATTATACGCATATTATTGAACTTTAAAGTAAACCTGGTATTCCCCCAATAAAAACTGGGATAGATAGGTTAATTAAGGGAAAAAACTGACTGTAGCTTATTATTCACCTGCCTGATCGACCAGTAAAGGTTAAGCAAGTAAGTTGTCATGGTTGGCCGCAGCCTTGATCAGCCACAGGTCTTTGGACGTGAAAGGCCTCCGCCGTCCTTGACCGCACTGCTACGTAATATTGAAATTATTTGCTCTGGGCTGGGTGCAAGCAATACGTACCATTGCCGGCCCATTGTATCGTACGCGACGGGGATTATTTTTCGACACTTTTGTTGAGGGCCAACAGGTGGCGCTGTGACTAGGTTTCGCATATTATTAATTAGAAACGGGTCGAAAAACAAGGAAGGCAAGCCAAAATTTATATGTGGTATAAGTAAATCGATTATCACATTTCGTCTTGTATCCCACAAATGGCCGAATAACCTTTTTAAGCATTACCATATTTGGGTAAACAAACACATTTTTCAATTTTCAACAAATTTTTTTTTAAGTACTAGCTGGCTTTGACATTAAAACTTTTATATTTAAATTACCATTTCATGTATTAACTAACTGTTACAAGGGGGACCTTTTACCAGCATTAGTACGACATCGAACAACTGCAAAAAATAGTCTACACGGATTACGGCAATGCGTTCTGGAAGAAACGTTATAGCATAATCGGACTACATAACTAAAGGACCACAATCGTATCCTTTGTGACTTTATATTTCTTAAGTATCTTCTCATAAGGATGTACTAACAATATCATTTATTAATTTTTTCCATGTTATTCTATAGTGAGGACGAGAAAATACACTGGATATTAGTGGGCACAGCGACATTACGTCGTGAGTTTGAGGCGCAAGCACGCAATCTGTGGGCCTGCTTGATGTCGTCCCTTCAAGCCAGTTGTCGAAATGACAATGCTGTATTGGACACGTTTATAGCCAATGCAATGGTTATGCTTGAGAATAAGGCGTTACCGAAAAATGCTAAAGAGTTGGCGGAGATTAGTATCAAACAACAGGCTTTGCAAGAGACAATGCCTGAGGTATTTTTTGTTTTACATGACTAAATAACACGGATTATATTATTATTTTCTAAACGAATAAGCCGTGGTAACTTAGGAGGGGCCGGGCGGCTCCCCTTAATTTTAAAGAGTACGCAAGTGACCAGAGTTCCATCCCCGGTGCAGGCACCTCTTATATTATTCTGCAATTTTAAGTGCCGATTTAACATGTGCTCAGCGGTGAACGATAACATCGTGAGGAACCCTGCACGTCTGGGGAATAAAAAATATTTCGAGGACACGTGAAGTCCACCATCGCGCTTTCAAGAGAGCAGCATGGCGGACGCTTCCCGTCTTCAAAACCCTCTCATAAAGGAGTGAAGGCCTCTGCTCAGCAATGGGACATTAATAGGCTGTAATAACTTTAACTTTTTAAATGAATAGCGTAGTACTTCAAGAACGTCATGAAGTAATACTTTAAAATAACGTAATTTCTAAATAATCATACCGCAAAATGTAGATTAACGTTGGTTCTCTTAGTCATTACACACATCACACACATTAAATCATATACATAATCGAAGAGTTTATCTATTTTACTAACGGTAGGAATACTGCATACGCCACCGCAATGCCAGACATACTACGTTTCGATCTGAAGTAACCACTGGGCGTATAATGATGTCCCATAGTGACGAGCGCAGTGCGGTTCCACACAGATGTGTTCTGGGTGTCACAGCATTTGTTATGGGCAGGCGTGGCACTTGCCAGAAGGTGAACGAAAAATGGAGTCGCTGAATAAACGCGATAAAATCCGTAAAACCCGTACTAGTTTTATTCCAAATCTCTTACTTTGACTTGAGAATAATTTTTTGACGCTTTAACTGTTTTTAATATGTTGTATGATTATGAAAAATTTACTTTGAACGTTCTCTTAATTTCTAGATGGAGAAAATGGTGGAAAATTTGAAAAGAAAGGGTCACATGCTGCGCACTTGGGGAGGAGACCCCTCGGTGGATAACACGATCAAAGAGTGGCAGAAAGTGCGCGAGCAAATGTTGAGCCAACACCAATTGTTCCAACATCAGGTATATACTATTTGTTAATACGTAACTTAAAAATTATGACTTTTGCTGGTGGTAGGATTACTATGCAGGAATCCGTCTAGGTAGGTACCACCCCAGGGCCAGTAGTGTGCAAACATTACTGTGTTTCAGTTTGAAGGGCACTGAGAGCTAGCGTAATCACTGGGCATATGAGACTTAAGAACTGATGTCTCAGGGTGACGGTCGCAGTGTGGTGTCTCACAGAAACGTTCTAGGTGACACAGCATTTGTTATGGGCAGACGTTGCACTTACCATCAGGTGGACGTTTTGCTTGTTTCGTCACTTTATCAAATTAAAAAAAAAACTAATCAGCTAAAAACGGCAGTAATTTAATGGTGACATTAATACTTAAAACGACTGAATATACGCGCGTCTTTGAGTAAGAAATGTAACCGAAATAATCATCAATTCTAAATCGTGTTTTTTTATCATATCATGATCTCTAAGGCGGAAATAGTAAAGTCGAGTCTAAAAGGCGAATGGGACAATCTTCACACGAGCGTAGAAGCTTGGTTATCACGGTGGGGCCAGGCTAAGCCTCGACTAGAGAGCTCCCAAGGAGCAGACTACGCGGAAATGGTGGACCGATGCCGGTCTATATTTGAAGCTCATACACAGTGGGAGAAATACATTGCCGAGAGAGATGAATTGCAGTAAGTTAGATTTCTTTACCTTGTTATTGTGTTTGGCTATCTGTTCGAAACAAACATTGATAGTCATTGGATCCCGATATCGATTCCCAGCTTTGATATTCCCTGATCAAGATAACATTCGTTCAAAACGTAATTTATTGTACGTGATGTGTCGAAATGATGATTTACTCGTATATATGGTCATTACAATTTATTATAGATCATTGTCGGCTTACTTTTCGCATTGTCTTCAGTTTAATTCAGAGATAGGACAATTATTTGTATGGCCTATAGATGTTGCAGGTCTGGGTCTACATTATTGTGTTATTTATGTTTATAAAATGCACTTGTAATAGAGGAGAAATTCCAGTGTGGGGCATTGTTTTAAAAATATAGTTGGGATCTAAAAATGGAGAATTGACTTCACAAATACCTAGCTTCGTGCTTAGTTCCATTTTTGCGTATCTATAAAGACGGAGTTATTTGTAAAAATGATCATGTCTCGCTTTTTATAGATATCATTTACGCCCTTTTCCTTTATCATAGGTAATAAAGCAAAGACCGAACCCGTAGAACACTTTTTCCCCGCTGGAAACGAGACGTGACGGGTAGCGGACTGCGGTCGCTTTTTATTCATCATGAAAACCAGATATTTCATGCTTTTATCACTTCTTGTTCTAGGAAGGAATGTGAAAAGTTTAATATGGATATTAAGATTACTGAAATTTGGGAAGAAGCCGGAAAACTAATAAAAGATTATGTTCATCACTGGACAGTGTTAAAAGATTATGATGAAGGTATGTTGTAAGCTTATGTAAATAAATTTAAATAAAAACGGGTAAGTACATGTCGGAGCGCAGTAGCGTCGTAGTCCTTCATTGACCATCTTGATGCTGTATAGTTCTGCCTCCACGCCTTGAATTTTTTTGAAAACAATACCCAAAATAAATTTCATTGAAAGTTCCAACTGCAGCTCATCAAGAGTTTGGAAGTTAATGAGAGAGAGGGTGACAAACAGATACAGAGCTTATATCTCGACAGTGGTACGGTAAATTCATTCCCACTTCCACGTATCGGCAAGGCACTTTTAAAAGTGAATTTGAATACTACGTAATAGAACAAAGAAATACAGTAAGTCGTCGGACTTTGATTTCTTGGTAAATGCCGACGTCTAGATATCACCGCGACTGTGTATGGAGGCTAAACTAGTCACAAGTAAAAAATAAATAGTTTTTTGAGTACCAACCGTGTGGGGCTGTTCCCCATAGTATCGATGGTGTAGGCTATAAAAGTTTGGTTAAGTGGTCACATAGACACCACGGAAATCAGAAGTTTAAGTACCAATATGACATGCCTGCTCTCCAAAGTGTCCGAGAATACCCTTTCAGAAATGTTACCGCTCTCTTTTACCTATCGTGAATACAAGAAAGAGATAGCAAAAATTTATCATTTACTAATTAGACAGAACGAAATGTTCCAAGAAGTTTAGACTGGTGGGAGGATTCCTATGAAGGAATCCGTTTAGGTAGGTACCAACCCAGGGTCAGTTATTCTGCGTTTTTCAGTCTATAGGGAACTGACAGCTAGTATAATTACTTGGCATATGAGGCAAGAGCTGATGTCTCAGGGTGACGGACAGGATATGTGCACAATCATATCAATAGCTTAATTAGTTTCTATAAGCCATTTCCAACATACAGAGAGATAGAGAAAACATTATTATATATTTAATGAATAATTCAGCAAAAATGTTTACAGAGTATGAATCGATTGCTGATCAAGATTGGATCGTATTTCAAAAGAAGCTCCATCTTTTGGATGAGTTTATGAGCAAATGGTGTGAGAGATTAGAGCCTTACACTACAATAACTTTATTCCTTAAACAAGAACTCGAAAAATACATAGTAAGTTCGATTCCTTGCATTATACAATATTTACTTAAATAATTAATAAATAAAGTCAAGCTAACTTGGGGATCGAACGCACTTTCATTTAATAGTAATACGAACAACCAGTATTCGAACTTAGTACTGTTTAATTAATTTTATAGTAAGGAGTTTCAGAATTACATATTTTCATATTTGTTTAATATTTGTCAAAAAAATCTACTGTTTTTCGGTCTGAAGGGCACTTAGAGCTAGTGCAATCACTGGGCATATGATACTTAACAACTGGTGTCTCAGGGTGACGGGCGCAGTGTAGTACCAAACAGAAATTTTCTGGGTGGCACAGCATTTGCTATGTAGACGTTGCACTTACCATCAGGTGAACGTTTTGCTCGTCTCGTCACTTTATCCAATAAAAAAAACGCTCAGCCCGCGACATTTTTGTGCTTAGTTTTGAGATATTTTTTTCTTTTTAAAAAATACCAGAAATGCTACTTTAACATTACTAATATTCCTGTAACCACTCCAACTAACCTTAAAAGCTTGTGCTAGGATGTAGTTCACGACAATAGTCAAATGGCGGGCTCGATCCTGCGACGCGACCTCAACTTTCGCTGTCCATGCCCTAAACCATTAGGCTGCTGGTGCTTTCAAGTGATACTAAATTAATCTAACTATAATCTATTTTAGTCTGTGCTAATTTCACGGTATTAGCTTTAATACTTTCGTCCGTTCCGAAAGATGGACAGACAAGACACATGATTCATTCGTTCTGATGAAAGTTGATGTAGACTTGACTTAGTTGAGATTATTCATTTTATCAGTATTTTCTTTGGAGTCCTAGAGCCGTTATATCCTACAGACCACGTTAATGGTTACAATGGTGGTACACAAGACAGTAGACGGCGGATTATTAGTATGAAATTATGCCCAACCTTTTAATCTTTTTCTGGTAGTAAGATTTCGTTGCAAGAATTCGCCTAGGCATATCGTTATGGTAGTATCACAAGTCGGTTATTCTGTCACCACCATTTTGTTACCATCTTAACTTAACATTTAGGATCTTACCATGGCACTGAAATATTTGCGAGGCTCGGACTTTACTGAGCGCCACTGGAGGGAAGTGTTCAGTCTTCTTGAGATGGAGTATAAATCACCAGAAACTTTAAAACTTAAGGACCTACTACACGCTGCGACCAATATCAAGAAACAAATAAAATCTTTACAGGTAATTAACAACTGGTATTTTTCAATTTCAGTAGCCCCACAATTCATAAGCATTTTCAGACTTGGTGATCTTACTTGCATACGGACTCATAAGTTATTGATCTTCGAATTTGAGGTTTATAGTGAAATTCCCATTCACTTACAGTTCTGATAAAAATACAACAATTCTTTTAATGTTCTACATTATTGGGTATTAACCCAGAGATCTAACAAAATGATATGATACGATAACTTATGGATCATATCGATCCGAATGTAAAGACGGATATTTTCAAAATTACAAGTTTTTAGAAGAGCTTTTTTGTAGAAAAACATTAATATGTTTTTAACTCACGTGTTTTAGTCTATGCAGTAGTAGTACTAAGTAGTCGGTAACTTTTTTAGTCATTTTAAATGATTTCCGTCAAATTAAAATTATACACAGACAACTAAAGTTGCCTTTGTTGACTTCGTTCTTTTTGTTTTAGGTTCTGTTTGAGATAACTTTATGTTTGCATAAAAATAGGTGGAGCTACAAACTATTAAAAAAATATTACTTCACGGTTTCATGGAACTTAACTTCCAATGTCTATTGAAATAAAACGATTTTGTAAAATAATTCAGATGCAGGACATCTCAATTTTTTACAAATTTGCCCCTCATTGCGCCCAAAGAAGTTTATAGACATTTATATTATATTATATGAGATATACTTATGTTAGATTACTTACAAAATTATTTGCCATCGATAGTTTTGCAATTTGAGCATAGTAAAAGCATGTTATGCGTGTGATTACTGTTTTGAGTAAAGCTTTTACCGTAAATGTTTATTTTATTAGAAAATCTGCTTATCGGCATCAAACGAGTCCGCCATCAGGGGCGCCCTCAACGAACTTGAGCTTTGGTACGCAGGCGCCCGCCTCAACATCGTCTACCACAACGATAAAGCCAAGCGGCCTATCCCCATCGTGAAGGATTTTAAGGATATTTTAAATAAGGTAAACTTGCTATTTTTCCTGGTTTTTCATTTTGCTGTATCAGTTCTCTGCGCTTTTCTGTGTGGTCAGGTTTTCTGGAAGAAATCGCTTTCAGTGAAAAGTCCGCCTTTTATTCCTTAACTTAAATATAGTAGTTTGTCTTTATTTTTGTATTGGTGTACAATAAAGAGTATATTGATTGATTGATTGGGTTTTAAATTTTAAAGTCCTCTATTTTAATTACCTGCAATAAAGTTATAATGCGGGTCGTTGCGTCATCTATAATTCTAAGTAATTATATACTTTTCTTCTCTTTAATTACGAGACACATTTGCACTAATCATTATTGTTTGTTGTTGTTCTGTTATTGCTTCTTTCCACAAACGACTTTACTTGAGCCCCCATATAAGTTCAGTAAAGCCAGCCAAATCTTGTGAGCATACAGAAGAAATGAAGTAATAGAACATATTTTTGAAACATTGGTGACGAATGGACAAATAAAGTTTCAACCTATAAATGTCCCACTGCTGAGCACAGGCCTCACCCATTTCTGAGAGGATTTTGGAGCTAGAATCCGCCACGCTGCTTCAATGCGGGTTGGCGGACTGCACATGTCTTCGAAATATTTATTTTATTTCTCAGACATGCAGGTTTCGTCACGATGTTTTCCTTCACCGCCGAGCCACGTGGTAAATCAGCACTTAAAATTGCAATTAACAATTTTAGTGGCACCAAGAATCGAACCCAGGTCACTCGCGTACTATGAAATTTTAAGCAAGCGCCTAGCCCCTGAGCTACCACGGTAATTAAAATGGTTGAGGGGCACATCGCGCAACATTTAGTAACTGACATACAGCCCAGATTGAGTTTGCACTAATGTGGTGCGTGCCATCTGTTGGATCTGTTTGGAACTATTTTTATTTTTAAGCTTCATATTAAAAAGCTAGCTTATTATGACCGTATTTACTTATCTTTTTAAGTGTAATGTAAATGTTCGAATCATTATTTTATTGAATTACGAAAATTATAATTGAATAAACTTAATTATTTTATTAGTTAAGCACTATACCTTGAACAATAGTGACGACCCTGGTCCTGGGTTCAAATAATTTCTGAAAAAACATAAAGCATTGGTCTTCTGGTCTGGTTGTGTTGTGCATGTGCAATTTATGTTTGTAAAATGCAGTCACGATAGAGAAACAATCTAAGACTTAAAAAATACATAGGAAAGAATTTACTCGTATATCTAGTCAGTGTAGTGTAATTTTAATAAGTTTTTTTACATTTGTTTAAATGGATTAACACAGACAATAACATATTCATATATACATACAATCACGCCTTTTTTCATATAAAGGGCAGACAGACCACATCCGTAACATACTTTTCGCCTTCGCAGGAAAAGAAACGTTAATGACAAACAAAAAAAAATTTGGCATAGGTACTCTTTGTCATGGAAAACGTTATAGGATACTTTTTACAACATCATTTTTAAGATCCGATGCAGCGCGCGGGGAACAGCTGGTTATAAATAAATGGAGTGTGGTAAATTGTTTAGATCGAAGAGAAGCAGTGGGTGGTGTCGTCGTTGAGCGGGGGCAGCGACGCGTGCGGCACGTGGGCGGCGCGCCTGCGGGCAGCGCGCCTGTTGCTGCGCGCCGCGCACCGCGCACAGCGCAGGTATGTACCGTGCGCTGCAGCTCCCCACTGGTAATTGTAGGTAAATTGTCTGTAATCTGGTGGTAGGATTTCTATGCAGGCATCACCGCAGGGCCAGTTATTCTTCCGTGGCACATTACCGTGGTTCGATCTGAAGGGAACTCTGAAGGGGAGAGCAAGTGTAATTACTGGGCATAGGAGAACTGATGTATCACGGTGACGGGCGCAATGTGATGTCACACGGAAATGTTCTTTTTGAAACAGCATTTGATATGGTCAGACGTTGCACTTACCATCAAGTGAACTTTTCTCCTATAAAAACTTATGTATTAGAAATTTGATTAAAATAAATATTTTGCGGTCGGGGGACACCCGTCAGGAACGAGGTTCCCTACGTTATTTGTTCAATTCGTGATTTAATATGTAGATTTCTATTGATTATATTAGTGTATCGCCGCCGTCTTTAACGGCGACGATGTTTCCACCCTTACAAAGACACTCAGGGATACCTATGGTAAGCCCGAGGACAGGATCGCCACAGTTTTGCGGTACCAGCACGTAGTCTCGGCTATAGTCAAATTCCGAGCCTAATAGCCCTACCGAATTCTCTCACACTGTAACACACACACACTCAAATACACTATCAAATTTAGCATACTAATCATCATTCGCGTTACCGCCCCTCAGGCTGGTTTTCCTTATCTATAATCATGATTAGAAGCGTCGCTGGAGTTTCTTGCGCCATTTCTTCTCCACCTTCTACGCATTTCGAATTGGTGGTAAGTTAGATGTTTAAAAACGTCCTCCAATAGAAGTAAACCGTGGTTCGGCCCTCCCGGGCGCCCTCGAGTCAGTCTACTTACGCGCACAGGGTAACAGTCCAAGCCGAGGTCCCCTCTCAGGGGCCTTTGCGCTAGTTACCCATTATAAAGGTCTCGGCTAAGCACCCTCAGCGCTCGGCCACCTTTCAATCCGGCGAAGCTGTGAAAGCCTTCGGGCTAACAGTGACCATCAGTCATTTTTTTTTGAATGAATAGTTTATTTTTTAAGAACGTTACTAAACATTGCTATCGACGAATACATCGAATTACAATAAAGAAATTAAGTTTGTTTACCGTTTTAATTCTACAGTAAGCTTAAACTTTGCGCTAAATATTGTTCGATTCTACTTTTCTTCGCAGTTTTTAAGAAACTGGAGAATTTACCTTTAAATAATACTGCTCTGCTACTCAAACTAAAGCAAAAAAAGTAATTAAACAAAGCTATTTCTACGTAATTGTCATAGCGGTCATTAACAAATTTTGCGCACAAGCAACATATGCGCAGCAGATTTGAGAGTCTCACATCTGCTGCGCACATCTAACAACTTTGATACTTTTACGTGTGCTTAAAGAATACGATCTTTGTTTACTAATCTTGAGAACAATTTATTTTAGCGTTGGTTGTTGGATTTGCGTTCAAGTTTATTAACAACGACGATAATAACGATAAAACTGTTAGATTCTTATAAATCGTTAAACAATCGTACGTAAGTAGCTTTGACTTCGGGACCTATGGTGTTTTCACTAATTTCTGATATATACTATCAGAAATTAAAGAAAACACCCTATTGAGCATAGTTCCTATAGGAGTTTGCAGACTTCACATGCGTTCTCTATTTTAACAGGTTACCTCGCGATGTTTTCTTGCAGTTTGCTCCTGTTTGTCGAACAAGTAGCAAATTATAATTTAGTGGCGCCAATACTTATATTCGAACTCGCGTTGCTCGCGTAATACTTTTTTAATTAACGATTTTAATGAAGTCTACTAAATATTTTTTCCGTCTTACGGTATAACTGGATATAATTTGAAAACTGCTGGAGCTACTGGAAATTAGCATATTCAAAATGAGTGAAATTAAGTAACAAAATCGTGAATATGGGATAGACGATCTGATCAGTTAAAAAAATTGGAAAAACTATTCAACTAAAATAACGTACATAGAAAAGGAATACGATTAAATAACGGTTCGGTAGGCGCAATTCCTTAATGGGGGTTTCTGTGCTATGAGTCGCAGGTTTGATTCCAACACGGATCAGATGAATATTTTCTACAGAAAGTTTTTCCGAGTTTAGATGATATTGCAGTGCATGTGCAATTTAAGTCGGTAAAACGCATCGAAAATTACTACCATGGCATCCCAGTGAGGGGTATGTACATAAAAATATACTACTACCTTGTTACGTACTTTTTGATAACATGACATGATTTCACATTGTTTTCAGTGTACAAATAGAAATGTTCTCATCGAACACCTTGTGTACAATGTGACGTATTGTAATTGAATGTTCCAGTGATTTGTTTTTAAATAAACATTTAATGGGCGATAACTGTTCATTGTTATTACCTAAATAAAAAGGTAACAAAGTCTGCACAAGTTCGCTGTATACCTAGTCCGGCCATAAGTTCTGTTACAAATGAAAATGCATTTTTTTTAATGAAGTAATGTAATATTATTAAAATATATACCTACATATTTATTAGTCCCAGCAAAAAATAAAAAAATATTCTATTCGAAATGGCCACCTTTGGCTTTTATACTGGCCTTTAATCTGTTTGGCCACGACTCTATGAATTTAGGCACTGTTTTCAAGGGAAATTTCGACAAAGATTTTTTAAGAGACTTAATGTGGCCGCGTCGTTGAGAGAAGGCCATGTCCTCTAAAACAGACCATAATTTGAAGTCTAAAGGGTTGAGGTCTGGGCTAGGGCCAGTAGATGAGGGCCAGTCTTCAGCTCTTATAAATTCCGGAACGTTTGTTTCAAGCCAGGCTTGGGTAGTTCGTGCCTTGTGACCAGGTGCAGAGTCCTGCTGGAAAGTCCATGGTATATTTTTAAAAAGCGTATTGCTGAGAGTTTCACAACATGATCCAAGACTATATCTTGATACACTTTGGCTGAAGTTTTCACTCCTTTTTCAAAAAAATGTACTTTTGTGACTCCTTGATAAGACACGCCCCACCAAACCATCACTGAAGCAGCGAGCTTCAGGTCTTGTTTTGTAATACGCGACAGAGTCCTAGCGGGAATATTCATTTCTCGCGATAAGATTTTTTGCTTCCTAATGGGGTTTCGACGAATTCTGGCTTTAACAGCATTGACAGCCTTTGTAGTTCTAACAGCACGCGGCCGCCCCCATCTTTTCTGGTCTTCGACAGAGGAAGTGTTGTTGTATCTGTTGATAGTACAATATACGAACATAGGGCTGATACCAAGCTTATGAAGTGTCTGGAATATAACCGACGTCTCCATACCCACTTTGTGCAAGGCGATCACTGCAATCCTATTTTCTTTAACACCCCATTCCATATTGTAATTTCATAATGAACACGAAAAAATATGTGAAATGGTGCAAAATCGAAAGATTTTTTTAAAATAATATACGTGTTCCAAGTTCAAAATAATTAAACAGTTGAAAAAAAGAAAAGTTTTTATGTAACAGTGTTCATGGCCAAACTAGTTATATATGAATAGAATTTCCATTAAATAAAATTAATCATAACAACTGTTTAGATTTAATTTATTTGTTATGGGATTAGTACTAGAGCCTTACAAAAACGAGTTTGAGATTGTGATATCGACTTCAAACAACTTTAGTGTTTAATGAGTAGAGCAGACAGACTTTGTATTTTACGAGTAATTAATAATTTATTTAAAATTATTAAAGTAGGAAAAGGTTTTTTCGTTTTCACTTCGCGTGCTTTTCATTTCGACTTAGTGGGTAAAATATGTACGCTGTTGGACTCTGTTAATGTTTTTAGTTTAACTGCAATGAATGTTCTATTATATTGTGTAGCTGTGCCCCGCGGTTTCATCCGCTCGCTTACCTGAGCATTAACAGTTCGGGGCCTCCTCGGTAATGTTTGGTTCACAGAGTGATAGAATATTTATATGGCAAGCACAAAAAATAACAAAAAAAAAATAAAAATAATCAAGAGGCAAAACTGTTTTGTGACGAAAAGGGATTGACTCAGCATATCATTGCCATCATCATTTCAGCCTATAAGTAGTTCACTGATGAACAAAGGCTTCTCCCAAAGACTGTTACAAAAGTTATTCCGTCTGAGTCATAGTTGATCAGTCTGAGATGATTACATTCTTTATGTATTTGTTGTACTGGTATTTTTTTTTATTTTTTTTATTGCATAAAGTGATGAAACGAACTAAACGTTCACCTGATGGTAAGTGTAACGTCCGCCCATAACAAATACTGTGTCACCTAGAAAATTTCTCTGTAACACCACACTGTGCCCATCACTCTGAGACATAAGTTCTTAAGTCTCATATGCCCAGTGATTACGCTAGCTCACAGTGCCCTTCAAACCGAAACACAGTAATGTTTGCACACTACTGCTTCACGGCAGAATAATTGGCCTTTGGAGGGTACCTATCTAGACGGATTCCTGGACCTACCACCAGTAAAAATATCCATATATGATATCATAAGGTCATAACCTTAATCTTAAGACATATAATATAGGCTATAAGTTAGTCTCACACTTAATACTATGGATGCAGATGGGTTTTGTTAGTAGTTATTATGTATAAGTAATTGTTAAAAAAAACTACCTTTACGCGATGTATTTTAATAACTTGTGTAAACATCATAAGTGGATTACAATACAGTGTAAGATTAAGCTGTTGTGTGCCTTATAAATAAGTAAATAAATAAATAACTGAACTTAAAAGCGTCCGAGCGTAGCAAGTATATCCGCGTTCACCTATCACGACCTATTTTATGTGGTTCACTCAGCAGCACTATCTTTACAAAATGACGCCTAATTTTGGATGAGGAGGAAGTATGAGTGTTGGTTCAGTGACCGCGTACTGTCGAGATAAGTTGCATACTTTTGTTCAAGCTTACGTCTCAAACGCCAGAGTACATTTATTATGTCAGGTTACGTCATCTTAATTTACTAACTATACTTAACTAATTTGGTTACTTTAATTACCAAGTTATACGTTTCATTGGCAATTTATTTTCATATTCCTTATTTTCATTAGATTGTCGTAATTAAGTAAAATCACAAAAAATTTTAAAATAAATATATGACGATGATGATGATGACAATACAAGTCTTGTACTGTTCCACAAAATTGTCATTTTTAAATTGTCTATGATATTTTTTAAATCATTTAAGTTTTTTAAACTCATCAGTATTACCATCATCAGTATTACGTATCTGATAATAAATGCACGATCTGTACGTCGACGCGTATTTATTTTTAACTGTTAATGAGGCCATAATTATTAATAACTACATAAAATTGTTTAACTACCTAAACCCTTAATATCGATTTTTGTTGTACCTATAGTTGACATATTGCGTTGAATATCTATGTATTAAAAGGTGAACAGAAAACTTTGTACACCTTTTTAAGCATATTGCGCTCACGGGGGAGTGAGAGGTGAGATTTGGCATAGGTAAAGTTTATATGGAGAAGGAGTGCAGAAAGCTAATATTGATATACATCATGTGTTACGAATACGTAAAATTCAGTAAAGTAAGTTTATGAATTACTATTTCCACTATTGTGCGACCACTAGTACAGTTTAAAATATTGTAACCTAAACCATAAGTTTAATAAGCGGCATACTGATAATTTTACATTGTTACCGAATGTAACTATGTAAAATTATCTTTTTAAGTTATACGCGTAAAGATAATATGTTTAATAGAATCAGGCGTTACTTTGCGGAAATCCATCATAATGAAGGAAAGTAAGTTACTTTGCTAAGATCCGTATGCAAAATATAAAAATGGTGTATATTACCTAGTTTTTGAAGAGCACCGCCCGCCCTCCCTCAGTAGCGTACACAAGCACCGTCTGTCGTAGGGTCTATGACGCTTGATAATGCCTCGTTTTGGGGCGAAACACGTGTCGTGTTCTCCACTTCAGTGGTGTATATTATCTAGTGGTAGTACTGTAGTGGTTGGTGGAGGGTACCTGGTGGCGGTTCTTGGTGGCGGTGTTAAAAGGCTTGGCTGGATTGGTTGGCCACAAGAGCCAATCAGAGAATAAAAAAGGCAACGAATGAAGATGTAAGCAAGACAAGGAATGAGTATAATAGGTTAAAGGTTGTGGCAAAAGAGGTCATGAGAAGAAAGAAAGAGAATGATAGAGATGAATTTGATAGGAGGTTATGACTTTCAACACAACATAAAGTTTTTCTGGAAGTCCATAAGAACGACCAGAGGTAAAAATACAACCTCGCAATTGGACAAAATCAGAAACCAGGATGGAAGTATTATGAAAGGAGAGGAATGCATCCTAAAGAGATGGAAGGAATATTTTGAAAACTTATTTGAGAAAGGAATTATGCAAGTACAGGCCCCATTAGGGGACATGAATGAAGATTGCAAAGAAAGTGATATAAGCATGGTAGAGATCGTGGAAGTGTTGAATAGTATGAAATTAGGCAAGGCTGCAGGATGTGACAGAATTACAGTAGAGATGCTGAAAGCTGGACAGGGCGTGGTAGCGAGTCAGCTGTACCGCCTTTTTAACCTTTGCTGGAGGAACGGCGTCGTACCAGGAGACTGGTGCAAGGCCGTCATCGTACCACTTTACAAAGGAAAAGGGTCGCAGCAAGACTGCAAAAACTGCCGAGGCATTAGCTTGCTCAGCATTGTTGGCAAACTGTATGCAAAGGTGTTGATTAAGAGAGTGATGAATGATACTGAAGAGAAGATATGGGATGTACAAGCGGGATTCAGGAGAGGAATGGGATGCATGAATCAGGTCTTTTCCTTACGAAGCATAGCCGAAAAATTCTTGGCTCAAAGTCAAAAGGTCTATTGCGCATTTGTAGACTTTGAAAAGGCTTATGACAGAGTGGTGAGGAATGAACTGTGGTCGACATTGTCTATATATGGGGTGAACGGCAGCTTGAAACAAGCACTGAAATCACTGTACAAGGATTCCAGTGCTTGTGTCAGGGTAAACGGGGCGTACACAGACTGGTTTAACATCGAAAAAGGTGTTAGACAGGGATGTGTGGCTTCACCGTGGCTGTTTAACCTATTTATAGACAATTGCTTGAAAGATCTTAAAGAGAGTGCATTTGGATTCAGAATGAATGATCTTGAAGAAAAGTAAGTTACTTTGCTAAGATCCGCATGCAAACTATAAAAATGGTGTATATTACCTAGTTTTTTGAAGTGCACCACCCGCCCTCCCTCAGTAGCGTGCACAAGCAAACTAACACCGCCACCAGGAACCGCCACCAGGTACCCTCCACCAACCACTACAATACCACCACTAGATAATATACACCACCGAAGCCGAGAACACGACACGTGTTTCGCCCCAAAACGAGGCATTATCAAGCGTAATAGACTACGACAGACGGCCGCCGAGTGAGCGGCGCGGTCAAAGAGCTGCTTATTTATACTACAGGTGACGCAAACGGCCCCCACCTACGACATTGCGATTACAATATCGTGATAGCGACCGCTTGCTCACACAATCCACCACCCGAATTACATAAGCAGCCGTTTGCGACCGAATTGATAGCAAACGACTACTTCGAGTATATTTAAACTTTAAGTACTGGATTTAAAGATATTTAAAAGTGGTGAATTCGAGACGTTTGTTTGTTCATTCAGCAGTGCAATGTTATTATTTTTATTTTTTATTATTTCTAATTGTTCCAGCACACACAGCCGAAGCCCCTTGTCGCAAACATGTAGGACTTTAAATGTGTGGTCGCTAGTTAGGTTATGCCCAGTTTCCAAAAGATGTTTTGCGAAGTGTGATCTGTCGGGATTGCAATTTCTGTACGCGGCCAAATGCTCCTTGTATCGGGTCCCGAAATTGCGACCAGTCTGACCCACGTAAACGGCGCTGCATTCACTGCAAACAAGTCTATAAACGCCGGATTTTTGGCGTTCATCAATTTTGTCTTTGACGTTACAAACCCCACTCAGCGAATGGCTTGTCCTGAACGCAACGTAAATATCGTTACGCCTAAGAGTCCTTGCTATTCTCTCAGATACAGGACCCAAGTAGGTCAAACTGCTCACATATCGTCGAACACTTCGGGATGTAGCCGCGTACAGATCTTTGCGAACTATATGAATTTGTTTCTTTTTTATTATGGTGTTAATAATATTTTTTGAATAACCGTTAGAGACCGCAATCTGATAGATGATTTGGAGCTCCTTGGCATAATTATCCTTATTCAGAGGTACGGTCAATAGACGATTGACGTAACTATGGAAAGCGGCCAATTTATGTTGCCAAGGGTGACACGATGACGCGGGGATGACAGAATCTGTATGGGTCGGTTTGCGGTAAATTTGAAAATCATGGGTGCCGTTTTTATGGGATATTGAAATATCTAGAAAGTTAAGAGTACAGTCTTGTTCCAATTCCATCTTAAATTTTATTTTGGGGTGAATTTTGTTTAATTTATTAAAGAAAACGTCCAGTTGTCTTCGGGTACCTGTCCAGCAAATGATAATGTCGTCTACATATCTGTAGTAGTAAAGGATATTTTTATTGACAACTATGTTTAGTTTTTCATAGTTATCCATAAATACATCCGCCATAAGAGGACTTAATGGGGACCCCATTGCTAGACCTTCTCTTTGTAAATAGAATTGGTTGTCAAACCGAAAATAGTTCTGTTTCATACAAAGAGAAGTCAGCCAAACCAGATTTCTCCCGAAGGAGGAAATTTAATTTCTTAGCTAGGAAGGAAGCTTAGGAGGAGGTTTCAGTCCAAATTATAGTCTTAAAAACAGTTTAGATCTCATTTCTAAAATTAAAAGATATTCATCTACCCCCCAAATCCATTCTATTATCTTTAGACGTTGAGAGTCTTTTTACAAATGTCCCCCAACAAGACTGTTTGCGTATACTCGCAGATCATTTTAATAAACGTCGTCTACATCCCGGGGAAATAAAAGATCTTCTAAATTTGACTTCTCTTTGTATGAAACAGAACTATTTTCGGTTTGACAACCAATTCTATTTACAAAGAGAAGGTCTAGCAATGGGGTCCCCATTAAGTCCTCTTATGGCGGATGTATTTATGGATAACTATGAAAAACTAAACATAGTTGTCAATAAAAATATCCTTTACTACTACAGATATGTAGACGACATTATCATTTGCTGGACAGGTACCCGAAGACAACTGGACGTTTTCTTTAATAAATTAAACAAAATTCACCCCAAAATAAAATTTAAGATGGAATTGGAACAAGACTGTACTCTTAACTTTCTAGATATTTCAATATCCCATAAAAACGGCACCCATGATTTTCAAATTTACCGCAAACCGACCCATACAGATTCTGTCATCCCCGCGTCATCGTGTCACCCTTGGCAACATAAATTGGCCGCTTTCCATAGTTACGTCAATCGTCTATTGACCGTACCTCTGAATAAGGATAATTATGCCAAGGAGCTCCAAATCATCTATCAGATTGCGGTCTCTAACGGTTATTCAAAAAATATTATTAACACCATAATAAAAAAGAAACAAATTCATATAGTTCGCAAAGATCTGTACGCGGCTACATCCCGAAGTGTTCGACGATATGTGAGCAGTTTGACCTATTTGGGTCCTGTATCTGAGAGAATAGCAAGGACTCTTAGGCGTAACGATATTTACGTTGCGTTCAGGACAAGCAATTCGCTGAGTGGGGTTTGTAACGTCAAAGACAAAATTGATGAACGCCAAAAATCCGGCGTTTATAGACTTGTTTGCAGTGAATGCAGCGCCGTTTACGTGGGTCAGACTGGTCGCAATTTCGGGACCCGATACAAGGAGCATTTGGCCGCGTACAGAAATTGCAATCCCGACAGATCACACTTCGCAAAACATCTTTTGGAAACTGGGCATAACCTAACTAGCGACCACACATTTAAAGTCCTACATGTTTGCGACAAGGGGCTTCGGCTGTGTGTGCTGGAACAATTAGAAATAATAAAAAATAAAAATAATAACATTGCACTGCTGAATGAACAAACAAACGTCTCGAATTCACCACTTTTAAATATCTTTAAATCCAGTACTTAAAGTTTAAATATACTCGAAGTAGTCGTTTGCTATCAATTCGGTCGCAAACGGCTGCTTATGTAATTCGGGTGGTGGATTGTGTGAGCAAGCGGTCGCTATCACGATATTGTAATCGCAATGTCGTAGGTGGGGGCCGTTTGCGTCACCTGTAGTATAAATAAGCAGCTCTTTGACCGCGCCGCTCACTCGGCGGCCGTCTGTCGTAGTCTATTACGCTTGATAATGCTTCGTTTTGGGGCGAAACACGTGTCGTGTTCTCGGCTTCGGTGGTGTATATTATCTAGTGGTGGTATTGTAGTGGTTGGTGGAGGGTACCTGGTGGCGGTTCCTGGTGGCGGTGTTAGTTTGCTTGTGCACGCTACTGAGGGAGGGCGGGTGGTGCACTTCAAAAAACTAGGTAATATACACCATTTTTATAGTTTGCATGCGGATCTTAGCAAAGTAACTTACTTTTCTTCATTATAATGGATTTCCGCAAAGTAACGCCTGATTCTATTAACTATAATGAATGATCTGACCGTCAAATGCCTCCTATACGCCGATGATCAGGTTATATTAGCATCATCGGAGGAGGAGTTGCAGGCGATGGTTAATATTATGAATGATGCTCTACAAAGCAAAGGAATGAAAATTAATGTAGATAAGACGAAAGTAATGGTTTTTGAAAGAGAAGAAAGTATGTCGGATTGCAAAGTTCTGATTGAAGGAGAAACAGTGGAACAAGTTAATGAGTTTGTATATTTGGGTTCAAAATTTTCGAGAGACGGAAAGTACGACTGTGATATTGAACGAAGAGCGTTGGCAGGAAATAAATTATATGGGGCCCTGCATAACTTTATGTGCAGCCAGAATGTATCTAAAAAGGGACGACTGGCTGTACATAGAGGAGTACTGGTCCCCACACTTATGTACGGTAGTGAATGTTGGGTCTGGCAGAAGAAGCATGAAAATAAGATTAATGCTGTTGAAATGAAAAGTTTGAGAAGTATAGCTGGAGTGACTTTGATGGACAAACTAAGAAACAACGTGATAAGAGAACGTTGCGGTGTGGTAGAAGATGTAGTGACAAAGATAGAGAAAGGGATGCTTAGAGGGTTTGGACACGTAGAGAGGATGGATGAAAGAAGATTGACGAAACAGATTTATGAGGCGAGTGTGAATGGGCAAGCCGGTAAGGGTCGACGTAGGCGAACATATTACGATCAGATCGAAATCGTTTTAAGGAAAGGCCACGTCAAAAGTACCCGCAACCGACGAGCTTGTATGAAAACACTAATGAAAGTAGAGGAAGCTAAAGATGTGTGTCAGGATCGTAGCAAGTGGAAAGATGTGGTCTCTGCCTACCCCTATGGGAAAAAGGCGTGACTCTATGTATGTATGTATGTATCTTAGCAAAGTAACTTACTTTCCTTCATGATAATATGTTTCTAAAGTATTCATATAAAAATAATCTCACACATCTCACATTGCATTATTTTTCAATTTCATTTTAATTTTATCAATTGTTTTTGTGGCGGGAAGATAAGAATAGAGGTGCATAGTCCTATGGTTACGGATGACGCTGCGCACTACATTAACTACTAGTTTCAGTTATATTAGGGTTTTACGAGCAATCTCGTCTGCGCAGATAATTTTAGGTGAACTCACATCCTGTTAAAGATTCATATGTCAGATTATGTAAATAGACAAAATGTTTTTGTCACATAAAGAAAATGATATTTCAACAAAATTACCTCTATTTGTTTAGATAACTGTCTTGTAGACTTCAATAATAAAGTGGGATATCGACATTACAAGACATCTGAATGCGACCCGAGTGAAAGTGGCTGGCATAAGAAAATATGACCGTCAACCAAGTTGACCATTGACGACATCGTGTCGCTACACATGCCCCTAATTTTTCCTTGTTTCCAAAATTATTCTGCAAAAAGAGTAAATAACTAATAGAATCCTTCGAGCTTTTAATAGAGAAAGAAACCAATAATTTTAATTCGCGTTATACAACGAAATTACAAGTTAACATACAATTTAATACAGCAGGTAACGGAAATGTATTAAACGGCTAAATACATTTCAACCTAGATTTTCAAAAAAATAAATAGTAACTATGTTAAATAAACCATGTATAAAAATGCCAACCCTCCTGCCAAGCGTAGCAACTATGGTAAATCCTTTAAATTGAGAGATACAAACTTTTGAGGCAATATATTGAGGAGGCCGATGTTCAGCAGGAGAATAGCTGCAGGCTGAAATGATGATGGTGATGATAAAGTTAAATACATTTAAAAAAAATATTTGGATAGATGAAATGTTACGAAGGCTTTAACCCTAACCAGATCACAGAGGTTAGCCAATCCGCGACGCAGTAATGTTACGTTATGAATATACCTATTCGAAAGTTTTTGCAAATGTGTATGAAATAAAAGTTATATTCTTAAAGTAATGGCTTCACATTATCGTTTAGTAAGGCACTGAATGTAAGAAGGCCTCTCAAAGTACACGTAAGTAAGTGTACACGTGCTATGCGGCATAGGTCTGTTTCTAAGACAACACAATTCAATAAACAGGATTACACATTATTAAAATTGTTACAAAATGTAATTGCCACGTCGATAAACTGTAAGTTAGATAAAGCCGTCGGAATGGGTAGGAGAGTCGCTTATCTGCATGAACTTTAGCACTGTAACCGCCTTTTAAGAATGATCTCTTATCAACGCGAAAGCGTTCGTTGACAGCGGCAGTGACGCACGTTATTAGGAATTAGATAAATTACGGTCAGGCTGCTGATTTTATTCGGCAGTCAGACTGTATATTGATTTTGACGTAACCTTCTGCCGTCAAGGAGTAGTGCGCAAACAGTGTCTCCCAAGCCGAGCCGAGAGCCAAGTTGAGCCGTGGTAGCTCAGGGGCTAGGCGCTCGCTTGAAATGTGTCGCGAGTGACCTGGGTTCGATTCCCGGTGCCGGCACCACTAAAATTGTTAATTGCAATTTTAAGTGTCGATTTACCACGTGCTCAGCGGTGAAGGAAAACATCGTGATGAAAACTGCATGTCTGAGGAATAATAAATACTTCGAAGACATATGAATGATTTCATTATAAACGTGGCTCTAACAACCGACTGATGGCGGAAGATCCTCTTCCACCGTTCATATTATCATAGACTAATGATGGGGAGCCGAAGTCACTAGTGTGA
Organism: Luehdorfia chinensis; assembly: GCA_019845155.1. Taxonomy (NCBI): domain Eukaryota; kingdom Metazoa; phylum Arthropoda; class Insecta; order Lepidoptera; family Papilionidae; genus Luehdorfia; species Luehdorfia chinensis. The sequence continues at coordinate 2,214,070 of JAHVAK010000022.1, forward strand.
ATCAATTTTCATTTAGGTTGGTTGGTGAGTTTTCTTTATATGATAAAGTAAGTAGACGAGCAAAACGTTCACCTGGGTGGTAAGTGCAACGTTAGCCCATAACAAATGCTGTGACACCCAGAAAATTTTCGCGTAGCACAACACTGCGCCTGTCCCCATGAGACATCAGTTCTTAAGTCGCATATGCCCAGTACTTACACTAGCTCTTAGTGTCATTCACACCGAACGGCAGTAATGTGTGCACGACTGCTTCACGGCAGAACAAGTGGCCCTGCAGTGGTACCTACCTAGACGGATTTCTCCATAGGAATCCTACCGTCTACCACCACTGACCGTTTTTTGACCACGGTGATATTGAGAATTCCAATGCGCACAAAATACTATAGTGTTCAAACTGAGCGCTAACACGCACTTACTCGTCCTTACCTACGCGAGCCCAATGTAACGCTCTTGCGATAAGATCAGACATAGGCTAGGTGATGAACTATATACAATAAAATAAGTTTGAGTATATGCATATACGTAGTTATAATTTTAGTATAAAACTAAATCAGTTTTGTTATGGTATTCTGATGTCGTGTTTGCTTCTATCCCGCTTTACATAGATAAGAGGTTATCGCTAAGTGTCGAAATTGTATCTAGCTACGAAGGGGCCGCTTTTATACAATAGAATACAAAGTTATTTGTTCTTGCAAATATTTATATTTACATTCTAAGGAAAACACAATTCTTGTCATCCGTGTAAAAGATGCTATCTCAGCGTCGATCGCAATCTCAAAGCTTTAAATTTTAATGTTAAAAAGCGGAGATCTTGTAATATTAACCAACTCGTAGAATTTTACTGTTATATTATTTTTGATATAATTATTAAAACACAGTGTTATCATGCAATATTAGAGCTGTTTTGCATTAATTTTCATTATTTACTGTGGTTCTGCTGTTGTAATTTACAGCCGTAAAGAGTTATATTTTCTAGTACTCGTAATAACCTACTAAACTACCTTTAGAAATCCCTCAACCATTTATATGCGGAAATGTCAGCGCGACCTTATTTACACTATAATAATAAGTTTGAAACCTATTTTATCCACGTTAACTCACAAATAGTTTAGTGCGGTGAAACGAACATTTCCACTTGTTTAGTTCATTTAACTTATTAGACGTTCATCTTGTTCATACTATTTTATTGTTTATAACAAAGCGGCCAGTGTTTTACTATCCAATCTTCTGTTAATCGGATTCAATTTGGTGAGCACGTTAGGCAAGAAGATGCCTATTCACTCGTGCTTTGAAGATATCTCTACTGGTATAAGTCTTAATAAATCGATTGCGAAAAAAAAATCCGTTCCTTGACTTCGTGCACAAATACAAAGAAAGCAAAACGCAATCGGGATACTGTTAGGAATCTATCCGTGTGTCTATTCGTTTGACGAAAAAACGAGAATGGTTGATTTAAAGAATGTAGTTTTTGTGCAAACGCCTCAAAATTACGTCTATGTACGTATACGCAGATCAGAGATACGTATTTAGTTCCTATCATTGTCCGTTTGGGGACGATAAAAAAATAAACATTATTATTTAAAGGCATGTTCGTGGTTTTTTAAATTTTGCTCCCGTCATTATTTATTCTGAATTTACTGTTTCAAGTTCATGCGACACTTATCAGTTTCAGATTTTATTGAAATCCTAACCAGAATTTTTTTTTTTTTTATTTATTTATGTAACAAAGCGTCATGCTGCTTCTTTACGCTGTTCTGTGAGACCGTGATACTTCCCCGATCGAGTTATTAACAGCCAAATACGTCAGCTACACCGTGGATCTACCAAAAGGTAAAGGGAGGGTGATGATTTTTAGGTAATCGATAGTTAAAACTTAAGGACGCAACAACACTGTTCCATAAAATAGTTATTATGTCCCAATATACATACCAGTACGTAAATTTTGTTGCGGGAACATAAAGTAGGATCGCGAATGTTTTATCAGCAACGGATGCGTACGGCGGAAGAGTGACGGCTGCCGCGCCGAGTATCGCGCCGCGACCACCACGTGACCATATAACACTTCATATTACATTCATTAAAATATTTAATTAACACAAAAAGCCGCGCAACTATTGTAGCTTTTGGAATCAAAATACGACAATGTCTTGCAGTTACAAAATAACGTCAAAAAAACATTTATGTTCCACATTATCTGGACGATTCTCAATAATTATGGTGGAGTTTTGGTTTCAAAAATAGACACTTAGATATTTACAAAATTACACACGACTAAAGGATACAGTCCATACATCAATGTTACGTGACGTGGGAAATAACTAGAAATACAAATACAGGCAGTACAACATCCATAAATATTTTCGAAGCTTTCTACCGGACTTAAAAATAAAAAAGTTTAGTAATTATTGCACTTTTGATAAATGTTGATTTTGATTTTGATTTTTTAAAAAACGAAGCCCCACACTAGGATTTTCTTCTGTATCGTGGGTGCGTTTTACAAACATACATTTCACATGCACAACACAACCAGACCCGAAAAGCAACAATTTGTGTTTTTGCACAAATGTTACCTCCGGCTGGGAATCGAACCCAGAACCGGTGGCGCAGAAGTCAGGTACGCTAACCACTACGCCATGCGGTCTTTATCATAAATATTACGTTTAAAAGACTTTATAACTTACGCGATTTACAAACTCGGCAATTATTTGACACAATACAATAAATAATAGTCTGTTCGCAGTAAGAAGGGTGCTGCGGTGACATAATGACCATAACAAAAAGCGCATCCCGACGAAACTCGTAGTTATTTTTGTTGCTTAGTGCCTGATTCGGAGATCGGCGAACAGGCAGGAGCGGTCGTCGCCTCGCACAGTGCCGTACTCGGAACAGCAATTAAATATAATACGAACACGCTGATCTTCACGAGAAAAGGATCGTCTAAATACTAAAAATGGTGCTTAAATATTATTGTACATAAGTTAGTTACTTATTATGCACCTAATTTAAAGAAATAACGCCATTTCCGAAATAAATAATTTTCAAACAAAAAATTAAATAAAAAGTCTAATTCAATCCGATTTTTTTACAGCGATATTTATTAAAATACATTTTGTTTTACGTACTGTACACACAATACTACTTATTTATTATCATAGATCCTAGTACAGTATTATTTAAAGTTTTAATACAAAAATAATGTTTTGTATACAACGTCGAGAACGATTACGCGTTAAACTTAAACTAAATTCCATTTTATGTTTTAGTACTGTAATTGCTATATAACGTATCATATTTGTTTTAAAAATATAAAAACGTACTAGTAACGTGCATCAACAACAAAGTTATTGTAAATTGAAAAGATTAGAATTGGAATGCGGACCTGCCCCTTTGTTTCGGAGACTGAGGCGAGGGAGGCAGGACGGCGCGGGAGTGCGGCCCGAGTAGGCCCCGCGACCAGTGCAGTGAGCGGCGTGCGGAGATCCCATACCGCTCCATGGCTCTACACGCTTTATTTTTATTCGTGGCCGCCGCGCTCGTCGCCGGCGGCGGGGCCGTTTACAATCGGGAACGCGACCGACTTCGCGCGGATCCTCGGTTACTTGACCGCGCCTGTGAACTAAGCTCATGCTACCCTGCTACAGGCAACCTTCTTATTGGACGTGAATCTCGACTCTCCGCTACATCAACATGCGGCTTACAGCGACGCGAACGATACTGCATTGTTTCGTACCTAGATGACCGGCTCAGAAAAGAAAGGGAAACTTGCTTCACTTGCGACTCTACCAACAAAACGATTCATAAACCGGATGAAAATCATCGAATACAAAATATTATATACAAATTCTACCCTGGAACGAGATACAGATCATGGTGGCAGTCCGAGAATGGAAAGGAAAATGTTTCAATTCGACTCGATATGGAAGCGGAATTTCACCTTACACATTTAATAATACAATTTAAAACGTTTCGTCCCGCTGCAATGTTAGTGGAGAGATCTTTCGACTTTGGAAAAACATGGCGTGTTTATCGCTATTTCGCTCACAACTGCGCCGAATCCTTTCCTTTAGTGCCTAGGCACTCGCAGCGAAGCTTAACTGAAGTAGTGTGTGACTCTCGTTATTCCGGTGTCTCCCCTTCTACTGAGGGTGAAGTGATTTTTAGAGTGTTACCGTCAAATATAAATGTGACAAATCCCTACTCGGAAGAAGTGCAAAACTTATTACGAATGACAAATCTTAGAATTAATTTTACGAAATTACATACTTTGGGCGATGACCATCTTGATAATAGAGCAGAAATAAAGTTCAAATATTACTATGCTATTTATGAAATGACAGTGCGCGGATCGTGTTCTTGTTACGGTCACGCATCGAGATGCCTACCTATGCCTGGAGTTGAATCAAAGAATAATATGGTGCACGGTCGCTGTGAGTGTACACATAACACGAGAGGATTAAATTGTGAATACTGTGAAGATTTCTATAATGATCTACCATGGCAACCCGCTGTTGGGAGAACTTCTAATGCTTGTAAGAGGTGCACGTGCAACAACCATGCAACAACCTGTCACTTTGATCCAGCAGTTTATAATAAAACCGGAAAAATAAGTGGTGGTGTATGTGACAATTGTCAACACAATACAATGGGTGTTAATTGCGAACGCTGTCTTCCTACGTTTTATCGAGACCCCAATTTAGATATCCAAAGTCCAGATATATGTAAGCCATGTGATTGCGATCCAGAAGGTACAACAGACAGAGAAGTTCTTTGTGATGAAGAGACAGACCCTGCAAATAATAAAACTGCTGGTCGTTGTATGTGTAAAGCTAATATTGACGGAGCAAGATGTGACAGATGCAAAGATGGTTATTGGAATTTCGATCCTCTTAACTCTGAAGGTTGCGAAGCGTGTACCTGTAACAGCTTGGGCACAGTCAACGAAAGAGGCTGCGATACTACAACAGGCAATTGCTTTTGCAAACGACACGTTACTGGAAGAAATTGCGATCAGTGCCTTCCAGAATTTTATGGTCTTTCGAACAGTGACGATGGCTGCCTACCATGTGACTGTGACGTTGGTGGTTCTATAGATAGAGACTGTGATGTGATAACAGGTCAGTGTAAATGTCGTTCTAATGTTAGTGGTCGCCGATGTGATACACCGATACAAAACTTCTTTGTTGGCGCTCTTGATTCTATGGTTATTGAGGCTGAATCTAGTCAATGTGATTCTCAAATAGATGATAATGCAATTCAAAGTCAACTATGTCATGTTGTTATAAGAGAAAACTTCCCTGATGGCCGAAAAGAAACGTGGACCGGTCCCGGCTTTATGAAAATACCAGAAAGTAGTACGTTAGTTTTTAAAATAAATAACTTAAAAACTAGCATGAATTACAATGTTTTAATTCGATATGAACCGCAGGCCCCGATGAATTGGGAAGAAGCTACAATATTCGTTAGAAGACCCACACCCGTAGATATTCATTCACCTTGTGCAAATATTCGCCCAGAAGATGACACTATTAATACTTATTTACCAGCAACTCAACGTAGCGTCCTAGTTAAACCACCAGTGTGTTTAGAAAAGGACAAAGAAACTGAAATTCGCATCTACTTGGGACGGCAAGATGGACTTTCGTCCAATACTAGAGCATCTATTCTAATCGATTCGATTGCTCTTATACCATCTGTTGATGATTTGCCATTCTTAGCAAACGGGAGTTATATGAGAGAAGAATTCGACCGTTTCAACTGTGGTGATTCCTATTATTATGATCTTAATAGAGAAAATATACCCGAAGTTTGTAAGAAGTATCATGCAAGTATAGGATTTTACATCAGGAACGGCTCAGAATCGTGTCAGTGCGACCTGACGGGATCAAAGAGTCACCAATGTGATCCTTATACTGGACATTGTCAGTGTGTAGAAAATATTGTGGGCGCTAGATGTGATCGTTGTGCTCCTGGTACGTACGGTTTCAGTAAGTTTGGATGCAAGCGCTGTGATTGTAACAGCATCGGATCTCTAGATAATTTCTGCGATGCCACAAGTGGACAATGTAAATGTAGAGCCAATACATACGGCCGTGCGTGTGATTTATGTCAGCCTGGCTATTTCAACTTTCCTAATTGTCAACAATGTGATTGTAATGGTCATGCAGTTGAGTGCGACGATAAAACCGGTGCTTGCAAAGAATGTAGAGATTATTCAGAGGGACACCGTTGTGAAAGATGTATTGACGGATATTATGGTGATCCAAGACTTGGTGTTGATATTCCCTGCCGACCATGCCCTTGTCCAGGTGTTAAAGCAGATCCAAATAAAAGTAGTCACGCTGACCGCTGCGAGCTAGATCCCGAAACAAAAGATGTAGTTTGTGATTGTAAAGAAGGTTACGCTGGTCTTTTGTGTGATGTGTGTGCCGATAACTATTACGGCGATGCCGTCAAAGGTACTTGCGAAAAATGTGAGTGCAATGAAAATATAGATATAACGAAGCCAGGAAACTGCGATCCATACACTGGAGTATGCTTACAATGCTTACATAATACGGCTGGTGATTATTGCGAAGTTTGTCAAGAAGGATACTATGGTAATGCTATAGAAAAAGCATGCTTTAAATGTAACTGTTCAGAACTAGGAACAAACTTTACTAAAGGTAACTGTGATGGTATTACTGGACAGTGTCCTTGTTACAAAAATGTAATGAGCATCAATTGCGATCAGTGCACAGAAAATCATTGGAGAATAGCTCTAGGTACAGGTTGTGACCCATGTGAGTGTGATCCTATTGGATCAGTATCTCCACAGTGTAACCCGTACATAGGTAAATGTGACTGTAAGCCAGGACATGGTGGTCGCCAGTGCGATCAGTGTCAAGAGAATCACTGGGGTGATCCAAATATAGAATGCCATGAGTGCGATTGCGACTTATACGGATCAGTATCTCAACAATGTATGAGAGAAAATGGGTCATGTATATGCAAGCCTGGTATTGGCGGATATAAGTGTGACGTTTGCGCCCGAGGTTATCTTGGCGATGCTCCTCAATGTTATGCGTGCGGTGAATGCTTCGATAACTGGGATCGAATCATTGGAGATTTACGCATTCAAACAGAATTCGCAATCGGAAATGCTAGTAAGATCAAAATTATTGGAGCAACAGGAGCATACACTAGAGATTTTGAAGAAATGACTAAAAAGTTATCTGAAGTCGAGACTACACTCAAGAGCGCTAAACAAGGAAAGAGCACAGTTAAAGATCTGTTATCAAACATAACTAGCTTACAAAATCAATTAGCTCAAGCTGAGATAAAAGTGAGAGAAAGTAATGATAACTTAAACGATATTACATCTAAAATTAACTTAGGTAATGTGACTTTAGATGGATTAAGATCTAGTATTGAACGATTGAAAACTAAGACACTAGATTTAGGCAATAACGCGACTAAACTACAAGAAGCTAATTTAGAGGGAGCCTTGAACTTAACTCGCGAAGCTAAGCAACGAGCATCTCAAGCAGTAGATGATGCAGACAGTGTTCAGACTATTATTTCCGATACGGATCGTCAAATTAAAAATACTGACAGATTAATTGAACTTCAGTACTCAAACTTTAACAATACTCAGAGTGAAAATGATAAGAAACTCGATGACTTACAAGAACAGTTATCAGAATTGGAGTCCCAAATTCCTAAAATCAATGAAAAAATGTGTGGACAGGAAAGTGATACCTGTGATATTTGTGGTGGCGCAGGATGTGGAAAATGTGGCGGTATTTCATGCGATCAAGGTGCTATAACTAAAGCAGAACAAGCACTTGATTTTGCAAATAAAACTGAACATAGAATTAAAGATCATGAACTTACAGCCGAGGACTTATTTAGATCGATATCCCAAGTAAAACAAGACACCGTTTCAGTCCGATCTCGAGCTAAAGATTTATTGAATAGAGCTAAAGATTTCAAATCATCCGCTGAAAGGGTAACGAACGAAAGCCAGGAACTGACATCAGAACTAAAAGAATTTTTGTCAAACACTAGTAATACTCCTGCAGACGTAAGAACTCTGGCTAACGAAATCTTGAATTTATCTATACGAATTGAACCCAAAGAAATAACTGAATTATCGCAACGTATTAATTCTACGGTTTCACAACTTACGAACATCGAAAATATTATAACAGAAACAAAACCCGATTTAGAAAGAGCTAAGGCACTGAAACAAAATGCCACGGCAGTAAGTAGTGCAGCTAATTTGACTCTGGAAATGGCTAATAAAGTTTTAAATGCATTAGATGAGGCACAAGCAGCACAAGATGCGGCTGAAAATGCTATAGATAAAGCAAACAGTGACATCGAAGCAGCTAAAAGTGATTTGATTCCGATAGCATCTGAAACCGAACAAGCACAGAAAAAGGCCAATGAAACTATGGACGAAGTCGAAAGCCTTCGTTTACGTCTTTCAGATTTACAGAAAAATATATTGAAGATTGAAAGTGATTCTGAACAAGTTAAAGAGGAAGCTAATGATGTAGTTAATCGAGCAGAGGGGGCTGAACAAAAAGCCAGACAACTTAGACAGGATTTCAAACAAACCAATATGTCCCTTGCAGAACGTGCTAATCAGACTTTAAATTCTAGAGAACGAGCACAATTGTTACTAAATCGTGCGACTAAACTTGCTAGCGACACTCAAATGCAATTTAAGCTGTTAGCCAATATGGAAGAATTATATAATGATCATAATGAGCAACTTAACTTGTTAGAAAAAGAAATCGGCGAACTGAATACACAAATGAATTATTACTTATCTGAAATCACAAAGCGATCTGATTACTATAGGTCTTGCACTACATAATAACTATTCTTAAAAATGTTTACTATCCTACATTTTCTTTGAATAACCTAAATATTTATTTCGGTATATATATGCGTGCCATGTTATTTTAATTATACTAATTTGTATTTAATTAATAACAGCAAGCAAAATAAAACATTTATAGGAAGATTGATTGATTGAAGAATGTAATAAAGTAATTTTATATAAAGATTTACTTAGCACAACATGTTGATGTTTGTAAAAACAAGTTTAAGTGATATTGTCATTATCACTCGAAATGTTTAGTCCATTAATACAATGAATAGTAAGTGTCCTGCGGCCGTAAGAATCAACTTTACTATAAAATAAATCCAATTTGAACTACTATTTAAAAACAACAGTTTCATCTATCAAACAACAAATTAATATATACTAACAGAGGCAAAGTTGTTTATTGTTTTAATGCTTAGTTCTGTGTTTGTTTGTGCATAAGCTAGGTTTTGTGTTATATGTGTTGTCTCTTCTAGCGGATACGAGTTCTAGACCACTTTGAGGCTTAAACTATTTCCATTTATACTTATTCCAAAGAATGACATATAGTTCTTTAAGAGAATTATTTGTATCTATTAATTAATTTTAATATAACAATGTGACGTACTATTTTAATTATGTCACAACTTTAATTTGTATAAATGTTATTATTTAGGAACTGTTTGCATTTACGCCGTTTATATAATTTTTTTTGTAAAAATATATTATATATTCTTGCCTTAATAAAATAACTGTGAACATTTCATTATACATCATATAACATCCGTTCTTAAGGCTTATGTAATTTTGTTTTTACTTGTTATATAGATTTTTTTAGTAAAGTAAGTTTTAAAGATATAATTTTCTACGCATTCTTGTCAACAGTTTTACTATAAAGTGATATCAATAAGTGTTCTACAATATACTAGGCATATACTTAACTATAGATAATAAATAAATTTGTCCAATAATTATTTTTATTTACCATGCATATCCATTTTAATAATAACAACACATCAACATAAAACACACTCACTTTAATGATAACTAAACACAAAATATAAAAATAAAAAGTCAGTCTCGTCTATCCCTACCCTTTTTTCTTGTTTTAATAATTTATTTCCTTCTTACAAAACAATATATATAAAATATAAAAGCGATTTACCACTGACTCATCACGACATCTCCGAAACTACAAAACCTATTAACTTGAAATCTGGTATACATATGCCGTTCTCGACACCCAAGAAGAACGGATTTTACGAATATTTATTCCTAAATGTGTAAACGGATTGATGCTGTTTTTCTTACAGACATTAACATAACAATTACTTCCGTGCGAAGCCGGGGCGAGTGAACTAGTCAAAAATATCAAAAATAAATAGTGCATGAACTATGTACCTACTCCATTATCATTTAAAATTGTCATCGATTTTCATTGAACATGAAAGCAATTGTCATCTTATACACACGCACGAGCGCTCTTTATCTGAACTTTAAAACTAAATAAATTACAAAGCATTTTGAAACTTGAATGAATCCCATACTAGAGTACTAGAGTAACCTGAGTTGAGATGATGAGAGTCTTCTTGGAAGGAATTGATAAAAGAGCAAGTACTTAAAGTAACTTATATTCAAAATACGCTAGCACTTTCTGAGCAAACAATGATAATTATTTTATTGTATCCATGATTACGAATTACAGTTTCTTCTGAGTACTAAAATACACAATAATGAATATTGGAAAATACTTCGGTTAATTTACCGTCGGACTTAGATCATTTCAGCCTATGTTAGTCCACTGTTGAACATAGGCCTTCCCCACAAATTGCCACAAAACACTGTCCTGATCCACCTTCATCCATCGACTTACCGCAAAACCGTGCAGGTCGTTGCTCCATCTAGTTGCGGGGCGCACTACACTGCGTTTGCCGGTACGAAGTTGCCACTCGAGAACATTTCTTCCCCAACGGTTATCGGTTCTATGAGCTATATGGCCGGCCCATTGCCACATCCGCTTGCTGATCCTTAGGACTATGTATTTACTTTAGTTCTGCTGCGGATATCATCATTACGGATTTTATCTCGCAGAGAAACTCCGAGCATAGCCCTTTCCATAGCTCGCTGAACGATTCTGATCTTCCTCACGCGGCCCGCAGTGAAGGTCCACGTCTCTGTTCCGTATGTCATCACTGGCAATACGTACTGGTTGTAAACTTTGGTTTTGAGACATTGAGGTATACTCGACGAGAAGATGTGACGCAGTTTCCCGAACGCTGCCCAGCCAAGTTAGATAAGTCGATTTACTGATTAATTATAATAATATATGTTTATACATCACTTAGCTTTTATTTAATATATTTCTAAACAAATCCATAAATCCTGGCGAGCGTACTCGGGAGCACAGCTAGCAAAAAATATTTTGTACTAGCTGTGCTCTCGACTTCGCTCGGTCGCGAGGACAAAAAATCTTACAAGCCGCATTGGAGCAGTGTGGCGGACTCTCTGGAACTTTAGTCCCCTTAAAAGTAGTTTCACATACCAACGGTTAACCTATTAAGAGATACATGCTGAATGTGAAAAATATGCTGTACTGATTGCTGGTTGTTGATAATTTTACAACATTTACGTAATTTATTGAGACTTTAGGTTTCTTGCTGGACGAGTTCAGCTTATATTGCGTTCGTTGATGACGTCATCCTCCTGGCCGATCTTCGACCACAGGGATCAATTTCAAATACTGTCATACTTTTTTTTATCCTTTTATTTGAGTTTCCATCTGGGGGTATACACCGTCCCTTATGGTCATTTATTATTTTCTTTGCACTGATAATATTTGACGTGTTTTACACCATGACATAATTTTATATTTTCTCTGTGAAGTAGACACCACATTAATGCGATTTGATACGTTGATTTAGTGTCAAACTTCTTAGTGTTATTACAGTAACATACGAGGGTGGATTGAAAAGTACTCGGCCTAACCAAGAAAATAAACACATACTAAATCAGTTATATTTTTATTTTTCTACATAATCACCATCAAGTTTAATACACTTTTGCCACCTCCCCTTCCAAGCATTTAGACCGTTAAAAAAAAATGATTCTTCCTTAGAGTCAAAATATGCGTCTACAGCTGCTTTGACCTCGTCGTTTGTCGAAAATCTTTGACCTCCCAAGTGCTTTTTTAGGTTAGGGAACAGAAAGAAGTCTGATGGTGCCAGATCAGGTGAATACGGCGGATGCGGTAACAGTTCAAAGCCACAGTTGTGAATTCCAGCCATTGACTATACTGACGTGTGAACACGGACGTTATCTTGATGAAACAGGACTTTTCTTCTGAGCATTCCTCGACGTTTTTCTTTTATTTCCTCTCGTAAACGACGTAGTAAGGTACAGTAGTAATCAGAGTTTATAGTCTGACCCCTTTCAAGATAATCAATCATAATCACACCTTTCGAGTCCCAGAATACTGAAGCCATCACCTTATTTGCCGACAAAATCGACATAGCCTTTTTAGGGGGTGGTGAACCAGGTCTTCTCCACTGTTTTGATTGTTGTTTTGTTTCCGGTGTACAGTAATGAACCCATGTTTCGTCCATAGTAACAAAACGATTCAAAAAATCATCTGCATCGGCTTCAAATAACTCCAAACAGTCGCGTGAAATAGTCAATCGCGTCCTTTTTTGTTCAACTGAAAGCAGTCGCGGAACCCACCTCGCAGACACCTTGTGGAAACCCAACTCGTTGACAATGATGTTTTGATAATGATTTCTTATATTTACGCGAACACTACACATTTAAATGAAACTAATTTTACGGATTTTATCGCGTTTTATTTTATTATTTATAACCCGACGTTTCGAGTGCTTTACAGCACTCATGGTCACGGGCGGACTGAGGTGACAGATGTCCCGATGTCATAGTTACCATGGGTTAGCCCGTGACCATGGGTGCTGTAAAGCACTCGAAACGTCGGGTTATAAATAATAAAATAAAACGCGATAAAATCCGTAAAATTAGTTTCATTTAAATGATGTTTTGAGTTCGTTCATAAGAGATGCCTATAATCTCGGCTATCTCTCTAATTTTTAATCTGCGGTCTCCCATTATTAAATCAAGTACTTTTTTAATATTTTCGTCAGTAGTTGACGTCGAAGGCCTTCCAGAGCGGGGTTCATTTTTCACACTCTCTCTACCACGCTTAAATTCTGCTATCCATTTTTTGACGGATGAATATGACAGAGCACAATCGCCTAATGTACTGACCATGTCATCATGGATGGCTTTTGATGATAGCCCCTTCTTATGGAGGTACTTAATGACGGCACGCTGCTCGATTTGCTCCATTCGCGGAAATTATGACCGATTACTTTGTTAATAAATTTATAAAATCACAACTAATTATCGCACACCTTTCGAACTTCACACAATGAACTAGTCTGAACTGAACTAAATAATGTGGGTAGATTTGATTTTTAGAATTGAATGTTTCTGTGTTAGGCCGAGTACTTTTCAATCCACCCTCGTATTTTGAGTCGCATAAATATGATAAGTATTCGCAAACAGCTGTACAAAGAACAATGTCTTAGGTCTGATGATGATTTAAGCGCAATTCTTATAATCTATAGTTTTCACGGGTACTTGAGTTCTGAATATTTTCGCAGTAAATCATAATAGTTTAGTGATCATTATAGTCTTAAAATTTAATTAGAATGTGTATAAAAAAAGGCTTACAATTTAGTTTCTATTATAAAGAATTAAAATATAATTACATGTACAGTTCTCTAAATTTTATCACTTACTCTTATTATCAAGACTAGTCTTAAATCTGATTTATCTCTAATTATTTACTATATTATTATAACTATCGTATATAAAAGCCGATTGAATAATATATTTATTACCTCAAACTCTTACTTATTTTGTCTAACATTTATATATACTACAAACTTTTTATTATCAAGTATTATTGTTTGCATTAAAGTCTTCTAAACTATTTACAAGAACTTCCACAAAGCGGACTAAGGATTCCAGTGTAGTTTGCTTTTTCATAAGGTCTAATAGATTGTAAGGTGACAGCAAAAAGAGATGATCTGCAGCAACTTTTAAGTTGCTGCAGATCATCTAATCATCTATCATCTAATCCGCTTTTTAACATATGACATTGGTGCGGCTAGATAATCAGGTTGTTTGTGAAGTTTGGCAGCAATGTTGGCAGCTGCGTCTGCTGCCTCATTGCCCACTATACCAATATGGCTTCTAACCCAAACTATGTCTCTTTTGCAGGTTGTCTTGTGTTCATGTATAGTTTGATGTATTTGGGTGACTATTGGGTGTGGGTTACTCCTGTTGTGTAGTGAGTGAATGGAAGAAAGTGAGTCGGTGTGTATTGTAGTGTGAGAGTACTGCTGTTTGGTTGCCCATCTGCACGCGTTCAGGATTGCGTATAGTTCAGCCTGGAACACAGTACAAGTGTTGTGTAATTTAAATTTCTTTGTGACTGTTTTATTTTTATTGTTATAACAAACAAACGCAGCGCCAACATCTCCATCCTCGTGCTTGCTTCCGTCTGTGAATATTTTGGTAGTGTTCTGTTCTTTGTTCTGTCGATTAGTGTTAGTCTGATTATTTATTGTTATTCTGTCTGCCGGATGTAAGAGCTCATGGATGGGAGTGTGCTTTTCAAGGGAAACGTCGTGCGGTAGATAGTCGGATATTCCTGAAATTCTGGCTTTCTCGACACAATGTACTTCTTTGACCTTCAGGTCTAATGGCAAGAAGTATGCAAGACCAATAGCCGCAGGCGTCGAGATCGTGCGAAATCCTCTAATGGCCTTATGGCGAATCCGCGCTGCAGTCTCTCGAGGCTTCTCTTTACATACTTTTTGCGTACAATGTGTACCCAGATACCTGCAGCGTAAGTGATCGTTGGTTCGATCACCTGTTTGTAGATGGTACGAATGTTTTCCGGGTGCGGTCCCCAGGTGGGTCTTGAGTATACACAGAGCGTATTGAAAATTCGGGCTGCCTTATCGATGACATATCGCAGGTGCCTGCCAAAAACCAATTTCTCATCTAGTATGACTCCTAGATACTTGATGTCTTGGTTGAAAGTAAAATACGAACCCAGGACCTGCGGGGTAAAAGTAAGCTACTCTAACCACTGGACGTCGCGGTCGCTATGTAATATTATCGTATTTTGATCACATAACATAAAATTGGCTACTACATTTACTGACTTTGCTACTCATATCAGCATAAAATAGTACCGGCGGTAGTTTTGGTAGTAGGAATCTTATGCAGGAATTCTCCTAGGTAGGTAAGGTACACTTTAAATTCTGCAACTAGTGGACTATTACTTTTGCTGGTGGTAGGATTCTCATGCAGAAATCCGTCTAGGTAGGTACCACCCTAAGGCCAGGTATTCTGCCGTGAAGCAGTAGTGTGCAAACATTACTGTGTTTCGGTTTGAAGGGCACTGAGAGCTAGCGTAATCACTGGGCATATGAGACTTAATTAAGAACTGATGTCTCAGGGTGACAGGAGCGTTGTTGTGTCACACTGTTCTGGGTGACACAGCATTTGATATGGGCAGACATTTCACTAACCATCAGGTGAACGTCTTGCTCGTTCCGTCACTTTTATCAAATAAAAAAATAAAAAAAATTACAGGGCATATGAGACTTAAGAACCGATGTCTCATAGTTACGAACTCATTGCGGTGTTGCACAGAGCTTTACAATGCAAAGTTCTGGCTAACACTGCAACTGTTATGTTTAGGCGTGACGCTTACCATGTGACTTACTTTTTTATAGGAAAAAGTGACGAGACGAGCAAAACGTTTATGTGATGGTAAGTGCAACGTCCGCTTATAACAAACGCTATGTCACCCAGAACATTTCTGTGTGGCACCACACTGAGCCCCTCACCAGTTCTTAAGTCTCATATACCCATTAAGTAATAACACTCTCAGTACCTTCCATACCGAAACACAGTAATGTTTGCACTCTTCTGCCTCACGGCAGAATCTGACCCTGGGGTGGTAGGTACCTACCTAGACGGCTTCCTGGATAGAACCTCCACGAATGAAACTTACAATAAAAGTAGTCCTTGAGCGTGTCAACGCGCTTACTCTTTATCTTGGATGGATGTAGTTGTCTATAGGTGACAGTGACCACTTACTTACCGACAACTAGACTGACCACTAGTTTGCCATGGACATTTTTTTATTTTGCTTAATTGCAGAAACAGAACAAAAAACAAAAAAATTAAATATAATTTATTTTCTTATTTTGATCACGCGTGCAAATGAAATCTCAACACTGCATTGAAATTGCAATTATGATGAGTCAGACGTGGCCTAGTAAATATATGTATTGCTAAATGTTATAAAATCTGCTCAACAAAATATAACGTGTATGTGGTATCTGACAACCGTGTAGTTCATTAGCGTAGCTGTCTGCTCAGTAGTTTGTCTTGGGTTCGAATTCCAGCGGAATCAAATACTTATACTTACAGGCGAGAACGTCTGATTGTTAACCAGAAAACTCATTTTTATATACTGAGATAATTTATACGTCGTTGTCGTCGTTTTAGCCTATCACAAGTCCACTGCTGAACATAGGCCTCCCCCATAGATAGCCACATGTTTGTAGGTCTCACTTTGGAGGGATTTTACCATAGTTGCAACGCTTAGCAGGCGGAATGGCAACCGCAGTTTATTTATTCAGATATTCCAGAAAGATGCTGCTGTCCATCTTCTGATTTTCATTTCCCACTTTTACGACACCCACCAGTTGAGATGGGGTGGTAGATTCTCTTAGGCCGCCACCACACGGCAGATTTATATATTAATACGTAGTTTATATCAATAATCTGTTCATAAATATTACGGAGAATAACGAAATAATTTTTAATGTGCTTATTACATATTTCTTTTTAAATAAAATTAAAAAAAATGGGAGAGAGGAAAAGGAGGCGCATGTGGATTAGTGCCGAGAAATTATTCATCGCGTTTAATTTCTAAGAGATTCTAGTCTTATATTGAACTTTCCAATAACTGCACACTTTCACAAGCACTTGCTGCATAATAAACTATCAATATTAAACGTCACAACTCAAAATATACACAGAAATTACAAAATTCAATTAAAACACTAACGTCACTTTTCGAGTTGATGCCAAAAGTCGGAAAGAAAGCTTACAACTTCATATATTAGAACAGTTTGTTGTGTGTACGCGCAAACACAGAGGCACTCACTCGTCCCAACCTACTCGCGCCCGATGTAACGCTGATACGATAAGATCGGGAGTAGGCTAGGATGCAGTGTCAAAAACACACAATCACAACACAACCAGACCCGAAAACCAACAATTTGTGTTTTAGCACAAATGTTGGCTCCGGCTGGGAATCGAACCCAGGACCCGCGGCGTAGAAATCGGGTACTCTGACCACGCGGTCGTCTATATAGTTATAGTATTAAACGAATTACAGGTGGCTTTACTTAGAGCCAATTCTGTGCAACGACGATGGCGAGCTGGGAGTGAGGTTTCGCAAGGTGGACCAAGGCTTTCGGCAAGTGGCGCGAATACTTGAATCAGATCCACGGCTCTCCGCTTTGCTGCAATCGGCGAGACTTCAACCGACATTGGATTCAATATCGGAGCAACTTAACGTTTGCCAGTCAGCTCTTAACCAATATATTGACGTAAGTATTAATTATTCTCTACTATAACGTCGAATTCCTACGGCTAAATTGTTTACTACTAAAAGAAAACTAATAAAATTAAAGACAATAATTATTACACACACAGTACACTTAAATTATTATGCATGTGGGTTCGTGATCTAGAGGCTATCCAGTCTAGTCATCTAAAGATTTGCAAGTACAAGTGCCCATAAAGTGAATTACAAAAAAAGCAATTTCATTGACTACAAACTGTGCTCACGACTTTCATAGATATAATTCCTATTGATCTTAATTTGTTTGATATTAAGTTGAAACAAATATTAAATTAGTCCCTGGATCTGTAAAAAAATCAAGACCATATAACGGTCTAAGGTTAGATTAGTTTACAGACTTAAAACACGTCTACTTAATTTATTGATAAATATAGGATTCCCGTCCATGAATCTGTCAAGGTACCACCGCAGTGTCGGTTATTCTGCCATCAAGCAGTGGTGTATAAATGTCATTGTGCTTTGGCTTGAAAGGCACTGAAGCAAACGTAGCTACAGGGCTTATGAAACCAAAGAACCAATATCTCATGATGACGATAACTCATTTTCTTGATATAAAACGTCATTGTATTAATAATACATTTATAACTTGTTTTGTTTATTTCATATTTTGTAATTGTTTTTCTTTTACAGGAAAAGCGATCAGTTTTCCCTAGATTATATTTCCTTAGTGACGATGATCTACTGGAATTGCTTGGGCAAGCTAGGGCCGGCTCTGAAGGCAGGGAAACTGTAATGCAATCTCATCTTAAGAAGCTGTTCCCGGGTATAACTGGAGTGCGGCTCGGACCATCAGGATTATCCATCACAGCGCTTTGTAGTCATTTTGGGGAGACTTTCCAGCTTGATCATCCAGTCGATGTAGACAGTCCCGTAGAGGTAAGTGCATTTTATCTTTTATTCATTGTCGTATACATAAATTCAAAATATGACTATACCGTGCCTAATTCAACGAGTAAACATTTATATATTATTCTCATAATTATCTGTTTTCCATGCTTATCTTTTTTTTTGCTGTATAAAGATATAACAATTAACGGGTTTACATAAATTATTGGTTTTCGGATTTGTGTTGTTGTGTTGTAATTGTCCCTCTGTCTTTGACACTGAATCCTCGCCTACCTCCGATTTTAACGCATCGGCGCTACTTCGCTATATTCGATAGCGTCCCAAAGTGTCCGGAAGTCGTCGCCGTGGTTGAAAATCGGCCAGGACAGATTGATCAACCAAAACAAACAAGATTGAATAATGTACACAAAAACTACATGTTGTTAAGGTTTTAAGAAAATTATCAAGTATTTTGCTAAAGTGCCTGTTAAACTATAGCTTTTGTTGATCTCTACATTATTACGTATACTATGTAAATATTGTCAATAAAATATCATTACAGGTGTGGCTAAAAAATCTTGAAAGTGAGATACGATCGTCATTAAAAAACTTGGCATTGAAGTGCATAGTGAATAATAATTTGGACGGCCAGGATCCATTTTCGCTGCCGACGCAGATACTTTGTTTAGCGCAAAATATTCGTTTCACTGAACAAGCAGAAAGGGCTATTGCGTCTAAAGAACTTCACAAGTTGAAAGCAAATGTGGAGAAAGAAAATCTCTACTACGCAACTGCGGAGGCCGAGGATGAGAGCGAGAAGCAAAAACAACAAGCTCTTATCTTACAGTGCGCTCATTATATTACCGTGGTTCAGACTTTGATTGACAATAACATCACGTCGACCAGTGAATGGCTTTGGCAAAAACAGCTCAGGTGATTGGAAATTTCACGTTGTAAAGTCTATGTGCGAGGCGGTTAGTACTGTGATCGCGATTGCGATACTAACAACTTAATATACTACGAGTATAAAATTTTTCATAATACGTTGATGAATCTATGATAATAATCTATGGCCTCCTCCTATGGCTCGTTAAAGAATACTACCACTCCATCTCATCCAATGGATCTCGTAAAAGGCGAGTAAGGAATTAAACAGCACTGTGCAACCAACAGCGCATGGTGGCGATGGGCTCACCACCTATCACACCAAGTGCATTACTTATATTGTTTTGGTGAAACGTGGATTGTGGCAGTCATCTGTTTTTGCAGTGAGTGCCCAGTCTCTGACTACGATTATGGGATACAGTCGTGATCTTATGTATGAATCTATGGTAAAATTCCTATATAGGTAACAGTTAGGATTTATAATATTTCTATAAAATATAGACTAATGTGTCGCCAACAAGGGCGTTACCTGGAAAGTTTCCCGGAAGTTTTAAAAATTGGTATTTCTATAAAATGGCACCCAAAAACAGTTTTTTTGTTTTGACAATATCCTTTCCGACTCATTTTTCCATGAAAATAGTTATGTAATAAATGAATCTAGAGAAAAATTCCTATAACTGATCTTGGTTACCTTTTTTTGTAATATGAGTAGTTTCAGCGTACGAGAAAAAAACGGGTCTTAAAAAAGATTAACCATAAAAAAATGCAAATTATTGAGATTTATTTTCGTTGCATATATATCGGCTAGGGTCTTGAGTTCGTTTCTCGTTCTCAATGCATATTGTTGTTCCAAGATTCAACTTGTGTTTAATGAGAAATCCATTAGTGTGCGGCAAAGTTAAAAAAACGTAATTCTATTTTAAATTGTAAATACTTTATTATGATTTAATGACAATTTTTCAGATTTTATTTAAAAAACACAAAAGAAATAGTAGCAGAAATGGGTTTAGCTCAAATATCATATTCGTATGAATACTTAGGTGTCAACACCGGACAATTCGTGCGGACAGAACTAGCTGACGAGTGTTTTTTAATATTGACTCAGGTATTTATAAGCAAAATAATAGGTGTGTATGAGCATTCTTATCACTTGAGTATCTTTCAAGCTCGCATAGAACCAACAAAATTTGTCAAAAACATTTTCAACGCAAAAATATAAAAAAAAAACATTACATATTTCATTAGACGATAATAGTATTGCTAAAAAAGATGTTTTAACCATAAATTAGTATACTATTTTAATAATAATAGAATATAGCCGTCGTAGAGGGTACTCGCCTTAAGTTACGTCATAAGCGAGGACAAGTATCTTATCACAACTGTATATGGTTCCAAAGTTTCTAAATTGTATACTAGTCAGTGAACGTGACTGACGAAACCTATACAATTGTTTGGTAGAATTGTAAGTGCTGAGTTATCACGGGCTCGGCGGTAAAGAAAAACTGGTGAGGACACCTTCACGTATAACGAAATAAAAAGTATATGTTTCCATAACATGTGTCATCCTGGTTGGTAGATTAAACATGTTGCTGTTGCTCTAAACCCCTCTAAAAATGTAGACCCAGAGAATGAAGACTGTGTCCAGCAATGGAAAATTTATAGCCTGATACTTTTATTTTTTTATAATGATTGTCTGATATCCGTCTGCAATAATTAATTAACAGATTGTTTAAACACCTTTCGCTAAATTTAGTTTTAAACCAATTAGAGAACATACCGTTGCTTCTTTGAATATCAAATAAAAAACTTAAGTACTAATTTACATAAATAATAAAAAAGAAATGTAATTTAAGTGTTTGTTATTGTTTCAGTCATTGTATCTCGGTTCAATGGGTAACCCGTTTGGCCCCGCTGGAACTGGAAAGACGGAATCCGTTAAAGCGCTGGGAAGTTTACTTGGGCGCCTTGTTCTGATTTTCAATTGCGACGAGGTATTTTTTTATTTACTAGCTGATGCCCGCGAATTCGTCCACGTGGATATAGGTTTTTTAAATATCCCGTGGATATTATTTGATTTTCTGGTATAGAAAATATATGGGTGTAGTATGTGTATGGTATAAGTCCGTTTCGAATGCAACCAATCTCTGTGCCAAATTTAGTCAAGATCGGTTCAGCAGTTTAACCTAGAAAAGGTAACAAACGGACAGAAGGACAGGGAGAATTACTTTCGCAATTATAATATTAAGTAGAAAATATTTAAACTGCCCTGAAAGAAAATAATGGGGACCAAATGCAAATTAAAGCCGCGCGCATAGCTCCTAATTTCTACAGTTTTTCATATTTTAATCAGGAACCATAATTATTTCAAAAATAAAAAGTAGCTTACATTGCTCTCTGAAAAGTCCCCTACCTGCGTATGAAAGTCCCGTCAAAATAGTATAGTGAGCCGTTCCAGTGATTAGCTCGCGGAGAATCTTTTGTCTCCTTTTCATCATACTTCGCAATCCTTTATCTTCTTCATATTTGCGAGGTCGATTCTCGTATGTTCGTTTTCTTAATGAAATTTGCAGATCCTATCTTAGAGCCCTACAAACAATCTCCGATCTCTATTCCTATTCCTTCTCTATAAATGCAGTAAGGCTTTGAACTCTCTTCCTTATAAAACTGGTGAGGCTAACACAATCACAATCTTACCCGCTACTTCTCGAGGGGCACGCCAAAGCCCGCTAGACGAATTCACAAACAAACAATCGGCAACAATCAACTAGGCACGATCACCCTGTTCGGACGCCCTTTTCCCTGGGAAAAGAGCGTCAAATACCTCGGGGTCACTTTAGACGCAGCGATGTCGTTCGCTGCACACATAAAAAACATTCGAAATAGAGCGGCTTTTATCTCAAGCCGACCATATCCGTTAACTTGCTCTTCAAGCAAAATGTGCTTAAGACACAAACTTCGCCTCTATAAGACTTGCATAAGACCCGTAATGGCCTATGCTTGCGTCTCTTTCGCTCACGCGACGGGCAATCAATTAAAGAAGTTACAGAGCGTTCAAAATCGATTCTTGTGAACTGCCACCGGAGCCGGTTGGTATCAACGCAACGTAGATCTTCACAGCGACTGTGAAATGCCCTTAATCTCTGAACACTTCAGAGAAGTATCACGGCGGTTTTTCGAAAAAGCCGCGGTTCATCCAAACCCGCTGGTGGTTAAAGCAGCAAATTACCGACCAGACAGAAACGCGACCGTACGCAAACGTCGCCCGCGAAACGTGCTAGACGACACGGACGTCTCAGTACTCCCTGACCACGATACGGTCAGTCACGATCCAGGCTACACTGTACACACAGTTAATAGCTTTAATATAACACGCACCACGACGCGCGACCGCCGTAGAGAGCGGCGCGCAGCAGTCAACAATCACACCGCGTACACACGATACACCCGTGTTCCAGGGCGGTTCTCACCGCCCAGAGTTACCGACACACAAGTCGACAGTCCGAATAGAGGCCCGCAGCCTCCCTCGGACGGTCATTAGACGACTTAAAATCATTTGAGATATTCGAAATCGCACAAGCACGCAGCGAACGCGACACAGTCCGAATTTCGATGTTTTTGTAGGAGTTTATTTAAGTATTTATGTTTGGGTCAAACCAAACCTGGCACGCGGGCCCCTGGCTCGTGAGCACAGTATCCGATGAAACTGTAAAAGCCAAAAAGGCTAACAGCAATTACATCACCGAAATTATATCTTACCCGCTCGACCTCGCTAGGTTTTTTATATAGATGGTGCGTGACTTTAGCAATGAGAGAGAAGGTGCTAAAAGTGTATGAATAAGTTTAATAAATGTGGTTTAACATAATATTAATAAACTTTTTTTTAATTCAAAAATGTAAATTGTATTGTAGGCAATGGACGCTGAATGTATGGGTCGACTTTTAACCGGGCTAGCACTTTCTGGTGCGTGGGGCTGCTTTGACGAATTCAACAGGCTGTCGAGCGCCACGTTGGCAACAGTGTCGCACCAGTTGACCTCGCTGTTGGCCGCCATGAGACGGAAGCCTGGCACAGAATCTGAAGCGTTGCTTAATGGAAAACATGTGAGTCTCAAAAAGTGTGTGTGTCCGTGCGCATATGTGCCTATGTATGACTATGTATGGGTGTATCCGTTTATGATTAATGGGCACTAATCCTACTAACCAAACATACCTTACCACAAGTGTTCGGGCATGACGTTTAGAAAAGCTATTAGTTTTCTAAAAGTTTTTTTTGCTCCTATAAGTATCGCTAAGTGACAAGTGAATCAAACCATTGTTTCGCCAGTCTTTTTAGTAGCAGTTGTTTTAAAATTAAATAAGGCAAATAAGGTAGTCACCACCCCAGGGTCAGTAATTCTGCCGTGAAGCAGTAGTGTGCAAACATTACTGTGTTTCGGTCTGATGGGCACTGAGAGCTAGCATAATTACTGGGCATATGAGACTTAAGAACTTATGTCTCAGGGTGACAGGCGCAGTGTGGTGCTACACAGAAATACCCTGAGTAACACAGCATCTGTTATGGATAGACGTTGCACTTACCATCAGGTGAACGTTTTGCTCGTCTCGTTACTTTATAAAATAAAATTTTAAAAAAATGTTGTAACGGTCAACTTGAAATGCAGTAGGAAAAGGAGATTTGTCTATATTTAGATAATAATGATGGCGTCGAAAGAGGGGGCCGTCGCCGCCGGGAAACTATTATCTTGATTTCATTTGTTAAAGAGGTTAGGTTTATGAATTCATATAGGGTCTATTAACCGTTTTTTTTGAAAACCGGTATTTTCGGTATTTCTTAAAGAGATATAAATTAGTTGTTTGGTAAATGAAAATTATGAGATGTAAATATTCATAATGTTGTTTCTTTTTTAATTTTTGTTGTTTTCTTAATTTTAATCTGCCTTTACAAAGAAAAAAATATTTTTTTAGTTACTCAAATTAATTCCTTCCTATCTTCCTTAGTAGCTTCTACATGCCTCGTCTCTCGTAGCTAAGTAACGAATAGTAGCTGTTACCAATAACAGTTGGTTGAATATAGGAACCGGGCG
This sequence comes from Luehdorfia chinensis, assembly GCA_019845155.1. Classification (NCBI taxonomy): domain Eukaryota; kingdom Metazoa; phylum Arthropoda; class Insecta; order Lepidoptera; family Papilionidae; genus Luehdorfia; species Luehdorfia chinensis. The sequence continues at coordinate 2,238,464 of JAHVAK010000022.1, forward strand.
TAAACTCTTAAATTTAATATAAAGGAAAAGTATTTCTGTTCTTTTGAAAATAACTAAAAATAAAGTTCCTTTTCACTGAGTACATATTAAACTAAAACTAAATTGTTGGCAGCTAAGTCGAAATACCCAGTCCGTGTCGCTCTCGCTGAAAATAAGTGCCGCGCCATTTCCGAGCGACAACCTTTTCACGACAATGCTACAGCACAGATAAAAACAGCACCTCAGTACAGTTCTTGTTTTTTTATCTTTTCTCTGTATAGTCTATGACTACTCTATAGGTGCTGCCATTATCCCAGGTTTAAAGTAAAAAATATATTATAAGACGTTTTATTTACTTTTAAGTAGTATTGATATTTTATATCTTCTTTGTATGTTTTTTTTATTATTATTGTTCTGCATTTTGTGCCGTGAATAAAACATGTTTCTTTCTTTCTAGATTGTACGGATTTTATCGCGTTTAATTTTACTGTTTGTAACCCCACGTTTCGAGCGTTTTACAGCACCCATGGTTACAGGTTACTGAGGTGACAGACATCCTGATGTCAAAAATAATAATTAAAAGCTGTAGGTACCCCACCTACAGCTTTTAATTATTATTTTGGCCCGATCTACGCAGAAAGAGCTTACTGTTTCTTCAAATCTTACTGTGGTAAACCTGGTTTTTAAAATTAATTTTATTAATAATAGGATCCCAAGCTGGTCCCCCAACCATCTTCTTTAAAAATTTGATTAGAAATAAGGATGTTTATTAATGTCTATAGCCTCGCTAATCATTCTTGGTAGAAATCGGTTTACTTTTAAAAAAATATAAAAGTGTCATCTACATACCGCTTGTAGAACTTTGGATTTACTGGAGAAATACGCAGGGCTTTCTACTCAAAGCCTTCCATGAATATGTTAGCACTTTTTTGTAGTATTATTCCTTCCATAATAGATAGTCAGATGTTGGTCAATGTCAAGGCAAGTAATTCTGCATATTCTGCAGGCATCTCTTATCAGCTTTGTAATTACAATTGAGACGCATCTTCAACAGGTCGGCATGTAAATAACGACTGGACATATAAACTGACCATAGTTTCATAGTCAGTAAGCTGTAGGTCATTTATCTCACGACAAAATGGTATAAATCCTTTGAGTGTGCGTCTCGCCGCTCTAAGGACACACAACCTTAGACCGGTGAGAGTATTTAGCCACATGTTGAGCCAATCTGTAGGTTGGTGAATCGATCTGGTTCACTGGTGTATTTTGGGTAACCCATACAACTTCGGTGGTTTGGCACATAATTTCGAACTACCGACACAGCGCAGAGGCAAACCGGCGACGCCTTATAATCCGCATGGTGTTCAGGTGAAGGTGTCGGAGTGGTGCGGCGTGGCGGGCACGATGAACCCGACGGGGCGCGGGTACGGCGGGCGGCGCGCGCTGCCCGCGGCGATGCAGCGCGTGCTCCGGCCCGCGGCCATGGCGGCGCCGCGCGCCGACCGCCTCGCGCGCCACCTGCTCGCCGCGCACCGCCTCGCCGCGCCCGACCGCCTCGCCGCAGACCTGCACGCCGTCTTCACTATGGCAAGGTGAGCTTATTCATTCAACTGACATTTCTTTGGACAAAAAAGATGAAACGTTGCATTTCTGTTATTCTTAATTAATAAATGTTTATATACATAGAGAGCCAATTGGTGTTCGGCAGGGAAGAATAGCACCTACCACTTCGGACATTCTTTATTCGTGCAGAATAACACTATACTGCTCGTGCGAACGCAATGGGGGGTAAAATTTTTTGACTCGTCACGTCTCGTACCCGCGAGGGCGAAAAGTGGGATACATGAGTGGCCTCTGCCTACCCCTTATATTTGACGAAACTTTTTTGGAACCAAAGGTTTAATGAGTTATGATGATGCCGATGGCAGCATGCTGTTAAGCGGACAGCGTCACTACGACTGGGGCCTCCGCGCACTGAAGGCGGCGGTGGGTAGCTGCGGCGGCGCGCTGAGCCCGCACGCTGCGCACCCGCAGCAGCGCGCCGCACTGCGCCGCGTGCTGCGACTTAACAACCTCTCGAAGCTTACGAAATATGATGCTGACAGGTTCGTCTACAGTTGGAACGCGCAGCGTGTATATGCTCTATATATTTTTCAAATTATAGCCATTTTCTTAGTTGTTTTGAAAATTTAGAACTATTTCGATATGGTTGTTATTTAATGAACTAAAGGTTAAAAAGCCACGTAACTAGGTTACTTTCTTCAGTTCCGCATGTTAAGATTGATATGAGTGCGTGTGCGGAACCCAACATAGGCCGTGTTCGTTGTTGTCGTGTATCTTAGAATTTTATTTAAGTATTTTATTGTAAGATAATTAACCTATAGGAAAATCAAAATATCACTAAAAAATGTTCAGTTACAGAAACAATGCATGCAATGAATAAAACTGAAATATACAGACTTTGTCTGTAAATATAAAAAATCAGAAATACTAAAATTGAGCGGGAAATGTTAATATTAAGACCTATAACATCGTCATCTTTATTGGAGAAAGACACGGTCCACAATTTAAGATAATATCGCTGTACCCTAAATTCTAAAATAACATCTAGCTGTGAATTCTTCTTATCGTTTCAGATTTGAGAACATTTTATCATTGGTGTTCGCCGGAGTGCCGGAGGAAGAGTCAACTATCGATCCCATATTCGCAGCTCTCGATTCCTCTGTTCGAGATATTGGACTTATTTATAACAAAGATCAGGTTTTTTAGTTTTTTATCTCATTTGAAAGCTCATCATCATCATCATCATTTTAGCCTATCATAGTCCACTGTTGAACATAGGCCTACCCCATAGATTGCCACAAAACACGGTCCTGAGCCACCTGCATCCATCGACTTCCTGCAAAACCGTGCAGGTCGTCGCGCCATCTAGTGGGGGGTCGCCCTACACTGCGTTTGCCGGTACGAGGTTGCCACTCGAGAACCTTTCTTCCCCAACGGTTACCGGTTCTCCGAGCTATATGGCCGGGCCATTGCCACTTCAGCTTGCTAATCCTTAGAAAGTTGTGAAATAAAAATTTGCCAGCGGATAAAATCAAACTTGAAATATTAAACATTGACATCACTGACTTCACAGAATATGTTACTTATTTAAGAGCAATGTATGTTTTTAAAAGAAAATCCCAGAAAGAGCAGTCTTCCTATCAAAAAGTTCACTATTAAACAAACATTTTCTTAAAAGGATTAATACGTTTTATATTATATAATATAAAGAATTCATGGATTATAACAAACTAGTAAAAAAGTTGATTCCTGCTAAGCTTATTATATTACTTACCCTTGTTATATTAGAGCTATACGATTCCACCCGCATAAAATAAGCCAACCACATGATTTCGCCGTAAGGCATGATACGCATTAACAGATCGGCCCTTCTCGGTAATGTTTTTCTAAAATACTAACTAAGTACTACTTAAGCTACTCCTAATAACATCAGCTATCTGTCCGTGACAGTCCTGTCAAAATCAGTCCAGCAGTGACGGAGATAAACCGGAACAAACAGACAGACAGGCATTAAAATATATGTATGAATATCCCGCGCGGGGATTACCATACGGCTATATTTTTGGCATATTTGACTACCATACGGGATAGTTGTGTCGTGGCTGGATGTGTGTGCCTGTGCAATTTTTGTTTGTGAAAAGCACCCTCGATACAGGAGAACTCCGACTGTGCAGTTTTTTTAGCCTTAGAGATATTACCTGACTTACTATATTTAATTAGTTCATTTAAGAAATAAATTTAAGACATTGTCAAAGGCTCAAATCTTTTTAAGTTCGTTCTATCTTAACCTTCTTTTACATAGTTTTTATTCAAGACATTATTGAAGCGGTTTTTGAATGCGTTACCATGTCCCAAACATGTCATACTGTATTGGTCGATAAGCCAAACTGCCTCTTTAGAAGTTTATAAAGCCCGATTAGAAAATGAGCGATGAGAACATTTTTATTGCAATAAAATATCGACAATATATAAATTACTTTAAATTTCATTTTCCAGGTACAGAAATGTATGGAACTATATGAACAGTTGCAACAAAGGATGGGTGTTGTTATCGTTGGACCACCAGGGTCTGGAAAATCTACCATAAGACGTTTGCTAAAAACTGTAAGTTTGTCTTTTTTATTACCTTAATAAAAATTCCCTTAAAATAAAGCCTAAACCTCACCAGGGGTCCAAAAGAAGAAGACCAAAAATTATTTTTTATTTAAGTCCTTAATTGCTAATTAATCATCGAATAAACTTAAATTCAAAATGATTAAAGTAGTGCGGATTAACTATGACATCAGAAGGTTCAACACCGCACCCCCGTGACCAAGGTTGCTATAGCAAACGAGAAATCGGGAGTAAATAGTAAAACTAAACATGAAAAAGTCCACAAAATTAGTTTTTATTCAATGTACATCATTTGCGTACTTATAAAAAATCATTTCTTCTTCGTTTCCTTCTACATCAGTACGTAAAGATTCTGTTGCTGCTCCCGGGACTTCAGTTTGGAAGGATTTGCCGTAAACTCATTTACGAATCCCACAGGGCAAGATGAGTTGCCAGATAACACCCCTACCACATTTCAACGGACAAAGCATTTTTATGAAATGTGTAATTTTTTTAAAAATAATATAATATACCAAAATAAGTCTTTCCATGGGGTAAGAAAAGTTCAAGTATTACGCAATGCCATGAGCTTCCCCGATTTTGGATCATCGCGATACCTTCTAAATACTTTTGCAAACTATCAACTGGGCAAGAGATATAACAATGTCATAAGTGTACGCGCAAAACACAGCTACTGGTGGTAGAATTCCTATGCAGGAATCCGTCTAGGTAGGTACCACCCCAGGGCCAGTTATTCTGCTGTGAAGCAGTAGTGTGCAAACATTACTGTGTTTCGGTTTGAAGGGCACTGTGAGCTAGCGTAATCACTGGGCATATGAGACTTAAGAACTTATGTCTCAGGGTGACGAGCGCAGTGTCGTGTCACGCAGTAATTTTCTGGGTGACACAGCATTTGTTATGGGCAGACGTTACACTTACCATCAGGTGAACGTTTTGCTCGTTCAGTCACTTTTTAAAGGCCGGCAACGCATCTGCTATTTCTCTGGTACTGTAGATGTTCATGGGCGGCGGTGATCACTTACCATCAGGTGAGCCGCTTGCTCGTTTGTCCCCTATTCCATAAAAAAAGATGCACTCATTCTTCACATGTAACGTTCATGCTCTATCCTCCGACAATTACAACGTAACCAGACCCGAAAACCAACAATTTATGTTTTTGCTATATGTTGAACCCAGGTCCCGCGACCTAGTCAGGTACTCTGACCACTATATGTATATTAGACATAATATATATTAGAGATGCCACGAATATTCGGTTACTAATAAAAAAATATATCACATTAGTCAAAAATCAATATATTTTGCCAATAAACTGCTACAAAATTAATCATTATAATCTACTATGTGCTAGAGATACGCGGCGCATGCGCGAGGCGGACGACGGTGTTCTCATAGATACTGTTTCTAAGCGTATGCACTTCACCTTGTCACCCTTTAACAAATAATAGCGCAACCGATTGCGCTTATACTGAAAATATGAAAATAGCCTTTCCCTGCTACCGGGCGACGATAGATATTTTTTTGCGAATTCTGTCAGTTGTAGAAACAGTTATATGTTTAGGGACCACCACTTGTAAGGGTCTGTTATCCGATCTAGGCGAATCGTTTTTATATAAAACTCAATCTCGTTTGCTATAGCACTTTTATTTTCCACATCCTCAATTCAAACAGTTCCAGAAACTATCGCGTAGCGTGTACACGATTCTCTGAAAATTAAACAAATATGCTCCCGCTCATGATGGCACAGGTTGTAACCTGTCGCCGCGCCGAATATTCGGCGCTTCGGCCAAGAGCGCCGCCGGATATTCGGTATTCGGCAAAATTACTATTCGTGGCATCTCTAATATACACTTATAGCAAGATTTACGTGTGTAGCTAATTGCTAACGGTTAAAAACGCCACCAGTGTTCATTAACTAACGGTTAAGATATTTCTCTAATTTTAAAGTTTAAAAATCATTTATACTTAATGATTGCCTATATTTACGCGAACACTACACATTTAAATGAAACTAATTTTACGGATTTAACCGCGTTTAATTTTTTTTTTTACTATTTATAACCCGACGTTTCGAGTGCTTTACAGCACCCATGGTCACGGGAGGACTGAGGTGACAGATGTCCTGATGTCATAGTTAACCTGGGGTATCATCAGCTTTTAATTATTATTTTTGGTCCGATCTACGCAGAAAGAGCTAACTGTGTCTCGAAGTCTTGCAGTGGTATGCTTGGTTTTTGATTTAATTTTATTTATTATTGGATCCCTAGCTGGTGGTAATACCCAACCATCTTCTCTATTGAAATTAGGATGTTTTTTGATTTCAATAGCCTCGCGAATCATCCTTGGTAGGAATCGGTGTTCTTTTGCAAGGATCTGTGGTTTATTCAAGAAAAGATCGATAAAAATCCGCGTAAAAGAACACATAGCTGATGTGAAGCATCGTCGTTCTAGTAAGTCTGCAGTCTGTGACCATGTTCTGGATCATCCCAACCATTACATCAGATTTGATATAAAAAAAATCCGTAAAATTAGTTTCATTTAAATCTTTTTTACTGTCGTCGTCGCCGTCGTTTCAGCCTATCAATAGTCCACTGCTGAACATAGGCCTCCCTCATAGATTGCCACAAAAGTTTGTAGCTCTCGTTTTGGGGGGATTTTGCCATAGTTGCCACGCTTGGCAGACGGGTTGGCAACCGCAGTTTATTTATTCAGATGTTCCAGCAAGATGCTGCTGCCCATCTCCTGGTTTTCATTTTCCCTCTGTCGACTTTTACGACACCCACGGGATGAGATGGGGTTTTTTACTGTAAACACAATCAATTACTTTAATGATTTACAGGCACTAACACAACAAGGAAAAAACGTGGTTGAATACGTGATATATCCAAAAGCGATGAGCCGGAACTGTCTGCTCGGGCACATTGATCACGACACGAGGCAGTGGTCGGACGGAGTCATATCCACGGTTGCTCTCGAAGTTTCCAATCAACCCGCTGGTAAGTGCAATATCTGGTAAAAAAAAGTAAAGTAAAGTTTCAGCCTATAAATGTCCCACTACTGAGCACAGGCCTCCTCTCATTTCTGAGAGGGTTTTGGAGCTAGGAAGAATCCGCCACGCTGCTCCAATGCGGGTTGGCGGGCTTCACATGTCTTCGAAATATTTTTTATTTGTCACACATGCAGGTTTCCTCACGATGTTTTCCTTCACCGCCGAGCACGTGGTAAGTCAGCACATAAAATTGCAATTAACAATTTTATATGCAGCTAGAATCGAACCCAGGTCACTCGCGTACCATGAAATTTAAAGCGAGCGCCTAGCTCCTGAGCTACCACGGCTGTCAATATCTTGACATGTCTATAATCAGCGGTGCGTCTGTTGTTGATAGTGTAACTTCTGAACGACTTGACTTATCGCAGTCATATTCACACAATGTATTTGTTTTATGTAGGCGATGGCTCACAGTTATTTACAAATTAACTAACCACTGTGTGGTAGCGGCTGAAAAGAATCTACCACCATCTCATCCCGTGGGTGACGTAAAAGTCGACAGAGGGAAAATGAAAACCAGAAGATGGGCAGCAGCATCTTCTGAATAAATAAACCCCAACTTAATGAATAAATAAAGTTGTAACCTGCCTGTCAAACTATTCAAATATGGCGAGATGATGGCCCAAAATCAGAGCTACAGACTTTTGTGGCAATCTATGAGAGAGCCCTACGTTCAGCAGTGGACTTGTGATAGGCTGCTATGAAAATGTTAATGCCACGAAAGAAAATCACCAAATCTGGCAAGGTGTGACGAATAATTATACATTTTTTTTTTTACAGTAGCCTATAGAATATTTACAAGTACCTTTCTTCGGTTGGTCTAACTACTCTATTCTTTATAACTTTTTATAATTTTCGAGAACAGGAAATGATTATATTTCTTAAAGAATGAATTCGAATTTATAATTTATTTTCCTGGTGATGATATGATTCCTATGCAGGAATCCGTCTAGGTAGGTACCACCCCAGGGCCAATTATTCTGAAGTGAAGCAGTAGTGTGCAAACATTGCTGTGTTTCGGTTTGAAGGGTAATCACTGGGCATATGAGACTTAAAAACTGATGTCTCAGGTTGACAGGCGCAGTGTGGTGCTACATTTTTTTTTTTTTTTTATGTTAGAGGAGGCAAACGAGTAAGCGGCTCACCTGATGGTAAGTGATCACCGCCGCCCATGAACATCTACAATACCCGAGGAATAGCAGATGCGTTGCCGGCCTTTGAGGAAGGAATAGGCTCTTTTCTTGAAGGTCCCCAAGTCGTATCGGTCCGGAAAAACCGCTGGCGGCAGCAGATTCCATATGGTGCTTGTGCGGGGCAGAAAATTGCGCGAAAAACGCACTGTGCTGGAATGCCAACCATCAAGGTGGTGACGATGGAATTTCGCGCTTAGCCGCAATGTGCGATGGTGAAAATCAGCGGCTGGAATTAATCCGAACAATTCAACATAGAAATGTTCTGGGTGACACAGAATTTGTTATGGACAGACGTTGCACTTAACGTCAGGTGAACGTTTTGCTCGTTCCGTCACTTTTATTAAATAAAAAAAAATACTGTTACTAACTACACTCCGTTAAATAAATGAGTAACAATAAAGAAGGTGAACCTGCTAGAAAAAGAATTTCGTGCATTGGTGATAGGGTTGGTTTAATGAAAGTGAGTGTCATCATAGATTAGTGTCGAAATTTGAGGGGATTAGTGTCCGCGCAACAATTTCTAGTAAGAAATTTTTTTGATGTTTCTAAAATTTTAAAATTGCGGAATGTTTTTATGGCAGTTTTTGTGAACGTCCCGAAATAATGGTATTGCTAGTAGTTGAGAATGAAATAAATGTTCATAGAGACTCTGGAAAATATGTTTTTATGTCTCAAAGTGTATATAGCCACCCACTGAATGTATTAATAACAAAGAAACATGTTACTTGACTTCGTTCTTATACAAAAGTAAAGGAATTTTTCAAAATTTTTCCTACTACAGCGGTTGTTAAAACAATATAGATGCGTCAGGAAATAGTTTTCTTATGACATTTGTACATATTTTAGATGTATGGTCGTGGGTGGTTTGTGACGGGGACATAGATCCAGAGTGGATCGAAGCTCTGAACTCGGTTCTAGACGACAACAGACTTTTGACGCTGCCGTCCGGCTGGCGAATCCAGTTCGGAACCAACGTTAACTTCATCTTCGAAACTCATAGCTTGGAACATGCTTCCCCTGCCACTGTGTCGCGATTGGGGATCATATTACTGAGGTATGTCATTTTTTCAAGATCTGTTAAGTAAAAATACGATATGTTATGACAGTTTTTGTACGTATGTATTTTTATTATATGAGTTGTCAGTCCCAAGAGGCAGTGGTCTTCATCGGTTTTGAAAAGACGTTATTAAGATTTCTCTAACAGAGTATCTTAAGGATATCAATCCTATGTATGAATTCATAAATCTGTGTATCCCTTATCCACAGTACTCGGCCATGGTGATTGTTATGAAATATATAAAATATTTTAATGAAATCTGACATGTTTGACTAATTGATTTTTAAAATAAAAGTTAAGAATTTATTGGTAAAAACATGGGTATGCAAAATAGAGCTTGTACGATGTTGACGAAGAAAAAAGTTCCGACTTGTTATTTGCTTTTTGCGGTGTACAATGATAGTTTGTATTAAGGTAATATGTCAAGTAAAAATTTCTTAATGAATCGAAAGAAATTATACGATTAATAAAAAGATCATATACTTAATTGAAAAAAAAACAATTTCAGCCTGTAAATGTCCCACTGCTGAGCACAGGCCTCCTCTCATTTCTGAGAGGGTTTTGGAGCTAGGAAGAATCCGCCACGCTGCTCCAATGCGGGTTGGCGAACTGCACATGTCTTCGAATTTTTTTTTTTATTTGTCAGACATGCAGGTTTCCTCACGATGTTTTCTTTCACCGCCGAGCACGTGGTAATTCAGCACGTAAAATTGCAATTAGCAATGTTAGTGGTGCCGGCACTGGAAATCGAACCCGGGCCATTCGCGTACTATGAAATTTTAAGCGATCGCCTAGACCCTGAGCTACCTCGGCTCTATAACATTTAAAGCAAAAAAATAAACAGTTTCATTATACAATTATTAATAAAGCATACGTTATATACAAAATAGTCCCTTTTTATATATCAACAGGTAAATGGAACAAATTCAAGATTCATTTCAAAAATTTGTCAAAGTTAAGTAGACGTTAATACGGTACTAACATTTTTCAAATAAATTTATTCGAAAATTTTGCTTAATGTGCATTATTTCTAGTTCTTTTATACGTCTTGGTATTTGATTACAAATTATTGGAGCCATACAAAAAATGCGTTTTCGCATGAGCGCCGTTCTGTATCTACGTACGCAAAGTTAGTGCAACGTATGCACATAGCAAACACTGTTTCACCCAAATAATTTCTGTGTGGCACCGCACTACGCCGTGAGGTAGCGGCCTAAGAGAATCTACCACCAAATCCCATCCCGTGGGTGTCGTAAAAGTCGACGGAGGGAAATCAAAATCAGGCGATGGGCAGCAGCATCTTCCTGGAACATCTGAATAAATAAACTGCGGTTGCCAACCCGCCTGCCAAGCGTGGCAACTATGGCAAAATCCCTCCAATATGAGAGCTACAAACTTTTGTGGCTATCTATGGGGGAGGCCTACGTTCAGCAATGGACTTATGATAGGCTGAAACGACGACGACGACCGCACTACGCCAACGCTACGTTAACTTAACCCTATAATTACACTTGATAACTTGGCGCTCAGACTGAATGTTTGCGCATTCCTCACGGCAGAATTTATGCATAAGAATCTTGTTACCAGTAATAGCTTGGTAACCAATCCTGGATAAGTGGATAGGTTATTGGGAACGGCCAAAAGAAGATTTTGATGGTTCTTTCATATAGATACAGTTTATGCTTATTGTAAAACAAAGGCAATTCAATGTTATTATTTAGTTTTGACAAATCCTTACTAACTTTAGCTAAGCTTAAAATATATTTATAGCGATGAACACAGCTGTGCTGAGGAGGTACTGGAATGTTGGATGCGTAAGGCTGCATTCGAAAATGAATTAGCGAAGTTGTCGCAGCCGATACTATACCAGGCAATCAAGAAATTCTTTGACTGGTTCACACGCCACAAGTCCGATGTCACGTTGAAATTATACAAGACAACTATGGTAAGTAATTTTGTGATTGACTGTTAATTTTATTAAGCACTCAATCCATATCATTTGCTACGCATTTTGTCCTGAAATATGCCAAGTAGTAAACACAGAGTCATATATTGGGTTTGGGTTTAATAATTGCGTTGTTTTGCGTTGATATGGGAGTTATTCTATTTATAGTTTTGCTTGTAGCTTTCTTTAGCTAATATTATAATATTACGAAAGACTGAAAAGCAAAAATATTCGTATGTTTTTATAGTATATTGCAACATATTATAAATTAAATCTTTTAAGTCATTAGGTCTCGTGAATTTCCAAAAAATTTATAATTACTTAATTTATTGCAGGTTAAACAAATATTAACTCAATTCGAATACATAATTGATAACTCTGGAACCAATAATGTACATATGTCGCCGGAGGAATTGGTTTATATGGCCATACAACGAAGCGTGTTGGGTATCATCAAAGAGAGCGCTCTTGACAACTTTCACACTGAGGTAATTACAAATGAAATGTTAAGCGTAAACATTTTTCAAACTTGTTTTAATCTGTGGCTTTATAGCAAATTTGGTCCTTTATCGGTAATTCACAACGAAATTATATTTTTTAATTACTGTGAAAACAAAGTTTTTTATGCATCATCGTGTGAAAGTAGAATTGATTGATATTGTTTAGTGAAATTCATTAACGATTTATTTTGCTCCCCAGAATAATACATGAGTTATTTTATTTTATCGGACCATAAAGTGAATAGTAGTTATAATGAGAAAAGAAAGTTAATATGGAAAGATCCGCATGCAAATAAAATGGTGTGTAATAACGTAATAACTATGATGTTGATATACCGAGTCGGTACTCTACAAAAATTATATAATACGCACTTTAACATTTTGCATGAGGATCTTAGCAAATTAACTACCTTTCTCATTATAATAGATTTCCTGAAAGTAACGCCTCATACTATTCACTTTATGGTCCGATAAAATTAAATAACTCATGTATTATTCTAGGGAGCAAAATAAATCGTTTATGAATTTCACTAATTCCTCAGTGTAATTTTACACCAGTCACAAACACAATTTATCTATTTATCATAGTATATTTATTCTGTAGATGTATAATAAAAAAACTTTTGTTTCTCAGATGTCAGGCTTACTGGGCCCGCCGCCCAACCTGAGTCCACAGGTGGGTGAGTGGGCGGCGGAATCGCTGTACGTGTCGGCGCGACTCGCGGAGTGCGAGCCCACGCTGCGGGCCAGCGCCGTGCCGCAATGTTCACACGCACTTCTTATTGGACCGCACGCCTGCGCAAAGAAGTACTATAAGTTTTTGCTCGTGATGCAATCTATGCTTTAAAATGTACAAAATATATGTAAGAATAATCGGAAATGAAATACGTCGCTGCGATTCTTCTGAACACATTTTAGTCCATGGCGCTAAATACAAATAATAATAAATAATATTATTAATACGGAAATATATAAAAAAATATGGATTTCAGTGCAATAACATTAACATTATTGTGAATATATTAGTAATTTGATTGTCTGTAATTATTTAACATTACATGACGATAGTGTCGTGTCTGCGTATAGAAATGTTGTTACTCTATGAACCGAAACAGGGCTGCCGACACTAATTGATAACACTAAAAATCACTCCTCGTAGTTTACTTGTGTTTCTTAAGTTGTTTCAATTGTACCACATTACACATAAAGGCATTTTATGCGAAGTAAAAGTTATCACTCAAAAATGTCACGTTGGGGCAAGCGCCAGGCACATACTAAATGAGTTTCAATGCATGCGCCGTAACTCGTGTAACACGTTGTACATAATAACTCAATATTAACCATACGTAATATATAATTTACGAAGTCATTCAAAACTATAATAATTAGAATCTAATAACTATAATAGGACATGACTCAATTAATGCAAATAATGCTTATAAGTGCATCCTACCACCAGTGCACTTAATTATTGCTGTCTTTTTTTCAGCATAATGGCGGAGTTTATATTAAAGGAATCCAATTCGACTGTGATAACAATTAATTGTACACCCATATTAGAACCTGCAGATATTATTGAGGAATTGAAAAGGGTATGTCTTTCTGTCTTGTTTTATACTTAATACAGAGTAACAAATATGCTATAATCAAACTGGCAACTCTGTATTAAAAACTTATTTAGAATAAATTATGGAAATATTTTGAATGACCACAGTGTTACATGTGGTTTGACAATTCCAGTGAATATCAAGTTTTTCATTAGAGCAATGCTGTTCGCTCGGGCGGACATGGATCGGGCGGCGAGCAGTCCCGCGTGACGCTGCTGGTGCGCGCCCTGCACCGCGCCCGCCGCGACGCCTGGGGCTCCTGTGCGCTGCACGCCTTCCTGCTGCAGGTACGTGCCCTGCGGTGAGCAGTCCCGCGTGACGCTGCTGGTGCGCGCCCTGCACCGCACCCGCCGCGACGCCTGGGGCTCCTGTGCGCTGCACGCCTTCCTGCTGCAGGTACGTGCCCTGCGGTGAGCAGTCCCGCGTGACGCTGCTGGTGCGCGCCCTGCACCGCGCCCGCCGCGACGCCTGGGGCTCCTGTGCGCTGCACGCCTTCCTGCTGCAGGTACGTGCCCTGCGGTGAGCAGTCCCGCGTGACGCTGCTGGTGCGCGCCCTGCACCGCACCCGCCGCGACGCCTGGGGCTCCTGTGCGCTGCACGCCTTCCTGCTGCAGGTACGTGCCCTGCGGTGAGCAGTCCCGCGTGACGCTGCTGGTGCGCGCCCTGCACCGCGCCCGCCGCGACGCCTGGGGCTCCTGTGCGCTGCACGCCTTCCTGCTGCAGGTACGTGCCCTGCGGTGAGCAGTCCCGCGTGACGCTGCTGGTGCGCGCCCTGCACCGCGCCCGCCGCGACGCCTGGGGCTCCTGTGCGCTGCACGCCTTCCTGCTGCAGGTACGTGCCCTGCGGTGAGCAGTCCCGCGTGACGCTGCTGGTGCGCGCCCTGCACCGCGCCCGCCGCGACGCCTGGGGCTCCTGTGCGCTGCACGCCTTCCTGCTGCAGGTACGTGCCCTGCGGTGAGCAGTCCCGCGTGACGCTGCTGGTGCGCGCCCTGCACCGCGCCCGCCGCGACGCCTGGGGCTCCTGTGCGCTGCACGCCTTCCTGCTGCAGGTACGTGCCCTGCGGTGAGCAGTCCCGCGTGACGCTGCTCTCTAGCCTCTATTCGACTACACTGAAATATATGTTTGGTAGTTTTACTTTATTTACTCTAGCGTACACTCGCTCACTGTCATTTACAATAACACAAGAGTAGTTATTTGCACTATTACTCTGATAACTAGAACCATGGTTGTTATCACTACGATACTGGTGAAGGATTGTGGTGCGGGCGTGGGGCTGCGGTGGCGGCCGAGACAGCGTGACTGCCGCCACGCGCCACAGATCCTGCGCGCGGATCCTCCGCAAGCCGTACGCCAATCTTGCTGTAATCCCAGCCCCAACCAAAAGGTAGATCGCGGTTTAGTGATGCAGGTCATGGTTGTTGAAGGATGAATTGTCCTCTATCTCTGGTTTGGCATTCTTCTTCTCCTGTTCGATTTTATTACCGATTGCTTCCAACTCCTTTTGGAAATATGTTTCGTTTGTGCTGGTTTCGTAACTACGAGTAGGTGCAGGAATGGTTATATTCACAATGTTATTAATAAATGGTTTCTGCATTGCTGTCGATTTAATTATACCGATAACCGATAAATCAATACCGTTGGTGTTACTCGCTCGACGTGTCTAACGTGCAAGCCAATAAAATTTATCTCAAACATTAATTTAATTTATAATTACCTTAACGTAGCTGGTGCAGCAGGGGGGGTTCTGGTCCCAAGAAGAAGGTGGAGTGCAGTGGAGCCACACGATGCGGCCCCGCGTCGTGGCCACGGCGGAAGCCGGCGCCGCGTCGCATTTGTCGCTGCGTCTGGCAGCCGAATTACCACCGCTAGTTCTTAGGTAAATTTAATTTAGGCAACTTTACTAGAAAATCGTGTAGGGTTTTTAAAGCAGAATGTGATAAGACAACTCCTATCATTCACTTCAAATAAAAACTCAAATCATTCACTTGATGGAAAGTGCATCGTCTGCTCAAACTAAATGCTATTTCACGTAGAACATATCAGTGTGGCACCACACTGCGCTCGTCACCCTGAGACAATTATTCTTAAGGCTCATATAGGCCTAGTAATTACACTAGCTATCAGAGCCCTTCTGACCGAAACACAGCAGTTTATACCCTACTACTTGGCAACAGAATAACATGAACTGCGCTGGTACCGACCTAAACGGACTCCTGCATAGAAATACCTACCACCAGTTAAACCAAGTAATTTGAAAGTAACTACTGTTAACATCAGATAGTCGTATTTTCAGCTTATTGCAAGTCCACTGCTATTAACAGGCCTTCTCTTCTCTTCCATGTGAGGAGAAATCCAGCCGTCAATTCGTAATGATATAATGCGATGTGCCACTTAAAAAAAATCAATTGAACTGATACGAGCAGAGACTGTCACTGTAACTGTCATAGGCAGACGATGCACTTGCCATCAACGTCAGCGATTTGCTTGTCAAAAAAAAACTAAAATGTTTTCAGAAACTGACTTTTTTAGAGACCAGGAGTCGTCAAGTCTGCGGCGAGACGATACGTGATGACTGTCAGAAACGTCTCAAAGGACAACGATTCATAAGAGATATTGGTCTATAGTTCCTTATTTATTTTTACCTTTTCTTCCAGCTCTAGAATCTCCTCGTTGGCCCCCAACTTGTGTGCAACGTATATTTATTTTACCTTTATATTAAATTATTATGCCTTTAGTTACCTTAAGCCTATTTGACTCTTAGTTACCTCGCTTGGCAGACGAAATGGCAACCGCAAACAATTGTGTTGAGAGATTCCCTTGGTTTTTATATTGTCTGTCGTATTTTATGGCACGACATCAAGTGAGTGATTATTTTTCTCATGCCCGCAATACAGCAACACGATATAACACACTAAGATAATTCAAGGTTTTATTTCAGTGAGCCTGATGAAGATGAACTGACGGAGTTGGCGAGAAAAAGCTTATCCGAAAACATTCCTAAAACTATATCCGTGCACGATGTTTCCAAATTAATATACAACATGTTGTCAATGTTCAAGGAGGTAATTACGATAATTATAATAATTATAATAATTCAAGCAAAGTTATGATAATATGACAAATGAAAATTTCTCAGATAACTGAAGCCTTCACTTCTCGACCTCATTATAAATGGAATGCGTCACACTTGAAGAAATGGTGTGAAGGTATCAAATGGCACGCGCCTTCCAACGCAGCCGAATTAGATACAGTAAGCACAACAAATAGTGATAAAAATACAGTTTAAACTTTAAATTCGTAACTTTCTATAGAAAGCCTTCTATAGCTCATATCAGATACAGAGATCGTTATTTTTTTAAAGGACAAAAGGATTCGATCTGCGAAACGTTCACATGCTTTTGGTTATCTATTACACTGTTGCAATTTTTTTATAAACTAAGAGAAAATGCTAATTGTTCTTATTTCAACATAAAAATCTAAAACTATGTTAGTACTTTCGTCTTTAATACAAAGTTACTCATTTAGTATTTTCCACGTAATGCATTAATTTAATGATTTATCAGTTCTCAATTTTGCCTGGAACAAAAATTAGGCAGAAACCGTTTTCACCTTATGTGTTTCAAAGGTATAACTTTTTATTGTAGTCTTAAAGATAAATTTAACGCAGCAGAGCGACACTGCAGATATTGACTGTTGCACTTAAATATGTCGGCTATACTGTGGAGTAACACACTCACAGTAAATAAGCTTAAAGTATGTTTTGTATAGTGAATGAATCGACCTTGTCAAAACCATTCAGGAAGCCCAGTTTTTTTATGGAAGTATAATCGTGAGAGTGAGTGTGAGAAATGTTTAACAGTAAAACCTTATCTAATACAACCTAATTACACAGTAATAACTTGTCATAAAACCCACACTCACTATACACATATGCATAGTTATAAAATGTTTTTTTTTGTACCTATCAAATTCTTTCCATTTATTGGCTTAACTTATTACGTGTCACCACGGCGTGAATGAGCGGTAACCGACTGATAAAGGCATGTTTTTATTTATTAGATATATCACCAATAACAGATATAAAAATATTTTTCCTATTTGATTTTTTTAGCAATGGTGACGATCTGTGGATAGGTGCCACAGTTGCGGTGTCACCTAGAAGTTTGTTACGACCGCCTGACGGCGGGTACAATTAAACACAACAAAAATGTTACAATTATTTATTGTATAATAAAGAAATGAATATCTCAAATCAAAGAAAATAAATTAAATAATTAAAATGATCTCTAAGTTTCTAGATATAACTACACCGGGGTGTGGATTCTAAGCACAGGGGAATCTTCTGTCTTTAACAACCTATGTGCGCTGGGAACTTATCTTGGGACTGTCCGATCTGTGCAGCTCGTAGTTCACAATCTGTGCGGTGGACATGCAACCCGTAGTTTACAATCCGTACAGTGAACGCGCAACTTGTAGTTCACTATCCGGCCAACCCGTACTTCTCAATCCGTACGGTGGGCGAGCAGCCTGTAGTTTGCTATCCGTACGGTGGACGCGCAGTCTCCAAGGGGGTCGAAAATTGATGCTATCTGCTTTATATTTTCTTCTTGTTTTAGTATAGCATTGATTTTGCTGCTTTTCAAAATGAGAACAAATAATTACGAATATGGATTACGTACAGTTGTCGTGCGAACTCTCTGGCGTCGAAAAGTGTTTCTACCTGCGCGAATTCGTTTTTATATCGGGACGGCCTACCTCCTCCCTGAGGCGCAAATAGGTACTCTCAGATTTCTAGAACCTTCGAATGACACGAGATGGATATATGGAAGGAACGGTTCAACCGAAGGAAGTCACGCCCTAAACTATTGTTTATATTCTAGAAAATTCTTGTGCTACTGAGATAGCAATAATCGAACCGAGCGAAATGGAATCATTTTCGAGTAGTTTACCCGTTGTTCGCTATTGTATTTCTTCTAGATCTTTCCATGTTGTGGGCGTTTGTTATTAGATGTTCTAGAAAGAATCCGACTTCCGGTACCAAAGAATACCTTATATGGACATTACGATGCTATCGCTAGTTAAAGCGCGCGGTTTCCATTCGTTGTAACAACTAGTTATTTTGTTTGTTTGTATGTAATGAATTTATTTTTTTATTTTATATTTTAGAACCTTGTTACAACGTAACAATACCCCCTCTCCCAGAGAAAGGATTTTACGTAGTAAAATCCGCTGCGGTAAGCGCCTAAGAAGGACAGAACCGCCCAGTAACTGTCTCTCTTTCATACCTCCCCTAACAAATACCTACCATGCGACCTAGCATACGACCTGTCAAAGTTGTCTGAGGAAATTTATGATCAACAGACTACCATACAACTAGAGTACAACTCTATTAAAAGATTGGACTCGAGAACAGCACTGCATGACAAAGAGCGTCTAAAAGGAAGAATACTGTAACGTGAAACAATCTGACGTATCGGCACTGTGAAATACATTGGTCTTTGATGAATTTGTTACAGTCACGACCCGCTGTAACGAGAAAATTAGTGTAGGCTTATTTAAAGAGTCACTACCCGCTCTACGAGAAAATTAGTGTAGGCTTATTTAAAGAGTCACTACCCGCTCTACGAGAGAATTAGTGTAGGCTTATTTAAAGAGTCACTACCCGCTCTATACGCGCAGAACGCAAAACAACGAGACGAATCCGACCCATACAAGAGGTCGCAAACCGCCATAAATGCGCAAAACGCAAAACAATAAGCGAATTAGGCCCATACAAGGCTCATAACCTAATATAAAGCGCAAAACGCAAAAAAAAAATCTCCCAACTAAACGTCAACTTTCGTGTTGGCTTATTTTAATTCATCAAAGACAACGTAGACAGAGACCGAAGCGTAACAACTTTTAATTAAAAATTATTGTAGCCGAAAGAAAGAGAAAAAAAAAAATTAAACCGATATTCCGAAACACTAAGTATCCAGGAAAACAAGACTCGAACCGTTAATAGTGACGACTATGATAAATATACGAATAATTGATTAAAACAAAATTAAATAAACTAAGCGGCATTGCGAGTACGTCTAGTCTTTAGCGAATTTGTTACAGTCACGACCCGCTGTAACGAAAAGAAAGCAGCAGACAAGTAGACCTATACCAAGAAACTGTAATACTCCGCTAAAAATTTGCAAAATGCAATTAAACAAAACGTGTGTAGACCTATAAAGAAGTCATACAACACTAAAACAAAACTCCCAATCAAAACATCAAAATTCGTGTAGGCTTGTTTTAATCCGCTAAAGACAACATAATTAATTACTGAACGAAACGAATAACATAATAAGTAACTTGATATGAGGATCAGAGACACCATAAAAGTGTGACAACATACTACCTAAAAAAATTACGAAGGAGAGGAGTGTAGCTTAAAATCCTTGATGTGCCAGTTTCCTAAATTATTTCCAGACATGTCTTCGACGGTGTAGACTAATGGGGAGCGCTTGGCTACTATTTTGCATTTTAAGAATTTCGGAGCTAGTTTTCTCGCGAAGTGAGCATCCTTATCGCTTTGGGAATAGCACCGTTTCCATACTATGTCTCCTACGTTAAAATCTACGGGTTTTCTGCGTAGGTTATAATGTCGCGAGCTTTTGACATGGCTGTTATACAGAGATAGTTGGACTTTATCGAATATTTTTGCCAAACAGCCGAGGTTTTCCGCGTATTCATCGCGTGGCAAGAGCACCAGATCACTTGGGTCTACATCTGTAGCATAATGCGACCCGCATGATACAAGTTCTCTACCGTACACTAGAAAAGCCGGTGTGAATTTGGTTACCTCGTTAACGGCGCTATTCATAGCAAACTGTATCTTTGGTAAGTTTACATCCCAAGTTCTGTGGTCATCTTCTACAAAAGTTGATATGGAAGTGATCAATGTTCTATTATAACGTTCCACAGTATTTACTTGGGGCGTATATTTAGGCGTGAATTGGACTTTTGGAATTTTATAATACTCGTATACTTTAGCCAATTCACGACTAATGAATTGCACTCCATTGTCCTGCAAAACCACCTGTGGGATGCCATGCACAAGGAAAATACCTTCCTCTAAACATTTGGCGACATTTGCTGCCGTAGCTCTCCTTAGAGGGAATAGTAAACAATATTTGGAAAAACAACAACAAACTACTAATATGTAAGCATTCTGCTTACGAGAAACCGGTAGAGGGCCTACTAGATCTATGGAGATCATTTGAAATGGCCTGCTACACTCCTTAGGCCTACCTAGTGGACCAAGGGTAGTATGGGTAGGAGATTTATATGCAATACAAGTATCACAAGCTGTCACAAATTTAGCAGTATCGCCGTACATACCTGGCCAATAATAGCGTAATTTCAGTCTTTGATAAGTTTTAAAAATTCCCATATGTCCCGCAGTTGGGTCAGAATGGTTGTTTTTAAGTATCGTTTCACGATGTTCTTTAGGAACAACTTCCTTCCATTCGAATTCGGATGTAAGTGGGCTGTTACCCTTCGAGAAACGATACAATTTCCCATTCGTCACCACGTAGTTCGGGAAACTAGTAGGCGAACTTACGCAACCGTTGAAGATGTTAAGATACCAGCAGTCCTTGGTAATGTAACTGCGGTCACTTGTGGCACTAATTTCTGCTACTGGTACTGCTCTAGATAATGCATCTGGAATTATGTTATCTTTACCTTTACGGTGTTTAATAATAAAATTAAAGGCAGAGAGCCTTAGACCCCAGCGGGCGAGACGACCCGTAGGGTTGGACAAGGTTAAAAACCATTTTAAAGCGGAATGGTCAGTGTAAACCGTAAAACATTTACCATTCTCTATATAACAGCGCCAGTGTTCGAGAGCGTCCAGCACAGCCAGAGCTTCTCTTTCTGTAACGCTATAGTTGCGTTCAGGGCCCGTTAAAGAGCGGCTCCTGAATGCTATAGGGCGGTCAACGCCATCTATATTTTGGGTGAGCATAGCGCCTAACCCGAAATTACTAGCGTCTGTGTGAACTTCGAAAGGAAGGTCGTAATTAGGGCAGCATAAAACCGGTGCTGTGACCAAACATGATTTAAGTGTCGTGAAGGCCGCTTCCGCTTCCGCTGACCATCTGAAGGGTGGAGCACACTTCTTAGTTGATGTTAGAGAGTTCAGAGGGCCCGCAATGGTGCTGAAATTTGGTATAAAGCGTCTGTACCAAGACGCGGTTCCTAGGAATCTCTTCACCTCTTTTTTCGTGGTTGGTGTTGGAAAGTTGAGAATTGCTTCCACCTTCAGCGGGTCTGTGCGGAGACCTTCAGCGTCAACCACATATCCCAAATACTTTAAGCTATCCCTAAAAAGTTGACATTTGTCGAAGTTAACTGATAAATTAGCTTTTTTAAGTTTTTCCAATACGCGCAACAGCAGGGACACGTGATCCTGGAACGATTCGCTTATTACTATAACGTCATCTAAATAACAGAAAACTTTGTGCTCGAACTCTGGTCCAAATAAGGTATCCACTAATCTTTGTTGTGTAGCTGGCGCACTGGTCAACCCAAAAGGCATTACATTAAAAACGAAAGTTCCACGACCCGGAACGTAAAAACTAGTCTTCTCCCTGTCCTTTACATCTAATGGAATCTGCCAAAACGATTTTGACAGGTCAATCGATGACAGAAAACGAGCGTCCCTAAGGTTGTCTAAGATCTCTGATATATATGGTAGGCTATAGGCGTCTTTTTTGGTAACCGAGTTAAGCTTCCTACTGTCTAGGCATACCCGAGGTTTACCCTCTTTTTTCTCTACTACTATGACAGGGGAAGACCACGGACTCTCGCCTGGCGAAATTACGCCGAGTTCCAACATTTCGTCTACCTGCTCTGATACGATTTTTTGTTTTTCCGGCGACAACCTATACGAACGCTGCCTAATAGGAAGTGCATCTCCTGTATCGATCCTATGGGTGATTAGGGATGTTCTACCTAAGCCTATACGTTCAAAAGAGATATTTTTAAATTGTTCAATTACGCTATTCGCGATAATTTTTTCTGATGGCTCTAACGTGTCATAGGAATGAAGGCCTAGTGAGGAAGTAGAAGACGTTGTAATATTATTTACTTTTGGGTCTGTGTTACTGATAAAATCTAAGTTAGGTAAATATTTAGGACAAATATTAAATTTTTTCCAAAAATCAATGCCAAGAATTAAATACGAATCTATTTCTGGTATTACGTGAACGTTTAAAATTTTAACAATATTTTCGAAAACTATAGGTAATAAAATATTCCCAATAGAATGATATGACTGACCGCCTGCAGTCGTAACTGTTAATATATCAGCAGTGTTCAATATGAAACCTGCTTTTAAAAGTTGTAAATGGGAATTATTCCCTAAAATGGTAATAGCTGAACCCGAATCTAAAAGACCTAAGTATTTTAAGTTAGGATAATTAGCAATTGAAACCTTAACATAAGGACGAGGATCGTTAAGAGGTAATTTATTAAAAATAGTAGCGACCTTGAATGTGCGGAAGAAATTTTTTATAGTTGTTAACCAGTTGGCCCAGTTTTCCTGGTCGAAGTTAAACTGATTGCAACTTTCCTTTGCTAGTTTTTTGAAATATTATTATTGTTATTATTATTATATTTAATATTTGTCTGAAGGACTTTAGAAGGCGGGCTATATTTGTCCTTACATTTGGGGCAATCTGTAATTTTATAACCGCGTTCGCCGCATCTGTAACACTGGAAAGGACTCACGAACGGTTTTTTCTTGGAATTGCACCTAGTGCAAGTAAAAGTAGTGTGGTTCCGAAGGCCACATTTAAAACAATATTTTTTATTTGAATTTAACGAGGCTAACCTGTTTGAATTATATTTATTTTTGTTTGTTTTTATGGAAAGATAATTAAATTCTGGTGCTAACGAGCAACCAGGGTTACACGAAGGTTCTTTGAAGTTAGAATACCGAGCGTTAATTCTTTCATAGTTTCTACAGACTTCTCGCAATTCGGAAATGCTAGAAATATTCGAATTCGTAGCCAAAACTCCCGCGTAACATGGCCTAATATTGTGAAGAATTATTTCTAATTTATCCGCCTCTGGCACCGGTCCGGAAAGTCGCGAAAACATACCGTGCATAATCGCTAGGTAAATTGTTATGCTTTCTTCTTCGCCTTGGCTTCGCGAACGTATATCGTTCATCATTTTGTAATCGAAGTCAAAAGTGTCGTCAAAGTGGCCCCACGTTGGGCGCCACTTGTTACGACCGCCTGACGGCGGGTACAATTAAACACAACAAAAA
This sequence comes from Luehdorfia chinensis, assembly GCA_019845155.1. Taxonomy (NCBI): domain Eukaryota; kingdom Metazoa; phylum Arthropoda; class Insecta; order Lepidoptera; family Papilionidae; genus Luehdorfia; species Luehdorfia chinensis. The sequence goes on from JAHVAK010000022.1 coordinate 2,262,281, forward strand.
TGTTACAATTATTTATTGTATAATAAAGAAATGAATATCTCAAATCAAAGAAAATAAATTAAATAATTAAAATGATCTCTAAGTTTCTAGATATAACTACACCGGGGTGTGGATTCTAAGCACAGGGGAATCTTCTGTCTTTAACAACCTATGTGCGCTGGGAACTTATCTTGGGACTGTCCGATCTGTGCAGCTCGTAGTTCACAATCTGTGCGGTGGACATGCAACCCGTAGTTTACAATCCGTACAGTGAACGCGCAACTTGTAGTTCACTATCCGGCCAACCCGTACTTCTCAATCCGTACGGTGGGCGAGCAGCCTGTAGTTTGCTATCCGTACGGTGGACGCGCAGTCTCCAAGGGGGTCGAAAATTGATGCTATCTGCTTTATATTTTCTTCTTGTTTTAGTATAGCATTGATTTTGCTGCTTTTCAAAATGAGAACAAATAATTACGAATATGGATTACGTACAGTTGTCGTGCGAACTCTCTGGCGTCGAAAAGTGTTTCTACCTGCGCGAATTCGTTTTTATATCGGGACGGCCTACCTCCTCCCTGAGGCGCAAATAGGTACTCTCAGATTTCTAGAACCTTCGAATGACACGAGATGGATATATGGAAGGAACGGTTCAACCGAAGGAAGTCACGCCCTAAACTATTGTTTATATTCTAGAAAATTCTTGTGCTACTGAGATAGCAATAATCGAACCGAGCGAAATGGAATCATTTTCGAGTAGTTTACCCGTTGTTCGCTATTGTATTTCTTCTAGATCTTTCCATGTTGTGGGCGTTTGTTATTAGATGTTCTAGAAAGAATCCGACTTCCGGTACCAAAGAATACCTTATATGGACATTACGATGCTATCGCTAGTTAAAGCGCGCGGTTTCCATTCGTTGTAACAACTAGTTATTTTGTTTGTTTGTATGTAATGAATTTATTTTTTTATTTTATATTTTAGAACCTTGTTACAACGTAACAAGTTGCCTATAAAAGTTCTGTGGTGCGCGCACTGTTCTCGTCACCATGAGATATCGTTTCTTAAGAGTCATATGCCCTGTAATTACACTAGCTTCAGTGCCCTTCTTTTGTCCTTAATACTTTATGGAGAACACATGTCCAGTCTGCGCAGATACCACATAATACTTAAGCGTGGACGTTTATCACCCCTACAAAAATAAAAATAAAAATTTGTAACGATGAGTTACTTCGTTTCAGGCGATAATTGCCGAAGCGGATTTTATCTTCAAAAATAGGCTGGTTACAGATGAAGAAAAAGTTGAATACAATTCGATATTGCGACGATATTTGAAAAATGACGATAACGACTTGTTATTTTTTAAAACGAAGCTACGCCATGACGGCGTCTATATGGAGGCGGTCGATTACAATACATGGTATCTGAATGCACAGAAATTAGTTAATCAATGCTGTAAGTAAAGTATACATTCACCTTCGTAAATATCTGATTTCCTTTTAATAATATTCCACATAATAATATATCCTTTTAATAATATTTTACATTATGAAATCCCTGTTAAAGTTCCCAGTCTATAGAAGCGTCCTCTACTCCCATTCCTTCTCTGTACAAGCAGTAAGACTGTGGAATTCGCTCCCCTTTACAATTCGTGAGGCTAAAACAGTGTCATTATTTAAAAAACGAGTCAAATAGCACTACCCCTCCCTTTTGCCACTAGTGTATATGTGTATATGTATGAGTATGTATGTAAGTATGTATGTATATATATAAATATGTGATTATGTCAGTGTGTGTGTATATGTATATATATTTTGTGATTTTATAACATTTTTTTTTCTCTTTGTTTTATCAAAAGTGCACATCGAGTCTGCTTCTCTTTAAGGATATCTAGTAACAGACCTGCTGGAAGAAATTTCGTCATGAAATAAGCAGTGCCTTTGTACTAATTTACCATCTTTGTAATTTGTAAATAAATAAAATAAAAAATATTTATTAAAAATCATTTCAACCTGATGTAGAGTTCAGGCCAGTAACGTATGTAGCACGTCTACACAGTCGTCGTCTAAGATTTGACACAGCCCTCATGTTTTCTGAGAAACCAACATTACTCCAGAACTCCACGAGTTCTTAAACTTGCGATGTATAGTTTCGTTGCGTGCATAAATAACTCTGTTAAGGTTTTTTTTTATTGGGGAAAGCAACGAGACGAGCAAAACCGGCCATAGCAATGCTGTGTCACCCAGAACAATTATGTGTGGCACCACCTGAGACGTCAGTTGTTAAGTCTCATATTCCCAGTGATTATACTAGCTCTAAGTGCCCAGCCCGTGTAGTGCCGTGTGGTAGCGGCTTAAGAGAATCTACCACCCCATCTCATCCCGTGGGTGTCGTAAAAGTCGACAGAGGAAAAATTAAAACCAGAAGACGGGCAGCAGCATCATCCTGGAACATCAGAATAAATAAACTGCGATTTCCAACCTGCCTGCCAAGCGTGGCAACTATGGCAAAATTCCCTTCAAAATGAGAGCTACAAATTGTTGTAGTAATCTATGGGTGAGGCCTATGTTCAGCAGTGGACCAGTGATAGGCTGTAATGATGAAGTGCCCAGCCCCAGGTATTAATAAGTTAGCTTATTTAAACTTATGAGGTGTCAATATGAGAGTAACCATCGCTTTTTTTTCTTCCCGTGAGAAACCGATTAATTACTGCAGTGTCTAAGGCACTAGATGTCTGCCAATAGGAGGAGTTGCTGCAATTGCCAGGATTAGCAGGCTGGTATGCGATCGCAATATCAGACACTTCGCAACCGAGACACTGCCTCAATAATTTTGTTTGGGTATACGATCTGATTCTGCCATCCGTCGGAGGTCATAACATTTTTTTGGAATTTCTCTTTAGTCGATGTGAGACACCCACGGAATATGACGCGACCACAAGTTCTTAGATTACAACCCAGAATTACCTCTTTTGGGAATTGTAATCAAAGAACTTGTATGTAGTAAGAGAAAATTATCAGTTAATTTTGTAAATATGTAGTTATGTTAAGGGGAAATGTTTTTTTTTCAGTGACAGAAAGCGATGACAACATCTTTAGTGAGACTAGGATCGAGGCTTGCTCCGAATTAGCCATCTTATGTCCTCCAATAGCACGAGCTGTAAGCAAGCAAAATCTACGTACTGTTATTGTTCTGTGTGTGTTTGTTTAAAAATTAAAAAAATATATCAGTTTCAGTCATATCCAAAACATACCGCCAGATATTAAAGAGGCACTAACTCGTAGTATAGACTTTCATATATAATGTAACTTTTATGACAGCTAACATTCACATTGCGGCACAGTTCAAAATTCCATCCTCACCACCTGGATGATTTGCATTCCACCACAGTGAGTTTTCCTCGGAATTTTCTGCCACGCTCAAGCCAACTTTGTTGAATCGGCTGCCGCCAGCGGTTTTTCCGGGTTGATACGACTTAGGGACCTTCAAGAAACGAGCCTATTACTTTGCCAAGAGCCGGCAAAGTATCTGCTATTCCTCTGGTATTGTTCATGGGTGGCGGTGATCACTTACTATTACGTGAGCCGCCTGGTCGTTTGATTCTCTTCTACAAAAATGGGGGCATCGCCAAAAAGCAGAAAACTAAAGGCGGCCGGATAACTACTGCATCGACCCCATCTGTCCTAATGGACACTCATTTTGCAACATTTTATTAAAAGGCTACCGGCAATGTAATACAAAATACGTGTGCCCGATACTCCAATTTTTTATCAACCAACTTAGCGAAAGCTAAGTTATCGCGAATACTGTTAGTCCACAGCCTAAAGGTGCGTCAAGAGTCGGGGTGTCGTCAATTTTAGGATGGCACTCGATCGAACAATGATCGAACTCCGTTTACTTGCGTACTACGAAATTTAGCTCTTGCTGGACGGATAAGAGTATTTATTAGTACAAAAAAATACTAAAAATCACTAACTACATTATTAAAGGAAACTTTATGTGACTTAATGAGACGTGCACGATTTCAGGCGAACGGTGGCATAACGTTGTGCGTGGGCAGCACGGGGTCAGGGCGGCGCGCGGCGGCGAGCCTGCTGGCCGCGGCGCTGCCCACTGCGCTGTTCCGAGTACAGTTACCCATACACTTCGCTACGCAGTTTAAAAACGTACGCACTTACATTTAACACCGGCAGTTAAGCTCGGATAAGCAATACTTTGAAGCACTTAATATTAGTTAGTAACGTTCTGCTACATGTTACCAACAATACTTACATCACTACACAGTCATTGCAACTACCTATACTATCTAATTACTTAAATATAATTTTGCGCACACAGTACAGTATCATGATGTATTTACTCATTACTAAGATACTTAAGTTTTTTTATTGGATAAATTGACGAAACGAGCAAAATGTTCACCTGATAGTAAGTGGAACGTCTGCTCATAACAAATTCTGACACCTAAAACATTTCTGTGTTGCACCACACTGCCACCCTGAGACATCTGTTCTTAAGTCTCATATGCCCAGTGATTACACTAGCTCTTAGTGCCCTTCTAACCGAAACACAGTAATGTTTGCACACTACTGCTTCACGACAGAATAACTGGCCTGGGGTGGTACCTACATATACGGATTCCTTTATGGGAATCGTATTTCCAGGATATGCATATTTATACATATACATTATTCTATATAGTAAGACCGAAATAACTCGGATTAGTAACGGGCAGCAGCGTCTAAAGTCCCGCACCTTTATTTATTTTATTATTGATTTTAGTAGCTGTTACTTATATGAGATTACTATTTTAACTTTAAAGTAGTTAATATTCCCTAATTATCTCCTAATTCGTCTCATTAATTCTTAAATTAACTATTAAAAATAGTTCCTTGTGCTTTAACAGGCATTGTCTTCAGCTGGCGAATGCACCCGAACACTTATCATGATTGAAGAATTAGCGGCGGACAGTGACTCTTTGGCATGCATTGAAGCATTTTACCGGGCTCAGTCACTACACGCTGTGCCAACGAGCATCATGCCGTCCCTATCACACACGCAACCAACTCAGCACTTGCTGCAGAGTAAGTACTTTATTCGAAGAAAAAAAACGTTCACTTGTTGCAGGGAGCCGTAATACATGATATCTTAATGAGGTTTAATCACTGGTGGTAGGATCCCTGTGTAGGAATTCGTCTAGGTAGGTACCACAAGCAGGGCGCTAATTATTCTGTCGTGAGGCAGTAGTGTGCAAACATAACTGTGTTTCGGTCCGAAGGGCACTAAGAGCTAGAATAATTACTGGGTATCTGATGTCACAGGGTGACTGGCGCAGTATTGTGTCACACATAAATGTTCTGTGTGGCAAAGCATTTTATGAGCACTTACCATGCAGTAAACGTTTTCCTCGTCTCTTGACTTTCTCCTATAAAAAAGTAAATTCAAATAACGCACCAACATTTAAGAAACTATTTATATGTTTAATCTTAAGAGTATATTATACCATCGTTATCCTACGTAGTAACGTACGTACGTAGTAAGTAATTCTGAGTTTGCGCGAACAATTGGGGCACTATAACCATTTCTTACACAGTTGATAGCGTTCGACTGTTTTCGGAAGTTGTTGCCGTAATTGAAACGCAAAATACGCGCATAGGCGTGGAGTTGCGGAAATCAGCCCGAAGCAATCTTGTTACCGTTTTTTTTTTATGTAAGAAGGGGCAAACGAGCAAGCGAGTGTTCGAAAATCGACAAGGAGGACATCGTTAATTAGAAGAAATCGGAATTCTGTAACCTACAATATAGCTTCCATATTACAGGTTTTTTTCCTAGTTTGTACACCAGTCCCCCGCACATTTATATTGTGTCTTAAGTTATGTACAATCTAGTTGTGGGAAAATAAACAAATATTATTATTGTTACTAGAATTAGGCGCTACTAAACAAAAAAAAAATTTTTTTTTCAAATTAACTGCTTCTATTCGTCAATATGAATACTGATATTATATGACTTAAAATTCCTGTGTGCAATTCAGTTAAATTACTACAGTTGGTGTTAAATATCTTAAAAAGTTAGTGATAGTGACCACCAGTTCGTGTTTAAGTACTTCGAACACGATACAAGTGGTATGAGCTTGGAAAACTGAAATATAATGTACTTCTCCCTACACAATTGCAGATATAAAACAACATCTAGGTATCATCATTCTGCTTGACAAGGATCAAGAGAACTTGTCAGAGCTAATAGAGAAGTACCCATTCCTTCACAACGACAGTAACGTCGTTTGGCTTGAACGTTGGTCGGAAGACACTTTACGACAGATGCCGCCACTGATCGTACAGAGGTATTCTACAAAATTCAATACGGCACTAGTCTGGTTGCACTATTCACGATGCATTAGTTGTCAAGGCCATAAACACGGCACAGTATATATTTGTAAAATATTTGACATAAATTATATATAGGTATTTATTTCTGCGTACGTCTGCGGCCAAATGGCTCAACTCTATAATCATAAGTGTAGTGTAAGAAAAGTAAATTCAAATACGTATAACTTGCCATTTCTTCGGTATATTATATATACTTTTTCCCAATTTACTTTAGTTTTTCTTGTGTATATCATTACAGGGAACTCTTACTGAAAATATATAGAATGTCCAATAGCCATTACTTTCTGGAAAGGCGAAGGAGTACCGACACAGACTGTTAAAGCGGTTAAAAGAATAGTACATAAATTCAAATATTATTACTATAATAATGCCTCTTACTTATAGCAATTGTACTCGGTTATCATAATTAAGCAGCTCAGTGAAATTAGTTGCGAGTGGATTCACGCAGGTACATTCAATACAGAATTGTAGGTTCATTCCTTTCACACTTCCTTCCTCAGCCCTGTACATACATAATTTTAGTTACCGCATATGTACCCGCGCGAACTTCACGACAGCTTACTTATGATAATTCAATGTTACGATTATGAAGTTGTAAATTAATCTGTCGTCCTAAGTTTATCAAGCGCGTTAGAGACATTTACCATGTTGTTCCGGCCTAAAAGTTTCCCCTATTTCTCTATGAAAACCTTAATAGTAAAATAATTGTCTTTATTTACTTTCTAAAATACCATTTACAGCACTCTTTCCACCATTCCCGAGGCACGTTCCCACGAGCTGTATAGTGACAGCGTTGCATATTATGTTATTGTTCTGCACGAATAAGACTGTCCGTGCAATACCTTAGTCAAATCTTTCGACACCTCCGTGGGAAAGAAGTAGATGCTATTCTACTCTGCCGGACACCTATGACTTTGATTACTTATATGCGTACATAGGCCATCACTTGCATTTATATTTTATATTTTTTTTATTTATATTTTTGTATTCATGCACGCAATCGCTACCAGCTTCTCTGTCAAGTCAGGCACAAAAGAAATGCCTAAAATTTGCCAACATTGGGAAGCTTTTGTGCTGCTTAGCATAGAAAAAGATGTACTGAAAATTTCTTTTTAAAATCCATACATTAATTCGAGTGCTTCCAGAGATCAGTTTGAAACATCTGTATGATTGTATATGTGGTACAGAGAGCGAGGCATTTCGGGCATGGTAGCGAACTTGACATTTTGTAATTTTAGGTTAATGAAAGAAGACGTATCAGATGTTTCAAAGGAGGATCTAGACACCGTCCCTGTGGAAGGATTTGTTAACATTTATAAGAGCATCGATGTGGAATGGTTCCGGGCGCCGTGCAGATACGTGAACTTTGTCAAGTCCTTCTACTTTATACTCAGCAAGAAGAAGACCGAGCTTCTTCAAAGGAAAAATATGCTGTCGGTTGGTGAACTGTTCATAAATATAATACTGTGCCACTATAACTATAATTTTGAAGAATGAGGGTGCGTTCGCGTTTGTCGTTTAGAATTTACTCTGTTTGTTCTTTCCTTCCTGATTTTTCTTTATTTAAATTTTTAAAATTGCTACGTTATTATTGCTGCAGTCTGGAGTGGAGGCATTGCGACGTGCTCGGAGCGAAGTTGCTACACTAAAAACGGAAGCATGTGAGCAAGAAGTAGCACTATCGGAGAAGCAAGCGGCCGCAAACAACGCACTTGATCAGATTGGAGCAACCGTACGTGCAACTACTGATAAAAAAGATGAGATGCACGCCTTGAAAAAGAACATAGAGATTGAGAATGAGAAGCTACAAATAAGGTATATATGATTTATTGTTTATATATGATCATGGTTTAAAAAAATGTAGTAAATTAGAATGGAAACATTATAGATAATGTAGCTGGTGTATATTTTTAATATTTAATACATTCTTCTTCTTCTTTCTTTTTAAAAAACGAAGCCCCACAGTAGAATTTCTACTGTATCGTGGGTGCGTTTTATAGACATACATTTCACATGCACAACACAACCAGACCCGAAAACCAGCAATTTGTGTTTTTATCATAAATGTTGGCTCTGGCTTTCGGAGGATTTGAACCACTAGGCCACGCGGTCGTCGGATACACGTTATATTCCGTAGAATATTTTATTGTACTACTAGTCGTTTTGCTGTACTGATACTATGAATTTTGTGATTTTACAGGAAAAAGGAGATAGAGGCTGAATTAGCATCGGTAGAACCCGTTATTAAAGCCGCACAGGCTGCCGTTGGAGATATACGACCAGAGTCACTCAGCGAGGTAATATATAAATGTTTGACCCTTGCAGGATCACATATTAGATGCGTTCATTAATTCACACTGACTTACTCGTTAATAATATCGCCGTAGCAAAGTTAAAGACTGTGTTGCCCAAGGTGCACCAGCCTCACTTGTATGAAAGGGGAAACTGGAACAATCAAGCACACTGGAAAGTTACTCGACATAGCACCCCCTGATTAGCCGATCTAGCCAATTTTCGATCTTATCACATTGCACATCAGACATGGTTAGGTTAGGACGAATGAGTGCCTGTGTGGCACTGTAATGTTTCATTCATCATTACTCGGAAGTTGTCTCCGTGATCAAAAATCTGCCAGGACTCAATCCTAAGTTAAGTTGTAGTTTGTACAAATATTGTATTAAAATTATTTTTGATGGCTTATTATCTGCACTGGAGAAAATTATCTGCAGAGTGAAACTTTAACAGATACGGTCACTGCGAGCGCCGCCGGACGTGGTACGCGATGTCCTTGAAGGCGTATTGCGACTCATGGGGATTGCGGATACGTCGTGGCATTCTATGAAGAGCTTTCTTTCGAAACGTGGCGTCAAAGAGGATATAAGGTAGTTCATTACATTCTTCTTTACTTGGTATTTTAAGTAGGCACATGCAATAGTTTAAATGGAAGATTTTTTCCGATTATCAAATTTTAAATAATTATTCAATCCTATATTTCTAACTTCATTAGGTGGACCAGTACCCAACACGGTACTGTTTGGGTGACGTACGTCAAATAACACAGAGATACTAATAGGAAAAACCTTTTATTTTTTATTTTGTATTTATTATTTTATTTTTTGTTTCTTTATAACCTTGTGATCACAGACTATAGACAACCAGTCTATATTGTGACTACAAGTTGTTGCGGGCGAATGAATTTTTTGTTTCTTATACGCTATACATATATGTGAGTATTTCCGCCCGAGAAGTCAATACCAGGCTCTATTTGAAAGTCAGTCTTGCAGTACTTTAGTGCTGCAGCAATTTGTTGAAATAAAGACCTTATTTGTCTTCACAATTCTTTTTTTATTTCTGTTTTCATGTTTCCATCATTTTGCTTGTTCTTTCTTTCATTTGTTTGTTCTTTCTTACTTATTTATAAATTATTTGCTGAACCGCCCGGCTTCGCACAGAAATTATGGTTATGTTAAACACTGCATAGAGAAAATCAGCACTATCCCGTATGGTGATCCAATGCCAGTGATCCAATTGAAGCACTGGGAGACTGGTAATCTTAAATCGTTTTTCACCATCAGTTTGTAAATGTAGCAGTACAATAGCATGAAAACCCGTTCGGGTCTGAATATGCTTGGTCAAGAAAATTATTTTCCAGATGCCTCGACGCAAGTCAAATCAGCAGCGAGGCGGTGCAGTCGGTCCAGAAGCTTCTAGAACGTCGCGGCACATCATTCGAGCAGGCGGTGGCGAAGCGCGCAAGTGCGGCCTGCGCACCGCTGGCCGCCTGGGTGCGCGCCAACCTGCACTATTCTGCCGCGCTCGCCCGCGTGCAGCCGCTGCAGGCGCAGCAGGCCCAGCTGCACAGGTACACGCCCCCTCATACGTATACATTGCGAAGTTTTTACTGGTGGTTATATGGTACCAGTTATTCTGCCGTGAAGCAGTAGTGTGCAAACAGTCCTGTGTTTCGGTTTGAAGGGCACTGAGAGCTAGCGTAATCACTGGGCATATGAGGCTTCAGAACTTATGTTTTAGGGTCACAGCATTTGTTATAGGCAGACGTTGCATTTACCATCAGGTGAACGTTTGCTCGTTTCATCACTTTATCAATTAAAAAAGGCTGCAAAATTACTTGCTTTTTCATACTGCCATCGTTTTACAGACCTAAATTTCTCATGCATATCACAACTAGACCCGAAAACCAACAATTTAACTTTTTGCATAAATGTTAGTTACAGCTGGAATTCAAGTCCAGAATACAGATACTTGAAGACGGAGACTCTAACTTGAGTTTTCGGGACTTGATGTGAGATTTCTTTTCTACTCTTGACACTGAACTGAAGCACTTTAGGTTCTTTTACCGGATTAAAGTTAATAAGAAGTACTTAAAACATTTTCAACATTGCAATACAGAAATCTACAAGAAGCGGAAGCTGAACTAAATGCACTTTCGAGCGGGCTGACCACGGTAGAAGAGCGAGTAACATCGCTTAAAGCGCAACTCGGCCAACACAGCCGCGACGCCGCAGCGCTGGAACTGAAGCTGACCGAAGCAAAGCGAACGTTGGAAGCGGCGCAAAATCTTCTTGATCAATTGGCACACGAGTATACCGCCTGGGAGCTTGACGTGAATATTACAAATATTTGAAAGTATTTTTTTTTTGGCAGCACAGTTATAGAATTCCTGGTAGTAGGATTCCTAAGCATGAATCCGTCTAGGTAGGTACCAACACAGTGCCAGTTATTCTACCGTGAAGCAGTAGTGTGCAATCGTTACTGTGTTACGGTTTGAAGGACACTGAGAGCTGGCGTAATCACTGGGCATATGAGACTTAGAACTCATGTCTCAGGATGACGGGCGCAGTGTGGTGTCACACAGAAATGTTCTGGGTGACACAGCATTTTTTATGGGCAGACGTTACAATTACCATCAGGTGAACGTTTTGCTCGTTTCGTCACCTTATCAAATAAAAAAAAATGTTTTCGATGTTTTTAAAGTTGAAACAAAAAAACAGAGATATATATTTTTATGAGGTTGTCATGTTTCTGTATAACATTTCCATTTTAATGGTTTGTATCAATTGTTCGCTTTGCAGTGGCAGCGTAAGGGAATCTGCCGAAACATTTTCTATACCCATTGGATGTAAGTAAGGGAAATACCAGGAAAACCGCATGGCACTTGGTTGTTGGCGTAATAGCCATCTCAATTGTGCCAGACCTAATATATATATACCGGTGACTGGCAGCTGTATCTAAGTTGCGAAGTGTCTAGTACTGCGATTGCCAATTCGGCAGCTAAGCGCGCCGATTATAAATTATCTTTAATGAGCAAGGACATATTTAAAGTTTTATGAATTCGCTACAGTTTCAGAAAGTTACTTAATTTTATTTATATTCACGTGGTTGTTTCTTTTATTGTTTTAACAGCTTCAAAACATATCCAGGGAGATTTCAGAAGTGAATGTTAGATCATTACTGGCCGCTGCTTACATAGTCTATCTTCCCGACTTGACCGAACCGCAGGCTAGGTGAGGCAACACTTTGTATAAATAATGTTTTTTGTATCGTTTACATTTCATAAGTTTACACATGACATTTTTTTTTAATTTTATGGAAAACCAATAGCTAAATGAAACAACATAGCTTGAAGCTTATAAAGTAGGAACACTGTAACCCAATTACAGGTTTTCGCTTCTATAAATAGTATAACAAAAAGAAAACGGTTATTACTTCATTGGCGGAAGAATTCCTATGCAGGAGTCCGTCTAGGTAGGTACCACCCCAGGGCCAGTTATTCTCCCGTGAAGCAGTAGTGTGAAAACATTACTGTGTTTCGGTTTGGAGAGTATTGAGAGCTAGCGTTATCACTGAGCATATGAGACTTAAAAACTTATGTCTCAGGGTGATGAGCACAGTGTGGTGCCACACAGAAATTTTCTTGGTGACACAGCATTTGTTATGGACAGACGTTGCACTTACCATCAGGTGAACGTTTTGCTCATTTCATCACTTTATCCAATAAAAAAACAAAAAAACGTTAAAAATCAAACGTCTTACTAGATTAATTTAACATCTCTAAGCGTATACATACTATAGAAATAAGTTATTAATTTAGCTAAATACAAAGACAGGATAAAAAAAGTAAACCAGGTGATAATTATAGAAAAAATGTCGATGATATTTATCGCTTCACATAGCCAATACTACAGTTAAAAATTTCGAAAACTACATTTTTTAACTTTATTCAAATTACTGTGTGCCCTACACAAAAAGCTATTTCGTCTATAATTTGTCGTTGTCACTAGAACTGAAATAAGACAATAGTGATGTAACAATTTTGAGGAACATTAAAATCATTTTTTCTTAGTAAATTCGGAGAATTAAAATTATCCATACCATTATTATAAATGCGAAAGTAACTCTCTCTGTCTCTCTGTCCGTTTGTTATCTTTTCACGGGTCAACCGCTGCGACGATTTCAACGGACATACGAGTAGGTTACTTTGTATCCCGAAAAAAAAAATAGTTCCCACGAGATATTTAAAAAACCTGTATCCACGCGGACGTAGTCGCGGGCATCAACTAATTATTTTTAATGCTAAGTAGAAATGATATGTCCGCAATTTCACGCCGTTTATATAGTGGAAGAAAATTATGGTTTTTTCATGAATGCCTCTAGAATCTACTGGTGGTAGGATTCCTATGCAGGAGTCCGTCTAGGTAGGTACCACCCCAGGGTTATTATACCGTGAAGCAGTAGTGTGCAGACATTACTGTGTTTCGGTTTGAAGGGCACTGTGAGCTAGCATAATCACTGGGCATATGAGACTTGAGAACCTATGTCTCAGGGTGATGGGCACAGTGTGGTGTCACACAGAAATTTTCTGGGTGACACAGCATTTGTTATGGGCAGATTTTGCACTTACCATCAGGTGAACGTTTCGCTCGTTTCTTCACTTTATGCAATTTATTTAAAAAAAGATTTAGAAAAAATCTTAAATTCCATTTGACTTATAACCCCAACCAGCATCAATCAGTGATGATTTTTAAGACTATAAACTCATAAGCCAAGAAGATGCTAGGAGATCGAAAATTTTGACTAGAAACTTCCAAAAATTGCTTCACTCTGCATCACCACAATACATTATTGTCATTGGAGAATATATGAGTTATTGCAATTACGTTTTTATTAAAAATATATTTTCTTATATATAGAAATTTTAATTTTACTGTCTACCTTTTACAGACACCACAATTTTTCTGTTTGATTGATGACTTTACAATAGCTATAGTTTAATAATACATTTAAGTATAAATGGAATTCTTTATTTCAAAATTTGAAATATTTTTGTTCTTATGTTTGATTCTAGAAATCACATTAAGAAATGGAGCGCGTTGATAGGGTTCGAAGACGAATCGTTTTCAGTTATAAACTTCCTGGCGACGCCAGAGAAGCAGTTGAAATGGGAAGCTGAAGGCCTTCCCATGGACAAAACTGCTGTTAAAAATGCCGTGCTTATCGATCAGGTAAATGACAGCGTTACATTAGCCGTTACTAATATTTAACCAAAGGCTCAAAATTGATGCTTCAGAACGAATAAATAAATTATATACTCGTATTTATGTATAAGGATGCGACGTTAGTGTGTGCGTAAGTAATTTTATAACCAATACCATCTTGTCCCGTATCGTAAGACGCGAATAAGGGAGTAGAAAAGACAGAAGTTGAACTGCAGCAGTAGTACTGGTGGTAGGATTCTGAGCAGGAATCGGTTTAGGTACCACCGCAGTCATTCTGCTGTGAAGCGGTAGTGTGCAAACATTACTTTGTTTCGGTCTGAAAAGCAATAACAACTAGTGTAACTAGGCATATGAGACTGAGAGAAGTTATGTCTCAGGGGAACGGGCGCAGTGTGGTGCCATACACGAATGTTCTGGATGACACAGAATTTTTTATGAGTAGACGTTCCACTTACCATCAGGTGAACGTTTTGCTCGCCTCGTCACTTTCTCCTACAAAATGAAAACGATTTCTTCGTCTGAATATATAATCTACGGTTGCCAACTGGCCTGCCAAGCGAGGCAACTATGGCAAAATGCCCCCAAAATGAGAGCTACAAACTTTTCGCAATATGGGGGAGGCCTTTGTTCTGCAGTGGACTAGTGATAGGCTGATATGATATCGAATAACGCACAAGTAATGTATTGTAAAGATTTTATGGTCACTTTATTATTTGATAATTATTAGCTTATAATATATGTCGCCGTGAGGGCACTCTCAACCGACGTGGTCAATTCCTTCATCACCATTTAAATATTTCTATCACATAAGAATTCCTTTGTATTTAAATCATTTAACAGTTTACAATAACCGCCTTGTATTGGCCACTTTTGTTAAGAGGTGTTGCTGAGAAAGCGCACCTTACCAACGTAATCTTAACTACTTCGTCGCCTTTTAAATTATTTTATCACACGAGTATTATTTATTTGTAAATCTTTCATTTTGTTAAAAGTTAAAAGTTGGCTACTTGAGGTTTCGCTGTGAAAGCGCCATGAACAACGTTATCTTAATTGCTTCGTCACCTTGTCAAATTATTTTGTCACACCAGCATTTGGTTATCGAAATTTATGGGGTGCCCTATATCGCTAACTTTTATAAATCTATCGTCAGGCACACTTCATTCTATGCGTTACCAGTGAACTGTTGTGAATTATATTAAGATGATATTGAGTGGTGGGGAGGGTGTTAACGATAACCTAGTCAACTTGTGTTTTTTAGCGCGTGCCGGTGAAGGTTGTGTATTTGGCAAGCGTTTGTTAAGCTACTACGCTAACTACTTTAAATAAATTGTAAAATATTGTGAGAAATATAAATCTGTAATAAATAAATCATTTGTAAGTGATATATCAAGGCGTTTCTTTACAATGGATCAAGAGAAGGACAGTACAACTGAACCCTTGTCAAATGGAGACAGTAGTACTGCTCCCCCTAAAATAACCCTGGGTCTTCAACTTCGACATATACTCGTATATTAGTAGTGCAATAATGCATTAAATACGTCGTGAAGAGCTCTACAGCTTCTTTATCAACCAATGAAACATGTAACGAAAGCCCTAAACTGCTAAACATTAGGGTGTCCAACAAATGGAACACCTGATGATACTTGTGAAATCCGAAAGTCACCTCTGAAGAATAGAATGCTCCATTGCTCGTAGGTACTCGGATCTCCAGTTCTCTTCACTCAACATACAAAACGAAATGTTTTCTTTTAGAACGTTGGCCTTCTTTACTCTCCGTGCTACAGCAGATTCTTATAGCAGCGTGGATGTGTATGATGTATGTTTAATAAGTGACGACCGCATGACGCAGTAATTAGAGTGCCTGACTACTACACAGCGGGTCCTGGGTTGGGATCCCAACCTAAGCCAACATTTGTTAAAAAACATAGATTGTTGCTGTAGAGGTCGGGTTGTGTTGTGATTGTCACTGTCTACGACACTTCATCCTGGCCTCCCTCTAATCCAGGGAGCGCGGAAAATTTAAGACGAGTGAGTGCATCTGTGTTTGTGCGTACACTTTGACACTATAATATCCTGCGCAGTTGATAACATTCGACAGTATTCGGAAATTGTTGCCGTGGTTAAAAATCTGCTAGGAAGATATGATTATGTGCTATTTATATTATAGGCACTCGAAATTAACAAATGCGGTTTTACGCCTTTGGTCATCGATCCCGAGGGAGAGGCAGAGATGTGGCTTAGGAACACCTTGGCCGACACCCACTGTGAATTTGTCTCGCAGCACAGTGAAAAACTAACAACCGCTATGCAGTTTGCTATTCGGTAAGCAATCTTTTTAATTTTTCAATAGATAATACCATTATAAATGAAATAACGGGAACGCAATTACAAAACTTATTGAAATTACAACATGTGTTCAATGACTATTCTGTTGAATTTGAAAATGCATGTAATTTTTATGTCATGTACCGATAAGGTAAGATAATCTTCATTAAAATAATAACGTCACCGATTTTTTTAAATGAATATTATTATTTGGTCAAATTCATGTTTTTATGAAAAATAAAAAATTAACGTAGCTTCAGGATCTATAACTTTAATCCATGAAAAGGTTATTCGATTTGAAGGGAACTGAGAGAGAGTGAGTGAGACTTAAGAACTGATGCTTCAGACTGATGCCGAGATGCCTCACCTCACTGCGCCGTTACCCTGAGACATCAATTCTTAAGTCTCATATGGTCAGTGGCTACTCTAGCTCTCAGTGCCCTTGAAACCGAAACACAGTAATGTTTGCACACTATTTGCTTCACGGCAGAATAACTGGACCTGTGATTGGTACCAACCTAGGCGGGTACCTGCATAGGAATTCTGGTGCGAGTAAGTTACTGATGGTATAATTGTACCCGGGGCAGACTGGGCCGCGCCGTGGTGGTGACGGAAGTGGAGAGCGTGCCGGCGGCGGTGGCGACGTGCCGCGCCGTGCTGGTGTGCCGCGAGGCGCCGCGCGCGCTGCCCGCCGCGCTGTCGCCGCTGCGCTTCACGCCCAGCCTGCACGGCCTCACCGGTCAGTCGCTGCGTCAGCCTTTTTTTTATTGCATAAAGTGATAAAACGAGCAGAACGTTCACCTGATGGTAAGTGCAACGTCTGCCCATAACAAATGCTGTGTCACCCAGAAAATTTCTGTGTGACACCACACTGTGCCCATCATCCTGAGACATGAGTTTTTAAGTCTCATATGCCCAGTGATTACGCTAGCTCTCAGTGTCTTTCAAACCGAAACACAGTAATGTTTGCACACTACTGATTCACCGTAGAATAACTGACCCTGGGGTGGTACCTACTACTACGTTACAAAACAAATTCTGTAACGTGTGAATCAGCACATGAAACGCAGACATGTGTCGGTCTGGCGCGATGCGTGCACGCGTCATGTTTTTATGACTTCGCGACAGCTATGATAGACAATTTAATAGAATTAGTTCGTAGTAACTCTGTGTGATAGAAATCATTCAGACTATTCTATGAAGACCGTAAAATAGTTTTATGGGCGATCTGTGTCATTTAGCTGCGGCCCAGCATACGCTTAGCCTTATTGTCAAAAACTAAGATATAGTTCAAAACTTCGGTTGACTTTTAATTGTGTGAAGTTTCTTCTTCCGCGGGGTATTGTTATATCCCGTTACTGTAAGAAGAGTTGCTTATACCACAGAAACCCTCATCTGTATATCGTCTACTAAGCATTTAAAATGATAAACCTATATCTTGATTAAGCGCCGTCCTGCGCTCAGTTCTGTTTTCGACTCATGTATTGGTTTTGGATTGGATTGGAGACCTCCGGGTACTAGTATAATTTTCAGTTATGTTGCCTAAATAAAGTCTTGTGACGGGCGTCTCTTTTACAACTTGTATATTTTTAATTAGTTTAACTAAATAAATAAGTTCTTTGGAAATATTTTTAACGCAACTGCTCGGGCCCGTAAAACATTGGTGACAGCGGTGGGATATCTAAACGCCCCCGTACAAGTTTAACGTGATAAAATTCCAATACACATTTTCTTTCAAAATAATATAATGTTAAATCCAAATATTTCAGATCAATTGGTGCATTATGCGCTGCAACAACGTAACCCTGAAGTAAATGAAAAGACCAAGGAGATTAAAATAAAGAAAGCTGCGTTACAAAAGCAACAGTACGAATTGCAGGTATAATTTCTTATTTCAATAAGTTAAACGAAATGTTTTATTTAGATTTTTGTTCGATTAAGATTACACTCGCAAAAATCTGCATTTATTCATTTATTTATTTCTTATTCTATATTTGGTTTTTCTTATAATATTTGATTCATAAATATCTCTCACGTATTCTGGACCTGTACCGCGTATTTTTGTTGTTGAAGGAAAATCTCTTAAGAGAGTTATCAAAGAATGGCGACATATTGCACGACGCGAATCTCCTCGCGTCATTAAATAATACGCGGACAACCGCCAACACCATACGCGAAGCGCTGAATGCGGCTGAGCTGTTGGAAACTCAAACCCATGCAGCATATGAAGTGTACGAGCCTATCGCGGCTCGGGCAGCTCGGCTGGCACTTGCAGTGAAAGAACTCTCAATGCACCGACCTCTGGTGGCCCTGCCTGTAGACGCTATACAGGAGGTCTTTGTCGACGGTCTTCACAAGGCGGGGGTAAGTGAACAGTCGAAAAAGAGCTGTTTTAATTGCTAATGGATCATGACTGATGGAGCCTAAAGGTTTTTTAGTAGCGAACATGCCTATTGCTGCACACGTTCTTCTTTGGTTGTTCCTTAAGGGTTCTCTGTCAGAAATTCCTTTAGATTCTTCTATTCAATATGTGTTATATGTAAAGGGTATATAAAAAAGAGCGTGTGTGACTAAGGACACGTGACAGAATCGAAACTTCTTAAGTTAGAAATAAATTAAACATGAAAATAAACTAGATTTAACAAAAAAATGCTTACTGAAAAATAACTGTCAACGCTCTGCATATAAACAATTATTTATTAATTAATCAATAAATATTAATTAAGAACAAACGATAAGACCCTGCAACGCATTCAACACAATTCTTTCTTAATTTTTCTCTGGCCTAGTACCTATTTTCCTTTCTATTTACATCAAAAACAATTCATTTTGATAGTTACATAAAGAAACATATATATATATATAAATGAGCAGCAGTATCTTCCTGGAACATCTGAATAAATAAACTGCGGTTGACAACCCGCCCGCCAAGTGTGGCAACTATGGCAAAATCCCTCCAAAATGAGAGCTACAAACTTTTGTGGCTATCTATGAGGGAGGCCTATGTTCACCAGTGGATTAGTGATAGGCTGAAACGACGACGACGAAACGAAGAGTCGCTTATTAAAGTAATTTTTATTAATATTTATACAGTTATTAAATCTATTTAAGGATCTCAACAGTGTTAATCATGACGAAACCATGAAAAGCATGACACGACGTGTTGTAGAAAGGGTTCTTTTGAGCCTGCATAAAAGGGACAAGTATATTGTGGTATTGCATTTGCTAAGGCAGGTCTACGAGGAGCTGATACCGGAAAATGTAAGTAACTAACAGCTATTCGAGAACCTTAAAATCTTTTAAAATACAACCGCAATACTGCTACTGGCTAATTGTATTTTTATTTTTATTACATTACAGGATTTTTTTTTATTGGCTAAAGTGACGAAACGAGCTATATACGTTTACTTGATGGTAAGTACAACGTCTGCCATAACAAATGCTGTGTCACCCAGAACATTTCACCCTGGGATCCTGAGACATCAGTTCTTAAGGTATTATATATAAGGTACACAATAATGTTTGCACACTACTGCTTCACGGCGGAATACCCCTGGGCCAGTTATCCAAGGCCAGTGCCTACCGAGACGGATTCCTCCGGATTATATAAATAAGTTCCGTGCTATAAACTTCGTTCGCGTGGACTTTTGAATTTGTTTAGATGCGTTGGTATCCATTTAGTACAGACAGACTAAAAATATACTTCAATTAATTTTGGCAACTTTACGTAGATGCTCAAAGTCTTATAGTCAGTTAACCGTAGTCTATTCCAATATACATCATAGATACGTCATACGACAAAGTTTTCAATAGTTAAAGGTTCTGCTAATATACTTATGGCTGCTAATATAGATGGCGTTCTGTGGAATACTATCAAATATCGGAGTTTCTTTCGCCTGTTTCTTATCCGTCAGAGGACCTCATTACCAAACGGTGGTAGATTGTAAAACAATGACGTTACACAAACAACATTTATATATCTTACGTTGTAAAATAAATAATTTTCATTTCTATTCAATAATGTTTATAACTTCGGAATCCGTGAAACAAACACGATGAAAAATAGACGAACTTGGTCTTACAGCTATTATCTTTAATCTGTCTGAAATTTATGGCAGTAAAAAGTGCATGACTATTATTTTATATGAATTTTTCATAGGTTGTATATAAATAATGTCGATCGAAAGCGACTAATCTTTCATCGTTGTTTCACCGTTTCCGGCGCATATTTATAGCGGATCCCTATTGAAATTGCGAACAAAAATGCGAGTACAGCTGGTAACAAAAATATCTATATTCTCTAGTGTTCGTACATTAATTCATGAACTACCTAAAATCGTTTATTTGATTTTTATATACTATATTATAATACAAATTATGTTGTGTGAATACATTTTTGTTTATATTTTACGACTTCTGTCATGTTTCAGCTATGGAATATATTCATTGGAAACTTCATCGTCTTAGAAGACCAGAATACGATAAACGAAATAAAAACGAATTACCGATGGGTACTCGAAGATCAAATTAAGAAATTAGCTCAATTGAAGGTATGGATTCATGTTTTTTTTCTATTGCACTATTCACATTTTAATATTTATTTGTACAATTAATAATTGGGTTGGATTCTAAATCTTTTGGCACGATTTTGGAGGAAAAAAGGGTTGTATTTGATAGAGGTTTGGTCCCTGATGATAATTATACCAGTCGCTTAAGACAAAATTAAGAAAAACAATTATAACCTCAAAAACACAATATCACTGTGGGATTGTCGGCTCGGTTGGCGCAGTGGTTAAGCGCTTGACCTTTGCGCCGCGGGTCGCGGGTTCGATTCCCGCACGGGACAATTATTTGTATGCGCAACAGATAGTTGTTCCGGGTCTGGGTGTTTGTGCAAGTGGAATTTATGTATGTAAAACGCACCCACGACACAGGAGAAATCCTACTGTGGGGCATCGTTAATTAAAAATAAAAAAAAGACATACGTAATTTTGTACAAGCTCAACAAGGATGTATGATAAAATATTATGGGTATGGTATGGTGTAAGGTTGTGTGATGTATGTCAAATCTGAGGCTGTTTTTTTTTATATAGAAGAGGGGGCAAACGAGCAAGCGGGTCACCTGATGTTAAGCTATCACCGCCGCCCATGTCAAAGATTTGTCTATGACTTTATAATTCTATGGTATTATTCTATGCTATGTATATCTATGCTCAGTTAAAATTTAATTATTTATGTGAGGAAAATAGTCGTAGAATCGAATTAACCAATCCCGACTCCACGTAGTCTTGTCTGCCTTATCACTTGTGTTTTTGTAAAACGTAGTGGCTAAGACTGGTCGCCGAAAGTGACCAAAGTGCTGCTGCCCACAGTGGCACTTCGTTCCGTTTTTCGTGCTTTTACTGTTGAGAGGTTATTTCTTTTTCTTACTTTTCTCGCAAACGGTGCATTGGTGCAACCTTGTAATGCGAGTGCTATAGTTATGATAGGGGACCAAACCTCTATCAAATAACCGATAACCCCCACGATTCCTTATGATTTGTAGGATGTGTCTAACTAACTACTACTTTTAGCAAGGTAGTATTCATTTATTCATTCATTATCTAAGATCACGGAAGAAATTTGACATGTTACGTACAATAATTAACAACAATTCCGTGCACTTAGACAACACAGGATTGGTTCAGACTTAATATTATTTATGTTGTTAATTAAAAAACAAATTAAAATGCTCCTAAAAACGGTAAATAGAAGCTAAAAAAGCTACACAAAATCGCTTTTATTTTTCCGTATTCCGAAATCTATATATTAATACGTCAAGAAAAAACTTTCTACCCCTTTTTTAGCATATTGCACGCACAGAGGAGTGTGAGATTTGGCATAGTTAAAGTTTATACGGACGAGTGCAGAAAGTTAATATTTAGATATAATATGTGTTAAAAATACATTAAATTCAATAAAAAAGTTATTGAATTAAGTTATCGAAATTCGATCATTGAGCGACCCCTAGTTTAAATAAAACCTTAGAATATCATAAAAGTCATACTGGATTATTAATATTCAAGATCAAATGTCGCCTTAACGACATTTTTTTAATGAAAGAAAGTGACCAGACGTGCAAATATTTCACCTGATGGTAAGTGCAATGTCTGCTCATAACTAATGCTGTGACACGCGTAACGATTCTGTGGACAACACTACGCTCGTAATCATACTAGCCATCAGTACCTTTCCAACCGAAACACAGGAATGTTTGCACACTTCTGCTTTACGGCAGAATCACTGGCACTACGGTGGTATCTACACCTAGACGGATTCTTTCATAGGACTCCTACTACCAGTAAAACACACAGTATATAAGTACATCATAAATATTAAAAGCATAAAAGAGTTTTCAACTTAAGAGTACACCAGGAAAGAAACACGACTGGGACAATTGCAATATACTCGTAGCATGATCCGAAAACCAATTATTTGTTTGTATACTATTATTTCTGCTTATAGGTGAACAATGAAGATTTTTTTACCAAATTGTCACTAGACAAAGAGGCGCTATGGTCGGAATTCCAACGCTCTGGCAATTTGAGTGCATTGAGCAAACTACAGCTGAGCGCGTTCGAGTCCGTGGTCGCAGTGGGTGTGATCCGACCGGACAGCTTGTATAGAGCTATAGTTGCGTTTGCCGATGTGGTTTTAGGTAAGATACATTATAGTTTATTTTACTTATTTTCTATATATATGGTAATTTATAAAAATATACTATTTCCTACTCTTACATTGAAATACTACGCAAAGTAAATAGTTTCATGAAATTAGTAAGTTGATTAAGAAAGAATAAGTGGGTGCGCTGTTACTTCGGATGACTATAATGGAATCCCTATCTAGTATTCTGTTTGACTGTGGTCCTTATGTGATTGCGCCGCTTTGACATGCTACAGCCATTTCGTTTTTCTAAATAAAAATATAAATTCGTTCGTTCGCTCATTATCCTACGGGATGAACTGATGAAATAAGGAGCGTTCAAAAACATACATAATTTATAAATTAAGTATGTAATAATAAATACTTTATGCACAAATGTTGGTTCCAGCCAGGAGTGGAATACAGAACCTCAATTTTTTAAACAATAGACAACGTGGTCGTTAAATGTGTTGCAGCGTGGCTCTACCATGTATGAAATACTTGTGTAAAACAGTATTTTTTTAAGTTAGTTAAAAAACATACATTAAAGAGTACGGTTTCCATATGACCTATTGTAATATAAAGCAATAATTATAATGAAAATTCAATTAAGTTACAGCAATAAGTAATAACATTAGTAAGTATAATATAAATGAACTGGAGAGGAAAAATGCGATCATACTCGTAGCTATGACTTCACTATGATTATCTAAATATCTATCTAAAAGCTGAACCATCGTAACTAATCACCGTGTACAACGATTCCGAATTGCTTTAGAATAATCGTGGCTAATCAGTATATAAAGCATCTACTTGATAAATCGGTATCATGAACATTAACTATGACGTCTATAACGGTCCGGGGCGTATTCACAGTAAAACAACGTAGTTTTTTTTAGGTATTGGCTGTATCTGGCCAAACAAAATTCTGAGTATGCTATGTTAGACACTCAGAATATCTAAGTTACTAAGGAAATACTAAGCAATTACTAATGGCAACATGGCCATTTTGCTTGGTATAATTCGATCAACGAAACTGTCTAAAATAATTTTATTATTTATTACATAACAATTTAAATTATATATCTATGGGGGATCACAATAATAATAAAATGGTTTTTAGGAACGAATATAATTTTTTATCAGTTTCAGATTTTGTTATCGTAATTTCCAAAAATAAATTCAAATTATGAGGTTATGTACTAAAGCAAACATAAACAAATATGGCTACAAAGTCAGCAAGCTAGTTTTGGTTGAACTCAGTCACTTAGACCTTATCCCCCTTATACGCCTTTTAAGCTGGGCATCTAACTTAGCATACTCAGAATTTTTCTCGCACAGACACACCCATTCAAGTTAGTCTAGCTTTCTTCCGAATGCTGGATTAGCAATCATTAGATAATTTTTCGACAAAAAAAATTCGTCGCTAACTCTACGAACTAGTATTGGATAAACCATACGAGTAATAAATCTTGCACTTTTTCTACTATCTGGTGGACCTTGTGTTCGTTTGTCAGTGTTACTGTTACTAGTATAAAAAGTAAAGGCACAGTATCGCCCACTGTGCACAGGCAAGGACGCGGTGTGCACTGGCGCAGCGGTGGAGCGCGCGGCGCGCTGCTCGCGCTCTCGGCCCGCGCTGCTGCTCGCCGCGCACGCAGCCGACGTGCTCGCCGCGCACGCACACACGCTCACACAGGTAAGGACGCAGTGTACCACGTACGCCACGCCACGAACACACCCGGTACACTAATTATCGCCCGCCTAGCACTGTGGGCGATAGTAAGCGCAGATATGATTTTTTTTCTTTCTTTTTAAAAAAACATTACCCCACAGTTGGATTTCTCTTGTATCGTGAGTGCGTTTTACAGACAAACATTTCACATGCGCAACACAACTAGACCCGAAAACAAAACATTTGTGTTTTTGAACAAATGTTAACTACGAATGGGATTTGAAACTAGGTCCCGGTGCGTAAATGCCAGTTACTCTGACTAGTAGGCCCCGCGGCCGTCGGATGTTAATATTATACACAAAACGCAGTTCTGATGTAAAATGTTATATGCGCCAACCATCCTGTCGAAATTTTACCGAGCCAGTCGTTCGTATGTAGGATGCAACTTGTCTTTACACATTACCTCGCTACATTTTTTTTTTACCTTTTGATAATGACAATGTCCACAGGACTAATTTTAGACCCAACTACGCAATATATATTATAATGCTGTAAACGTTCACGCCGACATTGTAACGCTCTTATTTCTCACATTTTAGAACCCCATGGAAATCCCAAGCAATACAATCGTAGGAATAAGAAGTATCGGAATACAGTGTCAGAGACATGGATACTGGACGGACACATAGATACTGTCACAATTCGTTTGCATGTGTAAACCAACAGTTTTTATATTACGCTGATATTAGCTTTGGCAGGGTAAGTACACTGACCGCTTAGCCACACAATATATGAGCTATTTAATAATCGTATGTCTCCAGGTGGGCATAGAAGAGGGTCTATCATCCTGGTCGGCAGCACTGGACGCGTGTCGTGGCGGCGGCTGGCTCGCCATTGTGGTGGGCGCTTCGCCCTTCACTCGAGAATTGCACCAGTTCTTATTGGAGTTCACGCAACGCCCGGTAAGCCTAATGTTAACCCAATGTGTAAAATTCCTCAATAACAATCATCCAATTTTAGAACTTTAAACTACACATATCTTAAATAAGTTGTACTAAAGTACGTAAAACGTAAAAACTAACCATTCAACCAAATGACACTAAAAAGTGGCCAGTTAGTAATTAAATATAGGAGAGATAATAATCGAACTATGTATGATTGCCTTACACATATATTGGATATTTGTTTTTAAAAATCGGAATTTTTCAGCAAATTGAAATGTTATTTAAACAAAATTATGCTGTTATCATAATGTTAGCAATAATACTTTTTAGTGTAAAGCAATTGGTCTTAATACAAATAACCTTTAATAGCACTTCCCAATTTCCCATCAATCGAACGCATGTCTGATATTACTGAGAAAATGAAAACTAAGAACGTTGAAATATCAGAAATTTCAACCTAAAAATTTAGACATCAACATGATAAAATCTTTTATACCTCGTCATGTCTGAAGACTCTTTTTCAGGTGCACATATTCGTTTGTTTTCAGATGGAAGATTTTAGCAATGATTTCCGTCTGTGGGTGGTAGCGGAAGACCGGGAAATACCACCATACATAGCTAATGTCTGCGTCACTGTTATTCTTGAGGTTAGTTATTGATAACATTCTATCTACTACTTCCCATATCATGTCCAAGAGTTCCAAGAGACAAATATGAAATAACGGATATTTTATAAAGATACACTGCATTTCATTCACACAAGAATTTTCTTGGTAATTTATGGCATCCATTCCATCAGATACCCATTTATTTTTACTGATATTAAATTACGTAAAACCACCTCTGGACATTTCACTTGAAATGTCCAAAGTCAAAAATCATAAAGTTAGAAAAATAATTCTGGCAAAAAGTAATATAACAGAAAACGACAGAAGTATTTGGTATTGATAGTATGTATGACTTTGCCTTGCGGACAATTACAAGCAGCCGCCGCCGTTGCAAACCCGCCTGCCAAGCGTGGCAACTATGGCAAAATCCCTCCAATATGAGAGCAACAAACTTTTGTGGCTATCTATGGGGGAGGCCTACTGTTCAGCAGTGGACTTGTGATAGGCTGAAACGACGACGACGACGACCGCCGGTGCAAACCATTGTTATTTATTACCTGCGAGGCGAGAAATTAGCTGCGATCAATGCTGACTACTTTTCGAGATAACTGCTAGGCGTTTGTGTTAATATTACCTTGCACTTTCCTATTACAATTTAGACACTTATCCGTATTTAATTTCGCAATACGATAAATATGGAATGACTGCAGAAATGTTCCAGGTGACACAGCATTTATTCTGGACAACCGTTGCGAAAAGGTGAACGTTTCGTCACTATATCCAATAAAAAAAAGAAAAAAGAAATGACTAAAATTGGTTTAATAAGAAATATTAATTTATATCAAGTGAAGATATGTATATGAAGAAGTCCAGTTTACTGGTTCAGGCCGATCAAAAGATTCACTGATTCCTAATTAATATTTTTTAAGTCTTAATTTTACTGTCTGCGTATTTTGTTTCTACGTGAGTTTTCTTTAGTGTCGACTGTCCTTAGGTTCGCATTTTTTAGATAGAAATCTCTCTTAGTAGCCCAACGATGTTCAGAACAGTCGAAGAAGATAATACTTTGGCCTATATGTGCAGCCTCCAGAAGGCGTAAAGCACAACGTGGTAGCCACTTTATCGGCGTGGGGCCGCTACGAGGCGGACGCATCGCTGACGCGCGTGCACGCCTGCCTGGCGATCTTCCACGCGCTTGCGCAAGAGAGAAGGGCGTATATACCGCACGGTACGTGCACTTGTATTGATTAGTGTATCTCGGCTTCATCATCATTCATTTCTTTTCGTTATACACACACCTATTCCAAATTATTGTTGCTTCGTCGCTTACAATACATAAAATAACCTTTCTGCGGTTCCATCTTGGTAAACTCCCTATAATGATGCAATGCGTCTAATACATATTGCAAAACTTCTTTATTTTTACAAAAAAAAAAATTATGCAATACTCGTAGTTTTGTATAATTACCATGTTTACTATAAGTGTACGCAAAGCATACTTATGGAAATTACGTCAACTTGATTAAAAATTCCATTGAGTTAGGTTGGAGCCGCTGGTATGCATGGGACTGGGGCGACGTACAGGCATGCGCGAACGCAGCGCGCGCAGTCGGTGCAGATAGAGCGATGCAGATATCGCGCGCTCTGTGCGGCGCGCTGTACGGCGCGCGAGTGGCACAGACAGCGGACGCGCATGCATTGCGCGCGCTGCTGCGTGCGATGCTGTCGCCGCGCGCGCTCGCACACAACTGGAGGCCGCGCGCCGTCGAACTGCCGCTGCCCTACACCACGCAGCTGCAGGTATGCATATCACTATTTCAGTTTCTTTAGTCCACTGGTGTACATAGCTCTTCCCCTTTGATTGCCACAAAAGCTTTCATTTCACGCTTGACAGGCGGGTTGGAAACCGCAGTTTATTTATTCAGATGTTCCAGAAAGATGCTGCTTCCTATCTGGTTACCTTTTTCTCTCTGTCGACTTTTATGACATCCACGGGATGGGACGGGCTGATAAATTGTGTGGTGGCGGCTTATGTATGCATATGGCGCGCCTGCAAACCGGAACCCGCGCGCCGCAGAACTGCTACAGTCTTGCAGCAACTGATTTCTGAGTCTAATTAATGACAGACAATTCGTAAAGGCGGGAAGCACTTCTCACTGCCCGATTCATCCATTACTACTTCGGCAAGAAGTGATTGCTTCGCACACCTTATGCTTTCGAAGTGTACTACAGTGTTATTTTTACCACGTGCTCGACGGTGAAGGAAAACATCGTGAGGAAACCTGCATCTCGAAGAAATAAAAATGTATTTCAAAGACATATGGCCTCGAAGACATTGGAGCAGTGTGGCGGATTCTTCCTAGCTCCAAAACCCTCTCAGAAATGAGAGGAGGCCTGTGCTCAGTAGACAAACATTTATAGGCTGAAACTTTACTTTTTACTTTTTACAATGCTATTATTGCACAAAATGTATTTGAGCTAATTGTACCAACATTTCGTACACCTCACAATGTCGCAATGTCGATGCCGGCAACTATATAATTGTTGCTATCGATATCTTGTCCGTCAATAATTCCTTTATAGAAAAATGCTTTTCGGGTATGAACTTGTTAGAATCGAATTCTGACCAACGTGTCCTTTTGTAGCTAGCTATTTCATTCCTTATTCAAAAGATCATAATAAATGTAATTGTTATTAACCAAATTTGTTTAAATAAATCCAAATAGTTTTTTTTTTTGTTTTGAAACAAATTTGTTGAGTTAATTCGAAAAATACCCTTTTATATTT
Organism: Luehdorfia chinensis; assembly: GCA_019845155.1. Classification (NCBI taxonomy): domain Eukaryota; kingdom Metazoa; phylum Arthropoda; class Insecta; order Lepidoptera; family Papilionidae; genus Luehdorfia; species Luehdorfia chinensis. The sequence goes on from JAHVAK010000022.1 coordinate 2,291,181, forward strand.
TATCACCATTATTTACTCATTTAAAATCGTATCTAACAATTAGAGAACAATCCTTTCTGAGTTGATCGCGAGAATCACCAAAAATACCGTGAGCTCAGCTCATAAACAAAGTTAGGCCCACCGCTAGCTGTTTGAACGCCCATGTGTCTATGCATATCTACTCTGAGCTTCCCAGAAAGGCTCTTTAGTGTGGTCCACCAAAGGTGTGAAAAAAGAAAAGAAATACTTTATAAAGAAAAACTATTTTTTTATTAGTACAAACTGAGGAGGAAGCATCTGTGGGGATTCTCTAATTTCAACAGTCCTGTCATAGAGCATGACTTACATGCATCTTAGTTCTGGTGTAGCGCGTGCCGTTCGGATGTTTTCTCCATGCGATGACATTTGTTATGCTATAGATGGGGTGGGCATTATCATAATGAGTTTGAATATCACGTGATCGGTCGCTCGATTTGCAGCCCCACTAGACGTTCGCCAGCGTTAAAGAAGAATACATACTTCCTTCTATACTCTTATGTTATGTTGTTACAAATCAACGGCGAAGTACTGCGTCAGATCGAGACGTCGTTGACTTAGGTCCACGGATTTCCGTAAAGGTCAGGCTTATCTAGCTGAACGATTACGAAACTGCAAACATCAATTGAAACAAACTTTGAACTCACTGTCACAATATTTACCTTTTTACTGCGATATTGAATAATTTATTAAGTTATTCTCTGCCGTGAAGCAGTAGTGTGCAAGCATTACTGTGTTTCGGTTTGAAGGGCACTGTGAGCTAGCGTAATCACTGGGCATATGAGACTTAAGAACTTATGTCTCAGGGTGGCGGGCACAGTGTTGTGTCACACAGAAATTTTCTGTGTGACACAGCATTTGTTATGTGCAGCATATGCAGACGTTGCATTTACCATCGGGTGAAAATTTTTCTCGTTTTATCACTTTATCCAATAAAAAAAAATGGCGAATTAGGTGTCGACATCCAGATGTCGAATCATAATCTATCGCTTAAACGTTGTTACCAGTAACAACGTTTAAGCGATAGATTTCTTCTTAAAATTAACAGTTATGTTTAAATGTACAAATCTTAAATAAATATATTTATGTGTATATGTTCCTGTGAGTATATGGATATACACTGTGTTATATTACTAGTGTTTGTAATGTATGTATTTTTGTGTGTTTGTATTTATTTATATATATCTTTAAGTAATTATTTGTTTTAACCTATATATAATCAACTTATTTCATTAATAATTTTGTTGTTACTTGAAAGCAGCCGCTTAAATTCTCCGCTCAACTCGTGGTTTCTCCACCTGGTGGTGGTGGCGTTCTCTACAAAGTCCGCCAATTGTACATTTACTGTGCAATAAAGTTATTTAAATAAATAAATATTAGTAATTAACATAAAATTGTATTATGATTAATGAATAAAAATATTCATTACAGGCTTATATTCCCGCATTCGAAGCGTGGCCGGGACTTGATCCCCCTCAACTCCTCGGGCTGCCAGCCAATTGCCGAGTTGCCTGGGAGAACAACGCTGCTAACAGCATTATAACTGGTCTGAGGGGTACGTGTTATATACGTAATGTGCTCATAATGTTGTATTCTTCTTCTTTGTGCTTAAATTAAAGGAGGCATTGCCCAACTTCTTAACACATTTCATAGCAGCAGCTAGCTGTTATTTAACAACCCAAGTCCAGAGATGCCTACTCCTTACACAAACACACAAACAGAGATGTTAGCACCGATAGGGGCTAACATCTCTGTGTGTGTATTAAGAACCAACCTTTTCTAACTGCTATTTTGTTCTTAATACTATTCGGCTTCTTAATACTATTCGGCTTCTTAATACTATTCGGCTTCTCAATTCAACGCAAAATTGTAACTTTAGTCACAAAGCCAGCAGCAATAAAATCAGCAAAAAAATTATGAAAATATTTTTTATTTTATTTACATGGAAATCAACAGCTAGTTAACACAACATAGGTACTCATAAACTAGGAAAACTACTAGTCAATTAATTTTTATTGACGGTTTTCGCTTACTTGTAAAAACACATTACCCCCTAATAGACACCACATGGTGAAACTTTCGTATGGAAAGCAAAGTATTTATGCCCCTTATATTCGGAAAAAGGCCTTTATGTATGTAAAAAGTATTATATTGAAATATAAATTAGATAAATTTCCTTTGAATGTGTTCTATTTATCTATGTAAATATGATATCTCGGATTCCAGATTTGGGTAGCGGAATCTCCATAATACTAAATGATTACTTAATCATATTTTGATCCGTAGAATTTAATACCACCATAAGCGTGAAGAAGAGCGACGCTGTGTCGCCGTTAAAAACATTACTCGCACTGTGGAAAAAGTTAATGTCGGGAAATCCACTCATCAAAGTGGATTATCAAATTGAAAAGGTACAGTCAAAATCTTTCATCATTTCTTTATTCATCTTAGGCTTGTGTATAGCGGTTATAAACGTCGAATTCTACACTGGAAAAATGACAAAACGTAAAGTGACTGAAGTCTGTTCTACAGTTAATGCTCCTGAAAATCTTACTACTGTTATAATCTAAAATAATATTTTTGCATTAGATAGCCCGTTTATTAAGGGAGATTCTAGGCTATGAAACTTCATTAAGGAGCCGCTGGCTGATTAACGAACATAGCCGGGAAAAGCCGACCTGTGAATGCTCAGGTCCGAGCAGTATCATACCGTACGGCGCATTCATGTGGTTGGCTTAATTTAAGCAGCAGAAACCATGGGGCACAGCTAGTATACAATATTTGAAAAAGTCAATTCAAGATTGAGATCGTCCTTTACGTTTTTTTCCATCAGTCACAAATCTTTAGTAAACGTGAAATATCATTTTGTTGTCGATGTTCTTTCAACCGGTCAGGATAAATTAGGTCTGGCATAATCTCAGTAAAGCGTCCCCGGGGAGGACGATGACTCGGAGTGGTCTCGAGTCATCGTAATAGCACCGAGAGAGTGCTGGAGGCAGGGGGAATTGCCCCCGGGTCGGGCTAAAATTTTAGCAAAGCGATGGATGGGTCACGGCTGCGTTCCGAACGGAGATCCCGTGACCCCTCTTAAGCGCTGATGGAGACCACCGTGGGGTTTTAGTCTGCAAGAGTCCGACATAACCCGGCTGCCCCCCTGGCCAGTCGGGTTGATGTGAGTGTGAGTGTGTTGACAGGAGAGTGCTGGGTGGTGGGGCTGCGTGTGTGACGGCGAACTCCGCGAGGCGTGCGTGGCCGCGCGCGCACTGCACCGCGCGCTCGCCTCGTGCGCCGCGCGCACGCACCACGACGCACACCAACACACGCTACACACGGTACATAACTTATTGACATGAGGGCTCCCAGTACCGCTCCATGCACAAACTGCCGCTGCTCGCCGTATACGTCGCATATTGATAGGAGCCGCACGGCACCGCGCGCATCTACCAACTCCCGCTACACGCAGTATATACCACATATTGACAGGTGGGCGCATTGCACCATGAGCTCACTGATTATAATAAATGCGAAATTACTCTCTGTCCCTCTGTCTGTGTGTCACCTTTTCACGGTTCAACCGGCTATACCGATTTTGACGAAGTTTTTTACAGAGATAGCTTAGATCCTGGAGACGGACACATGATACTTTTTGTCCCGGATTCCAACGGGATATTTAAAAAACCGATATGCGAGCGGACGAAGTCGCGGGCATCAGTTAGTACTTGATAGGCAAACTGACACAATTGCACACCAGCACAATTAGCGGAACGTTAAAAAAGACAGAGTATAGAAATAATAAGGTGTATATTAAAACAAATATTAATCATACACAGTGAAAGTGGCAAACTGAAACTAATGAACTGAAAAATATTTAACATTAAATAAATGAAAGACTAATAACGTGTGCCCTTCGTGGTCTAACTAACGTTTCCATCCTTCTGGGCATGCTGCGAATTATGTTATCTATTGTATCTTGGGATAAGCTCTGCCACTCTTCAAGCAATGCGTATTGCAGTTCTCTCAGGTTATTGGGGGGTGGTATTCTAAATTTAACATTTTTCTTTAACAAGTCCCTAACATGCTCTATAGGGTTCATATCCGGAAATCTTGCTGGCCACTGCATCACTGTTATACCCACATGGTTTAGATATGCTTGGACTGAGCGAGCACTGTGAGCCCGAGCATTATCCTGCTTCAGAATAAAGCCCTCATCATTATAGGGGGCAAATGGCACGTGTTCTTCTAAAATATCCCTGATGTACCTATCAGCAGTCATATTCCCTCCATCAACCATCACTAACTCCGTACGACCTCCGAAAGTTATCCCTCCCCACACCATAACTGAACCACACCGTATTTTCAAAATTAATCTGAATGTATAGTTCCCCTTTGCGTCTCCATATTCTCTGCCTTCCATCGATCTCTTCTCTTTAAGAGCAATCTACACTCATCAGTGAAAAGTGCGTGCAAAGTTTAACCGATGTAAAATCTCTCAAATTTTGAAGCTTTGGCGTAAAGCGTACGATGCTTTGCCCACTTCTTCAAATCTTCGGCGAACTGTACGCTCGCTCACTCGCACTCCTCGCACGACTTCAAGCTCAATTCGGGCCTGCACAGCCGTTACCCGCGTGTTCCTGCGAGCTCGAAGTTGCTGTAGGTATTTCTTCGCATTTCACCTGCCCTAATAATCTCTGGTGGTGTTAAATCGGGCATTTTTAGTTGAAACTAAAAAACTATAAAATGACACGAAAAAAATAACTTTTACTAATAAAATTGAGAATTTATTGAATTTATAAAACTTTTAAATTTCTCCTCAGACAGAGCTCTAACCACTAACAAATAGAACAATACTACCGGGAAATAGAAACAAATTTATGAAAAAATTACTGTCGCCTTATGTTCCATTTTTAAATTATTGTTCTAAATAATAAGGTAACATAGCTGGTCTTTTATGAAATATTATGAAAAATAATGTTTTTTTTTGTGTTCCGCTAATCGTGCCGGTGTGTGTAGTATTATAAATGCGAAAACAACTCTCTGTCCCTCTGTCTGTTTTTTACATTTTCAAGAGTCAATCGCTGAACCTTTCTTAAATAAATTTGAAACAGCAGACTATTACTTAAGCCGTGGTAGCTCAGGGGCCTGGTGCTCGCCTTTAATTTCATAGTAAGCGAGTAACCTGGGTTCGATCCCCGGTGCCAGCACCTCTAGAATTGTTCTACAATTTTAAGTGCTGATTTACCACGTGCTTAGCGGTGAAGGAAAACATCGTGAGGAAACCTGCATGTCCGAGGAATAGAAATATTTCGAATACATGTGAAGTCCGCCAACCCGCATTGGAGCAGCGTGGCGGATTCTTCCTAGCTCCTAAACCCTCTCAGAAATGAGAGGAGGCCTGTGCTCAGCAGTGGGACATTTATAGGCTGAAACTTTACTTTTACTTTTAGACTATTACTTATGCAGATAACTCGCATCCTGGAGACGGACATAGGCTACTTTTTAATCCCGAAAATCAACAAGTCAATCCCACGCGGACGAAGTTGCGAGCAGCAGTAATAATAATTGAATTTGCCAACATCTAACAAGACATTTGGATTACATTAATTTCAGACTACATTCGGTTGCAGTAAAGTAAAAAATATTCTCCCCTAAAAGCCTTGGCAGGAAGAATGGGGAATTGAGGCACGTAGTCGAAAACGCCCATACTCTTAACGTCTGTGAAGCCAATTCAGGAATACGTAAAAATGACGGGGGCAACAGTATCTATGATGCTGCGGTCGCCAGTTTGCCTATCAATGACTAAGAATACATAAATGCAGCTTAAGAAAATCTACCACGCCATCTCATCCCGTGGGTGTCGTACAAGTCGACAGAGGGGAAATTAAAACCAGGAGATGAACATCTGAATAAATAAACTGCGGTTGCCGACCCGCCAACCGTGGCAATCTTGGCAAAATCCCCTCAAATTGAGAACTGCAAACTTTTGTGGCAAACCTATTGTGGAGGCCTATGTTCAGCAGTGGACTAGTTATAGGCTTAAATGACGATGACGAATGCGCAGAATTGAAGTGGCATGTTGGCGGCAGGTACCCGAGGCGTGGCAGCTGCAGTGGGCGGGCCCGGCGCAGCCGCACCTGTACGTGAAGGAGCTGTGCGTGCGCGCGCGCGCCGCACTGGCTCGCCCGCGGACGCACGCGGCCGACTACATGCCCGCGGGTAAATTCAATCGCGCCATTTTGACCCCCTGTCAAATATTCACTTTAGTTGTTAATAATGAAAATATGTTAGATGCTAGATGGCACAAAATTTTCGACTTTATTTATACATAATGTAATTATCTCGTTCCAGAATATTACGTTATAACAATACATACATTATCATATTCGTGACATGTACAACTTAACGTTTAGTGTTTATATTTTTTGTGTACAGAGGTTGATCTCCGCACTTTCTTACGTCCGCAACGCGTAGTGTGGGCGCTCCGAGCGCACACTGCAGAACGCCTGTCTCGCCATGTTGACCAACTCGCGCTCACTGCGCAGTGGGATTATGATGGTAATGTAAAAAGTTCTATTCTATTCTAATTACGCCATGACGGTTTGTGTTGAGTGACTTTATGTATTAGAGTCGTGGAAGTTGAAGCTTTCTTAAATACTAAATTGCAAAGGTAATCTTTTTATTAATCTAAACTAATATTATAAAGAAGAAAGATTTGATTTTTTGTATGTTTGGTTGTAATGATTTAACTCAAAAACTACTGAACCGATTTTAAAAATTCTTTCACCTATATACAACTACATTATCACCGACTAACATGAATTATATATCATTTAAAAAAAAACGAGATTCCTACGAAATTTGGTATGATGTAACTCAAGGTATCAAAAATTTACTGATAAAAGTCATTACTTGGCGTGCGCTGCAAAAACTATTAATGATAAAGAAAATAATGTACTACATTTTCATAGTACTCATCATTACTCACAAAAAAGTCCACTAGGCTATATGTCTAACTATTATAGTTAAGTCACAATAACCACTTTTTCTTCAAATTAGTCATAATATTAATCCTTATCATAGGATGCCTGCAACTTAAGTAATGTGTAGCTTCACTGTTGCAGAGGGCGCTGTCTCGGACGGCGCCGGGGCATTGTGTATCCTCGGGCTGCGGCTGTGCGGTGCGGCCTGGCGTGGCGGGGCGCTGCACGCGTCGCCGCCCGCCGCGCCCGCGCACTGCCCCGCGCCGCGCCTGCTGCTGCACTACGTGCCCGTGAGCCCACCTTGTCTCCTCACTAGCTGTCACAGCTGCCTCACTCGCACAGTGCGCGAGGCGCTGCACGCGTCGCCGCCCGCCGCGCCCGCGCACTGCCCCGCGCCGCGCCTGCTGCTGCACTACGTGCCCGTGAGCCCACCTTGTCTCCTCACTAGCTGTCACAGCTGCCTCACTCGCACAGTGCGCGAGGCGCTGCACGCGTCGCCGCCCGCCGCGCCCGCGCACTGCCCCGCGCCGCGCCTGCTGCTGCACTACGTGCCCGTGAGCCCACCTTGTCTCCTCACTAGCTGTCACAGCTGCCTCACTCGCACAGTGCGCGAGGCGCTGCACGCGTCGCCGCCCGCCGCGCCCGCGCACTGCCCCGCGCCGCGCCTGCTGCTGCACTACGTGCCCGTGAGCCCACCTTGTCTCCTCACTAGCTGTCACAGCTGCCTCACTCGCACAGTGCGCGAGGCGCTGCACGCGTCGCCGCCCGCCGCGCCCGCGCACTGCCCCGCGCCGCGCCTGCTGCTGCACTACGTGCCCGTGAGCCCACCTTGTCTCCTCACTAGCTGTCACAGCTGCCTCACTCGCACAGTGCGCGGGGCGCTGCACGCGTCGCCGCCCGCCGCGCCCGCGCACTGCCCAGCGCCGCGCCTGCTGCTGCACTACGTGCCCGTGAGCCCACCTTGTCTCCTCACTAGCTGTCACAGCTGCCTCACTCGCACAGTGCGCGAGGCGCTGCACGCGTCGCCGCCCGCCGCGCCCGCGCACTGCCCCGCGCCGCGCCTGCTGCTGCACTACGTGCCCGTGAGCCCACCTTGTCTCCTCACTAGCTGTCACAGCTGCCTCACTCGCACAGTGCGCGGGGCGCTGCACGCGTCGCCGCCCGCCGCGCCCGCGCACTGCCCCGCGCCGCGCCTGCTGCTGCACTACGTGCCCGTGAGCCCACCTTGTCTCCTCACTAGCTGTCACAGCTGCCTCACTCGCACAGTGCGCGGGGCGCTGCACGCGTCGCCGCCCGCCGCGCCGCGCCTGCTGCTGCACTACGTGCCCGTGAGCCCACCTTGTCTCCTCACTAGCTGTCACAGCTGCCTCACTCGCACAGTGCGCGAGGCGCTGCACGCGTCGCCGCCCGCCGCGCCCGCGCACTGCCCCGCGCCGCGCCTGCTGCTGCACTACGTGCCCGTGAGCCCACCTTGTCTCCTCACTAGCTGTCACAGCTGCCTCACTCGCACAGTGCGCGAGGCGCTGCACGCGTCGCCGCCCGCCGCGCCCGCGCACTGCCCCGCGCCGCGCCTGCTGCTGCACTACGTGCCCGTGAGCCCACCTTGTCTCCTCACTAGCTGTCACAGCTGCCTCACTCGCACAGTGCGCGGGGCGCTGCACGCGTCGCCGCCCGCCGCGCCCGCGCACTGCCCAGCGCCGCGCCTGCTGCTGCACTACGTGCCCGTGAGCCCACCTTGTCTCCTCACTAGCTGTCACAGCTGCCTCACTCGCACAGTGCGCGAGGCGCTGCACGCGTCGCCGCCCGCCGCGCCCGCGCACTGCCCCGCGCCGCGCCTGCTGCTGCACTACGTGCCCGTGAGCCCACCTTGTCTCCTCACTAGCTGTCACAGCTGCCTCACTCGCACAGTGCGCGGGGCGCTGCACGCGTCGCCGCCCGCCGCGCCCGCGCACTGCCCAGCGCCGCGCCTGCTGCTGCACTACGTGCCCGTGAGCCCACCTTGTCTCCTCACTAGCTGTCACAGCTGCCTCACTCGCACAGTGCGCGAGGCGCTGCACGCGTCGCCGCCCGCCGCGCCCGCGCACTGCCCCGCGCCGCGCCTGCTGCTGCACTACGTGCCCGTGAGCCCACCTTGTCTCCTCACTAGCTGTCACAGCTGCCTCACTCGCACAGTGCGCGAGGCTTGAGTCTGAACTATTGGACCCTGATTCGATCGTACAGATTAAAAAGTGATTCCCATGCTGCAAAAGTGTGCATGTAGTATTATATCTTATAAAATAAAATCTCTTTTCAGAGTACAGAAGCACCTATGTCTTCACCAACAATGCTAGAAGTTCCTATTTACAACAACGAATCTCGCGAAGATATTTTATTTTATGTCAACGCGCCACTTGCAGTGGACTATGACAAAGACACCGCCATTTTAAACACAGTTGCCTTATTTGTAGCACCTGTCGATTAAATACAATATTGCATTTATTAAAATAACTAATTTCTCTATGTGTATTGCACAAAAACAAAACATTACATTTTAGTAGCTTTAACCACTATAGGACTAAAAGTAATATGGCACTAATTGTAATATTTAATGAATATGTATACACAAATAAAAGGAATATTACCCAATTATGTTTTTCTCAACTTTGTGTTTATATGTTTTTATCGTTTTTTTTTTCGGAAATTTGTAGGCCACACACGTAACCCACCCTTCGCCCCCGCGGGAAACGAGGGTGGTGAACCAAGTCACCGCCATTTTTATAGAACCAAAAAAAAATCTTAATCCTCATTGCGTTCCCTCAAGCACTACAGTCACAGCAGTGCATATTTATTATGGTGTTATTCTGCACGAATAAAGGCTGTCCATACAACACCTTAGTCGCCTCTTACGACACCTCGGTAGGAAAGAGGTAGGTGCTATTCTACTCTGCCTAACACCTATCTTTTTATTATGCGTCTCTGAATTTCGTCTGTGTGGTTGCGATGAACACATAAAGGTAAAATGGAGAGACTATCAGGGTCGCTGGAGGTGTATCGGCGGTCGCGCTCCCACATTCCCATCGGTTACTTGCTGCTGTCTCACTGACTAAGGAAACTACATAGAGACTACACTGAACAAAATCGCCGTGCGATTATTTCGATTTTGGGGGCCGGGGGTATCGGAGCGGGTGGGGAAACCAACTGTTTGTTCTATGAAGATTACTGTCCGTGGGGTCTACCGATACACGTCTCACTGGCGTTGTTATACACAAGCGCCCTAGGCACATTACAATAAAATGCCCTAGGTCCATTGCTATAAAGCAAGTACTTCTTCTTCTATAATAGTACTGTATTTTACCGATACATTTTTGATAGTTTCAGTGGTTGCCTATGCCTAAATCCATCACTGGATACAGCCGAGTAAATAACAAATACGTTCCTTTTAATTCTGAAAATATCGTTTCTTGTTCATAGTTATTTTATTTTGAGTAAAATTAATACTTATTAATAAACGTGTTTTTTCTTTAAAATGCCTAAGGTAAAAGTACTGCGTAGTCAGGCACGAAGAGCTATTTATAAATCATATAAAATTCTGAAAAAATATTGTTTTTACTTAGGCCTCTGATTCAGAAACAAACAACTACTGATTCGCGCTCCTGCGAAACCTAATGTTAATAAGGTATTTCTTTTACTTTTTTTTCTTTTACTTTACCTTTCCAAAATGATAACTAAAAGAACGAGTAGAAATCACAGTACAATTCGTTCTATTAATATTGAAGTATTCTGTGTATATCTTATATATCGGAAACTGTTTTAGTGATTAAGTACTCGAGTGTACTTGCACGAGCTCGCGGAACTACTCGAAACGAATTTGAGTTTGACACGAACTATACGTCTTACTCATCATCATCTACTAAATACAAGTTCGAATAAAAAAATTCCACATTGTTCTGCTGTGGACCCGCCACAACAACCCCAATAGAAGCCGCATGTATCAAATTTTGTTCGAAACATTTCGCAAGTGGATCAGTGGTACGGTGGTAAGGGAGGGCACCTGCCGGCTCTGATTGGATAACTTCGGTCATAACATAAATCGACACTGATGACGTCACTGAGCCTAGCTAGCACAAGAATAACAATAATTTCAGTATTCAATATGTCCGTTCCATTATTGTATATTAATGTAGGTATTTTCGGCTTTATTGTTTTTATTTAAATTATAAATACTTATAGCTATTTTATGAGAAATAACTACTTCAAAATAAACAAACAATAATATTCATCAGGTTGAATAATTCGATTGAATCATAGTTTTAAAAAGCGACACTCAATCTTGTGGGTTTTACAAGAATATATGGCTCATGTCCTTACATCACAATGGCAGATGATAATCTTGGCATGAATGGTATGAACATTTACTTATTCTTCAACTTTTAAGCACAAGGTGTGTACCTTACATGATGTAGTATTATTTGCTGATAATCTTTGGTTTTCAAAATAAAACTAACTTTTTTCCATGACGAGGACAATAATGCTATTTCAACAGGTTTAGCGTTAACAAATTGCTTTTAAACAGCAATAAAACAAAATGTAGAAATGGAGAGTTGATCCTTGTGGATACCACTATTTTTCTTGGAATACCTCCTGACGCGAAAACTCAATGGGGCCTACATGTATCTTTATTAGCAATTAAACTTGGCTCTGCCAGCTTATGCTATAATAATCATTAGAAAATTAACTAATGTTGAAACGTATAAGTTGTTTTTTTTTAGTTATTTTCATAGCATAATGTCTTATTGTGCTATGCTGTGGGGAAGTGCGACTGACGAAGTGTTTTTGTTTTGCAAAAGAGAGCTGTAAGAGCTATTTATAATCTTAGCTCTAAAGTGTCTCTTAGCGATAAAATAACTTAACCTTGGCCTCTCAGTATGTATATGAAAACGTTTTTCATGTACACAAGAACATAAGTAGCTTACTAAAAAAAGCACTAATTAATAATGCCCGTTACTCGACTTCACAGAGTCAGTAACTCTTTTATGTGTGTATAAAGTCTACGTTTTTACAACAAAATGACGCAGTATTTCAATCAAAAACATTTTTTTTATTATGCTTTCTATAAAAATGTTTAAATTAACACTAAAAAATACACGGATGATGCTAACCCCTGGGGATGAGGTGATCGCTGCCAAGCTAGTTATATCTTTATGATACTGCTATAATTGTACATTATTTTTAAAATGACGAAGAAGACAAAATTGCCCTCTGGGTTTCTTGCTGGTTCTTCCAATATTTGAAGACATTTCTTTACGAACCAATGAAGTGAAAAAAATGACGTTCAATACGTGTTATTAAGTAATCTATAAGGTATAAATATTATTTAATTCTGTTCCTAGAATCTTTGCGTTATAAATTATTAATGGACACAGGCTAGGGCTGGAATAAAATAAAACAAAATACTCAATACTAACAATTATTTAATTTACAAAATATATACTGCGATATATATTTATGATATCTCTAGGGATATGAGACTAGAAGTCAACTTTCCCATTTTTTCTGAAAAGGCAGTTAAACCATATTCATTGTTATGGAAACAATTTGAAATATATCATTAAATATACATAAAAGCAGACAAATAACCATTTTCGATAAAGGCATTATCACAGTTTAGCTGCAATAAGGCACTTGATTTACATCCAAAACAAATAATATCAAACCCAATGGCAAAGAGAAAAAATACTTAACATGCACCAACTGCACAACTTAAGTACAAAGATAAAAAATAATAACATCTATATGCTACCGACATGCAATTAAAATTCTAGCATTATGATTGTAACAAAATTTCACAACTAAATGTTTGTTCTTTCATACGCCATTGAACAGTACATTTTCTTTAAAATTAAATAAGATCATAATATCATAACTAAAAGTTAAGTTAAGAAATATTCAGAACATTATACATATAAAGGTTTTTATTGAGAATAACTACATCACTTCCAAATAAAAATTATAAACGTTTTATGAAAATGCTATGAAAAATCCAAGCTTTGTAATAAACACAGCAAATTGTTTTATAGTATCACGATATAACCTGTACTCGGAAGCGATAACTTCTAAAATACTTATAGCTATAAGAAAATGACAAAATTACTATAAAAATGTTATTTAAAATGTTGAATAATATATTTAGTGACACAGGAAGACAGTTCGACTTTTGAAAGTAATGAATAGATATAGTATCACATATATTATTATTATAATTCATATTTATCTTAATTTAAACCTATCTATACATATTTTAATGGCAAAATATTATTTTCCTAAGTACATTAATGGGACCGTGGTCAGACAGACTACGGTCGCATTTAGAGTAGCATTTTTACAATTTTAATTTTAGACTTTTTTGTTCCCTTTTTAATAAATAGTATATAAAAATCTTAAACAATATCTTACAAATTGCATGTCTCACTGTAAATTATTACGTTATCGCATCGTGAAGTGATTACCCGTTCTCGAAACAAACAGTAAATAGTAGCAACAAATTTAAAAGACGTTTCACGCGAAAACCAAAATAATCCTTATTCCCATAATATCATATTACAATCAACCAAAAGTTTAGTGTCATAAAAATAGGATAGATGTGGATTTTTAGCAAAAATAATTATGCAAATTAGCTGGAAATTTTATTATATTTGAAACAAACATAGTTTCAATATTTCGAAGATCTATTTAGATAAAAACAAATTGATAAGTTTTGTAAATTTGTTTATATAATTTTAAACAAAAAAATATATTGATTTGCTATATTTACGCGAATACTTTTGTGGCAATCTATGGGGGAGAGGCCTATGTTCAACAGTGAACTAAGAAAGGCTAAAATGATGATAACGCGAATACTCCACAATTAATAAAACAAGATTAACAGTTTTCAATGCCTTTATTTTCCAGTAAGCCAGATTAACTATGGCATCAGAATGTCTAACAACTCCCCTTCCCATTTCCTTGTGACTATGGATACTGTAAATCTTGTTTTATTCTAAATAAAAAATGTGCTTATAATTTCATGCATAAGAAAATGTATTTATAATAAATTTGATACCCATAGTCCTATCATTTAATTTTTCTATGGGGAAAAATAATTTAGCAATTTTATACAATGGTAACTGTATGATTCCAAATAAAGATAGTGCAGAAATATATATGTTTTTCATTTTTTAACTGGGGTTTCTTCATTCTAAGTTCAATGGAGTCTTCATAATCACAATACTTTTCTCGAATTTTCATTATTAGTTATAGTAATAATAACCTTATATAATTTTGTATGAAAAATATTTCATATTTACTAATTCAATGTAAAATGAGTAGTGCATTCTTTATCTAAACTTAATTAATTTATTAAAACAATGCTCATTCAAAATTTATTTTGTTAACAAGCATGTTTGTCTAATTAATTATCTAGCCTATACTAAACCTTTATGTTAGTTCACAAACAGTTACATACAAATTTTATACTGTATGTTTAATAAACTGAAATAAACAGAAAAGTAAAATCAAGGAAAGGTAATATTAATTATTTTGCATTTTTTTTTACATAGAATAATACAATAAAACAAAACTTACTAGTAGTAATATAGGCACAAAGAAATATAACTAAGTATTGGCCACAAATAATATGCACAAAAAATATTCTGACACTTTCATGAGGATTGCTGGAAATATAATAGTAAATAAGCACATATTTTATAACACCATAGAAAGAACACAGTCAAAATATTTAATTATAAAATTAAGTAGCTTTTCGAGCTTTTAGAATCTGTTATTATGTTAGAGTTTAACGACTACACAACTGTATAAATAAAACACAGGAGTGTAATAAGTAAAAGGATTATTAGGATTATGCAAGCTGCAGCTTACTGCAACTTATGCTACTAACATCTACCTTAAGATATGTCTGTGATTAATTACACAATAAAGTGTCGATTCCAGCTGTATTGTGAACAGATATGTTAACAGTATAGTGTGCATTTAAAAGTAATATTATTAAATTTCTTAGTAGTCTAGTCTCTTGCTTTAGTAATTAACAGCACCATCCACGATTTAACTTATAACTTTCACAAACCTACAGCTTGTAACAGTTTGAAACGAATTGTATTATTAATCAAGAGATGCTATATACAAAGCAACATTTTCTTAAGGCTACTTGGATGGCAATTATGTTTAATTTATAAATAAACATGTTTAATTTATGACTTACAATTCGAATTGGTTCATTGAGATACTTCACGACTTAATTGACGTAATAATCAAATAGGACCAATTAGATTTTTTTTAAATAAGCTTTGACTAACCATCAGTAATGGCAGAAGTGAACAAAATTATTTCTATAACCTAAGTTTTGTCTCAACTTCAGATCTTATTAAAACTCAAATACCATAAGAAAACATCTTAAAAACCTTCCAGGTAAACTTCAGTTGAAAAATATTGTAATGATTTTAAAAATGTATGTGCAAGTTTTGAAACTAAAAGGTTTTAAAAATAGGTAAAAAGTAGGAAAAAGTACCGCATTTTTTTAAAAGAAGCTCGGTTCGATTCTAATCAAATATTATCTCGAGCGACAAAAACATTTTAACAGCTAAAGCGATCTATAGTAGATCCAATATTTTATTTACTCGGTGACAGTTTGGTTTAGTGATTGCCGCATTGCATTATACCGATTGTGTTTCGATTATCGATTTTAATATAGTGTAATTCGCTCTTTACATCGAGCTATTAAAAATATTTATCCTAAGGAATTGACTTATTTACCGTAAAAACGTTGCCCGCAACAATAAAGTACGACATTACAAACGAAAGTTTCGTGTGAACAAGAAATAGAAAACTGGATAGGCGTGCAAATGTCAAACAGAAAATAAAATAATGGTTGGACTGTAGTTCGCTTCCGGCCCCTTCATCAAACAACATCATCACTGAAACAAAGTATCGTAGGAATAACTAACCTACACTTAGGACACAATAACAACATCAATAATTCGCTAAACTTAACTCTCAGTATCGTAATAAATGCTAAAAAAATCTCTAGTAAATTGAGCAAGTTGCGTTGCTAAGGTTAAAGTGACTGCGGGGTAACCTCAGTGTGGACTCAGAACGTCAGTGGCCAACGTCAGTTCGCTGTTGAACCGTATTTATAGTTTGTACGACGTTGATGATAAATGAGGAACCGCCATGACCGGGTGTTGTTCCGCTTCCGCCTTCGCCGCATACAAAAGACGGTTCTCCGTTGACACGATTCCCATTGTTGTTGGGATCCTGTGAGAATGTTTCCGAACATTAAAATATGATAAGATACGTATTTAATGTGAGCACGCAAGTAAAGTCGCTTTTGAAGCCGTTTTTTTTTTCACTGGTGGTAGGATTCCTATGCATATATGAAATCCGTCTAGGTAGGTACCACTCCAGTGCCAGTTTTTCTGCCGTGAAGCAGTAGTGTGCAAACATTAATGTGTTTCGGTTTGAAGAACACAGTGAGTTAGCGCAATCACTGGGCATATAAGACTATAACTGATTTCTCAGGGTGGCGGGCGCAATGTGGTGTCATACAGAAATGTTCTGGGTGACACAACATTTGTTAAGGGCAGACATTGCACTTACCATCAAGTGAACGTTTTGATCGTTTCGTTACTTTACCTCATATAAAAAATACACTGTGAACGCGACTGTACATATCTATATATGCTTGTTTTTATTTTTATTTGAACGTATACTTGTATGTGCCTCTGAGCAAGGCTTGGTTAAATTTCCAAACCGGTTTCGGTCATCGCCCCGAACCGAAAGTACTATTGGCTAGGTTTCGGTTTCGTTTCTGTTTACCGGTTAATAAGAAAACCGGTTTCGTTCCGATAAATTAACCGATTAAAGAGAATTTAAAATTGATCGAGCGTGTCGAGCGACCTTTGTTATTGGTCCGTTGACAACACTTATATAGTCGATCGAATGATATTTTTCGGACAAATTAGCTGTCGAAGAATTCAAATACCTATATTCCGTCATGCGTACGCATACAATGTTACTGGTTAATGAAAGTAGGTATATCTTCTAATCCTTTTTTATGTATTAAAGATATTTTTATATTTTTTGATAGAACATTTCTATCTTTCTAGGTTAAGTTTCTTGTATATAAATAAGGATACACAAAAAGTCAGCTGCTAAAAAAGTATCTGAAATTAACCGGCAGTGTCATAACCGGTTAGAAATGTGTAACCGGTAATCTAAATCGTTTCGTTTAATTTTTAACCGGTAAATGTATAAACGGTTTATTAACCTAAATTTAACCGAAACTTGCCGGATGTTCGAAAACGGTACCAAGCCCTGTCTCTGAGTGTATACATGCGTACCAGCGTATACGTGCGTGCAATAGTATACGTGCCTGAGAGCGTATTCGTGAGTGGCTTCTGCCTACCCATGCGTGACTGTATGTATTTTTTTCATTGTTGTATAAAGCGACGAAACGATCAAAACGTTCACCTGATGGTAAGTGCAACGTGCACCCACAACAAATGCTGTGTCGCCCAGAATATTTCTGTGTGACACCACACTGCGCCCGTCACCCTGAGACATCAGTGACTTAAGTCTCAAATGCCCAGTGATTACGCTAGCTATCAGTGCCCTACAAACCGAAACACAGTAATGATCGCACACTACTGCTTCACGGCAGAATAACTGAACCTGGGGTGGTGAGCACCTAGACGGATTCCTGCATAGGAATCCTACCAGTAGTGAGTCAGTCAGGTGTGAGTCAGTGCAAGAGTGTGGTTGAGCGTGGGTACCTGGCGCGCGTAGGGCTGCGGCGCGCGCACCAGCGTGGTGGTGCGCGCGGCGGCCAGCAGCGCCGGCAGCTCCCCGCCGCTCGCACCGCCCGCGCCGCTGCTCTCTCCGCTCGCGCCCGCTGATATATTGCTGCAATACAAATAGCAAATAATCATAATTAATATCATTATAAATTTACATTTACTTTCAACTTTTATTATTAAAAAATATTGTTTATAATAACAATTTTGATGGCGATGTTAATCTGAAATAAATTAACCGATATTATTTTTTATGACAACCATTGCCCCTGCCTCTACATACGTTTCATTTTTTATTTACGCAAATATGACCATATTTCCTCTTTTCATTCTCAGCTTAAATGGCTACCTGTCCGCTATCGTAGGTCATTCAGAATACTTTCATGTTATTCTGTCTAACACGGTCCGTTTGTCCCTGAATATTTGAAATGCATATTTCAGTATCAGGATGATTACCACGAGCGTTGTCTCCATTCTACGAATAATTCAACTCTTTATGTTCCGTTCTGCCGCGTCGGTTTCTAATTGCCGTCCGACTTGGGAACTAACTGCCAATCTACATCCGTGCTACTACCAGCAAGGCTTATTTCAAACGCTGGCTTTGGAACCACTGCCTTACACTGCAGGAATAGTTTGTAAAACTACAAATTTCTTCTGTTTTTTTACAAATTCCTACTTTTGTTTTGGTTACTGAATGCATTCGCTCTATTTTCTTTGAAATCGAAAACTAACCGTATTATTGTATGTGTATCTATCTATGTATGCATATATATATGTATTGTTTGTATAATAATTATTTGTGTATATATGTATGTCTATACATATATATCTTAAAACTTTTTTATTGTATAATTACTAGTAATATTAATATTACCATTATCATAGATTAGTTTCCTTTTTTAGAGTTTAGTATTACTTTGTTTGTAAATTTCTGCCCTATTTTTTTTCTTTTATATTTTGATTTGACACTCACTACATTCTAACTGCTTGACCCGAAGTTAGACTGGTAGAGAAAGCCGTATAACATTAAGTCCGCCATTTTGCAGAAATTTTTTATATGTGTAAGTAAAGATTATATAAATACTGTGAGGGACTGAATAGCTTCGGGCCTGTATTTCAGGATTGGTCTCCGACCCTGGTTAGATTAAATTGATGTTGGGTCAACGATAGAGCCTAGCTAAGGAGGCGACCTGGCAATTCCGTGGCCCATCCCGTTGCTTATAATTAGCACTTACTTGGCGTTATTGTCGCTTTGGTCGGCGTTTTCCGACGGTGCCCACGTGCTCTCCATGGTATCATCGTCGTGATCCGTCAGCTCTGGATCCTTCACGCTTTTTATTAAGGCCGTTTCGTAGCTAAACAATAAAATCACCTGGTCATAAAAAAATACACAAGTATTGCTGGTATTCTAGGGGTAGGGTTGTATAATAATTACATGAAATATGGCTAGAGTTGTCATATCATTGTTGGTTTATTTGAGACTAGCTGATTGTCCGCGACTTCGTCCGCGTTGATATAGAAACTGAAAAAAAAACCCGTGAGGACTATTTGATTTTCCGGGTCAAAAAGTATTCTTGTTCAGGATGCATGCTATCTCTGTTCAAAATTTCATCAAGATCGGTTCAGCAGTGGAACCGTGAAAAAGTATGTAAAAATAATGCCGAGTAATTACTACACTTGCTTACAACAGTAAGAAACAGTAATGTCTGCTGCACACAGCAACATAACGAGCAGTCAAAGTCAAAATTTCATAGTTATTATACCACTTGTAACGATGATGGTGATGATGACGATTATGATGATGATGGTGGTGGTGGTGGTGGTGGTGATGATGATGGTGAAGATGATGTTGGTGATGATGATGGTTGCAATGATGTAGATAAAGTGGTGTGTGAGGTGGACAGTTACCCGGGCGGGCGCACGTAGGCCGGGTTGTGGTAGACGCGCGCCGCCTGGTTGCCGGCCGACTCGCGCCCCTCCCACACACGCCCCGACGGAGCGCGCTTGATGAACGGCAGCGACGACTCTGCACGACACGGACATACATTTTAAATTAATTCGACCATAATTCATAATTTTTTAAAGTCTGAACGTTATTGAGGTTTAAGTAATTCATCGTCATCATTTTAGCCCACAAGTCCCCAGTCGTGAAGGTAAATAATGAATGGTTTATTTTATTAAATTAAATGTATTCCTAACTCATATATATATTTTAGCTTCCATAAAACCATAAAAACATTAACTATGCCAAATTTGCATGCACACTCCGTGCGCGCAATATGCTTAAAAAGGGGTACAAAATTTTCTCTTCGCGCTTTAATATAATATAGAAGATATAACTCTGTTTATTAATTCAAGTGAAACTTATTGAGAGACGGTAAGGAAAAAAAATCGTTATTCTTTGCTATTGGACCGAATTCTTTCAGAATCGATTAATGTTATTGTAATCAGAAAACTGAAAACAAAGTTCAAAAAGTCATCGCGGTTTTGAAATTCTTTGCTATTCTACTATGGAACGTAGAGATAAGGGGCATCGACTACGTGTATCAAAATGTATCCCTAGCATTAAACAAAGATGGCGTTAGTGTACGAAAAGAGTAAATTTTAGAGAAAGCACCAAAAGTCGTAAGAGAAGAATAAAAAATAAAAAAATTGTGTGTAAAAACTACAGAAGTTTCACTTCTTTTGTTCACAGTTTTTTAATTATTTAAAGAAACACCTACAGTTTACAGATTTCATGTATTGCGCTAACATTATACTAGCTCGTCTTATGTCTCCGTTATTAACTATTTTTTTTTGGCTGTTAACAACAAGAGGCACTTTTACATACTATTTCTATATCCCGATTAACTATTACAGATTATACTATTACTAAATTAGACTAATATTTAATTTAATATACTATTTCTAACTTCCGTAACTGAAATGACTAGTATATGTTATATAGATAATAAGAGGAGTGACTGGAAAACCAACGGTTTGTGTTTTGTGTAAAATCCAGACCTTCATCGTGGGGTTGGTAGTGCGAGTCGCTGGTGGCAGGGGAGGCGGCGGGAGGCGGCGAGGGCGGGGCGGGCACGGCGCTGTACAGTGCGTTGTACGGCGGCGGCTGCTCCGGGGCCGACGCGGGGACTGCACTCCGCTCGCAGCGCGACTGCATTGACGTGCTGGTAGCTGGAACAATTATGTTGTTTTTTATTGGATAAACTGACGAAACGAGCAAAATGATCGACTGATGGTACGTGCAACGTCTGCCCATAACAGATGCTGTGTCACCCACAACATTTCGGTGTGGCACGACATTGCGCTCACCCTGAGACATTAGCTCTTAAGTCTCATATGCCCAGTAATTACACTCAGTGCCCTTCAGACCGAAACACAGTAATGTTTCAACACTACTGCTTGACAGTATAATAACTGACACTGCGATGCTGGACGGATTCCTGCATAGAAATCCTACCACCTGTGAACACTGACTAACTCACAGCCCTGATTAAAAACTTAGTTGTTATAATTTCTCTGGGCATGACGGTAAACTGATTAAGATAGCGGCACAACCATCTTAAATATGCCACACCTAAAAGATTTGGACCGTGCCGATCACGAATTCGATAACCAGGCGTTTAAAGCGTGGTCTTTACGGAAAATCCTCTTAATTAGGAAAAGACGTATATCTAACAAAGTCTCTATCTATCTAACTAATAATAATGATTTAGCTGTTACTTTAGACTGAGTTTTCAAGAAGCAGTACCGAGACAATTAGTTTATGTTATAACCAATGTACTCTGATTTCTTGGTAAGTGAACTTTGCTATTTTGAAAAGTATCTTTTGTTCTGTACCAAGGGCGTCGCCAAGGCGGAGCAGGGAAGGGCAGCTGCGCCCCCCCCCCCCTCCTCCTCTCCTGCCCCTTAGAGACTCGATTTGATTATCTACTGCCAAGTCATTTTTTCCCGAATAGTTTCACCCGCGTAAAATAAGTCGACCACATGACCACATGCGTCGTTATATCCTGTGCAGTTAACATTCACAAAATCATTATTCGGTAATTGTTGCTTTTGTCGAAAATCGCCTTCATCTGATGGTAAGTACAACGTTCTTCCCATAACAGTTTCTCTGTCACCCAGAGCATTCAATTGCAAAGTTCTGTGAGGTACCCCACTATGCCCCTTAACCTGAAACATCTGTTCTTAAATCACATCTACCCTGAAATTACAATATCTTACAGTGCATAAGAATTTTGTCACCGGTCAAAATCGGTACTAATCTACACACAGAAATAAGTTCATAAAATACTCACATGCAAGAATCTTCAAGGTATCCGGATGCTTCAGCACGTACCAAACGATACCACCAAAAAGCACAAGAACTAGGAAACAGAGCAAGGCGACCAGCACCCAGCCGTACAAGGGAAAACTATCACCATCGTCCCTTGCACTTAGGGGCACGCAGGGCGCGTTCACATCACCACGATGATCCTCCACCAAGCTGAAATTAAATTTAAAAATTAATATTAACAATAAAAATGGACGTGACATTGCAAAGAATATATGTTTAAGAAACGCAATGTAGGTTATGGACTCACACTAGATTGTAGAACTGTGATTTGTTACAATCTATGAGAGAGGGCTATTTTCAGCAGTGGACTTGGAAGTATAATGATGAGGATAAAAGTGGACCTGAAGACTTTATTTAATAAACTTTCAAAGACTACTATAATATAATGTATTAGATATTCACTATGACTTTTGACGTTTTTCATCCAATAAAAAGTTGTCAACGAACAATTTACAGCATTTGGCGGCTTCTCCCCTTTAATATCATCATTATCATTTCACCACATCACCAGTCTACTGATGAACAAGAGTCTTTGCCATAGATTGCCACAAAACACGGTCCTAAGCAACCAGCATCCATCGACTTCCCGCAAAACCGTGCAGGTAGTCGCTCCATCTGGTATGGGGTTGCTCTACACTGCGTTTGCCGCTCCAGAACCATTTTTCGTCTCTGTTCTAATGCCTTCTCAAAATGAGACAAACTTTTAGTACATACTGACAATCGATTAAGATCCGTGTTAAATTATTTGTATTTAAACGAAAAATTCAAGGCTGACCCCGTCAAAAACATTAACCTTCACTAATCGTCGCGTCGCTACGTAGTACATAACTTAATAATTATTACTTACTGAAACTTGCCGACTCGCCTGCTGAGCGTGGTATTCGACTACTTACAGGCTGATGTTATTGTGATGACGCGTTACTGAAACTTACCCTTTATCGCAAGGTCCACATTTAACCACGGATGTGATGCAAGGCTCAACAGACGTAGGGGGTGCGCGCTTGAAGTCTTCACAACGTAGACACTCGCGGCAGAACAGCAGATCCGGCTGGCAGTAGAACCCGGCGGGGCAGTGCTCGTACAGGCGACATGCGGTCGGCTGCGAGGCGCTGCCCCCCAGTAGGCACAGGCACGCAGCGGCTGTCAGCGCCGCTAGTGCCCTGGGAAACGTTTAACTTTATTACAAACTTATCACCATACCTTATCAGGAAATAATAAGCTCTGCGAAATACTTCGCATAGACCATGTTATACCACGTTTTAGACGGATTTTTTACACACATAGTCTTGTATCTCGACTAACATATCTTGAATTACTTTATAGACCTATTACCTTCACCTTTTGTGGTTGCATTTTTTGTGTAGTACCACAAATTGAAAACCACCAGACCCGCGGGTGAAATTAATTTTTACATAAGATTATTTTTCTAAATAACCTAACGAAGCCATTTCTGGCTTTGGTTTATGATAGTCTCAAAACATGTCGTTAATGTCAATTATTTTTAAGATATTATTCCTACACAAGACACAATTCAATATAAAATGTTCCCATATCGGCTGACTATATAATATTTATCCTTCGACATTTAATTTGACTTTGACCCCAAAATTCAAGTAACGTAATGTTTTCACGGGCAATGAGTGCAGCATGTAGTGCTATCAAAGTGGAGTGGAATGATGTGTCATCATTAAGTAACTCAAGTCGCGAACTATCAATCCTCCCTCTTGCGCTATGCGTGACTTTGAAAATGATTGAAGTGCAGTTTAATACAGTGTATAACCAAGAAAAAACTTTGTTACTAATAATGAAAAGTCATATCCTACTGAGACTTGAATAAAAAAATTGGGTAATCTAATGGTCTGTAAGTGTTTTTGAATTTTGCTTACCAGGTGAGTTTCAATTCTCTCTAAAAACTTTAACATAACTAAACTATTGAAGAGGTTCCACCCCAGGGCCAGTTATTCTACCATGAAGCAGTAGTGTGCAAACATTACACTGTTTCGGTTTGAAGGGCACTGTGAGCTAGCGTAATCACTGGGCATATGAGACTTAAGAACCTATGTCTCAGGGTGATGGGCACAGTGTAGTGTCACACAGACATTTTCTGGGTGACACAGCATTTGTAATGGGCAGACGTTGCACTTACCGTCAGGCGAACGTTTTGCTCGTTTCATCAATATTACAATAAAAAAAGTCGTCGGCAGAGAGAGCATTGCTAAAGAATTCGCTGCCGCGAATGACGGAATTAAACAGCTTCTGAAGGACAACAAGTATCGGTTTTCCATCCCCTTTGAGAGCCATAACACATATTACCTAAAGTCAAACATAGGATAATTCATTAAATAATTTCATTTAAAATCTGTGGATAAAGAATCCAGTATCAATATTTTATTCTGAATTCTAAAGAGTTGTGTCATATTCTGAGCGACGTCAACAACGCAATTTATGAGTAACATGAATGTTATGGTCAAATCATTGTAGGAAAATCCACCACTACTCCGATAAACGTAGCAATAAAAAATACAATACTATATCTAAAAATGATAACATAGAACATCCGGTCTTGTTGCATTTATAAATTATATTTCATTTTTAGAAACGCTTGCATTATATATGTATATAAAAGTATATTCGCGTATAGTGGATATCTATAATTAGTGTTGGCGTGATCGTACGGTGGTCCTTTTGCATGGATGCGTTTATGCCTAGCGACTACTGGCCTCCGAAGCCGCTGACGCACTATCGGACGATATGATAATTGCCTGATCTTCAGTACAAACTGCGCTATCTGACTAATATTGTGCTATACTGGACTGCCACGTAACGATTATTCATTATTATTGCAATTATGCACTGAGACTAGTCGAGGAAATAAATGCTCATGCAATTAATTCCAGCTTAGAATAGAGGTTTGTTTGTAAACAGAGCATTTGTTTTAATGTAATATATTATAATTGTTACGTAACACGATAATTTAATCAGTCTAACGACAGTTCAATACATTATGACAAGCCCCAATCTAGGATTTCTAACACAAAATTTTAGTTTTACAAACACAAATTACACATGCCTAACACAACCAAGCCCCGGGATTCGAACCCAGGACCTGCATAGTCAGGTGCTCTGACCACGCACGCGGTTTTCAGAAATAGCCCACGCGACACATTTAAATTGTAAGTTGTATTATGCTAAAAAAAAATAGTCTTATTAAAGACATCAAAGTAACAACATGCGTTTCTCATTAACCACACTTACAACAATCATAATGATGTCCTTCTGGACAATTTTCAACCACGACCACCACTGCCGAATGCTGTTGAAAGTTATCAACTACGCACTAAATATTAGTGACACATGTGTGCGCGCAAACAAAGAGGCTATCACTCTACCTTGAACACCCGACCCGATGCAACGCTCACGATAAGATCGGAGGTGAGCTAGGATGCAGTGTCAGAGACACGGGAAGTCCTAAGTCAACCAGACCCAAAATTCAAACCAATGCACAAATATTTTCTCCGACTAAAATTCAAACTCACAGTCACAGCACCTGACTTCTACGGCGCGAGTCCTCGTTTGTTTCAAATCCCAACCGGAGCCACCGTTTATGGAAAAACACAAAATTGTTGGTTTTCGGGTCTGACAGTGCTGTGCATGTGAAATTTATGTTTGTAAAAATCGCTCACGATAGGGAAAAAACGCCCAGCATTTTAAAAAAGTAAATCCTTAGCAAACCATTTAAATATTCTCTTAGCGTAGTCACGTATAGTGTCATTTAGATTTAAACAAAAGAAAGTAATAAAGATTACCAAATTAGTCGGCGTAATAAAGTGCAAACGCAAACCTTATTGAACTTGAATGAATTCATTGTAATACCACAAAAACCGCAACTGATAATTTGTCTTCTGCGTCACTCAAGTTCAGCAAGTGTGCGGAAATGACGATTATGAGCCAATGCTACACAACATTCTGACAACCGCAGCGTCAACGAGCATCACGCCGCTTCAACTTTGATTATAATAATGTAATAAAATTAAACATCTGAGTGTGCCCATGGCCAAATAGCACTCACAGAGAGCTAATTCAATAAAACAAAAACACAAGTAAATCAGGCTCAACTAGAGGTGAGCAATAAGACAAAAACATTGCTAGGAGAGAGCGAGGAATACAAGTTAGCCGCACGAGAGTGAAGAGCCCTCGCGACGAGTCGACGATCTGCTTATTCACAGCACTATTTTAATTTATTCTAAATCCACACGTGTCCTTTACGCGAGCCTATGGACTAAGACAGTGGATGATGCAATCACCGCCAACGAAAACTTGCAAGTGATTAATAATTATTATTTATTATCCATGCTTAAAAGGTTTGCGATGAAACGATTACACTTTCCTTAAAGGTATTATTTAAAGCAAAACGCAGATGACGAAGCAAGTCCCATCCCGGCGGGGTTTGTTTTACCTACGTAAATCAACTTCTGAGAAGAGACTATAAGTTATTTAAGGTATGTCATAATTTTCTTTCTTATATTTAATCAAAAAAGGCCGATGCTACGAGTTCCACATTTAGAGATATAATAATAAGAAATGCTCTCCAATTTCTAGAAATCTTAATAATAATGTTACGAATGTACGTCATTCAATGTTACGAATGTTATTCAACTCTTTTGCATGATAAATCTCATTAAATCGTTAAAGACACAATGTCCAAACCAAACTAGATTTTGATTATACGTCATTTAATACGAGTGCAAGATAAAAGCGTCCTTATAGTTTAAGAATAAGAAGTGCAACATGAAAATGGAGCGACTGAGACGGGACACACACTTTAGCACGTTAATATAAAATCAAACGTACTCGTATCTTCAAGCCTATAAAACATTTAATGTAAAAATAATCTCAAATAAAATACCAAAAATGCTATTTATATTACAAAATAATTTTGTAGGTACCGGGTTCAGATAAGTGACCAAAAAACGTCCATCTAATCAGAAGGTAATTTTAACCCAGATCGTTTTATCTTTGCTTTTGTCCACGTTTTAATCTCCTGCCTAACTAACCTTCCCCAACCGATTTTCGCTCGTCTTATGTAGATAAATGACTTGGGTAGTCTTATGTAATCTAGAGTTGGTTGCATAATATGCGTGTTTTTCTTTCAATTCAATTTTAAAAACATCCCGCAAAATGGCGCAAACCATTCTAGATTGTTGAGCAAGAAGAAACAGGAAAGTAAACAATTTTGTACGGAGCTTGATGTTCAATTAAGAGATTGCTTAAAACCTGCGCTCTTTTTGAGTTGTCATAGTTATTATTTTTTTATGTTTATTTAGGTTTAATTTTTTTTTATTAAATTAGCAATATAATAAATTAATTTTAGCGTGTAATTAATAGTGAAAGTATATAAAAGTAAATAGTAGCGAACATAACATTTGATTATTATTACGAAATAGCATATATTTTTTAAAAGAACTAACATTATTGCAAACTGTCTGTACTTCATATCATACGATGCAAACAATCGGCAGGTCTCTCTGTATATTATCTCTTATTGCAAATAGAATGTTATCAATTTGAAAAAAAAAAAATTATAAACAGTGTTTGAAATAATTGCAGAATTTTGTGATAAGTGTGGCCTTTACTAAGAGAACCTTATAAAATAGTACGAAAAATAAATAAAATAGATTAATATTCAATAATTATCCACAAAGCCGACAAGGATACTGACTGATATATGATAATAACAATTCGAGATCCACTGCAATAAACCAAAATAACTAAGTATATTGTAGTTAAATATTAATAATCATAATAATGTAACATTTATAAATAATTCCTTATTATATTACTGCTACTGTTAATGCATTCTTTTTAGTTCGAATGTTTATATTACTTAGTTATTTTTTTTAAAGTAACGAACAAAAAAAATGTCACACAAGTGTTAAACGACGTGCAAAAGCATACTAACTATGCAACTGACTAAATCAACGGGAATAGCAATAAAATGTGTTATTTATGTAAAACGATTTAACAGTCCAGAGGAATTGATACAAAAGTGACAATATGCTATTACTGTAGAATCATCGTCTTCAACCAGATACAGTCCACGGCTGGACATAAAGCACCCAAGTTGGGATGATTTACCGTAATGACCACGCTTGGCAGGAGATTGGCGATCGTAGTACCGGACACCTTAGATGCTGCTGCTCATGACCGGTCTGGATATTTTCGGTCTGACATATTAGTGACATTGCCGAGTGGTAGCGAAAATTAAAACCAGAAGATGGGCAGCAGCATATTACTGGAACAATTGAACAAATGAACTGCGTCATCATTTCGATGACCAGTCCGCTGATGAACATAGGCCTGCCCCATAGATTGCCACGCTTGGCAAGCGGGAAGGCGGCAACCGCAGTTTTTTTTATTCAGATGTTCCATGAAGATTCTGCTGCCCATCTCCTTTTTTTATTTTCTCTCTATCGACTTTTACGACACCCACGGAATGAGATGTGGTGGTACCGAAGACCGCTGCCACACGACACAGCCGCTACCTATATACATTCAATAGATTCAGATCTCACATCTGTCGAGTTTGGTTACACGGAAATCATATAGGTACCAACAAAAAACGTAGAATTTTTTCTTCAATTAGTCTTTTTTAATCTCATAAATATAGTTATATCAGAAACTTAGTAAAACTGCGCAATAATCTACAAGTCTACAAGTCTACAATATAGTCTTACATTATATCATTATAAAAGGGACTTACCGAGACGAAAATACACTCATCAGAATTTTAAAAAGGCACGAGGACAATGTTTTCATTGTTTTACAACAAATAATAGACGAGCTAAATAATCCTTCGCTACAAGTTAGGACATGTCATAATTGTAAGCAGGCAGATTTGTCCCTATTTACCTGCGATCGCTGACGTATTGAATTTGATTTTGTAAGTTATGGTCGGGTTTGTAGCGTCGGGAATAGAAGGGAAACTGCGTGTATTTACATGTATACACCTGTTTTGTCAATTGTATTGGTGTCGGAGAATATCGACTCTATGAATGGAGTTGTATACACGCCTCATCAGTAATAATTTTTGTAGTTTTTTTACGAAACAGAATAATAATTTACGAGACAATAAGACATGTCACTGCTTATTATTAATTATTTATCTTTTGGAAGCTTATAGCATATATACCTAAAATCTACATACGTAATTATTGGTAAAATAAAAATACTTAAGAGCTATTAAAAGCAATCACAAATACAGAGACAAAAAATATTTAAATTATAAAATATTACATATATGTTTTATTTTAAATGAAAAAAAATCTGTACATCATAACGTTTCTATTATTATGAATGTATTAATATTATCAGCAATGATACACATAATGATTTTTTTCTAGTTGTATATTCGTTTAGGTAGGCCTCGCGTCTATATAAAAATAAGTATGTAAAACTAAAATTCGGAACTTCACATTAAGACACTACTACTTTATTGTGTGCATGGTTAGATTGGTTGGATTGCATTGATTTTTGGTGAGACGTGGTTCGCCACCCGTTTCCAACGTGGGCGAAAAGTGGGCTACGTGTGTAGCCTCTGCCCCCACCCTATATATGGGAAAAAGTCGTGACTGAGTGTATGTATGCTTTTTTGGGTTTCAAAAATATGTGATAAGCTATACAGCGATATAATTAATCACTGATATAGTTAACGATGGTAAGGATCCTACTGTTACGTAAAAATCTAATGCTCTCATGCTCGGGAGGGTTTTAGAGCCGAGAAGTGTCCTTCACGCTTCTTCAAGGCAGGTGGGACCACACAAGTCTTTGAAATCCTAATCCTTTATAAATTTTACATATTCATACTAATATTATAAATGCGAAAGTGGCTCTCTCTGTCCCTGTATTTGCTACCTTTTCACAATTTAACCGCTGAACCGACAAAATAGGACACACAGATGGCTTCCATCCTGGAGATGGACATGGGTTACTTTTTATCCCGGTAAACCACATAGTTTC
Organism: Luehdorfia chinensis; assembly: GCA_019845155.1. Lineage (NCBI taxonomy): Eukaryota > Metazoa > Arthropoda > Insecta > Lepidoptera > Papilionidae > Luehdorfia > Luehdorfia chinensis. Next base: position 2,321,348 of record JAHVAK010000022.1, read on the forward strand.
CACGGGATATTTAAGGAACCGATATCCACGCGGACGAAGTCGCGGGCATCAGGTAGTAATCTTATAAATGTGAAAGTTTGTATGTTTGCTGGTCATTCAATCATGCTCAAAAGGTTGAAGGGATTTCAATGAAATTTGACATTGAGGTACATTTTCTCATGGAAAATGTTATAGAATACTTTAATAACATTTTTTTATCATAAAAAAATCAATAGTTTCTTTTCAGAAAACTGTAAAATTGTCAGTTTTTCAGGATTTTTTTGTGGTTATGTGAGTAATTGTAAATTGTTAATGACATTTGGGTTCTTAAAATAGTTAATATCACAAAGTTTCGCTAATTATTAGTCGCGGCAATGCAATAGTTGGACAGACTTTGACTGACTTTTCACTATGGTGACCTGAGATACTTCTTAAAAATATTATTTAATACTAAAATCTCAATATTGTTTTTGTTAATTGCTACTCATCATTTTAATAAGTCATACAATATATATTTTTTTAATCCGAATTTTAAATTCAATTATTAAAAATAATAAAATAGTTTACCAATTAAAAAAATACAATCTCTTTAGGCAAATATTTTGTTACCCCAAAAATAAGAAAATTTGTGATAACTTTGGTACGATAATTGATATAGGTATGGCAGTATATATCAACGCCTTTGTTGACGCCACTAACAGAAACTATTTTCATACGATTTAATTTGCGAATTATTGTTTTACTACTATACCCACTTGCCTCGAACTGCATGGAAAGTCCGTCTTCGCTACCAGTTAAAAAAAACAACAATATTTTTAATTATTTCCACCCATAACATATTCTAGAATGTCTCTGAATCCTGAATCCATTAACGAGGTTCAATCGAATTTAAATTTTGGCAAAGAATGCCGGACTTCCCCGCATTGAACTTATCACGAATAAAAAAAGAATCATCTAAATCTGTTCAGTAATACCAGAGACATTTAAGTTTATGGTAATACAGAATGACGTTTAATTAACGAAATTTAAATTTCTTATTTGGAAAAACAAACAAACTCGTTTCATTTCATATTAAAATAAGAATTGAATAGTTCTGGTATTTTGTCTGTTTTTTTATCTCATCGTCAGATCCTGTTCCTACTTCCCAACATAAATAAACATCGAAACCGGTATACGCGATAAATATTTTATTGATGTAGATTAATCGCTCATTTGCAATGCACATTCTTGTGCGGATTTAAGAGTTTGATGATTTTCCCGTGATTCCCGTCATCAGAACTTGACTAATTAGCCGAACATACATAAAAAAGATTCCGACGAATTGAGAACCTAGTCTTTCTTTTGAAGTGACTAGCCGAGAAAGTCTGAACGACTTTGAAGTAAGTGCAACGACAGCTCGTAACAATCGCGGTGACGCCAAGAAGCACCTTCAGTGTGACATCTCTCTAAGTTCCACACCATGAAGCTTCGGTTATAAGTCTCATAATGTTACACTAGCAGTCAGTGCCCTTCAAACTGAATCAGTGGTGTTCGCACATTGAACACATTATTATAAAAATTAAACCGCGTTTCATATCGAAGCGAGTTCCCAACTACTGCGCTGCGGGTCGAAGGTTAGCTTAACTATTGTAACCTAGCCAAAGCTAACAATTGAATAAAACAACGTCAACAGAGACCTGACATTGCATCCTTGGAGCATTATAATGGACACGGGTAAATTAGGACGAACGAGTATGATATTTCCTGCAAAGTAACTATCTTCCGACAGTATTCGGATTAGTATATTGAAATCCATTTAATAGCAACAATCAAAGGACTTTTTATTGTATTGAGACAATTTATAATTATATTTACCAAATTTTGTCGGACTACACCTAAGATAGAATAACCAGCTATGAAATTTTCAGTATAATAGGAGCTAAATTGAAGTCGCAATGACACCTCGCGTTGTCAATAACCTTGAACATATAAGATATACAAATATCGACGTGGGAGGACCATTGTACGAAATTAATTTATAACGCAATATACAAGTTCTAAAAGAACACTGAGAGTGAGACTATCATTTGAACATTTGAAAATTAATCAAATGTAGAAATACGATTACAGAATAATTTAAGTACTTAACACCTACTTGAGTCTACAGATTTTAATTTTTACGTTTTATATTACTTTTTCCGCTGTCATTGTCGCTTAGTAAAGTTATTAATAAATCATCAATACACAAATACGACTATGTATTTATGTACTTAAATACAACAGAAGTTCCTGTTTGTGTTTTACTTGTTTGCGATTTAAATCTTTTTTTCTTGTTCAATTGGTTCATTTATCTATTCAAAATTTGCATATACACAGCAAAACATCAATAGACTGTAAATATTAATCAACGAAAGTCTGTTTTTATCTACTTATTATATCTGTCTAGTACAAAGATTTCGCACGTCAAGAGCGTCCTTTCTAAAATAGTTTTGGAATCGTGAATTAATAAAAGAAGGTAGGCATAAAAACAAACTGTTAACAGGGGGAAATTACTCTAATCCGGTTTTCGCTCTCGACAGTGGATCCTTTTTTTTTTCGCTTGCCGAGGGAATACGGCGTGAGTCATACGTTCTTGGAAATAAAAGTACCTGCCACGGACGGTCACGAGCGATAGTTCGTCGTCACTCGGTTATCCCAGCGACAACGAACTAAACCAAAGTATTTGTCTTATTTCGTAGCTGCGCGCAGCATACGAGTATCGTTAACAATATTAAATATGACGCAATGCAAGTAACCTATTGCAAAACGTATGGAAAGAGGATATGTTAACTATCGGCAAATAATATTAAACGGCTTACATACATTAATTGTACTATCGGCGACGTGGGAATTATTTATATTCATAAACAAACAAATGTATTTAAATACATATTAAAGAAAGTTACGCCTTGATATATATATTATATTCAAGACTTAAAAATTCTGTCAGGGATCTGTAGCTTCGCCGGGGTTGTTTACAATGGCTAGCATCCGATGAAGCTGTAAAAGCCGAGAAGGCTAACAGCAATTACATCACCGAAAATATATATTACAATGGCTTGAAATATTTGATTAAGAATAAATAATCTGACCATCAAATGTACGTTGATGATCAAGTTATATTAGCATCAACGGAAGAGGAGTTGTACGCGATTGTTAACATTATGCATGGTGCTCTAAAAATTAAAACGAAAGTAATGGTTTTTGAAATAGAAGAAAATATGACGAATATGATGAAGATTTTACTGGTGGTAGGATTTCCTATGCAGGAATCTGTGTAGGAAGGGTCCACCACCCCAGGGCCACATATTCTCCGGGAAGCAGTAGTGTGCAAAAATTCATGTGTTTCTGTTTGAAGGATACTGAGAGCGATATATATAATATAGCGATGATAGTGTAGGTAATCACTGGGTATTTGAGATTAAGAACCGATTTCTCAGGGTGACTGGGTGACACAGCATTTGTTATAAGCAGAAGTTGCCTTTACCATCAAGTGAACGTTTGCTCGTTTTGTTATCGATTCAATAAAAGAAATATGGTTTTCAGAGCTCTAATTGAAGTATAAAGAGCGGAACAAGTGAAATAGTTTGTATACTCGAGTTCAAAGTATACGAGAGACGGAAAGTACGACGGTGTTATTGATCAGAGTGTTAGCAGTAAATAAAGTGTTTGGGGGCCCTGCATAACTTTATGTGCAACCAGAACCTATCTAAAATGGCACAACTAGCAGTTCATAGAGAAGTACTGGTCCCCACACTCATATATGGCAGTGCATGTTGGTTCTGGCACAAAAAGCATGTAAGTAAGATTAATAATGCTGTGTAAATGAAAAGTTTGATAAGTATAGCTGGAGTAAATTTGGTGGATTGCTTTGCAAGGAACAGCGTGATATTGGATCATGCGGTATGGTCAGTGGCGTAACAATTAGGGTGGCGGGACGGGCAAATCGTGACATTTACCCTCGGCCGGAGGGGCCTCCGGCCCGAAAGTACCGCGAGGACAAGAAGATCCTAACATTTATTATTACAAAATGTTAGTAAAATTTATTCGTTTTGTAATCATTTGAACTATGATGTCGTCATTAACACTTGCTGAACAGAAAGCCCAAAACAAATAGATTAAAAATAAAATTAGTATTTCAATCCAATACGCTCAGTAAAATAAAAGTTACTAGAAAATCAACGGAAAATGCGCACAATAATTATAATTATAACGTTTATTTACGAACTTCACATAGTAATTTATTCTTTAAATTAATAGAGGGCCCCAATTCGATGGTTTTGCCACGGACCTAAACGGTATAGTTACGCGACTGGGGAGAGTAGAAGATGTGTTGACAAAGATAGAGAAAGGGATGCTTAGATGATTTAGATGGTTCACATACAGGATGGATGAAATGCGATTGAAGTGGAGAGTGTGAATGGACAAGTCGGTAAAGGCCGACGTAATCGAACGTATTACGATCAACATATACCCGCGGGAATGAGAGCGCGTAGAACAAGAGAAAGATATGAGACAGGATTTTAGCAAGTGGAAAGATGTGGTCTGTGCCTATCCCAATGGGAAAGAGGTATAGTCATATGTATGTAAAATTCAGTTTCCTCATGATGTTTTCCTTCACCGCCTCTTCTTCATGAGGCACAAGCAAACACGAAGCGGGCATGAAGAAAAAAACCACATAAAATTGCAATGCCGGTTTTGGAGCTTAGGAAGGAGCCCAAGTAACTAGCATACTATGAAATTTAAGGGGAGCGCCTGACATCTGAGCTATCCATGGCTTATTGACTTAAAATTATTCATTAATAATGATGAAAAATTTAACCAAAAAAAAATGAAAAAGATTTAATTAAATAATTAAAGTTTTAGTAATTTAACTCACTAAATAATTTTTCTTTTTGTTTATCTTGTTTACCAAATTTGAAGTAAACAAATAAATCTCTGTCTGTAAATTATGCATGTACAGACAGGACAAAATATATGAATAATTTAAAACTACCTAAAAGTTAGAAATTTTTCATAGTCATAGTATTAGATTCTCTGGTGGTAGGATTCTTATGTGAACCTGTCTAGGTAGGTACCAATGCAGTGCCACTTATTATGCCTTCAAGCAGTAGTGTGCAAACATTATTTACTGGGCATATGAGTCTCAGAATGACGAGTGCAGTGTGGTGCCCCACACAGAAACATTCTAGGTGACAGCATTTGTGATATGCAAATGTAGGTCTCGTCACTTTTGTTGATAAAAACAAATTATTTTGTCCTGTGTTTATTCAATTATCATAACTGAAAAGTTTCTGAATTATCATGAATTCTGGAGTTCTTTCAAACAGTAGGATATTTGTGACAGCTCACAACATCCTAGATGTACCTGGACCCCGCAACTCAACTAACTATTAACTTTACATTTAACTTATTTGTTCAGAGTTCAGACAAACGAAGCACTGTTTTATTCATTTGCATAGAAAAATTACTTGAGTCTTTTTAAAAATTTCACTGAGCCATTGTGCCTTAGTAAGAAAAGCAGTTAACTTTTTTGTATTAAAATGCTTGTGTAACTTCCCTGTATGTGCCTGTACTATTAAAATTTGTTTTAACGAAACTACTGTCAGTCAGTCTGCAACGGTATCCTACTGCTGGACACTGAACCTGCCTGTGGATTCACATACTGAACATGACTTCAAAATATTTTTATTACATGTATCTTGTCCAACAAAAACATAGTAAGCAATTAAAATTGCATTTAACTATTATCATTGTCCCTGCAGCAGGGATTGCATTCGGGTTGTACTACTGCTCAATGCCAAGAAACAAGATTAACATCACTGAAAAGATTAAGACTGCTCATTTGCAGTAGAAAAGTATTTCACCCACCATACATAACATAAAATAGTAGAACCTTTTTTGTATATCTCTCTACAAACAGATTTAATTTGAGAACTAATAAAAGCTATTGACTTACATTTTTTCCAAGATTAAAGGTAAAAACTCTGGCACCAAAGTATGTTTAGTAGACTATGTTTCATCACATTTGTTTCAATGGTGCCAAAGTAGTGGTCTAAACATATACATTTTTCATCAAGTCCACAAATATGAAGATTTATTGAAAAAAAAAGAGACAAAATACCCATGAATTACATTTATATTTCTCAACCTTGTGTGGGCAGTATCACAGACAAACAGACCACATGGGCTTAAAGTTGAAATTGAGTGGAAAAAGAAAATATTTGGACTCAAGCAACACTGTTTTCTGCATCTTTACTACCCGATCTTAGTGTGGACTTACCATCTAGTGGTTTTAATAATTACTGTCTTTGAGCCTACTACTGACAATATATTATGTGTTTATGTGAGCTCATTATTACACTGACTTACTGTTTATCAAAAAATTGGTGTCCTATTGTTACTTATAACAATGAACATATCAAAGTGGCAATTCACATGGTGTAGCATATTCTTCATTTTATATTTGACATATTATATATTTTACAAATAATTGACACAATACAAAAATAATATTTACACATAGAGACAATTACACTCACCTATTTACAAAGTAAAAGACAGCAGGCTCTTGGGCAGGTTGATGGCTACAAGTGCATAGTATTATTGAATGTCACTACTACATGTAATGTGTTTAAAATACAAAGTAAATATATCTATTTTAACTTGTCCAAACAGGAGAATGTATGCTTATAGGCTCCTTTGATGTGGGATTAAAAATGAACATGGCTATGTTAAAACCATTGTCAAATGATGTACATAAGCCAACAAAAAAACAATAAAAGTTTGACGTATCATATGAATAGTCGAATCGAAACAACTGCACAATTACAGAAGTGCAAGTTTTATGAAAAGCATTATTTAAAAATATTAATTATAACTAAGATTTTGACATGTATTTGTAACCTACAGACGTAACTTAGTAATCATTCTAAATTAAATAAAGTCACTGGAATAGCTTGTAACAGCCAAATGTATTTAAAAAAGAAAATAATCTAAGAGTATAGAAATTTATTACACAAATATTAAATTTTACAATCGTAACATTATTGTAATAATTTAAATGACATGGACAGGTTATGTAAAGATTATAATAAATAAATGAATACTTTGAACGATATTACACAGTATTATACAAGAAAATAGGAACAAAAAGTGTACTAATAAATATTGAACTCTCTTGTAGTCTAAAACGGTTTAAAAAAGGGATAATCAATAAAAAAAAATTACCCATAATTTTAATATGGTAAAATATGTTAAATATAAATTAAAGGTTATTTACTTACTGTGTCATATTCGTATTTTCTTAATGTTTCACGGAAGAAAAGTCAAATGAACCGCTTTACAAACACAACACGTTCACTTCATATGTATATTTTATAGAATATTTAAGCAGTAAAAAAACACATAAATAATTAGGTAGCCTATTAAAATAGTTCGAAAGAGTTTAAATTTGTACGTAACCTTAATGTATTTAAATCAATGAATGATAGAGACTGGTAGACTCAGGGAGTCAGCGTCGACTAATCAACAAAAAAAAAAACAACCTGCCTGATATTTAGTGACAAGTCGAAACATGTACGAATATCCTCCTCCTTGTTACTTAAAACATGTTGAAGTGAGAAAACAAATTTCAATGAGAAAACCTTCAGAGAGGAGCTTTTAGCGACAGCTATATTTTGAAAGCTAATTGAGTGCTACGTGTTATATTTACGAGAACTGTTGTAAATAAAAAAAATTCTATCAGTTTAATTAAATATTGATACTTGTTATACATTTTATACGTCCTAGAAACGGTGAAATTATAATATGGCATACCATACAACTACGATTTTTTTCTATGAGTCTTTAGCTGTATTACTGTGGATTATATATAGTAGAGCTGTAGCAAACCGTATGTATTCGGTACCGAGTAACGGGTACGCCATCTAGTACCGAGTACCGAAACGTTACTCAAGAATGCATTTCGTTATTTCGTTACTTTCGTAGTTTCGTACTGATATTAGTTTGATTGAATTTTTGCAAGTACGTTCGTTGCGTTGATGCTTGAATTGAAACGGTTTGCTGATAGTGCGATAAACGCATGCTCGCGCTTAATTCGTGATTTTAAATACGTATGTTACAAAGGACGATGTTTGTTTACTGTTTATTTAGTTACTATAAGTAAAGGAATTGTTTAGACAAAGTTTGGGATTGGAAGAGAAACAAGGTAGGTAAGTATTTTTATACAAAATATTAATTAATGTAATAATATAACATAGATTTATGTTTTTGTTTTATACTATTGTCAATTAGTTTCACTAAAAATAATACTATAAGAGATATTATAATAAAGCCGTGTTAATGAGATGAGATTTTATTGTTTTTTGGTAAATAAAGGCTTACATATTCTCAGGGATAAAATATTCAAAACAGTAAATTCTGTTCAGTTTTCAATTAGATCGTTGTGGTAATTAAATTACAGTTTACTTGAAGTTCTACCCACTTCCATATAAAATCAAACTAAATTTAGATTTACATAATATACACAAGTCAGGTTCAAAAAATGTAAAAGTTAAAATATTCACATTACGCAGCTAAATATGTAACGTATTAAGAATGTATTCTACAAAGTAGGTACGACCGACGCGACGTCGTCGATGCGATGTTATTTATTAGGTATCAAAAGTAACGAGTAACGAAACGATACGATAGTAACGAGTACTGATAGTTATAGTAACGAATATATCCGAGTACCCTTTTTTTCGTTACTTTTACACCACTAATATATAGTGTTGTGATTGATCATAAATTTGTTTACCGTCAATCGCTGTGATGATGTTAGGTATCCTTAAAACGTAACGGTGGTGACAAATGAAAAATATTCAATTACCTTAAAACAAAAATTAATAATGAAAAAGTTTCTTCTTCTTCTTTTATGTTCTTGGCAATTAGCTAAAAAATCGAGCCATTTTTGCTAATGTCGAGTAATAATTTAATTTTAACAACGACTTCGTTTCGATTGACAGTAAAATGATAAATTGACTTTTACTGAAGATTTGTTGGACTGACGAATGGTTATGGAGATAATTATTTGCCGTACTGATGGAGACAAAACGAAAAGTATAATTTTGTGCTTTAATTGAATTTTCCGATTACTATACACTATCACGAGCACTTTCTGCATGATAAGCTATAAATATTAAACATAGAAAATAAAAATATACACAGAAATTGGTGCCAAAAGTCCAAAAAATTACATAGTTGTAGACACTTTCTGGAACATCAAAACAAACCGCCTGCCAAACGTGGCAACTATGGCAAACTCCCCCCCAGATGAGATAATCTATTGGGAGGCCTATATTCTGCAGTGGACTAGGGATAGGCCGAAATAACGATGATGATTATAGTGTAGGTATAAAAAACCGGCCCACCTTCCTTTTTATAAGCGATTTCAGGCATTTATAGAAAAAGTAATTGAGCGATTTTAGGCTGATTAGCACCCAATTTTTGGTGACTTGGTACCGGGCTATAGATAATACGCTATAAACTGTGGAACGACCAATACTTGGCAACACTGGTCCCACGGTCCTGTCACGTCATTGTCATTTTACATCTATAGATCATAGTTTAAAATATATATAAATCTAATAGAATAAATATAAATCTATTAGATAGTTTATTATTTTAAATTCCATAATGATATTATAACATATTTATTAGTATTCTCTTTGGTGGTTTGTGATTTCTATTATAGCCAAGTTTATAATACTTATTACTGAAATAACTATTCGGAATCGTTTTATATTAACTACGTTTGTTTACCACTCACAGATTCAACAATCGAATACTGTCAATACTTGTTGTAGACTTGTTGCGTGCGCCTCACTGCTGATATAAAAACTCACATCAATGTAGTATATTACAACATATTCTTAATAAGATTTCATATCAATACATAATATTTTTATTGCTATCTCCCTATCCCCGAAATTTGCTGATAAAAGCAGCCTCGAAATATTTTGAGTAGAAAACTGATGGAGTCAGTAGAGGGAAATAGTTCCACAAATTTAGCAGACATGCCACCTGTAGAAAGAACTTCAGAAACATCGCATCTTGTACCACCAAATTCGTCGTCACCGCCGAGTTATTTAAATATAGCTAGCAACTTTTGTGCACTGTTATTCACGGCCATCATCATTTATTGCTGCTTTAAAGATGGTGTCACTTTGTTCTCATTTCACCCTAGTCTGATGTCATTAGGGGTAAGTTTAAGTGTTTATTCCTCCTTGCTATAATCTTTTACATTATTTCACATTTTAATCAATGATAATGCTCTTTCAATATTGATTAACAATTTTTTTTTAATTGTATGAAGTGATGAAACAAGCAAAACGTTCACCTGATGGTAAGTGCAACATCTGCCCATAACAAATGCTGTGTCACCCAGAACATTTCTGTGTGACATCTCACTGTGCCCATCACCCGGAGACATCAGTTCTTAAGTCTCATATGCCCTGTGATTACGCTAGCTCACAGTGCCCTTCAAACCGAAACACTAATGTTTGCACACTACGGCAGAATAACTGGCCCTGGGGTCGTATCTACCTAGACAGATTCTTGCATAGGAATCTTACCACCAGTAATTCATTTGTTATTTTTTTTTATGTGAAGGTAACAAAGAAAAGTATGTTGAACAGGAATCTTTGTGGCTTATTAACACCTGTGTCCATTCTCAATGGTAAACCATTAGGACTTAGATATGTGAGACTTAAATCTGTTATCTCAACTAAAGTAAAAGTCATCAGCATTAAACTGCATCATTTTATGCTACATTTCAGTGGGTGCGATGTGGACCTTTTTGTAATCGACCAAATAGTTCTTGAATGGTAGATGTGGCTAATGGGATCACTTTCAAATCAAAAAGACACTTAAGGACTGATTAGAAAACTATTTATTTAAACTTAAACATTTTTATATCAAATGACTTGACATGTTATTTCTTCAAGTGATTTTTACGGAATTAATAAAATATGACACAATTCAATCTGAACAAATAAAATTGACATTCACATATCTAAAGTACAAATTTAAAGTAATTCAAACATAATACATAAACCAAACAGATCAGAGTTGACATCATCTTTTGATGTATGTATAATCTGAGATTACCAATCAACAATAGTAAGATAAATGGTAGCTAGGTAATTGTTAGGCATTTAGTTGTAATGCAGCTCTAACATGAGTAAAAACCTATATAAATTTTCTGCTTGAATTTTATATTTTTTTAATTAGTATACATTGCTTTCAAAAATTAACACACTATGGTTTTTGGGTTTATACTTTTGCAAATAGTTTGTTGCAAAGTGTACTTTATATTTGTTCTTACTAGTTTGGTACTTAATTCTAATATAATGTCCTTAAATATTTTATTTGTTTGTCTATGTTATGCTATAGGTTTGTGAAGGTTAAGGTCTATACTATAGTAAATACAGTTAAAAACAATTGGTCAAAATAATTAAAAATTATAGATAAAGTCGTATCTTATGAGTTACAATTGAGTTGCATTCAAGCAGCTTCAATATTTCAAGTATTCCAGTGTACAATGTATATATAAAACTAGCTGTACCCATATCCTAACTCTGTTCATGTGGACCATTGGATTTGTTTAGGCAGGTAATTATAATATTAAATAAATTTTAAAAGTTATATCAAGAGTTCTGCTACAAGATCCCATGGGATAGCTTTTTTTGAAAAAAATAATTTAAAATATCTTCATAGTTTTGGAACCAGTGAAACAAACATAAAACTGTTTAAGCTGATCCCAGAATTATTACCTGTAACCTATGTAAATTTTATGTCTATAGCTTTAGTAGTTCTCAAGTTAAATCTGTTCAGACAGACAATGAGGACACTTCTATTTTATATTCATATAAGGCATATTGTAGCATTGTTCATTATTACAGCATTACTGTTTGCACATTAATGCTTTATGGCAGAATAACTGGCCCTGGGGTGGTACCTAACTAGATGGTTTCCTGCATAGAAATCTGACCATCAGTATCCTGGACAATAATTTCAAAGAAAGAAAAGTTTTAAACAAAGGTTTTATTTACATATGTTCTGTTATGGCATGAATAAAACGTTAATATACATTTTAGGATCTAATTCAGCATATTTAATAATAAGGAATGATTAAAATTTTTAATAAGTTTTAAAAAAAAATTAATGTACCTAAAACTTGAGATGAGAACTTACATGATTTTGAAAAAGTTTGAATTAACACAATGCCATTTAAAGGTGTAGTCAACCCATGTAGTAGAACTATACCTTCAAGGTGTTGAAATATGTACTGGTTGTCCAAGGAAATAAACACATTTATTTATTTTTGTGTAGTTTAATGTGTGCTCCTTGGAGCAAGATTTTTAGTCTTAGGTGTAGCCATTTATACTCAAAATTATGGCACTTTTTCCTAAAGTATGTACACCAAAATCATAAAAATTTCATAAATAAAAATATTATAATTAAATAGTTCCAAATATATGATTCGATAAAATATACTAGGAATAGTAAACAGCACGAATATTGGACGGATTTTCCAAATTGACCATTTTATTTTTCATATTATTAACAAAAAATTATTCTGTATTTACTTGTTTTTATTTAGAAAGAATAGAAAAAATCATTAGAACATCGGCAAAGTCGTAACTCATATAGTTTAATATTTACCTTTGAAGAGGTGGCACCTATCTTCACTTGAGTTATTTTCGAGTTCGAAACACAACACATCGTATTTTTTTTTTAGAATGATCACAAATGCGTTTATTCGGTTTTGCCCCGCAGACGGAATTTCCCTCATCGACCTTACAGTGTATGTAATGAAGTTAGTGTTCCCTAATGTTGACAATTTTGTAGAAACTATACTTTCGAATTTGTGAACTACCGAATTCTGTCCGAAGTTATCAACTGCGCTGGAGATTTATATATAGTGCCACAAGCAAAACAGAAGCAGGGCATGTTAGTAAATTAATATGAAAACTGATGTCTCCAAACTCATACACTTCCTAAACTGTGTTTAACTTAAGATAACAAAATGAAAAAATGTTCCAATTGTCTGCAATTCTTCTTCGAAATAAGGTTGCTCAGGAATTAGTGGTCACTGTATTTAGCGCAAAAATTATTTTTCGGACCAATGACAAAAAGGATGTCGGACTATATTGTCCGTTATTATATACTAGACAAATAACATGATTATGTAGTTAGCAATAAGGCTGATACTTGTTTGATTCTGTTACGCGAGTGGACTTTTCAATTAGTGATTAACATTTTTGTTTTGTAGTTAAAATACATTGATAATCAGGGAAGGATGAGATATAACTTGAAAGTAGGTTTGTAGTCGGTACTATGGATACATTTATTCGTAACAAACTTGTGATTCATACATACATACATAAGATCACGACTGTATCCCATAAGGGGTAGTCAGAGACTGGGCACTCACTGCAAAAACAGATGACTGCCACAATCCATGTTTCACCAAAACAATATAATGCACTTGGTGTGATAGGTGGTGAGCCCATCGCCATCATGCGCTGTTGGGTGCAAAGTGCAGTTTAATTCCTTACTCGCCCTTTACGAGATCCATTGGATGAGATGGAGTGGTAGTATTCTTTTAATGAGCTGCCACCACACACACATCATAGATCGCATAAAAAGTTTTAAGTAAAAACAGCTGAATAATTTAAATATTTATTGTATGTATTAATTATTGTTTAATTTCATTCACACATACACACATTCCCACTTCAAAAAATAAATCGATATAGTTTTTATTTGTTTAATAAGATGAACTATATAATGTTTATTCAATATGACAGTGTTTTTTTAAAATATTTCAAGTAAAAGTATTTCACTGACAATAACATTTCATTTATATAATATATTAAAATATAATATTATAAAAAAAAATTGTTCTGGTATAATACAATTTTTTTTTGTTATATTAATATTTAATGTATTAATCGCCGGCACACCCTCTTTAATAGTTTCTTCAGTAATGTCCATTTACCGGTTGTCTGGAAGAAAATGCTCTTAGCGATAAGACCGCCGTTTGCTATACCATTTTATTTAATTTTTTTCATGTACATTGGTGTTTAATAAAGTATAAAATAAAAAAAAATATTATTTGAAAATATTGTACAAATTTCATGTTTTCAGTGGATGGTGATAATGACTTCTGCAGTGAATGCTATTACTCCTGGGGACTTGGCTACAGAGTGGATGCCTATTCGACTCCGCAGTGCCCGTCACTGGCTTCTTCAGATATTAGGTGGTGTCATTATTACAACTGGATTTTTAGTCATACTTTCTAATAAGATCATTAACAGTAAATCCCATTTTGTCAGTCTACATGCAAAGTTTGGATTGGCTTCTTTAATATTTATGCTCCTGACATCCTTAGGAGGCATTGGGGCACTGTATAGCTTAAAACTGAAGAACTATATTGCACCAATTTACACAAAACTCTTACATGCATCTGTTGGTTTGTTGACTTTCACGTTGGGAGTCATTACTATTTTACTTGGTAATTTTTCACACTGGTGGTCATTTGGTGAAATATTAAGATATATATGCATGAGTTTAGTTCTTTTAGTCATGTTATTTACCATACTTAGGCCTAGCCTCAAAGTATATTTCCGACTAAAAGAAAGACTTGGGAACATGAATTAAAAGTATTAACTTAAGATAATGTTCCACGACCTCAGCCTAATATAATGTTATATGTCAAGTTTTTGTGGTGATACTATATATGTTTAACATTTATGTTCCATTTTTTAAAATTTTATATAGTTCAAATATTGTCTTGTATAATTGAATTAGAATAGGTGCTATGTAAGGTAATGAAAAAGCTTTATGCAAATACTAAATATAATTTTTGTAATTTTTATCAGAATGTATATTTTTTATTCAATATATCAACCATGTCATGGATTCTCGACTCTTAACAAGAAATGCAAACTGTTTGTTATTTGTTTTTGTGGTTCAAATAATTGAATTTTAAACATACATGCATAGTCTATACATGCAAAATATCAGTACACAATATTTACTTTTCATGCATTGTTTTAAACAATTTAAAGTGCTTAAATAAATCCTGAAAGTCTATTTATGTATAATGAAACTACCATGTAAGAAGTGTTATCATTTGCTATGTAAAAAGAGGCTCAGTGGTTTTCATAGTATGCCTCATATTACAGTGAAATATAATTTTATTACAGTCAAATAAAGAAAAATATGGTAAGAAAACAGTATATGCATAAAACCAAAAAATAATGTGATTTTATATATTTTTCACATATTTTTATTAAGAATATTTACAACATTACTATAAAAGATTATACATTTGTTATTTTGTGTTAATAAGTTACCATAGTGTTCTTTTTATTGTAGGATGATTTGCAAGTCACTTTAAAAAACAGTGTTAAGATCTGATAAACTACTTACATAACAATGTATAATGTAGTAAAGAAAATGTTTTTTAGTTAGTTTTTTTTTAATTATTACTAAGAAAATGATTATAAATCAGATAATAAAAAGAGTAGATGTATCAAGATTTGTAGTATAGTTTAAGAAAAATCTTTAAAAATATTTAATGTACAATGTAGGATGACACTCAGGTCCACTTACAAGGTCATGTATGAATGCATAATATGTAACACATATTACATTTATTTTTAACCTACTTCAAAAAAGAAGAGTCAATTCCCAATCGACGGATTTTTTTTCTGCTGCTGCGTTGTATTCAGCTTTTTCATTAAATAAATTTTATGTAAGTTTCATATTATGTAATTGGGTGCATTCAGACTAAAATACCAAACTAGGTTTAAAAATATTTTGCATTTATGAATTTATGTAATTGTTGCTTAAATTTTGTTGCCAAATTTTTCGTAAATTTGGTTATAGCAAAAATACATGTACTTAGGCGGTGATCTTAATGTATTCGATTTGTGCCAAAAAAAAGTAGAATATAGATATGTATGAGTGCTTACCAAAATTTAAAATAAAAATATTAAAAATGTATGTCTATTACAAATTAATTAGTCTGTATAAAAATATATGTATATTTAATGGGCATTGTTTTATTATTTAAGAAAAAAATAGTACTTTCTAAGACGATCCAAAAGTGTAATTATTTTGTACATCGTGAGGTAGTCGTGTGTACCTCATATTTTAAGACTAACGGCCCCTGCGCTGGAGAAGGTGCTCCATACATGATCTTACATAACGACTCCTGCAAGGAAAAACATCGTAACTCATTTTTCGTAACTTTTCAGAAGAGCGCATCAAAGATTCAAAAAATTCTCATTATGCTCTGTTAAGTCCTAAGGTGGCCGTGTGGTGGCGGCTTAAGAGAATTTACCGCCCCATCTCATCCCGTTAGTGTCGTAAAAGTCGACAGAGGGAAAATGAAAACCAGGAGATGGGCAGCAACATCTTCCTGTAATATCTCAACAAATAAACTGCGGTTGCCAACCCGCCTGCCTAGCGTGGCAACTATGGTAGTTCCCCTAAGTGGGAGCTACAAACTTTTTTGACAATCTATGGGGGAGGCCTATGTTCAGCAGTGGACTAGTGATGGGCTGAAATGATGATGATAGTAATTAACATTTTCATCTGATTAATATGTCCACCATATGTATTAATATCTATTTTATTACCTTTTGTGACTTACAATAACATTCCTAGACATAAAATTATGTAAATTCCTGAAGCGAAACAGTATTTTTGTATTGAGCTTGATTCATAACATTTCACTTTCACTCGAAGAATCATACTGACATGAAAAATTATTTATGGAAAGCTACTGATATATAGATAGTTCTTTTCCTCCGTTCTAAGATGAGTAGTAGTAGTAATACGGACACTGATGGTGATACATATTTTGCCAGACCTTCGACGTCAACGATACGAAAACATTACGTACAAAAGTTAAGAGATAAATGGTTTAAGGTTAACGATTTTTAAACCAAGAAACGCAATAAACTATTGACAAAATCAATAAAAGGAAACCTTTTGAGTGAGCAGGCTGTTCGCAGAAATGGAACAACGTGAGTCAATTTGCAACCTACTCAAAAATGCGGTATAGCTTAAATACACCTACGTATCAAAATCATGACGAAATAGTTACTTTGTCTGATTCTGATAAAAAAAAAATTGTTATTAAAAGTATTATTTTCATTAATATCATAGTTATTAATTTAATTTCATCTACTGTATTTTAACATAGAAACACTGTAACTACGTTTTGAAGCTGGAAACACTGGTTAGCATTCTACTTAATCTGTGGTTAGAACTCCTGTCTACATGAAAATTACAAACATAATTTAAATTATATATTGAATAGTTTCCAATTTGCAACTTGAGCCTATTTTTAGTAAAAGGTTAAACGTTTTTTTTTTGTAATATTCCTAAAACCTATTTTAGAAAACACCAAGCCTTAAGTTATTTCAGGGAGATCCTATTTTTATTTTATAAGATGGCGTCCACTCTAGTTTTCATTATTATTTATGTTTTTAGATGCCGCAAATAAAGCTTCAGTCATCTGATAATGAGATATTCGATGTTGATGTAGAAATTGCAAAATGTTCGGTAACAATAAAAACTATGTTAGAAGATTTAGGCATGGACGATGATGAGGAAGAAGTTGTTCCGCTACCTAACGTGAATTCCGCAATTCTCAAAAAGGTTATTCAATGGGCTACTTATCACAAAGATGACCCACCGCTACCAGAAGATGACGAAAACAAGGAAAAACGAACTGATGACATTTCATCTTGGGATGCTGATTTTTTAAAAGTCGATCAAGGCACATTATTTGAATTAATTTTAGCAGCCAATTACCTGGACATCAAAGGCTTATTGGATGTTACTTGTAAAACTGTAGCAAATATGATTAAGGGAAAAACACCTGAAGAAATCCGTAAAACCTTCAACATTAAAAATGATTTCACAGCAGCTGAAGAAGAGCAAGTTCGCAAGGAAAATGAGTGGTGCGAAGAAAAGTAAACTAGAAATAATTTATTAAAAATGATCGTTCTAAATTATAATGAGAAGCAGGTTAGTTAATGGATACATTCACCTAATTGTTTCAATGGGTAATCTTAGAATTCCAAGTGTAACTTATTTGTTCTTTAGTCTGTTCATTGTATGATGTTAGAATTTCAACATAATTATAACTTACACAGTATCTCGAAAGGAATATTTTTTACGTAACTATTTATATTTGTCTTATAAATGTATATAACTTTTGTTTATGAATTGAAGTGTTGGACATTTTTACATTATGATTGAAAATGTTTTGGTAAAATTTGACTGAAAAAATTATTTGGCAGAAATATCTGTCTAGATAGAACTCAGTATTACCACTAAGAAATTAACACTTATTAACTATAGAATATCATGAAAATTAACACTACATTTTCTACTAGTTTCAATTTACATTACATTTAAATTTGTGTAATGATCTGTATACAACTGAAATGACAACCTGGTCAGTACCAGACTGCTATGCTGGTCTGGATGTATAGTTCTGTTAGATTCCTGTTTCTCTGACAATGCATCTGAACCCACTATGGAACATATTGCATGATTATTATTTCGGGTGTGAGTAGATTAAGGTAAGCAAGGGTTTTGGCACTATAGTCACTGTGGTCAAAAATCAACCAGGAAGACTTACAATGTCTGCAACAAATACCCATTATAAACTCTATAATCCATTTTATTTAATTTTTATACTTTTTCAGGTACAAACCAAGTGAATGCTTTCATACAATAGTTGACTATAGGCACAATAATTAATGTTTCTGTTTCTGTGCTACTCATTTGAGAACTTAATACAATTCTGAAACTTGCCATTCTGTATCTTGACAAACATACAATCAAATCTTAAGCCTATTTGTTCTATTACTGTATATATTTCAAAATAACAGCACACAAAAGTGCAACATTTTTAGTTCTTGTTGTTTAATTGCTATGTAAATCCATACACATGCAGTAACTTAATAAAAAATTGAACATTAATTATTGTTTCTCATTACTTCAATTGTATTCTTAAATGTTACTTTACATGATTACAATTAGAGATGCAGTAGCCGTATATTCAGCAATTTATAAGTTAGTACTGTTTCGGCCTAATAACTGTATAATTAACAAGTATTTAATTGAAATAATATATGTAGGAACTGTAAAACTCTTGTGCATAAAATATATATAAAATGGGTAGGCAGAGTCCACTCAGGTAAGCCCACTTTTCGCCATCGCGGGTATCGAGATGTGACGGATGACGCACCTCATCGCCGCCATTTTGGTACGAGTAAAATAATTTGAACTCCCCATTGCGTAACTCCATTTTGCACAACTAAAGGCTGGCCGTACAATACCTTAGTCGCCTATTACGACACCCTGGATAGGAAAGAGGTAGGTGCTAACTTACTACCCATTGCGTTCCAACGAGCAGTACAGTGATAGCATTGCAGGTGTTATTTTGCACAAATAAAGAGGCGACTAACACAGGGACACGTGGTAGTCTAAGTCGCCTCTTACGACACCTATGTAGGAAAGAGGTAGGTGCCACTTTCCACTCTGCTGGACACCTATCGGAGCCCAGGGTTCCACCACCCACAAAATATATTTATGACTAGCAGATGCCCGCAACTTCGTCCGCGTGTTTAAAGGTTTTTAAATATCCCGTGTGAAATATTTGATTCTTTGGGATTAAATTTATCCTATGTCTGTCTCCAGGATGTCGGCTATCTCTGTGCCAATATTTCGTCAAGATCGATTCAGCGGTTGAACCGTGAAAAGGTAGCAAACAGACAAGAGAGAATAACTTTCGCATTTATAATATTATATAAGGAATAAAAGAAATATTTAAATTGCCATTAACCAAAATGCAAATTAAAGCATAGCCCCTAAATATTTCCGAAATTTAAATTAGCTTACATTGCTTCCTGAACAGCCCTGCCAATGAAAGACTTGTCAAAATCGATTCAGCTGTTTCGGAGATTAGCTCAGACAAACGCAACCATGTAAGATTAAGAAAAAATCTTTATTGCGAAATCACAGACACTCCATTTTACATTATTACATACATATTACAACACAATTTAAAATAAGTATTTTCAAATTATAAGTTATGATAAACGTTTAAACCTAAACTGACTAACGTATAATAATAATTAATAACCTACATTTAATTTAATAAATACACAAATTTAAAATTTTATACGATAAATTTGTAAAGTTTGCGACAATTGCTATGAGTTCAATACAATATTCATCCAGACAATTCGATTAACAACATACAGAGTTTTATGTCACGGTATATTGTGTAGCACTCAGCATCGACAGATTAAACGACAAATACCTATGTGATATAGTTAGCCCGGTGGCTTTCACAGCTTTTTCGGAAGAGACTCGCAAGCAGAGATCCGCGAGCAGAGAGCCCGCGTAACAAATACTTGAAGAAATCGTGTCTCTGCTGCCGGTCTTCTGCTTCGACGTTGAGGCGTCGTGCAGGTACGGGCCTCGAGGCGAACCTCTTTGCCCGAGAAATCATCGCGGGGGGGCACTGCTCCCCCCGGTCTTGGGTACCGCGTTTGCGGATTTGTGGGAAGGGTGAATGCTGCAGTGAAGATTAATATATACATACTAAACATTATACATAAACATAATGGTTGCTGCAGCATTCACGGGCATTAAAAAGAAAAGATAAGATAGGTGAAAGGACAAAAGGGTAAACAACAAACTCGACGACCAAGGAGCGGGACGCCCGCTCGAACGAGCAAGACGCCCTGCCGGAAACGAGCAAGCGATGTGCCCGTCAGAGCGAGCGAACAAAACAACGATGGCCGGAGCTTGAAGTTTGCGTAAGAGTGCCGCGTTGGTCCACTAATATAGCAGACCAACGCGGCATAATCGCATTACCAAAAGAAGAAAAATTGTCCTGAAATTAAATATACATACTATATAAAAACACAGAGTATAAGACGTCACATAAATATATTATTTTAAAGACATCTATTCAGGACAATTGGAAACCAGAAATACACAAATAAATAATAGATTAAATGCAGCCTTGCTACGCAAGGGTTGCGGGAAGCGTAGATTGTATAAAGTTATGTATAAAAGTGGTGTAGGCAGAATTCTACAACCACTGAAAGAAATAGAAAAGGTTAACTTGCTGAAAACACAGATCAACGAAGCTAAGGAAATTTATACACCGTGGTGCGTCGTCACGGGCGTTCCCCTGCGGTCGTCGGGCCTGCCGCTCGACTCTGGCCCCCTTGGGCGGTCGGCGGCGGCAGCAACAACTCGCGCGGGAGCGGTCGCCCTTCTGGTGGTCTGGCATGAAGGGGCGCAAAGCCGCACAGATGGTCGTGCGGCCCATTGTCGGCTCTGTCAAATAGCCGACGCGCCACCCGGGTAACGAATTCGATGATGGTTTCGATCTTAAGGTCCCGGGCTATGACGTCATTTCTGACGTAGCGACCTGCTCCTACGATTGTTCGTAGCGCGAGGTTCTGCTGGGCTTGAATTCTTTTACGCTGCGTTGCCGAGGTCAGTGCGTACCAGGCGGGTGCAGCGTAAGTAAGTCTGGAGCGGACGTAGGTTTTATAGACGGCCATCTTAACCCGGGTCGGCAGGTGTGACGCCAGTACTGGCCGGAGGACCGCTCGCGCGCCCCTGGTATTGCGGATTAACAAATCCACATTAGGTACCATGCGCAGCGAGCGGTCAATGATGCACCCTAGGTATTTGACGGCCGTCGACCACTCTACGTCCTGCCCACAGAGCCGGAGTGTTGTCCTCTTGCGAGGCCGGAGAGTGATAAGGGCGGTAGTTTTGTCAACATTGACAACAGTCCGCCACTTATTTAACCACTCCGGCAGTAAGTCCAGCAGCCGTTGCAACTTGCTAATGGCAAGTTCGGCCCGACGAGACGACGCAAAGTAGGCGCTGTCATCTGCAAACAGCGCCAACATGACATCTTCTGCACCCTCCTGGAGGCGACCTTCCAGTGTGGGGATGTCATCGGTGTATGCCGCGTACAGAATTGGAGATAGGCAGCCGCCCTGAGGTACTCCTGCTTGTATGGATCGTGTTGCCGAGCTAGCTCCCTCAACACACACGTAGAATTTCCGCCCATCGAGATACGACGCTATAAGCCGCACTATCGCTTGAGGCAGTGTAGAATTAGTTGTAAGTTTGAAAATCAACCCGTCGTGCCACACCCGGTCGAAGGCCTTCTCTATATCGAGAAAGACCCCCGCCGTCTGTCGGCCGCGGTTCTTCTCAGCCGACATGTAGTGTAGCACGCGGGTTAGTTGAGTTGTTGTAGAGTGGCCGCTGCGAAACCCGTGTTGCTCAGCCCGTAGCGGTATGCACGGGCGAGTTCGTCTCAGCAACAGCCGCTCGAACAGCTTGGCGATGTGCGGCAACAGCGTGATAGGTCGGTAGCTCGATGGGTGGCGCCGATCCTTACCAGCTTTCGGCAACACGATCACCTTACCTGTCTTCCATATAGTAGGAAAGTGTCCTGTTCGGAGCACCCCGTTGAACAGCCGTGCCATGGTGACAATGGCTCTCCTTGGCAGCTGTTTGATGGCGGCATTAGTGATCCCGTCGTTCCCGGGCGCCTTCCGCACCGGGAGTCGACGCATAGCCCTCTTAACCTCCGCCGGGGAGATAAAGACATCACCCGGTAGAGGCGAGATAGCGTCGGACAGGAGCTCTTGTACGCGGCTTTCAACAACGCTATAGTGCTCTGTAAGATTGGCATCCTTGGGGTTGGGACTGAAGACTTCTTCCAGATGTTCCGCTAGTACTTCAGCCCGGTCGATGGCCTCGTAACAACGTCCGCCGTCTTTGTTGAACAACGGGCAGACGGGAGTTTTTGTCCGAGAGAGTGCACGATTGAGTTGGTAGAGCGACGTGCGATCATCGCCCGCCGCATCTATCCGTTGCTCCCACTGCACCCCTCTGTGGTTGCGTGCCTCTTCTGACACCCTCTCGGACAGGCTGTTGAGCTCGCTTTTGATCCTGGGGCATCTTGTGCGGGCCCAGAGCTTCCGAAGTGCGCGCTTCTTGTTAAGCATGGCGCGCAGCGATGGAGGTAGCTGCTCTCGGCTTCCTGAAGGTGGTATAGTTGTGGAGGCCGCAGTGTTAGCCTCCGCTATTGTGGTGTTAAAAGTTGTGGCTGCGGCCTCTACATCTTCCGCTGTGTGTAGAGGTCCGCCGAGAGTCAGGTTCGCGAGGGCGTTCTGGTATACGCCCCAGTTAGTCTTCGTCCTGGGTGCTCTGGGCAGGATGGCTCCTGTTACGAGGTCCAGTGTCAGTAATATAGGGAGGTGCGCCGTATTCACTTCATGAAGCACCTCTATATCGACCGTCTCAAATCGTCGTGTCTCAAAGTTATACAAACAACGCCGGAGAATCCTACACCGCAATTCAGAAAAGGTCATTTGCACAACGCCATCTATTGATAATACTGATTAACTATTATAGTACGTCGACATCGGAAATTACGTAAACATCCACCGCGACTCGACGTTAAAGAAATAATTTACGTTACAATCAAAATTATAACGAATGAAAAACATTTATAGCAAAGTAGCAACTAATAATAATTAATAATAGGCTAATTCTATTAATTATTGGTAAACCAAAATATTACGACGAAGATTGCTCTTACATTTCAATCAAACTATCCAGAATTCTACCATTCGTCGACCGCAAAAATCCGAATACCTATTCATCGCGTTACAAAAGCTAAGATCTTTGGGTGATATTTTTTAACTGTTTCACTTTGTATAAATTATATTTAATTTAATTATTTCGTTTACTGAATTTCAAATATTAGTTTAATACTATAGAACCTTATTTTACATCTTTCATTACCATTTTGGCGATATGGTCGAAAAGTGGGCTACGTAGGTGGCCTCTGCCTACCCCTTATATGGGAAAAAGGCGTGAATGTATGTGTATTAACATTTCTTATATTATATTTAAATGTACACTTAAATAACTCATCGCCACCATTGAATAAATTGGTAGAATTAAAAACTTTTTTATAAAACAAAGACTAAATGTTACTAGAAGATTTTTTCTGATTCGATAAAAACTAGTAAAATCATACTTATATTTAAATCTAGTAGTATATCAGACTCCTCTAACTTAAGACCCAATTACCGATATTCAGTAAATTTATTGATAAACTTTTTAATTTACATTAATTGTTTCAAAAACCAATTTGGTTTTACAACGGGCTGTTTCTCAACCGATGCCGGTCTGGGTTAGATTCCCGGTGCCGGCGCCACTAAAATTGTTAACTGCTGAATTACCAAATGCTCGGCGGTAAAGGAAAACATCGTGAGGACACTTGCATGTCTGAGAAATAAAAAAAATATATATTTCGAAGACATGTGCAGCCCGCCAACCCAGAGGAGGCCTGTGCTCAGCAGTGGGACATTTATAGGCTGAAACTTTTAAGTATATTGAATACCGAGAAGAATTCGCAGGGTGCCTTTTGTGTTTTCTGTGATTTTTCCAAGATCTTCGATTGCGTTCATGAAACACTCATCAGGAAACTACATCATTACGGTATAAGAAATTCTACACTTAAACTTCTAACTCCATATTTGGGCAATAGAACGCAGAAAGTAGTTCTTCCGGATCAGCAATATCTATGGGTGTCCCGCAGGGTTCGATTCAAGTCCCATTTCTATTTCTTATTTACATTAATGACTTACCTTACCTTAAGTAGGGGACAACCATGATATATTATTTGCTGTCTTTGATGTTCAAGATAAAACGTCAACTTTTATTATATGACGACGTGAATAATGCTATTTGAAAATTAGTATACTAGTTTAACTTTAATAATTTGCTTTTAAACGGCATTAAAGGAAAATGTATTAAATTCACAACACCAAATGTTAAACGATTAGATGTAAGTGTGCATGCAAATGGGGAAGAGTTGAGCCTTGTGGATACCACTGTATTTTTTGGAATAACTCTCGACGCGAAATTTCAATGGCGATGTAAACTAGCAAGTAAACTTAGCTCTGCAGCTTGTGCTGTAAAAAAATTACTATCCGATGAAGCTGTAAAAACCAAAAAGGCTAACAACAATTACATCACCGAAATTATATATATGTAAAAAAATTAGAAAATTGACTAATTTTGAATCTGCTCGATTAGATTAGTTATTTTCATAGCATAATGTCTGGTATTATGCTATTTGGAAATTCAACTGACGTAGAAATGATTTTTGTTTTTACAAAGAGGCCCGTAGGAGCTATTTATAATCTTGGCTCTAAAGTGTCTTTTAGAGATAAATTTAATGAAATAAATATCTTAACCTTGGCTTCTCACTTTAAATATGAAAACGTTTTTTATGTACACAAGAATATAAAACTATTTACTAAAAAAAGTGATGTTTATAATGTAAATACCAGGAACAGCATAAATTAATAATGCCAGTTACTCGAATTCACAGGGTTAGTAACTCTTATGGGGCAATATACGTTTTTACAACAACATGTCTGAATGTGCATAGTCTTTCAATAAAAAAGTTATTTTTTTTTTATTAAACATACTTCATAAAAGGATTATTCTTATATTAAAGAATATATGGATGACGATAACCTCTGGGAATGAGATGATCGCTGCCAAGCTATTATTCATCTTTATAATACTTCTATAATTGTACATTATATTTAAAATTACTAAAAAAAATCCCACTGGTTTTCTTACTGGTTCTGTCTACGACAGAGGCATTTATTTGCTATATACAGTGTAACTTAAAAAAAAATATTTTAATGATCTATGTTGAATAAAAAATATTCTATTCTATCCTGCAATATCATTATTGTTAATAAACGTATAACATCGTTAACCCTTATTAAAACTCTGGGAGCTATAGTTCCCACCTCCCAATTTTAAGAGAATCGCATTTTATTTTTGTTTCTAGTGCAATGTAAGATTTCTGAACGCACTTATAATAATTTTTTTAAAAAGGTTGAATGCCAATACTTGGCAAAAAGTGTCACTTGTCATTGTAAAGTTCCTGTTGTAATAATAAACTCTAGACTACTTAAAAACTCTGCTCTAAACTTTTAGCGGTAACTCAAAAAATAGCGTTAGTGTTTTTATTTAATTTTGTAATTTCTGTGTATATTTGGAGTTTTGATGTTTAATATTGATAGTTTATTATGCAACAAGTGCTCCTAAATATGTACAGTCATTGGAAAATTCAATTCAAGATCAATATTGTGCTTTTCGTTTTGTCGAAATCAGTCCAGCAAATCTTCAGTAAAAGTCAACTATCATTTTACTGTTGATCGAAATCGAAATAAAAGAAATTGGGAAATAAAAAATATTATACTCTATGTTGTAAGGACACTTCAAAGCTAACTTTGTGAAGTGTTTTACAACCAAAAGTTACTGTTTTTTTTATTGAAATTAGTGTAGCGCCGAAAAAAAATTAGTTTAGTTTTAGTTTAGATTTGAGTTTTAGTTATGTAAAGTAGACTATATTGCGGTTGTACGAACCGTAAAACACCCCCAGAATCTTTCGTTTTTAGCTTGGCAGACTTGACTGAGTTTCGGTCTGTTAAGTGGGAAGATATCATCCCAGATTCAGGAACAGATGACGGGATATTTACTTCCCACCAAAAAAGGTGTACTTCCCCCATTACCCTTCTTTTCTGTGTATTTTTGAAATCTACGACCCAAAACTACCCAGGAACCGATCTAATTTTTTTGTTATCGCCTATACAGGCTCGCGTTTTAATAAGGGTTAAGAGCACATACAGTGTTGGCCATATAATTAGAAACACCAAGTACTTGATATTAAATGTCTTACGTATGATGATGATATCCTCCTGGCCGATTACTACCATGTTTTTATCATTTATCATACTTAAAGAGCAATCAACTGCGCAGGGGATATTATAGTGCCACAAGTGTACGCGCAAACACATAGGCACTCGTCCCAACCTACTCGCGCCCGATGTATCGCTGACCACTAGGCCATGTGGTCGTTTTATGTATAATAAAGGGTTTATACCCGTTTAAATGTACCCACATGATAAAGTATAATTAACTTTGGAAATATGACCACGGTTTATGTCATCATCATCATTTCAGCCTATCACTAGTCCACTGCTGAACATAGGCCATAGATTGCTACAAAAGTTTGTAGCTGTCATTTTGGGAGGAATTTTGTCATGTCACGCTTGGCAGGCGGGTCAGCAACCGCAGTTCATTTATTCTGATGTTCCAGGAAGATGCTGCTGCTCATCTTCTGGTTTTAATTTTCCCTCTGTGGACTTTTATGACACCCACGGGATGAGATGGAGTGGTGAGATTCTCTTAAGCCACTACCACACGGCAAATTTTACGGCACGGTTTATGTAAAAATTGAGTATGTAGTATAAATGTAAACAAAGATAAAACCATAAAAATATTTCAATGGTACTGTTCTAATTAAAGTAGTTTATTAAGATTTTTCATTAGTTGTAATTACTTATTTTAGATAGGAGTTGTAAATCTGTAAAAATAAAAAAAATTGGAGCGTCTGTCTGTGATTTCGCAATAAAGTTTTTTCTCAAACTTATGTAATATATATGATATTAAGAAAAAAATATAAATTGCAGGGTACCGAAACTGAAACACGCTTTTTTAAAAATTTTGTCTATCTGTCTGTTTGTTGGTCCGAGTTAATCTCCGAACGCAAATAATAGATTTTGACGGCACTTTCATTGGCAGGTAGGGGACTTTTCAGAGAGCAATCAAAGGTACTTTTGACCTTGGAATTATACAGGGTACATGCATAAAATCTGAAAAACTGAAGAAAATAAGGGCTACGTTAGATAGACGTGTTACGCGATTTAATTTGCATTTTGGTCATCATAATGTTCGTTCCTGGCAGATTTAATAATTCTCTTACATACAAACATACATACATAAGATCACGACTGTATCCCATAAGGGGTAGTCAGAGACTGGGCACTCACTGCAAAAACAGATGACTGCAACAATCCACGTTTCACCATAACAATATAATGCACTTGGTGTGATAGGTGGTGAGCCCATCGCCACCATGCGCTGTTGGGTGCACAGTGCAGTTTAATTCCTTACTCGCCTTTTACGAGATCCATTGGGTGAGATGGAGTTACTCGTTAAAAGAATACTACTCGTACCAGCATACTTTTAACGAGCCGCTATCACACGGCACAATTCTAATTAATACTAATTCTCTAAGGCATAATTCTCTTAACATTTTAAATAAGTGGTAAAATATTCTTAGTTCTTTCTTTTATGTCTTATTCTTGTAGATCCTTTATTTAAGTCCATTTTTAGCAATACAGTTAGACTAAATTTATCATAAATGTTAAAAAAGGTCGGCAAAATTTATAAAACTAAATTTTTTATTTCAGTCCGTTACCAGTCTGCGAGTGGTAAAAAATACAATTACTTGTTTCTAATATTTTTTTTTTATATTCATGTATGGTCATTAAAATAATATTGTTTGTTTTTAAACTAAATAGTTAGGCACAACTACTAATGAAGGTTACATTGTGTCATGAATATTCTTTGATCCCTGATTAATTGCAGTACAAATATTGACTTACATTTATGAATACTAAGTGTAGATGTTTATTATTATACGACCACCACTATAATTATCACTATATAATATTTGTGAATAAATGGCAAATTAAAACAAATATTAATTTATCATTATTATTATCTATTCATCTATTATATTTATCATTATTATTAAGTTAATCTAATATTATTTATGGCGATGGACTTATTCAAAGAGTTTAAATATAAATTAAATCTAAACATTCTGACATGACTATACAATACAGCGAAAAGATTTATCAGTTGTATACGTATCGGGAGCAAACAAATTATCTAAGCATGTAAATATGAGACTATTAAATTGTCCATGTTGAGACTTGCAAGACGCTGCACCAAGGAGTAGGCCAAATAAAAATGCCAATAAAACTAAAATTACCAGCGCATATTCGTATTTGCTAACGTTCATTAGAGTTTCTTTGCATATGTATATGACATCGTACGGCGACCTGAAAAAAAAACCGGTAGCAAACCGTAAAAATAGGCGGAAATTATTAATGATTTCGTAAGTGAAAAAATATAGTGGGACGTTGGAATAATTTGAATATTTATTTTCAATTTTTAAAATTGGACAACCTCTGGGTTCATCTTAACTACTATAATGGCATTACTATTTATTTTTGTATTAAAACAAAATTTTGCTCTGGTCGGAACTTTCTGTATAGGGAACTTTATTACAATTCTGTATGTAGAATACTACAAGAGACTTTTTTATTAAAAAATTCCACTTCTATAAAAATGCTGGTTATGAAAGTATGACTTTTGAGTCTCGATAATGTCTTATGTGTTAAAATTTCTGGTTAAATTTGTTATAGTGATGAAAGTTGTTAGCGACGTAAAATAATAGGACACGCCCCTTTTGTTTTAATTTATTGTATCTGTAGTACGCTGGCAGAAGGCCCACAAGTAAGGAAGGAAACGCCCCCTCGACGCGACAACGACACGTTCAGCAAGAGGGCTTCTGAGGTTCACCATTAGGGAGGGATGACTGCAGCGAACCGGCGCAGACATAGAAACGACGGATGATTTAAAATATTTATTTTAAGATGTATTAATTATTATTAGATTTTGATATTGTTAAGGTAGGTTTTAGTTCATTAATTATAAAAGTTACGTTTTTTGTGTAAATTATGGCATTATTCTTTGTATAAGATAGGTAAATTCGTGATTTAGAGTACCGCATTGCCCCTCAAATCGTTTTGAGGACCTAAGTCTAAGGGCTTTTCCGTACTTCCGGTACACCGCATGACCAACCATGACCCGCAGCGTCCATTGAGCACATCAGAGTGCTCAACGCGATCGAAACTTTAGAGGTATATAGGCCCACTAAAGTCTAGTCGGTTATTATAATTTTATATAAAGATATAATTAATAAAAATTTTGAAATTATTCGTTATTAAAAAACGCGTATAATCCTCGTGCCTGCAGTACATACACTCGCGCACTCGGAGTACAGCGGAGCAGCAACGTCGCACCTCGCGGCGCCGAGCGGGAGTCGCCAGGTGCAACGCTGTTTTTCGTACTCGCGGGTCAAATGCTTGCGAATCGCTTTCGATGACGTAGTAAAGGCTAACAGTATACTACAGATAAAAAAAGCAGAAATTGCAGTCCGTATAAAGCAGCTCTCAAGAGAAGAAAACTATAAGTAAATAGTTAATTGTATTGTGTATAGTAGTGAAATGTATTGCATTGTGTTAAACAGTAACGTCCTTCCTGTCGCTGTATTGTTTCTCACATACACAATAAACGACTTTGATCGCGGTACCGCCTGATTCTCGCCAGCCACCCATGGGCTACTGTTTGGTGGGAATGTGGTGTCATTGAGATTAACAAAATGTCCAGAACGTCGTTTCATTTCAGCCTATCCTAGTCCACTGGTGAACGTATCCACAACGGACGTTGTTAAGGGGGTAGCCCTTAAGATTTCTCCAAAAGTTTGTATTTCTCATTTAGGGGGGATTTTGCCATAGTTGCTACGCTTGACAGGCGGGTTGGCAACCGCAGTTTATTTAGCTAGATGTTCCAGGAAGTTGCTGTTGCCCATCTCCTGGTTTTTATTTTCCCTCTGTCGACTTTTACGACACCCATGGGATGAGAAAGGGTGGTAGATTCTCTTAAGCCGTCACTTCATGGCACATTTTGGTAATAGCAGTATAATTTCCTGTTTTCTCTTTATTGTAATTTCAGTATGCCCTACAGATTTGAATGAGTGGACATATATACATATAGTCACGCCTTTTTTCCCATATAAGGAGAAGGCAGGGGCCACACACGTAGCCTACTTTTCGACCCCATGGGAAACGAGACGTGATGGGTCACTATAGTGACAGCATTGCATATTATGGTGTCATTTTGCACGAATAAAGGCTGTCCGTACAATACCTTAGTCGCCTCTTTCGACACCTCGGTACGAAAGAGGTAGGTGCTATACTACTATGCCAGATACCTATGGGCAAAATTAGTGAAGAATGACAATATGTTAATAAATCTCCGTTATAACTCCGCTAAAAACTTGCGGAGGTGGAGGTACGATTTCTTGCGAAAGTTCCGCATTGGCGGAGGCGAGGTTCCGTTACAATCCTAGTTTGACACCATTGAAATTATTCATTGCATTTTCAACGCTCAACGGTATAAAAACAAAGCGAGAAAACCGAGTAATAAAATAAATTCGTGGATATGTCAATTCTGCCAACCAAAACTGAAGTAGCATGACAAGCTCTCTGACTACTAAATACCTATCTCTAAAATAACAGGCCTCTACAGTAGTCGGCGGTGGGACAATAAAAAACAATTTATTTAAAAAAAGCAAAGGAACCTGCGACATCTCGTAGTATCGGTAAGCAATCTGTCCGTTTCATCTAAAAGCTTCTGAAGTTGCTGTTGGGCTAAAGCGATCACTGGGCATTTTTTATGTAGGATATTAGCCATTTCTACGTCAGGGTCTAGGTCACAACTGCATCCAGTAGTCGCAAGTCGTATTTCATCTGGTCTTATGTCATTTCTGGGTGACGAATCAGCTATTTCAGAATCCGCGTCTTCTCTTGGACTAGTAGCATAATTTTCTAAAGAACCGCTAGAATTGCTTCTGTAAGATTTCCTCGAGTAACTGTAAATATTCTGAACTTGATATTCGTCAGATGACATTACTCATATTGTTATGTTTGGATCGCTATGAATATAATAATAACCCGAAACAATCTTTCAGTTGACAAGGTAATTATGTCAAGAAAAATCTTTTAATGTGACAGAACATTAGATAATTCATAATACCTTGAAGATTTGGTGTCTGTACTAGTTATTTGGCGCTATCTTCCGACAGACGACCATACTACACTAAAAATAACTCAAGATTAGGCAAAAAAAAAGAATGTCGCAATGTTGTTATCGTCTTTGCCCATTTTATTCTCTATGAAACCTAATAAACCTCTGTTTAGGTTCATCTCAATATATATATATTTAAACTCAATATATTTAAAAAAAGTACTTTTAATCATTTCTCTTCTTTTAGTGCTTACTTTTAATCAATTTCATTTTATATTTTTATAAATTAGGTAAAAGGGAAAGCTTTTGCGTTTGAGTCTGCTCAGTCTTTGGTGAATAACCGTACCGAGTGGTAAATGAATGATATTTTAATTCATCATTTAACCAGTCTTGGGACTGTATTCTCCGAGAATCAGAGTTGCGGTTGTAACCGCATCAATATGCGGAGTGAGATCTCTTTTGACATGATCCGCGACTTGGCTACCATAGTCAATCGTATATTTTAGTTATAAGATTAGTAGTAAGGATCAATTTTTTCAACTTTTATCCGATAGGTGTCCGGCAGAGTAGAATAGCCCCTACCTCTTTACCGTATTGTACGGACAGCGTCTATTCGTGCAGAATAACACCATAATATGCAACGCTGTCACTACATTGTGCGTTCCCACGAGCAATAAGGAGTAAGAATTTTTTGACTCGTACCAAAATGGCGGCGATGTGGTTCGCCACCCGTCACGTGACGTTTCCCGCGAGGGCGAAAAGTGAGCTACGTGAGTGGTTTCTGCCTACCCCTTATATGGGAAAAAGGCATGACCCGACTTCACCGATTCGATTCGCTTTGGAAACCAAGTTTAATAAAACCACGTTTTACTGAACTTAGTTCAAATGTATCATTTCAACTCGGTTTTCGTCTAACCGATTTCACCGGCTACGTTTTGATCGCGTTCAGAAAAACGAAGTTTACGTGAAATATCGTCACAATCTAAAACAAAAACTAGATGTATTTATTATTTTGCGACATCAAACAGCCTGTTTTTATGCATAAGACACAGGTACGCAAACAATAAACATAACGTATTAAAAATATTTATTGTGTTTACATAGTGCAATTGACAATGACAGCTCTCTAAACGCGTTTAAAGAGCTGAACGTAGAAAATTGGGCGTTCAGAATTTGAACCGCGTTTAACTTTAATCGCGTTCAGTTGATTTTGGTGAAATGCAAACAGTAGCATTGACCTCAGTTAAACACTTAAACTTCGTTCAGCTTGAACTGATCGCGTTTAGTTTCAACGGTGAAATCCGCCCTTACTCACTCAGACAAAAACGGTCTTACTACTACTAGGACATAAGAAAATATGCTAAATCCTCAAACCTTTCCTGTGAGAGTCTAAAGCCTGACGTAGGTTTTTTTTAAATAATTAAATTACAGGTGTACACCTGTGCCCTCCCGAGGATAGATTTTCAAATTGTATGAAATATGCAACTACAGGAGCGAAAGAAACAAATGATTATGGGTTATTTCAGACATCTTATGGGATATAATAAATTTTCGGTTTCTTCATAGGTAAGGGTTTGTAGGTTGTTAGCGACAGTTTGTTAACATTTATGAATATTAAGCGAATATATGCTGAATTTCTTATTGAAATAATTATATATGTATGGGCCTAAGTAACAAAAGAACTTGTGGGAAAGGGATGTATTTAGTGTTCTTGTAAGACATAGGTTTCGGCATCTTCGCTTATCTTTTATAATTTCTGGATCATTTGTTGTCGTATCACATGTTATACAAAGAATGTAATAGGGGGGAGGGGGGTCAGACGATGGATGATGTCCTCCTGGTCGATTATCGACCACGACGACAATTACCAATACTATTGAAAACCATCAATTGAGCAGGATATATTACAGTGCCATACATTTTAGTTCAATGCAATGATAATAATATAATAAATAAATAAATAAATAATGCTTCATATGAAACGCGGTATTTCGTAAAATGCTTTAGGGTTCTTGCGTAAAAATGTTGAAATAGCTTAGAAATTCGGAGCTGGGCACGTAACGCGTCATTTAATTTGCATTTCGGAATAAAAGAATCTAACACCTCATCTAATCCCGCGGGTGTCGCAAAAGTCGACAGAGGGAAAATGAACAGCAATGGCAGCATCTTTCTAGAACATCTGAATAAATAAACTTCGGTTGCCAAGCCCTGCCAAGCGTGTCAACTATGGCAAAATCTCACCAAAATGAGAGCTACAAACTTATGTGGCTATATATGGGAGAGGCCCATTTTCAGCAGTAGACATAATTTAATGATAGGCTGAAATGATGATGATGAGAATAAATGAGAACTTTAGTTCTTGGCAATTGAAATAATTCTCTTACTATCTTATATATGATAAACGTAGTTCTATTTTATTACGTCTTTATCTTATCTTACTACTATAATAAAGCTTGAGAGTTTGTATGTTTGAACGCGCTAATCTCAGGAAATACTTATTCAAATTGAAAGTGGGTGCAGGGAGGGGCAGCTGAAGAGACTAGTTTAGTTTGTTTATCTAATGTAAGGTACTTCACTGCTCTGTAGCTACTTTACTAGCTGTAGTTCGCGGTTGCACCCGCGTAAAATAAGTCGGACCACATGACCACATGCGCCGAAATATACTGCGAAGTTGATAATTTACAACAGTATGTCGTAATTGTTGCCGTATGTGATCGGCTCCCCCCTCTGGCCTACTGTCTGGCGACGCTCATGCTACCATTATCTGGATCAGCGAGGTACAATTGAGCCACCTTATTGTTTTCGAAGTGATAATGAGCATATGTAGGTGAATCCATATTCTGAAGACAGTGCTATGGAGTTTTCAAATCATACCTCCGAGCATTTCAAATCATACCTTCGGCACCCTTGGACTTGTAATCCTCCCCCTCCACTGTTATTCCACGAAAGAGTAGCATAGGCTAAGAGGCAAAAAAATCAACACTTGGCGATTACAAATAGCACTCGATTCTTACGTAGCACGGATGTCTAGGAGTTCTGAGCGAATGAATAGATGCGTGGGTCCCGTATTAAGCTTCAATTCATTTATAATAGATGAACATTTTCTAGAGACAAAAATATATGCGTTCGTGGGTTTATCCATGTTTTACTATGACAGGATATGCTCGCCTTCTCTCGCCCCGCCAAATACAATGGCATATGTCCTGTAATCATATTTGTGATGAAGAAGGTACATTCTAGTATTTTGAAGACAAACATGATTAATTTATACAATAAAACTAAAGGCAGAGTCGTCGCTTTTTATCAGATGTGCTCACCAATGTCGTGCGGTCGCAAGACGAATGCCTGGCTGCGGGCTATCATCATCATCAAAATTTCCGCTTATCACTAGTCCAATCCTGAACATAGGCCTCCCTTATAGATTGCCACAAAAGTTTTAAGCTCTCATTATGGTGGGATTTTGCCATAGTTGCCACGCTTGGCAGGCGGGTTGGAATCCGCAGTTTATTTACTTAGACATTTCAGGAAGATGCTGCTGCCCACCTCCTGGTTTTTATTTTCTCTCTGTTGACTTTTACGACCACCCACGGAATGACATGGGGTGGTCGATTCTCTTAAGCCGCTACCACACGGCGGTAATTATTAGTTGAAATTTATTTGACAGACCAATTTTTACATATTTGCGTGCACTGAACTACAGTGGTTTCGCCAAAGGTCCCAAATAATAAGTTACAATTAATTTTGCTAAAATAATGCAATACCTATCGTTTTCTTGACTTCATAATATATAATTTGGTTTTTTAGTCGTCGAGTCTAAGTGCTGCTATCTAATTAACAGTTTATACAATTTTAAAAGAAAATGGGCTTCCACTGACGGCGATAGCTTATATAAAACAATTTGTAATTCGTTTTTGTATGACAGTTGCATCGCCCGTAAATATCGTATGCGAGTTAAGTTGGCTGTGGGCTTATGTTGATTGGGAACGCTTTTGGGCGGTTATTACCAATCTAGTGTAACATGTATCAATGTGTAATCCTGACAGACTCATAGAAATACACATCAAATCCCCTTAAAGTAGTATTCGTTGCATCACAATATTTTGTTTTAAAACTTACTAAAAATGCTAAATGCTAACCGGATAAGTGGTAAGGTTACCAAGACGTGGGTCCTGATTAGAGTCTAAGTGGAAAGCAATATTTATACCATTTTGAACCCTCGGCACGAGAAGGTAATTAAACGTCTAACCAGTATCAAGAATTTAAAACGTAATTAGACAGTCGCTGATGTAAAAACCCATTATCATTAATATATACTAGTGGAAGATAACGCTGAAAGATAACCTCGGTCTCTAATCGTTGGTTGGTCACTGATTAGACGTAACGCAGACAAAAAAACAACTCTTACTAACTACGTATTTAATAACAATATATAACAAATTTATTATGGTTAATAGGTTATATTATGAATTTAATTAAACGATTGATGCATAATCTTCTTCGAGTATTCGTAAACTACGAATAAGACGGCAGTGGCAGGGACTGTCCGTACTAGCGTCGGTTTCAAACCGTTGTATAAGGCTAAAACACCTGAAATAAAATATAAAGGGATATGATGGATACGATAGACAAGAGTGACTGGATAGTATACACTCCACTTGATAAGTGGTCACTGTAGCAAACAGAAACCTAAATCCATTTGTTAGGTAGCCAATCCATATAAAACATAACGATGTTATTCTGCTATATTCTGGAATTATAACTAAATATAAATTAGTAAGAAAAATTTTGTGGTAAAATTCCTGAAAAATGGAGTGCTAGGATTCCTATGCAGGAGTCCGTCTAGGTGGGTATTTTTTTATTGGATAAAGTGACGAAACGAGCAAAACGTTCACCTGATGATAAGTGCAACGTCTGCCCATAACAAATGTTTTCTGTGTGACACCACACTGCGCCCGTCACCCTGAGACATAAGTTCTTATGTCTCACATGTCCAGTGATTACGCTAGCTCTAAATGCCCTCCAAACCGAAACACAGTATGATGCAGTGTGGTACCTACCTAGATGGATTCCTGTATAGGAATCCTACCACCAGTTGCATGAATAGTTATGGCACCGTTATATTAACATTTGGTAAAAACCGGAAGATGTTACCGTGGTCAAAATCGACCAGATCATCTATGATCACTTAAATACGGCAGTAAAATCAGGGTATATTTTACTGCAGTATGACAATGTGAAGAAATTGATTAGTACATCTTAAAAGAAAAGCTACAGCATATAAATAACCTACTGCTGAGCACAGGCCTTCACTCATTTTTGAGAGTTTTGGAGCTGGGAAAAGTTCGCCAGGGTACTCAAGTGTGTGTTGGCGAGTAAATATCTGTTATTATTGGGCTACCACGGTTCATCTTTAGCAGTATCAATATTTATAGCATGGCTTCATTTACAAATGCATTTTATTTTTAAATGAAAAATAGAATGATCTAAGGAGTCTTGATGTCCTAATATTAATGCCGAAATCCGTTTATGAAGGTGCATTATTGAATGTCACAAGTTGATTTAATGATTTCTTATATTACAAATTTAAAAAACACAATTTTTTACGGATTTTATCGCGTTTAATTTTGAACTGTGTATAACCTGACGTTTCGAGCGCTTTACAGCACCCATGGTCACGGGAGGACTGAGGTGACAGAAGTCCTGATGTCATAGTTAACCCGGAGTACAGTTAGATTTTAATTATTATTTTTGGTCCGATCTACGCAAAAAGAGCTAACTGTGTCTGGAAGTCTTGCAGTGGTATGCTTGGTTTTTGATTTAATTTTACTAATTATAGGATCCCAAGCTGGTGGTAGAACACATAAGTAATTAGGATGTTTTTTTATTTCAATAGCCTCGCGAATCATCTTTGGTAAGAATCGGTGTTCCTTTGCGAGGATTTTTGGTTTGTCAAATTTGATGTAATGGTTGGGATGTTCCTGAACATGGTCACAGACTGCAGACTTCCTAGAGCGTCGATGCTTCACATCAGCTATATGTTCTTTAACGCGGGTTTTAATGGATCTTTTAGTTTGCCCTATGTAAGAGAGACCACATTCACAATCCAGCTTGTATACTCCTGCATCTTGTAGAGGGAGAGGACTTCACACGAGCATCATTTGAAGCATCGTCTCTCTAGGAAGAATTAAAGGGGATAAAATCCGTAAAAATTAGTTTAATTTAAAAGTTGATTTAAAGTAACGGTTATCAGAAAATGGCGTTAGTATATAAAGTAATAATATCACATTTCATAATTTAATTGAAAATAAATATTTTGATAAAAACTAAATTTACCTTCATTCTTCACAATTTCATATCCGACTGTAAGGAATTTTTGACTCTTGTTCGATATCTGAACACGTGACTTAATGACGTCTGTGGGGAAAATAACTGTCCATAAAACACAGCCTCCAACCGCTCCAGCTATCATAGTTTTGAGGAAACCTATGTCTTCTTTTGACTGACCTGGATTAGCTAATAATTCCCTAGTACCTGAAATAAATTACATCTATATAATACAAATAACCTTTTTATCTTTATTTATTTCTAACTAATGTGGTCAGTGAGTCACTTTTAGCAGGATAAGCTAGGCTATATTTCACTTGTCTAGGGTTATTCACATCGTCGATAGGTGTCCGGCAGAGTAGAATAGCACCTACCTCTTTCCTACCGAGGTGTCGTAAGAGGCGACTAAGGTATTGTACGGCCAGCCTTTAGTTGTGCAAAATGGAGTTACGCAATGGAGAGTTAAAATTATTTTACTCGAACTAAAATGGCGGCGACTTGGTTCGCCACCTGTCACGTCTCCGTCCCGGAGGCGAATAGTTGGCTAGGGATGAGGTCTCTGCCTACACCTATGGGAAAAAGGCGTGATCATGTAATCACGCCTTTTTGACGTCTGATTTAAATTGTATGTATGTAATGTTTTCTTTTATTTACGCGAATATTACACATTTAAATAAAACTATTTTTTACGGATTTTATCGCGTTTAATTTAGAACTATTTTAACCCGACGTTTCGGGCGCTTTACAGCACCCATGGTCACGGGGGGACTGAGGTGACAGTTGTCCCGATGTCATAGTTAACCCGGAGTACCTTCAGCTGTTAATTATTATTTTTATTTTAAGTAGTCCGATCTACGCAGAAAGAGATTACTGTGTCTTGAAGCCTTGCAGTGGTATGCTTGGTTTTTGATTTAATTTTATTAATAATAGGATCCCAAGCCGGTGGTAATACCCAACCATCTTCCATATTGAAATTACGATGTTTTTTAATTTCAATAGCCTCGCGAATCATCCTCGGTAGGAATCGGTATTCTTTTGCAAGGATTTGTGGTCTATCAAATCTGATGTAATGGTTGGGGTGAGCGCGAAACAGCTAAATATAATGAATGCAAAAATAAACATATAGATAAATACCAAAAATTATCGAACAAATTAAATGTCAAATACAAGTCTAAACGGAAAGTTACCGTTGACAACAGACGAAGATCATAGACTACGCGCGGTCTATAATCTGTCAAAACAAACACTGGATGAACCAACATTAAACGTATTATCGAAAGGAATGAATTTCGCAATAACACCGCGAAAAATCCCGTACGAAGAAATTATCTGTAGTGTCTAATATCGGTGTATAATATCGGTAAGGAAGATTTGGAGGCCATGCGTCAAGACATTTCGTCTATGTTACGTCGAAGTTCAGTGCCCAAACTAAATCTTCCCAAATACGAATTTAAAGCGTTGAACACCTTACGGAACAGACCTGAACTCACGATCCTCCGCGCGGATAAAGGTAATGCTACGGTAGTAATGGATACGTCAGATTACAATTTTAAAATTCAACAACTTTTGTCGGATGAAAATATTTATAAAAAGGTTAAATCAGACCCAACCGCGAACACGCTGAAAACAACTAGCGATCTAATAAAGAAACACTCCGAAAAATTGAATCTGGACGTAAATTCGGTAATACCATCATGTGCCAAACCACCAAAGTTGTAGGGGTTACTTAAAATACACAAACCAAATGCTCCACTACGTCCAATAGTGAGCCAGATCGATTCACCAACTTATAGATTGACTCAGCATGTAGCGAAAATACTCTCACCGCTCAGAGGACACACAAGAGCACACACAAAGGATTCATACCATTTTGTCAGTGAGATTAAATACCTACATCTTACTGACAATGAAACTATGGTCAGTTTTGATGTCCAGTCGCTATTCACATGTCTACCTGTAAGACTGCATCTCAATTGTATCCAGGAAGCTAGCGGTGAACAACATGCCAGCAGAATATGCAGAACTACTTAGACATTGCCTTACATCTGGCTATCTATTGTGGAAGGAACAGTACTACAAGCAAGTAGACGGTGTGGCGATGGGCTCTCCAGTATCTCCCATTGTCGCCGACATTTTCATGGAAGACTTTGAGGAGAAAGCCCTCCGTATTTCTCCTGTAAATCCAAGATTCTACAAGCGGTACGTAGATGATACTTTCACAATTTTACCATCGCATAAAGTAACTGCATTTCTAGACCACCTTAACTCCCTAAACTGTAAAATTCAATTTACAATGGAGTTAGAGGCAAATAATTCTTTAGCTTTTCTGGGTGTGTTAGTAATTCGGAATCCTAATAACACCTTGTGTCACACTGTGTATAGAAAAAAGACCCATACTAATAGGTATTTAAATGGTGAATCTCACCACCATCCTTCACAGTTAGCTACCGTGGGTAAATCTTTGTTTCAGAGAGCACAAGGGATCTGTGACAGTAAACACCTGGCCGCCGAGCTTCAGCATTTCAAGCAAGTTTTGCAAGACAACAAGCTTCGGGTTCCGCGCCTTCGTCGCAGTGAGCGAGTGAAGCCGGCCACAGTCGAGCGTGTACCTGCTGTTCTTCCATATGTCAGAGGAGTCACGGACAAGATTGGCTATATCTTGAAGCGAGCTTCTATAAGAACATTTTTCAAGCCGCCGAAGAAGATAAGTCAGTTTTTACCATCTGTCAAGTGTAACATCCCTCTACAAGATGCAGGAGTATACAAGCTGGATTGTGAATGTGGTCTCTCTTACATAGGGCAAACTAAAAGATCCATTAAAACCCGCGTTAAAGAACATATAGCTGATGTGAAGCATCGACGCTCTAGGAAGTCTGCAGTCTGTGACCATGTTCTGGACCACAAATCCTTGCAAAAGAACACCGATTCCTACCAAGGATGATTCGCGAGGCTATTGAAATTAAAAAAACATCCTAATTTCAATAGGGAAGATGGTTGGGTATTACCACCGGCTTGGGATCCTATTATTAATAAAATTAAAAGAAAAAACCAACCATACCACTGCAAGGCTTCAAGACACAGTAATCTCTTTCTGCGTAGATCGGACTAAAATAAAAATAATAATTAAAAGCTGAAGGTACTCCGGGTTAACTATGACATCAGGACAACTGTCACCTCAGTCCCCCCGTGACCATGGGTGCTGTAAAGCACCCGAAACGTCGGGTTAAAATAGTTCTAAATTAAACACGATAAAATCCGTAAAAAAAAATAGTTTTATTTAAATGTATGTATGTATTCACAAATGTTTCACCTGATGATAATTGCAACGTCTGCCCATAATTCTGCGCTCGTCACCCGGAGACATCGATTCTTAAGTCCCATATGTAATTACACTAGCATACATTGCCTTTCAAGCCGAAACACAGTAATGTTTGCACACTACTGCTTAATGGCAGAGCATTTGGTACTGTGGTGGTAACCACCCAGACGGATTCCTGTATAGGAGTCCTACCACCAGTAAAACTTAACTGGCAACATTTTTTATTTTATTTAATACCTTCATATCCGCCGAAGAAGAAAAAATATCCCGGCATTTCCCTCATTATTGTCGGTACCAGTCCTCTAAATAGGCCTTGTATCCCATATTGCCTGAAGATTTGTTGCGTGAGTTGCAGTGGAGTTACTTTTATCTAAAATACAACGCATCAATTAGCCGACATATCTTGCCCTCAATGTCGAGTACATCTTAAGGCAGTGATAAATTAACGCAAATAAGATACGATGAATCATAAGCATCTATGAGGAAAATATCTTATTTAAATAAAAATCACAGTGTAATTACTGTAAGATTATAGTCGTGCTGAAGCCGAAATTTAGTAACCTAATTTCATTGGTAGAAGCGAATAGCGCAGTCAAATATAATTCAACGGCCTTAATAAAAAATCTATATAAAATACATTACATAAAGTATATTATTGAAACTGATTCTTTATTATTGACGGCCTTAACAAATGGTTAGAAATAGGTGCTGTAAATACCATGACTTTTTATTACGCTATTTGTATTATTTCTTATTCTAATTCATAATATCCTAATGGGGTCTTTATTGATCCCCCGAGATCGAATAGGACTTTCTGAAGAGTTTTTTCGCCGACGTGGGAAGTCCATCGCAGACAATTAATTTGGGATTCACAAAATTTTAATGGTTTTAATGGTCGGTATTTCGTAAAAGGCGTAAGGTAAGGAATAAAACTGCACTGTGAAACGTGGATTGTGGCAGTCATCTGCTTGCAGTGAGTGCCCAGTCTCTGACTACCCCTTATGGGATACAGTCGTGATCTTATGTATGAATGTATGAATAGACAGAGAGAGAAAAAATCGGTGATTAGTCCAAGAGGCAAAAAAGTTGAGACTGCTCTAATTTTCAGTGTTTGAATTTTACGTCACCTATTCTCGACCTGACTTCTACGTCTATGCTTAGAACATCTATATGTTCTCAGGTTTATTAGATGCGATAAGACAAGTCGTTGTAGATTGCAAATGGACCGAGTTCTACATTCCTTTTAAGGTAAAGTTACGGATGTAAAACGATTTATAAGCTTGTAATAGTATGCAGTTATGCAGAAACCTTCGTTTACTTCAAAGTAAACGCACAGCAAATTATTACTCATTGCTATATCATTACATCACTGGGCATATGATACATAATAACTCATGTCTCAGAGTGACGGGCGCAGTGTGCTGTCACACAGAAGTGTCAAGGGTGACACAGCGCTTCTTATGGGCAAACGCTGCACTTACCAACAGGTGAACGTTTTGCTCGTTTCGTCACTTTATCCAATAAGAAAAACATTAATAATAAATAAAATACATGTTTGTCTCTGTTTGTAACAAAACATTATGCTCAAAAAGATTAATATCTAATTGTCCTATGTTTGTATTTATGCTAATCTATATGTTTGTATATATGTTTATCTGTTCCCTTATACTTGTAATACAAAAATTACTTGACCGATTTTGGTAAATAAGAAATATCATCTGATACATCTATAGAATTCGCGTCATAGCCTTCATTGATAATGGTCCAAACACAACGAAAATCCGCCTAGAAAGGGAATTATCCTATTGGGAATTATCGGCAATATTAATAGAACGAAAAATATTATAAGTTATCATTCTTCGTGATTACGACTTTTTTTAAAAGTATTAATGAAAATGTTCAGCTTTTTTTTTAAATTAAGGGTTACAAAATGTATCTTAATCTATCTCCAATCTACATGAGCAATGAGCGGAAAGGTCCGTGCTTTTGTCTATGAACTGTTACTTCCGGCAGTATAATATATTTGGCGCGGGCTTAACTTCTAGACATTAGATTAGCCAAAAGATTTCATTATTGTTCACTATCTCAGATCCAAACTCTTCAAGTGTCATAATTACAACATAAACATTTTGGATGATGAACATAATAAAAATGAAAATAAGATATTTAAAAAAAAGTTACGAAATATATTTGAAATACCCAAAAGTCATCATACAGCTGTTTGTGAGCCCTGCACATTGACTTCTCGCATAGCTTGAAGTTGGCACTTGATCAGTTCCGTTGGACATAGTGTGAAGGATGAGAAGAATGCCGCCAGAAATCCTGCTGATGCATTGCCCACTGCCGAAAGCTGCTCTGTACTCTAAAACACACAATTAAAACCTATTGCAAAAACAAACTGGAAGTTTTGATTTTTTTTTTAAAAATATTATTTATTATGATTAAAACCTTTTACTTATTTATTTAGATTGCTTTACATGAAATAAAATTATGAAATTCATGTACCCTGTCGGGCGTGGCAATGAATGTATGTGAGAGGCAGAGATCTATCTTAATCATTTTTCAAAATATTCTTCAATATTATAATAACTTTTTTTTATTAGGAACGCTCTT
Source organism: Luehdorfia chinensis (assembly GCA_019845155.1). NCBI lineage: Eukaryota > Metazoa > Arthropoda > Insecta > Lepidoptera > Papilionidae > Luehdorfia > Luehdorfia chinensis. The sequence continues at coordinate 2,365,551 of JAHVAK010000022.1, forward strand.
AATTTTTTCTGAAATGTTTTGTAGTTTTTTCGGATTTTATGTTAATCGGTAATTTATTATATATTGTTATAGACATGGAATAAGGGCCAGAACTATGCTATTTTAATTTAGACGATGACTGGACTAAGTCATGTTTTCGGCGCGAATCATAACGTCGAGGTAAATCTTCCACAGAATTGTGTATTGTCTAACAAACTTACATATTTTGTGTATGTACATGCACGGTAAAGTTTTTAAAATATGCCTTACAGCTTTCGGTTTGCTTAATTTTGGTACGTATGCGACCGCATTTTTCTGTAGGACAAACAGATCTTGCATGTTAGTACTATTGCCCCACAAAATAACGCTATAGCTTAGCCATGCATAAGCATAAGCGTAGTACGCGGTGATAGACGTTTTTAGGTTATTAGATTTTTTAATTTCCCGTAGCGTACAGAAATTGCGACAATTTAGATTTGACTTTCTGTATATGAGCTTTCCAATTTATATTTGAATCAATGACTATTCCGAGTATATAATATAAAAACATTTTAATCATTATAATAAGTAACATTTAACAAAGCTTCCTGACTTATTAGAATTCATGTTACACATTTATAAAATGTCTTTTTTTATTATTTTAACGTTAATAAAAGTATTTTTAAAGGTAATTTGTTTGTGAACGTTAATAATATTTTGGATAATTTTAATTAATTTAATGGACTTTTGTATTCAATATTTTTAGTATTATAAACTGACCATTAAAAGATAACAGCTGTCAAAATGATAGTGTAGCTAGAAGGCTGTAGCCAGAGTTATGTCTCGACGGTTAAATGTTAGTTGATCTACTGTTCAGAGAACCAAGAGACAAGATCCATTGAAAGACGACCAGGTGGTTCGAGAAGAAAAAGATCCACTGACCCACCCATAGGATTACCGCTTCTAGATCCAAGTATAAAAAATCAAAAAACTACTAAGAATAGTCTTAAAAAAAAACTTGCTCAGAACACTTCACATACATTCACGCCTTTTTCCCAAATAGGGGGTAGGATCTTATTTCTCATATGCCCAGAGACAAAGGCTGGGCAGTATTTAAATTACTTGTTTGAGACGACCGTTCCGGTGGGCCGGTAGTGCCACTACTGAAGAATACGTCAAAATCGTTGAGAAACTTGTACTCGAAGATGCCCGTGTAAGAGTGAAGACATTAGCAGAAAGGATTATGCTATCCGTGGGTACCATTCACACTATCCTTCATGAGTATCTGAATCTGTCAAAAGTCAGTGCAAGATGGGTGCCGCGAATGCTCACGACGCTTCAGAAACAAGTGCGAGTTGAGCGTTTCAACAAGTTTTTGGAGCTCTGTGGTGAAACCTCATGACATCTCTGTGTCTTGGTATTCTACGGGAATCTTACTGATTGAGTACACAAATAAAAGTCAAAGTATTACCGCCGCGTCTTACGCCCCTATGTAATTTAAAGAAAGAAAGACATTTTTCCGTCGATGAAGATTTTAAGGCGGCATTGATGAAAATTTTTCAGACAATGACGAAAAATATTTTTTAGAGGGTATTGATAAGTTACTTTCCCGCTCAAATAAGTGTATTGAAGTGATGGGTATCTACATTGAAAGATTAATTTTATTCATTATTTTCTGCTTATTCTTTTATGCCAATACCGAGAATACATTAAACGCCTCTCGTATTTGGTATTAGTATTTCAATTACTGTCTAAAAATGTCATTTGTAATTGGTATTTTAAATTCAAATACATATTGCTTCAAAATATATTTTCACAATAATACATTTCGTCAATCACACATTTGTACAATTTTACATAGAAAAAGTTGTCAATTTTGTCAAATTGTACATTGTTAATTTTTTTTTGTTATGGAGCTGCTTTATCGTATTCAAATTTACATAAGCAATAAGATAGTTTCAAGCGTACAAGTTCGTCAAGTCGTTCGTTTAGATTATGACACTTACGACAAAGTATTGCGATCAAAGGTTCTGAATGTATTTTGTATTATTACATAATTCCTTAAAAATCGCATAATTCCAATGAAAATGTTTAAAGGTTCAAACACACAACTTGCAAATATTTTGTATTTCGTATTTTAAATACGTGCGAAAAAGTATCTTGTAATTAGTATTTAATTCAAAGCAAAACATGTATTTTGCCCAGCCCTGTCCGTAGCCCACTTTTTGCCCCAGTGGGAAACAATACGGGTGGCGAACCACGTCGCCGTTTTTCCAATATACGCATTTATCGCCCGGCTCGGACCCCTAAATAAAACCGTGACTACCGAGTTGCCAAACTGAGACTGAGAAACATTTTATTCTCTGACGAAGTCCGGATGTAGATATTGAGTGAGGATCGCCGACAAAAATAAGCCGACGATTTGCAGTGACATGCTGTGAAAATCGTATGGGTTGAGACTTTATTGAAAATAGTGCACTAAATGCACACACTTAACTTGCAGGAGGTTGGGATCCGCCAACTGGATTGGCCAGCATGAAGCCCCAACTTCAATTAGATTGAGCTTGTATCGAACATCCACTATCATATAATCCATATGGTTACCACTCAAGAATGTTTCTTCCCCAACAGTTATTGGTTTTACGAACCATATGGCTGGCCCATTTCCAGTTCAACTTACTAATCCTAAAAGCTACATCAGTTACTCTTGTTCTGCTGCGGTTATCATCATTATGGATTTTACATCGCAGGGAAACACCAAGCATAGCTCTTTCCATAGCTTGTTGAGCAACTTTGAGCTTCTTCATGTAGCCTAGTAAAGTATATAACTGTACTGTGTAACTGTAGTATAGTAAAGGACCATGTCTCAGTTACTTAAGTCATCATTGGCAACACACCCTAGTTGAAAACTTTAGTTTTGAGACTGTTTTGAACTGGTGTATAATGGGCTGAAGTAATGATTTAACAGCTGAATGAACACTAGGAATATTAATTTGCTGAGTGTATATTACCTAGTTTATGAATAGCCCGATGCCCTCAGAGTACAATTTAAAAGTAGGTAATATAAACTATTTTATATTTTGCATGCAGATCTGATCACATAAACTTCATTCTTTAATTAATTATTTATTTTTGTTAGTGTTTTATTATTGAAATATAAAGAATTTTCATTTCATTTCATAATGCATTTGTACAAAGTAATGCCTGATTCTATTAACAATATCTAGGAAAACTACACTCACAGAATACCAGAATACAGAAAGCTTATTGCTGTTGCATTAGAATGTCCAGTAAGTAGAACATTCCATATTGCTTCTAAGAGATGACAGTGCTTGAGAATCTTGATTCTATATAGGTGTATGATGTGTGAATAGGCCGAAGTGCTAACAGTTAACAATTAATTTACCATCAGCACTCTGTTCTGTCACCCTAATTTTCATGATTAAAAAAAATATTACCTCTGTCCCAGTAACTTGGCAAACAAACTTCTGACAATAACCATATGCTGCAAAAAGCACAGAGTTCTCAGCAACATTGGCCATAATGGCAGGAGTGGTGCCTGCATATAGTCCTCTAATTATTCCATCATTTCTCAAAGTTTGTTTCAAACAGTCATACATGCCTTTATATAGTTGTGGAAATGTCTGCATTTTTACTTTTACAGTGTCTAAAGGTTGGCCAACATAAACAACTGCCACTCCACCTGATACAAACATTAAAAGAAAAGTTAATTAAATTGATAACTAATCTACTACAAAGTTGGTGTTATTTAAAAAAAATACAGTAGTCCCGTGGTAATCCATTAATTGTTTTGCAAAGTGGTGTGGGATTATAAAATTTGTTGGACCATAGCATACTGAAAAAGACCCTTAAAGGCTGGAATATTTTAAAGAGGACTACCTCATAATCTGAAAAATTATGAAGAAGGTGACATAATGCATAGAATTGATACTGTATGCAACATGTTGGATAACAGGGCATTCACTGCATACATTTTTTAATCAATATCCAAACTGCAATACAATATAAAATTAACTAAAAATCAATAATTCAAACCTAGAGATCCAGCTGTAAAATCAATCAGTCCATTTTTTAAGCTGCTTGTAGATCCTGTAGAGTGTGCCATTTTCTTACAATATAAATTTATTATATATCTGAAAGATAACATTAATAAATATACACCTGATGGATTGCTTAATTAATTTAAAAATAGTATTAATTAGTTCAAAAATCACATCTCATCACTATTATTAATACTTTGAGTTATACACCTTTAGCTTTATGAAAATCAAAGAAATATGAACTTTTCCTATAGATTTTATTTCCAAAGTAATTATTTTGCGAAGTGTTTATTTTTTTGTTAACAGTCAATACACTTAAAATAATAAAAAGAAAACACTAAACAGAAATGACGTACAAAGGCACTGCCTATTTCATTTATTTGAAATTCCAAATCATCTAAAGTTGATTCAAAAATTTGATAAAAACATTCAGATTACTTACTACTATATTAATATAGAAATCTAATATAATGCAGCCAATAGACTAATGTATGCCAAAGATAGTGTAACAAACTAACAACAAATGTGAACCAAATATAATAATCAGAATTTTTTATAAATTAAGAATTACGGAAAAATGCATGTAGGAAAGTGATAGATAACTTTTTATAGTTCATAGTCCATAGACTATTAATATATATATGTGAGCTAATGATGAAACTCGAGCCTAGTTTTTTAGTTTTTACTCGAATGACTCAAGTGAATTCGTAAAACTCGTACATAAGTGAAAAATTATTTCACTAAGTACGTTTGCACTCGATTTACCGAGTCAACTAAGTGCATCGAGTAGATTCGATCAATTCGGTGAGCGGTAGATGTCACTTCGCTAGTCTACGTCGCTCTGACATTTTGTACTTGATTGATTGAGTGATGTAATAAAATTACAGCGTGTGGTAGCGGCTTAGGAGAATCTACCACCCCATCTCATCCCGTGGGTGAAAAAGTCGACAGAGGCAAAATTAAAACCGGAAGATGGGCAGGCATATCGGAATAAATAAACTGCGCTTGCCAATCCATCTGCCAAGAGTGGCAACTTTGTTTTTTTTTTTTTTTTTTTTAACTTGTGATGGCAATAGTTTTAACTTTTTGCCAGTTTCAAAGTTTGGGAAACTAGTTTGCGGTTAACGGATAAGACGGAAAATTCGGAAGCATGGAATAAAACGATCAATTATAATAGAAATTTATACATAGATATACCTTCACAGAAAACTACTTATACTTTAATCTATATATAGATATATACACATAAATATAAATATATTTTCTTACTCAAATAATAAAATATACAGACAGTTGTAAATTGTAAATATGGACATAAAGATTGTTATATTTTGATGTTATTAGCTACGATAAATTTCACAAGTACTTTGTAATATGTTTTGGGATACATAAGGATACAAGAAAGACGGGTTGGCATATTAACTTTAAGAGAGTATAACTGTTGTAGAAAGGAAGAGCGGTCGTAGAATGGACAGGAAAAGAAAATGTGTTCTAAGTTCCCGATGTCGGTTCCACACTCACAAAGATCGTTAGTTACAATCCGCAGTCGTGCAAGGTGAGTTGGAGTACAAACATGTCCTAAGCGCATTCGAATAATAATGCTTGCAGATGTTTTCGAACACAGCACCTTGAAAAACCACGGTTTATCGGGTATAGATGGTTGTATATTATAATACTGCTTCCCTTTGATCTGACCACTCATTGTCCAAAGTCTATTCCAAGATTCCTGGAGATAAACTCTAGACAGGGCAGTCAGATCGTGGGAATAATTTTTGAATGGGAATTTAATTCCACTGTGTACTGCATCTTTTGCTAGTTTGTCAGCTTTCTCATTTCCCTTTACGCCACAATGACTTGGAATCCAGGAAAAGGTAATTGAATAACCTTTTAATGTGCATAATTTAATTTTTTCCGAATTTCAATGATAATGGGATAGTACGGTTTCATTTTATATGGAAATTTTTCTAATGTTTGTAAGGCACTCTTAGAATCTGTAAATATAATACTTTTTGAAAGCTTCATTAAATAAATGTATTCCAATGCTTTAAAAAGGCCGAAACATTCACCAGTAAAAACTGAAGTCTCTGGAGGCATTTTAATTTTTTGAATAATTTTAGATTGGGAATGAAACACACCAACACCTACGCATTCTGAAATCTCAGATTTGGATGCGTCCGTAAAAATATAATGCCAGTCGTGCCATTCTTCCCTAAGAGTATAATTAAATTTAATATCTGCTTCTATGTCATCTTTATTTATACCGAAATCATAAATTACGCGTGGTGAAATTATTAAAGACTCGAAGTCAGAACAAAACAATGATAAAGAAGGAGTGCGATGAATACGTGTAGGTAGTGATAGAAATTTACGGTAGCTTTTTATGAGGCATGGAGGTGATTTATGTGCCCAATAACGGGAAGTTTCAATAAGTTCATTAAGATTTTGTAACTTCGAAAGAAGAGGGTGATGTGAAAATTGAATTAAGCGAAACATAAATTTATCTGCCAAAAATTGTCTTCTCAAATATAAGGGCGGCTCACAGCATTCTACCTGTAAGGCATTAATTGGGGAAGACTTCATGGCCCCAGTTATTATTCTGAGAGCTTTAGACTGGATAGTATCCAAATTCTTAAGCCCCATTACACTACCACTGTTCAATGCAAATGTACCGTAATCGAGAACACTTCTGATAAGTGCATTGTATATTAATTTTAGATAAAATGGATGAGCTCCCCACCATACACCAGTGAGACATCTCATTATGTTTAGTAAGCGTTCACATTTTGTTATTACAAACTCGAAATGGAGAAGACCATTAAGTCTACTATCTAATATGACTCCCAGAAATTTGGCGTGGTTCTGAACATCTAAAGGTGTATTATTGTAATTAATATTAACAGTTGGGATAGAACGCTTTCTTGTAAATACTACGATGGAACTTTTGGATACTGATAAATCTAATCCATTAGTATCCAGCCAGCCTTTTAAGAGATTAAGTGAGTTGTTCATCATATTACTAGCTGCATCAATTTGGTCATGTGATGTATATAAAAGTAAGTCATCGGCGTATTGCAAAATATTTACGGTGTTATTCAGTGATGCTTCCAAGTCATATGTGTAAATATTATATAATAAAGGACTTAGCACGGATCCTTGTGGCAATCCTTTAAAAACCGTACGTGAAATGATTGTGTAATCGTCGAGTTTTAATGTAATAGTTCTTTGTGACATTATGTTACTTATAAAATTAACTAAAATTTGAGGTACACGTAAAGCTGTCAGTTTTTGTCTTAGGATTGAAAGCACTACATTATCATATGCAGAAGAAATGTCAAGGAAAGCAGCAATTACCATTTTATTACATGTGAAAGCTTGCAGTATATCGGTAGTAAATATACTGATACTGTCGATTGTACTCCTGGACTTCCTAAACCCAAACTGACTATCGGCTAGCAATCTCTTACTTTCTACATACCATTCTAACCTGTTTTTAATCAAATGTTCAGCAATTTTAACCAAAACTGAAGAAAGGGCGATAGGTCGATAAGAAGAAGCATTATGAATAGGTTTATTTGATTTCAGTATGGGAACAATTTCTTGTAATTTCCATGATGAAGGAATGTTTCCAGACATCATGGCAGCATTTAAAACATTTAAATAATAATCTAGAGCTTTATCTCCAAGTTTAGCCAAAAAGGAGTAAGGAATACCATCTTCCCCTGGAGCGGAGTCTTTTACGCAAGACAGGACACCTTTCAATTCTGACAGTAAAAATAAAGAATTCAAAACGTCTAAGTTATCAAGAGGTAATGAGGTTGTGTAGTTATGGAAGAAAAAATGCTGTGGTACTGTAGGTGGTGCACAGAGATCCATAAAGTCATTTGCTATTGACAAAGGAATAGGACAGTAGGATGCACTGTTAAACGCCGTCCTAAAACGTCTTATGCAATTCCAGACTTGGGAAGGACTACTATCAGGAGACAAGGATGTACAAAATGCTCTCCAACCTTCACGTTTTTTATTCTTGAGTAATTTTTTTGTTTCTCTAATAACATTTTGTAAAATATTTAAATTTTCCTCCGACATATCTTGAGCATATATTTTTTCCGCATATTTCCTTCTTTTGACCGCTTTGGAACACTCTTCGTCCCACCATGGAGGTGAGGGAATTTTTCTGGATGTACTAACCTTTTTAGAAAAAATTTGATCTGCAACATCTACTAAGCATTTTGTTAAGGCATCAGATGCATCATCTACCTTGCCATGCGTAATTGGTGGAAGTTCTTCTATCTTCTGTTCTATAAGTGATTTAAACCTATCCCAGTCAGCATTTTTTAATTTATATTTAAGCCTGGGTTTTATTTTTCTTTCAGTTGGAGATTTAATAGGGGTAGAGATAAGAAGAGGGAAATGATCACTACCAAAACTTGAGCTAAGAGGACTCCAAGTCATGGCAGAGGCTAAATCTGGGGTGCATATGGATAAATCTACTGCACTTATATTCCCATTAGGACGTGTGCGGCGTGTAGGAAGTCCAGTATTTAACAAACACAAATTATGATTGTCTAATATTTCTAAGAGGTGTTCACCATCATTGTTAGTGATAGAGCTCCCCCACGCTTGATGGTGGCAATTGAAATCGCCAAGTACTAAAAAAGGTCTTTTTAAATTTGAAATAATATTATTAACTTCACTCAGTATAATATTTGTGACACGTGGAACATATATTGAAATAACAGACAAGTTACCTACACGAATACCTAAAATATTTAAATGATCAACACCGACAAAAGGGAATGATAAGTTAAAAAAAGGAAGAGAATTTTTAATTAATATGGCTACACCACCATATCCGTCAAGTCTATCTTGTCTAATACAAGTATAACCTGAAATCTTAAACGTAATTTCAGGTTTTAACCATGTCTCTAATAGTGTGATAATAATAGGGTTGTATGTATTAATGATATAAATAAGGTCACTTTTCTTAGGTATTACACTCCGGCAATTCCACTGAACAATCTTGGAATCCATTGTTATCAGTTCTCTGGCATAAAAATTCTTGAAGAGCAGCAACGTGGGACGGTCTCAACAAATTACTTTGAAATGAATTAATTAAGGCTAACATTAACTCTACTAATTGCATTTGATTAGATTCTATAGATTTCGGTACTATCGCACATCCATTTTCGGAAGCAGGAATCTGATATTCATTGATAATTGCATTGTGAGCTGTTTGGTCATAACCTTTTAAAGTTTTAGGAATTGTAGGGGAACGTGGCTTTGCGAAGACCGTCTTTTTATAAGATGTGGATGTAAATGTATTATTGGAGGAAGACTTTACAAGTTCTGGTTGAGTGGGGGCATTAGTGACGTCAGCATAAGATTTAGAAACAGCAGGATGGAACTTGCATGCTTCTATATAAGAAATACTGCTTTGTGCCATTGTGGTTTTAATCCCTTTTTGTCTGCTAAATTCTGGACAAATTTTATTTATTGCGTAATGATAACCAGAGCAAATAATACATGATGCAGCATCTTCTTCAACCGAGCAGCTATCACCAGTATGATCTTTTCCACATTTATAACAGCGTGGCTTTGAGCGACACATAACTTTTGTGTGCCCGTATCTACAGCATTTATAGCATTGAATTGTAGGATATATATATAAGTCTACAGTAAGTGCATTGTAACATATGTATACCCGCTTTGGCAAAACCTGACCATCAAAAGTAATTACAACAGACTGTGATGGTTTCCAAACAGTATTTCCATTAACTTGTGTTTTATAATTTAGTCTTCTAATTTTAACAATTTCTCCGCAACCTATAGGCACAGTTGTGTTTGCTAGTACTTCCTCTAGAGACCAATCAGCTGGTACTCCTCGTACCAAGCCCATTCTGACAACATTGAAAGTCGGGATAAAAGCCTTTAAGTTATTAAAAGATAACGTATTGTTATTAATAAAATCATTGGCATCTTGGTGGTTTGAGAAAGCGACAGTACATCTATTTCTTCCAATTCTTTTAACACTACCAATCACTATATTTTTAAAATTATTCTTTTTTAGAAAATTGCCAAAGGTAATAGGATGCAGTATAGAACCATCATTAGGGGACACCTCTACACGTTGCACATGCACAACATAAGGAGCTGTATCAGTTGGAATATAAAGTTTACGACCAATCTGTTCCTTTGATGTTACAGAATCAATATTAGGTGGCTGAAGTGCTACCTGAGAAGATTGTTCTATTTCTGTAATTTTGTTACTAGGCAAAGCATTGTTTAAACAGTGACATTCTGTCTCATTATCTATATTATTATTAGACTGCTTCCCATGAAGTTTCTGTTTCCTACGCTTGTTACATTTTTTACAAATTTTTTGGGCGCGAACGCGTTTACGTGAACCTTCGCGGGAAACAGATCCATCCGTGTCCATTCCACTTACATCATCATTTGAAACCGTAACATAGCTAGCAACGGGGGGACCCAGGCCAGGACCTGAATCCCCCGCGCTGCAGTTAGGGGGATCTATCATATATGGTAATAATTAATATTTACAAAACTCACCACTGTTACGAAAATGTACACAAATATTAATAAAATAAAGAGAATATCTACAATATTAAAAATAACTGATCGTTTTTTTTTTTTTACAATAAATTAAATAAAATTTTGAAAATTTACTCCCGCCTCTTCAAGTTTCCCGCGCTTTTTTTTCGGCAACTTTGTTTTTACAGAATAAAGGGCAAACGAGCAGGTCGATCACATGAAAGGAATAGAGAGCAACTCACTGCCTGCCTTAACATACGTCCGCCGGCATATTTTATTCAGGCGAAAGATAAGACCGATGAGACTTGGGATCGATAATCCATGAAATCTAATTTGTTATCCAACAAAATTACGTACAGCGCAGTCTCAACAACAGACGGCATCAAGCTCCAGCTTGAGACGTCTGAAGCCCACCGTAAAGTAAACCTAAAGAAAGTAACCTAAAGTAACTAAAGTAATCTAAGTAATCTAAGTAAACCTAAAGAAATCCTTGTCGAGAAGGCCAAAGCTGACCTGCGTGCCCAATGCCGCCCAGGCATTTCGATTTATAAGAAAAATAGACCTGTGGTCAGACAAGTATCTGCACCCAGAACCATCTTCCAGACCATCCGTGATGGACCTTCCGTGTGGAGGAAACTCCCGACCACCGCGTCCATTGTAAAATCAGCTTCCCCGTCCCGTCCCGTCGACGAAAGCGACTTGGTCTGCCGCTGTCTTTAACGGCTCAGCCCTTGCACAGGTACTCAAAACTACTAACTGTAAACCAGAAGATAGGATCCACGCAGCTATGCGGTACCAACACGTCATTAACAAGCATAAAGGTTATCCCTACTCACTTTCTCAACACACAAATACGCGAATAATCCTGTACTGTAGGTAGGTAGGGTAGGGTAACAGTCCAAGCCGAGGTCCCCTCTCAGGTGCCCTTGCGCTAGCCATTACTCGTGGAAATGTGAGTTATTTATTTAGTAATTATTGTTATTCAAGCGCTCTTTATACGATAATCTATATTATTGAAACATTTTGGAAATCATCCACCTTATAACTACTGACTAATAATCCCTCCCAAAGTATCAGAAAAGATATTTACTAAATAATTTTAATTATTACATGAAAATTCTACTTAACACCACGTTTGAGTAAAACTATTTTTACGGATTTTATCGCGTCTAATTTAAACTATTTATAACTCGACGTTTCGAGAGCTTTACAGCACCCATGGCCACGGAAGGACTGATGTGATAGATGTCCTGATGTCATAGTTAACCCGGGGTACCTTCAGCTTTTAATTATTATTATTTCTTTTTAGTCCAATCTACGCAGAAAGAGCTTACTGTGTCTTGAAGCGTTGCAGTGGTATCCTTGGTTTTTGATTTAATTTTAGTAATAAAAGGATCCCAAGCCGATGGTAGTACCCAACCATCTTCCCTATTGAAATTAGGATGTTTTTTAATTTCAATAGCTTCGCGAATCATCCTTGGTAGGAATCGGTGTTCTTTGCTAGGATTTGTAGTCTATCAAATCTGATGTAATGGTTCGGGTGATCCAGAACATGGTCACAGACTGCAGACTTCCTAGAGCGTCGATGCTGCACATCAGCTTTAACGCGGGTTTTTATGGATCGCCCTATGTAAGAGAGAACACATTCGCAATCCAGCTTGTATACTCCTGCATCTTGTAGATGGATGTTACACTTAACACATGGTAAAAACTGACTTATCTTCTTCGGCGGCTTGAAAACTGTTCTTAAAGAAGCTCGCTTCAAGATATAGCCAATCTTGTCCGTGACTCCTCTGACATATTGTAGAACAGCAGGTACACGCTCGACCGTGGCCGGTTTCACTCGCTCACTGCGACGAAGGCGTGGATCCCAAAGCGTTATCGTTTCGCCAAACTTGCTTATCATGCTGAAGCTCTGCGGCCAGGTGTTTACTGTCACAGATCCCTTGTGCTCTCTGAAACAAAGATTTACCCACGGTAGCTAACTGTGAAGGATGGTGGTGTGATTCACCGTTTAAACATCTATTAGTATAAGAGCTAACTATTAGTATAGGGAGCTATTAGTATAGGGATCAGTGATTCAAGATTTAAAGTCACTGGAGTACAAACATCGGATGACACCCTTACTTATTATAGTGGGAATGATGACAAGCAGCACAGATGGAGTCGCTATTATGGTACAAAAACATCTTCAGGCCTCTATTCTGAATTTTCACCCTGTATCAGATCGGGTTATGTTGTTACAACTAAAAGCCAAACCTGTCAACATCAATATTATACAGGTGTATGCCCCCCCACGGCAGCAGAATCATGATCATCTAATTGAACCCTTTTACGAAGAGGTCAAGCAAGTTCTAGAAAAGTTAAAACCTCACGAGTGTAACATAGTTATGGGGGATTTTAACTCAAAAATTGGCGAGGGTGCTGTCGAAGAAACGGTTGGTAGTTTTGCGTTGGGGGAAAGGAATGAACGTGGTGATCGTTTAGTACAATTTTGTCAGGAAAATCAGCTTGTCGTAACAAATACCTTCTTTAAGTTACCACCTCGTCGGCTGTATACATGGACGTCACCAGCTCATACCCCAGAACACATAGTGAGAAACCAAATCGACTTCATACTAGTTAACAAGCGTTCTAAAAATAGTTTTAAGTCGGCAAAAACATATCCGGGTGCAGATGTTGACTCCGACCATAATCCAGTCGTAGCAACTGTAAACACAAAAATGAAGAAGTTGTTAGCTCCCAAAAAGAGACCGCAAATAGACACCACCAAGTTAAAACACCAGGATACAAGACTTAAACTACATAGTAAGCTCAACAACCGGGTGTATGAGTTGCAAAAACAGGAGTTACTTCTTTCTGATGAGTCCATACGAACGTGGAACAACCTCAAGACAGTGATAGTTGATACTTCAGCAGAGGTGTTAACTGCCACTCAGACTGTAAAAGGACTGGATTACTGACGATATACTCAAACTAATGGATAGAAAACGAGAGGTGAAGAGTATTGATGCTGGGAAGTATAAAGCATTAAACAAGGAAATACGACAAAAGTGCGAAGTAGCTAGGGACAAAAGGATTAATGATGAGTGTCAAGAGATTGAGAACATGCAAAATAAACATGACTATTTTTGTATGTTTAAGAAAATAAAGAAGTTTGTAGGTATGAAAAGATCTCATGTTTCTCTACTGCTCATGGACGAAAAAGGTAAAGTCGCTATGTCTATTGAGGACAAATTAAGAACTTGGAAGAAATATGTTACAAGTTTGTTTCACGATACTCGTTGTCAACAACAACAGCCGGTTAATACAGGTGACAACGGGTATGACATTACGAAGGAGGAGGTTATACATGCAATAAAAGCTGCCAAAACAAGAAAAGCGGTTGGGCCTGATGGAATTCCCAGTGAAATCCTTAAGCTGTTGATGGAAGAAAATATACCGATAATAATGGTCCCCCCGTGACCATGGGTGCTGTAAAGCGTCCGAAACGTCGGGTAAAAATAGTTCAAAATTAAACGCGATAAAATCCGTAAAAAAGTAGTTTTATTTAAATATACCGATAATAGTCCGATTATTTGATGGTGTATATAGAAGCGGTATAATACCAAAAGACTGGCTGTTTTCAACGTTTGTAACACTCCCGAAAACCAGTAACGCCAAGAAATGTAATGAGTAACATGACTCATCAATGATATGGTCCTACCATATCATTGATGAGTCATGTTTTGAAAATTTTCCTTAAAATTATTCATAATCGCATTTATAAAAAGGTGGAAGAAAATATTTCAAACACACAGTTTGGCTTCAGAAATGGTTTTGGAACCCGGGATGCACTTTTTGGTTACCAAGTGTTATTGCAACGTTGCTGGGATATGAGTAGATGCGCATACAGCTGTTTCATTGACTATGAAAGGGCTTTTGATCGAGTAAAACACGATTTTTCAAGTTCTTGATGACATGGGACTCGACACCAATGATTTGGCAATCGTCAGAAATCAATATTGGCAGCAGACGGCGCGTCTAAGGGTGGACCAAGAACTGACGGAAGAGATCGACATCATGCGTGGAGTCCGGCAGGGGTGAATATTGTCGCCACTATTATTTAACATATATGCGGAGGCAATTTTAGAAGAAGCCTTAGACAACGCGGAGGAAGGAATAATAGTGAATAGTCATGCGTTGAACAATATACGATATGCGGACGATACTTTAGTACTGGCGTCCAGTTTCAACGACTTACAGAATTTGCTTCAGCGTGTGGATAGCATTAGGGCAAATTACGGTCTTAACATAAACTTGAAAAAGACAAAGATCATGATCGTCGGCAAACCACAACATGCCGTAACGACCGATTTGGTTGTGAGGAATCAAGTAGTCCAAAGAGTCCATTCATACAAATACCTAGGCTGCATCGTGAATGATCAGTGCGACCATAGCGTTGAGATCAAATGCAGGATAGAGCAGGCGCGTAACGCATTTCTCAAGCTCAATCACCTCCTTTGCAATCGGTCACTAAAGATATCTACCAGGGTGCGTTTGGCACGGTGCTACGTGTTTTCAGTTATTTTATACGGCGTTGAGTCATGGACCTTAACCCAAAATATGAGCAACCGTCTGGAAGCCTTTGAGATGTGGGTGTACAGAAGGATTTTGAAGATATCATGGACGGATAGAATATCAAACGCAAGAGTGTTGCAAATGGTGAACAAAGAACTAGAGGTCTTGAAAACTGTAAAGAAACGCAAACTAAAGTACTTTGGACACATAATGCGCAATGACAAATACGACCTACTCCAACTTATCATGTAGGGGAAAATCCAAGGGAAAAGACCGCCCGGAAGAAGGCGTACTTCCTGGCTTAAGAATCTCCGGACATGGTTCAACCTCAGTACAAGATTACTTTTCCGAGCAGCGGTCTCAAAAATAAAAATAGCCATAATGATAGCTGACCTCCGGTAGGAGATGCACCCCAAGAAGAAGAAGATAGGAGCTAACCGTTATTTTTGAGAGACCATGATCTAGCTAAATTTATGTCTAAAAGGCTGATTTGGCAACACATTATAATATAAAATTATTATTTTAACCAATGGGTAAAAAGGCACGCTTTTGTCTTCCATTAATTGTTTATTAAAACAGTGACATCTATTGATCGCGCAATGAACTAGCTACTGAGTTTGTTCATCAGGCAAAATACTCGGTTTTCAATAAGTTATTTTTTTGGTGCTGAAATGTAATTTAAAAATGTAATGTAATTTAAAAAATACGTTATAATTATAGCAATTCTCTTTCGTCCAAATTAGAATGGCTATAATAATAAAGAAATTAATAATTTAACGTTACAATTTGAGCTGTATATTTCTGTAACGGCACACGCGTCGGTGTTACCCCCAAAGCGCGTCAATAGATGTTTCACATCAAAAAAATGGTGAAGACATCCATGACCCAATCTTAAGAATAAGGTATTACAGGATCATTAGTGTGTCTACTAGCTAGAGAATGCAATCTAGAGCCCAGATCGCATGTCCGTCAAGATCTCGCGCGATCTCAGCATTTTTGTGGGTACTTTTATTCGGAAAACGCGATGAAAACAGTTTGTTGTTGTCAGCATGTTATGTGATTAAGTAAGAAAACATTAATTAAAAAAAAGTTAATTATTTTTAATTTACTTAATATTCCTAGACACAACAATTTCCCGGTTTCTTTGGAAAACAAAGAAAAGAAGTAACAAAATAAAAGGCTATTTATTGTCAAAATCACCCATTTAAAAGTATACCTCTAGGGGCGATTTTGGAAATAGCTCCTTAAAAAACAAAGAGTGCTTATGATGCTATTCGACAAATAGTATCCTATTTCAGTAGCTATGTACCCTGTGGCTGAGATTTCCCTCTTTAACTCAACACTGGTTGGCACCAGCGGTTTACCCCTTGTTCCCTCACATTCATAGAGAGCAATCTCTTTATTTATGAGTGACTCTGCCTATTTGTCGACGTAGAAATATATGAAATTATCTTATTTTTCTTGTTTGAATTAAAACACCTCTCTTACAATTTTCTCCTCGATGCTAACTAATAAATAAAAAAAAATTGTGATCAGTCTAAACTGATCACTTGATACATTTCAACCACACCGCAACGTTCCCTCATCACGCTGTTCCCCACTTTGTCCATCAAAATTACTCCAGACTAACTTCTAAAATTTCTCATTCCTCAGCATTCATTGTACTTTGGTCCTTCTTCTGCTAGACCCAAAATTCACTTCCATGTGCAGCCAGTTGTGCCTTTTAAGATACGTTCTGGCTACTCCTAAACTTGCAGGGCCCCATTTTCTTGATTTCCCGCCAACACTCTTCATTTAATATCACAGTTATACTCGTACACTTTGAATACAAGTACACAAAATCTTTTACTTGTTCCACTCTTTCTCCTTCAATCAGATTTTTGCAATCCGTTATACTTTCTTCTCTTTCAAATACCATTACTTTCGTCTTACTTACGAGTATATTCGCTTTCATCCCTTTGATTTTAAGACTACCATGCATAATATTAACCAACGTTCATTCATTTATTTTTAATCCATACGCACTCTCTATCAAATCTTTCAAGCAATTGTTAATAAATAGGTTAAACAGCCCCGGAGCAGCCATACATC
This sequence comes from Luehdorfia chinensis, assembly GCA_019845155.1. Lineage (NCBI taxonomy): Eukaryota > Metazoa > Arthropoda > Insecta > Lepidoptera > Papilionidae > Luehdorfia > Luehdorfia chinensis. The sequence continues at coordinate 2,382,770 of JAHVAK010000022.1, forward strand.
ACTGTCTAACACCTTTTTCGATATTAAACCAGTATGTGTGGAGCTTATGCTTAAGAACTTACAAGGACAGTTTACTCTGACATAAGCACAGGAGTCCTTATAGAGTGATTTCAGTGATTTTATCAAGCTACCGCTGACCTCATACACCGACGATGTCCACCACAATTCATTCCACAATAGACCTTTTGAATTTGAGCCAGGAATTTTTCGGCTATTCGTAAGGGAAAGATTGTCCCTTGTACAGATGAGTGTCGCTTGTACATCCCATATCTTCTCTTCAGTTTCATTCATCACTCTCTTAATCAAAATCTTAGCATACAGTTTGCCGACGATACTGGGTAAGCTAATACCTCTGTAGTTTTTTCAGTCTTGCCGCGACCTTTTTCTTTTGTAAAGCGGTGCGATGACGGTCTTGCACCAGTCTAATTGTATGGTGCAACTCCTCAAGCAAAGGTTTAAAAGGTTTGAAAGGGTGGTGACAATTTATAACACTCTGTCCGACATCTCGACCGTAATTATATCATATCCCGCTGCTTTCCTCAATTGCATACTCTCCAAGCTCTTCCTTACTAATATTACTTTCATTGCAACCTTCTTTAGTGTCCTCGGGTGGTGCCTGTGCTTGCATATATTCTTTCTTAAAGAAGAAGATTTTGAAAAATTCCGTCCATCTCTTTAGAATGCATTACTCAAGAGAGTAAGAAGAACACGTCCGTCCTGGTATCTGATTCTGAGTTGCGAGGTCATATTTTTTACCTCTGGCTGTTCTTATGGACTTTTAGAAGAAGTTAACATTGTTCGGAAAGTCGTTAGATAACCTCGTATTAAATTCATCTCTTTCAACCTCTTTCTTTCCACAACGTCTTTTGCCATACCTTTTAATCAGTTATACTCATTATTTGCCCTGCTCACATCCTCATTCGTTGCTTTCTGCATTCTTTGATTGGCTCTTGTAGCCAACCAGTCCAGTCGATCTTTCTTCTTCTCGCTTACATATTCCTTTTTCTTTGACCAAATAGAACAACAATAATTTCTTGCACTAACATTTTTTTGTAGCGACTAGTCTCATCGGCGGCTCTGCAGCTGGTCTGCGCTGGTGGTGCAAAATCATGTATTATTTATGGGAACATCAGCCGTAAAGTTTAGTGGCTCAGAGCTTCCTTGTAAACAATATTTGATGTCGTGTTAGCAAAATAAAGTGACCGCTCTCGACCGCTGCGCCAAGGAGGCCGCGCACCTCCATGATGCCCAAGTCGTATGAAGTCGGCGGCGCGGCGTTTGAGAGTATTTTTTATCGAGCGATCAAATTTTTTAATTTAGATCGCTTTTCTTTTTTTATAATAATTAATGTAATTTTAATTAAATAAAAAAATAAACAATTAAAATTACTAACCACTATTCAATTGTTTCTAGTTTACAAAATATTCTTATCTATAGAAAAGACTCTAATTTTGGCCAAAATAACCATATGAATCTCTAGGGTGTCGCCTCGGCCCATTTTACAGGATACAGTCACTTTTTTATTATAGAAATTAACTTGTCTCGTCATAAATATATACGGTTAAATTCTTATTTTATAGTATTTCTCAACGACACTGAAAAACAAAGCTGTTTCTGCGGTCGCTCAACTCAAAAAATAGCGGAACCGAAAATATCACATATCTCAAAAACTTAGTTTTTTTTAATCTTCCAACACGTAGCATAGTTAAAAGGTTAGGGGCACATTTATTGCGATTTTAGAAGCCCATACTTCACTCACTATTTGCTTAAATAAAATAGTTGTTTTAAAACTTCTTTAGCACTTTCACTGCATTAACATATTTTTTCATCCTTCACTTACATGGATTTCGTAATTTTACTACACCGCTCTATAGCGGTTCATAAAAAACGAATTACTTCAAAATTTAATTTCTATCATACCAATAGCACAAAACACTAATAAAACGAAGTTATTTTTTTGAGATATTAACAAAATTTGTTGAATGCCTACTGTAAAGGATTTCCGCAAAATAACGCCCGATTCTATTATAAATGCTTCCATTTATTTATTTATTTATTAATGGAAACAGTCATAAACTATTTTCCAGTGTCAAGTAACATATTCAAATATACAATCTTCAAGCAGCAAGATACAAAATTTTGATCGACAGTAAATTGATAGTTGACTTTACTGAAGATTTGGTGGACTGATGGAGACAAAACGAAAAGCACAATTTTGGTCTTGAATTGAATTTTCCAATCACTGAACACTTTCAGGAGCACTTGCTGCATAATTAACTATCATTATTAAACATCAAAACTCCAAATATACACAGAAATCACAAAATTAAATAAAAACACTACTGCCATTTTTCGAGTTGCCGCCAAAAGTCTGCTTCCATTTTATTTGTTAAAAAGAAATTTGTTAAACATAGATTTCATTTACGAAGTATGTCACATATTTCGATTGACAAGTTTAAGAATTAAAAATATAATTATACTTTAGATATTTAGATGATTTAAATGTGTTAATAATAACACATATTTCAAATTTGATAATTTTAAATAAATTGAAACTTACGAAATTTAGCAACGCCACATTAATAGTTGTCTTTGAAAACATTAACATATAAAATGAACATATGAATGAAGTGTACGAAAACATGGTTGTTTTTCAGCTTTCCTTTAAGATTTTCAAATACAGTTAATGTTATTTGATCTTAATATGAGTTTTATGTAGATGAAATATAAAATGCAAAATTTAAGCTGATTCTTTTGTTATGTACTATTTCTTTAAATAACCTATCTGTTAGCGTCCAAGTGCTTTTGGAACAGCAGAGTTGTTATTAGCAATAAATATGAATTTGAACTTATTTTAACGATATAAGTAAGTGTCTTGAATAGTTGAATGTTTATTCTATTAAGCAGTCTCAGTATTCTTGTGATCAGTGTGCTTAATAATATGAAAAACAATGTGAATTTTGACGTGTCGATTTTTTTAAGTTTCGTGTTCGTCCGCCATATTTGTCTTTTATATTTTATTCTTATAGAGTTGGAATTTGCTGTAGTTACGAGATTTGTTTATTATCAAAATAGATGACATTCACTACTCAATAATAAGTACAAATGTAATATACAATAAACTATACGATAAAAAAGTTATGTTGCTTTTACGAAATCTTTCGCGTCTTTGTTGTTTAGGTAATCAGGATGGTTGTTGGTTCAGCGACATACCCAGGGAGGCAAGTGCTTCACAAAATGCAGCCAATGGGCATGACACCACGCGAGCTTTCAGAGTACGACGACTTGGCAACGGCACTTATTGTAGATCCATATCTTGGCATTACAACACACAAGATGAACATTCGTTACAGACCATTAAAAACGAATAAGGAGGAATTGAAGAATATTATAAAAGAATTTATGCAAACACAAGATTACAATAAAGCTTATAATAAACTGGCTAATGGTGAATGGATGCCAAGACATTTTACAAAAAACAAACATCAACTAAACAAACTTAGAGAACATGTTAGTAAATAAAACTTTTTGAGCCATATTTTGTATAAGTGCCTATAATATGTATAAAATAATTTTGTTTTTTTTTCAGATTTATCGGTACCTGAGGGTTTTTGATAAAAAGGCTGGTTTTGTCATAGAGCCTTGTTATAGATATTCATTAGAAGGCAGAGTAGGAGCTAAAATTTCAACAACTAAAAAATTTTTTAAACATGAAAGAATTGACTTTCTTGTTGGTTGCATTGCTGAAATGACTGAAGAGGAAGAAAAACAGTTACTTCATCCAGGAAAAAATGACTTCTCTGTTATGTATAGCTGTAGAAAGAATTGTGCCCAGTTGTGGCTGGGACCAGCGGCATACATTAATCATGATTGCAGGCCCACATGTACTTTTGAAGCTACAGACCGTGGTAAGGCTTTTGTTCGGGTCTTAAGGGATATAGAGGTTGGAGAGGAAATAACTTGTTTTTATGGAGAAGACTTTTTTGGCAATGGGAATTGTTATTGTGAATGTGAAACTTGTGAAAGAAGGGGCAAAGGTGCATTTTCTGTGAAGAATGCACATAATGATGAACAAGCTACAAGATACAGATTTAGAGAAACAGATAATAGAATTAATAGGACTAAAGCTAAACAGAGTCAAAAAACTGAAAATGGTAAAAATTCTGAAAAAGCTCGAATACCAAATAGACAGGTTTCTACTATTGTATCACCTCTCAGTATGAAGGAAATGAAGCAAAAAGGATTGACAAAGTATGATGCTGAGTTATTAATAGCTCAGGGCTGTATTGCTGATGTAGTAGATAGATCTATCGATAAAGAATCACAAGGGAGTAGAGAATCATCTGCTTCTAGAAGAGGTGAACGTGGTGAACGTTTAAGAAGACGGGCAGATAGTGGTCGCACTTTTAATGGTGTTTCTTCTACTGTCACTACTACTGCATCACAGTGCCAAGAGCCTCCATCACGCTGTTGTAGTATTACAAGTTCACGGAGTAGTCGTGATTCCCATACTGGCATAGTTTTGCGAAGTCACAAACGACTTGTTGATACCTGTATTCAGTCTCCATGTAATAAAGTAAGGAATAGTTCTAAAAGTAGTTCAGAAACAAAAGTGGGAGGAAACTATATTCCTAAATCAGAGTCAAATTTGCCTGACGTGATTAATACAAATAATACACCAATCAAAGAAGAATTTGATCATGATATTTCTAAAGAGAATAGTGATTCAGAAACAACTAGTAACATTAGTAAAACAGAAATAGAAACAGAGAGTAATGATACAAAAGAATCTGTGCAACAAAGGCCTGGATCATGTACTTCAATTTTAACATTAAAGAAAGAATGTTATGAAACTGCTGAAGATAAAGAACAAAAACTAGACAAAATTGAGTGTGTGAGTGATGAATCATGTTTAAAAAGTGAAATATGTGACTTTAGAGAAAATGTTAACCCAAGTGAGTCTAAAGATAGTAAAATAAATAAACATAAAGTAGATGTTCCTCACAGAACTGAGGAACCAAAAAAAGAATCAGAATCTGGACCTCCATGGCTAGCGGATAATTCTAACAAAAGTAGTGAGTGCCCTTGCACACCACCTCGCAGAGGATTAAAATTGACACTGCGAGTGAAAAGGAGTCCTGTAGTTGAAGAAGTGATGGATTGTGGAAGCACTACAGAAGCACCAGAGTATGAAGTCTTGCGGCTTGAAGGTGTAGACCCCGAAACAGCTCGACGTCTGAAAAAGCGGCGTCGGTCAAAAGAAAGACATCGTAAACACAGCCCTATCCGTCCTCTGCCTCCTATGAAACGATTAAGATTGATTTTCGGAAACGAAAGTCGAACTATAGATTTGCCCACTGCTATTTCGGCAGACTGACAGCCGCAACTACCTTATTGTTATTTTCCACCGCTATTATTCAATTATTAGTTAATTTGTCACTGACTAGGATTATTTTATCTAGTATTTATTTTGTGACGTAATCATTCATATTTGAATTGTGTGATAGGTAACAGATTGATCAAAGTGATAATTCCAAGATAATATTTATAACACAAACTTTGTTTAGTTTATTAGTAAACAATTATTTTTGACCTTTGATCTATTAGTGAAATTGTAATAATCAAAAAAAAAATTAAATGTGTTTTAAAGTTTGGTCTAAGGATGTGTCGACAGGATTCCGTTATTTGGAGTTTATTACAATATATCCTTTTGCTAAAATTATGGTCTGTTTTTAAATACGAAACAGTAATAATAGGAACAATTGTTGAAATTATATTTCAAATTTTTGTTGTAGGTTTATAGTACCTTAAATATTATTATAATAAACTGAAGGACAACCAGTTAAAACCTTACAAATAATGTAGTAATAATAGTCATACGCCGGGATTACTCAAGTTTGACATGCGTAAGTTACGCGATCCATATATTTTACGCTTATATTTGAAAGTTTTGATAATATCTGAAACTGTCTTGCAAGTAATGTAATGCTCTAATGTAATTAGATTTAAGGTATGAAGGATTGTGGAGATGATTACATGTTGTAAATAAGCTGTAACACTTATTGGTTATTGCATTGTTACTTCCATGTGTATTACTTTTAATTGGAGGTCTACAGATTGACAAAAAAATATAATCGCCAGGACTGATAGGTAGTTTTATGGGCTGATTTTCACTACAGGTATTACAATATTTATTTTACCTTCGTAATTTTAGACATTGTGAATATATTTTAAAGTATTAATATTTCTGAACAATGAATGTGTGTGTAGCTAAGTTTCTTCAAGATTGACTTCATGGGATAGTGCTATAATCCATAAAGCATTATGTAATGTAACTTTTAAAAATCTTATAACAAATCACTTTGTCTTAGATCTTACAATAAGTTAAAGTGGAACCATTCCTATGGATGGCATTGTGTTTGATGTGGTGTACCCATCCAATCTGATTGCTTTATACTGGCTAATTTTATGTACATACCTTAAATACATTGAAAATATTTAGTATGTATAACTGTACATTTAATGTAATTTCTTCATTTATACAAGCAATTGATTTCATTTAAAGCATGTAAGTGCCGATGAAAAGCACTGAAAAGTAATAAAATCTCATTGATAATTTATATTTTTGGTGTTACTTTAAAACCAAACCAAACATTTATAATCATCTGGACTGGTTGAAGAAGCTGAGTGGATTTAGATAGATATATTATTTGTATATAATGCCGTTTCTATAATATCTTTGATGGATCCCATGACTTCATGTTGAAATGTAATTCCGGCAAAAATGTTATTTTTAGGACAAATGCGATCTCCGTTTAATGAGAAATTGTATAATTAAAATAAAATTAGGTGAAATTTTAAATGGTGCACAATCATTAAAGTGTAAATATTGGTTTTCTAGTGATACTTATTTGCTTGATCACTGCCGTATAATACCACCATTGAATTAAAGTCTTTTTAGGATTTTAGTAATGATTTGATTTAACATGAATATATTTATTTAGTTAATAACTCCTTAAAATTTATTTTCTTGGTGTCTTGGTTCAATGCTATTCGAGACAGATGTCCTTAAAAATATACAGATGATATTGAGCCACTATTGATTTGTTTCGAAATATGAAAATACAAAGTATTAGGAATGTTTGTTTTAAATTATAACACTCCCTTTTGTAGCATTTAAAAGAAGCATAGGTAATTAAAACAAAAATAAATAATTATTGAAAAGATTGAAACATCCAGATTACTATTTATTTTCTAATTCCCTTTTTAAAAGGTACTGGTAGCTTTTTGTTCGCAATACTGGGACATACATTCTTAAAATAAGTAATTAAATTCTATTTTACCTTAAAACATTTATTCCTGTTTAGATAATAAAAAATCACAGTTCTTTGCCAAGTTATTCAATAAAAAATTTTTGATTAAAAGATTAGTGGACAGGACATTAAAGCCTTTCAATTCAGTAAATTCTAAACGCCTCGTCAATTAGTTTTTCATTGTGCGAAAATTGTAGGTTATAAAAATTATTTATTAGGAAGTATTATTATTAAATTGGTCCATCTTATTTCTTATTAAATCTGCACTGGCGGGGCACAGGGTGCGTGCCCACGCGTGTCCCTAACAAGTGTAATTATTTTTATTTAAACTGAAAAGGATTCTTTGAACGGCCGCCGTGTGGTGTCGGAGTTAGAGATTCTGTCACCTCTCTTCTCAAGGCTTTCAAACATCTTGCGGAATAACCATCTCAAACAGGAATGTAGTGGTAGGAATTCTATGCAGCTAGTTATTCTGCCGTGAAGCAATAGTGTGGAAACATTACTGTTTCAGTCTGAAAGGCACTGAGAGCTAGTGTAGTTCTGGGCATATGAAACTTAGAACTGATATCTCAGAGTGACGATAGTACTAGTGGAGGCCCGCAGACTCCCTGGGAATCTCATTAGATGACTTAATTTTTTTTTAAATATTCAACCTCGCGATGCGCACACAGCAAATGCAACTAACCGAATTTCGATGTTAGGAGTTTTTTTATGTTTGGGTCAAACCAAACGACGGACGTGGTGGGCGCAGTGTAAAGCCACTCAGAAATGTTCTGGGCGACAGGTTTTCTTCTATAAAAAAACCTAGACCTTTGACGTGTCTGTAGTTGCGATCATCAATACGCCTGTCCAGCATGGCGAATTATGGCAAATCTTGCTAACTAGGAAGAGGACGGTCCAGCATACATCAGGACTTTACAGCTGACGAAAAGCATTTTTTGTACAGGGATGTGATGTACGTTCGTCAATATACGTATTGTAAGGTATACTTGTCACAGCTAGAGTACTTTTTAATATACTGAAACAGCTAGAGTTGAGGCGAACCGAACAACATATACTTAGGTTTGTATATGTAGGTGTATCTGTATGTGTTCCCTGCGGCTAATTCTGACCAAGCGTTACCGACATCCCTTGTCTCTTGCTTGCCATTGTTTTAGCAACTATCCTTTAAATTCTTTGGAATATATTATCGTCAATACGCCTGTACAGCGTGTGTCGTTCGTGAGTTTTTTGTCAGTTAAATCCATGAATTTGCTATAGATTTACCTGTGGGTTAAACCTTTGTTACAGTTTTCATTGTCGTGTTACTCTTATAGATAAGACTCAGATAGATTTTGTTAATGTTGTTATTGTTAGACTTTAGTTAAATTTGTAAAATTGTTATTCTGTTCTTACATTGTTTTCGTTACTATGTTTTTAATGGTTTTTCTGGCACATTAAAGACCTATACCAAGACAATAACTACATTAAAAATAAATTAAAAACAAAAATTATGAACATAAGTAAGTTTAAAGCAGCCTGTACGTAAGTAATGTATCTGTGTTGAGCAGTGTTCGCTTTAACTCAACTCTCTTTGCGACGAGTGTAAGGTACCTTTAAGTATTCGGGAAGAAAAATATAGTTATTTCGAAACCCATACCCAGTTTAATTACTATAAGTTGTAATTAGCTCATGATTACAAGTGCAGAACTATTTTTTAGTCCTACATCAAAGTCGTTATACGATAAATAGATATAATTTCAATAAGTGTCAGGGATGCTGAAGTCGCATCACTGGCCAAAAATAACACTTATTTTTAAATGTTAACATAGGGTCGGTTATTGAACAGTGAACCAACCAGGAACATTGAACCACCATGTTGAAAAAACTGCGAGGTTGCCAATTCGACCGATCGTGTTAAAACTTTTCTCGTAGGCACCCTTCCTGTCTCGGTGCGGCCACCGGCTTGACCGTGACGTGTGACAGCGGTTTGTTTGTTTCTCGCCAAAAAACAGAATTCTCACGTAAGTGTCCCGAATTTTTAAATATTTTGTTATTAATTCTAGCACCAAAAGCTTTATGGTGTCGATATTGTTGTAGTTTTAGACGTTTTATGAGCATATTGCTTTGTGACAATTCAGCCTACAACCTATTTTTTTTAAATATTATAAGTTGAATAGTGTGTGTATTGAATAGTGAACCAGGATCGTAAGGTACACAGTGAACCGGTTCACTGTGTACTATGCGAACCTGGTTCACTGTTCAATGATAGTGTTATGCTGAAAATCAATAATGTTTTTGATTGTTTTAGGATGCCAAGGCCAAGAAATAAGGAAAGAAAAATTAGAAAACACAAAATGATGTCAGAATTGCTAATGATAGAAAATGGTAGCCCATTAGGACGGCGGCAAAAATAAGTAAAATTCCCTACCCTACATTGCGCCGTTACGTTAAAAAATAACGTGAACATGGTGGTAAGATATCACTCGAACCGAGGTATGATATTAATAAAGTGTTTACTGAAGAACACGAACAAATATTATTAAAATACTACAAAGACTGTGCACTAATGTTCTACGATTTGACCATCAAAGAGTGTAGGAAGGTGGCGTACGAAATGGCAAAGGTTAATGGCATTAAAATGCCAAGCTCATGGGAAAGGCATAAAATGTCAGGTTTGGAATGGTTTCGTTTCTTTAAAAACAGACATCCTTATATTTCAGAAACCAGAAGCTGTAAGTCTCGCACGGGCTACCTCATTCAATCGGGAAGCTGTGGCAATATTTTTTTATAATATGGAGGAATTGCTAAAACGGGAGCCTAGATTCGTGGATGGAACTCGAATATTTAATCTTGACGAAACCGGCACAACAACCCTCCAGAAACAGGAGCTAAAGTAGGTAAAGTGACAAGTGGAGAAAAAGGCACTCTTGCACATGCTGTATCGTTAGTGCCACAGGCCATGCCCTGCCCCCTGCTTTAATATTTCCTCGGAAAAACTTTAAAAACTTAATGATGCACGGTGCACCTCCAAGTAGTTTAGGTCTGGCGAGTCCTTCAGGTTGGATGACTAGTGACTTATTCGTGGAGGTAATGAAACATTTCATTAAGTGTTCAAGCACGACACCAGAAAATCCATCTCTGCTTATAATGGATAATCATGATTCACATTTGTCCATTGAGGTTCTAGACTTAGCGAAAAAATCGGGTGTTGTAGTTCTTACCTTTCATCCTCACACTACTAACAAATTACAACCCTTAGCTGTAGGTTTGATGGGCCCTTTAAAGACATATTATTATTCCGCACTTGAGTCATGGATGCTGCAAAACCCAGGAAGACCAGTTACAATCTACGAAATAGCAAGATTTATTGGTCATGCTTATCCCAGATCTATGACTCCGCTAAATATATCGGCAGCTTTAGCAAAATGTGAAATTTTTTCCTATAATAAGGACATATTCTCCGATTAAGATTTCATGCCAAGTATCGTGACAGATCGCCCCGTAGTGTCACAAAAATCCCTTGATGCTGAAATTTCTGCAATCTAGACAAAAATAATCAGCAACCCCATTCGACTCATCTAGAGACACGTCGTTCAAGTTTTTATCACGCTATTACCCCTGACCGAGAGTCTCATCTATATTATCAGAAGAACATCACAGTCACTCAATCAAAAGAGCATATCATCACTCCACTAATGTTCCGTCCTCTGCTAAAGGCTGGTCCTCGTTCCAACAAACGGAAAGGTAGAAAATTGGGTAAAAGCATGATAGCAACGGACACTCCAGAAAAGGAAAGAATAGCTGAGGAACGTACTGCAGCATTAAATAGAAAAGGTCAGCATAAAAGACAAGTTCTACAAGACTGTGGAAATAAAATGCTTCCATCAACAAGTAAAATCAGAAAGCCACCACATAAGAAAAACAATAAAAAAATTGTTATACCAGATGAAGACAGTGAAACCAGTGAAGGTGAAGATATAATTCTTGAAAGTGAAACGGATCTAGAATCGGATGAGGAAGATGACTAAGGATATGAAATAATTGATGAAGATTTTCCGGATTTACAGCGTAAGGTAATGATTAACGAATATGTCTTAGTCTTGCTGCAATCTAAAAAACGGGCTGTTTATTACGTTGCAAAGATTCTGGAAATAGAAACTGACGATGAATATTGCGTTTCGTACCTAAAATTAAAAGATCGCCTAAATAAAACCTATAAGTTTCTTCTAGAACCCGATATGGCTAATGTGAAACTCAGTGACAATAAAATGATTCTCCTTCCTCCTTGTGTGTCAGGTACAAAACGTCTGATTAAATATTCTTTCAATATAAACTTATCTTTATGAAATATGGCGTAAATATTTACTTTGACGCATTTTGATGTATTTTTTTCGTGATTCTTTAATTAGTCGGTAAATTAATGAAGACTGTTAATTATACTATTTGAGGAAGGCCGATTGTTAATTTTATCCAGAGGTTTATATGATATCTTAGCGTTATTAAGAAGTTAACTGCTGTGAAGAAAACTATACGAAACCTTTATAATTTGAAATTATAATTGATATGTTATGTTTATTTTTTGTTTACCCAGTTCTTGCTTCAACTGCTAGGTAATTAAATGAAGGCTGATTTTATTATTAATATTACCCTATGGTATATTCTATTTCTATAGAGAAAGCACTGAAAACCAAAATTTTTTTTGTATTTTGTACAACAAAAATAAAAGATGATTATCCAAAATTTTATGGTGTCTTTTCACAAATAAGGATTTTTACTGGAAACGAAATTGTGGTTCACTGTTGAAATACAGGTGGTTGAGTGTATACTACCTATAGTACACAGTGAGCCAACTTTTTTTAAAACTTTATTTACGGTCTTTGTTCGTTTCTCTGGCTTTCTGTAACCTGAATATGAGAAACTGTATAAAATTACTTAAACCATGACACCAAAACGAAATTCTTAACTTTAATTTCCAACAAGTTATATGACTTAGAAAAAAGGTTGGTTCACTGTTCAACAACGCACCCTACATGTTTAAAGAGCCGTAACATGGGCTGGGTTAAATGACATAGTACGAGAGCAATTTGAGTGGTAAAATGTTGATACCCCCTTCACTAAGATATTGTTAAATGAAATTGTAAGTATTGGCTGCTAATTTACAAAACGTTTGGCAGTGATAGAAAATCGTTACCGAGAAATAAAAAATATTTCGAGAACATGTGAAATCTTCTAACGTACGCTCAAGCAATGTGGCGGTCTCCTCTAAGATAAATTATTTTTCTTGGCAGACTTTCCTGCTCCATAACGGCTGCTAAAATATACATACAATGACGCCTTTTTCCCAATAAGGGGTAGGCAGAGGATACACACGCAGCCCACTTTTCGCCCATTCGCTCACGCGACGGGCAATCAATTAAAGAAGTAACAGAGCGTTCAAAATCGATTCTTCCAAACTGTCCGACCAGGTCCAGGTCCAGGTCAGCTCGGACGGTCATTACACGACTTAAAATCATTTTGAGATATTCGAAATCGCGCACGCACGCAGCGAACGCGACAGTCCGAAATTCGAGGTTAATGTAGGAGTTTATTTATGTATATATGTTTGGGACAAACCAAACCTGACACGCGGGCCCCTGGCCCGTGAGCACAGATCCGATGAAGCTGTCAAAGCCAAAAAGGCTAACAGCAATTACATCACTGAAATTATATATACTTTTCGCCCGCGCGTTAAACGAGACATGACGGGTGGCGAGCCTCGTCGCCGCCATTCATCATCATCATCATCATTTCAGCCTACCATAGTCCACTGTTGAACATAGGCCTCCCCCATAGATTGCCACAAAACACGGTCCTGAGCCACCTGCATCCATCGACTTCCTGCAAAACCGTGTAGGTCGTCGCTCCATCTAGTGGGGGGTCGCCCTACACTGCGTTTGCCGGTACGAGGTTGCCACTCGAGAACCTTTCTTCCCCAACGGTTATCGGTTCTCCGAGCTATATGGCCGGCCCATTGCCACTTCAGCTTGCTAGTCCTTAGGGCTATATCGGTTACTCTAGTTCTGCTGCGGATAACATCGCTACGGATTTTATCTCGCAGAGAAACTCCGAGCATAGCCCTTTCCATAGCTCGCTGAGCGATTCTGAGCTTCCTCATGCGGCCTGCAGTGAAGGACCACGTCTCGGTTCCATATGTCATCACTGGCAACACGCACTGGTTGTACACTTTTGTTTTGAGGGATTGCGGTATACTCGACGAGAAGATGTGACGCAGTTTCCCGAACGCTGCCCAGCCGAGTTGGATCCGTCGATTGACCTCTTGGTCGAAGTTGGACCTACCTAGTCGGACAATCTGTCCTAGGTATACATATTCGTCAACAACTTCGATCGTAGTGTTCCCAACAATAACCGGTATAGGTGTGACATGGACGTTAGACAAGATCTTCGTCTTGTCCATGTTCATCTTAAGACCTACCCGTTGGGAGACACTATTGAGGTCATTGAGCATAGCGCTAAGGTGCTCCAGCGATTCTGCCATTATGACTATGTCGTCGGCAAATCGAAGGTGAGTGATGTATTCGCCATTGATGTTGATACCGTATCCTTTCCAGTCCAGTAGCTTGAAAACATTTTCCAATGCAGCGGTGAAGAGTTTCGGGGATATTACATCACCCTGTCTTACACCTTTCTGCAATTGGATCGGTTTCGTACTCTGGTTCTGTACTCGGATAGCCATCGTAGCATTGGTATACAAGCACTGCAACGCATCGATATACCGACAGTCAATTCGGCACCGCTGAAGCGACTCTAGCACCGCCCAAATTTCGACGGAATCGAAGGCTTTCTCATAGTCCACATACGCCAGACATAGCGGAAGATTGTACTCTTCGGTCTTTTGTACAATCTGGCGAAGGGTATGTATGTGGTCTATGGTACTATAGCCTTTTCGGAATCCGGCTTGTTCGGGAGGCTGGAAGTCATCAAGTCTGCTTGCGAGACGATTCGATATGACTCTCGAAAACAGCACGTAGACGAGGCTTAGAAGCGATATCGGTCTATAGTTCTTCAAGAGGGCGTTATCGCCCTTCTTGAAGAACAGGACAACCACGCTTCTACTCCACGCTTCCGGCGTAGCGCCGCCCCGGATGACGGAATTAAAGAGCTTCTGAAGGACTACTAGTATCGGCTTTCCACCCGCTTTCAGAAGCTCTGCTGTGATTCCATCTTCACCCGGCGCTTTGCCATTCTTAAGCTGTTTGAGAGCCATACTAATCTCGCTCAGACTGACGTCTGGGATATCATCGGAATAGTGTCGGACGAGACTTGCTCTTGGGTCGTTACTCACACTAGTGTGTGGCTCCAACGACGATGTGTACAGCTGTCCATAAAATCTCTCGATCTCACTCAAAATCTCTGCTCCAGCGGAAATGACGCCACCGCTTTCGGTCCTCAACTTAGTCAGTTGGCTCTTTCCGGCAGACAGATCCCTGGCAAAAACCTTGGAGCCTTGATTTCGCTCTATCGCTTCCTCAATACGAGCTGTATTGAAGTTGCGAAGGTCTCGCCGCATACATTTGGAGATCTGTCTGTTCAGTTGCCGATATGCTGACGCATCAGTTGAGGACTGTAGCCTCATTTCTCGCCTAGCCTCCATGAGATTAAGAGTGTGGTCGGAGAGTTTCTGGATCTTTTTTGTGCGGTGGGTCTTGCAAAACTTTGCCCCCACCGCATGGACAGTTTCCACGAGCCTCTCGTTCATATCATCCACTGTAACGCAATCTTCCAGGCACTGAAAACGATTTTGCAACTCGAGCTGGAAGCTTTCGGGGTTTTGGATAAGGGCACGAGATGGACGGACCGTGGACTTCACCAGACGCGACCTCTCCAGCTTTACGTTCAGGTTCAATGTGCCTCTTACCATTCGGTGATCACTGCCGGTTTTCACCCTAGCGATCACAGAGACATCATTGAACAGCTGTCGTTTGGTCGTCATGATGAAGTCGATCTCATTTTTGGTGGAACCGTCCGGGCTCATCCAGGTCCACTTTCTGTGGGGCCGCTTTTGAAAGAAGGAGTTCATCAGAAAGAGTCCCTCCTTCTCCATAAAGTCGGCCAGCTGTTGGCCCCTTTGGTTCCGTTGCCCTATTCCAAATTGCCCCACTACCAGCTCATCGTCTTTTTTCATGCCCAGCTTCGCGTTAAAGTCTCCCATCAACACCGTGTAGTGAGTTTTGGAGGAATGTATGGCTCTTGATATGTCCTCATACATTACCTCCACCTCATCATCAGGATGTGCCGAGGTAGGTGCGTATACCTGTATGACATTCAGCGAATACCGTTTGGTTATTCTGAGTATAAGGTATGCAACCCTAGTCGACACACTCCCGATCTTGACAACGTTGTTAATGAGAGACTTGTGGACGATAAACCCGACACCTCCTTGGGACAGATGGTCGCCCTCCCGGTGGTAGAACAAGTTACCGGATTCAAGGATTACCGTGTCCTCCCCCTGTCTTCGGACTTCAGATAATCCTATAATATCCCAACGTAACTTGCTCACCTCCTCTTCCAGTTCCAAGATCTTCTCGTCGGTCCTCAGCGTGCGTGCGTTGAATGTTGCCAGGTCCAGTCGTCGGTGGTGGTAGCAAGATCTCCTCCTCCGGAGATTCTTCGCACCCCCTGCCCCGCCGTTACCATGACCGCTACCGTAGCCAGGACTAGCGGGGCCGCCGGAGACTAGGGGCCGTTGTGTTGCAACTCTCATTTTGGGGGGATTTGCCATAGTTGCCACGCTTGGCAACCGCAGTTTGTTTATTTTGATGTTCCAGGAAGACGCTGCTGCCCATTTCCAGGTTTTCATTTCCCTCTGTCGACTTTTACGACACCCACGGGATGAGATGGGGTGGTAGATTCTCTTATGCCGCTACCACACGGCAACGTCGCCGCTACCACACGGCAACGCCGCCATTACGAGTCAAAAAAAAAAAATTTACTCCCTCACGAGCAGTATACTGATAACATTGCGTATTATGGTGTCCGCATAATACCTTAGTCGCCTTTTACGACACCTCGGTAGGAAAGAGGTAGATGCTATTCTACTGCCGGACACCTATCGGCAATGCTAAAATATAACCAGTTGCTTTTTTACACTATCGTTTTGTGGGGTGATTTTGGGAGTCGCTTTATTGACTACTAGCTGAAGCTCGCGACTACGTCAGTGTGGATGTAGGTTTTTTAAAATACAGTGGGAACTCTTAGAATTTCTGGAAGACAGCAAACAGTAAATATTTTATATTCTAACATCTAGTAGACAGAAAAAAGAAAATATCCTATGTCCGTCTCTAGGATTTAAGATATGGCTGTGCTAAATTTCATCGATATAAGTTCAGCAGTTGAACAGTGAAAAGGTAACAAATAGAGAGAAGGACACAGAGTTACTTTCGCATTTTTAATACTAGTATGGATTAGACTTCGTTGCTAAACACTTGAAAGATAAGGGCACATGAGTGATTCTTTCTTGCGAAGAAAGTAGCGTTCGGCTAATAAGTCATTGGAATAGAGCTTTAAAATAAAGAAACACCTTCTTACATATCAGGTACTTGCTTATGAAATTAGATTTTTATTAGAAACTGTTTCCCCCCGATCAAAGTAACTGACCAGGCTTTGTTTCGAATCTCTCGGGCATCCTCGTGTCGGTTACTTACGCGCACAGGGTAACGGTCAAGCTGGAGAGGTTTCCTCTCGGGAGCCCTTGCACTGGTTATCCATAACAAAGGTCCCGACTGAGTGCCCTCCGCGTTAAAAAAATACAAAATGTCGCTGACATTCGTTCAGTTTATATTTGCCTTCAATTTTTCTTGCTATTTTATTTTTCACAGTAGTAATATCAAATTGAAGTTAACGCAGCGTAACAGCATTGCTCAAGGAGTAGTGTAGTCGTGCAACCGATAGCAGGCGCTCCCAGTCTCACTCAGTGGTTGTGCGATGCCGTCGGTTTGTGAAATTAAAATCATATGGGGCGGTTGTCCTTGTCTTTCCTTTATTAATGCCTAATTGTGGAGTGAAACACGTCTCGTGTTCTTAACTTTAGTGATGGACATTGACGATAGTTGTACCAGCATGGGTTTTTTAAAGTATTGCAGGACTAGGATTCAAAAATTATTAATATAGATGTGAAACATCTGTTGACGCGCCTTGAGTAACAAATGTACGATAGAAATGTATTTTCTCATCAGTTAAAATAATGAATTTCTATTAATACTTGGCAACAAGATTAGTAAATTTTATTGAACTATATTTTTATTTTAGTCCATATTTATTTATTGGTTTTCTTTTAATTACAAATTTGTTCCACAAAATTATAAAAAAACTTTTAAGAGATATGTGATGAGATATATACTTTTAAAATTCCCTACTATGTACGATGGGCAATATGAATGACTGGACATCTGCCTTGCATGTGGCTTCCATTAAAGTAGGCATCACCTATCTAGGTTTTGGCGCGTTTGGGTAAACGTAGTGTGAACTACCATGAGCGAGATGGTGTAATGACACAGTTAAGAAAACAAATGAAAATATAATTGTGTCTGCCCCATGCACCATTTTGCCAAAGGTAAGGAAGAGACAGACTTGAGAAAAATCTACTTTATTATACAAGAAAGGTTTGAAATCATTTGAATATTTACTGTTTTTATGTGATTTTAATTATTTCAATTTACAACTGATATTATTCTCAAAATTAATAACGAAGATTTAGTAATTGCAGTTGGTTTATTATAAAAACTTAATGCAAAAATAACACATTACGCCCATTAATCACACTGGAGATCACTTCAAGTGAGAGATGAGGCTGCATAATGTGCAACTCTTAATGACCATACCTGGAAATAGATAAAAATGTAATTATCTAAATATAGGCATTATTTTATACATAAACTGTAATTTTTTTTGTTATAAAAACGATGCCCCACAGTAGGATTTCTCCTGTGTCGTGGGTGCGTTTTATAGAGACAAATTCCACATGCACAAACACCAGACCCGGAACAACTATGTGTATATGCCATACAAATATTTGTCCCGTGCGGGAAAAGAAACCGCCTGCCGCGGCGCAAAAGGCAAGGGCTTAGCCACTGCGCCAACCGAGCCGACAAAATAAAGTTGAATACATGTTTAATTCTTCACAATTTTTTCATATGGATTTGATGTATTATGATTGTTTGATTGCATTGCTTTGTAGTTAGAGTACCTGACTACCACGCCGCGAGTCCTGGGTTCGATTCCCAGCCGGAGTCAATATTTATGCAAAAACACAAATTGTTGGTTTTAAGGGTTATCCTAGCCTACTTTCATTCTTATCACATGAGCGTTACATTGGGCATGGGTGGGTTGGGATGATGAGTGGTTTTGTGTTTGTGCATATACTTGTGGCACTATAATATCTCCTGCGCAGTTGATAATTTCCGACAGACTTCAGTAGTAGTAGCTGTGGTCGAAAATCGGCCAGGAGGACATCATCATTATGATGGTTTACATGCCACTGACATCTTTATTTTTCCTTAACATGTAATCTAGGCTCCATTCATCTAATGACTTAAGTTCTTGCATTTGATTTTGCAAAATTGTGCTAATTTACATTAGCATTCTTCATTAGCAATAATATCGATGAATGAAATGAAAAATCCTAATTTTTATTTTATTCTCATTTAAATAATATTTGAACTGTGATCATCAAACATTTTGATAACAGTAATTCACTACTGTTAAGTTAAATTAATTAACTTTATGATCATTATATTTATAAAGGAAATACATTTTGTAAATGTTATACTTTTAAATGAAACTAATTTTACGGATTTTATCGCGTTTTATTTTTACTATTTACAACCCGACGTTTCGAGTGCTTTACAGCACCCATGGTCACGGGGGACTGAGGTGACAGATGTCCGATGTCATAGTTAACCCGGAGTAATTCAGCTTTTAATTATTATTATTGGTCCAATAATAGTAAAAATTAAACGCGATAAAATCCGTAAAATTAGTTTCATTTAAATGTGTAGTGTTCGTGTAAATATAAGAAATCATAATGTTACACTTATAAAAAGTATTATCTGATTAACATATTTTAGAATTAAAATGTGGAGTAAACTTACTTTTGGAACTCCCATTCTCTATTGTCTAGTGGACAAACTTGTCGAGTTTTCAGCCAACGTGAAATACAATGGAAATGGAATGCATGCTGAAAAAAAAATCATTGAAGTATGTATTTAATTGGTAAACTAATATAAAGATAATAAGTGTGAAGTAATTTATAATCTGCTTAGTTTTGCAAGAAGTCTTTATTGTTCCTGCTTGTTCAATTGAGTTATAATAAAAATTTTCTAGCAGCATATGCTGATATTTAATTTGTAAACCAAATTGTACGAAGATGAAACAATTTTTTTTGAACATGTTGGTTAGTTTTATCAGTTTTGATTTAAAAATTAAAATATTCTTATTTTTTAATTAGGGTAATATGAAAATTGTTTTTCCTCCTTTAAGATGAATTTATCATGATATACTAAAGATATGTGACAATACACTAGGTGCAATTCCATGAAGCCACATTCTGTGTCATTGATCTGTTAAACAATTTCCAGTATTATTTTATGGAGGTATGTGACAAGACTAGCAAATTGTTTTATTTTATCATAACAATATATCTAGGTCACAGAGCCAAATTAATAATTAGATAATTGGAAAGATAGAGAAAGATTCTGTTCATCAAAGTGTAGTAGAAATTATCCCTAGCGAATAGTGGTTTTAATGCTTTTTAAAAACTTTGTACCACCTCGCAGCAGTCATACAAAGCTCTTTTTTAAAACCACTAAAGAAATTGTTCCGTATTTATAATTCTCAAAAATGTCAGTACTACAGTCATATACAACATTATTCATAATAGGTATAACATCCTGGCACCTACCCCTGCTACTTTGATCTGATTGCCCAATGGAAAAATGCCTAATTAAATTTATAAGTTCATTGCCTTGATCAACTGTATAACAGGGTAGTCACCTATAAGTTTTAAGCAAATTCTTTAAGTCGACATATCTCCTACAGGTACACTGCTCATTATATTTTTGGGGCATATACACATCATCCCTAAGCCATGCCTGCCGGGATGTATAGGACATTACGAATGACCCTGTATATGCAGCTATGCATTATCTTCTTGTTCTATTTATTATGTAGTACTTCAATATTATGAGATATTATTAAAAAGGTATATGATTAAAATATACTTACATTACAAACTCCCCATGCAACTGTACATTCCTCACTTGTAGCAGATGCTTGATTTGCTTGACATTCTATGCAAAGATCCATTATGTGATTACGGCAGATTGCGCAGTTATCCACTACAATATCTAAAAAAATAAAAGCTTTTTAATGAAATATTTAGTTACCAAAAGTAACAGGGTAGGCATCACAAATTGTAGGTTATACTATACAACATCTAATATAGACGTACCCCATGCCCATAATGCCACAGCGTTCCACTGAAATTTGAAATTAATTAATTAAAAATTTTCGTTATAAAACTCGATAAACAAAGAACAAGCTTAGCATAACATAACAATGATAGGGCATAATCGATGACATTACCTTTTTTACTTCAAATCTTTTTTTGTCACCTTTGCCACTGCTGGAAGAAGCCATTTCGACTTCCTCTTCGTCAACGTCCATTGCAGATGCCATATTTTTTTACAATTACCTTATTTTATGAACCTAAAATGTTAATGAACTGTACACAATTTTATAGATGTTATTTGACAGTTGAAAAAATTGACAGTGACAGATGTGAATCAACGCGGATTGGACTAAAACCTTGGAGTAGTTAAGAAGAGAAAGAATACACTGCTGTATATAAATACCACAGAGTACATTAAAGGTAAGAATATGAGTATGACATATTCATAGTATATATGTTTTATTTCTATATATACATAATAACACTGTAGGAAAGTCAATTATGTTTACTAGACATTAAAAATATTTTGAAATAAAATATACGCACCGGCACAACTAGCGGAACGTTAAAAAAGGAAGAGCATAGAAATAATAAGGAGTATATTAAAACAAATAATAATCAGACATGAAGTAACACACTGCTATACATCTTTTAACATCGACTTTAAGAAGTTTTTAATGAAATTTTATTAAAAATAATCAAACTAAAATAGAAACTCTTTTTTCTCTATTTTGGGGAAACACAAACAATGTTGTAAATTATAGTTTTTTTTCTCTACTTTGTGGAAACACAAACAATGTTGTAAATTATAGATTACTAAGATTTTAACATTAAACAAATGAAAGACTAACAACGTGTTTCCCCCACGTGCTCTAACTAACGTTTCCATCTCTCTGAGCATGCTGCGAATTACGTTACCTATTGTATCTTAGGACAAGCTCTGCCACTCTTCAAGTAATGCGTTTTGCAGTTCTCTCAGCTTGTTGGGGGGTGGTATTCAGGATTTAACACTTTTCTTTAACAAGTCCTAAACATGCTCTATAGGATTCATATCCGGGGATCATGCTGGCCACTGCAGCACTGTTACACCCACATGGTTTAGGTGTGCGTGGACTGAGAACTGTGTGCCCGAGCGTTATCCTGAATCAGAATAAAACAGTCATCATTATAGGGAGCAAAAGGCACAACGTGTTCTTCTAAAATATCCCTGATGTACCTTACAGCAGTCATATTCCTTCCATCGACCATCAATAACTCTGTACGTGCTCCGAAAGAGCCCCACCATAACTGAGCCGCCAACATATGCCACCGTATTTTCAAAATTAGTCTGATTGTATAGTTCGCCTTTGCGTCTCTATATTCTCTGCTTTCCATCGATCTGGTTAAAGAGCACTCTACACTCATCATGAAAAAGTACCCGCCCCCTTCGCCATTGCTTTAAGTCCCAAAAATGATATCCGCGTGCAAAGTTTAACCGATGTAAACGATGGTGTCTCCAAAGTTTTGGAGTTTTGGCCGGTACATACAAACCTGTGCCCACTCCTTCAAATCTTCTGCGAACTGTACGCTCGCTGATTCGCACTCCTCGCACGACTTCAAGCTCAATTCGGGCCTGCACAGCCATTGCACGAAGTTGTAGAAAACGGTCATTCCTCCTCGAAGTGCTCTTTTTTTTACCTTGGCACCTCCTCCTCAAAAGAGATTCAGTCAACCGGTGTAGTATTACAGGGTACGAGTAAAACGGCGTCTATGTTACGACTGTTTATTTAACGTTTACATTTCAACTTTGCAATTGTACATATACTACTATGAGGGTAGATTCTTTATACTTTTGTTAAGACAATGATATTATTTCCTAAGACTACCTACAACATCTCTCTTTACATGAACGTTCAAGTTACATAAAAACACTTGTACAATTGTTTACTATATTTTGAATTACAATTACACTTAAGCCTTAAGTACATGAATTGATGGCCGGCTCTTTATTCTCCCTAATGAATAAAAAAAAATAGAATTAAGTTTTAGCGTGGAAAATATAATTTATGTTGTAAATACTATACTATGTATTATACATAGTATAGTATTTACAACATATCTCCCTTGGAGAAAAATCATAAATAGACTAATTACATTAAAAAAATAAGCTTTTCTAATATTAACAAGAGTAAAATTTCTTTACTTACCAATTAATATTTTATTACTGGTTTCGTACACGCAAATTTGAATAACCGATCTGAATACTTATGAATTTAGCGTAAAATTACTATAATACAAAAAATAAACTTGACCTTTGACAGTTACAATAATAATAATAATCGGATTTTATAATCAAACCTATCCTAACTCTCCCATTAGGAAGGTTATAATTACGTATAATTAAATATTTCAAAATAATAGTTATACTAATTATGTGAATTACGAAAGCTCCTAAAAATACATGCTATATTTGTTTGCCTTTTAAAACTGTTAATTTCAATGTTAATTAACCACCTCAAAGCGCTCTGGCTGACGTACAACTCTTCCGCTTCGAGTGACACGTACTCTCTTTGGCGAGAGCTGTTCCTGAGTCGGCATCTCCCCGCTCATCCCGCGCGGTAGTAAATTGATCCCTGTACCTTCAAAATCCCAATCTATCCTCGAGCTCCGATTAATTTTATTATAATCTTTATTTAAGTCCCTGAAGTCCGAATGTGATGTGGACGGCAGCGTCATTATATGTTGCCTGTTACGACGAAGAACTCGACCATTTTTAGTTTCCAGCCAATATGAACGCTCACCACGTGCTGCACCTGTTATCTTAGCTTTTTCCCATATACCTTTATTCCTCATTCGTACTGATTCGCCCGGATGCAGTGTCGTCAATCGCTTAGTACCCCTATCATAATACTCTTTTTGTTTTTCAATTTTTTTCAAACGATTTCTCTTCACTAAGCGTCTATTTACATTTTTAGGATGCAACTTGTTATGTTGCATAGGTAATCTCGTATTAAGTCGACGATTCATTAATAATGGAGCAGGCGAATATTCCTCTCCTGTGAGCGGCGTAGTTCTAAAATTTAGGAGTGCCAGCTGCCAATCTTCACCTGATTCATACGCTTTAATTAATATTGACTTAACTGTTCTCACGTTTCTTTCCGCTAAACCGTTAGACCTAGGGTAATGAGGAGAGCTCGTAACATGTTCGAAACCGACAAAAAATTCGACAAAAAATTTTGAATTCCTCAGATGTAAATTGTGTTCCATTATCAGTAATAATTTTTTTAGGTATTCCAAATCTGCTTAATATTTCCTTCATTGCCTTAATCGTTGTAATACTTTGCAAATTACCTAATATACATACTTCAACAAATTTCGAAAAGTAGTCTACAACAAGAAGATATTGTTTTCCTCTGAATTCAAAAATGTCAGCAGCTAAGGTCTCCCAGGGCAGCGACGGCATGGGATGTGGCGCAAGAGGCTCACGCGGATTAGCAGCACGATGCCGCTGGCATATCTCACAGCCCTGCACTACTCGTGCGATGTCCGCTGACATAGCTGGCCACCACATTACGTCACGCGCGCGACGTTGACATTTTTAAATTCCCAGATGTCCTTCGTGTATTCTACGCAACATTTCTTTGCGTAATGACAGTGGTATAACAATACGACTGTTCCTAAACAAAACCCCTTTAATCACATGTAACTCATAATGGACATCCCAATAGGGTTTTACTACATCTGAAACCTGCTTTTATTCAAAGGCCAACCATTTTGGTAATACTGACCGAGGGCCGTCAAAATAGGATCCTTTTGTGTTTCCTCCTTAATTTTTTGTAACATTTCTGTAGATACCTCAGCGTTACCGTAGGTCATATTTTCATGAACCATGACTTCATTACTTAAATCATTCTGACCTTTTTGCGTAGCTGCTCTTGACAAAGTGTCCGCGATAAATAGCAGTTTTCCAGGTTTGTACTGCAAATCAATAGCATAGCGTTGCAACCTCAATAACAAACGCTGAAGCCTGGCAGGAGTTTCATTGAGCGGTTTTTTTAAAATGGTTTCCAGTGGCTTATGGTCACTTTCTACAGTTACTTTATCATGTCTATAAATATACTGATGGAATCTTGTACATCCAAAAACCACGGCGAGTAGCTCTTTCTCGATTTGAGCCTAACGGGTTTCCGTAGATGTGAGCGTACGTGATGCATACGCCACTGGTCGTCCGTCTTGCAGGAGATAGGCACCCAGGCCATGTGCACTTGCGTCAACTGACACCGTAACTGGTTCATTAGGTGAATAATATTTTAGAACTGGGGCGCTACTGATCTTACATTTCAGGACATAAGAAGCTTGTTCATGCACATTTAACCAATTAAACTCTATATTTTTGTTTAATAATTCTCTTAACGGTGTTGATATCTTTGAATAATTGGGAATAAACCTCGACAAATAATTCGTGACCCCTAGAAATCGCTCAATCCCCTTCCTGTCCGTTGGTGTTGCCATTTTTAAAATTGCCTCCACTCTGTCATAGTTTGGCCTAATACCGTTACCATTAAATGTGTGGCCCATGAACGTTATTTCTTGGACACCAAATAAACATTTTTGTTTGTTGAATTTGACTCCATATTCCTTCGCCTTACGCATTACCTGTGCCAGTCGTTCATCGTGCTCTTTTTGGTCTCGACCCCATATCAACAGATCATCACAGAGAACCACCACGCCTATCGTTTTAAAAATTTTGCACATTTCATTATGGAACATTTCTGGCGCACAATTAATCCCAAAAGGCATACGTAAAAATCTATATCTGCCAAAGGGTGTAGAAAAAGTGCATAGTTTGGAACTTTCTTCATTTAAACGCATCATGTAAAAACCTTTCTTTGCATCACATTTAGAGCATCGAAAACTGCGATGAATCGTTGAAATTGATTAGGTACTGCAGTCTGGCGGCAATAGATCTGTAGGTATAACCAATTCTTCGCATTCCATCTGCCCTAATAAGCTCTGGTGGTGTTAAATCGGTCATTTTTAGTTTATTTCAACTGAAGTGCCTACTATTAACACGATAAAATTACTTTTACTAATAAAATTGAGAATTTATCGAATTTATAAAACTTTAAACTTGTCCTCAGACCGAGCACACACAATATTATTCGTGCTTTTTTTTGTACGTGGTGAAATCCTGTATGGACCTGACTGACCGAGGGGGCAGCCGGGTTATGTTGGACTCTTACCGACTAAAACCCCACGGTGGTCTCCATCAGCGCTTAAGAGGGGTCACGGGATCTCCGTTCGGAACGCAACCGTGATCCCTCCATCGCTTTGCTAAAATTTAAGCCCGGAGTGCTGGGGGCAATTGTCACTGCCTCTAGCACTCCCTCGGTGCTAGTACGATGACTCGAGACCACTTCGAGTCATCGTCCTGCCGGGGACGCTTTACTGGGTAGTCGGGAGCCCCGAAGGCCCCGTTTCTGGTAGGGGATCAACGTTTCTGTTAGGAAGGCCGTGACGAGGCCCGCCGTTGCCTTGGCGGCGTCATCTCCGAGAGGGATCTGTCCTCTCTCGATCCCTCTCGGCAGCTTACTTTTGGACCATCACGGTCTCAAATACATTGGCTATGGCCCTCCACGCCGTGTCCCCGCTCAGCATAGCCGACACTACTGCTGGTAGGGAGAGGTTCCGCCCGATTTCGCTCACCAGGATACTTCGCTCCGAGTTCCAAGCTGGGTACACCTAAAGGTTGTGGGAGGCGGAATCCTGGTTCCTCTTCTTCCCCTTTCCCAGTGGAAGCAGTTCGCCGCCGCCTCGCGTCCGATTTTACACAGATAATCACCGAAGCAGCCATGCCCGGTAATTATCTGTGTGAGTCCATAGGTTAGTCTTCCTCCTCGTCGCTGCATCCAGGCCTCGAAGACCGGCAGGACTGCATCGACGACGCGTTAACGCGCATATCTCTCCTCGTGGAGCCAAGCACGCCACGTCCCCAAAGCGTTGTGACGTTCCTGCCGTTTGATGAACTCAAGCGCCTCATCTGGCTCGCTACCACCGTTCTGGCGAAGGGTGCGGATCCGGTGATACACCTTCGCATCCATATTCGCCAGTATGTCCAGAGGTGGGAAGGACGGTCGCCGCCTCGAAGCATATCGTGCAGTATCCTCGTACGATCCGTATAGCCATCCTCCGCTGGACTCTGTAGATTTTAGTTCTACAGCGTCGGGTGCTTGTTCTAACTTGCTCAGGGTCTGCGGGTCATTCGTGAGTCAGCGAGTGAGCACTGAGCATACATGCGTCGACAAGACTGAACCCGCAGCCCCAGAGCCGCACTCTGCTCTTGCGTCGCCCTTGCCCCAACGGGGCTCCCGAGCTCTACTTCCGCGCCGGGTGTTATAAACAAGTTTTATATATCTCCAAACTATATAAAGGCAGTGATTGTTTATTTTATTTTCATTACCATTATTGCGCGCAAACGCCAATGTGCCTTATTAGTCAACTTTTCAAATGAAGCAATGAAGCCTCCTAGGCTTCAAAATCATTTTATTAATAAATACACCGTGAAAAGAAAGACAAAGATGTGACCTCTTTTCAAGACATGAAAAAGAAGTACGAAATTCAGCCAACTACATATGTCAAATGTTTTTCATCAGCTTCTAAGCAAGACGATGACGGACTTGCAGCTATTTAAAATATCTTATCGTTGAATGCAAAAACAGGCAAACCACATACTATTGGAGAAGATTTAATTTTACCAGCAGTAAAAGAAGTAACCACTGTCTCCATAACCCAGCCGCAGTTATTATCTGAAAAATTCCTTTGACTGAATTGGCTGAAAAAGAATCTTCAATGTAGATTTTTTTTTCAGTTTAGGCTTGTATAAAGCTATTAGAGGCTTTAGAAGGCTTCAAAATCTGCACCGGTTCAAAAAGATCGAGAGTAGAAACCTTCACCTTCTCAGAACCCGGCAAAAGACTCTGGGGTATTTTTTTCAGTATCATGTTACATAACGTCATGTATAAAATACATTAATTATAATAATAACAATGTCACATATTCGGTAACCAGGGGTTTTGCAAATACAGAGTAAGAGTTATTTCCACACATATTTGTCCTTTAAGTAATGATCTATTTTATAATTCGCTTTTGCTAATGTTCTCTTGACAAGTTTGTAGAATTCTATATAAGTGTTTCCGTCACACTTTTATGAATTTTGTTGTAAAATTATGAGTTTGACTAACAATGAACCCACTTTGCGTCGCGTAATTTTTTGAGAGTATCGAACAGTTATCGAACTGTACATAATGAATATTTCAACTACCACAAATTAAAGAAAAAAATCTTTTTCTTGGTAGAAATATATTTAATAATTTAGTAACCTACTCAGTTTATCAATATGCAAATAGTAGGTATTGCAATGTATCCTTATTAGCGCTCTGAATTTTTGTAGAGTGAGACAAAGTTTATGCGTACATGTATGAGTATGTACATATGTATGAGTATATTTAAAATACATAGTTATATAACTGACAAGCTTTTTATCGTTTAATAAGTAATCAATAAACTTAAATGAAAATATAGCAATTAATGTATATACAGAGTTTGTGTTTATTTATTTAAGCCACATGATTTTTCAATTCAAATTCATTTACACCTCGATCGTTTGTGTCACTTTTCCTTTTGTATGAGTTCTTCCAGATCTCGTAGAAACAAACAGTTGCTTGGAATCTGTAGCAAACAAGAAGTGGCACGGACACGTGTGTAATTAGTGTCCAGGCCCATACTCCGAAAAATTCCATCTGCGAATGTTTTAAAATTAATTAAATAAGATTAAAAACTACTTATAGGTTGTTGTTTTTTCCATTAACTAGTTTTTACGGTTCCGCTACAATTTACACTATAACGCAATCCTTACAATTTCTTCGACTGTTTTAACGTAAGTAAATATGTGTGTTTCAAGTTTTTTCCGTATACGTGGTCGCTTTTCAAAAAGGTGATCTACACCTATTTGAAAAGCTCTTAAACATAAGTTTTTTCAGTTTTCTGTCTCAAGTGGGATATCATTACATATTTTTTTTTAAATTTCTCATTAATAATATTAAATTTTAAACTACCCTAAACTACTTACTAAAAATCAAAAAGCTCTTGCTAAATATTTTCCATTTTTTTTTATGGAAATTATTTAGTAAGAGGAGGCATATGTTCAACAGTGGACGAGTGACAGACCGAAATAATGATGACGATGAAGAAAATTATTAAGGATACATGATACATGATGATGATGATGAAAATTATAACACATTTAAACGATATAAAATTATTATATCGGCACTGCGTAACCCTGTGAAAATATTACAGGTGTCGCAACACGCACAAGGCCACTTTCTATGGCCTATTCTACTATACTAACTATTCTACAATGTTATCCACATTAGAGACGTGGGGCAAAAAATACTCATGTACATTACGCAAGTCCTCTGTTAGCGAGGAATGCTAATAAATGGAGAAGAAGATCTATCAGATAGAAATAGCCTGATTATAAGAGTTATTGGATTATTATCACGAAACTGTTTACTATTATGGTTAGGCTTTGCATAATAAACACGTGCAAAATTTGATTTTAAATCTATTAACTGTGTTTCATTAAATTCAAATGTAAAACCTATAATTGCCCCACTGTTGGGCGCACGCATCCTCTTATTATAAGAAGGTTTCGGAGTCGAGAAGAGCCGAAATGTGCATTCTTTGAGTTGCGTTAAGAAATTGTTTGAAATTTTATAGGTTAATATACTTTTATAACTGAAGTTTCGGTAGACAATTGAAGGTATTTTATTTATTTATTTTGTTTAAAGGACACAGGTACAAAAACCAACCCAAATAATTTACTAACATAATAATAATAATATAGTGTTAAATTTGAATTTCGATAACGGCCAGGCACAACATTTTCATAAAATAACTAACAAAATTGGGAGATTGCCTCGTCGCACTAAATGACATACTTCATCGTGCTCTTGTATCGGCTAATATTCCTAGTATATTGGAGCCTCCGGGCCTATGTCGTAATGACGAAAAGCGCCCTGATGGTCTATCTCTAATCACCTGGGAAAGGGGATAATGTTTACTTTGGGATGTGACGTGCGTCAACACTTTTGCTGTGGCCTGTGACGTGGCTGTGTGACGTGCTCAAAGACATAATTCGCGTTGGTGGAGCTGCTGCCGAAACAGCCGCAAGGGCAAAGCATGTTAAATATGCTAATTTATGGTCTTTATCTTCTACTTTCTGCCTTTTGCAGTAGAAAAGGCAGGCCCTTAGGGAGCAGAGGATTTAAGTTTTGTCGGGAAGCTTGGTAGACGCTTAAGAGAGAGAGGTTATGACGCCCGCTCTGGATCTTTTTTGGTTCAATGCTTGTCACTGGCCATATAACGTGGCAATGCAGCTAGTTTAATAGGCACGTTTGAACCGGAAACGATTCGGGATGGCCTTTTTGACTGTTTTTTTTTATAAATAATGTCAATTTAAATAAGAACATTATTTGTAAATTTAAAACTTTTTCTTTAAATTATTATTTATAGTTACTAACAAAATTATAACAAGTTTAAAAAAATAATAAGTAAGAAACTAGTCCAAAATAAAGTAATCTAATACATTAACTCTACTAAAACATTTATTAATATACGTAACTAGACCATCAGAAATAATATCCAGGTCCCGACAGAGGTCATTACATGCGCTTTGCACATGCGGAAGACTGGATTATTGTAGACAATGTTATTTGAACAAAGAGGTATAGAATAACGCTTGTTTTCGAGTACTGCCTTATCACATATTGCCTTATTATTATTGACTGTTCGGGGTGCTTATATAATATCTGTATAATTTTTCTGGAATAGAAATGGATGAAATGCATAAAGTTATTTTAGGGAAATTTGGATTATAATTAACAGTGGAGGAATCACAGTAAATGGACGCAAAATGTTTAGCGAACAGGTCAGTCAGTAGTAATTATAAATATTATGCAAATATTTGTTTAAATCTACACTACAGTATTGCTTACAAGGTTTTTGGTTATTTGTGACAGTTCTTTGTTACAGGGAGCAGTCAGTTCCTCGGGTCCTATATCTATTATTATTGTTAAGTTTTTTTCAGGGGTTCACTGGTATTTACAACGACATCTATGGGAGGATGATAATTGTAGAGTGTGTATATTACTTGTAGAGGATGATATTCGGCGCGGGCATTCTTCACACGGTTTAACAACCATAATGCGAAGTTGCCGACAAGGAGGAAAGTCACTAGTTGTCTTCCCGGTCTTCCACCGTTTACCGTTGCGGATCGTCGTGACCAAGCGTCTAACACCAGCAATGTTTGGCACGAACTTTGTATCACGGCGCATAGCGGAGATATTATTCTGTAAATCAATTACACCTTATTTAACTATACGAGTACATATTATTGAAGTAATTTATCACAATACTTCATCTTTAAGCGATAATACAGAATGTAAAGAAAATTTACAAAATAAAAACTTAAATACTATTTCATCATCATCATTTCAGTTTATCACTAGTCCACTGCTGAACTTCCCACACAGATTGACACAATTGTTTGTAGCTCATTGTTGGCAACGCAAAGATTGCACTTATTGTTGGCAAACGCAGTTTATTTATTTAGATGTTACAGAAAGATGCGGCTGCCCATCTCCTGGTTTTTATTTTCCCTCTGTCGACTTTTACGACACCCACGGGATGAGATGGGGTGGCATAAGCTATTTGCCCTTTTCATATTCGGAAAGAAGGATTATTTTTGTTGTGTTGACGATTAACTAAAAGTTTCAAATCTCTCAGAACACGATTTAGTACATAGGAATGCAGGAATACGTCTAGGTAGGTACCACCCACGGCCAGTTATTCTGCCGTGAAGCAGCAGTGTGCAAAAAATACTGTGTTTCCGTCTGAAGAGCACTGAGAGCAAGCGTAATCGCTGGGCACATGAGACTTAAGAATTGATATCTCAGGGTGACGGGTGCAGTGTGCTACACAGAAATGTTTTGGGTGTAATAGCATTTGTTATGGTCAGACGTTGCACTTACCACTAAGTTAACGTTTTGCACTCCTCTTCACTTTATCAAATAAAGAAAAAAAAACATAGTCTGAAGTAATCAGTCACGCGTTATACTAAGTGATGAAAGTACACATTCTATCCCAGAGGATGCTTCTTCACTCTTAACAGGTTATACATATAATAATTACACAAATATATACGGTATGATGAAATTCTAAAAAATTGATTTTAGTGCACGCTTTCATTCACAACTTAAAAAGAAACTTCTACTTGTCAAGTAGATTAGAATATATGGGACTGCAATCAGTTATCCACAGCGTTATACAAGTATTTTTACTTAAAAAGTTTTATGGCAAATGGGATTTTTCGAGAATAAAGAGACTAGTGAATACGAACAATAGAAAAATTGAAGACCGCGTGGCCTAGTCTTAGTTAGAGTACCTGAGTCCTATGGCGCGGGTCTTGGTGCAAATCTCAGCCGGATTAGCTCCGGATTGGCGTTTGTGCAAAAACAGAAATAGTTGGATTTTTGGGTATGGTTGTGTTTTGCGTGTGAAGTTTATGTCCATAAAACGCACTTAGGATACAGGAGAAATCCTAGCCTGGGATTTATTTTTAAATATTATGCGAAATAGCGTTTTGCAAGTGACATAAAACTGTTAATTTATTTTAAAAGCGTAGACTGGCATTTGGCGACTCGTAACGGTCAAAATTAGTTATGAGTCTGTTAACCAATTTAAATTAAATTCAGTTAATATTAATAATCAGTATTATTTATTACCTGGTAGCTCTCCTACCTTCAGGATATCTATGAATAAGAAAGCCAGCTCCAATGATTTGAAACAGATAATATAGGTAGACACCGCATTGTGTGACAAGTAGCAATGCATGCTCTAAGGGCATTGTTGATGAAGTTGTACGCAACGTTAGCAAACGCATTCTTTGGATACACGCTCCTGAACCGATAGTCATGAGAACAAATAGAACTGTCTCCCATATATTAATCTGAAAATTGTAAAATATGGGAATATTACTGAGAATGTTCGTGTTAAGCGCTATATACATTTTATTTCATATTCATATATATATGATTGTATTTCAGGCTGTTATCCTGTGAGAGCGCGGCACTTCCTTGGTCGAACACATAAAATTGGTCTCACTGAATGAAGCTCTACCACTTAAAATAAAATGTATTAATAATTTTTTAAAGAGTTCATCTTACAATCCACTTTTAATGCAGAGCCGTGGCCGCTCAGTCAAGCTCACTAAAATTGTTTATTGCGATATAAGTTGCTGATTTACCACGTGAATAGTGAAGGATAACATAATAATAAGGAAACTGTATCTCTGAGAAATATAAAATATATGGGCATGATGCCCATCATCCCGCATTAGAGCAGTGTGGCGGACCCGGGAAATGTATAGTGACTGTGTTAAGGGAATATACGAGTAATAATAATTATATAAAAAAATACAATTTTAAGGTAACATGATAATAAAAACAAAATATGAAGCGCATACCTGTAGCAAAGCGAGTTCTACATGCTTGCCGTTTTGAAAGAGCCCGTTAAACAACATTAGGCTCACTATAGTGCCAGCTAGGACTGTCACTCCCATAAATAGTCCCTTGTGTGCACTTCCACAGTCGACTGAGAAATGATTGTTGGATTTGACCCTTACACAACATTGCTTGACATCCTTGGCGTAAAGGCCATTAGATGAGCATTCCTTTAACGTTTTCTGCAAATAAATAAAAAAACAATCTGTTTTCAGCGTGTCCTATCTCATCTTGTGGGTGTCGTAAGAATCGGCTAGGGAAAAATTAATTGCGCGAGGTGTCAAGTTCTGCGTTCGCGGATCCGCGTGCCAAGCGTGGCGATTATGGAAAGTCTCCCATACTTGGGAGAGGTCAATGTTCAGCGGTAGATTGTCAGCTGATGCTGTATAACTGTCTTGTGTTATATTTCATTATTCTATTTTATTTACATACATACAGCCACGCCTTTTACCCATATAATGGGATAGGCAGAGGTCACTCACGTAGCTCACTTTTCGCTCTCGCGGAAAACGACACGTGGCCAAAATGATGGTGAACTACGTCACCGTCATTTTGGCCAGAGACAAAAAACTCTTAGTATCGTATCAGTATAGTGTCTCAGTATAGTGACAGCATTGCATATAATGTGTTATTCTGCACGAATAAAAACTGTCCGTCGTAGGCGCTATTCTTCTCTGCTGGGCACTTATCGGCAATCGGCTTTTTGTTTTGCTTTACCATTATACAAAAACACTCTAATAAACATCTGTTTTCGTACGGATAGAGTAGGGAATATCATAATTATATTAAAATAAACAATGAGCTCAAGTTTGCAGAGTTCGCCGTATTGTGAGGCACAAAGGGGCCGGGCATTCTTATTACATTTATATACGTTTATAGTTATGATGATCAATGGTTGAACAATGTTTCGACAATGACAACTACTTTGTGGATATAGTGTTGTTAAATACACTAAAAGAGATTTGTTTAGTAACCTTTCTTTTAAGTTAAAAAAATAAATTTTTTTGTGAAAAAATTTAACTCAGCTTTGCATTCGCACGTCCCAACTAACCGTTTAAAACTGAATTAGAACTGCTGAGTGTTTTGAGTTTTATGGCTCACGTGACAGTCAAAACTAGGTTTGTGTCGCTTTTATAAAATAGAATATGCTAAAGTGTTTTAACATTCAACTTAAATTGGCAGTTTGCGGGCTAATGATAATGATGAATGCTGTAATGTAGCAAAGAGATTAAATAAGGGATTTATAAATTTATCAACAGATCTGATTTACAGAAAGTTCTAAAACTTCATACATACATATATACAGTCACGCCTTTTTCCCATATAAGGGGTAGGCAGAGGGCACTAGCGTAGCCCATTTTACGCCCTCGCGGTATACGAGACGTGACGGGTTGCGAACCACGTCGCTGCCATTTTGGAAAGATTGGAAAAATTCTTAATCCCCATTGCGTTCCCACGAGTAGTTCTAAAACTAAAATGTTATATTTATGGAATTGAACATTATTAAATTTCAAAACA
This sequence comes from Luehdorfia chinensis, assembly GCA_019845155.1. Classification (NCBI taxonomy): domain Eukaryota; kingdom Metazoa; phylum Arthropoda; class Insecta; order Lepidoptera; family Papilionidae; genus Luehdorfia; species Luehdorfia chinensis. The sequence goes on from JAHVAK010000022.1 coordinate 2,417,689, forward strand.
AAATAATTTTTCCAGTGTACGAGTATCACTGGAAAAATTTATATCAACTTGTGACGATGGATTACGTCATTCTAATGCAAATTATTTTTTGTACCGATATTGTATTATTTATTTTCTCGTACCTGTTATTTAGATATGAACATCTTAAATAACATGTTTTAAACATGATGTGGTCGTGGCCGATTTTCAACCACTGCGACAATACTGAATTAATTTATTTTGCATGTCCGGTTGGGATTCGAACAAACATAATCCTGACAGAGCGTAGCAATATATCGTCACGCATAATATCTTGAATTAACATGTGCAAACTTACCGAACCAGGTACAGTGCAGATGTCGTTCCAAATGACGACTATTATGATAGAACATAAAAGACTGTATTCGACACCGCAGGGTCGCAGATAAGGATTTGCGGTTCTAATTAACGGTGTAATTATATCCGAGACATTACAACTCCAACGTGCCATGACTTTGGTATAGTTATCAAATTCATCTAAGAAGTCAGCGTCCCCAAAGTCTTCATCAGCAATAATTCTGACTGGTTCCTTAAAAGTAGTGTATCTTATAAATGGAGGGCTGTTGTAAGCCACAGCTATGATGTCATCTCTTGTTTCCTGTATGACTACGTTAAGCCATTCGCATACATTTGTAGCGATTAAATGCATCAAACCAAATCTGTCGAGCACGACGCCCCGCATGGGATCCAATATCTAAAAGTTATACAAACAATAAACATGACTTATTGAAATATTTATAAACTTATGTTACGCGAAATAATACCTTATGACTAGTGCCTACATATTTCGCATAATCTTCTTTTTTATATGTATATCTTTTGACGACCGCATGGCCTAGTGGTCTCTAAGACCTAACTTCTATGCCCCGGGTCTTGACTTCAAATCTCAGCCGAAGCTAATATTTGTTAAGCACAAAATACAAGTTGGTTTACGGGACTGATTTTTTTTGGGCATGTGAAATGATGTCTGTAAAACGTTCTTAGCATATAGTAGTAATCCTTTTGAGTATTTTTTTAATATGCGAAATATTTAGGAAAAACTTGTAAGAGTTGATTTATTGTAATCTCTAAACGTCATAACCACAATGTAATAGTTTAATTGGCAAAGAGCTGGCCACGATTAAAAAACTTTTAGTGCTGCATAACTTAAATCATATTTTGATTTTACGTTTTCTCAAATAAACCTATTTTGTTACTTACTGCTTTATGATAATCATTATTGGCTATGAATAAAATCATTTACAAGACAAGTGAAGTTCGCATTTAAGCAGTTCGGCAGGCTCTCCCGAAAAACTTTCTCAGAAATGATAGGTCTCTGCTCAGTTGTGGGACATTTATACGCTGGTACTTTACCTTACTTAAATATGTGTTCATAATAGTTGAGACCATTCCTGAGTAAACTATAAATTAGAGAGCATGAAAGGCGCTGCAGTGCTTCTCTTATTAATGAGTTCGCTGTCATGATAAGCGACGATCAGATTTCATCGCGACTTATTGTCCTGCATGCACGTGACAACATCATGACGCGGGTACCTGACACTCACAGGTTTTATGACGTAAGCATCAACAGATATTTAACAATCTTACAAGATACTATTTTAATAAAACAAAAATTAACTTTGTGACTTGGCAACGCTGTAACCTATAATAACTTATATATATAACTATATATAAGTTATTATAGGTTACATATAATAAATTAGATGCTAGAATGTGTTTCATAAGTTTGTGTATGTAAAGTTCGTTCAAGTGTAAGAGTAAAACGTATTCCAACAAAAGAAGCTGCTAGTCGAGAACTATTCAAATGCAACCTTCAAGATGCGATTGCGATTTTATTATATATAAATTATAAAACAAAGTCGGGTTAGTTACATCCTTTATAACTCAAGAACGGCTGTACCGACTTTTATGATGTTGCATGTGTTGGATTGTCTTCGCCCCAAATATCCGAATAACTATAAAACATCCAAAAATCCATGGCAGTAACAAAACTTATATTATTTAGTATGCATGACAGTTCTGTGATAGTAAATACTTTTTCTGTCTTCTTTCATTATCCCCTTGACAGTTGATTCAACTGCGCGGTCCTTTGATTGCATACCATTGAGCTAGCTGTGCAGAGGGAGGGGCGCCGCGATTTATTAGCATTTTTTTTGAGTTTTTACCAATTTTCATTCAGTTTTCGACCGTTATTGCATTTCTAAGTCAAACTGGTGGTTTCTGGTGGTAGGATTCGTATGCAGGAATCCGTTTAGGTAGGTACCACCCCAGAGCCAGTTATTCTGCCGTGAAGCAGTAGTCTGAGCACATTGGCAGAATTGGTGAGAAACTAGTTCGTCTTCCTTCCGGAACACGTGCGTTCTGGTCTCTCGCCAAGGCTGTCCAAGGGAATTTCTGTCAGCCATCACTACCATCTCTGCACAGGGAGGACAATTCGCTGGCCCATGACGCAAAGGAGAAAGCCGATCTTCTAGGTTCTCTTTTTGCGTCCAACTCGACTCTCGATGACAGGGGGAACTCACCGCCGACCATCCCGTGCAATGAGTGCTCTATGCCGGACATCCGGTTTTTTCAGAGCTCAGTGCGCAAAGCACTCCTCTCCCTGGACATCCAAAAGTCGAGTGGGCCCGATGGAATTCCCCCTATTGTGTTGAGGATGTGTGCTCCAGAGTTGGCACCGGTCCTTACGCGTCTTTTCCGGTACTCCTACTCTCTAGGCGTCGTCCCGAAGGCATGGAAGACAGCTTTTGTGCACCCGATCCCTAAGAAAGGCGACCGCTCAGATCCGTCCAACTACAGATCGATCAACCATCGACCAACACCTCCTTGTTCTCCAAAATAATGGAATCCATTATAAACTGCCAGCTCCTGAGGTACCTAGCACCAGTAGCACCAGTTGATTAGTGACCGCCAGTACGGCTTCCGTCGGGGTCGCTCAGCTGGTGATCTTCTAGTGTACCTCACTCATCGATGGGCGGAGGCAGTAGAGAGCAAGGGGGAGGCCCTGGCAGTTAGTTTGGACATAGCGAAAGCCTTTGATCGGGTCTGGCACAAAGCGCTTCTCTCGAAACTTCCTTCATATGGGCTTCCCGAGAAATTGTGCAATTGGGTCACTAGTTTTCTCACAGACCGGAGCATCAAGGTCTTAGTTGACGGTGCATGCTCGGAATCTAAGTCTGTGAACGCTGGTGTCCCACAAGGCTGTGTGCTATCGCCAACCCTGTTTCTTCTGCATATCAATGATATGTTACAGATTAGTAACATTCATTGCTATGCAGATGACAGTACTGGTGATGCCTTATACACAAGCCGTACCAATATTTCTCGGGAACACGTCGACGAGCACCGGAACAAACTTGTGTCTGAAGTCGAGATTTTGTTAGACAAAATCTCGGACTGGGGCCGACTAAATTTAGTCGAGTTCAACCCTAGCAAGACACAAGTTTGCGCGTTTACCGCAAAAAAGAAACCCTTCGTCGTATCACCTCATTTCGAGAGCACTCCCCTTGTTGCCTCAGCCAGTATCGGAATCCTTGGCGTCGACATATCGAGCAACGTTCAATTTCGCGGTCACTTGGAAGGGAAGGCCAAATTGGCATCCAAGAAGCTTGGCGTGCTCAGTAGAGCGCGACAGTACTTCATGCCGGCCCACCGCTTGCAACTTTATAAGGCGCAGGTTCGGCCGCCCATGGAGTACTGTTCTCATCTCTGGGCGGGGGCACCCCAGTGTCAGCTCCTTCCATTTGACCGCATTCAGCGAAGAGCGGCTCGAATTGTCGACGACCATGTCCTATCTGATCGGCTTGATCCCCTGGCTTTGCGAAGAGATGTTGCATCTCTTTGCATTTTTTACAAGATCTACCATGGGGAGTGTTCCGAGGAATTGTTCGGATTAATTCCAGCCGCTGAATCGCACCATCGCACCTTACGGCATAACCTCAAATTCCATCGTCACCACCTTTGGTTGGCATTCCACCACAGTGCGTTTTTCGCGGAATTTTCTGCCACGCACTTGCACTTTATGGAATGTTCTGCCGTCAGCGGTTTTTCCGGACCGATACGACTTAGGGACCTTCAAGAAAAGAGCCTATTCCTTTCTCAAAGGCCGGCAACGCATCTGCTATTCCTCTGGTATTGTAGGTGTTCATGGGCGGCGGTGATCACTTACCATCACGTGAGCCACCTGCTCGTTTGCCTCCTATTGTATATAAAAAAAAAAAGTGTGCAAACATTACTGTGTTTCGGTTTGAAGAGCACTGAGAGCTAGTGTAATCACTGGGCATATGTGACTTAAGAACTTATGTATCAGGGTGACAGGCGCAGTATGGTGCTACAGAGAAATATTCTGAGTAACACAGCATCTGTTATGAGGTGAATATTTTGCTCGTCTCGTCACTTTATGAAAAAAAAATAATTGATAAGTGGCGTTCGATTTAAGTGGGAAGAAGCGAAAAAGAAAATAACATAATCCGACCCGGTAGGTGGCGCTGTGATCGTGTGGTTGTAAAGTTAGTTGTAAAGTAGTCTTACTTTAATGTAAATAAGAAATCAAAGTCATCGCATCACATACCGGAACGGGCCGTACAACATTTGCCGGGCCAGCTAGTTATATATATTTATAATCGAATATATCAACAAGGGACGTGATCAAGTCATATTTACTGTGGAATAAGAAACTGGAGTGTAACTCTTTGATCAATTGCAAATCTTTCTGGATTGATGGTTACGGAAGCAGTACTGCAGCACACGAAAACATTTTTAATGAATTCTTTTGCAGCCAGCTAGCTGCGCATATTGAAGTGAATTATGTTTCCAACGATCTGCCTGATATCTGTTACATTTATTTAGTTCTAAAATCTGTAGTATCTAAAATATAGTTTTACTTTTCATTGTATGTTGATTATTGAAAAAATAAATCACACGGAAATGTAATGACAGACTACATACGAGTAACTTATTTATCTGTGGATAGATTGATCGTTTGGAGCAATTTAAATAATCAATTTGAATGTGACAATAAAAGTTGTATGTTGGTAGCAAAAGCATTACAAACAAATGCAGTACAAAAGTAAAATCAAAGAACCTTAATATTGTTATGAAATACAATAATAAGGTTCTTTGATTTTACTTTTCTCTGACTATAAAGTAAATAATGGCGGCTTAAGAGAATCTACCACTCCATCTCATCCCGTGGGTGTCGTAAAAGTCGACAGAGGGAAAATTAAAACCAGAGTATAGGCAGCAGCATCTTCCTGAAAAATCTGAATAAATAAACTGAGGTTGCCAACCCGCCTGCCAAGCGTGGTAACTATGGCAAAATTCCTCTCAAAATGAGAGCTACACACTTTTGTAGCAATCTATGGGGGAGGCCTATGTTCAGCAGTGGACTAGTGAAAGGCTGAAATGATGATGATGATGATGACTTAAAACTAATAAAGATTAATAGAAAAACACTTACATCTGTGTAGGAAAAAATAAAAACGGTTTGGGCAACCATAAATAAAATCCGAAATGCGGGTTTTAAGGCTACTATTATCAATTGGCAGTCTCCAGATAGATCGAAGTATTCTGCGATTTGTAAACATGAGTATATGATTGACCCTACGCTAAAACCCGCCACTCCCATGTGCAAGTAAAAACTGCCGTAGCGTGTACGCTTTACATAATCTATTAAAAAAAATGTATTGAAAAATAAAAATAAACTAAGATTACAGTAAAATTACGAAAGCATTTATTATGCAGGTCAGATTATGTAAATAATTGCTGTATTATAGTGTTATAAAAGTGAATAAAACATAAAGAGAAATTGAAAATTACCTTCTTTGTATTTTTTCACATTACTCAAATGATAAAAGGTGTATCCCAAAAATAGCATACCAACGACGTATAAATACATTGTAAAAATCTGAAAAATAAAATAAGTCCACCATTAAACCAATCATTAATGGTCATTAAAGTTTATTAAAAAAATAACATTCTAATATAAAACTTTCAACTTTGTGGACTATCTCGGACCGCTCTCACAAAATAGCAGTGCAAAGTGGTGAGAGAAAACCAGAAATTTAATTACTGGCAACGAGGCATTCCATCATATTCCTGTTGGATGATAACTCATATATATAATAATAATATATCAACTATATCTTAATTCTTTATAGACGACGATACATCCTTGTATGATGTCTTTTGGCCACGGTCAACCTTTTTAATAAAAAATATGTAATACTTACGTCAGACATAACATTTGTATTTAGTTCATTTTGTATGGTGCTTGTCACAGGGAGTGCTAGTCCTAAAACTATTAATAATTTTGCGTAAAACGCTGACAGTACTACTGTCATTGATTCACTGAAACAACATGATATATTGAAATAATTAGTGAAATAATACAGCATTCGAGAGCTATCGATAATTGTTCCAATAACATTCATTAAATTAGATCTAATTTGAAATATTTCTCCAAATGCAATAGCTATGCCAATTTTCGTCTAGTTGAATCAGCTAATATAAATTTTGTAACGGAAATTGTTACACACAGTCACGCCTCTTTCCCATAGGGTAGGGTAGGCAGAGACCATATCTTTCCAATTGCTACGATCCTGACACACATATTTCGCTTCTTCTACTTTCATTAGTGTTTTCATACAACCTCGTCGTTGGGTACTTTTGACGTTGCCTTTTCATAAAAACGATTTCCTGATCGTGATACGTTCGCCTACGTCGATCCTTACCGGCTTGCTCATTCACACTCGCCTCATAAATTTGTTTCGTCAATCTTCTTTCATCCATCCTTTCTAAGTGTCCAAACCATCCACACCGCAACGCTCCCTTATCACGCGGTTCCCCACTTTGTCCATCTAAGTCACTTCAGCTATAGTTCTCAAACTTTTCATTTCCACAGCATTAATCTTATTCTCATGCTTCTTCTGCCAGACCCAACATTCGCGACCGAACATAAGTGTGGGACCACTACTCTTCTATGTACAGCCAATCGTGCCTTTTAAGAAACTTTCTGGCTACACATAAAGATGTAGGGCCCCATATACTTGATTTCTTGCCAACACTTTTCGCTCAGTATCCCATGTATACAAACTATTCTACTTGTTCCACTCTTTCTTCTTCGATCAGAACTCTGCAATCCGTCATACTTTCTGCTCTATCAAAAACCATTACTTTAGTCTTATCTATATTAATAGTCATTCCTTTGCTGTGTAGAGTATCATGCATAATTTTAACCTTCGCCTGCAACTCCTCCTCCGATGATGCTAATATAACCTGATTATCGGCGTATAGGAGGCATTTGACGGTCAGATCTTTCATTCTTAATCCAAAACGCTTTCTCTTCCAAATCTTTCAAGAAATTGTCTATAAATAGGTTAAATAGCCACGGCAAAGCTACACATCACTGTCTAACATCTTTTTTGATGTTAAACAAGTCTGTGTAAGCCTAGTTCACCCTGAGACAAACACTGGAGTCCTGGTTGAGTGATTAAGTGAAGATTTCTGTGCTTGTATCGAGCTGCCGTTCACCCCATATATAGATAATGTTGATAACAATTAATTCCTCGCCACTTTGTCATAAGCCTTTTCCAAGGCTACGAATGCGCAATAGACCTTTTGACTTTGAGTCAAGAATTTTTCGGCGATGCTTCGTAAGGAAAAGACATCAGGTCTTTTCCTTACGCATACCATTCCTCTCCTGAATCCCGCTTGTACATTCCATATCTTCTCTTCAGTTTCATTCATCGCTTAATTAATCAACACCTTTGCATACAGTTTGCCGACAATGCTGAGCAAGCTAATGCCTCGGTAGTTTTTGCAGTCTTACTGTGATCCTTTTCCTTTGTATAGCGGTAAGATGACGGCCTTGCACCAGTCTCCTGGTACGTTGCCGCTCCTCCAGCAAAAATTAAAAAGGCGGTACAGCTTACTAGCTACCACGCCCTGTTCAGCTTTCAGCATCTCTACCGTAATTCTATCATACCCTGCAGCATTGCCCAATTTCATACTATTCAACGCTTCCACACTTATATCACTTTCATTGCAGTTTTCATTCATGTCCTCGAATGGGGCCTGTACTTGCATCACACCTTATTCAAAAAAGTTTTCGAAATATTCATTCCATCTCTTTAGGATGCATTCCTCTCCTCTCACAATACTTCCATCCCGGTTTCTTTGCCATTTATACGGTTTTGTCCAATTGTTAAAGGTTCCTTAATAAATTTTATGTTACTTAACATAAAATTCATACCTTAATCTTTTGTTTTTTATTTCGTTCCAATAACTCTTCAAAACTCTACGTACATAAGGTACACCTGTCGGTGTCTGTATGGCCTGGTTTAGTAAAAAAATCAATGTTCATAACGTAAATATCAGGAACAAGCACAAATAAATATAGCCACTTACTCGACTTTACAGAGTCAACAACTCTTTTATCGGGCAATGTATACGTTTTTACAACAATATCCCACAAAGTTCACAGTCTTATAATCAAAAAGTTAATTTTTTTTACTGAACTTTTGAAACAAAGTTTGTTATAATTTTAAATAATACATGGATCATAATAACGCAAGGAAGTCAGATGACTGTTGCCATTTTTTATTCTGCTATTCCTACATCTTGAGACTGCTTCACATGCTTATACATTATTTTTTAAATGACCAAAAAGAAAAAAATGCCCACTGAATTACTTGCTTGTTCTTCCCAGCACAGAAGCATTTTTTTGCGATTCAGTGTAGTTTAAATAAATATGTTTAATTATGAGTACTATGTAAATAATGTATATTGAATAAAAATATATATGTATATTCTATTATATAATAGACCACGATACCAAACAAAGGGGACACACAGCAACCGATTTCTTTGGAACAAAAAGAGCCAAAAACGAAGGAAGAAATTACAAGTCGAATTCGCCGCCGCCTGAATCAGACAGTGAAGACGACGGCTCGGTCATCTCTGTCGCACAAATAGCCCAAAACAAATTTTCTAAAAGTAGTAATTGTTAATATCATTACAAAACAAGCCAGAAAATATGCCAATGTTCTTATGGTCGAAACAGTTATTGAAGAAGCACAACATCAAGGATCATCACGTAACTTAAATTTAAGACACAACATACTTCACTAAAAGGTTTGATATTGTCGTTAGTATCATTGTAAAGAACAAATTTTATATTTGCACGAATTTAGTGGCTGTGACGAGACTTCTGCTCTCTTTTAAAAAGGGAAAAAACATTTGTTAAACTTCCCGATTTGGAGCAACTGGCACAGGTATTTCAACTAGAAAACTGCCCTGTTTTAAAATGGCGTATCTCATTGGCAATATATATGGCTCTCAAATCTGAGGGAAATATCGATTATCATCGCTACAAGCATATTGGTCAAATCAACGAAACTTAAGAATCCCTTCGGATTGGTAAAGTTGATAACTGCATGCAGTTATCAACTTATCCACATAGACACACACACAAGTGCAGATGCTCAACTGAATTAAAATTGGTAAAGGAACGATTTAGAACCCCAGGAATGGTGTAGGGTTAGTTAGTAGTTGGCAAAATGAACTACTGGAACCGGACGACATTATTACTACCAGCACCATATGAACTGCTCAGGATAATATTTTGGAACTGCAAGAATGGTTGTGGTTCGCGCTGCGGATTCAGGAAATCAGGGTTGCAATTTTCTTTAGCTTACTGGTTGTGACAAACTTGCCTAAACGCTTCATCGTATCAAAATATATCAAATATAGCATATTTCTCTGAGGTCCTTGAAGGTTTAGAGACGAATGTCGTTGATAACGAGGATGTAAAAAAAGGAAAGTTTCAGCCTATAAATGTCCCACTGCTGAGCACAAGCCTCCTCTCATTTCTGAGAGGGTCTTGGAGCTAGGAAGAATCCGCCATGCTGCTCCAATGCGAGTTGCGGACTGCACATGTCTTCGAAATATTTTTTTATTTCTCAGACATGCAGATTTCCTCTCGATGTCTTCCTTCACCGCCGAGCAATGCAAATAACAATTTTAGTGGTGCCGGCACCGGGAATCGAACCCAGGTCACTCGCGTACTATGAAATTTTAAGCGAGCGTCTTGAAGAAGACGATGATGAAGAAGAAGAAAACTGAGATTATGGAGTTTTGTTAGCTTTAATAATTTACTACCTCCCCATATTTGAGCTTCAACTGTAATAAATGTATGATACATTATTGCTAAATAAAGATATAATTAAAATTTACTGACATAATTACTTTTTAATTTCAAATATTATTAAAATATGTAAAAATATAATTTAAATATACTTCAAAGTATTTTAATTAATGATTTTATTATGACCATGAAATAAGTAAGTATTATCAAACGAATATATTTCATTTATGATTAATATAATTAAATGTATTATTTAATAATTAAACTCCACACTAAGGAAATCGTGACTTACCGTGTTTCATAGCACTATTGGTTTATTTTACTTCTCTGGTTGCAAATTTTATATAGTTATCACCGGTCTTTGCAGTACTAGTAAATGATGCTTTATACTGTGTTACAGCGAGTGGTTCAACTCTAAAGTGATCTTTAAAAATACGATACTTAAAAATACGATAGATTGATGCTCACCCCTGCTACGCTCACAGGCAGGCTCGTCTTAGAATTCAATTTATTAGTCTCTTTCCAAAAGAATTTGAAATCTTTTAAGTTATAATGCAACGCAATAATGTCCATTTTTATTTGCTGATAATTATTTTGGCACCACTTTAGCCTACTCTTAAACATTCGTCTATTGTATCTCATTTTCTCATACACGTATCCAGTACTAGTGTTCCGTAGAAAAGCCACTTCTGAAAACTACGCTGAGCCTCTCCATATCAATGCATTGAGATTTTTTTCAATTCGGATAAATATTCCCTGAGATTAGCGCGTTGCGTAAGATAAAGACGTAAATAACTAAGTATTTTCTAAACTACGTATTAACATATTAATAGAAATATTTAAATTGCCATGAGCTAAAGTAATAATGGAAATAATACAAATTAAATCCGCGCGTCCATCCACATATCCCCTAGTTTCTGAAGTTTTTCAAATTTTAACCCTAAAAAATGAAATCCCTGAAGATTTTCGATACTAATAAAATATAGCTTAGATTACTCTCTGAAATGTCCTTTGCCTGCCAGTGAAAGTATAGTCATAACCAATTCAGCTGTTTTGGAGAATAGTCCGGACAAACCATCAGATAGATAGACAAAAATATGAAAAACGCGTGTTTTGGTTTTTGGTATCCTGCAAATTACTATACCGCTATATATATACGAGTATAATAAATATCGCCGTTTGATTTAAACCATGCAATGTCTATATAACTAAAATTATATTTAACAACAAATTAAAGGTTGTATTTAATAAAAGTTATTTTACGAATGAAAATATTAAAAATAATATTTTTTTCATGTAATAAACGAAAACTGATTTCAAATTGTTGATAGCAAAATTCAAATTTACTAAGGAAACGATTTAAACCATAAAATGTTTTTATACATCGTCTCGTCTATACAAAGTCTACGTGGCCTAGCGGTGATAGTAGGTACCTGTCTACCACCACGCTGCAGGTTCTGGGTCTGAGTCCTGGGTCATTTGTTGCAACACAAATTCTTGGTTGTTCCTATGTCTCGTTACATTAAGCACGGTACGTACGGACGAGTAAGTGGCCCTGAGTTTGCGCGTACGTTTGTGGCACTCTAATATATCCTACGCAATTGATGGCTTTCAACAGAATTCGGTAGTTGACGTCGTGGTCGAAAATCGACCAGAACGACATCATCTATTGTCTCCTTGACATTCGCGTTTTATTTGGCATCTTATTCGAACGTCCATAGTCATAGTATAACGCCATAACAGGGAATCACGGACAAGACCTTTAATCATAATCTTGAAATTTACATTGTTGTCAACTAAATTGCTGAAACTCTCAAAAAAAAGGCCAGTGGGATATTAATTATCTGTAACTTTATTTACGTGGTGAAAACATACGTCAAAATGCGGACTTACACTTTCTGTAAGCATCGATGATGCAAAATTGCGTTTAAAAGATAATTCTTAGAAATAAATATTCATAAGTAAAGTATTCAATTTAATTTTGTTTGTCAAGTTAAATTAGTTTTTTAATAAGGTAAATAATTGTTCATTTTCAATAAAATTTCAGCCTGCCAATTATCATGCTCAATCAGTGTTCACTTACTCGCCATGACAGAGATTATTCTGTTGCGGTGATATCGTGACGTGATCTACACTTGAATTGCTGCTGCATGGCAGAACAACGCTCAGCCGCGGCAAGGAGTGTGGAGGATGTTCTCTGAAAGGAGCATAATAATCTCATATATTTTTTTGTTGTTGGGGTTTAATAAAATAACAATATACAACAAGAGCCATAGTAGCTCAGATTGTAGGCGCTGGTTTTAAATTTCATAGTACGCAAGTGATCTGGGTTCTATTTCCGGTGCCCGGCACCACTAAAATTGTTTATCGCAATTTTAACTGCTGATTTACCACGTTTTCGGCGGTGAAGGAAAACATTGTAAGTCACACCTGCATGTCTGAGAATTAAAAAAATATTTCGACAACATGTGAAATCCACCAACCGGTTGAAGGAGCGTGGGAAGGTTCTTACCGACTTTAAAACCTTTTCAGAAAGTAAAGGATAGTCAAAGATAATATTTTTTAAAGAGGCGTGACTATGTATGTTATAATTAATTTCCATGTCAAGCGTTTTATCATTATAGTTTAAAAATTGTATATAATTTTTACTCAGTTGATACATAGATTTCTTCTGTCTAGCCATGAATAAACATTGTTAATTGTTGTATTTGTAGCGATTTCATGCGTTGTCATTTTATTACAATCAGGTATTAATATTGATGTCATCGGTATTGATATTGATAAATCGTTTATATGTATTAGGAACAGCAAGGGTCACTAATATACGGCCCTGTGGTATGCCAAATTGATTACGTTTGTAATCTGATCTGATTTTACTCTCTTTATTTCTATGCATTGCATTCTATCCTGTAAATAACTTTGGAGTAGTGTATATATAGAATCCGTAATGCCATAATTTTCGCATTTTTGAAGTAATACGTTGTGGTCAACTAAGTCGAAGGCCTGTCAAGGGCCTGTAAAATCTATTACTATGATTGGCATTTTCACATCGACACATTTTGTACTAAGGAATAAGCTGCTGACGTTCTAGATCGTTCTTTTTGGGATCCATTTTGTTCTGTTCTTTTAACTTCACGTTTTTCCAAAAACTTTTTTTCTTCATTATCATCGTACCTTATGGTCTTAACGGGCTTGATTTTGCAAAATGTAAACCACAACTAGTAGTTTTTTTTAGAATGTTTTTTTGATTTCGAAGTAGTTTTAACCTAATTCTTATAAAGTTTTACTTTATTTTTAGGTGTTTAACAATGAAAAATATTGTATCTCATCGAATAAAACCACTTGCTGATCTGTGAAGCCACACACTTTGAAGTTATTGGGACATACACAACAAAACACACAAAAAGTTGAAATGGCCATGGCTGGAAGGGGAAAGGTGGTAGGACGAATTAGAGTGGGAATGAGATGTAGAATCAGTGCCTAAATTATCGCTATTACGATCCCAGGCACTTTGTGTATAAAATACATTAGTTTTAGCTCTTAGAACATTACTAATAAGATATACGTGAGTTATTACCAAACAATCAAAAGCGTGGTTGTAGAAACCGGTATTTCTACACCACAACACTCCAATATTTTTTTTGTTGACAATTATTTATTAATGTGTATTGGTAACAAAATACAGACTCCTCTTTTTGTGTTTTGATATGAATTTTGAACTAGCGAACTATTTTCTAAAATTATATTTAATTTACTACATTTTTTTACAAAAGTTTCTCATAAGCAAATTATGTCGATGGGCATTTTTTTGTCTAAAAATGTGTTGAGACATAATTGTAATATAATAAGTATTGACAATAAACCTTGAATTTTTTAATGTAAAAACTTTACAGTTTCGAAATAAATTATTTGGTCTATCATTATCACAAACTATCGTCTCATTCTTATTTTTAGGTGGACTTTGGTTGCATTTGATTTTTTTAAAATAAGAAAATAGTAAGGAACGGAAAATCTATCACAGATATCAACTTCTGGAAGGTATTACAATTTGCCGTTTATTAAAATAAGGGGAGGCCTTTGCTCAACAGTGAACTAGTAGTATATTTATATAGCAGTAGCGGAAATATGGATAATGATGAATATTCCACCACATATATGAATAAGCTAAGTTATAAGTATACAAACTGTTCTTACACAAAAGTAGTGATGTCGTAACATAAGGTATGTAATAATAAGAAAACATGTAAATGCTTATCTATATAAGTAAAAATTTCAAAGGGACACATCAGTGCCGAGGAAGATTTTATAAATATGAAGAAACGTTATTAGGTTGAAAAAGAAAATTTACACGTCTGAGCGACCTGATCTTTTTTTATATAAACAAGATAATGCCCACGACTTCGTCCACTTGGATATAGGTTTTTAAAAAATCCTGTGAGAACACTTTGATTTTCCGGGATAAATAGTATCTTATGTCCGTCTTCAGGATGCAAGCTATCTCTATTCTGAATTTTGTTACGATCGGTTCAACAGTTGAGCCGAGAAAAGGTAACAAACAGACAGAGGGACAGAGAGTTATTTTTGAATTGATAATAATAGTATGGATACCAGTTATATTATACCCACAGAACAACTATAATGCACAAATTCGGTTTACAACACAGTTGGATCTGTAGTAGCTCAGTTGCTGCGCTCACCTCTAATGTCGCACACTAGTGAACTGTTTCCAGTGCCGGCACGACTAAAGCTATTTATTGTTACTGAAAATTAATTTTTTAGACGTTTATTAACGAAGGGAAGTAAAATTTTATACTATATCACCACTACGTATCTTGAAAAATTTTGTAATAGTAACATCAGGTGATACAAATACTCTTTAAGTAGAATTTTGCTGTTACTTGTTTTCGGTGAAGTAATCGCTGTTAGCCTTTTGGCTTTTACAGCTTCATCGGATGCTGTGCTCGCGGGGCCGGGGCCCGCGTGCCAGGTTTGGTTTGACCGAAACATAAATACACAAATATAAACTAAATTCGGACTACTAAACATCTAAATTCGGACCGTTGCGTTCGCTAGCGTGCTTGCGCTACTGTGAATATTTCCATAAAATTATTATCTTAAGTCATCTAATGACCGTCCGGGGGAGACTGCGGGCCTCCGTTCGGACTGTCGACTTGTGTGTCGGTAACTCTGGGCGGTGAGAACCGCCCTGGAACACGGGTGTATCTAGTGTACGCGGTGTTATTAACGATCGCTGCGCGCCGCTCTTTACGGCGGTCGCGCGAAGTTGTGCGTGTGATGTTAAAACTATTAACTGTGTGTACAGTGTTGTTCGGATCGTGGCTGACCGTATCGTGGTCAGGGAGTGCTGAGACGTCCGTGTCGTCTAGCACATTTCGCGGGCGATGTTTGCGTTCGGTCGCGTTTTTGTCGGATCTATAATTCGCTGCTTTAACCACCAGCGGGTTTGGATGAACCGCGGCTTTTTCGAAAAACCGCCGTGATACTTCTCTGAAGTGTTCAGAGAGTACGGGCATTTCACAGTCGCTGTGAAGGTCGACATTGCGTTGGTACCAGCCGGCTCCGGTGGCACTTCGCAAGAATCTATTTTGCACCGTCTGCAATTTCTTTATATGATTGCCCGTCGCGTGTGCGAACGCGACGCATGCATAGGCCAAGGGTCTAATGCATGTCTTGTAGAGGCGAAGTTTGTGTGTTGCTGTTAAACATTTACGCAAAGACATCGTAGACTAAATTTAAACATTAAATCAAACTTTGATACAAAGTTGCAAGTCGAGTTGTTTTGTTTTAATGAGCACTTATCGACTATTAGTGAGTTTATTAAAGCGCGTCGTCCGACTCACCTTTCATCCTCAGGCACGGCGAGGAGAGGCTCAGACCTCTCTCTCCACTCCTTCGCTGCATTTTGACTTGATTTCTCTTTATTTTTCATTATTTTCTGCCGGGGGCAGATTTTTTATTTACTATTAATAAGAAGTATTTTAATTACATGTCCTTTAAGTAAATTACAGATATCGATATGATAAATTTGTGCCCGCAACGTAAATTGTAATGCTAAAAATTCACACATGTGTTATTACTTCTAGTGCAAATTATGTACTGTACGCAGATGCGACATTGGTGTGATGGGCATAAATATGTACGTATGTGTAAAGAATTAGTTGTAGGTAATTGTAATAAGCTACAGTTTACTTTAAAGGGAGGTAAGTTGACAGTGTTAAAATAATAAATGCAAATTTATTCAGTGTACTACTTCCAATGCTCATAAATAATCAGGTATTATGAATGTATGTTAATGAAACACAAAAAGAGAGTTTTGTATTTCAATTAAAGGGGTAATCCTTATCCTTATATATAATAACATAAATGTTAAAGTTTAATTGTTCGCTTCTTTGTCATTCAATCACGTTTAAACGGCTGTAGGGATTTTAATGAAATTTGGCATAGGTGGTATATTTTTTCATGGCCGATGTTATATGATACTAACTTTTTATAAAATTTTTATCAAAAAAAAATCAATCGTTGCGATGTACGCTGAGTGAAGCGGACGGGAGTAAGAGGACAGCGGCAGTATAACGGATAGCAAAGTTCTGATTATAGGAGAAGGAGTGGAACAGGTGAAAGAGTTTGTGTACCTGGGTTCTAAGTTTACGAGAGATAGTATGACTGTGATATTGGGAGAAGAGTATTGGCAGGTAATCAAGTAAATGGGGCTCTGCATAACTTTATGATAGCCAGAACGTATCTAAAAGGCATGACTGGCTGTACATAGGTGGTTCTGGTTCCAACACTTATGAACGGTAGTGAATGCCGTGTCTGGCAGAAGAAGCATGCAAGTAATATTAATGACGAGGAAATGAGAAGTTTGAGAAGTATAGCTGGACTAACTTTGATCGACATATTGAGAAACAGCGTGATAAGGGAACGTTGCGGTATGGTTGAAGATGTAGTGACAGAGATAGAGAATGAACGAAAGAAGATTGACGAAACATTTATGAGGTAAGTGTGAATGGAAAAGCCGGTAAGGGTCGGCATGCCTAGCATGCGTATTACAATCAGATCGGAGAACTTTTGAGGAAAGGTCACGGTTAAAGTACCCGCAACCGACGAGCGTGTTTGAAAACGCAAATGAAAGTAGAAGAAGCGAAAGATGTGTGACAGGATCGTAGCAAGTAGAAAGATGTGGTCTCTGCCTACCCCAATGGGAAAGAGGCGTGACTGTATGTATGAAGCGGGCAAGGGTTTTTATTTCAGTAAGTTTATATTTAAAACAAGTTTACAACAAAAATCATATTTTTGTCACAAGCTTTTATTTGTAAGGCTAAGGTAAGTTCTGCAGTGGACTTTATATAATGCTAGGGATATAGTACTTGTCAAAACGAGACGAGTCCAAGCATGACGTAGCTATTGTGCTTAGATGATGAGTTCCTGTAGCTAACTCCCAGCTTCATCATCAGACCAGTTTCATGGTGCCATATTATTGCATTGTCATTCGATTTATATATATGTAAAAGTTCAGGTCAATCTAACAACGGGTAGTGGGTCAAATTTAACGTGTAAAATTTGATTACACAGACAGACATCGGGACAGGTGAAACTAAATAAAAGTTTGTAGTTTTTTTTGTAGTTCGATCTCGACTTCAGCGGGTTTGCTTTCAGCTGTGACCACGAAAATAAGATTGTAAAATTACATTTTTGCAAAGTTACTGAGTGCCGGAAGGCATTGTGACGAGACAATGTCCATGAAAACTCTGAACAACATATTAGGTACATTCATATTCAGTTATGTTGTACAATTTTTTTTGCCCTGGTGGAATATTTTAAGGCAAATTGTTAACCAAGTTTCTGCTGCTGGAAATTATCTATAAAATACGCAGTATTTTTTTTTTAAACTGCGACCGTTTGTTCTTCGAATATTCATTTATTGGTGCTCCGTATTAACGACGGTGGGTACGGCACAAAGATGTTGTCCTTACGGGTAAATAATTAGCGCTAGTGGTGTCACTTTCAGACGGCCCTCCTAACGAGCCACATGCACCGCTCCCCCCATCTTTCCCCACTTCTTATCTCCCAACACTACGCGATTAATTAGACGTCTACCTTTAAACGATCCTGTGACTTAACGCTCGTTCCGTATTTTTATTTAAATATAAAACTTTGTTACAAAAATAAAATGTTAGTGGAAATTTTGCCTGAGCATAACTCTGTTTACCTTTTAATCTTCAGTCATTACGTGGATTCCGGCCGCGCGACGTTTACGTTACTCTAGGTAATAACAATTACAGAATCTGTGTGGTATGATATGATATTTTTTATAATTTATGGAACGAGAATTGTAAAGTTAATGTTTATTTAACGAAAAATAATTAAAGTGAAGGTAAATGAAGTAAGATGTAAGTGTATATATTATATAAAACATTCACAAACGACTGGTGGAAGGATTCCTATGCAGGAGTCCGTCTAGGTGGGTACTACCCCAGGGCCAGTTATTCTGCCGTGAAGCAGTAGTGTGCAAACATTACTGTGTTTCGGTTTGAAGGGCGCTGAGAGCTAGCGTAATCACTGGGCATATGAGACTTAAGAACTATGTCTAAGTGTGATGGGCACAGTGTGGTGTCACGCAGAAATTTCCTGGGTGACACAGCATTTGTTATGGGCAGACGTTGCACTTACCATCAGGTGAACGTTTTGCTCGTTTCATCACTTTATCCAATAAAAAAAAACAAGTACAGTAGTGTGCAAACATTACTGTGTTTTAGTTTGAAGGGCACTGTGAGGTAGCGTAATCACTGGACATATGAGACTTAAGAACTGATGTCTCAGGGTGACGGGCGCAGTGTAGTCTCACAGAGAAATATTCTGGGACACATAGCATTTGTTATGGGTAGACGTTGCACTTTTCATCAGGTGAACGCTTTGCTCGTTTCGTCACCATATCCATAAAAAAAAGTACGTCGCCTTTTATTCATATAATGATATAACAATACATTAATATAAAATAAACATTTATTATAGAATATGTAGCAAAAACTAGAAAATACATCCGGGCACCACGACCGAACATACGAGTAGCTTCATTACAATTATAAAAATACGATTTTTAAAATAAGTACAGTTACGTTTTATATTAATATCTGCTAAATCGGTGTCACGTATTGCAGCATGCTTCTTGTTTTCGACTTTCAAAGTACTGAGTTAAATAAACAAATATTTAACATATGTAACTGTTAAACGGAAACTTTATATATTTTGTGTGCATATCGAACGTTTCATGTCATTGAAAAGACATCAAAACGTACAATTTTTAAAGTTATGTGAAGAACTCGAGGCTAAATTAGCAGCTTTAATCGCAAATAATAAGGATATCATATATATTCCCAAATTCGTGTAAGAATTGGTTTATAATAAAAAATCGGAAGAGAAATACGAGAAGAGAAAGAAATAAGAGAATTTCCGAAAAGATTTCGGAAAATGCCGATCTCTTATATCCAGTATTAATAATTTTAACCGTATCTTCACCTTCATAAGCTTGTCGAAATCTGCTGTTGGATTGTATAGGTTTTTTCCTAGACAGCGCCTGCAAAAGGTAGCATGGAAAAGGTTTTGCTAATATTTATTTTGGTTTTTAATTTGGGTTCGGCAAATCCGATGAATTTTCGGTCATCAGTCGGTCGCTAGAGCCTCATTTGTCAGCTAGCATAGTGTGGGCCACGTGCAGTGAGTTATTGTGGGATAGGACAAAATTTCACTTCTCAAAAATAATTATAAAATTTCACATCCTTAAACCTACATCATATTATCGTTATTAAGGAAACTCTTTTCAATATATAATATTAATGTTAAACAATATTAATATTATGTAATATTAATATTATCTAATATTATAGAATACACGAGGTGTTTTTCACAAACGATACATAGTAATAACAATAAAATAAATGTGTTTTTTCTCCTGTCCTTTGTTCTATGGAACTAAGAGTTTAACTAAAAAATTGATCACATAATAATATAGTTCTTTTAATGTACGGTTTAGGAGTATTTAATATTGTTAGAAAACAAACAGATTTCCCAGTGATGCAAAATTTATATGTATCCAGGTGATATACCTGCGAATCATACTGGAACCAATGGGCTTATACTACATTTGTTAAATAATAATGTACCATAAATTACTTGAATGATTGAAACAATGAACATGTAACAAATAATTTATTATCAGTAACTTACACCCAAAGGACTTCAGAATTCCTGCATATCCGAAAACTTTTTAGATATAATGATATGACAAAGACCCATTTCGATTCGGAATAAGTAGTAGTATCTATAACCCTTTAATTGGCATTATAATATTAAAACATCGTATGAAACCGCTGAAAATGTTTTTTTTTTTATTTGTTATCATCGGTCTTTAAGCACTACACTGCAGTACGCAGGATTCTTTTATGTTAAGAGGATTTCCTGTTTTGTTATTTCGCTATATTTTAAAATTACATTGACACGCCAATTTAATATCAAATCTACTACTGACCACGTCCCTCCTCTCATTTTTGATCCGGCAAGTGTCCCGTACGCTGCTGCAATGAAATACTCAATACGTCATAAATCGTCGAAACATTTGTTTATTTGACATGTAAATTTCATCATAATGTTTTTCTTCACCACCAAGCACGTGGTGAGTCTTTTTTTATTGCATAAAGTGATGAAACGAGCAAAACGTTCACCTGATGGTAAGTGCAACGTCTGCCCATAACAAATGCTGTGCCACCCAGAAAATTTCTGTGTGACACTACACTGTACCCATCACCCTGAGACATAGGTTCTTAAGTCTCATATGCCCAGTGATTACGCTAGCTCACAGTGCCCTTCAAACCGAAACACAGTAATGTTTGCATACTACTGCTTCACGGTAGAATAACTGGCCCTGGGGTGGTACCCACCTAGACGGACTCCTGCATAGGAATCCTACCACCAGTCTGTACTTAAAACTGTTATTAACAATTTAAAAATTGCAATTTACAATGGCAGTAGTGCTGGCATAGTGGACCGAACCAATGCCACTCGCGTATTACGATATTTGAGACGAACGCTCTTCTCCTGAGCTATCACGACTTTTCTTTGTATTTATTTTTAATTTTATAGTGAAAAGCTAACAAAAATTTAAAACGCACAGCATCGTGTTTTCTGTTATTTTATAACAGTATAATTTGTACTACCTCGTACGTACCTTGCTAATATGTAAAAACAGAGTAGATTCTTCAGGCTTGCATCACCCGCATACAACCTGGAACAGGTTACATTTTTACTACTCACACCTTTTTCCCATATAAGGGGAAGGCAGAGGCCAAACACTTACGTGGTTCGCTCCCGCGGGTAACGTGACGGGTGGCGAACCACGTCGCCGCTATTTTGGTACGACTCAAAAGAAAAATTCTTACTCCTCACTTGAAGAAAGTAACATTTAATTAATAGAAACCTTTTATTGATCGAAAAACACCAGAAAAGACATTCCGATATTATTAATAATGCAATTGATGACTGAATTGTGCTTAATTATTATAACTATAATGTAAGAAGCTATCTTACTATCTTGGAATAAATGCAAGCGTTAAAAGTCTTAGATAATCGATGTCGTAATAAGAAACGTAGACTATTGGCTGTTACGATAAAATTTTACCTGAGATAGCGAACTAAATTATCGAGATAACTACTTTACAACATCCAACGGCGAAGAATATAGGATCATATTTAGGAAACTTAAGTTGTTTTCGAAGTAATTGTGACACTTTGCTGATTTTGTAATCGTAACCTATGGTAAAATTCAAAGTCATTATACGTAAATGAATTGGTCATGCAATCAAAACTTTTTAGTGAATTTTCATCTCCTTGGTGGGAAAATAGACCACAAACACTAAAATATTTAAGCATATAAAAATCACTCTTTTGTAACGCGCTGAAAACGAAGTTCTCTTTTCATGAAAACAAAAATTAATTCGTATGTTCAGGGCGACGGTGATCACTTACCATCAGGTAATCAGACATGTTGCTATACATTATATTATAATTATTAAATAATTCTTTTTAAGGTTTTTCTGAGCATAAAAAAAATTGAGCTCTATCTTGTTTTGTTAATGGAAATAAAGTGGAAAACAAAAATCTTTTCCTTTTTTGTAATAAACTTTTTTTCATAATTTCCAAACTATTTTCAGTTTAAGACGTGTGTACGTATTAAAGGTACGGTAAGACCGCATAACCTTCAATTGTTCATGTTTTTGAAAGTTTACAGCATGCAACAATTAAAGAATAAGTATATTTCAAAGTCAATGTTATTACACTTTATAAATTCTTATACAGTGTTATTTAAAAAAAATACCTTCTAAAAGGGTTTTAGGTTTCAATTAAAGCCGATAAAATTTAAATGGTAAATTCTCCCACTTTTTGCACAAAAGCTTAATTTTTTTTAAAAACATTTTTATGCTTTCTAGAGTTATATGACTGGGTAGGTTAATTTTCTTTCTGATTTTTATTTTTAAATCTTAATGTCATCAATCATTGCATTAGTAAAATAACTAATAATCGGAATTGTCTTTTCCTGGTGTTTTGGTTCGATCAATAAAAGGGTTTCTTATTTAATTAAATTGTTATTTCTTCAAGTGAGATGTCGGGGAAATTTTGTTCCTCTGTTTTTGTCTCGTTTTTGTTGCGGCGACGTGGTTCGCCACCCGTCACGTTTTGTTTCCAGCGAGGGCGAAGAGTAGGATACGTGAGTGGCCTCTGCTTATATATGAAAAGGGTGTGACTGTATGTATGTTTTACTCACGAAAATAGATTACGAGAAATACCTGAAAAAATCCCGGAATAGCCGTTTCAAACATGCCAGTCCTATATCATCCAGACCAGTTACAAGCAGTGCATTTAAGCGTCTCGTAATGCCATCGCCAATTTGCCTGTTAACCGATGCGTTTATAACAAATCCGTCAAACTATCGAGAAGTATTCACTCTCTACTCTGAGTGTGAATTTAGCATTTAAATATTGTTTACACTAAAGGGACGTGTAGTTCTAGCTCACTGTTCGGTATCATCTACTCCTTTAGATTTTTTGTACATTAATTTATTAACTTAAATCTCTCTGAACTAGATTTTATGAACAGGACGTTGATGAGACAGCAAGGTATTTTTATTAAATAAATCAACTATCCTGAGTGTCATAGTGTGAACATGATTCGATAACAGAAAAATGTATTTTTATTTAACTTCATATTTTAAGAGTGCTAATAAGCTTTCAAGTTAAACATCAAAGGAACTAGGAAGTTAATGTTTAACATAAAACAACTAAATGCTATTTTTAAACGAAACTTATTTTAATATTAATGTAGCCGGTATCGCAGCTAGTTTACAAAAACAATTGTATCGTTTTAAAGTAAATGCAAACAATTAGCAGAGTATTGTTGTTGGTTGTGAGTTCGTGACAAAGGGTAGTATTCAATGCGTTAAATGCCTCATCACGTTCGGCGGAAATTTGTCCAAACAATGCAAAATTTTAGATTTGTTTTAGAGTTATTTCATTTTTGATAAAGTTTTGCTACTTAATTGTATAGGTTATTTGATTACAATTTTCAAGGCATATCGATTATTATTTACGAAGTTCTTTTTTTTTCTTCTCAGAATGCTATAAAAAAAAAGTAAAGTTTCAGCCTATAAATGTCCCACTACTGAGCACAGGCCTCCTCTCATTTCTGAGAGGGTTTTGGAGCTAGGAAGAATCCGCCACGCTGCTCCAATGCGGGATGGCGGACTTCACATGTCTTCGAAATATTTTTTATTCCTCAGACATGCAGGTTTCCTCACGATGTTTTCCTTCACCGCCGAGCACGTGGTAAATCAGCACTTAAAATTGCAATTAACAATTTAAGTGGTGCCGGCACCGGGAATCGAACCCAGGTCACTCGCGTACTATGAAATTTTAAAGCGAAATTTAATTCTAAAAACTTCTAAAACATCTCGTATAAAAGTTACCAAATAACCATATAACTGTGTTTGTAAATAACTCACATAATACCAGAGTGATTCTCTTCGTCGTCAGAGTTGACAACACACCCTTCTATTTTTTCTCTATTCTCTTTCTTTCTCTCAGTTCTTCATGGTGAAGGGATGTTACATGATAGTCTACAGTCACACAATTTTACTATTATCTCTTTAACGGGGCTTGATTCAAAGTCGAATGTAAAACACATGTTATTAAAGGGTGTAGGACTGTTGATGTTTTATATATTTCAAAAACATCAGTGTATGATTGGAACATGGATTGGTATACATCACTCACTTTTGTAAATATGGTATAATCGAATTTAGACTGCTAAATTACCTCAATAGTGTCTGATCAAAGTCCATTACACACGTAGTATACGTTTTGGTTGGAATCACTACGTTCAACGTTTAATGAAAAAATTATTAGCTGCTTGATGAAAGGAAGATCAAAGTCGTCCATTTAGCTAAGATAAGACCATGCTTGAATATTCTTTGAAATGTAGTATGAAATTTTGATATAACTGACCCCTCACAAATGATCAGTAAGACATTTGTTTAGTGCCGTTGAACGCATACTATTTAATACTATACAATTTTGTGGAAAGTCGATTCATGCAAACAGTTCTGAGAACTTTGTGGGAAAGTACGTAAGAGGGAGATCTCTCCCTTCATTAATATTGCTATGTTGAGGAATTTCGTATAAGAATAATTATGAATTTTATCATTACTTAAATGGAAATGTGTTAAGATTTGAAGGAATAAAATTTTATCACCATAAATTAAAAAATACCTACTTATTTTGTAGTGGTTAAGGTAGGATAGCACCAGCCATAGTTTAATAATCTTTAAAAGAGATTTTGCCATGCTTAATTCTTTATTCTTATTATAATTCTTATTATAATTAATATTTAAAAAAAAACATCAAAGTTTTTAAATGTTAGTTTATACATAATCATTTCGTTTTGATTTATATTATACGTTCAAGTAAATTGGTTTGTTTTTGAAGCCGTTCTTCCAAATTTCGAAGAGACAGATAGTCGAATGGAACCTGTAGAAAATAGCCAACGGCATTGATACGTGGGTTATGATTGTCCATGCCCATGGACCGTAGAAAGCCAAGTGAGCAGGTCGAAATTCCGCCCGATTCTAAAAAAAATATAAATTGAGTAGAATGTTTTTGAAAATGAATGTAGTAGGGTCGGATGAAAAAATATAGTACACAGGCTTTTGAACAGACTTTGACTTTGTGTTAATTATTGTGAACTCAAAGTCCCCTTACACTGACTACAGATGCCAACTTGTCAGTCAAGCGTGAAAATATGGCAGTATGTTCAACAGTGGGCGGCAAAGGACTAAAATGAAAATATTCAATGATTCGTTTACGTGAAAAACAAGTGTCCTATAAATAGGATTCTTATTTAAAAATTGTAAGGAACTGCTAATAAAAGATTTTTAATATCATATAACAATATGTGATGAAAAACATAAATTTTGGTAATTAGTAAATTAATTAAGTCTTTACCTTTTCAAGAGTATTTATCGCCCACATAGCCATGTTAGCGACAAGTAGGAATGTTACCAGTTGACGTCCTGGTTTTTTTCGACGTTGCTCCGATGTACTACTGCGTCGCCACCAAGCGTCAAGTATAAACAAAGATTGTAATATTGTCTGTAATTTCAATATGTGAACATACTTTATTTGTTTCTTCAGGGCAAAGATATATTACTCAATTTAATGTATTTCTTTGCCTTATGCGATATGCCGTTAAGGAAATCAAAGGTATATATGTAGGCTAAATGAGTATCTAACTTCCCACTTTTGCATTGAAGATTTATCTCAAGATATTTATTACTTTAGAAGTGGGTGCAACGTAAGCGGTTACTAACAACGCATACTTTGAGCGCTGCTCAGTATTACTGTTGTCATGCGTGTCACAAAATATGTTATATTAATATATAAAAATAACTGTAAAACAAGAGTCACTTTAGTTCACCTGATTTAAAGACAAAAATTCTGAGAAGAATCCAGTGATACCAGTACTGTGGTCTTTGTGCATGGTATGATGACTCCCAATTAAACTGAACATGCAGTAAACAAACATTCCAGATTGTGCCAAGATCAAAAGAGAAGTATCGAGACCTAAAACAGCTGAAAACAGTTGGTTATTTATAGTTAAGCAGTTAATAGTTAACAATGAAAGGGTTTAAATCAGCATATAATAGAAAATTACTTTTATTCTCAAGATCTGCTATGGATCGAAATCTCTTCATTAAATGATAATATTATTATTTATTATTATAATTATATTATTTATAATATTGTTATTTGTCGACATAGGGAAAATGTAAACCAGGAGATGGGCAGCAGCATCTTGCTGGAACATCTGAATAAATAAACTGCGGTTGCCAACCCGTCTGCCAAGCGTGGCAACTGTGGCAAAATCCCCCCAAAACGAGAGCTACAAACTTTTGTGGCAATCTATGGGGGAGGCCTATGTTCAGCAGTGGACTATTGATAGGCTGAAACGACGACGACGACGACATCAATATAATTACATAAAATAGAAGTGTTAGTCTGCAACTTTTATAATTTAAGGTTTTAAAGGTTTTTTCCACAAATTATATTAGTTTCTCAAAACAAATTTAACGTAAATAAAACCGTAAGTCCGAACGACTAGAAAACAAAAATTTCGATTACAGATTAGTCTTTGTTTTAGTGCAGATTCCATACTCTGTAGTACTTCTGTAGTAGTAAAGTCACTTAAAACAATATTTGAGTAGAATGTTTTTGAAAATAAATGTAGCACGGTCTGAAGTAAATATAGTATACAGGCTTTTGAGCAGACTTTGACTTTATGTTAATTATTTTGAACTTAAAGTCCTCTTACTCTCACTGCAGATGCCAACTTTTCTGTCAAGCGTGACAGTGTGTTCAACACGGAGGAGTGTGAGATTTGGCGTAGCTAAATTTTGTATAGAGAAGAAGCGAGGAATCTATAATTTATATTATAACATGTGTTACAAATACATTAAATGGTATAAAATAACTTTATAAATTAACTTATAAATTAACTTCGAATGAATGACCATATTTCTCATTATCGCTCCCGTCTTAATTGGCTCACTATCAGAAAGGCGTAATTCTAGAATTTTGCTTGTTCTCTTCTCCATTTTAAATGATCCTACTACTCCTTCTTATCTTAAGGACAAATTTCAGTATTTTTCTTTAACCCATGTTTATATGTCTACGTGTGTATATACACTCGGCGTCAAAAAAATCGCACATCCGAAAAAAATAATTTAAATACTATTTTAACACAACAGGCCAATGGCAATGTTGTGGTTTGAGGGTATCATTCGAAAGGTAATTTCATTAGCTTTCAGGAATTTTAAATGAATTTTACTTTTATAACGAGACGAAAGAGAAATTAAAGAAAAAGACAGGGTATGTACAAATTTGCAAATTAATAATTTAAAAAAAAACTTAATAAATACAAAAAAAGTTCTTAAAACCTAGTGTTACCCTCCCTTGCCTTGATAACGGCTTCCATGCGATCTTTCATGGACCTTACAAGGATCGCAACAGCCTCTTGGGGTATTTGTTCCCACTCTTCAAGTACCGCATCTTGGAGCTCTTGAACAGTGGCTGGAGCTGGATCTCGAGCTCGCACGCGCCGTTTGAGGTCATCCCAGAGATGTTCTATTGGGTTAAGGTCTGGACTTCGTGCTGGCCAATGCATAACAGGGATATCGACCTCCTGTAAATAATCCCGTACAATAGCCGCGGTGTGGCAACGAGCATTATCATGCATTAACATGAATCCATCACCGACATAACCAGCATACGGGACCACATGTTCCTCCAGGATTTCAGTAATGTACCGACCAGCATTTAATGACCCTTGCCCACGGCCACCCCGAGTCCGGGAAACGCACACAAGTTCCGTTTTCCCGTCGACGGAAATGCCGCCCCAAAACATACACGAGCCACCCCCGTATTCGACGGATTCGAAGCAGGGTTGTGTGAACCTCTCCCCCTGTCTTCTGTAGACCCTTTTACGTCTGTCATTGCAGAAGAGACAGACCCTCGTCTCATCAGAGAAGAGTACGGTCCGCCACTGTTCTAGAGTCCACTCGCAATGATTGCGAGCAAACTCTAGGCGATCTCTGCGATGCTGTGCAGTAAGTTTTGGACCTTTAGCAGGTCTATGGGCTGTTAAACTCTTTTCGTGTAACCTTCTTCTTATCGTAGAAACACTCACAGATATTCTCCGAGTTGATCGAAGCTGTTGTTGCAACTCAACAGCATTTGTAAAACGGTTTCGTAAAGATGTCGTAACGATGAAACGGTCATCTCTTTCTGATGTGCACCGTTTTCTTCCAGATCCCGGTTTTCTAACATAACCACCAGTCTACTGAAAACGTTGGAACACCTGTCGAATTGAAAAACGGGACAGGTTCAACTGTCGAGCAACGTCACACTGCCGCATCCCCGACTGCAATAGGGCAATCACTTGAGCGGCTTCTTCAGAGCTGGTGTCCATCTTTACTTGTTCTTACTTGGGTTACTTGTTCACGTGTGTTCACTGCAAAGTCTAAATTACGACTGGCCCATATTTCATCCAGATCGACCCTTTTTATACCCTTTTTAGGTGGTGTAACTAGCGTCCTTACTAACAAGCATTTGACAGTGTTTATTTTTGACGCTCTATAATGATAAATGTTTTAATGATTTCATGATTTTTTTATTAATAATGTAAAGCTATTCAAATACCTATTTCAAACATACCAATATTTATATAAATATAATTCGTTTCTAGCCATTACAGCCATTTTTCGCGCAAACTCAGAGAGGTGCGATTTTTTTGACGCTGAGTGTATTTATATATATTTTAAATTTAATATATATATTTGTTTAATTGAATATGTATGTATAAGTGTATGTATTAAAACATGTGTATGTATCTGGGTATATATCTATATGTAATATGTTTATGATATTTAGTTGTGTTGTCATAATGTTATCGAATCCAGAATTTCTAAAGCACCTTTTCATTTCTCCAAGCTCGTGGTTGACTGGAAGAGAATGCCAAAAGGCATTAAGTCCGCCATTTGCATATCCTTTTTCATAAAGGTGAATGAATACATTCAAGAGTAAATAAATAAAAAAATCACAAAATAGTCTCAAAATTTAATTAAAAAAACAGTCGCCACTTTTCGAGTTGGTGCCAAAAGTCTCACCGATTGTTTTAAGGTTATTATCATCATCATTTCAGACTATCATAGTCCAGTGTTGGGCATAAGCCTGCCCTATAGATTGCCACAAAACTCAGTCCCGTTTTAAGTTATAACTTCATTATCGTCATCTTCATCTCAGCCTATCACTAGTCCACTGCTGAACATAGGCCTCCCCATAGATTACCACAAAAGTTAGTAGTTTTCATTTTAGGGGGATTTTGCCTTAGTTGCCACGCTTGGCAGGCGGTTTGGCAACCACTTGTTTTAAGTTAAAACCGGTTAAAATCAACCGGTTTTAACTTAAAACAAGTTTTTCCTCCCTTTTTAAATTAAAACTTAAAAACTTATAATGAACTAGCTGATACCAGCGCCTCCACGTCTATATATGTTTTTTTTATTATCCCTTGGGAACTATTCGATTTTCCAGGATAAAAGTATCCAGTATGTTCGGTGACAAATGGACAGATGGACAGAGATACGAGTAGTTATTTTCGCATTTATAATATTAGTATGGTTATCTATGACTATTTTTCAATTGATTTGTGAATGTACAAAGTAAATTACAGATTTTTTTTGCGTTATGAAAAAATTAATAAATGAAAGTACTGCATTGTACTGTACAACATTGAAATAATAAAGATATAAAAAATATTTGAACTATCCCTGTTTATCTTAGCGATACCACTTACCCTGGGTTTTCCGTTTGTATGGTAACACTCTCATTTGCTTTAAAGCCGCTGCACAAGCTATAATAGTCAATGTATAAAGGACTAACTCGCAAATATTTACTTCGAAAATTGCATCCTAGTAATTAAATGAAAAATAAATTAGTAAGGATATTTCGTGTAAAATCATAAATTGTAATAAATAAAGTTTAAGTATTACGTTGATTGTTTTGGGATTATTAGCTAGTACGAAGAACATAATTAGTGATATTATAGTGATAACAATTAGGAGAATCCCAGCGAAAAGACCACGATGAGCATGGGAGCAGTCGACAGAGAAATGATGAAGCGCGTTGCGACTTCCGTGAGGTGAACTCACTCCTAACATTCCAGCTGAAAAAAGAAACAGTAACGACAAAGTTTATAATGATAAACTTTTATATTGATTTGTGATGTTTAAGTCGTTACCGAATTGCTGTAAGATTTTTTCCGGAGTAACAGAATTATTCCTTGACTTATTCTTGGTAAAGTTGAATTTTCTTTCAAAATCCTCTGGTGTACACTTTACCTACAACAGAAATTATTGTAAACATGGAATTTTCGGTGATCATAACAAATAAAAAAGTCGTATTTCTAGAAAAGTTACCTCTTTCCACATTTCATATAAAATGACAGCACATATAAGAGAATATTCAATAGTGCATGGGAAAAGGAATGGAGAGGCATTACGTAATAATGTACCCATAATATTTGCTCTGCGACATGGTAACTCCGCTGTTTCATTATGTGATTCCATCTGTATTGAATGCTCCAAGTGATGTATTTCGTGCTTTGTTTCCTCAACAAGAACGTACAACCACTCGCATAGATTAGTCGCGATCAAATGCATAAATCCGAATCTCTGCACAATTTTATAGCTGCCGGCTTCGATATCATTGTTTGTTAGGAAAATGAACTGCATTTGAGCCAATGTTAACGCCATTCTTAATGCAGGTGTCAGTGCGGAGAGAATCGATCGGCAGCGATCTGTCATTTCGAAGTATTCGCCAAATTCCAACCCGCTGTATACCATGGAACCAATACCGAAAGCTGAAAAACAGCAAGATTTAAGGAAGCTTTATTTTGTTATGTTTTTAATTTTTGGTTAATTTTAGCACAAATAGTTAAGTATTACCAATGGCTCCTAATCTCAAATAAAAACTGCCATATCGTGAAATTGTCACTTTCTTTTTATTTTTTTCATTCGGCGTTGTTTTTGCATTTCTATCATCTTTATTGTCTGTGACTTCTGTGAACACCGAAACATACACAAATATGTTATAAGTATTTTCTACTATTTCAATATATAATGTAAAGCCAAATTAACAATTAAAATAATGCGACTAACTGAAGAAGATATATATAGCAGAATACAAAGTAAAGAAGGTAATATCCTTCACGTTAGCAATTATGCAAACTAGATGTGATTTTAATGTCGCATTTTGTTTCGCAAATGTGGCTAATTACTAAAAGTCATGACTTTGTCATCATGTTTCTTTTTCTAGTCGCCTCATTGGTAAATATTTCAATTTATTTTTAGCAGAATGATTCTTACCATGTTCATGAATAATCAAATTTACAGCTTTTTGTCGCATTAATACAGCGTATTGAAATATTACAAACAATACTGACACTAAATATAAATATAAGTAGAAACCCTGGAAAAAAAAACATAAGAATTAAATAAGTATATTACTTTTATTGACTTTCGGAGGACAAGATTTTAAAAAATTTATAGATAAGGAAAGATTTAAAAACATAGACTTAGACTTAATATATTGTTCTTGTTAAGAGAATTCATTGGCGAGGTGAAACAAAAAAGGCGAGAGTGAATAGGCATCTTCTAGGATAAGATGACTATCATCTTAGACTTTGTCACTCACCACTTGTAACACAGCAGGTGGCGGTTGACGTTGGTCTATTCACAAAATAAACGCAACATACAAATACAAACACGTGCGTTAATATTACGCTCATATCAGATGTTAAAAATGTATAAAGGTAGCTTTACCTGGTAGTACGTGTCCGGTACACCTTTTGCAATTACTTCAGTGACGGGAAAGGCAAGTCCAAGCACTACTAGCAATTTGGCGTATAATGCTGATAGTGCTTTACTTAAAGCCTCACTGCAAAAATATTGTTATGAGTACTCTTATTTGTAATTTTATAATATCTCTATTGTTATTTTCCAAAGAACTTACGGCTCTAACAAATATATATTAGACAGTTTTGTCAGAGTGTAATACTAATTCACCTTAAGTTTGAACAGGTATCATAGTTAGTTAATGGCGCTTTTCACCGGGTATACTAGGAACTAAGACCAAAAGTAGGAAGTAATGATACGAAAACTTAATAGAAAACCATACGGTATTGGGTATCCTATCAAAAATATTGGAACAATTGCAGTCTTTCCTGACAGATAAGAGGTTAGATTTTAAAGCAAGAGTAAATTTATCAGTTTATTGGGCTAACGTGCAAAATTGTTGACTAATCTTTGGCTAAAATAAAGTTATTCAAGCTGCTTTAAGCTATCGTCTATATTAGCCGAGATTATAGTTGACCCAATTGATGTAACAATTCTCAATTCTTCTTTCTTTTTCTTCTTCTCATTGTCATTTAATCATTTTAAAATGGAGTTTTGCAGTACTATAATTAATTCGTGAAAACTATCCAAACTGTCGTTTTAATTTAAACATTGCAGTGTCTTCACATCTCATTAGTGTAATAACAATTGCTAATGCGAAAAATCGCGTTGTAATTAATGTAGGCTCACAATGATCTAGTTTAAACCTAATTCTAGAATTGAGATTGTTAGCATATTAAAATATCCATAGATTTATAAGCTACATCTGAAGTCAGATTTAAAAAATAAGTATTGAGTATTCTGGAATATTTAGCTAGTAACTGAAGTAATATTTTTTTGTAAATAAATGTTACTAGGAAGTATAAAATATATGCCAAAACCGTTTCCTTCCAGTGGACACTTGACATGCTTATTTAATTGACTTCTGGGACAGATTTAAAATTTTTAGACGCCGAATGTTTCTCAAGCTTCTAGAAAGTTTATTTCCTTAATATTATATAAAATGTGCAATATTCAGATTTGTGTTTTTTCTTGAGAACCTCTCATTTTGTGTAGTATTGAGTAAAAAAAAAATAAAGTTTAAGCCTACAAATGTCCCACTGCTGAGCACAGGCCTCCTCTCATTTCTGAGAGGGTTTTGGAGCTAGGAAGAATCCGCCTCGCTGCTCCAATGCGGGTTGGCGGACTACACATGTCTTCGAAATATTTTTTATTTCTCAGACATGAAGGTTTCCTCCCGATGTTTTCTTTCACCGCTGAGCACGTGGTAAATCAGCACTTAAAATTGCAATTAACAATTTTAGTGGTGCCGGCACCGGGAATCGAACCCATGTCACTCGCGTACTATGAAATTTAAAGCGAGCGCCTAGACCCTGAGCTACCACGGCTCTAGTACGGTAGTATTGCTCCTTCTAAAACATGAAAGTGTAAGTGGTGTAAATTAGTATATACTTAATCCTAGCGTGTTTTAAAAAACTTCGATTCTATGAGAGGTAAGCCATTTCTTGTCGCACATTAAAACAAAATTTTCGTTATATATTTTGTGTCATATTTTTAATTTATTAAATATTCAGTGTTTAATTTATTTTTCTAATCAACCATACTGACACTACGATAGTTGAACCGTAATTAATAAGCTAATGCTTTTTTTTGTTTATACTTTTACACTTCGTAGGTATCCAACGCGAAAAGGATACTTCTAAATTCTGAATACCGATATTCGACACCATACCATATCATATTTCGACATGCTACGCATTCATATATTTTAACCAATTTTAACCAATAATTGAAATGAGTTTATTACTAATGTGGAATAAAATTTACTTTACAACGTCTTTGATATTTTTTATGTGAACTGATTCAAATGAATAAAATACTTCATATTTGTTGTTTGATTCGAAATGAAATAACAATCACAAAGCTTTGTTTATCTTGAACTATTGAAACACGCAGCTGTAGAATAATGAAAAATTTTTTGTTCAAAGAAAATTTATTTAATAAAAAAATGTA
This sequence comes from Luehdorfia chinensis, assembly GCA_019845155.1. Lineage (NCBI taxonomy): Eukaryota > Metazoa > Arthropoda > Insecta > Lepidoptera > Papilionidae > Luehdorfia > Luehdorfia chinensis. Next base: position 2,451,933 of record JAHVAK010000022.1, read on the forward strand.
AATGGTTTTCATAATTTAATTACATTCGCGGCGAAGCGTTGGCACTGAATGCTCACGGAAGCATTGTCAACCTGTCTCTCTATTAATAAATAAAGGGTATACTGTTGAATGGTGGAGACGTGTTGTAGGTTCCGCGTATTGTCGATATTATAATGCAGGCAGTATGACCAAGTGAACGTTATTCACTGCGAAACGGATCTATGCTCTTTATATTTTCAAGTAAATGAATATTAAATTGAGCTTTTAAAAGTGTTTTTTAAAACCTGCTTGCTGAGTACACGGTTTATCGGATGTGCTTGTTTGTATCATTGCTATTACATTCAAGTAATTCTCCGATTGTATTGCTAAGCCTTTTTCATTGGAAATCAGAAACGGCTGATAGAAGTGAGCTTCTGAGTTCACGCAAACTTTCATAAATCTGTGGCAGTATAGAGGTTTAGCTAGCGCTAACCTTAAGCTACCAAATTCCTGGTATAGCACCTCTTAAATTGTCAGTTTTAATTTTCACTGCATGTAAACATAATAATGAATTTATGTGTATGTATGTGTATTTCTGGTCAGTTGAATATATTTCAAAATTAACCTTTTGTAAACGCTGCCGTAGTGTCCGCCACAGGAGTCGTCTCAGCCGTCAAATCCTTTGACATGATTAATGTAATAAAAATCTTTATATTTAATGTAGTTATACCGCAATTTCACACTAAGAATTTATGTGTATAGTCACAAAACAAAATTATATTCGGATGTTTCAAAGTAGTAGAGTAGTTTAGTTACTTTATTATTGTCGTCGTCGTTTCAGCCTATCACAAGTCCACTGCTGAACATAGGCCTCCCCCATAGATAGCCTCAAAAGTTTGTAGCTATATTGGAGGGATTTTGCCATAGTTGCCACGCTTGGCAGGCGGGTTGGCAACCGCAGTTTTTTTATTCAGATGTTCTAGGAAGATGCTGCTGCACATCTCCTGGTTTATATTTCCCTCTGTCGACTTTTACGACACCCACGGGATGGGATGGGGTGGTAGATTCTCTTAGGCCGCTACCACACGGCATACTTTATTATTGAACTATGGACTTTTGAAAATTAGATATTTCGACTGTCAAAACGAATAAAATTTTATTAAACTTAAAGAGATAAACAACAATCAATGCTTAAATAAATGTATCCATCTAGGCAATTTCAACCTAATGCGATAAGTTCAGTGGAAGGGCAGATCCTATGTTTTTTATAGGATAAAGTGTCGATATGAGCAAAACGTTCACCTGATGGTAAGAGCAACGTTTGCCCATAACAATGCTGTGTAACCCTGAACAATTCTGTGTGGCACTACACTGCGCCTGTCACTGCGACATCAGTTCATAAGTCTCATATACCCAGTAATTAAACTGCTCTCAGTGCCATTTAGACTGAAACACAGTAATGTTCGCACACTACTGCTTCACGGTAAAATAGCTGGCCCTGCTGTGGTACCTACTGCTGCTAAATCCAGCATAGAAATCCTACCACCAGTAAAAATAAAATAAAGTCTTTTAAGTATCTAACAGTCATAACAAATTTAAACCTGAACCAATATTAAAGTATTTCAAACAGTGGCTTCGGCAGATTTATCGACATTAAATGGGTTCGAATTCCGGCCAGTACGTTAACAACATGCATAAATGTTGTAAGGTATTAGCATTAAGATTTTCTGTTTCAATGATAGTTATTTAATAAACTTTAATATTTGATTACACTTATGGTCTAAAATTAGGGTTTGAGTATGCAGTAAGATTAGAGTTGCATTAACTTACTCGTACATACGTGTTTTGTATTATTGTAATAAGCTTGATCCATAATCCGTATTGGGCATCAATTAACCTAATTATTCCAGGGACGAATTGCTTACATTGTGCATTGCAGAGATTACAATTAGGTTATGGAAATTTGAGTCATGAGGCATATGAGACATTAAATTTAATAAATTTATATCTTTTATATTCCAATAATAACTATAACGAAACATTTGTAAATGCTCGTCTAATATATCTTTTCTTTACGGAGTTCTCAGTTATGAAAGTTTACTTTGTAAAAGAAAATGTAAATTTAATACGTATTACAAATATTACATATATTATATTACGTATTACAAATATTATTAGCGTTACTTATAAAAAAACATATATATGCTATTAATTATTAACTAATTTATAGCTATTTTCTTTCCTGTTAAAATTTCTATCAAGCTATATAATGATAACAACATCAGAATTTTTTATAACAACTACCTGTGCCCGCGGTTCACATGCGTGCTTTTCACCCGCGTCTAAAATTAAATTAGCCTAAGTTAACCGCTATAATATCAGCTATCTGTCAGTGAAAGTCCCGTTAAAATCGGTCCAGCCGTTTCGGAGATTAGCCGGAACAGACAGACAGACAATTTTTTTTAAATTATTATTTTCTTATAAGTTCCGTGTATATTTTAATAATCTTTGATTAAAAAAGCTATTATTGGGTTACTACAAACAGACACTTCAATTTTATAATATAATTATATTTGTATAGATTCACAACAAATGAATGTATTACAAAGGGAAAGATTCCCAACTAAACCTTTGCCTTTATTAATTTTCCCCTGTACCTGTATTAGTCCTTAAGAATGATGTAGAAGCACGTGGTAAACTACGATTTATTTTTGTTATACCATATACTAATAAAATACGAACGCTACAATGTGAATGTGAAGTCGGCGTCGTCGTGTTCCTATATTACAAAAGTGAAAGATTCTCAACTAAACCTTTGTCTTTTATTAATTTTCCCCTGCGCCTTAGTATTAGTCCTTAATAATGATGAAGAAGCACGTGGTAAATCTCGATATTTTTTTCGTTTTGGTTATTTTAATAAGTTGCCAGTGGGATTAGCTTGGTTCTTTACCGTATCGTTTGAATACTACTGTAAAATTATAGAAATAATAAAGTGAATGCTTACTGTCCCAAAATCTCAGCGGCAGAAGGCACTGGCTCGTGGATTGTGGATGCAACAGAAGTACGAGAATGGGGAGTAAGTTCCGACAAGAATCGTCGTTGAGTCGCCGCGCATAGTGCCAATGCCTGCGACGGACGTCGGAAAGCGGCGATTATAGCTGATGGTCGTCTAAAAGAAAATTAAGAAGTTAAATCATGTTTTAAATCATCTGTAGAATATCTCTGGTGGTAAGATTCCTATGCAGGAGTCCTTCTAAGTAGGTACCACTGCAGGGTCGGATATTCTGAGAGCTAGTCTAATTACTGGTCATATGAGACTAAAGAATTGACGTTTCGACACAGAATTTGTTATGGGCAGATGTTGCACTTACCATTAGGTAAACATTTTGCCCGTCTCATCACTTTCCCTTATAAAAAAGTACGAGTTCCCATACCATACCAAGTACGATTAAACCATAAAAAATGGAGCATTTTATTAAATCACGGCGAGAGAAGCAGGTTGCGCGCATGGTTTCCCCGAATTACGTGAATGATTTTGGCACACGGATCGGACATTGGATACGGGTACCGTAAGATTCATTATTGTTAGCTTCAACAACCTGTCAACAGTTCACTGCTTGAAACATGCATCTGACAATCTTCTCCATATTTGTCAGACGGAGTGTCATCGCAGTATCAAGACATCTGTAGGGCACCATAGACGCTGCTACTTATTACCGGTTAGCGTATTTTACGGCAGGTACAATTAAAATTGTTATTATGCTATGGTTTGGAGCCTACAAGATTGTCCTTGTTCATCATCATCCTTTCAGCCTATCACTAGTTCACTGTTAAACATAACTATTTATTGCGGAGGACTTTGCATTGTTAACAAGCTTGGCAGGTGGGTTGGCAACTGCAGTTGTTTTGTTAATATGTTCCAGGAAGACGCTGCTGCCTATATTCTAAATTTAAGTTTCTCTCTGTCGACTTTTACGACACCCACGGAATAAGGGGGGGTAGTCGATTTACTTACGCCGCCTTACTCATGTGGCTAGAACCATAAACGGTTCGAGTTGACGACTGCCTGCAATCATTAATAGATATGTCATTACCATTATAACACACTTATTGTAATTGTGGAAAACTCCATAAATTTTCACATTAATAAACTACGTCGCCATGAAAATATCTAGTGGTTCACAATCAGAAGTTGTGCCGCGCTGCCAACATTGCACTACTATAAGTGTTGTATGCGCATCGAATCTAATTATTTTAATTTAAGTTTGTAAGGATCTTCACTTATAGTTACCTCGTATTAAGATTGGCCGCCAGCTTAGCTTCTATGTCATTGGAAGTACTGATTGGTTGGGGGTGCAAATTCTGTATTAACGGTTCTGCGGTGGGACTGAGCATGGCTCTAGTACGTTCGCGGAGTCTTCCCAAGTCGGAGTATGAAGAGTCATCGCTAAAAATAATATTATTTAATATACTGAAGTGATCTATATAAGACAAAAACTAATTTAAAAGTAACATAATTTTCTTTGACTGGAGACGTACCATTCTTCCAGAATAAGAGTGTTATGTGGCAACTTGATGCTGCTCGTTTCGTGTGAAGGAAACTGTCGCGAAGCACTCCACCTTCGTTCTAAAAGAGCGACAAGTCACTGGTAGTAGGATTCCGATGCAGGAATCCACCTATTCCTATTTTACTATTTCTATAAATGAATCCGTCTAGGAAGGTGCCACAGTGCCAGTTATTCTGCAGTGAAGCAGTATTATGCAAACATTACAGTGTTTTAATTTACACAAGAGCACTGGCAAGGATAGATAGTAATTACTGGGCATATGAGCATATGTCCGGCTGAGAAGAATAGAACCTACCTCTTTCCTACCGTGGTGTCGTAATAGGCGACTAAGGCACTGTATGGAGAGCCTTTATTCCTGCAGAATAGAACCATAATATGAAATGATGCACTATATTGCTCGTGGGAACGCAATGGACGGTAAATTTTTTTGACTGGTACCAAAATGGCGGTACCGTGGTTCGTCATCTGTCACCTCTCGTTTCTCGCGGGGGCGAAAAGTGAACTATGGGTGTGGTCTCTGCCAACCCTTTATCTGGGAAAAATGGAGTAACTAACTTTATGTACAAGATCTGATCTTGTACATATGGTTAGCATCTATAAAACTTCATCAGCACAATTTAGGTTTATGATTTATTTCTTGAGCTTCTCATGTGGTGTCGCTACAAAGTCATTATTGAATAAAGTAAAAAAATATTCAACATTAATATTTTGATTGCATACTCATGTATAAACATTTAAAGTATTCCAGCAAGAATCATAAAATAGAGTCCATAAAATGGAAATATATGAAATAGACGAGAGAAAGGTGTGTTAGGCGACACAAAGCGGTCTATCAAACGTCATAAATATTTTCGAAGCTTTGCTGCCGTTACTGCACCAAAATCCCTCTTTGCGTATGCATTTCATACTTCCCTTTTTGTTACAGAGTGTTTCGAAATCGTGCAGGTTGTTTTAGCGTTAAAACATAGACATGTGAAATTTGAACTCAAAAACATAATTCAACCTCGTTTTATTCATAAACAATGATGGTAAATTTGTACGAATATTTATAGAAAGAAAGGTTCGTAAGTGGCAACTAGAACGGCAAGCACAATGGAGAAGAATATCTCTACTTAGAGGGACGACCTCATAGTGAGCAGGAGGCCCAAGGGCTTCTTTTGAATATAGGCCTCTTCCAAGAAAGGAGGACTTGCCGTAATCGCCAAGCGGCAATTGGCAAACGGATTAATGATCGCATTACCGGACGCCACGTAACTTGGACACTGTTGCACGTTACCGGTCTGACGTTGTTTGAGATGTTTGTTCCGCCGCCTATGAGAAGTTATGACATGTTCCAAGCTTTTCTCTTCTTTTCGCAGTTGACTATAAATGAGCTCCAGGTATGATAACTATTATGGTAAGTTGTTATACTATGCGTGTTATAGTATGGTAGGTGTTTATACTATGCGAAATGATTTTAATTATTTAAAAAATAATAAAATAATTCGTTATTATTATCGATTAACATCTTTCAAATACACTTTTTTTAAACGCTGCAGATTTGTTTAAACGACTTATTTTTTAACTATAGCATCAAGTGGTGGTAGGATTCCTATGCAGGAATCCGTCTAGGTAGGTACAGGTAGAATAACTGGCCCTGGCAGTTATTCTACCGTGAAGCAGTAGTTGTGTAAACATTACTGTGTTTCGGTTTGAAGGGCACTGAGAGCTAGCGTAATCACTGGGCATATGAGACTTAGTACTGATGTCTAAGGGTGACCGGCGCAGTGTGGTGCTACACAGAAATATTCTGAGTAACGCAGCATTTGTTATGGGCAGACGTTACACTTACCATCAGGTGAACGTTTTGCTCGTCTCGTCACTTTATCAAAAAAAAACTATTTTACTGACTCTCTGTGATTTAAATTTAAAGAAGCATCTATGCTGAAGTACATTTGTATTGAACTATTTCGACTTCAGCGCTCTGAGCACAAAATCTCCAAAATCTGCATCCGTCCGCCGGAAATGCCTCCCTAAGCTTTGTTGTATCCGCGCCACATCTATTCGATACAAAAATGTTACAATATACATTTTCTTGTTCCCATAGTTTATTATATGTTTATTCTTATCACATATTTAAATAAAGTATTTATTAATGGTGGAATATACAAAATCGTTTAATATATTTTAAATATTTACTAATAATATATGCGATCCTGGATTACAATTACGGACTATTGGACTTCGATGGAATATTGGACCTCGAGCATGTCTGCATTGTGATTTGTGATTGTAGTCGCGTCTCTAAATATACATGAGAAACTTTTTCAAATCATTTTGTTATGTTCAAAAAGTCATTCAGAATTTTTTTATCGTCCAAACAAAATGATCACAAAATCAAATACAGACCTGACACTTTCCATATATGAATTCTCAAGTTTTTTTTTAACAAATTTATATTTTTCATATAGTATGTTGTGATAGTTGTTTTATAATTTCAGTTTTTTTTTTAATATTGTCATGTTCTTCTGTGTCGATATGGCGAGCAACCACAATGGGTGGGCTGAAAATCAGCACTGTTTCATTGTTAACATACAGTACGAGCTGAGCCTATCACCTAATTCACATTTAGCTATCTTTATTTTTATTTATTTTGTGGTAATTATGTGAATTATGTTAATTATGTTTTTTGACATTTTATAATCTGTTTACCTATTTCGTTGTTTCAGAGAACATAGCAATAAATACTTCTTTTTCGAGTATTTTATTTTATAGGGAAACAAATAATTTTTTCATTGCTCATTCAATTATTATTAAATATTATTTAATAAAAAAAACTGACTTCAACGCAGCAGCTCCAAACATGGTTTCAAGAATTTCATGATTTTCTCATGGATTTCATCATCAGAACTTGACCAAATTTGTAACAACAAATTCAACTAAAAAAAGAATCATTCTTTTTTTGTTTTTGGCGAAGACATCGCGTAACATACAAATAAAAAAATATTCAGTCGAATTGAGATTCTCCTTCATTTTTAAAGTCGGTTAAAAATAGATATTTAAATTATATAGAAATTAGTAAAGTTAACACTGAAAGATAATATAATAAAAAAAATTGCGAACGTAGGTGCACCATCATAACACTGAAGAAATGTTTAAACTTTTGAATTCAAGCAAACGTCAATGACAATATATGTAAAAGGATAATTAAACTAACATAATACCTTTATTACGTTTTAATAGCGCTATAAACTGTCTCAGATTTCTCTCATATTTACCAATACGATTGTCAATTAATTAATTTATACAAAAATATTGATCTCTAATGTTTTGTCTATTATTAAGAATTGTGGCTGATACTTCTGTATTGTATGTATATTTCATATGCTTAATGAAAAGTTTCAGTAAGCGAATTAATTAATTTATTGGTACTTTTTACTGGGGGTCCAGACAACGGAGCCATATTCAAGCGACGATCTAACATACTATGTAGTTGAAAAGAATGAGAAGGGTTGAGCTGTTCTTAAAATCTCTAGCAGTTCTTTAAAAAAAGCCCAGCATCCAATAAGCTTTCGATACATTCTTTCATCAATCCTAAATTAAAGATTTAGGATTGATAATTGATTACATTAAAACGAGTCAGGGTAATATGATCAAAATTTGAGAATGCATATAGAATCATTCTATACAGCAGAAAAACTCAATGGCGGTACAAAAAGATGACAAAGAATGAAGTCAACAGATTAATTACACGTAAGAAAACAATACATTATACAAATATCACACATACATACACACATACATACATATTCACACATACACATATACATAACTATGATTATATAATATGTCTTGCAGATTGGAGAGTAAAAAGAAGTTATACAAGTGTGTTGTAGTTAAGAAGTTGTAAAACCTAAATTGTGGAGGGGAATGGAGATAATAAAGTTGTTAGCGGCGATGATCATGACCGAGAGAAACTGTAATTTAGTTTTTAAATATGCAGGAGACGATGGGTCAACGAGAACAGAGAGTGCAGAGCAGTTTTATAGTCCTTCTTTGACGGACAAGATACTAATTTATTTTAATATTTATTATTTGCATGTCGTCTGCGTATAATAAGAAATTGAATTGATGAAATATCTTAATTATGTCATTAATAAATATATTAAATAGAAGAGGAGCAAGATGAGTTACTAAAGATTTTTTGGAATGAGCGAAGCAAAGCGAAAAGCGCGATTGTTGAATTGATGAGGACATGGCACTGAAAATGTTTCCATGGTTTGAATCAGCAAGAATATCGTTATTATTATTTACATTATAAAATTATCGCGATACCTTAAAAGAAATGGAAAAGGTGAAAAGCAAATTTAAAGTATAACATTTCGGATGCATGACTTCTCTTTTAAATATGATTTTTATTAATGTTTAAACACAATGCATATAATGTACTTTTTCCGGACGTAAATAATTTATACAATTCGCTCCTTCCTTTTTCCGTTTCGCTGTCTGTTTTGCTTTATATCAATTTCAAATTCAAATGTTATTTTGTTCAGCAGTCTTAATCTAAATGAGTTACGCAGCTTATTCACTTACTATTATGACGATGATTTTTATTGATAAAGTGAATTAAATAAAAATAAACCTACTGAAATTATTTTGTTTCCACTTTAAAATTATGAATAAATATTTTAAGTAATTTATTCTCTAATCAATATTTTAAAAAGTGAATAATGGAAAGGAGGAATACTAATAATATAGAAACCCTTTTTCCGTTACTTAAATTGCTTATTCATTCTTAGAAGAGACCATATTTATTATATTTATTGTGAAAAAAATGTAAGGCCACATAAAAATGTTAGAAAAATGCGTGTAATCTAATTTTAAGTTTTAGATCCCAGAAAAAAAAGATAAAGTATATAAAGGAATCATTAAAAGATTCTGAATTCATATTATTTTTCAGTTTGTTGTAAAAATAATTATTAGTTGTGCAGAGATATTGGTGTTTGCATCCATTATTTATAAGAAGTAAGAGATAAAACTGAGTTACAAGTGGAGACAAAGAAAAACAATTTAAAACAAACTTTAATTAAATTGCAAGCATACTCCGTTTCATTGTTAATGTGGCTGTTATTAACGTCTTAATCTGTATGTGAATTATTTACAAAACAAGAACAAACAAGATTTATATTTTATGTACACTAATCAGCTGAAATATATTGATGATAACTTGGAAAGTTAATCCTTTACAATAACGACTATTTAAAAAAACTAGCTACATTAAAACAAATCTTACCTATCGTCATTTTCTTCGTGCACAGTATCCATGTCGCTGACGGTCACACTTGGACGAGAGTCGGCCGCTTCGCAAAAAGGACTTCGTTTGCCTGGACTCATCTATAAAATGAGTATGTTATTATTTTTGTCGTATAAAATAAACACAATTAAGGCAAATCCTTATTTTTGGGAAAGCCATCAGTGGACTTTTTATATAGAATAGGGGGCAAACGAGCAGGTGGCTCACGTGATGGTAAGTGATCACCGCCGCCCATGAACACCTAAAATACCAGAGGAATAGCAGATGCGTTGCCAGCCTTTGAGAAAGGAATAGGCTCTTTTCTAACAGGCAGATAATAAAATAAAAAAATATTCGAGCAAAGTAATACTCGACGTATGTGTGTTTAATTCTCAGACAAGTACCTAAAATATTTTTTCTATTATAATTGAATGTAATTTTTTTTTAATTCAATGTTAAATACTGACAAAATATACATATTTATACGGGAATCTGGTCATCTTTACCTTAGGTGACGAATGTCTAGTAAATTCGCGAATATAACATTACACAGATTTAAAGATTTTTTTAATCGCGTTTATTTTTTATAAACATTCCAGAACTTTCGACCGCTTTGTAATATCCATAGTCACGGGGGGGACGAAATCTTGGACTAAAGAAGTCGTGCCCATTTTCTTTATTAAATTAGAAAATATAGTGTATGACACCTAGAATAATAATTTTATTTATTTTTATCTAGGAGACTAGTTTCTATGTTAAGTCAAAAATACAATATATTGACTACTGTTCAAAAATGATATAATATTTTTTGACTAAAAACCGGATTTTATAAAATTTACGTTACCTGTCTGTTAGGCGCTTGTTGATTTTCTCTTGCAACATTTTTTCATTGCCCTAATCTTCAACACGATACTGAAGCTCTCAGCATACGTAATTGAATTGACACGGCATATCCAAATTGCTTCAGGCGAATGTTTTTATTAAGATTTTTGAGTTTCGCGCTGTTTAATTTATGTCGACGTTACATTGCGTAAGACAAGAAGCCTCGCCTAAGGTTAGTTTGCACTGAACGGCATCATATTGTTTTGTTTACCGATGTGTGTTGTCAAAGGTGCGTTGCGTAGTTATCCGTTAATACCTACTTTAATTCTGTTAGCTTAGATGCTTCACTACTTTATCACACAGAATATCAAAAGAATGTTTAGGCATTGTGGAATGACTACATTTCGCTAAGAATTTAAATATAATACAAGCATTACTATTGAATATTTTTTTAACGGAAGAAAGTCTGTCCATCAGGTGAAATATACCTGATGTAAAGTGTAACGTCTGCACTCAGCTAGAGAATTGTGCTAACGGTGCTTGCTTTGTAATTAAACCTTTATTCATTGCATTTAATATTTAATATTATTTTATCGTCCTTTCTACTAACTTAGAGTATTGGCACGTGGTATAAAATTTTGGCGAAAATTTCGTCGGCGTTGGCGTCTAAACTACTTTAATTAAGATTACTTAAGGACACAAGCAAAAATACATAGTTGTATTATTTATAAGGCTGAAGACAGCTTATGATTTGGGTAAAATATGTGAATGTGAAAAAGTAATGGCAATTTTGATGTGCCAAAACAGTTCTGTAATTTTATAGTCAACGTTCAAAATACCTAACATTATTCGTTAAACATAAACGTCCGAAATGAGAAAACTTTGATAGTGTTTCTATAGTTATGGTTGCATGTTTACAACTTTAAATTTGCTGTGATAAATTTGTTATAGCCCAAGTTCTATATTGTAAAAAGAAAAAAGATCTTAAATTTAACTTGTATGCTTAATTCGTCTGCAACGAAATACATACATCCATAGACAAGAAGCATTTGTATTTTTATTTAAATGTTTATTTTAATAAAGACAAAGATTAAAGAGGTTTGTTTGTCTTGCGTCCGCCGGGCGGTCCGCTCTAAGGTTGTTAGGTTGTTGAATAAGTTTCTGAATTAAGAGAACTGAAAGTTTTCTCATCTCGAGATTACAGCAAAGTGTTTACCGTTTGGCTGTAGGATGCGGCCGCGACGAAGACACCCCTCTCTAGTCATGGTTCGCAGCATTTTGTTCGATATGGAAAATTTAAATTTAAATTATAAATTGCACAAGTAACTTATTAGATATATTATTTCTCTTTTACAGCACATTGTAAATTAGCAAGTATTTGCGTTAAACAATGATAAATGCCACGTATTCGAAAGTCTGTAAGCTGAAATTTTAAAAGATTTCTTATAATTCATTTTGTTGAATCCGGGTAACAAAGCTAATGCTTTGTTAGAAGTATTTGGAAGACGCTGTTAATATCGATGCAGTGCACATCCCTAATATAACATTCCCGGTATTTTCTTAAAATATTTGCGTGAGTGTATCGCACCTGATGCCTGCGACGTCGGTGCACTTTAAAATCGTTGTGATTTACGCAAACAAAAAGCCGCTAACAAATATGGAGCTGAAAAACTAACTTACGACGCCGCCACTCTGACAAAGGGTTGCGAAATATTTCCTCTTGCTTTCTCTTCTCTTTAGCTATTAGTTCTTTGAAGTTTGTGTTTATGTTTTAATTCTTCTTTTTATAGAATACAATATTTGTTTATTTTTGCTTTTTCTTTCCTACACTATCCCTTTTCGACACTAGCACTGTTCCTATTGCACATAGGCCTTTCCTAGAAAGTCCCAGGCAGCAGGCAGCAAGTGAGTACGTGAGCGTAGTTGCCTTGTACAAGTAATGCTGCTTTAAGTCACTAGCTAGCTGGTTCGGCAAATTCGGATCAATCTATCGTCAGATCTTTAGTTGTTACACATCAGGCCACCACATGAAGCTCCTGATACCCTTATTTTTAATAATACATATTGTTTTATTTGTTTTGGGTACATGTGCGTACATTATGTTATTAATAATTGACATGCCCATCTGCTCCTAAAATCCATACATACTAAAGCTCAGGGGGAGATCCTTACCACCAGACTCTCAACAACTTGGGGGAGCTCTGGCATGTGTACCTTACCTACGATGGGTAGGTAATGGTTAGAGTACCTGACCAACTTACCGCGAGCCCTGGTTTAGAATCTCAGCCAAAGCAAACATTTGTGCAAAAACACAAATTGTTGGTTTTCGGGTCTGGTTGAGTTGTAATTGTTCATGTGTCTCTGACACAACATCCTACCCAACCTCCGATTTTATAACTAACGCTCATTAGATGTAACCATCGGGCACAGGTAGGTAGGGACGAGTGAGCTTGCGCGTACACCTGCGGCACTATAATAACTCTTGCGCAGTTGATAACTTTCGACAGTATTCAAAAAAAAGTCGTCAAAAATCGCCCAGGAGAACATCAACATCAGTACATAGCACGAGGAGATGGTGCGATATAGCATCTTACTGACTGAGTTCTATTTTTACCCTCGATGGAAAGGGGAAAGTGAGAGGTTGTTTGTTGCAAACGAATGTTTCCATTTATCTCCTAAACGTTTTGACCGATTTTGATACGGTTTTCTGTAAAGGGTTTTTGTTATTATATTCGCCTTGTGGTGGTAGCGTAAGAGATTCTTCCACGTCATCTCGTCTCGTGAGTGTCGTAAAAGCCGACAGAGAGAAAAAAAAATTGGAACATCTGAATAAATAAACTGCTAAATGTCTGCCAAGCGTGGCAACTACAGTAAAATCCCCCCAAAATCGTTGTAGCAATCTATGGGTGAGGCCTATGGTCAGCTGTGGACTAGTGATAGGCTGGAATGATGATGATTATTGCATATTTTGGTGTTATTCTGCAAGAATGAAGACTGTCCGTACAATGCCTTAGTCGCCTCTTACGACACCTCGGTAGGAAAGAGGTAGGTGCTATTCTACTCTACCGCTTCGCTTCTTTTTCATACAAACTTTAACCAAGACTTTATCCCAAATGCCACACTCCTCCGTGCGCGCAATATGCTTAAAAAGGGGTACAAAGTTTTCACATCACGTATTAATATACATTTGTCTGTCAGCCTTTACATAATTATTACACTTGTCACATTTCAGGACGCAGGCAACATATCTTATCTATACCGAATATGATTGACCCAATCTTATTCTGTATTGACATCATTCGCCACGTTGTTGGGTTAGCGAACTTGATATTCCTATGACTAAATGCAATAGTTTTGGGATACAGATTTATTTTTGTCATAGTGAGGGTAACAAACGCGTACATAGTCCATAGACATCTTCTATATTACTTCGTGAAAAAATGAGGTTGTATTTGCGTTGTCTACCACCACCATAATTCCTGTAACTGGGAATTCTGTTCTCTCAATTACCGCATAAATAGCGTTGCCTATCTCCGATCGGCCAGAACTGTTTTAACTGGTGGTAGGATTTCTATGTAGGAATTAGTTTAGGTAGGTACCACCGTAGGGCGAATTATTCTGCCGGAAACGGTGGTCTGAAAACATTACTCTCTTTTTGTCTAAGAGGCACTGAAAGCATATAAAACTTAGCCGTGTGGTAGCGGCTTAAGAGAATCTACCACCCCATCTCATCCCGTGGGTGTCGTAAAAGTAGACAGAGGGAAAATTAAAACCACAGGATGCAGGAGCATCTTCCTGGAACATCTGAATAAATAAACTGCGGTTGCCAACCCGCCTGTCAAGCGTAGGCACTATGGCAAAATCCCCTCAAAATGAGAGCAACAAACTGTTGTGGCAGTCTATGGGGCCTATGTTCCGCAGTGGACAAGTGATACGCTGAAATGATGATGATGATGATGATGAGACTTAAGACCTAAGAACTGATGTCTCGGCGGGACGCGCGAAATTTCATGCTCAGATGCGACACAGTATTGGTTATGGACAGACGTTGCACTAACCAACAAGTGAACGGTTTGCTCGACTTGTCACTTTTTTTCATAAAAAAACTAAATATTCGTTCGCGGAACAAGATAGTTCGGTTAAATACTGCTGCCCGTCATAAATCTAAAAAATTATAACGGGCATAATTGAGATATTTAGGTATTAGAGTATCGGTGCAGGGGCCAATTATTCTTCCATGAAGCAGTAGTGAGCAGACATTACTATGTTTTCGTCTGAAGGGCACTGAGAGCCAGTCACTGGGCATATAAGACTTAAGAACTGATATCTCAGCGGGACGCACGCAGTTTGTTGCCACTCAGAAATGTTCTTTATACACAGCATTTGTTTGGGCAGACGTTGTATGTATAACGTCTGGTCATCAGGTGAAAGGTTTGCTCGTCTAGTCGTTCTCCAATAAAAATCTACTTGCGCGCTGCAGCCTATACGTAGCTACAGCAAAGCTAACCTACTATATCATTACGATATTCAACGTTTAACTCCCCCGCCGAGTATGTAGTAAATTTCTATTTAAATTTACATTCTGAATATTTCAGTCGTAGTGGCGTGATTCATACACGTACTCATGTTCATATGCTAGGAAAGTAAACACATTCGCCACCGAGATACCATGTATGTTTATATAAGAAATAACAATTACTATTTAATTGACATTATGTATTTATTGTCAGTCGACTGAGCATGTGATAGTTATTAATAGTATTACTGTCATGTCTATTTCTAAATTTGACGTTACAATATTATTAAATGCTAGATTATACTTCGGGCCTGCTACGTTTGTAGGATAAAACAGCTGACGATTATGCTCGGGCTGACCCTAGAATGCATGTAAATCATCAACGTTTTTGAATTTAAAGATTAAGTTTTAGTTAGTTAGTAAGTTAACTTTCAATAACGTCACAAATCAAAGACCGTTATTGTCTTTAATTAGTCTTATTGGTTTTAAGCTAATTGCTGCTTTCCGTCACCAGTTTGAATAATGCTAATAATTATTCCGCTATCAATCGGAGGCCATGTAATTTTTCTGGCATTTTCCTAAGTCTACTTTTACACAACCCACCGGATGAAAGCGGCAGATATCCTAAAACTGCTATGAAACAGCGATTTTAGTAATACTAGATAACTTATGCTATATTCATATTCATTCAGTACAATACTTTGTACGGTATCTTGTTGTATAAATAACACTTCGGAAACACAAAAACCTTTTGTAAGAAATTGAAAAAAATATAAACCTAAGTATCTTCATTATCATTATGTAAAACTGATTGTTTTTGGCTGACATAGGGTAATAAAATTTACTTGAAAATATTAGTGTACTAAGCGTTAATTATCAATGCATTAAGAGGCAATTCTTAGTCATTTGAGTGAAACAAGCTATATTAATCCTTCGTTATGGTTTTTAGTGTTGTTAGATATGCAATATCCAAACCAGTTTCGCAAATTTGGCAAAAAAAAAGTCGTGGTGGTATTATTGCATCCATTACCCTATTTCATGTGTTAGGCGTTGCAAAAGTTAACAAGGGTAATGGCTTATCTATATCTCGTGGCTTACAAAAGATGATAGTGATAATTTTATAATATAAATAGCCGCCGTGGTGGCAGCTTAAGAGAATCTACCATCGCATCTCATCCCGTGGGTTTCGTAAAAGTCTTCAGAAGAAAAATGAAAACAGGTGATAGGCAGCAGCGTCTTCCTGGAATATCTCTGCGTTTACCAACCCGCCTGCCAAGCGTGGAAACTATCCCAAAATCCCCCCAAAATGAGAGCAAATTTTGTGGCAATCTATTAGAGAGCCTGTGTTCAGCAGTGGACTAGTGATAGGCTTAAATGATGATGATGATACATATAGATTTTGTAAATTTCTGAAGCTTTGGCATCGCATCAATCATTCGTACTGCTATGAAACATAAACATTTGCATATTTTTTCAATTCAATTGACGGAGTTTGATTGTATAGCGCGAGGGTTTTACTCGTAGTTTGCATTTAATAAGGATATTTTATTAAACATTGAGACAAGTAATGTTTAAACGTGTACCATATGAATGAAAGTCACAAAAAAAACACATTAAAACTTATCTTAAAATTATCAGTTCTTTCAGTAGTAAATCTTAATATTCATAATTAATAGTTGATACATAGGTGAAGGTTATCTTTTTTCCAATTTGATTTCACCACAAACGCATCTAATGAGTTAATAAACTGCTTAGCTTTGTGATCTACACCTTAGGCACGACAACCAAAAGTAATTTTAAGAATTATGGTTTGTGTAAGTACTATTTAAACTATAGATCACATAAATTGTATATCCCATACGCAATTTTTATATAAAGGATAAAGTATTCTCGGCAGAGTGCAATTGTTTTTGCCACTAAACTTAAATCCTTTGCGGCGGTTCCGTATCATTGTATATTGTGTGGAAGAAAATTCTGGAGCACACAACGCTTAGCGTGATACCAAGCTTGTGTTTTATTCGCTTGCAACAGGTATGAAATAAAGAATTTCAAATAGAAGAATAAAAGATTTTTTATATATTTTAGAACATTATATTTTTTTTGCTCCATTTGGTAATTCATATCACACTTCTTTCGCGAAAAATATGTAATGTTGAGTGGAAATCGCTATATTTGTCCGAATAGATGGGTACACACCCATCTATTTTTGTAAAGTAAAGTTCACATGTCCTTCTTGAGCGGAAGTGGCATATTAATGTAAAGAATATAAAATTGATTACGAATTTCAGCACAATCTTCTTCTTTTCGAATTTTTTGTAAGGGTATTTAATGCATTAGCATAAATAAAGATGAAAGTCAAAAAAAAGAAAAAGATTTTGTTTTTGTATGGCGCAGAATGCTTTTCAATAAATTGATATAACTAAGTGATACTAAATCGCGTTCTAGTAAAACGACAAATGTGACATTTGATTTTGACAATAATTGATGCCAGTGGCCAATACGCGTGAGTCGTTGACTGACACAATCATTCTGCTAATTAACGAGCCTGCGTAATTTTCATTCATGTGAAAAATTTTCATATTAACACGACGTTTAATGATCTGTTTTAATTACTAATACATAGATTTAAAGCAGACTTTAATAGAAAAAAAATATTATGTTATTAAAATAATTATATTATTGAAACTCCTTATTTTTTATTTATATTAAAGGAGTTAGCACTTAACCTTTATTATTATCATACAGTCTCTTTCTGTAAATATGCATCTCCCATATATACGTGGTTAGTTATTAGCATTCGTATATCTTAGTTGTGTATGGTCTGTTCATCATCATTTCAGCCTATCACTAGTCCACTGCTGAACATAGGCCTCCTTCATAAATTGCAACAAAAGTTTGTAGCTCTCATTTCAGGAAATTTTACGTACATACATAGTTGCCACGCTCGGCAGGCGGGTTGGCAACCGCAGTCTACTTATTGAGATGTTTCAGGAAGATGCTGCTGCCCATCTCCTGGTTCTCATTTTCACTAGTTGACTTTTACGACACCCACGGGATGAGATAGGGTGGTAGATTCTCCTAAGCCGCCATCACACAGTCAGTACGTACGGTATACGTTGCAATAATTAAACGTTTAAATAAAGAAGAAAGAGGTTTAAATAAACAGGCTTTGAATGAATTTTGTAGTCAAAACACTTCTTACATATGTTTATCGTAGTAGACAATATTAAGTTCCAGAAATAAATAACAGCGATAGATTAATGAAAAAAAAGAAAGACCCCAGAGTTTCTTACCGGTTCTTCTCTGAGAAGGTATTATTTATTGCAGCGGTGTTGATTTTGACATTCATAAGAGCTTTATACAAGCCTAAACTGATTAAAGTAATTTTGACTTTGACTTTGAATGTTATTGAGAGATTTTAATTGAACATGTTAATTCTTTTCCGTAATTGTAGAGATTTAAAAACAAGTCTTATATTCTTTTATTAATTTTAAGTTTTTGCGATTTATTTCGTTTTAATTGGATACTTCTAATTTTTAGTCAGTGAATTGCTCATAAACTTATTTCAAAAAGTCAAGTTATCTCAAAGTTATTTCAAAGTAATAAAACATCGCAGCAAGATCAAATAATCTTGCATGGGCGTTATATATTGATAGAATATGAAGTTAAATTGTACAGGAAAAGGAAACGTCTATCATTTGTTTACAATAATATAAAATATATGCAAAAAAGTTGTGTAAATATACGTCTGCTCTTGTTAGCGCTTTGTGTCGTGATCTGAAGCAATTTGCATGGCGTGTGGATATGATCCTAACAAATTTAAACTGAGCGCTTCATATGTTTAAGTATTTAATTTCATGTAATTCGTTTCCTTAGTGAATTCTTGCGTTTAGTAAACTAACTTATTACTCTACTAATTATGTACATAGATGACCCCGTGGTCCAGAGGTAAGATTATCTGATGTCGTCATGAATCACAGCCGGAACAACCGGCCAAAAACACAAATTGTTGGTTTACGGGTGACTCCAATATTGTGTTCTAGTCTATCACCGATCCTATCGTATTGGCGTTACATTGGGCGCGGGTATGACGAATGAGTGCTTCTGTATTTGCGCGTGACGACAGCGTGGACTAGTAGATAGTGTACCTGACTTCCAGGCCCTGGGTTCGAATTCCAGACGAAGTCAATATTTGTGAAAAAACACATATAGTTAGTTTTCGGGTCTGGTTGTTGTGATTCTGGAATACAGTATCGGAAACACGTGTCCGTGTTTCTGTATTCCAGCCTACCCCCGATGCGATATACGCTAAATCGTATTAGCATTACATTGGGTAAGGGTAGGTTACGCCGAGTATCTCTCTGTATTTGAGCGTACTTGGGGCACTATCCTATCTTGCTCAGTTGATAGCTTCCGACAGTATTCTTCTTCTTCTTTTTTGATCCTGACAATTAGCTAGCAAATGGAGCCATTTTTGTCAATGTCGAGTAATAATTTGACTATATAAAAGTCTTCGTTTCGATCGACAGTCAAATGATAGTTGACTTTTACTGAAGTTTTCCGGGAAAAGCACAATTTTGGTCTTGAATTGAATTTTCCTATAACGATCACTTGCTGCGTGATAAACGATCATAATTTATTTATTTATCTGCCTTCACATGAAATATGGTATATTAAGTGGTGGGAAATTATTTAAATGGTATCATATATTTCGCCATTATTGACATTGGTAAGTGTCTATCAATTTTAACATAAATTTAAAATGTTACTCTATGTCTAATACTAACGCCATTTGAACTATAACATCAATGTTACTTAACTTCCAATATGCCAGAGGAAATAGTGGTCACAGGTCAACAAAAATCAACAATAAATTTGACATTTTCGCGATTATTGTAGAAAAAATTTATTAGTAGAATCGTATAAAAATCATATTACATTAACATATAAATTCCTTTAAGTCATATAATCATTTTTCTATTAACCATTGCCGGTGCGCGTTTTTAAAATGTTTTTATGTCCTGTGGTAACTGATTATAAATTTTTATTGACATGAAATAACTATTGAATTTTATATATTTGCATGATGGTATTTTTTAAACATGTTGAGTCTCTCGGTCTGAGTCGCGAATTAATTTCTACTATCTCAAAAAGCTCTCAGTGTGTTTTAAAAAAATATCCGACTTCCAAAATATACAGACTTGTCATAGACAGAAGTCTGTATTTTATAAAAAGTGGTCTACAAGATTCAAATTTTTTAACTTGAAAATTTGAAAACATTTTTTTTGTGTAAAAACTTTGTATAATTTTGTTGAGTTTATTCTGTGGAATAAACTCAACAAAATTATACAATATTGAACGGATACGCAGCCTGAGCATCATCTGTAACGACTCTTATGTGCCCGAGTGCATAGTAGAATAAGAATAAAAACTCAACCGCCACTTTTCTAGATGGCGCCAAAAGTCCTCGGAAGTAATGGTCGAAAATTGGCTAAGAGGTCATAATCATAGTTACTTCAATTAATATTTTCTGGACGCTGCTGACCCTGCTGAGTTATGGGTCCTGGAATCGAATCATGCCGAGGCCTAATTTAAATGGACATGAATATTTGTGATGGACATAAATTATTTTCGGTCCTGGTTATATTGTGATTGTCCTGTGAATCTTACATTGCCTCTGATATACCACCGCTATTACTGCTTACAGTTACTACGGGTATAGGAAGGTCACGTATGTGTGCCTCAGTTTTTCTGTTAGTACTTACGGCACTACAATATCCAGCGCAGATGACAATTCTGGTTGTCTTTCTGTTGTCAACTAGAAGATGTCGCTTTGTTGTCATCAACATCAATATGTACATTATCAATTTCATACATTAGCTACGCTGTACAGCATAGTACCTCGATAGTTGATTGATTAATTTTAATTCTCGGCAATGTTTGGTTCACAGGGTACGGATCCTTACACGCCCTAGCATGAAATTTTAGCCATTAAACCATTAGCATTAGGCCGTGTGGTAGCGGCTTTAGAGAATCTACCACCCCGTCTCGTCCCGTGGGTGTCGTAAAAGTCGACAGAGGGTTATGAAAACCAGGAGATGGGCAGCAGCATCATCCTGGAACATCTAAATAAACCAACTGCGGTTGCCAACCCGCCTGCCAAGCGTGGCAACTATGGCAAATCCCCCCAAAATGAGAGGTACAAAACTAAAACGGCCCCTAGTCTCCGGCGGCCCCGCTAGTCCTAGCTACGGTAACGGTCATGGTAACGGCGGGGCAGGGGGTGCGAAGAATCTTCGGAGGAGGAGATCTTGTTACCACTACCGACGACTGGACCTGGCAACATTTAACGCACGCACGCTGAGGACCGACGAGAAGATCTTGGAGCTGGAAGAGGAGGTGAGCAAGTTACGCTGGGATATTATAGGATTATCTGAAGTCCGAAGACAGGGGGAGGACACAGTAATCCTTGAATCCGGTAACTTGCTCTACCACCGGGAGGGCGACCATCTGTCCCAAGGAGGTGTCGGATTTTTCGTCCACAGGTCTCTCATTAACAACGTTGTCAAGATCGGGAGTGTGTCGACTAGGGTTGCGTACCTTATACTCAGAATAACCAAACGGTATTCGCTGAAGGTCATACAGGTATACGCACCGACCTCGACACATCCTGATGATGAGGTGGAGGAAATGTATGAAGATATTTCAAGAGCCATACATTCCTCCAAAACTCACTACACGGTGTTGATGGGAGACTTGTTGATGGGAGGCGTGAAGTCCACGCTCCGTCCATCTCGTGCCGTTATCCAAAACCCCGAGAGCTTCCAGCTCGAACTGCAAAACCGTTTTCAGTGCCTGGAAGATTGCGTTACAGTGGACGATATGAACGAGAGGCTCGTGGAAACTGTCCATGCGGTGGGGGCAAAGTTTTGCAAGACCCACCGCACAAAAAAGATCCAGAAACTCTCCGACCACACTCTCAATCTCATGGAGGCTAGGCGAGAAATGAGGCTGCAGTCCTCAACTGATGCGTCAGCATATCGGCAACTGAACAGACAGATCTCCAAATGTATGCGGCGAGACCTACGCTTCTTCAATACTGCTCGTATTGAGGAAGCAATAGAGCGAAACCAAGGCTCCAAGGTCTTTGCCAGGGATCTGTCTGCCGGAAAAAGCCAACTGACTAAGTTGAGGACCGATAGCGGTGGCGTCATTTCCGCTGGACCAGAGATTTTGAGTGAGATCGAGAGATTCTATGGACAGCTGTACACATCGTCGTTGGAGCCACACACTAGTGTGAGTAACGACCCAAGAGCAAATCTCGTCTGACACTATTCCGACGATATCCCGGACGTCAGTCTGAGCGAGATTAGTATGGCTCTCAAACAGCTCAAGAATGGCAAAGCGCCGGGCGAGGACGGAATTACAGCGGAGCTTCTGAAAGCGGGTGGAAAACCGGTACTTTTAGTCCTTCAGAAGCTATTTAATTCCGTCATCCACGGCGGCGCTACGCCGGAAGCGTGGAGTAGAAGCGTGGTTGTCCTGTTCTTCAAGAAGGGTGATAATGCCCTCTTGAAGAACTATAGACCGATATCGCTTCTGAGCCGCGTCTACGTGCTGTTTTCGAGAGTCATAACGAATCGTCTCGCAAGTAGACTTAACGACTTCCAGCCTCCCGAACAAGCCGGATTCCGAAAAGGCTTTAGTACCATAGACCACATACATACCCTTCGCCAGATTGTACAAAAGACCGAGGAGTACAATCTTCCGCTATGTCTGGCGTATGTGGACTATGAGAAAGCCTTTGATTCCGTCGAAATTTGGGCGGTGCTACGGTCGCTTCAGCGGTGCCGAATTGACTGCCGGTATATCGATGTGCTGCAGTGCTTGTATACCAATGCTACAATGGCTATCCGAGTACAGAACCGGAGTACGAAACCGATCCAATTGCAGAAAGGTGTAAGACAGGGTGATGTTATATCCCCGAAACTCTTCACTGCTGCATTGGAAGATATCTTCAAGCTACTGAACTGGAAAGGATACGGTATCAACGTCAATGGCGAATACATCACTCACCTTCGATTTGCCGACGACATAGTCATAATGGCAGAATCGCTGGAGGACCTCAGCGCTATGCTCAATGACCTCAATAGTGTCTCCCAACAGGTAGGTCTTAAGATGAACATGGACAAGACGAAGATTATGTCTAATGTCCATGTCACACCTATACCGGTTGTTATTGGGAACACTACGATCGAAGTTGTCGACGAATATTTATACCTAGGACAGATTGTCCGATTAGGTAGGTCCAACTTCGACCAAGAGGTCAATCGACGGATCCAACTCGGCTGGGCAGCGTTCGGGAAATTGCGTCACATCTTCTCGTCGAGTATACCTCAATGCCTGAAAACAAAAGTATATAACCAGTGCGTGTTGCCAGTGATGACTTACGGAACCGAAACGTGGTCCTTCACTGCAGGCCGCATGAGGAAGCTCAGAGTCGCCCAGCGAGCTATGGAAAGGGCTATGCTCGGAGTTTCTCTGCGAGATAAAATCCGCAACGATGTTATCCGCAGCAGAACTAGAATAACCGACATAGCCCTTAGGATTAGCAAGCTGAAGTGGCAATGGGCCGGCCATATAGCTCGTAGAACCGACAACCGTTGGGGAAGAAAGGTTCTCGAGTGGCAACCTCGTACCGGCAAACGCAGCGTAGGGCGACCCCCCACTAGATGGAGCGACGACCTGCACGGTTTTGCAGGAAGTCGATGGATGCAGGTGGCTCAGGACCGTGTTTTGTGGCAATCTATGGGGGAGGCCTATGTTCAATAGTGGACTGTAATAGGCTGAAATGATGATGATGATGATGAACCATTAGCATAGAACCTTCTTCAATAAACGGGTTATCTAATGCAAACATTTTTCTTCAAATCTGATTATTATTTCCTGTCATTGCATCGTTCAAAGGTACAAAATCTCCAGCATCATTATAGTAGTAAAATTACGTATCATCCTCGTAGTCATATCAGACTATCACTAGTCCACTGCTGAACATAGGCCTCCCCCATAAATTGCCACAATAGTTTGAAGCGCTGATTTTGAGGAGGAATTCTTCCATAGTTGCCACGCTTGGCAGGTTGGCAAACGCTGTTTATTTGTTCAGATGTTCCAGGAAGACGTTGCTGCCCTTTTCATTTTCTCTCTGTCGAGTTTTACGACACCCACGGGATGAGATGGGGTGGTAGATTCTCTTAAGCCGCCACCACACGGTAAAATTACGTATAGCCTGTAAGAATTACGTAGATTTGTCGGCATTCTACAGGTTACGTGTTGGAAACTGTGCTTTAGGAAAATATTCATTAATTATTTCATTAATTACTTTACTAAATAGTTGTTCAAATAAAAATAATGATTATATATTGTATTTATACTAAACTAATGAATATGATGCGTACGAGAAAAAAGCGTTCTGCTTCATTGTTTCTTGTGTGTACAGTCAGAGAAAATTCTTTACCGGCGGCGGTTTTTCCAGATCAATACAATGTGGATGGATATGAATATAATGCGTTAAAAAAAATATAATGAATACAATGGAAATGGATATAAGGCAACCGCTTGACGACCGCGTGTCCGAGAAGTCAGAGTACCTGACTTCCACGCTGCTGGTCCTGGGTTTGAATCCCAATCACCCATGTTTTCGTTTTTTTTTAAACGAAATGAAAAGCATTTTGTCTTATTTCATCAGATATGATACATAGATAGGTATTTAGATACGTTAGTGTATTTATACTAAAAAGTCTATCTATTTTTTTTCTCCCTCCAAATTATCCACATACTTGCGCCAGTAGTGTCCCGGTCCCATGAGATACAAGTACAGCCTAAATTTTGTAGCACGCACTAACGACAGGATAAATCAACCCACTACGCAATGAAGAATCCCGAGAAAATCCAAATGAGCACAAGATATCTCTTCTGCTTAAAATATATCAGAAAAGTACGGTGACAGTAATGCACTAGAGCAATATTTAACATAGTGCCCTTGGAAAACAATATAAAAAAAAGTAATAAATACTTTTTATGAGTCGTTTTGTTATCAGGCATGAAATAATATTTGTTACACATTTCTTAGTTTGAGAATTGCTGAGTTATTGTATTTAAATTTCAATAACTATCAAAATTATCATTTATCAGTTTTCTGTCCAAAGGATTTTTTTATTTGTTGTTGGTTGTTGTAAAAAATATTTATATATAATAAGTTAAAAATTGGAAATGTTTTATACATTTTATTAAATATCTATTTGTAATTTATGGAAATCATTACTGTTATCAGTATTTAATTAGTGGATGTATCTTTTTATATACACCTGACATAATATTTACGTGTTAATATTTTAATAGAAAATTATATATTTGAGTATTAAATTATGAGTTGTAACTGTCCTCGTAATTCTTTCTTCCTTTTTAGGCCAGTGATTATATAAATAAAGATATTATGTATAAATGAGCATACATACTTGAATATCATAGTAGTCCATTGTAGTGACACACCTGTCTTTAATTCTACATGAGAAAGCATGTTTAATAACAGAAATAATTTTTATAATTTATTTTTAAATAATCTTGACTTGATGTTTTCGTCACCGAAAATTTTGGAAAAAAACATGAGTATTTGGTAAATAAAGAAAATGTTAATTCTGCATTGTTATAATACAGAAGTTGTTTTACAACAATGCAGAAGTAAAAAGGTGATTCGCGAGAAATGGAAATTTGGTTTCTTGTAGAAAATAATAGAATACCTATATCAAAATAACGTCGGATGAACGGAACATTTAATATTTTAATATTCATAAATAAACTGTTTCCATGGTTTTTCTAATTATACAAATATTTATTGTTTTATGTAACTTACCTTAAAAATCACGAAAGCTCGATAAAGAAAATGTAAATTGAATCAAGAGTACATAATTTTTTTTTAAATGAATTCACACACATACTTCCATAGTTCAAGCCCAATCACTGAATTCGGCGATCAAATCGCGTCGCCTGTACGCATGCTAATTGAGCGATCAATTTATGTAGCACGACTCTCACACCTACCGTATCGTGAAATAAGTTATATTGCTGCAAAAATAAGACGTGCAAAGTGCGTTGTGAACACCCCAATTTGCGTACAAACGTTTGAATGACGCGCGGAGGACTGGTTTCAAAACTCTTTGACGAGTTCCGCATTGTCGGCGTTACGTGTAACGCGGCTTACAAAGCTTCCGATTTTTTCGAAGCGCAGCGATAGTGGACGTGCTCAAAGAGCTTTGCTGTCCACTACAGTGTTACTGCGCGTTACTGTGCTATGATGCGAACTATCGACAAACTCTATTGCCCTTCGCTAACATACTCCCTTGTTTAACATGTATAGAAAGAAAAGTAACCACATTTAATGGCCCACAACTGAACACAGGTCTTTTTTCGTGTTTTGTGATGGTTTTAAAGAAGGGAAAAGTCAGAAACGCTGCTACAGAGTGGGTTGGAGTGACTCTATATGTATTTGTCGCAATATTTATATTTGTCAAAGTCGGTCATGTGGTCGTCTTATTTTTTAATATGTTATTTATATTTAATTACTCTTAACTTGAAATGCCATTTAACATTTTTCAGCCCTCGAGCATCGGGAACCGAACCCTGGTCACTCGCGTGTAACAATATTTAAGGTGAGCACCCGGCCCCTGATCTATCACATCTCTAAGTTTATAATATTTGATTTTTTAAATTGGTTTACAGAGTTACTTTTATTTTTCATAAACAATTTAAACATTTAAAAAGAAAGCAGATTGAAAGTAATGCACACTAAACGTACTAAACGGCGTAGTAATAACAACATTAATGAATTAATTACAATTATGCCTTTTTGCGGACATTCGCGGCGCAGCTTTGCGTAAATATTTTCCAAGCGACACAAAGGAAGGCGCCCTGATGCCGTGTGAAATTATGTTCACAAAATGAAGTTGAATTTTTTTACTCCCCTTTGACGTTCAAAGTTACCGGAGTTAATTCAATTTATTGTCTCTCTTAAAACGAGACTCCACCATAATATTATTTGTAGGGTTCACCTACGGCTTGTTGACATAGCCTAAAAAGTGAGTGCAGGAGCGCACCGGAGCGCCTAAGTGATTCGATACACGTTCAATATGTTTCATTAGGGAGAAGCGCGCTCACTTATTCAATCATATTGGCAGCGAGGCTTCCGCGCCACGATGCCAACGACGTTGCCTGTTCGCGCACTCCATTCCGTTCCAGCATAATCAGTTTTTCCAGCACAAAATGCTTACTCAATTTAAGCGTACGTTTTACTCAAACACCGTCTCAAACAACTGATTTTATTGCGGCAGTGTGTATATGTAGTTATATATTGTACATAGCGTCCCTTGTCGATTTTCCAGTCGCCGAGTTCTATGTAAAGAAAGACAAGAGTTAATTACGAATCCAATATCGTGGGGAAGTAATTGTTGTAACGATTTTTCCTTCCTCGTGCGGCGTCGAATGCGGAACGTTTCCGCCGCGTCGCTGCGGAGAAGGAATCGCGTCTTCTCCAACGTTGTCTGCGTCCTGTGTCACGGGAAATGGTAATTACCGCCTAATCTCGCCCGAAGCGCAGGGAGGCCCGACGTCCGGATATGAACTTCCGTTATGAACAATTTAGCGCGCGGAATTGGACGGCAGTACGTCCTGCATTCAGGTGAATCGGATGATGCAGAGCATACGTGTCTGCAACCGTTGCGGCCCATTCACGACGATTCACGCCTATGAATAACTTAAATATCCACACTTTGAATACGAATCGTATGAAACCTTTTAAAAAAGCCGTGTCTAGGAAATTGCTATGTCATTCAATTTTAAAAGTGAAGCACTGAAAGCGTTAGCTTCGAAGTTATGACACTGTAAAATTATGTGTAAAAAGCAAACGAAATAAATGGGTTTAGTATCCACAAGGCAATATTGCAAATATTTGATAAGATAATGAATGAATGGTATGCAAATTTTTACTAAGATGCTATCAAATAAGTTACAACCTTGAGATACAAGACTGTTTCATTAACACGTAGATACGTATACTTATAGATAAACACATGGAATCACAAATGTGTAGCAAGTTAAGGTTTGCTTTAAAGCTACATTTAGAAAAGTATAAAAATGAAATTTACTGAACTTTATAATGCTATTTGAAGGCCTGGCCTAGTTATTAGTGATCGTGCCTTCGAAGCTTGAGCGTCGTGGGTTTAAATTACGCAGTGTCATGTTTATATTGTCTCAGTACATACACTAGCACTCGTATATTTATTAGTAGCTGGGCAATATTGTGAGTTTGACAAGAGAATGTGTTAACATGCCGTGGGAAATATTGCGTATTTTTTTATTAGTTTTTTTTTATTCAGATGTTACAGAAAGATGCTGCTGCCCATATTATGGTTTTAATTTTCCCTCTGTCGACTTTTACGGCACCCACTGGCAGATTCTCTCAAGCCGCCATCACATGGCTAACCATCTGTTGGTAAGACATCTGTTATTAATTAGAAAATATCAGTTTAAATGTATTATGTAGGTAAAAAAAAAGTAAAGTAAAGTTTCAGCCTATAAATGTCCCACTGCTGAGCACAGGCCTCCTCTCATTTCTGAGAGAGTTTTTGGAGCTAGGAAGAATCCGCCACGCTGCTCCAATACGGGTTGGCGGACTTCACATGTCCTCGAAATATTTCTATTCCTCGGACATGCAGGTTTCCTCACGATGTTTTCCTTCACCGCTAAGCACGTGGTAAATCAGCACTTAAAATTGTAGAACAATATTAGAGGTGCTGGCACCGGGGATCGAACCCAGGATACTCGCTTACTATGAAATTAAAGGCGAGCACCAGGCCCCTGAGATTTATTTTTTTTATTTGTCAGGGATGACACACTAGATATGTATATGTATATATATATATATATATATATATATATATATATATATATATATACTAGCTGGACGTTGTCCTGCCCGTTCCGGTATGTGACACGATGAGTTTAATTTCTGAATTACATTTAAGTACGAAATTCTACAGCCACACGATTACAGCGCCACCTATCGGGTCGGATTTTGTAATTTCATTTTTGGTTTTCCAGTTTAATCTTAGAATTATATTAACGATGTGCTAGCGGTTGACGATTCTCTATAGTTACATTGACGACGATACATTGGGTAACCATAATTTCCAGGGATAGTCTCCACCGTCACATTCGTGGATAAAGCTTGGAACACTTGCCGTCGACTATGCACGGTTATAACGGTAGAACTATCACAACGAAAGTGAAAGAAAACGATTTTGTGGTCGATAACTCTTGGGTTGTTCACTTCTTTACAAAACAATCAACTCAAATGGCAACGATAACGTCATTTTCATCTGCAGTGGATTGATTCAAATTCTTTGGCGAAGTCTGCATTACGGCTTCGATGTGAAAGATTAGATTTTCTGGCTCGCAACATTGTAAATATTAATGTAAAATTGTCATGTATGAACTTTCGTCATAATTTTTTTTTGAAGTTGTTTCGATATTTCGATAATTATTCTGCTATCTGGGGCGAAGACATATCCAACATCATCATAAAAATCGGTCCAGCCATTCTTGAGTTATAAATGGTGTAACTAACCCGAGGCACAGAGAGCAACTACCACCCCATCACATCCCGTGGGTGTCGTAAAAGTCGACAGAGGGAAAATGAAAACCAGGAGATGGGCAGCAGGCAATATTTTTAGATCGACGGTGTCAGTTATGTTGATATGTAAAAGAAATTATTTATTTACATACATTTCTAACTCAATATGAATATTTTTTTTGTAAATCTGTTGTTCATTGCCTACATCTAGTATATCAGCTATACCTTGTACATTCCTGCGAAAGCAAATGCTAATCGCAGTTCGAATGTGGCTAATGATCGCCATTCATCGTAATCTGCATTGATATAGAGCTATTATTACTAGCAACTACAAGCCTCGACCATCAGTCAGCCATTTGTCATTGCGAGCTGCTTGATACGTGTGACTCAAGCTCATCATCTAATCACATATCAATCAAGCGAATGGTGTCGATATGCCATTATTATGTATATTGTTAATGTTTTATAAGATTATATGCAGTCGCCTGACTGATTTTAATTTAATAAAGCAATATCTCCTCCAAGTCATAACCAAAAATTTGGGCATATCCAATTTTGTTTTACTAGATATATAGTAAATACGATGTTAAATAACTGTTTAAAAAATTCAATCCGGGAATATTGATGTCAAAGATGCAATTTGCTCTGCTCGCCCTGTTACGGATAAAATTGACGCAATTTTTTAAAAAGTGGAGCAAGATCGGCATATCAGTAGTTACAACAAAGCTGAAGAACTGGGAATTGACCACAAGTTCTGACCTATTTGAAAATATTTATATTTGGGTGCCACATGAGCTCACTGAAAAAATCCTAATCAACCGTGTACTCATTTGCGATTCTTTATTGAGACGTAATGAAACCGTTTTTGAAGAGATTGATAACTAGTGATGAAAAGTGGATCACTTACGATAAGAACGTGCGAAAAAGGTCGTGGTCAAGGGTCGGTCAGGCTTCATAGACTGTGTCAAAACCCGGGTTAACTCGCAATAAGGTGATTATGTGTGTATGGTGGGATTGGAAGGGCGTTTTTCATTATGAGCTTTTACCGCCAGGCAGAACCATCGATTTGGATCTCTGCTGCCAACAACTGATGAGAATGAAGCAAGAAGTTGGAGAAAGCGGCCGGAATTGATCAATAGAAAGGGTGTGGTCTTTCGTCACGACAACGCTAGACCACACATATCTTTAGCCAGTTAGCAAAAATTAAGAGAGTTTGGGTGGGAGGTGTTAATGCATCCGCCATATAGCCCCGACCTTGCAACTTCAGATTTCCACCCAGACCGAAACGTCTCTTTAGAATTCTTTAGGTAGTGTCAGGTTAACATCAAGAGAGGACTGTCAAAACTACTTGTCGCGTTACATACTGTAATTATATGTAAATAAACATGAAAAAAATGTCTTTAGATTTTATATAAAATGTAAAGAAACTTTTTCCCGAACCTATATAACGTTGAGGAAAAGTTTCTCCTAAAGTGGTCGGGAGATGGGCAGCAGCATCTTCCTGGAACATCTGAATAAATAAACTGCGTTTGCCAACCCGCCTGCCAAACGTGGCAACAATGGCAAAATTTCTCCAATATGAGAGCTACAAACTTTTGTGGCTATCTATGGGGGAGGTCTATGTTCAGCAGTGAACTTGTGATAGGCTGAAACGATGACGATGAAAGTGTCTGGTGTAAGTATCTATTTTAAAGAAAGCTCTATCTTTATGTAAAAAACAATTAAAAAAAATGTATAACCGTTAAAGTAATTACATAGTAATACAAGTGTAAAGATATATAACTTTATAATAAAACTAGCTGGGCCCCGTAGTTTAATCGCGTAACATAAGCCGGCCACATGATTTCGCCGTGCGGCATGATACCTCTCATCATAAAAACCCGCCAGCTTTATTATATATGAATATAGGTATAACTTAAAAGCGCAAAAAATAACTATGAATATAACCACTTAAAAAGAAATAAAAGTCAAAAATATATTTAGACAAAAGTCACTTAGTATATAGTTTGTCGATAATTCGAATATCGAAAAAAAGTTTGCTGAATCTGTTAACAGCTGGCAAGCCAACGCTCAGGCAGGACTACGTCTGTCGAGTCCGCTAGTACATATATATATATATATATATATATATATATATATATATATATATATATATATATATATATATAATATATGTATATATTACGATGAAACCCTTAATATTTCCGAAATAAAAATAGCTTAGATAAATATACTGATACTGCCTATAAAAGTTCCGGCAAAATCGATTCAGCCGTTTCGGAGATTAGCCCGATTAGTATAATTATTTTGCAAAGTACTACTCGTATATGAGATTAAGAAAAATCTTTATTACGAGACAGACACTCATATTTTATTTATTCGTGTAGATTAACCAGTAGTTTAAATTTAATAGTACGCGAATGATTAGATTTTCACTTTAGTTTTAACCCATTTTCGGGTGCTTGAATGTTTGGTTTGAATGATTTTTTTATTGAAGAAAACTGAACCTGCTTATGGCGCATAAGCGTGGTACCAGACTTAATGTTTATTTAAACATTAAGTCTGGTACCACGCTCTAAAGAAATTTAGTGTATTCACGACGCTTCAAAACTGTCATTTAAATTAGAGTGGGCCTGTGCCCAGCTTTGGGATCAAGCATGAATAGTGAAATAACATATTTTACTTTTTTATTTTATATCTTGTAGACATTTAAAAAATGTGTTTATTATCAAATTAGTTAAAGAGTATCTAGTATTGGCAATGAAGTATTGGTTTATGGTTGCAGGCACTTGCTGACACCGCCTCATTATTATTAATTATTGTACAACAATAAAGGCTTGATTACATTGCTACTCAGCGCTGACGCCGAAGTTAAAAACAGTAAGATTTATAAATTAATTTGATGTATGAGGGCAATAAAAGCGAAGTAATTAAAAGATTCTTTAACATGTTCATTACATCGGCATCAAAATATAATATGAAATCATAAAAAAATTTGAAAATG
This sequence comes from Luehdorfia chinensis, assembly GCA_019845155.1. Lineage (NCBI taxonomy): Eukaryota > Metazoa > Arthropoda > Insecta > Lepidoptera > Papilionidae > Luehdorfia > Luehdorfia chinensis. Next base: position 2,484,756 of record JAHVAK010000022.1, read on the forward strand.
ACCCTAAAATATAAATGTCACATGAGACATATCATATTTATATAGTATGTAATACATTTATCAAATTATAATTCATATAGCAGAGTGAGATATTCGCAAAAACCGCAAACAGTCCATACGGCGACCAGCGATCGGCGTTAATAAAACGTCAGATAACTCGAGTAATTAACTTATCACCGCGCCTATCGACGATTTCGCATCGAACATTTAAAAATCAACGCTTGTAAATGGCACTGGCAATGCAATGAAATTGAGGAAAAATGATTTGGATATTCAGAGAGCGAGAAACGAATGGCCGGCTGGCCGATTACCGCCGGCTCTCATATAGACTCCAAATGGAGGGCGCACGTTCAATTTCGATACTTTTACAACACAATAGGCGAGGGAGTAAGGCGTGTTCGCTCACCTGTCAAATTAAAAAAAGCACTTGCATATTCAAAATAACCCGGTAAAACGTTCATTCAGTTAGGTACTACTTTCAGTCTTTTTTTATTGTCTGCTGAAATTCTGCCTCGATTTAATTACAAATGTGTGCCTTCAACGTACATAGCCATTTGAATATTACTTATTTTTATTTTTGGTGAGAATTGCTTTAAAATTAATTTAAAAAATGTTAAAAATAAAGCGTGGATACCGTAAGAATCACCAAAGAAATAAGGAGGGGGAAGAGATGGGGTGGGCACCAGCGTATTTGAAGGAAAACCATTATACAGCGGTTTGTGGGTGTGGGTTTGGTTTAAAGATTGTCATTATTATATATAAGATGGCATCTATGGCAAAATCCCCTCAAAATGAGAGCGACAAACATTTGTGGCAATCTATAAGGGAGGCCTGTGTACAACAGTAGACTGGTTATAGGCTGCAAGGACGATGATGATGATATAACTAGTCTGGCCATAAATACTGTTACATAAAAACCTTTTGAATTTGGAACACGTATATTATTTTAAAAACTTCTTTCGATTTTGCGCCATTTCACATATTTTTCATGTTCATTATCAAATTACAATATGGAATGGGGTGTTAAAGAAAATAGGATTGCAGTGATCGCCTTGCACAAAGTGGGTATGGAGTCGTCGGTCATATTCCAGACACTTCAAAAGCTTGGTATCAGCCGTATGTTCGTATATCGTACTATCAACAGATACAACAACACTTCTTTTGTCGAAGACCAGAAAAGATCGGGGCGACCGCGTGCTGTTAGAACTACAAAGGGTGTTAATGCTGTTAAAGCCAGAATTCGTCGAAACCCCATTAGGAAGCAAAAAATCTTATCGCGAGAAATGAAGATTCCCGCTAGGAAGCTGTCGCGTATTACAAAACAAGACCTGAATACACATGCCCTAAATTAATCTTTAAAATTAAAGTGAGTGGATCGATCAAAACGCCTTCTGTCGCGATACGCAGGTGAAAGGCACAGAAATATCCTCTTTACCGATAAAAAAGTTTCACGATTGAAGAACACTACAATAAGCAAAATGATAAAGTGTACGCTCACAGTTCTAAAGAAGCTGCTCAAGTGGCCGGAAAGGTACAACGTGGTCATCATCCTACGTCAGTGATGGTTTGGTGGGGCGTCTTATCAAGGAGTCACAAAACTACATTTTTGTGAAAAAGGAGTGAAAACTGCAGCCAAAGTGTATCAAGATACAGTCTTGTATCATGTTGTGAAACCTCTCAGCAATACACTTTTTAAAAATATACCGTGGAATTTCCAGCAGGACTCTGCACCTGGTCACAAGGCACGAACTACCCAAGCCTGGCTTGAAACCAACGTTCCGGACTTTATAAGAGCTGAAGACTGACCCTCATCTAGCCCAGATCTCAATCCTTTAGACTTCAAATTATGGTCAGTTTTAGACGACATGGCCTGCTCTAAACGAAATGGGGACATTGAGTCTTTGGAGCAAGCAGTGGCGAAATTTCCCCTGGAAACAGTGCGTAAATTCATAGAGTCGTGGCCAAACAGATTAAAGGCCTGTATAAAATCCAAAGGTGGCCATTTCGAATAGAATATTTTTTTTCTTTTTTGCTGAGACTAATAAATATGTAGGTATAAATTTTAATAGTATTACATTACTTCATTAAAAAAAATGCATTTTCATTTGTAACAGAACTTATGTCCGGACTATAATAATAGGGCTGTGCTTTGGTCTTCAGCGCGGTAAAACAACGTAACGCAAGCTCCTCGCTCCGGAGCTGTTACGGGTAGTTGACTAAGCTGCGAGGCGTCTGGTACTACCGACGCTAATTCGCCAGTAGTGGTTTGGTTTAACTGTTAAAGGCTGTTAGAGATGATGCTAAATGAAAAATAAGATTTTTGCAAAAAAGATTTTGTTTGCCATTTCTCAAGTTACAGCCTATAAATGTTCCATCGCTGAGGACAGCCCTTGTCCCATTTCTGAGAGAGTTTTGGAGCCGGGAAGAGACCACCATGCTGCTCCAATGCGGGTTGGCGAACTTTACATATCTTAATTTTTTTTTATTCCTCAAACATGCATGTTACCTTACGATGTTTTCCTATACCATTTAGCACGTGGTAAATCAGCATTTAAAATTTCAGAACAATTTTAGAGGTGCCTGCACTGGGGATCGAACTCAGGTGACTCGTGTACTATGAAATTTAAGGCAAGTGCATGGTCCCTGAGAAACCACGGATCCCTGAGCTGCATTTTGACTGTAGGTGTTTTATAAAATAATCATTATATTGGTATCTTCATATATTACACTGCATAGCACAGATCTCTCTTTCTTAGAGCGCTTTGATAATATTGTAGAGCAGCGTGTTAGACCAGCCTTCACTGACATTGTGGTTTTATGTCTCAAATTTAATTTAACATTTTGATTTAAAATATTGTAAAAAGTGACAATAAGAGCAAAACGTTAACCTGATGGTAAGTGCAACGTCTACCCATAACAAATGCTGTGCCATCCTGAATATTTCTGTACGGCAGCACACTGTGCTCGTCAACCTGAGGCATCAGTGTTTAAGTCTTAGTTATATAAGATATATAAGGTAAAATAGAATAACTGGTCCTGCGGTGAAACCTGACGGATTCTTGCAAAGGAATTGTACCAATAATAGGTACTCGTAGTATCATTGTATACTTACTGTCTGTTATCATTACATATTATTAATATATAATTTATACGTATTTTGTATAACTAAGTTCGTAACGTGGTAGGCAGAACAGAATTACATGCAGAAGTTCGTCTAGGTAGTATCACTACAATGCACGATATTATCCCGTCAAGTAGTAGTGTCCAAGCATTACTGTGTTCCGGATTTATCTAGTGAAATTACTGGACATATGAAAAGAGGAGCGCAGAGCCGTGGAAGAGAGGATGTTGCCAAAGTTTCTAAGTGCACGGAAACTGTTCAGGACCAGCGTGGCATTCCATCAACTGATAAACGTGCTTGTCTCGTTACATAATATGATAAAATTCTTATTTAGTCAATGAACATAATTTCCATGTAGCGACAGTGTGGGAGATTCCACTATCTCGTTTCGCCATATGAGTGTTATATAAGCTAAGTCAGAAAAATCTTACAGCTTTCGATAACTATATCTATTTAGCGATAGCATATATTAACGGAATATATAAGCGGAATATATAATTAGCGGATATATTAGCGGAAGCAGAGTCTAATGGCCACCCAGTAATACGTTCACCAATCCGTATTCTAAGCGTGAATACTGTAAATCCTCCTAATATTGCAAAGGCTCACGAGTGTTTTCAGTTTATAGTAGTCATCATTGTCATAATTTCAGCCATCACTAGTTCATTGTTGACCATAGGCTTTCCTATAGATTGCCACAAAACACGGTAATGAGCCACCTGCGTCACTCGACTTCTCGCAAAACCAGGTTAGTTGCAGGTCTACGTCGTGTGCTGGTACGCGATTAATATAGATTAAAAAATCTTGATTAATAAACTTCCTGCGTATCGTGAAACGGAACTGAAATAGATCGGAGCAAAGGACGCTACATTTTTGCGTTGTTTCTCTTCTACTCTAAAACATTGTTTGGTTTGCATTGTTTGGTTCATCGGCAAGTCTTAAAATTATAAGTAATAAAATTAACTAGGAATATTTACTACTTTATCAATTGACTTTTTAATTTTTCATTACAGTACTTTTACCAACAACTTTTTTCATACTTCGCTTCATCTAATACCGTTAACTGCAAGTTATACTTTTTGCTAAATTAGCGCCTTTTCGGTAATTTTTGAAACCCTTATTCTGTGCTTTTGACGGACACTTTTTTGTGAATTGTTCTATGAGAGTCTTCGCTCCTTACCTTTATATTCCATACTTTCCTCGTATGTATTTCCTTCTTTTCTTTATGGCTTAAATCTTGTAACTCCATTTTGACCTACTCTCGGATGTCCGATTAAGCTAAAATTTGGCTTACCTATGTAGCCTCGGTAACAAAGCAATGATATGATACCATGGAGCTGGTCTGATGATGGAGCATGGAGTTGGCCATAGGAACTCCGTAACTAAGCAAGGTAGCTCCGACATGCATTGTAGCAACACTTGAAGTCCATTACTGAACATAGGCATCACAAATAAAATAAGCTTGTAACAAAAAAATAAGTTAAATTTTTTGGCAACTATGTCAAAATTTCCCAAAACATGAGAGCCACAAACTTTTGTAGCAATCTATGGGGCCTATGTGTTCAGCAGTGGACTAATGATAGGCTAAAATGATGATGATGATGTAATTTACAAGTTAGGACGGGAAACAAGCACACATACTTTGTTACGAGTAACTGATCAAGTTGTAGGTACGTAGTTATTCTTGACGATTAAGATGGAATACCTTCTGCTTTCTTTTCGGCAGACTGTTAATAGTCCATCCCTGAACATAGCCCTCTCCTAAGAAGGTGATGCATGCTTTGTAAATGCAATTGCGATCGTGGTACCCAGGGCCCCAATTATTTTATAAGAAAAATAATTATGATGCCTTACATTTATTATTCTATTACTTTATAGTTGTCTCTATATTATTGTCGCTATTTATCAGTGGGATTACAATGACATGAAAATGGCATCGTTCGGTAGGAATCTACGAAGTGTAGCTATAAAATTTTAACTAATAAATACCATGACGTTCAAATTATTTTTAGAAGATTACTCAAATAATAATAAGAGAATACGAAATGTAACCATGGTTTCACAATCGTCATAGCAATGACGACCATTGAAAAACGATGTGTTAGTAGAATACCGAAATTGACATTCTGCGACGACGTCATTGTCATTTTGAAGCGATTGGTTTAGTAAGATTTGGGCTCAGATGCGTCGCCGTTAGTCGGTGCTGCCCGACACTGGTCTGTGTATTTACGAGTATGTGTTTAGAAAATGGGTGTTCCGCCACTTGTTGGAAATCATGTCATTTTCTAGGCATTTCCCTCAATGGACTCTTACGACACCCATAAGATAAAATGAGATGATAGATTGTCTTACGTATTGTCAATAATTAGGTTCCGGATCTAGTCCACCATCAAACGAAACTCTTGAAGATTGATCTTGATCACATTACGTTGATGGTCATTAATCTCTGTGTTACTTGTGCAGTCTAGTCGGCCCATTTAGGAATTTTTTTTTGGAGGAGAATGCAACGAGACGAACCAAATGTTTGTTCACTTGATGATAGGTGAAACTGCCCATAACAAATGCTGTGTCACCCTGAACATTTCTTCTAGTGCGTGGCAACACACTGCGCCCGTCACCCGGAGACATCAGTTCTGAAGTCTCATATGCCCAGAATTACATAAGCTCTCAGTCCGCTTTGACCGAAATACAATAATGCTTGTAACAGAATAACTGGCCCTGGGGTGGTACCTATCTAGGCGGTTTCCAGCACAGTATTCTTACCAGTAAGCTACAGCCAGTATAAGCAGCATCTACGATGAAAATTTGATCGTTGTCCGTAAAGCCTTATCATTTTATCGGATACGCGAGAACCAGTTTCTTTCTTGTTCGCTGTTAGAAAAGACATTATAAAATTTTGCGTTGATAAAAACTAATGCTAACTAGTACATTAAATTATAAGAAAATATTACATTATTTAAACGTTTTAATGCCTAAAACTTTTAATTATTATAAGAATATAATAATCCTAACAAAGATGCAAACATATATAGAATATCCTATAAATAGAAATAAGCGTGATCATCCGGATAATGACAATTATGCAAACTTACATGTTTTGTGACAATCTATGGGAGAGGCCTACTTTCAGCAGTGGACTAGTGATAAGCTGAAATGATGATGATGATGATGATGATCCGTATAACATTTTAATGTTGGACATACGGCTTTCCCAAGATTGGATGATTTGCCTTAATTGCCACGCTTGGAAGGGCACTGACATTCGTAGTACTAGATATAATTTCGGTGATGTAATTGGCGTTAGCCTTTTTGGCTTTTACAGCTTCAATGGACAGGGGGCCAGGGGCCCGCGTACCAGGTTTGGTTTGACCCAAACATAAATACTTAAATAAACTTCTACAAAAACCTCGAAATTCGGACTATATATAATTTCGGTGAAGTAATCGCTGTTAGCCTTTTGGCTTTTACAGCTTCATCGGATGCTGTGCTCGCGGGCCCGGGGCCCGCGTGCCAGGTTTTGACCCAAACATAAATACGTAAATATAAACTCCTACTAAACATCTTAATTCGGACCGTTGCGTTCGCTAGCGTGCTTGCGCTACTGTGAATATCTCCATAAAATTATTATCTTAAGTTATTTATTATTATTTACTATTATTATATTTATTTATTTATTTACTTTATAGGAGATAAACTTAAAAAAAAGGTAAGAAAGATTGTTAGGTATAAAAGTATACAAATAATTATATAATATAAATACTACAAAAACCTCGAAATTCGGACTGTATCGTGTTCGCTGCGTGCTTGCGCGATTTAGAATATCTCAATACGATTTTAAGTCGTCTAATGACCGTCCGAGGGAGGCAGCGGGCCTCCGTTCGGACTGTCGACTTGTGTGTCGGTAACTCTGGGCGGTGAGAACCGCCCTGGAACACGGGTGTATCTTGTGTACGCGGTGTTATTAACGACAGCTGCGCGCCGCTCTCTACGGCGGTCGCGCGACGTTGTGCGTGTGATGTTAAAGCTATTGACTGTGTGTACAGTGTTGCTCGGATCGTGACTGACCGTATCGTGGTCAAGGAGTGCTGAGACGTCCGTGTCGTCTAGCACATTTCGCGGGCGACGTTTGCGTTCGGTCGCGTTTCTGTCGGATCGATAATTCGCTGCTTTAACCACCAGCGGGTTTGGATGAACCGCGGCTTTTTCGAAAAACCGTCGTGATACTTCATTGAAGTGTTCAGAGAGTAAGGGCATTTCACAGTCGCTGTGAAGGTCTACATTGCGTTGGTACCAGCCGGCTCCGGAGGCACCTCGCAAGAATCTATTTTGTACGGTCTGCAATTTCTTTATATGGTTGCCCGACGCGTGTGCGAACGCGACGCATTCATAGGCCATTACGGGTCTAATGCATGTCTTGTAGAGGCGAAGTTTGTGCCTAAGGCACATTTTGCTTGAGGAGCATGTTGATGGATATAGTCGGCTTGAGATAAAAGCCGCTAGTACGCTATTTCGAACGTTTTTTATGTGTGCAGCGAACGACATCGCTTCGTCTAAAGTGACCCCGAGGTATTTGACGCTCTTTTCCCAGGGAATAGGGCGTCCGAACAGGGTGATCGTGCCTAGTTGATTGTTGCCGATTGTGTGAATTCGTCTAGTGGGCTTTGGCGTGCCCCTCGAGAAGTATATCGCTACGCTTTTCTCGGGGTTTACCTCTATTCTCCATTTCCGGAACCATTCGCCTAGGCGATCAGCTGCGGCTTGGAGATGAATCGTTATGCGGCCCTTGTGCTTGTCGGAATAGTACAGGGCCGTATCATCTGCGAAAAGCGCAAGATTGACTTTCGGGTCTCTAGGAATATCGCTAGTATATAGCGAGAAAAGGAGTGGGGAGAGGCAGGAGCCCTGAGGGACACCTGCTCGGAGAGGGCGGCTTGAAGAGCGCGTTCCCTCTACCCGGAATCGAAATAGGCGGTTGGACAAGAAGGCTCGTATGATGTTCACGAGTCTGTCCGGCACTTTAGTGTGATACAACTTGTAATACAAGCCGTCGTGCCAGACTTTGTCAAATGCCTTTGCGACATCGAAAAATAAGGCGCCTGTGCATACAGGCTTAGGGCGGTCGTTTAAATTCTCTAAAATGTGCTCCGTTAAGCGGTGCACTTGATGAGTACAAGAGTGTTCGGGGGCGAAAGCCGAACTGCTCGTCTGGAAGAATATTATTGGTAAGGACATAGTCTTTTAAACGACTGAGTATAATTCGCTCATAAATCTTTGCCATCGAGTTGAGGAGACTTATTGGGCGGTAATTTGACGGGATGTTCCTAGGCTTGTTAGACTTCGGAATGCCTATAACGTCGGCTTCCTTCCAGGCGTCCGGGAAGGAGCAGCTGGAGAGGAGCGCGTTAAAAAAAATTACTAACTAATAGACACAATAGCGGCGTAGTTAGACATTTTATCACCCTGTTGTTTATGCCATCGAGGCCGGGCGCGGATCGGTTTTTAAGATTTCTAACAATCTTAGTGACTTCTTCGAGAGTCACTGGAATCAGTGGTTCGCCCATTGGTGGTATGGCAGCCCTGCGTTCGAGTTCCGCGGCCACCTGCTGCAGGTGGTCGGGATCCGCAGGCGCGTAATTCGGACTATGTCGCGTTCGCTGCGTGCTTGCGCGATTTCGAATATATGAAATGATTTTAAGTCTAATCTCTAGAGCGTTGTATGAAATTTTGAGAAATATATTTAATAAATTAAATTCCCGATAAAATATATGCCATTTTAAAAAAGCTGCTAAAAAGCTTTTTTTTATTTTGTTTTTCAAATTGTTTTCAAGCATTATAAAAGATTTACGTAAGTGTTTATACACCGATGAGTGTCCAGCAGTGTCGTAAGTGGCGAATAAGGTATTGTATGGAAAGTCTTTATTCGTGCAGTACCATAATATGCAATGCTGTCACTATACTGCTCGTGGGAATGCAATGGGAAGTAAGAATTTCTTGACCCGATTTCCGCCAAGTCCAAAAGTTGCCTCTGGGTGTGGTCTCTGCCCTGTACGGGAAACGGTGTGACTGTATGTATATGTATATATGTAAATGTTGATGGCAACTCTTAATAACACAGTTGCTCTATCGGAATTTATTTAAATTTTTAATTGCTACTTTGTGCTCCGGTGTTGTGACAAAGTGAGAAACAGCGTGATAAGGGAACGTTGCGGTGTGTTTGAATATGTAGTGAGAAAGATAGAGAAAAAGGGATGCTTACGGTTTGGACACGTAGAGAGGATGAATGAAAGGAGATTGACGAAACAGATTAATGAGGCAAGTGTGAATGGGAAAGTTGATAAGGGTCGACCTAGGCGTACGTATCACAATCAGATCGGTGAACTTTTGAGGAATGGTCACGTTAAAAGTACCCGCAACCGACGAGCGTGTGTGAAAACGCTAATGAAAGTAGAAGAAGCTAAAGATGTGTGTCAGGATCGTAGCAAGTGGAAAGATGTGGTCTCTGCCTACCCCAATGGGAAAGAGACGTGACTGTATGTATGTTCTCCGGTGTTATTTTGTCGTTTTCAACATTGTTTTAGTGATTTTATTTTTCTGCTTGGTATTTATTGCAGCGGCTGACTTTAGATTTTATACTGCTACGCACGGCCGGCATTCCAACGGATTTTTTTTTGGAAAAGACCACGAAGCTTTTACTACGAATATGTCTTCAAAATGCTGTTGTTTTGGTTGTAAGCTGGATGGTAAATCATGGTGTAGTGAAATATTCTACAATTAAAAAAACATACTTTTACTGGTGGTAGAGTTCCTATGCAGGAATCCGTCTAGGTAGGTACTACCCAAGGACCAGTAATTTTGTCGTAAATCAGTAGTGTGCAAACATTACTGTTTCTGTTTCTACGGTTTGTAGGGCACTGAGAGCAAGCGTAATCACTGGGCATATTAGACTTAAGAACTAATGTTTCAGGGTGGCGGGCGTTGTGTGGTGTCACACCGAAATGTTCTTGGTGACTTTATTCAATAAAAAAAAAAGAAATACATGTGACATTTAAAAAAATGTTTCGCACTGTAGAGAGAAAGCTTACTGCCAACAGTTATCGCATTTTAAATCTATGTTAGTATTTTTCTTTTTGAATTTCAGGTCAGTCTGTCCCAATACAATTTTCTACCAATTTAAACGATGTTAATGTCTTATTTGGAAATTTAAAATTATTCCCTTTTGTTAATATTCTATGTATTAAAAAACAGCAGCCTGTGGGCAAACAATTGAATGCCTCTTTAAGAAATAGCATTTTTATGTAAGCATAACGTTGCTTGTTTTTTTTCTAAAGGATTCTTCCTCGATGAACATACAACAAATTAGTGAACAATCTGTACCTTGACAACATGTAATTTAGTGAAAATATAATAATGTCCAATATACAATAATTAGACATTCTGACAATTGAGTGGTTAACTGCTTTGTTTGTACTGAGCTATTGGGTTCAAGTCCTAACTTGTGTATAAATTGTGTATAAAAACAATATTATATACAATTCCAGTAGTATCATATCAATATAAATTATATTTACTGGTGATTGGATTCCTATACAGGAATCCGTCTAAGTAGGTACCACCCCAGAACCAATTATTCTCACGTGAAGCAGTAGTGTGCAAACATTACTGTGTTTCGGTTTGAAAGGCAGCACACGGTGGTGTTCTGGGTGACACAGCATTTGTTACGGGCAGACGTTGAACTTAACATCGGGTGAAAGTTTTGCTCGTTTCGTCACTTTATCTAATAAAAAAAATAGCTTGACAGCGATCACATCATTGTCAAGCGTTCATCCATTTATTCTTTAATATTATAATAACTCCTTATAAAGTCTTCAGTCGGGCGCAGTGAGATGCTACACAGAACTTTGTATTACAAATCCCTAATCCCTCCCTATCACCTTAATTGTTATGGGCAGATATAGCAATTACCATCAGGTGAATTATTCGCTCGTCTTGTTCACTGCCTTAAAACTCTCAACTCACTGCCAATAAAAAAATCTTTACTGTACGCGTTATGAATATAACGAAGTCAATATGATAAGTTATAGTGGCGTAGGAGTTGTTGTAAACACTGAATTACTCGCTCATCTTAACTTCCCGGAACTCGATGTAACGCAAATGCTATAAGAATGGAGGAAGGACCAGATGCAGTGTTTTTTCTGAAATTCGACTACATGACCTACGATTAAGCGGTCAGATTTACTTTTTACTATTCACGCTTGGATGTAACGTATGATAATGGCTTGGCTTGAATTTACTATATATGATAGACTGTCTAAACATACAGAATGAATTCGAAGACAGGTGGCGACGTGGATCGCCCACCGTCACGTCTCTTTTCCTGCGGGGGGTGCAAAGTGCGCTACAGATGAGGTTTCTGCCTACCGTATATAGGAAAAAGGCATGCACTGTTCAGCTATTGGTCTTGGATTATAATCCTAACAGACGCTAAAAAGGAACAGCCTATAAATTAAGCCCTCCTGGCCGATTTTCGACCACGGGACAATTTCCTTATACTATCAGAAGCTATAAACTGCGCAGGAGATATTATAGTGCCACAAGTGTGCGCAAACAAAGTCGCACACAGTTACTACCCATTTCCTTAACTACCCGCGTCCGATGTACCGCTAATGCGATTAGATTGGACCTGGGCTAGCATACAGTGTCAGGGGTACAGGGACAATTACAACACAACCAGTACCGAAAACCAACAATTTGTGTTTTTGCGCATAAGTTGAATACGGATGGGATTCGAACAAGGGACCCACGGTGTAGCAATCTGGTGCTCTGACAACTACGCCACGCGGTCGAGCCTATTCATATACCACTGGTGAGCACAGGCTTCCTCTCATTTTTGAGAGCGTTACGGAGCCGGTCCACCACGCCTCAGCTTGACAATAAATTAACTTCACAGCATCCGATGAAGCTGTAAAAGCTAAAAAGGTTAACAGCAATCACATCACCGAAAATATGCGGAATTCAAGAATCGTCAAATATATTTGACGAGACATTTCTTTGGGCGCGATAAGAGTAAAATTTCAAGGTGGAATTTGAGCAGCAGCGTTTCTCTTATTTTTAATAAATATTTATCAATCAATTAATAATTGTTTGTATACTAAGCAGTCATCTCACAGTGAGCTTATTATTATTATTATTGGTTAATTCATGTAATTTTTTTTTAATTCAAATTACTAATAATATCTAAAAATAATAATATTCTAATATCGAAAATCAGAACCAATATCGATAAACGCGCGCCAGTTCACGGAATGTGCGTCCACCACAATAAATTACTCAACGACTTTAGATATGTTTTTATGCACTCGCTGTCTTTAAAACCCATATTAAGAAAAAATGGTTTATAAATAGTTCGATAATAGTTCTATTGTACATTTTTGTCGTAATATTTCTTAATGTAACATATTTTGTGCCTGCTTAATTTAATGTTTTGTACTTGATGTATTTAGGTAATCTAACTCTAAACTAATAATATTATAAGGAGGAAAGATTTGATTTTTTGTATGTTACTGTGCAGGAACTATGCAGGTACTATGCAGGAATCCGTCTAGGTAGGTACCACCCTAGGGCCAGTTATTCTGCCGTGAAGCAGTAGTGTGCAAACATTACTGTGTTTCGGTTTGAAGGGCACTGTCGTCGTCGTCGTTTCAGCCTATCACTAGTCCACTGCTGAACATAGGCCTCCCCCGGAGAAAGCCACAAAAGTTTGTAGCCCTCATATTGGAGGGATTTTGCCATAGTTGCCATGCTTGGCAGGCGGGTTGGCAACCGCAGTTTATTTATTCAGATGTTCCAGGAAGATGCTGCTGCCCATCTCCTGGTTTTAATTTCCCTGTGTCGACTTTTACGACACCCACGGGATGACATGGGGTGGTAGATTCTCTAAGGCCGCTACCACACGGCAAAGGAAGAAGGGCACTGTGAGCTAGCGTAATCACTGGGATTATGAGACTTAAGAACCTATGTCTCAGGGTGATGGGCACAGTGTAGTGTCACACAGAAATTTTCTGGGTGGCACAGCATTTGTTATGGGCAGACGTTGGACTTACCATCAGATGAACGTTTTGCTCGTTTCATCACTTTTTGCAATAAAAAAAATGTTTGTTTGTAATTAATAAATTCAAAAACTATTGAAATATTTTAAAAATTCTTTCACGTATATACAACTACATTATTACCGACTAACATGAGTTGTATTTAATAAAAAACAACCCGAGATCCCTAAGAAAACTGCTATGAAATAACTCAAGGAATAAAGGAAAGGAAGGATATAAATCAAAAATTTACTGATAAAATTCATTATTTGGCGTGCGCTGCAAAAACTATTGATGATAAAGAAAATAATGTACTACATTTTCATAGTACTCATCATTACTCACAAAAAAGTCCGCGAGGCTATATGTCTAACTATTATAGTTAAGTCACAATAAACGCTTTTTGTTAAAATTAGTCTATCAAAACACGGGTATAATCGAAAGATGATGACATTCGTATCATGACATTAATCCTTATCCTACAAAATAGTTTCATAGTCAAGGTTGATTATGTACATGTAAAGTCCTCTTTAAATTATTCGAATTTGACCTTTCGTTTAGAAGTTACGACAGGTATAAAAATACTAAAAGTAAGAAAAATGCTGCGGTGTGAGCGACCAGCGCTACGTGCGAATAAACTAAGTTCTATTAATTACTTACCTACTCATATTTTTTTTAAACTAGAAACAATTGAATAGTATATAGATATAAAATACAGCGGCCGCGGTGTCCCTCGAACGCCGCGCCGCCGCCCATCATCGAAGAGCGTGGCTGCCTTTACGCAGTGGTCGAGAGCGGTCGTTTTATTCTGCTACCACGACATCAAATATTGGCTATATTTCATGGCTTAGGTTCCCTTAAATAAAACATTATTTTGGTATAATAACGTAATCTTATCTGATGCTGCTAGTCGCTTCAAAAAATGGTACTGTAAGGAATTGTGGTTGTTCTATTTGTCCAAATAAAGTACTAATTTATCTTTCTAATATCTATCTACCCGTGCGAAGCCGGGGCGGATCGCTAGTAGTTTATAAAGTGCTTAAACCATATGTGTTCTCAGGGAGATAGCTTAAGAAACAAATATAGATCTTCACAGCGACATAGATCTGATTTTTTTCGAAAAAGCTGCGGTTCATCCAAACCCACTGGTGGTTAAAGCAGCAAATTACCGACCAGATAGAAAAGCGACCGAACGCAAACGTCGCCCGCGGAACGTGCTAGACAACACGGATGTCTCAGCACTCCCTGACCACGATACGGTCAGTCACGATCCAGGCTACACTGTACACACAGTTAATAGCTTTAATATAACACGCACCCCGACGCGCGACCGCTGTAGAGAGCGGCGCGCAGCAGTCGACAATCACACCGCGTACACCCGATACACCCGTGTTCCAGGGCGGTTCTCACCGCCCAGAGTTACCGACACACAAGTCGACAGTCCGAATGGAGGCCCGCAGCCTCCCTCGGACGGTCATTAGACGACTTAAAATCGTATTGAGATATTCTAAATCGCGCAAGCACGCAGCGAACACGATACAGTCCGAATTTCGAGGTTTTTGTAGTATTTATATTATATAATTATTTGTATACTTTTATACCTAACAATCTTTCTTACCTTTTTTTTAAGTTTATCTCCTATAAAGTAAATAAATAAATATACATTGATCACGTAGTACACGTGAGAACGAGAAAGATGGGCAGTTGCATCTTCCTGAAACATGTGAATAAATAAACTGCGGTTGCCAACCCGCCTGCCAAGCGTGGCAACTATGGCAATATCCCCCAAAATGTGAGCTCAAAATTTTGTGGCAATCTATGGAGGAGACCTATTTTCAAAAGTGGATTAGTGATAGGCTGAAATGATGATGATGATGTTAATTACTCCATACACGCACGTTGTATTTATGATGATTCGTAGCTTTTTGTTTTTAAACACATGCAGTATTTTTAATTAAGGCTGTATTTTAGTATTTTTTTAACTATACCGCCAATGTCTTAACGGAAGGCTTAAATTTGATCATAGACCACAGAACAAATCAATATATACTCACATATATTAAATTAATCTTTAGCACATATTTTCGACACAGTAGTTAATAACGTTTACTTTGTGAAAAATGCTTAAAGGGAATGCACTCAATTTAGGACCAGAATTAACACTTTTTTACAGAACATTTGTTATACGTTGCACATATCATCAGGTAAGCGATTTGCTCGTCCCATTATTTTCAATAAAACAAAAAAAACACGGCAACTGATTAAGTAAATATTTATTGTTTCTATTTTCTTGTTACACTTAAGATATATCTATTAAAATTCTTTAATAACTGTGTACTTTTGACTAATTAGTCTTACATTTTTTTTAAACGATGCTTCATAGTAGGATTTCTCCTGTATCGTGCGTACGTTTTACAGAGATATATTTCACATGTACAACACAACCACATGCAAAAATAACATACACAATTTATTATAAATAAACAGTAAACAATCTTCTATATTTGTTTATGTTATAATGCAAAAAATAATCAAAGACATTCAGTTAACAATATTCGAAGACGATGGCCAGCGACGCATATTCTGTTTCAATGGTTGTACTTAAATGTGTAGTCCAAGTCAAAAGTTCCGAGGGTCGTATTGCCGAAGTTAACCGCACATTTTGCAGGTTTCGTCGACAACGAACCATTTCATTTGTCACGGTTACATCGTCCCGAAACCCGAATTATGTGCGGATTCTTCTTAAGAAAAGCCCCGCATCTTCTTCACTCTAAGTACACGTAAAAATAACGTAACAATGTAGTTTACTTAACGTCATAAATCGTATGAAGCTCAGATTTACTGAGCTAAGCTGTGGGTTCTTCTTGTTGGAGTATGATCTTGCGATATGCTGTAAATTATACATTTCAGGGAATTGAAAATGCGATATCTTATATACTAACGGTGTTCAATTAAAGGGAGTTTACACAATTGTTAACAAAAGGAAACATTAGACAGCTGTACATCACGTGAGTCACCTGCTCAATTGCCCCCTCCTTTATTAAAAAATGGTTTATAATTCACTAGCTCCCCGCTCCGGCTTCACACGGAAGTTAATGCTATGTCTGTATACAGAAAAAGCTCTAGAGTCTATAGACAGAAAAACAGCTCCAGCTAATTACACATTTAGGAGTAAATATTCGTGTAATCCGTCCGTAGTGGGTGTCTATTTCGTCGAAAGTAATATGTATGTAAAATTCAATTCAATACGTCTTGTAGTTTCGGAGATATAGTGACGAGTCAGTGGTAAAACGCTTATATATTATAATTATTTTCCAATTATAAAATTAATACTTATTTATGTACACAAATAATTATTTGTGTACATAAATAAGTGTGTATGCACAAAGAAATAAAATGATTGTGCGTCATCACAATTATTAGTCGTATGTATAAGATCAGCTATCACTTAAGTATTTTCTCTCTCAACAGATGACCAATTGTTCGTTCTTCCATAACGGCAGTCGCTAAAAGTTTTCCCATTTATTCAGTGCACATACGTTAAGTGGATGTAGCACTGGGGAAGGGAGGAGCGGTGGGGGAGTCGGCCCGACGCGTTCCGGCGTGATAAGGCGGGCGGGTCCATTGTTGCGGCGTCGGCGCACGTTTCCTTTACAGCCGTCGAGCCTACCTCATTGTTCCCTCTCGTAATGAACAAACTTATTCCCGAGGCTAATGCTACAAACCGCCTGCCGAATTCGCTCCCAGCGTTATCTAGTTGTATTGTCGCTTCGCCAACATTCACCCGCGACTTGCAACACGCGGCTATAATAGCCCGAAACCAATAGCCCCAGTTTTGTTTGAATAGTGTTAAGAGACTATTGGTTGTGTACACTGTTACTTACATTAGCTAGTCTCTGAAGGGTTGTTTGTGAAGGGACCGAATTCTATTAAGGGGTTTTGACGCGAATCTAAGATAATTTGAAGTAACGCTTGTTTAAACACTTGTCACGTGAACGAGGTAATATACGCGGCTTAGGTTGTGGCTTACGTGTGTGAATGTTAACCAGTCAGTCACACTTCATACAATAAACATATCACAAGGCTAGCTGAATGGATACATATTATGCACATTAGTAGGTTTCAGTAAAGGAGAAAATTACATTTTTTATTTATGATAATTTCGCATTGAAAACTAAATATCAATACAAATAATTAGTAGAATGTCATCGGTGATTTCACTTTTTTATATTACAATAATCTTGTGTTGTTTCTGACATTCAATCAAAACCGATTTAAAAATACTATTTATTTGTATAACTATAACGTGAATATTGACGTGAGCACTTGTACAAAAGTATATTAAACAATAAAGACAATGAGAGCTACCAACAAGCGCTACAAATAACATTTAATTAATTAATACCTGTTTCAAGCGTATAATTGATCGTATTGGGTTTCACTGTTCCATTGATTGAGACTTAAAATCGGCAGTGTTTTATTATCTTTAGCATAGAGCTAAAAGGTTTCATTATTACCTTGTGCGGCAAACGATTATAGCGTTAAATTATTGTCCCGAGAGTCCTCGGGGAACTTGACACTCATTCAGTCTACATTACCTTCGTCTTTATAGCCGAGTTCCCGCTGAGTTACCCCCGTCTTCCCTATTCCGCCTCTGTATTGTGCATTCTCTGTGGCGCCAAAATTTCTTATTCATTCGAATACATTCAAAAATTTTCTATAGTAGTAGCGCTCCATTTTCAATTGAAAAAAATTCGAGACGACCCGGCAATAACTGTGGAGGGAGAAAATCGCATTTCGATCGAAAAGAGGGTAAATCTTTTATGTAATATCAGATTGTCATCGCGATTATTACAGGCAAATAGAATACGGCGGATCAGTAAGTAGGTTATCTTCTTGCTTCCTTTGGCTGGAATCACTTTATTGGATGTTGCGACGCATAACCTATTTATACATTTTACGCTTGGCCACGTTTAAAATATGCTTACTTGTATATCAGATGCGGTAGGCTTTTATTTAGTTTCATATTAATTATTTTTAAATATAATATAACATTTTTATCAAAATACATCCTATACACATATATATACTATCCTATCTATATATTATATCCTATACACATATATATATACTGCCGTGTGGTGGCGGCTCGTTAAAAGAATACTACCACTCCATCTCATCCAATGGATCTCGTAAAAGGCGAGTAAGGAATTAAACTGCACTGTGCACCCAACAGCGCATGGTGGCGATGGGCTCACCACTTATCACACCAAGTGCTTTATATTGTTTTGGTGAAATGTGGATTGTGGCAGTCATCTGTTTTTGCAGTGAGTGCCCAGTCTCTGACTACCCCTTATGGGATACAGTCGTGATCTTATGTATGTATGTACACATAAATATAATATAACAATGTTACTTTCTTTTATGCCGTGGTACAATACTGGCACTAAGAACAGAATAGCAGAAGTGAAGCAGTAGTGTGCAAACATTAATCGGTTTGAAGGGCACTGTGAGCCAGCGTAATCACTGGGCATATGAGATTTAAGAACTGAACAGAAAGCCATGGAAGCTCAAGGATGTACTCGAAGACGCTTATGAAATTTCTAAAATCCAATTTCGTGTACAGAATTACCCTGGTTTCACGTGTAGAAAAACAATGGAAATAAAATCAATAATGCACTGTAAATATCAGTGATGCACTGTTATATACTCCTAACCCATCTTTCTATTATGAATCAGATCTTATTCTTCAAAGTCAGTGTTAATTAAACAGTATCAAAATACATAATAATTCAAATTATTTTTCCATAAAAGTTATTAAAGATTATTATATTTAAAAAAAATTATAATACTTTTCCAAGTCAAAATTCTTTTTTATGTTTTAGTTCATGTTAGTCTATATTTCCCTCGTTCCACGCAAAAGGATATGAATCAAAACTTTTATCGTACGAGGGGTGACGTCAATTTGCGAGAAATGCTTTCCTGGTGACGCAAATTACTCCCAAACAAATGCCTATCACGGGGTTGTTATCTGAGTTTGAAAAATAAACTGTTCTACGTCGAAAAAGTTTTACTATGTAAAAAATAAAATAAACTTTTCATCACATTTCTCTTATACATTTATTATTTAAAATAAATAAGTTATAAAAAATAGTGAGAAAAAAACTCCTAGAGATCAAAGTACTTTGCAATACGAAAAGAATTAAGTGAAGCGATATGTGTGTAACAAAGCACTGATTACGACTTCGAGGAGAGGCGAGACTTGTTGCAGTTAGCGCGGGCCGGGACCAGATGTGCGGAAAAATCGCAGATTATTAGCGAACTTGCAGTCGACGGGTGACGACACATTCATATTTAAATGTCACGTTACGCTTGCAGCTCAGGATTGTTAACTCATGCGTGTTATAGAGACGACGGTTGCCTTAAGCTTCGTGTAATATTATGTCGTTGAAGGCATCTTTAAATTACCATTTTACCATAGGTATAAATTTACTACAATCTGATCTACATTACGTTTAGCATATAAAATTTTCTTATATATTTTCTTATGTATACATGTTAGTTATAATTATTATTATTTATATTATATGTCTTGTTACTACTTTAAGCTAAAGAAACATATTGTCTAAACAGTTCATCATCATCATAATTTCAGCCTATCACTAGTCCACTGCTGAACATAGGCCTCCCCCGCAGATTGCCACAAAAGTTTGTAACACTAATTTCGGAGGGATTTTGCCATAGTTACTTGGCAGGCGGGTTTTCCACCGCAGTTTATTTATTCAGATGTTCCAGGAAGATGCTGCTGCCCGTCTCTTGGTTTTTGTTTTCTCGCTTTCGACTTTTACGACACCCACTGGATGACATGGGGTGGTAGTTTTTCTTAAGCCGGAACAGCACGGCTGTCTAAGTAGTTATTTAATGTTTTTACCAAATGCCAAATGAAAGAGTCTACACCTTTCTCAAAGGCCGGCCACGCCTCTGGTATTGCGAATGTTTATGGGCAGTGATCACTTACCATCAGGTACGAGCCACTTGCTCGTTTGTCCTCTTCTCATTATTTATATTTTGTAGCTATGGAAGTTTAGGCGTCGGGAACTCGTCTTAAATGTTCGCGGACAACAACAGTGAAGCGACTTGGCGTCGACACCACTAAAATTGTTTAAGTGACGCCTTTGAGACCAAATTATGTCACATTAGCCACTCAAAATGAGAAAAAAAACAAACTTGCTAAGTAGTGAAAAGTATATGGATAGTGACTTTGCTTTTTCATAAGGCCATTGTTTGTTCTGAGATAATAAGTTAATAAAAATATTGACGTACAACTGTTATAAGCTTTTTTAACTTATTCGTTATTATGAAACGTCAATAAAAGTGATTTAAAAATATATTTCGATTACATCATTGTCAAAAGAAGCTGAATAAACGTATAGTTACGAAGTTGTTTCGTAAACGAAAGTTGTTTTCGTTGACGTAATATCGTTGAAGGGTAAATCGTCTAAAAAGCGTTTGTATTTTTCCTTCCCTCTCTTGTCTACAATTCTATCAACATTTTATACATAGTAATAGTGTCCCCGCGAGAAGCGTTAAATAAATTGTAAAGGCATTACGCTAAAGAGAAAAAAGTTCTTAACGAATTAAAAGTTAAATAAAACTATTTAAGTCACAGTACTTGTAAACAAGTAATTCCTTAAATAATGTTTTTTTTTTATTTGATAAAGTGTCGAGACAAGCAAAATGTTCACCTGATGTTAAGTGCAACGTTTGCCCATAACAGATGCTGTGTTACTCAGAATATTTCTGTGTAGCACCACACTGCGCCCGTCACCCTGAGACATAAGTTCTGAAGTCTCATATGCTCAGTGATTACGCTAGCTCTCAGTGCCCTTCAGACCGAAACACAGTAATGTTTGCACACTACTGCTTCACGGCAGAATAACTGGCCCTGGGGTGGTACCTACCTAGACGGATTCCTGCATATAACTTTAATTGATCAAGTAATAAATTAAAATCAATAAATTTGACGGTGTAATATGAGTTGTTCTTAAATTGAACACCAGCATCATTTTAAGGCTACTACTACGGCTTCAAGGTGTCATATTTATCTCTTCCAGAGAGAATTCTTTTTAAAATACTCGAGTAAATAAACTACAATGAGTACCCCGTTTTATCGGTTGACAATCAAAACGAGTTACAAAATTACAAAGACTAAAAGGATCCTCTCTTAAATATCTCAACTACAATTCAAAGGGATAAAAATGTTCACTGCAATTTTGCGGGAAGTCAACGTTTCAATCCCGCGCCGCTCCGGGGAGCTAAACCGAATTTATGGTTCGAAAATTAAACTTAAATTGGATATAGCCGAGTTATTTTTAAGCATTTGCATTTAGTGATTAATTACGCCTTGATAAATTTCATGGTAATTTGATTGAGGGCACGAAATCTCATCTTCGTTTTCGTTTACGTTTAAAGTAAACGTTTCAAATATTGTAACGGTTTTACGGTGGTTTAATGGAAACTTTTTCTATTAATACACGTATAATTTAACGGCTTAAAAGAATAATAATATAAAGCGTATATTGTAGCTCGTTCTGGATACAGAACAGAACGGGTATGAAATTCAATATTGTGACTTTATCGTAGCTGTCAGTTTTCCGCGATTAACAGGATATCCCTGAACAATTCTGGCATTTAAATAAAGATTTACCAATGCTTGATATCTTTTCATTGCGTAAAAGCCGGCATATTTTTTTGTAATAAGAGTATTTGTGACGTATTAGTTTTATGCTTCTTGTTAATTCTTTATTTACTTACAAAACTATAAACGTAAAGATAGATAGGTGCGTCATAAAATAGAAACAAAACAACCATAATCTATATATAACATAAAACGGAGTGTAACATCGAAGTAGAGTTAGTCGTAATGAGTTTTACACTATAACAATTTGGAATACTATAATACTCTCATTAAGAAACAAATAATTATGACAGATTTTTAACACTAAATAATTATTGAGCTAATTAGGCCTACTAAACGTATTATAAAATTCCGCTATGGTATACAAAAACATGGTTATGTAGTAGTCGTCCTAATTAAATTTCATATCTATATAGGTGAAACATCTGTGAATTCGAATTCGACTGCAAACATCTGTCAAAAATGAGTAATCTCTTTGTAACAAGACTATAAAACTTCTATATTTTTATGAATAAGACCGATAATAATTTATAACATTCCTCTTTTTTATGTACTTATTTTACAAGGAATAAAACTGCACTGTGCACCGAACAGCGCATGGTGGCGATGGGCTCACCACCTATCACACCAAGTGCATTATAATGTATTGGTGAAACGTGGATTGCAGTGAGTGCCCAGTTTCTGACTACCCCTTATGGGATACAGTCGTGATCTGATGTATGTATGTATGTATTTTACAAGTAGCCTTTTGTAGTTTTATAGTACACTAGTAAGGAATGCTGACACAAGGACTTCTGACTGAGCAGAATGTACTCATGCTATAACGTTATTAACTGATCACATAATATGTATCGTATACTAAAGTTCGACACTCATATCTATATATGTGCACGTATAATCCTGTATAATCGAAGGTTGGCTCGTAATGTAAGAATAAGCCTGTGTACAGGCTCAACACGGAGCTACAAATGTAACCCTGTACCTTTATCTGTTTGATAAACGGGAGTGAACAAATATTGTACACAGTATCATATATTTTTGAAGTTATACTTCTTTTGGCGCGTTTTGTAAAGGGTTTATTGCACTGTTATGGCAGTGCGACTTAATGAAGTTAGCCATCGATGATAACGTAAGTGCGACCAACATGATTAAATCGCCATCAATGATAAATAACAATGTAAATTAATTTTAATGACTATGCTCGCTCGCAGAGTCCCAGTTTGTTAACGTGATAAGGCTATATCTAACGGGCATTGAGAAAACTCCTATTTATACCTTACATTATAATTTATTAAGTATGACTGAAAGTGCCATCTTTATCACTCCTAAACGAAACTTTAGTTAGAGTTTCATACAAAACTTTAATAGATGGTGTTGTTCCAGTGAAATATTTTTACTAAATTCCTGAAAAATAAAAATTGTTCAATTATTTAATTTTGTTTTTCAAATTGTTTATAATGCTAAAATTATTAAAAAAAATAGTAATATTTTATTGTTTATGGCAACTCTCAAGAAGACTGAGAAATTTTTTAGTGATTTTATTTTCGATATGATATTCCTTACGGCGACACGCAGGTCATATAAATAATTGTGTCGTTCAGGAATCAGATCCGCGACTTGTAGAGCCAAATATTAAAAAGGCAATCGAACCGACAACTTATTAAAAAGGCGTTTTAGTAACTGCGTCAAGAATACAAATGACAAAGGGCAATTCCGAGAATGTATTGGAGATTTTATCCAGCTAACGCCTACAGCATGAAATAAAATCTCCAATAGTTTAAAAGTACTCTTAGACCTTATATTGGTGGACAAAACAGTGTAAGTATTTTACAAAAGTTTTTTTATCGCACTGCTCTTGCTACCTTGAGACACAGGTTTTTAAGTCTCATATATACTGTAAGTAGGGTACTACGGTGAATTCAAACTGAAACACAGTGGTGTTCGCAAAACCACTGCTTGACAGTAGAATGACTGATATAACCACTTATGACAATGTAGTGATACCTCCCTAGATCGTTTCAACAGTTACCGATAAAAAGTAGTAAAACGTATCGGACGTTCATACTTTATTTAGGTTTCTTTTAATTAATTGAAGTAACAAAGACATTATATCATAATTTTCTATTCTACCAACAGTGCGATACAGTATGCATTTTGTTGGTGGTGAATCTCCTTTATATGCTGACTATTGTGTTTGTGTCACTGTAGCAAAAGATCTTTTCTCAGTTGAACTGTATTCTTAGAATGTCATGCAGAACATATAACATCTAACATTCTCTTTGTACTGTCGGCGCCTTGAACAAAATCTTAGAGATTAAAGAAATAACAGTATGTACAGTTATGTATATTGCCAAAAATGTATTTAAAAAAAAATATTCAAAATGGCAAGAGCGATACATATTAACTAATAATTTAAATATTTATATTATACACTGCATACTTGAAAAATCTCATGGCGAAATAAACATCTTTAATGTCAGACCTAAACTACCCAAACCGGTGATGAGTAGTAGCGTCTAATGCAATACTATTGTAATCTTTGGTCTAACAAGCGAAATATCTGATACCCTATTCCCCCTGCCAAGCGTAATGATTTACGGCGAATACTCCTAACTTAAGAGAGACCTATGGAGAGCTAACTTTTTACAGGCTGATGAAGCTGCAATTTTATAATCGAGTGAAATTTAATGACTATGATGATAATAAGCAATTTTATACAATTTTAACAATTGAGTGTGTTAATAAGAACGACAAAAATTTTAATTTTATGGTTGCCACGTGTAAATGTTTGTGATATTATTACGATGTGCTGTTTTTCTGCTACCCTAACATTATTAATACTTTATTAAATCCGAAAACTGTACCACTGTTGTGATTAGTTGATATTCTCGCAAACCCATGAAATATTTCGTAATATATCTCAAAAAAAGTACCCGCAACCGACGAGCGTGTATTGCTGCATATGTATGTGTGTATGTATGTTAGTTTATATGTATATAGATATTTATGTATCATTGTTTATTTATCATAATTATAAATTGCTATGTATTTATTTATATGTATTTTGAGTATTTTTTTAAATTTATATTTTACATTTATTAGTAGCCTTTAAGGTTCAAATATTTAGTTTTTTTTAAATTTTACACCTGCCAAATTGTTTCGCTACGCCTTGGGTTGACTTGCAGAGAATGCCAACTGGCATTAAGTCCGCCCAATGTATCCTTTAAGGGGAAACAATAAAGTTTAAATTAAAAAAAATATGTTAATGCGTAAGGGTTTTTTTTTAAAGAAATGTTTGATGATTTAGATGTAGACATATCGTTAATACAATCAGACGTGAGACTATGTGGAAGTTAGTTACAGTAAAGGAAAAATAGGTTAAGTTCCGCATAAATTTGTACGCGGACTTAAAAAACTAACTTATTGTTTTCTTTATCGACGTAGACGTAAAAGGAAAGTATATTCAACTTGATTTCGACATGTCTCAAGTTTTTGCAAGACATTTAAATTTACTACGAACTACTAAAACTAATAAAGAATCCTAATTAAAGATAATATAATAACGAAAAGAATTTTTCAAATTCAACAAAATGGATATTGGCCGAATCAAGTCGTGAAATTTAGGCGCCTCTTAAAAAGAACGAGCAAAGAGAGAAAAAAGAAAACTGTTCGGATTACTTTCGTACAGTATGTTGACATTCAACGCTTTTATCGACCTTTTTATAAGGGAGAAATCTCTAAAACATATTTAAATACGCAAACAATACAGATGTGAGAACAAATAAAAATAGATTCAGGGCACAGGGAAAAAAGGGGTGAAAATGAATTTGTCCGTAATGTGACCCACATTTCAGCAACGTGCATCACTTAATCGAAGCTTGGACCAAGTGGACATAAACGAATGAAATAGAACCAATAAATTCTTTAACTCAATATTATTTTATCTAATAATTCATCGTCCAAAATTAACAAAATCCATACTTAGATAAAATAATAAAAGGGAAGGGTATTTTCGTAAAAACGTCGGCAAATCTCGTTGAACAAACGAGTAACCGGATCAAAGAAGATGACACGCCATATTTTAAGTATAAGAGGGAAGTCGACACGAAGGCGACACCTGAAGGTGGAGACAGGTGTTCCTACCACCCCTGTTCCGCCTAACAACCCCCTCCCCCTCCTCTTTATTGATATTACAGTCTGCGCATTAACCACTCCACGCGTTGTGCATTGGCTTTTACAGAAGGGCCGCAACAATAAAACTGGGATAGTGAACCGTGAGCTAGTAGAAAAACGGTACAGCTTAACTAGTTTTATGATGTTAGTTGGTATAAAGGAAAATACTCGTACCTATTCTCAAAAGTGCGATACATTGGTTGCTTATTTCACTAAGATATTTATGATTGCAGCCCTTAAAAGTCATATTGGCCTTAACAATAAGGTTTATACTGTTGGTCAATGAATAATAAAAATAGTTAATTTAGAATTATATCTTTCCAAAAATGGAGTTGCTGGTGTGACGGTGGAAAGTTTACCAGCTAACGGCTACTAAAGACTAAAACTAAACCAAAGTAATATTAATTTAGAATTACGCCTATTTTAAGATGAAGCTGCTGGCATGTTGATGGGATACTTACATGGTAGTGGGGCTACTCACCATCTACTAGGCAAATCAAGGCTATAAGTCGCGCACTTCTAGGTACCTACATGACTGTCCTCATTTTTTGACAGGGTTTGGAGCCACCTCTGACAAGCAGGTTTCCTTAAGATGTTTTTTTCCCGCCGAGCAAGTGTTAAATTAGCTCTAAAAAATTGCGATTGATAATTTTAGTAGTGCCGGCATTTGGGTTCGAACTTAGGTCACTCACATAATACACACAGTAACTAAATTATTAGCTATCGGGTCGGATAGCATTGGATTGCCTCCCGTGTCTCAGCCGTTCTTCCCATCTTAAGCGTTAAATCGGATACGGGAATGTGAAGGCATGTAACTGAAGGTAGACGAAGAATAAATAAAATAATTTGGGATTATAGGTAAATACAACCGTCGATCAATCAGAACTTGATCTGTGAAATGTAAAACTCGACATTTAAAATCTAAGATGATCGATAAACATCGCGCAGGGAGACTCAATAAAAACAAATAAATCCAGTTGTATACAGATTGGCTTTATTGAGACAAGTTTTATCTTGATTGCTAGCCGATATTCAAAGCTCGTAAGTGTCGGGAGAACTAAGGCGGAGAGGGGGCGTCGTAAAGGTGTGCCGTCGCCCCAGGATCACTATAATGAGAGAGCAGCACCATTACGGATAAGAGCTTATATTTCCATGAACCGATGCGGTCAGCGTAGCCTGTAATTATATCCGGCTTGTCTGCCTTGCAAATAGGAATAGAATTGTTTCTATTCTTACTTTGATGCAAATTAAGTGTCGATTAAAGAA
Organism: Luehdorfia chinensis; assembly: GCA_019845155.1. NCBI lineage: Eukaryota > Metazoa > Arthropoda > Insecta > Lepidoptera > Papilionidae > Luehdorfia > Luehdorfia chinensis. The sequence goes on from JAHVAK010000022.1 coordinate 2,512,099, forward strand.
AGTCATGTGTAATTTTATTTCAATTGTAAAGTTACGAGTAGATACCTAATGGCTATTTACAAGAGACGTTATCAGGTTGTTTATAGTCCAAGGATAAAAGTTTGTTCCAAGATGCCGGCGTCTGACCGCGAATGCGGAACAACTGCCGAACTTGGGCACACTTTAATTAGTATTTACAACACTTATTAAAAATCGCAAGTTGCTACGAACCGATGCCTAAGAAGTTTCGCATCTAATAGAAGTTAAATTGAATGGTTCATTTTTATAATAAAAGTTTTGAGAAGGGACGTAAAGAATTCAACATTTTATTTTGTTAACGAAGTATTTATAACAAATCTTATAATGAAATTAGTATTAATTTTCGAGTTTTAATTACATTTTTGTTACCAATCTTGATTGATTAATATCTATTTAACAGGCCGCTTTTAGAACAGTAAGAAATGAAAATGCACTAACAGTTTCATAAAAGATTCATAATACCCTTTCAAAATTACCTGATGATATCGCAGATATGAAAGTTGAAAAGAAAATACGTTGCAAGTATATTAAGTTGAGCACCGACTACAACCTATTCGGGATTTCCCTGCAAAGCCGTTCTCAATAGATGGCGTCGAGTAATAAGCTCAGCGATGGGCTATTACGAGGCTACGAGAGAAATTCGTATCGTAGAGGAGCCTACAGGGTATCAGTAGCGCGCAACTTTTATGGAACAGCCACTAGATTGGAGCGTGCAAGCCGGTTACAATCACAATCGATTACGTATAGTCCGAGCTCGCCTGTCTGCAAATTACAAAAATTGCTCGACGCGGCGCATCGTTTTATATCTATAACCTAACAATTTTAGGCGAAATATTTCAATTGCATTATTTTATTTGGTAATTTTACTGCCATTCAAATTTTAGTCCAAACAGTAAAAGTAGTGTTTACGTGCAAATAAAACCTAAATCTTTTGATTGTAATACGGAAAAATACAACTCAAAATGTTTTTTTTATTCTTTTGAGTAGAATAAAATAGAAATTAGATCTCTCTTAACGTATAAAGAATCTATTGTGAACTTCGATCGAGATGGTCTGAAAAAGGTGGAGGAGTGTCTAAATCAACAAGGCATTTTCTGCACTAGGATAAATAGCTGAGTGCTAATGGTATAATGTTATTTCAAGGTGTTGGTTAGTAAAGAAGGCTTTCCTTGCCCGTCTTTACTCTTTTCATACCCTCTACGGAGCACTTAAGTTGGTAATGTACTTGTAAGCGTTAAGCCTTTGTTAAACTTATGCTAAATTGAAGATTAAGGGGTTTTGGTAAAACTTATCTCTTCTCTTATATAAAACAACATGATTATCGTGCCCGATTTCACCTATGACAAAATGTACAAATTAAAAAAATCTCATATAAAAATGGAAACTGTTATTGATGCAGAAAGTATAATTATGCCGTAATTCCGTTAATAGTTACTGTATTAAGCATCCGCGATCCGCCTCAAGCACGTTGGACAGATAACCGTTGAGGAAGAAAGGTTCTCTAGTAGCAGTCCCGCACTAGTAAGAGTCGTTTAGAGAGACATCCACTACATTGAGCGACCAAGCGGGAAGTAGGTGGATCAGGATCGTGGTAATCTATAAAGCCTATGTCTACCAGTAGACCTGTAGTTGACTTTAACGAGGATGACGATTATAAAATATAAATATAAGCACAGAGTTATTGACTTTATTTGCGATGTGTCGCTTAAAAAAAGGGTCAAATGCATTGTCAGAAACACGGAAAAAACAGCACATCGAGACTTAAAAACAAATTGTGTGTCACATAAATGGTAGATTTCGCTGAGATTCGAATGATCAATTTGCAAATTTACCTTTTTTTATAAATCCATACTAATATCATAAATGGGAAAGAAACTCTCTCTGTCCCTCTGTTCCTCTGTCTGTTTGTTACCTTTTCACGGTTCAACCGCTGAACTGATTTTGACGAAATTGGCACAGAGATAGTTTGCATTCTGGGGACGGCCATATGATACTTTCCCTGAAAATCAAAAAGTTCCCACGGGATGCTTAAAAAACCTGAATCTACGCAGATGAAGTCGCGGGCTAAATATCTAGTATAGTTTATTCTTATACCAATTACAAATTAAAAAGAATTTCCGTCTTAACCTAATTATTTATAGATTTTACTTCAAATTCATATTACTAAAAGCTGTTTCGATTGATTAGATGATTCAACTGAATGCAAATCTGTTCATCGTTTGGTCTGTTATGGCGTGGAAAATGTGGCTTTCATGTAGAGAAACTATTTATATTAATCAAAATCAAACATTATTCAGTGTCGGACCTAATCGACGTAACCGAGGAAATTACAATGCGTTTCCCAACTGTAGCCCGGTTTAGATTTTCCGATAATCTAACTCATTTAGTTTAAATTTGTAGAACAAACCAAAAATAATTTGAAATACACGTTTTTTTAGTAAAGTAAAAAAAAGTAAAGTAATGGCCTATAAATGTCCCACATGTTGGAGCTGGATAGAATCCGCCACGCTGCTCGAATAAGGGTGGGCAGACTTCACATGTCCTCGAAATATTTTAATAGACATATCGGTTTCCTCACGATGTTTTCCTTCACTGCTAAGCACGTGGTAAATCAGCACTTAAAACTAAGGGACAATTTTAGAGGTACCGGCACTTGCGTATTATGATTTAAGGCGAGCGCTCGGCTCCTGAGCTCCATCAGCTTTGTTTTTTCATAAAGATGATAAATTAGCATCCACCTCTGTATCTCGAGCACGACAACTTTCATTGTAAAGATTAAGTTATCACACCGAGAAATTTTGAATGAAAACGTGAGAAGTGCTCCCGTGAGCGTATTTAGAACTAAATTTCGAAGCACGAATAAAATGCACCTACTTTAAGTCTTAAGTAAAACATAACGCCGCCATGACGTCGTTGTCTAGTTTTCCAAAATAAATTCTATAATGTGCCAGAATAAAATCTTATTTGAGGTTTGGTTTGGAAAGTTTACAAAACATGGGTATCGAGAATTTCTTGTAGTATCTCTCTGAGGTTTTGAAGTTTGAAGTGACAGAGCTTGCTTCACTTCAGATTCAAAAAGTTTGTGACCGCTGATATCGTAACTGAAAACTGGCTTATTGACGGATGTAGGCACGTATTTAAATTAGCTGTGCGCGCGTTGATTATTACATTGACTTAAGACAGGTTAGTAAAAATAATCTTAGTGAAAATAAAACATAATTCCATCAACGAAAATGGTGCACGATAAAATCTTATTCAAAAGCAACTTAATGTGGACGATCTAAGCCTGATAGCCAATTAACCGTAGTCTTTTTCAATTTACACCATAGATGGCGGACTAGGTCAAAGTTTTCATGGGTCAAAGATTCTGCTGATATACAATAGATGGCGTTCAGTGAAATTTTAATGAAAATATGTTCATACTCGTATATTCGGTACCGGCGAAACTAACACTATAAAAATTGTTTGACAAGGTCCCAAAGTAATTGTCAATACCCTGTGTAAAATTCCGTGTTGAATCTGTTTGTACAAACAAACAGGTAAGTTAGGTTTATTTTATATATCATCGTCATCATCATCTCAGCCTATCATCAGGCCACTGTTGAACATAGGCCTCTTCCATAGAGTGCCACAAAAGTTTATAGCTCTCATTTGAGGGGATTTTGCCATATTTTCCACGCTTGGCAGGCGGGTTGGCAACCGCAGTTTATTTGTTCAATGTTGCAGGAGTATGCTGATGCCTATCTCTTGGTTTTAGTTTCCCTATGTCGACTTTTACGACACCCACAGAATGAAATGGGGTGGTAGATTATTTTAAGCCGCCACCAAACGCCACCATATATATGTATATATGAACCTTGATAAAGAATCAAGATGAAGGTGTGTTGTTACACCAGAAAAGTACATTGGAATGCATTGTTGTCAGTCGTCGGGTGTGTTATCTTAACCCATTATACGTAATACTGCGAGTTTATGCTGCTGCGTTGCGCTGATATTCTTAAGAAGCGTAGTTCTTCTCGCCTTATACTTTTAGAAGACATCAACATCGTAGGAGATATAAAAGTGGCACAAGTATGCGTACGCAAACACAGAGGCACTCACTAGTCTCAACCTACTCACGCGATTATGCGATAAAATGCGGAGATGCAGTGTCAATGACACAGGGACAACACAACTAGCCCCAAAATTACCAATTTATGTGTTTGAAGAAATATACTTTTTAGTCCTACAGCCAATATTTGCTGCGCAACTCTCTTTAAACACTTCTATACGTAGCTGCTAATTTTCGTGGTTTAGATTAGATTATAATAGATTTCGCTTTATTGAACACCAAAACTTAACATAAACAAAGGAATAAACTACAATATACACGGGCGTCAAAATCAACGTGATTGTGAGAGAGCAACACATACGTGTGCGTTCATGGTGCGTTCACATTTGTCAAACTAAAATATTAAAAGCGTTTAACTAAACTAAGTTTACAGATTTTAGCGCATTAAATTTTAATTATTTATAAAACAACGTTTCGTGCGTTTTAGACCCGATTTCACCGATCGTTTTGGAAACCACGTTTTACTTAACTGAGATCAAATGTATAATTTGTTCTCGGTTTTTGTCTAACCGATTTCACCAGCTCCATTTGGATCGCGTTTAGAAAAATGAAGCTTACATAAAATATCATCACAATCTAAATCAAAAACTCGATGTATTTCGTATTGTGCTATATCAAACAACCTGTTTTTATGCATAGGTTACATATGTATGCAAACAATATACAACGAAATAAAAATAATTTTTGGGTTTAGATAGTTGTGCAATTGACAATGACAGCTCTTTAAACACGTTTATAGTGTTGAACGTCGAAAGTTGGGCGTTCTCAACTTTAATCGCGTTTAGCTTAGCTGCGTTCATTTGATGTTGTTGAAACGCAAACTGTGGCATTGAACTCAGTTAAACGCTTAAATTTCGTTTAGCTTGAACTGATCGCGTTGGTTTTCAACGGTGGAATCTGCCCTCAGTGTCCTCCTGTTACAGCAACTTCATTAATGTATTTTATTATTATAAACAAAACATTTCTAATGATGTTTCTAGATCTACGACATTTCAGTGATATGTAGCTATACATGTTTTGAGTGAACCAATATTTTTAGTCGATGAAGCGCCGCAGCCCACGGAGACAATCGGGACGCGGGGACCAGGCGCGAGACGTTTGTACAGATATTTCTGGTGACCCAAGAGATGGCTAGTACTTTGGCCAGCGAATCAGCTTCGCGATACACGCTTGCTGGTTACGCTGCTCACAAACGGTGGCGATTTGGCCAGTATTTTCTTATCGAATTTAGTTTTGTAAACGTTTCTTTTTCATTTCAAATTGCTTATTATATATTTCATTATTGTAAATAAACCAGTTATGTTAGATTTTAATGAATTTCATAATAACATAAAATGATTCGCTGAGTATTAAGGTAGTATTACATCATAATTAAAACTGCACTGTAAGTAACATTTACTACAGGCAATGTAATTAGTGCAATAAATGTTGTTGGCTGATCATCGACTTAAAATGAGATAGCTGACATTGTTATAATGTCGCTGAATTTAATTGAATAAGGCTCGCTTACATTTTACGACACGGTAAGAGAAAAGCCACGGCGTTAATCTCCAAGGTAAAATCAATTGCCAAAAATTATATTTCCTTCATTCTAGTCGTTTGATATAAGGCTCTGGTGAAAGGGGTTACGCTTTGATTTCGCGTGTTTTCATAAGGCTGGCGGAGAATCATATCAAAGTAAATTATTTCCTCGTTTACCGTCATTTGCGAAAGTGCACATCTCTGCGGTGTAGTCGGACGGAAGTAATGTGTTCTAGACAGTTCCCGGAAGGTTTATTTTAAAATGACTGCGCTGGGAACAGTGTTTTTATTGGGAAATTTATAGAGCGGCGTTTAAGAGCGTTACCGCGCGGGCCACCGCCGCCGCATCGTTGTGAAGACATCTCGCGGTCCCTTTATTGCTTGCTTGAAATTAATGTCTCGACCTCACAAGGTAGGATTTTCTACTTTGTGGGAACGTTTATCGGATTTTATTACTTAAATATTTTATAAGAGAGTGAAACAGGTAGGCACTGTAGGAATATGACAGTCACTTAACAAATAACTACATGCGTTGCGGTTTAAACACTGGAAGAAATTTTCTAGCTGTACTAAGGATATAATGTAAATCAGTATTATACCGTTATAACGTTAACGTTGCCTTATAAGGTTATGTTTTTCAACGATATTTGATTATAAGGACTTACTGGTTATGTTTCACTGTTACATGTTATAAATATTATTGACAGCATTGTGGCACCAATGATAAGTTGCTTCGTTTTGTATATAGTGAAGAAGTAACAAACAGTTAAATGCGTAGCATACATGCATACGGTAACGCCATTTTCATATCAGGGGTAGGCAGAGGTCACACCCGTAGCCCACTTTTGGCCTCCGCGGGAAACAAGATGTAACGGGTGGCGAAGGTTGCGTAGCAGTCAAGAATATTCTGAAAATATTGTGGGTAATAGTGGCATCGTAAAATCTACTAAGCAATTTCATTCCGTCGGTGTAGTGTAAGTCGAATAAAGATCAGATCGGTGATAAGCAGCACAGTGTAAGTTATGAGGTGGCTGGCACCGCAATTGCTTTTCCAACTGTCAAGCGTTGCGATCACAGTAAATCTTCCCTCCCTGAGAGAGGCTTTCGTTCAGCAGTCGACTAATGAAAACAGGTGATCATGATAATGATGATGATGTTGATGAGTAATGTAACATGAATCCTTACTATAGCGATGTACTTAATTCACCAAGGTAGTAAACATTAACATACTTACTGCGTTTGTTAACATTTCGTCCAGTTCGTGCATCGCATGGGATAGAATAGGGCGGCGCCGGGCGGAGGCGCGTGTAATTTTCAGATTAGTTTGTTCAGTAAGCGAGCCACCGTTGCGCTGCAAATATGTGAGCAATAATAACGTATGTCTATGAATGTGACGCTTTATGCTATGAATATTTTTGGATATTTCTGGATAGTTCGAATTTCCATTAATATCAAACTCAAAAAATAACGTAACATTAAGTCATTAATAAAGCTCTAAAAGAGCCAGCCTTCAAATGTCCCACGGCTGAGAATAGAACTCCTCTCATTTCCGAGAGGATTTTGGTGCCGAGATGAGTCTGCCACTCTGCTCCAATGCGATGTTTTTCTTCATAGCTAAGCAAGTGGTAAATCAGCACTTAAAATTTTGAAACAATTTTAGAGGTGCTGGCAACGTGAATCGAACTCAGGTTACTCGCGTTCTATAAAATAAAAAGGCGAGCACCCGGCTGCCACGCTTGAAACTCTAAATCTAAAGGATATCTAAAAAATTAGCAGCCCATCTTACGAGTACATACATAACAGACGATTAATGCTGATTAGAAGGCTATATAGTTAAACGAATCAGACGTTACTTAGCGGAAATCCAATTTGCTGAGATTTGAGATTGGCTCACTCGATGGCCGTCTGTCATAGAGTAAATTTCACTTGATAATGCCTTTTTGAGGTGAAATGAGGTATTGCCTAGTGGTAGTGTTGTCGTGGTGAAGGGTACCTCTTGGCTGCTTCTGGTGGCGGTATTAATTTGCTTGTGCACGCTATTGAGGGATAGGTAAGTGTAAGGCGGGGCACACAGGGCGGTGCTCTTCAAAAACTAGGCAATACACAACATTTTAAATTTTGCATGCGGATCTTAGCAAAGTAAATTTATTTCCTTTATTGATTAAGAGGCTTTTATTAGAATGAAGGAGAGTGACAAAGTTATTATTTTTCATTAGGTATATATTTTATTGATTTATAAGTTCTTCGCAGTAATACAAATATGTTAACTCTTACGATAAAATTGTCTAGAAAGTAATGTGGTCACAAATTTTAGGAATTTAATTATAGCTTAGGTGAAGTGTGAATCTTTATTGTTTTGTATATTTGATTACCATTTTATGAATAATAAAAATTCAATATTACCCACTTTATATTTATGTTATAATTTTTGTTGGAAAGTTGCGTAGACCAGACGCTTATCTTCGTGTATAATAAATAAATTGCGTATTATATTCTTCAGCGAAGGATCTTGAGGCTATCTATAAATCATTTTTATTGTGCCGTCGAAGGGTTTCAAGTAATGACCGGATTCGATACGGAATTGAGTCGACTTTCACTGTAAACAGATAATGGTCCGCGTAGTAGGCATATTTTGTACTGATAAGTACAGATCGCTCGCTAGTCTGTAAGCGCACTAGGAACCAACATGTACAAATCTGGGCGAATCACCCAGAGTGCAGACAGGCAAAGACAGCTTTCCCCGTTATCAACAGTTGCATCTCCAAGGCGCTACTTCGTCTGAATAAACCCCAAATCAGAACGATCAGTAGTGCTATAACTGGACATGGATCATTTAACAAACATCTGTTTAATTTAGGTGTTACAGACAACCCTCTGTGCAGAGCCTGTATGGAGACGGACGAAACAGCGGCCCATGTCCTACTGGACTGCCCTGCGGTCGCCTTATACCGGGTCAAGCATCTCGGCTCGCCGAGACCGCTCCCTGAGGTAGCGGGGAACATCAAGGGCCTGCTGCGATTTCTGGAGGAGCTTGGTTGGCTCGAGTAGCACAACGTTCCTGCCTTCACGCAAAATACGCGCTAGACGTGGAGTTGCGGAAACCGGCCCGTTGCAATCTACAATCTACAAGTACAGATCAATGATTTGTAATGCTCTTTGTAAAAGTAAAGTAAAAGTTTCAGCCTATAAATGTCCCACAGCGGAGCACAGGCCTACTCTCATTTCTGGGAGGGTTTTGGAGCTAGGAAGAATCCGCCACGCTGCTCCAATCCGGGTTGGCGGACTGCACATGTCTTCGAAATATTTTTATTTCTCAGACATACAGGTTTCCTCACGTTGTTTTTCTTCACCGCTAAGCACGTGGTAAATCAGCACTTAAAATTGTGAAACAAATTTAGAGGTGCTGACAACGTGAATTTGTGGTTACTCACGTTCTATGAAATAAAAAGGCGAGCGCCCGGCTACCACGCTTGAAACTCTAAATCTAAAGGAAGGCTTAAAATTTTTTAGCTCATCTTACGACTACGTACATAACAGACGATTAATGCTGATTAAGAGGCTGTAGTTAAAATAATCAGACGTTAGTTTGCGGAAATCCAATTTGTTGAGATTTGGAAGTGGCTCACTCGGCGGCCGACTGTCATAGAGTCAATTTCACTTGATAAGGCAGGTTGTTGTTAATACAGGTTTCCTCACGATGTTTTCCTTCACCGCCGAGCACGTAGTAAAATCAGCACTTAAATCAATTTTAGTGGTGCCGGCACCGGGAATCGAACCCATGTCACTCTCGTACTATGAAATTTAAAGCGAGCGCCTAGCCCCTGAGCTACCCTCTTTGTACCCTGCATAATTTGTACCATAGAGTTAGTAAATGCTTTACGGTTATAAATGCAAACCAAGTCACGGTCAGGGTGTTCATAAAAAAATAAACCACTTTGTCTCTTTCAATGGGTGTTGACGACTAGTATATGTCATACATTCGACAGATGGTAAGCTCAAAATCCTCAGACTAGAGAAGAGCAGTAGCGTCTAAGACGCGAAGCGATTGGCTGCGAAACCGATTGCCAATTCGCCTGCCAAGCATGGTGATAACGGCAAATATTAATTTCTTGGGAGATACCTACATATGTCCAGCACTAGTTGGTTAACAGGTTTACTGGTAGTAGGATTCCTATGCAGGAATCCGTCTAGGTATGTACAACCGCAATTCCAGTTATTTTACCGTGAAGTAGTAGTATACATTACTGTGTTTCGGTCTGAGGGACACCTAATATAATTACTGGATTATGATACTTAAAAACTGATGTCTGGAAGTGTAGTGTCACACATAAATGTTTAGGGTGACACAGCTTTTGTTATGGGCAGACGTTGCATCAGGTGAATGATTTGTTCGCCCCGTCACTTCTTCCATAGAAAAAGATTAATGACGACGACGATAACAAAAGTCACGGTCACGGGCCACATAGGCAGCAGAGATTTATTTTTTTAAAAAATTATGCCATATTAACATTAATCAATTAAAACGTGCTCTGACCTTTGGCGGCAACTCGAGAAGTGGCGGTAGTGTTTTTATTTAATTTCTATGTATATTTGGAGTTTTGAGGTTTAATATTGATAGTTTGTTATGCAGCAAGTGCTCCTGAAAGTGTACAGTCATTGGAAAATTCAATTCAAGAACAATATTGTGCTTTTCGTTTTGTCGCCATCAGTCCAGCAAATCTTCAGTAAGAGTCAACTATCATTTTATTGTTGATCGAAATCGAAATTTTAACGAAGATTCGAAGATTGTATACTTGGATATATGGCTGATGCAGAAACCGTGCAGGCCAAGAAATGTGGAAATAAATAAATATAAGCTGAAAAGCGCGGGAAACGTCGAAATAGCTACTGTGATAATATGTGAAACTAAGAAGTTACATTTTATTTAATTTGTCAGTGGCATATGCGCAAACCGCGCGATGCCAATTAAAAAAAAACGAGCTCATAAAGCATTTTAGGAATGCTCATTTGGGCGGTGTAGCGGCGCGTGCGCTGCGTGCCGGCGGAAACAATGAAAGCTTTGACGTTACTTCCGGCAGTTACGTCGCAGTACCTACCACGCTTCATTTCATGGCCCTCCTTCGTTGTACGCACGGGTGCGGACCTATTTATTGAGTGCACAGGGTTGCCGGAGAGATAGAAAACAATAACTTTTCCTGTACATTTCTGTGTAAAGATATATTTAAAAAAAATATGCCGACTCTCTGAACTATCGGATATTTTGTATGCGAAACCAATATATGTTTTACTGGTGGCATGATTCCTAGGCATGAATTCATCTAGGTAGGTATTAACTCAGCGCAAGTTATTCTGCCTATAAGAAGTAGCGTGCACAAATAACTGTGTTTTGGTCTGAAGGGTACTGGGAGTTAGGGTAATTATTGGGTATATATACCTAAGATATAGACTAAAGAACTGATGTATCGGGAGGACGATTGGCGAAGTGTGGTGCCACCCAGAAATGTTCTGGGCGACACAGAATTTGTTATGGACAGACGGTGCACTTACCATCAGGTGAACGTTTTGGTCATCTCGCAACTTTCTTAAATAAGAAAACAAAAACTATTGTTTCTATTTGTTTTTGATGTATTGTGACTCGTATTTAGTATCTCGACGTTCCGATGCATTTTTTCAATCGTATCCTATATTTTATAGGTAAAAAAAAAGTAAAGTTTCAGCCTATAAATGTCCCACTGCTGAGCACAGGCCTCCTCTCATTTCTGAGAGGGTTTTGGAGCTAGGAAGAATCCGCCACGCTGCTCCAATGCGGGTTGGCGGACTTCACATGTCTTCGAAATATTTTTTATTCCTCAGACATGCAGGTTTCCTCACGATGTTTTCCTTCACCGCCGAGCACGTGGTAAATCAGCACTTAAAATTGCAATTAACAATTTTAGTGGTGCCGGCACCGGGGATCGAACCCAGGTCACTCGCGTACTATGAAATTTAAAGCGAGTGCCTAGCCCCTGAGCTACCACGGCTCTTTTATAGGTATCCATCGAAGATAGAAAATTCACGCAGTATCCTAAAAATATTAAAATACGGCACGGGGTGATTTTTCAGTTGAATAACTTTTGGTAGGTTAATGGAGTTCGCTATTCTTCTCTAGGACGGTCTTCACATATATGTGAAGTCAAAATATTTCTTAAACGTATGCACATATATCGTGCATATGTCTAAGAAATATTTTTTATTTCTTTGGTACGATTTTGAGCCACACAGAATATTTCTGTAATCATCGGAGAATGATTTGAAGTGCATTGTTAACGCAATAATACTAAAGACAACCTGTGTAATGAGTCGAGAATCAAAAGTTAGAATCCTAGCAGAAGTTAAACTTTATTGTACACTATTTAATGTAAATTCCCTCGTCACTCTGACATTGCAAGTAAACTTTCCTAAGATAGACGATCTTATGAAAGTTTACTTGCAATGTCAGTCAATGAATTCATAGCGTTAATGTATTTGGAGACTATGTTATCTTTCACTGTCGTACTTTTTTGGTAATTTTGCATATAATTTAAGTGTTCAGAATCGAACAAAATAATGATTTTATTTTTAAGTAATTCGGATAATATAAGCAAGCTGTGCACTCGACTTTATTCGCCTAGACATTGAAATGTATGTGACTAGCCTTTTTATATAATTAGAATTCATACTAATATTATACATCTTCTGTCTGTTCGATATCTTTTCATGGCTCAACCGTGTAACTAAAATTGACGATATTCAGTACAGAGATAGCCTGCATCCTGAAGTCGGGCATAGGATACATTTACCCCAAAAGTCAAAGTGTTCCCATGGAATATTTAAAAACCTAAATTAACGCGGACGAAGTCGCGGGGATTAGCTATCTATACTACGAGTAATATTATAAATGAAAAAGTAACTCTCTCTCTGTCCCTGTGTCTGTTTGTTACCTTTTCAAAGTTCAACCGCTGAATCGATCTTGACGAAATTTGTCACAGAGATAGCTTGCATTCTGGAGATGGACATAGAATACTTTTTCAAAAATTACAAACAGACAGTTTTTTATATTGATTTATATATTATGCAGAAGTTTTCGCTGTTAATTTTTTTTTCAAATTTATCGATAGAATAAGCTATACAACGAAGATGATGAACAATATACAATAGCTTATGAATTTGTTTTGTGACCCGTTGTAGGTCAGGGTACGGATGCTCGTCTTAAATTTCATAGTAAGCGAGTTACTTGGATTTGATTTCCGGGCTGGTTTCTCCAAAACAGGTAAATGAAATTTTAAGTGCTCATTTACCACACGCTGGGTGGCGATATAAAACATCAGAGGAATCCTGCATGTTGGAGAAATACTATTTCGAGAACATGTCACAGTCATTTAACCCATAATAGAACAAAGCAGTGTTGCAAACTGTTTCTGATTCTTAATCCCTTTCAAAAATTAGCTAAAATTAGCTAAATTAGCTACATGCCAACATCCGATGGAGCGGAGCATGCTTGGACAAAGGAAAAGGGACAGAATAAGTAATAATGACATTAGACGCAAAAATAAAATTTCTGACATATTATATCGAATTGATGTACATAAATGGAGATGGACAGGACATTTGATGCGAAACAACTTGGGTAAATGGAGCCAAAGAGTCACCAACTGGTATCCGAGAGACTAAAAGAAATAGAGGTAGACAAAATTTGTAGATGGGAAGATGACTTTAAGCAAACAGTCGGGCCGAACTGGAGGAGAGTTACACAGGACAGGGAGCAGTGGAAGGAGTTAGAAGAGGCCTTTGCCACTATTGGTACTGCCTATGCATGTGCCTATGTACACTGAAGTGAGGGATATCCTACGAGTATAGTTTAGCAATTTATGTATTTCAAGCTTACTGAGCTTGAAATAAAGGCAATTTCATTTTATTTGTTTATTTTATTATGCTCAGCAGTGAGACACTTATAGTCAGTTAATTTAGTTAAATATGGTCGATTAAAGCAAACAGTCATTTATTTTAAAAGAAAGGAGAAAATACGACAAGTTTGCAATAAAAATTACATACAATGAACATAACGCTCAACAAAAGTTACAAAAGTAAGTGGTCACAAATCGGTCCCAACTTAGCATATGCCGGCTGTAAACAACAGGCGCTGGCCTTCCGTTGGGGCCGTTTGGTGATTGTAGCGACATCTATGTTGCTACATGAGAAGCTGAAAAATATGTCATACGTCCATAACCATCATATGAATGTTTCTGAGATGCGAACTATATATACAACATCTAAAGATTACTGGTAGGAGGAGACGTCCTTCCCAGATCGGAACACCTGACCTGGCGGGTAGCTACCCTTTTACTTAGCAATAACATCCGCTAAAGTGATGTCACGATTCGGCTTCACAGTAGCATGTTATGTATAATATACTAGTATATTTATGTGATGTTGATGTATGTATTTAGTGTCGAGAAGAGCAAAACGTTCACCTGGTGGTAAGTTCAACGTCTATCCAAAACAATTGCTGTGACACCCAGAAAATTTCTATGTGTCAATACACTGCGCCCGTCACCCAGAGAGTTAGTTTTTAGTTAGTTCTAGTTAGTTCTTAAGTCTCATATGCCCAGTGATTACACTAGCTCTCAGTGATCTTCACGCCGAAATACAGTCATGTTTACACACTACTGCTTCACTTCAGAATAATTGGCCTGGGGTGGTACCTACCTAGACGGATTCCTGCATAGAAATCTTACCACTAAAGTAATAAATACTTATTTTGCATCTATAATAAGTATTATTTACCATTCATACCTTAGTTATTATGGGGCTTAGACTGCTGGGGTTGTGGCTGTTAGTAAACTATTTGAAATGTTGCCAACTACATAATGGATTACTATGTACACACACATGTATATAAATATACATTTAATTGCGTTATAATTCCAAAATTTTATTTTGGGGCAACTGTAAGAGGTACTGTTAATTCAAATACGTTGTGCATTTTTAGATGTCTGTCAACCCTAACTATACGATTGAGTCTGAAATATATTAAGTCGGTGATATCCAGGGGTATTCCGATTTTATCTCAATGCTCTTTAAATGTTATACGCTGTCAACGGATCAAATAAGTCCAAATACCCTCTACCTCACAAAATTATAAATTTATTTTTATTATGTAATTTTTTGTTCCTACAGAACCTGATTTATTTATAAGACATGTAAAAACATCTAAATTTCAACGATCAATTGGATTATAATTATAATAATAACATAAACTGACTTGACTTGGAGAAAAACAGTGGCGACGTGGTTTTCCAACTGTCACGTCTCGTGTGGTCTCTGCCTACCATTTATGTGGAAAAAGGCGTGATTGTATGTATATATACTAAGTCAAAAACTTCAAGTTTCGGTTTGAAATCATGGTTTTAAAATAGACTCGTTTTATTTTAATGATTACAAAGACAAACACGTAGGAATGTGAATTTGTATACATGGATTTATTAAAAAAAACTTATACAAGCATTTAAATAAACTTGAGTTTCAATATTTCTGATTTTTATTAGTTCATATAAAATTCGATGCGATGTTAGCATGACATTCATTTCATTTATCGAAAACGCGGTCGCGCCGCTCCGATAAGCGCCTTCTGATATAAAACTGAGATATAAAAGAGGTTATTTGGTTTCGCAAGCAATAAAGCGGTATTCTTCGTGGACAATGAAAACTGTACTTGTAGTGTGCACGGATCGGACATAGATCTCAGACCGACATAAGAATGGTTTTAAAAAGATTACAGTAGCGTAACAACACGCACGTTTTTTTTATTTTGTTTGGTATTTTGAACGAAAAATGTTTAAAAAAAATACAAATACTCGCACAAAATATTTATCGAAGGGGCATGCGTCACTTATATATAATATCGACTAATTAACAAATTCACGAGGTACTAGATAAACAAAATTCATAAAGAAATTGAATATATATCAGCGCTGTTGTATTTTACTAGAGAAGAGTTAACATCTAAGTCGCTGGTACTGGGTACGAATTCATATGGGGTCACTGTTTGAGCACACACAACAGTTGACATTGCATCCTAGCATACCTCCGATCTTATCGCATAAACGTTACATAGGGTGAGTGTCATTCAGGACGAGGGAATGCCTTTGTGTTTGCGCGTACACTGCGGCACTATACTATCTTCTGCGCAGTTGATAGGATTTGGAAATTATCACCGTGGTGTAAAATCGGCCAGGAGAACATGAGTTTTTTTTATTTTAAGTGACGAGACGAGACGACTTGAATGCTTCATTATACTGTAGCAAAACTGTACTTATTACTAATAATGTTACATCACGAGAACATTAGACTAATTATTATTACTTAATAATTACGTCACGGACCCGTTGTACGTAGTTGACAGGGGTCAGAACACTAATGAACTGAAATATTTAGCATGTTTTTTTGCTAATTAGTCCTCTTACATTATCATTTATTTTCAATGTATTAGAAATAACAAACGCTGCTATTTCAAATATTATTTTAAAGCGCCATTTTGCTTTAAAGACGTTGAACAATACTGTAATTTGACACTATTTGAAACAAATTAAGCAATAAACAAAACATTCAGATCCTTCACAAAGTTAAATATAGGTGTTTAACGATCAAATTTACGGCAATGTTTCTGATAATCTTAGTAAACAAGGGAATCGGCAACGGGATTGCGGTGGCGAATAATACAAAGGGGAGGCAAAGACTACCTCGTTAGGCCGTGGGGTCGTCTCCAGACAATCAGGAGCAAGAGTTCTCTGCTTCAATAACTAACGTTTTAAACACTTCAATTTGATATTTTGCCTTGTTCCCGATGGTCGTAACAATGCGTTTTATAAGAAATACTTTTGTGCGCTTGTACATTTTGATTTGTAGCAAAAGTACTAATTTAGTTTGGAAATATGTACCACTGATTAAAAATATTGTTATCAATATATAAACACGAAAGTCAAATAGTGAGGTTTTCATTTCTAATATTGTTTTACACTGATATCGTTTTGTGGTTGTAAGAACTGTAGGACAAATTGTCTCATCTCATTAATGTTTTATTCTTAACGATTGATGTATAAAAAACATAACTACATTGATTCATCATCATTTATTTGGTTGAGTTGAAAACAAGATAAAATTCTTATAAATATTTAAAATTGTTAGCTTAGTTGCCGGGTTAAATAAGAACCTAGGTTCTGCCTGTGAGTAAACCTGCATAAGTATGTCTTAGAAATACATTTTTTTAATAAAGTCCGCCTATACTGTAGCATAATGTCTTATGGTATTTTTCCGACTGACGTAGAAGTGATTTTTGTTTGGCAAAAGAGGTAAGATCTATTTATAACTTTAGCTCTAAAGTGCCTCTTAGAGATAAGTTAAAAGAAATTAATATCTTAATCTTTACCTCTCGAACCAGTGTAGTTTAATAAAATAACGTTCAATAAGTAGTAAATAATCAATGTTAAATAAAAATTCTTCTATTCTATTCAGAATCCTTCAAAAATTGAGATGCCTGTTATTTTTACTGATAAAAAACGAATGACACAAGATTATCGTAAGTTACGATTCATTAATTTTAAATTATTATTACTGTCCAATAAAATTTGTTAGTTATGTGCATAACCGATTTACATTTAAACACCTTTATATAATAGTTGAATGAAATTAAAGCGCATTGGGAATTGGGATGCGTATTTTTGTTAAAGCAATTCCAGTTATAGCACGCCCGATTTACCTTTATTGAGAGGATTAAACGGAGCATACATATGTGAGTTCATTTGAAGGTATAAATGGGAACTGAGCGGGGGAAATTCTTAAAAATTCTCTAAATGTTTCTCTCTGCGGGTCTTCTTATTAAGATCGTGGAAGTAATTGTGGCAGTCTTACAAAGTTAAGCGGTCGGCGGTAAGCCGTGTGCACGCCCGTGAACTCTCATAATCGTTTATTTCGTCTGCGGACTTTATAAAATGTAACCCAGGCCGACCAACGTTTCCTACTATCATATTATTAGCCTTCAGATTAGTCTTTACTTACGAAGTAATTTTAATCATTAGAAACTAAGCCATTTAGACCTTTGTAACGATTAATTCTTCTAATTCCATTTTAAAATTCTATTGTATTTTAATAATTATAAATACATTTTAATTTATTAAGTTAACATTAATTCTATTTCTACAATGTTCGTTTATTAATTTCAATTGATCTAATTTCTATAAAAAATTGCTGAACCGTGGTGTCTGTGTCATGTCATGGAAAACAGCGATAAGTATATAATAAAGACATTAACGATAACTATAATAATATGTTTCAATTAAAAATACTTAAATTGTCAAATTGTTTGATTGTCTTTTGTTGAAATTTAATTAATATACACATTGTGATTTTATATCATATTTCTAGGGCTCCTTAATGGAGAGAGGGCCACTTTATCATTGATATTGAAATAGCGTAGCGCACTGAAATGGCTGGATTATCAAATCGGTCTGCATGACACTGGTGTGGTGCAGTGGCGACGTCAACCGCCTATTCATGTCAACACGTCGTACTCTACCGAGGCCCTAACTATCATACGTGTTCGCAATAGACATTCAATGAGAGAGGCGGGCGAATGCGATCAATCAAGTGTATACTCAGGCTTACAATGGCAACATGGATGTTAAATACGTGCAGCGTGTGACGGTAAGAGGAAAAGAATATTTTCAACAGTTTGTTTAAAGATGCATATGTTTTTGTACGTGAATGTATTTAATAACACAAAATTTTAACTTTGGGGCAATAGCTAGGCGATTAATTTCTGGTTTGTCGCAGGTTCCATTCCCGCAGAGGACCAATATTTGTAGTGTTTCCAAATAGTAGTTTCGGGCATGGGTGCCTGTGTATGTGCAATTTATGTTTGTAAACGTACGTTACGTATACATATGATTTAAAGTCGAAGTGTATACTGTTGAGAATACGATGATTAGCGGTATCTCATGCAGTGACTGAATGCTAATTTTACAGATATTTAAATGAGATATGAATACCATGTTTCTTAGTTAGCACATCACATCATTAGTTACGTCTGATACGGAAGGGCGAATTTTAGTGAGTGTCTCTATATCGATTCTTACCGTAATATAATTTAACCTACATTAACGACAACTCAATTAGTAACGAAGATATGACCATTATGTATGAATGCTAAAAGTTACTATGTCGTTACAGTATACCAACATTTTTATGTTATGATTATAGAATGTTCTTCAATACTCACCTAATAACACGGCTATAATCTTATAAAGTTGCCGTCTAAAGAATAAGTTTGATTGGTTTCGAATCACGGCAAGTTGGAGAAACGTAAAACTCATTAAAAAGTAAACAGAAAATGTCGAAACACGGAGCTAATACATCACTAATATAATCATCGTTTTCTGACTACAGATATGTTTGAATAAAAGTACAGGGGAAGCTCCTCAGCATTTTACTTCACCAGTTACTTTCACTTAGCCAAATTTGTATCAAATAATAATATATAATCAAAAAAAATATGTGATATGAAGCTTTTATGCATACTAAGGTATGCCCGCGACTTCGTCTGCGTGTATTCAGGTTTTTAACAATCCCTTGGGAACTCTTTGATTTACCGGAATTAAAATTGTTCTATGTCTCCAGGGTGCAAGATGTGCCAAAATTTGTCAAGATTTGTCCAACGGTTGAGCCGTGAAAAGGTAACAAACAGATAGAGCGAGAGAGGAAGTTACTTTTGCATTTATAATATTAACTAGCTGAAACCTGCGACTACGTTTGCATGGATTAAGGTTTTTATAAATACCGTGGGAACTCTTTCATTTTCCGGAATATACATTATCTTATTTCCGTTTCCAGGATGTAAGCTATTTCTGTGTCTAATTTCGTCAAGATTATTAGTTAACGGTTTAGCTGTAAATACATAACAAACAGGCTGACGGACAGAGAGAGAGAGTAACTCTCGCATTTATAATATTATTAGTATATATGTATAATAATATTATAAGGGATTACTATACAGATATACAGATTGTAAAAGACCGAAGAGTGCAACCTCCTACGAGAAATCTATGAGAAAGCCTTTGATTCTGTCGAAATTTGGGCGGTGCTTCAGTCACTTCAGCGGTGCCGAATTGACTGTCGGTATATCGAAGTGCTGCAGTGTTTGTACAATAAGACTACGATAGCTATCCGAGTACAGAACCAGATTACGAAACCGATCCAATTGCAGAAAAGTGTAAGACAGGGCGATGATCCCCGAAATTCTTCACCGCTGCTTTGGAAGATGTTTTCAAGCTCCTGGACTGGAAAGGATACGGTATTAACATCAATGGCGAATACATCACTCACTTTCGATTTGCCGACGATAAAGTCATAATGGCAGAATCGCTGGAGGAACTGGGCACTATTCTCAATGACCTCAACAGTGTCTCCCAACGGGTAGGTCTTAAGATGAACATAGACAAGACGAAGATCATGTCCAACGTCCATGTCACACCTATACCGGATGTTGTTGGGAACATTACACTCGAAGTTGTTGACGAATACGTATACCTAGGGCAGATTGTCCGACTAGGTAGGTCCAACTTCGACCAAGAGGTCAATCGACGGACTCAACACGGTTGGGCAGCGTTCGGGAAACTGCGTCAGATCTTTTCGTCGAGTATACCTCAGTGTCTCAAAACCAAAGTTTACAACCAGTGCGTGTTGCCAGTGATGACATACGGAACAGAGACGTGGTCCTTGACTGTGGGGCTATGGAAAGGGCTATGCTCGGAGTTTCTCTGCGTGATAAAATCCGTAACGATGATATCCGCAGCAGAACTAAAGTAACCGACATAGCCCTAAGGATTAGCAAGCTGAAGTGGCAATGGGCCTGCCATATAGCTCGTAGAACCGATATCCGTATATCGATAATCTATGGGGGATGCCTATGTTCAACAGTGGACTAAAATAGGCTGAAATGATGATGATGATGATGACTATTCCATACTATCCATACTAATAACTAATGAAAGTCGTTTGGTGGCGGCGTTAGATAATCAGCAGTCTCATTTCATCCCGTGGGTGTTGTGAAAGTATGTCAGATCTTCATTATCCACACTGGAGACGGGCAGCTGCGTTTTAGGTGCGAGGTGTTTGGAGCCTGATCGCCTATCAGCTTGGCAAGCGTGGCGATTACCATCCACTATAGCTGGGAGATCCACTGAAGCTTGGAGAGACTTATTCAGGAATCTGTCGAGGTCGGTGCCACCGCAGTGTTAGTTTATTCTGCCGTGAAGCAGTACTGTGCAAGCGTTACTGTGTTTCGATCTGAATGGAACTCATAGGTAGTGTAATTAACTAATGTTTCTGAGTGACGAGTGCAGTATGGTGCCATAAATAAATGTTCTCGGTTATACAGCATTTGTTATGAGCGGACGATGCACTTAGCATCAGCCGAACGATATGTCATCTCGTCACTTTCTTCTATGATAAAAAAAAAACTT
This sequence comes from Luehdorfia chinensis, assembly GCA_019845155.1. NCBI lineage: Eukaryota > Metazoa > Arthropoda > Insecta > Lepidoptera > Papilionidae > Luehdorfia > Luehdorfia chinensis. The sequence continues at coordinate 2,533,282 of JAHVAK010000022.1, forward strand.
GCAGTGGATTGTATAGAAACCGATGAAGAATAGCACTTAAACACTTACTTTAAGTACGAGTGAGTGGTTATAATCATCATTAGCTTGTTTATAGTCCACCATTGGCCAACGGTTGGACTGTGTTCTCGTTTGTGACAAACGTTCTCCAAACATTACCGACTTCAAAAATGGCGAAGGTTCTCAATCCGTCTGTACATTTTTTATGTATGTTCGCGAATAATTTCATTGCTTATGAACCGATTTAAATGATTATTTTTTATAAGAAAGGGGGTACCGTAAGGGTGGTTAAATTTGGTCAAGTTCCTACAATAGGATCCATGAGAAAATAAAGAAACTCTAAAATTCGCGTAAGCATGTATGTTTTTGTGTCAAATTAATTTTTTACCACATCTATCTAATCCTTTACTTAACCTAGGTTTTTCTGATAAAGCACAGATTTTACAATATATTAGCTGATGCCTGCGACTTCGTCCGCGTGGATGTCGCTTTTTAAATATGCCGAAGGAACTATTTAATTTCCGGGATAAAAAGGATCCCATGGTTGGTCCACAGGATGCAAGCTATATCTGTGACAAATTTCGTCAAGATCGGTGCAACAGTTGAACCATAAAAAGGTAACAATCAGACAGAGGGACTGAGAGAGTTACTTTTGCATTTATAATTTTAGTATGGATTACAATTGTAATTAAAATGATTCATTAATTTGGATGAAAAACATCGAAACCAAACGCAATGCAACTGGATAATGCCCAACGACTAAAAACGGAATGAGGACGGGATCCAGCATCCGTGAAGTGGCTCTCTTTCATTACTAGATGACTGGACATATGGTTGAAAAGCTGGAATTTCCCTTTGTTATAGTATTTTGCTACTGTTCGGTCTTGCGGTTTATTCTAAGTGCGAACTCTGAATTTGTTTTTCCCCAGTTTTGTTGGCAGGTATGTTGCTGAAATCGTAGTAAATCTGCATAATATTTATTAAAAATAGTTTAAAATTTTATAAAAAATCCTTAAAATATATAATACCACCATTTCCTACTACCCCTCAAATATTATAAACACGATTTTTTTTATAGAAAAAAGTAACAAGACATATAAATCGTTCACCTGGTGGTAAGTGCAACGTCGACCCATAACAAATGCTGCGTCACCAAGAACATTTTTGTGTGACACCACACTACGCTCGTCTCCTTAAGACATCAGTTCTTAAGCCTTATATGCCCAGTGATTAGACTAGCTATCCGGCCGGTGACGGGCAGCAGCGTCTGAGGTGCAACGCATTTGGTTCTGGTGCCCATTTTTTTTTAATGAAACTGGTGTTACAAATGTAATGAAAACTATCTAAGCTACACTATTTGTAACTAAACTATTAACGTTAAAAAAAATGAAAAATTCAAGTACCTTTGGGGAATTGGAGTTGTCCAATAAAAGTATATCAAGCTTATAAAATTGCTACGAGTTTATTTAAACTGTACTGTGCTGCTTACACTATAATATGCGAGTTATGGTCATTTTTTTCATAGGAGAGGGGATAACGAGCAAGCGGCTCACCTATGGTAAGTGATCACCGCCGCCTATGAACATCCGCAATACCAGAGGAATTCCGAATGCGTTTCCGGCCTTTGGGGAAGGAGTAGAGTCTTTTCTTGAAGGTCCCTAAGTCGTATCGGTCCGGAAAAACTGCTGGCGGCAGCCTATTCCACAAAGTGGTTGTGCGTGGCAGAAAATTTAAATAATAAAATTTTATTTAAATGAGTAATAGAAACGTCGTATAGAAACGTAAGTAAGTAAATAGAAACGTCAAATCGTTTATTATTTCGGTTATTTTTTTAACGACCTCGTGCCTCAATCAGCGGTCCTTAGGTTTAAATTTCTATTGGAGCCAACATTTGTGCAAATGCACTAAGAACCGTGTCCTGATTTGGGTTATGGTGAGTTCCATGATGAATTGTATACCAATGGATGTTGGTGTTTAGGAGTATATTCTTGGAAAAATATTCATATTGCCATATGCGATGGTCTCACCTTTACACAGACTGTCAAAAATACGTTTATACATTAAAAGGTACGTCGTCAGAACTATTAAATTTTATAAATACTCGTATTTGCTCGATATCTGCTGATGAAGATTGAATGAGCTGTGTAAAATGTCATGCATATTCAGGTACTTAACCACATTACTGTTTATACGTGGACACCAGAGCACCATTTTTCACCAGTGCAATAATGTGCTTTAATTTAATGTCTCTTTTCCACATTTTTATCCACCAGGAAATATACCTTAATATTTTGTTTTATAGACAACTTGCTGCATTCGCCGTCCGAATGTATTCCCATCCAGAGTGGCCAACAGCAACACCAGAACACATCGAAACATTTAATCTCCTTGTCATGACGGCGAGACACTCTTTCAGGGGCTTAGGAGTTCAAAGATATAACTTTGACCGTTACCACCGTCAACAACAGCAAAGATTTTTATCGATTTGTATAACAGGAAAAATATATTACAAACTCCAGTAGACACACCTTTTGCTGGTGTAGGTACGCCCACAGAATATTCACATAAAAACGTATATTTGTTATCTCGGTACTCACTATGGCCCAGGATCTATAGTACCTAAGACACGGTTCTTTCTGGTTTTCGGGTCTGGTTGTTTTGTGATTGTCCATATCTCTAACTCTGCGTCTGCTTCAGGTAGGCTACTACCTGAGATCTTATTGCATGAGCGTTACATCGGGCGCGTGTAGATGAGGACGACTGAGAGACCCTGTGTTTACGCTTGGCACTATAATATCTCCTGCGAGTTGATAGTTTCCGTCAGTATTTGGAAATTGTCGACGTGGTTTGCACATGGACTTATTATATCTCCTGCGCAGTTGTCGTTGAAAGAAAATCAGCCAGGAGGGGGTGGAAATTTGTTTCTTTGAACTTGGAAACTAACAAGTTGTCTTAAAACATTTTATCGCCACCAGCATAATAATCCTCCACTACCTAACCGCTAAACTGCAAAACGTACGCTTCTCTCCAACCGGAAGAATTTACGGTAATCAGTAGACATTTTGTAAATTAAGGATACGTTGCTTCACATACCTACTTTCTACTGAGGTGTCGTAAGAGGCAACCTAGGTATTGTACGGTCAGTCTTTATATGTGCAGAATGATACCATAATATGCAGTGTTGCCACTATACTGCTCGTGGGAAGGCAATATGGAGTAAGAATTTTTTATCTCGTACCAAAATGGTGGCGATGTGGTTCGCCCACCCGTCACGCTCGTTTTCCGCGAGGGCGAATGGTGGGCTGCGGATGTGGTCTCTGCCTCCCCCTTATATGGGAAAAAGGCGTGAATGTATGTATATTTTAAAGATTACAAAGATTATGTATATATTTTTAAAGATATGAAAGTTTTCAATAATACAGCATTCGAATTCAAAACTAGATTCAGATGTTAGAACGTCAACGTCATAATCCGCAGTCCGACGTTTCAATATTCTAATTATTATTAACAGATCTAACCACTAATTTGACAAGTTAGAGTTACATCTTAATTAATCAAACGTGCTCTACATTATCTGATTTTGACGTAAACGTTTTCAGTAGCTGATGCATTCGCATCTTATCGACCGAAAAACAGAGTATTTGAAGGGGAATCTTGGTACTATGTTGTACTATATTACTATGTTGTATATCAAATCATTAACATATACTTTCTAGTGGATCCGTATGTCTCCATCAATCAGAAAGAAGAACAAGCCGAAAGTATGGACCCAGCTTATACATATCATATGTGAACAAGACAGAAAACATCAAAGATCTCAAACTCAAACTCAAAAAAACTCTTCACCCCTCCAATATTCGGAGTAATATAAATATTTCCTTACGGCTTTTACGTCTATTGCGACAGTGAATATATCTATCACACACATATTTAGTCCATATCACGCATGTTAATTTCTTTATTACAAATTTTATCCATTAGGAGAATCCCGAATATAGCTCCTTCCGTTGTTCTTTGACCAACTTTGATGTTGTAAAGTAGATGTGACCATCACAAATGTCCAAATATGTCTTGTTGTTAAAATCCTTTTTTTATATTTTCTTCAACTACCGAAAAGGATCTCAATTCCACTGCACTTTTAGAGTATTTTATATCTTCGGCGTTTCTTTATATACCTATAGTGTGGTGCCATAAAAATTTGGTGAAGATCTCTTATTTTTAAAGATACTGCGCGACATGGTAGGATTTCTATGTATTCTTATGTACCACTCGAGGGCCAGTTATTCTGCAGTGAAGTAGTAATGCAAACATTACTGTGTTTCGGCTTGAAGGGCACTGAGTGCTTGCGTAATAATCACTAGGCATATGAGATTTAAGAACTGACGTCTCAGGGCAAAGGGCGTAGTGTGATGTCACACATAAATGTTCTGGGAAACAGCATTTGTGTGTGATTTGGGCAGACGTTGCACTTAGCATCAGGAGAACGTTTTGCTCGTTTCGTCACCTTATGAAATAAAAAAAAAACATACAATCAAATGTTTAAAATCGATTAAAGAAATTTCAAATATTAATTTACGACAGGTGTAAAGAAGAAGCGGAGAAAGTTTTGCATCTTCTCTTCCTCCTAATCATCTTCAACATAGATTTAGTGAATCGCAATGAATTTATATATCAGTTTGCCAGAAGTACGAGGAAGAAGCGGAGAAAATACGTTTCCATTCTATTTGATAGATTACTCGTAAATCGGTGGTCACACGTGATGGGAGACATGTTGGTCTGCGGTAGAATCTAAGCAATCATGTAAGATTTAATAGAAATATCGTTTACTGCTCCAAAATAGTGTAATCCAAGATTTACCCTTACAGGTTCCAATTTTTACCTACAGCACCAATCCAATACCTTCAGTATTGAAATAGTAATAAGTATATAAAATGTCAATACAAACATACCTACCTTATTAGCAGCATACTAGTGCCGCATATTATTTATTAATTTAACATCATATACATGATATAATGTATAAAGCCGAACTTTTTGTCTGAAGCTTTCTCTGTCAGTCTGCCTAAGGCGATGTAGATATAGAATGACGTATGAAAGTAGGCGTAGAATCTATTAACTTGTTACTACATCTACGCGTATAAAAATAGATAACTTTACGCTTACGCGACACAAAACATATTTCTAATGGATACAAAATTTTTTTTTGTTTAATACTTTGACTTGACACGTTTTAATTTAAATAAGGGCGTAACACACAAGCACACCGTCCGCCTGATGATAAGTGGCCACTAAAGTCGATATCCTCCCTCGATGAAGTAGCAAGATGTAGGTGTGTCCCCCATTGTGCTAGTAATTGGGGCTACGGTAAAATTAAATAAACATAGCGTTTAATATCGTTAATATAAAATATACATAGATATAGGATAGCACAGATCATTAATTTATTTAATATATTACAGTTTTGTCATTTTCTTACTAGGTAGACAGTAGTTTTTGGATTGAAAGTAGTGATTGATTTGTGTTACCATTTATTATGATAATTTTAAGTAACATTAATACATAGAATTTAAGAATAGAAAAATAAATTAAATTGTAAAAAAAGGAATTCTTCAAAAACAAGACTTTGTACTTATTTGATAATATTTGCCGTAGGCTTCCGTGGTACATAAACCTAAAAATTAAATTTGGACGAGATACGTTTATACTTAATTGATATAAAAACTGTTTTTATTAAAATAGATATCCATAAGTCAAAACAAAATTTTGATAATCATAAATCATAGTATCCTAAATAAACTCTTTTCAAAAATTTCCCGACGGAACTTACTTACTAGGATCGAAATTGTTTCATGGGTTCTAGGCTTCAAAGTAAAGATATTTTATAATCCGTTTAGAAATAGTGAGTTACGTAAATAGTGCTGTGTATACTCAGTACTATTGCTTCTACCGAACTTAAGTTTCAGAAACATAAGGCAATTATACTGAATATGTAAAGTAAATATTTATTCAGAGCTTAAGAAAAACCTTATTTGTCTGCGTTTTATATCGCTAATTTATCGCCTGTAAATAAATTATTGATATAACGTAATTACGAAATTAATTAATTTTGGATATTTTTCTGATCCAAATGTGTATTTATCTTCTTTCTTTTTGAAAACTGCAACCTTTTATAATTTTTAATTTTGAAAATGTTTGTTTAAATTGTTTTGATAATTCCAGACGCCGCTTACTGTCATACGTGAAATCATCTGATGTGTATAAATGAGGAGGATATATATATAAGTATATATTTTTTAAAAGTTTCCAGTATTTATTTTTCATCGTCGGGTCATAAATTTAACAAACACAAATACGCAGACCTGGGACAACTATCTGTAGGCTATACAAATATTTGCTTCCTGCGGGAATCGTACCCGCGCCCGCGATGCGTTGCACAAGAGCGAATTGCTTAGCTTCTGTGCCAACCTCGTCGGCAATTGTTGTTTGTTGTTTCAAATCTTAATACAATTGCTTATAATTAATTGCTTTGGTTCAATAAACAAAAATAATAATTTGGTATAACTTATGAAAGTACTATATTTTATGAGGCTGGTTAGTTAGAAGATTATAAACTACGTAAACACTTATTACATTTTTATTAACTTATGTTAAGTATATTTACTTTGTAAGCTTAACAAACAAGTTTTTTTAAGCGTGTTTATAAATACATACATACATACATAAGATCACGACTGTATCCCATAAGGGGTAGTCAGAGACTGGGCACTCACTGCAAAAACAGATGACTGCCACAATCCACGTTTCACCAAAACAATATAATGCACTTGGTGTGATAGGTGGTGAGCCCATCGCCACCATGCGCTGCTGGGTGCACAGTGCAGTTTAATTCCTTACTCGCCTTTTACGAGATCCATGGGATGAGATGGAGTGGTAGTATTCTTTTAACAAGCCGCAATCACACGGCTCGGTGTTTATAAATATAAAATTTAATTTAATATACCTTAAATTATTTCAAAAATGATATGGGTTAGAGATTATATATAGATTGGAGAAGTATTGTATTAGATCAATACATAATTGCCGTGAAATATGTAATGATCTTGCGAAAACTAAAATAAATCCGGTATATTTTAAATATAAATATATTTATCTTCTGTTATTAAAAGTTTATATATAAATTATTGTGAAAATTTGTTTATTTTATGAAGGATTCGGTACCCGCGTGGCTCCCGCTAAATTACACCCTTTGAAGATTAATACATTCAATCTGAATTTAATACTGTGGAACGTTATTGAGTCAAATATTGCGAAAAAACTAATACATGTAGGTTATGCGTTCTTGCACGTAAATAAAACATTAATATCGCGCAATAAATTGCTTATTAAATAATTTTGATAATGAAATTAAAATTCAATTTAATAATTATATAAAAGTATAAATAACTTATACTAGTTTCAAACCACGTCACTGCCTACTAAAGTCTAATTACTGCTTTCGAGATGTAACTTCTTGCACCGAAAAGTTATTTAATCACATTTTTAGTATTAAGATTTTTTTGGATAAAACACTTGAATGAGTTATTTTTATAAATGTTAAAATATAACAAATCTATTTAATTTAGAATAATATTTTTCAGACCCTATAAATTAAATACTTGTTTCCGAACCGGAAGTAACTAAAATAACTATTTTAGTTATTTAGCAAAAAAAATATTATTATAATATTGTTATTTATAATGTCAAAAGTGGCTTTGAGATTATAAATAACAGAAAATATATTTAACAATTAAATATAAAACACGAAAAATAAATCAACTTTTTAATTATGGAAACTGAATATTTGAAAAAATTCGTAATGCAAATCGTTGTCCGTTTAGCGCGCGTTTAGGTGTGTTTACGAATTCTCCGAAGAAATTGCTTTTTAATCGAATAAAATTTTCACTTACCCCCGAGGCAGAGATTGCTTGAGGTACGCCGCGTCTATATCGCGCAACCCCGCAACCACAACTGATTTTGTAGCGCGAAAACTTCCCTCGATCGCGTCATCACTCACCCCATATCCCCGCTGGCCAATCATCCTTACTCGGCCCGACGAAGCCTTCCGGTTCCACCCGAGCACCACCGAGCGCTTAGGGTGGTGATTGGATCTTTTAATCTGAAACGTAAATGCATACAAAAAGAAAATAAGTGAGCTGTAAGCTGGCGCACGGGATGTAGACCATGACGCGGGTCTGTGCAACAGGTAAAACTTCCAGAGTAAGTTTAAAGCGATAATCCATTATTTTTTTTCATTTATACATAATATTATAGTATCCTACCTAATATAATAGTAACGAAATATTATATACCTATACAACATTTAGTTACTATTATAATTATAAATATCTTAAAATTAATTGATTTACATAACTCGAGGAAGTGACGAAAAAAATTATCAAGTCCTTAAGTAATAAACAGTAAAAAACACAAGATTTGTACCAATAGAGATATCCAGAACTAGGTAAGAATGCCTGTGGCGAATGATCTTGTTAATTTACAATGCAAATTATTTGTTTATAGGAGACGCGTTGAAATACAAACTTAATTTATTCACGCCTAAAGATTTCTTCTAATTAGAGAGGACATGGCTTTGGTCTCGACAAAAAATTAAAGAAATAGATCTCTAAATATACAAAGCGTTATAAAATTTGGTTAATTTGAAAAAAATACATCAAAGGCGCTGTATTTACCTTTTTGGACCTTTAAAACAGTTTTACAAGTTCTACAATCGTCGAAGCAAATGAAAAAAGTCGATCACTAAAACATCTGTAACCGCAAAAAGGATATTTCCATCAAATTATCAAAAAAAATTACGTAAATAAGATATGTATTTAAACGCAAAGGCAGATTTTTTATGGGATTAAAATATCACATACTTAACACAGCTCGTAAGCAATACAATACTTTTAGCCAGTGCAACACACTGGGAGGTATACACATGAAACTGATAGTGATATATACAAACAGAAAGAAAATAGTTTGTGTGTAGCAACACTAATATAGATATTAGATATAATAAATTACTTAATACGAAAATTAAAGCATCCAATAAGTTTTTAATCCCCTAAACACCCATCAAAGCATCAGGCGAAACACAGGCGACTAATTGAATTTCCCCCAATTAGATCGTTTTATGGGACAAATTACATATGCCCCATTAGATTACTTGTTTAATTCTTGACCACAAGCGACGCCGTTGGTAATCTAAGTTGTAAACTAAATCTTAGGCGCCGTCTCACATATCCCCAGTAAGCCCGGCTTGGTTGCTATTTGAATGTTCTACGAACGGCCACGAATTAGTATGCGTGCTCCATTCGGCCAAAGCGTTCCTAATGGGACCTGAGCGCTTATTCTATGAATTGCCCTTGCTGAACTTTAATCGCAATATCTACATGATTTGATTTTTGCTTTTTCTTTATAGTTGCATAAAATATTTTAATTACAAATAGCTTTAGTTTGGCGTAGTGACTGTGCGATTGACTTCTGGTTGCGGTTGGTCTATAGATAACTCTTCTAGGTCTGGGTATTTGTGCATGTGATGGTAAAGGAGAAATGACGTGGGTCTATGCACTACTATAAAATAATCTTTTCAAAAACTAGGTAATACACACCCATTTAGAATTTTCTTTCACCGCAATTTTCTATCTTAGCAAATTAACTTTCTTTCCTTTATTATAAAAGTCATTGTTTTCTGAACCATTAATTTAGTAGTTTACGCATATTTTCAGTGTGAAGATGGAGTAAGTAACTTTCCTTCAAAGAATATCTCACAGTACCAGCGAAAGTCAGGTAGTAGAACTCTTATTTAGGTGTGAAAACATGTGTGTGTTTCGCTCTGAAGAACACTGTTAGCTAGTGTAATTGTAGGCCATATGAGACTAAAGAACTGCTGTGTCAAGGTTGCCAGCGCAGTGTGGTTACAAACACAAATGTTCTGGGTGATATAGAATTTGTTTTGGAAGGGGTTGCACTTACAGTCAGGAAAACGGTTTGGCCGTTCCGTCACTTTATTACCGTGCATTTATTTACACAGTAATTATTTTAATCTAAATACTATTACCTATACGCCGCACACCCGATTACAGGTAATGTAATTGAATTAATTTCGTAAAATATGCATATTGCTAACGTAACGCGTGAATATTAAAAAAAGATATTTAAATATTGCACATATAATAGATGTTATTTAAATGAAGAGAGGCAACGGAATAGGACTGTAAAGGGGTTCAATTTGTAAGAGGGATCTTGGGATACGTTCATTTCGTGTATTACAGAACTAGCGCGGAATCATTCCGGTAGGAGCCTGAATTATGTAAATATGGATTCAAAGGTACATTTATAGAATTATTCAAAAATGTCTCAATTTCGCATAAAACAATGTTCATTTGATTCTACAACTGAATTGATAACAACATGTGAAATATTTTGGATATATCCATAATGTATTTTTGGAATTACTTTGCAGATTGTTTATTATTTTTCTTTTCAGCAGCATGTAAATTACATTGACAAATAAAAAGGAAGTCTAGGTTCCTTTATAAATATATTTTTTTAACTTTATAATAAAAGGAAACCTAGAGTTTCTTTTTATTTGTTTATTTTTTCTATGAATAATTGTTATTTATGTATGACCCTTTAACTTTTATATTTTTAATATTTATTTTCTGTGGTTATATTATTATTGTTGCTCTTTTACATTTTAGCTTATGTAGTTACAGAACTTAGTCCAAAAAGTTACAGTGTACCGTTAAAAAAAATAAACCAGAAGGAAAATATAACACTTTTTTTGAAAAGACGATAGATTCCTATCGACTAGATTATTTATAGTAATATTTCAGATAAAGTAAAATTTTGTGCATCTGCGGAACTATTTCTTCTTAATATAGTACGTCTCCCCTGACTACTCAGATGGTGCAGTGTACCTGACGTAAAGTTTCAAAGTGGTCTTCTACATTCTCTTGATGTAGTTCCTATCTCGGTCCCGGTCAGTATTGTTGCCATTACCTACTGCAACTTTACAACTCTGTTCCAAAGTTGTTAAGAAAGTATACAGAATGTGTTATGATTTATCAAGCGAAGAGTAGCTTTCAACGAGAAAAGTAATTAAATAATTGTTTAATTACTTTTCATGTCGAAGTTTGTCTTAGACGTTATGGAATGTCGATCCATGACGTGGTAACAATTAACTTTAATCTCATTATTATTTCAGGTTTACAAATATTTGCATTAATTGATTAAACTTCTTTGATTGGAATTTTTGCACACCGGTGCCGGTAAACGATGTTGGTTCTATTTTATATTATCCACAAACCATGTATGCACGCATTGTAATGTTTATGTCACATGTTTTTGCAAATAAATGTATCTTTATCTTTAAAGTAACTAAGATACTACATATCTCATAGAAAATATGTTGTGTATGAATTTCAGCGGTGAAAAAAACAATTAAACAAGACTGCGTGCTTGGGAGCCGTCTTAATAAATAGTATGTTATGATCGCCCATTCATTAGATAATAGAGTTCCTTAGTAATGGAATATGAAATGTCTTGAATTGTCAGCGAGTCATAAGAGATGAAGACGTACATACATTAGCACTTCATAAAGAAATTATTAATTTTTGAACTGTTTTAATTTTGAATCCATATAAAGTTGTTTACAGCTTTATGGGCTTAAAAATCGGCTACCTATAACGAATGAATATAATAACGTAATGATACTAAATGTTCCACCTTGTGGTAACGGCGAGAATCTATTATCTCTTCTCTTTCTCTTGCCAGTATTGCCAGTATTCTGCGATACTGGCAATATCAAGTACTCATCATGGCTAAAGTGATAGGATTCGTTTGCAGGAATTCGTCTTGGTAGGTACTCTAGGTAGGCAGGTAGTTATTCTGCTGTGAAGCAGTATACATATATGACATAAACATATAGTGCGCAAACTATATGTTTGTGTCATATATGTTTCGATAGCGGGGCGGGTTTAGTTTGACAACACTGTCAAGTTTGTTCGCAAACACAGTTATTCGATGAAGCTATAAAAGTCAAAAGGTAACAGCACTTAATAACATTACCCAAATTATATAGTGTGCAAACATTACTGTGTTTCGGTCTGAAGGGCACTGAGAGCTAGTCTAATTACTGAGCATTTGAGACTTAAGAACTGATGTCTCAGGGTGACGGGCGCAGTGTGGTCCCACACAGAAATATTCTGGGTTATATTAATACTCCCCTTGCTACGGACAGACTTTGCACCTATCATTAGGCGAACGTTTTGCTCGTCTCGTCACGATATTCAATAAATAAAAGCTATAGCCAAAACGAAGGCGGCAAACAGTATATTTAATTTTTTTGTTAGAGTTATGGTAAAAACCCAGGCTTATTAGGGATATATTCTTGAATGCCAGCATAGTATTTACCTGTGAGAAGTTTGAAATTGCGCCATGCATCACGCCACGGGAACATGAAGTCGAAACTGGCTAGAGATCATACAAGTACGAAATAGATCATGGCGTGGTGAGAACAGTGCCAGTTATTGTGGTTTCATCTGCTAATAGATAGTTTTACATTTTTTTTCTTCTAAAAACTATTCGCCACAGTAGGATTTCTCTTGTATCGTGGGTGCATTTTACAGACATTCATCGCAGAAGTAACCTCTAGGCCACGCAGTCATCGACCTTACATCAAGACAAGTCTACATTTACCACGTATGCCACAGTGGCCTGGCATCCAAGCATGTATTATCTCATCTAGTCGCGCGGGTGTCGTTAAATACGACTAAGATAAGTGACAGGGAAATGTCGAGGCTGTACGATTGATAGCGAAATAATCATCAGATATATGCCGTCTCTTAAATACTCAAACCGGTAACCAGAGGCAGCTTTCAAAGTGTGACACGTTGGATTGGGCGATCACCAACCGGGTTGCCAGGTGTGGCGATGCAAATCATACCAATTTGAAGTGAACAGTTTACGAGATGATAATAATTATGTTTAAAGGTTCGTTGTTACTTTTCCATTCTTGATGTCGTGGTGGAGTAACGGAGAAAAACACTAGTATTTTTTTAAAGCTGCAATGTGAGTATTTCTTATAGTTTTTTTGCAAGTTTTGAGACGAGTATAGCGTTTTTTTGTATAATTATTTTCAATCAGTTCACATAAGTTTGTCTATTTATCGAAAAAGCGTTATAACAAATTAAAAAATGGTCTCAACTAGTAAGATATTTTTTGCATGTAAAACGTAAGCCGTAAACGTAGCCGATAGTAGTAGATAGTTGCCATTGTAGTCTACCGTCCGGAACCTCTTTCCTACCGAATCGGCCTTTATCCATGCAGAATAATACCATAATATGCAATGCCGTCACTATACTGCTCATGGGAACGCAATAGGGAGTAACAATTTCTTGACTCGTACCAAAATGACGATAACTTGGTTCGCCACCAGTCACGTCTCCTTTCCTGCGGGGGCGAAAAGTCTACTATGTGTTTGGCCTCTGCCTACCCTTTATATATGCAAACAAGGCGTGACTGTATGTATGCATGTAAAACGTAATAAATAACAGTTATATTAATTATATGCAGTTTTTTATTATTTTTGCTTAAAACGGCATAGAATAATCAATCTACGAACACAAGATTGTCATTATAAAAAAAAACTTCATACATGAATGACGCGTAGTTGACGTCTTTAGGGCTACAGGGCAATTTAAAAATTTGTCGTGAAGGCGTCGTAGTGTTGTCTATATTATGCGGGCACAGCAGGCCGTGTACTAGGCGCCCGGCTCTCGAATGTCTATGAAAGCTACGAGAGTTGTCGCTAATTATTAAACGGGAATATTTCAGTGAATGTAGTCGTAGTCACAGACAAACAATAATTTCTTCCAAGTTTCTCAACTGGCATACTGGCTAAGTGATCGCGGCGGCTGCTACGGGATTCAAGACCTATAGCGTAGAAGCCGGAAGCGCCGGAGTTTACGATTGTAAAATGCACCCACGAAATAGAAGAAACGCCACAAGGGTAGTCACCTTTTTTTATTAACAACATAAAATGTTGATATTAAATGTCAGAAATTGTTTATCTCTGTAACCGCATGTAAGTTATAATAACAAGAAAACAATAACGTATTTCATCATCATCATCATTTCAGCCTATCATTAGTCCACCGCTGAACTTAGGCCTACCACATTGATTGCCACAAAACACGAAAATTTTGGTACATATTTATCTTTTCTTTTCATGTATTAAAGCAGCATAGATAGTAGATGTATGTCATGCCTGTCTGCTATCTGACCTGAAAAAGGTTATCTGTTGTTGACTATAACAAAATTAAAACCAAAACTTAGCGTAATTAATTTACTTACACATGATGCAAAAATAATAAGTGTAGTATGTACTTATTCTATGTTTATCTAATATTTAAAAATTGTTGAGTTTGTCTTGACATATCTAAGTCTGCTTAGCTCACCTGCTAGGGCGGGAGCGATTCAGGGGACGCGAAGTAGACTTGATTGGAAACCCTATTCCATATTTATTATGGACCTATTTTGTCATGTTTATTGACGCGCCTGTCTGTATATAGCCCATTTATTAGGAAACTTCCTAAGTTTAAATGAGGAAATGCACTGCAGTTTTAAAAAGATGTTTCTTTATAAGCAACTACTGCACAAAATGTATCCATTTAATAATTTATGTAGTCTATGTTTAGATGGTAATGTCGCGTAGTTGTGTGTAGTTGTTTTACTGAGAGTTGCAAGTCCAATGCTCGAAATATTTCTATGATTAGTTAGTAAAGCGTATGCTTCCCGTTTTTTTTTCAACTTTCTATAACGACAATTCTGAAAGTGCAATGTGCAAACAATACGATTGTCATGTAAAGTTAGTAGTATAAATAATTCACTATATTATTAAAACAATTGACTTATTATATAATTTTATAGAAAACATGTATTTTTTATTATTGTAAGGTCAAACTTTGATATTTACAAATCCTGAACACTAGCTATACTCAAAACACTTAATGTGAGGTCGAAAGTCTATCAACAGGCGAGCAGTCTTGGAGACGGTACAAACTTTGTGCCTCGTTTGCAATATATCAGTTATTTAGCTATATTATTGTTGTTATTGTTTGTAAGTTACATAAAGCTATTTAAAGTAATTTGACGGCCGCCTGGCTAAAGTACCTGGCTACTGCGCTGCGGATCGTGAGTTCGAATCCTAACCGGACCCATCATCATCATTTCAGCCTATCACTAGACTAGTGTTGAACATGGGCGTCCCCCATTGAATGCCACAAAAGTTTGTAGTTCTCATTTAGGGGGGAATTTTGCTGTAGTTTCCAACCTTGGCAACCGCAGTTTATTTTGTATGTTCCAGAAAGATGCAGAGGATGAGCTTCTCCCTCTGTCGATTTTTACGACACCAACGGGAAGACAAGGGAGGTGGATTCTCAATTAGGCCTTATATACGTCAAATAATCGGGACCGAAGGCCTAACTATTATCTACAAAGACGAAGAGTACGGAAAAATGCTACTAATGTAGGCTGAAACCTGTGTGGTGGCAGAGTAAGAAAATCCTGCCACTGATCTCACGGTTGTCGTTAGAGTCGATTAAAGGAAATAACTTGCAAGGGGTAAGGGGTAGCCAGACCAAAATACTTTACATTTATAAATATTTCTGAGTCATTGTAATTGCGACTAAAACTATAAGACTAAGGGCAGATTTCACCGTTGAAACTAAACGCGATCAATTCAAGCTGAACGAAGTTAAGCGTTTAACTAAGTTCAATGCTACTGTTTGCACTTCAGCAACATCAACTGAACGCGATTAAAGCTAAACGCGGTTCAAATTCTGAACGCCCAATTTTCGACGTTCAGCTCTTTAAACGCGTTTAGAGCGAGAGCTGTCATTGTCAATTGCACAACTATGTAAGCACAATAAATATTTTTAATATGTTTTGTTTATTGTTTGCATACTTATGTGTCTTATGCATAAAAACGGGCTGTTTGATGTCGCAAAATAATAAATATATCGAGTTTTTGTTTTAGATTGTGACGATATTTCACGTAAACTTCGTTTTTCTGAACGCGATCAAAATGGAGCCGGTGAAATCGGTTAGACGACAACCGAGTTGAAATGATACATTTGAACTAAGTTCAGTAAAACGTGGTTTTATTAAACTTGGTTTCCAAAGCGATCGGTGAAATCGGATCTTCTTATAGTTTCAATCGAAGTTGAAAGCAATTGTCATATCTGGGTATTTTTGTATGTACAGTTGCAAATCTTAGTGTGGGGTAACTATTTATATTAAAATAGTTTCACAATATGTTATATTATTTCTTAATATATATTCAATAATATTCAATATGGAGTTTTTTCATAATTATATTTTCCATTAAGCTTAACACAAAGCAATTTCCCTGTTTCTTCTTAATTTTACTGGAGGTAGGATTCCTATTCAGGAATTTGTCTAGGTAGGTATCACCGCAGCGTCATTTTTACTGTGTTCCGGTCCGAAGGGCACTTATAGCTAGTGCTGAAATAGAGCTAGTGTAGAATTGATGGCTGTGGGTGACGAGCGCAGTGTCACAATGAAATATTCTGGGCGTGACACTGCATTTGTTATCGGCAGACGTTGTACTTACCATCAGGTGAACGATTTGCCCGTCTCGTAACTTTCTTCTATAAAAAAATCATAGACTTGTAGGTACCGAATATAGTACCAATGTTATTTCGAAATCCATCCGAATTTTGACAATAACTATCTCGTGTTCGTGATTTAATTATTTTTAAATGATTCAGATCAGAATAGGAAAGATTCAGTTCCGCTATTTCTCCATAAAACTTATTTTCTTAAGATTCTGGGACAAAGTAGACGCACGAAAAAGATATAATGGGACTCGCCTACTCCATCTTACACGAACACATATGAGTAATATATTTTCTGCTGCAAGTACACTCGACCGTTAGAATGCGTTCAATTGTGCCCGGAAGCGCTGTTAAAGGCATTATTATCCGGACGGTCGCGCTGCAAATAAATCGTCTATCGAGCGTCGCTCTTTCGATTATCCTCAAATCTTCATTACACCGACATATGCTTTAATACCCCTTCTACGTATTTGTCTTAATGTAGGATGTAATTGAACAATTTTTTTCTTGTTTTTCAACTAGATAATATAATATACATCGGATTGTTAAAAGTTCACTTCTGTACATAGCCAATCTGCCGCTGCTAATTTGGAAGGATTTTACCGTGACCAGTTTGTGTATTTTCGGTTAGGTATTTTTCGAGATGGTTATTCTGCTATATACCGGTGGCAACTTGACTTTTTTAGATTTTCTTTTTGTAAGACCATTTGTGCAGGGTAAGTACTGCATCTGACCATAACAAATGCTGTGTGGTATCACACTGCGCCCACCTCACTCACATAGTAGTCCTAAGGTCCCATATACCTAGCTAGCAGTGTCCTTCATACAGAAACACAATAATGTTGCACACTACTGCTTGACGGCAGAATTACTTCGACGGATTCCTTCTTACTTACTAGTAAATGTGACAACAATAACTAAAATATATGTTATTGATTAGTAGGCAGTGTTTATTCTATTTTGTTTTATAAAATTAACACTAACAACTATTAATTACACAATACAATAGCTACCGACTTCTACAAGGGATCATTAGACGTTAATGGAGATTTTTTTTATTAAAAAAAGTTATCAATATGCATTACTCACTAATATGCAGTATTTTTAAGATGGCTTAAAACTGATTTTTCTTTGGTTTCAATAGTTTTCTATGCTCAACTTGATCACATTGTAATTGGAAAATTTCCAGCCTGTAATGGAACTCATCTACTAAATTTGAAAAAAAGGAAAAAAACTATTGGGGCTAGTGCAATAAAGTCTGTCTGTTACCTGCATCGTGTCAACAGAAAGCAATGTACAAAAAATACGTAATAATGACCCTTTGCAGTTGTCCATTTGAGCAAACAATTAATCAGTAAAACCCTTTGCTGTCCTAGAAAACTGTCGCCTGGAAGCTGGTTTTTGACCTACAATTTCTTCGAGGGCCTTTCCCTGTTTAACATCTATTACATGAATTCTTGCTTGAACTTCGGTTTATATTTGTGAAGCTAGGCCTGTTTCCCAGTTATGATTCTGTTGCAAATTTCGTCAAGATCAGCTTAATTATTGATTATATAAAAAAAAAAAATTGATAAAAGTGACGGAACGGGCAGAACGTTCACCTGATGGTAAGTGCAACGTCTGTCCATAGCAAATGCTGTGTCACCCAGAATGTGTGACACCACACTGCGCCCGTCACCCTGAGACATCAGTTCTTAAGTCTCATATGCCCAGTGATTACTAGCTCTCAGTGCCCTTCAAACCGAAACACAGTAATGTTTTACATTACTGCTTCACGTCAGAATAACTGGCCCTGGGGTGGTACCTCCGTAGACGGATTCCTGCATAGGAATCCTACCACCAGAGAAACTTGTCGTAATGTCTTATTGATATGATACAATATACTCGCTTAAATCAGATACGTCTTTATATTATTTAAGATTGTGTTTAAATGCATTTTATTAGGTATGGATGAAAGTTTACAAAATAAAATAATGGAAGCATTAAATTAATTTAGATAAATGATGTTCTGTTCTATCAAAAAACTACTACAATTGAGTTTCGCGTATAAATGTACCTTTAGTCACCGCGGAATCACCGACAAATCCGTCGGGAGTACGACGGATTACTTCGGTCTCCGTTTGTTTATTTTAATGTTTTTATGTACAACGCGGACAACTCAAAGGATTCCTTATAATAATAGTATTTTTTTTCTATTGACAATTCAGAACTAAAATGTTAGTAGTCCTCCTGGTCGATTTTGAACTCGTGACATCTTCTACTTAACAAGTTGTCACCTTCCTACGATTTATAACAGTATCTAAAGTATTAATTTATTATAGCAGCGGTAATATTAAAAGGAGGTTTCGGAATTATCGTTCCAACATAATAAGTACTACTTTTTTATTGGGTAAAGTGACCAGACGAGCAAAAAGATCACCTGATAGTAAGTGCAACGTCTGCTCATAACAAATGTCACCCAGAACAATTCTGTGTCGCATCACACTGCGCTCGTCACCCAGAGACATCAGTTCTTAAGTCAAATATGCCCAGTGATTACACTAACTCTCAGTGCCCTTCAGATCGAAAGACAGTAATATTTGCACACTACTGCTTCACGGAAGAATAGCTGGCCTGGGGTGGTACGTACCTAGACGGATTCCTGCATAGGGATCCTACCACCAGTAGGATTTGACAAACTTCTGTTTTGTTAAATATTACCGTCAGGTCCACGAAGACAGCTGGTAGTCGCATTATTTTTTTAAGTTTCATTTCAAGAAGGATTTAGAAACAAAAGTACCGTTATGTTAGACAAACTTAAAATGGGAAGAAATAATGGCGGTAAAAATGTTTTTAAATCAATTAGTTATAATGTACTAATTGCAATGAAATTTTACAAATTACTATGATAAACAATTAATCACTAGTAGGGGCCTGTATTTCAATAGTCCATTTTTGCACCTTATGGTTTGTTTCATATTTTATCTAAGGTTAACTTATGAGAAACAGAAGTGTATTTAAATTAATCTATTATATGTAGGTCTTATGTTAAATAGGAACATGGACAACATTACGACAAGATTCGGTTAATTAACGCATTCAACGCAAATATTTGTTGAAAATATTTCGATTTAGAGGTTATAGTCTTAAAGTGACATTTGTGGTGTTTAATATACAAGAATTAAATTAATTAAAGCATTGGAATTTTTAAAACTGACACGACAACATTACTTAAAAGAAAAATATGGATGCTGATGCAATACTATTGACCTGTCAAAGAATTAATATTCGAATACCATTATTATATTCTGAGCGAGTATACTGTTGCAAATTATTCTATTCATACTCCAGCTTAGTAACTAAATATAATTTCTGAATAATAAGTATTTTTTAATGAAACACACTGTTCTTTTAAGTAAACATTAATCTTGAGAGCCGTGGTAGCTCAGGGGCTAGGCGCTCGCTTTAAATGTCATAGTACGCGTGTGACCTGGGTTCGATTCCCGGTGACGGCACCACTAAAATTGCTAATAGCAATTTTAAGTGCTGATTTACCACGTGCTAGGCGGTGAATGAAAACATCGTGAGGAAATCTGCATGTCTGAGGAATTAAAAATATTTCGAAAACATGTGCAGTCCGCCAACCCGCATTGCAGCAGCGTGGCGGATACTTCTTAGCTCCAAAACCCTCTTAAAAATGAGAGGAGGCCTGTGCTCAGCATTGGGACATTAATAGGCTAAAACTTTACTTTCTTTTCTTATTAATCTTGAATTGAAATACACTTCCGTGTCACTTAGTGACAGCGTAAACTTTAGGAGTGATTGCAATACCGGCCCTTAAACAAATTAGCGTCGCTAAATTCACAATTCTATGTTTCCAAAGATACATAAATATCACAAAAGTGTTAAATCTTTCAATAATATAATATCGAAAAAAAATGTGATTACGGCAAACCCTCCCTTCTTGTGAGAGGCATATACTCAGCAGTGGATAGGAGTAGTATGGTTTCTGTGCAGGAATCCGTCTAGGTAGGTACCACCGCAGGGCTAGTTATTCTGTCGTGAAGTAGTAATGTACAAACATTACTGTGTTTCGGTCTGAAGGCCACTAAGATCTAATGTAATTACTGGGCATATGGGACTTAAAAACTGGCCTGGGAACTCTCAGGTTGACGGGCGCACTGTGATAGCACATAAAAATGTTCTAGGTGATTTCTGGACATTTGTTATGGGCAGATGTTGCACTTACCACCAGGTGAACGTTATGCTCGTCTCGTACCATAAAAAAATATCTAATCAACACCAACATCCACTGTTGGATGGTCTCCGAAGTTGGCAGGATTTATCGAAATCGCCACGGTTGACTGACTTGTTTTGTTCACATGTGATCATTACAAGTTTAAAATTTTCGCTTAACTAATACTGAATAGATAGCTAATTATCCATTTTTAATAAATTCCGTGTGGTGGCGGCTCATGAGAAATTACCACCCCATCTCATCCCGTGGGTCTCATCAATCTATGGGGGAGGCATATGTTGAGCACTGAACTAGTGATAGGCTTAAAGGACGAAAATGATGATGAATAAAATGTAACTTTATCATTTGAAATATTATATTTTATTTAAGTTCATGTCAGGTATATTTCATCATTCAAATCATTTCTGTATCTGAGAATCCATTTGAATAACACGTTCACTAAGAAAGTGCATATCTTTATTGACTTACTAATGTTTCAATAAGGTATTACCCGATATGTTTGGTATGCGACGAAACTTCCATTCGACCACAAACTTTTAATGAAACACATTTACTTGATCGTACTACTGAAAATCTTTGACTTATAACAAATAATATGGCTTCTATAATTGAGGAATACTTAGTGCCATAAGCATTTTTAAATAGTTTTCAGTCGAACAACTTCGAAAGTTTAATATAAAACTGTAATTGCGTACGGTAAATTTTGTGCGTTTTATACCATTAGTCAGTGGATGATTCATATAATATTACTATGTCTGAAAGTTCCCACAGATGCAGTTACATAAATTCAGGAGGCATAGTAGCCAGTTTGTGCAAAAACAGCATTACGTTGTTATATTTCATATGGTAAATGGAGTAATGGATATATTACTATTAATATACTAATACTATTATTGGAATATATTCATAATAACCGGAAAATAACTCATACGTACTCATCATAGTCCACAACAGTGTCAAACTATCGTCATATTATTTTTCATCTATCTATATGGATATAGTTAATATATATATATATTTGAATGAAAAAACGTTTTGTATGTACAGCAGAACATTAACCAGTTCACTAAAAAAAGTGATGTTCATAATGTGAATACCAGGAACAAGCACAAATTAATTATGCCTGTTACCCGACTGCCGACCTGCCCTGGGAAGCATGCGGGGCTCTGTTTGGGTGGACAGCATTTTCCCTAGCTGCTCGTGGGAACGCAATGGGTAGTAGGAATTGTGACTCGTACCAGAATGGCGGCGATGTGGTTCGCCACCCGTCACGTCTCGTTTCCCGTGGGGGCGAAAAGTGGGCTGCGGATAGCAACTTTGCTACGCTGAATGTTCGAGGAGGTATGAATGATAAAATTGAAGAAGTATACGAGATGATGAGCGAAAGACGAATTGATGTTCTTTGTGTGAATGAGACCAAGCGGAAAGGATGCGACACCACCACGCATGGACCCTACACAGCCTATTGGTCGGGAGTTCCGGAAACCAGTAGAGGCTGTCAGGGAGTTGGTGTACTGCTTTCTGCTAGAATGAATGAATGTGTGACTGAGTATAAATGTTTTAGCCCAAGACTCCTGTGGGTGAGGTTGAAGGTTAGCCTTACTCGCATCTTTATATTGGCAGTTTATGCTCCACAAGATGCGAGTTGGAACCGCTCTTCAAAAGCCCAAATGGAGAGACAGGAGTTTTGGGATAGTGTGAAAGATCTTTTGAACAAATGCAACAAAAATGAAAGGATCATAATGCTAGGCGATTTTAATGGGTGGGTGGGAGTGAAGCGTGATGGATATGAGAGTGTGGTAGGAAGGTTCGGCGATGATAGAGTGAATGAAAATGGGGAAAGTCTGCTTGAAGTATGTTTGGAGTGGAATCTTGTGGTAACAAATACAATGTTTGACCATAAAAAGATCCACTTGTATACTAGAGAAGAAGGGAACCTGAGAAGTATGATTGATTTTGTGATTGTGGATGAAAGACTGAGAAAGAAAGTGAGACTAGACACTCGGGCATGCCGCGGTGTCGGCATCAACACAGACCACTTTCTGGTGTTAAGCCGACTAAGAGGGCTCTTTAGGCGATGGCGGCATCGTGTGCATGAACCTATTAGTGTACTAGAGCGCATAAAAGAGAATTTGCAAGAGAAAGAGGTGAGAGAAGAATTTGTTAGTAAGCTGACCAAGCAGTTTGATACTTTAAATGAGGAATGTGAGGTTCAAAAAGTATGGAAGCCGTTTAAGCAAGGAATTGTGGAAGTTGCTATTGAAGTGTGTTGTGTAAGTAAAAGAAGAAAAGGGTGTAAGTTAAAGACTGTGTGTAGAGGTTCAAAAGGCAGTGTCCGAGAAGAAAAAAGCTTGGCTGGACTGGTTGGCTACAAGAGTCAATCAAAGAATGCAAAAAGCAACGAATGATGACGTAAGCATGGCAAGGAGTGAGTATAACAGGTTAAAAGGTGTGGCAAAAGAGGTTGTGAGAAGAAAGAAAGAGAATGATAGAGATGAATTTTATACGAGGTTATCTGACGACTTTCAGAACAACATTAAGTTTTTCTGGAAGTCCATAAGAACAGCCAGAGGTCAAAATACGACCTCGCAACTGGACAAAATCAGAAACCAGGATGGAAGTATTGTGAGAGGTGAGGAAAGCATTCTAAAGACATGGAAGGAATATTTCGAAAGCTTATTTGAGAAAGAATATATACGAGCACAGGCCCCATCTGGGGACATGAATGAAGGTTGCGATGAAAGAGATATAAGTATGGAAGAGATTGTGGAAGCGATGAATAGTATGAAATTGGGAAAAGCTGCAGGGTATGATAGAATTACGATTGAGATGCTGAAAGCTGGACAGGGCGTGGTAGCTAGTCAGCTGTACCGCCTTTTTAACCTTTGCTGGAGGAGCGGCAACGTACCAGTAGACTAGTGTAAGGCCGTTATCGTACCGCTTTACAAAGGAAAAGGGTCGCAGCAAGACTGCAAAAACTACCGAGGCATTAGCTTGCTCAGTATCGTCGGCAAACTGTATGCAAAGGTTTTGATTAAGAGAGTGATGAATGAAACTGAAGAGAAGATATGGGATGTACAAGCGGGATTCAGGAGAGGAATGGGATGCATGGATCAGGTCTTTTCCTTACGAAGCATAGCCGAAAAATTCTTGACTTAAAGTCAAAAGGTCTATTGCGCATTCGTGGACTTGGAAAAGGCCTATGATAGGGTAGTGAGGACTGAATTGTGGTCGACATTGCATATGTATGGGGTGAACGGCAGCTTGATACGAGCACTGAAATCACTCTATAAGGATTCCAGTGCTTGTGTCAGGGTAAACGGGGCTTACACAGACTGGTTTAACATTGAAAAAGGTGTTAGACAGGGATGTGTGGCTTCGCCGTGTCTGTTTAACCTATTCATAGACAATTGCTTAAAAGATTTGAAAGAAAGTGTGTTTGGATTAAAAATGAATGATTTGACCGTCAAATGCCTCCTATACGCCGATGATCAGGTTATATTAGCATCATCGGAGGAGGAGTTGCAGGCGATGGTTAATATTATGCATGGTGCTCTACAGAGCAAAGGAATGAAAATTATTGTAGATAAGACGAAAGTAATGGTTTTTGAAAGAGAAGAAAGTATGTCGGATTGCAAAGTTCTGATTGAAGGAGAAAGAGTGGAACAAGTGAAAGAGTTTGTGTACTTGGGTTCTAAATTTACGAGAGACGGAAAGTATGACTGTGATATTGAGAGAAGAGTATTAGCAGGAAATCAAGTGTATGGGGCTCTGCATAACTTTATGTGTAGCCAGAACGTATCTAAAAAGGCACGTCTGGCTGTACATAGGGGATTTCTGGTCCCCACACTTATGTATGGTAGTGAATGCTGGGTATGGCAGAAGAAGCATGAAAGTAGGATTAACGCTGGGGAAATGAGAAGTTTGAGAAGTATAGCTGGAGTAACTCTGATTGACAAAGTGAGAAACAGCGTGATAAGGGAACGTTGTGGTGTGGTTGAAGATGTAGTGAAAAAGATAGAGAAAGGCATGCTTAGATGGTTTAGACACGTAGAAAGGATGAATGAAAGGAGATTGACGAAACAGATTTATGAGGCAAGTGTGAATGGAAAAGCCGGTAAGGGTCGACCTAGGCGTACGTATCACAATCAGATCGGTGAACTTTTGAGGAAAGGTCACGTTAAAAGTACCCGCAACCGACGAGCGTGTGTGAGGACGCTAATGAAAGTGGAAGAAGCTAAAGATGTGTGTCAGGATCGTAGCAAGTGGAAAGATGTGGTCTCTGCCTACCCCTATGGGAAAGAGGCGTGACTGTATGTATGTATGTATGTATATTACCCGACTTCACAGAGTCAGTAACTCTTTTATGGGGCAATGTATACGTTTTTACAACAAAATCCCAGCAAGCGCTAAAAGTTTTTCAATCGAAAAGTTTAAATTTTATATTAAACAAAGACTGCATAAAAAGGGTTATTATAATATTAAAGAATACATAGATGATGATAACCCCTGGGAATGAGGTGATCGCCGCCAAGCTATTTCTACATCTTTATAATACTGCTGTTATTGTACATTATTTTAAAAATGACCTAAAAAAAAGCCCGCTGGGTGTCTTACTGGTTCTTCCCACGACAGAGGCATTTTGCGAACCAGTGTAGTTTAAAAAAAGAAAAAAAATGACTTGAATAAAAATTTATTCTATTCTATTCTATAATCAGGCGTTACTTTGCGGAAATCCATTATAGTAAAGGAGAGAAAGGTAATTGCTAAGATCCGCATGCAAAATGTAAAATGGTGTGTATTACCTAGTTTTGAAGAGCACCGCCCGCCCTCCCTCAACAGCGTGCACAAGAAAACAGCCGCCGTTGACAGTCGTAGAGTCAATATCACTTGATAATGCCTCGTTTTGATGTGAAACACGTGTCGTGTTCTCGACTTCAGTGGTGTGTATTGCCTAGTGGTAGTGTTGTAGTGGTGGACGGTATCTGGCGGCGGCTCCCGGTGGCGGTATTGGTTTTCTTGTGCACACTGTTAAGGGAGGGCGGCCGGTGCTTTTCAAAACTAGGTAATACACACCATTTTACATTTTGCATGCGGATCTTAGCAAATTAACTTTCTCTCCTTTACTATCATGGATATGGTTAAAAGTATGCCCCTTTACTCGGTCGGTACGACCCATTTATGTGCTAGTGCAGTAGTGAAAAAAATAGGGACAGTATGGTCATATTCTGCACGAATAAAGGCTGTCCGTAAAATATCTTAGTCGCCTCTTAAGACACCTCGGTAGGAAAGAGTTAGGCGCTATTCTACTCTGCAGGATGCCTATCGGCTTATTATGCAAATAACGTGTTTTAAAAATCAAAAGTAGAGACATTCTTCCTTAGGTAAACTGTTCTAAATTCTGTACTCCGTATCTGACACTCACATTCTTGAGAAAATCGAATGGCAGTCAGATTGCTGATGAATGCTGGATTAGAGGACATGAGGTTAGCTGTTATTAAAGGTTGAGTGATATGTACCCTCTGAGACCTAAACCACCCCCCACCCCTACGACTCCTCTTTTTTAATTATCAATATTTATACTCTTATTGAATATTGCATTATAACCAGTAGTAAGGGCGATGCAAGTAGACGAGGTTAAATATTTACGTGTGTTCACTTCAACAGAATAACTAACATTTAACAAAATTTACAAGCAAGGACGAAACTACACAGTGACCTTACTCAAACATCCTGCCTCTACCGTATAGTCCTAAAACATTAAACTAACGCAAAGGCTGCATCTAACTTGAGGATGTAGTTAGTGGAGTTTTATTTAAATGGAAGCCAAAGCCAGTGACAGCCGCGCCCACCGGATATTGATTTACAGAGGCCAATAGAGCCCGGTTCCGGTTGCAGCCTCTGATACACTGCCACATAAGCTTTGTATGCCTACGTTGTGGGTAATTAATTTTCACGAGGTCGATCGTACGGTATGATAGTCGCGTAAAGTAAATTATATAAAATACGATGACGTTTCACAAATAACACCATTAAATTACAATTAGTGCTTAGTAAGTCTAAAAACTAATTTACACGATTCCATATTGATTTTAACGAATTTACAATGGTCGGACTTTTTAGAGTATTTGATTTGAATTTTTCCAATTGATTTACAACTTCTTATTAAGAAGATTATTAAATAAAATTTGGTGGTTTGGTAAGAATTACAATCCTAGTGGTAGGAGGATTCCTACGCAGGAATCCGTCTAGGTAGGTACCATGCCAGGACCAGTTATTCTGCCATGAAGCAGTAGTGTGCAAACTTTACTGTGTTTCGGTTTAAACGGCGCTGAGAGCTGTTGTAATCACTGGGAATATGATTCTTGTTGAACTGATGATGTCTCAGGGTGACGGGTGCAGTGGATTGTCACTCAGAAATGTTCTGGGTGACACAGCATTTTGTTATAGACAGACGTTGCACCATCCGGTGAAAGTTTTGCTCATTTCGTCACTTTATCCAATAAAATGAAAGTGTATTTTATGACATAATATTTTTTTTCATTCGAGACAGAGTATAGCTTTAAATAATAGTTATTATAGATTTTGTTTAATTATAATCTATAAGAAAACTACTTATTCTTTATTATTGCTACAAAACAGTTTATAACGTAAATTGTAACCATTATAGATTACGTGGTTTCTTCGGCGCTGATTTACTTTGACTTCTACTTCTTTTAATTCTGGCCTCTCTCAATAGAATTCTGCAATATCCAGTCGGTCACGAGAGTGATAATAGATAATTAAAAATTTCGATCAACAGTAAAATGACAGTTGACTTTTACTTAAGGTTTACCGATTTGTACCGTTTTGTTTGATTGTATCCTTTTTGCCGATGCTCGATAACTTTCGGAAGCTAACAATTGCGCAGGCGATATTATAGTGCCACAAGTATACACGCAAGCACAGAGGCACTCACTTCTCCTAACAAATGTTAACTTCAGCTAAGATTCGAACCTCGGATCCGCGACATAAAGTCAGGTACTCCGACCAGTAGGCCACGCGGTCAAAACCTGTGTTTAACTAAGATATGACTAGAGGGAGCTGAGCAATATAAACAAATCGTTTACGGACTTAAAGAAAGTTAATTAAGTTTTACTTTCAAAAGCAGTTTTCACTTTGTGTAGTATCAGTTTATTTCATAGAAATTTAACGATAAAATCCTTTGAGAAAATAAACAAGATAAAAATACCACGCAATATCCTGATGCCTAGAAATAGTCCTTAATTCAAGAGTAGATACTCGTATATTGTTTTTAATATTTTAGTTGTCCGGCCAATACGCATAAAATTTGAGTATTGCCACACAAAAAGATAGCCGGAGTTGTCGCTCGAACTACTGAAAACGGTCTTCAAAGACAGAAATAAAGACAAAACAAGAAATAAATAAAGATAAAAAATATTGGCTATGTTTTGTCTTAACTACTCTGACATTGTGATATTGTGACCGCGTGGCCTAGTGGTCAGAGAACCTGACTTCTAGGCCGCGGGTCCTGGGTTCGAATCTCAGCTGAAGCGAACATTTTTGCTAAAACGTAAATTGTTGGTTTACGGGTCTGGTTGTGTTGTGATTGTCCCCGTGTTTCTGACACTGCATCCTAGCCTACCTCCGATCTTATCGCATCAGCGTTACATCGGGCGCGGGTAGGTTGGGACGAGTGAGTGCCTCTGTGTTTGTGCGTACACTTGTGGCACTATAATATCTCCTGCGCAGTTGATGGCTCTCGACAGTAGTCGGCAGTAGTCGCCGTGGTTGAAATCGGCTAGGAGAACATCACATCACATCATCATTGTTTCATAAAAATTGTTAGTCACTAGAAAAAAAAAGAATAAGAGACATTAAATGAAATAAGTAAGAATAATTTGAAAACATATAAGGCGACGTACTACAGAGATAATACAGTTTTTAAAATTAGTCGATGTGAGATGAAATACGAGTAAGTATATACGATATATACGAGTAAATATATCAATGTTTTCAAAGTTTGTGTTATAGTTTTATCCATTCGAAGTATTGGAGAACGTTTATCTGCAATTGTTCGACAAGCATCTGTAAAAAAGAGGTGTCCAGTTCAAGGAGCTTGTTTCTATAGAGATAAATTGCACATGCACACACTTTAGATGTGTGCACGCCTTAGACTCAGAACATCTATCTGTTATATAAATATTTTTCCGAGCAAGAATTTAGTTCGAGAGGCATATCGCAGAAGCCGTTGAACCACTGCGCCTATCGATCTATCAAATGTGTAACTATTACATATATAAAAATTCCATACGACGTGCATGGTAGCAATTACAATTTTTAAACGAAAGCGCAACTCATGATCGGAAAGTGCCGCTACAAAAAAATTATGTTCGCATACAGAGAGATACATACGTTATCAGGTGAATTCATATAATCAGAATCAGTGTTAAGCTTCTAAACGTTTGATATGGTATGAATAACATCAGAGGGTCGTTACAAACGGATGAGCCGCAGATAGGCCTCCGCGCGAATCACGATGACGTTTCCTATATTTATTTTTCGTTTGTGGATATGGCTTTTTAGTTTTAACAATATTTTTTGTACTCTTTTATATTACTAGTAATTTTCTTCTAGAATAAAAATACAAATTGAAACGAAATTTTAATATCCCCCCTTTTTGACAAGTTGAAGATTTCATTAAAAATAAATATTATGTAGTGATATTTTTTTTTAAACATTTTAAAAGCGAAAAGCTAAATGAATTACATTATTAAGTGGACGTTCATTTCCTTATAACATAATATTGGTTGAACGTTAAGTGCATTCTGAAATACAACTCAATTTATTCTCATGCGAGGTCGGAAATTGGTAATGTTATTATTACGTTACGTAAATATCGTAAAGATAAGAATAATAGGATTTTTATATTTATTTATTTTTAACAAATTGTTATTTCGGATTTGTCAAACACTACAACATTTAAATCCTAGTAAAGATATATGTAGTTATCGAAAATTGCTGCATTGTACTTTGATTAATAGGCACAATTATTTTATCTATAAAAAGCTAAACAATATAAAGCATAAACAATTTTCGTTTTGAATATCAAATAAAATATGTAGGAATTTTTGTAGAGCCGTGCTCGGCAGTGAGAACCGGGTAGAAGCGAGGACATACGCCCTCTCCGGACTAGGCGTGGGGGCGCGATTCTCTCACTCGACGGATCACCTGAAAGTGTACCACTTAATAACTCACATCCTCTGCCGGTTCACTGGGCAACCGCTGGATCGTCACATATCTCTAAATATGATCGTCAGAGCGTGGCGCGCTACACCACTCACTGATTAAACAAATGCCTCTGCTACCAGCACGTATGTTATTTCGCCATATTCGTGTTATTACTACTTTTTATTACTGTTCTTCTGTTTTTAGGATATGTTAATGGACGAAATGACTCTGTGTTCAAGTATATAATATGGTAACATTTAATATTTTTGCGTGTAAGAATAATAACCAACAAACTCCTTCAGTATTTGATTTTTAAAGTTGTAGTTGTTATGTCAGGACGTAGGCGACGTTACTTAACAAGGATAAAGTACATGGAACTATTGAAGAGTTTAATAATATTCATTGGGTTCGGGCAATTTTCCGGGCGAGCGGCGACGCGTCTTTGATCAGCATCGACTGGCCCGAGAAGTCGAATTGACGAAGTAACTACGGCTTAACAAGGCCTTAGAGCGACACTTTGCGATTTCATAAATTTATATTCTATTTTTTCAATGTTATCACATCGACAATTTTTTAATAAAATCTGTTAAATAACAATAATAAAAATGTATACAGTAAAGTGTCATATACACATAGTTCAGAAAATATTTTTAAGAGTTTTCCAGATCACGTGACTACAATGTTTTCCAAAGGGGAACGGGTACCCCAATGTAATTCAATTTTACACCCCAAATGAGTTACTTCCTAATGGTTGACAATCTCGTCGGCTGCCTTTACGCGTATGAGTGTTCAGAAACATGAACGTGAAACAGATATGCGTGCAAGAAAGGGTTGTCACGTCTTAGAAGCAATCGTCCTTAACATATTTGTCACGGTAATTATTAATGCCAAGATGATCATAAGTATTATCGCAATTGAGTGGAAAGCATACTCGGTTCAATGCAAAATTTCTCTTCGGAGGATGTATTATTAAATAACAACACGTACAATTTAAAACACGTAAGAAATAAATTTTTAGTGTTATTATCATATTTTGCCTATCGGTCTGCAACTTTACGAAGACGTAGTTAAGTGATCAGCGTATCCGGGTTTTCTAGAGTGGGCCCTGGACTGGAATCTCGAAACTGAAATGTGTTCAATACTTAAATTGGTTTGAATATCCTGTCATTGCCTTAGCTGTGTCCGTTCATCCAAACCTATCCTGATTATATCGCTTTAACTATCGATTGGATATAAGAAGGTGAGTTCGAGGTAGTGCCTCTGTCCCTAAATTTACACACATTCTGATTTTTAATATATTCAGATCAGATGTCAATTTCTGTCATCTGCCAAAGTCACCGTCGTCCAAATTAGCCCGAATATATTAAGTAATATAGTAATCGATGTACGCGTCTTCATTACAATATATTTCATACTAGCTGTGCCCCGCGGTTTCACCTGCGTAAAAAGCCGACCCCGATCGATGATGTTCATATACCCTTCTCTATTTGAATCGGGTTTTGTGGTTTTCATTTTTTTTAATTAAAGATGCCTAAGTTACCAGCTATGATATCAGCTATCAGTCAGTGAAAGACCCGTCAAAATCGGTCCAGCCGTTTCGGAGATTAGCCGGAATGAACAGACAGATAGATAGACAAAAATTTTAAAAATTGTTTTTTTATTATCAGTACCGTATATTCTTTCGTAAGCATTATGTAAAAAGCTGTTATTTTGTTATTACAAACAGACAACTGAATTTAATTTTTTGTATAGATAATTGTTAAGCTATAACCGCTTTTATCTACAAGTTTAAAATATCTAGTTAATTGCATAATTTTTTTAATATCTGTTAAATCATACGTGAGTGAATTTATTCAACCGATTTTCTTCTATTTATCTTGCGGTTGGCTTTATTCTTTATGAAACGACTGATATATTGAATTTATTACGAAAAATCTAAAACATTTTCCTCCATAGATTCAATAAGCGATTCGGCTTTCAGTGTAAAGAAAATGTAGTAGATGCGAATAAATATACAATGTACTAACGTGGAAAAAACAACAAACTGACAAGTGAATCACTTACCTGCAATATCGTGAGGTAGGTAGAGCAATTGGCATTTAACGTCAATCGCTTGACTTGAGGGTGCTCTTCGAGATCTTCACACTAGTATTTTATTGTTACTAGTTAATATCGTTGACTGCGATCTTAATAGACTTCACTGTTTACGTTGAGATTACTTCGTTATTACTTGCAACAGAACCATTGTTTTCTAGTTTATAACATATACATAGAAAACAGAATATTACTATTGATAATATATTTTTAGAGTATTAGTTAGATGTATGGATGTATGCTATTTATTTAAACAGAACTAAAGCACTATTTTTCTATATTTTTCTGCGTGTGTCGTACTCAGTGAACAAAGCACGTATGCGCTCATGTCACGGGTCGTGGGGACGTTTCCGGTGTGATGTCGCGTCGCGCCCTTCCGGAGTGCGCGGGCGCCTAAGCTCATCTCAAGCGTGACCATAATGTATTCTGCTCTAATAAATGCAGATAAAACGCGCTTCGGAATCAAAAACGGATCCGTTATTTAGTTTTATACATGTGTACATTTATTTACTATAATGCCAAGTTATGTGTTCTTAAAGTAAGAGACGTTTTTTTATATTTTTAAACACAAAATATAAGTATAAAACTTGGTTTTTACTAACTCTTTCTATTTTCATTATCAACGTATCCGTTACTATTTTGTATTATAATTTATTATTATGGTTTCTATTGTTTATACTAGTTTAGAATACCATAGATAGTCCCAGAAGTAGAATACAACGCACCTGTGATACTATGTTTAGGATGGAATTTAGTTATTCAACCACGCAACTTGCAGTTGCGTTTTTTTAATGATAAAAGAGCCAAGCAAATCTTTCACCTGATAGTTACATAATAAACACCCAGAACATTTCTGTGGGCACCACACTGGGCCTAAGAGTTCTCAGTCCCGGTTCTGAAGTCTACTTATAGTAAAATTGAAATAAGGCTATAGTCGTCGAAAAAAGATTACAGTAAACATCAAGTAATTTTTTATATTGTATGTGCATAGAATGTTGCATAGAAAATATTATTTGCTATAAAATAGAAGTTTCTTCTGCTTAAACGTTTTTATGTTATATTTTATTGAAAGAAGCAGTCGTTTGCGCAAGATATTTTATAATGCCGTAACTGTCCACACAAACAGGAGGGAATTACTTGTTAAAAACAAAAATAATAAAAAAAGGAAAGAAAAATTCACCCGACATTGAATATATGTATCAGCGCCACTGTTATTATTTATTAACATATAATGTTTTTGAATTTTAATATACTACGTTAAATAATCGAATATCAATCCATAATCTGTTGATTGAAAGATAAACTTATTAAAATATATTTCACAACAAATACATCTTAACTTTATCTTTATTTGAGTTTTAAATGAGTATTAAAGTAATGAATCAGGAAGCGCTACTTCATAATTCGCTTGCAATATTTTCTTCCTACCAACTGACAGACGAAGAAATGGGTAAAGTCAAATAACTTTACTTGCGGGTTTGCAAGTGGAATGTAATTTTAAGTAGTTGCATATCCTTATGAGTTTAAATTTCAAATAACGTTGATGACGTTCTATTTTTTAATAAGATAGAAAGGATATCATTTATGTTAAGGAATACACTATGAAAAAAGAAACAAATTTTTTTTTTATACTTAGTTGTTCATCAGCCTGTTTATAATCTTCGGTTGGACATTAGCAGATTTGCTGCAATCGCCACGCTTGACTTTGGATTGGCGAACACATTACCAGAACCCTTGCACCTTAGGCGCTGCTGTCTGTAACCGGTTTGTGTATTTTCAACCTGGCAGTTTTCAGGATGGTTATTCTGCCAGATGCCGGAACCTATGGGATTTTAACTGACACTTGACACTCACAACACTCACGAGATGAGACAGTGTGGCAGATTCTTACGCCGCCAATATTGGCGCGTAAGAATCTTGACGGCTTGACTGTATGTATATACATACGGCTTGACTTAACGGTTTGACTGTATGTATATACATACATACAGTCAAGCTGTTTCCATTGTTATTACCATATAATACGAGACATGATGGGATATGGACTACGTCGCTGCTATTTTTGTATCATAACTTTTTTGTCGTCGTCGTCGTCGTCGTTTCAGCCTACCATAGTCCACAGTTGAACATAGGCCTTCCCCATAGATTGCCACAAAACACGGTCCTGAGCCACCTGCATCCATCGACTTCCTGCAAAACCGTGTAGGTCGTCGCTCCATCTTGTAGAGGCTGCGTTTGCCGGTACGAGGTTGCCACTGGAGAACCTTTCTTCCCCAACGGTTATCGGTTCTCTGAGCTCCATGGCCGGCCCATTGCCACTTCAGCTTGCTAATCCTTGGGGCTATGTCGATTACTCTAGTTCTGCTGCGGACAACATCGTTACGGATTTTATCTCGCAGAGAAACTCCGAGCATAGCCCTTTCCATAGCTCGCTGAGCGATTCTGAGCTTCCTCATGCGGCCTGCAGTGAAGGACCACGTCTCGGTTCCATATTGTCATCACTGGCAACACGCACTGGTTGTACACTTTTGTTTTGAGGGATTGAGGTATACTCGACGAGAAGATGTGACGCAGTTTCCCGAACGCTGCCCAGCCGAGTTGGAATCCGTCGATTGACCTCTTGGTCGAAGTTGGACCTACCTAGTCGGACAATCTGCCCTAGGTATACATATTCGTCGACAACTTTGATCGTAGTGTTCCCAACAATAACCGGTATAGGTGTGACATGGACGTTAGACATGATCTTCGTCTTGTCCATGTTCATCTTAAGACCTACCCGTTGGGAGACACTATTGAGGTCATTGAGCAAAGCGCTAAGGTACTCCAGCGATTCTGCCATTATGACTATGTCGTCGACAAATCGAAGGTGAGTGATGCATTCGCCATTGATGTTGATACCGTATCCTTTCCAGTCCAGTAGCTTGAAAACATTTTCCAATGCAGCGGTGAAGAGTTTCGGGGATATAACATCACCCTGTCTTACACCTTTCTGCAATTGGATCGGTTTCGTAATCTGGTTCTGTACTCGGATAGCCATCGTAGCATTGGTATACAAGCACTGCAGCACATCGATATACCGACAGTTAATTCGGCAACGCTGAAGCGACTCCACCACCACCCAAATTTCGACGGAATCGAAAGCTTTCTTATAGTCCACATACGCCAGACATAGCGGAAGATTGTACTCATCGGTCTTTTGTACAATCTGGCGAAGGGTATGTATGTGGTCTATGGTACTATAGCCTTTTCGAAATCCGGCTTGTTCGGGAGGCTGGAAGTCGTCAAGTCTGTTTGCGAGACGATTCGTTATGACTCTCGAACGGACCAGCACGGACGGAACAGCACGTAGACACGGCTCAGAAGCGATATCGGTCTATAGTTCTTCAAGAGGGCGTTATCGCCCTTCTTGAAGAACAGGACAACCACGCCTATACTCCACGCTTCCGGCGTAGCGCCGCCCCGGATGACGGAATTAAAGAGCTTCTGAAGGACTACTAGTATCGGTTTTCCACCCGCTTTCAGAAGCTCTGCTGTGATTCCATCCTCACCCGGCGCTTTGCCATTCTTAAGCTGTTTGAGAGCCATACTAATCTCGCTCAGACTGACGTCCGGAATATCATCGGAATAGTGTCGGACGAGATTTGCTCTTGGGTCGTTACTCACACTAGTGTGTGGCTCCAACGACGATGTGTACAGCTGTCCTTAAAATCTCTCGATCTCACTCAAAATCTCTGCTCTAGCGGAAATGACGCCACCGCTTTCGGTCCTCAACTTAGTCAGTTGGCTCTTGCCGGCAGATAGATCCCTGGCAAAAACCTTGGAGCCTTGGTTTCGCTCTATCGCTTCCTCAATACGAGCTGTATTGAAGTTGCGAAGGTCTCGCCGCATACATTTGGAGATCTGTCTGTTCAGTTGCCGATATGCTGACGCCTCCATGAGATTGAGAGTGTGGTCGGAGAGTTACTGGATCTTTTTTGTGCGGTGGGTCTTGCAAAACTTTGCCCCCACCGCATGGACAGTTTCCACGAGCCTCTCGTTCATATCGTCCACTATAACGCAATCTTCCAGGCACTGAAAACGTTTTTCAGTTCGAGCTGGAAGCTTTCGGAGTTTTGGATAAGGGCACGAGATGGACGGAGCGTGGACTTTACCAGACGCAACCTTTGCGTTCAGGTTCAGTGTGCCTCTTACCATTCGGTGATCACTGCCGGGTTTGACCCTAGCGATCACAGAGACATCATTGAATAGCTGTCGTTCGGTCGTCATGATGAAGTCGATCTCATTTTTGGTGGAACCGTCCGGGCTCATCCAGGTCCACTTTCTGTGGGGCCGCTTTTGAAAGAAGGAGTTCATCATAAAGAGTCCCTCCTCCATAAAGTCAGCCAGCTGTTGGCCCCTTTGGTTCCGTTGCCCTATTCCGAATTGCCCCACTACCAGCTCATCGTCTTTTTTCATGCCCAGCTTCGCGTTAAAGTCTCCCATCAACACCGTGTAGTGAGTTTTGGAGGAATGTTTG
The DNA here is from genome assembly GCA_019845155.1 of Luehdorfia chinensis. Classification (NCBI taxonomy): domain Eukaryota; kingdom Metazoa; phylum Arthropoda; class Insecta; order Lepidoptera; family Papilionidae; genus Luehdorfia; species Luehdorfia chinensis. Next base: position 2,570,039 of record JAHVAK010000022.1, read on the forward strand.
GCTCTTGATATGTCCTCATACATTACCTCCACCTCATCATCAGGATGTGCCGAGGTAGGTGCGTATACCTGTATGACCTTCAGCGAATACTGTTTGGTTATTCCTAGTATAAGGTACACAACCCTAGTCGACACACTCCCGACCTTGACAACGTTGTTAATGAGAGACTTGTGGACGATGAATCCGACACCTCCTTGGGACAGATGATCGCCCTCCCGGTGGTAGAACAAGTTACCGGATTCCAGGATTACCGTGTCCTCCCCCTGTCTTCGGACTTCAGATAATCTTATAATATCCCAGCGTAATTTGCTCATCTCCTCTTCCAGCTCCAAGATCTTCTCGTCGGTCCTCAGCGTGCGTGCGTTGAATGTTGCCAGGTCCAGTCGTCGGTGGTGGTATCAAGATCTCCTCCTTCGGAGATTCTTCGCACCCCCTGCCCCGCCGTTACCATGACCGTTACCGTAGCCAGGACTAGCGGGGCCGCCGGAGATTAGGGGCCGTTTTAGTTTTGTACCTCTCATTTTGGGGGGATTTGCCATAGTTGCCACGCTTGGCAGGTGGGTTGGCAACCGCACTGTTTTGTAAAGAGTCAAAAATCTCTTACTCTCCATTGCATTCCCACGAGCAGTATAGTAACATCATTGCATATTCTGGTATTATTTTGCACGTCCACCTTAGTCGCCTTTTACGATACCTTCTACTCTGCCAGACATTTATCGGCTTACCAATATACGTTATAAATTAAAGTAAAGCCAAACCTCTAATTTTCATTAATTTCTGAGTCTAACTTCCATTTCTGAGCACAGGCCTCCTCTCATTTTTGAAAGGGCTATGGAGCTGGAAGAGATCGCAACGCTGATTCAGTGTGAGTTAGCGGACTTCATATGTCATCGAAATACTTTTAATCATCAGATATGGAGGTTTACTCTCGCTGTTTTCCTTCCCGCGTTGTACGTGGTAAAACAGCACTTAAAATTCCAGACTAATTTAGAGATCTCGGCATGACATTTAAGACGAGCGCCCCGCCACCTATTCACAATTTTCTCTGCTACAGATACGGTATTAAACTTACGTTCATCGTTTAAAAACTGTCTGTTGTAATTAACATTAATAGGAAGCCAATTAATGTTCCGTGTATTACAACTTTGTGCTCAACTAATTAGTAGGTACGTACGGGCTTTCATGATTCAATTATTGCATGCAGTTAAAGTGTTGTGAAAAACAAACACGGTATTAATTTTATCGTGACACGCTAATGGACTACGGCCACCTGAGCTTCAATCCCGAAATTAATTTACTATTGTTATTTACTTAATTCTATACTAGCTGGTAAAAGGTATCTTGGGTAAAGGGCATTTAAAATTTTAACGGTATGAAACCTTTCAGTTTAACACTGTTTATCGCATGCAGATAAAATATGCCTAGTTGTAGGAGGCACATTTGTTTGATGTGTTAATAAATGTTGATTAGGCTCTCGTCACAAACCATACAGTAATTAAAAAAAAATTGGCTCATACTAGGATTTCTCCTTCATCGTTGGTACGCATTACGAGAGAGACCATTTCTGAGTTGCGCAAACATCAAATGGGGGAGCTACTGCGTCACCCACGCCGTAATATAATTAAGTTCTGATTTTTTTAAGTAATACAATAACTGAGTTCTAATTAACACGAAAGATTAAAAAATTATGTTATTTAATGTAAAATGAAAACTTGACGGGCTAATAATAAATTTCTTCGCAAAGGGTAAGGTCACTAGAGAATTAGGAAATGCTTTGTCAGAATACCATTCACCTGTTAAAATTTCGTCAATACTACGCGTTGGTTATTCAGAGAAGATCGGAAACAATTAGATAACTGTGGCAATGGTCAACAGAGCGCATATCCGTGCGTCGCGGTGCCCTAGTGCTTCATCAGCGAATTATGTTTTCCTGCTCAGTTTCAACGGGAAAAAAATGGTTAGATATTTTGATTACTTTAAACCTTATACGAAATTATTCAATTTCCATTTTGTTCATGGGTACATAAATGAAAGACGACGAACAAAGTAGAAGAAAGAAGAGAGTGAGGTTATTTTAGCGATAATTTATGTGTGTGCAAAATATGTGCTAACTTACAATATGGTTAGTGTAAAACATATTTAAGTGGCTTGGCGAGTCTTTTTATGTAAAAAATATTTTATTGTACACAATATAATATGTTTTGTAATCGATTTTTTGACATTTGACTTCAGACAGATATTTTTTTTTTGGTGCTTCAGCTATACAATTATAGAAATAAGGTCTAATTTCAGTTCACCATCTATTTAAGCAAGTTGAAACCGTACGCTTCTGTGACCGTAGAAAATACATCCGAAGATTATTAAATATTTTTATGTCGGTTTCCCGAATGGTAAGGCTTTCCTTCCGAGAGGATCGAAGTCCGGTTGCTCGCGCAACTATAAAATTTGAGATGGGCCTTCCTGCTGAGCTACGATAGCCCCTTTTTGGGCCGTTGTGATATAAATACTTACAGCAAGTAAACTGTTATATTTGGAAGACGGACAAGTGCTCTGTTTTCTTTATTTTAATAATAAGGCCAGATAAAATACGTTTTTTACAGAAAGTATAGAGAAAGATTATTCCTTAATTCTAACTTTATTTTTCTCTCAAAACTCTAGTTATTTTAGCCAATTTCGATGTAGATTAGATGTAGGTATCTTAGCGAATCGCAGGTAACGTCTAAGCAAAATAGTAAGGAGATGTATCAGATGCAGTGGCAAAGACACGAGATAATCTCAATATACCTAGATCTGAAAATCAATAATTATTGTGTTGTAAAAATATTGGCTTCGCCTAGAGTGCGAACCCACGCAACCCACCTTCTCAACAGGGTACGCTGACTACTGAGCCGCGCGCTTGTTTGAAACAGCGATAGTTAATTTAGGTTTGTTTTCCCTTTGTTTAGTTGAATTAATTTTAAAAAAAATATAATTTGAAATTTTTTTAGAATTAGATACAAATTGTTATTGTTAGATGAACAAAAAAAAATAGTGGCTAACTATCAATAAAGGTAGGTTTATGGGATTGACTATTTATTATCATAAATTAATATATGACTTGGAAGGAGTGGGATTATGCTTTCGTGCTCATAATTTCAAAGTAGCTTTATTATTTAACTACGCTGTCAATAGGAGCTTACAAAATTAAAAACTATTTTGTGCCAGATTAGCATGGCGGTGCACATGGAGGCGTCCAAGTTTCCTCCTGTTCTGGGCCGAACTGAAAACCAGTGCTGCGATGTTAGCATCGCGGCTTTAACTGAGTTCGGTCCACTTTACGATTATATGCTGCAGCACAGATATTTTGGTAATAGGTATATGTGTGTATGTGTGTGTGTGTATATATATATATATATATATATATATATATATATATATATATATATATATGTGTGTGTGTGTGTATATATTTATTTATTTTTTTCGTAGTGGCTAAGACATTTTTTTTTGTTTTCTTTTATTTTATTTTATTTCTTGTTTGTATTTTGTGCTGTATGTTTTTTAATCGTAAATAAATGTTTTACTTACTTACTTACTTACTTACTTACTTAAATTATGTTATAACTACAATAACACCTACATTTATATTTGATGAAAAATATTGATTGATGAAAGTTTTTGCACCTCAAGTTGAAATTGGATTTTTATTGTGAAATTAAGTGACGAGACGCAACAGCCACAACGGCAGCGATGTTAAATTTTTGTGCTGTTATTAAACTTTTCATTGTTGTACTGTTGTTAAAATTTGCATTGTAATGTTCTGTGTAGCACTGCATTGCGTTGGTCGGTAATATCGGTTCTGAAATCTCATATTCCCTGTAATTACAGGTATAGTATGGTATGGTATAGCTGGTTGTGGTAGGAGTGTGTCTGCATTATTTAAGACGTCACACATCTTACACGTCTATTTATTAAGATTAAAGCGCTGGTATTAAATTGTTCTATGAATGTTTAATATTGCGAGGTTGCATATTTAAATTTACTACACATATTTACTCTATAGGAACACTTCATGGCCCGAGGAGGTAGGTAACTAGTTTGTATGTCGGGTCGCGAAGAGGTAAGTGCGGCCAGCGCTCTTGGACCGTCCGAGTACTTAACCTAATATTGGGAAATTGCATTAGATGCCGAGGAAATTAATTCACTGGCTCTCTGAGTTGGTTGGCTAAGACGATGCAATGATACGTGCTTTGGGGTTATGGGAGGATACACGTACGTCCATAATGATATTATCATTAATGATGCCCTTATAAGCAGTATTACTTATATGTCGACATACTTACACTAATATTGGTTGGCCCGCATTGAGGGATACTTTATGAAGTTTTTTAACCCTTGTAGGTATTTGTTATATTGGAGAAATTTATATGTAGAGGTCAAAGGTTCTGTTACAGTGTTTGCTATATAAATAAGTGACTAATTGGCCTTTTAGTAACGATTTATGGTTTATTTTTTCATTTTAGTAAGTTTGAAAACGAGGTTGTAGGATTCCTAGGCAGGAATCCGTCTAGGTAGGGCCAGATGCTACTAGGTAGAACAAGATGTGCAAACTCTCCTGTTTCATTTTGTAGAGCACTGGCAGCTAGTGTAATCACTGGGCATATGAGATTTAAGAAGTAATGACTCAGGGTGACGGTCGCTGTCTTCTGTCAAACAGAAATGTGGCACAGCATTTGTTATGGACTGACGTTGCACTCACTATCAAGTAAACGTTTTGCTCGTTTCGTCACTTTATCCAAAACAGAACCTGACGATAAGTTGTTATAATGACACTTTTATATTTGATAAAAAATATTGATTAATGAATGTTTAGCACCTCAACCCGAAATTATATTTTTCTTGTGAAAGTAAGTGACGAGACGCTAGAACAGCCAGCACAGTAGCGATGTCATCCTAAACTTCACATTGTAAAGTTCACAAGCTCATTGCGCTGGATACCATGTTCCATCCATTCTGAAATCTCATATGTCCTGTAATTACACTAGCTACAAAGCCCTTCAAACCGAGACACAGTTGTGTTTGAACTACTTAACGGCAGAATAACTGACACTGCGTGAAAGTTCTTGCGGTGGTGGCCCGCGGATTTTTGCATAGGGTTCCTATAACCAGATAATAATAATAAATAAACTAAAGAAGTAAAATCCAACGTTTTTGTATGAAACTAACCTTAATTATCATCATCATTATTTCAGCCTACCATAGTCCACTGTTGACCATAGGCCTCCCCCATAGATTGCCACAAAACACGGTCCTGAGCCACCTGCATCCAACGACTTCCTGCAAAACCGTGCAGGTCGTCGTTCCATCTAGTGAGGGGTCGCCCTACACTGCGTTTGCCGTTACGAGGTTGCCACTCGAGAACCTTTCTTCCCCAATGGTTCTCCGAGCTATATGGCCGGCTCATTGCCACTTCAGCTTGCGTTCCTTGCCCATCCTTAGGGCTATGTCGGTTACTACAGTTCTGCTGCGGATACCATCGTTACGAATTTTATCTCGCATAGAAATATGGAAAGGGCTATCCTTTCCATATTTTGCTGCGCGATTCTGTTCAGCTGCCTCATGCGGCCTGCAGTGAAGGACCACGTCTCGGTTCCATATTGTCATCACTGGCAACACGCAATGGTTGTACACATTTGTTAGGAGGGATTGAAGTATACTCGACGGGAAGATGTGACACAGTTTCCCGAACGCAGCCCAGCCGAGTTGGATCCGTCGATTGACCTCATGGTCGAAGTTGGACCTACCTAGTCGGACAATCTGTCCTAGGTATACATATTCGTCGACAACTTTGATCGTAGTGTTCCCAACAATAACTAGGTCTGACATGGACGTTAGACATGATCCTACACATTGGGAGACACTATTGAGGTTTTATACACTATTGAGCATAGCGCTAAGGTTAACCTTAAATGTCTCAAAAATAAAATTGCAAATTTATGACTTACTATAGCTAGTTAGTGCGTTTTACAAGTTTCCTAAGGTTTTACAATAATATATTGCACGTATAAGATGATACAAGGATGTGAGTAGATTATTTTTGCTACTTTATAACATATTATAGAAGTTTAAATCATGACAATGTTTTTTATTAATTATTCGTTTATTTCTTATTTATTATATGTATTAAATTAATTATAGTGACTTATATCTAAATAAATATATCTTATTAATTAAAATTAATATTAATTATGGTACTTTTAGATTCTAAAATTTACATTCTAGTTGTTCTTCTATGATGGACATCCTGTAGAATCATAATATTCGAACTTAATGTTCAGAACCGGGTTTATAAGCGGAATCCCATATATCAGCAAAACATACGCTGGAGTGGAATCTGTAAAACATAATGAGAGGTAGCGAGACGTGACCAAGAATACTCCATAGAACTTTGCCATAGAACTCGTATCTCTCGTCCAAGCTCTCCGGAGATTTGTAAGAGAACGTGTTGATCAACCACATCCCCACGTTGGCTATGATGAGGAACATGAGAAGTTCGCGTCCTGGTTTCGTCCGTCTCAGTTTTCTACTGTTACTGCATCGACGAAGACCGTCCACCAACAGAGCTGTTTGGATGATCACTTGTATGACCTGCAATAGGGATCAGACACAAATGCTGAAATTCCTTACAAAACAATGATAAAACTGTTACAACCGCGTGTCCAAGTGGTCAGACTACCTGACTTCTTCTAGTTTTGGAGTCTGGTTGTGTTGTGTTTATCGCCGAGCCTCTGACACTGTATCCTAGACTAATCTAATCATATGAGCGTTACATTGGGCGCGGCTAGGTTAGGAGTGAGTGCGAGTGAGTGCCTCTGTGTTTGCGCGTACACTTGTGGTACCATTATATCTCTTGCGCAGTTTATAGCTACCAACAGCATTTGGAAGTTGTAGCCGTGGTCGAAAATTGGCCAGAATGACACGACCATCATAATTATATTAAATATTATATTTTAAATATATGACGACCTTAGTATAGCCGTCACTATGAAGTGACGTTTAGGTTAATTTCAATCAGGGTTACATCATTCATCATCATCATCAATTTAGCTTATCACTAGTCCACTTCTGAATATAGGTTGATCCCCTATAGATTGCCACTAAAGTTTGTAGTTTCCAATTTTGGGGGAATTTTGCCATAGTTGCGACGCTTAGCAGGGGAATTGGAAAACGCAGTTTATTTATTCAGATGTTCCAGGAAGATGCTGCTGCCCATCTCCTGGTCTAAATTTCCCTCTCTTAACTTTTAAGACACCCACGGGATGAGATGGGGTGGTAGATTCTTATAAGCTGCCACCACACGGCGTTACATATCCTAGATAAAAGCCAAAAGTTGGCAACTGTGCAGAACGATCAGATACGATCAGATATTGGAGATCAATACATTAAAACAAGAAAACTAATAGTTTGTTTGATGCACTAACATTTCGGTTGGAACCCGCATTGGAGCAGCGTGGCGGATTCTTCCTAGCTCCAAAACCCTCTCAGAAATTTCCCTCTCTTAACTTTTAAGACACCCACGGGATGAGATGGGGTGGGGTGGTAGTGGTTTCGTCGACCGCGTGGCGTAGTGGTTAGCGTACCTGACTTCTGCGACACCGGTCCTGGGTTCGATTCCCAGCCGGAGGCAACATTTGTGCAAAATCATAAATTGTTGCTTTTCGGGTCTGGTTGTGTTGTGCATGTGAAATAATATGTTTGTAAAACGCACCCACGGTACAGGAGATAATCCTAGTGTGGGGCTTCGTTTTTTTAAAAAAAAAAAGAATAAAAAGAATAAAAAAAAAGAAATCAGAGGAGGCCTGTGCTCAGTAGTGGGACATTTATAAGCTGAAACTTTACTACTTTTAACTTTTTAAACTATGAGATGCGGTGGCAGATTCTATTACACCACCATCGCAACGCCGGTATTACTTTAATACACCCCAAATTAGGATACTTTCTGAATTGTGGCTGTATTTTATCAACATCATTATCATTTCAGCTTGTCTTAGTCCCCTGTTAAATATAGTCCTTCTCCACAAAGTCTTTGCTCCATCTAGTTGGAACCTTCCTACAGACCTTAGACCTAAAACAATTATCTATAGGCCATGGACATATATTTGTTCCGTGCGGGAATCGAACCGGTAATTCGTAACGCAGAAGCGAGATAGAAGAATAGTTAAAGATACTATTATTAGTAATTTATGTCTTCATTTGTATTCAAGTCGTTATATAGATAACAAGAATAAAGCTTACCATTACAGCCAAATCAACGGTCTTAACGATGTTCAGTATACTTATAGAAGCGGCCATCGAGAAAACTGTTTCCATGAAGAATGCTGGTAAACATATGAACAGGAGTACATCATCTAATAATGAGATTGGATGTTCATTTATATCCAGCTTAACTGTTTGATTGTAAGCAGTGACAGCGGCAAATAGCATTACGACGTGCAAGCCCAGCTTAGTGCAATTATTGAGAAGATAGCCCACTTCTATGAAGTCTCTGGAATATTATCTAGTGTTTAATAAATGCATGATATGCAGGTATATTTATAAATTTAACATAATATTTACAAATTTATGTAATTGTGGCAGTATCACCTGACTCACTCCTCCTCACGCCAATCATTTGTAGCAAAGTATGTCATAGTTTGCTGCAAATGCTTGGCGTGCGAATTGGTGATAGCAGTCCACGAATCTTGAAGACGGTTTTCGTGTTGGCTTAGCACATTATAAGTATGTAAAAGTTTGAAATATTTGGTATGGTTGTTTTGACCATCGGTCGGCCGCCACAAGGTTTTCCTGGCGTTTACCTTTTTCGACGTTCAGGATACCCATGGAGCGAGATGGGATGATGGGCTTCTAGCTTCTAACGCTACTACTACTCGGCTGGCAAGATAATGTATAAGTTTGGAAATCCAGTTTCTTATATTTAATTATGTCGCCTTGTCTGATTTTCAAACACATGAAGTGACTACAGAAGTAATCATTAGCTCATACAGGCTGCCATGTTGGTCTGCCATTTGTCAGTTCGATTGGATAAGGGCCGCCCCATCACAGAATACCATATGAAGTAAGAACATAGCGCTGCAGCATTTATTATGGTGAGTTACGAGATTCGCAGACCCAACAACTGGTAATGAGTATTAATGAAATAAAATTCCATTATTAATGCCACTACACAGTAATATCTCAATCTTTTCTTAGTATTTTATAGTTCCCAGGGATTATAACGCATCTGTATCTTGGCTTAAGGGTGTATGTTCAATAGCGAGCACTGACCGTCAAGTACACTGCTCGCGTTTGCCATCTTAGTAAAAAAAATCACATTCTTATATTCAGTGTAACTCCTCAGCCCAAGAGTATGGTCGGGCAAAGATAAGAACAATACATCTACATTCGAAAATCAACAACTTGTATCTTGTACAAATGTAGGTTTTTGCATGGACTCTAACAGGATTTTTAGGTATATACATTAGTTTATACGAAAGTCGTATGTGGACGTTCCTTGGGAAAGTGGATAAAAATAGCTATACTTACTCGCCAACGCTGCTAAAAACGAAGCCGATTATAAGCATTCCAATAACAATTACTATTAGTATAAGTCCTACGAAGAGTCCTCGGTTCGATGCGTGACAGTCTGCGTAGATTACCATATTGCTTGTAAAATCATTTTCTTCGCTTGCGGTTGGTATTCTGAAAACGTAATAGGGTTTACAAAAGTTTACGTTGAGTACTATAGCTTTTCATAATCAACAAAGTTACTGACTTGCATACAGAGTAGTTTTCGTCTGAACTTGAATTTGAATCGTTATCAGAATCGTTATTACAATTGCCGATGTTGTTCCAAATAATGTAATATACAGCAACTAAATCAGAAATGAATACAAAATGTTGATTATATTCAGATTGTTGTATTCGAAATATAAATAAAAATAAAACGAAATAAAAATTACCGATAAGAATGTTGAATTCTACACTGAACGGATATAAGTATGGTGATAAGTTTTCGAATACAGAAGATATAGCAGCTGAACCCAGACAATGCTCGTTGTAAAGGTCACTGACATCGAAAAATCGACTTTCAGCATTGGATTCTGAAATAAAAGTAAAAATCGTAAATATCAATAATTGAAATCTTCGCGGGCTAAAGACATAGATAGGATTATAAATGAATTATTTACCAGTCACGATATTCAATCTCGAGTCATTACCATTTGTAGAATTCCCGTACTTAGAATTTGCGTAAAGAGTCAAAGCCAAAACCGTTTCGCGCACAATAGTTGAAATCCAAAAGCAAAGACTACTGCCAATCATGTGCATAAAACCGAAATGCGCCAAACCCTGTTACAAATAAAATATATATAACGCTTATTGCGAGGAAAATTTATTATTTGCAATAAATTAATACAAGAACGAACAGTATTGTTTCTTACCTGCGCTCGCAAAATGATTACATTAGAATATTTGAAAATGAAGTATAGTTGTAGGAAAGAATATAAAGGATTTAAAATGTCGAGGACTAGTCGTAATACGTCTATGCAGTCTTGATTATTAACATCGTCATCTATGTAATAATTTATTTGTAATGTAATTAACAGGATTGAATGCACAAGATGACCAAGAGCAAAACCTGTAAAAATATTCAATACTTTAAACTTGAAAATTTGACGTCTTTACGTTTTACATTTTAAACTTATTGTTTAATTATGTTTCACTATTCATGTATTTGAAAATCATACTAATAGTTTGAGTAGTCGAGTATTTATTAAAAACTTTGTAAGAATCACTAAATGTTGATTTCTAGATATAAATAGAAATATTAGATTTAAATAGAAATAAAAAAAAAATTGTCATGTATGATTAATAATATGAATATAGACTGCGTGAGTCCTATACCTCGCATGTATTAGCTCTGTACGACAGAATTTTGAAAAAGAAATTCACCTCATGATTTTCGAGTAAGGATGATATTGCGCGGAAAATTACTTGCTCGGAATTCAAAACATGAAAAAAAACTTTTTGCTCTCTAAACGATTATGCTTCTAAACGCAACATGAGTCCATTTCGAGAAAATTCTTACTATGATCTACTATGATATAATGATATGGCATGATAACAAGTGCACGTCGAACGATGGCTATAACAGTTAGATTTTTGATTTCTTACCAGCAGCCCCCAATTTAAGGTAAAAACTACCCGAATGCCGTCCCTGATTGAAACAATAATCATGTTTCAATGGGATAAGAGCAGCTGATGGTATTCCAAGTGATCTGTAGCTTTCAGGAGTGCGATCGCCTGATATAGCGACTCCAAACTCTTCCTACAAAATAAATATTATAATACAACTGATTTTAAAGGAATAATAAATTAACGTGTGACTAAAACTCAATGGTCAAATATTATTATTAACGCTTATCGGACATAAATGAGTCTTATTTTAGTACAATCACTGACTTCTTGTTTCCTGTAGTATTCAGAAATTTTTTCTTCATGTAAGTCTTTGATTTTTTGATTTTTTAGTGCTGCAGTTTTATATCTGCTAATATCGATTAACAAATACAAGATATACACAAGGCCCATGGCTTTTAGAACGATTGAATATATCTGAAAAAAAAAAATGGGCAATGCAATAATTTTGTTAACAATATTGTAATTTTTCTCTAAACATATAAAACATGTAAATTACCGAAGCAAGTGGGGGTTCCACAAAGGAGTCAGCTAAGTAGAATATCAAACCCAAGGTCACTAACAGTATGGCATACATTCCGCTCATAATAAGGGTAATATATTTTCTGAAATTAAAATCAACGACATTAACAAAATATAAAAGTATATATTTGTTTGTATATAAAATGGTCGTGTATATAAAATTAGTAATTGAACTAACAGTTGGAATTTGACAGAATGGAATTGATTGAGGGAAATATTTAAGTTTCAGGTAGCGGTTTTCTTAGTTTTACGTCATTTTTTAAATGCGTAATTTTTCCTTAATCATAATACTTTATATGTTTACTTAGCGAGAAGCTGACTTTGCTGAGTACTAAAAGGCCTTTTTTTAATATATGAAATTGGAAACATTTTCTTAATAGGGATATTTCATTTTCATTTCCCTATCAGATAACTTTGCTGCGAACATTCCGCATAAAATTTGAATCTTCTTGGCTTATTTTTGTTGTTTCATAGCAAACTTCGGCAAATTTTGAATAACTCGTTTATCTACTATTGTTGTTACGATCCAGGATACACTGTACACACAGTTAATAGCTTTAATATAACACGCAACCACGATTCGCGACCGCCGTAGAGAGCGGCGCGCAGCAGTCGACAATCACACCGCGTACACACGATACACCCGTGTTCCAGGGCGGTTCTCACCGCCCAGAGTTACCGACACACAAGTCGACAGTCCGAATGGACGCTCGCATCCTCCTTCGGACGGTCATTAGACGACTTAAAATATTTAAGATTTTCGAAATCGCGAAAGCACGCAGAGAACGCGACACAGTCCGAACTTCGAGGTTTTTGTAGGAGTTTTCATTTATTTATTTATGTTTGGGTCAAACCAAACCTAGGCACGCGGGCCCCTGGCTCGTGAGCACAGTAGCCGATGAAGCTGTAAAAGCCAAAAAGGCTAACAGCAATTACATCACCGAAATTATATATCTTGATCAATTATCAAATACGGCAACTGTTTCCGAATACCGTCGGAAGCTATCTTCTGGGCAGGAGATAATAAAATGCCACTAGTGTACTCGCAAAAACAGAGACTCTTACTTATACTTCCTAGATTGTCCTAGCCTACGATATAACAGCGATACAATTAAATGTAAGCTGGGATTCAATGTCAGATATATATATATATATATATATATATATATATTCGGTGATGGAATTGCTGTTAGCCTTCTCGGCTTTTACAGCTTCATCGGATACTGTGGCCCGCGTGCCAGGTTTGGTTTGACCCAAACATAAATAAATAAATGAAAACTCCTACAAAAACCTCGAAGTTCGGACTGTGTCGCGTTCGCTGCGTGCTTTCGCGATTTCGAAAATCTTAAATATTTTAAGTCGTCTAATGACCGTCCGAAGGAGGCTGCGCGCGTTCATTCGGACTGTCGACTTGTGTGTCGGTAACTCTGGGCGGTGAGAACCGCCCTGGAACACGGGTGAATCTTGTGTACGCGGTGTGATTATTGAATATTGCGCGCCGCTCTCTACGGCGGTCGCGCGTCGTGGTGCGTGTTATATTAAAGCTATTGACTGTGTGTACAGTGTGGCCTGGATCGTGACTGACAGTATCATGGTCAGGAAGAGCTGAGAAGTCCGTGTCGTCTAGCACGTTTCGCGGGCGACGTTTGCGTTCGGTCGCGTTTCTGTTTGGTCGGTAATTTGCTGCTTTAACCACAAGCTGATAATTCTCTGAAGTGTTCAGAGATTAACGGCATTTCACAGTCGCTGTGAAGATCTACATTGCGTTGATACCAACCGGCTCCGGTGGCAGTTCGCAAGAATCGATTTTGAATGCTCTGTAACTTCTTTAATTGATTGCCCGTCGCGTGAGCGAAAGCGACGCAAGCATAGTCCATTACGGGTCTTATGCAAGTCTTATAGAGGCGAAGTTTGTGTCTTAAGCACATTTTGCTTGAGGAGCAAGTTAATGGGTATAGACGGCTTGAGATAAAAGCCGCTCTATTGCGTATGTTTTTAATGTGTGCAGCGAACGACATCGCTGCGTCTAAAGTGACCCCGAGGTATTTGACGCTCTTTTCCCAGGGAATAGGGCGTCCGAACAGGGTGATCGTGCCTAGCTGATTGTTGCCGATTGGGTGACATCATCTAGCGTGTGTAATAACAATGACTGTTTTTGCTGGATTCGGCTGGGATTCAAATCTCAAGAACATGCGGTGTAATGGAAAGGCTCATAATGCAGACTCGAGTTCAGATTAAGCGTTAATCCTTCAACAAGCCATGTGTTATGAAGTATGAAAATCCACCGATGACGGCCCTCACGTTATGACACTCATTGCAGCAGTTGCTTATATTTTTAAATCAGTAAACGAAATCGTGATATACTAAACCAATAAATGTATTACTGTAACCCGAGTCGGGTTATGTCCAGCGCCCGGCGCTCGACTTATAATTTCATATTTTGAGTGTGCCCTAGGTTCGAACCCCGGCACCGGTGTCAGTAAAATTGATAAATGCATTTTTATGTGCAGATTTAATACGCGCTTGGTGTGAAGTTGAATGTTTGAAAAATAGCAAATATTTTGATGACATGCACAACATGTCAAACGTAACAAGACAAGGGCAGCAGCATCTTCCTGGAACATCTGAATAAATAAACTGCGATTGCCAAACCGCCTGCCAAGCGTGGCAACTATGGGGAAATCCCCCCAAATTCAGAGCTACAAACTTTTTTGGAAATTTATCGGTGAAGCTTATGTTCAGCTGTGGAGTAGTTGCGGGCTAAAATTATGATGATGATCATAAACAATTCAGTTATCTTACACAGTGAGACGTTTGTTATCTTCTGGATTAGTAGATGGCGGCGCCTGAGTCTCCACTGATCGAAGGGACTGTCCATCCATGGCGACGGATCGCTTTCGAGGAGTTGTGCCACCACGCATATCGTTCATTGTCGTGTATATACGGTAGCTATCTGACAATAAAATCTTTGTTAGATATACGACTATCACCGGAAGCGTTCATTATCGGTAGGCATTTATATATTTCTTAATCAAATAAACGCGATCCCATTCTTTACAGAAAATTAGAATACAAAGAAAGAGCCGTGGTAGCTCAGTAGCCGTGCACTCGCCTTAAGTTTCCTTACCTTACCCTATTTAGTGACCTGAGTTCGATCCCAGCACCCCTAAAATTGTTTTTCAATTTATGTGCTGATTTCACGCGTGCAGCGGGTAACAAAAACATCGTGAGAAAACCTGTATGTCTGAGGAATAAAAGTATTCCGATGATATGTGATGGCCGTGTGGTGGCGGCTTAAGAGAATCTACCACCCCATCTCATCCCGTGGGTGTCGTAAAAGTCGACAGAGGGAAAATGAAAACCAAAAGATGGGCAGCAGCATCATTCTGGAACATCTGAAAAAATAAACTGCGGTTGCCAACCCGCCTGCCAAGCGTGGCAACTATGGCAAATCCCCCCCAAAATGAGAGCTACAAACTTTTGTGGCAATCTGTGGGGGAGGCCTGTGTTCATCAGTGGACTAGTGATATGCTGAAAAGAAGAAGAAGAAGAAGATGTGAAGTGTGCCAACACACGGCTTTGCAGAGTCTTCCCAACAGTGGGACATTTATTTTTTTACTTTTTACTTTACTAGTATACAAAAGTATAATGAAGCTTCCAGATGAAAAGGAGATGTTTCAGTATAAAAAATGTATACTTAACTCCAGAGGTCTGAATTATTATAAATCCTAGTCTTTCTACATTAATATAGAGTTACTCAGTAATGGGAGAAAATATATTATTTGATGTGTTGGTTGTTCTGATCATTCAAAATAGTTACTTGATTTTTATTACAGACGATTTTCGACCACAGAGACAACTACCAAATAAAGTCGGAAGCTATCAACTGCGTGGGAGATATTATGGTATCACAAGTGTACACCCAAACACAGAGGAACTCGTTTTAAATTGCAAAGCTGAAGTGTCAAAGACACGGGGCAATCACAACACAATCAGGCGCGAAAATCAACAATTTGTGTTTCATATTACGCTGCCGGCGCCGGTGGAGTCGCGTTCCCATGGCCCTGCCAACATGCGGCGAAGGCGGAATGGGATTATATGGGGGGACCATGGGATTTTAGTCGATACAAGTGCAATGCGTTAGGAATTTTTTCATGTAAATAAAAATAAAAGTGTCGGATACACGGGAACAATCACGACCCAAAATCCAACACTATCTTTTTTGCGCAAATGTTGGCTCCGGCTGGTACTCGATCCCAAGACCCGCGGTGGAGCAGTCAGGTAGTCTGACCATTAGGCCACGCGGTCCATAAAAAAGAGTTTGTAATCTGTTGTTTAATGACGAATTACTTACTAAGTGATTTGACGTCTCCATTATTACGTAGATTTCCATTATAGAGTAGCGGACTAGGGTTATTTCGTTCTCCTGTAAATAAAAGAAAAATATTTATTTGTCTCTGTTAACAAAAGGTTTGAAAATATCGTACAAAAAAGATATTTCACCACAAAGCATCGAAGTTACGTTTTGCTAGTGGTACATGTACATTAGTTTGAATTAAATTACTTCTAAATATATTTGGTGTGTGGTAGAGTGATCTTCCATCCGATTTACCCGTGGGTGTTGTAACCGTCGATGAATGTAAATGCCAGAAAAAAATCTCTTCAGTTATGATAGATGGCAGAATAAACATCTTAAATAAACTAGATCGAAAATATATGAAATTGTGAGCGTCTAAGCTACGAGGCATCTGGTACCGCTATGGAAAACACACCTGCCAAGCATAGTGATTACGGCCAATGCTATCAACTTTTACTGGTGGAAGGACTTCTATTCAGGAGTCCATCTACGTAGATTCTACATCAGTACCAATAACTCTGCCGACAAGCAGTAGGTTGGAAGCATTACTCTGTTCCGGTTTGAAGAGCACTACAGGTAGTGATTAATACATATGAGTATTCAAGGTTTTGGGTGAGACTATAATTGTTAATGGAAAGCATGACACTGAAGATTACGTGAACGATCTGCTCGTCTCGCTGCTTAATACCATATATATCTTGGAAGAGATATACGCCTTGCAGTGATATATAAAAACAGGTCATGATATTATAATAATCTATTTAGCCAAAATATATATAGTACTCGAAAATAAAGCCTATTTTAACATTTTCGAGCTATAAAACATAAAAGAGTTTGACAAAAAAAACAATAATAAAATTTAATTACCAAGCGGTGTACCCGGACTCATCTCATCATCTTTGTATTGCTTGTTGGTAGATTCCTGTGAACAAGTAAATTCTTCTTAAAACAAATGGAATCGAAACGCATATATCAAATCGTATCGTTCTTATATTCTAAAAACGGTCTAAAAAACAGACGCATGAATATCGAAAGCCATACAAAATCGGATTGATAACTTTATCAGTTCCTTGTTTCTCTTGATCGACACCAGCCTATATTTCACAATAATCCTATTACCTTGTTTCGCGTTTCTCTGCAACAAATTTTGGGTTGTCGTTTTCAGTAAAAAAAAATAATCTTTACCGGATGTAGAACTAATACATTGTACACTACATTGTACAATGTAACTGTACATTTAAATTGTTATTCAAAAATGTTACATTTAGAATTGAAAATCGCAGAATTTGCCAGTACGGTAAGGTCTTTTTATATGCATGGCAAAATATGCATGTCAGAATACTTTTCTGTTGCGACATTGAAGGGAAAATTAAACAGCTTTACTTTTGTTTTAAACTAAACAGACTTTGTCAAACGACAGTTATTTCTAAATATGGCGATAATTTTAAATAAAAATAAATATTTTAATAAATTCAATTTTTTTTTTAATTTGTATTTTAAGTTTTTTTTTAAATATAACTGATCAGTATTGCATTGAGCTTTATGTTTAAGAGAATGATATATTTTACACTGTACTTAACTCACAATACTAAACTTAACTAACAGTAATACATTTTCTATTAACTTCATTACGTGGCGAGTTAACAGTCGTTGAGCGGGAATATAAAAATAAAGAGATCGAATTTTCATTAGGTGAGGCGTTGGGGCGGCACGGTCCGCTGTCGGTATTTACAGGACTAGGATGGGGGTTGACAAGGGTGGTTTTGTGCGCTTGGGAGGAGTGAGGGTGGCTCGCGGCCGGCTGGACTCAAAAGGTTTACAGTTCGATGCGCGAGAGTGACCCGCCTCACAAACAGGCCCCGCGCTGGCCGCTCGGTGCTATGGAACTGTACTGGCCCTTAACAACACATTGACTTTTTTTATCGAAAGTATTATTAAACTTAACTATGTAGCATAATACTTTAAGTGTATTTAAATATTTAATTATTGAAACGTATTAAATTAAATGTGTATTATCGTCCACGTAAAGATAACTGACCTTAGTAAAGAACGATAAATTAACGTATTATCTAAAATCAATTAATCATTTAGATAACTTGCGAATGTGTTAATAGAAAGAATGGTCCTTTTTCATTTAAACAAAATAATTATAGTACTGGTTATTTTATCAGGCCGCAATGTACACGTACAATACATTCATAGAATGTACAAACTAAACCTAGTCTTATCCATATGTTTCTAATGTAAAAATCATTACAACCCATTGCGCCCATATATACGAATTCGTTGTTTAAACTACGGTCGGAGCTTAAAATAAATTTACACTGAAGCAGGGCAAAACAGTTCGTCGCTAATAATATTGGTAGACGTTTAAAATCAAAGACAACCGATGAATTTTTTGTTGTGTCGTATCAGTACGACAACATGCAAATCTCTAATAGCTCTCTAATAATAACAATCTTTCAGTACATAAATCTCTTAAATATAATTTATTGAGGTTTTCATAGGATTTATTGATAATCTAATCAAGATTAATTTAGTTTAGATGTCATTACCAATTTTAGTAATCAATACTTATCGTGTTAATTAGATTACGTCATTAGAAGTAATGTTATCAAAAATGAATTCTCGAGCATACGTTTTGGTTAAAATTAATTATTGTTAAAAGTTAATTACATTGTGGTATTTATTATATTTTAAAGCAGTGATACTGCAAATGGATACTGTTTTTTGGACTTCAACAGGATAGCTGGATCGAGGAAGGTTCAGACTGTCATAGAATATCAGCGTAAAGAAGAAGCGCAACTCTGCGTTTCGTATGGCGATTGGCGATAACCGGCGACAGTTAATAGCAACGATGGATTCCATCCTCATTCCATCCATCATTCCATGCATTTATGCCTCGATCCTTCGGTAAGGATGATTACTATTAGTACGTTGTGTTTTTATTTGTCATCTGGATGGATTTCTGCATTCGTACGTACTATTAGTAAGAACTAGATTGCTCGATTATGGTTTAAGTTATTATCTGTTTCCGTATTCTTATATTATAAACCAGTTGTGTTATAGCACAAAGTTCTATAGTTCAAAACCTTTTCCAATAAACGGGCTATCTCATGCAAAACGAATAGTTGTAATCGGATTATTTTTCCTGGGATTAGTACGTTCAAACATACAAAATCTTCAACTTTATTACAGTAGTAAAATAGGATCCCAGCCGGGTAGAATTTAGCCATCTTTCTTTTTTTTTATTTTATAATGCAACTTAGTTCTTCAAGTTAATTAATAAAATATGTTATGTTGTTATGTTTTGTTAAATTTCTCTGAAATATCGAGACAAATGACAGAATCGTCCAAGGTGCGAAGCATCTGGTACTATGATCGCCAATTCCAAACATGGAAATAGCGACAAATCCTCAGAATATGGAAGTGTATGCATCAATGGACTTGTTTTAGGCTGAAGACGATAATAGTGTATTATCCCAAGACACTACATACTGCTTGACGAGAATCACGTTAGACAATTAGGTCAATAGACAAAGTGCCTATGAATACAGACAAATTGCAATTTTTCATTAATAAGAAAAGATAATTCACGAGGAATATGATCAGTTGAAGTCATAAAACACTTGCTGTATAATTAGATATCGGCTTATAGCTTGGCTATATTACACCCTAGACAAAGGCTAGCCTAGACTAAGAGATTATCCGACGAATCCAACTCGGCTGGGCAACAGGATACTGCGTCACTTCTCAGTCAGTATACATAAAACTCTAAAGATAAAAGTATTTACCTATGCGTATTGCTAGTAATGGCTTAGGGGACCTATACGTAGTAATCCACTGCTAGCCGGATGTGGATGTTCTAAGTCGCATAGCGATAAAATCCGAAAATAGAATATCTACAACAGAACAAAAGTTTCCGACAGAGTCTTAGAGTCAGTAAACAGAAGTGGAAACGTACCGACGATATAGCTGTGAAAATGAAAACAGTTGTGAAAATGAGGTTCCTCAAACTTCTGCATACAATAGTAATTTGTGTAAGTGTATGGGGATGGCCAATGTTCAGCAGTAGACTTTTGATATGCTGCAATAATAATAATGAAGATGTATGTATGTAGTCCCCCAACCCCCATTGGAGCAGCGTGGCGGATTCTTCCTAGCTCCAAAACCCTCTCAGAAATGAGAGGAGCCCTGTGCTCAGCAGTGGGACATTTATAGGCTGAAACTTTACTTTTACTTTTTTTATGTATGTATTATGAGACTAATAAGACTGACGGTATTCTGTCGTAATGTCAGTGCAGAACGCTTTACAAAGATATTTTTAAAGCATTTATAAAATTTTGTAAGAATACCCTGCTCCTTATACATATATAGGGGTACAGTAATATTTTTTTGGGGAGATGAGAATAAAAAAAAACCTGGAAATAAAGCTCATGTATAATTTACGTATTTTGTTTTTCATACATTATGATGGGTTATCCTTTCTCATTTACCTCCAATAGAGATTCCTTGATAGAGATAATTAAGAAGATAGCAAAAATAAACATTCGCGTTATACGGGTTACCGTGAAGCAGTAGTGTGAAAATTACTGTGTTTCGGTTTAAACGGCACTGTGAGCAAGTGTAATTTAGCGATTGATGGCGATTGATGGCATTTGATTCCGTCTAGGTAGGTACCACCCCAGGGCCAGTTATTCTGCCGTGAAGCAGTAGTGTGCAAGCATTACTGTGTTTCGGTTTGAAGGGCACTGTTAGCTAGCGTAATCACTGGGCACTTGAGACTTAAGAAACGATGTCTCAGGGTGAAAGGCGCAGTGTGGTGTCACACATAGTTACGAGTAGGCCTTACGATGAACATGGGCAAGACGAAGGTCATATCTAACGTTGATGTCACACCTATACCGGTTTTTGTTGGGGACACTAAGCTCGAAGTTGTCGACGAATATGTATATCCAGGACAGATTGTTCGACTAGGTAGGTCCAAGTTCGACCAAGAGGTCAATCGAGAGATCCAACCCGGGTGGGCAGCGTTAAGAAAACTTACGTTACATCTTCTAGTCGAGTATACTTGAATGTTTTAAAACTAAAGTGTTCAACCGGTGCGGATCGCCAATGATAACACGCGAGATCGAGACGTGGTCCTTCACTGCAGGCCGGTTGCGGTAGCTCGGAGTCCGGAATCCGTAACGATGATATCCCCAGTAGAACTAGAGTAACCAACATAGCCCCTAGAATTGGCAAGCTGATGTGACAATGGGCCGGCCTATTAGCCCGTACAACCGATTACTGTTGAGGAAGGAAGGTTCTGAAGTGGCAACCACGTACCGGTAAATGTTTAAGGCTACCCCCCCCCCCCCCCCCCCCTCCACTAGATGGAGCAACGACGTGCATGGTTTTACGGAAAATAGATGGACGCAGGTAGCTCAGGATCGTGATTTGTCGCAATCTATGACGGAGGCGTGTGTTCTAAGATAGGCTAAAACAATGACGACGATGATGATGACAGTTATTTAAAATAAATATAGAAGAGTTATATACAATAAATGCTGATTAAACACAAATATTATTAAATCAAATATACAATAAGTAAAAAAATACTAATATTAAATTATATCAATTATATATATTTTGATTTGATGACGTCTAAGATCGAATCAACCATATTTCACATAATTTTAAAATGTACAACGTTTTAATGATTCATAAATCAGCATTGTACAAGCGTAATTCCTATGATGGAGTTTTTTTTCTTTTTTATTGTATAAAGTGACGAAACGAGCAAAACGTTCACCTGATATTAAGTGCAACGTCTGCCCACAACAAATGCTGTGCACGTCACCCAGAGACATCAGTTCTTAAGTCTCAAGTGCCCAGTGATTACGCTAGCTCACAGTGCCCTTCAAACCAAAACACAGTAATGCTTGCACACTACTGCTTCTCGGCAGAATAACTGGCCCTGGGGTGGTATCTACCTAGACGGAATCAAATGCCATCAATCGCCATCAATCGCAAGTATTCATTAGCAATGTTTGATGTAAGATTTTTGGCAATAGGAGTTGCCTATAAATGTCCCACTACTAAGCACAGAGGAGAGAGTTTTGAAACCGGGAAGTATATTTTTTATTGCTTAGACAGGTTAGGTACAGGTTTTCTCACGATGTTTTCTTTCATTTTTGCGCACGTGGTAAATCAGCACTTAAAATTGCAGAACAATTTTAGAGGTGCCGGCACTGAGAATCGAACTCAGGTCACTCGCGTACTGTGAAATTTAAGGCGAGCACCCGGCCCCTGTGCTACCTATTTCTACCGTTGGATACCATGGTGTTAAGGATCATCGAAATCCGGTTGTCGCAGTTTGTCAAGGGTTTTATTCCCGCACGGTATACAAATATTTTGTGGCCTACAAATAGTTTCGAGTTAATGTCTTTGTGTTCTTGCAATTTATCCCCGCAAAACGCACCCACGGTACGGTTGAGAATAGTTTTTTTTTCTTTTACTTAAGTAGTATTATAAATTATTTGTTGGAATATGATG
This sequence comes from Luehdorfia chinensis, assembly GCA_019845155.1. NCBI lineage: Eukaryota > Metazoa > Arthropoda > Insecta > Lepidoptera > Papilionidae > Luehdorfia > Luehdorfia chinensis. Next base: position 2,592,666 of record JAHVAK010000022.1, read on the forward strand.
AATCAATTTTATTAATTATTTTAGCTCATGGCACATTTACGCTTTAAACTTATGATAAGATCGATGATAAGAACTTGATAAAAATCTATTGCCGGCGCGCAAATAATAAACATAATTAACACAAATAACTTATCACAAAATGATGCAGTCCGGGAAAGACCCACAATAAGCTAGTAGTATTAAAATTTTCGCGTCTATTGCATCACCAGCTCAATGACTGAAAGAGACGTTTCACATCCGTTGCAAAACCTATACGGTGACGTCAGTGTCTTGTAGCGTCCTTGGCGAATGTACGATGGTGGTAAAAGTCTTGCCGCGTCTATTGCATAACCTGCAAAAATGACTGAAAGTGGCGTTTCACATCCGTTGCAAATCCTACACGATGACGTAAGTGTCTTGTAGCGTCATTGACGAACGTACGATGGTGGTAAAAGTCTTGCTGCGTCTATTGCATAACCTGCACAATGACTGAAAGTGACATTTCACATCTGTTGCAAATCCTACACGATGACGTAAGTGTCTGGCCGCGTCCGTCGCGAATGTACGATGGCGGTAAAAGTTGTACCGCGTCTATTGCATAACCTGCGCAATGACTGAAAGAATGACATTTTGGATGGATGGACATATCTAGAAACTTATTTTAAGAATTTCCCCGGTATCAAAACGAACTTGTATCATTTTCTGTGGTAGTGTTGAATGCGTGAACCGTAGATAAACTCGATATAAATAGATAAAAACAATAAAGAATCAATTAAAAACAAGTGTGTCATGTTTATATTACTTTATTTCGGATCTAAGATATATAGCTTAATTAAATAAAATATAAATATAAATAACTAATTTTAGGTTAGCTAGAAGAGATTATAAGTAATAATAATATAACTATAGTTCTTTAATAAATAATAACTGTTACACAGTCTGCTTTGTAATATACACTTCTGAATGGCATCTAAATTTAATTTTATATGCAAATTCCCCTTTGCATTCCCCAAGTCACGCAGCCCAGAGATATTGATGGATTCAGGACGAACAAATCGTGCAAATCTGACTCATCGTGTTATCGGATTAGCGTTACATTGGCTAACTATTGTGAAAAGAATAGTACTACAAGCAAGTAGATGGTGTGGCGATGGGCTTCCCAGTATCTCCCATTGTCGCCGACATTTTCATGGAAGACTTTGAGGAGAGAGCCCTCCGTACTTCCCATGTGAATCAAGCGGTATGTAGATGCTACTTTCTCAATTTTACCATCAGATAAAGTAACTGTATTTCTAGACCACCTTAACTCCCTAACTCTAAAATTCAATTTACAATGGAGTTAGAGGCAAATAACTCTTTAGCTTTTCTAGATGTTTTAGTAATTCGGAATCCTAATAACACCTTGAGTCACACTGTGTATAGAAAAAAGACTCGTACTAACAGATATTTAAACGGTGAATCTCACCACAATCCATCACAGTTAGCTACCGTGGGTAAATCCTTGTTTCAGAGAGAACGAGGAATCTATGACAGGAAACACCTGGCCGCCGAGCTTCAGCATCAAGCAATTCAAGCAAGTTTTGCACGACAACAAGCTTCGGGTTCCGTGCCTACGTCGCAGTGACCGAGTGAAACCGGCCACAGTTGAGCCTGTATCTGCTGTTCTACCTTAAGTCAGAGGAATAACGGACAAGATTGGCTATATCTTGAAGCGGGCTTCCATAAAAACATTCTTCAAGCCGCCGAAGAAGATAAGTCAGTTTTTACCATCTCTCAAGTGTAACATCCCTCTACAAGATGCAGGAGTATACGCTGGATTGTGAATGTGGTCTCTCTTACATAGGCCAAACAAAAAGATCGATAAAACCCCCCGTAAAAGAACATATAGCTGACGTGAAGCATCGTCTTTCTAGGAAGTCTGCAGTCTGTGATCATGTTCCGGAACATTAACATCAACAATTATATCAGATTTGATTTCTTTTGCAAGGATTTGTGGTTTACAAATCCTTGCAAAAGAACACCGATTCCTACCAAGGATGATTCGCGAGGCTATTGAAATTAAAAAACATCCTAATTGCAATAGAGAAGATGGTTGGGTATTACCACCGGCTTTGGATCCAATAATAAATTAAATTAAATCAAAAACATAGCATACCACTGCAAGCCTTCAAGACACAGTTAGCTCTTTCTGCTTAGATCGGACCAAAAATAATAATTAAAAGCTGAAGGTACCCCGGGTTAACTATGACACAGGACATCTGTCACCTCAGTCCCCCCGTGACCATGGGTGCTGTAAAGCACTCGAAACGTCGGGTTATAAATAGTAAAAATTTAACGCGATGGAATGCGTAAAATTAGTTTCATTTAAATGTGTAGTGTTCGCGTAAATAAGAAGTATAATAAGAAATAATTATAAGAGTAGACTCTTTTCTAGAAGGTCCCTGAGACGTATCGGTCCGGAAAAATCCGGTACTATATTCCACAAAGTGGTCGAGCGTGGCTGAAAATACTTTTTAATACTGTTGGACGCATAGGGAAACAGAGGGCAATCACTCATCCTAACTCACTTGCACCTGATGTTACCTACATTGTGTTCGTCACTGTTAACAATAATTATTCGTAAATGATGAAAATGCTTTAGAACTGAAATAATTTTAAAGGCTTACATTTCTCTCAAGATCAGGTGCGTACATAACGCTTCTTGGAAGGCGACGACGCGCCGCCCGAGCAGCGGTTGCGGTGAGCAAGCTTCCCGACATAGGTCCGGGCTGGGACATGGTACGCCTACGTTCCGAGGTGTCTTCATGGTTTGATACTCCACTTACTGACATATTCAAAACCTAAAATTGTAAATAAAACTATAATTGTATATTTTTATTAAAATGGGTATTTTGTAATAGTAATTAAAATTTATTTATTAGAAATACATTTAAATTGCCCTACTGGCCTCATGCTAAGTGGCTAGAATACTTACATGTAAGTCAAAGGCTTCGAACCAGTATTTGCACAGTACACAGATTTTGAGGTTTTGATGATTTGTAATTGCTTTCCTCGGAGCGTATCGCATAAGCATTACATCGTATATATAAGTGAATGAGTGTTTATGATTTTTCGCTAAAATTTACGGTGTTTGTGATAAATCTCATGCAGTTGACAATTTCTGTTGGTTGACCATAAGAAGTCTCCGGGGTCGAAATCGTGATGGGGGGTAGCTCTCTTACTACCTTTCTAGGCTCACTTCGATTTATTCCTTTTTTTAATAAATCATATAAATAAAAATGGATAATTGTATGTATGAATAGGTATAAAATAATGTACTATTACTGTTTTGGTTTACAATAAAGAATATAATCATCTTTCTTTTTAATTATTTGAGTTTTCTACAAATTAAAAGCTTCACTGTTAAATAATCAGATACGTACGAAGATTACGGAGATATGCAGTCAATGAAAATAAGAGATTTTTTCTACCAATATGCTTCCTTTTCCTGGTGTTTACGGTTATCTTTTTTTAAATAATTTAAGATAAAACATATAAAAGAAATCATGTATATGCCATTTTTATAGATAACAGGCTGATATACATATACATAACATACAATTTGTTATATCAATAATAAATTAAAAAATAGCTGTATGTAATGTTTGTGATGCAAAAAAGAAAATGATTAAAGTTCTTTTAAAACCTTAATTTGTCAAGGTACGTACCCCTGGATCTTTTGGAGTGCTCGCAATATTCGTGTCCTCATTATCATCTAAATTTTGGAGAGATGTTTCTGAATGGAACTTTTTATCACCCAGTTTCTTTCTGTTCACTATTTCTTCTAAAACTTCTTTGTGAGCTGCTTGAGGATCTATCATTTTTTATGTTTCTGTAACTGTATCTTATAAACCAAAACAAGTGGTACTTTTTTAATTATTTCTGCTATGATAAGTTTATCAAACAACACGCCATTTTAATACATAAATTAAAATTCACGAACGATTTGTTGGCTACTCCACGAGGTGCGATTTAGATTGCAAATGTGTTTGTAAAAAAAAATATAGATTAATGAAATCATTTTATATCAAATGAGACATATCTATAATACAGGTGTAATTATCGTAATCGATTTGTGACTTCCTTTTGTTTCCTTGTAATCTTTTTATTACTGTTTTGGTTTTTTTGCTGTTTTGTTACTCGATACTGTTACGTGTGAAGTTCTGTTTAAATTAATAATATTTAATGATGTCTTATTTTCGAGTACTTTACAGTACCCATGGTCAGTCCCCCGTGACCATGGGTGCTGTAAAGTATTCGAAACGTCGGGTTATAAATAGAGGGTAGGAAATAGACTTTTCCAATTGCAATCACTGTGCTTTTCCAATTCCAATTCCAGTGACTGATATCCTGGTGAAAGCGTTTGCACAGCTTTTGCTCGAAGAATGTTTACATCAAATCTGCAGTCAAGATAAACTACAATCCATTTTAAGCTTTAACTTCGACAGCAGTCATGAAAGTTATGAAGTCATATTTCATCAATTCAGCCTATAATTAAAAGCCTATAAATGTCCTATTACTAGAAACAATTGACCTGGTTAGGGATCCGGGAAGTCCGCGATGTAGGTCCAGTGTGGGTTAACGATATTTTTTATTTCTTAAACAAGCAGGTTTTCTCAAGATGTTTTCCTTCGTTATCATCATATTATTATAATGCTAAGGCATTTCAGATCCAAGACACAATTACTGTCTTTAAGACACTACAAACCACATACACCACAAACCACAAGTGATTACTCTCGTACATCTTTTTTTAATTGAGGATGTTATTGAAGACACCTAGTTAAGTGTGTGCTCGTTTGTCAATCTAATATAATGAAAAAGTTAGAAACAAGACTATGAATTATGGTCGGACTTGCCATTTATCTAATTAATCACGTTAATATCAATTGATAAAGTAAAAAAACCGTAGTAGCAGATTTAGTTCCGCGAGTAGGTACACTAAATTTATTTGGTAAAGGCCAATAAAGTTTAAACATATTTTTATGTTAACATCGTATAATGGTATCAACTTTGTTTATGTATGATTGTGAATTATATTGTCTTCGAACTATTTTTATTCCTCAGACATGCAGGTTTCCTGGCGATGTTTTCGTACACCGAATATAATTTCGACACAATGCTATATTGCGGTTTCCGATCCCGCCAAAAAGATATAAAAAAATCAATCTTCTTCGCCACGGCTGACGGAAAAGACATAAGGAAAGCAGATAATGCGCAGCCGATAGGTGTCCGGTAGGGTAGCATAGCACCCACTATTCGCAAAAGGCTACTTTAGTGTTGTATGGACAGCCTTTATTTGCGCAGAATAACACCATTTTGTGCAATGCTATACTGCTCGTGGAAACGCAATGGGTAGTTACAATTTTTTGACTCTTACCAAAATGTCGGCGACGTGGTTCACCACCCGTCACGTCTCGTTTCCTGCGGAGGCGAAAAGTGAGCTACGTGTGTGGCCTCTGCCTACCCCTCATAAAGGAAAATAAGGCATGATTGTATGTACGAGTATGTATGTTAATGCGCAGAAACGATGATGGCAGTGCTTAAGTTGCTACTTCATTAACTACATGTAAAATTACTATTTTGTTGTTACAGAAACACAAAACTATTTCAAAGCATATAAATATTTTCTCCAAATTAAGTCCCGCAACCAATAGCTAAAAACCCAATTACTTAACCACTACGCCAACCGAGCCTTTTTTATGTTTTATCGCAAATAAAGTCCGAATATGTTAACTTTTTTAGCTGTCGTTATATTTTTTTATTACTTTACCCATTGATATAATAAAAAACTGTTACCCATTAAAATGAGTTCAAACCAGCATACCGGTCATAAGTTAAATTTATTTCGATACAAATAAAATAACGGCTTTCATAGAGCATCATTAATTGGCTTTTTTACTGTTTGAAACTACATACTCGTACAAGTGTTACATATTGCTCTCACAGTGAAATATCTGAGAAAGATCGGATATATTACTCATATTAGTAAGGAATGATTTCTACGACTACTACGACGCTCGATTCTCATTTATCATAGTTGTACAAAGAATAGAATAGAATAGAATTGCTTTGAGGCGTGTGTATCTTACGGAGCCTCAGTTTGTGTTTTAGCCTTGTGCTAAAACACAAACTGAGGCTTTTCAGGTCTAGTTGTGCTATGATTATCCCTGTATCTCTGATACTGGATCCTAACCTCCACTGGTCCACTGCTGAACATAGGCCTCCTCCATAGATTGCCACAAAAGGTTGTAGCTCTCAGTTTGGGGGGAGTCGCCATAGTTGCCGCGCTTGGCAGGCGGGTTTATTTATTTAGATGCCCACCGCCCGCGTCGACGGAAGCGATCGAAACGGCGAGTTACAAATAGTAAATAAAACGCGATAAAATCCGTAAAATATATTTTTAATTAAATGTGTAGTATTCGCGTAAATATAAGACATCAATATTAAGTGTATTAATTTATTAAAATTCCCTTCAAAATTACAACAATTATGTATAAAAATATTGTAGAAAATAGAATGAATTTAAACACAAGATTTGAATACATTATTTAATCTGAAGTAATAAATAATATATCTTCCAAACTATACTTGATGCAAAAAAAATGAACGCAAACAGTTTGAACGTTAATGTACGATTATTGTTAAAAAAAATATGTAAGAGAATATTTATACGGTAATAAAAATTACTCGTTCAAAATTTTGCTTAACTCTTCTTTCAGCTCCAAAGTAAACTCTGACACCGGGAAAGCTAACTCTTGTGCTACAGATGACAATGACTTTTCTTTTACTACGTAGTCCGATGGCACGACGAACAACTGTTTCTTTTCACCAGGTCCATCCAGTGATTGTAGGTATGGCGGCATCGATAAGTGAGGCCATTGTTTCAACCAATCATAAAAAGTTTTTGTTGAACTGCAACAGATTAATAATTACTTGTAATAGTTTTGTATGCAGATATTGACGAGGTCTTCTTGGTGTATCGCGATCATGGCCACATCTGGTTACTTCCAGATCTGCGCCGAATATATCAATTTACACCAAGGATTTCCGCGAACGCAGTGGCTCTTACGCGTCCTTTTAGTATCCACTTGAATTCCTAAAGCGATCGAACTGAAGCAGGTTTGGGTGCAGAGACCTACGCACAAGGACATTTACAACAGCTCGCGTTAAAACCAGAAATTCACTTATTCGTATTGTTCAAGACGTTGTTTTTTTGCCGGGATTGAGACCCGTGACCGTGGCATCCGTGACTCAGTAGGTAGACACGCTGTCTAAGCTATTCAGGGTTTATTAAAAAATATATATAAAAAAACAAGTCTGATTTCAATTTAATTTGTCACAACAAAGCAATTTTGATTTATTTAAAAAAACCCATTATCATTGATCTACACAAAAACATATTAGTGATTTTACAAACAACATTTTTATATAAACAATATTTATGTATGTCACATCATTGCTGCATGAGGAAGATTCCTTTGCAGTAATCTATGGCATATAATACATGGCAGTAATGACTCTTTGCGGTTCCAAAACTTCACTAAAACAGAGTCCTGTGCCCAGCAGAGAAACCTTTATGGACGGTTAATTTACTTTCATGTCGACCGCGTGGCCTATTGCAAAATCAAATATTTGATTTTCGGGTCTAGTTGTGTTGTGACGTGATTTCAGCTTTGCCTGAAGTAACACTGCATCCTACCTCAGATCTTCTCGAATGACGTTACATTGAGCTTACCTAAGTTTACTTTTAACTATTAACATTGTGATATAACTGAAAAGTTTGATAGTTCAATTGTTTGAAATAATAATAAGATATGAGATTTCGATTATTAATAATTAATTACGTTAAATGCTGTATTTCTTCCCAAACGCAGGACATAGAACGAAGGTCTTCCGGTATCTTTACGTTATGCCAAATATTCTTGGTGTTGTTACGAGGTGGAATATGCTTCAAATTTTGAGGAAGGCATTTGCTAAACGCTTTTGTGTGAGCTGGGCTGCTTTCGGCGTGGATGTCGGATTCTATTTGCCTTTTTAGAACTTTCGGACACGAGGCCTGCAAAAAAATAAGTAAACATTGTTATTTAAATATTTTTATTATTCTTAACGTTTGTCAAAATCAGTTTACGGCATACTTGGTTGTAACTTCTTCACCTATATAGGCTACGGCCTACATATGCTACAGCCTACATATGCTACAGCATAATATATAGGCTGCACGTTTCCAAATCTTTTAGGGTTTTGAAGCAAAGAATATTTTCGTAGCACACTGCTCCAGTCTGTTTCTGCTCCAGTGCGGGTTGGAGGACTATACCTTTTATGTCTAAGACATGAAGATTTGTCCTAGCCAACGAGACGTGGTAAATATATTATAACAATAAGGCTGAGTTTGTTGTGCAAGATATATAAAATTATTTTGAAATAAAATTTTAACGATAATATGTAAACGTTGCAATAAGTAATCCTGAAGTTTACTTTAGAACTACAAACATGGAATACTGCAATTAAATATTTTTACCTTGGGTACTCCAACATAATTTGCAATATTTTGATTGACACAAGGAAGAATTTTAGGCTCAAGCATCAAACTTTGAGATGCATGCTCATTAAACCAGACCTGAAAAGATTGTGTTACTATAAATACAAATGTTACGATTTTTCTTTTGTTACTTAATTAATTGATCAGATGTTTTTATAAATATTTTTGGCGCTAAATGGTAAACCTGAAATAGTTCCTCAATATCTTCAGGTCGTTTAATTTCACTTTTATATTCTCCGTCGCCAAGTCCAGTGCACCACTCGTGAAATTCGGTAGCAATCTGAAAAGAAAAATAATAAAGTAATAACGAAAAAATCTCCTTTTATTAAAAAAAATCTTCTTTTACCTTCCTCGTTGCAATTTCTGCTTTTTTATTGAACTGATCAGAAGCAGAAACATCAAAGGCTTTTTCTTTGAATTTAGACTTCCATTTGATCATATCCGCTTCAGATTCATGGCAATACAAAAAATCGAAATGTGCATTTTTTATTCGAGTGGTTAGTTTCCTGAAGTGTTAAATGAATTACGTAAGAGTTTAATTTTGTAACTAACACTACATAATAAATAAAATTAAAACGAACTTAAATTTAGGAGATTCCACATAATGGAACTGCTTTAAAAGTCACGCATCATCGCATTACCCATGGATCATCAATTCAGCCTATCACTAGTCCACTGCTGAATATAGGCCTCATCCATAGATTGCCACAACTTTGTAGCTCTCATTTTGAGGGAATTTTGCCATGGTTACCACGCTTGGCAGGAGGGTTGGCAACCGCAGTTTATTAATTGAGATGCTCCAGGAAGATGCTGTTGCCCATCTCTTGTTTTTTATTTTCCCTGTGTCGACTTTTACGGCACCCACGAGATGAGATTGGGTAGTAGTGTCTCTTAAGCCGCAACAACACAGCACAAACTAATATAAATATAATAATAATTCTTCATCATATTTTAATTGTAATTTAGGTTATGTTATTAAGTAGATTTTTCACACTAAGTAAATATACATATACTAACATTTCGGTATCGCTTGCATGTACTTGTAAGTCATCATCAGTCTTTGGAGGAGTTTCTTCTGAGTACGATTCTGAAGTAAAATCTTTAGATTTTGTTGAAGGTGATTTAAAAATTTTGGAATTAAGTTTAGGAAATGACTTCGTGGACGATTTCGAGATAGATTTTAATAGATTTGATGATTTTGTCTTCAGTGCTGATCTAGAGCGTATTAAATTTTTATATTCAGAAGTCCTGTGTGATGTAACAGTTGCATGATCTGATCGTTCCCTGGTCTGTACTTCATCTGCTGATCGTTGAACATCCACTACAGAAAACGTTATTCGGTTTCGGGGCAGCGGCTGTTGATTATTTACACATTAAAATAAATTAAGCATTATTCACATAGACATTATGATAGCTTGCGATACATCTTTTACCTTTTTTTTATTTTAAGCACAGAAGACAGACAGAAGAGGGCGCCTTAAATGTTATAGTAAGCGAGTGACCTGAGTTCGACCCCAGTGCCGGCACCTCTAAAATTGTTCAGCAAATTTAAGTGCTAATTTACCACGTGCTCTTCAGAGAAGAAAAATATTTTAAGGAAACCGGCATATCTTAGAAATCAATATATTTCGATCCACGGTGGATCAGCAGACGCAAACTGGGCCAATATGTTTTCGGGACTATGAAGGCAGACAACACATTTATAAAACAGACTCAGAATGATGAATAAAATCCGCCAGTCCAATTTTCGACCACAGCGACAACTTCTGGATACTGACGGGAGTTATAAACTATGCAGAAGATATTATAGTGCCACAAGTGTTCGCGCAAACACAGTGACATTGACATATCCTAACCAACCCGTGTCCGATGCGATAAGATTGAAGCTAGGCTCGGTTGGAATGTCAGAGACATGGGAACCATCTTAACAAAATCTCGAAAACCAATAATTTGTGTTTATGCACAATAACTGGCTCATGTTAGGATTAGAACCTAAGACCTGCGGCATAGTAGTTAGGTACTCTGACCATTAGGCCACGTGTCTTTGTAAGATACTCACGGGCCTATCTTAAAAACTATTAGCATGATGGAGTCTCTTAAGTCTGCACTATTTAGGAAAATAACTTTAAAATTTCTAGCAAATAATCTGTAAAAATTAATAATGTTTAAAAAATTAGGAAAATGGTGTTTAAATGGAAATGAAAATGGCGTTTATTTAAAACTGTCCCTAGAACGTTTGTAAAACTTACTCCTTCAAAGGTTGTTGTAGCAAAGAATAGTTCCGAAGGTATTATCGATGATTCTTCCTCTGGTGGTTCATATCTCTTTGATTTAGAAGGTAAATCAAATATCTTTGTAATTCGGTGAAATATCACTGGTTCCAGTAAATCTCGAACTGTATTATACTCCGATTCCCAGAACTAAAAAGAAATTAAAATGAACTAAGTGTAAAGCAGGGGCTAGTCGCTCGCTTTAAATTTCATAGTACGCGAGTGACCTGGGCTCGGTTCCCGGTGCCGGCACCACTAAAATATATATTGCAATTTTAAGTGTTGATTTACCACGTGCTCGGCGGTGAAGGAAAACATCGTGAGGAAACCTGCATGTCTGAGAAATAAAAAATATTTCGAAGATATGTGAAGTCCGCCAACTCGCATTGGAGCAGCGGATCCTTCCGAGCTCCAAAACCCTCTCAGAAATGAGAGGAGGCCTGTGCTCAGCAGTGGGACATTTATTGGCTGAAACTTTACTTTTTTTTTAAGTGTAGCATGAATGTAAATAGAGTCGATGATAATGATGATGATGTCTGGTCGACTTCCCAGTTATTTCCATCAACTCCTCATAACAGAAGTGTTAACTGCACTACGCTAATATATTTTAATTTAGCTTAAATGTTTTATATCACCTGTTCATCTTTATAAGAAGACTCCAAAGATCGTACAACATTCTTCCAATGTAGTTTGACGGAAGCTTCATTACGCTCATACGGAGATGGCTTAATGACTCTGATATGCTTTGGCTTGTCCCAAGTTTTAGTTAGCGGTTTCTTACCGCAGGGCATTTTTTCAATATTTGCACTGTACGTAAAATAAAATTATCAATGATTCCTTCAAATATGTGTATTATGTCAAATCGCAGTGTTTTAATGACGTAAGGCATAACATATTCTATCAAATCAATCCTTAATCTAGCCCATAAAGTTTTTACTATTGAGAAATGTATAAAAAATTGGCAATTTAAATTCAAAATTTAATGGTATATTCATAAAAAAGGGTTTATACGATTTTATAGGACGCAAATTTGTAGGTATCAGAATTAAAGTTTGATCAATTAAAATGTTATATGGCAGCGCCGTAAGAATATCCTTAATTACATTTCAACATAGGTTATTGTAGTAAGAGAGCAACTACTCGTAAGACATTGAAAAAACTGGACAATTTACATATTCTTGAGCTTAAAAGATCTCTTTGTGGTTCCCAAAGCTCATGTCAAGATTGTTAATAATGATAATTTGCCTCCACTTCTAGGGAATGCTTTTGTTTGACTGAGAAGACAGTTTTTATTATATGTCAGTACATACAGCAGTTTTATATACAGTTATATAAAACTGCTGAACATTTTTTGTATTTCTGTCTCTACGAAAGAGTGAAATGAATTTTACATAGTTAACAGATAATAACACGTCTCTTCGTGTTTGTTTTACTTATATTTTTTTTATGAAAATAGTGGTCGCCCAATGGTCGAATATCGACCGTAATTCGTTACTTTTCTTTTTAATCTAATGTATTTGTAACTCTATTATAAGTAAATATACTATAAAAAAAATTAAGCTTTCTGCACCCCTTCTCCATATAAACATTAACCATGCCAAATCTCAGACTCCTTCGTGCGCGCAATATGCTTAAAAAGGGGTACAGAGTTTTCTCTTTAGGTATTAATATATAGATTATAGATATTTCACTAAAGCCATAATTATAGATATTTCAGCTATCTTTGGTACAGAACCCTTAACTATTAAAAACTTTGTCCACGCGAACATAGTAAGTAGAACAGTTAGATGTAAATAAAACTGAAACTTTGATTTCATGGTTGTTCACTTTTTATTTTTATTTTTTGAAGCTGTTAGACTATTTAATAATTCATGTAGATGTATTCGGTCTTTCTTCTTCATTTATTAAATTGGATTGGTCAATATTTATGAGTAATATTCATCAGCTTTTGTTGTTGCATGAATGGGCCGGCTCGACCGGGGAAGTACCACGACCTCACAGAATACCGACGTGAAGTAAATGTTTAACAAACTTCTGCGTTTCGTCTGGTGAGTGCAGGTATCCGGAGGTCCACCCACCCCTCCCCCAAAACATGGTAGCGGAAACAAAAAATCTACCCCAGGGGGGTACCAGCACCACCGGTGCTGGAGAATCCCCCTCTGGGCACCCGCGCTCGGGCTACCAGTCGCTACCTGAGCGTGGGTGCTCAGGCTGCCCCTCGTATTCTGGAGGGGGGGGGGGGGGGAAAGTTCCGCTCTATTCCCCAACTGTTCGAGGCAAACGTAGCAAAAAAACTACGGCACCCCTTACCACGCTTGCCGTGGATTTCTGCAATATCCACCTGTCCACCCTTTGGCTACGCATAGACAGCGACGACCACCCTCGTGTCTATGGGTGCCTCTATAGGTCCCATAGCGGTAATACCGAAACTGACCGAATCATCGACCACATCCAAATGGCTGCAGATTCTGTGGTACAGCAGATTCCACCCGCAGAGATCGTGATACTCGGCGGCTTCAACGCCCACCACGCCGAATGACTTGGATCGCGAACCACCGATCATGCGGGGAGATCTGTCTGTGACTTTGCCCTGGCATATGATCTGACACAACTGGTTACTTCGCCGACGCGGGTACCAGATGTTGAGGATCATACACCTTCCCTGCTGGATCTTCTGCTGACCTGTCATCCGGACGGCTAAGTGGTCTCCGTCTATGCCCCTCTGGGATCTTCGGACCACTGTCTGATCCGGAGTACAGTGCCTATCATGTGCCCAATGCGATCGCGATCTGCAGGTTCGCGCCGTGTATGGCACTATAGGTCGGCGGATTGGGATGGGATGCGGTCTTTCTTTGCATCCTACCCATGGGGGCGGGTTTGCTTCTCGCTGGATGATCCCGACGTCGTTGCCGGGTCTGTCGCCGATGTGGTGCTTCAGGGAATGGAACTCTTCGTTCCATCCTCTGTGGTACCCGTCGGCGGTAGGTCCCAACCTTGGTTTGGTGGCACCTGCAGAATGGCATCTCGCCAAAAGCAGCAGTGTTACCGGGCCTGGGCTTATGCATCAGCGTCTCGGGATTTAAAAACCAGCGACTTTAAAAAGAAGTACAACTCTGCTTCCAGGTCCTTCAAAAGAGTAATTGCTAAAGCAAAGTCGACGCACATTGGCAGAATTGGCGAGAGACTAGGTCGCCTTCCTTCGGGAACCCGTGCGTTCTGGTCTCTCGCCAAGGCTGTCCAAGGGAATTTCTGTCAGCCATCACCACCATCTCTACACAGGGAGGACGATTCACTGGCCCATGACGCAAAGGAGAAAGCCGATATTCTGGGCTCTCTTTTTGCGTCCAACTCGACTCTTGACGACAGGGGGAGCTCACCGCCGACCATCCCGCGGTGTGGGTGCTCTATGCCCGACATCAGGTTCTGGCAAAGCTCAGTGCGCAAAGCACTACTCTCCCTAGATATCAACAAGTCGAGTGGGCCTGATGGCATCCCACCTATTGTGCTGAGGATGTGTGCTCCAGAGTTGGCAACGGTTTTAACGCGTCTTTTCCGGTACTCCTACTCTCTAGGCGTGGTCCCGAAGTCATGGAAGACAGCTTTGGTGCACCCGATCCCTAAAAAAGGCGACCGCTCAGATCCGTCCAACTACAGGCCGATTGCCATCACCTCCTTGCTCTCCAAAATTATGGAGTCCATTATGAACTGCCAGCTCTTGAGGTACTTAGAGGAGCACCAGCTGATTAGCGACCGCCAGTACGGTTTCCGTCGGGGTCGCTCGGCTGGTGATCTTCTAGTGTACCTCACTCATCGATGGGCGGAGGCAGTCGAGAGTAAGGGGGAGGCCCTGGCAGTTAGCTTGGACATAGCGAAGGCCTTTGATCGGGTCTGGCACAAAGCGCTTCTTTCGAAGCTGCCTTCTTACCGGCTTCCCGAGAAATTTTGTAATTGGGTCACCAGTTTTCTCACAGACCGGAGCATCAAGGTCGTAGTTGACGGTGCATGCTCGGACTCTAAGTCTGTGAATGCTGGTGTCCCACAAGGCTGTGTGCTATCACCAACCCTGTTTCTTCTGCATATCAATGATATGTTGCAAATTAGTAACATTCATTGCTATGCAGATGACAGCACTGGTGATGCCGTATACACCGGCCGTGCTAATATTTCTCGGGAACACGTTGACGAGTACCGGAACAAACTTGTGTCTGAAGTCGAGTTTTTGTTAGACAAAATCTCGAATTGGGGCCGACTAAATCTAGTCCAGTTCAACCCCAAGAAGACACAGGTTGGCGCGTTTACCGCTAAAAAGAAACCCTTTGTCGTATCACCTAATTTTGAGAGCACTCCCCTCGTTGCCTCAGCCAGTATCGGTATTCTTGGCGTCGACATATCGAGTGACGTTCAGTTTCGCGGTCACCTGGAAGGGAAGGCCAAATTGGCTTCCAAAAAGCTTGGCGTCCTCAGTAGAGCGCAACAGTACTTCATGCCGGCCCAACGCTTGCAACTTTATAAGGCACAGGTTCGGCCGCACATGGAGTACTGTTCTCATCTCTGGGCGGGGGCGCCCCATTGTCAGCTACTTCCATTTGACCGCATTCAACGGAGAGCGGCTCGAATCGTCGACGACCATGTTCTATCTGATCGGCTTGATCCACTGGCTTTGCGAAGAGATGTTGCATCCCTTTGCATTTTTTATAAGATGGATAAATGTCACACTGCTGAGCACAGGCCTCCTCTCATTTCTGAGAGGGTTTTGGAGCTAGGAAGAATCCGCCACGCTGCTCCAATGCGGGTAGTAGTAGGCAGACTGCATATCTTCGAAATAATTTTTATTCCTCAAAAATGCAGGTTTCCTCACGATGTTTTACTTCACCGCCGAGCACGTGGTCAATCAGCACTTAAAATTGCAATTAACAATTCTAGGGGTGCCGGGAGCGCCTAGCCCCTGAGCTAGCACGGCAAAAGCTTATTTCATTAATAAAAATATATTCAGCGATTGAATCAGTTTCCGGTTAAGATTTAGTATTTCTTATAGTAATCATATTTTTAAGGCTAATAAGTTTTGTTTCAGTTTTTTTTGTTTTTTATGAAACATTTGATACATTGTGTAGTCATTAATTTTATATATATTTGTTGATTATTATAAATTGTGAAGGTAGTTGGTGTTCCTTTGTTAATTATGATTTTTTTTTTTTTGAGAAAGTGACAAGAATATGTTAGTCGCAAGCTAATACAAAAAAATCATACTTATTTACAGTGCCATCTATGTGATACATTGGGAACTGCGTGAACATGTGAAAAGGTACGTCTTGTAAAATGTGAATATAACAAAAGTTATCAAAACAGTGTTTTAGATGATAAGTAAACGTGTAGATGGCGTAATTCTACTAATTTTGGTCTTCAGGGCACACTTATTAATATTTTAAAAAATTCTTAGGATTTCTGCAAAATTACGCAAGTACTACATTAAATTAATAGATATTTACATATAAAAATATATTGGCCGTGTGGCAGCGGCCTAAGAGAATCTACCACTCCATCTCATCCCGTGGGTGTCGTAAAAGTCGACAGAGGGAAAATGAAAACCAGGAGATGGGCAGCAGCATCTTGGAACATCTGAATAAATAAACTGCGGTTGCCAACCCGTCTGCCAAGCGTGGCAACTGTGACAAAATCCCCCCAAAACGAGAGCTACAAACTTTTGTGGCAATCTATGGGGGAGGCCTATGTTCAGCAGTGGAATATTGATAGGCTGAAACGACGACGACGACGATATAAAAATGTCTTTTAATATATACGAATAGTAGTATATACAGTGATAGTTTTTAATGTAATAAAAAGCAGTAAAAAATAAGTGCAAAAAACATTTTGTTTTCAAAGTTGTTTTAAGATTGTCAAAAACAAAATGTTAGGACTAGAAAGTGTACAGACAGTGTAGAAGTAATAGATTTACCTTTTTTCCCGACTACTCCAGGAGGAGGTTAATGTTTTATGAGTGTATGTATTATCTACTGGTTTACTAGGTACCACCTATGCAGGAATCTGTTTAGGTAGGTACCACTCCAGAAGCAGTTATTCTGCCGTAAAGCAGTAGTGTGCAAACATTACTATATTTCGGTTTGAAGGGCACTGTGAGCTAGTTTAATTACTGGGCATATGAAACTTAATGATGATGTTTTAGGGTGACGGGTGCAGTGTGGTGTCATACAGAAATGTACTTACAATCAGGTGAACGTTTTGCTCGTCTTGTCACTTTCTGCTATGAAAAAATGTATGCATGTATGTATATTTATTTGATACGCTATGTACCCTAGCCTACACGACTTGATACATTTTAACATATGGGTATCGTTAGATTCGTCTTAGTTGTGGAAATGACATAGGGTGTTACATATGGCGTATAATATTTAAAAATGGCGTTTGCGAAACAAAAAAAGAAAGGGAAAATTTTAAAAAATAACTTGTATTATTACAGTGGGTGTGTCTGGGCAAACAAAAATCTGAGTATGCTAAGTTGACATTCAGAACTAAGTTAGTTTTCGTCTGTGATATCTAGCAACTTAGACTGTGGCACCATTTTACTAAATATTATTGGTGCTATTGTAACTAATGCCAACCATCCAACTGACATAAAAAATATTTTGTAATTCGTTACATAAAATTTTAAATAATTTATCTGCGAGGGATTAACATAACTACAAAATTATTTTTACGTATTTTTTTATCAATTTTAGATTCTATCGTATTAAAAATAAAAATTAAATTAACTTGCTAACGTATACAAAAACAAAATTGGCTACTTAGTCAGCTAGCCTGTTTTAGTTGAAAAACGCAATACTCAGTCACTTAGACCTTAATTTTTTTTAAATAATGAAATGTGCTCCGGTGGCGTGGAGTTGTGCCTAAAGTGGCAGGACTGGAACAGTGTTTTTTATAAAATGCGAAGAATGTTTTTAAGGTTAACCCACGTGTGATATATCATTAAACAAGGAAGTGTTTATGTAATATTTTATATAAGACCGTATACGAGATATACCGCGTCAAAGTCGTTAATATTCTGTCCCTCATGTATATTCAAAACCGTTACCATGAAACTTTTAATCTATATTAGTGAGCTAGTGTAGAAACACATAATAATGAAAGTTATTTCAGATTTGTGTTACATACTGCAGGCACAAAATAACCCCTATTATGTGCTCAGGTGTACTATTCGAGTTATGACGGTTAATTTGTGAAGCGTCAATTTGACTACGAGATTCTTCATTGTGCGTGGTCAGACACGCACTTGACTGTTTAATTAATTATTATGATCAGTACCATTTATTTTACTGAAATATACTAGCTCATATAGTAAGTCCAAAAGGAAGGAAGATGTTATATTTTTACACTAAAATTAATTGTTAAAAAATATACAATTTTATTGGATAATTACTTATAATGGCATTTTAGTGCACAGGACATAAGTGTAAATAAATGAAGATTTTCTTTTAATAATTTAGATGTGAAAATTGGCTACAGTGCAGGACTTAATTTGTGTCGGCTAGTTCCGATAGTCTCCTTCGAAGTTGTTCGATGGGTGCTGGTACATTGTCATAGGAGGGGAGTGGTGGGGTGGTGCCATGTTGCAGTTCCATTGTAAGTCTGGAATTGAGCACCACGGGGTCGAACATTCCCAAGCTATTTAGATATGGAGCCCTCCTGTGTTCTGGATGCTGGATCATCCATCGGCAATATTCTTTTACGCTCCTGTAGAACAATTTAATTAAACTATTATATGAGAAAACTTGATATTTTTATGTAAAAGGTATCAGTATTATGTATGTGGAATTAAGTAATTGATTTCATTTATTATAATGTAAGCAAAATAATAACAATAAGATGACCGTCGGTGGTCGAAATTCGACCGCAATTCATATATTTTTTTAATTTGAACGTTATTGAGGTTTAAGTAATTATTTGTTGGCAACATATTAAACACTGTGTGCGACTGTGTGACCAGAAACTATTACGTGTTTGACATTGCAGTATGATTATAAACAAACGACAGATTATTATTTGTTTGACATTGTCAGTATGAACGTAAATATTGAATGTTTGGTAGCGGCTTAAGAGAATCTACCACCCATCTCATCGCGTGGGTGTAGTAAAAATTGACAGAGGGAAAATTAAAACCAGAAGATGGGCAGCAGCATCTTCCTGGAAGATTTGATTAAATTAACTGCGGTTGCCAACCCGAGTGCCATGCGTGGCGACTATGGCAAAATTCCCCCAAAATAAGAGCTACAAACTTTTGTAGCATCTATGGGGAGGCGTATGTTTAGCAGTGGACTAGTGATGGGCTGAAATAATGATGATGATGTATTTATTCAATTTAATGTATTTGTAACACATATTAATTTTAGATTCCTAGCTTCTTCTTCATACAAACTTTAGCAATACCAAATCTCACACTCCTCCGTTAGCACAATATGCTTAAAAAGGGGTACAAAGTTTTCTTCTCACGTATTAATAAAGTATAGATATCTTTTAACGGAAGAAGTTTATAATAATTATTGTGATTTTTTTTAATGACGTTGGACTAATTTGCATTATGTCCTATTGAACAATAACACAGATCCATATTTTCTTAATACAAACAATTGAAAATTTTAGTAACCTTAGGTTAGTGATGCCTTCCCATACAGTCTTTAATGATACGAGATCTTTGGGCACGTGTCTAGCAGAGCGCCATTGTTCCTTTGTATCATTCTGCGGAGCACGCCACTGATCCCTCCTAGGAAGACTTCGCCCAAAAGCCTGAAGACAGTCTTGGCGCGTTTCTGCTTTAACATCTTTTGATATTTCTCTTGCTAATGCAGCATTGCGGGATAACTATAATTCGAATGCAATGAAGTGATTAAAGTATACCTATATCGATAAAATCAAAATATATCGTAGGCCCATAAAAAGAGTCAAAAAGGGTATGATGTAACAATATTGAATTCAGTAACTTTAGCAAGATTTCTTTGCCGAGTAAAGTATACGTATTGATTTTAATTGTAATCCTACCTACCTATATTAGGTGAGTTTAAAAATGTATTCATAAGAAAACTGTCGAGATATATTAAGAAAAAGTTTACAGTATTGATTGATAGGACCTCAAAGTTTTCAGTAGCTGTAGCTATATTATCAATAATAGTTGGCATCTCTTTAGGCACCACTTGTAGACTGCGAGCAACGTGAGTGTCGAATTCAACCTGCAAAAGAGAACGTTTCCACGTTCATGAAATTGCAGTAAATATTAAACCAGTTAAATTACATTTTCTTGTTTGTAAAACTTACTTGAAATAATTCCTTGATAGTTTTGGCTGTGAATAATTGGGACTGTTGATCACCACCTAAGTCTTTCATATATTCACAAAAGTCGTGCGCAATCTGAAAGGATTTAGAATACGTTTGGTAAAAGCTATTTTATTTATTTCATCTAAACAAATAAATAAAATTGAAGTGCTGTTCGTAACGTCAAAATAACAGCTTTTTAATAAATGCATAGAAAATTATATATATATAAATAGAAAAGTATTATACTTTTAAGAAAAGAACAATATTTTAAAAAATGTCTGTCTGTCGGTCTGTCTTTTCCGGCTAATCAGGCGAAACAGCAGGATCGATTTTGAATCGACTTTCACTGGCAGATAGCTGATGTTATAAGAATTAACTTAGGCTTTTTTTTGAAAATTTAGACTTTCGCGATAAAAAATTAACCGCCCACTGCGAGCCGAACATCACCGAGAAGGGCGGAACTGTAAATGCTCAGATTAGCGAGATACCATGCCTTACGGGGCGGGGCGATCATGAGGTCGGCTTTTTTTACGCGGGTCAATCCAGTTATAAAAGTGCTGGCCATGTTAATGCATTAGATTTGCCATTATTTTGACAATAAATTTATAATCAAAAAGCACTCCTGCAATATATCAAGTGATGGCACTACTATAACAAATAACGTTTTTTTTTAATAATGTTATAATTAAACATTGTGTTCTTATTAAAAAAAAAATGATTTCATGGTATATTACTTAATTAGTGGTTACCCTGTCTGTGAGGTCATTCGCTTTTTTGACTAGACTTTTTTCATCTTCTCTCTCTGGCTCTAGGAAGCGTGTATTCCATGTAATTTGTTCACGCTCCGGCTTACGTAAAAACTGTTGGTGTATATTTACAGCTTTGTCTTCATCTTCACTGTAATTAACGTGATATGTAGTCAAAATAATGAATAGGTCAACAGGTAACACACTTTTGAATTGAAAATATATAATCAAATTCAAAATTTGATTATATTTTAATATAATAATATTTAACGGTTTTTTGTTACAATTTTTTGAATACTTCAAAGGCGTTGAACAAGACGTTTTACAATAAGAACTTATCTGAATAAACTAAAGAAATTTCATTTTAATTCGTATTACTCCGATCTTATCGCATGAGCGTTACGTCGGGCACGGGTAAGTTAGGTCGAGTGCGTCCTTCTGTGTTTGTTCTTCATTTGTGGCACTGTGATATCTCCGGCGCAGTTGATAACTTCCGACAGTATTTGGTATTTATCGCCGTGGCCGAAAATCGCCAGGTGGACATCATCATTGTAGTTACAAGCAAAGATAAGGTATTTGTAAATGTCATAAAATATTTACCTGCCACAAACTTCAACGTCTGTATCAGAATCTAATTCTCTGTCAATTAGTATTGACTTTCTGTACGATAACATCGGCTGTTTTATGAACTTACGAAACTGTTTTTCTGTAAATGATATAAATATCACAATTAAGTGTTATGCTAGGAATTAGAATATATGTGTGTTAATTAGAAAAATTTAGATAACTTAAAATGAAAACCAGGAGATACGCGCATTTACTGGTGGTAGGATTCCTATGCAGGAATCCGTCTAGGTAGGTACCACCCCAGGGCCAGTTATTCTGCCGTGAAGCAGTAGTGTGCAAGCATTACCGTGTTTCGGTTTGAAGGGCACTGTGAGCTAGCGTAATCACTGGGCATTTGAGACTTAGAACTGATGTCTCAGGGTTACGGTGTGTGGTGTCACACAGAAATATTCTGGGTGACACAGCATTTGTTGTGGGCGGACGTTGCACTGACCATCAAGTGAACGTTTTGCTCGTTTCGTCACATTATACAATAATAAAAAAAAAGCATCGTCCTACGACATTCGAATAAATTAACTGCCGTTGCCAAACCGCCTGTAAAAGCGTGGCAATTATGGCAAAATCCCCGCAAAACGAGAGCTACTAACTTTTATGGCAATCTATGGGGAGGCCTATGTTCAGTAGTGGACTAGTGATAGGCTGAAATGATGATGAAACAAATTTGATATGTCTTTCAAACCCTATTATATTGTTTTTATATTAAGAGACGAATGCAACGGTTACCAATAAATTGAACAAAATGTACTTATACTATAAAGAAAAAAATGGTGAGATTATTACTCGGTTTGCATTTAATGTTTACAGTAGATTGCGATAGAACATCGTAGCCTAATATGTTGCAAACTCTTTCACAAAGGTCATTCGATAGAACTTTTGATAGGTGTTTCACTTCGTACGCATCCATCTGTAACGGTGTAACAAATGTATCCGATTATAAGATTTTAATTTTATGAATATATTCGACATTCAGTTTTCGCACTATTACTTACCGGTTCATTGTGTTTATTGTTCATTTCTTCTAGTGTGTTCTTCCAATAATTTTTATTACGCCGTATCGCCTCCAATTTTTCGTATTTAGAAGGCTTAACGATCATTATTTTACGTGGTTCTTTCTCTTTGTAAATAGTTGAAGTCATTTCAACATTAAGATTATGAAATTAATTAAAAGTACCTATAAAATGTATAAAGGAACCTGGAAAACGTTACTAACTACAAATAGTAAACATACGGTTCATCAAAAATAACACTTAAGATTTGTTTCTTCAATAAATAGGCATAATTATTTTCATGAGTATGTAGTCATAGGAAAAGCTAAAAGGACAAAATGAACACAACCGTTTATTTTTTAACACATTCTTTGTATGAAAAATTCATATTTCTATGTATCTAAAAAAATCGACAATAAAGAACTTAATACTTCTAATAGTTACTGTTTAGATTGCGTAAATGTAAATTGATCTTCAGGCAGTGTTTGCCGCGAGTGTTACCACGGACACTGTTGATACGTTTGTAAACAAATCCATTATATAAGGACGAAAATACTCGATGGCCCCGGTTAGACCAACTGTATGGTTACGGAAGTAAACTTTATATTAAGATTTAATATAATTTGAATTGTTATTAGTATCTTAAAATACTTAGAAGACTTTTTCAGATATATCGCTTGCATTTAAAAACTTACACTTAATTGAAATGACCTTTAGATTAGGCCTTCAATGCTAAAAAAATATGCTTTGCCTTTTCTAAGTCTTTAATTTAAAATAAGTCTTAAGTACCGTTTAAATTTTGAAATACTATGCACACAAACATTTGTGCCTTCTTATTTTTCTTTATGGTGCTAAATTTTTCGACGTATCGTAGATTAAGTTGGGTTCTCATTTTTTATCTTTAACATTTAAAGAAGGAACAAGTTTCAACACGAAATGACGGCCCCCGGACGTTTGTAAATGAAAATTGCTACTCGCTGAGGCTAAGATCTTATCGAGAGGCCAACCTGATTTAAAGAGTATTTTAGTTCCCATAGGCTCTAGATATAAATAACCAGTAGGATTTAAGAAAGAAAGCCGAGACAAACGCTTATATGTATTTTTTTGCCGAAGCACTAATGCGACAGTAAATCAATGCTACTAAATAATTTATTTTTTTAATTGTTGACCGATTTAAGCACGTTTTGGACATTCGCTTCTATCAATGCGCATCTACGGAAGAAGTTTGGATTGAATGTGTCGGATTCTTTATGAAATTTTCTTTAATAACAAATATAACAAAATAAGGGTAGCTGTGAGTGCGCGCAGAATGGCTTCTGTTTGATCAATAATGGTGACGTGATGGATTATACGACTAACCTGTTCCCTTATCTATTGATGTAGCGAACTATATATATAGATCTTTTCACCTTGTTCATGATTAAGAATTTTAAGAAAGGTCGACAAAAAACTGTCATGCTAGTATTTCCCATACTTTAACACTAGGAAAGCAGGTGAAAGTAGGGCTACCTTCCTATAAGTGATGCTGACCATCACAATTTGAGTCAATCATTTACTTCGCAGAGCCTTGTCTATCAACTGACTGTACTGCGTTCTGGTAGGGTTGACATTTGTGAAAAGTTAGTATATTTTTTTTATGGAAGAGGGGGCAAACGAGCAAGCGGCTCGCCTGATGGTAAGTGATCACCACCCATTAACATTTAAATTACCAGAAGAATAGCTTTTCTTAAAGGTCCCTAAGTTGTATCGGTCCGGAAAAACTGCTGGCGGCAGCAGATTCCATAAAGTGCTGGTGCGTGGCAGAAAATTCCGCGAAAAACGCACTGTGCTAAAATGTCAACGATCAAGGTGGTGACGATGGAATTTTGAGCTGTGCCGGAAATCTGCGATGGTGAAAATCAGCTGGAAATAATCCGAACAATTCCTCGGAACACTCCCCATGGTAGATCATACAAAAATGCAAAGAGATGCAACATCTCTTCGCAAAGCCAGTGTATCAAGCCGATCAGATAGAACATGGTCGTCGACGATTCGAGCCGCTCTTCGTCGATATTTCTCCATATAGCACATCTGAACAGAAATAATATTTAAATAAATGTACCGGCTTATTTATAAAAAAAAAATAACCTGCAAGCTTTTACTTGGAAATGAAATGGTTATTTGAAATATTGATTATGAATGAAAAAACTTACTATAAATAATACAGAAGTAACCACAAAATGCCTTATAAAACTAGGTTGTAAAAAAATCCTCATCAGCTAGTTAAATCATTTTATGCGAGTAGATTGTACGTTGTGCTATATTCATACGTATTAGGTGTTTTTTTTTAATCATAAATACTTTAATTTTGGTAACCACCGTAATAAAGTAAAATCAGTACAGCCAAGAAAGACTCAAACTATGTTAAATTTAAAGATTGATGTACGTTAACTAGTTAACATAATGCAAGAAAAATATATACTTAAAAATATATTTAATAAATCTATTTACGAAAATTATTAGGCATCACAACCGAAGTTACAAACCAAAGTAAATAGGTTATTGGCAATCTTATATAAATAATGTTTTGTACAAAATATTTATAGAAATTCTGTACTCAAATGTAAATATTAGCATTATATTAACTAAGATTCGGTCGAAATTCACTTACGTAATGTATAAAATGTCTTATGTAATGCCCTATATGCTTGTAAGAATTCATACTAAAAGTTGCAATCATGGGTGACCAATTACAGCTCAGGAAATTTTGTAAGTAAGAAAGTTGGTTCGAAGTTATTGAGTTTGAGAAAGACAATTGTTAGTAGCTGGACATCAATTTAGTCATAGTCAGTTAAGTGTGTGCACTTATTTTATGTGTATAATATGTACATATATATGCACTCGTATACTTATGAGTCACTTATTTTTTTCCTTTTTTAATTGCCTTGTTTTGTTACACATTTTTTTAAATCTCACCACTCCATGGGTTAACTGGAAGAAAATGCCTACATTATTATGTAAGCATATTACAATGAAGATTTTAAATAAATAAATAAGCCAGACTTGCTCTGATTGGCCCGCACCAAGAATGTAGGAATGTAGATGGCAATCAGATTCGACTAGTTGTGTAATCATCATTTCAACCTATCACTAGTCCACTGCTGAACGTAGGCCTCCTCCATAGATTGTCACAAAAGTTTGTAGCTCTCGATTAGGGGGCTTTTGCCATAGTTGCCACGCTTGGCAGGTGGATTGGCAACCGCAGTTTATTTATTCAGATGATCCAGGAAGACGCTGTCACCCATCTCCTGTTTTTTATTTTCCCACTGTTGACTTTTACGACAACCAAGGGATGAGATGGGGCGGTAAATTTTCTTTAGTCGCCACCACACGGCTCAATGTATATTAAATGTATATATAACGTGATTATTCAAAATAAACACTCCGAATTTCTTTGCGACTTAATGAAGTTTCATTCTACCTCCACTCATCACCTACTCAACATAGGTGTTACTTACTTGCTTTGTGTCAGTCAGCATATTAATAACATATATTTTTTTGTCTATTAGTGTAGTAAACTTAGATATTACTTTAACTACACCGCTGTTATCCTTCCTGAAAATTTAGCTCATTGGATTGGTACTTTAAAAAATTTAGTAAAATAAATAGGTACATCTATAATTTAATAGCACATTATTAAATACATGCGCAATTGAAGTTGTTCATAAGTAGGTAAGATAAATTTCAGTCTACGCAAAAAATACATTTTTTTTTAATAAAATTGGTAATATGGTCATCAACGTTGATGCGATATGATTTTAAACGTTTAACTGATGAAGACAGAATGTAAAATTGATTTGGTGGATTTATTTAAGGTAAACCATTCATTTTATTTTTTACTGTTGTTTTTGTGTTGAAAATCAATATGTTTCTCCGCGAATAATTTAATTAATTTTGGAAATCGTTTCGTTATTTCTTTCAACATTATATTACGTTTTATAAATATATCGACTGTGGCCTTTGTAGCAAAATTATCTAGTGTCTTATTACTGGTTTCTCGATTGAATAAACTTTTTACGCAGGGACACGCATGATCGGATGATCTTATACCTTCTTCGCTAGAACATTGTGCCTCAACGTTACGGTATTTTTCTTTTGTTGTAGAGAATAGTATTTCATTATTAGCAATGTATTTAGGATTTATAGGATTTGGATTAGTTTGGTTTTGGGGTGCATCACCAAAAATAGCCTCCACTCTTTGAAAGTTTTCCTCTGAGAAGTCTAAATAAGAATTTAAGTAAGGAAAAGAAGACCTTTTAAATAAGTCTTTACATCTTCTTACGGGACAATCTGTAAAGCGATGAATATCTTCTAATAAAAGTACTTCATATGAACTTTTCGGTGAACTTGATAGTTTTGATTCCAACTTTTGAGTTGATATCGATGTTTGCGACTTTGTCGTAACTGGTATTTGATGACATTTACATCGTTGAGACTCTAAAAATTTCTTGATATCTTCATATCCATGGCATTTTGCATAAACGAATTGTCTCTGTATTCTAATTAGCGGTAGATCAACGTCTGAAGGTAAAGTCTCTCTGCTCCCATAAATCCTTGGAGGTGTATCTGATAAGTCTCCTTCAATGATAAATGGTTCTTTTTTACACGAAGAGTGGTTTGAATCCGGTTGATCAAAATTAAATATATTTGTAATATTTTCTTCCTCTAACAAAACTGAACTGACGGTTCTGGCGCTGCACTTTATTTCATTAAGCTGTAGGTGTACCATTTTTTGTAATTCAAGCAAAAACGTTGCTTGTTCAGGTAATAGTTTCAGAGAGAAACTAATGAATTTTAAAAATAATTGTGAAACTTTTTTAATTTTTTCCTCCCATTCTTTGTTTAAGTTAGTCACACTAACTTCTTTTTCTTTTAAAGAATACAATAAATCTCTCCTCTGTTTGATTTTTTCTATTATCTCATTTACTTCTTTACTGTTGCTTATTTCCAATAATATTTTTTTCACTTTACACTTTTTCCTTTCTGTACACATGACGTACATTGTACTCGTTAGACTTTCACAAAGAATTTGTTTGTAGAATACATTTATTGCATCGTTTCTTTCACCAAGCGTATAATTAATAAGTTTATTTGCGCTTTCATATTCGTGGTTCAATAAGAGATTATAATATTTTTCAATTTTTTTCACTTCGTTTGCATATTTTCTGTTTAACCTTTGTTCTAATATCTTTTTTTCATGTTGCAATTTTGAATGTATATCGTTGTTTAATGAGCTAATTATACATGCACGTACACTATCCAATACGATTTGAACTTCCGTTTTTATGTGCTCGTCTAATTCTTGAAGAGTATTTTCATAAAAAAAAACGATTTCTTTTGTCATTATGTTTCTTTTACTTCTGAAAATATTTTCGTATTTTGATCTTATTTGTTTATAAATCGCTTCATGTTCTTTTTTTAAAATAAATTTCCAGCAATCGTCATTTTCATGCAATATTTCTGAAAGTGTGGTACGAAATTGCTCATGTTCTTTTTGTAACACAGTGTCTCCGATGCTAAGAATACCTTCATGGGTTCTGCCTTTAGTTATTTTTGATGTAAATGGTGGATTTAAATCTATTATCTCAATAAGTAAATCACTAGGCGACTTCCAAGCATCTTTAGAACCATGTTTTATTTTTTCATTTTGTTTACTTTTTGCTGCGGTTACTATACTTTTGTTTTTGTTATAATTAAGGTAAATGTCAGCATATGTGCTTCCGATTAATTCATTGTCATCAATACTGGTAATAATATCATATTCCATTATAAAATTATAAATCAAAATCTAAAAATATTAACCAGATCATTTACA
Source organism: Luehdorfia chinensis (assembly GCA_019845155.1). Taxonomy (NCBI): domain Eukaryota; kingdom Metazoa; phylum Arthropoda; class Insecta; order Lepidoptera; family Papilionidae; genus Luehdorfia; species Luehdorfia chinensis. The sequence continues at coordinate 2,621,030 of JAHVAK010000022.1, forward strand.
ATAATCTCAATAGCAAATTAATGTCATTATTGACGTGTCTAAAAAAGGTTAGTAATTTTGGTTATTTACATATAAAATAAAACGTATAATAAAGGTATTATACACGATCAAATTTAGACACAATAAAGATAAATTTTATATTATTTTATTCAAGCGTTATTATCTACTCGTATGTAACTTAGAAAATATTCATAATCGAGTCTTCTTAATTTTCGAATTATTTTACGTCATTCTTTATTGTCTAAATCTAAAATAAAAAGAAGAATATAGATTTCGTCTATAAACGTTACTGACATGAAATATTATCGATATTTTTAATTTTCTAAAAGCATTAAAATTATTATTGCCTTTTTGGCAATAGATTTTTTTTTGGTAAAAAGGTTTTTAATGTGAATTAGATTATTGTAACAAATAATTAATGATGTTTTGCATCGCCATGACTTTTGCTAGATTATGTTATATCATTAATCTATCTGAAAATAAATAAAGGAACATCGTTCCTTTCAAGACGGCGGATATATATTTTTTTTTAAATATACAAAACTCATGTGATTATATTGTACAATTATCTTTTCGCCCATTTTAAGTAAGTGTATAACGTGGACTTTCACCATAATTTACTCGTCGTTGTCGTCATCATCGTTTCAGCCTATCACAACACTCCACTGCTGAACATGGCCTATGTTCCCCATAAATAGCCACAAAAGATTGTAGCTCTCATTTTGGAGGGATTTTGTCATAGTTGCCACGCTTTGCAGGCAAACTACGACGAATTATATTACGCCGCTGTCACATTTGCTGATTTTCCTATAAGACAAGCAATTCTAGTTTGTTTATTAATATATTTGTAATTGGTATTTCGGTAATGCCCATTTTGTAAAAGATTACGAATTGAGAGTTTTTGAGCTAAGGCACTGTCTCTATCTAGCCTAGATTTCATCTTCAATTTCCTATTAAGACTAAAGAAAATTAGTTTTCGCTTTCTTTACACGCCTGTAGATGGCGTTAACATATAAGTAATTTTTATTTAAGGTATTAATCATCGAGACGAGCAGGTCGTTTACCTGATTATAAATGATACTTGTGGCAATAGCAGCTGCAGTATTACTAAAGTAATAGCACTGTTGTGATACCTAGTACCTACATGGACGGCCCACCGCATAGTACTATTCTACCCGTTCGTTAACCATCAATGAGCAGAATCTATATAATTTCTAACGATACTCACTCACCTCGGTACTATTCGTAATCATAATTTATAGGAAATGAATAAAAGAAAGATTTAGGTTATTTAGTTGGACAATTTGAATATGCTTAAATAAAAAAAATCTGAATTTGCCAAACGCGATTTTGTAGAAATAATAATAATAACAAGGTTATCGCTACAAAATCGTTACGTTTTCTAGTATTATTGTTTCAATGTATATTTATTTCTTTCAAAATTATTAGGTAGATAAAGGTATTCCATAAATTATTTTATAAGCGTACATTTATATTAGTAAAATTAAGTTACACTTATATGTCGTATAAGCGAGTTTCAAATTGCTTTATTTCCTCTATGCGCTGCGTTTAATCCCATTGGCAATTTGTATAATAGACTAAAGTAAATTGTCACCCTCTAGGAAATGAAGTAATTTATTTTGCATACTCTAAGTCTTGGTGGCAAAGACCCTCTAACTAAATTTATAAAAGAAACGTGCAAATAAATAAATGGAAACGTTTTAATTGAAAAATAATTCTAATATTCATTGATTGGTCATTACCAACAAGAATTCATTTTTATATCAATTGTTTTTGTGGTTTTAAATTGATTCCTTAGCTGATATTTTTCTCCTTAAGAAAATAATCCTTACGAAACAATAGATAGGTAAGAACAAAGCCGCGTAGTTGACGAGAAGAGAGAGAGTGAGTTAGGGAACTGCTATGATATGGAATGTTATGGTCACTAGCAACACTCCGTTCATTCTTCGTGTTTGAATTTTGCAAAATAATAAAATTGTTGATAATTCGTTTCGATGCTGATTCTCTATAATATAATTGTGTGGCGATGCTGTTGTATAAGAGAATACATAGCAAGATAGGTATTATCTTTGGCGTTATATCTTTGGATTTTTTTTATTAGTCTAGGCTCACCAGCAAGACTCCGGTGAAAAACTATTATTACATTTTTCCGCCTCATCACTATATCGAGCTAGGCAACACCCCAGGGTCAGTTAATCTTCCGTAAAGCAGTAGTGTGCAAAAATTACTGTGTTTCGGTCTGAAGAGCACTGACAGCAAGTGTAATAGTAGCATTTGAGACTCAAGAACATATGTCATGGTGACGAGCCCAGTAGGGTGATACACAGAAATGTCCTGGTTGACATGGCATTTGCTACTGACAGACGTTGCATTTTCCATCGGGTGAACGTTTTGCTCGTCTCGTCTCCTGCTCGAATAAAAAAAGTATAATCATATTACCCTTTCATTTATTTGATTGATCACATCCAACCCATTTGCCACTCTGTTTGCTGGAAGAATACATTTTTTATAATAAAGCTCGCTTTGTACATAAATATTAATACAGTGAATAAAGAATGAATGAGTAAGAATTACTAAAGTAATTGCTTTTTGTCTATCAGCAACAACATAATTTTATTAACATAAGCTTAAAAAAATAAATAAATCAAAACTATCTATATACTATATATACTATATATCGATTATGAGTTCCCGGTCGTAGAAGCGATAACCGTCCGCGACTGTCGACACTGCGACCGCCCTCTATACGTAAACTTTAAATTAAAACTTTGAAAGGCAGAAGACGTCTTTCCAAATTACTTATTACATAAAAACCTTATAGATGGCGGTTTCATAAAATTAAAGTTGTTGGTATAATTAATAATTATTAGGTTTATATTAACGTGGCTTCTGTATTTTTACAAAGTTAAAAAATATTTTTGTTTCAATTTAACCATTAATTATTATTATTTAATTCATTTCGTCGATCTGACATTGTTTTTTTGATTAAATGAAGACATTGAAAAAGAATGAGAAACAGATTATATTATACCATAGACAACGCCTTGAGAAATTGTTGGATTCGACATTTGGTAGTATAATAACGTTGAGGTTAATTTTATAGTATATTTAGAAAAACGGTATCGTAATTTAAAAAGAATGGATGAAATCCAAAAATTCATACTATAATTGTAACACAAATTCTATTAATTATTAGCAGTTACTTATTACTTCCCTGTGGCTTTCATTTGTCTGAAATTAGTGTAGATAAAGGTATATAAAATTAAAAACAAAATATTGCAGAAACAAATTGTTTATTCCAATACAAATGATGATGTAGAGACTTGTTATAAAGTTAACGTTTACATATAAACTAAGTTTGTGTACAATTTACTTTATGTTTTCTGCATCTTCAAATGTATCAGGAATTTTTCTGCCTCGTGTCTCTGGTTGAGTAAGAATTAAAATAGCTGTTATTGTTGACATAGAACCAAAAAGAATAGATGGTATGCCTGCCCAATACACCATAAGTGGAGGGGTAAGTGGTGCTATCACAGATCCTATTCGTCCCATCATTGAAGAAAATCCCAAAAAGGAATGCCGATGTCTTGTGGGATATAACTCAGTAGTATATAAATAAAGGGATGTGAACACTACGCCAGTACAATATTTCCCCAATAGATATAAAAATAACGATAGTGCATATAAAGATTTTGGCGTAAAGGCGAAAGCAAAGCAGCAAATTCCACACAGCATATAACCGGAGAATAAGGTTGCCTTTCGACCTGCTCTGTCTAACACAAGTACTGCTGTCCAATATCCGGGAATCTCTATGAGACTTGCCAATATGTAATTTAAATATATATTGCCTGATAGATTAACGGCGTTAATGGAAAGACCGTAATAAATGAATGTTGTTGTAATCCAATATACAGGTGTTGTACAGCATCTTTGTAACATTACACGTGATTTTAGAACTCGAAAGAAGAGATTTCTTTTGTCAACGTCTTTATCATTTTGTTTGGGTATGGCAGTCAGTAGAAAATTTAGGGACGTTTCTGATAACTCTCTTCCATTTAACTTAGCGACACGCAGTAAAGTCTCTTTAGATTCTTCAGTTTTGTCTTTACTGAGCAACCAACGATGGCTTTCGACAAGTAGCCAGTAATACGAGACAACCAAGAATACTGGCGCAAATAAGACCAAAGTTAATTTTCTCCATTCCAAAACGGCAGACGCAGTTAGTCCTAACAGTGCCTGTCCAAGAGCAAATGTCGATGACATTGTTGCACTAGTATAGATACGAAATGTTGGGCCGACAATTTCTGTGGCTAATATATAACCAGCACTATACATGCCACCTCCAATTGCTGTCTGCAAAAACTGCAATGTTGTATACATTGCATAATTTATGGAAAAGGCTCGTACACACCCAACGAGTGCTACATTAAATCCAAAAAATACTATTGAAATGCGCCTACCGAAATTATCAGATACAAATCCAGCTAGTGGAAGGGCGATCATTGCTCCCATGCTGTTTAATGTCCCTGGGAGAGCTCGTAGCCATTCTTGGCATTCTAATCCGAAGTCATATACGATAGTGTTAGTTTTCTCGTAAATGTATCTTTCGCAGTTTATAACATTATTTCTATCAAATAGAAACGCTGGACATGAGCCGTTTGGAAGATACTCTGGAATGTTCGTTATATTTGCATATTGGGAGCAATCATCAAATCCCGTCAAAGTTTTTGGTATGGCATTCAGAATCCAGTCTGGCGCGTATTCTTGTTGGAGGTCATCACATATTGGTACAGTACACCTATGTGAAAGTTTACCGGCTGTAAATATATATTCTCCAGCCATGAAGCCCGAGAATATAGCTGGTAACAATATGAGCAATATGTTTCTAAATTGGTATCTTCCGAATTCTCCCAACCCATGATTGAGAACGTGTTCAAACTCCATGCTAGTTTTTTGCATGTGTAGTGTTCATGCACGCTTATTTCCAATTTGTCGTGCTTATTTTAATTATGAGATAGGAATCTGATGAATCTTGAAAGCCCTTCACTTTTCAATGTGTTGTTAATGAAAACAATTTAATTCGTAAGAAAAGGCTAGGAAATTAAATACACTTTTCCTTAAAATTATACTATATCTAATAATTTAGGTTTGCCTGAAAACTCAGACTCGTCGGACTGAAAAGAAAAAAAAGGTATATTATAATATAATATTTTTTATATATTATAAATAAAAAAGATTATAAAGAAAAATCTAAAAACGAATGACATAAAAAAAATTGTTTAAAGTTTGAATTATTTCATTTTTCAACTTTTCTTTGATTGTGTAAAGTGTTTACTTCACTTTTTAAAATAGACTATCGGAAATAACTTATACAGTAGATACGTATCAAAAAATAAAATAAATTCAATCAAAAGCTATGCAAACTCTTCTCATTTTCGCAATGATACCTAAAGTTCTTCCTAATTTTTATAAAGTTTTATTCATACACATAAATAGTAACATAAATTAACCATAATCATAATTTTTGGAAATCCTTTTTTTTTACTCGACTGCGGCAAAGTCAAAAATATAACCCATTTTTAGGCGTTTATTTATGTTTGTTGTTACGGATGTTCCACCGTAGGGCCTAAACTACTCATCCACTTGTGATGAAAGAGGTGTCCATCGAATCGTCATTTTAGTCCGGCTGATATAGGTTACATTTTATACGAATTAAGTCAATGCAACATCCGAAAATAAAGGTTTTTTAATTTCTTTGCTACATTTCGAGTGTGATCTTAAATGAAAGAGGAGAAAATTCTCAGAATTCTCTCTTAAATATAAATAAGCCACAATATTAATTTTAAAATATACCTATTCTCGGTGTTATTTCTAGAAACTTAGGACTTTTTGTGATTCGACCATCACTTGTTTCGCACTTGAAATATTAAATTCTAATTAGGTTATTTTTTATTGAATTAGTAATCTAGTTGGTTATCGGATGTTTACAATTCAAATTAGAAATGTTTAAATTATAGTCTATATGTTTAGCTTATGTACAGTATATACAGTGAATACAAACTTCATAAATTTCATAAATGTTATTAATAAATTATCAACTAAACAGCCGTTATTCGTCATTTGTACATTTAATTATTTCTCTTTATAATCATAATTACCCGATTAGCTAAAAAGAAGGGTTATGATTTCAACAGTCTAGTATCTATTACTTAAGCTACTACATCACTCTTCTTTTTATTGTCGAAAGAAAAAGAGAAAGTTTTAAAAACAGTAACCCGACTATGAAAAAAATAGCAAAAACTTTTAACCCAACTAGGCATAACGTTTATTTGGATTCATTAACAGTTCGAAAAATATTAGCAAATTAATAAGGAATTTTGATACTTTCTTTTTAAACGAACAACTTACTCTGATATAATTGTAGAATACATTCATCGTCTATGTAACAAGTTGGTCTATTTTAAAAGTAAATATTTGATGATTAAACGGATCTTCAAAATACTCTCAAAGACTTTTTTAATTTAAGACCCCTTTTTGGGATTTCCGGACGGCAGGCATATTTCAAGTTGATTTCTCTGAAACGAGTTGTAGTTGAAGTTGGAGACCATTTTAGAAATTAATCTATCTTCGTGATTTTTAATAAAATGATATAACACATAAAATTGGTAAAATGTACAAACCATTTTCAAAAAGTTAGTTACAATATGTTAATAATTTATTTTATCACTGCCACAACAAATGTTTAACATTATCAATGTATGTCTGAGTTTGTTCTGTCTTTACGAGTGTATTTGCTTATCACCTTAATCTGTTCGAAGGCCTGACCGAATTATAGTAGTTGACAGAGAGTTCTTTATCTATATAAAGAATTTAAACATTTAACACCACGGTGTTACTGCTTATTATTTTATTAGAATCTAACAGAAATATAAAATAGTTGCGGAAACTGTTTTTCAAGACTAATATATAATTATAATTATAATGTATCGCAATATTATAAAGATATAGCGGATAATTTTCGATTTTATTAGCGCGTGACAATGTGTGAAGATTAAACAGATACAAGTATACTGCTTCTAATTCCTGCAATTTTTACTGCAGTGAATTGAAGCTACTAAAGTAAAAAAAGATAAGTGTCAGCCTAAAAATGTCCCACTGCGGAGTATCTTTTAGTTTTAAAACGATCCGGGAAACGGTTTCAGTGGTTGGCGTATTTGTTAATTCTCAGTCTTGCAGGTTTCTTTATGATGCTTTTTCACCGTCGCACTCTCGGTAAATCAGCACTTAAAATCGCAATTAACAATTTTCATGGTACCTGTGCCGGAGTCGAAACCAGTCGTGTTTAACTTCTTAGCACACACTGATTAAGAAAACAAAAGTCTAATGAATTACCGTTTTAATACAACACAGAATTGTAGTCATTCATGTTCATAATGTTGATACCTTACAATCGAGAAAATGATGAAAATATTCGATAGAAATTTAATACCTTGCGTAAGGCTCAGTCACATGCTGCAAGAAGGTACACCGAACCGGTTGCTTATATCTCAATAACACTCACTAAAAATATATAAGTAGAATAAACAAATTGTTGAGGCCAAATAATTTTAGTGTCCAGTTAGTTGTACCATTACTAGTTGCCTTGAATCGGGAGTCTCTTGCTGGATCTATAAAACTGTAAGAGTCAAGTCAAGGCTGAAAGAAAACCATCAACATTGAAGCCTATACCACGACTAAGTACTGTAGTAACTATTTCCATTTTTCTTTTACATCCGAAACAATCTAAGACTAAACTGACCGTAAGTGGTTAGTTTTTCTTACAAATAGCCATTTGAAGTATTTCGTAAAATGTTTCTTTTTTCATTATTCTTTTAAATAGCTCTTCCTTTTCTAGCAAGGATTTGAATAAACTTACAACTACACAAATCGAAATTTGTTACCTGTTTTGGCTGTTGGTAGGATTTCTAGGCCTAGGAATCCATCTAGGTAGGTACCATCCCAGGGCCAGTTATTCTGCCGTGAAGCAGAAGTGTGCAAACATTACTGTGTTACGATTTGAAGGGCACTGATAGCTAGCGTAATCACTGGGCATATGAGACTTAAGAACTCATGTCTCAGGGTGACGGGCACAGTGTGGTGTCACACAGAAATGTTCTGGGTGACACAGCATTTGTTATAGGCAGACGTTGCACTTATCACTTTATCCAATAAAAAAAATGGAAATATTTTCTTAATAATAAGCACTGATACACGTTTACATTTATTGTTATTGAGCATGATGCACTCGTAATTTATATTGTCTTTACGATTTTTATTGAGACTTAGCCCTTGTTAAATCACTGTCCCGTTTGTAAATAAAATGTAATGGTTTTAGATAATAAATAAGCGACTTGAACGATGTGTAATTTGCTGCCCTAGTTGTATGGAAACCTACTGCTTAATTAATAAAAAAGGTTTCAGGAACTTGTGAAGCAACACTGTCTAATAAACTAGTCTGCACTGGAGCAACATTAGCTTAACCCCTTACGTTGCTCCAGTACGAACTCTCTCAAAATTGGAGGTTATTGCCTTACTGTGGGCGTAATGTGCTTTTACATGTGTATACTCGTAAATTTCCTTTTACTCTTCAATCTTTTAAATTAATAAAATAGCCGTAAAATGCTACACTAAAGAAAAGTTCAGGAATGAAGAAAAACAAAGATTATTTGTAGTCAGTTAAAGGAAAACTTAACAAATATTGTGACAATATGACTCTTTGTTATTTCATAATATTAGGTTAAGCGGTAGGTCTTGTTAAATCTGACACATCTGCACCGTCTGAGTAAACTTGCCAACTTTGTTTACAAATAAGGCCAGGGTTTGTGTTTCTTCGATGTCCAACGACTCGACAAGCAACAACGATGAAATTGAAATAAGTTTTGGAAACCTAAACGTTTTATTTAAAATAGCCAAACACATTCTTTCTTCATTGAACTATTGGTATTGTACTCGTATTTATGTGATAACAAAGATTATTAAATATTATTTTGTCAATAAATAGGGCTAAATCAGTTAGATTCTATCACAAGCTTTTATTTATTTATTACGTCAAGGTTCCCATCATTTGAACTGTGAATTATATACGGTTAAATTATATGGAATATAAGGTCCTGTATACCAGTTATCAAAAGCGGTAAAATATAAATCGCTCAGGTCGCTTATTTATTATATAAAACTAATATTAATTCGTTAAGGTAAATGTGAACTTCAATCCTATTCTGCTGAGCATTTACCAAATTACGGTGCAGGCTGAAACACAAAGTTAAAAATAAATGGCATTTGTAGCTTACTTCTGCGAAGTTAGAATTCAATACAGCCACTACGGCGAAGGAATTTAGCATTTTGTCCGGTGCAACTCGGACTCACACACGGAATTTAAAATTTATTTATACCTCCGGTCGTGGCAGCTCGCCGATTCTAATAAGCTTATTTGTTTATGGTAGGACCAGTAAATTGTTTTGGTGTAAATGTAGGATTATTTAAAAAAAATTAAATAAAAATTGTACAATAATCTGAAATAATAACTGGTGGTAAGATTCTTACGCACGAATCCGTCTAGGTTATTCTGCCGTCAAGCAGTAGGGTGCAAACATTACTTTATTTTGCAAGACATTGATAATTAGTGTTATTATTTATACAATATTATGTAAAAATATTTTAATAAATTTATTTCTTTTTGTGAATAAGAGAGGAAATGTTTACCTAAGATTTTCACTCAGTATCAGTACAACCATCGCCTATCTCCCAAAATGGGACAGCCCGTTGTCCAGTGTTCAGGCTGAAGAAGAAAAAAAATTCATTACAATAAGTGTGATAATTTTTTATATCATCTTTTCTTATTATTTGGTAAAAGATACATAACTTTTATGCTCTTGCGATACATTTGCATTGCTCGCTTATTTTTCTAGCAACTTGTCCCGCATAAGCATGAAATATTACATCAAGTGACAACACTATTTATAGTTCAACATTAAGGTTTACTTTGACGTTTTGTTCTAGATTTTCATATTTGTAAAATGGTTTCAGTGAAAAGAAATTACGAGAACTAATAAGCTCGGTTTTAGGTTCACAAATATTCTTTCAAAAACATATTTCGCGTGATGGTTATTTTACGCAATTAATAATTATTTATTTAAAGTAGTTTAAGAAGGCAGATGCCGCATTACAATTAAACTCAAGGATTAGACAACGTATCTTTTCATCATTTTGTCAAAAAATTAAAGACATACGCAAAACGAAACAAGCGTGCAAAAGTGCGATAAAATAAAATGATTTCTCAAAACCGACCCAGCTTACTTACTTCCACATTTATTTTAACCTTCGTCTGCGCCTTTATCAAAAGTGATAAAAGTGGAATTTTAACATCCTCTCTTCTAATTAGAGCTAACCAATTCGAAACATGATGAAAAAAGTAATGTCATTAACAGTTCTAAATAAAACACGGTTCACCGTGTTTTATTTAGAACTGTTAATGACATTACAAAACTTATAATATGCTCTGAAGAGCATATTATAAGTTTTTATGTAAATTATGATTTAGAAATAAAAATGACGATAATATTGATGAGAACATAAATAGATAGTAGTTGGTGACCGTTACAAGTGAACATTTATTTTATTTTACGTTTATTTATATGTGTAATATGTATATATGTATATATTTATGTGTTTAATATATATTTATAATTGCTTGATACTTATGTTTGATATATATATATATAACTATATTTATATTACACTTATTTATGAGTTTCTTAGGTTTTTTCTCTTTTTTTCTTTCTTTCTCTGCTTGTCTTTATTGCTACACCTCATCAAAATCTCACCACTCCATGGGTTAACTGGGAGAAAATACTTAAAGGCATAAAGTCCGCCCTTTGTATGCTTTTATTGTAAAGGAAGCATTTAAGATTTAAATAAATTAATTAATAAATTGATTATGAAAATCGATGAGTGGCGATATTTTTCGGATAATACTACATATATAAATTGTGTAGTATATACGAGTATTATAGTGCCATGAGTATTACCTCCTCGTATGTGATGTCAAAGAATAAGATCAGCGAATGAATTGGACTTGTTGAGCTGTCCGGACATTCACAATACATCCTTACCTTATAACTATGTCATGCAAATGTCTTCTTTGCAAAATTACCAGTTAGCGGAAAGCTAACTCGCAAAATGTCAACTTTTGAAAAATAATAACTTCCCAGAATGTTTACAATAAAGAATATTCCACTTGGCAACGTGTTTACAACGTAGAATATTCACTTCGCAAAAATATTTTCTCCGATAACGTGTTGTATTTTTCCCTTTATTGTTACTGTATAAGTGACGATTTCGCCTTAGTACGTGGATTTGTCACCACTCGTTAACACGTGGGTGGCATTAAAGACCATTAAGAGAAATGATAGGAAACTATCTAGGCATCCGACGGAAAGCGGAATCGTCATTTCAAATATGCCAAGCCAAAATATACTTATTACCTCAAATTTTAAGCTTAATAAGCAGCAGTTGTGCATGAGTTCAATTCGGCCTTAGTAGAATTTACAGTCTGGTGATAATATAAAGAACTGCGAAACATGTCGTCGCAAGATCGATCCCGCCATTCGACTATTATCGTGAACCACCTCCTAGCACAAGCTTTTAAGCTTAGTTGGACTGGTTACCAGGAATATTAGTAATGTCAATATCATTGATTCTTCAAAAAAAAATTCTTTTCATACTTGGTGTATGAAAAGAATTTTATAATACTCGTATAATATAAATTTAATATAAGTGGCATAAATCATACAATTAATACATCATTTGTTTATTCTGATTAATTGTTCTTTAGCAAATCAAATTAAAAATAATCTGTGTTACTGCATTCTTATGATCCCATATTACCTCGTTTGTGAACAGAGGAAACAAAAAACCAATAAAAGCTGCACCTTTTTGTGTAATCTATGTAGAGGCTGTCATGTCTTGCAAAGCGCAGCAATTATATCAAAAATACTTAACAGAGGACTGTGTGTGAATTGTAATAATGATGATAATTTATTTATTTATGTTTAATACATACATACCTACATACATACATAAGATCACGACTGTATCCCATAAGGGGTAGTCAGAGATGGGCACTCACTGCAAAAACAGATGACTGCCACAATCCACGTTTCACCAAAACAATATAATGCACTTGGTGTGATAGGTGGTGAGCCCATCGCCACCATGCGCTGTTGGGTGCACAGTGCAGTTTAATTCCTTACTCGCCTTTTACGAGATCCATTGGATGAGATGGAGTGGTAGTATTCTTTTAACGAGCCGCCACCACACGGCACCTAGGCAATATTTTGCATATTTGTCCTTATATGTAGTAGATTCGAGTATTTTACTGAGTTATTCATATTATTTACGGACATTTTGCGAACGGTAAATTTTGCATATTAAAAAGTTGACATTTTGAGTTTCACGCGAATATGTTGTCCCTCTAGTACAAATGCACACTAAGCATTCTGTGCTGCTAACTATAGCGACACAAAACTTTCATAATTAAACCATTAAGATACAATTTAAATGAACGAATGTGAGCCGGTACCAGAGATCACAAATTGCTCGCCCTACCTTCGCGGTTTCTCACTAAACTATACCCATTTGTTCTTGTTTGCTCTCCTGTATTTGTTTATGTAAGTTTAAACATAGTAAAGGCACACACGAAGAGATAATTGTCCTGTTGGGACAAATTACATAAAATTACGATTAACAGTACTACTTATCAATTCATTCGAGCTCGAAGGTAAAGAAAAACACCTTTAGGAAAAAATTACCTTTTTTTGACTTTTTTTATAGAAGAAGGTGACGAGACGAGCAAAACGCTCACCTCGCTCAAATGCTCATGCTTCGAACATTTCTCTGTGGCACAACATTGCGGCCGTTACCCTGATACATCAGTTCTTCAGTCTCATATGCCCAGAAATTACGCTAGCTCTCAGTGCCTTTATAAGCGAAACACAGTAATGTCTACACACTTCTGCTTCACGGCAGAATAACTGGCCCTAGGGTGGTACCTACCTAGACCAATTCCTGCATAGAAATCCTACCACCAGTAGGATACAGTAGATACTCTATGAAAATGGGTAAACGAATGTATTGACATTGGTAATTTAGGCCGATAAACAGTTGAACTGCTCATTTTGATCTCAATTTTGGGCATAAGTGTACATCATCAATGCTACATTTTTATAGATATATATATATGATATGCGTTTCAATTAGCGATGATGTTATAAATCAGTGTAGAATGTTATAAATAAATGTATATACTCTGAAATGTTTGGGTGTACTACACATTTGTACGAAATACACCGTTACCTAAGAATTATGGACGGGTATATTGGGTGTTAAGGTAAATTTACACAAGTATCGTGAAAGCCTAAATCGTCACAAATCATGTCTGCGTTAATGTCAAAATATAACAACTGGAATTATAAAGGAGGGGTGTCGATAATCTAAGAAAAGAGACCCCATTATGACAAAAATTTAAATTTTTTTTGTTCTTTAAATTGAAGATTATTTTAGTAAAATACAGGACATTGACTTAACGCTACATTCAATTAAAAGTAACGACTTCGTTTTCTTCCCGAGAAATATCGGCAAACTAGGGTCATAATGGCTTTTTTAGGAAAAATTTAAACTTTTTTAACCATATTGTGTTTTTTAAGATATGAGCGCATTTTTATGAAATTTAATTTTATTATTTTTATATTGGTTGGCGTCTAAAGAGTAACATATACACTTTTAAAAGTCAGTTCAGGTCAATTTAAAATATTTTATAATGTTACATGCTAATTTGAGTAGTGTTCTGAAAAAGTAATTATAGATATTTCTGGAAAACTAATTAGGTTTTCATTTGGTATAAGGCTTATGCTGTTTAAGAAACATAGTTATTACATTTTTCTAGAGAGATCAATTTTATCTGCTTATCGATCGAAAGGATCTTAATCTTATCCTTTATGAATAAAAAAATCTTTGTATAATTCAAAGTAGTTATAAAAATTACAGACATATTTCCTAAAAGTCTAACAATTCCTTATTAATTTTTTCCATGGAGAGAAAGGTTTAGTTAAGTGTGACCACTATATGAATTTTGTGGATATATGATTTTCATGGTTATGACAATGTTTACAGCGTAGTCCTCTCATCTTACACTGAATGCCGCTAGGTGTCCGGCAGAGAAGAATAGCACCTACTTCTTTCCTACCGAGGTGTCTTAAGAGACGACTAAGTAGTTGTACAGACAGCCTTTATTCATGCAGAATAACACCATTATATGCAATGCTGTCACTATACCGTTCGTGGGAATTCGTGGGTGTAATAATTTTTTGACTCGTACCAAAATGGCGGCGTCGTGGTTCTCCACCCGTCAGGTCTCGTTTCCCGCGTGGGCGAAAAGTGGGCTACGTGAATGGCCTCTGCTTACTTCTTATATGGGAATAAGGCGTGACTGTAAGTATGTATGTACACTGCCTTATATTAAAAAAATATTTAGAATATTATGAATAAATATTTTTATTCTTGATGCATTAGCTAAACTTTAAAGTGTAACATATTGGAATCACCATCCAACCATACAAAAGTTATAATTCGTAAGTTCATTAAAATGAATTGCAAAGATAATTATGTGGAATTGGATGTTGAATTAAATTATGTGAACCTTAAAATGTATTCGTTCCTTTACACATTATATGATATTAAAATTACGTTATATGATGGTAGTTTCGTGTCTATTTAAATTTGAGTTTTCTGAAAACAAAGTTAACCAAGTTAATAAGTTTTTAACAATGTTTATTACATTAAAACATACCGTAAACTAACGTCCTTAAAAATAGATCATAATATTTATAAATGCGACTAATATTGGTTGTATATAATGGACTTTCATTGGAACAAAAAGAATCGCCGACAATTAGTAGAAACAAAAGGCAATAAATTATTAACACGGTATGACGACAACAGGGAAATTACAATGTGTCAGGCTTTGCCAGGTGGTACAGAAAATTGGTTCACGTGGCGTCAATCATTCGCTCTGAGATTGATAGCGGATTCACACTATTCAATTTTCCAAGTGCTTCGAAACGTGTTCCACGAATCATTTCACTAGTTTACAAAAGTGTGTAATCACTACTAGTATATATTTCATTTAAACCTTTTAAAAGTCCATATTTTTTTTAGAAAGTATCTGATTGCGTTTATATTAAAAATGGAAAAGTTCATACACAACTTCAATTATAATTCATTTTATTAATGACGAGTAAGAAGGCATTTACATTAATCCCATTATTCCCTCACATAAATATTGTTCAAAACCACAAACTATCGACATTAGCTTGTTCATTGTCAAATTGTGTATAGGTACTATACTATTAGAGCCGTGGTAGCTCAGGGGCTAGGCGCTTGCTTTAAATTTCATAGTACGCGAGTGACTGGGTTCGATTCCCGGTGCCGGCACCACTAAAATTGTTAATTGCAATTTTAAGTGCTGATTTATCACGCGCTCGGCGGTGAAAGAAAACATCGTGAGGTAACCTGCATGTCTGAGAAAAAAAAAATATTTCGAAGGCATTTGTAGTCCGCCAATTTTGTGGCGGATTCTTCCTAGCTCCAAAACCCTCTCAGAAATGAGAGGACACCTGTGCTCAGCAGTGGGACATTTATAGGCTGAAATTTTACTTTTTTTACTTTTACTATACTATTTATAGGCGGATTGATGTCTGATGAACAGGACTATTAACTATTACCACCTTACCTTCCCTCTCGGCCAGGAGATTTGCCTTTGAATTACTACGCTTGGCTGGCGGATTGGCGATTTCAGTATCGTATACCTCCAACCGTAAAAACTGCTCTCCGTCACAGAAGCAGGACATAGAAATATTGAAGTTCTCATATATTTGCTATATGGTGGCAGCGTTACAATATCGACCATAAGACATCGTTTCCTTCAGTGTTTTAAGAGTTGACTTTGGGAAAAAGCGAATTATAGGACCGGCGGCTGTTCTTTTGTTTGAATCTTAGTAAAGATATTACCGACATCTTTGGCAAGAGTGGCAACTATGGCAATTATTCTCCTAATTTAGTGTTATAGTGTTCAACGATGATAATGCTCTGATGATAGAACGCTTTACAACATAAGAACGTTTAGAAAGATACACGTATAATTAAAAATACATAGGTATAATTTGAAATAATTAAACAGATTATCTAACTTACTCAGGCTGCTAAGATTAATATAGTGACGTCTATATTGGGTGTGAGGGTAAATTTACACAGTCTCGTAACAACGTATTACCTCGTCACATATCTCGTCGCAAGCAAGGTAATGTGCAGAGGTGACTTATGTTTGACATTCCTACCTTCATTATTAAAGTACAGTAACAAAGTTATGAGGTCTTTGAATTAATTATAAAGTGATTGAAATGTTTGTTAATAAACAATATATACTCTGCACTATTGTCATTAAGACGAATGCAGAATTATTAATATTATGGTATTTTTAGTTAATCACTAACGTAATCGTAAATATCGTATAAATCGTCACCATACGACTGTATTTTACAAATATATAATTCGTGTAGAGCACATGATTTTCTTAGAAAAAAATGTATGGTATCTTTTTACGATGCGGTACAAGTGATGATGAAAGTGATGAATATCTATTTCTGTTTTGCACAAGATGACTATAATAACTATTTACTAGTGGTAGGATAGCCGTGTGGTGGCGGCTCGTTAAAAGAATACTGCCACTCCATCTCATGCAATGGATCTCGTAAAAGGCGAGTAAAGAATTAAACTGCACTGTGCACCCAACAGCGCATGGTAGCGATGGGCTCACCACCTATCACACCAAGTGCATTATATTGTTTT
The DNA here is from genome assembly GCA_019845155.1 of Luehdorfia chinensis. Taxonomy (NCBI): domain Eukaryota; kingdom Metazoa; phylum Arthropoda; class Insecta; order Lepidoptera; family Papilionidae; genus Luehdorfia; species Luehdorfia chinensis. The sequence continues at coordinate 2,637,992 of JAHVAK010000022.1, forward strand.
GGTGAAACGTGGATTGTGGCAGTCATCTGTTTTTGCAGTGAGTGCCCAGTCTCTGACTACCCCTAATAGGATACAGTCGTGATCTTATGTATGTAGGATTCCTATGCAGGAATTCCGTTTAGGTACGGTACCACCGCAGGGCCAGTTATTCTGCCATGAGTAGTGTGCAGGCATTGCTGTGTTTCCGGTCTGAAAAGCACTGAGAGTTAGTGGCACTGGGCATATGATAACTAAGAACATGTCTCAGTGGGACGGGCGCAAGGATTGCGACACAGAAATAATCTGGGTGACACAGAATTGCTATGGGCGAACATTGCACATACCTTCTAGTGAATTTTGTACTCGTCTCGTCCCGTTCTGCAATGAATTTGTTTTTTAAATGTAAGTTCTAAAATGTCATAATCTAAATTTATTTAAAGTGCTATCTGTGTAAATTACAAAGAACTTTTCATAACAAATGTGAACAAGAGCATGCCTAAAGAAACTAATAACGCCACAGGGAACCGCCACCAGATGCTTTCCACCACTGCAACACTAACCATGGGCAATACACACGTTAGGTTCGGAGTAGAATACCTGACTTCTACACCGCCGGCACTGGATTCGAATTCCAGCCTGAGACAACATTGAGAAACCTGAGAAAACACAAATTAGTTGATTTTCGGGTCTAGTTGTGTATTGATTGTTGTGAGCGCATGTGAAATTTATGTCTGTCAAATGCACATGCGATACAGGAGAAATCCTAGTGTGGGACATCGTATTAAAACAAGATAAGTTAAATTCGACTTAATATCTGTGAAGTACTAAGAATATTAATCATGATGTAGACACAAAAACACGTATTGTAGAAAAAGAAATCTCTTTTTTTAATGAGCATATTGCAGAGCATAAGCGTTGTACAACATTAGCGCAGACAAATGCAGACAGGAAAGTATTTTAATTATGAATTCATTGAAACGTCGTCTTCCTTTTAACTAACAGTGTCGTGAAACATGTCATTGTTAAAAGGAAACGAGCTCTACTAAGTCAAATGTTCATTACCATACCTTTTGCGGGACCGAGTTAAGATAGCTCCGCTATAATGACCTTTAATACGTTTCTGGTATGCTAATTTATTTGTTTTATTTTGTAGTCATTTCCCCTTGAATTTAAAAGAGGATCGAAACAATTTTCTACAGACCAAAATCTCAAAATAACTTTACATTAGGAATTATAAAAGTAAAGTAACAGCCTATGTCACACTGCTGAGCACAGGCGACTCCTCGTTTTTGAGAGGGTTTTAGAGCTGGGAAGAATCCGCCACGCTGCACTACGGTTGACCTCGACATGATCGTGCGCTAGACTAGCGATGCGTAGTATAGAGGCCTACGTGTGTAGCGATATGTATACGCATATATACACGAATACATTGTATATAGTCGACTGTATCATATTATGCGTGTTTGACTTATTGGATGAGTAAAAACTTGTGATTTCGCGTCACCGATACGCTGACCAGTTGAAATGTTTATTTTGTATATACTTATTATTGTTTTAATAGTGTTTTCGATAATAATTATTTTAATTGATTAACTGTAGAAGCACTGTGCAGTACAACAGTGAGTACTGAATCTACTTATATATGTAACATATATGTTTATGTACAAAAATAACTGATAAAAATAAAGTATTGATTGTCGAATTTTTTCAACATTTTTATTAATATTTGCGTTGAAACATTTGATATTTTTTATTATTCTAATATTTGATATCTGATAAATACATCGTGAAATGAATATTATATAGTGTTTTTATACTGATAGTTTATTATATACTGATAGAAGAATTTGTTAGTATTTAATGAGATTTGTTAATATTTAATAATATTTATTAAAAGTTAACAAATCATTTATTGGAGGGCATTTGTTTGTGGTTAAAAATATTTAGTAGTATCTAATAAATTATTTATTTGTATTTATTTAATAAGTCTAAGAGTCATGGTAACTCATAGTGACCTGGGTTTCGATTCCCGGTGCCAGCACCACTAAAATTGTTAATTGCAATTTTAAGTGCTGATTTACCACGTGCTCGGCGGTGAAGGAAAACATCGTGAGGAAACCTGCATGTCTGAGAAATATAAAATATTTCGAAGATATGTGCAGTCCGCCAACCCGCGTTGGAGTAGCGTGGCGGATTTTTCCTAGCTCCAAAACCCTCTCAGAAATGAGAGGAGGCCTGTGCTCAGCAGTGGGACATTCATAGGCTGAAACTTTACTTTACTTACTTTAAATAAATCATTTCTTAATGGTACTCTAAAGCATTTTAATGTGCAAACTCATTTTGTCAAAAATTTGATAAAAGTGTTCATTTAGGTTAGTTTATAATAAAAAAAATATCCCTAAATACTTTTTTAAATTGAAAATAATATGAGTCGGTAGTACAGACATTTGTCAAAATTATCCGCCTAATAAATATTTCTTAACTATTAATAAATCTTATTAACTGTCAACAAATATTTATTTCAATATAATGAGTCATTTTTAATATTAAGGAACAATAAATGATACATTTAATACTAATAATTCTTGTTAATAACTAAAAAAAAAATTGTTTCTCAACACAGGTTTCACAAAATAGATTTCTAGCTGTTCGATCGGATTTTTAAATTCAAAACTTTATAATAACTTTAATTTCTCAAAATTATCTGTTTCATTCGTTAATAAACTGTATAAAAATGTATATAATTATTGCTCGGAGTGCCAATAGTTGTGAAAACTAGACTAATTTTAATAATTTCAATTTACAAGTTATGAAATTTAAATAATTCAGACTATAATTATTTAAAAATTCACTAAAAAAACATAGCTATTCCATTGTTTTGAGTTTGAGAGACATGCAGGTTTCATGTTTTCCTTCACCGCCGAGTACGTAGTAACTAAAACATCAGCACTTAAAATTGAAGTTAATAATTTTATTTGTACCGGCACCGAGAACCAAACCTAGGTCACGAGCGTTCTATGAAACTTTAAAGCTAACGCCTAGTCCCTGAGCTACCACGGCGTAGGAGTTGTATTTATCGTATATTACAAATAAAAATCTGTTTTTATAACAGTCATATTACTTAAACTACAAAATTCTAAACAAATTTTCGATCATAACGATCACTTCCGGCGAAGGTTATCAATGGCGTAAAAGATGTTATAGTGCAACAAGTGTATGCGCAAACACAGACACTCACTCGTACTAACATGCGGTACATGAGCGTTACAAGGTAACGATTGCAACACAACCAACCCCGAAAGCCTACTATTTGTATTATTACCACTATTTGTCTCTGTCTGGGATTTAATAAAAAAAGTCACATTTTTTTATTGTATAGAGTGATGAAACGAGCAAAACGTTCACCTGATGGTACGTGCAACGTCTGCCCATAACAAACGCTGTGTCACTCAGAACATTTTTGTTTGACACCTCACTGTGCCCATCACCCTGAGACATCAGTTCTTAAGTCTCATGTGCCCTGTGATTACGCTAGTTCACAGTGCCCTTCAAACCGAAACACAGTAATGTTTGCACACTACTGCTTCACGGCAGAATAACTGGCCCTGGAGTGGTACCTACCTAGACGGATTCCTGAATAGGAATATTACCACCAGTATATTTTATTTTATCAAGTGTTATTGATTCTACGACTGTGAAAAACAACTGTCTGTTCTGTAAACTAGCACCATTATACTTTTACACTAACATTACAACACTACTATACACCATTTTATATTTTGCATGCGGATCTAAGCAAATAACTCCCTTTCCTTCATATGTTCCAGTTATAGAATAAAAAATGTCATCTTTGCAGAATTCTATATTATAGTAAAGAAATTAAAATAAAGAAATTCATTTTTTTCACCTTTCCGTCTTCAATGTAATGCTTATGTGATAATATTAAGGAAGTCTTTGAATCTAGAATTGTTTTTAAATTACTTTGACGCATAGTACGAGTACAACTAAATTAATAGCTATTTATAGTATTAAGAAAGACAAGCAAGTCGTTATCCTGAGGTTAGTGCCACGCCTGCCCTTAACAGTCCTAACATCCGTCATGTTTCCTTTACCGCCAATCTCATAGCATATGCCACGTATTCTTCGTCAAATAAACAAATAAAAGGGAACCGCTTGTTTTACAAATTACACTCTTTAGTTCATTATTTAACTAACTCTGATATTAAGAAAATCCAAACTTCGTAAGAGATATCCTAGAATTGCTGCGACGACTACCTTGTTATCGGGTATCACAGTATTCGTTAACAGTAGAGTAGTGTAAGGCGTCGGAACAACGACAGCCGAAGTCATAACTAGCATCGCTATATTGCCTTCTCTTGGGCCGCCTCCTCGCGACTCTCTTCAGATGAAGCTCTCTCTCTCAGCGAAATGTTAAAGCCGTCGGGCTAACGGGGTACTACACATTCAAATGTTGGATAGGTAGTAGCACATAGCTGACGTGAAGCATCGTCGTTCTAGGAAGTCTGCAGTCTGTGACCATGTTCTGGATCATCCCAACCATTACATCAGATTTGATAAACCACAGATCCTTGCAAAAGAACACCGATTCCTACCAAGGATGATTCGCGAGGCTATTGAAATCAAAAAAGATCCTAATTTCAGTAGAGAAGATGGTTGGGTATTACCACCAGCTTGGGATCCAATAATAAATAAAATTAAATCAAAAACCAAGCACACCACTGCAAGACTTCAAGACACAGTTAGCTCTTTCTGCGTAGATCGGACCAAAAATAATAATTAAAAGCTTAAGGTACTCCAGGTTAACTATGACATCAGGACATCTGTCACCTCAGTCCTCCCGTGACCATGGGTGCTGTAAAGCACTCGAAACGTCGGGTTATAAATAGTAAAAAAAAATTAAACGGGACAAAATCCGTAAAATTAGTTTCATTTAAATAGGTAGTCCTACCAAACCAAGCTCGCGGGTCTCTGGCTCACGAGCTCATCTTATCCGATGAAGCTGTAAAAGCCAAGAAGGCTAACAGCGAAAACTTCAAAAAAGACTTTAAAAAATAAAAGCTGTTAAAGAATAAATAATTCTATAATTCCACGTCTAAAGTATTTAATATAAAAGTATGTTTAATATTCAAGGTTAATATTAGTTTGCCAAATATTTTTTAATATTAGAGGTCTCTAATGAAGTGGGCGCTGTGGGTTTGAGTGAATATTATAACAATAATTTGTTACTGTTAACGAATTGCCTTAATCTGGTAACATATTTTAGTTGATGACAAGCTGTCGGACTGATAAAGGTCAATTTGAAAAGGGTCTTACAGTAAGAGGCGAATTAAGTTATTAAAAGACACATAAATTGTCGCGTGTTTCTTTTCGATTTGAAACTTTTTGAACTATTTTCCTGTATAGACAATCCAAAAACATTTTCCGAAGTGTAAGCATTGTAGTCTCTTTCTTATTTCATTTTGATTTTATCGTATTGTAAATCAACGGTTAGCACATGTAATTATGTAGGAAAAACCTTCCTTCCTTACTTAGTCATACCTATTGTCATATTAGACATTACGTTTGTAGTATTCGGAGTATTGCCCAGCCCTAGTAGAGCTTATCATGATTAACTAACAGGGTACTATTTTCCTAAAACATCAAGACATCAGTGGACGGAAATGGGCAAATATAATAATACCGATTTACGTGCTCGACTGTTGAAGAAAAACATTGAGAAAGAACATGCTTGTACGACATGTACTATGACGAACAACTGCTCACCACAATTTAGCCTTCCCGGTTCAAAAGCCTATCCAATAATTAGAGGAGACCTGAGTACATAAGTGAGAGAGTAGCTGTTTTTAATACTTTTAATGTTTATTTCATAATAACCATTATATTATATGCTATCATAATTGAAACCATGGTTATGCCACATGTAAGAGGTCACGTGTCTCTTTTTGATTCAATTGTCTGCCTTGCGCCCGGAGTAAAACTGTTTAGAAGTATACCCACGTCAGTCTGACAGCTTACTGTCAGTCGAAATACTTGGCAACCTATAAAATATGATTTTCAGTTTAGATTCACTAACTACCAATAAAATAATTTGTAAATTAAGCTTAAAATATCCTTTTTTTTCTTTACTGAATGCATAAATTGTTAGATTTATGATTTGCTCTGAAAAGCAAAGTCAATTTATTACCGTTTTTATAATTAACTCGGTTGCTAGAGTATCAACCCATTTGATTCTACATGGTTAGGTTCTTTTATATAAAAATTGCTAGTGGGAATGCAATGAGGAGAAATAATTTTTTGACTCGTACCAAAATGTCGGCGACGTAGTTTGCCACCCGTCACGACTCGTTTCCCGCGAGGGCGAAAATCTCGAATCTCAGGGGGATTACAGGGGGAACTCATCGCGGACCATACTGCAGTGTGAGCGTTTTGTGTCAGGAAGTCAGGTTTCTACAGAGGCCAGTGCGCATATGACTCTTCTCTCTAAACATCCACAAGTCGAATGGGACCTCCCATTTGTGCTAAGGATGTGTACTCCAGCGTTAGCACCGTTTCTGATGCAATTTTTCCGGTACTCTTACTCTCTAGGTGTCGTCCCGAAATCATGCAAGACAGCTTAACATATATTCATATAGTCACGCCTTTTCACAATATAAAGGGTAGGCAGAGACTACACATGTAGCCCACTTTCTCAAAAACTATACGCGATGGGTGGCGAATCACGTCGCCACCGTTTAAAAAAAAATCTGATTTCCATTGCTTTTCCACGAGCAGTATAGTGACAGCATTGCGTATTATGGTGTTAATATGCACGAATAAGGCTGTCCGTACAATACCGTAGTCGCTTCTTACGATACCTCGGTACGAAAGTGGTAAGTACTCTGCCGGACACCTATCGGCAAGACAGCTTTAGTGCACCCAATCACTAAAAAAAGGCGACCGCTAAAATAATGGCAGTTTAAAAGGCTATTACAAACTGTCAGCTCTTGGCGTAGATTGAGCACCAGCTGGTTTGTGCCCCGTCACCGCCATAACGGTTTCCGTCGGGGTCGCTCAGCTGGTGATCTTCTAGTTTACCTCGCTTATCGAAAGGGCGGAGGCAGTCGAGACTAAAGGAGGCACCCTGGCAGTTAGTCTGGACATAACGAAGTTTTTTGATTGGGTCCGGCACAAACGCACCTCCCGCAGCTTTTTTACTATGGGCTTCCCGAAAAACACCGATGTCGGTGCATGCTCGGACTGCAAGTTTGAGAATGCTGGGGTCTGAAGTCGAGATTTGGTTAGATAAAATCTAAAAGCGCTCAAAAGAAACCTTTTGCCATATTTCCTCATTGTTTATTGAAAACATTTCTATATGACGTCACAAAACATTTCAGTGTGACATCCCGATACGTACCAGAGATGTAAGTCATATGCCTTGATTACACTAGTGTGTGATAGTGATAACACTAGCTCTTAGTGACACAGAAACCCCCTTCAGGAACACAGCAATGTTTGCACACTACTGCTTCACGCTACGTGCATAGGAATCCCTCCACTAGTAGAAGGAGTTTAGGATCACCAGTTTAGGAATTTCTATACCGGCTGAGTCAACAAGGGGAGTGTCTTTGTTGACTCAGCCGGTACAGGAATCCTTGGCGTTGACATAATGAGTGACGTTCAGTTTCGCGGTCATCTGGAAGGGAAGGCCAAATTGGTCAAAAGTGACGTGCTCAGTAGAGCGAGGACTTTCATGTCGGTCCACACACACTATTTAGAAACTGAATGTTAAGAATAAAATAAGCTGTATTGTCAAGTACTGGATTCGGCATTCTAAACTCACTAAATTTTTATCATTACTAAAGATTTTTATGAAAATCGTATGTTTGTTGTGCTGTTTGAGTCTATCCATATTTTGTAATAATAGAAATATTGCAATTATAACATTATTATATGATATTTTATAGTATTAAGTGAAGTGCATATCTTATTTTTTTTTATTTATTAATTTTTTACACTTTAAATAAATAAGTATTTATATAATATGCATATCTCAACCAGATGAGAATACTTCTGAATTACGATATATTAATTATTTTCAAATGAAACGTTTTTCAACGACATATTTGTTAAAACATTATTAAAATATTCTTAATTTTTTTTTTAAATGATAAATCTTAAATTATTAATCGAAAACTAGCAAGTATTTTAAGTTTTTTTAGCCGCTTATGATAAGTAATTGTGTTATAAAATTAAAAAAGGTTTGGGTTTTGAAGATTAATAGTGTGAAATACTTGTTAAAGTGTAGGATGTAAAATGAACTGTCATTTTACTATCGAAGTTTTTACAAACTTTTTTTTTATTGGATTAAGTGATGGAACGAGAAAAATGTTCACCTGATGGTAAGTGCAACGTCTGCCCATAACAAATGCTGTGTCACCCAGAAAATTTCTGTGTGACACCAAACTATGCCCATCACCGTGAGACATAAGTTCTTAAGTCTCATATGCTCAGTGATTACGCTAGCTCTCAGTGCCCTTCAAACCGAAACACAGTAATGTTTGCACACTAATGCATCACGGCAGAATATATTCCTGCATAAGAATCCTACCACCAGTTTGAAGTATATAGTATTTGAAGATTGCTCCTTATCTGTCAAATGTTATAACAACCATAAATATTGCCGGTGAACAGATAACTTCAAAAGGATTTATTAATAAATAAACTACTTCGTAAATGTTTTACGCAAATGTTTCTGACTTATGTTAACTATAGTACTTAACGTATATTTCTCAATAATACAGATATACGTAAGACTAGCAATGCAAACAATGTCTCAAGCTCTACAGCAAGCGTTGGGCATTGAGACAGAATGAGATTCCGAGCAAGCATTCAAGCTACAACATTTCGATCTTGCATTGGTTGATTATACCTATATGTTGCGTCAGACGTAGATTGCTGCAACAGAAACCTCGCAGCTATCTTAACGTAACGTAACCTTATTTTAGACGAATTATGCCCACAAATTTGATCGCATGGACTTTGGAACCAAAATCCCAGTAACATATACGTACACTTTGGATTAGTAATAACCCAGTCAATAATATAAGTAAATAATCTTTACAGTGTATAGTTATATCTGTAGCGATGGAAAGACAAACAGAATGTGTACATCTGAATTACACATTTTCTTGATAACTGTTAAGTATTCATTCCTTTAGAAATCACTTTTAAATGCGGTTTGCTGAATGTAACCGAATTTTAGGTCAAACGAATCGTGATTGCTTTAGAAAGCTGCAGCTTTCTGCATCTCTATGAATTGTACAGAGATGATTGGAAATTTGTTGCGCAGAGCTCGGGTATAATCCTGCATTTGCTGTTTCTTTATTCTCGAAAAGTTATGTAATTACCTGTCGCACCGACACTTTTATAACAGCATTAATGCAACAATGGCAACTATGGCAAAATCCCCCAAAATGAGAACTACAAAATTTTGTGACAATCTATGGGGGAGGCTTATGTTCATCGGTGGATTATTGGCTGATGATCATGATGATGATGAAGCGTTATAAGTTATACTCGTAATTTATTATATTTATGCGAATGTTATACATTAAATAAAACTTTATAATTTTACAGATTTGATCGCTATTAACCATAGTCACGGGAAAACTGAGACGTTTGTCGTCCTGATGTCATAGTTAATCCGGGCTATCTTCAGCTTTTCATTATTAGTGTTGGTCCGATCTACGTAAAACAAGCTTACAGTTTTAGGAAGTCTTACAGTGCTATTCATTTTTAGTCCACTGCTGAGAATTGGCATTCCCATAGATTGTCATAAAACTCAGCCCTGAGCCCCTTACATCCAGTCGAGTTCCGGCAAAACCATGCCGTTTGTCGCTCAGTCTACACCACGTTTTCCAGCACGAGGTTGCCACTCGAGAACCTTGTTGATCCTTAGGGGTATGTTGGTTGCTCTAGTTTTGTTGCGGATATCATCGTTACGAATTCTATTTCGATGAACAACACTCTTTTAATAGGTCACTAACCGACTTTGTAACTTTATTTAGACACAAATAATTAATTAATACTTAAATAATTAATCAGTAAATATTTTGCATCATGAGCATATTTACAAAATTTACGTTATAAAGGCTGAAAGACCAAAACGATTATTGTAAGGAACTATTTACAGCTTACGTAAGAATACGACTATTTAAGTTACTTTCTCTATGCAGACAACTCGTCTTTAAAATATTTTAATTATTATATGACGTAATATGACGTATTTTGTCTTAATTCCATAAAAAATAAAGACTATACTTAACGTTTGATTGTAATATAAACGGACGTGGACGATAGCTTATGATAATGAACTGGGAAATTACGTTACTGCTGTGCGCAGAAGTTTTGTAATAATTCAGGCTTCTTCAAAATTAGTTGCATCGTACCTTATGCGAAAACTTAAAACTGTAACAAGTATTCGCGTAGAAGAACAGTGTTATTTATTCTTAATTAACTATTATTTTAGACAATAATAAACATTTTAAACTTAAGCCTCTATTCATTTTACAATATTTACTATGCTGTTATAAATATTGTTATTAAATATCAATAAATGAAAGAAGTATTGTATGTCAGCAGTGTGTATACACGCACGTGTAGGCACTAACAGTACAGTACATAATTTTGTTAGTTCACACAAACTGTCGTCGATTGAATAATACAGAAAGATTTCAAATATTAAATTTATTTAAGACAAAAATTAAAACCAAAAATAAAAAGTTAAAACAAAATATCAAACAAAACTGCTGTAAACTTTGTAATGGGTAGACAGTCTAGGTGCAATCCGCTGAAACCATTAAAATTAGTAGTGTAAATAAAATAATAAGCATAATGAACTAAAGTTAAATAGGTTTTACAAATTCGGACACGAGGAGAGAATGACATAATGTCATAATGACAGTGGTTTTGACAGGTAAGGTGCGGAAGGGGGACACTCTGCCCCTTCCGTATTGATACATATTGCTTGTCTCTTAAGTTTTTAAATTATTATTGCTTTTCTGTCTCAATCAATAAACATATCGCAATTCAGTGTTAACGGAGTTTAATATCCCATATGTATATTGCGGCCTTATACGTCGTATATATATTGAGTGTATTAATTGTATGAGTATACTGATGACAAATCCGAGGTCCATCCAATGGACTTAATATATAGATAAATCATAGGCATTTTTACTTTTATCTATACTATGTATACTATGTTTGTAAAAAAAACTGCTAAATGGTTCCAGGGCCGCAATATTTTTCATTTGGATTTCTGACCACGCACGGAACATTGTGTAAAACATGTAAAGGGAGAAGTACACCTTAAAACTAAATTAGTTAGATTCTATTTTCGTAGAATTGATATCTAAAGTATCATGAAGGAAAGGAAGTAAATTTGCTAAGATCCGTATTTTTTTAGGACTGATAGTCACTGTTAGCCCGAAGGCTTTCACAGTTTCGCCGGATTGAAAGGTGGCAGAGCGCTAAGGGCGCTTAGTCGAAATCTTTATTTATGGATGACTGGCGCAAGGGCACTCGAGAGGGGACCTCGGCTTGGAACGTCATCCTGTTCGAGAGAGTATTTGACTCGAGGGTGCCCAAAGGGGCCGGCCTTCGGCTCGGTCAGTTACTTCAATCGGGAGGGCAATATTACTACTACTATTGATATTATCAGGATTATTATTTACTAAGTTTAGCACCAATTCGGAATGCGTTTCCGCTGGAGAAGAAATGGTGCAAGAAACTCCAGCGATGCTTCTATTAATTACTCTATTGCTAGGGGAAAACGCGGTGGTATCGCGAATAACTTTGTCTGATACGCCCTCGCCGACAGCGGGGGCGCTATGATGGTGATGTTGTGCGTGAGTGTCATGCTGGGTAGAGCACTTGGGCCCTAGTGGTCGCTTCGCAGGGTCCTTGAGGACTTGCCTCGGTCTCCTTTTTTTGCGAGTCGAGTTTTGGTGTAACGCGAGGGGTTGTATGTGGCGGCACTTACAACCAGTGGGTTGGGGTGCGTGACGGCAGAGTTGAAGAATCGGTGGGAGGCCAACTTTAGATATTGAGCTATGGTTGAAAGTCCTAAATCGATGGGATGATAAGCATTACGCACGAACCACGGTGCTCCCGTGGCTTTGCACATGTATCGGTTTTGTAGTACCTGAAGTCGGTGAATTTGACGAAGGAGGCATGCGCAAATACGGAGCTTATGTTTGTCATAATTGGCCGAATAAAGGGCTTTGTATAATATAATTTTATTTCGAAGGGACATTTTAATATTTTTTTAAATCGGGTGTAGTCGGTCGAAGACGAACGCCGCTCGATTCCTTACTCGGTTAATATGTGGAACGAAGATGAGTCTCGAGTCTAATAGGACTCCTAAGTATTTGACTGTCTTTTCCTAGGGGATTGGACGATCAAATAACTCTATGGTAGGGAGATGAGGTGTTATGCGCCGCGAGAAGTACATGGCTGCACTTTTGGTGGGGTTGACCTCGATCCTCCATATCCGAAACTAGTTCCGGACGGTTCGGGCTGCGGATTGCAGGCGTTTAGAGATAGTGTTTGGATTACGTCTAGATACATAGAGGCAGGTATCGTCTGTGAAGAGGGCGAGTTCGACGCCGCTGGTGTGCGGTATGTCATTCGTAAAAAGGATGTAAAGCACAGGACCTAAGACTGAGCCTTGTGGTACGCCGGCTTGGATGGGATGTGATTCGAATCGTACCCCCTCGATGCGGTAACAGAAGGTTTGACTGCGTAGGAAATCTCGTAGGTTGAGTACGAGGCGATCTGGCACACCGAGTCCATATAACTTGTATATGAGCCCGTTGCGTAAGACCTTGTCGAACGCTTTCGACACGTCGAAGAAGAGCGCTCCGGTATGAAGCCCGCGTGAATGAAGCCCGCATGTATGAAGCCCGCGTGAGCGACGTGGTCAAGGAGCTGTCTATTTATACTTTCCGTGACGAAAACGGTTCCTATTTGAGATATTGCGATGACGTTATGACGATAGCGACCGTTTACTAACACAATCTATCACGTATTACGTAACCAGCCGTTTGCGACGATATCGATAACAAACGACCACTTCAAGTATATGAGATATAAGAGCGGGCGGTGCTCTTCAAAAACTAGGTAATATTCAAATTATCTAAAGTATCAGTCAAGAAAACATTCATTTCATAACTATGTCGAGTAAAACCTGCATTTTAGATGTCGAAAAGTCGTATTACAGTTGACAAACAAAAATACTTCCAAACCTAGCCATATAATATAAAATAACAATATGTTAATAGGATACATAATGCTAGCAAATTAATTAAATAAGAATGTACTATAAATTCAAGGCCTAGAAGTTGTATCAGTCGCTCGGTGCAGTGCAACTCGCATGCTGAATTGTTAATTCCGTCGTCTCTACTTTTGCGCGGAGGTCGGCGTCCGCACTAAGCAGATGTTTTCTTTCATTTCACCCCACGCTTAATGATATAGGACAAAAAATAATCTCTTCAATGTTCACAATTAAATTTTGTTTTAAGTATAAAAATTCATTTTAATTAATAACCCGAAAAAGTAGTTTTTCGTATTTAGATTCGAAACCCCGTCGGAGCTAATATTTGTGCAAAAACACACATTGTTGGTGTTTGGTTCTGGTGTGTTTTGTTAATGTGAAATTTGTTTATAAAATGCACTCACGATACACGGAAAACATGAGAAAAAAAATCTAAAATACATTTTTTTTATGAATAAAGCTATAGACAATAGTCATATTTTTTCAGAGAATTTGAAAATGATTTATGGGCAGCGCAGAATAAAAATAAAAAAGGCAAAACGATAATACAACTCAAAAGTATATTTTAAGTTACAAAAAAAAATATTCATTTTTATTTTTAATATTTTATAACAAATTCTTTATAAAAATCTCTTCAGTCCCTCTCACAAAATTGTCGTTGAGACAACATTACATCTAAATACACTAATAACCCTTTTCAGCAAAAAATATGGTAATGAATGAACATTCAACGTACCAGAGCTTGTTCCCGTTTAACTGTGACATGTTTTACGACACCGTTAATTAAAAGGAAGACGACGATTTAAACTGCGTGCTGACTACAAAGAATTCATTATTAAAATACTTTTTAGTCGGCATTTCTCTGACTTAATGTTGTGTAAGATTTAAGACGCAATACGTGCTCGTTAATGGAAAATGAGGTTTTTCAAAGCAGAAAGTAAGAAATTCTAAATAACGGGACCATGACTAATTGGGGAGCAACCACGTTATTTGCACTAATAACATTATTTAAATGTTTTTATTTTTGTTACATTAGACCTGAGGTAGCTGAGGGTGGCTGGCGCTCGTATTTTTCACAATATGCAAGTATCTGAAGTGAGATCTAAGTCGTCAGCAGCATTAAAATTGTAACGTACATATTTGATTGGTAATTTTCCATTTAATTGGTGGTAAAACAGGTTATGAAATCTGCATATTTATTTATTTATTTATTTTTACACTTTATTGTACAAACTGTACAAACGGCGGACTTAATGCTATATGGCATTTTCTACCAGTCAACCAAAAAGTTAGTGGGAAAAGCGTGTACGGCGGTGGTCAGGGGCGAAAAACATAAACAAATGAAAAAAAAAGATAAATATATATACATATACTTAGATATATTAATAAATACACACTCATGTACACACACACACACTATTATTATATTATATATATATATATATATATAACATAAACATATATATATATAACTATATATCACAAACAGTATACAACTAATATAAGGATATAATATATGTAATAAAAAAACAAGTTAAGTGTCCGATGAACTCGAATAGTGCAATTTCACTTCATTTCGGAGATTTCCTTGTTAAAAGGAAGCGCATTCCACAATCGGTCCGCTGTTACAGCAAAGGAGTTAGAGAGAAAACCAGTGCGGTGAAGGAAGAATTTGGAGTACGAGATTGTCATGAGACCGAAGATTGCGTTCATGGGAGGAACAAAATATTTCGAGGACATCTATCGTTACTTAATTCGGATTCGAACTGCACTAAAACTGTAGTTTGTGAAGTTTTAAAGCTGACGATAGAGAGAGCCATCGTGTTTAAAAGTAGTGACCCGAGGAAAGCTGAGAATCGCAAGTGCTGGCACTTTCTGGAAGAGAGCAGAATTCAAAACTGAAAAAAGATAGTTAGCAGACTGTTATCATCGTAGGCGATGATTTTGTGATTTTTTTTATTTGTTAAGGTGACGAAATGAGCGAGACATTCACCTGATGGTAAGTGCAACATCTGCCCATAACAAATGTTTCACCCAGAAAATTTCAGTGTGACACCACAATGCGCCCGTCACCCCGAGACATCAGTTTTTAAGTCTCATATGCCCAGTGATTACGCTAGGTCACAGTGCCCTTCACACTACTGCTTTACGGCAGAACAACTGGCCCTGTAGTGGTACCTACCTAGACGGATTCGTACATAAAATATTACTGAATCCATATTGCGACGCACCAATATCAGCTTGTTAATAGTATTTTTTTCCTTTCTATAAAAAAACGATACCTCACCGTAGGATATCTCCTGTATTGTGCGTTTTACGGACTTAAATTTCACATGATTAACACAAACAGACCTGAAAAGCCACAGGTTGTGTTTGTGCACGAATGTTGGGTCTGGTTGGGATTCGAGCCCACGACCTGCAGCGTAGAAGTCAGCTCTGACCACTAGGCCACGCGGTCGTCTACTGCTGGACATATTCCTCTCTCTCTCCTCTCCTCTCCTATGAGGGAGGATTTGCCGTAATTAGCACGTTTGGCAGGTGGATTAATGATCAAAACAGCAGTCGCCTCGTACCCTAGAAGCTCAGTAATTATAAATGTGAGCTATCTTGGCACAGTGGCTAAGCGATTGGCTGCTGAGTTATAGATCGCGGGTTTGAGTGAGACAAACATCTTCATGTTCTACACATAGTAGTTCTAGGTCTAGATATTCCTGTTTGTACGAGGAATGTCTGTATGACATCCATGATACAGGTTAAATCCAAGTCGTCATTCTTATTCAAATAAAAAAATGCCATTATTATAATTACTTATCGGAAAAAAGAACGGGTATTTCAATTCTCTGTAATACTTTAAATGGAAAAATAAATCTCTTAAATATTGTTGTAGAGATTTACTTACATACTATGTTGGAATTCGGCGCAGAACATAACATTAGAACTTTTAGAGTCTGTCCAGTGCAGCTGAATCTACACACTGAATTGTAAATTTATTTGTACTTTCTCAGCGCCGAGTTGACCGTTCGTTTTATGTTGTTATATAATATACAATGTTATTTATGTTATTAAAAACCTGCATGGCGGCAACGTGGTTCACCACCTCACCACCACGTCACGTCTCGTTTCTTCACTAAAGTGACGGAACGAGCAAAACGTTCACCTGATAGTAAGTGTAACGTCTGCCCATAACAAATGCTGTGTCACCCACAAGATTACTGTGTGACACCACACTGCGCCCGTCACCCTGAGGCATCAGTTCTTAAGTCTCATATGCCCAGTGAATACGCTAGCTCTCAGTGCCCTTCAAACCGAAACACAGTAATGTTTGCACAGTACTGCTTTCACGGCAGAATAACTGGCCCTGGGGTGGTACCTACCTAGACGGAATCCTGCATAGGAATCCTACCACCAGTGTAGCTTCTACCTACCCTTTATATGGGAAAAAGGCGTGACTATTTGTATTTATGTAAGTAATTTTGATATGTGTTAGCGACTGAGGAAAACTTTCGTTTCATCTCGTAAGATTCAACTAAGGGAAATAACTAAGCTCTAATGCCGTCTAACAGTTGTCGGAATAAACATCTCGTGATATTTTTACTGGTTGTAGGATCCTATTCAGGAATTCGTAGGAGTTACCACCACAAGGCCACTTATTATGCCGTGAAGCAGTAATGTCTAAATACTGTTTCGGTCTGAAAGGCACTGAAAATTCGTGTAATAACTGGTCATATTTGACTTAAGAACTGATATCTCAGAGAGACGGGCGTTGCAATTATCATCTCGTGAACGTTTTACTCGTCTCGTTTCATACTCCTAAAAATAAGAAATACGGAACGTTGACGGAGAGTAGCGTCTATGGTATGATCATTAATCGGCCTGCCAAGTGCGGCGAATATGGCAAATCCTCCCATCTCGGGAGATTCGTAAAGTCCAGCAGGACTGTTACCAAGCTGATGACGAAGAAAAAGAAGATACGTATAGAAATATCGTCAATGATTTCAACTTTTGTTTAATAACCGTAATTTGATTTATTTTACACTAGCTGATGCCCGCGAGCCGCGACTACGTCGTTCGTAAGTCCGTTTAGGTTTGTTAAAAATACTAAGGGTTCCCATGGGATATTTGAAGTTACGAGATAAAAAAGAGCCTATCTCCGTCCAGGACGCAAGCTATATCTGTGCCAAATTTCGTCGGGAACTGTATAGCGGTTGAGGCGTGAAAAGGTGACAGACAGGCAGTTAAACAGACACATTTATAATATTCAGTATGGATATGACAAACATATTTACTTATATTTTACGATTATATCATTACCAGTGTCTAAAAAGTTTGGTTGGTGATGATGAGCATTGGACACTGGCTACTATATACGTTAAAGAAAATCTACAGACGATAGTAGCTATATCGATATTTGAACGTCGCATTGTAACTACATCTTGGAGGTCAAATGCTGGGTATGTGGCGCATCGAACATGTGTTCCAGATATTTAGTAGCTATGTTGCAGTTTACAGGTGAGCAGAGTGCTTTTTAAGTGGGCGTACATTACGAAAACCACTAATAATTGGTGGCACCAACGTGGACTAGTACCAAGCCAATGTATCGAATTTTAGTTATAATTTTGGGCAAGAAGGTTCGATAAAATTGTGTTAGCGATGATATTACATCCTCTAGGTCGTCGAAGAACATTTAGAGGTGTCTTTACATTTCTGTGTGGCACCACACTGCGCTCATATTTCCAGTAATTATACTAGCTACTACTTCTCGTGACAATTGATTATTATTATTGTAACAAGCAGTCCATGTTGAATACCGAAGATGTTATATGACAAGAGGACACATTACACTATTTTGTGGCAATGTCAAGATTTTGTCATCTGCTCAGGATGTTTGATAGTTCCATAATCATGCAGGCAAACGAAGAGGCATTTACTAATGCTCTCTATTTTGTTTGTGATCGAACGATCGACGTTAACCGATACGGTCGGATGCTACAAAAGAGACTGAATGGAGTGTCAGAGAAAAGTTTTTCTACTTGTTTGTTTATCAACGTATTTTGTTTATTTATATCTATATACGTTGTTGTTCATTCATTCATATAAATTAATTATATTATTTTCAAACATTAAAAGGTCATGTAATTAATATACACCGTGTGTTTAAACACTTTTAATAATTAAAAACCCGACCAAGGGTTCTCGAATTCGAAGGAATTCGAATCCCAGCCGAAGCCATTATATGTGTCGACGACAGTTCTTTGACACTTGATTGGATACAACACAAACACATACATATGAATATGTGTGCGTACAATCACATATTTAATTTAATGGATAGTAGTTGTAAGGAGACTTCTTCTCGTGACTTAATTAATTTTACAAAGACCCTCTTCTAATTTACCTTTGTCAGTATGACAGCTCGTAAACAAGTAAAACTGTATGGTTACGTCCTAAAAAATAGACGACGTGTATAGTCGTGAAAGAATTCGAATTTTTACTTTTATTTCGACAGACTAGATAACAGTTTTTTTCTTTTAATTGGCATAGCAACGCTGCAACTGGTGCTCTCTGGACCGGTTGTTATAACATTTGTTATTTTGTCTGATACTGTTTTCCGAATGTACGTCCTGACCTACTCGTGACCGATTTAACACCCATGCGATACGTAAAGTAAAGTAAAGTTTCAGCCTATAAATGTCCCACTGCTGAGCACAGGCATCCTCTCATTTCTGAGAGCGTTTTGGAGCTAGGAAGACTCCGCTACGCTGCTCCAATGCGGGTTGGCAGACTGCACATGACTTCGGAATATTTTTTTATTTTAAATAAAACCTTATGTATGAATCCTTTGTGTGTGCTCTTGTGTGTCCTCTGAGCGGTGAGAGTATTTTCGCTACATGCTGAGCCAATCTATAAGTTGATGAATCGATCTGGCTCACTATTGGACGTAGTGGAGCATTTGGTTTGTGTATTTTAGGTAACCCATACAACTTCGGTGGTTTGGCACATGATGGTATTACCGAATTTACGTCCAGATTCAATTTTTCGGAGTACTTCTTTGTTAGCTCGCTAGTTGTTTTCAGCGTGTTCGCGGTTGGGTCTGATTTAACCTTTTTATAAATATTTTCATCCGACAAAAGTTTTTTTATTTTTATTTATTTGCAATTAATAATTTTAGTGGTGCCGGCACCGGGAATCGAACTCTGGTCACTCACGTACTATGAAATTTAAAGCGATAAGATCGGAGGTAAATTGAGATGCTGATGCAAATACATGGGGACAACCACAACCAGCAACCCAACCGAAAACCAACAACTTATGTTTTTGGACAAATGTTTGCTCCGGCTGGTATTCGAACGAAATAGCTTTTTTTATTGAATAAAGTGACGATACGAGCAAAACGTTGACCTGATAATAAGTATAACGTCTAGCCATAACAGATGCTGTGTCATCCAGAATATTTCCGTGTGGCACCATAATGCGCCCTTCACTCTGAGACTTTAGTTCTTAAGTCTCATATGCCTTGTGATTAGACGAGCTCTCACTTTCAGACTGAAAGACAGTTCGCACACTACTGTTTTACGGCAGAATAACTGCCTCTGTGGTGGTACCCCTCCTAGACGGATTCCTGCATCCTGCATAAGAATCCTACCAGCAGTAAGGTATTCTGGCCACTAGATCACTGTAAGTTATTATTTACTTATGGGTGTCAAATCAGTATACATTCGACTTTATGGTAAAAGTTCACTGTACCGATACGCAATACATCCATTTTCGACGAAGAACCAAGACGTAATATCACTGTTACGTATTATTTTACCTATGCCTGTAATTGGTTTTCCGGTTCTCGTTCCTAACGTAGCAAGTGGAAAGATGTGGTCTCTGCCTACCCCTATGGGAAAGAGGCGTGACTGTATGTATGTATGTATGTTCCTAACGTAGCTCACGTCATAAACGTATCATCGTTAAGCTGCTACTTTATGCTTTAGTCAAACGTGATCCTTCCCTGATCGAGGTGAACAATTTACGTCGTTCATCATCATCATCATTTCAGCATATCATTAGTCCACAGCTGAACATAGGCCTCTCCCATATATTGCCACAAAAGTTTGTAGCTCTCACTTATGGGACTTTTGCCATACACGCTTGGCAGGCGGGCATTTTGCCATAGTTGCCACGCTTGACGGGTAGGTAACCGCAGTTTATTTATTCAGTTGTTCCAGAAAGGCACTACCCATTTCCTGGTTTCCATTTTCCCTCTGTCGACTTTTACCATACCCACGGGAGGAGATGGGGTGGTAGATTCTATTAAGCCGCCACCACACGGATATCATCAATCAACTTGTATTAATTTACTACATTAAGAGGGACCAATTTTCCATAATTTTGCATTTCTATAATATAATCATAATTTTGGCGTTTTTATGTATTATACATAAAACGCCAAGGTTATGATTATATTATAGTGGCGTTGTTAGAAAATCCATTACATTTTCGTTTACCGTGGTTGTCGTTACTAATTCCTACATTTTTAGTTTATAAAAGTAATTTTAAATTCTAATTAAAAAGGACTAACTAAAATTTTTTTTATGATTGTATACAATAATAGTCCTGGGCGACATTAGAATTATTTTTTTATTTTAAGGTTTGCAACGAAAATAACCTATAAAATATCTTGAATATTGAAAAAGACCTTACCGAATTTTTTACATTATAATTTAATCCTTTGAAAGTAAGGTACTCGTAATATTTAACACCATCTAGGGCCATGACTAGAGTGACGTGCTTCTTTCTGATTCCAATTGGCCGCGGTCTCCGGCTGCGGTTCGCCGCTAGGGTAACAGGGTAAGCTTACAAGTAGACCCACATCACTTTCAAAGCTCAATGTTAACTGAAATGTTTGTAGTTTCATCCAATATAATGTTGATATTATGTTAATGAGCATAACACATTCAATTGTTTAACATAGTATTGTTATTTTTTTGTGTACACCAATGTAATAAGTCGGGTCATTAGTCTCTCCCCCAGAACATAATCTACTCCTGGGGGGTTACCATTCGCGCTCGGGCTACCATTGGATACCTGAGCTTGGATGCTCAGGCTATCCCACGTATTCTGAAATTTCCGCTCTATCCGTAAGCTGCGGCGAACGGAGCAAAAAAACTACGGCACTACTACTACGACTGCTTTCCAATCTTGAAGCCGTGCACTACCATCTGGAGACAGTGAAGCCGAACTTGCTTTTTCTTACCGAGACGCTAATATCCTCTCCGGCGGATACCTCTTATCCTACCCGGAGTGCAAATTAGAACCTACTGGTGGTGGGATTCCTATGCAGGAATTCGTCTAGGTAGGTACCACTCTAGGACCAGTTATTCTGCCGTGAAGCAGTAGTGTGCAAACATTACTGTGTTTCGGTCTGAAAGGCACTGAGAGGTAGCGTAATCACTGGGCATATGAGACTTAAGAACTGATGTCTCAGGGCGACGGGCGCAGTGTGGTGCTACACAGAAATATTCACAGAAATATTCGCTTTAAATTTCATAGTACGCGAGTCACCTGGGTTCGATTCCCGGTGCCGGCACCACTAAAATTGTTAATTGCAATTTTAAGTGCTGATTTACCACGTGCTCGGCGGTGAAGGAAAACATCGTGAGGAAACCTGCATGTCTGAGGAATAAAAAATATTTCGAAGACATGTGAAGTCCGCCAACCCGCATTGGAGCAGCGTGGCGGATTCTTCCTAGCTCCAAAACCCTCTCAGAAATGAGAGGAGGCCTGTGCTCAGTAGTGGGACATTTATAGGCTGAAACTTTACTTTACTTTACAGCATCTGTTATGGGCAAACGTTACACTTACCATCAGGTGAACGTTTTGCTCGTCTCGATACATTATCAAATAAAAAAAATCGGCCACGGGCCGGTGTTTGTGTGTGCATCAGATAGGATATAAATGTTCTCAACGCCTGGGCAGTCTTGAAGGTCCACCCTTCGGCTGCGCATAGACGACCATCCTTGCAGCCTGCAGATTCCGTGCTAAAGCAGATCCCATTCGCAGTGATCATGTTACTCGGCGACTTCAACGCTTACTACACCGAATGGCTACGATCTCGTACCACCGATCATGAGGAGAGATCTGTTTATGACTTTGCCCTGGCATATGATTTGACACAACCGGTTACTTCGCTCACACGGGTTTCAGATGTGGAGGATCATACACCTTCCCTGCCCATCTAGTCTCAGTAGATGCCCCTGTGGGATCTTTGGACCACTGTCTGATCCGTAGTACAGTGCCTATCATATGCCCAATGCGGTCGCGATTTGCAGGCTCCCGCTGTGTGTGGCACTGTAGATCGCCAGATTGGGATGGGATGCGAACTTTCTTTGCATCCTACCAATGTGGACAGATTTGCTCCTCGCTCGATCATCCCGACGTCGTTGCCAAATCTGTCGCTGATGTATTACTCTTCGTTCCATCCTCTGTGGTGCCCATCGGTGGTAGATCCCAGCCCTGGTTTGATGGCACCTGCAGAATGGCATCTCGCCAAACTGGTGCTGCTGTATCAAAATACCGTTCTTACAAGCTTAGTGGAACCTCCATGCCACAACCGCAGACCTTATGACCCGACTAGGTATTATATGCTATGCCCTGATATTTCTCTTCAAGATCTGTAACGATGATATCCGTAGCATAATTACAGTAACCGACATAACCCTAAGGAAAGAATGCTAAAGTGGAAATCACGTACCAGCAAACGAAGTGTAGGGATAAGCCGACGTTAAGGACATAAGTCGATATGGAATCAATATTTAGAAAACAGAAGATTTTTTTAAATTTCTTTAATAAAGTAACATAATTATATGAAAAGAATTGTCCTTTAACCAATATAGTAATAAATCATTAAAATATACTTGAAACCGCATCTCATCCCGTGGGTGTCGTAACAGTCGATTATGGGAAATTCCTGGAGAAATCTTATAGCTTTCAAAAGATGGTACAATAATGAAGTCGAAAATATTCCTGATCGAAAATTCGCTGTCTAGGTTTTAGTGCAACGGTCGTCGATCTGACTGTCAAACGGTTCGACCTATAGCGCCTAAGCCAATCACATAGACAAAGAAGACATTAGGAGGGTTTCTGATAAGCTGACGTTTAAAAGATTAATTTGAGAACATTTTCTAAAATATTTTTTTAAGTTGACATTGCTGTTATAAGACATTTAACATGTTGAAGAAAAAGTTTCTTCGCATTTTATATGGAAATTCAAGATAATTTTTTTTCAAAAAAAACAGAGTTTACTTACATTTAATTACAGTATATGTGTGCCATTTTGTTCAATTACTCATTGCCATCTTGAAGGAAGTGACATGATCCCGTTGCTGTAGAAATTTTGGGACTTCTGAGAAAAAAACGCGATAAGTAGTTTTGGCAGTCCTCTCTTGATGTTAACCTGACCTTAAGAATTCTGAAGAGACCGAAACAGCATGAAATCTGAAGGCAAGATCACGGCTATATGGCGGATGCATTAACACCTAACAGACAACCTCTCTTAATTCTTGCTGAGTGTCTTAAGATGAGTGTGGTCCTTTCTATTGATCAATTCCGGCCGCTTTTCATCACCAGTTATCAATTTCTTCAAAAACTGTTCGGTTTCAATACGACTCAGTAAAGAATCGCAAATGAGTACAGAGTTCATTAGGTTTCTTTCAGTGAGCTCGTGTGCTATCTAAATATAGAGCTTTTTTTCAAATGGGTCAAAACTGTTCTGATGGTCAATTCCCTGTTCGTCAGCTATGTCGTAACTACTATGCCGACCTTGGTCCACTTTTTCAAAAATGGCGTCAATTTTACCTGTTACAAGGCCACTAGAGCGAGGTGCATCTTTGATATCAAAATTACCAGATTGAAAACGCTTAAACTAACTTTGTGCTACTTTTATAGACACCGCATAAGGTCCATAATCTTCTAAATTTTTTTTCGCGGCTTGCATTCCATTTTTCCTATTTTGTAATAAAATTTTAAAATATATCGAATATCTTTATTACATTCACTTATTTTGACTGAAAGAAAATTTCTTGTTGGATTGGTGTAATTTGTTTCTTGTTTTGAAATGTAACCTTTCTAATGTCATCAAAACCAGTCAGATATAAATAGTACAGCCTGAGAGATTTTATTACCAGTACCTTAATACTGATATACAAATACAGTATATGTATTTGTATATCAGTTTTACGTGTATGTATATTTAGTGTATATATCTATGTTTACATGTAAGTGTAATATGATTTGAAGTATAACTATTTTTGATAACATTTTTTAGTACAAGAGTAATGTATTTATTAATATGTATATAAAATTATGAATTTACACATTTTAAAGCACCTATAACAATATCTCCCCATGCCTTGAACTGGGAGAGAATGCCAAAAAGCATTAAGTCCACCATATGTAATCCTTAAATAAGGTGAATCCAATGAATGCCGTAAAACTCGCAGCCCCGTCCCCTGCACATGGACTGACTCTACCGGACAAGGATTTTTTATCTGATGAAGATGAGAAATTAACGCCAATTGAAATAAATTATACAATAACAAAGTGATACATGTCAGTTATTTCTCAATATGCTGAATTCCGTGCTTATTTAATAACAGAAAAATATGTATATTTTTTTTTGCGGGAAGTCGATGGATGCAGGTGGCTCAGGACCGTGCTTTGTGCCAATTTATGGGGGAGGCCTATGTTCAACAGTGGACTAAGATAGGCTGAAATGATGATGATGATGATGTATAATTTATCCAAAAATATAGTATAAGCAATGCAGAACAATGCTTGAAATTCAACATTTAATTAGAATAAGATCTAAACATCATTCTTTCTGGAGTTAAATAATCTACGATTTTGACCAAAGCAATTCTAAGTTGCCTCACCAACACATAGACCTCCGGGCATCAAACTTATTGTGACACACAGAGTAACCACACGAAACAGACTATCGGTTTTTTTACATTAACGACTTACATAACCGTTCCTTCAAAAAGAGATTTAATTTATTAATATCGTCCCGGAAAAGTTCATTTCCGGTTTGGAATTCTAAATATTTCAAATTGGATGTATTGGTACATAAATACAATAGTTTGTATCTTTCGTATTTTATTCAGCATCAACAAAATAAATTATTCATAGGAATTAAGTTTGGCTTTAGATACGTAGCCGAAAGATTTATTGGTTGACGTGTAGAAAACAGTCAAACTTGTTCCGAGTTCTTGAATTATAGCTGTTATTCTATTGAACATACGTCAAGAATTCCACAAACTTTTGTTTTATACAAAAATAAAGAGAACAATATCATAGAAAAGAATATAGCAACATTGAGTAGCTTAGTGTATAACTATTATATTACTTACAAGTCTTTAGTTTATATTAATAGTACGATTATTATAGGACAAATACAGTTTTAATCTAAGATCATTATTATTTATATAATAATTATGCCGTGTGGTAGCGGTGTAACATAATCCACCACTTCATCTTATCCCCTTGGTGACGTAAAATTTGACTTAGGGAAATACCAGAAAAATCGCATGGCTTCCGAAATATGGTGGAATTATCATTTCAAAAAAATGCTATATCGGTGACTGACAGCAAGCAGCGTCTAAGATGCAAGAAAGATTCGAATTCCAGTTGTAGCCAATATTTGAGCAAAAACACAAATTGTGTATAAGTTTTAAAAGGTGACTAAGGTGTTGTACGAACAGCCTTAACACCAAAACCCGCTCGTTACGTTTCGTTTCCCGCGAGGGCAAATAGGCCTTATACGGGAAAAATGCGTGCCGTATGTATTTGAAACGCACCCACCTAAACAGGAGAATTTCCGCTGTGCGGCTTTTTTTTTGAATTAAAGAATCATACTATGTGGTTGTATTATTAAGTAAGTTAAATTATGTATGGTACTAGACTATTTTTAATAGCTTACTTAACATTTGAGAGTATTTAATGGAATATAATTAAAACAACAATAACTACACTACATTACAACGTACCTGCACAAAATTAATTATGCTATGAAACAATTGGAATTAAGTTACCCGTTAGCCCGTTATACGAAACAAGCACGTAAACATCATAAATATTACTCAACATTAACTCACACTGTTTCCGAATATAAATAAAGCAGCAAATCTTGACTTATTTTAATAAGAAATTGTTTTCAATTAAGATTTAAGTAACACACAAAGGTACCACACCATATTCTATATAAAAACAGTAATTATAACACAATCTTAATTAAATATTTGTCTTGCTTTCAAATACATTATTATCATCACCATTTTAGCCCTTCAAAAGCCCACTGCTGAATATAGGCGTCCTCCATAGATTTCCATGAAACAAGGTTCTGAGCAACTTGTATCCATTGTCTTCCCTCAAAATCGTGCATGTCGTTGCTCCTTCTAGACAAGGGTTCGCTCTACTGTTTTTGCTATTCAAAAGCTTTCGAGTTCCCCAACAGTTATCGGTTGTACTAAGTATATAGCCGGCCTGTTGCCTTTCAGTTTGCTATATGTATGTTTAATGTTTTACCTGTACTTTTTTTGATCACTTATTTCTCATCTATAAATTACCTTGCCCTGTCAGTTTTGGTAAAATATGTTGCAGTTAAAAAGTCCTATAATTTTTCTGGTCTATTTCGTGTGGTTTCCTATGTAAAGATGCCTAGAAAATTATGTAAATGAAACTGTTACACATTATCTAATTGCAAAAAGTGATGAAGGGCATATTTTTGTACTTACGTAGATACACTAGTGATACGATTCCTTCTGTTCTGGTGGTAGGGTCAGGTTAAAACGCTAATTTTAGGTCCAGGCGTGGCAATAGGTGGAGCTACAATGAGAAATGACTTGGTCTTCTCATCACTTTATATTAAAAATAAATATTATTAATAACTAGCTGATGCCCGCAACTTCGTCCGCTTGGTAGTAGGTTTCTTGAAGAATATTCTGTAAAAACAGTTTGATTTTCCGGGATACAAAGTATCCTATGTCCGTCTCCAGGATGCAAGCTATCTCTGTGCCAAATTTCGTCAATGTCCGCGGTTAAATTGTGAAAAGGTAACAAAACTACAGAGGAAGTTACTTTCTCATTTAAAATATTAGTATGGATAAGAAGACTGGACAGAGTTAAAAGAGGAGAAGAAAACTAAACTGGATTATTGATAGCAAATTAAATTGCAATACAATAGCTTTGGCGGATGATATTGTCAAGGAAAAATAGCTACTCGCCAGATCGGTTGGTCTGCTCTGGGGAGGACGTCTCCTCCTACTAGTAATATTTAGATGTTGTATATACGAGTATAGTTCGAATCTCAGAAAACTTTCATAGAGCGATTATGGACGTATGGGAATATTTCTTGAGCTTCTCATGTGGTGACATAGATGTCGCTACAAGCTTATGATTAAAATGTCTATATCATAAGAATTGTGGCTTGATATTTAGTAAGTGTGAGCACCGTAAATAATTTTTCTTCAGTTATACTTTTTGGCATTGAGTTTTCTGTTCAAAATAGCGGGAATAAATATAAATATGTCAATAATAAATAATCTTCATTAATTTACTTCAAATAATGATCAAGGTAAAATAATTAACCAAATCTAATAATTGATTTGTATTGTTTCCTAACACATCTGCCGGAAACAACACATTATTAATAGGTTATTCAGTTTAATTAAACTATAATTCGATGCGGTAATGGCCATTAAACTGAATCGTATAACCTATAGGTACTTGTAAGTATAGTATTACATGTTGATGACTTTTACGCCACTGGACTGCAGCGACATCTACCGCTTAACACTAAGAAGTAGTCACCTGCGCAGGACGTGTGGATTAAATACCAGGTCAATTATATATATATAATAACACTGTTTCAATTTGTCATCACTATTTCAATGAAACACTTAGGCTATCACAAATATTTTCAGTCCCGAAAACCAATAATGTGCGCGATATGAACCCATCAAGCAGATACTTTTACAGCTGAACTACGAGGCGGTGATTGTTTATTTCTTAATTGTATCAAATTCATGAACGTTTTGAAATATATGAAAAAAAGAAAGTTGTTTATAGGGAAGTGTAGAGACAAGCAACTCGTTCACCGGATGGTAAGTGCAAGGTCTACCCATAACAAAATGCTAAGTCATCCAGAACATTTTTGTTTATCACTACCCTTCAGTTCATAAGTCCCATATAGTGCCCGTCAGAGCAAAACACAGTTATGTTTACGCACTATTGCTTGAGGGCAGAGCTATCTAGATGGATTCCTGCATAAGAATACTACCACCAGTTTGCACAAAAATATATTTAGCGTACAAATTAAAATTTATAGTTCCGTTGCATGTCATGCCAAATACATTTTCGTTCTAAATTTGGCATAGAATTTTAATGTAATCTCTTTTCTTTATTTTTTATAATAAGCTTTATTCCTAAATCATTATAAAGTTCTAGGTTTATACCTAATACGAAGATATAATATAAATAATACCAAATAAAATCAAACGGAGGTGCATAAATACTAAGTTGAATAGTGGTTATCCCAGTAAACCTCGGATTTTTTAAAAAGAAATAGGTAATCATAAAGTGTGTTAATTCAAATAAAGATAATTATTTCCACTGACTTGTAAGTTTTGAAATTTTTGTCCCAGTAGCGGTTGTAGCTTCCCGCATGTATCGCCGTCGCTTCTCACTATTACTATTTTTTTAACTTTCTGGTTTGTTCTATAAATATTCCAATATTTCTCGTTTTTTGATGGAAAAACGTCATGAGAGTAATAAATAAGGAATGAGTAACTAAGTACATACGTTTGTACAATCATCGTCATCATCATTTCAAACGTGAACTAAAGCCTCTAAAAAATTAAAAGGATTTGCATTAATCACCACGTCTTGATGGAGGAATGGCGATAATTATATCAATCGCCTCACACCTAAGACGCAGCTGCCTGTCACCGGTTGGATTATTATAGGTCCGGCAAATTTCTGATTATAATTTTGAGATGAGGTTTGCCAGTTTCTCGAATGCTGAAATCTAGTGGTCAGAGCACCTCTGACTTCTATGTCGAGGATCCTGGTTTCGAAACCCATGAGGTGTCCACATTTATACAAAAATTTAAATCGTTGGTTTTAGTTAACTTTTGATACGCTTTCTGTTAATGGACACTTGTATAAAATGTATGACGTCTAGTCCTAGTCATATTTTAAGTGAAACGCTATATCTAAAATAATTGAAAAATAAAACTTTAAACAAGCAAAGTAAATTTAAACTTGTACTTTGCGGTACTAGGATGCTATTGCCTTGGGAAAGTTAAATTCTTCTTGTTTACTAACAAGAAAGTACAAAAATAGTTAATAAACAAACACAAAAAATTTATTTAAAACTTCTGCTAAAATGAAAGTTGTAAGACAGATACCCATAAGAAGAGATTTTGTATGGTAATTGTTAAAGCTACTTGATACAATAAAAGGAGAGTAGGAAAAATATTGCGCTCCCAGATATAAGCAGAAACGAGAAGGGGAAGATAAACAATTATAAATACGACATACATTTATATTACCTCGAACAAACTGAAGAATATAGAAGAAAAATAAAGGACACTTTGGCGAATAGAGAATAAAGCTGTTTGCACGTAACGCGCGCACTATTCGAGAGAAGTATATTCTATTATCTATATTCTAGTATCATTTTCAATGAAATTTTTTGCCGAAGACGAAAGACAAGAAGACATGAAGATGAGAAAACGAACAGTAAAGAAATTTTCATTTATTAAAGATTTTAAATTATTAAAGATTTCCCGGGAAGTTTCTTGTGGTGTGTGGTTGTGTCTGCGGCGGCGGTGGGGCCGCGGGGGGGAGTGGTGTATCGTTGCCTCTCTCCCTATCCTCCGCGGCCGAAATGTGGTTGTCAGCACAGCCACAGGCAGATCCGCCGCCGGTGCCGGGGGGGGGGGGGGGGGTCCGTTGGGAACCAAAGGGACACTGTGTTGGAAGGCGTGTCGTGTGTTCCCGCGCGCCTTACTAGGAAGGAGAGGGGAGAGAAGTAGTCATCTCCCGAGAAGGGGCCGCCGATGATAGGTGGCCGGCGTCGGTGGGGTCGCGGATGAGTGCGCAAGCGTTCCCGTGGCCCTGCCAACATGCGGCGATGGGGTTTCAGTCGGTGCAAGTCCGACATAACCCGTCCTTCCCCCCGTGAAGGCGGGTAAGACTTAGGCATTTTGCCATGGAAAAAAAAGAATACAGGTCTTTAAAGCTGGCCTGATGTTGTATTTTAAGTGATAGTAAAACTAATTTAAAATTTTAGAATATGAACGAGTATGTATAGTACTGTATGAGTAAGTGATATATTTGCTAACGAACTGTCTTTAGCAAAGTTATTATAAAATGCAACCGACTGCACTTTATGCATATTTTTTTTTAATTTTAACCTTTTAATCACCACGCTGAGCAGGTGGATTGGTGTGGCAGTACCTGACATGTCGCACTTTAGACGCTGCCCAGTGTATGCATTTTGGAACTGGTATTTCTCTAGATATGGTACATGATATTGTCCAGGCATTTACCTCAGTCGAGGGGATGACCCGTGGGTGTCGTAAAATCTCAACACGTAGTGGTACATTATTTACGTGATCCGACAGCACAACAATCAGCGTAATAAAATTTACCAGCAACTGTTTAAGATGTAAGGTTTCCTGAAAAATTATCATATGAGATAAGTCTGTTGTGATAGAGATACAGGCTATTGGAAAAAGTTCGAAAAGGAGAATAAGTTATTGAATCACCAAGTATGCCTTGTGATAACCGGATTTCTAAGGACATTTTTTGACAGTTTTTTTATAGAATGCTGATAAAGAAGTGGAGTGGATCTGATAAGTAATAATACCTGACAACAAAAACATTTTTGTAACTATTTTATAAAAAATTAGTTTTTTGTTTTAAAAAACTTTTATTAGCTATTGTTCTTATAACTAATTGAGTACCTTGCATTTTCGTCTTTTATCTATATATAGGACGAAAATGCAAAAGTATATGTAGCAAATAAATGATCGCAGTGGATCTAATGAAATAAATGATGATTGAATTATGTAATAAGAGTTGTTTGTGAATTAGAACTTTTTTCGCTATCAGCTAGGGTCGAATGACAGATAATGCTATATGGTATTAAGGTTCATTGTAATCTTAATCTATACAAATAAATAAAATTAAAGTGCCTGTAACGTCTGTCTGTCTGTTCGTTGCGTGTTCCGGCTAATCTTCGAAACGGCTAAATCGATTTTGACGGGATTTTCACTGGCAGATAATTGATGTTACAAGAAGTAACTTTTATTAAAGAAAAATATAAAACATAAGCGAGAAGGGCCGAACTGATGGTGCTCAGATAAGTAAGGTACCAGGCCGTACGGCGCAATCATGGCTTATTTTACGCGGGTAAACCGCGGAGCACAGCTAGTAAATAATAAATCTTACAACAATGAGGATGGAGAGTTTGTATGTTTGAGCGCGCTAATTTATTACGATAAAAATTATATTTTCATACTACGCTAGTTTACTTATGTACAACGTTATTTATAATTGGTATAACATCCCAGCACCTGCCAATGCTACTTTGATCTGATAAACACAACGGTGAAGCTTTAATGACAAAATTCAATACTAAAAATGTCCATACAAATCTTAAAAATTATTTGTTTTGTAAAACTTTACGCGACCCTGACTCAGAAAGTCGTTGCCCCGAACCAGACAAATTCAAAATACGTTTTTTTCTCCATTTCACTTATGTTACCCTACCAAGGCGTCATACTAACAGATTTACTTTGCAACAGATTTCCTTAAGCGTCATTATCCTAGTACTTGCGAGTTCTTTCGATGGCAGCTCAATGTTAAAATGCCCAATTAAAGAAGAGTTCATTGCCTCGATCAGCTGTATAACAGGCTGCTTCATGTTATCCTAGTACTTGCGAGTTCTTTCGATGGCAGCTCAATAGAAAAACGCCCAATTAGATTTATGAGTTCACTGCCTCAGCTGCATAACAGGGTAGTCACCGATGAGTTTTAAGCTAATTCTTTAAGTTGACATATCTGTACAGGTATCACGCTACGAGGCTCATTATATTTTTGGGGCGTATACACATCGTTACTAAGCCCAGCCTGCCGGGATGTATAGGAACATTACGAATAATCCTGTATATGGCCTACATATGAAAATAATTTTTCAAGTCCGAACCATTGCACCAACCAACGAAAGTTTAAAGCACAGTAATGGCGTTGTTTTCTAGTTTATCATCATAAGCTGTATTGTATGACGAAAATATCAATAAAGTATTCTTTGGTTACACAATTTGGAATACAAGCGTATGGCTTCTGCGATTATCGATGTCTGCACCGGAATACGACCGCATGGCCTAGTGGTTAGCGACCTGGCTTCTACGCCGCGGCCCTTTCGTTCGAATACCAGCCGAAGCTAACATTCAAGCAAAACACAAATGTTGGTTTTCGGGTCTGGTTGTGTTGAGCACGTGAAATGTATGTATGTAAAACGCACCTACGAAACAGGAGACACCTTAGTGTTGGGCATCGTTTTTTTTCGAAAAAAAAAAAAGAAAAAACTTTAGTATGACAACTGTGCAGGAGGACCTGCGGTGTAAAAGTCAAGTACTCTGACCACTAGGCCACGCTCAGGCTCGTTAGAACTGCACATATAAAAAATTTATTGCATGTTTCAATTTCTGTAAAGCAGTATCAAAAGACAGATATTTGTATGATTAAAATTAATAATTAAGGGAAGAAGGTTTAATTTTGACATCAGAACGCCTGTCACCTCAGTCTTGCCGTGATCATGGGTACTGTAAAGCGCTCGAAACGTCGGGTTATCAATAGTTAAAAAAACGCGATAAAATCCGTAAAATTAGTTATATCAAAGTTATTGTTATGTAATTCTAGCGAGAGCCCGCGGCTGCGCCAATGTAAAGTTTATTTTAGGTCAGAGAATCAAAATGGCAAGTAGTTGGTATTTTGTACCTAAACTAAATTTAACTAGGTTCGGCCGTTGCGACGTAATTAGGTAACAAACATTCAAACTTCTTCATTTATAGTACTACTAGTGTGAAGGTTTTATGTCTTTGTAGTATTATCAACGACAATCGGTAACACTCTGGTCTAGGTAGCTACCTAGACCGATTCGGATTTCGATAGGGGTGGTAGTAGTGAGCAAGTATTATTGTTTCGATCTAAAGGGCACTGAGAGCTAGTGTAATCAATGGGCATATAAGTCTATAGAACTGATGTCTCAGGACGCCGGGCGCAGCAAGGTACCACAAAGAAATGTTCTGGGTGACACAGCATTTGTTATGGGTAGACGTTGCACTTACTATCAGGTGTATGTTTTATCGTCTCGTCACTTTATCCTATAAAAAAAAACTAGAACTACTGGTCTGTTAATGTTCTAAAGGTTTTATGTCTTCAGACGAAAACTAAGTGATTTGACGACGCTGGATTTGGTACTCAAAGCAAACATTTCTTCGCTGGCGTCATTCTTCCTAAATTGATATTCGTTTGGGCTCGTCAAGCGAAAAGTGTATAAGCTACTCTTTGGCTAACGTGTTTAACACCGTAAACATGATGACTAATGTGGTAGAAAGTTTGACTATATTTTTGGATAAGAAATATCTATAAAGAAGGCAAGAACGACATTAAATTTTTGTGCTTGCATCTAATGAGGACGCTTACAGAAATTGTACCAATTTTTTTAATTCTAGCAGTAACTGACATTTGTACAATTTGCCGATATTTATAACGCAAAAGTTCAAGGTAAACCACTAAACTATCTTTCATGTCTTATTTTGAACTTTTTTCATAGCTTAAAAGTTTAGTCGTCTTCAACAAAATTATTTTTTTCGAAAAGAAACTGCTAATTCATTAGCAGTTTCTTTTTGAAAAAAATATATTTTAAAACGTATAAAACGTTTAGTAATATAAAACTTGAACGTACAAATTATCTGAATAATATTATGTAATGTTTTCTTTTATTTGTTAAAACATTGGAATATATGATAAAAGCTGGATGCTGGATGGAATATATGAAAACAATTTAGTCATAATTAAAACAAAGAAAACAACTCGACAACAGTTTAGCTAAAACAACGTGAATCGTAAACGTGCTAACTTGTAAATCTTTCTTGCTGCCTATCAGAACTCAAGCGAAGAATAAACGAATCGAAAAACTTTTTGTTTTAAAACTTATCGACTATTAAATAATTCTTGCTGTTTCACTGTTGTGTACTGAATAAGAATATTAGAAAAAAAAAGTTTCTCATTTTAGTGTAAACAGGAAAGGATAAATAATAAAAAACATTACATGATGATGTTCTTCCTAGCCGATTTCGACCACGGCGACAACTTCCGAATACTGTCGATAGCCATCAACTGCGCAGGAGATATTATAGTGCCACAAGTGTACGCGCAAACGTAGAGGCACTCACTCGTCCCAACCTACCAACGCCGGATGAAAATAAATTTAGTTATTGAAAAAATATGAAAATAAATATATTGATAATGAAAATATATAAGCGACATGTTAACGTAAATTATTATCTTAACGATGTGACAGGCAGGTGCGTATGAGATGTTTATCTTGACATGACAGAGGTCGAGACTGGTCCGCTATGATTAGAGCATTTAACACGATGGAGCTCGATGACGACTTACGAGCCTGCAAGGCAAGTCTTTCTACGAATTCCATTTTCAATTAGGGTATTACATACTATATTATTTAAAGTCTAAACCAAGTAATTGACAAATATTTCGTATTAATTAACGCCGGCGCCCGCCGGCTGGCTTATTTGTAAGTATTCTGAAGCACTCCAAATGAGTAGGGCACTGAGAGCTAGTGTAATAACTTAAGTGTAAATGTCTCAGGGTGACGGGCGCAGTGGCGTGCCACACATAAATATTCTGAGTGTAACAGCATTTGTTATAGGCGGACGTTGCACTTAACTAGTCTCTTTAGCCCTTTAGTTCTCAGTGCCCTTCAAGCCTAAATACAGTTATATGTGCACACCACAGCTTCACAGTCGGAATAACTGGCCCTGGTGTAGCACCTACCTAGACGGATTCCTGTCATTTACACAAATACTTTGCGTATAACATGCTGAATTAGTGTTTATAATAAGTGATACTGCCATTGAATTTGTATATGAATATTTTTTTAGGGCTGATGGTCACCATTAGCCCGAAACTTTCAGAAAGATTCACAGCTTGGCCGGATAGAATGGTGGCCGAGCGTTGAGGGCGCTTAGCTCAGACCTTTATAATAGGTAACTAGCGCAAGGAGACCTCGGCTTGGACTGTTACCGTGTGCGCGTAAGAAGACTGACTCGAAGGCGCCCCAGAGAGCCGAACCTCGATCAGTTACTTCTATCGGGGGACGTTTTTAAACATGATTTACCATCAATTCGAAATGCGAAGAAGCTGGAGAAAAAATGGCGCAAGAAACTCCAGCGACGCTTCTAATCATAATTATAGATCAGGAAAACCAGCCTGAGGGGCGGTAAGGCGAATGATTCATTTGTATGCTAAAATTATTGTTTGTGTGTATGTACGGTGTAGGAGAACTAGGTAGGGCTATTCATCATCATCATCATCATCATCATCATCATCATCACTTCATTATTCACTAGTCAACTGCTGAACAAAGGCCTCTCCCATAGATAGCCACAAAAGTTTGTAGTTCTTATTTTTTTCCCATCTGGTTTTTATTTTCCCTCTGTCGACTTTAACGACACCCACGGGATACGATGGGATGGTAGATTCTCTTAAGCCGCCACCACACGGCCAGGGAGCCATTAGGCTTGGAAATTAACTATATCCGAAACTATATGCTGGCACCGCATGGCTGCTGCGATCCTGTCCTCGGGGCCTTGGTATCCTTGAGTGCCTTTGCAAGGGCGGAAACATCGTCGCCGTTGAAGACGGCAGCGAAGCGACAGACTAGACCCAAGTCGCTCTCGTCGACGGGTCGACTTGCGACGGGGGTGGTCGGTATTTTCGGCAAGGCCGAGTTTAAGACGGACGCGGGGGTCAGTAGTTTTTCTTTCTTTGACGAAGAGACAGCGGGATGCTGCGAGACAGGGGCTTGAGGTGAGGCAACAGGGGCTTGAGGTGAGGCAGCTGGAACTGATGGACAATTGATGGCCATGGGACGAAGGGAGCTGGTTGTGAGGCAGCTTGGGACTGCCTTGGTGATTGGGGTTTGCCGTAAAGCGGTAGGAACTTGCCGTGAGGTGGCGGTAGCTTGACATTTGGCGGCTAGACGCGAAGCAGCTTCTTCTTTTTCTTCTTGGGCTGCTAAATAGGCATTTGAACAAGCATTATTTTTTTTAAATCAACGTCGGTTTCTGTTTTTACAGGTGTCCGCTTTTGGGGAAGATTTGCGCTACTTTTCGATTTCTCCGCAAGGATGAAGCTGGTGTGGCGGGAGTTCGCGGAGTTCTTGCACTCCATTCGCAGCCAGAGGACGATGTAGATTCGTAGATTTGGACGAAGACGAGGCCCTAGAGAGGTACCTGGATAGCGCCTCATATGCCGAGGCAAATATCGGAGTGGCTGGTGGAGTGGTTAGCTAACGCGTCCATTCTTTCTGTCTTATTATCAATTTATAACAAATTTTCTACGGGGAAGTGGGCGGTGGTGGAATGCCGAGGTGTGTGACCTAACTTCACTCCCTGCCTGATATATACAGGGAGGATTAATGTCTAAGGTATATCCCTAGTGCGTCTTATTTTGCACACTTTGTGTGTGTGCGTAAAATAATTAAAAGCTACGCGGGGACTTGATGTTCTCCTAGCCGATTTCGACCACGGCGACAACTGCCGACTACTGTCGAGAGCCATCAACTGCGCAGGAGATATTATAGTGCCACAAGTGTACGCGCAAACACAGAGGCACTCACTCGTCCCCTACCTACCCGCGCCCGATGTAACGCTGATGCGATAAGATCGGAGGTAGGTTAGGATGCAGTGTCAGAAACACGAGGACAATCACAACACAACCAGATTCGAAAACCAACAATTTATGTTTTAACACAAATGTTGGCTCCAGCTGGGATTCGAACCCA
This sequence comes from Luehdorfia chinensis, assembly GCA_019845155.1. Taxonomy (NCBI): domain Eukaryota; kingdom Metazoa; phylum Arthropoda; class Insecta; order Lepidoptera; family Papilionidae; genus Luehdorfia; species Luehdorfia chinensis. The sequence continues at coordinate 2,675,452 of JAHVAK010000022.1, forward strand.
GGACCCGCGGCTTAGAAGTGAGGTACTCTGAACACTAGGCCACGCGGTCGTCACTCGGGGACTTAGAAATCCAACAAAGTAATAATAATTGTTTTGTTTATAATTTTCCGAAAAGGGTCGGAACAGATACTCGTAGCTGCACGCGACCACCGGACTACCTGAGCGGGTCGAAGCGGGGCGCTAGCGACCGTCAGGTTTGGAGCGTCGAGTGCGGTGCGAGTGAATAGAAGCCGATCCTATTGACTAAGCGACAAGCCGACTACCCCTTCCTCAATTTACTGAGAACATTTCGCTTGCTGTATTGTATGAACCGCCACGGCAAGTGACAAACTGAAACGGCAAGTGAAAATATGTGTATTTTCGTTTTTGGTTTGTTTACATGATATTTGCTAAGTTTACTTTGTGATTATGGCGACGGAAAGGTGGATCTCTGAAACGACTATAAAATTCATCGAAGAATTTAGATTGTGGTCGACCACTATCGTGTCCACAATCGTTGTTTTTTTAATGTTTCTCTTTCGGTTATGATCGTTTATAAAATATGTCTGAATAGTGTTTGGTAATAAGGTGTCGGCGGTGGTGTTCCATTTTAACGGATGTCGTGTCACTAATACATTTCTCTAATACGAACATTTAAACGGAAAATGTTCAGTTGTCACTTGTCACAAGCAAGTTTAATAAAATAATAATACAATCAAATTTATTTATTTCTTACCACAAATGACATGGATAATACATAAATGTTAGGTACAACATATTCATTCGTGGGAGACTGGTAATTCGTGTTGTATTAAAATAAATTATGAAACATCTTTTGCTATTTTATATTATATTTTTAACATTTTTAAGAAAATATAAAGAAAGATAGTATTTTTTTTTATTCATTAAAAGCGTTACTTTGTGGAAATCAATTATATTAAATAAAATGGTGTATGGGTAGCGACATCTATGTCACCACATGAGAAGCTCAAGAAATATTCGCATATGTCCATAATCGCGCTTTGAAAGTTTTCTGAGATGCGAACTATATATACAACATCTAAATATTACTAGGTGGAGGAGACGTCCTCCCCAGATCAGACCACCCGATCTGGTGGGTAGCTACCCTTTCCTTGGCACCATCATCCGCCAAAATGTACGCCCTGTATGAACATCACGCAGAACAGCTTCTCCGAACAAATAGCAACAACGTCATCGGCAGCCATCGCAGTCACAGCACCAGACTACTGTCGGCACAACGCGTGCTTCCTAGTCTCTCAGCCACTGAGGATCATCAAGGGTGGGGGCCTCCTTCTCCTCAGGCTGACTCCTGCGGCATCAACACTTGTCTCCATACGTCTCGACGCACTGAAGACCTGGACTCAAGTTCACCGCAACGCCAGACTGCACCTCATCGCCTGACGTCTCAAGTTCTCCACGCTAAAAACTACGACTTCCAGTCTCAGCGGGGGAGTGATGTAGCGACATCTATGTCACCACATGAGAAGCTCAAGAAATATTCGCATATGTCCATAATCGCGCTTTGAAAGTTTTCTGAGATGCGAACTATATATACAACATCTAAATATTACTAGGTGGAGGAGACGTCCTCCCCAGATCAGACCACCCGATCTGGTGGGTTCCTTGGCACCATCATCCGCCAAATATGTTACCTCGTTTTGTGCTCTTCAAAAACTACGTAATATACATCATTTTATATTTTGCATGCGGATCTTAGCAAATTCACATTCTTTTCTTCATTGACTGCGGCAAATTTCAAAACATATTGTTTTGTACGTAATAGGTATTGTTAGTTTCCTTCCTCAAGTGTTTGCCACTAAAAAAAAAAACAATTTAAAGTGATTTTGCTAAGATCCGAATGCCAAATTTTCAATTATATTTTTAACTGTTTTAGTTTCACCCCTTACTAGGCAGTATGAAGCGACATTGAGACAGCTGCCGAGACGGCGTAGTAGCCATATCATTTTAAATTTAGCATGCGGATCTTTGCAAATAAATTTTCTTCACTATTTTACAATGGATTTCCGTAATGTTCGTTTCCGCCTGATTCCATTAACTATAGTTTTTTGAATTGGCATTAAGCCCTTATTTTATTTCTTGAAACATTTAACCGTTCGAATATCACGACTTATGGTAATAATTTAGGCCCAGACTGAGTTATGACAAAATTCCAGTAGCATTTACTGCATCCTTTAAGTAAATGAGCTCGAGATACGTCTGTGATTTATTACGTGACACAATACTGGCGAAGCTTTGCTGGCTTGTACTCGGATTCTGATTGTTAATTTCAGATAGAACAGTCAGCTCCATTTTTTTAATTTTAGTTTGGAATCGAACATGAAACGTAAATGTGTTGCCATAAAAATAATTTGTGAAAAATAATACACGCATAAATATAAATAAAAAAAAAGAATTAGTTAATTTAACTCTTGTTTATAAAGCTTCTACAAAATATGCAAAGCAACTTGATTATACTGACAGCATTTTTCTAAGATGAAATATCGTTAAAAGTTTAAAAGAACTTAACTAGTATTATATAGTGTTACTAGCGAACCCGACGGACGTTGTCCTGCCCGAACGGTGGCTTGCCTGCTATTAACAGATTCAGCAAACGATTTTTCAATATTCGAATTATCGATAAACTATATACTAAGTGACTTTCGTCATTTTCCTAGAAATCTATTGCAACGCCACCTACCGGGTCCAATTCTTAACCTAACCAACCAGGGAACCCAAACACACAAAAAAATTCATCAACATTGGTCCAGACTTTTAGGAGGAGTTCAGTGACATACGCACAGAAGAAAAAATATAAAGAATGAGTCGATGAATATAATCAATATGATAATTATAGATTTTTACAATTATCAAATTAATTAAGTTATTGCATAAGCATTATTGTGCAAATCGTTCACCTGATAGTAATCAGGTGAACGATTTGAGTCCAATATCTACCCATAACAAATGCTATTTCACACAGAATATTTCTGTGTGGAGATCCAACAACTGATAATGAGTCACACATAGCTTGATTTTTCTTTAACGATGGCAGTAAGCTGTTAATGGGCCACAATGACCGCTTTTTATCGAGTAGACAGTGAGTTTGTTTGTCACCCTAGCTTACATACACAAGTACGATTTACTGGTTGTAAGATTCCTAAACAAAAATCTGTCTAGATGGGTACTACCTCAGTGCCAGTTATTATGCCGTCAAGCAGTAGTAAGCAAACATAGCGGTGTTTCGGTCTGAAGGGCGTAGCTAGTCTTATTACAGAGAATATGAGACTTGAGAACTGATATCCAAGGATGATGACCGCAGTGCGGTGCTACACAGTCCCAAAGTTATACTAGGTGACGGATTCATTTTTATGGGCGGCCGTAGCATTTACCTTCAGATGAACGACTTAATTACAAACTTAGGACTTAAAAAAATACGGAAACAGTCTTATGCTACTATTTAGTATTCCGTGAAAGTAAATTACACATTACTTCCCCGGTATAGCTGACCTATTTAAAGGTCAATATTTGCAACGTTGCTCTAGTAATATAAAAACTTATTATAAAACCTATACAATAATTACATACGGTGAGTGTCAGGGCACAGCGCATCTTTTAATTGTGAATAATTTAAGACATAAAAAACCTATTATAGAATTTTTCTTAAAGATACAAGGTTTTGGTTTAATTTAATTTCTCCATTCCGCTCAAGATGCATCCTTAATAAATTACTAGTATTTTAGAAATTTATCATGTAATTGTATTGTTAACTTTTATAAAAAGAAGCGACAATAGCTTTATGTTTTAGGGTACGGACTGCGAAACATGACGCAGGATCGAGCCCGACTATTGTCGTGAACCATCTCATAGCACAAGCTTTTAGGCTTATTTGGTGTGATTAACAGGAATGTTAATAACATTGCTATTTTTTTTATGGAAGAGGGGGCAAAAATCGGTACAAAGCGGTTCACCTGATGGTAAGTTATCACCGCCGCCCATGAACATCTACAATACCAGAGGAATAGCAGATGCGTTGCCGGCCTTTGAGAATGGAATAGGCTCTTTTCTTTAAAATCCCTAAGTCTTTTCGGTCCGGAAAAACCGCTGGCGGCAGCAGATACCATCAAGTGCTTGAATGTGGTGAAATGGAAGTAGCTGAAACTGGGGCGCCCCCGCCCAGAGATGAGAACAGTACTCCATGTGCGGCCGATCCTGCGCCTTATAAAGTTGCAGGCGTTGGGCCGGCATGAAGTACTGTCATGCCAAGCTTTTTGGAAGCCATTTTGGCCTTCGCTTTCCGGTGACCGCGAAACTGAACGTCACTCGATATGTCGACGCCAACAATACAGATACTGGCTGAGGCAAATGAGGAAAGTGCTCTCAAAATGAGGTGATACGACGAAGGGTTTCTTTTTAGCGGTAAACGCGCAAACCTGTGTCTTCTTAGGGTGGAACCGGACTAAATTTTGTCGGACCCAATCCGAGATTATGTGTAACAAAATCTCGACTTCAGACACAAGTTTGTTCCGGTACTCGACGACGTGTTCCCGAGAAATATTAGCACGGCCGGTGTATACGGCATCACTAGTCATCTGCATAACAATGAATGTTATTATACTTACTGTGCGTTTATTATACGTTTATTATACGTTTTGTGCCAGACCCGATCAAAGGCCTTCGGTATGTCCAAGGTAACTGCCACTGCCTGCAACTGCCAGGGCCTCCCCCTTACTTTCGACTGCCTCCGCCCATCGATGAGTGTGGTACATTAGAAGATCACCAGCTGAGCGACCCCGACGGAAGCCGTACTGGCGGTCACTAATCAGCTGGTGCTCCTCTAAGTACTTCAAGAGTTGGCAGTTCATAATGAATTCTATTATTTTGGAGAGCAAGGAGGTGATGGCAATCGGCCTGTAGTTGGACGGATCTAAGCGGTCGTCTCTTTTAGGTATCGGGTGCACCAAAGCTGTCTTCCATGACTTCGGAACGATGCCTGTAGAGTAGGAATACCGGAAAAGACGCGTTAAAAACGGTGCCAACTCTGGAGCACACATCCTCAACACAATAGGCGGGATGCCATCAGGCCCACTCGACTTTTTGATATCTAGGGAGAGTTTTGATTTGCGCACTGAGCTTTGCAAGAACCTTATGTCTGGTATAGAGTTCACTACACACCGCTGGAAGGTCGGCGGAGAGTTCTCCCCGTCGTCAAGAGTCGAGTTGGACGCAAAAAGGGAGCCAAGAAGATCGGCTTTCTCTTTATCGTCATGGGCCAGCGAATTGTCCTCCCTGTGCAGTTAGAAGTGATGGCTGACAGAAATTCCCTTGGACAGCCTTGGCGAGCGACCAGAACGCACGGGTTCCCGAAGGAAGGTGACCTAGTTTCTCGCCAATTCTGTCAATGTGGCTCGGACTTTGCCGTACCAATTACTCTTTTGAAGGACCTGGAAGCAGAGTTGTACTTCTTCATAAAGTTGCTGGTTTTTAATATCGCCGATGCATAAGCTCAAGCCTGGTAACACTGCTGCTTTTGGCGAGATGCCATTTTGCAGGTGCCACCAAACCAAGGTTGGGATCTACCACCGATGAGTACCACAGAGGATGGAACGAAGAGTTCTGCCCTGCCCTGAAGCCCTGAAGCACCACATCAACGACAGAACCGGAAACGACGTCGGGATCATCCAGCGAGAAGCAAACCCGCCCCCATGAGAAGGATGCAAAGAAAGACCGCATACCATCCCAATCCACCGACATGTAACGCCATACACGGCGCGAACCTGCGAGTTGCGATCGCATTGGGCACATGATAGACACTGTACTCCGGATCAGACAGTGGTCCGAAGATACAAGAGGGGCATCGACGGAGACCACATAGCCGTCCGGATGAGAGGTCAGCAGAAGATCCAGCAGGGAAGGTGTATGATCCTCCACATCTGGTACCCACGTTGGCGAAGTAACCAGTAGTGTCAGATCATATGCCAGGGCAAAGTAACAGACAGATCTCTCCGCATGACCAGTGGTTCGAGATCGAAGCCATTCGGCGTGGTGGTCGTTGAAGTCACCGAGTATCACGATCTCTGCGGATGGAATATGCTGCTAATAGGCCGTCGCTATCTATGCGTAGCCAAAGGGTGGACAGGTAGGTAGGTAGGTAGGACCCCTACCTTCAAGACTGCCAAGGCGTTGAGAACATATATCCTCTCTGACCACAAGCAAACTCCGACCCGGGGCACAAACGCATGTTCCAGCTTGTACCCCGGGTAGAAAAGATAAGAGGTATCCGCCGGAGAGGATATCTGCGTCTCGGTAAGAAAAAGCAAGGCCGGCTTTGCCGTCTCCAGATGGTAGTGGACGGCATTAAGATTGGAATGTAGTCACCTGATATTGCAGAAATCTACGGCAAGCGTGGTAAGGGGTGGTCGAGCCGGCCTATTCATGCAACAACAAAAGCTGATGCGAGGCTCTACCACTGTTGAAGTAGCTGCTAGTATTATGTAAAAAAAAGAACTAAAATTCTGATGTCCTTCTGATCAATTATGATCACAGCAACATTTTTCAGTAAATGACAAGAAGCTTTCGTCTGAGTACAGATGGATTACAGTACAGATTTTTACTGGTAGTAGGATTCCTATGCAGGAATCCGTCTAGGTAGGTACCACCCCAGGGCCAGTTATTCTGTCGTGAAGCAGTAGTGTTCAAACATTACTGTGTTTCGGTTTGAAGGGCACTGTGAGCTAGCGTAATCACTGGGCATTTGAGACTTAAGAACTGATGTCTCTGGGTGACGGGCGCAGTGTGGTGTCACACAGAAATATTCTGGGTGACACAGCATTTGTTGTGGGCGGACGTTGTACTTACCATCAGGTGAACGTTTTCATCGTTTCGTCTCTTTATACAATAAAAAAAAAAGATCGCATACTACGTAGCTATAACTATCAGATAGGCAAAAAAGGTGACTTCGCCTATTATTTGATGTGCTGTGGATGCTTATGGGTAGCGTTGATTGCTTACCATCAGGTAAGCCTCGTCTGTAATAAAAAAATACTACTGCTGGGTTTGGACCTAGGACAGCTCTAGACCGGTCAACAAATTAAAATATTATATCGTATAGATGTTTATATTTTTTAATTTAAATTAAATAACGTTTCTTAATCTCTTAAGGAAGTAATATAGGAAAGAAAGTTAATTTGCTAAGATTCGCATGCAAAATTTAAAAAAGTCACCGCAGTCACCGCCGAAGCTGACTGTCGTGACTTTGTCATAGAGTCGATATCACTTGATAATGCCTCGTTTTGAGGTAAAACACGTGTCGTGTTCTCGACTTTAGTGGTGTGTATTGCCTAGTGGTAGTGTTTTAGTGGTGGAGGGTATCTGGTGGCGGCTCTCGGTGGCGGTATTGGTTTGCTTGTGCCCGCTGTTGAGGGAGGGCGGGCGGTGCTTTTCAAAAACTAGGAAATTTTGCATGCGGATCTTAGCAAATCAACTTTCTTTCCTTTATTATAATGGATTTCCACAAAGTAACGCCTGATTCTATTAACTATCTTAAGGAAGTGTAAAATGAAATAAAATATTGGCTAATGTACTCGTAGGTTGGTAACGTTGTTAGTAGATAGTAATTAAATTTGAATTCGTCGTAGTAAGTTAGGGGTTTCAGCAGTTACTCAGTGCACTAAACTCTCACGCTGAATTGTTAATCCGGCTGTAGCTTAGCGCAGAGGTCACTGCCCACAAGTCACTGGTACTTTCATTTCGCTTCATGGTATATATTTTGGAGCAATAAAGTTTGCGCTTACTTTAACAGAGCTTGCTTGTGGTAATATAAATTATTGAAGATAAAAAAGAATAATGAATTGAAAAAAATCTGGTTGACAGATGTTTGTTATTTTTTATAGGAGGAAGTAACGTGACGAGCTATACGTTCCCCTGGTAGTAAGTGCAACGTCTGCCAATAAAAAACGCAGTGTCGTCCAAAATATTTCTGTGTTGCGCCACACAGGTGGTTTTCCCGAGTTACGGCAACGTAAATCTGCCCCCTTCTCTCATCCTGAAGGTATCGTAAAAGCCTGGAAAATGTAGATTTTTGTTTTAGTTTTGGTAGATAGCAGAATAACCTTCCACTGGTGGTAAGATTCTTATGCTATAATCCGTCTAGGTAGGTAAGCAGTAGTGTGCAAACATTACTCTGTTTCGATCTGAAGGGTGTTGAAAGCTAATGTAAAGACAGGTTCTTTAGTCTCATATGCCCAGTGATCAGCTCTCAGTGACCTTCAAACCGAAACACAGTATGTTTGCACACTACTGCTTCGCGGTAGAATAACTGGCCCTCTGGTGGTACCTACTTAGACGGATTCCTGCATAGGATTGATTGAATCCTTCTACCAGTAAACAGACAGACAGTGTTTACAGATTTATAATAATGACGACAATGAGATGTGAACGTCTTCTTATAAATTTTTATCATACTTATGCCAAGTGGAGGATTAGCTTTTTATTTATTTTTGCTTTAATTATTTAGCTTAAATGTTTGCATCAACGATTCTCTTTCCCTCTCGTGTTTTACACATTCCATGACCAAAAGTTAACAAGTGAACGCCGTCGACAGCAATGTTAAGATGTGTACGTTCATTCGTTCTGGTCACGACTCTGACCCAATTTAATTTGAATAATTTGAACTTACTAGTATAACATTTTAAGGAGAAATTTTTTACAGAGTTGTTTCGTGATTTTATCATGTATGAAGACGAATGTTAAATAACACTTATCATTATATAATATCCTTTACCTAAATACTATTTACCGCTTCATTGCAAATTTAAATATCTTTGGAGTAAGGCTTTATTGTAATCTCACCTATTGGGTAAGTGTTGAATATTTAATTTTTATGTATTTATAATAGTGTGAATATTTAAATACATTAAGTCATCATCATATCCGCCTTTCAATAGTCCACTGCTGAACATAGGCCTCTCCAATCATCATCGTAATCATCATCTTTTCAGCCTATTACTAGTCCACTACTGAACAAAGGCTTCCCCCATAGATTACCACCACACATTGTAGCTCTCATTTTGGAGGGATTTTTAATGATTCTTGACTTTCGCGATATTGGATTTTTAAATGGTTCAGTTAATATTCTGTGACGATTTTGTTAACATGTTATTTTTATTATTTTCGTTTTAACTTAAGTATCTGTAGGTTAAAAAAGTAAAGCAACCGCCTATAAATGCCCCACTGCCGAGCACCAGCCTCCTCTCATTTCCGAGAGGGTTTTGGAGTTGGGAAGAATCCGCCACGCTGCTAAAATTAAACGGACGTAATAAAACGGAGGTTAGCGGGATTAACACGTCTTCGATTTTTTTTATGTTTTCTAAGACATGCCGGTTTCCTCACGGTGTTTTTTTACAATTTTGTTGATTTTTATATTTTTAACGGTTATGGCTCTGAAGTTCAAGACATCAATAAGGCGCATGTTAAACTTGGTGGTGATTTACAATTAAGTATGCTTAAATGCTGCTCGTGGGAACGCAATAGGGAGTAAGAAATTTTTGACTCGTACCAAAATTGCGGCGACGTAGTTTGCCACCCCTTACGTGTCGTTTTCCGCGAAAAGTGGGCTACGTGAGTAGCCTCTGCCTACCCCTTATACGGGAAAAGGGCGTCACTGTATGTATGTCACTCGCGTACTACGAAATTTAAGCCGAGCGTCTAACCCCTTGGCTACGACGGCTCTTGTGGATTAATCTTATATTATTTCTTTAATATTTCTAATTCTTGTAACTACGTCAGACTGTCTTTTTCTTTCTTTTTCTTTTTCTGTCATCCCCTCAATTCTACATTTCGGTGTACGTAAATTTCTGGGACTTACTTTCTAGGGTCCAAGGCTTGGTCGGTCTTTTCGTAAAGTCAAATAATAATACAATATTCCATGCATCCAATATAATATTGGTATGGACCTAAAATAATTAATATTACGTAGGTTATATATAAATTAACTGCAGGTGTTAAACTATAGTCATTATAAAATCATTAAAAATAGTGATTCGTCAGATATATGTTTTCCTATTACGGGAGTTCCAAATGCTAAACTAAACTCTTTAAACTTGTAGAAGTTTTCGTTTCATCACTGAGTATTTATCATCAGGCTTTGAAACAATAAATTATTCATGAAACTAAGTTAAGCCGAGGCTGAGGAGCTAAGCGATTTATATGCAGTAATATTACCAGAAAATCAAATTAGTAATGTCCCTAAATAATGCCCTACCAAAATTTAATTAATTATTTATTTTAAATAAGGATTCAAAAATATCAATGACTTTTAGTTTTAGATTTGAGACCTGTATTATCGTAACGACTATGGACGATGCTAAATAATAGACATTTATTCAGGGCACGAAAACTCACGTGGCCTATATTGGTCGAAGTACTTGTCTTGCATGTCGCAGGGCCTGGGTTCGAATCCTCCACCAATTTCGTCGAATGAGCGTTACATCGGACGCGGATTGGTTACGACGATTGTGTTTCTCTGTGTTTGCGCACTTGTGGCACTATAATATCTCCTACGCAGTTGATAGCTTTCGACAGCATTGGAAACATGTCGCCGTAGTCGAAAATTGGCCGGGATTAATCCATAATATTCACTCTGAGGACAGTTATTTCTCCACCAATTTGGGTGGAATTGTCATAATCGCCACTCGTGGTAAGTGCGGCGATTCCACTTGGTTTTTTTTTGCTTCTTTTATATATTGAGTGCGTTGAGTTCGATTCCCAGGGCTGCCACCTCTAAAATTGTTCTGCTATTTTATGTGCTGATTTACCACGTGCTCTGCGGTGATGGAAAACATCGTGACGAACCGCTTGTCTGAGAAATAAAAATATTTCGGGGATATGTGAAGTTCACCAACCCACATTGGAGCAGTGTGGCGAACTATTCCCGGCTCCAAAACCCTGTCAAAAATAGGAGGAGGTTTTTGCTCAGCAATGGGACATTTATCTATTTAAATCATCAATGACTAGAGAATTAGGAAAATTTATATAAATATCGAAATGATAGTATAAACATGACGTAGAAGTTATATTAGTATGACTGAAATCATTTGGTTTATGAAAACATCCATTAACACCATAGCTACGTGATCCTTTTAAGGAATTTATTAATAAAATACCGAGAGGTCATTTGTTAAAGTTCATACTGGGGAAGATTCAGATGCGATACGTGCTCGGGGAGGGAAGGTGAATTAATGCTTTAATTTCTTTTGAACGTCAGCATTTTAAAATAATTAGGTGTAAACATAAATTAATAAGTAATTCAACTTATTTAGTATCTTTTAGTAATAAATTGACTTTCAACCTCGTACCGGCTAACGAAGTGTGGTGTGGCCCCCATTAGATGTAGTGCCGACCTGCGCGGTTTTGCGGGAAGTCAATGGATGCAGGCGGCTCTGGACCTCGTTTTGTGGCAATCTGTAGGGGAAGCCTATGTTCAACAGTGGACTATGATAGGCTGAAATGATGATGATGGTGATTTCACACACTTCTTTTTCTTCCTTTTGAGCCATGAGTGGACACACAGTTCAATTCACTGCAATAATAATATAAATATATCTATAACAATATAAGTTATGATAGAAGAGGCCTTTACTAGAAAGCTCCAGCAAATACTCTACTGTAAGATTCGCCTATACTCCCTCCACGCAAGTCGGTCGATGAGTGCAGTGGCGATACCCTCACACTAGTGATACTGCTTCCCATTACTAGTGAATACGATTAAAGATTCGGCTAATTCAGATGGATTTTCTGCTATCAATCATCTGAAAAACGAGTGGAGGCGGATAAAGAGAATCTACCACCTCATGTCATCCCTCATCCGGAACTTGTAAAAGTCGACAGAGGTAAAATTAAGACCAAAAGATGGGCAGCAACATTCTCCTGGAACATCTGAATAAATAAACTGCGGTTGCTAAAACGCCAAGCGTGGCTACTATGGCCAAATCCCCCCAAAATGTGAGCTACATACTTTTGAGGTAATCTATGGGGGAGGCCTATGTTCAGCAGTGGACTAGTGATAGGCTGAAAAGATGAAAGATGAGATGACGATCAGCTTTTAAGCCACAGATGCCCTATAAGTAATTCAACCCTAAAAGTAATTTAATAACTAGCTTACATCTCTCTTAATTAGAACACAGTAATGTTTCCTCACTACTACCTGACGGCAGCATATACATATACGGCACACTGTGGCGCTAGTACGTACTGGTATAATAGTAAAAATAATAATTGTGAATCGTTGATCCCTGCACCCTACCTGAATGATATAGAAGAACGTAGATGATAAAGAAGATTTGTGCCGGAATAGGGTCTCCGGTTCACTTAATGCACACTCCATTCGAAATGCAGCAGCACTATGCAGTCATAAGTTGTCCATAGATAAATTCCAACTCGAAATAACTATTAGTAGGCCATACACATATTTGTCCTGTGTGGTAATCAGTTAGTAGAGCGGAAGTCAATAGCTTAGCCACTGAAGTTTCTAAATGTATTGTTAGACTGTAGTCTTTCTCCAGTCCAGCCGATCACTTGTATTGTTAATGTATCTAAAATATCAATTCCTTTTTAATGTTTGTAAATTATTCGGCTGGAAGGGTACTGAGAGCTAGCGTAATCACGGGGCATATGAGACTTAAGAACTCATGTCTCAGGGTGACGGGCACAGTGAAGTCACATGAAATGTTCTGGGTGACATAGCATTTGTTATGGGCAGACGTTGCACTTACTATCAGGTGAACGTTTTGCTCGTTTCGTCACATTATCAAATAAAAAAAAAATTGTAAGGTTTATTAATCTGTAAATTGATCTAATACAAAAAATGGTCATTATGAGCCCTTCGGAACTTTATTTTAAAATTAAATTTCAGAATTTTTAAAGTATTCGATTTTTAAAATATATTGCATAATCAGCGCTATTCACTTAAAACGCGCATGCAATTTGTCCGTGTTACTGCCTATGGACACGACAGTGTTGCTTATAATTTTTCCGGTGGAAGATTGCGACGTAATGCCGGGTAAGGGCTGCGTGTATTACTGTATTTCCTTAATAGACTACATTTACCATTGCCAACAATTTGTGACAAAATTGTGAGTTAAATTTTCCTGTGCAGGAAATAAACCAATTTACTTGACCATAAATTTTAATGTAAGTATTTATTTATGTTACAGTAAACATTTTGTGACACAATCATTATTGTGTGTTACACAATCATCAAAACCGAATTTCTTTTATGATATAGACATTACAGATAATTAAAAAAAAAATCAACGACTATACGAAACATTTTTATGGAAGTATCAGTGACAAACAAAAAAAGAGCGTACAGTTTGCCTAATTAGAAACTTTCGTTTTTCTCATCGTCATCATTTCAGTCTATCACTAGTCCACTGCTGAGCATAGGGCCATAGAGAGGGCCACAGATTGCCACAAATCTTTGTAGCTCTCATTTTGGGGGGATTTTGCCATAGTTGCCATGCTAGGCAGTTGGGTTCATTCAGGTGTTTCAGGAAGATCTTCTGGTTTTGTCTGTCTGTTTTCCTCTGTCGACTTTTACGACACCCACGAGTTGAGATGGGGTGGAAGATTCTCTTAAGCTACCACACAGCGGCTTTTTCTCGTAATCGCGTAATCTCGCAATCACATTAGAATTATAATGCTTCTGTATGCATTCTGTGAAAGCATGGTCAGCCTTCTATAGTCCAACCCACATTTATGAACTACATTCCGTAACAACTGATTATCCTCAAATATAGCGATATAATAGTCTAGTATAAAATATAAACTTAACTTTTTCGCAATTCAGAAATCATCAAATAACGATTACGTATAGACGTTACGGAATTAACTCACATATTTCTCAATTTTATGTAAAAAACTATGTCTGCTTATTCCAGAAACGATAATTCAATCGTAATATTTAAATAACATGTCAGTTCCTACGTTATTTATTTGTAAATGATTGTTTGGTACGAATTTATGCTGGCACCGACAGGGCGAGCCGGGACGCTTAGAGCTTTCCTCCTGCAACATATTTCACTACATAAATCATAACTTTATTTCCTTTTGCTCACTAGATGCCGGGTAGAAGAGAGAGGTGTCTTTGAAAGGGCTTTAAGAGTTCCCAGCTTATACCACAACAAAGGAATGCGAAATTCAATTAGATGTAGTTGGAACGGCACGGCGGTATTAATATTTCTTAGAATAAAATTTAATTTTAAAAATCTTAGTTGGCGTCTGTAAGCAAATTGCGATTATTATCTTTGTAATATTATAAACTAAATTAATAAAATACAACAGCGAATGCATATATCATTAAATGACGTGATCATTATAACGAGGTAAGCGCTTGCTCATTTTGATAGGATTTTAGCGGTTCTTCCTGCCAATTAGTGCTATGAAAACAGCGCGCGCGAAACAAAAGGAGTGGGAGGCTCATGAATTTATTGTAAGGTTACTGGCTTAAGTTATTTAAGTACTGGAGGAACGGACGTTATTCACGTGCGAGACGCCGCGCAGAATGCAGCTTCCTACGACAATTTATCATGAATCTTTAATTAAACTTTCGCAGTGACTGTTCGCAGAGCTCATTGTGTCTTGCGATACGCTCGCTATATTGATTGTTTTGTTGCCGTTGTCTTAATTATTATATCATGCTTTTATAATATTCCTGTATATTTATTGAATGTAAATTGATTATAGTTCGTATACTATTGCTTTTTCCCGGGAAGACCATCCAGGTTGTAACATCATTTAAATTTGGCAACAACGAGCTAACAAAGAATTTAAAAATAAGCTAATAATTTAAAATTTTGCTTTAAAATGGAAAATTTATGTCAACGAAACTATTTAAATATAATAAATTAACTATTTTACTTCATTACTCATAGTGGTTGTGAGTTAAATGGCGAATTTTATTTCGGCATTATACTATGTAACATATAAAAACACACAAATGTTTACTTTTTTAACGATTAACTATTAATACTAATGATAGCTTACATTCGTATGGTCGATACGAAGTAAGACAAAGGTTTGTCTGGTTGTTCAAATCGCGAGAACATCCTTCAAGACCAAATTAAATGATAAAGTTTCAAAGTTATTCTGAGTTCGTTTATAATGCAATTAAGTACTTGCGTCGGTTTGCCGGCAGGATTCAATTACCAACTTCGTGAATATTTTATACCTGTAAGACGAATGGCTATCAGGAGGGATAGTTGGCGGAATGTATTTTCCAAATCCTATATCGCTTGTCAACTAATGTCGTGCGAACCATCATCCGATAATTCTATTGGTCTTTTTCCACATGCCCGGTAAGAAAATGTTTGATGTTGGAAAATACGTAACTTGAATTTCGTTTTGCTCTATTTGAAAGCACTAGAAAAACCTTGACTACATATTGAAATATTTTTTTGATTTATTTTCAAATATTGCTTATTTTTTTATGGTTTCTCGGGTTACTAATCCCCTTTTAGTATAATTCTAGTATAATATAATTCTATACTTTCACATTTTTTTTCATACTTTTGGTAATCAAATTAATTTAAGACGATTATGAATAAAACATTTCGTTATTGGTACAATATTTTATCAATCAATATTTTTTACGTTATGGGCGCAGTTAAATTGTTTGCGCATTCTTTTTTACTCTACCAACTTCCGCGTACTGTCGAAAGCTATCAATTATGGAGGAGATCTTACAGTGTCACAAGTGTATACGCAAATATGGACGCACTCATTCGTCCCAATCTACCCGTGCCCGATGTAACGCCCATGCGATAAGGTCGGAAGTAGGCCAGGATGCGGATTCACACAATTGCAACACAATCAGACCCGAAAATCTACAATCTGTGTTTTTGCACAAATGTTGGTTCCAGCAGGGATTCGAACCCAGATATAATTTCGGTGATGTAATTGCTGTTAGCCTTTTTTGGCTTTTACAGTTTCATCGGATACTACGAACCCAGAACACGCAGCGTATAAGTCAGGTAACTAACTCTGACCAGGCCGTGCGGTCGTCAAAACTATACCGTTACAAAATCAAGTCCAATGGTTGACATTGTTGTAACAGTGGTATCTAATTTCATTTTATAAAGAATTTTAATTTTATTACATTAATTTTTTGCCAATAAAGCCTGTATATAAATTTGATAATATATTGCTCATTTTGGGGTAACGTAATAATTCGAATAAGCACGTAAGTTCTATAAACTCTCTACAATTTGCTGTTTGTCTTTTTTTTCAATAGTATTCCTCAGATAGACTCTTTACAAGTCTGAGACGACATGACCCAATTCTCGCATTCCTTCAAGTTGCGCAATATATAAATAAACAAACAATCAAATATTTTACATTTTGTTAAGAAACTGTATAGTGTTTTTGTGTTTCTTCTCAAGGACCAGGGAAGTCTATGCAAATGTATGGAACAAACATTTTCATGATGTGTATTTTTATCTCCTCGCATCTCAACTGAAAATAAACTCATCATTTCGGATTGCATAGGATTTTACATACGAAATGGAAGAAAACGAATAGTTTCATATAAGTAGTTTACTTGTGTTTATATATTCAGCTATTATATATTTACAACAATATCAACAATTTTTGATAATAACTGACATAAATTGTACATGTAACAAGGGCTTTATCCATAATCGTATTTGTATGTTAATAATTATTTTCATATCCACTTCTTGCTTTAAAAAAAACGTGGCTCATTCCCCAAATAATGGTATAGTGCTTACCTTAATGTAGCATTCATACCAAAGTTAATCTAAAAAAAAGTATTTATTTAAGGTAGTTTAATTTTATCAAAGAAAATTACAGATAATAAAAATAATCACTGTTTTCAATATTTTATTAATACGCTCATGAGGAGCTGATATTTACTACGAACACCTTTTCGATACAACTAATACACAACGTGCACTACTACTCGTACTAAAGAAAAGACTCTAAAGGTAGCAATTAATATTTTACACTCTTGATTTAATTTTTTAACATTTATACTGAATAGAATTTGAAGAAAATTATAGTGATATTAAAAATTACTTCAAACATATCGTTAACAAAATAAGACATAACCAGATAATACATTAAGACAAATTAAGATGTATACACGGCTACTTTATAAAGCTCAGATATTTATTATTTCAAAACCTCAATATTCATTTGTTTACTAATCTTTTAAACATTTGTTACTGTACTTTACATACCGTTACTGTTTGTAAATTTATTTTAGGCGTATGGTGGTCGGGTTAGGAAATCCCTACTCATTCCGTGGGTGTCGTAAGAGGTAGTGTAGGATGTTAATAGACTAGATAATCCATCCGCTGAATAGAGGTAGTGCAGATTATTATATTGCAGCTATCATCTACCCACTAAGTGTACATAGGGATCAACAGATATATATATAGATCATATATCAGTTGGGAGGCACATGTCCAACAGAGGACTATTACGAGCTGGGACGTTGACGATGAAGTTTATTTTCGAACAGAATCTCAGTACAACGCAATAAAATTAATGAGAGCAGAAATATTTAAATTACAGAATGAAACATTATCGTCTATCATCTATCACAACATCGCGGACTCAAGCGTTAATATTTCTGTTACATTTCCATTTGACAATACCAATGCCTATACGAACACTTAGTATGTACGCGAAATAGAATTAGATTTCTCAGATACTATTCCTCCTAAATGCAATTCCAAAAGGCACTAGTTAATTTAATGTTATATATAATACTCCCTCAAAAGTCGTTGTGGTTTAACACTAAGGTATTCATAAGCCGGAAGATACTTAATAATAATTTTGTAGAATAAATATAAGTTTATACAAACAACACATTTACTAATTTCACGCATTAGTTTATGATCGTGAATATAATTTAACAATATGGCATTAATTTCTGTTTAATCAAATATTATTTTATGAAACTGGAAAACATTTCATAAATTTAGACAGCGTTTATTGACAAATTCGAAAGTACATCAATGAAACCCAAATTTATTTAATTATAAAGAATAATACCGTACTTAACAAAAATGAGGGAAAGCTCATTTTAAGTGTCTTTTGAAGACTAGAAAATAAAGAGTCAATTACACAAATATGTTCACTAAATACTAATATGTATATCATCTAAAAGTGTTTATTACATCATCGGCAAATAAGGCTTTCTTCCCTCGCAGCACAAGCACCATGTGGCGGGGCAAGGAATAACTTGCCATTAGCACAAGCACAGAGTTGGTAAATGTTTTGATGATGCGGGTCATGCGTGTGTGGGGTCGACGGAGGTAGAGGTAGAGCCGATTTCAATTTTGGCATATATATACTAGGAGCATCCAATCGTATCTGTAATAAAGATAATTATATTATAGACTTTTTAGTTATTCATTATTATTTGCGGTTTCCGGGCCGCGTTCCTGCCTACAGAGCTATTGGTTCCAAGCCATACCGTGTATTTTGACTGTCTCCATGACTGAAATTCAAACTTGTATATTTATATGGAGATGTTTCTCCGATTTTACCCTAAGGTCTAAAACGAAAGTGACGGAAGAGAGTGGCGTACACAGTGTGGTGCCACACAGAAATATTCTAGGTGACGCAGCATCTTTTATGGGCAGACGTTGCACTAACCATCAGGTAAACGTTTTCTTCATCTCATCACTATATCCAATAAAAAGGCGACCTCCCACAAGATAGAATGAAGGCACGCGAATTCAATGGGTAAGGAATATAGTTCTACATTCTTCATCATCATTTTAGACCATCACATTTTAGAACAGCTCAACATGACTAACTGCTGTGCAGCAGTTAGGCATGTTGATGAATGTGAAAACTAGGTTTACTCCAGAATCTTTCAAGAAAACTCATGTAAAACTGTTTTAAAGAATACCAGAGAATAATTTATTTTTGATAATAATATGAAAAAATTACCGCGCCAGCGATAGATCGTAGCCGGAAGGTTGTGAGGCAACTCGCACTGATATCGCCAGCTCTGGACTCCATGGCAATGCTCTGAGCTGCATGCATCTCTAACGACCGTGTTGGCGATTCTAACCTGCAAAAAAACAAAAAAACCAAAATATGATTTAAAATAACATCCCAAATGGATCGGTCAAGTTACCGACTTAGAGTTACTTGACATGAATATTTGATTAATTCCTTGCAGAAAAACTCTTACGTCTGTTGCAGTCCGTAACAGTTTACAGTGATTCCAAAATAACAGTTTATATGATGTTCTCCTAGTCGATTTCGACCACGGCGACAACTGCCGACTACTGTCGAGAGCTGTCAACTGCACAGGAGATATTATAGTGCCACAAGTGTACGCGCAAACACAAAGGCACTCACTCGTCCCAACCTATCCGCGCCCGATGTAACGCTGATGCGATAAGATCGGAGGTAGGCTAGGATGCAGTGTCAGAAATACGGGGACAATCACAACACAACCAGACCCGAAAACCAACAATTTATGTTTTAGCACAAATGTTGGCTCCGGCTGGGATTCGAAGGGATAGGACCAGGACCCGCGGCTTAGAAGTCAAGTACTCTGACCTCTAGGCCACGCGGTCGTTTATATATATAGCTATTTAATGTAAAATACTTACTGGTGGAAGGATTCTTATGCAGAAATACGTTTGTGTAGGTACCACTGTAGTGTCTGTTATTCTGCTATGCCGTTAGCAAACATTACTTTGTTTCGTTCTGAATTGCAAGTGTAATTACTGGGCTTATGAGACTTAAAAACGAATGTCTCAGGGTGAAGAGCGCAGTGCGGTGCTACACAGAAAGGTTTTGGGTGACACAGCATTTGTTATAGGCAGACGTTGCAGTTACCATCAGGTGAACGATTTCTTCGTGTTGTCACTTTCTTTCATAAAAAAACGTTTTGAAACAGGCAGTAGACGTCATGATACGTACATAAGTACATTTAAGTACTAGTCGGCTTAAAAGTTAATTAAGAGAATATGTTCAATAATTTAAGCTAAATCATGAGAAATAAATATGACTACACACAGCATTATAAATTAGGAAAAAACATGTATTCTTAAAACTATGCCAAATTGTATGACATTGAATCTAATATAGAAAATTCTATTCTTGCCCATAAAAAGTAAAGTAACAACCTACAAATGTCCCTTGTTTGAGAGGGAGTTTATAACCGAGAAGAGTCAACCACGTTTCCTTAGTGTGAGTTTTCGGGCTTCACACGTCTTCGAAATATTTTTGATATCTCAAACAGTAGGTTTTCTCCAGATGATTTCCTTAACCGCCGAGCATTTCGTCAACCAGCTCTTACAATTCTAATCAGCAATGTTTGTGGTGGCGATACTGGAAATCGAATCAGGTCAATCGCGTATAACATTAAAGCGCTCTCGAATTCTTACCACGGCACAAATTTTTCGTATTTTATTGACTACTTTCGCTGAAACATCTTTGACAAATCTTTACTAATTTTAAATAAAAAAAAATAGAAAGTTTGATTGAATTAACGAATTCTAAATTATTTATATAAACTTACACTAATTGTTTGGATGATGGAGCACGAACAAGCGGCGTTTGAACCGCAGTGTGGAAGGATGCGCCGGCAGGACTTGCCACAACCAAATTGTCGGCGCCCACTGTCACTGAATCTTGTCCCGCACCCAACAATAAACCGCCACGTTGATCCCGCACCTCTAGCCTACCCACATTCACCTCCAAGCGGTCGTGAGCTAACAAGAGATAAGGTAAAATATTCAGTATCACATTTACATCGTTCACAATTCCCTGGAATCTAAAGCCCTGACTTGGAGGCATTGTACTGCGAGCTGTACAATTGAAAAGTTAATATTAATATATTTCTTTTAGATATTCATCATAAATGCAACTATTTTTAAATAAAATCAGGGATTTAACAAGACAGTTCTCAATTATTATAATAATTAACAGTGTTCGTAACGTAAGTAACTATACTTTATAAAACGATCACAGAGATAAAGATGTTTTTCTTTAATTTCAGGAAATTTATTTATCTATTTATTTACCCTTTAATGTATGACTCTATAGCAAAGGAATACAAATAGCGGACTTAATGCCCTGTTTACATTATCTTCCAGTCAACTACGATCATGGAGAAATAATGGTGCTTATTAGTACAATCATTGTTTATATTAAAAAAAAAATGGTAAAAATGACATTTGCAACCAACTAACCTATATTGTTACAGCCTTAATAATTATTCGATTCGACTGTATAACTGTTGTTCATGACGATTGTGAAGAGTTATCTCAGTAATTTAAAGTGCAAAACTATAATGCACGAAAATGTAAAAAAATCTTAAAAAGTTTCACATTCTCTAATTCATGCATCAACACGGCGACCATCACCGTGGTGACATCTATCTCACCACGTAAGAAGCTATATGACACTAGCTTTTATTTTCTGCCTCGCGCTAGCAAAGTTTTTCCGACGCTTAAGTATATAATATACTTCTTAAGTAAGTAACGTGGAAAAGTCATTCAATCCGGTGAAGCTGTAAAAGCCTTCGGGCTAACATTGACCACCAGTCATAAAAAAGAGAAGACGTCCTCCCTGTTTAGGCGGGACATTTTTGTTTTTTTTCTGAAGCAAAATTCGGAGGTTTGTAGTAATTCTAATTCAGAAGGAAAGATAAACGAGCACAAAATTCGTTATAGTGTGTTTTGCCTATAAGTCACCAATATCTATTCGCGATAAAGTATAAAAACGTAAGTGCGTTGTCAACTTCGCTGATTCATTTTTTTTTATTCGATAAAGTGATGAAACGAGCAAAACGTTCACCTGATGGTAAGTGCAACGTCTGCCCATAACAAATGCTGTGCCACCAAGATAATTTATGTGTAACACCATACTGCGCCCATCACCCTGAGACATAAGTTCATAAGTCTCATTTGCCCAGTGATTACGCTAGCTTACAGTGCCCATCTAACTGAAACAGTAATGTTTGCTCGCTTCTACTTCACGGCAGAATAACTGGCCATGGGGTGGTACCTACCTAGACGGATTCTGCAAAGAAATCCTACCACTAGTAAAATGCCTGTTTGCCAATAATTAAGCCTTTCAATAGGAAACATTTGATGCTATCATCATATACTAGGATCCTGGGTGAAAGTTCCTATGAATGTAGTGCTTAGCTCTAACGTATGTAAAGGTAATTTAGTGTTAAACTATAATTTGAATATGTCAAATTCTTATTGGAATACAAGTTCGATAAGCAAAAGTTAAAAAAAAATACTAATGATACTTTTAAACAAAATTATGTGAACTATGTATACTGTGAGTGTAACTTACCCAAGAACAACCTGCTTTGTAGAGTTCCAAGTGAATCTCGGGTGGAAACCGTGAAATTTCTGGACGACTCAACTGAAACAGGTTGACCTCGACGAGACTTGATACTCGATGCGAAAAGGGAGTCCAGGACAAGAGCTTGCCCTAGTAATTGTAATCCTCCCGGAACTATTCGTAACTGACCCATGCCCTCCTAATTAAAACATGTACATAAAATGATATGACGTTTGCACAAATCTCATACATCAATAAAGTACAAATAAAACGCATGTCAATATAAAAAAAAGAAAAGTTTCAGCCTATAAATTTCCCACTACTGAGCACAGGCCTCCTCTCATTTCTGAGAGGGTTTTGGAGCTAGGAAGAATCCGACACGCTGCTCCAATGCGGGTTGGCGGACTTCACATGTCTTTGAAATATTTATATTTTTAATTTCTCAGACATGCAGGTTTCCTCACGATGTTTTCTTCACCGCCGAGCACGTGGTAAGTCAGCACTTAAAATTGCAATTAACAATTTTAGTGGTGCCGGCACTGGGAATCGAACCCAGGTCACTCGCGTACTATGAAAATTAAAGCGAGCGCCTAGCCCCTGAGCTAGTTGTTATTGTTATTATTAATGTTATTCTTTAGCATTATTTAGAACAACTATGGACAATAAAAAGACCGCAAATTATTTTTAGTCAAAAATATCACTTCGACGACAGCTCGTAGTGGAGAAGAGGACTCTAACTGACTCCAAAACCCTCCAAAAAATGAGAGATGGACTTAACGCAATAGTAGGATATTTATAGGCTTACTCTACTTTTTATAATTAGTAAAGCAATTTACATTATTTTTTCATTTTGATTAATAATTGCCACTGGTTACGTAGTGGCATATTTTCTACGAGTATGTATATTTTTTGAAATTATCATAATTTCAATAACCAAGTGAATTAGTATAAAAAAATATTGTTTTGCGTATTTTTTTTTTGTTAAGAATCCTCTTCTCCACAACGAGCTGCCGTCGAAGTGACATTTTTCTGACATGTATTTCCTCTTTATGCTGTCTTTCAACCGACCATAACTTGGTAAATCAGCACGTGGTAAATAGTTTTTGTGGTGGCATGGATTTCGCTTGCAGGTCATTCACGGACTATGAACTTTAAGTCGAGCGCCTGCCTCTAAGCTTACCATGGCTTAACGTAATAAATTATTTTTACTTATAAATTTATGCGTCTAAGCTGGGAGGTAGCGCGATCGCCAATCCGCCTGTTAAGCGTACTAATTGTAACAAATATTTTCTTCCTGGAAGGGAAGTTCCTAGTTATTTCTAGTTCACCAGTGAAATATTAAAAAACTGAAGATGATGATGACGATAATTTCATGAGATCAGCAGAACAAAATTTTACAGGTGGTAAGATTTGAATGCAGGGATCCGAATAGCTAGGTACCCAGGGCCAGTTATTCTACCGTAAAGTAGTAGTAGTGGGCAAACTTTACCATATTTCGGTGTGAATGGCGCTTGAGAGCTAGTGTAATTACTGGGCATCAGAGACTTAAAAACTGATGTCTCAGGGGACAGGCCTAGTGTGAAGCTACAAAGAAATTTTCTAAGTGACACAGCCTATGTTATGGACAGACATTGCACTTACCGGGAAGTGAACGTTTTGCTCGAATCGTCACTTTTTATAATAAAAAAAATGTTACACTTACCGGATTAAAGTCCAACACTTTCAAAACCCAAAGCGTCAATGCCAGATTAACAATCATCATAAACATAAGTGCCATGACAAGAATATACAGACATTTCTTTCTCCATCCATAGATACCAACTTTGAATTGACTGTTGTAGCTATTCCTGATTGAGTCTGCTTTTGTGTCTCTGCCTTCATTATTGTTAAGGATTGGTTCGGGAGTGATTTTGTCAGCATAGGGTATTCTGAAAGGAACATACTGTCAAATTTGGTCAATGCTTTAATGCAACACCTACTTCTCATTTAAATTTATTGGTTTAAAAATTTAAATTATTTATTAAAAAAACCGACTACAGCGCAGTAGATCCTATCAATAACAAAGTTTTATGATTTTCTCATAGATCCTATCATCAGAACTTGATCAAGATTTATGAAAAGAGGTTCATAAATGACGGAGTTCTGAGGTAACAAAAATATATAAAACACAATCGAACTAAGAACCTTCTACTTTTTTTGAATTCGGATAAAAAGGAGATATGATGCACAGAAGGATTTAAGTGTAAACATCTTATATTGTTAATTTTGGATTATTATTTATTACTTAAGTTACCTAAAGAAAGTTCCCTCTGTATGGACGATACCTCAACATCATGACGTAACATAAGCACGGATGCCTTTGTTTGTATTGAAGATGAGCGGGCTTTTTTTATTGGAGAAAGTGACGAGACAAGCAAACGTTCACCTGATCGTAAGTGCAACGTCCGTCCATAGCAATGCTGTCTCTCAAAATATTTCTGTACACTGCGCCCGTTCCCTTGCGACGTCAGTTCTTAACTCTTATATGCCCAGTGATTACACTGGCTCTCAGTGCCCTTCAAACCGAAACATAGTAATGTTTGCACACTACTGCTTAACGACAAAATAACTGACCCTGCGATGATACCTACCTAGACGGATTCCTGCATAGGAATTCTACCACCAGTAATTCATGAATGTAATGCTTCAAAATTATTATAGATCTACTTTTTCAGTTAACGTTTCTCTCTCTTGATAACACTTTTTTTTGTTGGCAGATATATAATTAGGACTTTCGTTTTCTCCTTTAACTCACGTAATGGCAAAGTTATTAAAATTACACTTTCTACGCTGATATCTTTTGTACACACATACATACATTCAGTCACAAGTTTTTCCCATACAAAGGGTAGGCAGAGACCACACACGTAGCCCACTTTTCGCACCCGCGGGAAATGAGACCTAACGGGTGGCGAACCACGTCGCCGCCATTTTGGTATGAGTCAAAAAAAATGTTACACCTATTGCGTTCCCACGAGAAGTATAGTGGACAGCATTACATATTATATTTTTCTGCATGAATAAATACTGTCTGTACAATACCTTAGTCGCCTCTTACGATATCTCGGCAGGAAAGAACCGGACACCTATCGGCACCTTTCTTTTATAAAGCGGTAAATCTTTTACATGATTTAAATAAAATTATGACGAATTATGAACATGTGATTTGTTAAAGTTACTGCTAATTTCCTAACTACAATAATATTTTTAAAGTTTTATAAATGAAATAATAGCACTAGACTTCGCTTCAATTAGCCTTGCTATTTAGCAGTAATGAGAGCGACTATAAATTTTTGCAATTGCCTGAAAAAATTCACGACATTCTAAACCACAGAAAAAAGGGCAACTAAATATATATATATACATGTTTTTTATTGTATAAGGTGATCGAAACGGGCAAAACGTTGACCCGATGGCAAGTGCAACGTCTGCTCATAACAAATACTGTGTCACCCAGAAAATTTCTGTGCGACACCACAATGCGCCCGTCACCCTGAGACATAGCTTCTTAAGTCTCATATGCCCAGTGATTACGCAAGCTCTCAGTGCCCTTCAAACAGATACACAGTAATGTTTGCGCACTACTGCTTCACGGCACCCTGGGGTGGTACCTATCTAGACGGATTCCTGCTTAGAAGAAATGGTCCTCAATCTGTCTACAAAACCAGACTCACTTAACTATAAAAATTGAATGACTTGGCAATAATATTTTTGGCTTTGTTTTAAAATGTTTGGTTTTATTTCTCAACGTAACTTAGTCATGGTATCTGAAGCCAATCACTAGAAATAGATAAAGAAGAAACACGTACGTTTCTATAAATAGTGACCAGCTTAAATCACATTATGTATGTATTGAACAACCAAAACCGAATATCTGAATCTTTAAGATTTATACCAAATGAAATAACAATATTACTTTTTGAATTGATCTTTTTCTCCACAACAATGCAAACATACTGGGAAACAGTTGTTTGGAACACATTCCACTTGCATAAATCATAGCTTTATTTCCTCTAGTTCCTACGGATCGCAGCAAATCTGGTTTTATGTCGCATACAACTGTCTTATCTCCCAAGAACATTATTTTTCGGTAAACACTTTTTGATATATCGTCGGATTTGGAATTTATTCGTAGCTGATAGAAAATATGGAAGTTTTAAATCAGTTTTTTAAAACTGCTCGATACTTTCAAAACATAAATACATGTAAAAATATATTTCACTCTTCCCCTCGCTGCATCTAATGAGCTACACGCTTGATATCTAATAGTCACGCGAAGTAGATTACGCTTTAACCTCTGAAATCTCTTTCTATACCAATTTTAATACTTACTGTCTTTTAAGCGTAGAATGAATTTAGAAACCAAATAAAAATGGAGCCGAAATAATTGGATTTGTTTATGTCTATTTATAATTGTTTTTACCCTACCCTGATACAATAGCATCGATATAATTCACAGTTTTTAATTAAGTCTCTCATTAGCAGTTAAAACAATGGGCTTGTTTTGTTTGACTATTGCAATTATTCCTATGAATAGAGCCGCGGCCATCGGGTAGGCGTTGGCGTGGTGCGGCTTCCCGTATGCATTACTGGCTTTTAAACAGCTGGATTTTATTTGAAAACGAGTAAAATGCACATTTATTTGCATGGTACGAGTTTATCGTTTTAGTAAATACGGATTTAACAACTTCGATAACCGTAAAAATTCTCTCCCATCTGTATGAAAATCACGTGAAAGCGTACTATTGTTTTGGTTTTAATTTAATGGTCGAGTGTTTTGTAAACTAAAGCATAGTGAGAAATTATTGTAATAAATAATACTTTTGTCAACAAATTTCTATCCGAGAGAGATATATCATATGTGATCTCAATTTGTATCATATTTCGTGGAGACATGTACAAAAGCATCTAAATCGGTATTTGTAAAACTGGCCACCGTCAGCGTATAAGGGTCATAAATTTTCTAGGATTGGGGCGGGACAGGAGCAGTGTGTAGGGAAATTTTTTAGCCCGTTGAATATCGTAATCGTATCGCATCAAGTATGTAAATATGTCATGTACTTATAAAAGCCGTAAAGAAACTATCAGTC
The DNA here is from genome assembly GCA_019845155.1 of Luehdorfia chinensis. Lineage (NCBI taxonomy): Eukaryota > Metazoa > Arthropoda > Insecta > Lepidoptera > Papilionidae > Luehdorfia > Luehdorfia chinensis. Next base: position 2,702,928 of record JAHVAK010000022.1, read on the forward strand.
GTTTAAAGTGATCAAGATTGTTTTTAAAAGTTATTGTTTTTTTTTTATATTTACGCAAATTATTATAATAAAACTAGATTTTCGGGCTTTATCGTGTTTTATTTTTCTATTTATAACCCGACATTTCGAGAACTTAACAGCACCGGGCAGCCAGCCAGCAGGTCAGGGGAGGGCTGAGACGTTAGATGCCCTGATAATTAACCTCGACATCAGCTTATAATTTTTTTGTTCGATGTTAATTAGATAATACCATGTCGAGCGCCGCGTTGGTATGGTATTTACAGTTAGCTGCCACGGAAAAATCTTTATTACAGAGATCATGAGGGATCTATGACAGGAATCCCCTGGCCACCGAGCTTCAACATGTCAAGTAAATATTGCACGGCAACAGCGAGCGTATATCTGCTATACCTCAATATGTCAGAAAAGTCACGGACAAGACTGGCTGTATCTGGAAGTGAGCTTCTATAGGAACATTTTTAAGCCCCCAAAGAAGTGAGTTTTATACCATCTGTCAAGTGCGTGTGTACCAACTCTAGAAGATGCATATAAACTGGATTGTGAAAGTAATGTCTCTTACATGTGGCACATCGCATAGGGTCTGCTGTCTGTGACCACGTTCTGGATCGTACCAACTATTACATAAGATTTATAGACAAAATAACACCGATTACTACCAAGGATGATTCGCGAGGCTATTGACATTAAAAAAATCATCCTAATTGCAATAGAGAAGATGGAAAGTTGGGATTATATTATTCGAAACGTCGTTTTATAAATAGTAAAAGAAAACGCGATAAAATCCGTAAATCGTGTTTCATTAAATTACATTATCATTACGTCCCCTTGCCACGTGCTGTTTATCCTTGCCTAGGTAGCTTGCTGATCCTTGTCTCTTGCTTAGATTCTCGAGCGATTCTGATGTATTCGCTATTAAAGTTAATACCGTCAGTCAGTAGGTTGAATATATCCCCCAAAGAGGTGATGTGTTTGGACGATATAAGATCGCAACCTATTGCAGAAAGGTGTAAGAACACCTTTCTGCAATTGGTTCGGTTTTATAGTCTGTTCCGTACTCGGAGACTCATCGTAGCATTAGTGTACAAACACTTCAACATTTAGATATACCGAACGTCAATCTGGCATCACTATAGTAAAGCACCATCAAAATTTAAACTGAATATAATCTGGAAAGGGGTATATACCAAAGCCTTTTCGGTAACAGGCAATCAATTAACAAAATAAATGATTTGAAAAAGTTATATATTTGTCGGATTTTACAGTGAATTATTTATTTACAATATCCACTACTAATTAACAGTGATATGCCATAAATATCGGAGGTTATTTTATGTTTTTAATTAAAAAATAATTCTTATTTAAAATTTGTATTTGAAAAGAAAACAGACGTGTATTTTTATGACTTATGACATGGTAACCTTAAAAAAATTCACTGCTTCTTCTCTCCGTTTGCACATGTATTTCGAAGTGGATTTGGATATAAGCCTGGTCTAGAATCTTCCTGAAAAATTTCGCCGAAAATTTGCACATATTCACCCCTTAGTTAACACAGGTAACCAACATGTACTTCGCAACACAAGAGGTTTTGGATTCGGCAAATTAGAATGGATTTTGCGCCACCAATCGACCGCCAGAGCCCATTAGTTGTTAGTCATCCACGTACAGGCGAGATTGAGAGAAAAGTTATCCCCCTTTTGTTACGATTTTTTACTATTTTTAATATAATTGTCACAATGCTCTGTATTTAAGAAACTGCCTGATCAGTACTCTAAGATCTTATCCATTCCATAGAATTTGTTATTTTAAAATTAAATTCAAAAACATTTTTATATATTAAAGCAATTAATAAAAATTATTAGATTCATCGGTTTTTTTTGCTAGTTTTAAGATCGTTAGTGTAATGAGTCGCAATTGTATAAATGTTACGGAAGTAAAGAACTGAAATAAAATATATCTTTATCCAAGCGATGTTTGAATACAAACATTACATCAAGTTGTCGCAGCGAGTGTCTCATGCCGGATTTGCCATAATCCTAATATAATAAAATGGGAGACTCAAGTGCCGCGTTGTAGATACATTACATTGAAACCTTTTTCAGACTTACTCAACTTTCGCCAGTGTTCAAGTTCTATTTAATTTAAGTAAGTTAAATTGTGCTATTTAATTTAAGTATTTTAAATCTATTATTTATTCAAACTAACGTTTTATTAAGATATAAATTTAAAAAGTCTGCAAAATATTTAGCCAGTAATGATTATCAAAAATTAATAAATATTGTTAAATTGTCATTAGGATAGAAAATATTATCGTATAATGTGTAGTGGAAAATATTTTTACTTTTATTTGAAGGAAATACCACTTAAATCAAGCCCGTGTGAAAGCGCTCATGCACTTTATCTCCCGGTCCAGTCTTCCAACACGTTTGGGGGGTTTATGTGGCATTAGAAACCAATTACTACAATAATATTGGGCTCTTACGAGGCTTGCTTGTCCGTTTTTTTAATAAAAAAGCAATGTATAAACATGGAAGTTACTTAATAAAACTTATTAAGGTTTTAAATGCCATTTCATTTATTCGTCGTAACACTAGCACTGAATTGAATAAACGAACTCTAGTTTTTTCTGTGCGTCACTATTTTTTGAACACAATACTTTGAAAAGCTGTCTTTTATCTTATTCAATTTTCATAATTAAATTTTGTTGGGCAATCTGATTTGTATGCGAGAGAAAAATTACTTTGCAAACTAAATGTAAAAAACGAACAACACTTGCAATGGTTAAGTGATTAGCTTCTGCAATACGTGTCGCGAGTTCGATTCCCACACTGAACAAATATTTGTTTGGTCTACAAATAGTTGTTCCTAGCTTGGGTTTTCAGTTTTTCCTCTGTTATGAGACAAAGTGACAAAACGACCAAATCGTTCACCTGCTCTTTGCAGTTTATGTTTATAAAATGCATTCACTATACTGGTCAAATTCTTCAAGTATTAGAAAGAAAGAAATAAGTAATGCACATACATAAATAGACTACAAGATAATTCAGCAAAAGTTATTGAAATAAATGTAACCTAATAAATTCTGAATACGGAAACGTAAATGATGCACGTATAGTCAAGCACGTAACTCCGCGACGTAGCTGTGTTGCTCGTAGCCACGTAGCTCGTAGCTCCATAGCTTTTTAGATCGGTATACTGTACGAACCCGAAGGCAGCGCGTGCCGCAAATGAGGTATATTAATCATCTCCATCACGGCCACGCGACTTCTGGGCTTCCTTTTCTTACAGATACGCCTTAAAAAGGCAAGTTCCTTCGTTTTACGAAATATTTTTAAGCTTCTTTCTCGTATTAACTTTCTTATAAATAATGTTAATGTTCTTCTGAAATGGCCCTATATTTATATTTTTTTTACAATTAACCGTTAGTCTTGTAGCTATTCTTAGTTAATTAGGAGTCCAAGAATAGTGAAATATTTTTTTATAAAGGAATTTTATAAAAAAAAATTAGAAATTCTCTCCAACGAAACTCAAACACATGTGGTATAAGATAACTCTCTAAACGCAACCGCAGATTATTTATTCAGAAGTTCCAGGAAAATGCTGCTGACCATCTCCTGGTTTTCATTTTCCCGCTGTCGGCTTTTACGACACCCACGGGATGAAATTGGGTGGTAGATTCTCTTAAACCGCCACCACATGGCAGTAATTATTTCAAAATAAGATATTTATTTACATGAACGGATGAATTCTGACCTTTCAGATAAATATTTATGGGAGAGTAGGACAGATAATCAAATTTAGGCACACAGGAATATTCAATCACGTGGCCACACAACCACATAAACACACTTACGCGAGCTCGAGCACGCACGCATTCACGCGAATTCACACAAAAACATATGCATTAAATAAACGTTCGAAAAATATTCTAAACCTCTGGGAAGGAGTCGGTTTCTGTTACAACTTATCCTATTTTAGCAACAACGGCTCTTAAAATTAACGTAATAACACTTTTTGTCAATCAACTATTATAATTATTATACTATTGGTATAATAATTCCCATATTGTTCCCATGTTCATAAATTATTTTCCTTGAAAATTCATTTTAGTACTTTCATTAGGTGCATTGCGTAAATTCAGCGGCATTTTATACGAAGCGAGGTAGTACAGTTGAGCAGTATGTGTGCTAATTGAGCGTTTCACCGCTCTCCCGCGGCTGGAATGCGCGGCCGTTGCATTCGTTAGCAATATTCCACTAACGAACCAAACTAATAGCCATTAAGTTGAATAACGTAGCACTTTGCGCTTCGAATACCATACACAGTTGTGACACATGATTCCTGATTTGTACAAACCCCGCTTAACACACATATGTACATTTTTAAATTTTATCGCAGAGGCTTACTGTTTAATTGATAGATTTAACGTTTGTATACGTTCTTTGTGTTAGGTTCAAAATATATGTTTATCGTAAGGTTTTTACTTTTATATTAGCTGAAGATAACTTCAATTCGGTGGATTTTTTTAATTAAAAAAATATTGCCCAACACTATATTGTCTTGAACCGAGAATGCAAATACGAGTACATAAATAAATAACACATAATATACATGAACACCTAGACCCAAAAACTATCTGTAGGCCGTACAATTATTTATTCAATGCTGGAATCGAATCCATAGAACAATAACTAATCTCTAAGTCGCTCCGCCGACCGTTATTGCATGATACTCGTACAATATGAAAACAATTGCATGTCTTCTGAATAATTTAAAAGAATTCAAAAAGGAGATGCTACACATAATTAAACTTTTTATGAGATCTATGACTCATTACTCAATAACTTTTTGGTGTATTACTTATACCCAAATTATTTATCGACCGCGTGGCCTAATGATCAGAGTACCTGACTACTACGCCTACGTGTCTTAGGTTGGAATACCAGTCGGACCTAACATTTGTGTAAAAACAAAAATTATAGTATTTCAGGTTGGGTTGTATTGTAATCGTCGCTGTGTCTCTAACATTACATCTTAGCCTACCCCTCAGATCGTTTTACATGAGCGTTATATCGGGTGCGGAAAGGTTAGGATGAGCAAGTGCCTCTGTGTTTGTGCGTACATTTATGGCACTATAATATCTCCTGCCCAATGTATGTCTTCATACAGTACTCGGAAGTCATCGAATGAGTTCATCATCATATTGTCAGTATAAGAAAATATAAAAGTAAAATAAAAAAACAATGAAGATTTGCACAGAAATTTATCAAGGCTTTTCTTCAATAGCGAATAAAAATGAATAAACACCAAATCGCCTACGGCGGCGCCGATTCTGTGATTGCATGCAGTAAATGCAACGTAGTGCTCCATTATGTGGCCCATAAATCAAGTGCATTGAAATCTCCTTCCTCTTTCATGTCGGTGTGCCATAGCCGAACGACATATATTTAAATTCAATACCTAAATTTTGAAATAGTTCTTATTGCTAAAACTTTGCTGTATGTCGATGTTATCATACGAAGTCACATCTAATACAATACCATATATTAATTGAACATACTTGTAACTAAAACGTTATGTTTACATTCTCTTTGATTGTGACTTTTTTACATGTTATGTTATTGACGGCTATTTCAAATTTTGACAACTTTTAATAATGTTGCTAGCTTATAGCGAACAATACTACTCGTATTACGGACTAAAAATAAAATGATAATTATTTGAACAATATTACCCAGAATGTAAATTTTACGTTAGCGTTTTTATCAATATTGTCATCATCTGATTGCGACAATCCACTTCTGAACAAAGGCTTCACCCAATTGGTGCCATACGCCAATCATCTAATCGTATCCAATTCCAATTCATTTATAAATGTTTCTCTACTAATTGTCGGCGACTCTTATTGAATTGTTTACAGAGAAGTTTACTAAACAATATAAATCTAAACGTAATTTTGCTACTAGTTCAGGTTTAAGGACACCATGCAGTTTACATGTCGTAAGAAACGAAATGAATTGAATTTAGATGCAAAATTAAAAATAACTTTCCACAGGGTCACACAAGTTCGAATCCATGGAAATTTGATATATATGAAGAATAAATTTCAAATTGCTTCAAAACTTAAAAGTAATTTTAAATATACATACATACATACATAAGATCACGACTGTATCCCATAAGGGGTAGTCAGAGACTGGGCACTCACTGCAAAAACAGATGACTGCCACAATCCACGTTTCACCAAAACAATGGTATGCACTTGGTGTGATAGGTGGTGAGCCCATCGCCAACATGCGCTGTTAGGTGCACAGTGCAGTTCCTTACTAGCTTTTTACGAGATCCATTGGATGAGAAGGAGTGGTAGTGTTCTTTTAACGAGCCGCCACCACACGGCCATCATTTAAATATATGGAAAATTAATTAACATTATTATATTTTTAGCAACTTATTGTGTTTGTTTATTATTAAAACTGTCACATAGAATACCTTTTTCTTACTAAACATTGCATACCGATCGAGTAACACTACATTCATGTTTATAAACACAATGTCTCGAGTTCTGGCGGCGTTTGGAGGAACAAGCAGTCAGATATCGTTCTCAATGGCTTTTGCATGTTCCATTCAGCCAGTACCGCGGCCGCAACCGATCACAACCGACATTCAATATTTCTGTCGGCTTGAATTCGTTCAGTGTCATGAGTGTCTACGTTGAAAATACGAACAGTCATTTCTCTGTTGCTCTCAGAACTTTGTGCGGAAATTACGTTTATTTTCAGTTCCAACAACAGTTTTATTATAAAGAGTGTTGATATTAAAACATATTTTTTATATAGCAAAAAGTGACGCGACGAGCAAAGCGTTCACCTGATTGTAAGTACAATGACTGCCCATAACAAATCTTTCACCCAGAACACCACACGGCGCTCGTCTCCCTGAGACATTAGGTCTTAAGTTATGCATCCAGTAATTGCACTAGCTCTCAGTGCCCTGCAGACAGAAACACAGTAATTTTGGATATGTGATGATATCATTGGTAAAAATCTTAACTGGTGGTAGGATTCATGTACATAAATATTGTTACTTGTATACAACAGTACCTGTTAAGTAAAATGTGGACAAAGTAGGTAGTTAATTGTATATTTATTTATTTCAGTTTGTAACACACATTGCACTGTTGTTTGTCGTCCCAATTAAAATAAAATAAAATAAAATTAGACTGTTAACTGAAATACTGATTGAAATATTATAGTTTACCCATTAATTTTAAGGCTAACGGGCCGGGCTTTAAATTTCATAGTACGCTGGTGAACTGTACTAAAAGTTGTAATTTCAATTTTAGGTCCCGATTTGCCTATTTGGCCCTATTTAGCCGAAAAATAAAAAAACGGCGGTTTTTTCGTTTTTCTAATAAAGGAATAAAGGTAATAAAGGAAACAACATTTCGACGACTTAACGTTCTGTAAAAGTCCAATGACCCGAAGCTCTTCCCAGATCTAAAATCATCATTGAAACACGTGCCTTAGCGACATTTGCCCAGCAGTAGAATTAAATAACTTTATTTTTTGTACTTATTTACTTATTTTACCGAAAACTTAATTCTACTTATAAAACCACGACGAATATTACTTAGCTGTAAAACAACAAAAATAAAAAAAATCATTTGAATCTGCTGTAGTTGAATTTTCTTGGAATGTTACGAGTATCTTCCTATCTAGAAAATAGTTTTTTTTTTACAGTGAATTCTTTGTTAAGTCACTTGGTTAAATATAAGCCTTTTAATTGTACCAAGTGATTAGTAAAATTTAATTAATATAATGAAAACAAATTCATCATAAACAAAAATAGTTCTACAAAACTGTGTTCTTGCTAAATGTGATTACATTAAGTGACTTCGCAGAATGTCGTTTAATGTATTTATTATTACTTACAAATTTTTGTGAAGTGTAGTTAGATCGTAGAATTTTACATATTTTAAACAATGCGATGGACTGCTTCATGTTCTTACTGGCATAAATATTTCTTTAATGACCGTGTGACCAGAGTATCTGCTTTCTTCGACGCTCCTAGCTATCAGTCGGCGATACTGGATTCGAATCCTAGCCGGAACAAACATTTGTGCAAAAACACAAATTGTGGGTTTCGGGTCTGGCCGTGTTGTAATTATCTCCATGACTCTCACACTGCAGATTATACCTCCGATCTTAGCGCATGAACGCTACATCGGGCGAGTATAAGTTTTACCACAGTATAAATTGTCATCGTGCTTGAAAATCAGCCACAGACTATAATTTTCTGTATAATAACTATTATACCAAAAATAACGTATAAAGTATTAGGTATGATGAATAGGAATATTCATCAATCATTTTTATTATTAACTTTACTTCCAGTTACTTATTGTATAATGATTGGTAACATTTATAATTAGGAATAATTGACTTAAAAATTGGAAAACCTCTACCGTTTGGACTTTCACTAACATAAACTTGTATGTAGAGATATGAATGCTACGAATAGGCACAGGGTGTCATGTTCGGGTTAATACCTTGGCTGAGAGACATGTCGGGCCGGCTCAGCATAACGTCAAAGGCAAATTGAAAATTAATTTATGCTTGCAAAATTTCATATAAAGCTCTCTGAGATTGTAAATCAGTCACACGAAACTTTGTGTTAGAGGTGAAGCCAATAAGTTATTAGCCGGTTACAAATTCTCTAGCTTATGTCTATCGGTTTTCGACTATTATAGTTTTATTACAGTATAGACATAAATGTGTGTGTTTTAAGTAACAATATTAATTAAATCTTTTAACTTTACTTTCTCAAGGATTCTCAGTGGACTAGTGATATTATGAAATGACGATGATGACGACTGCATAAATGTCTTCAAAATTCCGGGTCTTAATGTAGTTCATAATGTACTGAGAAGATTTCACATGAATTCGTAGACAGTTACAAGCTATCGTAGCGTGCAGGAGGGTTGATTAAAATGTTAACCGCAATTAGGTGAGGCTTGAGCTTTGCTTATTTTTAGGGTCTCTATACGTTATTGAGAAATAACCGTACATCACGATTTAAAAAAATCATTAGTATATCCTTACAAAATCCATGCAAAGCAACTTGTTCAATGTTTGGGAGTTTTTATGTAGAAATTGCAAGGTTAAACTGTGTCTGTATTAAAACCCTATTAAAAACTGTTTTGTAAGTGCAGATTGATGTTTTTTTAAAGAAATTAATCTATCTATCTCTATCTGTATAAATAAAAATCCATTGCCGCATCTATGAAAGATCATCACTTGACCGATTTGGTTGATTTTTAAGTCGTGTTCGTAATTGTCAGGACTGGGTTTTTATGAATGGATATATAATGGATAATGGATAATTTTTTGAAAAACCCACCGGAAAAGTCGGAAACTAAAGGAAATATTCGGTTGGATGCATCGCCTCTCTACGAACTGACTGACTGACAGACATATGCCTGACGCACAGCCTAAACCACTGGGGATAGAGACATGGTATAAAATAAACATATTTAATATTATTTCCTTGAGGACATGAGCAAGCTTACAAAAAATCAAAAATCTATATTTTGTTCATGGAAGAATATTGTAGTTAATAATTGCACATTAAATTCAATAATTTATTAATGAAAAGTTGTATTACCAGTGGCACACTATTTGTCTTCCCATAACCTTATGTATTTGGAGTTTTATTTGTATTTCATACGTTATGCTGCAATGACATTTCACTGCAAACAATAATGATTTAATTATAAATCAAAGTGAAGTCAGCCGCCAATCGAAAAATTTATGCTACCATTATAAGTGCTTGTAACATAACAAACCTGAACGCACTCGCGGGAACTGAGGGTTCCCAGAAAGAGTCGTAAATACTCTCGACGCCTCTCACTTATAAATTAGGATCATAAAGCAGTTGCCGAAGTTTGCTGGCGGCGCTACGACCATAAAACAACGCTTACATCTCGGAGGGGATACGACGACGCTTGTGTTCTACTCCGTTCGCATCTTTCAATTTTAAGCAATAATTATAAAATTGTCCATGATAAGTCTTTGTTGTAAAAGCTACAGCCCGCAAATTTGTTCCCGTTGACTTTAGAAATAATGAAAATCTAGAATCTTTTAAGATATTACTTACTGGCGGTAGGATTCCTATGCAGGTATTCGTCCACCACCCCAGGGCCAGTTATTCTGCCACGAAGCACTAGTCACTACCTGGGCAGGTTACTGCATAGTAATCCTACCACCAGTGAAACAAGAGTCACAATGGGGCATATATCATCTACGTCATCGACTTTTCAGCTTTTCCAAAAAGGAAATTGCCACGGCATGCGTGATTGTTTTAAGTCACAAATGTACGCCATTGCCTAAGGTCGATTTTTTAATCTATTGGTCGCGGTTAAGAGACGGCCAAGAGACGAGAACGGCCGTTGGATTCTTTTATGCAACATGTCAAATAAAACAAGTTTCTTATTTCGTCAGAATTTTTTTAACTGAGAGCCTCTAGCTCCCGAATCTTCGCCGACGAAGCTGTAAGGACACTGAATCATCTACATACATTCAAAATTAAAGAAAATGACTTATTTATTATAAACGTTATTTTGCTGAACTGCACTGACGGCCAGGCCAGGTGGGCTGTTATCGGATCAAGGTAAAATGCAAGAAGGCTAACAGCGAATACTTCACCTATACAATTAATGTTTTATTGCCTCGCTTCAATTGAATTTCTAATTAAAAATGACTATAGGTAATTTCAATGCATCAATTGAAATATGCTTTATTTATTTTTCATTGTATTTAGAACATTTGTTTTTATGAAAAATTAAAGAAAGATAGTTTGCGAAACACTGAAAACTATTAAAAATAACATGGCTATTTTAATATTTATGACACCATACAGTGCTTGCACCAGTTACTCTTCGTAAAAGCGTGTGAATATGAATCAAAATTTCAGCAGTTCCTGCCAATTTTCATGTTAATTACGTTTTATTACTTGCCGAAATACTCTCATCAATCCTGCACCGTACATCGTATAAATAGAAAGCCAAGCGCATGAATAAAATGAATACTAAATTGCATTGGTTGAAATCGAGTTTGGTTTTATTTTAATTTTAAATAATACATACTAAGGGATTTCATTCAAACTTTCTTTCATAAAGAAAAAATTGTTCGAGTTTTTATAAGTGACATGGGTAAACGAGGCATTACATTATAGTAAAAAAAAAAAGGAAAGAGATTCTCTTTCGGTTTTTGACATGCAACATCAAATTACAACTACCAATGTTATCAATTATTACAGAGGGCGGTAAAATGTCACTTTGGATACAGAAGACATTTATTATGTTTCAGAATTAACTAACAAAAACTTAGTAATTACTTTAATAAGTTATAAATTAATAAAATAACTAAATTACATAAATTTATTATGATTACATGAACTCAATGTAGGGCTTTTGTTTCACGTCAAAATTATTACAAAACAACTTTTTTTACTAAATTCAACATATTACTTTTAAATTAATATTTTCGTCTAAAATTATACGTGGTTGTAAACGGAAAATACACTTTATAAAATGTCAAAAATAAAGGGAAAATAATGAAATGCGAATTTCATTAAACTCCCACTGAAATTTGTAAAAGGCCAATACGTAATAGCGTTACGAATTAATGAGACGTGTTTTAAACTTCTCTCGGCATTCCATTAATTAGCGCCTGATAAATTTTAACTGCGAATTGTTTAAAGTAGCGTTACTTTTGGTAATTTCACTTGTACACGTTTTTCGAATATTTATTCCATGGTTAATTCCTGACAATTGAATTTCAGTCATTAACATAAAATTAATCAAAATTAAATAGTAAATTATAATAAACCATAACCGTAGTACCCGAAAGCAGAAATGCTTTGAACTTAATAAAAATAAACTGATCAGTCGTCTCTATTTGTCGGTCTATTTGGGCCGAACCGAATAACTTAAAGACTTACTTACTAGTAATTGAAACCAAATTTTATGCATTTCTAGTTAAAGTAATATACATAATAGTCCCTGGAACGGAACGTAATCTTTTTTATCGTAATAATTTTGTGCCATGTAAGCGGCGTAAGACAATCTACCACATCATGTCAATAAAACGACAAAAAACTCATGGCCGATAGATGGCGAAACTGTAAAAAGTATATATTCTATAAATGTCCCACTATTGAGCACAGGCCCCCTTTCCTTTTTGAGAGGGTTTTGGAGCCTGGGATAAATTCGTCACGCATCTCCAATGCGGGTTAGCCGACTTCACATGTCTTCGAAATATTTTTATTCTTCGGACATGAAGATTTCCTCTCGATGTTCTCCGTCACCGCTGATGACGTGTTAAATCTGCACTTAAATTTGCGGAACAACTTTAGTGGTGCCGGCACCGCGGATCGGACTCGAACTATAAAGTTTAAGGCAAGCGCCTGGCCACTGAGCTACCACTGCTCGCATCCCATATCTATAGCTTAATACTATTCAGTCGGACGATGAGCATCTATGATGAGAGCTATCTGGTACTGCGATCACCAATCCGTCTACCAAACAAGATGATTACGGCAAATACTTGCAGCTCGAGTCTATGTCCTTTTTTTTTGGAGAAAGGGACGAGACGAACATAACGTTCATCTGATCACTGTAAGAGCAACGTCTGCCCATAGTAATGTTGTGTCACCCGGAATATTTCCTGTGTGGCACCATCACTGAGCCCGTCTTGAGACGTCAGTTGTTAAGCCCCATATGCCCAGTGATTACACTGGCTCTCAGTGCCCTTCAGACCGAAACATAGTAATGTTTGCACACTGCTGCTTCACGGCAAGAATAACCGGCAATGCGGTGGTACCTACCTTGACGGATTCCTGAATAGGAATCTTACCATCAGTCCATGTCCACAAATGGACCGTTTAGATACTGATGATGAATATCTTAAAAGATTCTGTATTGAAGTTAATTCTAAAATCCTCAGTCAAAACTCATTGGATCAAAGACACCCGGAGCACAATATGTATAAAATATTTAAAAAAAAACCATTAAAGAAACAGACATAAAATAAGTTATAAAAACAGAATGCGTAATACTCCATTTAAATGATCAATTCCATAATTATGATTCTTGTATCATCATAAGTATTCCATAAATCACGAATCTGTTAAACGGTTTTTCATACACTTCTTATTTTTACGAAAAATCGACCGCGTGGCCTAGTGGTCAGAGTACCTGACTTCTACGCCGCGGGTCCTGGGTTCGATTCCCAGCCGGAGCCAACATTTGTGCTAAAACATAAATTGTTGGTTTTCGGGTCTGGTTGTGTTGTGATTTTCCCCGTGTTTCTGACACTGCATCCTAGCCTACCTCCGATCTTATCGCATCAGCGTTACATCGGGCGCGGGTAGGTTGGGACGAGTGAGTGCCTCTGTGTTTACGCGTACACTTGTGGCACTATAATATCTCCTGCGCAGTTGATGGCTCTCGACAGTATTCGGAAGTTGTCGCCATGGTCGAAATCGGCTAGGAGAACATCATTATCATTTTTACGAAACGTTAAACCGTTCAACTATTTTACCGCGATAAGCTTATTGTATTTTTTCTCTTTTCATCATTATTTTAAAAATGAACAATAATGCTCGATGTCTCTCATTGCGAATAATACAAAGTGGCAATCGGTATCTTGCTCACATAAATCCTTTTAAATTTATCCACTTAGTTTAAAGTACACAAACCTCGTGTCCTCGGGCATGTCACTGCAGTCCGCCTTTACGTCTACTGTATGTAGTATGCTTGAATGACATTTCGTTTATTGAACTTCGATTTTAAAGCTAGAGTAACCGAAGTTTTTTCATAACAAATAGTTATGTTACCAATTATTAAAATTTTATATATTTAAAAAGTAGTTGGGAGCGATATGACTTTATTATTACTTGTTACGACACGAGAGTATCAAATTTAACTTAGATTATTATGTTAAAATTCATCAAAATATGTCTTAAATAATGGATTGATATATAAAAAATTTAAACAACTTTAGGGCATAACAGTAAAATAAATAACAGTAGAAGTAAGAATTCGTAAATAGTTACAACCATTGCTTTTATAAATAAAATTTTAATTCTGAGCAACAAAAATAGTTTGTAGCTTATTTTATATAAGAACTCAGAGATTTTTCTTGATTTTACCCTTGATGAACAATAGGGTTCGATTCATGCACTGATCTGGGTGTATGTGTATGTGAAATTAATGTTTGTAAAAGAACTCACGATACGTTGAAAATCGTAGTGTGGAGCAACGCTTTTTAAAAAAAACTGACTTTAGCATTGCTGGTTTTTATATAAACTACAAAAACTTCCAAGAACAGTTTTAATATGGTAAAAAAATTGTGTAATATTAACGCTTTTATTAGCAGGTCAATGCTCACTATAATTCCACTACGGCGTTAAACCCGCCCGGTTTCGTAAAAGCTTCCTAAACCCATTTTCCGTATGCACGCGCATGCTACTTTACACGTTTAGTGGTTGGAAAACTGTCTATTAACATGTTGTTGAGTTACCACGCCGCTGTAATGATTTTTTTCTTGACCTTATTTTCCTTCTTTCGTAAAATCAAATACCAGCTCCGAAGATTACGCTACAAACTGGCCATCTTTTTAGTAATAAATCAGTGATTCAATGTTTTAATCAACTTTTAATCTAGTTTTCAAGAATATAACACTGGCTTAAATAACACTAATGCTATTAACATTCTTAATATTCTTGAAATCAATTCAAACTAAACTTTATCGATTGTATTGGATGAGCTAGTATAATGTACGTACGTTTTGTATTATACACCCTAAATAATTAGACGATCGGTGCTAGGCACTGCAATTTTTTTTAATACTAGCTGGCCCGGCAGACGTTGTCCTGAACGTTTTGGTATGTTATACGATGAGTTTGATTTCTGAGTAACAGCCAACGGAGTCGGATTTTGTAATTTTCTTTTTTTGGTTTTCCACCTAAATTTTACAATTATATTAACGATGTCCTAGCGGTTAACGATTCTCGACAGTTATATCGACGACGATACATTGGATAACCATCGTTGGCAGTGATAGTCTCCGCCGTCGTTTCGTGGATAACGCTTGGAACACTTGCCGTCGATCACGCACGGTAATAACGGTAGAACTATCACAACGAAACGATTTTGTATTCGCAACACTTGGATTGTTCCGTATTCGCCACTTCTTGCCAAAACATCCAAAACATTCATTTAAGGCGCATAGCAACGTGGAGTATGAAATTTTCATGCGCACTGGATTGATTCTCATTCTTCTGCGAAGTCTAAGGTGGAAAACTCTGAACCCGTCGGCACATCTGGCTCAATAGTATGCAATGAAAGGACCGCGCAGTTGAATCAGCTGTATTTATTGTCACACAACTGTCATATAAGTTTTGCTTCTGTCGTGTCACTTGGTGTTGTTACAGATGGCGTTGTATACGTCATTTTTTTGTTCATTTTATTATGTTTTATTAGTTATTCTAGCGGGCGTAGACAAGTCCGATATCATAAAATTCGGTCCAGCCGTTCTTGAGTTATTAATAGTGTAACTAGCACGTCTTTGTTTTATATATATATAGATTTGAAAGTAACAAAAAGTTGTCAAAAAAATTATTTATCTAAGTATATATATTAGATTACATAAGTTTCAAGTTAAAAAATAGCTGAATTTTTAACCACAAATACAAAGTCTGTAAGCACTACGATAACTTCTTCCGTGGAGGAACACGTTACCCGTAGCGCCCGTAGAAATCAATTAACTACGAAATTTAAAGCGAGCGCCCGGACCCTAAGCTACCTCGGCTTTTTATAATAGCTCAGAGTTTATTTAAGTATTTATGTTTGGGTCAAACCAAACCTGGCACGCGGGACCCTGGCCCGTGAGCACAGTATCCGATGAAGCTGTAAAAGCCAAAAAGGCTTACAGCAATTACATCACCGAAATTATATATATAATGGCTCCAAATTTTTAACAATAATCTTTGCAAGTACCATGTCCTCCACAAACATACAAGCAGAGAAAACAGATCTACTTTATATATATATGCATATGATAGTTTTTCTTTTTTGCTATTTTGAACGTTTGATGTATTTCCATTCTGTTGACTGCTTATTGAAAGAGACGTGTAAGTGATTTAACCAGAAAATTTGGTGAAAATCAACAATCCTGTCACGTATTCTTCCCTGACGAGGCCTCCTTTAGACAATTATATCGCACAACTTTGAGAAGTGTGAGTTGGAATTGGAAAACCGTAGTGTTCGAGGATTAGATTTGGGTAACACATTGATATGTATGTTGAGCGACATTGAATCAATGCGACTGATTTTCAAATTGGATAGAATGATAAATATAACTGAAAAATGTGATAAATATCCCCTTCATCTGATGTCCCCCTGGCCGATTATCGACCAGGCGACTACCGGTACGAATACTGTCGCAAGTTTTTTTTTTATTTCATAAAGTGACGAGACGAGAAAATCGTTCACCTGATGGTAAGTGCAACGTCTGCCCATAACAGATGCTTTGCTACTCAGAATATTTCTGTGTAGCACCACACTGCGCCGTCACCTTGAGACAAGTTCTTAAGTCTCATATGCCCAGTGATTACGCTAGCTCTCAGTGCCCTTCAGACCGAAACGCAGTAATGTTTGCACACTACTGCTACAAGGCAGAATAACTGGCCCTGGGGTGGTACCTACCTAGACGGATTCCTGCATGCATCGGATTGCTCAGGAGATATTATAGTGGCGTAAGGTGTACGCGCGTCTGCCGATCACCTGTTTGAATTTTCGATCGGGCACCTTATCCAGAATGGTGAGTGTATTTTAAAGACAGAAATTTCACGTTATAATACCACCGGAATCGAAAATCATTAAACGGTTTTTCTGGCGGGGATTCCAACCCAGAACCGCACTCAGACCACTGGGCCACGCGATCGTCGTCTTGAAAGTAAACATCGTTCATAAAATAAAGTAACTGAAAAGCAACTCGATTTTTATATTTAAATTAGTTTTTTGTGATAGATCAGGAAAAGACTATGTTATTTATAATGAATCATACTAGTATTATAGCTTGCATTGGTTTTTTAAGTAACGTTAATACTATAAGTTAATGTATTATTTATAATACAACAATTATGTAAAGCGTAGAAGTGCGAGTTAAACTGATCGTAGTGAGATTGTGAAATCGCTTGGAAATAATTCACGACGGCGAGTTTGCCACAGACGCTTTACTTACAGCACTCGAAATAAGTTGAAGCAAAAGTTTTCCTCTGGCTTGTCCCACTCATAAAGACAGCAACGACAACTTAGTCACTTTTGCACGTTTTCATTTTGCTTCATTTGAACATTCGAATTATCCTTAAAAATAATATTATTTTTAATAACAAATTCAACCAAATGTTGCATGTATTATAGTGACCACACATTCGGTTATTATTTAAATGAAACATATTATGTTTTTAAAATAATGAAATCGCTAAGGAATAGGAATATGAATTTGATAACTCAATATATTTAATTATTTAGTGAAACTATGACGAAAACATATTCTATTTATGTTAATGTAATACAAACACAATAGTTGTAGCCGTGGTAGCTCAGGGGCCAGGTGCTCGCTTTAAATTTCATAGTATGGGCGACCTGAGTTCGATCCCCGGGAACCCCGAGCAGCTCTAAAATAATAATTTTAAGTGCGGATATTATCACGTGCTCAGCTGTGAAGGAAAACATCGTGAGGAAATCTGCATGTCTTAGGAATGAAAAAAAAAAAACATTTCAACGACGTCATGTCACAGAAGCAGCGTGGCGGATTTTTCCCGGCCCCAAAACCCTCTCAGAAATGAGAGTAAGCCCTTGCTCAGCAGTAGGACAGTCATAGGCTGTAACTTTACTTTTACTTTTTATACAATAGTGATGGAATTCCGATGCATGGATCCGTCAAGGTAGGTGCCAGTTAATCTGCCGTCTAACAGTAGTGTGCAATTATTACGTATTCGGTGTGAAGGGCAATGTTAGCCAGTATAATTACTGGGCATATGAGACTTAGAACTGAGGTCTTAGAGGGAGGAGCACAGTGTGATGCCACACAGAAATTATCTGGGTGACACAGCATTTATTATGAGCAGATGTCGCACTTACAATCAAATGAATCAGCAACAAAAATAACAAAAATACAAAATATGTTTGTCAAAAAAATATATTTGTTACAAGCTTTTATTACCATTAACACATTTTTGTTACAAGCTTTTATTTGTGATCCCCATGTCCAGCAGTGGACTTCAAATCTTACTAAGGCGGCTGTAGTACTTGTCCAAACAAATGCAACAAGCTCAAATATGGCTGAGCTATCTTGCTTAGTTGAGAAGTTCCTATGGCCCAGTTCAGGCTCCATCATCAGACCAGATCCATGGTACTATATTATTGCATTGTCACTGAATTACATATGTATGCCATTTTAACTCAATAGATCATCGGAAAATAACTCAAAATTGACTTACAAGATTTGAACCGGAAAGATATACCAAGAAAGCAAGTTAAAAAAAAGCTTTTTGAAACAAAAGAAATACAGCACGTGTGTTTTCAAAAAATACATAACAGACCACTTAAAAGATTTCTTTATAAATACAAAATTGATAGTAGTTTGATTTAAATTATTAATAGACTACTTAAAACGATTTCTTTATAAAATACTAAATTGATTGTACTTTAATTTTGTATAGAAAAAAATGCGAATGGTCTTTATATGTCTGTTATTCCTGAAGATATCTTCGATAGGAATAAGCGTGTGAATAATTCAGTAATGTCGGAATGCTTGCTCTCTAGGGCTTTAAATAGATTATCAACGAGTAATCAGTGATTGTCAGGATACATCTATGTCACTTGTTTGTAATACTTTATCTGTAATATTTCAGCACTTGACTTCTGTGAACTTTCAAATGTACTGCTTATGAATCTGGATCATGAAGTACTACTGAAGTAACTATATAACTTAAGTTATTTTTATTATGCAGTTTTATTAAGACTAACTTTGAATGTCACAAATCATATTATGTCATATAAGAAATATACTCGTAGTTTAGCGGTCAAGCAGTGTTAGAATCTGAACTAATTCCAGCCAACGTTAGTACAACACAACTTGTTGGCTTTCGAGCTTAGTTGTATTGTGAATGACACGAGGACAGCTCTGTGTTTTACACACAATACTTCCGACCCTTCCTATAAACTTGTCACAAAAAGATACTCATCACTCTGCATGCTTTATATATGATCACTAATTGTCGTTGCTGTATACATAGATAAGTTTTATAATGAATTAAAAGACAGCACGATTATAATTTTGTTATTAAGTACACAGTCCGCGCAAGTGGTCAATGCGGCCTAAAGACACCTACAGCCATACTCAAGGTAAAGAATCAAGAAGGTCTTTTGTCAACCCCTGAAAACTACAAAGGAAATCTAAATTGTCTCTTTGATATAACAGTATCCTCGAGAATAGATTAATCGCATACCATAATGCCGCTTTGTTGACTATGTCTATATCTTTACAATATTAAGTTCTAAAATTATAATTTAATCATTATTTGTGGTTTATATAGTTGTTTTTAAACAGAAAAAAACTACTACAACATGTTAGTAAATTTACTGTACTATATAGTTAGAAAATTACATAGTACATGTTAGTAAATTTACTTGGATAGATTCGAAGAAATAAGAAGATGACAATAACCTTAACAGTACGTTCACATTGTGGCTCCACAAACAAGCCGAAGTATGGAGTACGTGACACGCAATACGAATTGTGGTAGTGGACGGGCGGTGGCGGCGGCCGTGCGAACTGAATCAACTAGCTGTGCCAATGAAATCGACAATCATTATTACGATATAAAGAACAAACAAGTAGCCAACAATCATTCTTTCGAAATGATAACATTTATTGCAATGGAGTTATTGTAAAGTTATAACACAATACTACTTCTGGCTTGTTATAAAATATTGTCTACAGTTTTACAATAGAAAATAAATTCAGATATTTTAATTCTCTTATTTTGAGAAGGTAACGTAGTTATTTATTATTCTCTTTCAAAGAATGGTACGTGTAATATATTCACAGAATAAATATTTTTTATTCACTACCGATCCCTTTAACTTACAATAACGAATCTTAGAGATAGCAGGAGTGGTGTTCAAAACCAACCCGGTTTGTTGGCTTAATAAGGAAGAAATACTTTTTTTTAATATAAGAAAGTGACGAGACCAGCCCATCGTTCACTTGATGGTAAGTCTAACGTTTGCCCATAACAAATTCAAGCACATTTTTGTATGGCACCGCACTGCCCTCGTCGTCCTGAGACATTATTTCTTAAATCCCATATGCTCAGTATTTTCACAAGCTATCAGTGCCCTTCAAACCAAAATACAGTATTTTTTTCGCATTACTGATTGACGACAGAATAACTGGCACTGTGCTGGTACCTACTATACTATTCTATTGCTTTTAATAAAACAAAATACAGTGACGCTTTTTAATATTTTATAATAGAAAAAACAACTGACATTACATTAATAAGTTTCTACTCAATTTAACTTTAATCATTGAAGCATTGAAGCTGAAATATTTTTTTAGAATCACGCCTCTTTCCCACAAGGATAAGCAGAGAGCACATCTTTCCAGTTGCTACGATCCTGTCGATCCTGAGATCCTACGATCTCTTTCGCTTCTTCTACTTTCATATATGCTTTCATACAAGTTCGTCGGTTGCGGAAATTTTGACGTGGCCTTGAAACGTCGACCTTTACCGACTTGTCCATTCACATTCGCCCCATAAATCTGTTTCGTTAATCTTTTTTCATGTATCTTTTCTACGTGACCAAACCATCTAAGCATCTCTTTCTCTATTTTTGTCACTACATCTTCTACCACAGCGCCCTTATTACGCTGTTCCGCACTTTGTCCATCAAAGTCACACAAGCTATACTTCTCAAACTTTTAATTTTTACAGCAGCATTAATCTTACTTTCATGCTTCCTATGTCAAATCCATCTTTCCTCTTGCTACGACCCTGATACACATCTCTCACTTCCAATTTCATAAGCGACTTCAAATATCATCGAAATATAAATTATTTTCAAGTACAATTATAGTAGTGCCAGCACCATGGATCAAACTTGAGTATCTCGTATACTATGAAATTACAAGCGAGCCCTATCCCTGAAATCCCACGGATCTTAATACCTTAAATAAGTGTTTTATAATTAATGCTTTCAAAATTTCTGTCGAGTTTTCTGAGTAATCAAATTAACTGCCACTGAATTGATTTCAGTGATTCCAAATATTTTAATTGACAAACAGAAATTTGGGCCAGGAAAATGGCGTTGACATTGTGCTTGTATTTACTGTATGCTAATTTAGTGAATAAATATTAAATCAGAACAACATCAAAAACTACTTTCTGTTCCATCAAGCGACAAAAGAGTAATATTTATGGCATTTCAGATTAACATATCCCGAGTCTTACAAACCCTGCGAAAAATACTAGTTTTTTTTTTCTATTTGCGTTGTAACATGTGCTTGGGCTTGAGCCGTGGTAGCGCAGGGGCTAGGCGCTTTAAATTTCATAGTACGCGAGTGACCTGGGTTCGATTCCCGGTGCCGGCACCACTAAAATTGTTAATTGCAATTTTAAGTGCTGATTTACTACGCGTTCGGCGGTGAAAGAAAACATCGTAAGGAAACCTGCATGTCTGAGAAATAAAAAATATTTCGAAGACATGTGCAGTCCGCCAACCCGCATTGGTACAGCGTGGCGGATTCTTTCTAGCTCCAAAACCCTCCCAGAAATGAGAGAAGGCTTTACTTTTTTTACTTTGTGCTCAGCAGTGGGACATTTATAGGCTGAAACTTTACTTTTTTATGTGCTTGTTGAATTTGTTTTGAGTTTCGTTACTTGTATAAATCTTTTGTACTACCTAACGTACAATTTCATTCCAATTAGCTACAAGAGATGGAATATTACTCATAAATTTTACTAAGCCGTGGTTATTATTATAAGTTTATAAGAAATTAAAAATCTTGGTTATACTTTCTATTCCAATATTTATTTAACGACAGTAGTAGATATTTCCCCGTTTTTATTCTAAATTAAAAATTCTATTATTTATCTGATCGAGACACCTGAATCATTATTTGCGTGACTGCTCCTAATTATTACGGAAAATTCACGTTGCTTGGATATTACTAAGTCGAGCTTTATAAAGCAAATTGTCAGTTTTAGTAAAACTTTCATTCAATTGTATTAGTTCAAAATTGATCGCTAATGTATTTCGTTCAACTTTTTGATCGTTAACCTACATATTTCGTTAAAATTATTATCGATTTTATTTGTGATGTGTTATAAATGTTACATTAAATATTTTATTGATTTTAGTCTTAAATGTCTGTGTTAACACACGCAAGAATGAAAGTATTATATAATGTGCCTGAAGTTTATTTGCTTTATGTATATATACGAAGCCTCATAAATCTCGCGATAAGGAACTTTTGTTTGTGAAGTTTCCTTTTTATTTTCTCTTTATCTGTGTAATGCAAAGGCACGCGAATACTCAGGCGCAACTCGGAAACCCGCTTAACTTTAATAAATCAATTTATTCACTTACGCTTACTTACATACTCGTACCGAGCAGACTTTGGGACGTGAGCCCGACTTTGAATGAAAATGTAAAAAAATTCGCCGTCACACACTAGCTACTCACAAGTCTTAATCCATTTGTGAAAGTTAGAGTGTTTATTTGAAGTGGTTTTTATCAATTTCTTCTAGATTCTTATCCATCACACATTTTAAAACTTATACATATTATCATCACTTAATGTAGTTTTAGACTAAAGTTATAGAAATAGATACAAGATGGTGGAAGGTTTATGCGTAAGTCACACTTTCAAACCATTTAACATACGAGTAACATTTATCTCCAGATGACAATCTAACAAACACTGTCGACTGACTAACTAGGTTCTGACAACCGAATGATGGTGGATAATCCATTTAAATCGGCTTATCGAAAACCTCGCATACTAGTAGAGAGCAGGATACTGCTACACTAGTATGCAGGTATGCGCGTAGAGCTTGCGCACTATGCTCACCAATCCACATTACCGATCATGGTGAGTATAATAATCATCACTTTAGCCTGTCACTAGTCCACTGCTGTACATAAGCCTCCCCCATAGATTGTCACAAAAGTTTGTAGCTTATTTTGGGAGGCTCATTCTGCCATAGTTGCCACGCTTGGCAGGCGGGTTGGCAACCGCAGTTTATTTATTCAGATTTTCCAGGAAGATGCTGCTCCCCATCTCGTGGTTTACATTTTTCCTCTGTCGACTTCTTCGACACCCACGGGATGAGATGGGGTGGAAGATTCTCTTACACCGCCACTACTCGAACCAAATCTACAGAATTATGTACCTATTCCAGATTGCTAGCACATTCTAGAAAATATATGTAAAGATATATAGTCCAACAGTTGACATAGGAAGGCTAAAGTAACAAAAGAAGTAATTTTATTTTTTTATAAAGTTACAAATAATCTTGTAACTAAATCTTTATAAATTGAAACATCAAAGTCGTTCCTCCTTGTCCATTTTGCATCCCAAAGTTAGATGTGCCCGTCGTTCTATTTTAAACACGATAACGCCAACTTTCCAGTCCTCGAAATGTGAATACCTTGTTGCGAAAATGTGACTAACGGAAACTGTACAAGTAACTCCGCTGTCCTTCCGCGGCACACATTCACTAGCTCCCCTGCACCCCGTACTCTAGCCCTGTACAAGAGAGTGGACCTCGGAACAATTTCAAATTTTCTTATTGTAATTCTTTCCCGTCTTGCATTGTAATAAGTTATGTAAAAGTTAGGCTTTGTCGAGTACAACTTATGAGTAGAAGTACTTATTTAAGCTGGTAACTTTAGATTAAACTGGCATTAACTCGTAGTACCGTCTACGTGCAAAATAAATTTTATTGTGTATTTTGTCTTTCCGATTTTAATTATCAAATAATTTGATTATCAAGTTATCGTGATATACTTGATAATTAAATTTCCTAAAGGTGAAAATTTTATTATTAGCCGATAGGTGTCCGGCATAGTAGAATGGCATCTACCTCTTTCCTACCGAGGAGTCGTAGAGATGTACTCGTAGTAAGGTATTGTACGGACCGCCTTTATTCGTACAGAATATATGGGAAAAAGGAGTGACGTGTATCTATGTATGAAAGTTTTATTTGTTTGTATCTAAGTACATAAATAAAGTAATGTTAACAATTTTTTTTTTAATAATTTCGTATTTCTGTCACTATCTGTACTTTATAGGTATTTGAAGAACATAAGATTATCAAAATTTACAAAATTTAAATAACTTTCCTTAAAAGCGAAATTAAAGAGAACTACTTCCCTTTTTTGCCATAACAATTACATAGAAAGGTTAATGGACAATGTGCCTGTTGTCGTGGTTACTAGATTCGAATCTCGGTCATTATTTACACCATTATTTGATAACACAGTGGTTTTCGGGTCTAGGTGAATTGTGGTTGTCCTCTTCTTACTGACACTACACTACACTGTTGTGAGAACAAGTGAGTGCCTGTGTGCAGGCGCGTAGGCAGTGTAATATATCGTGAAAATCTCACTATTCTACTTAGTAATCGGGTGTTGATGCCATGTTTGAAATCGGCTACAAAGACATCATCAGTTTTTACTTCGAGCTTAATTTTCCCAATAACAACTAATGGTTTATCGTAAGGACTACGAAACGTGATGTCGTAGGATCGAGCCTGCCATTCGACTATTGTCGCGAAACACATTCTTGCACAAGTTTTTAAGCTTAGTTGGAGTGGTTAATGGGAGCATTAGTAATGTCAACAGCATTGCGAGTATTCTTCGTTAAAAAGGACTCGGTAGTGTCAGAGACGGGGGAAAATGACGCAACCGGGCTCGAACACCAACAATTTGTTTTTTTTTACACAAATGATGACTCTGGTACAAGCTCGCAGCTTCGCGTGCTGTGACTACTAGACCACGCAGTCGTCACAACTACATGTCACCGTCCATCGTCAAAATACTATATGAGCATATCTTAACTGAATACTAAAAACAGAAAAAATTTTGCACAATCTTATCAAGATCTGACGAACAGAGTTCCAGTGCTGTTAATTCGACGCTGTTAAAGTTGATGAATCTTTACAAACCCGAAACCAAAAGACGCTTGACGACCGCGAGGCCTGCAGTGGTCAGGAAAACCTGACCTTTGTGCCGTTTGTCCTTGATTGGAATCCGTGCTGGAGCCAACACTGTTTTTGGTTGTGTTGTGAATGTGAAATTCGTCTGTAAAACGCTGTTGCGCTATAGGAGAAATTCAAGGGCATCCCTACAAACAAATTGGGTGTTTTCTTTTGAAAAATTGCCTACACAAGTTGAACAATTATGGAGTTCTGGAAAAAGATGGTTCACTTATTCTTCGGTCGGGAAGAGAAGGATGTTCTGAAACGAATTTTTTTTATTGAAAAAGTTTTTTTTTATCAGATAAAGTGATGAAACGAGCAAAACGTTCACCTGATGGTAAGTGCAACGTCTGTCTATAACAAATGCTGTTTGACCCAAAACATTCCTATGTGATACCGCACAGCGCTCGTCACCCTGAGACATCGGCTCTTAAGTCTCATATACCAGTAATTACACTGGCTCTCAGTACCTTTCAGACCTAAACACAGTCATGTTTGCACACTATTGCTTGAAGACGGTCGTCACAAGAACAGCTAGAACACAGCTAGACCCATAGAATAACAATTTGTGTTTTGCACAGATGTCATCTCTGGCTGAGATTTCATCCGCCATTCATTCCGCCATCAATCAGAAGCCTTCATCATCATCATCACCATTTCAGGCTATCACTAGTCCACTGCTGAACATAGGCCTCCCCCACAGATTGCGACAATAGTTAGTGGCTCTCATTTTAGGGTGATTTTGCCATAGTTGCCAAGCTTGTCAGGCAGGTGGGCAACCGCAGTTTATTTATTCAGATATTCCAGGAAGGTGCTGCTGCCTATATGGTTTTTAATTTCCCTCTGTCGACTTTTACGACAGCCACGGTGATATTATGGGGTAGCAAATTCTCTTAAGCCGCCACCACACGGCGGATCAGAAGCCTTAGTGAACTTCCATGACTTCCACGGGATGATATGGGTTGCAGTCTCGCACGATGCGGCCAAAGGAAACCATAATTATGATGCATCGAAAACCGCCTCCTTGCTTATCCCCCATATTATTGTATGAGCGTCACGTACACGAACGTACACGAACGTAACGTCAGGCAGATAGGTTATGAAAAGTGACTACCTCTGTGTTTGTGCGTAAACTCGTGGCACTGAAATATCGCCGGTGCCGGCACCTCTAACATAGTTCTGCACTTTTAAGGACTTATTTACCACGTGCTCAGCGGTAGCCGTGTGGTGGCGGCTCGTTAAAAGAATACTACCACTCCACTTCATCCAATGGATCTCGTAAAAGGCGAGTAAGGAATTAAACTGCACTGTGCACTCAACAGCGCATGGTGGCGATGGGCTCACCACCTATCACGCCAAGTGCATTATATTGTTTTGGTGAAACGTGGATTGTGGCAGTCATCTATTTTTGCAGTGACTGCCCATTCTCTGACTACCCCTTATGGGATACAGTCGTGATCTTATGTATGTATGTATGAAGGCATGCTCAGCGGTAAAGAAAAACATCAGGAGGTAATTTTTAGTTTTATTACGCATTAAACAACAACACAACCAGACCCAAAAGTTAACAGTTTGTGTTTTTGCACAAACGTTGTCTCAGGCTGGGATTCGAACCCGCAGCGTTGAAGTCAGGTACCCTAACCACTAGGCCCCGCGGTGGTCATAATATAAAGACAACATAATATAAAAAAGAACACTGTAACGTAATTAATTTTTTTTAAGAATCTTACCCAAGTTTTTTAAATAATTTATTACGTCTGTGTACAAAGATTTTTTTTTATTTTTATAGTAAATATAAAGCAACTAGAATGAACACGAATAATACCATGTAATTTATGTGATTTTTTAAGAAGTAGATGAAGTTATTTTTCTTTTCGCAGTCTGAAACTTTTTACATTTGATTTATATGAAAATTTCATTTAAAATGTATTTTGCTTATAATTTGATTTATGCTAAAATATTAATAGAAATACGTCACTGAAAAGAACTATGCGACATTTTAGATCTCATTAATTATTCGATGGTGAATAAATGCAAATTATCTTGCTAACGATTTCAAATTTTTTCTCCGTTTTTTTTTAGTATATCCGTATATATGAGATTAAAACGGCGAGGTCTTTCTTCACTTCGATTGTGGGCATTAGCGTGTAAATACGTGACATCTAAATTAAGTATACTTATACTTATAAAGTATTATTTTATCGCAACAGTTTTTCAATTTTTAAAAAATAATTATCTTTAGTACACTGCGTATTGAGTGAGGGCGTTATACAAATGTTTTGTAATTTAATATAAATAAATAAATCACATATTTTTCTACATCAGTTTGCGTATAATTCAATTTACTCATGCAATTGAGATATTAAACAAGAGACAAACAATATTAGAAGGAAACAAATGAACCTCGGCCGAAATTAATGAAGATTACAAAATTCACGGCCATTGAGTTCCCCGTTTCGGCGAACCTTTCTAAGTTGCTTGTTAGACTAAATTGAGAGAAATAATAGCGCTCATTTGTTAGGTTTAAACGTTTAAATTGCACTCTCCGAATGTAACAATAAAAAGATTTAGAAATTAATTGATGCATTCTATTAAATTTAAAATTTAAGTTTACTTACTTTCGACCCTTGTGGTCTGTATAGATGATGTGGTTTCTTGCAGCAGGGGTATGGCGCGTGCGGGTTAAAGAATGCGAGTCCATTGCACAAGTTGCTCAGCGCATACCAGCTGCTTATGTTTTCTCTATGACGTTATGTATGTATGCCAGGGTTTTCCATGCGGCTACTCTTCTGTCCACAGTTGTTCCGACAGGACGGTCAGTCTGCAGGCTTGAATAGTTTGAAACTGTTTGCTTAATTGCTACACGTCTCAGTAAAATTATTCGCTAGAAATTTTGCTTTCGACTACGTTCAACAACTTCGAACGTCCGGCTTGTTAGAGGTCGGTGTTCTCTCAACATTGTATACTTTGTTTTGACTTCTCAGCTGCGAAAGTTCAACCGTCCCTTTAATTTTGTTGTTAAGCATTGCTTAACATATTATTACACTCATTATACATTTCTAAACTAGGGAAATATCGTTTATTTACATGACATGTTATACTATATTTTTAGTGGTTTTATTATTCGTTTTTAATGGAAAATTCTATTACTATATTTTGAATTTCAACTTATAATTATTATTAGTATTTATTTAAGATTAGTAAACCTTATACTGTAGATATTAACATAAGAGTAGAATGTTTATAACTTGTGCTGTGATAATTGGTGTTTTTACTTCTACTTATTTATGATAAGTATATACATAGGTTATATACATTATTTACTGTCTACAAGTAGGCGGAGCGATGGATGAGGCGGGCTTATTTCGAATCGACAAGGAGGTGGAGTAAGCCGATATTTATCAGCGGCCCTACCTCAAGTAAATATATTATGGTCACGAAAATGGTCCTAAAAAGTTTTTATTTTCTTCCGCAATATTTAAAATAAGTAACCAATCTCACAAAGCATCACATCTTAGAGACATTTAAGTTACTGTCAGGAATTTTACTAACGTAAAATGTTTTCTCATTTAATAACTTATTCGTCTAAATGGGCTTTAATTAACAGTGGAATGTCTACGAAAGGGAAAATATTCCAGGAGCGCCCGGGTTCCCGCGTAGCTCTCCTGGCAAGCTAACAACGATTTACATTATACCTCATTTGTTTGTCAAAGAATACTAATTCACATTCATATTTCATTTGCAGCTATAATTTTAATAAACTTACCTACAATCTTTCTGTTAAATATATTATGCCCTGTTATAAATTAATATTCACTTTATTCTAATATTTAAAAAAGTGTATAGCTTTAGTATAAGTATATTTTTTTTAATTTGTTAAAAATATATAGTAGTCTGTAACATAAAACACTAATATTTTATTATAAAATAAATGTACTGTTATTTTTTTTACTCGTTCATACTCACAAAGTAGAAACGCGAACCATAATATTTTAACGTGCAATATTTTACAAATGGAATAAGTGTATTGAATTATAAAACAAGAAAATCAAACAAATCTATACAAAAGAACTATTGGGTTTTTTATATTTTAAATATCACTACTATAAATATTTATCATAGTTCGAACGATACGTTATAAGCTACGTAACAAGTTAAGGACGCGGACCGAACGCGGACGAAATACTAAGTTCTCTCGTCACCAAAGCTCGCACCCAACTGAGCTCCGTACTCTTTGCTCCACAATTATCCTGCAGAGCGAAGCATTTTCAATCGATCATATACTCTAACAAAAATGTATTTAAGGTAGAAATTAGACTAAATAAGTTACACGTAGAACACAGACGACTGCCGGTGCGAATGTGTAGAGCACGTTACGAAAATCCAATTCTTCCTACGAGAACATAATGACGGCTTTAGAACTGAAGATGATGTTGAGTTCGAAAGTTTCTTCAGATAATAAAACAATTGCCTGAAAAACTTTGTGTCGCTGAACAGAAGGTTCAATTTTCAGGTAGTGTTTGCCGAAGAGAGGCGGTCGTAATGCTTAAGGGGTGGCGCATAATATACGCGCATGCGTCTGCCTCTTAAATAATTTCTCAAACTCTCAACTTCTCCAAAGCTGAACCGATTAGCGTTCAGATTTTTTTGGAACTTTTTCACAGCTTAAAGATCCGTGTTCTTAAGCTACTAGAAATATGTGATGTTTGTTATTTTTCAAACAAAAATTAAAAAAAATTAAAAATGTATTATAATATTTATATATATCTAACAGTATTGTACGACAAATTACTCATCGGCACTTTACCAAAAAAAATGTGCCTTTCTGTTTTCTTCTGTTGCTATAATTTACAATACCTTTTGCCTCTACTACTACTTTCTATTTAAAACGAAAAATTCGTTACTCCAGCGTTAAAGAAAAAACTATAATTATATACACATCATAACGTGCAATAGTAAATCGTATAATAAAATAAATATCTTTAAAAATTTAAATTAAGAATGATTGATATTGCCTTTGTGTGGCATATTATATCTTTGTATCGGTGTATAATTCGAAAACAAATGAGATGAAGTGTAGAAATTTGTATTTGTGCTCGAGTAGCGAGTCGGAGCCCAACCGCGACTAGCGATGTAACTTTCAATATGAGCTTTGTTACCGCTTTGTGCCGCCATTTCTTGTGTCACTGCATTGAATATATCGGGTGCTTTCCTTTGTGCACGGAATATTGCTCGTCTTTTGTCGAAATGAACGTTACCTCTCCGCGAGTTGTTTCAGCGAAGAATTTCCCGATTGCAAAGTAATATTTTCCCCTTAAGAATTTCGATGTGTTTCTTTCATGTCGAAGATGACTTTACTTTGGATTATATTGTGCCAAGAAATGTTATTCAAAGTTTGATTTTCAATATCGGGTGTTTTTCTACAAAGGAATTCCTTTTTGCTAGACTTACAAGAATGTTATTTTTATATGTAGTCCCTTGGCAAAAGCCTTTGTCTCAGTAATCACATTGGATTTGTCATTTCAAGTCCAATAGTCCTCTGACCACCAATTAGGTTTGGATTAACAGCAGTGCCACTGGATGGTTTTATGTAACATGCACTCTCGAGATCGCTTGTTAATTTTAAATAAGTTTAGTAACTTAATTCTTTTAACATTTTTTTTTCTTTTTTTCCCTACAATTATTTTGACTATATTATTAAATGATTTTGACAGTTATCTATAATTTTACTTCATTCAAGTTTAAAGCAATTTTCTGTTTAGTTTATTATTTTACTTTTACGCCATAACACCAATTGTACACGATTTTATTTATTTATTTAGACAATTAATAACAGTATAAAAAATCCGGCATTACCTTACGTTTAATACCAAAAATAGTTATATAGTAAAAGAATTTATTAAAACAGATAATTACGAATTCTCGCAACATACTCACACGGTAACAATTTTATTAAAGCTGGTCGTATGCGGCACGCGATACTTCTTTACATTACAATAGGATAGCTAATCGGACACACGACAACAACGATTGTAAACTAAACGCTAACAGTTATCTTAAAAAAAGTTTATTAAAATCATAATCCTTTCCAGTCCGGTTTTCGCCCAGGTCACAGTACATCCACAACTCTCATCAAAATTACTGATGATATAAGAAACAATATGGATAATAAACAAGTCACTGTACTGGCACTGCTGGATTTCAGCAATGCCTTTAATAACGTTGACTTTGATATATTATTAGCACTTCTATGCTCTCTTAACATATCTCCAACAGTAATTGGGTGGTTTCGTAGTTACCTGTTCGGTCGCCGGCAACGTATTTGTATTGACTATTCATTATCTTCTTGGTGTCAATTGAGTGCCGGTGTACCTCAGGGCGGCGTTTTGTCTCCTATTCTCTTTGCTATCTTCATTAACTCTATCTCCAATCAACTATCTTCTTCCTACCACCTCTATGCAGATGATTTACAAATCTACACGCAGGCTCCCGTTGAGCTTTTGTGCGAAGCCATTACTTGCACTAATTTAAATCTGCAACGCATCCTTGAGTGGAGCAAGTCCTATGGCCTGAAAGTAAATGCCAGCAAAACTCAGGTCATAGTTATAGGCAGCTCAAGGATGATTGCCAAAGTTGACTGGGGCTGCCTTCCGAATGTCGAATTTGATGGAACTGTCATAGAGATTAGTAAAACTGTGAAAAATTTGGGTGTCGTTATGGATAGGCAGCTGTCGTGGGGACCTCAACTAGCAGCGGTTAGCCGAAAGACCTTTGCTGCAGCTGCCTCTCTGAAACGGCTGCGAAACTTCCTTCCAACTTCCACTAAAATTACGCTCGCACAATCACTATTGCTCCCTATTCTCGACTACGCCGATGCCTGCTATCCCGATTTAACCGAAGACCAACTTAATAAACTTGAGCGGCTCCAAAATTTCGTCATCCGTTTCATATTTGGCCTTCGCAAATATGATCATGTTTCTGAATATCGCCACAGGCTCAAGTGGTTACCTATTCGCCTTCGCCGGAATGCACACATCCTTTCTCTTCTCTACACCATCCTTTTTATTCCCTCCTCCCCGATTTACCTTAAGGAACGTTTTGAGTTTCTCCATCTCTCCAATCCTCGATCCTTGCGCTCCTCTGAAACTCTTCAGTTAAAAACTCCTGTCCATTCCACAGTTTTCTATGGTAATTCTTTCACGCTGCAGGCTACAAAACTGTGGAATGCTCTTCCTATCTCTATCCGACATGCCAAATCTCTCCCCATTTTTAAAACCCTGGTTGCTGAACACTATCTGTCATTGCTAAACACGTCGTCTTAATACCTATGTCTTGTTATTTACTTTAATTATTTTTGTATTTATGTGTATTCATCTTTCTGTCCTTCTAGGTCGTATATGCATATATACATTTACGTATGGAAATTTTATATGTATTATATTTGTCTATGTATAAGTATATGTGTATGTATATGTATGTATATATATATATATTATATTTAAATTTTATTTATGTAGTTTATTGATTTGATTTTATCAATTTGTACACTGCCGTCCTTTTTTTGTCAAATTTTAATTTCTGTCCATCCAAAGGTTGCCTGGAAGAGATCGCTTTTAGCGATAAGGCCGCCCATTGTACATTTCATTAATTTTTTTTTTCCCTTTATGTATATTTTTTATGGTGTACAATAAAGTTATATTTAATTTAATTAATTAATTAATATTAATAACTCAATAAAAAAATATTATTTTATATAAGTAACACGGGTCAGTCAGCGCGCAAAATAGACAAAAATTTATATCTTTAATCCAATCCAATAAATAAAGCTCTTATAAGAATGTTTAATTAAAATCTTGGCAAAAAAGCTTGAAATGTTATTTTTAATTCTTATTATTTTTTAATTTTTCAGTTTGAACATAATATATAAAAAAAGCGAGGCATAGTTCAAATATATATGTGCAAAAATATAACATCATGAGGGTATTTGGTCATGGTAAACAATTTATTCACGCTTCCATAAGTCTGTAAACAATTCATTGCTGGATATAAGCTCTTCAAAGTTGGGAGAATTTATAGAAAACACCACGATTCCCAGTCGCAGATGCCTGATACCTTAGTGGTTGCTGTCTAATGGTAATTTTCGATGGCCAGAAGATTTTTTTTTTGTGTTTTCTTTGTCAAATTTTATGACTATCACAATATGACTTGGCATGGTGGTCTCTCTAAGTTCATCACTACAAAATTCTGTTACATATTTATATACATACATACATAAGATCACGACTGTATCCCACAAGGGGTAGTCAGAGACTGGGCACTCACTGCAAAAACAGATGACTGCCACAATCCACGTTTCACCAAAACAATATAATGCACTTGGTGTGATAGGTGGTGAGCCCATCGCCACCATGCGCTGTTGGGTTCACAGTGCAGTTTAATTCCTTACTCGCCTTTTACGAGATCCATTGTATGAGATGGAGTGGTAGTATTATTTTAACGAGCCGCCACCACACGGAACGGTTACATACGGTTACATATTTAACACACTCTTATTTCATTATGAGAAATATGATAGTTCTAAAAACATCTAAGTTAACAGCTTATAAGAATCTAGGGAACGCTAACCGTATTAATTTTAATATTTCTTAAACTATTTTCAAAAGATATAAACTTTTGATTACTCAATTTGTAAAGAAATAAATAATGAATAATATTGTATAATGCTGGCTTGACCGTGTGTCCCATTGCACCACGCTAAACCAACTGCTAATTAACACCGGATTACCGAACAGAACCGTCCACGGCTATTTACTGTTTACAACTGGATTCAAAGACAGAGCAAATAATGTGAAAACCAATGCTTTTCATTAACTACTACGTATTCTACTATACTGAGTTTTTAGGCGTAATCAGCAAAGGACTGGAATAATTTGCCTGCATCAGTCTTTCCGTCCGATTACAATGCGGGTGTCTTCAAGAGAAGAGTGAATAGGCTTTTTCTAAGCTAGTGTGCCTACCAACTAAAACTACATCGCCACTTACCATCAGGTGGGGTTGTAGTTAAACGCTAGCTTATAATGTTTAAAAAAAAAAATCAGTCATGCGAAAGTCAACATTCTTAATATTATATTTACTTGTATATTCCTTTTAAAATTGAATACTAAACGCAAACTCATTTAAGAATTTAAAAAAACATAATCAGCTGGCAAGATCCGTTTGAACTAACATTAAGCTAACATAACATTAAGGTAGCTACTGCAATCACCCCTTATAAGTTAATCTACGAGAGAGGCCTATGTTCGGCAGCGAAATATAACGGGGCTGTAATAAATATGAATGATAACAATGTTTATTAGTAAAAAACGACATGCAAAATTAATGTTATTGCTCTGTTATGAATATTTTTTCACCACAAGCACCGCTTTTTTCATCATCTTCGTTATCCCGATGTGAATAGTACACTGCAGGGCGTAGACCGTTCCCATAAAGAGACGCCGTAATTCCAACGCTTGGCCGACGGACCAACGATCGCGGTACCAGATGTCTTACTTATTCTCTTAGACGCTACTGCCCTGTCACCGTTTTTTTTATTTCAGATCAGGCCGAAACGATCGAAACGTTCACCTAATGGTAAGTGCAACGTCTGCCCATAATGCTCATGCTGTGTCACTCAGAACATTTCTATGTGACACCACAATGCACAATGCGTTCGTCACTCTGATACATCAGTGCTTAAATCTCATATGGGCATATATTAAAATTACACTGTCTCTCATTGCCTTTCAGACCGAAACACTGCACTGAATTACTGGCCCTGCGGTCGTACCTACCCTAGATCCTACTTTACTTAGATGGATTCTTGCATAGGAATCCTACCTACCGTACAAACCGTACAAACTTATTTCTGACAACTATCCACGTGGTAGCGTTGTACGAGTATCTACGACCCCATGTCAAATTGTGGGAGACGTAAAAATTGACTAGGGGAAATGCCAGTATAATATCATAGTCACTAACAAATAGTGGGTTAGGGTTATTCCCTTTCAAATATGCCAGATCTAAATTGTCCAAACCGTCACAGTGACAGGCAGCGGAGTTTACGGTGTGAAGTATCTAGTACTGAGAATACGCCTTCCATCATCATCATCATTTCAGCCTATCACTAGTCCAATGCTGAATAAAGGCGTCCCCCATAGATTTTCGCAAAAGTTTGTAGCTCTAATTTTGGGGGGATTTTGCCATAGTTGCCACGCTTGGTATGCTGGTTGGTAACAGCAGTATATTTATTCAGATGTTGCAGGAATATGCTGCTGCCCATCTCCTGGTTTTCATTTTCCCCCTGTCAACTTTTACGACACCCACGGGATGAGTCGGGGTGGTAGATTCTCTTTAACTGCCACCACACGCCGTCTTCCATGTGTGGCTATTATGGCAAATTCTCTCAACTTGTGAGGAACACTAAAGTAATAGGCTTGTGGCAATATAACAACGCATAATAGGACTTCGACTCTCATTTAAATTACATGTATATATTGTAAATTATTAGTCATATGAAAGGCAAAGTGTAAAATAATTCTGAATATAAAAAATAAGTTTACAATAGCTAATCGACATCCACTGAAGGTTCTTTATCTTGTTTTCTATACCATCGGTTCTATACCGGTGTTTAGATATCGTACCTTCGTAGAGAAAATCCTATCTTTGCCGATTCTTTCATGATTTAATTCGATTTTGTACTATTCATATCGATAGGTATCCGGCAGAATACAATAGCACCTACCTCTTTATTATACGAACAGGCTTTATTCGTGCAAAATAATACCATAATATGCAATGATGTCACTATACTGCTCGTGGGAATGCAATGGGGAGCAAGACTTTCTTGACTTGTTCTAAAATGGCAGCGACGTGGTTCGCCTCCCGTCACGTCTCGTTTCCCGCGGGGCGAAAAGTGGGCTACGGGTGTGGTCTGTACAAACACAGACTGTCAGAATAGACAGAATGGCATTGGGAAATTATATTTATTGATAAGTTGAAATGGTGCAGGTGATTCAGGGCCCTGTTTTAAACAATATATAGGGTTTGATGGGTTAAAACGACGATGATGAATGTTTGTAAAGCAGAAAATCTTTTATTGAGAAATCCTACATAGATTCCTAACCGTCAAGGTCACCGAGTTTTCGCGCTCTTGCCGATTTGTGGTTTAAACCAATGGAATTACGACATTACCCTGCCTTACCCCCGCTAAAAACCACATATTAAGGTACTTTTGTTATACTGCAGTACACGCCAAGATTGTATAAAACTAAATTTTTACTTATATACAAAAGCAAAGCAGAGCATAAAAGGCGACAAGCGACGTGTATAGAATAGTGAGTGCGATTAAAAATTTCTGTACGTGTATGATCCTTTGGTTAAAAATGTATATCACAATTAACACATCTCTTACCCTATATTATTTTAATATTTTTTATGATAATTTTGTAGCGACATCTATGTTGGCACACGAGAAGCTCAAGAAAATATCTCATACGACCAACATCGCGTTATTAAAGTTTCTGAGACGCGACGGCGACGTGGTTCACCACCCGCCAAGTCTCGTTTACCACGGGGCCGAAAAGTGGGCTTCGTTAGTGGCCTTTGCCTTTTTTTTGGATATCTGTATTCATCACTTAAACAAACAAAACGTTCACCTGATGGTATGTGTAACGTCCGCCAATAACAAATACTGTGTAACCTAGGAAATTTCTGTGTGATACCACACTGTATCCATCACCCTGAGACATAAGTTCTTAAGTCTCATATGCCCAGTGATTACGCTAGCTCACAGTGCCCTTCTAACCGAAACACAGTAATGCTTGCACACTACTGCTTCACGGCAGAATAACTGGCCTGGGGTGGTACCTACCTAGGCTATATGTATGAGATGCGAATCATTTATACTCCGTCTAAATTAATGGTAGGAGGAAACGCCCTCACCAGATCAGTACCACCCATCTGGTGGTAAGCTATCCTTTTCTCTTTGCACAACATCTGCCAAAATTTAATAACTGAAGCGTTTCTGTATTAGTTTGAAGAAGGTGCCAGTTATTAATAAAGTATTATTAGTTAATAAAAAAATGTAATTCCTAACTTATTACTGCTAACATACCATACTGACCAAATAATTAACTCAATAATTAGTAATATACCCAATGCCTTGATAGTAATAAGCAAAAAAATATTGTATGACTGTGATATATGATGTATGTGAAAAAATAATAATAACAACAATTGGAAAGAAATAAGTCACACAATAATGATTGTGATTAGCCACAAGTGTTTAGAAATTTGATGTCTTCGGTTTTGGATGTGTCATACTTGTAGCAGTGATGCGACTGTGGTGTGCGGAATTCGGCGGGCAGCTTATCTGATTGTAAGTGGTCACTGCAACTGCAACTTATGGGTGGTAGGACATCTATGCAAGTGTCCGCCAACATTAGTGTGTTTCGTTTTAAAGGGCACTATAGTTAGTGAAATTACTGAGCATATAAGATTAAACAAATAACGACTAACGAACTCAGTGCAGTACCACACATGACTTTGCAATTCAAAGTTCTGAATGACACTACAACTGTCACTACAGCAAAGCGCTTACCATTAGGTCAAAGTCTTGCTAGTCTTGTAACTTAATACTATAAAATTAGGAATAAAATGTTTTTAAGTAAAAAGGTTTATTGTGAAGAAATATAATAATGATCCAGGTAATGTACTAAAAGCTAAAAAAGAATTAGGTAAGTACCAGATTCCAGTCATCACACCACTCTCCACGTCAGTCTAGAACACTGATCAGACTAAAATTATAGTACGGCGTAACAAACACAAAATGCAAAGCATATCTATGATGAACTGTTGTCATGAACTGTTGTCTGTAGATAATAGATATTCGACTAGTCCCATGATTTTATTTTAGTCTGATGAATGCTCTGACGAGGAGAGTGGTGTAATGACTGGAATCTGGTACTTACCTAATTCTTTTTTAGCTTTAGCTTTTTTAGCATTACCTGCACCATTATTATATTACTATACAATAAAACCGTTTAACTTAAAAACATTTTTTTAATTATTTTATTTATACGTTTTTAGTTTTTTATTTATTAATTTAATATTTCTCATTCTATTTACATCCTTCTTTCAGACGTCCCATAATTGAACTTTGCTGGAATCTGTATAGTTCTAGGGTGAATAAGGTGTACGACGACTCTTTCAAAGTCGATCTGTATCTGAAAGGAAAGTTTTTCTAATGTGTACTGTGTTCTATTTGTCAAGCCTTCTCGTTCATTACCCATATTTTGGGGATTAAAAAAAGTAATCCGCCATTTTGTGCTGGCCGCCATCTTGGATTTGAATTTTTTTTCATGGTGTACTGTCTGCTACTACCTAAGCCCTTTCTTTTGATACCCATATTGAGAAGGTTGAAAAAAAATATGTAATCCGCCATTTTTTCGGCGGCGGTCATCTTAGATTTACAATGAAACTGAAAATACATAATTGCATTGTCATCAGAACTAAAGGTGTGTACAAAATTTTGGGTTAAAAACAATTATTTTTCTCATAATCATTATTAAAATATTTTACCGTCTAAGCCACACAGGCTTAAGCGAATCTACCTATTACATCTCATGTCATAAAAGTCGACAGAGAGAAATTGAAAACCAGGAGATGGGCAGCACCAGCATTTTCCTGGAACATCTAAATAAATAAACTGCGGTTGCCACCCCGCCAGCCAAGCGTGGCACCTATGACTAAATCCCCCCAACTATGAGAGCTACAAACTTTTGAGGCAATATATTGGGGAGGTCTATGTCCAGCAGTGGACTAGTGATAGGCTGAAATGATGAAAATATTTTGTACTAAACTTTACAAATATTTCATAGGTTAATGTTGTGTAGACACAGTGATTCTATTTGAGTATTCAGGGAGCACCGTTGGTTGGCCGCAAATAACAGAAAGAGCAAGTCCTTAGGGCATCGCTTTAGCTTTTCAATTTCCCTTTCGGAATTATTCGTGCTAATCGAATACGACCACCGAGGTCTACGGACGAGATCGCTATGATTCATTCATGAGACTAATGTCGCAGTAAAAGTCGGAAAGTTTCGAAATAAATATGCTTTAGTTTACTAACATGATCTTAATTTGTTATTTTTTATGAATCTTTAAAAAATATGTTTATGAATAGTGTTTGAATTTTTAAGATTTATTTCGCATTTAATATTAATTATTTAATTACAGGCTATAAACGACCAACCACTGGATTGACAGGCGAAAAGAATCCGCCAAATCATTTCATGTTGGCGGACTTCATATTTAATACAGATTTTTGTATTTCACATATTTTGGTTTGCATGGACAAGGACACGGTAAACCTTAACCTACATAATAAATTATTTATCATTGTTCGAATATTATATACTAGCTGTTCACCGCCGCTTCGCTTGACGGTAATTAAAATTTAGAAATGATTGATTTTATTGTGATAAAGAATTCTTCTTAAAAGTATCCTTTAACTAAATTTTTCATGACAATGTACCTCTATGTCAAGTTTGATTAAAATCCTTTTCAGCCGTTTGAGCGTGATTGAATGACAAAAAAAGAAACATGCAAACTTTCACATTCATAATATTTTTTTTAAAAAAACGAACGACATAGTATTTCACATGCACAACACAAACAGACCCGGAAAACTAACAATTTGTGTTTTACACAAATATTGGCTCCGACTGAGATTCGAACCCAGGACCCGCGGCGTAGAAGTCAGGTACAGTAACTACTATATCACGCAGTCGTCAAATTTTAATATATAGTTTTTAATATTATATAATTTTATTCGTCTAGAAGGGCACTGAAAGCTAGCGTAATCACTGGGCATATGAGACTTAAGACCTAATGTCAAAGGTTGGCAGTTTTTGATGTCACACAGAAATGTTCTGGGTGATACAGCAATGAAAAGCAGCAGATGAACGTTTTGCTCGTTTCACTACGTTATCACATAAGAAAAAATAGAAAATGTTAAAACTAAGACGGATAAGATATGAAATTTAAGGCAAGCTTCAGAATTATTACGATTCTGTGACATTAAACATTTTTAATTTCTGACTATTTATACCGGTGCAATGAAAAGTTTAAAACTTCGATTGAACAATTTTCTATATTATTTCAACTCCAATATACTCACGTAACAATTACAATAATACACATTGTACAAAAAGTATTTATATTTGTTATTCCTAACTAAGCGCAAACTCAGCAACCATTGTTTCGTGTTCGATGTAGCGTCGCGGAGCACTAGCATTGCAGTGCAAATGATGAGGCGCGAGGTATTGTCGCTTCATTAATGAGCTCGGGCTAGCGGGACAGCCGCGCGGAAAAGGAAAATTAAACTCCTGGGCCCCAGGCTTGTGTTCATTACTCCACACCCGATTATTCCACTGCTATTTGCGAATGCAACGCTAAAATATTACCCTTGAGTCGCTATCCAAGCATTGTTGCATGAATTAGAAACCAGAGCATGTAGCGGGACTTTATTTTAATTTCGCCTTTATCCCCATAAACTTGCAATATTGACTACTATTAAATCTGACTTTAATTATGTTTCACAAAACAAAAAGTGTGATTATTATGATTATATTATAAACTAAGAAGTTTTGCCAAGATAATCACGTTAGTTGCCCCCTGATTTAGACCAAGTGGCGGCTTATATAGACTTCTACCAAAAACTCGCATCCTGTCTGAACTGTTATTTGTCGCCTTTCTGTAGCTGATGAAAAACCTAAAGATTGAACCAATTACATATTCATGAAGGAAAGGAAGTTAATTTGCTAAGATCCGCATGTAAAATAAAAAAGGGCGTATATTACCTAGTATTTGAAGAGCACTGCCCGCCCTTCCTCAGTAATGTGCACAAGCAAACTGACACTGCCAGCAGCAACCGCCACCAGATACTCTTCACCACTATAATACTACCACTTGGTTATATACACCACTGAAGTCGAACACGACACGTGTTTCGCTTAACGAGGTGTTATCAAGTGTCATGAACTCTACGACAGACAGCCGCCGAGTGCCTGTCTCCGAGACTCGGTTCCCACAATACATAATAAAAATTCCGATTTCGTATTTAAGGTAAGATTGTTATGTAGCTGTAAAATCTAAGGTATTTTTATCTCTAACGTTAAAACATAATAATGAAATAATTTGGATGCCGTGGCAGTATGAACCAATAATCTGTATGTTGACTAAATATTGCCTTCGGCTGGAGTTCGAATTCAATATCTACGACTTTGTAGACAAGTATTGCGACTGCTGAAACACTCAGACGATATTATTTTGTCTCTAGAGAAAATCGGTGGGCGTGAATTGCAATACCTGCTTGCAAATACCGGTATTTGTGTTTCATTTTATTCTTCATTTTGAAAACTGATGGTAGAAATTTAAAGTCCGTGGGGCATTGCTAAGATTTCAATTTCCTTTCCGGAATTACTTGTGCTCTAATCGAACACGCGTCAGGGGACACGCGGGGTAGAAGGGGATAGGGAGGCGTCACAACCGCAAATTACTCCGGCACTCTGCGTGCGAATGTTTAAAATGTATTATTGAGATACGTTCTAACTGCACATTAAGCGAATGTTTAATGCTCTTTAATAATTCATTTGTAGCTTCGGAGTACCTAATTAAAGAGACCTTACTTCTTGTTTATCAGTCAATAAACTTACGTAACAAAGAAAATTCCTTTTGTGGAAAAAGATGAACATACTGTTGTATTGTCATTTAAATGTTTCTTTGAATTGGTAATAGGCGCTCTATAAGTTTTTATGCATGGAAAAGTCAGTAAGTTATAGCGAGGCGGGCATAGGCGTGCGACAGGCGGCTGCTGATTGTAAAGCGCTCACAGACGGAGCCTATTCGATTTCACGGCTCGCCGCGTCCGATATTTATTGTCATCGGTGCAGTTGTACGACACGGCGCCTACTGAACCGCGCTGAAAAATCTCCATTCCGTAAATCGGACGAAAACATTCCGTTGCCCCTACAACCAAACCGTCGACTTTTAACAAAAAAAGGCCTACAATACAAAACCGAGGAAAACGCGATGTCAACACAACGTTAACAATCGTTTCATGAATATATTTACAAGCAGTCGCGGGACATCTTGTCTCGTTAGTAAAAACTGATGGCGTGTACGATTTATCACCTGCACATGACACAAACGGCCTCACGGAGCCAAACTTCCTTTAGTAAAACCTGCCAACAATTACATCTAAAATGAAAACGAATGTTAGAATTTAAATATTAATGCTTTTATATCTAAAAATGGCTTTAATTTACATAAATCAAAATGAACACAAAGGAGTCTCGATATGAATTGTACATTTCTAAAATAATGATATAAAACTAGATTGACGACATCATAAAAGATGTTAAAGGTCGAAATGTTCTTGGAGTAACTGAACTGAACATCGAAGAGTCATTTTCAGATATAATCGTATATTTGACTACCGTTTGATAGTGGTGGCCCGGTATGATACTGGTATCGTGCCAACTGAAAGTATATCGTAGTTTTAATTTAATGGGTTTAGAGATAAATGGTTTACTTGAGATTTCAGTTTAGTATAACTAAGTGATATTTGTCTTCTTTAGTAGTCTGGAAGTCGACGGATGCAGGTAATTTTAATTGAAGTTATATATGTTTTACTAGTTTAATAGATGGTAAAATTGAGAGCTACGCGCGCAGCCTGTTACGGAAGTGCGACATGACGAATTTAGCCATAAATGATAACAGAAGTACACATGATAAATTTAATAAAACTAATTTTACCGCGAACACACGATACACCCGCATTCTAGGGCGGTTCTCACCGCCCACAGTTACCGATACACAAGTCGACAGTCCGATGTATCCGATGAAGCTGTAAAAGTCAAAAAGGCTAACAGCAATCGAATCACTGAAAATATATGCACGCACGCCCGATCGTACATACGCACGCAACTTTGGTATTAAATACATAGTATACTCGAATAACTAATAAGAATCTTAATTAATGCAATAAGATAAAAACTATTAAGCTAAAGATATTGCTACACCCAACATGGATTATTATGAACAATAAATAAATGTTTATACGTATTCTATTTAAATTACGACGATGCATGGTTATTTAAGGTTAAGAGCATGAAGAAAAATTTGCATGTTGGAAAACTAAAATGAAATTACATTTTCACAAGTATCTACTCGTACTTTTCCACAAGTATGTAGAAATGTCTTAAATACACTAAACTATTTGTAAAGCATATATTCACCATTTCCATCAAAAAATAAAATCTTTGTTTATCTTTTCTAAATAGTTCTGGTTTTTGTTTAATTATTACAACTATCTGTACAATTGCAACAATTGTAAGCTTCACAAACCTGTACATGAATATTTGAACCTAAACAAAGAGAACATGCATTCCTAAAATTGAATTAAACTTTTTAAAATGTTGAGTATTATTCATTCGCTGTTTAAAACAACGACGCTGTATAAAAACGCTCTGTAAAATTAGTTTTAGTTTAACCCACTAATGAGTGGGTAGCTGCACAACATGTATGTTTAGCCCATGCAAACGGCCGGCAGTTGCGATTCGTGGCTCTGAATACAACACTAGCATCTGTACTTGTTGACACAGCCTCGAGGTTACTGTTTACGTGATTATACCAAAGGTTCTCTTGGATTAATCATTCCTTTATTACCACTTTAATATAACCTATACATTGAACTCTTTGTATAAATAACATCGTTTTGTTATCAAATTGTTTGTGATACAGTTTTTTATTGATATTTACTTTAAGAACTATGGGCATAAGGGAGCTTTCCAAATAATAATGTATTTTTATTATTATGGCCAAATATCTCAGTAGTTACTTTTTAGTTACTTAAAAGATTTTTACGCATGATGACGTACTTATCAGTGTATATACACCACTCTAATTATATGGATAATCTTGAAGACTATGAAACGGGACTGTTTGATTTATGTTCATTGTAATTA
The DNA here is from genome assembly GCA_019845155.1 of Luehdorfia chinensis. Taxonomy (NCBI): domain Eukaryota; kingdom Metazoa; phylum Arthropoda; class Insecta; order Lepidoptera; family Papilionidae; genus Luehdorfia; species Luehdorfia chinensis. The sequence continues at coordinate 2,747,348 of JAHVAK010000022.1, forward strand.
TTTTATCATTGCAAAGACATGATGAGCAAAATATAAGTATATAGCTTTTTCATGTAAGGCTTATAAAGATCTTAGGTATACGCTACATATGTTTAGTTTCGGATAATCCTAATTTAAGATTTTTTTGAAGCAACTGTCAAGTACTATTTAAAAAAAAATATTTCGTTATTCCTCGCCTAGTCGTCTCGCTACTAACCACAATCTGATTTCATATGTGACAGAGTTTTTTAGTCGGAAAGTTGGTGGACTTTACAGGACCTCGAAATATATTCTTTTTCACAATGTTTTTTTTTATTATGAAATGACTATCAACCATATCAAGCTCCGCTAATCGAACCGAGGTTGTCCCCGAACTATGACGTAGGCAAGCGATCTGACCCGTGCTAGATAGTGCTACGAGTATCATACGATACCCACGCATACGCATACACCCATATACATATATATACGCACTCATACGTATGATTAGTGAAAACTAACAGCCCTATTAAAATAAAGTGAATAAAGTACTCTATATTCGGAAGCTAACGGCTTATTCGAATTCAGAAAAATGAAAGGCCACTTTTTAATCCGAATATTAAATACGAACCATTGAACGGCTACGCTGGCGTTGAAAATAAATTATTTTAATATTTCAACCGGCACAAATGATGTTTGCTGTTTCGGGCGAGATTACGAACTAATAACATTACAAAACAAGCTCTTTGCGGGTAAATTATGCATGCCTTCTCGGACCATTACCGCAGTTCCTTTGGTTGTTTGGCCTCCGTTCAAAATCTTATGGGTGCCCCGTGAAGTGCAAAATAAGTGCTACCTTAATTACCATCCGCTGAGCATTTTTCTGGGTTTGCGTCCTTAGTTAAGCGATAAAAACAAATTTTATTCATACTTACATACATACTGTCAGGCCTTTTTCCCGTCAGGGGTAGACAGAGACCACACCTATGGCCCACTTTTCGCCTCCGCGGGAAAAGAAAGATGACGGGTGGCGAACCAAGTCGCCTCCATTTTGGTACGAGTCAAGACATTGTTGCATTCACGAGCGGTATAGTGGCAGCAGTGTATGTTATTGTGTTATTCTGCACCGAGTAAAGGCTTTAACTACAATACCCTGGTCGCCTCTTACGATATCTCAGTATAGTGGTAAAGTGATAGGTGCTATTCTTCTTTGCCGGACACATATCGGCAAATATTTCAATTTTATATATTTTCTAAATATCTGTTCAGCAAATTATAACCATAGCGAGAGTCTTAGCCTATACCCATGTTATTGTTTAATCTATACTATCATTTTAATTACTTTATTTAGTTTAGACATTATTTCTTTACTATCATTTTTATGTTTCATTAAGTTACTTTGCTTTACACATTACTCTTCAGTAATTAATGCAAGACTAAGGAAGCAGTAAAACATCACTTTTCGCATCCGCCACTTTCCCTAGTGCCAGTAATCGCAAACTTAAAGTTGAAAACGTCACACTAGTCGCTTACGACTTACAAGCTCGCCTTTCTCACGCATTCATTGACCGATTCCCAAAAACAACGCCATCAAGTCTATTCACTTTTTTTAACCTTCGTATATCAGGAAATCGAATCCCAGCCGGAGCCAACATTTGTGCAAAAACACAATTTGTTGGTTTTTGAGTCTGGTTGTGTTGTGATTGTGACTTCTCCTCCCTAGTGTCACTACAGTCATACTTTGCTCGACATACAGTTTCTTCGGTGTGTCTCCCCATTGGCTCACATGCCACAACATCGAGCTAGCTCTGTTAGGATCTCACGGCTCTATTTTCGAATTGTAAAATATATGTAGCCAAGTAGGCAGTCTGATGTCCAGCGGGAAGAATCCTGAACTCCAGAAAGAAACTAGTGTCGTCACTATTTACAGAGCAGAGATTGTATCAACGATATCTTAACTTGAAGTCATGGCAAGGTTTAGCTAATTTAAAACAACTCCTGACGGAGGCAGTGCAAACAATAGAAAATGATAATGTTTTTTATTTTTAACATTTTTTTAGTAAGGGTAACAAACGGAGACACTGTCCACCTATGCTGAGGAATACCTAAACATTGCAGCGATACCTGCTACTATACGCTTTTATTCTGTATAGCCCTGGCTAGTGTAATTACTGGGCGTTTGAAGAGTTAAGACCTAATGTTTAAGGGTAACAAGTGTGGTATCACACAGAAATGTTCCGGTTGGTACAGCATTTGTTATGGGCAGACGATACAATTACTCGTAAGTTCATCTTATTACCTTAATACATAAAAACACATTAACTTTTCTAAATCTCTAATCTTTTCGGAATTGTAGGTAAACATGCGAGACATCCGATCCCAAGAGTATATCGTTTGAGGTGAATACTTTAGTACTTAATTTTTTTGGGAGGTAAGGACTTTGGGCTCGATAAGAATAAATTTAGGTCGAATTTAAGTGCAGCGTTTCCGTTCAACATTTCTGTTATTCTTAATTCATATTTATCAATATATACATAATTGTTTATCTACAATGAGAGCAATTATTTTACAGTGAATTATATTTTTTATTCATGTTTATTTTTATCAAGTTTTTGTTTAGCATGCACTCTTTTTTTATTTTTTTTAAATTTGGTCAATATAAACTAAAAACTAGAAAAGGAATGTAAACGGACAGCCATGAATAACTAAAATTCCAATTTTAGGAGATTCTAATTTAATTTATTCTATATACTGGTTTAAACTTATACGTTGTTTCTACTGACGTTTCTATGTTGAGGCATATATAATTACTGATGACTGTCCTTAAGAATTGTACAATTTTGCGGGGATTAGTTATAAATTCGTAAAACTTCGTTATATATGTTGGGAGGATTGCATTCAATAGTTTAGACATTCGTATAATGATAATCATGATTATGCAAAAAAATTGTGAATTTTTATTCTATTTTATTCAGTTATTCAAAAGCCAACATCTAACTAAAAAAAGAATTAGAAATTTTAAATTTAATTAAAGATGTACGTATTGTTTTGGCTTGAATTCAAATCACTTTCAGGACGATAATTTGTTAAGCAATATATAAATTGATCGTTCAAATAAATTTCCAAATCCAGGTCGCATGCCATCATACCCCAGACTAGTAAGATAAAAGCCAGAGAAAATCCTCACGAACGCTCAAACTCTTCGAGCGCGGTTGCAAACCGTCTTTGCCCGGCGGGTGGTAATAAAAACGGCTTAAATAGGATTTTAACTGCGAGTTCCTCGCCTTAATTAAATTGGATTTGTGAGCAAAAGAAATATACGTGAAAAATTCGTGTCGATTATGTCAATGGAATGAGTTTTTAAATCCGTCGCTCTAAGCGGATTAAATACATTTATAAATTATTGTAGTTGTTCTTCCATAGAAGACTTCTACGATTTTTGCAATAGGTGACGTCGCGTTAAAAGGAAAAGCATGCGTCAGGAAATAACAGCTGGTCGTACGCGTGCTACAGAAAGTAACAGCGCTACGAACTCCGCTACGAAGTCTACAAACAAAGTTAATTCTACGCTAAAGCTACGTTAGCATACATTTACTTATTGTAATGAAAGCCGTTATCTTACAATCTTAACATTTTACTGTCTATTTTATGGTGTTATTATCGTTGAAGGGTATTAAATCTGGAAATTTCCACGGTAACATCTGTACAAACGGGGTTTTGATTATCACTTACAATGCCGTTCTGGAGGAGGAAAATTACCCTAAAACATTTAAAACCGAGTATAAACGATTAAAGAATACCGTTTTATTAGAATATAACTCTCAATTTTCTTGCAAACATCCGGAGAGCTATTGCAATTAAACTGGCGCTGCATTCAGTTGCTTGAAAAAAATATAATTAATATGCATTTTCATGGTTCAGATTTTTTTATAGGTCTTTACTAGCTAGGTATTATTAGTTTTCTTTAAATTAATACATATTTACGGAGAGATATATTTTGTATGAATCAATATTATTTGTATATACACTTATGAATTAGTACAATAGGCTACAAAGTAAAAACATATTAAATAATTTAAAAAAAATATATATTATTATTTTTAATTTCTTGTAGCCGATAGGTGTTACATCTTTCCTACCGAGGTGTCGTAAGAGGCGATTAAGGTATTGTAGGGACCGCCTTTATTCATGCAGAATAACACTACGAGTATAATATGCAATGCTGTCACTATACCGGTCGTGGGATCGCAATGGGGAGCAAGAATTTTTTGACTAGTACCAAAATGGCGGCGACGTGGTTCGCCACCCGTCACGTCTCGTTTCCCGTGAGGGCGAGAAGTGGGCCATCTTTGCGGCCTCTGCCTACCCCTCTTATGGTAAAAGGCGTGGCTGTATGTAAGTATTCATGTAATTTCTTATATCTTAATCTTATTAATTAAAAGTAACTAGTCCCAAGTTATTTAACATTCACGTTTTTTTTATTTTCACAATAATTAGATCAAATTCTACTGAATTTTGAATACATTATCCCTCAATTAATATCCGAGGTCGATTTTTTAAACGGCTGCGACGGGCCTGGTGTAAGCAATAAAACTGGTCGTCCTTTATCCGTCATTCAGCCCTTAGAGATTTCTTCTAGGGGAATAATTTACGTCGATCGTCCAGAAGGGGAGCGTAACTGCCTCACTGAAACTTTAAGCTTTCACTCAGAACAGTTGCGATTCGCGGTGTCTCAACTTAAAGCAATAAATTTTAATAGAACATTGCGAAAATCTCAACCTTAATTATCAAACTTAGCTCACTATTGCATAATAACATTTAAGTTAAAAACGTGAAAAAGGTATTTAAAACTTACCTTTTACGGACAGACGTAAACAGAAATTGTATGCGAGGAATTTATTTATGCTACACCATGTGTTCGCAGTCTTTTTAAATTTTACAGCACCAGCCACCGTCGGTGATGGCGTCACGTGTCGATGAATGTGAATAAAGCCTTTGACGCCTTTTGCCGCTTGCATTTCGAGCCAGACACTTCAATTTCAGTTCACACGCAATCACCACCAAGGACTGCATATTTAAAACGAACTTTTTGCTTTAAATTCTTGTTTTTGTTTCGTAATATCAAAAACATTATCTTTATTTTAATTACTTTTGTTAGATATCAGCTTTTAGACGCCTACGAGAAATTTAAGTTTTTGGTATTTTCCGAAATTTACGTAGAATATAAACGTTTTTTTTTTGTATTGCTATTTTGATTCTATAGCAATTTATCATAAAATATTTAGTATAGCTTGTTAACAAAGGAAAGATTTTGAATTCTGCCGACTAACCGCGTTCTTGGTCCAAGGCGACCATATTGTTAGGGAAAAAAGGGAAGGGGACTTCCATGTGATGCATCGAAACATACATTGTCCCGGCCTAATGTTTGCTGTGCAGATAAGCATTGGTATCGCATAAACTATATAAGCATTACCCTTAGTTCCCAAAGTGATCCAGGTGGACCCCCAGGGGTCCACGGGGATCTACGTTGTAGTGACAAAAAAATGGGGGTTCACAATTCGAAAACCATTAATTCGTGGTTGGAATTCAGCCGCAACGCAAATTTCCATTGTGAGATCTAAACTTCACATTTTTTGTCGACTTTTGGGAATATGGTAGAAATGTAGCTGCAGGGAGTCCCCCGGAACCAGCAAAATTTTGAAAGTGGTCTATGGGAAAAACGTCTGGGAACCTCTGGTCTATACTAATAGTATATTGAGGTAAAATGGTATTTAAGGACAGTTTTTTAAGCTTTGTAGAAATTAACGTAAACATTTTGTTTTCCTATGCATTTCAATTTCAAAACGAAAAGCTCTTATCGGATCGGATCACTATAAAGGAGAGTGCTGTGGTCGATATAAGTTCGGCGTTAATTCTTGTTTACGGCAGTCTGCTTTTAGTGGCCCTGTTTAAAACGTTCAAAGCACGTGAGGCATTGCAGACTCAATTCACGCAATACGTCGGTTGTAATACCTTCTCTGACGTACATCATCTTGGGTTTGTATGTAGTACTTTTTTAATGAAATACTCGTATAAAGTAACAGCATACGGTGATGTCATAATAACCTGAATCGACCATGGCGATAACTTCCGAATACTGACGGAAACTTTCAACTTCGCTAAAGATATAATAGTGCCACAAGTGAACACGCAAACACGGAGGTACTCACTCATCCTAGCCTACCCGCACCCGATGTAACGCTCGAGCGATAAGATCCGAGAAAACTAGGATTCAATGTCAAAAACACTGGGATAATCACAACTTCTCAAACTTTTCATTTCCTCAGCATTAGTCTTACTTTCATGCTTCTTCTTCCAGACCCAACTTTCACTACCATATTTAAGTGGTAGAGTTTTTTTAATATATTATGAGAATACAACCTAGTGTGATTATAAAAAATAATTAAAGAAAATAATTTAATTTTCCAAGGAAAATATTCTGCAAGACATGCTTTTGTAAATACATACATATTTGTTTATTTACTCAAGTTACCTCTAATTTTTAAATTGTCAATTCACATACCTACTATGTTTTATAACCGATGAGCATGACGTTTTAAGAGACCTATCAATATTATTTTTACTTAAAAATATTCCTTTGCAACCACCGAGCTGGAAAATAACGGTCGTGCTTATAAGAATGTTTTGAAGAGGGTTGAAAAACAATTAATCATAATTTTTTAAAGACCTAAAGGTTGGTATATACAATTGTTCCACGATAGAGGCATTCTTCTGTTGTATCGTAACAAAATTATGTCTTCCTGGTCGATTTCGACCACGGCAACAATTTCCTAATATTGCCGGTAGCTATCACCTGCACAGAAGATGTTATAGTGCCAAAATTTTACGCGCAAGCACAGGTCATCCCAATCTACCCGCGCCCTGTGTCACGCTGATGCGGTAAGATAAGAGGAAGGCTAGGATACAGTTTCAGAAACACGGACGACCGCCGTAGAGAGCGGCGCGTAGCAGTCGGTAATCACACCGCGTACACAAGATACACCCGTGTTCCAGGACGGTTACCGGACGGTCACCGCCCAGAGTTACCGACACACAAGTCGACAGTCCGAATGGAGGCCCAGCAGCCTTCCTCGGACGGTCATTAGACGACTTAAATTCATATTGATATTCTAAATCGCGCAAGCACGTAGCGAACGCGACACAGTCAGAATTTCGAGGTTTTTGTAGGAGTTTATTTATTTATTTATGTTTGGGTCAATCCAAACCTGGCACGCGGACCCCTGGCCCGTGAGCACAGTATCCGATGAAGCTGTAAAAGCCGAAAAAGGCTAACAGCAATTACATCACCGAAATTATATACACAACCAGACCCGACAACAATTTGTGTTTTATCGCAAATGTTGGACACCGACTGGTTTCCAAATCCAGGACCCGGCGTAGAAATCAGGTATAAAAATAGTTCCTCAATAGCACAACGTTTTTCATTATGACCTGGCCGTATTTCGACGACGGCGACAACTTTCGTTTACAATCGGAAGTCGAGGATATTATAGTACCACTAGTGTGAACTACACCGGGGCACACACCGTCCTAACACTCATACTTACTCACTCGAAATAACTAAGGTAGTCAGTCTTAGGTCAGTGTCAACGACACGGGAACAAAAACGACACAGCCAGACCTAAAAACCAACAATGTTCCTATTAATAAATCCGTCTAGCTGGGTACTGGTACCCATACGGCATAGTTGTTTTTTTACCATGAAACAATAGTGACTCTTACAGGTGAACGTTTTGCTCGTCTCTCAAGTCTCGTCACTTTTTACAAAAAAAACAATTGGGCTTGAACCCAGCACCCGCATCGCAAAAGTCAGATACTTAATTACCACTAGGCCACGTAATCGCCATTTCATTATACAAACATAAGGAGGAGTTACATTTTCAATTGTATAATTTTGGGAGCTTTACTCGACTGACTTCAAATACTGTTAGTAGCTGCCGTCTAAAATCAGATAATACCTCTAAATAATGGACGCCATGATGCGCATCTATATTGAAGTAAATCTTATTATGAACGTCTAAATGCTGCGATAATATCATATTGTTTTGAAACTCGCCATCCGCGATTCATCGCTTATGCTCGAAAGGGCTCCATCCTCCGGGACAACCTAAGCTTCTGAATATTCACAGTAATATAAACCGACTTTTAGGATTGTTATTAATAATTATTAGCATTAGGCATAATTAAATGATAATTAACTTTTACTGGTGGTGTTGTACTCCTGGCCGATCGACATTGATAAGCAGAAGTTGTTGACTGCGCCAAATATGTAATAGTGTTGTCAGCTTTACCTTACGTTATATTAAAATCTCCTACGACGATGGACAGAATTACTTTGTTTTTTATAAAAACATTGTATTCGAACCCATACGAGTAAATATTAATATTTATATATTTTATTACTATATGATGGATTATATTTTACATTACAACTAATTTTCATTACTATACTTTACATTTACATTACTATATGCCGACAACATGGTTTAATAGTAACCGTACCACAGCGAAATCGTTGTCATAGGTTCTTTAATTCCAGCCGAATCCAATGTCCATGCAAACAAATTATTAGTTTTACGGATTTGGATGTATTGTGATTTTCTCTTGTCTTGTACATAGGAACTTTTTCGATCTTATTCGATAAACGTTGCTTCGGGATCAGTGAAGTAAAGACGAGTGCCTCTTTATTTACATTAATTTTACGATACAATAATATCTCAACAAAAGATGACATACTTCTAGTTTTTAACCAGAAGACCGTTTTTACCGTGGACGTAATCGCCGCTAATTATATTATCGTCAACATTTCCTAATCTCAATAATTAAAGTTTTCTAACTAAATGAGATTACGTAATAATTAATTTTAAAAAGTAAAGAAATGATCATTAAATGTCCCACTGAGATACCTGCCATACCATCTACTTAACTTTTGTTTCTTATACTAGTAACAATCATATTCTGTTTCAAGTCGCATTAAATTAGTTTTCAACTTTTATGTGAATCATTATTACCAAAAGTTCATTCAATACATTCTTAACACAGGTCTTAAAAGTCGATCAGAATGTTATTCGTTGTAGTATTTGAAACGTAATTGTAGTGTTGATTTCCCTTGGGAGTGGCAAGTTTTCCGAACAGGCTGGCTAACCTGTGATATAGAACGGCTAGCGAGTAAACAATAACTCATACAATCATAATGATTCAGTTGCTAGTTTATATCGAAAATGTTCTAATAATGATTTAAATAATACAATAAATCGAATATTATGTTGCTTATAAAAAAGAAAAAATTGCCGTGTGGTGGCGGCTCGTTAAAAGAATACTACCACTCCACCTCATCCAATGGATCTCGTAAAAGGCGAGTAAGGAATTTAACTGCACTGTGCACCCAACAGCGCATGGTGGCGATGGGCTCACCACCTATCACATCAAGTGCTTTATATTGTTTTGGTGAAACGTGGATTGTGGCAGTCATCTGTTTTTGCAGTGAGTGCCCAGTCTCTGACTACCCCTTATGGGATACAGTCGTGATCTTATGTATGTATGTATGTATGTATGTATGTATGTATGTATGTATAAAAAAGAAAATGCCAAAAGACACGCAAAGTATAATAATAGTAAAATTTTAAATAAGGATTCTTGGACTAGTAGAAACGAAACGAAAAGCACGATTTGGGTCTCAAATGATTTTTCCAATGACTGTACACATTCACGAGCACATGGTGAAAAATCATCATTTCATATAGTTAATAGAATCAGGCGTTACTTTGCGGAAATCCATTATAATGAAGAAAAGTAAGTTACTTTGCTAAGATCCGCATGCAAATTTTTGCATGCGGATCTTAGCAAAGTAACTTACTTTTCTTCATCATTTCAGTCTGTCACTAGTGCACTGCAGAACTCAGGCCTCCTCCATAGATTGCCACAAAAGATTGCCACGCTTGACAGGTGGTTTGGCAACCGCAGTTTATTTATTCAGATATTCCAGGAACATTTGGCACATGTCCTGGTTTGTCATTTTCCCTCTGTCGACTTTTACGACACCCACAGGATGAGTTGGGGTGGTAGTTTCTCTTACACAACACGACAATAAACTGTCAATATTCGACCGCGTAGCGTAGTGGTCAGAATACCTGACTTCTAGTCAACGGGTCCTAGGTTCGAATTCCAGTCGGTGCCCCCCCCCCCCCCCCCCCCCACCGCTAACCTGCATGTCAAATACTTCTTTTATTCGTTTTAGGGGTCGGAATACAGCGGAACAGCGGGCAGTGGCATCGTCTCTTGTCAGCAGCGGCGTATTAATTACTCGCGGGCCTCCTGCTCGCGGGTCACTTTCTAAGAAGTTGTCAAAGCCTCTGGGCAAGGCATCTTTGTATGTTGTTGTACGTTGTTACACATACAAAGCTTAGTACAGCGTACTAACAACGTACACATACAAAAAAAAAACTTTTTAAGCATATTGCGCGCACAGAAGAATGTCAGATTTGGCATAGTTCAAATTTGTATAGAAAGAGGAATGCAGAAAGGTAAAATATATATGTAGGAACGGAATGTTAGAAATCACCCCACATATATAAAATTACCTGATGATGATAGGTTTTCAAACATCCCGTGGGAACTATTTGATTTCAATGAAGGAATAAAAAGTATCCTATGTCCGTCTCCAGGATGCAATCTATCTTTGTGCCAAATTTCCTCAAGATCGGTATAGTGGTTAAACCGTGAAAAGGGTACAAACAGACAGAGGAACAGAGAAAGTTACTTTCGCATTTATAATATTAGTATAGATTACTAACTTCTAGACAGCGTATCATCTATGAATAAATTGCATCTAATTTTGTGTAGTAGTTTTGGCGTGATCCCCGTATAAAGACACAGACAGACAAAAATTCTAAAAATATTTGTTTTGGCTTCTATTGTTCTTATAAAAACTGATCACATATTTTTTTAATTTAAATTTTAAATATCTCCTATGTACAGACATCGGCCAGTTACAATTTTGAATATATATAGATCTTACAGATACATTATATATATATATATATATATATATATATATATATATATATATATATATGTATGTATATGTATGTTTCTATTTACATATATGTTAATGTTATAAGATATTTATATATATAATTATTATAATATTGTTTTATCTTATATTTTTCGTCTTTTATTGTTACACCTTAATCAAAATCTCACCACTCCATGAGTTGACTGGGAGAGAATGCCTAACGGCATTAAGTCCGCCCTTTGTATCCTTTCTTTGTAAGGGAACAATAAAGATTAATAAATAAATAAAAAAATATACCACTGACTCATAACGATATCTCTTATATTACAAGACCTATTCACTTGAAATTTGGCATACGTATTACTTTCCCGAAATGGACACCCATTAAGAACGGATTTCACGAACATTTATTGCTAAATGTGAAAACGGGCTGGACAAAATACGCCCAGTAAATATGGCACGTAACAGCTAGTGTATTATAAAACCTTAAAAATTATTGGTAGACGGCACAAAAGTTGCAATCGCATGAGGAGACGAACGTCAACTGCTCTCATGCACTTGCTCTGCTAATTACTCACTATGCAGCGCTCCTCTAGTCTGGCAGACAGAGAGTCTAAATTTACATATTCGTATAGATATATATATACATTAATAACGATGGATATTTTAAAATGATATCCACGCAACTGAATTGAAAAATAATTGTATTTAACTTCTACGCCGCAGGTTCTGGGTACGAATACCAGTCGAAGTCAAAATTTGTACAAAAACTGATGGTTATTTGGTCTGGTTGTGTTGTGCATGTGAAAATTGTGTGTGTTGCCCAAGATACAGGAGAAATCGTAGGGGCTTCATTTATAAAAAAGAGAAAGAGAAATGAGATAAAAAGTGAAATAATTTATAACCAGCTATTGTTTATTTTATGCTTAATTTATTTTTACGTGTTCGTGCATTTTTCGTTTTACGTACAGATGTTATAACGAATGCTATTAAAAATGAGCATTCACAACTCGTAAATAAAACGGATCACGTCATAAATTTTTCACGTCGAAAGTTTCAAAGTACTGTTAATTTCGACTAATATCCATAACAACCTTTACGAGGCTGTCATAACTGGCCACGATAAAAAGATGATGGATTAATAAAATAAGCCGTTTGCATACGAGTGCTGGCCAAATAGATCTTTTCAGACGACATTGTATATATTTTACTAGAAAATATTTACAATATACTAGATGATTTTTATAGCATCAATTATACTAACACTTTTTAAGAATACCAGCTAAAGCCCGCGACTACGTCCGCGTGCTCCAGGGCGGTTCTCACCGCCCAGAGTTACCGACACACAAGTCGACAGTCCGAATGGAGGCCCGCATCCTCCCTCGGACGGTCATACGACTTAAAATCATATTGATATATTCTAAATCGCGCAAGCACGCAGCGAACGCGATACAGTCCGAATTTCGAGGTTTTTGTAGGAGTTTATTTATTTATTTATGTTTGGGTCAAACCAAACCTAGCACGCGGGCCCCTGGCCCGTGAGCACAGGATCCGATGAAGCTGTAAAAGCCAAAAAAGGCTAACAGCAATTACATCACCGAAATTATATATACGTCCTCGTGCATTAAGGTTTTTTTTTTAAATACCGTAGGAACTCTTCGATTTTCTGGAATAAAAAGTATCCTATGTCCGTCTAGAGTATGCAAGCTTTCATCTGTGCGCCTACTTTCGTCAGGATCGGTTCAACAGTTGAGCCGTGTAAAGGTGACAAACACACAGAGGGACAGAGAGGGTTACTTTCGCATTTATAATATTAAGTATGGATTACTTATACATTATCACAAACAATTTGCGAATAGGATAAGGCGTTTTTTTTTTTCGAAAATCCATTAAAATAAATTAAGGAAGGTTATAATGACTCATACATAGATACAGTTACGCCTTTCTTCCACATAAGGTGTAGGCAGAAGACACCTCTCAATCTCGTAGGAAACGAGACGTGATTGGTGGCGTACCACGTCGCCGCCATTTGATACGAGTAAAAAAATGTTACTCCCTATTACGTTCCCACGAGCAGTATAGGTACAGCATTGCATGTCATGGTGTTATTCGCACGAATAAAGGCTGTCCGTACAGTACCTTAGTCGCCTTATACGACACCTTGGTAGGAAAGAAGTAGGTGCTATTTTACTCTGCCGAACACCTAATTGCTAAGATCCGCATGCAAAAATCTCGGCGTACCTTTTCATAAGTTAATGGATGCATATGTTTTTACATTTACGTTGTTCTGGGTGACACAGCATTTGTTGTGGGCAGACGTTGCACTTACAATCAAGTGAACGTTCTGCTCGTCTCGTCACTTTATCCACTAAAAAAAAATGCTCACCCGTCATCTATTAATCTACAGCTCCAATTCTAGTAGGAAAAATTATGTACGCCGAGATACACCAGCGCGCATTATCACACTTCAAATGTCCACGAAATTAATTTTGTTTGTCGGACATAAAGGTTTTGGTTCAATATTTTTCTTGCCAACCTGTAACGATGAACGTCCTATGCAATATAAGGCGAGCCAGCCCCTAAAGTACCACGACTCAGGTCATAAATCATTTTAAAATAAAGAAATGAAATTCGTTTTAAGATAGACATAAATGGTCTTTCTAGTACTTTACAAAAACAGCAATGTGAACACAGAAATGATTAAAAAGAAATGTTTGTCGGTGCGCTATCAACACGATCAATCATGCGTATAATGGCCACGTCCCCTGACACACGTTCTTAAATAATTTGTCAAAAGTCGCTCCGTGTCCAACAGTATTTTATACTAGCACCTAGTACTTATTACAATTTTTCTTACTGCCCATTTAGACTATTTTTCAAGTAAGAAATTTACTGACAACCGGTCAATTAAACCTTTTTTTCAATACATTACAAGTTGCGGAGTAAACGAGTCTTAATAAAATTGCTAGAAATTTACAAGCGAATCCTTTTTTTATAAAAACATTGCATTAGGCTTAGGTTTCTCCTGTGATGGGTGTATTTTACGTAGTACATCATGGGTCATATTGTTCGAAATACACGTTTAAAACATCCAGAACCGGGACACTATCTGTAGGTCATACTCGTATAAACACATGTTACGTTTGTGAATCCACGGCCCATAGGGCAAGAACAAGTCACTGGGCAATTGCATCAACCAAACCATCACCACTACAATAAACCTTATATTTTAGTAAACTAAAACAATGTATAATGGCAGTGCATAAGAATAAACACATCTCGTTCCGTACTTATTGTAAACGTCTCCGGCATATTATTAACAATTACCTCTAATATACTAGTGGTAGGGATACCTTTGCAGGAATCCGTGTAGGTAGGTTATTCTGCCGTAAAGTAATAGTGTTGTGAGCAAACATTACTATGTTTCAGGTCTGAAGGGCACTGAGAGCTTGTGCCAATTACTGGGCATATGAGACTTAAGAACTGATGTCTCAGAGTAGGCAGACGTTGCACTTACACATCAGGTGAACGATTCACTTGTCACCTGGTGAATCGTCACTTTAATCAATAAAAAAACCTCAAATGCTCAAGTCCCGTGACAGATAGCCATTGACGACCGCGTGGCTTAGTGGTCAGAGTACCTGACTTCTACGACGCGGGTCCTGGATTCGAATCCTATCCCGAAACCAATATTTATGCAAAAGCTATGATACAGAAGAAATCCTAACGCCACATCGGGTCAAAAAAACTGCGAATGACTTTCACGATACTTAAAAGAGGCCCATCATCGTCGTCATCATTTCAGCCCTATCACTAGTGCACCGCTGAACATAGGCCTACTCCCATAGATTTCAACAAAAGTTTGTAACTCTCATTTTGGGGGGATTTTGCTCACGGTTCATAAAGTGTAAGAGATTACGAATATTGCTTCAAAATCATCATGTTTTGAATATAGAAAGTAAAAAAATACTGAAGTACTAAATGGTGGGTATCTTTTATCAAAATCGGTCTTGATTCGAACGCATACATCAAACGCGAGCTAGCACGAAACCATTACACTTTGTTGACATCAACGAATGCCCTTTTATATATTCACCCCGAGCACACAAAGATTGAGCCGTGAAATTGAAAATGGTTTCTGTGACCAAAAATTTATTCTGTCCACGTACTCGGCATATCGTCACTACATGAAGCTATTCTTGTTTCGTCTGCTATCAGAAAATTTTATTAGATTACTCTACTCCACGGCTGCGCGAAAAATTACGTTTGAATGAATTGACGCAGGAAATCACGGGTGCCGTATGAGAATGATGCATCAATTTTTTCCACGCCTGGCTCAACAATTTCCCCCCAGCAATAAAAAATAATGCTTTTCTTTTTTATTATATATCACCATCTGATTTTTTTTGGCATATTAAATCTAAATTCTATATATGTATGTATATATATTTATTTTGTACTCAATTCCATTTCTCACGACAAATATATATTAAACATTATTTATATATTTTTTTTGATATTTACCTAGTCCGGCCATAAGTTCTGTTACAAATGAAAATGCATTTTTTTAATGATATTATTCATCTATTTCATCATATTTATTAGTCTTAGCCAAAAAATAAAAACAATATTCTATTCGAAATGGCCACCTTTGGCTTTTATCAGACCTTTAATCTGTTTGGCCACGACTGGATTTACGCACTGTTTCCAAGGGAAATTTCGCCACTGCTTGCTCCAAAGATTTATGAAGAGACTCAATGTCGCCTGTGTCGTTAAGAGCAGCAGAGCCATGTCCTGTAAAACTGACCATAATTTGAAGTCTAAAGGGTTGAGGTCTGGGCTAGATGAGGGCCAGTCGTCAGCTCTTATAAAGTCCGGAACGTTTGTTTCAAGCCAAGTACTTCGTGCCTTGTGACCAGGTGCAGAGTCCTGCTGGAAAGTCCACGGTATATTTTTTGAAAGTGTATTGCTGAGAGGTTTCACAACATGATCCAAGACTGTATCTTGATACACTTTGGCTGAAGTTTTCACTCCTTTTTCACAAAAATGTAGTTTTGTGACTCCTTGATAAGACACGCCCCGCCAAACCATCATCAGGATGATGACCACCACACCACGTTGTACCTTTCCGACCACTTGAGCAGCTTCTTTAGAACTGTGAGCGTACACTTTATCATTTTGCTTATTGTAGTGTTCTTCAATCGTGAAAATTTTTTCATCGGTAGAGAGAATATTTCTGTGCCTTTCACCTGCGTATCGCGACAGAAGGCGTTTTGATCGATCCACTCTCTTTAATTGTAAAGATTGATTTAGGGCATGTCCTGTATATCGACGATAAGCACCGAGCTTCAGGTCTTGTTTTATAATACGCGACAGAGTCCTAGCGGGAATCTTCATTACTCGCGATAAGATTTTTTGCTTCCTAATGGGCTTTTGACAAATTCTGGCTTTAACAGCATTAACAGCCTTTGCAGTTCTAACAGCACGCGGCCGCCCCGATCTTTTCTGGTCCTTAACAGAGGAAGTGTTGTCTGTTGATAGTACGATATACGGCCGTATGTTCGTTTTTGAAGTGCCTGGAATATGACCGACGGCTCCGTACCCACTTTGTGCAAGGCGATCACTGCAATCTTATTTTCTATAACACCCCATTCCATATTGTAATTTGATAATACACGAAAAAATATTGAAATGGCGCAAAATCGAAAGAAGTTTTTAAAATAATATACGTGTTCCAAATTCAAAATAATTAAAAAGTTGAAAAAAAGAAAAGTTTTTCTGTGACAGTATTTATGGCCAAACTAGTTATATATCATTAATACTGACACCTTGGGAAAGACAGATGTCCAGTAGCGAACCACTCTGATAACCAATATTGATTATTTACTATAATCCCATATAACATTTACTAAAATAGTAATACACATTTAGATGGCTTTCAAAATCTTGAATAGTAATATTTCATAAACTAATTTTTTTACTATTGTGACAGTTTCTTAACTACTTAGTCATTTTATTTTTTTTATTTATTATTTATTGCGTTTATTTTTTAACCATTTATTTAATAAACTTATATGATAAATTAAAGTAACAGCATATAAAATGTCCTAGTCCTTTCTCTCATTTATGAGAGGGTTTTGGAGTCGGGAAGAGTCTGCTACGCTGCTTCAACGCGGCTTGGAGAACTTCACGTGTCCTCAAAATATGTTTTATTTCTGTCATGCAGGTATTCTCACGATATTTTCACGCACGAGCACACAATTTTAGTAGCGCCGGTATCGGGATTAGAACCCAGGTCACTTAACTTATATATATAAATACTTTATTAGTTTTATTAAACGTATGATTTTCGCGTAAATAAAAGAAATCATTACTAAGTCCAATTATTGCATTAGAACGCCCAGTATTGTATTAAATTTATCTGTTTTTCGACCAACTTCCTTTAAATATGTCTACGTTTGTTACGGCTTGTTATCTACGTACAGAAGTTATTTCTCGGGCGGCGTGCGCTCAAACTGTTTACCCTGTAAGTATTGGGAAAAGATCGAAGCTAATCCCTACGGGTTCGAACAGCACAGCGCTGGATGTGATAGATACTGAAAATTGCATAAAATCCATCAACAAGACGTCTTTGTGCACGGTCGCTGTACATAAACGACTTTTACTTTTCTTCAACTAATTTAAAAAGGTTTCTTGACGGTTGCTCCTTATTTTAAACCTTACTGTTACTTTAACCTTTGTAACTATCAAATACAAAAATATTTTTAAGTACAATAGCTACAATTTCGGCCTGTGATAGCCAAAGAGCTGGGCTCTCGCCTTAAATATTAAAGCACGTGAGTGACTTGGGTCGCATTTTTATGTTCTCTTAGCGGTGAAAGAAACACCATGAGCAAACCTGCATGTCCGAGGAATTAAAATATTTCGAGGCCATATGAGGTCCGCCAACTCATGTTGGAACAGTGTACTTCAGTGCACTTCCTGTCTCCCAAGACTTCTTATTAAAAATGTGAGGAGGCCAGTGCTCAGTAATGGGGGTTTACAAATTTATATGCACGATTTCATCATCACACGATCACGATTCAATCATCCAGTCCACTGCTGAATATAGGCCTCGCTAATAGATTCACACAAAACGACTGTTAACCACTTGCATCCATCGACTTCTCTTAAGAACGTGTAAGTCGTCACTTCAGTCTAGTGGGGGGTTGCTCTACACTACGTTTGACGGTTGCCACTCGAGAACCTAGAAGTATATAACTATAATATTAATTTATATTATTATTAGAATATTAATTGATAATATAATTATTATTATATTATTATATTATCAATTAATATTTAATAATTAATATTTGTACGTTTTTATTTTGTGGATAAGGATAGTATTCGAGCACACTATACACTGATGTGTTATCATTGCGGCCTGTTGCCAGAACCATCCTCGATGCATAATCCAGAAGTGTGTTATGTTGGCACCCCTGATTACTATGATGAAATGGATTCTTTAACAGTTACTGGGCCGGCAGTTCTTGTTACTTACCTTACGCAATGTAGCAGAGTTATAAATCACTTTACGTGCGTATTTGCGAAGGAGATATTATAGTGTATGCGCGCAGAGCGCCACTAGGCAACACGGTCATCGTTTAAATATAGTAAGGTGCAAAAATTAAACCTTTACGTCTTTAAAAAAAAACATCTAAGAAAAGCATGTCGTCGTCGTATTGTATGTATTATTTTATTAATGTAATTTTTTGATTGTTTTAATGTTTTATATTAAAGCGTGTTATAATAATTATTTGTTTAATCTTGATATAGCTTTATTCGGTTAATTTATACGACTATATGAAAAAAAAATCATATACTTCCGATTCTCATAATGTCACTAAAATATCTGAACTTTGGAGTCTGAAATATTTATTAATATAATAATATTACGTCATCAAGTATTAAACTAGGATTATCTGTATATTGTACACCAGATGCCACATGCACACAAAAAAACGCACATTTATCATAAAAAAATTGCCTCTAGCGGGGTTCTAACCCGCAGGCCCTCAACGTTAATACCACTTCACTACCAACTATGGTATTATTTTATTGTATTCTAAAGTAAAACAATAAAGATCGATATATAATGGGTATTAAGCTCGAAGAACCGATAACCGTTGAAGAAGTCATCAAGTATTAAACTAGGATTCTTTGTATATTGTACACCAGATGCCACATGCACACAAAAAAAACGCACATGTATCATAAAAAAATTTGCCTCTAGCGGGGTTCTAACCCGCAGCCCTCATCGTAAATACCACTTCACTACCAACTATGCAACAACAACTATTATATTCTTGTATTCTAAAGTAAAATTAAGCTCGAAGAACCGATAACCGTTGAAGAAAATAGGTTCTGGAGTGGCAAACTTCGTACCGACTCCAATTAAATGAAGCGACGAACTCAGCTGCAATTGAGGAAATATTCACAGGTGAATATTTCCTCAATACCTCCAAAACGTAACCCCCGCAAGACGGATCGGGCGAAATATATACAAACGCTAGTACCCAAGCTTGCGGGGCTTACTGAAATCGACAGATTGGAGAATACATACAAAATAGAAGAACAAGTAACGGTTCTAACAGATATTCTGATAGAAAGCTACCAGAATGCATGTCCAGAAACTGACGCCGTAAAGAAATCTAGCAAGCAATCCTGGTGGGGGATTGAGCTAGAATGCAAACGGAAAAAAGTCAGGAAAACCCTAAATAGACTGGGACTCCTACAAAGAGGCCAAGTATGAGTACAAAAAATGCATCGGGTATCGACGAACTGTGGGATAGCGCAAATTCTGCAGTCACATAGAATCCTGTGAACAAGCAAACCGGGTAAGGAAAGTTCTGGCCCAACAAACAATCTCAGGGCCTGACACTCTTCGCAAACCCGACAACACATACACCTCCTCACCAGCTGAAACGCAACGCATCCTGCTGGAGACACATTTTCCAGGATGCAGACTGGTTCAGGAAGTAGACTGGCAAGAGGAAAACATAATTCCTAGTGACCAAGACTGGAAATACGCCCAACATGTGGTTACAGTTGAAAAACTACAATGGGCCATAAGCAGTTTCCAACGTTACAAAGGGGCAGGACCTGATGGTATCTTCCCTTCCTTCTTCAGTGGGGGGGGGAGGGGAACTGATTATAAAGGTACTTGCCGTAATTATGACAGCATGCCTAGCGCATAGATACGTCCCAAAAATCTGGAGGGAGGTGAAAGTAATCTTCATCCCCAAACCGGGCAAAAGTGACTATATAAATGCCAAATCCTTCAGACCTATCAGCCTCACATCCTTTAGGCTGAAAGCTTTGGAAAAGGTATGTGAAAGGGAGCTGAGGGGAAAGGCACTATTATACAAACCGTTGCATAGCAATCAGCATGCTTATAGCTCAGGTAAATCAACAGAATCGGCACTCCACCGGGTAGTCACCCAGATCGAGTTAGCCCTTAACTAGAAAAACATCTGTCTAGGAACCTTCATTGATATAGAAGGAGCCTTTGACAAAACCAACTTCACCAGCATAGGTAATGCCAGCATAAAACATGATGTGGAGCCAACCTTAACGAACTGGATTATAAACGCACTAAGCAAACGTACAGTGCGCATCGCAGGTGAGAGTCAAATAGTTAAAACAGCGAAAGGTTGTCCACAGGGAGGTGTGTTGTCACCGCTCCTGTGGAACCGTAGTCATCAACGGCCTCATCACAAAACTAAATGTAAACCATTTCTACACAATAGGGTACGCAGACGATCTAGCAATACTAATCTCAGGAAAACAAGCTAGTATAGTCTGTGACCTTGCACAGGCAGAGCTACTTATAGTAGAACGCTGGTGCAAGGAATACGACCTAACAGGTCAACCCAAACAAAACTGAACTGATAATGTTCACCCACAAACGGGTACTGAATAAATATCATCTTCCCAGTTTTTTCGGTACCGAACTACGGCTGTCATCAGAGGTAAAATAACTAGGCATCATACTGGACAGCAAACTAAACTGGAACAATCACATTGAAAACAAAATCAAAAAAGCGACTATTACCTTTTGGCAATGCAAAAGGATGATTGGTAATCGCTGGGGCTTGTCACCGAAAATCATCGTGTGGCTATACAAGGTGATTATTCGCCCTATGATCCCATACGGTGCAGTAGTTTGGTGGCCAAGAACAAGATTAACTACTGCTATCAACAAACTCCAAAGATGTCAGAGGCTAGCATGTCTGGCCACGACAGGATGCATGAAGACTACTCCCACAGTGGCCCTAGGAAGCCATGCTGGACCTGCCACCGCTGCACCTACACATCCAACAGGATGCAGCTTTGGCAGCCATAAGGCTCAAAACACTGATTCTCTGGAGTAACAACAAGATCCCACATACCAATATACTTACAGAACTGTTTGCAGAAATGCCCAGTTCTACAGGCTGTGTATGATACGATCCCAAAGCAATTTGTATTCGACAAGAAGTACAAAATACAATTACACGAGGACCATCGTACTGAAGGACTAAACCCTAGGGAACTTAGAATCTTCACAGATGGTTCCAAAACCGGGTCAGGTACAGGCTCTGGAACTTTTTCAGAGGACCTAAATATACAAATATCAACACCACTCGGTGCTTACAATACAGTGTTTCAGGCAGAGTGTATGGGTATTATTCACGCAGCATCGGCTGTAGCTGAAAGGAAGGTAAAAGGCTATTCTATCCGAATACTCTCCGACAGCATGGCGGTACTACTGGCCCTCAATAGCAATGTTATGAATTCAGGGCTCATCTAAGAATGCTACCAGAAATTAAATGAGGTATGTCAATTCAATGAAATAACTCTACAATGGATTAAGGGACACAGCAGATCTAGGGGCAACGACGCGGCCGACGAACTTGCTCAAAGAGGCTCTAACCAGTGTGCTGTGGGTCCAGAACCTATACTGCCACTTCCCCTCAGGTATGTTTCGTTCGCTAGTCTGTAAGCGCACTAGGAACCAACATGTACAAATTTGGGCGAATCACCCAGAGTGCGGACAGGCAAAGATAGCTTTGCCCGTTATCAACAGTCGCATCTCCAAGGCGCTACTTCGTCTGAATAAATCCCCAAATCAGAACGATCAGTAGTGCTATAACTGGACATGGATCATTTAACAAACATCTGTTTAATTTAGGTGCTACAGACAGCCCTCTGTGCAGAGCCTGTATGGAGACGGACGAAACGGCGGCCCATGTCCTACTGGACTGCCCTGCGGTCGCCTTATACCGGGTCAAGCATCTCGGCTCGCCGACACCGCTCCCTGAGGTCGCGGGGAACATCAAGGGCCTGCTGCGATTTCTGGAGGAGCTTGGTTGGCTCGAGTAGCATAACGTTCCTGCCTACACGCGAAATACGCGCTAGACGTGGAGTTGCGGAAACCGGTCCGTTGCAATCTGCAATCTACAATCTACAAGCGACGAACTGCACGGTTCTGCGGGAAGTCGATGGATGCAAGGTGGCTCAGGACCGTGTCTTGTGGTAATCTTTGGGGGGATGCCTATGTACAACATTGGACTAAGACAGGCTGAAATAGTCATGATAATGATTAAATAATAATTAGTGTCGTAAAAGTCGACTAACAGAAATTCCTCCTGCTCTTCGATTGATGGCGGAATACCCATCTCAATAACACCAGATCTAGATTTTTCAGACCGTTGACTGCCAGCAACGCAAAGGTGCGAACTGCGATCGCCATTCCGCCTGCCAAGCGTGGTGATTACGGCAAATCTAACAACTTCTGAAAGACCTATGTCCAGCAGTGGACTTTTCACAAGTGATGATAACTCCAAATCAAATATTTTTTGTATATTTACGTTTCTACTACTCTCAAAATCACTACCATAAAGTTATAAAAAGGACTATTTGTTGCATTAGGAAAAGTGTAAACATGTGGAAACAACAGTACGAAGTTGAATACATGTATATCTGTAACTAAATGGCATGTGTTCTGTTTCAGTGATCTCCGTCATATATCTCACAGAAAGGCTTTCGGGCCGACCCGTCTTGGGACATATCCGACACTTTTACATCACGAAAACAAGACCTTTACTGAAATCGCAATCATCCTCTTATTTCCGTTTATACATTAAGATATATATTTTTTGATGTGGTGATGTACCTTTTTATTTTCGCATAAACGTATATACACGTAACGTATAATATATAATATAATATATCTTATTATATATGACTTCCTATTCTAAACACTGAGGTATAGGTTTGGTCTTAGAAAGACCGAGTAGATTGACATTTTATATGTATAATTCTAGGACCTGTTTTCAAATATTTTTTTTAACCATTAACTATTAAGTCACTTTGCATTAATCATGAAAACGGAAAATAACAGCCCACAAATGACCCACGGTCCCATGGACCCACAAGTCTGCCATGCTATTCCACTGTGAGTTGGTGGACTTCTTATCTCCTCGTAAAAAATATATTTGTCAAAAATGTTGATTTCGCTGACAACTCGGAATCGGAATCCAGTGTAATACGAACCCAGGTCACTATCATATATGAAATTTAAACCAAGCTCCCAGAGCTTCCAGTAAATGAATAAAGTTATCTTCCTCATTTAGTTTGCAATTTTTGTACTGCTAAACTGTTAAAATAAAGGAAATTTAAGAAGTTTTATGTCTACTGACGGAAAAACGTGCACATCTATTAAAAGTAAAAAAGTTCAGATAAATTGGATAAATACGTGTTTTCGGCTCGCGCTCGTCCAACGTCGGTGTGTGATTGATGGGTGTTATAATCCAGCATGTTCCGTGTCGCTACCAGCACCTCCCATCTTTTCGCAACACAAAAGGATTTATTTCACACGATCCTTTATATCTGAATTCTTAATGAAACAAAAATTGCAAATGTCGTACAGTCTCTCGTCTGGTCTCATGAATACTAAAGACGCTATTTGTGGATCGTGCCGTTTGCGGAATCGAGTCGTACATGGCATCCATAACGCTTACGACTCTGATATGTCATGCGACTAAAAGAACTCATTACCGCGTACGCGATTTAGTCCATACGACGCCAATAAATCATAAGGCCTGATTTAAAAGAATGATACATGTCGTCAGAAAACAATTGGAGAAACGTGACTGGAGCACCGATATCGTCGTGGAGGCGATCGCTACGTCGCGGAGCACCCAATGCATACTAAGTAATGATACCAGTTTCAATTTTGCTCTCCTTCACCCTGTGATATACACAACATGTTTTATGAAAAATACTTTTTGATCTGAAATTGTAACGCGGCAAATATTCGTATCACAGTGGTCATGAAAGTAAAATTATTTATGAACTAAAGTTTTCTCATTCAATTTACAGAATTTATGCACTAAATTGAAACCATTACTTTAAAATGTTTCTCTTAAGAGCAAAGTTTAACTAGTACAAGCCGTTAATCATCTTATAAATGAACATTTAAATAATAAATTACCGTAGTATCTACATATATATATATATATATATATATATATATATATATATATATATATATATATATATATATATATCTGCACGATATTATGGCGAAAACTAAATGAAAACAACTTTCGGTAGCCGCTGAAACTTATCGCTATTGTTAAAATTAATTCAAAGATGTAAGCAGAGAATACTACACCCCAGCAGATCCAACCGGAGCAGATCTCACAGTCATCAATGTTTTTGAACTTCCACACCTATTATAAGATGTATGAAACAACCGGTTTGATATATAATTATATGGTATAGATGTATTATTATGTTATATGGTATGGTATAGATATTATAGTGAAAATACTTCAAATATTCATAAAATCCTTTTTAAGAATTTGTTAGTGTTAGCGTAACTCGTCATTTATTTGTGCCAAAACAGACTTAAACTTTTTGATAAGAGAAATTCATCAAGAGAATTTCTAAAATAATAAACATTTACTTTTTATCATGACGATGTTGTAAAGAATGACGACTAATTAGGATTAAAGTCAACACAATACGAGTATTAATAATAAATGCGACTGCAGTATTTTTAGTGCATGTCGCCGCTATAAGTAATTCCATATAAATAACATATTACCTGCGCTTGGTTTCACGTTGTCCCTGTTAACTCGTTTCGTCAGACTGCTTGGATGCGAACGGAAGCAAAATCTCTTTTATATTTTACGGTATAGCATAAAAGGCGTGAAATGTTGTCATTATTTTCCAGTCCGAACGACTAAATTCAATTTGTCTTGTCGATGAATAATAAAATATAAAGATAAAACTAATAAGTTTATAGCGAACTGTCCAATTAAAGTGGCTTCAAACCGTGACGTTGCCAATACTTAGTATTCAAACGTATGCAAATTACAGACGTGCTATGCAATAAATGCCGACACACGGATCACAATTCGACAATTGGCATTTACGTCGCAATCGCATTATCTTTAGGTATTCATGAATATATGTATGTTGCTATGGAGACTTTTTGTATTTTATGATATCAGGGGTTAATTTAAACAGAGATACAGAGGGAATGAGAGAGCGAGTGATACAATGATAAAAAATTGATACAATTATAAATTATAGTGATCTGGTTGTATTCCCATATGTACATCGGTATAATACAATCTCACATGTCAAATTGTGAAGTGCTGTATAATTATTACATATTAGTATAATATAATTGGCGGCTATAATATAATATTAATTTTCAAATTTCTAGCAATAAAATGAAGATATTCGGCATCAAGAGTAGGATCTTGCGAAATGGCATATTTGCTTAAAACAGTGGAAATTGTCTGGGCGTGTTCGGTTGCGATAGAGCGGATCTTGCAAATCGGGCGTTCGAAGACCGTCCGCACGCTCTGCCGGGTCTTAAGCCGCCTGTTATGTGGTCCGGGACTCGGCGCTGCACCCCTGCATTACACATACCATCTAAGCATGCTAAAGAAATTGAATATGAACAAAATTGATTTAGAATGTAAATTGAGTACAATAATTAGTTAACTTACAAATTAAAAGTGAACGTTTCCACTCTTAATAGATTGTTAATTTAAATACCAAAATGTATAAATCATGGCATAAGTTCTTACACTAAAAAGAAAAATCGTATAAACTCCAGCGGACACTTTTTTTCCATTCGTTCACAGTGGCGTCCGTTTCCACTTGCTAGCAAATATGGGACTCACTCCATCTACGAGTAGGTATGATTCTCTGTGGATTTTAGCAACACGTTTCAATCCAAAAAAGTCTATCAAAAATGCTGGTATGGTTAGTTTGCTGTATACCTTTGATATGTAGTAGAAAGCAAAATGCAATTAATAATACGCATAAATAAATACGCATTTGGCGACTGCGCTAGTGGTTAGAGTACCTGACTTCTGCGCCGCAGGCCCTGGGTACGAATACAAGCCGAACCCAGCATTTGTGCAAAAATACAAATTGTTGGTTTAGCGAGTCTGGTTGTGTGCTAATTGTCCCCGTGCTGTGACACTGCATCCAAACCTACCTCCGATCTTATCGCATGATCACAAATGAGTGCCTCTGTGTTTGCGCGTACGCTTGTGGCACTGTAAT
Organism: Luehdorfia chinensis; assembly: GCA_019845155.1. Classification (NCBI taxonomy): domain Eukaryota; kingdom Metazoa; phylum Arthropoda; class Insecta; order Lepidoptera; family Papilionidae; genus Luehdorfia; species Luehdorfia chinensis. Next base: position 2,773,998 of record JAHVAK010000022.1, read on the forward strand.
ATCTCCTGCGTAGTTGATAGCTTCTGACAGTGTTCGAAGTTGTCGCCGTGGTCGAAAATCAGCCAGGAGAACACCATACGCACATATAAAATAATTAGGGGAGGGAGGGAACTAGTCACAAGGAAACTGATAAACTGGACATAAGAAAAAGCAGAGGGCGTTATGAAATTTTTTAAATGAGGCTGCATACATTTAAATACACATTTACATCCAAAAAAAATCACATACAAACAAACAATGTAGACAAAGGTACGCGCGCGAGCGCGTCTACACCCACCCACACCCACGCCCACACGCGCGCGACGCGTAAGTCACTTAACGTAACTTACTATCCTCCTAAATTAATTACACATGCTCAATTTCTTTTTTAAATGTTATTTAGAGTTATGTTTTTTTACTACATTTATACTTTCAAATGTTCTTTAATGAAACACGGGCCTCAATCATTTTGAAATCGCTTACTTCCCCCATAGGACAGGCTACGCCTAGTGTGTGGGTTAGCATACTGTAGATTTTTCAAATTCCTTTTCTTTTAAATTCTGATAAGTCGAAAAATCTATTACATCGTCTCATATCGTGGGCTTAGTAAAAATCAACTAAAGAAATGTCTGAAATAATCACCTCGAAAAAGCGTAGGCCATGATGGGCAGCAGCGTTTAATGTACCAGGCACCTGATACAACCATCGCCAGCAACCTTTGTCCAGCAGTGAACTACATACGTACATACAGTCACGCTTTTTCCCATACAAGGAGTAGGCAGAGACCACATCGTTGCCTGCTTTTCGTCCCCGCGGGAAACAAGACGTGATGAGTGGCAAACCACGACGCCGCCATTTTAGTACAAGTCAAAAATTTTACTCACCATTGCATTCCCATGAGCAGTAGAATGATAGCATTACATATAACGGTATTAACAATACCTAAGTCGCCTGTTACGACATCTCGGCAGGCGTTTTCTTTGCCAAACACCTATCGGTGTGAACTACATAAAACAGTTATTTGGCATGTGCGTAAAAAATCTGACACCTCGTCTTATTTTGTAGGTGACGTAAGGCTATCAAATGCCTGGGCCCCAATGTCTCATACGATAAGAAGCATTGTATGAGGCTTCTGGTACTGCGATCGAATGCTAGTCGGAATGCGTTGTGATTACGAAAGTGACACTAAGTGGACTATTAACGGATAGATACTTACATATAGTTACGCCTCTTTCTCATATTAGGGGTAGGCAGAGGCTACACATGTAGCTAACTTTTCGCCGCCGCTGAAAACGAGACCTGACGGGTGGCAAACCACTTCGCCGCCATTTTGGTACGAGTAAGAAAGTTGCTTCGTACAAGCCCTCCCTGCATGTGCGTGCGGGTCGTGCGTCACTGTCTTTTGTTACAATGAATTGATAAGAACGATGTTTAAATTTATTGTTGTTATTTTTTGATTAACATTTAACTATGCTTTCAATTCACTTTTAAAAATAATTGTTTACACTATTCCTATAAACAACATAACAGAAATCTGTGCCAAAAAATAATCAAATTATTTCCTTCAACAAACTAAGACACAATCAGACGACCAAATCTTATTAAAGTGAATGGCATTAAAATGAAATAAGAACTAAGAACTGAAATTGAAACTCTTATAAGACTGTCTTAGAAACAACTGTATAATCAGCTTTGCCTCGATTAATATCATCGTACCCGACGGGCGTAGCCCGCAGTCTACCTTTTCGATATTGCGAACACAAAGAACTAAATTGTTTCCTTCATTTCTTCAAAGTACTTTTTGTTTTGGATGCAGATGTTCATTTGACGTCTTCCAGCGCAGTTTTCATAATTGTTCTTCTTAATTGTAAAATTCATTTATTGTTTTATGTTCATGGCATCCCTGTTCGGAAAATATTTTATTTCGGAAGGCACGCTCGTATAATGTAGCATTTTTTTATAAGACTTGCTTCGCATTGGTCAATAACCATAACTAAATCTTTACACGCAAATGATAATAAAATAAAAAAGGTTTACACATGTAGTAATACAAAAATATTAATAATATAGGAAATTACTGATATTTTTAGCATTCGCCTTTCAAACTTTAATATTAAATTATAAATGATTGATTCTTCGGAACTTTACTGACTGATAGTGTATATCGTACTAAAGTTTGGAACAAATTTTATTGACATTTAGTTTGATGGATAGGCACGTGTAATTGTATTATGAAAATGACTTTTAGGTTTTCATATAGAACTATCCATATTACACATGATTTTTTTAATATTATTTGATCGGTAAGTTATTTCGTAAACATTTAGAATAGAAACAATAAATTTCATCCCAAAATAGTCAATAATTATTTAATATTAAAACAATTTAATTTTAAACAAACGCTTTTTTTTGATAAAATGACGCGACGAGCAAAACGTTCTTAAGTTTCGTTCGTTCGTTATTTACTCAATTGTGCTCTGCGCTAACTCAAGGCATGTAAGTAAACTAATTAAATTATATTAAATTATTTTAAGAATTTGTTACCTACGAAACCTATTTGATTGCAATTAAAAGAATTGCACTTAAAGATGGAAACTAATTAACCATTCGTATGATTAATATGCAGGAATCTGTATGTACCACTAGAGTTACAGTAATTCTGTCATCAAGCATTACTGTACAAAAACTGTATTTCGGCACATACGGCACTTTCGGTACATAACACTAACTTTAGTAATCATCCACATGGTTAGCTGAGCAATGCAAATTCATTTGACTTTCGTTTCAAACATAAAAAGCAATGAAAGTGTGTAGGTTGAAAATGAAAAGTTATTGAATATCCGAATGTCGACATGTTGAAATTACGTCAGCGTGAAAATACGTAATACAGGAACTTAATAAATTATTTAAAAAATATATTTTATTCATTATAAACAGATGAGTTTGGTTATAATAAACAGAACGTCGTATTATCTATTCTCTACAAATATTCCTACTGTGGTAGACTTTCTTCTGCTCCTAGGCTTTTTGCCGACTATCTCGAGGTAGGCTGTCTGACGATTTTTTTCAAAGAAAACAGTTTCTTAGTTAATGTGGGTTTGATTGAGCTACAGCCTTCTGAATATACTTTTCCGGTATACATTAATGTAAGAAAAGTTGACTTTGGAAACGTTATATTTCATGGAAAAATAAAACAAAACTGTTTTTATATTTTGTTGGTTCGTCGACTGCCAGAAAATTATTTCGCCGATAGAATACTTTCTAAGGCAAGCCATAAACTTAAACTTGCCCTAGGAATAACAGTTGAAAATAGTCAGGCGTGTTCAACGAGTGGTATTCAACGTTGGTCTTGTGCCAAACTATGCATGCAGGGGGTAATGTAATTGTTTGCTGCCACATCTAATGCACTTGTAACGACAGAGCTGGAAATTGCCAGACAATATTCAGATAAATTTAACTTTACCTTCTTTATATTAAAAATGCTTAGAACCTAGTAAATTAAACAGTAGTGTAGGGGTCAACTACGTAATAAGACATAATCCTAAGAACGGCACAGGGTTTCAGTCATTTTAAGAAAGGTAATAGCTTAATTCGCTTTGTTGTAAAATTTCACGTGAATTTGAAGTGTGGACTATACAAATAAATAAAACTGAAATGTCTATTTGGAATAACAAAATAACAGCATTTTACTCTATGCTTATGAAAGTATATACGGTACTTATAAGAAAAAAAATTTTGTCTGTCTGTTTGTTCCGGCTAATCTCCGAAACGGCTGGACCGATTTTAATAGGACTTTCACTGACAGATAGCTGATATTATAGCGGGTAACTTAGGCTAATTTAATTTTTGAAATAGAAAATTAGGGTTCTGCGCAAAAAAAAATATCTCATCAAAATTCAAATAATATATCGGGTCGGCTTTTTTACGCGGGTGAAACCGCAACGAATAAGATGAAAATTTACATCATTACACCATTGAAACTTTATGACGTACACGCACCTGTGCGTGCAATTAAAAATAAACATCGACCTTCACCTTGGCTAACAGATGACATCAGAGCTTTTATTACCAAAAATCGGTAGCAAATGTGAGTATGCACTCAAGCCGAATGCATTTAATATGTAGGTAAGTATATCAAAATCCGCAATCATTCAGTAATAAGGGATACTCAACGCCTACGCATTCATAAATCAGTAGAAAGTAGTGGTACTGCAAAGGTCTAGAATTTCTTAGATCATTGGGTATTGGGAAATCTAAAAATTATCCTATATCAAACAATCTTAATGTTGGTCTATTAAATCAACATTTCTCATCTTCTTCGTATGTTGATACTCGTAGCACTGCTAAAGCTACTACGTTAACACTTTTTTTCTGCAGTTCCAATACCCAATTTTTAATAAGACCGCCTATTGTATTTTTTTGTTTTCCTTTTTTGTCATTTCTTTTACGTATAAGGTTTGCAATAAAGAGTATAAATAAATAAATAATATATTGCCGTGTGGTAGCGGCTTAAGAGAATCTACCACCCCATCTCATCCCGTGGGTGTCGTAAAAGTCGACAGAGGGAAAATATAAATCAGAAGATGGGCAGCAGCAACTCCTGGAACATCTGAATAAATAAACTGCGGTTGCCAACCCGTCTGCCAAGCGTGGCAACTATGGCAAAATCCCCCCAAAATGAGAGCTACACCTTTTGTGGCAATCTACGGGGGAGGCCTGTGTTCAGCAGTGGACTAGTGATAGGCTAAAATGATGATGATGATGATGATGATGAAATAAATAAATGCACACCATCACCATTCATCTACCACACCATCTCATCCTCTGAGTGTCGACAGAGTGAAAATTGAAACCACGATCTCCTGGTTTAAATTTGCCCTTTTGGGCAGCAGCATCTTCCTGGCACATCTGATTAAATAAACTGCGGTTGCCAACTCGCCTGCCAAGCGTGGCAACTATGGCTAAATCCCCCAAAGTGAGAGCTACAAACTTCTGTGGCCATATAGATGGCCTCTCCCATAGGGGAGAGGCCTATGTTCAGCAGGCTGAAATAATGACGACGGTGAATCACCATTTATAACTAATCACTTATCCCAATAGTTAACAGACTCCCCAGAATCCATGAGCAGTCATTATTACATTCATATTATCCGTCCGTGGTGACAATATCCTTTTCTTTCCTTTCCATCCATGCATCACCTTATTTACGGGAGTCAAACACATTTTATTTTAAAACACATTTGCTGAAGAGACTGAATTAATAAGAAATAGTCTTGATTAGAAAATTAGTATGAAAAAATTACAATTTAATGAACCAACAGCTATGAATACATAAATTATGAATGATGTTTATGTTGAAAAATTGGCGTGTAAAGAAAAAATAGAAAGGTTAACATCATGTGAACCAATCTATATCCGAATTCGAATGATACAATTTTTTCTGTAATTTAGGTTTCATCCAGTTGTGCTACATTTCAGAGCTCACGGTAAAGACCTATAACTTGAAATTATTGACTACAAAATTTACTACGGACGGGATGTGACCTCGTTGCACTTGCATCGCTGTGCTGTAAAAGTAAGTGCATTCTATAGAGAGCGACGCTTGTTTATAGTTTAAAATTAAAAAGTAATAAAATTGGTTAAGTATGTAGATTTATCAATATCAATACCAATACGTTTGTATAAATCAAACTTATAAGTCAATTATGAAGTTAAGAAATGGAATAAAGGATCCCCCCTGCAGTAATCCGTAAGTAGTCTGCACTATCGTTAAAGTGTATGATTGACTTATTACCAACTAGCTATAGTCACAACTTCGTTCGTGTGGAGTTATTAAAAAAAGATCTAAGTTAAGTACATACATACCAAAGTCCGTTCGTACAGACGGTCTACAAATATACTTCAATCACTGAACCTGCTCAACAAAAGATGGCGGCCTATGGCAAAATGCTTAACCTGAAGGGCTCTACTATTTTATTACAATTGATGGATTTCAGTGGAATTTTATCGAAAAAAAATTTCATAACTTTGGAACTGGTGAGACAAACACGATAAAATATAGTCTTAGTTGATCCCATAGTTATTATCTATAACCTAAGTAAAATTCATCGAAGCCGATAGGTGTCCGGCAGAGTAGAATAGCACCTACCTCTATATTACCGAGGTGTCGCAAGAAGCGACTAAGTACGGACAGCCTTTATTCGTGCAGAATAACAGCATAATATGCAGTGCTGTCACTATACTGCTCGTGGGAACGCAACGGGGAGTAAGAATTTTTTGACAAGTACCAAAATGGTTCGCCAACCGTCATGTGTTGATTCCCGCTAGGGCTACGTGAGTGGCCTCTGCCTACCCCTTATATGGGAAAAAGATGTGACTGTATGTATATAGGTAAAATTCATGTCAGTAGCTTTAGTAGCTCTCGAATTTAATCGAATGTAAAGACAGCAGACAAAAATTTACTTTTAAAAATTTAACTTTACATTATGTATGATTTATATCTATTTTTAATTTATTTATAAATTAAACGAAAACAAAACTTGAGTTATGTGGAGCATTCCAAAATATCATTTAAAATTTTGTAAGTAAATGATCTCTTACAGATGCTTATATACATCTAACAATGCTTCTACAATAACAAACAATCGAATGCAAACGAAAACAGAAAATACAACGGAGGGTCCACCTTATCCATAACTCATAAAAATGAACGAGCGATCCAAACAGCGACTGCTAGAACAAACACGTGGCGACAAACAAGTCTAGTACCTACCTACAAATAAATAATATTTCGACGTCATATTGAATTTTGTCGGTCCCCTTTTGTGTGCTCTAGTAATGCTTTATACACAGCCCATCCTTTGAAATTTGATTGAAGGTGAACAAATGTGCATGCAGCTAAAAGTAGAAAAAATTCACCTCTTTTCTTCATCTGTACTGTTTATTATACAGACTCGTCAAATTGAGCTTGTCAGAACTGGCACACTGGGCGAAGGCGCCGACTGACAAGGCATTTTCATTAGATTCATTATCGTAGTAAAAACTTAATAAACTTTTACTAAAGAATTTCTAATTAGAAAATGTAGCTCTTCACGACATAGCAATATTTCAGGCCCGTGAAGGTATTTCCAATAAAGGACTTTGCCAAGTCATAATTCTTCAAAGTTACGTGTAATGAGATGTGGATATTACAACATTCTTATAAGATTGCAGGAGATGAATTCATCCAATTCATGAGTTTTTGAATAAGGTTGGAAGTTTTCAAAATAATCGCATACTTAACTTTACAAAATAATCGTCTCATTTCTTTTGAAATAAATGTGAACAAATACAGTACCGTGTGGTGGTGGCGGAAGAAAATCCGCTACCCCATCTCGTCCCGTGGGTGTCGTAAGATTCCATGACATCCAAAGATGCCATGACGGTCAGCAGCATTTTACCTGTCCGCCTGCTAAGCGTGGTGATTATGTCAATCCCCTCTTCTTGGGAGAGGCCTATGTCCAGCCGTGAGCTATTAAGTGGTGATGTGTGAGAAGAAGAACAAACACAGTTCACTTCATGGCAAAGGGCCACTAACCCGTACATGTAACCTCGATGAAATTTTCTCAAGGTTTCATAGACAGAACTCTATAACGGAATTCCCCATGGCTATTAATTTGGTCCCTTGTTCTTATCTTTTACCATATAAAAAGCAGTTGCGATAAGCAGCCAATTTACGTTGGTGCTTTGTGAGAATTTGGTCCTCTTCGATCGAGCAGACCTTTTAATATACTACTTTCAACATGCATGTATATGAAATGCAGCACAGCTGCACAATGTGCAAATTAAGAGAATAGTTCAAAAATATTTAAAAAAAAAATTTCAAATGCGCACTGAGCACACGATATAAAGGGCACTGAGAGCTAGTGTAATCACGGACCATAAGACTTAAGAACTAATGCTTCAGGGTGACGGGCGCAGTATGGTATCACACAGAAATATTCCGGGTGACACAGCATTTGTTATCGGCAGACTTTACACTTACCATCAAGTGAACGGGAATTTACTTAACTTAGCTTTATTTTTAGAAATAAAATAAATCTCGCTTTAGGAAGTGATTTCTTTTAGATGCGATATAAGTAGAATAGGAAGTTGGATGTAACTCTAAAGTTGGTACGTACTCATAATTCAAACAAGAAAAGGAACGGTGTGGCAAATGGTGCATAAATTTATACTTTCCGAATAAATCACAAAAATACAAGTGTCACGTAACAAACTTAAAAATGTCTGTTAACTGTTTACAGGAGTATAATGAAATAGAGATTAATTAGAATGAGAATAGTAGTATTGTAACGTGATGAGCAATTCGTTATTATTATGTTAAGTGCCACCCCTGCCCTCAATATCAACAGTGTCACCCAGAAGTTTGTATTGCAAAGTCTTGTGTGCCACTGCACTGGGCTAGTCACTTCGAGATGATTTGTTATAAAATCTCAATCATAGTAATTTCACTAGCTAGAGTGCCCTCCGAACCAATACACAGTAATACACTACTGCTTGGCGGAATAATAGCTGGGATTTGGTGCCTAACGGAACGGATTCCTTCCTTGAGTGTCAATTTGTTACTAAGACTGCGATGCCTAGATAGGCAAAAGGTCCTAATCCCAGCCGGACCCAACATTTGTGTAAAAACACAAACTATCGGTGTTCGGGTCTGGTTGTATTTTGATTGTCCCTGTGCCTCTGACACTGCAATTTAGCCCACCTTAGATCTTATCGCAAGTGCGATACATCGGTAGACGATAGGTTAGGACGAGTAAATGCTGCTGTGTTTGCGCGTACAAGTTGTCGCCGTGATCGAAAATAGGCCAGATTACACAAAGACACTTGCATCCATACTCGATGATGATGATAAATTATTGATTACTGGTGGTAGGATTCCTATGCAGGAATCCGTCTAGTTAGGTACCACCCCAGGGCCAGTTATTTATAAGCAGTAATGTGCAAACATTACTGTTTGATGGCTGCCGCTGACGTTATTGCTGTGGTTCGGATAAGCTGGCTGCGGGATATTCATACCGGGGTCACCATTTTGGCGATGATGTTGCCAAGGAAAAGGGTAGCTGCCCCGCCAAATCGAATGGTCTGATCTGGGGAGGACGTCTCCTCCAACTAGAAATATTTAGATGTTGTATATAGTTCGCATCTCAGAAAACTTTCATAGCGCGATTATGGTCTGTATGAAACATTTCTTAAGCTTCTCATGTGGCGACATAGATGTCGCTACAAGACTTAAGAACTGATGTCTCAGGGTGACGGGCGTATTGTGGTGTCACACTGTTTTAGGTGACACAGCATTTGTTATGGGCAGACGTTGCACTTACCATCAGGTGAACGTTTTGCTCGTTCCGTCACTTATATTAAATAAAAAAAGAAGGTGCGTTGACCCCACAGAGTTGAACTACGATGAAATGCCTCTGTTCTAGTAATTGGATATTCATTTCTCTTCACTCACTATACGAAACCTAGCAGCATTTACGGTGGTTTATGTAAGATTATTGCCTTTTCGTGGTTTCATATATATTCCTCTAACCATATGTTGGTTAAAAGAAAAATAATAAGTTCTTCCCCATCCAGATGCTGTATAGCTGTTTATTAAAATATTGGGATTATAATTTTATTTAAATTTATGGTTAGACACTACTACAAAAAGTTTTTATGTTAATCTTAATTGCAGTAGTTTGTGATTGTACCAATTCGCCAGTTACGTTACGACAACGAGACAAGATAAGAGGATCAGAATGGTCCTAATAGTTCGCTACTTTTAGTCTATCGACAACTGCGAACACATCGTTCCACTGTGAGTACTCAAATTAATGATACTTGTTTCTATACTTCTTTCGTTTTTATTCCAGAATATAGACAATAACTCATTTTTTTCTCGATAAATTTTCGCCTAAACTACGTTAACAATTATAAACTAAGCAATAATGTGTGATATGGGTTAGAATATGAACGAATTATGAATTACATATTTTTTTTAAATTTGTTATTTTGCTCTTAATTCCACACAATCGTTTGAAATACTATCAATGCTCTGTATACTATTTTAATTTCAGTAATTTTTTTACTATGTAAATCACACTGACCAACATTTTTCTATAAGAACGAAGAAAGGTTTAGTAAATATTTATGCGAATCACAGATTTATTGTCTGACATTTTAATAACTTTTTAATAAATTCACAAACCAATTTAGCGAAACAAGTATCGTCGGTATTTCCTTCATTCCTATCCCATACTTAGGTTCTGTATGTAAAAGGTAAGGTGAAGACGAGTTAATGCGTCAGTTTTTCTTTGCTCTTATATCTCACAATAAGTCAATATGAAACGAGAGCTAACTTTTTTATTTTCTTTTATTTTAATCCGTTTCGTTTAATGACACGATAGACTAATCTCTAACTTATTTTTAAATTGTTATTAATACTAACAATAACATTATTATTAGTAGTAGTAGTTATTATTAGTATCAGTTTATTAAACATTAACGTAATGTTAATTTTGAATAACAAATGCGTGATACGGTAGTCAGCGCAGGTTCGTAAAGGTGAAGAGTAGTAAGTATTTCACCTTATACTTATGATACTTTAAAAAAATTTGCGCAGAAGACTATTTCTTAGACATAGGCCACTAATAAGATGGGATTTGGCATAATTGCCACACTTGGCAGACGAATAGCCGTGCATACCACCTCTTACATAGCACCACAGGGCCAGTTATTCTGCCGTGAATCAGAAGTATGCAAACATTACTGTGTTTCGGTCGGAAGGGTACTAAGAGCTAGTGTAATTACTGGGCATATCAGACTTAAGAACTGATGTCTCTGGGTGACGGGCGCAGTGTGGTGATACACAGAAATGTTCGATGACACAGCTATTTTGCATGCATGTTTTTACTTACTACTGGTGTGGCTGCTGACAGATAATTGAATGACGACCCCAAAAAGAGTCAGACTAAAAATACACTTATCTGTGACAAGCAGCAGCTTATTAGTTGCAACACGTGTGATAACGCAATAGTCAAACGCCTGGCAAGGGTATTGCGTCTAATTTTCCCTTCTACAAATAAACCTATGCTCAGAGAGCTTGACCTTTGACAATGATGATCACAATACTTTTAATAAATACCTTTAAATATAAAACACAAAATTCATATGTCTGATAAAGAGAAGATAAAGAGAAGATATGATATATCTTTTAACTGAATCGATAGTTCCATAAAGGAGAATAATACGAAAATAATTTCTAGTGCACTGGGTAACAGAATTTACATAATATGGTTGCGCGTGAAGAGCGATCAACGCTCTCAAGCGGCGCTCAAGTGCGCTATCGACTCGAGAGAGTCGACTTTCCGAAAGTGGTCACGTAAAATTTTACGTTTGAGCTCGGCATCATTGCATCGACAGCTCTACCAACCTAATCCAATCAAAGGCAATGGCATCGGACACGAGTGTCAATTTCGCACATCGTGCCGCCAACTGCACCATACAAGCATAAAATATATTTTGGGTGTTTAAAGATCTCGTCACTATTGCCGCAACTCAAATCCGATGTGGAATTACAGAACGTTCCGTTCCTGAAACTTCTATCACAGATATAAAATTCTCGAAACTGAATTTAAGATTAAAGTCAAATTTTGGCAAAAGTTAATAAACATTTTTGGAGGGAAAGACGCAAACGTCATTTGACAAAGTTCGTGGTAGCTGAACGGCGGGCATTAGTACTCGAGTGACTGATATCCCTAGACTGAGATGCCAGCACTACTAAAATTCTTAATTATTGATTTACCACGTCCGATTAAATCCGATTAAAGCAAACATCGTGAGGAAATGATGTCTGCGTATAAAAAAACATTTTGACAACGCACTGGAGCAACGTGGCGGAATCTTAATCCGTTATAGATATATATATATATCCTAAAAAATAAAAAAGATTTCATTAATCAGTGACTTTTATTACCTGTTACTTTACTTTATTATTTAACATAATATTCTTATAACATAGAAACTAATGACCGCTGTACGCATTTTAGAACTCTGTATATTCTATGAACACATGAAAAATAAACCTATTGCAGTAAAATTAAATGTGTTTACAAATTGATCAATGCTTCAAATTAATGCACAGTATTCTCATAGCGGTACAATTTATGCAAAGGTATTGGCAAACAAGCTTTAAATATTCCAGACGAGTCCATCGCAGGCGGCAACGCGACGGCGAGGGCGGAGTTCCTTCATGTAGCTCTCGACCTGCACTCCTTACCGGCCAGTTATTAGGGACCGTAAATAATAGTAAGTAGAAAAGCTTCTTGCCTTATTTTATTCAGCAGCGCAAAGTATTACTCCGACCTCATAAATTCGATATGGTACGTAATACAAATTTATTTAAGCTTTTTGTGCATGTGAAAACGTTCAACGAAAACGATCAAAAGTTCCGCGGAAATTAGTACGACCACAAATTAAGAATATAACGTATTCTTTTTAAACGGTCTTATTTTATATAAAAGTTATTGTTTATTTATCTATGTAAACAGTCGTAAACTAAATAAATATACAATCTTCAGATAAATTGCGACCTTCAAGCAGCAACACTTTCAAATTTCCATCGACTGTAAAATAATAGTTCACTTTTAATGAATGCTTGCTGGACTGCTGGAGACAAAACAAAAACTATCAATATTGAACATCAAAACTCAAAATTTACACAGAAATAACAAAATTAAATAAAAATACTACCGCAACTTTTCGAGTTTACAGCAAAATTCTATACTAAAGTTATTACCATAAATTAACGTCTAATTTTTTCTAAGTGACTCAGCGGACAGCGTACCTGCCAAATATGGCCTGGACCTTTTAGTAAAAGTCCCAACCAAGGCGTATGTTTGTAGCAAATATTGTTTAACTAGTTAGACATTATCACACAATTTTCCCTAATTTCGTTTACAGAATATAATGATGTCCTACTGGCTGATTTACGATACCTTCCGAATACTGCCAAATCAGCTATCAAATGTGCCACAAGTGTACGTGCAATCACAGAGGCACGCACTCGTCCTAACCTGATAGGTGCAGTATTAGAGACTATTAGAGATGGGGTAAAAACAACAGACCCGTAAACCAACGATTCGCGTCTTTGCACAAATGGTGGCTTTGACTGGGATTCGAACACATGAAGTCAGACAGAAGTCAGATGCTCAGACGTCTATGCCACGCAGTCGTCAATCATTTATGGAATAATGTAAAAGCAAGAACAAAGAGATTTAATTTTTATTAGATTACAATGAAGTAGTCGGAACTATCCGTTAGACTTAAAACAAGTATAAAGAAGAAATAAAATTTAAGAACGATCGGTGTATGAATGCTGGCAGTTAAACGATTTGTGGCGTATTAATAAAACGATTAAACTAAGCTCTCGATGGTAATCTGGGAGCGTCGCGGTGTGCGGCAGATGGTCACAATTCCGAAACTTTGATGACGAACGCCTCCATCGCACCAACGAGTATCAACCGACAATTTATACTTTCACTGGAGACTACTTACATTAAAAGCTGATAAGTTCTTTAAGCGATTTTTATTTTCGAAGAAGTGAAATAAGCACCGCTGAAAGGGTAACAAAGAACTAGCAATTCATTCCACATTGTTATATTTTGTTACTATTTTCGAGAAGTACAGAAATGCTTAAGTTTCCATTAAACTTTTATTTTAGTGAGTGAGTAATGATAGGCATACATCTAACGAGCGTAGGCGTCAATCGGTGTCCGTCATTTGATGAGTCGTCAAAATTACTTCCTACGTTGTTAAGTGCAGGAAATTGTGACTCCTCCATCGACACACCTCCCAAATGCTAAATGCTTTTACCTCTCTATATAACTACGACCATACTCCAGGCTTAAATTTCAATCAATCGATCGCTTTAACTTTGAGCCTTAATACCAAAGTAGGCAACAAACATACAGAATTAAATATTATACTCTTTATAACATCTATTTTAATATCAGTTAGATTAGGAGCTGGACGTTCGCGTTATATTTCATAGTACGCGAGTAACCTGACTTCGTTCCCCGGTGCCGCCACCTCTAAAATTATTCTGCAATATTAGGTGCTCATTTTCCACGTACTTAGCGATGAAGGAAAATGTCATGAGGAAAACTGATTTTTTTTTTATGTTAGAGGAGGCAAACGAGCAAGCGGCTCACCTGATGGTAAGTGATCACCGCCGCCCATGAACATCTACAATACCAGAGGAATAGCAGATGCGTTGCCGGCCTTTGAGGAAGGAATAGGCTCTTTTCTTGAAGGTCCCTAAGTCGTATCGGTCCGGAAAAACCGCTGGCGGCAGGTAATTCCATATGGTGCTTGTGCTTGTCTGAGAAATAAAAATTATTTCGAGGTCATGCGTCAAGTGACAGCTCAAAAACCCTCACAGAAAAGTAAGGAGGTCTGTGCTCAGCAGTGAGACATTTATAGGCAGATTTATTTTACTTTTTAATTTAAGGGTCCTAAGTAATTACAGACTCTACCTAATACTGGTGTTAGAATTTCAATGCGGGAATGCGGAATGCTAGTTCAGCACCACCCCAGGCCAGTTATTTCACCGTGAAGCAGTTGTGTACAAATATTACTGTGAGAGCTAGTGTGTACTGTGCATATGAGACTTTAGAACTGATGTCTCTGGTTGACGGGCGCAGTGTGGTGTCATACGAAGACGTTCTGTGTGACACAGCATATTTTATAAGCAAACTTTGCACTTCCTATAGTAAGGCGAACGTTTTGCACGTCTCGTCACTTAATCCTATAAAGAAACTGTCCGAGTTCTCAAGTCGAACTAAGGATATCATTTATTACGAATAACAAATGCAATAGTTAAAGGCTAAAAGCTGACTTTATTAACTATGACATCTGGACCTTTTAACAGTAGCACCATAGTTTCAAAACAACTGAAACGTCGAATAAATTTAATAAACAAAATGCGTTAAATTCCATAAATCTTTTGTTTATTCTATGTATAAACATAGAATAAACACAAGACTACTATTTGCGCAAATATGAGAAATTATTAATACCATAGAACTTAACTAGATTTCTAAGTTATTCTAAGTAATTTCGCGAAAAACGCACTGAGGTGGAATGCCAACCATCAAGGTACAATAATAATGTGGAGATAATCGTTCAGTAATAAATTAACTACTAAAGTAAACTCGAATCCAATAATAGAACATATACGTCACTCAACATTGATGACTGCAGAAGCAAGCAAACGCTGTTAAGCAAAATGAAATAATTTAACAATCATGTAATAAGGCGAAGATGCTTAGCATACCTCATTTAATGTTCTTATTTCATATTATTGTACGAGTACAATCGTCAACATCTACTTCCCACCAAGATGTTACTAATAAAGAATATAACATTTTTGCCAGATTCACTGTGCGTAATCGGTGCAAAATCCAATTAAATAGCTTCAGTAATTTTAGAATAATAGACGTTCAAACAAGCATCGGTTTCTTTGTCAATCGATCTCGACAGATATGTTTAACATCAAATGTAGCTATGGTAAAAACAAGTGTTTTTTTTTTTAATTACAAGTTTCATTTTATTAATTATACGTACAAACGTTTGTGCAAACACTTATGAAAATATATATAAATAATTAATCGTAGCGTTGCTTCTGATATTAATTATTATAATCGATACAAACAACTTTGACAAATAACTTTGCCTTGTCTTAACCAACATTACTTTTCTTAAAATTATTTATTAAACGTATTATTGACATTAGTCGCTTTTTATTTGTACATATTTATTTATAGAAGTAACATTTGTCGCAACGTTTATATCGTTGTTAAAATCAAAATTTATTGTCAGTTTTTAAAGCACGTGCGAAATTGTCCCGTAAACGGATAAATCTTCGCCAAAACGGTAAATGGTGCCTGGGGCAATATCTCGGCAACAGCAGCTGTGAAGTAATGGCGCCGACACTTTACGCGATGCGATTACGACCACCTAAACATTCATTACAAGTAATGTCCGTCATTTATCTGTCCTAATCACTGTACGAGTGTTTGCCCTCTGCTTTTACTTAAAAATATCTGACAGAAAACTAGTTCAGTTATACTAATTTTAAGAATGAGTTCAAGAAGATGAATTCAGCGGTGTTCGAGATAAATAATTATCTCGAACACCGCTGAATTCATCTTTTATCTTATACATTTATCTATGCACCTATATAGTTCCGTTATAAGACTAGCAGGTGAACATCGCTAAATGTTTCACGGTTTAATCAAGCCCCAGCGATCAGGCAAGACAAATAGTTAGCTCATCTGCATCTATACGAGTCGGTGCTACCGCAGCCGACAAACGCATCGATATTTTACCCCAGCCCTTTCTTACTATTGTATAAAATAAATAGTTTACATTTACTTTAAGCACCGATCTTTGAGTTGCGAATATTGAAATAAAAGAATTCGATGCACGAATTGATAAAATAGTGGACATTTAAATGCTGTGCTAAAATCGAATAGATTATAAAAGACCGGTACTACAGGCTGAGTGTTCAATCGTGCTAATGGCAAGAACCGCAAGCGCAGTCTCCGGGGACACACTAACTAAATATCTAATGGTTATACGGTTTGGCCCCGATACACTTAGAGCCAGACACACTGACCACGTTAAGTTATAATCAGAACACTAACAGAACACTAGCTCTCCATCTACATTCAATATTCACGTGAAAGAAAGCAATGGAGAATTCTATTTCCTTTACAGACTATTAAAAAAGGCCTGTAGATGGACAATATTTAACGACGATTAGGATGAAATTTCTTTTAATTTAATCTAACAAAACTTAACCTGTTCGTTGTTTTGAATGCAGAGAACCTAAACCGCCCAGCAACTCTCTTCATCAAAAGAATTTCCGGAAAGTGCGAGTGCAGTAAAACAACTTTTGAGCCTTATTTTCTCGTTCCGAAATTGCAGTGGTTTAAGCGAGATTTCATTTGTATGGAAGCCGGTATAATCTGGAATAATACCGCAGTAGCGGCGCAGGCCTTCAAAGACGCCACTCGTCCGCGCCGCAGTTGCCGCCTGTAATGAGTTTTTTATAAATGCGCTACACATTCACACACCGTGACGATTTCCACTGGATTTAACGTAGTGTAAGTGCCATTCAAATTCTAGTTCCATTCATAAACATGTCTTTTATTTATTCAATGTCTGTATTGTTGAGGCTCGTAATAGGAATAATAAAAATTTAACCGTAATCTCCCTTTATCTTCGACAAATATACTCGCACTCCCAGCTAGTGTAGGGACCGAAATCCAACTGAAGCCGTCTTGATTACTGCGACCCGTGCGCCATTCCACGATTCAGAATTGGACGGATTATGAGGACTTTAAGGGCGATGACGATTTGAATATGAACATCAAGAGTATTTTTGAATTAAATGAACACTTTTTTCTTCAAAATCTTTTTCTTCCATGCAAAAAAGGTTGATTACAATTTCTTTGTCATTTTGATTCAGATAATGGGAGTCGAAATAATTACGTACTTATACCGTATGCTGTTAGATTATTACTTTTTCTGTGCGTGAATAAAGGAGTATAAAGGTGGTACATTACTCAAAAGCTGTTTTATACTTTAATACGTTATATAAAAAAACGTCTTAGTTGAATATTGCCTAAATCGACAGCTATCGTATGATTACTTTTAGTCTATACAATATCTTTATTACATAAAAACAAAGATTTATTTTATCTTCAAGTTTTCATCCACTTGTTATAATCGTATTGCAAACACGGTTGGTAGCTAAATCCTTTGACAGACAAAGGAGTCGGACTACCTTGGAACAAAGTTGTCTATAATTTCAAGTGATCACTCATACCGTATGAAACGGACTTTTTAAATATAAAAAAATAAAAATATGTTTGAACTACGCGAAAAATTAGTAAGACGGTACAAAAGCACGAGCCACAGCGTAGCGACTACAAGAACGGAAGGAAAGCGTCACTAATTACTCGCGCCGCCCCAAGCTCAGCCAGTCTTCGCATCCTGCTGAGAGGGGAGACGTGGAGGCTCTGCTTCAAGGGAAACGCATATATTTATTACATATGAATACTTGCGTTTTGTTCGTTGAAACATTTTACTGGCAAAAAAACTGTTTAAGCAAACTGCCGCTGCCTAATACGGAATATTAAGATAATATATATAACATTTAAAACTTCTGTTAATTTTGGTATATCCTTATTGTACAACTCACTGCTGGACATAGGCCTCTTCCAATTGGTAAATTTGCTGTTATCACCACGTTTGGCAAGCGGATTGGCGATCGCAGTACCAGACACCTCACACATTGGATGCTGCTGGCAATCACGGGTCTGAATATAATTTGTGTGCGACATACTCGTATATGAGATGTTTATTTCGCCATTTGTTCGAACGCTACAAGATTTTCCAACATTTGCCTTTGCAGACTTTTAGACTTTTACACGAAGATTGTAGTAGATTATCTTATGCAGCCTCCACACGAAAAGTATTTATATTTTATTAAAGTATTTTAATCCATGTACTAAAAAAACTACTAAGTGGCTCTCAACTAAAATTACTGCGTACGAAAGTTACCCCGATATAAAAAGGTTTTTCGATTTTTTATTATCAATTTACGACTTACTGGGAGGTGGACTGGCTTCAGAAAACCTGAAATTAAGAAATAAAAAAAAACAATTGTGTAGTTAGCCAAACCGCACTGGAGATCGATAGCGGCCTGTTTCTTCCGTCAAAAATCTCTCAAATATTAGGGGAGGCATGTGATTGGTGGTGAGATAGTTAAATTCAAGGTGATTAAATGATATTAGTACTTTTTTTTATTAAATGATGAAACGAGCTAAACGTTCACCTTGATGGTAAGTGCAACGTTTGCCCATAACAAATGCTGTGTCACCCAAAACATTTCTGTGTGACACCACACTGCGCTCGTCACCCTGAGACATCAGTTCTTAAATCTCATATGCCCTGTGATTGCACTAGCTCACAGTGCCCTTCAAATCGAAACACAGTAATGTTTGCACACTACTGCTTCACGGCAGAATAACTGGCCCTGGGGTGGTACCTACCTAGACGGATTCCTGCATAGGAATCCTACCACCAGTAGTTATTAGTAGTTTACTTTTACCACCGTGTGGCCTAGTGGTCAGAGTACCTGACTACTAGGCCCTGGGTTCGAATTCCAGATGGAGCTAACGTTTATGGAAAAACACAAATTGTTGGCTTTCGGGTCTGGCTGTGTTGTAATTGTCCCCGCGCCTCTAACACTGGATCCTAGTATTTCCAATCATATCACAAAAACGGTACATCGGGCACATGTAAATGAGGCCGGGAAAATTGACCACGACGACATAAGGCTTACGTTTATTATTTGAAGAAAATACGAGTATTTAACAATATTTTAAAGTTTTTAAAATAGTTCGTATAAGACTTTTCTATAAATCTTATAACTGCATATATATATATACACATGTAGGTATCTTCTTCTTTGTAAGCCTATTAATAGTTCACCACGCTTGGCAGGCGAATTAGTGACCGTAGTGCCAGACACTGTAGGCACTGCTGCCGTATTGTTCTGTGTATATTTTTCTTGTTTTTGTTCGAGAAGATTATTGCCACCTGTCGGAATCCATGTCATTTTCTAGGCATTTCTTTCCGTCGTCTCTTACGGTACTCACGCGTTGAAACGAGGTGGCAGTATATTTTCTCTAATATTTATATTATTAATTTTATTGCAAAATAAAATCAATAATTTTAAATAATAACGGTGCTTAATCGTAATTTGTTAACAGCGGTTGCATAGCAATTAGCGTTGATTATTTATTAACGTCGGTTTCAAATTTTGAACGGATCGGTACCGGTCAATAAATAACCAGTTGTTTAAAATTTCCCTGTTGCTCATTTTATAATGCGGTAGAGCGATGGTACCAACTAAATGCTGCTTGTAGCACATAAACAGTGTTGGTTATAAAAAGTGGTACTTGTGATATTGAAACGCGAATTTCCAAATCAGATTTTATAAACAGAACAATTTCGTACAATAAAACGTTTTCGATGTAGCGGAATCAGTTGAAAATGGACTAACGAAAAGAAAAATTTGCAGTCATGTAAAAGTATATTTATATTTTACGATTACGATTGCAAAACTTAAAAAAAAAACGACGCTCCACACTCGAAAGACGCTCCAGACTAGCAAACACTCCAACTATCTGTAGATCATGCGATACAGGGTTCAAACTTGCGAACTTTAGCGCAGAAGCTAATCACTTACACACTGCACCAAGCAAGTCAACTCATCTACACAAAGACGGTAAATTGAGTTTGTATAGCACGTCGCTAGCAAATGGTATTGACTGGAAAAGTACCATAATGTCACAAAATGCCAACGTAAATTAACTGCATAGCGCTGTTGCGTTTCGTATGCTGAGTGACGAGGACTGTACATACTGGAAGAAGAAATATGAATTATTGCTTCATATTCTATAAAAATATACCATCTTTGTCCTCAAGATGTCAACGTATCTAGAACTTCCTGATTCTTCATCGGTGCCGTTCATACACGTGGTTGTCAAGGGGCCACAGTGGCCAATTACCATCAGATGGACAGTATGATCGTAGTCCGCTTTAAGATTATAACAATTATAACTAAAAAGGTAAATAAAAAGAAAGAAAGATAAGAAAATGTTCCAATTATGTCGAGTGTGATAACGGGATTCGGATTGTGTTTTTTTTTAAATAAGGGTACAAAAAATCCACCAATTGGTAATTGGTCACTGTATCCAATCGACACTTATCTAAACTAATATTTAATGAAAAAATATTTTATATTTTGTATGTTTCATTGTT
Source organism: Luehdorfia chinensis (assembly GCA_019845155.1). NCBI lineage: Eukaryota > Metazoa > Arthropoda > Insecta > Lepidoptera > Papilionidae > Luehdorfia > Luehdorfia chinensis. Next base: position 2,794,896 of record JAHVAK010000022.1, read on the forward strand.
TGTTTGTAATGAATAAACTCAAAATACTACTAAACCGATTTTAAAAATTCTGTCACCTAATGACAGCTACATTATCAGCGACTAACATGAGCTGTAATTAATTTTAAAAAAAATTGAGATCCTACGAAAATTGCTATAATGTAACTCAAGGTATCAAAGATATACTTATAAAAGTCATTATTTGGCGTGCGCTGCGAAAACTATTGAAGTTAAATAAAATGGTAAAAAAAAATATTACATAAAATAGTATAATAAAATAGTACATTTTCATAATACTTATTCAAAAAAAAGTCGGCGAGGCTTAATGTCTAACTACTATAGTTAAGTCACAATAACCGCTTTTTGTTCAAATTAGTCAATTAAAACACTGGCAGAATCGAAAAATGATGACATTCGTATTCCCCCCTTAAAATTATTCGAAACGGACCTATCGTTTAGATGTTACGACGGGTATAAAAATGCTAAAAGTAAGAAAAATGTCGCAGTGTGATATATATTTTCGGTGATGTAATTGCTGTTATCTTTCTCGGCTTTTACAGCTTCATCGGATACTGTGCTCGCGGGCCAGGGGCCCGCGTGCCAGGTTTGGTTTGACCCAAACATAAATAAATAAATAAAAACTCGTACAAAAACCTCGAAGTTCGGAATGTGTCGCTGTGTGTGGCTGCGTGCTTTTGCGATTTCGAAAATCTTAAATATTTTAAGTCGTCTAATGACCATCCGAAGGAGGCTGCGCGCGTCCATTCGGACTGTCGACTGGGCGGTGAGAACCGCCCTGGAACACGGGTGAATCTTGTGTACGCGGTGTGATTATTGACTATTGCGCGCCGCTCTCTACGGCGGTCGCGCGTCGTGGTGCGTGTTATATTAAAGGTATTGACTGTGTGTACAGTGTGGACTGGATCGTGACTGACAGTATCGTGGTCAGGAAGAGCTGAGACGTCCGTGTCGTCTAGCACGTTTCGCGGGCGACGTTTGCGTTCGGTCGCGTTTCTGTTTGGTCGGTAATTTGCTGCTTTAACCACCAGCGGGTTTGAATAAACCGCGGCTTTTTCGAAAAACCACCGTGATAATTCTCTGAAGTGTTCAGATATTAAGGGCATTTCACAGTCGCTGTGAAGATCTACATTGCGTTGATACCATCCGGCTCCGGTGGCAGTTCGCAAAAATCGATTTTGAACGCTCTGTAACTTCTTTAATTGATTGCCCGTCGCGTGAGCGAAAGCGACGCAAGCATAGTCCTTTACGGGTCTTATGCAAGTCTTATAGAGGCGAAGTTTGTGTCTTAAGCACATTTTGCTTGAGGAGCAAGTTAATGGGTATAGACGGCTTGAGATAAAAGCCGCTCTATTGCGTATGTTTTTAATGTGTGCAGCGAACGACATCGCTGCGTCTAAAGTGACCCCGAGGTATTTGACGCTCTTTTCCCAGGGAACAGGGCGTCCGAACAGGGTGATCGTGCCTAGCTGATTGTTTCCGATTGGGTGACATCGTCTAGCGGGCTTTGGTGTGCCCCTCGAGAAGTATATCGCTACGCTTTTCTCGGGGTTTACCTCTATTCTCCGTTTCCGGAACCATTCGCCTAGGCGATCGGCTGTGGCTTGGAGTTGAATCGTTATGCGGCCCTTGTGCTTGTTGGAATAGTACAGGGCCGTGTCATCTGCGAAAAGCGCAAGATTGACTTTCGGGTCTTTAGGAATATCGCTAGTGTATAGCGAGAAAAGGAGTGGGGAGAGGCAGGAGCCCTGAGGGACACCCGCTCGGAGAGGGCGGCTTGAGGAGCGCGTTCCCTCTACCCGGAAGCGAAATAGGCGGTTAGACAAGAAGGCTCGTATGATGTTCACGAGTCTGTCTGGCACTTTAGTGTGATACAACTTGTAATACAAGCCGTCGTGCCAGACTTTGTCAAATGCTTTTGCGACATCGAAAAATAAGGCCCCTGTGTCTACAGGCTTAGGGCGGTCGTTTAAATTCTCTAAAATGTGCTCCGTTAAGCGGTGCACTTGATGAGTACAAGAGTGAGTCTGGAAGAAAATTATTTGTAAGGACATAGTCTTTTAATCGACTGAGTATAATTCGTTCATAAATCTTAGCCACCGAGTTGAGGAGATTATTGGGCGATAATTAGACGGAATGTTCTTAGGCTTATTAGGCTTCAGAATGCCTATAACGTCGGTTTCCATCCAGTCATCCGGGAAGGAGCAGCTGGAGAGGAGCGCGTTAAAAATAGTAACTAACAGACACAATAACGGCGTAGTTAGACATTTCATCACCCTGTTGTTTATGCCGTCGAGGCCAGGCGCGGATCGGTTTTTAAGATTTTGGACTATCTTAGTGACTTCGTCGAGAGTCACTGGAGGCAGTGGTTCGCCCACTGGTGGTATTGCGTTCGAGTTCCGCGGCCACCTACTGCAGGTGGTCGGGATCCACAGGCGCGAGAGACGGAGTGCATTGGCTCTCTAAACTGTCTGCGACCCGCGGTGTGAGGGAAAAGCCCTTAGCGCTTAGTATATTAATTACCTACACATTTTATTATTTGTAAACTAGAAAAATTTAATAGTAGTTTGTAATTTAAATTTTATATTTTTTTTTATTTAAAACATGGAAAAGCTCTTTACATAATACAGCGGCCGGAGTGTCTCTCGAACGACGCGCCGCCGCCCGGCTCCATGCGACTTGGGCATCACCGAGATGCGCGGCTCCATTTGCGCAGTGGTCGAGAGCGGTCGTTTTATTTTGCTACCACGTCATCAAATATTGTTTACAGGGAAAGTCTAAGCCACTTAACTTTAGTGGCTTATGTTCCCATAAATAAAAAAATATTTGAATAAAACAATCTACTCTTACCTGACTAGCTGCAGAGCCGCCGGTGAGAATAGTCGCTACAAAAAATGTTAGTGTAAGGAATTTTTGATGTTGTATTTTTCCAAATAAAGTACTTATTTATCTTTCTACATCTATCTACCTGTGCAAATCCAGGGCGGATCGCTAGTATATTTAATAAAAATAAAAGAGCAACAATGAAATGGCAGTCATCAGGTACCTGGTCCCTGTCAATAATCATAAATAAAAAAATTAGTTTATGAAACTAAACAAGACCAGCAATTAAGTGATAAGAATACCAGGTCATAGTCATGAAATTAATAGGTGTCTTTAATGTATGTGCAACATTTAAATGATTCGGAGGACTGAAAGTGGGTGACAATTTAATTGGAAGATTTCAAATTTTTATAAATCAAAGTAATAAAAGCTTTTCAAAAACATTGTTGTTTTCCTAATTTAGACCAGTATTCTGAGAAAGCGATATCGCTCCCCGGTCGAGCCTGCTAATTTGTATTGTCTTAACTCCATCACGTTCAAATACCTATTCCTACTACCTAAAGATTTTTTTAATCATTTAAAAATTGTTAATCTATAAAAACAACCACTTTAAACTTTCTCTTTAAGATTCTTATTAATTTTGATGAATGTTCGATTATTGCAATAATAATTTTTAAGAGTCTGCTTACGGACTGATAACTATGTATATATCAATCTAACCAATATGTCGATCCCAAAATCTCACAGATTGGTGATGGAAAGTAACATCACCAGTGAAATTGGCCCGCCCGCCTGCCCCTATCCCTATGGACTATGTTTTTTAGAAGCTATGCAAGACTAATCGGTGATATCTAAAAAATGTCAATCCTACAGTGACCTTTCCCAGACGAAAGGCTGATGATGGTGACGATGGGATTATATAAGATGTTATACATTATTTTCATTATTCATTTGAATAACATTTAAAATGTAAAGAATATTCGACCATGCCGACAGAATGAATCTTGGCTCTGAAATCAATAAAACTGTATCTAGCACACGAAGATGACAATTTTAACGACCTTTGTTTAATAAAAGCACAAAAGTAAGCGCAGCGGAATGGTTTAATGAAAAATCTCCGTAATGGATGCATAAGCAAGTAGCGCAAGAAAAATATAAGGGTTCAGTAATTTGTAGGTTCGGTGAGCAACACATCGCTGAATAAGGAGCTACAAAGCCGCGGCAGGCGCGAGCCGCCGCCGCGGGGCGAACCATTCATAATATTGTAATAACGGCTTCCAGCAGCAGTTATTCCGTGCTTAAACGTTTTACTGCGGTCATTATCTACCCGCTGAAAGGATATGCAAGCGATAAATTGTAGAGCGTTACCTACACACGTACGTATAATACTTATCTCGAAATCTAACCGCGGCGAGCGTCTTTATAGCGGAAATAATTTATTAAAGTGTAATTGATCTAACGATTTATATCGTACCTTTTCTTTCCACATCAAATTACCTACCTTTTTTGGGCTTTGATAATAATCCTTTTAAGATTATTAGTATCAGCAAAACGCTAAGCTGTATTCGAAAGATATCTTAAAGTACACATAAAGGGGACGCGCCTTTCCTTTAGTAATAAAGAGACCATTTAATCGAAGCTTATCTGCCCGGAAGCATTCATTAGATGATTGCGCCATTACTAGCCGACTTTGCTGAGAAGCTCCACCCAGCAATAGAATTCATTTGTAGGCTTAAAAAGTTAGTTTCGAATGATCTAAACAATTTTATATTTGAAAGTCTCATGATCAACCGAACAACTTTCAGGAATATACTTGAACTCTTTAAGGTAATGTTACATAAAACTAAAGGAAAATTAATCATGACATGACATGACATGACATTTTTTTAAATAAACAGAGTCAAAATGATAATAATAACTTAAGCGTCAGCGGCGCCCCCTGGGTGGAATATGACGGAACGTTAGTAAAACCTAGCTACGATATCGGCTAAGTGCGATGCGCTCGGTCACCAAAATAGCGCTCAACATATTAGGTCCTTCAGTATTTCGCAGATTGTACGACGGATTAACATCACGTTCACAGAAATAAAATGTTATAAAACAGCAATTCCAAGACCTTCAGTTTCCAAATTAGGAACTTCTTAGACTACTAGGAAGATACTGTCGTATGTCCTGTTGAAAAAAATAGGCCAGGGTCACAATAGATCCGACCAACAGTTTGGATCAAATCGGACAACAGCTCGGTTGGCGCTGTAGTTAAGCCCTTGACTTCTGCGCCGCGGGTCGCGGGTCCGATTCCCGCACGGGACAAATATTTGTATGGCCTACAGATAGTAGTTCCGGGTCTGGGTGTTTATGCATGTGGAATTTATGTATGTAAAACGTACCCACGACGCAGGAGCAATTCTACTGTGGGGTATCGTATTTAAAAAAAAAACAGTTTTATCGCGGGCCGGCTGTCAACTCTTACTTTTAACACTATATGACATGCCTACACTTTTTCATCCTGGCTTCCACGTACAATAGGCGACGACGACATTCTTATTATCATATGGTATAACGTGAATGTTCCACAACACACAATTCCGTACGAACACTATTTGCTGATTATTTTTCAGAATTCAGCAGCTTATGTATCATCGTAATATAAAAATGTAATTATTATTATTGGGCTTTGTAAACTTTAATTTTATTAAAGTTTAGATATCTTATCCAAAGCATACTACTTTCTTCCACAATTGAAACTTCTGCATCTATTTCGCCCTTCATGGTTCAATATAAATCGAGTCTAAGTAAGCGCCTCTCCCACCTTTAACTTCCCAGTCATTACAGGATGTGTGCAAGTGGATGGAGTACACGTTGGTTCGATAAGTGTGAACAGCAATTCTAAGCTATATGCTAATAAAATCCTACCCGACAGTTAAATGGTGGCCGATAGTTTTATCAGATCCCCCTAATGTAAATAGTGCTATTTTGAATACATACGCCACTAGACTAGAATTTGCTGTTAGTATTAGACAACGACTCGCCTTATCGTGATAGAGTGGCTTAGAAATCGAAGCTAAGTCAAGCACGGCGAAGTTTAGAAGGATCCACATGGTTAACCTGTAGCATCAGGTTAGCCCGCGAATGGGCGCTCCGAGTAGGCTTTGTAAGCCTATTTTGGATGCAAACTGGGGGACTGCTGGGGCGAACAGTGGCAGTGTGTTGGCACCGCACACCCTGCCCTACGCAGCCAAAGTGGAGCCGCGGGGATAAAGGAGTTTAGGTATTGCGACATCGATTAGACAATGCAAGCCTGAAATAACCGCCCTTGCCCCGGCGAGGACGGGTATCCAATAGGCATTACCCCATGTAAAAAAAGGTTGTGAAAAATTGGGAATAAAAAAAAGGAAATCAAGAAACTTTTGGTCGAGCTAATTACCGATTCGACGAAATAAAAGAACCCAGACTTCGCTGACGCGGTCACTTAGAGAGAATGTGTAAGGATCGGATAGTGAAACTAGAATATTTGGCACGACCAATCGGACGACGCTTAATTGGTATTTCCCGATCATCCCAGACATGGCCGTATACACGAAGCGGAGAAGGATTTACGCGAATTCCAAATTAGTTATTGGTGGTTGCGCAATACAGACGATATTGGCAACATTTGATAGCCGAAATATACTCTATGCGCTACTGAAGGGCATTGAGAGCTAGCGTACTCACTGGGCATATGAGACTTAAGAACAGATGTCTCAGGGTGACAGGCGCATTGTGGTGTCACACAGAAACTCATGCTCAGGGGCTAGTCGCTCGCTTTAAATTTCATAGTACGCGAGTGACCTGGGTTCAATTCGCAGTGCCGGCACCAATAAAATTGTTAATGCAATTTTAAGTGCTGATTTACCACGTGCTCGGCGGTGAAGGAAAACATCGTGAGGAAACCTGCATGTCTGAGAAATAAAAAATATTTTGAAGACATGTGTAGTCCGCCAACACGCATTGGAGCAGCGTGGCGGATTCTTCCTAGACTCTCAGTCTCCAAACCCTCTCAGAAATTAGAGGAGGCCTGTGCTCAGCAGTGGGACATTTATAGGCTGAAACTTTACTTTTTTTACAGAAATTTTCTGGGTGACATAGCTATGTTATGGGAAGACGTTGCACTTACCATCAGGTGAACGTTTAGTCAACTTAGCAAATAAAGAAAACTATTCTAATACTAGTCAAAAATTCCTTGGAAGAACTTTTAAATAATTTAACTCAAAATGCATTTTATCAAATTCATAAAGGATTTATTTAATTTAATGAAGACCATATTACACATTGAGTTTTGAGATGTAATAATATTTACCATGCTTAATAAAACAAAAGGAAAAATGAAACACAGACATGAAATAAGAAGGGTGTGAAAAAGTTGGGTTGAATTACATCTGGAACAACGATCCTAAATAAACATGGCATAGACGATCTTTGCAAGCTTGATATTAAAGTAAATTTGCCGATACTACTATCGACATCGTAAAATATTCTTAGATTGATTTATTGATTTATAAATTATTATTTTATTTTTTTATAAGTTGTATCTTAAGAGAATCTACCACCCCAACTCATCCCGTGGATGTCGTCAAAGCCGACAGAGGGAAAAATATAACCATAAAGTTTATATTTTCCCTCCTTTAATTTTTTTTTAATTTACATTTCAAGGAGTAAAAAACATAAAAAAATGTTAAACTGTATATCCTTTGGTGGCAGTGTTATAGAATGTCATAATATGGGAAAGTTGACCAAGGGAAATTCCGGGAAAATCTCAAAGCCTCCGATTACTGGCAGAATAACCATCTTAGTAATGCCAGAAATAAATTATCTAGACCGGTGATAAACAGCAGCATCTACGGTACGAATACGGTATGTCTAATAATGCTAGTGCCAATGCGCCTGCCAAGCGTGGCGATAACGGCAAATACTCTCAACTTGGGAAATATATACTATATCCAGCAATGGACTTCTAGCAGGCTGATGCAGAAGAAGAAGATGCAGTAATGAGTGCACACGAAATATCTATATTGTACCTATGTACCTATTAAAGCTTGAGCATACAGTCACATTCTATATCTCCAATTTCTGAACGCACGCTACATATGTGACGTTCTGTGCAATGATTGGTCGCCTAGACCTCAAACCGAAATTCAGTCGAGAAATCCAGCTGGACATCCAGGCTTAAACAGGTACGTGCGTTTATTCCTTAGAGAGAAAGCTTTCTATTTCTATTCGCCTATTTAGCTTACTCCAATTACTTTATTTACACTCATTACTGAGTCTACAGTATTTCTGTTGTAATTACCTAAACTATCATTACAAGTTTTTCATTTTTCAAAGAGTCGCATGGCGTGAAAGAGCCAGTGAAATGAAACAAAAGAAATCTACGAGTAGTTGTAGATTTATTTTGTTTCAGTATTAATATGATAAGTCTATCTGAGAAAAGGTTGGTCTCTGTAGCTCTTTGAAGAATCTATAAGTAAGTGTGTGTCGCCCGTGAGTGAAGTGATAGAATTCTTCTTTGCCAGTAATTTGGTCTTCGGTTCTCATCACTCATCACACGAAAAATACCAGCATTATGTTGCTTCTTTTTTCTGACGTTATGTTAGAGCATGGTGCTTCTCATATCGCGTCAACTCATTTATACGAGTATGCTACAGCCAGTATACACTGCAGCATGGCTTGAACGCTAAAACCACTGAGTTTACTACAATTATTGTATATTACAATAGCTTAAAATTTTGTAAAACATTGTAAAATGTTTTACAAAATTTTAAGCTATTGTAATATACAATACGTTACACTACTTACTATTTACGTTATAACTACAATGGAGAAGCTAATAGTATGTCTGTACTGTACTGTATATCTATTTATATATCATACTTATTCTCTCCGTCTTACATTTAGCCTTTTTAATTACTCCTTATATACGCTTTGTTTATTATTTTTGCCGAATTATTGCAATAGGAACCCTATTGAAATGTTCATTAAGTTTGCATGTAGAAATTATGATAAATTCTAGAATTTTATGTTATATTTCATATATATTTTATGTCATCAAGTGCATCATAAAAACTTTACAACAAGTAAATTGTTATTCCCATATAATTCTAAATAAATTCGATGGATTTGGATAAGGAAGTCAGGATCGTAGCAAGTGGAAAGATGTGGCCTCTGCCTATGGGAAAGAGGCGTGACTGTATGTATGTATGTATGATTTGGATAATGAATACAACTCCCCATTCCGTGATGTCGATCGCATAGTCCTTTTGTTTGTGTTTGTCTGGGCGCTTGCCTTTATTTTATGATAATTAGTACTTGTGCGTATGTTTGAGATCTTACGTTTGTATTCCTTCCAATATGTCATCGTTTAAATATACACTTTTTTATGCAGTTTTGTGCACAATTTTTTCGCACATCACACATACACACACAACCATATATAATACAAAGGGACAGATAGAAAGAAAAATACAGGGAAATGACGCCTGGACGGCGCATAACGCTTTTTCCTTTCGGGACGATTTCTGCCAGTTCACTCTGTGAGCCGCGTAAAAGAAAATCATTCCAAAAAATGTTTAATTAAAAAACCGACTTTCACAAAATATTTCCATAAATGCATGATCAAATCTTCACTAAATTAATAAAAAAGAAACTCTAAATCGGTTGAGAAATTCCGGTGATATGAGGTAACAAACTGTCATAAAATACAGTCTTAATAAAGAAGACACTTCTTCTACGAATTCGGTTAGCAAGCTTAATACTTTTTACAAATATGATGCGTAGCATGCTCGTAACTTTATTGAATGCAATTAAATAGCCAAATGTTATCACACAAAATAAATTGCATAAATTCATGCAGGAATCGATTTCGTATTAAAAATACCAACACAAGGTGAGCAATTCAAAAGCGGTGCATAGCAGGGAACGCGGTGCGCGAGTCGCGGCCGCCGGCAGGTGGCTTAAATTACCGCATTTGTTACACGTTTACACGAAACTGTATCAATATTTCATGCGGATTTACACGAGCTATCGCGGTGTTTGTATTTTGCTGTCCGAAAAATTCGTTGCTCATGATACAATTACGTAAATGTTAACTTTAAAGTAAAATTTCCAAAGTTCTTCGGTTAAGCCAATCTGTTTTGCTTCTGTCACATAGTACATACATTCGGTACTTGTATATTATTGACAAGATATCGAATACAACACGGGAGTATATGAGCAATATCTAAGAAGAGTCATTAGGTATCAGAAATTGTATGAATGTTTTAATGTCATTGTGATTTCTTTATTTTTTTATAATAATGATAATAATGTTTATTTGCATAAAACACGTTAAAAATACACTTGTTTTACTTAATGAGACTCACATGTTTTGCTATTCTATTTTCGTCGTCATCGATTCAGCCTATCACAAGTCCACTGCTGAACATAGGCCTCCGCCATAGATAGCCACAAAAGTTTGCAGCTCTCATATTGGATTGGGTTTTTGCCATAGTTGACACGCTTGGCAGGTTGACAACCGCAGTTTATTTATTCAGATGTTCCAGAAAGATGCTGCTGCCCATCGACTGGTTTTAATTTCCCTCTGTCGACTTTTACGACACCCACGGATGGGATGGGGTGATAGATTCTCTTAGGCCGCTACCATCATTATTTTATATAGCATGCAAATTAAATTAAGGTCAACATATTACTACAATAATCGTTTTAAATAACATTAATATCATAAATTTCTAATCTTAAAAAAATTATATTACTCATTTCTACTCATTTATGTAACACTAATCAGTTCACAATGTTAAAGAATTCTTTAAAGTCATAGAAATTTTTAGAAATTAACAAATTATAAAGATTTTTTTTAATAAAGAAATTCATATGTAATGTCTTAAATTCGTCGGGTATTTTGTTGTATACACGGACGCACATTGTTAAACAGCTTTTTTTCATATTTAGCGGATTTCATATTCAATGTGAAGTATTCGCGTAAATGTAATGAAAAATGATTATATTCTACTGCTATCCTATTATTTATTTATATTATCAATTGCCTTGCAACACTATTTCACAACACGACGCGTAATATGTAGGTACCTAGTACTTATTTTGACTAAATGTTAAATGAAATACACTCTTCACTAATATCGAAATGCAAAATTAATATTTTATTAAGAAAGAATTGTTATTTAATTAATTTTGTTGCCCGTTTTTTACGGTAGTCGTTCTTTGAGCGTACTCCATTAAGTCGGGACCGGTGGTCTATAAGCACCGAAACTAATATTTCAATAAGACTGCAGTGCTGAAACCCGACAATGACAATTCACTCAAACGTAAACGCGAACTATTTCCATAAGAAAGGCATTGTAAAAGTTTTTCAATTTTCAAGTGACGCAGGTATGATGGAGAACTTTGGCTTCGGACGCACTAGCGCTGCCGTTTTCTTCGCTTTCGCGCAATGGTAATATCTCACTACATTGAAAATCGCAAAATTTACCTGTCTTGTGTTGGAAATAAATATTCTTTTGAAAAGGTGGTGGTGGTTACAATAACCTGTACTTTAAAAAATATCAAAACTGTTATCAATATGAACAATTCGAGCCAATTTAATAATTAATTTTACTGGTGGTAGGATTTCTATGCAGGAATCCGTCTAGGTAGGTACCACCCCAGGGCCAGTTATTCTGCCGTGAAGCATGAATGTGCAAACATTACTGTGTTTCGGTTTGAAGGGCACTGAGAGCTAGCGTAATCACTGGGCATGTGAGACTTAAAAACTGATGTCTCAGTGTGACGGGCGCAGTGTGGTGTCACACAGAAATGTTATGCGTGACACAAAATTTGTTATGGGCAGATGTTGCACTTACCATCAGTTGAACGTTTTGCTCGTTCCGTCACTTTATGAAACAATAAATATATATATATGTATATATATATATATATATATATTATAGCTGATGCTCGCGACTTCCTTCGTCCGCGGGGGTATAAGTTTTTCAAATATCCCGTGAGAATTATTATAGGGGAAAAAAGTATCCTATGTCCGTTTCTAGGATGCAGGCTACCTCTGTGCTACAGTTCGTCAAAATCAATTCAGCGGTTAAACCGTGAAAGGGTAACAAATGGACAGACGGACAGAGAGAGAGTTACTTTCGCATTTATTACATTAGTGTGGATTAGTATGGGTGCCGGCTAGCAGATATTAAGTATTAATAAAAATACCCTATACCTTTCTTTATTGCTCTTACAAAACAATACTACTTTGTAATTATTGTAAATTACGAGATTATTTTATAATTGCAAAATACAATAAAAAAAATACGATTAGACGATTTAAAAACTTTTCAGGGATCATAGCAGATTGGTTGTAATTGATAGGTTAAATGGCAGGATGAGAGCGGACGCAGACAACATTATGCAGCATCACGCCGGGATCGCGCGGATTGTTTCCTAAAACAGAACCAAGTAGCAACAGCATCTATATTAAACGAGAATCACGTCTGAGTACTTAGGTTGATAATCACAGTACATATTTGGCGATTTGGCATTTTGAATGATTTAGGTTTAATTTAAAAAATACAGGTAGCTTTTATTGATAATGTAAATATGTGTAACTCTTTATTTTAAAATTAAAAACACACTTTAGTATAATGGTTTAGGTCCCCTAAACCAAACATATCGTCGCAGGATAGAGCCCGCCATTCGACTATTGTCGTGAACCATCTCCTAGCACAAGGTTTTAAGCTTAGTTGAAGTGGTTAACACGAATATTAGTAATGTTAATAGCATTACTAGTATTCTTTAAAAAACTATTTAATTTTACGCATTTTTTCTTTCATCGTAGTCGTTACAGCGTATCACAGGTCCACTGCTGTACGTAGGCCTCTCCCATAGATTGCCACAAAAGTTTGTAGCTCGCATTTTGGGGGGATTCTGCCATAGTTGCCACACTTGGCAGGCGGGTTGGCAACCGCAGTTGATTTATTCAGATGTTCCTGGAAGATGCTGTTCCCCATCTTATGGTTTTAATGTTTCCTCTGTCGACTTTTACGACACCCACGGGATGAGATGCGGTGGTAGAACCTCTTAAACCGCTACCACACGGCTGTACTTACACGAAAGTCGAAGAATAGATATATACATATCTGTTACGTCAAAATACTTATATAAATTCGATATTGATGAGCACTGGAAAACACTATGCGTGTCAGTTATCTTTGTTATTATTGTCAGCCCATGCACAGGCCATATTTGTACGTATAGCTCATTAAAGTTTGGAGAATGATTTTTGGCTACCGTCGTCAGATGTATAGATGATCGGTATATCAGACGCATGTTCTGTCAGGCATTTTAAATCTGATGTTTTCGAGATGCCATCATCCGTTGGAGGCCTCGAGGTGTACTTGTATTTTTATTGACTACTAGCTATTCCCCTGAGGCGTAACATAAGCCGACCACGCGTAAAATAAGCCGACCACATGATTGCGCCGTACTGCATGTTACCTCGCTTACCTGAGCATTAACAGTTTTTCCCTTCTCGGTAATGTTCGGTTCACAGCCTGCGGCTCATTAAGGTCATAGCATTAAATGTTATAAATTTATATTCATATCTTCTGAACCCTGCAAGATATCGAAATGAAACATACACGAAAATTTTATTTAAAATTCCTGTTTTATCTCTAAAATTTTCGTTGAGCCGTTTCGGAGCCTATTCAAGGCAAATTGTCATACAGAGAGACAGACAAAAAATCTAAAAACGTTCTGTTATGATAAGGCATAGTATAAATAGCAGTTTTAACTTAAATTTTGGCAATTATTTTGAAATCACAGAAAGACACTTTTTTGATTAATTTTGTTATTGGTATATAAACTGAAGAGAAGATGTCTCAGTGTGAGACAAACGGGATTCAGGGGAGGAATGGGATACATGAATCAGGTCTTCTCCTTACGAAGCATAGCCGAAACATTCTTGGCTCAATGTCAAAAAGTCTATCGCGCATTCGTAGACTTGGAAAGGTCTATGACAGAGTGGTGAGGAATGAATTGTGGTCGACATTGTCTATGTATGGGGTGAGCGGCAGCTTGAAATCGCTCTATAAGGATGCTTGTTGAGGGTAAACGGGGTTTACACAGACTGTTTTAACTTCGAAAGGGGTGTTTAACAAGGATGTGTAGCGTCGCCGGGGCTGTTTAACTTATTTATAGACAATTGCTTGATAGATTTGAAAGAGAGTGGACTTGGATTAAGAATTATATATGAACTGACCATCAAATGCCTCTTATACGCTAATGACTAGGTTATATTAGCATCATCGGAGAAGTTGCAGGCGATGTTTAATATTATGCATGGTGCTAAATGATAAGACGAAAGTAATGGTTTTTGAAAAAAATTGATGAATTGCTGTAAATATATGAAATAGTTTGTATACTTGGGTTCAAAATTTACGAGAGACGGAAAGTACAGCGGTGATATTGAGCGAAGAGTTTTGGTAGGAAATCTAGTGTGAGCAGGGTTTGTATATAATCAAGTATATACAAGCCCTGCATAACTACGAGTATATATGTTTGGACACGAAGAGTGGATTTATGGAAAAAAAATTACGAAAATAACTATGAGGCGAGTGTGAATGGGCAAGTCAGTAAAGGTTGACGTAGACGGACGTATCACGATTAGATCAAATTCATTTTAAGGAAAGTACACGTTAAAAGTACCCCAACCGACGAACTCGTATGAAAACACTAATCAAAGTAGAAGAAGCGAAAGGGGTTGTCAGGATCGTAGCAAGTGGAAAGATGTGGTCTCTGCCTACCCCAAAGGAAAAAGGCGTGATTCTTTTACACAACCACTACATGGAAAACATCTTAGAAAACGTTTAATTATAAATTAAAAACGGCTGATTATCTGATTATTTTTATTCGTGTAAATAGCGCCGTAGTTACCGATGGAAAATGCATCTATAATACATATCCAGGACTATATTTAGCCTGCACACTATCATATTTTTCTTTTTATATTACAAAGTAATTAGAGAAGACATATCAAAAAGGTTATATATATATACAAATACAAATATCAAGCACTGACCAAAATAAAATAGTTATAGAAGGGATACTTATCATCTGGTCCACATCAAAGCAAGCATTTTATTTTTACTATCTCAAAAGAACCAACGCATTTTCCCCGAAGGCTGACATTTATCTACTCAATATAACTTCGATGAAAACATTTGATGTCATCTAATATGATGTCGTGACTTATATTACAAATCTTTTGAAACTAAGTGACATAACAATTCCCTTTTATAGGTTATTTAACAACGCTGTTCCTATTACTATGCTCTCTTTTTTTATGGAAATAAGAACGAGACGAGCAAATCGTTTATATGATGGTTAGGAGCCTGGCAGGTGTTAAACCAGAACAGTTGCAGTTTCACCCAGAACTATGAATATGTGTGTGACATCTCCTGCACTCATCAACCTGACAGGTACAGAATTTTGCATGTTCTACTGGCCTGTTGTTCTCTGTTAGCTTCCTAGTTACAATCGAGTACGTAGATAATACTTTCACGATTCTACTTTCTGATAGTCACCGCATTTTTATCCCACTTTAACTCCATGAATTCTAAAATAAATTTACAATCGAGTTAGAGGCAAATAACTCTTTAGCTTTTCTATAATTAGGAATCGTAATAACACCTTGAGTCTTACTGTGTATCGGAAAATGACCCATACTAATAGGTATTTAGACGGTGAATCTCACCACCATCCTTCACAGTTAGCTACCGTAGGTAATTTTTTGTTTCAGAGAGCACAAGGGATCTGTTACAGTAAACAACTGGCCGCCTAGCTTCAGCATTTCAAGCAAGTTTTGCAAGACAACAAGCTTCGGGTTCCACGCCTTCGTCGCAGTGACCGAGTGAAGCCGGCCACAGTCGTGCGTGTACCTTCAGTCCCACCATATGTCAGAGGAGTCACAGACATGATTGGCCATATCTTGAAGCGGGCTTCCATTAGAACATTTTTCAAGCCGCCGAACAAGATACTCGTAAGTCAATTTTTACCATCTGTCAAGTGTAACTTCCCTCTACAAGATGCACGCCTCTTACATAGGGCATACAAAAAGATCTGTAAAAACCCGTGTAAAAGAACATATAGCTGGTGTGAAGCATTTTCACTCCAGGAAGTCTGCAGTCTGTGACCATGTTCTGGATCATCCCAACCATTACATCAGATTTGATAAACCACAAATCCTCGCAAAGGACACCTGTTCCTACTAAGGATGATTCGCGAGGCTATAGAAATTAAAAACATCCTAATTTTAATTGAGTAGATGGTTGGGTACTACCACTAGCTTGGGATCCTATAATTAATAAATTGAAATCAAAAACTAAGCTTACAACTTCAAGGTACAGTTAGCTCTTTATGCGTAGATTGGACAAAAAATAATAATTGAAAGCTGAAGGTACTTCGGGTTAATTATGACATGAGGACATCTGTCACCTCAGTCCTCCCGTGACCATGGGTGCTGTAAAGCACTCAAAACGTCGGGTTATAAATAGTAAAATTAAACGCGAAAAAATCCGTAAAATTAGTTTCATTCAAAAGTGTTCGCGTAAATATAATAAATCATTATGTAAACTGCTGTTGCCAACTCGCCTACCAAGCATGGCAACTATGGCAAAACCCCCCAAAATTAGAGCTACAACCCTTGTGACAATCTATGAGGGAGGCTTATGTTCAGTAGTGAACTAGTGATAGGCTGAAATGCACTAATTTTTCATGAAAAAAACTGAAAAATTAGTGCAGTGTTGTGCCACACAGAGATGTTCTTCGTGACATAGAATTTGTTATGGGCAAACATTGTATTTACCATCAGGTGAACGATTTGCTCGGCAATTCACTATTTTCTAAAAAAAAAATCAGTTTATGTAAATACTGATTTTTTGCAGCAGCGCCCTTCAAACCGCATGCAAACACCACCACTGCTTTCGACACATTACTCCTAAATATATTCCCGCCTTTTCCCCTTCGGATTAGGCAGAGACCACATCCGTATCCCCTTTTCGCCTTCCCGAGAAACGAGACGTAACGGGTGGTGAACCACGTTGCCGCCTTTTTGGTAAGAGTTAACTGCACATTGCGTTCCCACGCGTAGCTAGAGAGGATGATGTCCGCCAAAACAGAGGCCCGTATGCTTGGGTAAGGCTAGCCTTATTCTGGTGTCGCCTGGTTACAGAGCAGATCGGCACGCAAACGACCAGGCTCGTCCCTAGTCACGGAGTCAACGGCATGGCAACCACTGGCTTGGTTGAGAGAAAGTTAAAATGATTAGGTAGGAAATGGACGAAGGTTAGGGAAAACGGAAGATGCGAAAGGAACTATGCGGTGTAGCATGCTACTATCTCGAAAGGAGCAGGAGGAGACAGCAGTAGCTTGGGAGGCCGGGGTTGCTTACCCGGTACTAGTGATAGGCTGAATGATGATGATAATGACCATTATAGTCTTCAAACAACTGGTCGAAATATTGATTTTTCATTGAGCATCGATGTTGACCACGGTAAACATTTACCACCATTATCGTTCGCTTGATATCCTTATTACCAAAAAAATGTTTAACATCATGGTCATCAGCCTATCCATAGTCAACTGCTGGATATAAGCCTCTACTAAAGACCTCCCGGGTCGTTATCTATTTATGAACTACAGTCAATTATAAGATGCAGCGTGGCTCTACCTCTATCAAGATAAATTAACGCAACTTTTACAAATTAAATATTTACACGCAATATTTTTTTAAATAAATAATCATGATTAAGCTATTAATAATCTACGGGGCATAAGCGTCTTCCAAAAATGGAATATTTGCCAGACACCTAGCACCGTAGACACTATTGGCCGTCACCGGTCTGTGTATTTTTGATCTGACATTTTAAGACGGCCTAACGGTCAGGCTTCTATTTGCCTAAAACCATGACATTTCCAGATGTATCCCTTAGGTAAGTCTTACGACACCTACGGTATGAAATGGCGTGACCGATTTCGTGCCGATCTTTTTAAAACTTGTTATTGGATAAAGTTGCAAAAAGTAATTATAAGTAATTAAAAAAAATATATACAAACTTGGTAAAATATTACAAATTCAATATTTCAACCATTTATCTTTATCAGGTGTTCGATGGTTGGCCTAAGTAAGCCTGCTATTTAATTTTTTACACACACCATCTGTTCGATGCCTGAGAAGGTAAATTACGGTTGTCACTCATAAATTCACAACAAGAACAGACGCTAAATAGTAGATAAAATTAAAAAAGCTTTATAAAATTACATACATAACAGAATAAGAGAGTTCGTGGAAAGTTTATTTTCCAGGATTTTTTGCGTGAATAATGACATGACCACTTCGTTTATTTTTATGTAATAGTATACAGAAGTGTCAGTATGATTTTCGAATTAGCATATCCGCTTAAAAATATAAAGCTGAACACAATTTTTCTTTCATTAAACCGATTGACAAATATATGTTTTTGAAATGGAACAAGTGTAATAATGCAATTTAACCAAGTGACAACGATCGCAAGTATTTTTTTTTATTGGATAGAGTGACGAAACGAGCAAAATGTTCACCTGATGTAAAGTGCAACGTCTACCCATAACAAATGTTATGGCACCCAGAACATTTCTGTGTGACACTACACTGCGCCCGTCACCCTGAGACATCAGTTCTTAAGTCTCATATGCCCAGTGGCACTGTGAAATAGTGTAATACTATTTCACAGTGCCCTTCAAACCGAAACACAGTTATGTTTGCACACTACTGCTTCACGGCAGAACAACTGGCCCTGGGGTGGTACCTACCTAGACGGATTCCTGCGTAGGAATCCTACCACCGGTCAAAATATTTTTTTTTTACATTAAACTACGGAAACTATTCGTATAAAATAAATTTAGATTTAACTTAGTCTTTGCTTCATTTGAATATGTCGAGCAATTGTGAATAGTTCATGTATGATAAATCCTACATGAAAAACGCCACGGGCACAGCATCTCAAAAATATATTTGAAGGTTTGGTTGGTGGACAGATTTTATAACTTGAAAAAACAATTCACTTTTTACTTATTTTACATATGGTGTTGCTTAGAAGTAGGAAGTTTAATTATTCATTGTTTGTTTTTATGAGGAATTGAGAAGTATTGCTTTATACACTGAATGTTTTAAAAAAATATTGTAAGCTCTGTTTTTCCTAGTGCTATACCGAACATTCTCTTTTTTATTAATTCACAACGTTGATTCGAGTGGGATTCTGTGTTGAAATAATTGTAGTGTTTTGATACACGTACTTTGTTATCAGATGTACATAAAACAACAACTGTTATATCGTTGTAACTCATTCGTATATCATATTAAATGCAGAATGATCCTCATTCTCTTTTTTTGGATTTAGATTCGCAGAACAAACGCTCCGGTTCACAAGAAGAAGCTCACAATCAGGTCAGAAAGTTGTTCCAGTACTGTACATGTGTAATTTCAGTCTGTAGCACAGGTACCAACGCTAGTATGGGGCATCGTTTATTTTTTTAAATATAATCGTAATTTAAAAAAACACAACAAAGCACTCACACCCGCATATCAGAGGTAACGATGAAAACGGAGGAGAGGGCGGATACTTGTTAAAAACAAAGGAACCGACTATATAAATTCTAGATATGCTATTGATATTAGTAATATTCTTTTTAAACACTCCAACTAAAACGTCGAATGAACTTGAACCCATGTAGTTATATTGAACAGCCCAAGTATCATGAAAGTATTGGTGCTTACTCTTTAGATATGATGATTACTGAACCAGGAGTTCTTCAATTAATTCGCTTTTTAAATTAAAGTTGTGGAACATATATAAGTTAACGTTAAATTTGTAAATTTAGGAAAGTATAAGACTTCACACTGGGAAATAAAATAAATGTACCATTTATTTACTTTCGTAATACTCTACTTTTGCGCCCAATGACTTGGCATTCCACCTGTGTGCACTTTTCCATGGTTTTCTTCGAGGCACGACCACTTGTGTGGAATCTGCTCCACCGGTTTTCCCGACAGGTTATGACTTAAAAGAGCCCATTTTTTTTTCAAATGCCGAAAATGCACCTGCAAGTCCAGCGGTGTTGCGGATGCTCATAGGTAGCGGTGATCAATTCACTACTTGCTCCCTTGCAAAACAATTATTTCCATACCACAGATACGTAAGGAAATCAAATAACATACGAATTCTCTAGAGTGCCGATAATGCGTTCATTAAGTTTAAATAACAATCAGTTTACAAAGTCGCTTATAAAAAAGTTCTTTTAAATTATTATTACTTACATTTCACAAAAATATAACAATATGCAAATAAATTATATTATCCAACTACTCTAACACAGACAGAGAATAAAAATGTAGATTTCATCGTACGGTGCTAACGCGGTCCACGCGACTCGTGTTGACAGGGTCGCATCCAGATTAATTATTAACAAAATTATATGAAGCCGTCAGTTAATGATAACGTTAACTAGAATTCATAATTAAGCGGGAGCAGCTGTATCCAGAGCATATCCGAGTTATGTCCCGCGCGAGACAGGCGCCTGATTAAAAATGCAGTGCTTCAAAACGATATGAAATCGGCATTGGCGTCTCTCGCGCACGCTGCCGCCAGTGTTGTTGTGACGCTCGAGCTGAGAGGTCTTACAATGGCTTCACTTCAGTCTCAAAACTTGTGCCGGTAGTGACTGCATAAAATGAAAATTTAATTTCCTGTTTATACTAAATTAGTGCTCTGTGACTGCTTCTATGGAAATTAAGTGAAAATAACACATGACTTGGTAATTAAATTTTCTTTATTATCAAAAAACAGTTTATATATTTGATACATTCATAGCTTACATATTAGAACGTATATAAATGAAAATAAGAACATACTGAAATTTGATCACTCAAACCCTAAATATACATTTATTTTAGAACGAATCTATGTCGATGTCCATAAAACAAAAACGTACACATCGAAAGATAGGAATGTCGAAAGCGTGTCGGTATTTTATTTACGTGAAAAGCAAAGCGATATCCGTTCCGGTTCTATTTTCGCACTATATCGTTTATTACGAGAGCCGACCGAGGCGACGCGGCGTGGCGTGAGGGCGCCGCGGGAGTCTCGCGGCCACTCCACTGCCTGATATTATATTCTGGAGCACGCCCGCCTTACCTCGCTTCACGCCAGATATTTCGAGTGTTGCTACTAGCACCTATGAATTTATCTAGTCTCAGGCTGAGAATTCGCCCGGTGCAGCCGCCTGCATCGTAGAACAAAGCCTATAAAATACGACAGATATTTGAAATACGCTTCATTAAAGTTGTTTTTTTAACTGTTATACATAATATTGTTATAGTTCTTTTCATATTTAAAAGTTTCTAAAATTTATTTATAATAAATCAATGTAAGTATAAGTTAGTAGTAAGTACGAAGTGGCTAAATTAAAAATAATTTGGATATTTATATTATTTTTCACTGGTATATTTAATTATGCAGATTAGAATACGTTCTGGTTACCTAATAATTTAATATTGAATATACAAGTTCAACTTTATTGCATTTATTATTCGATCGCACATTGCTTTCGTTTGCTTAAGATTACTTTCGTTTAAAGGCTGGGTTTTAAAAACTGATTTTATAAAAACAATACATATAGTCATTGTGATATTCATTTTTAAAATGAAAACAAGCGTGAAAGCCTTTAAAGATTTATAAAAGATACTACGGTTAAAGCTTTAGCAAGCTGCCTATTGTATAGGCGTGGAGAGACCTGAAGACAAAAGACTTGTGACGTTGACAGGTCTAGAGGAACAGTGTACCTTTAGTAGCCATGTCAATGGCATACAAATGACTTTTGGTTATACAAATATTTTAAACTATCAAAATGATAAAAAAGTGTTCTACCTTTAAATTCTGCATAGATCTCTCATTTTTGAAAACTTTTTGGAGTTCGAACTCAGGCAAACCTCACCTCTGGAAATATTTTATTTATATGTCATAAAGGTTACTTCTGATATTTCCTCCTCCAACTAAATGGTAAATTAGCAAACTGAATTAGCACTTTTAGCTCTGTAGATACAGAGATTTAGAACTCGGGTTGCTTGTGTTGACAATCGCCAAACATCTCACTTGCCATGAATCGTAAACAATAATATGACACAAGTTGCTCATCTTTTGAAACTGTGCCTTTTAAAGATTTTTTTTTACGAAATACCTATCTATATTTTCGGTGATGTGATCGCTGTTAGCCTTTTGGCTTTTACAGCTTCATCGGATGCTGTGCTCGCGGGCCCGGGGCCCGCGTGCCAGGTTTGGTTTGACCCAAAACATATATACATAAATATTCGTAATACCATATACATATTGCAGTGTAGGGCGACCCCCCCTGGAGCGACCTGCACGATTAAATAAATTAATGAATATGAATATTATTATTTTTTCTTGTGATCACCATCATCAACCGCTGTACAGTGCACTGCTGAACATATCTAGGAAAAGTGGGTGACTGTCTGGGTGGCGACCTCAGCAGCGTACTCCTCATACCTTGGACGCTATCGCCCCATCATCTGCACAGACATTTCTTATTCCTATATTCTTCTGCCATCTATCGGAAGCTACGTGAAGATTCCAGCTTTTACCCAGTTGACTTTTGTGACATCTACGAATGGATGGGGTGGTTCTTTTATGCTAGACGGCCATAGCAGACTTTGATGACGATGATAATATCCTGCTGTCCAATTTTCAACCACGGCGACAACTCCCGTACACTTTCGGAAGCTATCAACTTCGCAGGAGATATAGTGTCCCAAGTATACGCTCAAACACTGAGGCACTCACTCATCCTTACCTACACGCCCCCGACGTAACGCTCTTGCGATAATATCTGAGGTAGGCTAGGATGCAGTGTCAGAGGCACATGGATAATTACAACACTAACTGACCTGAAAATGTACAATTTTTTTTTCACAAATGCTCCAGCTGGGGTTCGAATCCAGGAACCTACGACTCAATAAACGATCGTGTAATTTAGTGGTTACAGTACCTATACCATACATACTTTAATGTAATATAAAATTTACGCATTTAAATCGTTGTATGTAACTTTATTCATTATCCCTGCATCCCTTTGGGGCAGAAAAATTTTCAATAGTGGTCTATAAAGAGCGAATGAACAAAACAACTTACAAATTCTTATTTTAAATGTGTCTGAAACGTGGAATGAAAATAGTAACAAAGTGCAATTCGCTGCTCCAGTCAATGAAAGCCTATTTTAAATTTAGTATTTTCATATTTTCTTCTATCGAATAATAGCAAAAAATTAAATGTTATTTTATAATAGTTCAAAAAGTAGCAGCTGACATACATTCTCAATTGGAGCTTTTAACTTAGTTCATTTCTTTAACAGATCATTGTAAATAAACATGCCATGTCGGCCAGTTATTCTGCGATCAAGCATTAATGTATTAACGTTAATTTATTTCGTTTGGCAGGGCACTGTAGCTGTATTTAGAGGGTATACGAGACTTAAGAATCGATGTTTCAGGTTGATGAGCGCAGTGCGATACCAAACAGAAAATTCTGGGTGACAATGCAAATGTTATGAGTAAATGTAACTGTACTTATCATCAGGTGAACGATAAGCTGTCCTGAACTATTCCTACATTATTAGTCTTCTTATTTACTGTTTAATATGTGTGTGATTATCAAGCGTAAAACGCAGCAGGAAGCTTTCTTAAGTTTGTAATAATAAATGCATAAACGTTTTTAGTTATAATGAAGGCAGTAAACCGGCGAACCAAAGGCGTATGTTGTGCTGCATTATTAAAAACAGTATTTACTAGAGTTTAGAGGTGTTTTTGATAAGCTCGTATTATATCCATTAGTGCTACCTTGCTTCTGTGTTCATTATTCGCAGCACTACACTGTATTTTATTCGCTTTGTTTTGTTTTTATTACATTTTTAAACAATAAATTAAATATGCAAAAATGCATCGTATGCCAATAAAGATTGTAATACTTATACACTATCTAGTTTACCAAGCAATAAAACGAGTAAATGAATACTAGTATTATCCTATATAAGTCACTCGTAATATCAGGAGCCCTGTACCCGAACATAGGGTGAGACATTGTGAGTCTTTGGAGCGTCGTCCACCACACTGCTGCTATTCCAATTAGCGGACCTCATATGCTTTTTAATAATAATATTATTATTCAACATTTTCCGAAACATTTCGTCGTAAAAACCTACATAAATAGAACCAGGATAATAGTTGCAGTTCATGTTTTACCTACACATGAATGCAGTGCAATCACGTACCTGTACTACAAAAGTAAATTCGTTCACTACAAACTTAACTACTAGCTACTTATATTTTACTCCTTAAAATTATACTTGTACGATTTCGTAATTTTGAAAAATTATACCCAACATTAGAATTTACCCTAAACCATAGGTGCGTTTAGAGACATAAATGTCACTTACACAAACCTCCATACCTGAAACAACTATCTGTAAAAAGAGTAAAGTAACAGCCTTTAAATGTCCCACTGCTGAGCACAGGCCTCCTGTGGGGGGGTTTAGGAGCCGGGAAGAGTGCGACATGCTGCTTCAATGCGGTTAGCGGACTTCACATATCCCCGAAATATTTTTTATTTTACCGAAATGCAGGTTTCCTCACGATGTTTTACGTCACCGCCGAGCACGTGGTAAAACAAAATGTTTATCCCATGCGAGAATGGAATATGTAACGCAGAAGCCAATCGCTTAGCCACTACGGCAACCGAACCGACAGAATATTAATTGTCTTGTACTAAAGTAGCGCGTTTCAACTTTATATAGTTATCTAGTTTTTTAATTACTATCATTTGATACTATTATAAAAATAACTAACAAACGAAATGTCCTAAAGTAATTTGCAATGCTGTCATTAAACTGCTCGTGGGAACGCAATGGGGAGTAAGAATTTTTTGATTCGTACCAAAATGGCGACGACTTGGTTCGCCACCCGTCACGTCTCGTTACCCGCGAGCGCGAAAAGTGGGCTATGTGAGAGGCTACTGCCTACCCCTTATATAGGAGAAAGGCGTGACTATATGTATAAACCAAAATTCAACAATGGTTCGTTTGGCTTACATTTACACTACATACGAGTATATCCTTAATTTACATTAGCTGTAAGTAATCCTTTGTTACAGAACCATAGCTGATCTCAATCTGTAAAGGTAGCGGTCACACGCGATGAGCAGAGATGAAGCGGAAGCAAGTACTGGCGTTATACACGGCTGGGGCTTTACGCCGACTGGAGACCCGCCTACTGTTTCGGTTATATCCAACGATCAACCTAAATCAAAATGTCTACCTGAAATACTTACTAAGGGTTGGAAAAGAACGACGCTTTATGGGATTTTAGTCTTGTTAATGATTCTTATTTTTTTAAATATATCACTAACATTATGGATTGTCAGTGCATTACGATTAAGTATGGTGAGGAATTTTTTTATTTATGATATAAACTTTGATATGAAATTGATCAAAACAATGAAAAATATTAAATATTCTCATAAGACATTTCGCAAGTTTTTTTTGTAAAGTTTTGCAAAGCTAATAACAACTTATAATTAAATTAAATTATTGGTACGAAAATCATCTCTCTAAAATATCAAGAGTGTAACTAATTACGGTATATTTTATTAACTGTAATAAAGAATTTTATTTCAGAATGGAATTGGTCCAATAAAAATAATAAAGGATGGGATTCAACTTGAGGGACAAGCATGGATTGTAGATAATTTAGTGGCCTCAACCATAAC
The DNA here is from genome assembly GCA_019845155.1 of Luehdorfia chinensis. Taxonomy (NCBI): domain Eukaryota; kingdom Metazoa; phylum Arthropoda; class Insecta; order Lepidoptera; family Papilionidae; genus Luehdorfia; species Luehdorfia chinensis. The sequence goes on from JAHVAK010000022.1 coordinate 2,820,614, forward strand.
ATCGAAACTTGCTCAGCCTATAACTCTGCATTCATTCCGCAATTTCACCATTCTTGTATCAGAGCCAAATCATGCAGAGTTTGCACGGATGTTCATAAGTTAGTAGAATTATAGAAAATAAAGTCCCAAAGTTTACATAACACTAAATTGACACATGTTGTATTTTATGTACATGTAATTTAAGTTACTTGATACTTTAAATTGGATATATTTTACGGGGATACAGTTTAAACCCCAACCAACGGAACACAACCAGACTCGAAAACCACCAATTTTGGTGCAAACATACAAACTGGGTGGGCTGGTATTTAAACCCCGGACCCGCGGCGCAGAAGCCACTTACTCTGACCACTAAGGCACGCAATCTTCAGAGCATCTAAACAAATAAACTGCGCTTACCAACGCACATGCCAAGCGAGGCAACTATACGTTCCCGTTATCTATTTTGTAAACCTATATTTAGCAGTGGACTTAAGATGGGCTATAATGATGGTGATGTCGAGTCAGGATGAAACATAATTATCTACATTGGGCTATGCCTTTACTTTTCATGCATCTGGTACAAATCTTGAACAAATAAATATATCCGATTTATAAATGTATTCTTTTCAATTGGATGTTTATAAGAAAATAAATTAAATAATATGTATTTTTATTATTAGTCAGTAGCGATACAAAAACTGAAGAATAAACTTATTTACAAAATTTAATGTTTTTTTGGTATCCACCAATATGATAATGAAATTTAAATCTAACTTGAAATTTGTGTTAATTTAATTTGCAGAAAGGGATAGCATAGAATACAGTGGAAGAAAGTTTGAAGTATATGACGCTAAAGGTGGAAACGTTTTCCACGCGTCACGTGAAGAAGTACGTGTATTTGCAGACGCATTTGCCGTCGATGCTGAAGGCGGCCTCACTGTAAATAGCGCAATCCAGACACCGCTTATTCGAGCACCGCCTAGCTCCAAATTGCAGTAAGTCCATCTCAAATACGAAATTCGGGAAGAAAAATCATGTTGTTGCACTTAGTTAAACGTTACTAAATAATAGTAAAATACATACATACATACATAAGATCACGACTGTATCCCATAAGGGGTAGTCAGAGACTGGGTACTCACTGCAAAAGCAGATGACTGCCACAATCCACGTTTCACCAAAACAATATAATGCACTTGGTGTGATGGGTGGTGCGCCCATCGCCACCATGCGCAGTTGGGTGCACAGTGCAGTTTAATTCCGTACTCGCCTTTTACGAGATCCATTGGATGAGATGGAGTGGTAGTATTCTTTTAACGAGCCGCCACCACACGGCAAAATATAATAGTAAAATGATTCACCATATTGGTTATGAAATTGAATCAAATGAAATAATATGAATACCTCAACATTACCAACATCAACAGACACTGAACAAAACGCTGCTGAAGATATTTGCCGAAATCGTCACGCCACGTTATAATTATAGACCTTTTTTTCGATATTTATTCTGGCACTATCCTTAGTCGACTTTGACGATAGTCACGCGATAAAATAGATGATAGATTCTCTAATAACGCCAACCGTTTTATAAATAATAGTAAATTTCGTCTGTTCATTTAATATAATTATTTTGCGTTTGAACACCTAAACAATATACATATTATTTTGTGAGGCTGCTGTCAAAACTGCCTTTAATTTACACATCTAGTATGTGTAAATTAAAGGCAGTTTTATTCTGTCAGAGATGAATCAGATGTTAGTACTACGTGCTTTACAACTCATTTGTTCAGTAGTACGGTGTCCCGTTTAGATAATAACTTATTTTTGTTAAAATCATATATTTTCACTAGTTTCAATATCCTAAATAATGTTTTTTTCTTAATCAATCATGACCTAACAAATAATAAATACAAATAAATAAAATTAAAGTGTCTGTCTTTTGTCTGGAAATATTAAGAGTTCCTGCGTAAAATCTGGAAAAGTGTATAAATTAGGAGCAATTAGGTGAGATTAGGGGGGACTATGCGAATGGACTTATTACGCGCGACTTCAATTTGCATTTTGATCATTACTATTTTAGTTCATGACCGTTCAAATGTTTCTTAATATTTTAATAAGTGGCTATAACTTCATATTTATTTTATTTTACGTGTTTATGATTTACCTTGACCTTATCTATAATAAAGCTGGAGAGTTTGTATGTTTGAACGCTCTAATCTCAGGAAATATTTATCCGATTCAAAAAAATATTTTTAAATTTTTTTTTATAAATTTGTATTAGATAGCCTGTTTTTTAAGTGACGATTATATGCTCTAAAATTTCATGCTCCAACTTTAAGGTGTCACACGCCGATAACAGAACATTACCGAAAAGGGCAGAACCGTGAATACTCGGTTCATTATGTACCATGGCGTACGGTGCAATCATGTCGTCGGCTTATTTTACGCGTGTGTAACTGCAATAAAATTGTTAAGTTAAATCCACCTACAAAGTCTTACGTAACACCTACGCGATGAAATCGAATGAATGATCGTATTCAGTACCACAGAAATGGTGATAAAAAAAACATGGCGACATAAAAATCTCTGAAAATGAAAATTAAATGACATTATACACAGACCCAGTATTATCAATTGACAGAATATCTTCATATATGAAAATCGTTAATTCTATTTGAACTTCCAAATAACTGTTCACTTTGTGTTATTTGATAAAGTTACTTTATACGTATAAAATGTATGTAATGATAAAATGGATATTTTTTTTCTTAAACCAACAAAATAATTTAATGACAGATTGAAGTTAAAAAATTAATAGAGTAAAACAAATTTATAATTGCAGATTGGAATCTCTGACGAGGCGACTTGATTTAAGAGCACCACAGTCCATTTACCTCGAAAGCAGAGCCGGTGGTATCGAAATAACATCACACAGTAACATAAATTTAGATTCTATCGTAGGAGCTGTAAGTAAATAATATTTATAATGGCAATATTTTATTTGACTTGCGACTCCGTCTCATTTTTTTGGGCTTCAACAAAATTTGTAAGACCTTAAAAAAGGTATTAGGGTACATTTTTTGTTTTCATCATTTTTCATTTCAGCTTATCACTAGTCCACTGCTGAATATAGGCCTCCCCCATAGATTGCCACAATAATTTGCAGCTGTCATGTTGGTGAGATTTTGCCATAGTTGCAACGCTCGGCAGGCGGGTTGGCAACCGCAGTTTATTTATTAAGATGTTCCAGGAAGATGCTGCTGCCCATCTTCTAAATCCACTTGAAACCATCTTCAAAATTTTCATTCTGTCGACTTTTACGACACCCACGGGATGAGATGGGGTGGTAGATTCTCCTGAGCCGCGGTTTTAACACCATATAGTTGTATAACTTACTGTACTTCGGTCTAAAGGGCACTGAGAGTTAGTCTAACAACTGGGCGTTTGAGACATAAGAAATGATGTCTCAGAGTGATTTCTGAGAGATGTCTGAGAGTATGGCGCCACACAGAAATGTTCTAGGTAACACAGCATTTGTTATAGATAGACGTTGCACTTACCATCAGGTGAACGTTTTGCTCGTCTATTCACTTCATTGAATAAAAAACAATCTAACCTTTTTTATATGACATTGTTATATAAAATAACTGGTTAGCCTATAAAGACTGCTGATTGAACCTAGTGAGAGACTTACTAGATTTCTCTCCTTATCTTATTTAAATAGGGGCGAAGTGCTTGAACCTACATTAGCACTTGTATATAATCGTCTGTATGAACTACGTATTTCTTTAACGGATTGTGGTCGCGACTGCAATAAAGAATCGTAAATGTCTATTCCCCAAGTAAACTTCTATGCTGCTTGCATACCCGTATGCTCTCTTTGCTAAAGTTACACTTTACCACTTGAATCCCTAAAAATTTCAATCGTATTTACATGAATAATCATAGTAGATTTTGTTTTCATGAAGAGATCTAATAGGCTGTTTCAAAATTTAGCTAGAACCAAAGTCACTACTCTTCTTCTAAGCATAGAGCAGATATCGACTTTAGCACACGTCCATAAAGCTATTCTGCAGTCTGCTTCTTTGGTGTGTACATCAATATAATTTAAGTTCTATCCTCTTTTTCAGATTAAAATCGATGCTCCAAATATAGTTATCGATAACCTGAAGATTGCAAACACAACAAGTAAACCTCAAAAATATAACAGAGCTAATAAAGTATATCAACTTTGTGCATGTGCATCAGGCAAACTTTTTCTCGCCGCGCCTGATATTCTATGCGGCATACCTGAGAATGACACGGAACTATGTCGATGATGAAGGATATCTGTAGGTGGAGCTACATTAGAATGTACTAAAAGGCTTATTACACTATTCCGAATTTATTCTTAATGGTTCACTTACTAAATTCGGAAATGTGTGATCGCATTTAGCAAGTTAGCATCATAAAGAGTAATCTAAAAAAGTAAGGTCGCTAATGTACTGAATCATTTAGCATCCTAATTAGTAAACGATTTAGGAAGGTGCAATAACATTTAGTCACTGATCGCTTCATCGCCGCGCGCTTGCGACTGCGTATGCTTCGTTTTGTTATATTTTAACTCCCGGTTAAGTACGAGTCAGTACCATGTCGAATGAAAAAGAAATACTAATTAATATTACAGAACTTTAAATATATTAATCTGCCCTATTTTTGGAACAATAATGACAAAAATAAATAATGTATTTAAAAATATAATGTTCCGGACTTCGTTTTTTATTCCCTAAAAAAACGTTGATATATAATAATTTTGAATAGCACAGGTTGGGATATAAAGGACTGAATTTTAAGTCTTGATATGAGTTTCCCATGGCAAGAAATCGCAATGTTAAGAGTAATCTTTGCTTTGTGTCTCATAGGATAGCATTTTTTTAATATATGGTGTTACAAGATTTAATAATATATTAAGGGATTTTGAATCTATTCGAAGATAATTTCTAAAATCACCGTCACATTTAACTACAAGCAGATTCAGTGACTAAATTAAGTAAAGTGTGATCAGAAGTTAAACCTGCTTTCTTTTTCTAAATCCTAATTAGGTTTCTGAATTCAGGACAGTAATTAACCTTTAATTCGTTACCAAATTATAAAATAATAAAAAATTGAAGGAAGATACTTCTAGAAACTAACTAAAATATTTTAAATATTATTTGTACGATGCAATGGAATCAGCATCCGATGCTATAAATTAATCTAAAAATACATTATGGCTATAAATTCTCCGAACTTCACATTATAATAGATTGAATGATATTTAAATGTAGGCCGAGCTGACTAGTATTGAATGATGGCAGCTTATTTGCTATATATTTGTCTAAATAGAACATGATTTTTCATGCTACGTCACAAAGTGGAAAGCAATACATTACGTTTGTAAACGTAGGATGTATAATTTATATGAAACTAGCTGGCTCCGTAGACGTTTTCCTATCCATTCCGATATGTTTTTTTTACTGAATTACATTTAAGTAGAAAACTTTACAGCCACACGATCACAGCGCCACCGGGTTGGATTTTGTAATTTTCTTTTTAGGAACACTTGCCGTCGACCATGCACGGTGGTAAGGGCAGTCTTTCACAATGTAAGTTAAAGGAAACGATTTTGTGGTCGACAACACTTGGTTTTTTTCTTTATTCGCCACTTCTTTCCAAAACATTCAAGATGCATTGCAACGTGGGGTGTTGTAATTTTCATCTGCAGTGGATTGACTCTCAATATTGCCAAGTCTAATTGCATTGGCGGCTTCGATGATAAAAATTAGATCTTCAGGCTCGCGGCATTGTAAATAAAAAAATGTTAAATTGGTCACACAATAAAAAATTACATTATGAAGCAATTATCAATAACAAATTTGATAACCTCACAAAGTGAACATCTTCGATGGCAACTTACCTTTTGACTTAAGAATGCAATAACGGTCAAAAACCGAATGAAAAGTGATGAAAACTCAAAAATATGCTCATAAACCACGGCGTACAACTAGCTCAATGGTATGCAATGAAAGGACCGCGCTGTTGAATCAGCTGTCAGAGGATAATAATAGAAGACAGAAAGAAAAAAAAGTATTTACTGTCAGAGAACTGTCACGCATACAAAATAATAAACCTTAACAGTAATGAACGCAACGCCATGTACCGGCATTAGCATCTAGTTTATGACTGAAATGTCATAAATTCGTATATAAATATTTAACATTAAATTGTAATATAAATATATATATTATATATACATATAAATATATATATAGAGGGTTATTCGTAATGTCCTATTCATCCCGGCAGGCAGGGCTTAAGGACGATGTTTATATGCCCCAAAAAATATAAAAAGCCTCGTAGCGTTATACCTGTAGGAGATATGTCGTCTTAAAGATTTTGCTTAAAACTCATAGGTGACTGACCCTGTTATACAGCTGATCGAGGCAATGAACTCATAAATTTATTGGACGTTTTTCCATTGAGCTGCCATCGAAAGAACTCGCAAGTACTAGGATAACATGAAGCTTAAGGAAATCTGTTGCGAAGTAAATCTGTTAGTGTGACGCCGTAGTAGGGTAACATAAATTAAATGGAGAAGAAAACGTATTTTGAATTTGTCTGGTTCGGGGCAACGACTTTCTGAGTTAGGGTCGCGTAAAGTTTTACAAAACAAATAATTTTAAAGTTTTGTATGGACATTTTTAGTATTCAATTTTGTCATTAAAGCTTTACCGTTGTGTTTATCAGATCAAAGTGGAATGGGTAGGTGCCGGGATGTTATACCAATTATGAATAACGTTGTATATAAGATACTTGTAATTCCATTTTGCACTTAATTGTTTTACAAAATCTGTATGTAAATAGACCAAATCAAATAAGCATGTATTATCACATTAATGTCGTTAATATTTTGCACTGAAAAAATAAAGTTTACAACATCATGTTGAATTGGCTTTTAATTTAATTTAACTGTACCGCCAAAAGCATTTTGATATTATTTTTTTAAAAATCACAGAAATTGTTATATATATATATATGTATATATATATATATATAAATACCATAAAATACTTAAATAAAGAATAACAGCACAAGCTCCTCTCGATGAAGTCATTCTGCTACTGCGTATAATAAATAATTAAGAAATTTACGGATCCTATTTTTCCAATTTATTTCAGTGAACGGACATAGTTAGTGAACATTGAAAAAAGTTATATTTTAATATAGACTAATTAAAAATTTTTCGATTACTATAGTGTCCTGAACTCACATAAGTAATCTTTGCTTATGATGATACTGGGTCTAAAATGCAGTAATGAATTATTAGACGCTGCTCTTTCAAGGTAAATAGGTATATTGTAATCTTTAAGCATTGCCGTCGGTTTCTCATCGCAATAGTTTTGCGCCTTAAACGTTGCTTTCTGACATCAGCCTAGATATTTCGGATCCAGCGTTCTCCTTAGTCTACTTTAACGATAGCCACAGGATGAGATGGGTGATGGTTCTTATACACCGCTATTAAATGGCTAAAGACTTAAGTAACGTTGTAACGTTGTAGTAACGGGAATGTCGAATGTTACTTGTGTCTTTAGCAATGGAATTGGGATGTATCTAACATTTCATCATCCTCGTCATCAAACCCTAACAGTTCAATATTTTATCCTCTATTTATTCTCTGACATTATAAATTCAAATTTCGTTTATCTAATGACATTGTTTTACAATCTAATACCATTCCTTATGAGGTTCCGCTGTCCGGCGAAGGAACAGGTGAAAGAAACTCCGCAGGTATACTCTTTTTTATTATTTATTTCAGTCAATTCTCTTTTTATTATCGTTTTCATAGCCTTTCATAGCCTTCTTGAGCCGTGGTAGCTCAGGGACTAGGCGCTCGCTTTAAATTTCATAGTACGCGAGTGACCAGGGTTCGATTCCCGGTGCCGGCACCACTAAAATTGTTAATTGCAATTTTAAGTGCTGACTTACCACGTGCTCGGCGGTGAAGGAAAACATCGTGAGGAAATCTGCATGTCTGAGTAATTAAAAATATTTCGAAGACATGTGAAGTCCGCCAACCCGCATTGGAGCAGCGTGGCGGATTCTTTCTAGCTCCAAAACCCTCTCAGAAATGAGAGGAGGCCTGTGCTCAGTAGTGGGACATTTATAGGCTGAAACTTTACTTTTTACTTTTATTCTTTCATAAAATATAAAATCTTCGTTGAATAAAATTTTGGAGTTACGTTAGAAATACTTTGTTTACTTTCTTAAAATTTTGTTGCATAAACGTATACTTTGCTCCATGTATATGTTACTGAATCTATTAAGTCTACTCGCCGACGTTACAAGCTTGTATTATATGTATTTGTTCCTAGTATTAACATTATGAACATCATTAATTTTATTAAAGCTATTTATATAATATAGGTTTTTAGAGCGCCCGACCACTGGGTGAGTAGGGGTGATAGATTCTCTTAAGCCGCCACTAAGCGACAAACATCTACTCATTATATTTATTTAAAACTGCATAGCAATTTCCTAACGAAGAAATTCGTCGCCTCACTGGTGGTATTTCTACCAAAGAAATAAATCACAATCAATTGTTTTTTGAATGTTTGCAACATACCAAACAGATGAATTTTATGGTTTTAATGCACCAAAGATATGATCATTACCGATAACACATAAGGATAATAAACATAAATGGCAACGGGCCGGCCATATAGCTCGTAGAACCGATAACCGTTGGGAAGAAAGGTTCTAGAGTGGCAAACTCGTACCGGCAAACGCAGTGCAGCCCCTCTAGAAGGAGCAACGACTTGCATGGTGTTGCGGGAAGTTGATGGATGCAGGTGGTTCAGGACCGTGTTTTGTAGTAATCTATGAGGGACGCCAATTTGAAATTGTACACAGTAACAGTAAAATAAAATAGGCTGAATTGATGTTGATGGTAATGCACTGAATTATCGCTTTCAATGCAATTCTTTTTCGCTAAATATCAATATCCAATACGGAATTTGATGTCGTTATGAAAATGTGTAACACGAAACTGTCAAACTGAACTTTTTCATTGACATTTGAATACAAAAATTCTATCCAAACTTCCGACTTTTCCGGTGGAATATTCAAAAAAAAAATCTTTTGGAAAAATCAACTGGAAGAATAAGGCAATCAACGGTTTGCTTAGAATTTAGAAACGTATCTTTACTTTGGAAAGCAGTTCTTGGGAATAGATCTATTTCTTTGAATGAGTTTTGGTATCGGTTTCGTAATAGTATATCTATTTTTCTAAATCTGTTACTAGCTCAAATACAACATTTAATCGCATAACATTACTCATCGCCAGTACACGCGATTCTAGTACAAATTATCGTGACAATGACTCAAGATGGCTTTTGTATACCTTAATCTAAACTTGCACTAACTGCTAATAGTTCACTTTCTTCTTTCTATCATCAACCACACAGCAGCGACGTTTTCTTCGACCTTTTGTCGACCATGGAAATAATAGCAGAAAGACATATCCCAGATCATGTTGTCGGCCAGTAAGAGTCGTACGACCTCCTTGAGTATTTTGAATTCCTATTGAATTTTTAATAGATTAACTGCTGATAAAAACCACAACATAAAAATTTTAAACGACTTTTTAGTTTAATTGTACGTTTGCTGTATATTTTATAATATAAAGCATATTTACTCCAAACTAGGATAAAACAAGGTCAGATCAATTTTAAAAACATGGTTGCTGACTGAAATCTCTAAAACTTTAATAATTAAAAGTAAAAGACCATCGTATGAAGAAATCTTAAATATGTATTTATTACATCAAATTCAACAAGGAACTAAGGCAGTACATTAACTACTTTTATTCCAGCCTTTTAAGGCTTGTATCAATTCCTGCAAATAAGGAGAAGCCACAAAATGCAGGTACTCGTTATATGGTAGTTTTTGCACCGCGTTATGCGAACAATTTTCAAAATCATTCATTGTTTTAATTTCTAAGATAAACATTAATGCAAATTGTGCGCTATTTACAAATTTTATACCCTTTTGATCTGTTCTACCGTACCACTACCTCAGTCATTTTCACCTCATATCCGCAAGAACCGACATACTGAGAAGACTTTTTCTTCTTTCTTTATAATCTCACTGTCTGTCTTACTTCATTTATCTATTCGTGAATGATATCATTTTATTTATTAATAGATTGTTAGTATGGACTCCATTAAATACGTGTAAAAGTTTCAGCATATAAATGTCCCACTGATGAGCCTATGCTCATCAGTGGGACATTTATATGCTGAAACTTGTTTTGCTTGTTTGGCCTATGCCTCCCTCTCGTTTCTGAAAGGGTTTTGGAGCTAGTTAGAATCCGCCACGCTGCTCCAATGTGGGTTGGCGGACTGCACATGTCTTCAAATTTTTTTTTGTTTTTTTTTATTTCTCAAACATGCAGGTTTCCTCAGGATGTTTTCCTTCACCGCCGAACACGTGGTAAATCAGCACTAAAAATTGCAATTAACCATTTCAGTGGTGCCGGCACCGGGAATCGAACCCAGGTCACTCGCTTACTATGAAATTTAAAGCGAGCGCCTAGCCCCTGAGCTACCACGGCTCATGTATATATGTATATATTTAAATGGAATATATATAGATATTTTCAAAACAATTTTTTTGGAAAGTACATTAATTCTTTCAGATCCTCTTCAGCCATAAGTAAAATACCTTGAGCAAGTTTTCAAATGATCTTGTTCCTTTTATAGGTGCTCTATAAATGTTTGATAGGACCATCTCGGGAAATCTCTGTCTATTCACAAAGGGTCTGTATTCGAATAAAACGCGATTCCCAAATATTATTCTACGTTATTTTCTCGCTTCCTTCGATGACAACTGTTATTTTTATGTTTTTGTAGTCTTATCTGCAGAGCAACAGGATCCTGTGAGACGACGTGTTAAACCTTTAAAAACTACCTGTTTTATTCGTTTTTACCGTAGTGAATTACAGTATATATTTTCGTCTTATTTGTTTTTAAAATACCTGAATAAAAATAACGGAAACGTACTATGTTGTGACACATCGGGTACCACTTCACTGTCAGTCCGTTGGACACTAAGAGTTTTTAATTTTAATGTTATATAGTATTGGCCCAATTACTGGTAGGAATTTATAAATTTATAATTCAATTTTAGTAGTTATTTTCAAAATATCTCTATTCTTTTAAGGTCATTGCGTAAAGTATTCAATAAAAACTAAAGTAATAGATATTTTATAAATACAGTACTAGCTTATCATCCTAATGTACCTTTCTTTTTCTTCTAATTTCATTATTCTACTTACTTGTAGAGTCACTGACTTTCTGAGTTTTCGACTTCAGCAGTGTATACTGTAGTAGTGGTGGAGAGCATCTTACGGTATAAGTTTTCTTGTGCACGCTATTACGGGAGGGCAAGTAGTGCTCCCCAAAACTTGGTAATAGACACCATGTTTAATTATGCATGCGAATCTTAACAAATTAACATTGTTTTCTACTTAACCAAAATTTACTCCAATAAATGGACAATAAGGTGCACTTTTAATGATTATTAACACTGTCATCACCACCCTTTGTATAGTAAAATATTGAACATAAGTCTCTCCGAAGTCGGTAGAAAGAATCGGAAGAAAGAATCGGGAGAATTTGCCATAATCCAGTAGGTGTCATACGTCTCTCACCCTAAACGCTGCTGCCCATCACCGGCCTGGATAATATAAGTGTGCTAAATTTGAAATTCTCATGGTCGACTTTTGTGACACTCCGTGGTGTAGTGGCAGTTAGTGTAAACCACACAGCATTTCATTATTTGGGACAATATTGTCCCAAGCATAGCTTTACCGGCATTTACAGGTATTTTTTATCGTTGTAATTAAAGTAGCAGTTAAAAATTATGTAATAATTACAATAGCATTTCTGTGAGCTTTTGTAACCCACCGAAAAATAATTTTCGACATAAACCTGTAATCCAAAAATATTTTCGAGCCAGAATTTGTTTACATTGTTGACCTTAAACCCATCAAACTCACTTCTATGAATTTTCCTTTTTGTGGCTTCGTTAAATGCTAACAATAAATTTTAATGAAAATCGTTTATGAAGGATCAATTTGTAATTAGACTTAGTTTCAAAATACTTAAAAATAAATGTTTTATAAATCTGTAACCCTTTATTCACAAATTTTAATTGTATCAAAATAAAGTCAGTCTTAAGATTAGAATCGATATAAAGAGATAATTTTCCCCAAAAAAAATTGAATTTAAATTTCAAAGAATTTTGGCACGCATCTGAAATGAAAGATTAAAAACAAAACTGTAATCGCAGAGACTAGTAATCATACCATCTCTTCTGTAGCAGTACATATTGTTTATGTTGGTGGTGCTTCAAACATTTTAATTTGTTTTTTTGTCTTAAGTTAGTGGCAGTAGGAATCCTATGCAGGAAACCGTCTAGGTGGGTACTACCGCAGTACCAGTTATTCTGCCGTGAAGCAGTAGTGTGCCAACATTACTGTGATTCAGTCTGAAGGGCACTGATAGCTCGTGTAATTACATACTCTTATATATGAGACTTAAGAACTGATGTCTCAGGGTGTACATGAAATTATTTTTATTCTATTATTTTCGCTCGCTATAAATTTTACCACGTGCTCGGCGGTGAAGGAAAACATCGTGACGAAGCTGCATATCTAAGAACTATAAATATTTCGACGACATGTGAAGTCCCCCAACTCGCATTAGAGTAGCGCAGCTGACTCTTCTCGGCTCCAAAATTGTGCTCAAAAGTGCTCAGCAGTGAGAGATTTATAGGTATAAATAGTTACTATACTTTTTGTTATTAAAAAATCCCTACTCTAGTATTTCTCCTGTATCGATGCGTTTTACAGAGATAAATTTCACACGTTGGTTTGTAGGTCTGGCGTTGTGTTCACCAGACCTACAAACCAACGATTTGTGTTTTGATCAAATGTTGACTCCGGCTGAGATTTAAACCCAGAATGTGTGCGAAGCTATCTTGCTTAATTGAGGAATTCCTTTGGTCAACTTCTGGCTCGATAATCAGACCAACTCCATGGTACCATGTTAGTGCATTGTCACCGAAGCTATATAAGTATGCCAAATTTCAGCTCAATCGGTCGGGCGGAACTGGTTTTAAATTCAGTTGCAAAATATGACCCACACATTCTAACAAGTTTTACTTTTAAGTGTGAGAGTGCCGAGATGAGCAAACTTTTACCTGATGGTAAGTGCAACGCCTATCCATAACAAATGCCGTATAACCCAGAACATTTATGTATGGCACCACACTGCACCCGCCACCTTGAGACAACAGTTCTTAATTCTCATATGCCCAATAATTACACTAGCTCTTAGTGTTCTTGAAACCGAAACACAATACAAGTTGAATAAACGCTAAAAATAGAAAATACATTGGAATTAGGACAAGCATTGATAAATAATCGGTTTAAAGCAAATACGACTGTCTCTAGACAGTTTTAACTAAGCTTTTTAAATGCCAATGGCACACAAAACTAAACTTCGAGAGAATGAGACGAATGCAGAACATTAAAAGTAGGATAATTGTAGAGTTTATTTATTATATCAATGTTAAAAATTATTTATATTTTATTCTACATACATATGATACAGACTCCAAGTTTTCAATTTTAACAAATGACACGAGTGCCTTATGGTAACTGAAGTATGAAATAAATGCTTTGGTTTGGATTTGATCTATATATCAATTACTGTTTTTGATATTGTTGACAAGCCAATGAAAACAAAATTTACAAATAAATCGAATATTTGGACGAATTCGAAAATGTAAATGTAATAGGATACACTGTATTCTATATCATTCATATCAGGCTTAATTCTATAGAATAGATGATTTTTTTTATTATTGTATAAAGTGACAAAACGAGGAAAACGTTCACCTGATGGTAAGTGCAACGTCCGCCCACAACAAATGCTGTGTCACCCAAAATATTTCTGTGTGACACCACACTGCGCCTATCACCCTGACATCAGTTCTTAAGTCTCAAATTGCACACTACTACTTCACGGCAGAATAACTGGCCCTAGGGTGGTACCTACCTATACGGATTCCTGCATAGGTATCCCAGTAAATGTATATGTTTGTCTTTTTTTAGCGTCGCTTTTTTTTGTGTCGTCGAGTTTCAAATCACAACGATTTTAAAGTAGATTTCACTTTAAAAACTTACGATAGTAATCGTTAACACAGCGTTACACACTCATGTCATGTGCTCGTGTAACGATTATACCATAGAATCGAAGGACAATTCGGATTTAGTTTCAGACTCAGCAGATAAGTACGCTAACCTCTGAACGACGTCATCGTCGTTTAGCTGTTAATCATACTCTGCCTTCGAACCTTTGAAGATAAGTAAAGAGGTTGACTTATGTAAGATAAGCTAATGTCCAAATGGTTTCCGGTAGCCTACTATCTATTCTATTTGAATTTAGTTAATTACTTGTTTGGTAGTAAAACTCCGATGTAGATCCTAGTGTGAGTGACAGTATTACAGAGTGTGGTGGCGGCTTAATAGAATCTATCACCCCATCTCATCCTGTGGGTGTCGTAAAAGTCGACAGAAAGAAAATGAAAACCAGGAGATGGGCAGCAGCATCTGCCTGGAACATCTGAATAAAAGAACTGCGGTTGCCAACCTGCATGCTACGCGTGACAAATATAGCATCATGCCCGCAAAGTGAAAGCTTCAAACTTTTGTCGCAACCTATGTTCAGCAGTGGACTAGTAATAGGCGAAATGATTGATTGAAAAAAAATCACAGGGTATTTTTTTGCCATCAGAGAAACCTCATTACATAACGTAGGTAGATCCTTGGGTGTTGTTGCATCTGCCGTATTATTGCAGTGACTCGGCAACGTTCACAGAAACTTACATAGATGGGTTCATGGTCAATATAAAGAAGTGAAATGCGTTTTTACTCTCTCGTTTTCGCGACTGTGAGAAAGATATCCTAAATTTGACGGTAACTGTCGTGTGGTATCGAATCGTTCTGGGTGCGATTCAGGCACTCTAGCCACTGATGCACGCGGTCGTAGTTAATTAATAATAATAATTAAGCGAAAATAATAATTGTTTTATTAATTTGAGTAAAATTAATGTTATTTTAAGTTCTGGGTGAAATTCTAAAACGAATAGTACAAGTTACCCTCCTGGGTTACTACGTTTGACAACGCCGCTGTGCTCCGGTTCTCTTCACTCGTAGTTTGATTGTCGTAGTAGCGTAAAAGCTACTACTTCACATTGATTTTCTGTGAAAGCGTGGTACTTCTCTGAACAAGCCAGCTATTTACGGGTTGAAGTTAAAAACAGCTCTTATGGCTCATTAATAATTTTTTTTTTAAATTTATATACAAACATTAATTCATAAATATTATATTTAAGACACAATCACGTAAAAAAAATTATTATCACATTTCATATTCACAGATTCAGTAGTTTTAAGTTAAATATACTAACGTGTGTAACTATTTATTTAAAATAATTATATAATCAAAAAACCAACTTTAACTCTGAAGCTCCAAACATGCTTATGCGAATTTAAGAGTTTCATGATTTCCTTATGGATCATTCATGATCATCAGAACTTCACCAAATTTATATAGCCTCCTTTACGGTACCCCTTTCTAAAAAAAAATCATTAAAATCGGTTCATAAACAAAGAAGTTATGCCCGAACATACATAAAATAAATAAAAAAAAATATGTACATGCGAATTAAGAAACTCCTTTTTAGAAGTCGGTTAAAAAAATATTAATGTCAAATTTTGGCAAGAAACTGCATAAATTTGCAATAAAAAGAGGTACTTGAAACTTAATTATTCAAAAACGATTGTCAGAAACATGTATTGTGTTTATATGTATGATGAATGGACTTTTAGCGGCAACTCGAAATGTGGCGGTAGTGTTTTTATTTAATTTTATAATTTCTATGTTTATTTGGAGTTTTGCTGTTAAATATTGATAGTTTATTATGCAGCAAGTGCTCCTGAAAGTGTACAGTTATTGGAAAATTCAATTCAAGACCAATATTGTGCTTTTCGTTTTGTCGCCATCAGTCCAGCAAATCTTCAGTTAAAATCAACTATCATTTTAATGTTGATCGAAATCGAAATTTTAACGAAGATTCGAAAAGTGTATACTTGGATATATGGCTGACGCACAAATCGTGCAGGCCATGAAATGGAGAAATAAATGTATGATGAATAACAATTAACAAAATGCTAAAAGCACTCACGAAGTTTATAAATGAAGTAATTCAGAGTAGTATAAAATAAAGGCTACATTTACAAGAAATTAGCACATATCGCAGAGCTCAAGGAAAATTCAGAAGGAATAAATTAACTATAATAGTAAATTTCGTTATCTTACGTTTATTTTCTGGCGGTATGTAAAAAGTTTGAATACGTAATATTATTAGAGCAAGATTTTGATGTTAAATTAAATACCTACATTTATGTAATTGAAATGTACCAACCTTTATTCGCCGGTTTATTAATAGCATTGTGCTTCATCAAAAGTTGGTTAGGCAGAAATAACTTTTATAGTAACTTTCGCTGTCTAAAATTGTAAATTAGCTACTAAAATAAAATTACAATGCAAATATAATAATATATAAATTTCTCAATCATTTATCTCTTTTTTTACAATCTTCTGTAATACAGTTTTACACACTTATATTATTTTTTTATTGTAAAATCAATATAAGCCAACAACAATTCCCTTACCCCAGGGCCAGTTATTGTGTCGTTAAGCAGTCGTGTGGAGACATTACTGTGTTTCGGTCTGAAGGGCACTGAGAGCTAGTATATGAGACTTAAGAACTGATGTTTCAAGGTGACGAGCGCAGTGTGGTGCCACTCGTTGTTCTGGGTGACACAGCATTTGTTAAGGGCAGACGTTGCACTTACCTTACGTATATACGTTTTGCTCGTCTCGTCACTTTATCCAATAAAAAAAAGATAGGTTTAACGTTTTCAGAGAAAAGTCTCCTAACGATTTCGATGAAATATTTGCATATTATGTAGTGTATATTATATATATAAATCTGTTTTTCGAAAAGAATATAACCAAACTCGAAAGATCATACTCGCCCAGGTACTAAAGTCATTAAAAACTTATAAAATTGTATACCATATAGATCTATATTGATCGCAGCATAGTGCCAAAAATGTTAGCTACATTTCCTACATGAATTGTTATATTCAACCTATCAGCGGTAAAACAACATGCATTTTGTTACCAGCGACAACGACCACTGCTTCTAAAAACTTTACCACCATGGAATTCCAGGAACCAACCGTTCCTACAGCATACCTATCTGTGCAATTACTATTTTTTGGTTACCTAATATTCTACAAGACAATAGATGTCAAACTAAAAAAGGTTGTAACAACTGATATTGTGATATTTATGATTATTATTTTTTATGTTATGTTTAATTAGCAGGAAGGATAATAACAATTTTTCTAGAACATAATGAGTTTTCTAGAACACATTGCCAATCTAAATAAGAATGTTAACAACAAACACACACAAACGCAAATACTAATGAGTATTTGCGCTATCCCATTTAAAACATTGCATTCAACATGTTTTTGTTGGTAACATAACATGTTTTGATCGTCAACAACCAACAAATATAAATGAAATAGTACATTAACATATTTCTTATTCCCAAAATGTATGGTAAAAAAGGATATGTCTACATTATGTAGATGAGGACCCAGGTGCCCGTTATGCGACACTGCAGCATAACATTCAAAGAAAACTAAGCCAAAAAGAGGTATATGTAAAAATAAATGTAAAATGCGAATATAAACTTATAACATATTTTTTGAACTTAAAGGATTCGAATTTATCAGTTTAACTATAAGTATATCATGGAGTAGATGACAAATTAATTTTAAATATATTGTTAATTTTACGCGTCGATACATGTATTTCGAAATTCGTGGCATTAAATACTGGCCTATTAACCATTTGTAAATATATCACAACAATCTATGGGGAATGCCTATGTTCAGCAGTGGACTAGTGATCTCTACCTAGTGATCTTTCGACACAAAGACATCTAAGTGCAAAGGTGTAATACAGTGCACACCAGGCAGAGTAGTGTGTGTGCATCCGTATCGTGAATCTTAAGGACCATTAAAAATAACATAAAGAATATGTTTAAAATGGTTACTATAATAGATGACATGTAAGGCAATAATTTGAATATTTCGCATTAAAATATTTATTAATATATAATGGTATTAACCTACCCTAACCTATATATTTGGGCAAACGTTGCAGTTACCATCAAGTGAACGTTTTTCTCGTTTCGTCACTTAATCCAATATTTTTTTTATTAAATAATTAGGTAAATGATAAAAAATAGCACGCTTTATTTTTAAAACATAATAAATTTTATAATATGTAGATTCAACCAAAGCGTCAGAAAGTACAATTATATTGAC
This sequence comes from Luehdorfia chinensis, assembly GCA_019845155.1. Classification (NCBI taxonomy): domain Eukaryota; kingdom Metazoa; phylum Arthropoda; class Insecta; order Lepidoptera; family Papilionidae; genus Luehdorfia; species Luehdorfia chinensis. The sequence continues at coordinate 2,839,155 of JAHVAK010000022.1, forward strand.
TAAAAGTCAACATCATCGTTTGAAGCCTCACGGATTGTATCTTTAAATAAATATACATATAATTCTCGTGTCTCACAGCTCAAACACGATTGTGCGGAACAAATATGAGAACAGTAATTAGAGAAGTCCTTTCTTGTTTAAGTGGTGCTGCGCGTAATGATGAAAGGGTTCTCGAGAGTTAGTTTCTTATTCCGACAAAATATTAAATGCAGCCATTAGAGTACGTCATGTTATGACAATTAAATGTTTATTGTATTTTTTTTTTATTTCCAACATAACATGCGTTTGGACGACGCTCACATTTACGCTTTGATCTAATGATGAGTCGTCTTCTTTTAGAGCATAATAAATTATAGATGATCATGAAAATTTAACCGTAAAGCCGTATTATGTCCGCAATTACAAGGCTAGATTATCAACCTCAATGTAAAAGTTTTCTATTCCAAGAAAATGCTGCTCCTCATTCTGCTTGTAAGTCTTCCCGCCAACAGATAGTAAAAACTGACTTATCTTATTCGACGGATTAAAAATGCTCTTATGGAAGCTATCTTCAAGATATAGCCAATCTTATCCGCGACTCATCTGACATAGGGTAGAACAGCAGGTACGCGCCCAGTTTCAATCAGTCACTGCGCCGTAGGCGTGAAACCCGAAACTTGTCGTGCAATACTTGTTTGACATGCTGAAGCTCGGTGGTCAGGTTTTCCTGTCATAGATCCCTCAGATCTGTCACCCTCAGTCCTCCTGTGACTATGGGAGATGTAAAGCTATCGAAACGTCGGGTTGTAAATAATTACAATCGACAAAATCCGCAAACTCAGTCGTCCACACCACAACACCGTTTTAATCAATAGTTATGCGAAAGTAACTCTCTCTGCCGCTCTGTCTGTTTGATACCTTTCTCGATTCAACCGCTTAACCGATCTTGAAGAAATTTGGCAAAGAGATAGCTTGCATCTTGGAGACAGTCATAGGATACTTTTTATTCCGAAAAACCAAACATTTCCCACGTTTAATATATAAACCTATATTGACAAGGACGAAGTCGCCGGCATCAGCTAGTGTGTAATATTCGCGTAAATTGAAGAAATCATTTAATGAAATATATATATTTTTTTATTGTATAAATATCGAAACGAGCAAAACGTTCACCTGATGGAAAGTGCAACGTCCGCCCACAACAAATGCTGTGTCACTCAGAATTTTACTGTGTGACACCACACTGCACCCGTCACCCTGAGAAATCAGTTCTTAAGTCTCAAATGCCCAGTGATTACGCTAGCTCACACAAACCGAAACACAGTAATGTTTGCACATTACTGCTTCACGGCAGAATAACTGGCCCTGGGGTGGTACCTACCTAGACGGATTCCTGCATAGGAATCCTACCACCAGTTAAATATTAACGTCAAATTGTTAAAATATTAACGTCAATAATTAATCGAATCGTCTCAGACTGAAAAAACATAACTTACATTTTAATTTTTTTTAATAGAATTAAATTAAAATAAAATTATATTATTTCACAAAAATTTTCATTAGAAGCCAAATTTAATTATAATTTTAGCGACATCTATGTCGCCACAAGAAAAGCTCAAGAAATATCATCGCGCTATTAAAAGTTTCTGAATATATATTTTTTATTGGATATAGTGACGAAATGAGATAAACGTTCACCTGATGGTAAGTGCAAAGACCGCCCATAACAAATGCAATACACTGCGCCTGACACCCTTTATTACACTAGCTCACAGGGCCTTTCAAACGGAAACACAGTAGTGTTTGCACACTACTGCTTCACGGCAGAATAACTGGCCCTGGGGTGATACCTACCTAGACGGATTCCTGCATAGGAATCCTACCACCAGTATATACGTTCTCCGTACGGATGATATTGCCGAGGAAAAGGGGTGTTTACCCTTTTCATGGCAATATCATCCGCCAAATAATAAAATTACGATAATAAACAAAATTACAAATATATATCAATAACCGTCGAAAACTAAACTTTTATCTACACAGATTTTACGAAAACATTGTTCGCCAAAATGTACTCAAAGGTATTTTTTCGAAAGCAGGCGTGAGAAAGTTTAAAAATTATTTGTTTTATTAGAGAACAGAAAGTATGCGTCCCCTAACAGACAACATGTTTTTGGTAAGCCCGAGTGAAAAGTATAAAAGTCGTGTCGTTTAAATATTATTATATCGGTATTTCTAAGATTACAATTTTTTTATTTTACCTCATTAATCAGAAGCTATATTCATTTAAAACAAGTGATATTAAATAAATTTTTGATAGTTTATAACTTTTATAGCTGTGATATTACAAAAAGTTATTTCCAACGTATGCTCTCTAGACTGATGTCTGTCATAAGTCAAAGTCAGACTTCATTTCTTTATTTTATTTAGGCTTGTTTAAAACTCTTATTTACATAAATATGTATGTTTGTGTATATGTATGTAGGTATATGAATATATATAAACGTGTGAGTATCTGTGTATATATATATATACATGCATATTTACTGTTTATGTTATTATAATCATATTTTTTATTCACTTCTTATTGTTCGCTGCGCCGCCTATCATTATATTATGTTTATTCTCTGCTATGCCTTATGGTTTATTGGGAGAGAATGCCTTTAGGCATCGAGTCCGCCATATGTACCACTAGTGCATTAAAGTTTAAATAAATAAAAAAGTGATAAGTGGTCAATAGTAATAAGCTGAGGAAACTAGATAACGCAACAGATATTATAGCCACTTTAAGCCTAATGTGTGTTGTTCAATAATTTTGCTTGTGTTTGCACTAACTGACTCTTAGTAGCTTGCCTAAAATGCTATTTTTGGCGCAATATTAGAATAAAATAAATATTGCCCAGTCACTGATGAGAGCTCATTACTGTGCATATATTACAGCATATAAGTAAAATAAGTAAACAGACAAATAAATACAGTAGAAATAAAACAAAAATTAACTTAGAATTATAGTTGTATGTTCTTAAACAGATATGTAGTTACATATGTGCGTGTGGACTGAGGGATCTTTTCAAAAAGTATATTCAATCCTTACGAAACTAAAGGAGGATTAAGTAAATAATTGTAAAATCTTTAGTATGATATGTGCGCAGGTATGCTTTTTAATAACAACGAATTCAATATAAAATATTAAATAATTTTCAGCGATAATAGATAGTAGTAAAAATAAACGTATTTACTATGTAGTAAGTACGTTTATACGCGTCGGTCTATCTACAAAGTTGGGTTAAATAATAAGGATACCTCAGATCGGACGTTTAATTTTCATTTGACCATGAACCAACAAATGTTTAGTCATTATTTTTATTTTACAAAATCTGTATTTAATATATGGGAAATTATAGTGTAATAATGACGGTATTATAATCTTGCGCAGATGATATCTGATGATGCAGATGACTACTGGAATGGTTACCGTGGTTGAAATCGGCCAGGAAGCTTTAGCCGCCTGCTATGTCACCTCTGCAAGAGCTACCAAGAGCAAGTATACTCGATACAGAAGTGCCACAAGTGACGCAGGCGGAGCTCGACGTGGCGACCCTGAAGCTCCGAGCTAAGAATAAAGCTCCAGGGCCTGACGGCATTCCTGGCCGCGCGTGGGTTCTAGCTCTGGAGTCATTAGGAGACCGACTTCGCAGGCTATTTGACGCCTGTCTGGAGACGGGTCGGTTTCCTTTACATTGGAAGACGGGCAGGCTAGTCCTCCTGAAGAAAGATAGGCGACCCGCGGATTCTCCATCCGCCTACCGCCCAATAGTGTTGCTCGATGAGGTAGACAAGCTGTTTGAAAAAATCATTGCGAACCGCCTCATCGGGCATCTTGGAGAGGTAGGTCCTGACTTGTCGGACCAACAGTTCGGCTTCCGAGTAGGTCGTTCGACAATTGACGCTATCTTACGCGTCAAGGCCTACTCGGAAGAGACAGTTGCACGCGGCGGGATGCTGTTGGCGGTGTCATTAGACATCGCCAACGCTTTTAACACCTTACCCTGGACGTGCATCAGGGAGGCACTAAAGTTTCATAAAGTGCCTTCCTACCTGAGTCGCATTATCGGGGACTACCTCTCTGAGAGGCACATCTCGTATTGTGGGCGGGACGGCCGGAAGCTTAGTAGGAAAATGTCGTGCGGTGTTCCACAAGGATCGGTTTTAGGACCGCTCTTGTGGAACATCGGCTACGACTGGGTTTTAAGGGGCCATCTTCCCCCGGGCGCCAGTTTAATCTGCTATGCAGACGACACACTGGTCACAGCTCGGGGGGATACGTATGAGGAGGCTGCTCGTCTTGCCACTGTAGCTGTGGCAGAGGTTGTCGGCAGAATAGGGATGTTGGGACTCGAGGTCGCGCTCAACAAGTCCGAGGCTATCTCTTTCCACAAGCCTCGGAGAGCGCCGCCACAAGGGTCTCATATCGTGGTCGGTGATGTTCGAATCGAGGTGCGGCCCAGCATGAGGTATCTAGGACTTATACTCGATAGCCGCTGGAACTTCCGCGAGCATTTCGCGCGATTGGCCCCCCGTCTAATGGGAACTGCAGCTGCATTAAAGCGGTTGCTACCCAACCTCGGGGGTCCTGACGCGAGCGCCCGCCGTCTGTATTTGGGGGTGGTGCGGTCTATGGCCCTTTATGGGGCTCCGATCTGGGCGGAGGCCCTGACGGAGAGAACCATCGCCATTCTGAGAAGACCTCAGAGAGCGATGGCCGTCGGGGTCATACGAGGGTATCGCACCATCTCCTACGAGGCGGCGTGCGTACTGGCGGGGTCCCCTCCCTGGGATTTGGAAGCGGAGTTCCTAGCGTCAATGTTTCAGTGGCGAACAGAACTCCGACTCCAAGGGAACTACTCCCCGCCAAGAGTGTGGGAAATGCGGAGGTTCCACGTTCGGCAGTCTATGCTGTCTAAGTGGAAGGAGCGATTGACCCATCCTCGGGCAGGCAGCAGGACTGTCGAGGCTGTACGTCCGGTTCTGGATGACTGGATGAACAGGCGGCACGGGTCACTGACCTTTCGAATGGTACAGGTGCTCTCGGGGCATGGATGCTTTGGGAGGTACCTGTGCCGAATAGCAAGACGGGAACCGACAACCGAATGCCACCATTGTGGCAAAGATGAGGACACGGCGCAGCATACGCTGCAGGAATGCCCAGCTTGGGAGGAGCTGCGTCAAGAACTCGTCGAGGTTGTGGGGAACGACCTCTCGCTTACAGCCTTTATTAAGGCCATGGTGAGTAGCGAGAGGTCGTGGAGCGCCGGAGCTGCCTTCTGCGAAAAAGTTATGTTGCAGAAGGAGGCTGCGGAGAGGGAGAGAGAGCGGAATGCACCTGTTCCAATCCGTAGCCGAAGAGCCGGACGCCGGAGAAGGGCCTATCAAGCCCTCCTCCATCCCCCATAAAAGAGGTCTAGGCGGTGGACACGGGGGTGGTCCACTGCCACTAATGTAAAAGGCCTCGAGGAGGCGCGCGCGGTGTTCCCGCGTGCCCCTACCTAGAGAATGGGTGGAGAACTCCAGCTCTACCCCCACAAAAAGATGGGGCCCGCACAGGGCCATCGCCGTCGGGACTGCGGTAGTGTGCGAAAGCGTTCCCGTAGTCCCGACTACTGGTGACGAGAGGAACACGGTGGGGTTTTAGCCGGTAGGAGTCCGGCATAACCCCTTTGTTGCCCCCGCGACAGAGGGGTATCCATGAAGGATTTCCCCACAGAAAAAAAAAAAAAAAAAAAAAAAAAAAGGCTATTAAACAATTTAAGACTCATAAAGATAATGATACTGAATGAGAACAGAACAGGAATGCATATTCGTTACTAATATATTACATAAAGACGTGTAACAATTTTCTGTATGTGTAACGAAATTCTCAGTTACAGAATCTTGGCACTGTTGTTAAAATCAGCCAAGAGAAAATCATGGTTGGTTATGTATAATTTATAACACTGAACACGTATCTACATTTCCAACATCTCTAGTTAACTGATGTTAGTTTTGTTTAGGTATGTTATGGTATGAACATTGTATTAGTGTAACGATCGTTGCTGATCCAGAAAATAAAATACTTACCTGAGTCGAGAAAATATACGGTAAATATTAGATATGCACATGATTAAAAGCAATTTAGATTCCAGGTCAATTTAGTTGAAGTCTAAAATGAACATTCCTTGAGCGTAATTTCTAAGTATTTCACATTTTGTCCGATTTGTATAATTTAGTGTAGTGTACTGACTCATATCTGTAATATTCCGTAATAGTATTGTGAGAAATAATAAAAGTTTTAATAATTATTCACAGACATCACTAATTGAAATTCAATAGTTATTGATGTCTTTTTTTTAATAATTAACATAAACATTTAATGTTTACAATATTTTACTAACTAAATTTCATCAATACTTTACGATAACTACAACTAATATAAAAATATTGTAAACTTTATTCCTCAAAATATCAACACATTTAATTTTATCATAGACGTATCATAGACGTACGTTTTGTCTGCAGTTGAGATTAAAAGGTTAATCGGTCGCATAAAACACTATAATAATGGATATTCTCTATTCACGAGCCGCTGCGAGACGGATATCTCAGGTTATTATAGTCGTAAAGTTTGCCCTTTGCTTGCATAATAGCATGCCCAATAACGTTCGCGATATTTTTCTGCCCCTTCATCCGTCGTGGTCTGCGCCGAAGAATATTTCAAGCAAAAAAAGATTATTAAAAACACCTAAGATCACATTTGCTGTTGTATCGTAACAAACAGTCATTACTTTTAAGTTGCGAACAAAATTCAAACTGCGTACTTTACGAATCCTACTGTCCTATATTATATGAATATACATATACATATACTATGTAGCACAGTTGACTGTATAAAGACTTATGATGGTCCGGGTCCCGAGCTACCGGCTGTATTTTTTAATTAATAGGTTTCCAAAGGTACAATCTTGCCGCCTAGCTCATTATTGTTATAAAGGATAAAAAGGAAGCAATAGTCAACATTAATAAAATACCATTTTCAAGACTAACAGCCTACCTTAACATATCAATTACAGTATCACTGCAACTTTGGCACCGCACCGCGCCCGTCACTCTGAGAGATTAGTGAAGACGTCACCTGTGTTAGTGGTAGTTAGTGGGCTTTAATTCACTTCAGTGGTAAGTGTTTCCTTTATACCAGAACGCATTTTGCTTGCACACTGATGCTAAACGGTTAATTATCGCCACTGTCATGGTTTCAATCTTAGTGGACTCCTTTATACAACTCTATCACTAGTTAAAATTACTTACGCGCTACTTAATAGTCGTTTCACATGGTTTATATAGAAAATGACGACCGTAATCCTGCATTATTTATGCCAGCTGTTTCCGGCAATAAAACTTTTGCACTTTTTCACTTCAGCTTGCCAACCACAGGTTTCCTATAAATTGAAACTCACGATCTCCATTATCTCTGCAAACCTGTTTGTTTAAAACTTTCTGCAGCGTTTTAATCCAACACTTGTTAGGAAATGATACATAATTTCTGAACAATTTAAAAAGTTGTTCACTATTGAATGTTTTTTTTTTACTAATCAATATGTTTGATATTATAATTTTTTTTAATAATAGCGTAGTAAAAAAATAAAATTCCGTCGTTATTCTTTACTGTTTAAATTTATTTTATAGAATCAAAAATCAATACAGAAAGTCTATCCATACTAATATTATAAATGTGAAAGTAACTCTCTCCGTCCCTCTGTCTGTTTGTTACGTTTTTACGGTTTAACCGCTAAACCGATATTGACGAAATTTGGCACAAAATTGCTTGCATCCTGGAGACGGACATAGGATACTTTTTATCCCGGAAAATTAAAGAGTTCCCATGGGATATTTAAAAACCTAAATCCCCGCGGACGAAGTCGCGGGCATTAGCTAGTTTCTTTATAACTATTATATTAATAATATAGACTAAATATTATAAGCATAATGTTTCCTGATAAATTTGCAAATATTTGAATAACTTGACATTGCGAAAATATATTTATTGTTTGGTTTTGAAATGAACCTTATTGCGCGATGCCAGTAAAAATTCAATGTCAAATTTGAGTGCATCGCTTTCGTGCAACTGTCCTGTTATTTTTAAAATTCATGGATTAATTAATAATAGTGTATGTACTGAACAGTCATCGTACAGTGAGCAATATTTTTGATAATGAATTTAAAAAAATATATTTTATTTAATATATATAAGTTTCACTTCTATCGCGTCTACTGCCTTGTAATGTCTCACTCAAAAAAGCGCGTGCAACTACATTTTTGATTTTCGACAGTTTTACAAATTTTGTTATGAGCAGCCCCAGTAAAACTTATTAATTGTTACGTTCGCAATGGTCCAATTTTTACCCATTTAAACATCTTTCGTACAAAAAAAAGTTAACATATGATTATGTACCACCGTTACTAAACATCTATCAGCATTATAATTATCTAAAGTTAATAGCTTTTTCTATAGAGCTTTGAAGCTTAAACTCTTTCTGGAACCGCATAGCTTAGTGGTCAGAGTACCTGACTTCTACGCCGCGGATCATGGGTATGAATCCCCGCCGGCGCCAACATCTGAGCAAATACACAAATCGTTTATTTTCGGGTCTGTTTGTGCTGTGCATGTGAAAATGATTAATATTTATAAATGCCTCAAAATCTAGCAAAACTTGTCCATGACTCCTCTGACGTATGGTAGTACAGAACGCTTGACTGGGGCTGGTTTCATTAGGTCACTGCGACGTTGGCGGGAAACCCGAAGATTGTTGTCGTGCAATACTTACTTGAAATCCCGAAGCTCGGTGGCCAGGAGTTTCTTGTCAAATCAACACACCAACATTTATTAAAACTACCACTCGCAGGTGACTTTTTCACGTTCAGTTTCTGATATGGAGGTTAGTAAATTGACAATGACACTATAAATTAATAAGCCGTGGTAGCTCAGGGGCCTGGTGCTCGCCTTTAATTTCATAGTAAGTAAGGTTCGATCCCCGGTGCCAGCACCTCTAAAATTGTTCTACAATTGTAAGTGCTGATTTACCACGTGCTTAGCGGTGAAGGAAAACATCGTGAGGAAACCTGCATGTCCGAGGAATAGAAATATTTCGAAGACATGTGAAGTCCGCTAACCCGCATTGGAGCAGCGAGGCGGATTCTTCCTAGCTCCAAAACCCTCTCAGAAATGAGAGGAGGCCTGTGCTCGGCAGTGGGACATCTATGCGCTGAAACTTTACTTTACTATAAATTCCTAGTGGTCAGTGTACTGTGCTTTCTAAGCCTCGGATCCTGGGTACGAATCCCCACCGGAGCCAACATCTGAGCAAAAGCACAAATCGTTGATTTTCAGGTCTAATTTTGTTGTGCCTGTGAAATTTATTAAATATACAGGAGAAATCCTAGTGTGAGGCATCGTTTTTTTTAATTTTTGCAGAAATGTAAACTGCCTCCTGGTTTATTTATTCCCCATCACCTCTTATAGTACAACCGAGGCGAAACAAACCACGAATTGACAATGTACTCGTACGCCTATTTCAAAACTATTCCTGAGATGTTTTAGGCGATCTATTATTTGCTGCTTGTGGTTAGTCGTAATAAATCTTTGTTGGTAATAGGACTATTTCTGTTACAGTTAGCAGTTAGCTAAAACCCTCTCTGTAGTAATCTACGTAAATTTAAAAACGATTAAAAAATTTTTTAAGTAACAAGACGAGCAAATCGACCATCTGACGGTAAGTGCAATGTTTGCCCATTACAAATGCCGTGTCACGCAAAACATTTTCGTGTGGCACCACACTGCGCTCATGATGTATTAGGTAGATGAGCGCAGTGCGATTCTTACGTTTTATATGACCTGTAATTACACTAGCTATCAGTGCCCTTCGAACCGAAATTGAACATAGGCCTCCCCATAGATTGCCACAAAATACGGTCCTGAGCCACCTGCATCCATCCAGCTAGTGGGGGTCGCCCTGCGTTTGCCGGTACGAAGTTACCACACGAGAAACTTTCTTCCCCAACTGTTATCGGTTCTTAGAGCTGTATGGACCGGCCCATTGCCACTTCAGCTTGCTAATTCTTAGGGCTATGTCGGTTGCTTTGTTGTAGAAATTAAGTATTATTATTGAACAGTCAGATATATAAATCGCATGGTAAGTGACACGAAACATTTATGTTAAAAATTCAGTTGCTTTAGTTTTTCACAGTTATATTGTAAACAAATAATTGTTCAGAAAATCGACCAAAACGTTTCTCACAAAAACATAAAACTTAACGTAAATGGTATTTTAAAATGGCGTATAAAAAGTTTAAATCGAATTCGTTTTCGTAGATAATGGAATGTGTAAATTTCTCCTAATAAAGAACATGTATTCGACAAGCTAAAGTAAAAAGGTGCAATGTGTATACATACATACGAGTACATACATAAGATCACGACTGTATCCCAAAAGGGGTAGTCAGAGACTGGGCACTCACTGCAAAAACAGATGACTGCCACAATCCACGTTTCACCAAAACAATATAATGCACTCGGTGTGATAGGTGGTGAGCCCAACGCCACCATGCCCTGTTGGGTGCACAGTGCAGTTTAATTCCTTACTCGCCTTTTACGAGATCCATTACACGGCACGCCACCACACGGCAATGTGTATACTCCAAGTAAAATAACTTTAATATGCTTTATATTATATCTTTTAATTTAATTACTACTTGGTAAACAATAACATAAACGTATGTGTTATGAAAATAGGTAATTAACTGCGCCATAAAATAATACTAATTAATCATGAGATATATATATCATCATATATTCATCACCATGAATGAATTTTTTTACTCTTACCATAATGGCGGCGACGTGGTTCGCCTCCCGTCACGTCTCGTCCGCATTGCATATTATGACGTTATTCTGCACGAATAAAGGTATGGTCCGTACTATACCTTAGTCGCCTCGTAAGAAAGAGGTAGGTGATATATTCTATTCTGCCGGCCAACGGTTTATGAGGTTCCAGTTATAAAAAATTCCTTGTCCTTTCTTTACAATTTATTTCTAGATATACTATACTATAATCCTTCTGCTAATTTATTTAACGCAAATGGAAAAAACCTTCAAATTAAAAACAAATTAATAAAGAATAAAAAATTATATTTTACTGGTGGTAGGATTCCTATGCAGGAATCCGTCTAGGTAGGTACCACCCCAGGGCCAGATATTCTGCCGTGAAGCAGAAGTGTGCAAACATTACTGTGTTTCGGTTTGAAGGGCACTGAGAGCTAGCGTAATCACTGGGCATATGAGACTTAAGAACTGATGTCTCAGGGTGACGGGCGCAGTGTGGTGTCACAAAGGAATTTTCTGGGTGACACAGCATTTGTTATGGGCAGACGTTGCACTTACCATCAGGTGAACGTTTTGCTCGTTCCGTCACTTTTATGAAATAAAAAAAAAAAAATATAGTAATATACGAGTATATACACTTTGACTAAAAATTAAATATTGAAATAACAATGTAAATTAACATAAGAAATTCGTTTTCGGTTTTTTTTTAATAAATTAAAGACAATAAAATACTAATTAGATTAGAATTATATATACGAGTATTACATTAAAGTGTGTACGAGTATTACATCTTTCTTAATAACTATTTCGTTTGTGGAGATATTTGGTCCGTCTGCTTCCCGTGGAGCAAAGTTTGAGAGTCTGATACACATTGGTCGTTCTTTCTTGCTCAGAAGTTCAGTTTCAGCAAGGAAATGCAGCAAGCGTTCTTGGCACTCCTATAAGTACATTGTCACAATAACATTTAATAACAAAATTTAGGAAGACATATTTTATAATATTTAATCAAAAAACCGACTTCAACGCAGTAGCTATTAACAGAGTTTAATGATTATTCATCAGAACTTGATGCCAATCATATGGGACTACTCTTGTGATATTCCCTTTCTAATAAAAAAAATTAAAAGCGGTTCATAACCAAAGAAAATATGCCCCTAATTATGAACACACATTAAAACATTTACAAACGAATTTAGAACTTATTTGAAGTGGTTAAAAATTAAGGTTTCAATAAAATAACTTGAATAAAAAAACGCAATGGTCGATCTTTAGTTCGATGGTAGTTTGACGGTGCGATTGGTAGTTTTTCTATATATAATTTTCTAGGTACTAACCTCGATATTTACTGTTCACAGCAAACTTCGTTGCTGCACTAATTTGCGAGACCGTTGGAAGTCTGTTAGATCAATAACTCATATTTATGCAAAACATTATTTACTGTTGCTATGCATAATTCTACTATAACGCAAAAAAGAAAACTAATGTATAGTGTAATTTTCCAGTTTTATGTTTCATGATTCATAAAATATTAAATATCGCGGGGATTTAAATAAAACTATTTTTACTGATTTTATCGCGTTTATTTTATAACTATTTTTAACCTGACGTTTCGCAGCACCCATGGTCACAAGGGGGACGCGTAAATAAAAGAAAACATTATCGCGGGGATATTTAGAATCAATACATACATCGAAAGCCTTAAGAGTAAAATTAAAAACTAAACATTCTAGATAATCCTAAGGAAAATTTAAAGCACCAGAAGAGAAACATTTAATTAACAGTGACTTGTATCCTTAATATTTCACCTTCAGCATCGAGCACATGGTAAATCAACTTGCAAAAGAATGGAGAATACATTTAATTAATTTTAGTTAGGTAATAAACTTTAAATTTGCTTTAAGCCGATAGGTGTCCGGCAGTGTAGAATAGCACCTACCTCTTTCCTACCGAGGTGTCGTAAGAGGCGACTAAGGTATTGTACGGTCATCTTTTATTCGTGTAGAATAATGTTATTCGATATTTTTAATAAATATCGATATATCGAAATATATACATATTTTCTCATAAAATTATCTATATATATCGTCAAAATTTTTGTTCACGATATATCGATATTCGATATTTATTTTAGGGTATCGAATTTATATCAATTTCGATATATATTTTGAACGCAATCTGATTTCGTATTTAATGTTATTGGACTTGCATGCTCCTCACGCCTCATTTAAATAAAAATAAATCCCATCACAATGTTCATCAAATTGAATAAAACCAAGGAATGCTTTTGTTTTGTCTATGGTCTTACTGTATAGGAAAATTTATTTGGTAATGAAAATGTGTGTGGTAATGGCTACAATGGCGTGGCGATCTCAGTCACATTGTTTAGTTTTTACAAAGCACCAATCATGTTTTGTGTAAGTTTTGAAAAAAGACAACAATGCGTCAGCTTATTGTAATTTGAGCAACAATTCTTCCAAACTTGAAGTAATACAAACAACCAATAATTGTGCTTGAATAAAAGTGACGATATATCGAAATATTGATGTTTATCGATAGTGTTTAAAAGTATCAATACGATAAGTACCGACATCTTTTTTTTAATCTGCCCATCCCTAGAAAAACACCAAGCAATGCTATCACTATACTGCTCGTGGAAACGCAATGGGGAGTAAGAATTTTTTGACTCATACCAAGTGGCGCCTTCTCGGGCGAAAAGTGGACTTCGTACGAACAATTTACTTTTAAATGGCAATAAAACTAAATGTATAAAATTTACAACACCAAATGTTAAACGACTGGATGTAAATGTACTCGAAAATGAGGAAGAGTTGGGCCTTGTGGACACCACTATCTTTCTTAGAATAACTTTAGACGCGAAACTTCAATGGAGCCCACATATATCTAAACTACCAAGTAGACTTAGCTCTGCAGCCTATGTTGTAAAAAAAATTAGAAACTTGACTAATGAAATTTAATTTGCTAAATTAGTTTATTTTAGTTAAATTCACAGCATAATGTCTTATAGTATTTTGCTATGGGGAAATGCGACTGACGTAGAGGTGATTTTTGTTATGCATAAGAGGGCCAAAAGATCAATTTATAAAGTTGGCTCTAGAGAGCCTCTTAGAGATAATTTTAAAGAAATTAATATCTTAACCTTGGCCTCTCAATATGTATATTAAAACGCTATGTATGTACATAAGAATATTAATCACTTAATTAAAAAAAATGATGTTCGTAATGTAAATAACAAGCACAAATCAATAATCCAGTTACTCGACTTCATAGAGTCAGTAACTCTTTCATGGGGCAATGTATACCAAAGTCCCAGAAAGTGCATAGTAACAAGTTCAGCCTATTTATTAAACGAAGTCTTTGTAAGAAGGGTTATTATAATATTAAGGAATACATGGATGATGATAACTCCTGGGAATGCGGTGATCCCTGCCAAGCTTTTTCTTCATCTTTATGCTACTGCTGTAATTGTATATTATTTTTAAAATGACTGGAAAAATAAACCATTGCAGCTTAAAAAAAATATGTTTAAAGAGTATTATGTAAATGATCTATTGAATAAAAATATATTATATATATACTATTCTGTTTATTTTCCATGACAAAATATGCCAAAAAATATGCCTCAATGACAAATTTCATTAAAATCCCTTCAGCCGTTTGAGCGTGATTGTGAAAACTCCTATTCATACGATGCCTAATTATAACCGACCTAATCAGACAGACAGACAAAAATCATTTTGAGATTTTTTATCTGTCTGAAAGGGATCAACCAGGCCACGAAAATTTTACAAACTAAAACAAGAATTTTAAGTAAGATATTTTTGTTTGTTCCATTTTGATATCTCGCAGGGTTCAGAAGATACGAATATAGTCAAGTAGTCGGCTTGTTTTACGTGGGTGAAAGCGAAAGAAAAAACATTTATTCACTAGAAATAGACGTACACAAAACGTATTTATAATAATAAAAGGATTAAATTTTATTATATTATCAGGAAGAATTATATGTATATACAAAAAGACCAAAAACACTATTAATACCTAAAATAAAAGTAAGAAAATTGTACGACGTATTCCCAGCAAACGAGGTTGACAACTCAGCTGTAAGGATGTATTTTTTCTAAAATGCTTTGAGTTGTCAGCTGAATGACCGCTCCGCCCGGTGGTTGGCGTAATAATATAATTTAATTTTAGTCAAAGCAAAAATTTATGCAAAACAAGTTTTTGTTGGTTTTGCATCTAGTTATTGGATTTAATTCCTTATCGCATGGGCGACTACGGGAAGTTATGGACGAAAAAGTGATTCTATGTTTGTTCTAATATTAACGGCACCATAATTTGTAAAGAAAAATTATGCGTAAATTTCATATACCCTTTCGGTAAGAAAACGAACGTGAATAGAATTCGCGAACCAATATTATCATGCTGGAAGGATTTCTATGCAGAAATCCGTCGGGGTAGGTGCCATTGCAGTGCCAGATATTTAGTCGGTGTATCAGCAGTGTTTCCGTTTAAACAAAAAAATAAAGTTTCAGCCTACAAATGTCTCACTGCTGAGCACAGGCCTCCTCTCATTTCTGAGAGGGTTTTGGAGCTAGGAAGAATCCGCCACGCTGCTCCAATGCGGGTTGACGGGCTGCACATGTCTTCGAAATATTATTTCACGATGTTTTCCTTCACTGCCAAGCACGTGGTAAATCAGCACTTAAAAGGCACCGGGAATCGAACCCAGGTCACTCGCGTACTATGAAATTTAAAGCGAGCGCCTAGCCCCTGAGCTACTGTTTAATTACTGGGCATACTTATAGACATGGGCATATTATAGACTTAAGAACTGATATATCAGCGTGACGAGTGCAGTGTGTTGCCAAACACAAATGTTATGGGTGACACAACATTTGTTATGGGCAGACGGTGCACTTAATATCAAGTGAACGATTTGCTCATCTCGTCACTTTCTTCCATATTAAATCACCTTTAAAAAATAATTCGTTTCTAGCTGACGTTAAAATTTATTCGTTTATATAATGTAACAAAGTATAATTGTGAACGTTCACAATATTACGGCTGTGAAATCACCCTTAGGCACAGCGATGTCACAAATTTTAACAACAAACACAATTTTTCGCGATATTTTTATGCCTAAAGATATAATGTTATAGAAATAGTATGCTACATAGCTTCAATTAATAATATTAGGTGGAAAGAATTGTTCGACTATTCAAGTAAAAGAATACTGTTTTCCTCTAATTTTTAGACACGAGCTTGGGAGCCCAGAAAAACCCGCGACGCTGCTCTGAAGGTGGACTTCACAGGTTCTTGAAACTCAAACATCAAGTTTCTTCGAGATATATTCCGTCACTGTCGAGTACGCGATCAGAGAGAATGAGTGAGAGAATGTATGAGGTTCCACAGGTGCACCGGGAATCGAATACAAGCAACTTGGAGGAGCTACCACGGCTAATGTTAATGATTTTATTCAAATAAAATAAGGATACATTTAAAATCTTACGAAATCATTTTATTTAAAACCATATCCAGTAAGTTAATTTTTTTGGAACTAGTGTTATAATTAAGTACTAACTCACTGTGTTGTGACTGTTGTAAAATAATTCAACTAGGATGTTTTTTTCCATTAAGACAAAAATCAAATATTTAATAACTGTACCTCTGTAAACTCTAACCTAAAGTCTAAACTAAAATGTGTCGGTTACAGATATTTGGTCACCGGTTCTGAACACTACTCGGCCCTGTAAAAGATCAACATGCTTTCTTAGCATACGAGTATTAGATACTAAATAGAGCATTCATTATCGTGTTATTGTGTGTGTTACAAGTGTTATCTAGAGCTCTCAGCGGCTGTCTTTCGTGGAGCCATTTTATATTGTGCATGCAGCTAGCTCTCAGATACAACTTTCTTTCCCTATTATAATGATTATATTAACTATGTCTGCACAAATGTTAAAATTTCATAATACGAAAACCAACATATTGGTTCATAGGTATCTATTATAGAACTATCATACATGTTCTTCATGGATACTTTTTTTTATTTAGCCATATTAAAACTGTCAAATGTTAATTAATCGAACATCTTGCCTATTTAAGTCCCGAAATCTCTTACACCTTATCGTACTTGTAGACCACGTACTCGCGAGTATCTTTCAACGAAGGAGTAGTAGCCGTCGGACTAACAGCGTACAATGCACTGTACTATGATCAAAGTCCTTGAAAA
This sequence comes from Luehdorfia chinensis, assembly GCA_019845155.1. Classification (NCBI taxonomy): domain Eukaryota; kingdom Metazoa; phylum Arthropoda; class Insecta; order Lepidoptera; family Papilionidae; genus Luehdorfia; species Luehdorfia chinensis. The sequence goes on from JAHVAK010000022.1 coordinate 2,856,296, forward strand.
TAGAATTTTCTCATCATCGTCACACGCAGAATAACTACAAATTATATTTGAGTTTCGAAAACAGTCATCATTTATATTTTTCCTCATTAGTTTTTTCTTTGGCGTCGCTCTCTCGCACAATGGAAAACTTGAAATATCGCTTTATTTACGAGTACGAGTTCTACCATGGTACCAGTGCTGCAGAAACAGCTCGAAGTATAAACAATATGTATGGCGCTGGTTTCGCAAAAGAAAACACGTAACATTTTTGGTTCCAACGTTTTCGTTCCGGAAATTTCGAACTTCAGAACAAGCCCCGAGGACGGCCGGAGACCTAAGTGGATACTGAAGAATTAAAGGCTATTGTAGAAGCTGATCCATCGCAAACCACTTCAGAGTACGCTGCAGGCTTTGATGTGAGTGATAAAACTGTTTTAATCCATTTGAAGCAAACAGGGAAAGTATTACCTATATACCTCATGAATTGAGTGAAGCAAACCAGCAAACACGCATCGACTGCTGCGTTACATTGCTCAACCGGCACAATAATGAAGGGATTTTAAATCAGGTAACCTGTAACAAAAAGTGGATCCTGTACGATAATCGGAAGCGCTCGTCGCAATGGCGGAACCCTGGAGAACCAGCCAAATCCTCCAAGCGAAAATTTACTTAGAAAAAATTACTTGCGAGTGTTTGGTAGACTAGTGCCGGTGTCGTGAACAGCTTTCTAAAATCTGGTCAAACGATTACGGCAGATATCTATTGTAAGAAACTGTAAACCATGATTGAAGAAATAGTTGCAAAACAACCGTCGCTGGTCAATCGATCTAGGCCACTGCTGCTTCAGGACAACGCTAGACTACACACTGCACAACAGACGGCCGCTAAACTAGAGGAGCTGCAATTGGAATGTCTGCGACATCCACCGTACTCCCAGGACCTTGCTCCAACAGATTACTATTTTCTCCGGAATTTGGATAACTTCTTACAAGGAAAAAAATTCATCTCCGATGGGGCAGTCCCAACCGCCTTCAGAGAGTTTATTGATTCTCGCCCTCATGGTTTATTTAGTAAAGGGATCAATGAACCACCTATAAGATGGCAAAAGTGCATAGATAGCAATGGTACATATTTTGATTAATTAAAAATATTATACAAAAAAAAGGCTTTATATTCCTCCCATACAATACAGCAAACGCACCAGCACAGCATTAGAAAGCCTTATGTTCCAATATTTGACAGTATTTGTAGTCGAACCGCCACTGGTATTCAGATTCGATCAAAATCAATCTATGTCAATATGTCCGAGGCACGGGGGACCCAAAAACTGGATTGGAACTTGAACACGGGACCCGCGGTGTAGATATCATGTTTTATTTAATTCAAATCGCATTTGTAGAAAAATGCTATCTGTTAATTATTTTTATAAAAAAAATATTTAAATGTGTAATCAATTATCCTATCAAATAAACGTGCAAATTGCCTCTTGGTCGGAGTACCACAGTAGATCGTGCCTTGAATAAATTTTGTGCCGGGAATCGTTGTGAATTTCATGCGTCTTTGAAATCTGTAAAAATTTTAAAAAAATTGCATTAGTAAGCATTTAAAATATATATATATATATATATATATATATATATATTTGCGGTATACAGCGGTGTGACGCTGAGTGTAAAACCCGACTACAGAACAATCACGCGCTAAAAAGTATGAAACAAGAAAATATTCTCATCTAAAATTGTTTTGTATACTCTACTCAATATTTATCTAATATTACATAAGGATATATATAGTTAATCTTAACTATTACGAATAATAAAGATCTCTTAAAATATTAATGTTTTAACCTAATTTCATTTGTAAACTATGTAGTTAATACATTCGATTATTTAACTTGATAGAAGCTGACTACATGTTTTAATTAATAATTAAAACATAATTTTTAATATTTACAAAAATCTAAATAGTCAATACATTAGTGCTCCATTGGAGAGTAGGGTATTTATCTCAGCAAAAAAGCCCAGTTTCTATACTGCTTTATCGATATATTTACTGTGCTCAAAGTCTCTTCCAAACCTAATACCCATCCCTTTGATTTTATATGCATTTTATTTGTTTACACTATATTAATTAGCGCATATGGCTTTCTAAATAATACAGTAACTGCGATCCTTACGCCTCACAGATGTCTACTGTTAAGTAACTATTAAACGTCGTCTATTGCATGGAAAATAGTTTAATGGACAGTGGTTCACCGTTTTTCTGCAATGTTTGGTCCTATATTATGTAAAAATCTAAAATTAATATGTCTTTAATTAATTTGCTTTTGAGAATGGGTATTTGCGTGGTATTTATATTAATTAAACTATATATTACTTTATATAAAGCCGTGTGGTGGCGGCTCGTTAAAAGAATACTACCACTCCATCTCATCCAATGGATCTCGTAAAAGGCGAGTAAGGAACTAAACTGCACTGTGCACCCAACAGCGCATGGTGGCGATGGGCTCACCACCTATCACACCAAGTGCATTATACTGTTTTGGTGTAACGTGGATTGCGGCAGTCATCTGTTTTTGCAGTGAGTGCCCAGTCTCTGACTACCCCTTATGGGATACAGTCGTGATCTTATGTATGTATGTATATTACTTTTATTAGAGATATATCAAAATTTGTATTAGCTTTGTTATCTTTAATCCGTCTAGGTAGGTACCATCCCAGGACCAGTTATTCTGCCGTGAAGCAGTAGTGTGCAAACATTACTGTGTATCGGTTTGAAGGGCACTGTGAGCTCGCGTAATCACTGGGCATATGAGACTTAAGAACTTATGTCTCAGGGTGATGGGCACAGCGTGGTGTCACACAGAAATTTTCTGGGTGATACAGCATTTGTTATGGGCAGACGTTGCACTTACCAGACCCGAGTACCAACAATTTGTGTTTTTGCACAAATGTAAGTTCCGGCTGAGAGACAAACTGAGGAGCTGCGGCGTAGTAGTCAGGTACTCTGAGCACTAGGCTATGCGATATTTAATAAATAACAATGAATTAACTGCTGCTGCTGTCGCAAACTCACAACCTATAATCAAATAATCGTACAATTGAGGTGAAAAATAATAGTATGCGACGTATATGTCATTTTTTCTTGTTACCGTTTTATGAATATTTTCTCGCCTCCTGAATACTACTTCACTTTGTCAACCAAGGACAAATATTGTATATGAATAATGAAATTGCTCCAACTGTCAGGGAATAAATAGAAAATATTAAGCTTTTATGTTGTCAGGAAATATTAAATCGATGGAATGAATAACTGTATGTATTCCGTGATAATAAATGCTGGGAAACCGGAATGAATGAACCGGGTGCTGGGAATATACTTCAATTCTAAAGACAAAAAATATATTTTTTCCAGCACTTAATGTGCTAAATGGTGGTGTGTACTTGTGGTTAATGTGCGAAATCATTAAATAACCTAATTAAATGGATATCCTATCAGTACGTGATAGATATAATCCGAAGCGAGTATATCCGCAGTAGACCTAAACTAACCGAAGTAGCCTAAAGATCCAAGATGCTCATAACAGGCAACGGTCATGCCACATAGCCAACCTGCAATGGACATAAAGCCTATCAACTCGTATAGCTGAAGACAACATCAAAAAAGATTAATTTAAGTTTAGCTCAGAAATAATCGAATTATAAAAACGGATACAATTTTCTTTCAATTAAAATATTATGTCGAATACTTAGTTTCTATAACAAAGGGTTTGAAATTTTAATTAATGCTCGGAGCTAAATGCAATAAATGAAACTCGTTTCTTTGACAGTAAATTCCCTTATGTGCTTGTTAAAATTAAGGTCAAACTAAAACATTTAATTGTTCCATAAATATTTTATTGTTTGTTTTTAATTAAGAATGGTAAATAATCGCTTCTATATAAGAGGTGATTGGTCTGAAATTTGAAAAGACTATTAGTACGACTAAATTCTTTGAATATCCGCTCATACTCTACAAAACAATAATTACATTAACATGTACACAGACACAATGAACGATTGCGCATCTTAATTTTAAAATGATTATCTAAACCCAATAACTAGAAGTGGCACTACCGTACGGCGATCTCCAATGTTCCGGACGTTCTGTCAGGTCGTTGCCAGGTGATGCCCTTAATTTTAGAAACGTCAGAAAATCGTTAAGACCTTTAGAAAAGCTGCCACCTATTTCATCCCGTGGCTGTGTACCAATGCCAAGAAAAATTCGATTGATGGCAGAATAACTAAATTATCCAGTCCGGGGGGGCAACAGCGTCTAAGGTGAGAAGTTTTGACTGCGATCGCCAATCCGCTTCCCTAGCGCGGCGATTATGACAAATCTTCCCAAATTGGAAAAAACTCATGGTCCAGAAGTGGACTCTTTGCAAGCTGATAAAAAATAATCGTCCCAATACGAACATAAAGACTGTCTTTACTAAAAGCTATTGTAGTGCTCGCAAAAATAAAGCTTAGAAAATAAATATATAACAGACATGGTATTATACGAGTAGATAGTTAATTGAATCGGACTTTACTCTGGAAATACATTACAGCAAAGGAGATAAAAAAAATTAAAGTACTCATGCAAAATATCTTAGCAAATTAGCTTTGTTTCACGCGTAGGTAAATGATAACTAGAATTAAAACAAAAGTCTTTGAAATACATGTACATATTTATGTGGTAGTATGATGTTATATCAGATTCTTGCAGTAGGACATAAATGAGTCGGAACCACGAGGAAAGCACTCCAAGACACACAGAATAATGCCATAAAATGGCAGCATAATGCTGCTGCGTTACGTATAGAAAGTACGTAAAGTAACGAAAAATATTTATGTTCAACTGTTGACATGACCCGCGGAGTAGTAATCACGTTTTTTAGTAGGTACACGTAGGTGTAAACACACTGTTGTGGAAATTGAACTCATCATAATCAACACAAATATCTATCTTACTTTGATTACCAGATTCCTAAAAATTATTATGTATCGGAAATATTGAGGGTTCCTGCACAAAATCTGGCTTTTATTTGCATTTAATACTTCAATAAAACTCTTGAGTTAGGATGTTTGTACGCGCTAATCTCAAGAAACACTAATCCGAAATGTTTTTTTTCTGTATTAAATAGCCCGTTTCATTGAGGAGGGTTTTGGCTATGATACTTTATCCTATGGCCTTAAAGAGCGGCACGCTAAGAACCGAACATTACCAAGAAGGCCAAACGTTGAATGCTCAGGTCTGCGAGGTACCATGTCATACGGCGCAATTATACTACTTCACGTAGCTAGTTTTTAATAAACCATGAAATACATTTCTAAACACGTTCATGAAATAGGTTACGCTGTATGTATATTTCTAGTACATACGAGTATTAAAAAACAAAAATGTATAAAAAAGATAACAAACAAAAAGTAATGCGCAAATCATTTAATTCCATTTTATATAAAACAAATAAAATTCTTTTTCATAGTCCTCGTTCCTTTTTAAAGATCGAGCCCCTGAATAATGCTTTTGAGAAATTTATTCAAGGCACGAACGTTTTCGGTGCTCCGATCGCAGAGATCCGCTCTTTTTATGAATTAATTAAACGCAAGTTTACTCATGTTTTTCTAGAACCAACAGAAAGAGAGTAAAATAGTTCCGTCGCAATGTGAAAGCACTTAATAAGAAATTACATATAGTTTTTAACTTAAACTAATTTAAGGGTTTTAAAACAAATTAAGACAAATTAAATCGACGATATGTACGCTCAGTAAAAGTAAAAGAATTGTAAAAGCCGAATAAGAAATAATAACAAAAATGATAGTACTTCTCTAACTAAAAAACCTAAAAAATAACAAACGCAGAGTTAATCAATATCAAACATATCTGTAAATTTTACTTTCCATATGAAAATAAATAATGCATTACATTTTGCTTGCGTGAGCTTTTTAATAAAGAATGCATTTTTATTTTCATTATTTTGCCTAAATTGTTACGATCATGTGCATAAAGAACATTCACTTTCCCAAGTACATCTGATTGATAATGATGATGATATTTTCCTGGCCGATTTCGACCACGGCGACAACTTTCGAATATTGTCGAGGACAATCAACTGCGCAGGAAATATTATAGTGCCTCAAGCACAGAAGCACTTACTCGTCTCAACCTACCCGCGCCCGATGTAACGCTGATGCGATAAGCTCGGAGGTAGACTAGGATGCAGTGTCAGAAACACGAGGACAGTCACAACACAATCAGACCCGAAGACCACCAATTTGTGTTTTAGCACAATTTTTGGCTCCGGGTGGGATTCGAACCCAGGACCCGCGGCTTAGAAATCAGTCAGAAGTCAAACAACATGTAGAGTTGTCTGTGGTAATTGTAAAAGTAGAGGTTATTGTCGCTTTATCGATGGGATGATGGGAAAAACTATGAAAGTGTCTATGTTTTGAGATGCTAAATAAAAATTCAAATTAATCAATCGTATTATTATTCATGGTGGCAGCGGTGAGTCTACTAAACGCGGAAGTGCGAGATTAAAATAGTAAATAACGCTTTAATGGAAAAAGGCACGATGGCAGTTTCAACTGTGACGCCGCCCTCAGAATTTAACTTCGACGAACCAACTCGATGGAAAAGTTGGCTTAGGAGGTTCCAGCAGTACTTGTCGATCACTGGAAAACGCTCAGACGAAGAAGCGAAAAGTTTACTACTATATTGTATGGGGGAGAAAAGCAATGAAATTATCTGTCAATTTGAAAAGCCCTGTACAACATTAGAAAATCTTGTGCAAAATTTTTCAGAATACTTTGAACCTAGGAAACATATAATATTTGAAAGAGCTAAGTTCAATGGAAGAAAACAAATGAAAGGTGAAGCGGTAGATTCCTTCATCACCGACATTCACAGCATGGCTCAAAAATGTGAGTTTGAGAAAATCACTAAGGATGAAATAATACGAAACAAAATAGGGTATAAGCGATAGGAAGCTAAGTGAGAAATTGCAAATGAAGCAAAATTTAAATCTTCAGGATGCAATGACTATAGTGAGACAATGGGAAGTGCAAAATAGTCAAACAGAGCAGTTGTTTCAAGAACAACCTAGCGAAGTGAGAGTGGAAGCTGTAAGAAAAAATCATTTTAGACAGAGAGACCAACTATATCAAGAACAGCTTGGTGAAAAGAAAACAGACACAGTAAGACAACAAAGAATAAAAAATTGTGGTTATTGTGGTTTTAATTATCACACTAGAAATTTATGTCCAGCTAAAAATGCAGATTGTTACAAATGTCATGGAAAAGGACATTTTTCAAGAGCATGCAGGATACAGGATGTGAAATTGGTCCGACTGGTAGAACAAAAGAAAGATAAGGAACCAGATAATACAGAAGGTAAAGATTTTTTTCTATGGGCAGTTGGGGGTGATAATAATAATAGCGCATGGACATCAGAGATTTATATTGAAGAATTTAGAAAGACAGAAACATTTTTGATAGATTCAGGAGCAGATATCGTATGTTTACCTTTTACGGTTGTGCCTGAAGATTTTGTGAACAATCTTATTAAAACTAATATAGCATTAAAAGTGGCAGATGGTAGAAATCTAAAAGTATTAGGATACATAAAGATAAAATATCTCACAAACAAAAAAGCATTACAGTAAATGCATACATTATAAAATCAATTAAAAGACCTATCTTGAGCAGAGATGCAAGTAGGGAACTAGGCATATTAAATGTGAATTTACATCATTTGTACAATCTAACAGAAAAAAGTTCTGTTAACATACATAAAGAGTTTCCTCTGCTATTACAGGAGTTGGGGCAATTTAAGGATCCCATATCAATAAAATTGGCACCTGATGCAAAACCTTATGTGCAATCTGTACCACGAGTGGTCCAATCCCAATGTTGGAAAAATTAAAAAAATAAAGTAGTATAACTTAAAAGATATGTTGCTATAAAGCATTTAAAACCTTGTTTGATTAATCCTTACCATTTAAGATATAACATAGTCACTAAGATATGCTGGTTTAAATCTTTGTCTTATTGGTCGTTGTACAGTCAGATGGGGTTGCATTTTATTACTACAATTATTTATAGGGAAGTAAGGTCTCATAACACTTTTGTTAAGCTGTGTATAATCACAACATAGCCGAATTTCCTCTTCATCTTTTGGTACACATACTATAGGAGCTACCCAATCAGTTACCAGACAGACTTTTTAGCATTGTAATGGCAACAACAGAAGTCAATGTCACGTAGCAAAGTGAAATAATATGAGGAGACTGTTAATGGATAATGTGCTATACCGCTTATAATCTTTTAAAGACCACGCGGCTCAGTGGACAGAGCATCGGTCTGCTGAGTAAGTTAATATGGTCCAATCCTGGGCTAAACTAATATTGTGCAATACAGGAAGGATTTAGTTATTGGTTCGTAATTTTGGTAGGATTCCTATGCAGGAATTCGTCTAGATACCACTGCAGCGCCAGTTATTCTGCCGTGATGCAGTAGTGTGTGAACATTGTCGTGTTTTGCTTGGAAGGATTCTGATAGCTAGTCGAATTACTGGCACTGTAGTACAGTACTGGGCATAAGATCTAATTTCTAAGGGTGACAGGCGCAGTGCGGTGCCTCACAGATATTTTTTGGGAGAAACAACATTTGTTATGGACGGACGTTGCACTTACCTAACTTCATTCAAAAATAGTTTCGGTCGTGTAAGGGCGAAAGAAATTTGCTAGATCATAAAAATTTAACTTTTTGATTGAAAAATGTATACACTGCTCCATGAAAGAATTACTGACTCTGAGAAGTGGAATTATTAGTTCGTGCTTGTCTTGCTGTTTACATTATGAATAGCAATTTTGGAACGAAGTTTTTTTACACGGATTACAGTAAAGTGAACTGGCAGAAATCGTTATCGTAAGGAAAAAGCATTATCCATTCCAGGTGACCTCACCCTCTTTCTCTCTGTCTCTTTGTATGTGATTGTGTTCGAACGGGTATCGAGATTCGAGCAGCAAGTGTTGTACGCGATCTGCTGTATAACCTCTTTTTTTATCGGAGAGGGGGCAAACGAGCTAGTGGCTCACCTGATGGTAAGTGATCACCGCCACCCATGAACATCCGCAATACCAGAGGAATCGCGGGAGCATTGCCAGCCTTTGATAATGTAATAGGCTATTTTCTTAACACGTGTAAATGCTATTTATATATAATTTATAATTCACTATTTTATGTTTGTTTTTAATTCATGACTATTTTTCCTAAAATATTCAATGAAATATATTGATTTTAATTCTCACTTTACATTTTTGCTTTGTAAAAATTATAAAAATTTTTATGAAACAATTACTATATGATATATATTAATACAATTTAGAGAGAGATAGAGGGTTGAATAAAAGAGAGCTGCGCTTTTTGGAGTGACAAAAATACACTAATATAATAAATAGAAATCTACATAATATGTATTAAATATAAATCACGTTTAGAGTTAAAAAAATTACGCAAGGAATTTCGTTCCTGACGGGAGTCTCCCGACCGCACATTTTTTTATTAAAGTGATTTAAGTTCTTATGTATGTACACTTTTTCATATACATGTTGAGAGACCAGGGTAGACCAAGATATTTAATTCTTTAAATGTATCTCTAAGAGACATTTTAAGATAATATATTTTAATTATTATTTTATTTTATAAGATTATAAATAGCCTTCTCTTGCAAAACCAAAATTATTTCTGCGACAGTCGCATTTTCCTATAGCAAGATACAATAAGACATTATGCTATGGAAATAACTATAATAAACCAATCTAGCAGTTTCAACTTTAGCCAAGTAACGAATTTTTTAAGCTAAGTTCTATAACGATACCTCTCTTCTTGGAAGAAGCCTATATTCCATCGTCACCACCTTTATGGTTAGCATTTCAGCACAGTGCGTTTTTCGCGGAATTTTCTACCACGCACTTGCACTTTATGGAATGTGCTGCCGTCAGCGGTTTTTCCGGACCGATACGACTTAGGGGCCTTCAAGAAAGGAGCCTATTCCTTTCTCAAAGGCCGGCAACGCATCTGCTATTCCTCTGGTTTTGCAGGTGTTCATGGGCGGCGGTGATCACTTACCATCACGTGAGCCACATGCTCGTTTGCCCACTATTCTATATTTTTTTTATATAAAAATCAAGATATATAATATATATATAATAATAAAATAAAAGGTAGCAGCACCTAACTACATAACTGTTTTATCCAATGTATACGTTTAAAGTTCAACGACCCGGTGACATTATGTAGATGAAGTCACAGGTGTCCGTTACGTCTGCCACGTAATATAAAAACTTCTTTAAACCCAAAACCCCTCATTAATTTTCCATTTTATTTTGTTTTTATACTTTGGTGGAAAAGGTAAATATATATTTTATTATTACAGTGTAGTTTACTTACTCGTATAACCAAGCTATTGCCTGAAAAATACAAAAGTTTTAGAACATTTATATCGAATATTAGTTACTGCTGTCTATTATTATTGATAAGGAAATGCAAATAGAATGAACTAATTATTAGATGTTTACATTACAAAACAGTGTCTTCTATAAATATCCATTTTAAAAAGATAATATACATTAGATATGTTTTAATATAATACATTTCAAACATAATTTTATTAACTGTATAATGTTCGCGTTAATATAAGAAATCATTAAATAAACAGTAGCACAAGAAATTAATTACCATAAAAATACTAATTGTCTATACTATAATAATTCTATGCCACAATGAAAATTATGGTTTCTATTTTTTTTTCTCTTTTTTTAGTATTTGTAATGGTCGTAATATTGTTGCTAGTATCTTGAAATTAATTTTTAGTGTCTTCTTATCATAAGTATCATCATCATCATCATCATTTCAGCCTAAACTAGTCCACTGCTGAACATAGGCCTCCCCACACATTGCGACAAAAGTTTGTACCTCTCATTTTGGGGGGATTTTGCCTTAGTTGCCACACTAGGAGGCGGGTTGTCAACCGCAGTTTATATATTCAGAATTTCCAGGAAGATGCTACTGCCTATCTCCTGGTCATCATCATAAGTTTTTTTTTAATTGGTTAAAGTGACCAGACGAGAAAACTTTTTTTATGGCAGAATAACTGGCCCTGGTGTGGTACCTAACTAGACGGATTTCTGCATAGGAATCCAACCACCTGATTATGATTATGATCTGATGTTCATGGGCGGCGGTGATCACTTACCATCACGTGAGCCACCTGCTCCTTTGCTCCCTCTTCCATAAAAAATACCATAGATATACCAATTCATCTACATACTTTATACACATAATTTGTAATTATAAGTTAATTAATTGTCAGAATACCAAACTTCTACACCGTGGGTTTGGGTTCAAATCCCAGCCGGAATCAATATTTGTTCAAAAACACCTATCGTTGGTTTTCGAATTTGGCTGTGTTGTGCATTTATGTTTGTGTAACGCAGTCACGTTACAGGAGGAATCTTACTGTGGAGCAACGTTAAGAAAGGACATAAAAATATGGGCAACGTGTTGACATCGAATTCTGTATAAAAAACAGTCGTCGTAACTAGATAAAAATAAAACTCGCTGTAAATTAAACGAGGAGCTGCGAGCGTAGCAATCGTAGTTGCGGTTTTTGTGTCCAAGTTACATTGCTACAGTTCTTAGGATATATTGCATGCGACAAGAACTGTAATCAGTATTCCCCTCCGCATAATAGACAGTTTGTATAAAAGGGTTTGCGTGAATAATTGACAACTGATCCGTATATGTGAAGTGTCTTTTATCATTTAGAAATATGAATTAGCATAATCATTTTTATGTTCTATTCTCTTTTCCATAATCCTTTATCACAATCCACCACACATAATCTATCATAATACACCACCCTTTCACTGGTGATAGGATTCCTATGTAGAAATCCGTCTAGGTAGCTACCAGCGCAGGGCCAGTTATTCTGCCGTGAAGCACAGGTGTACAAATATTACTGTGTTTCGGTCTGAAGGGCACTATCAGCTTATATAATCATATAAGGCATATGAGACTTATGATCTAATATCTCGCGAAGACGGGTGTAGTGTTGTGCTACACAGACGTGTTCTGGATGACACAGCAAGTGTTATGGACAGACTTTGCACTTACCATCAGATGAACGTTTTGCTCGTCTCTCACTTTCTACTAAATAAAGTAATTGTTGTGCATTCGTGTCAAATGCTTCGCACCTTTGACGCTACAGCTCGTAATCAGTCTACACCGAATTCACTTTGTCGTTCCTAATTTTTTTAGGTCTAATAATAAATGCCGATAGGTGTCCGGCAGAGTACAAGAGCACATGCCTCTTTCCTACCGAAGTGTCGTAAGAGGCTAAGGTATTGTGTAAACAGCCCTCGGAGCGCACCACCACATTGCCAGACTGCTGTACTGCAGACGTAATGTAAGCGTTGGTTTTGGCATCACCAACAAATACGAGGCCGGTTGCCGCGGCAGCACGGCCGGTTGGTTCGGTGCATACCGCAACCTTAAGAGTCTACTCCCACCAGCTATCACCCACACGACATCGACGTATTTTGCTCGACCAACCAATACAATGATATATATAGCCATTTTCATAATTTCATCGAAATGGCTATATATATCATGGGACATAACAGCCAATAGGCAGAGTAAGTGTACCTGAGGTTGAGTATTGTCTTTCGAGCGAGATTGCCTCACTGTCTAACAAGTTGTTATTAAGCCTTACGCTTTGGTGGTAATCGTTTCGCATAAAAGTTAGTGAAAAAACTTTATCTTAAAAAAAGGCATAAAATAAATTCTGATAGCGGATTTTTAATGTATATATTTGTCTAATATTTACATGATTCTCTAAGAAAGAATATAAAGAAGAGCTTAACAAAAATCAAAACTGTGCATTTCCATTATTTGTATATAAATAAGACGAAACACGTCGAGACGGTAAAATAGACAGAAACAGGCTTTACAGATTTCTGACCAAGAACGAATTAAGATTCACTACTGTATTAATGATACGTATATGATGGTAATAGTTCAGATTTTTACTCTTTAAATGCTATTCTTAACGTATTTAATTTTTTTTAATTACACAGCCCATGTAGAAGGATTGAAAGTCAGTATAAGGTCAGAAAGAAATGCTTTTAGTCATTCAGTATTTAAAATTCGATAAAATGTATGGATAGCAGTAGAAAGCTAATGTTTAATTAATCTGGTGGAATTTAACCTTGAACAGAGAGATTCAATGGCATCACTTGGACTCCTTGTAATAATTAGAACATCTTCCGATGCATGTTTTTCTTAACTGTTATACAATAGGTAATTCAAGGCAAGAGAGGTGAAAGGCATTTTCAGTCTTCAACAATGAGAATCCTAGCGGCGAATACGCTACTGATCCGTCGCCCGGCTCGACGAGAAGCATTATCATGTATAATTTATTGGGTAATGCTGAAAGCAGGTGTGGTAATTCTTATCTTCGCCTTCACAACGAGAGGGTCCCATAAAAGCTGCATTAGCGATGCAGTGCCAATCCTCTCACAAGCCTCGGCATAGACACGGAGTAATACATCGCCTGCTATTTTAGGACTTAAGAGCCATCGCCGTCTGCTCAAAATTTAAATTTAAATTCAAAGGTTCAAGGGCGATTTGATTGATTTTATTTTATTTGCCTTTTTATTTGAGCAGCTATAAATTTAAAATATGATTTGATACTTTTTACGTTAACATTTTCGTATAATTTCAAAAGGGTATGAAAGAATAATTGGAGCATCGAAATATCAAGGGAACTATTGTTCAATAACAAATTATTTCTCCTTCTGGCTAACATTAAAAGGTTAATCATTCGCATAAACATAGCACAATTATGCATGTTCCCTATTCATAAGCCACTTAGAGTCAAACATCTCACGTTATTATAGTCGTAAAGTTCGCCCTTTGCTTGAATAATGACATGATAAATTGCTTTCGCGATATTTTTGTGCCTTTTTATAGGATGAGGTCGTTACCTACAGCTATGATGGTGAGGTCAGGAGAGACAACAATTTTCTCGAAAATATAGGTCTTCTATAAGTAAATAAACAGAATGAATGAATATTTTTATATTGTTAGAATAATATCATAATGAAGCAGATAACTAATTAATTTGTACTGTACTTCTATTAAGCAGTAAATGAAGACAGTTTTCTTGGAAGTACATAACACAAGGAATCAAAATATCAATCACAACTTACTACATACTCATTATCAGTCATTCAAATGACAGAAATTCATTTTAAAAATAAAAACAAAAAGAAACAACAGTTCCCGTCACAATTCCTGTGTATCGTACAAACTAACAGGTTCGTTTCATATCGACTAAACGTTTCCAGTGATTGCGAGATGTTTTATATAACTTAAAAATTTTCTTTATCAATTTCTCCTTTTTTATATCCGTTTTTTTTTGTCGATATCCATCCGTTTCTAATTCTTTTTGGAGCAAAAGTAAATACTAGTATTTATATATAATAAGGGCATCGAATGCTGGTTATATATAAATTCATTGTGATGGTGTAACACCACATTCTCCGAAATCCAATAAATAAACACCAAACTACAAAATTAAAAAATGTTAAACGAATCACCCCTATTTTTATTTTGTTTTTTACTACGTGCTTTATCATTAAATTTCACTTGTGCATTAAAGGGATCATTTCCAGCACCTGCTATTAGGTCCCTTGTCGGTGGTGCTGATAACGACGGAATAACAGCGCTGCCGCAATATTGCTGTAGCTTAATGCTGTCAGGTCTTTTCGTTGCTATTGTCCAATATAAAAATTCTTAATGGGTAATTGTTATAATTTACTTATTATATATTGTTATTAGTTACATGCGATAAAATGCGTAGAATTACAGAGAAGCCGTGACTACGTAGGTATAGAATTATTGCCTTATTTTTTTTAAATCATCATCATCATCACCGTTTCAGCTGGTCCACTTCTGTACATAGGCCTCCTCCACAGATATCCACAAATCACGGTCCTAAGCCACCTTCACCCATTGACTTGCACCGCCAAAATCGTGTAGGTCGTCAAAATATATATATAATAAAATATAATTTATCGAGATTCTTTTCGCATCTCTATTATGATAATGTGTGTAGCTATACTGTATCTATAATATAAGGATCGTTGTATTTGTTTGATCAATAATATTCCGTAAAACGTGCATTTATAAAACAGCGTCCAAATTTAACTTTTTAGAAAATAGGAAGAATTCGTGCTTGGGACATTACGCCGTCATTTCCTTTTCTCTATTGTTGAATTCTCGAAACAACTTGAATAAGAATCGTATATTATATCAATAATCATGTCACCAATCCATCAATGTAAAACTGTTATGGTTCAGAGCCTGACTTTTATGCCATCGGTCTGGGTTCCAACCCCAGCTGGAACCAACTTTGTGCAAAAGCACTAATTTGGGTGTACAAAACATCTGTCCACCTATCTGTACAACATCTATTGACTATAGACGACCGCGTGGCCTAGTGGTCAGAGTACCTGACATCCAAGCCGCGGGTCCTGGGTTCGAATCCCAGCCGGAGCCAACATTTGTGCTAAAACATAAATTGTTGGTTTTCGGGTCTGGTTGTGTTGTGTTTGTCCTTGTGTTTCTAACACTGCATGCCTAGCCGACCTCCGATCTTATCGCATCAGCATTACATCGGGCACGTGTAGGTGGGGACGAGTGAGTGCCTCTGTGTTTGCGCGTACTCTTGTGGCACTATAATATCTCCTGCGCAGTTGATGCCTCTCGAAAGTAGTCGGAATTTGTCGCCGTGGTCGATCGTGACGGAAATGTACATCAAATGATAACGTTAACTTCATAAATAATTATATCCATTATAATTTAGAGGAACTAAAAGTGCTATAATAATAACTTAATTACTTTTCAGCACCAAAAATGTAACTAGTTGAAAACTGAGTATGTTACATGCTTAACGACTAGTTCATTACGATATCAATAGATGTCACTGTTTTCAATGAATTAATAACCGAAGACAAAAACCGCACCTTTTTTGTACATGCATACATCTACAAAGTCACGCCTCTTTCCCATTGGAGTCCCAGGTAGAGATTCTCTTCTTCATTAGATTTTTCCACTTGCTTCGATACCGACACACAATTTTCGCTACTTCTACTTTCATTATCGTTCAAATTCATCGATTGCAGGAACTTTTGAAGTAGCCTTTCCTTAAAACGACTTAGATCTGATCGTGATGCGTTCGCCTACGTCGCAATATCTTATATTCTATAACGTAAAATGTGTCACTTGCACAAAATTTCTTCATTCTAAGCCAAAGGTCAACCCGCGCAAATTAAGGGGACCGGTGCATTATGATTAGTGGTATAAGATTAAGGTTGTAACTTTATCACATAAAACATATTTGTTACAATCCCGCCAAAATGTTATAAACAATTTTCAAACTTAATTCATTAAATATATAATATATTTTAAATAT
Source organism: Luehdorfia chinensis (assembly GCA_019845155.1). Lineage (NCBI taxonomy): Eukaryota > Metazoa > Arthropoda > Insecta > Lepidoptera > Papilionidae > Luehdorfia > Luehdorfia chinensis. The sequence goes on from JAHVAK010000022.1 coordinate 2,872,839, forward strand.
ATAGTATACTTTTTTTGTTCTTTTTTTAATACGATGTCCCACAGTAGGATTCTCCTGTGTCGTGGGTACGTTTTACAGACATAAATTCCACATGCACAAACCACCCAGACCGGAACAACTATCTGTAGGCCATACAAATATCTGTCCCGTGCGGGAATCGAACCCGCGACCCGCCGCGCATAAGCCAAGGGCTTAGCCACAAATATATAATATACATTAAATATATACAGTTTAGAATGGCACGGATTACGAATAGCGAGTTTGGGACTCACTCTGTTTGATTGGATACGAACGAAAGGAACTATACTACGACATGAGAATCGGTGCGATGCGCATCACATAGAGCAATATAGTGTTTCGCCCGATATCCGATATATAGTTTCAGTACAGACCGATATACGATTTAGGGATATAGATTTAATATCTGTATACGTTTTGTATCACCTATCCCTAGCTTCATAAGGAAAAAACCTGATTCATGCATCCCATTCCTCACCTGAATCCCGCATGCATGTCCCGTAGCTTCTCTTCAGTTACATTTATCATTCCCTTAATATTTTTGCATACAGTTTGCCAACGATACTGAGCAAGTTAATATCTTGGTAGTTTTTGCAGGCTTGCTGCGATCTTTATCCTTTGTACAGCGATACGATGCAGATGAACCTTCATTCATGTCTCCGGATGGGGCCTGTGCTTGCATATCAATCAATCAATGAAAAAAGCTTTCGAAATATTCCTTCCATCTCTTTACAATGCATTCCTCTCCTCTTACTACACTTTCAACCTGGTTTCACTTGCAAGGTCGTATTTTTACCTCTGACTGTTCTTACGAACTTCCAGAAGAACTTAATGTTGTTAGATAACCTCGTATCAAAATCATCTCTATCATTCTCTTTATTCTTTCCCACGATGTCTTGCCACACCCTTTAACATATTATACTCATTCATTGCTTTCCTCATCCGTATTTTTGAATTCCTTGATTGGATGATATAGCCATCCAATCCAGCCAGGCCTTCTTTTTCTCGGCTAATATTGAAATACGGATAGAATGGATGCCATTTTTGAAAAAAAAAAGCTCGGCATATCAGTAGCTACGACATAGCTGAAGAACTGGGAATTGACCATAAAACAGTTTAGACCATTTGAAAAAAGCTGGGTACCCAAAAAAGCTCGATATTTGGGTGCCACACGATCTCACTGAAATACCTGAGGAACCGTGTACTCATTTGCGATTCTTTATTGAGACATATTGAAACCGAAGCGTTTTTGAAAAGATTGATAACTGGGGATGTAAAGTGGTCACGTACGACCAGAACGTGCGAAAAAGATGCGAGTAAGGCTAACCTTCAACCATACTCAGAGGAGTCTTGGGCTCACACATTCACTGTCAGTCACACATTCATTCATTCTAGCAGAGAGCAGTTCCAGAACTTTCGACCCATAAGCTGGTTCGCATCCTTTCCGCTTGGTCTCATTCACACGAACTTCAATCCGTCTTACTCTCATGATCTAGCATCGTCGTTCATCGTTTCAGCCTATCACTAGTCCACAGCTGAACATAGGCCTTCCCCCATAGATAGCTATAACGACTTTTACGACACTCGTGGGATGAGATGGGGTGGTAGATTCTCTTAGGCCGCCACCACACGGCCACCAACAAGCATACTTCGTCAATTTTATCATTCATACCTTGTCTAACAATCTGAGTAGCATAGTGGCTATACGTATCCCACTTTTCGCTTCCACGAGAAATTATATATGACGTATGGCATATCGCCGCCATTGCGTTTTTAAGAACAGCTAGGGAAAATGTTGTCCACCCATGCAGACTACTTCAGCTAAACTAGCCTTATTCTGGGGTCACCCGGTCTCAGGGCAGATCAGCACGCTAACGACTAGGCTCGCGCTTAACCACGCAGTCATCAGCACGGCATCCGCAAGCTTGGCGGAGAGGAAGGGCAAAGGATTGGGTAGGAAATGAACTTGGTGTAGATGTAGGTGTAAGGTGTAGGATACTACTATCTCGGAGGAAACAGTAGTAGCTCGGTAGGTCGGGATCGCTTACCCAGTACTGTCCGGTATTTGCCGGAAAAGGCATTTGGGATAAGTGGGAGTACTTGATCTCAGCTCTCCTTTTTCTCCGTTTATTCTCATTGGTTAAAATAATGATTTTGTGTTATAGTTTGGCAACACGGTTAGGGAATTTTATCGAACATATCTTATATAACTTATACTGGTGGTAGGATTCCTACGCAGGAATCCGTGTAGGTAGGTACCACCCCAGGGCCAGTTATTCTGCCGTGAAGCAGTAGTGCGCAAGCATTGCTGTGTTTCGGTTTGAAGGGTACTGAGAGCTAGCGTAATCACTGGGCATTTGAGACTCAAGAACTGATGTCTCAGGGTAACGGGCGCATTGTGGTGCCACACAGAAGTATTTTGGGTGACGTTGCACTTACCATCAAGTGAACGTTTTGCTCGTTTCGTCAGTTTCTACAATAAAAAAAGAGCAATGCTTAATTATAAATTATTTCATTAACCATCAATTTCAATGTTTGCCGTCTGCTGGGCATCCCGTGACGGCCACCTTTTTATATAAGAATAAGGTAGAAAACCACGACTGTATTTAGTTTTCCATAAAGATCTATAGATTATGCTGAGCTTAATACCCTTTGTCACTATATAGTTGGACCAGGAGGGTACCACATACTCTAAACAGATATTCTGTGAAAGCATGTAACTTCAAAGTTTCACAGTTAAGTAGATCCATTTATTATTGTTCTGCGGTTATTATTGAGCTCCGCTATCACGTACATCAGAACATGGTTTCGTTCATAAACTTTTATACAAAATCATTTATGCGTATAAAGACATTCTCGACGTATAGTGTACTAAATAAGCGTATAAAATGTGTTATACATTAAAACGCTTGGGTTTACGCGTATAATTAATAAACCTGTTATGAACACCTGTACAAAATAGCTTCATATCGTAAATGCCGTTTAACAAATTGTGACAACAAATCACTAGTAGCGCCGTGTGAATAAGAGCTTTAACATTTTTCTCTATGTTTTGCTTTAACTAAAGTCAAGTTGAAAATTAAACTTAACGATGGAAAATTAAATATTAAAAAGGAAAAAGGAAAAAATGTTAAAGAATATATAATCTTGAAGAATTTTTCATTTAAAGGAGGTAAACGATAACGTTATATTTTCTTAACAATTGTCAGTATTTCATTTACTAATACGAAAACATTTAGTTCATAAAAGTAAACATAACGATTTATGACAATCACAGACCCGAAAGTCAATAATCTGTGTTTTTACACAAATGTTGGCTGTGGTTGGGTCGCAAACCCAGGACCAGTAGGACTCAGACACTCTGACCACTAGGAAAATAAGCACACTGTTCAACCGATGATATAGTCACTGTCTACAATAGGACGTAGTCCCTTAGGTTATAGTCCCTTGAGGACGTAGATGCTTCGTGGCAAGTATTGGATATTCGGTCCTTATTTAACGTTCAAAGTTTGTGAAAGCTAAGTGAAATTTGGTCTTATCGGAGCCTTAGTAAATTAGAGCGCTCGCCTTAAACATCATACGCAAGTGACCTGGGTGCCATTCCAAACTGCCGGTACAGTAAACTACAATTTTAAGTGCTGAATTATCATATGCTTGGCGGTGAAAAAAAAATCGTGAAGGAACCAGCTTGTCGAATAATTAAAAAAAAATTGATGATGTTGTTTGTCAACCTGCATTGGAGCACCTAGACACGCCACTTTCACACACACTTTCCGCACCGCCCCCCATAATGGTTTCTCGCCTTGTCGTGGCGTGGGGCTTCCTAACCGTGGCTTTATCACCCAAGGTGAAGCTAAGCCTGTGGTATCGGGCAAGTCCGGAGAGGTTGCTCTGAGTGGGCTACGCAAGCCCACTTTGGATGCGAACTGGAGGACTACTTAGGAGAGGAGTGGCGATGTGTCGGCACCGCACACCATGCCCTCAACAGCCGAAATGGAGTCGCGGGGGAAGAGGAGTTAAGATAATGAGGTTAGCTACTTTGGCGGGGCCGCACTGTTGTTGCAGCAATAGTAGGGCCGCGGAGAGAGTATTACGTTTCCTAACCTCCGCTGCAGAAATGAGGTCGGTGGCGGAGCTACAGACCAGATCCGCCGCTGGAACCGGGAAGTCTCGTGGTTTCGAGTGTTAGTTTCCCTGGTTCGCATGGCGGACTGGGAGGAGTCGGTTGCGCGCACACAGAGACGCATGTTGGAAGGTGCGTCGTGTTTTCCGCCGCGCCTTGCTGGGAAGGAAAGAGAAAAGTAGCTGTCCTCTTCCGAGGAGAGGCCATCAATGGTAGGCGGCCGACGCTGGTGAGGCTCTTCAATCAACCACAGCAGTCTCAAATATATTATGTATTAGAACCTCGTTAATGTATCAAATTCTTATAGTACCAAGAAGGGTTCGCCGCAATCGCTATGCTTGGTATTGGCTATCACAGTTTCCAGATATCAGGCATCAGACATCAACAAATGCTGTATCACCCAGAACTGATTATGTGTGGTACATATAATAAATACTCATCATAAAAAAATGCTTAGGACTATTCTAATTTTAAATTCAATCTTAAACATCAATACAATTTCTTACGGCGAACATAACACGTCCGCAAGCGATAAGAACGTGATGTAAGTTCTTATTACAGTGCTTATTGAGGGAACACAATGCCGACAATCAGGTGAATAGTATAAAAATTGAACCATGATATTCCTCTTTCTATTTATACTTTTTAATACCTTATGTAAACTTAGGTATTATTGTGGTTTCTTAAAATGTTGATATCAACGACGGATAAACTTTTAATTTTTTCCTTCGTAGAAAAGATATCTTTTAACAAACAATTATACTATGCCAATCTACGTCGAGTTTTTGACTAAACCTTTAATAAACTAATCTAAAGGTTTAGTCAAAAACTAACAATATATTTCTTGTCTGACTTTATTTCATAACTCGTGTTAAATTATTCATTGTACACCTTTAAATTTCATATAAAACCACCTTAAATCAACACGTGTTTTGGTATTTGAAATACCTAAACAAATGAAGATTTGAGGTGATAGCTGCTTATCGAAGAGAGATTTTTCATTGCCGATTATTTAATTAATTGTAATTTAATTATAGTGCGTTCCTCGAAATATTTGTAACTGAAATGTTTTTAATAGTTTCATTATGTATATTTCAAGTGGATAGAGTACGTTGCTGATATATCTCATAATGTTTTCCACTGAATTACAAAAAAAACAAAATTTTAAAAGCGAAGAACTCTATTCTCTCTCTTCGCTTTTGTATATTAATATATATAATAATATAATATACAGTTAGTTACCATATCAATACTTCGTTAAAACCTTAATTCTTCGTGTCTTTATCCAGATTACATCAGCCTCAGATTACTAACAATACAATAATGACTTTTATACATTAGACACTGCATTAGAGAAAGTCGATGAGACACTCGTTATAACGTAAACTACTGAGCCAAGAGTGATCTATTGCAAAAATTGTTTCTGATAAACGGAATATATTTATAACGTTGAAAAAAAAATCTTATCATTTACAGAACTTAAAACTCAACGTTTTCCTTGTATACCTGTGAAAAAGCGACGATGTTTTGTTATAGTAAGAATCCCAACTAAACCCACACTATCCTAAACAAGAAGAACCAAAAATAAATGTAAGCGGCAGTTTTTGCTTGCCAACGCGATGACTCTCAATAACATACTTCGTGAAACTTTAATGAAATTAGTTTGTGCTGCTGAACAGAGGCCTCCACATTAGATTGCCACAAAAGTTGGTAGGTATTTCGCCATAGTTACCACGCTTGGCAGGCGGGTTGGCAACAGCAGTTTATTTATTCAGATGTTACAGGAAGGTGCTGCTGCCCATCTCCTGGTTTTTATTTTCCCTTTGTCAACTGTTACGAGACCTACGGGATGAGATAGGGTAGTAGATTCTCTTAAGTCGCCACCACACGATTTGACGTAACGCTCTAAAATGTTGTTTTGTGTCTTGTTAATAATGGCAACCCCCTGTTTTTCTCACTTTCTTTAAAACCCAGTTTATTTTTTTCCCAGTTTGTCATAACAAAACGGCTTTTTACACAATGCTTATGAAAGTGTATATTTATTTATTTATTTATTTCTTACAACAAATTATAACACCATAACAGTTAAAAAAACCAAATCGATCTATACGACCTCTATACCGATCGATGCTATAAGACAAACAAAAAAAAACTTCAGACATAAATATAAAAAAGAAAAAATATATGTAAAATATTCAGCAAACTCCGTTTTCTACGCATTTGTATGCTGCTATTGTGAATTTCGACTGACTACAAGAAAAAATATCAATATCCTCAGAAATAACATTTAAGTAACGTATCGCACGTGACAGGGGGGCGTTCTGAAGCAAGTTAGTTCTGGCGGTGGGCACAAGAAATAATTGGGGACGGCGACGCAAGCACATGCACCCATCAGGCGCGCGCAGCTTCAGTGCTGTGAGCACATCCGGGTGATGTACCCACCCGCGAATCACCTTCCACAGATATTTAATGAGCGCAATATCCCTCCTCACACCCAAGCTACTGTACCCGACCATACCTATTACAAATAAAATATATACGGCACTTTGGCTGTTTGTTCCAAAACGGCTGGACTGGTGTTTATGGGACTTTCGCTAACATATAGCGGGTAATCAAGGCTACTTTTAATTTAGAAAAATAATTAGGGTTCCGCGCAAAAAAATTACAACCCAGAAATCCGATTCAAATAGGAAATATCATCAGGAATATATATATATATATATATCATTGATCGGGGTCGGCTTTTTTACGGGGGTGAAACTGCGGAGCACAGCTAACTTAAATTATGTGCATTAACTAAAGGTGGAGGAGAATAAATAAAAATACACGTATTTGTTTCTTTATGATCACGATTAATTCCTAATACTATCGGAAGCTATCAACTGTGCAGAAGACATTAAAGCGCTACTAATGTACGCGCAAAGATAGATTCACTCAGTCATCCTAACCTACTGGAGCCCGATTTAATGCGCATGCACCAACATTGAAGGTATACTAGAATGTATTATCAAAAACACGTGGACAATCACAACACAACCAGACTGACAATTTGTGTTTTCGCATAAATGTTAGCTCCGGCTGGAATTCGAACCCAGCACCAGCGGCGCAGTAGTCAGATACTCAGACCACTAGGCCACGCTGGTGTAATAAGAAACTTAATCGTTTTCATCATCATCATCATCATTTCAGCCTATCACTAGTCCACTGCTGAACAAATGCCTCCTCCACAGGGTCGTCATGTTTACTTAAAAATCTATTACAGAAAAGGGACTGGACTTACGCCTTACTAGACGCGTTAAGTTAGATCGCAGGTGCCAGCAACACTCAATTTTTTATTGTAATTTTACGAGGAAAACCAACTTGCTCATGGAAGAACAATTTTCATTCCTGAAAAATCAAATTTTACCACATTCAAAACTTCAAAAATAAGAAGAGACCGGTATTGAGATTTTTTAGTGATGTTAAGAAAGTAAATTTATTTTCACTCAAAACGCATAAGCTCTACTGAGGAATTTAATTATTAATATTTGTATATAAAATGAATCCATTTAGTTTAATATCAAATTACATGTAGCTCATTTTGATATATGGCTATCTGATAAATTAATGCGACCATTCCGAACTTGATACGTAATTGTGAACGTAATTAATGATATATTAATTTAAATCAACATTCTATACTTTTTGCACGTAGGTTTAACAAAATCATTAACAAAAGATTATTTCCAAAGATAAAATAATAAATTAATGATTTTTAATACAATAATCCAATTTTAAAGATTTCATCATAGAAAATATGTTACTTATGATAGCTAGACTCAAAGAAAGTTGGCATAAAGATGTTAAAAATAACAGTTTAAATAATTGATTATTGTATCTTGATCACGAGTATATGTAGAAACGCAACGTTCAATTATTTTAATCTTCACGTTTTGTTTCCTTAATTTAAATTTCAAGCTACAGATTAAAAGTCCCTAAACGCGTTTCTAAAATTTTTTATTTAATTGTTGTAATTAAAAATACGAAATTTAACATTTTAAACAAATACATGAGATTTCAATATATTATGTATTAAACATTGTTCTACTTTTCTACTAATATATAAAAAGTTGTAAACTGTAATAATGATACAGCAGTGATTTTATAGCAATGTTTCTATATCTGCTAACAACCGTTTAATTCGGTAAACAAACTGAAGCAACATCTATGTCGTCACATGAGAAGCTTCGTTGAATTTGATGAATTTGATGAGATGTAGCTAATGTAATTGCAGGCCATATGAGACTTAAGAATGTCAAACGCCACACTCCACCTGATAGTAAAGGTTTAAGATTGCCTGTAGACACCTTTATCCATCCTCTATGAAAACTCAAAGTATTGATGCGGTGTCACTCCTGGGAACCACGATAATATTCTCGTCAGTAATTTGGTCTTCAACTGTCTTCACTCGCCGTAGGAATCACAGGAGGGTTGTGCTGCTATTTTACGAAGGCACGAGGTACTGACCGCCGTATGGTGGCGGCTTAAGAGAATCTACCACCCCATCTCATCCCGTGGATGTCGTAAAAGTCGACAGAGGGAAAATGAAAACCAAAAGATGGGCAGCAGCATCATTCTGGAACATCTGAAAAAATAAACTGCGGTTGCCAACCCGCCTGCCAAGCGTGGCAACTATGGCAAATCCCCCCCAAAATGAGAGCTACAAACTTTTGTGGCAATCTATGGGGGAGGCCTATGTTCAGCAGTGGAATAGTGATAGGCTGATATGATGATGATGATGAATGTATATGGACTTAAATTAAGCATTTTACTCCTTACGCGAATTTAGTTCGATGGCATATTTCAGTTCCTTAGTTGAAGCTTCAACTTTAGTGATTTTTAAACAAAAAAAAATGCGGCGACCAGAAAATAAGAAAGGTTATTCTCTTTCTTTCAAAACTAACTTATAAAAGTAGTTTAAAAATGAAAGAGGGTTTCATTTTCGCCCGTTTGCCATCAATGTTGAATAAAATATTAATGTTTTTATTTCTAGTGCCTCTGTCACTATGTACGAGCATCCGTGCGATAACAGATCCTATGATATGTCCCTAGGGAACTTACCGTGCAAAAAACAGTCGAACTTTAAACAGAGAGTACCCTGTTAAACAAATTCTCCATTCAGTAAAGTATTTCGACATACGCTATCACACAATAATTTTGTATTTTAAAACATGCTACGAAAACTTTGATGTATAAATATACATATAACACTGTGTACTCGTATATGAGAAAACGGTACACAAAAAAGGTAAAGAAATATTAGAGCTTTTAATATATGCTGTTCAGGATATTAACCACTCTTCCAAGTATGACGTGGCTTTGATTTCTTATAAACTTTTAGTAATTTTCTTGGTTAGTAATTACGTACGTTCGACACCAGGCCAATGCCGTTACCTTAATTTTTAAATAGAGCAGAAGCTCGATTTTCTTTCCCGCTATCACTACCACTAAAAGTAGACATTAGATATGAATTCAATAAAAACTGTGTAATATAACCACAGTCGCTATCATAATGTTAGGATTTGCTAATTTGATATTGTTTCAATTTTATTATGTAAAGTTTATACTTATATAACAGAAAAGATGAGAGTTGGATAAATAATATATGGTGAATGACAAGATTAGCTTTACAGATTTTTATTTTTTCCTGTATATAATTAAAATTTGAATAATCATTAAGAATTATACCATCTGCGATTTATCTCACTGCCCGCAATTTAAGAAGTTACTTTGTTAAGTAAGACTAATGGATTTATTAGACCACATGCCGGAAACGACATTTTGATGCTCTAAATTTTTTTTAAGTAAAAAAGTTGTAGGACTAAAGTTATTAACTTGTATAAATACTAATGGTAATCTTATTTAATATGAAATACATCATTAAATATATCATCATATCTATGGCATCCATTGTTACAACTGTTAAATAACCTATACAGTCCTTTAGACACATTTACAGATCACATGGCACTTATGATCTGACGAACCAAAGGAAATCTAGCAAAGAAGAAAAGCCTCTCTACACCTTTCTTTCACACCAAGTCTGGTAACCGCGCGAAAGGTCGACGAACACCCTCTAACAGGAAATCAACAACCCAAGAAACATAATTTCGAAGAGATGCTCCACTCCTCCAATTGCTACTATTAATACAAGAACTCTTAAAACTGAAAGAAGCCTGAAAGAACTAGAACTTGCTCTGAACGACTTAATGTGATATATATTGGGAATAAGCGAGAAGTGAGAGATGGAAGAAGCTTTTGAACATTCACGCATATAGCCACGCCTTTTTCCCATAAAGTGGGTAGACAGAACCAACCCCGTAGCACACTTTTCGCCTCTGCTGCAACTATCAGCATTCAAATTATATTCTCTACTACGAGATCTATCTTCTGTCTATCTTTGTTTCATATTCGGTACCTTTCTAATACAAGATAAATACCTAATTTGAAACAAAGAGAAAGAAACTTTACTAAACGAAATAATATTCAAGATCATGCGACTACATTTTATCGCCAACCATACTCAACCGACTTCACTAAAAATATTAAAATGTTTCTTATCTTAATTTAAAACATGTGCATATTTGAGAAAAAACCGGAACTAGTATGCGAAGTAGAGAAAACAATAAGTAGTTAGAAGATTAATAAATCTACAGGACCAGATAAAATCTCAAACGAGTTACTCCGAAGTACTATTGATGAAATGAGCCCTATCCTCGCCACAATATTTAATAAGATTATTATTACAGGCAATGGACTAAATCTCATATAGTATTATTGTACAAAAAGGGGCTAAAAGACATTAACAACTACAGACCTTCAAGCTTGATGTGCAAGATTTATGAAGTCTTAGCGAAAATAATCCTGGAGAGAATAAGTACAATACTCGAAGATCAACAACCAGTGGAGCAGAAGAGAAGTTTAAGAGTTAAGAGTAGAGAAGTTTTCAAAAAAAAATCTCCACGATCGATCAGATCCACACTGTTAAGCAAGTTATAGAGAATATAACAAATATATACACATACATAGTTTTCATTGTCTACACGAAAGCTTTTGACAATTTAATACAAGAGTGAATTTAGGAATGTTTAGAACTTAAGAAAGGTTTATCAAAAATCAACATAGACATAATAAGGAGCATTTATAATAACAACAAAGCTAAAATACAACTAGAAACTTAAGGTAAAGAACTTCCTGTAGGGAGAGGCGTTAGGCACGAAGATCCACTTTCTAAAATATTTACAGCAGTCAAACCTTGGGCTGAACATCAACGAAGCTCGGGTAAGCCATCTCAGTTATACTGACGATATAGTTGTAGCCAGAATAGAATCGCCATCAAATCTAGAGCAAATGATCGACGAACATTCTAAAGAAAGTAGCAAATTTGTATTGGTAATGTATACTACCAAAACTAGTTAATGACAAATTGCGACGAGGTAAGTAAGGATCGTCGCAAATAGAAACCCTTTCAATTATGTAGCAGAGTCTACTTTATGTACAGAGTACTTAGTCCAAATTATATCTCAAAAGAACCACATGACTTAAGAAAAAATAAAAGGATTGCGAATGGTTGGAAAAAATACTGGTCACTTCAACATATAATGAAGAGCAAAAAAATTCTGCTTAGCCATGAAACGAAAAGCCTATAATGTGTGTATTCTTTCGTATATTACTGTACTGCATGGTTGCGAGACTAAGACCATAACTGCTTCGCGCAGATCTAAATTAGCTACATGCCAACATTCAATGGAGCGGAGCAGGCTTGAACTAAGAAAAAGAGACAGAATAAAGAATGATGACGTTAGACATGGAACTAAAATTTCTGACATATTATATCGAATTGATGTGCAAAAATGAAGATGGAAAGGTCATTTGATGAGGTGAGAGATATCAAATGAGTATAGTTTAGGAAATTTTCATGTATTACAAGCACAGTAAAAAAGATTATTTTATTTTATATACATCACAAAATAGTTTAAATTGTTAAGTAGCTAAGAAAAGGCGACTGGGCGCTGGCACTGGGGCTGCAACTGCTACAGAGAGGACACAACCCTCGCAAGCACCTACCATAATGGCACCAGAAAAGGCCATAACTGACAGAATGGCACCAAAACAGCAGGCCTCCTTAACAGTTTCTCAAACAGACCAGCCCTTAAAGGTGGCTGTAGCGATACTAACTGAAGTACTAAGAACAACAATTATATTATCTAGACTTCACGAGTGGATTAGCCAAAATAATGCAGGTAGTCAATGGCTTAATCACAATATGCAAGCCGCCGTCATGGAACTCAAATAGAATCTGTCCAAACGGTAGAATACCGTTCAACGACGCCGAGGCGAGGGTATTATGAACAATGCCCCCAATGTACTCGACGTCGCCATAACTTACCAGGTCGTCAGTTCCCTAACTCAAGAGGCGCTCTACGAAGACATGGGGTCAGACCACGTACCAGTTCTGGTCATGCTGGGGGATATACACCTGGACCTATCTCCACTAGCACCATGCTTTGCGGTGAGAATGGAGACGCGTACGTGCTAAAAAAGCACTTCACAAAGCAAAAGCAAAAGGAATACACATCGGCCCCTCCCTTGTAACACTCTGGAATAGATCCGAGATTATTTTATATTATAGTGGCTATAAAATCTACTTCTCCCCGGGCCTGGTTGGGCGCAAGATACGTCGAACTAAGCAAAAAAAGGCACAAGAACTAGATAGCATCGCCAACGAAGATCTCATACACTTACCACAGAAGAGGATAGCTGCATACACGAGGGTATTCAACGGCATATTGACGACCGGTCTATTTTTCAGTACAGTGGAAGTAAAGTCATGTCCCTCTGCTTCTGGTGAGTTACCGCCCATCACGATTTTTCCCAGCATCTCTAAGGTGCTTGAAAATCTCCTGCTACGATAATCATACCAAAGTAAACGGCTTTAAGACAAATAATAAGATCTATCATTACATACGACGCACCGGCATAGTATGTACTGACAGGCACGGCTACTAAGAAACAACTTTAAGCGCAAGAACACCACTGCCAGGGCCCGAAGAATGAATCCGCGACCTTAAACATGAATGTCTGGATGCACCCGCCTGGGTACTGACCGTACGGTCGGAAAAGATACATCCTATCGCCTTGAATAGCCCCAAGGCCCCGCACGTAGTAACGTGCGGTGAAAATCAAAACACACTTTTCTCCGGACAGTTTCCGGTTCTTTAGTTGTCTTCTGGGAATATAATGGATATGATGGATCTTTATATTCTATTATCGTTGATAGTAAACTGAAATAAATTTTTATGTTCATTTTTGACATTGTATTACTATAAAATATATTTCTTATCCTAACATTATAATACTTAATTTTGGATTATTACTAGCTACACGGATAGCTTATCTAGAAGGTATTTAATCAATCTGCAGCTGAGCAACAACCGCAACAAGTAATCTCGCAGTGCCATTACACGAGCCAGCTGTCTTCTATATCATTGCAGTTGTAATAATGACATGAACAAATGTTAATATTCTTTATAATGAAACCGTTTTAATACAAACACTTAGTTACGCTAGCAACTTTGTTTGGGTAGACTTTGGAATTCATGTTAAAACAGAAGCTTTTAAGTTATTATAGTAAAACAAAGTTATTCCCAGAGGCATCTTTATTCATAGTAAAATTTCAAGTCAATAGCTCAATTCAATTTTAAGTCAATAGCAGTAGTAGTTTATTGGTTATATGTGTCTATGCCACTGTCGCCGCTTTCGATCGCATTACTTTACTATTAAGTATTCATTGGCACTGTATTACTTCAAAGCTAAATAAAACACTTCAAATAAATCACCTTATTATACGTCACAACAATATTGACCAATCGCCATCACTTACCCACGCGTAATTCATACGCAATTCCCTCCACTCACCCCTTTCACTACTCAACCATCGTACGAACAAGAACATAAGCTAAAATTTAAACTTAATTGTAAATTGGGCATTAAATTCTTATTATAAAGTCTACGTATAATTTCTTTGTTCCAGTCGCGAACATACGAGTATGTTTGATATGTATGTGCAGGCAGATACACAAGTTTCTATGTATTAATATCCTGAAATCCCTTGTTGTTTTGTTAAAAATTCAAGAAACTCTTGCTTTTGGGAAAACCTAAAGAAATCAATAAAATCATTTAAGTAATTTAATTTATGTCATTTGCCCTCAGATAAAGTCAGTAAGCTAAACAAATCCCTATACGGTTTAAAGCAAGATGCTGGAATAAAAAGTTCACTAAATTTCTATAGAGATAATATGGATTTGTTCGGTCAAGAGCTAATAACTGTGTTTTTGTTGGATTGTTTACTGATATAAAAGCTATTCTTATAATTTATGTTGACGATATATTCATTATTTCGAAAAGTAAAGATTGTGATGTCCACATCACAAACTATTTAAATCAAGGTTTCAAAAAAAAAAAAAATTTTGTAGGTATGGAAATAAATAAGTCTAATATTTGTATTTTTATAAGCCAAAAATGTTACGTAGAGCAGATAATTGAAAAAATTTACATGTCTGAAGCTCATCCTGTCAGAACTCCTGCTGACGTGAATGTTTGTTTAACTAAAAATAATAATTTTGACAATAGGATCTTTATTATTGTTATGTTCAGTATCACGACCCGGCATTTCATTTGCTGTGAACATATTAATCAGATACATTAATCCTAAGGATCTGATAATGTAAATATCATAGGTTACTCTGACTCTGACTTCGCTGGAGACTTGGACACTAGGAAATCCACTACTGGATATGTATTTTTTATGAACGGAGGCCCTATTACATAGTCTTGTCAAAAATGAACCTCAGAAATGTATTATTTTATATACAGACAATCAAAGAGCTATGAAACTCTTGTACAATCCTGTTTATCATAAGCACGCCAAACACATAGACGTAGTATAATGTTTGTAAGAGAAAAGATAGAGCACCTTTCTCATCTTTCTAATTATTGTTAAATATATTCAAAGTGATGAGCAACTGGCAGACATTTTCACTAATTCGTTGCCGGTTCATTCATTCTAATGAGTTAATTACATTAAAAGATTTTTTTAATGTTATTACTTTATACTATTTTCCTTCAATCTCATAAGGTTTTAAAGAATATGTATTAGATTCTAAAACGAAACGGCATTATTCAAAAAGAAACGTTTTAAAGGTGTATTTCGTTGCCTCCTACAGAATTCTCCATTCATGAGATTAATTTTAAAAAAGAATTACTACGTAGCATGGTAGCGGCGGCATCGTAAGATAATCTTCCACTTCATCTCATCCCATGAGTGTCTTAAGCTTTAACTAAATAAGAAGCGGAGCATCAGGTAGCCCAATATTTCCATTAGTAATCCAACATGGGTTATTATGATACGGCTGGCATGGCGATTACAGCAAAGGCATATTATTTTTTAATTTATTTTTATCTATTTATTAAATTGTAAACACCTAAAGTAAGGAATCCAGTTCACTTAATTTCCAAAAGCATTCTCAGCCAGGCCTGGGAGTTCATGAAGATATGGATACTAATAGGCAGATAAAGAAAAACACATATAATTATTCCCAAAATAATAATATTATATCTTATGTGTCATCTTACGTTCCTAAGGAACAAAAAATAATCTTGAAAGTAAATGAAAAAAAAATGCGATGACAACGAGGAAAATCAGATTTTGGATATCCGAACAATATGTTTCTTTGTACAGTGATGTTTAATCATAATCATGCCGGAGCGCGATAATCCCTTGGTTCGGGGGACATCCAAAGAGACGGAGAACAGAAAACAAATATGTTTT
This sequence comes from Luehdorfia chinensis, assembly GCA_019845155.1. Taxonomy (NCBI): domain Eukaryota; kingdom Metazoa; phylum Arthropoda; class Insecta; order Lepidoptera; family Papilionidae; genus Luehdorfia; species Luehdorfia chinensis. The sequence continues at coordinate 2,888,849 of JAHVAK010000022.1, forward strand.
CCTCTTATTCTTGTACGTGTTTCTCTGCCAGTTACGTAATACGTATTTTATGCCTTGTTTATATCTAAGTATTTGACTTCATGTTTCTGTTATTTCGATGTCACAGAAATATATTTAGTGAAGCTCATGTCGTTACATGGTAAGATTCATTTCCGAATTATATTTTTTTTTTAAATTTAATGTCCTTATACTACAGTATTTCCTATTTATTAATAATTTATTGTCAGAAACCTTATTCTATCAAAGGGTCATAAATGCCAGTCAGCCCCAGGGGAAGTAGAGAAAAAAGTTTGCAGGTGTAACTTGTCAACCACCGTCATGAATGTTGAAAATTTATACGTGAAGATGTGTTTAAATAGCTGGATATATCATTATTCAGAGCAGTCTCGTAACGTATTCTCTGAAAAACAAGTTATTTGCAAATAATATTTTATTTATTTCATTAGATAACAACAATAACACAGAAATGTGCTATTCATGTACATTTAGTCATGAAAGTTACCGCAACGGTGGCCTTTGATATATGTAGATGTCAGGAAGGTGGGGGATGATTACGACCTTTCTGATTACACGTTGTGGGTTTCATACCTTGTGTACATCGGGCTCCGGAAATCTTTTGTGCTTTGGCTTCAGTTAACGCTGCACAGTATGTTATACGTTAGATACTACATCACAGAAATGTTTGAAGTACGAAAACGTATGTCATGACAACACAATGAACTCTCCAATATTCCAGTGTCTACTGAATAATTATATCTTTCTACTTGTATCGAATAGTTTAGTACATACCAAAAAAACACAAAGCTGTTTATAAATATCATTGTAAAGCAACTACATTTATATTAAAATTTTCAGTAAAGATAACATTTGAATCAAAAATTCCAAAAATCTTGGATTCAAATAATGTGGATGATTTCTATGCAGGTGTACCTCTAGAGGTAGATTTCTATGCAGAAGTCCTCAGAGCTAGTTTCATTGCCGCCAAATAATAGTGTGCAAGCATTACTGTTTCGATTTGAAGGGATATGAGACCACTGTACTTATGAAATTACAAGCAGTAGTGTGCAAGCATTTCTATGTTCCGATTTTAAGGGATATAACACCAGCCGATAGAATTCCTGGGCATATAAGACTAGTTAACTAACGTCTCTAGGTGACGAGCGCAGTAACTGCGATCGTTAGAGGCCGCGGCACTTTCTATCAGATGAACAACCTGCCCGTCTCATTTCTTTATACCATAACAAATGTGCTGGCTGATTTCAAACGCAGCGACATTTTTCAGTAAACAACCAGAAACTGTAATTTGCTATGAAATGCATAAAATAATGAAAACAACCTTCTTAAAAACTTTTTATCGTTCTGTGTTGTTTTTTTTTTATTATTTTAGAGGAAGGGATGTTTAGATGGTTTGGACACGTAGAGAGGATAGATGAAAGAAGATTGAAGATACATATTTATGAATAGAGTGTTATGGATAAGCCGGCAAAAGTCGACGTAAGCGAACGTTTTACGATCACATCGAAGACCTTTTTAGGAAAGGCTACGTCAAAAGTACTCGCAACCGACGAGCTTGTATGAAAACGCTCATGAAAGTAGAAGAAGGGAAAGATGACAGGATCGTAAAATGGAAATATGTGGTCTCTGCCTACCCCAATCACGTCGACCGCGTGGCGTAGTGGTTAGTGTACCTGACTCCTGCGCCACCAGTCCTAGGTTCGATTCCCAGCCGGAATAAAAAAAAACAGAAGAGACCAATTTTTATGTTGGCGCTTTTATTTTGTGTACAAAAGAACGAACTTGCCTTCTGATTCAAACGTCTAGTTTGTGATCTCAGAAAAACCGTTACAAAAGTGTTAACTAATTACTAGTTAAATTGACTTATGACATATACAGATGTAAATACGCGGACCAATCAGGTTTCACAACATTCCGTTTATATAACTACAAATGAATGTCCTCGTGACTAACTGCCACCAAGACGTCTACTTCTGATTACCATTGGAAGTTTTCTACTGCACGAGATTCGGATTCGAACACAGATCCCCAGACGCTCGGGCGGGCGTCACGCTCTATGATCGTCGAGTATTGTTACCTATTTCTGTCTTACTCTTCTATTTCTTTTCTGCCCGTGAATGCTGCAAAAATTATTATGTTTATTTAATGATATGTAAACCAATTTATAATTTCTCCATTGCAGCATTCACCCTAAAACAAATCCGCCAAAGCGATACCCAAGAACACCCCCCCTTCACGGCACCTTTCATGGAACCGCTGCAAATGACTAGGTCAGGTTACCAGAGGAATTACGGGTGCTGTGCCGGTTTTTTAGAAACGAATAGGCTCTTTTCTTGAAAGTCCCAAAGTCATATCAAATTTTGTTCTTAAAAATTCCTCTTTTTACTAATATTAATTTCAATGCTCTTTATTTGCTCTTCGGTTCAGTAATTGCCAGTCACATAATCTTGTCTTTTTATACACCAGATCTCTATGCGAAATTTTAACACCGCGATTACAAATTATGCTAAATTTGATAATTGTTTGTTATAACAAAATCGAATTTATGTGCAGTAGAGTACTGTAAAAGCGTTGTCTCGAAGTGCTGCTGTTAGCGTGAAATCTTTGGTAAAACGAAAAGCGGATTTTGTATGCGTAGCTTATTATTTAATTATTCTTTAACATTTTATAATTAAAAAGAAACAATATTTGCGAGGTTCTAGTTCTGTATTGGAATATCGTTAAAATAAAATTTAACAAGCATTTCATTTATCGCGAAATGTATGTTTATGACTTAGAACTATGCGGAGTGGACGTTCATTTGACACTACTCTGAAGAATAGCCATTTAATTCTTTGCTACTTTTAAACCTGTGTTATGAAAATAATATATAAATTCGATATTCTTTCTATAATTTTGTCTGAATAGAATATCAATACTCTTGCTCAAAATTATCAGCTCTATCCTTTTATTTTAATAGAGTCGTAATAAACTCTAGAGCTTTACTACCTCTTTCAATTTCTATTCAGAAATTTCATTTTAATTCCAGGTGCTAATTAAGTTTAAGTAACTGGAAAGACTTTTACTTCTTAGTTCCTGATTTAGATGACTAAAAAACTTTTTTTGCAACCTCTTCTAAAATATTAAATACTAATTATTAGCAAGGAGATTTACACAAATGTATTACATTTATCAATAAAGTGCACTTTCTTTAAACAAACATATGTCGTAAAAAAATTACGTAATTACACAATCTAAAAGCTCTACTCTATCATTTTTATTCATTTAATTAGTCAAGGTGCACCAACAGCATTGAATACTAAAATTCAGTCTTAGCTACAGGAATTTATACTTATATAAGAGATAAACACGAGTATTAGTAGTAAAAACAACTTTCGAAAAACAGTTGAAAATTGGTTTAACGGTAAAATCAACAAAGTTCTACTAACAAAATTAATATAATGAGATCTTTAATAAAACAGTTTACAATTATTTGGTTCATTCATAAAAAGTAACAGAAAGGTAAGGAAATCATCTCGGACGCCCACTTGACAACTATCTGCCTCCCGAACAAGCTGTTTACCTAAAAATTCTAAATACCATATCTATATATGTACATACGTTTTGATAGATTGTACAGAAGACCAACAATCTACCACTATGTCTAGTGAACGTAGGTAAACTATAAAATAGCGTTCGATTTAGTAAAAATTTGCTGGTGCTGCAGTCTCTTCAGCTGTGCCTCCTCGAAACTTCGCCACTGAATTGGAAGATTGAAGATATTAGATTGCACTATGCTTATTGACCTCAATATCAGTCAAAAAAAATAAAGACAAATATTTATGTATTACATGCACACTGATCCAAATAAAAAATACGAAATAATCAAACAATACTTATTTAAAAAAAAGCATTAAGTCATAAGAAATACAATATTCACAAAGGTACTTTAGAGTCATAAATTACCGTAAAATAGCGTAATTACATTTTTCGTGCAACCTAATGTTGACTCCACAACTCGGTTGCTAATTTAATTACAAGTCTTTATTCTAAATGAAACTAATTTTACGGATTTTATCGCGTTTAATTTGATTATTTAGAATCCGACGTTTCGAGTGCTTTACAGCACCCATGGTCACGGGGTGACTGAGGTGACAGATGTCCCGATGTCATAGTTAACCCGGAGTACCTTCAGCTTTTAATTATTATTCTTAGACCATGGGTGCTGTAAAGAACTCGAAACGTCGGGTTATAAATAATAAAATTAAACGCGATAAAATCCGTAAAATTAGTTTCATTTAAATGTGTAGTGTTCGCGTCGTAGAAATCATTAGTCTTAATCATGTTTATAATTGGTCGTTTTAGAGTTCCTGTCAAACCTACAAAATGCTCAAGAATGTTATCAAAAATTTATTGCTTTACCTTCCGTCCATTATAATGATATTGTGATACCGTTCGTTAGCTCAGTAAAAAGTCTTGAGCTTCATATTGATAACATTATGATCTTTGGTTGACACGTTACCGAAACCAGCTGTATAGTCTCTGCCAAGTAGCTTGAACAATGATCTTCTTAACAAACTACGAGTAATTTGACTTTTCAATTACTGCATTAGATATATTTTAAGTCTTCGAAAGTAAGGATATCCCTCTTTATTGTTCTCGCCTTAATTGGTTCACTATCAGTCGGAGACGTAATTCTAGAATTCGATTTGTTCTCTTCTCCACTTTAAATGATCCTACTACTCTACTTCTTGTTTTGAGGATAAATGTCAGTACCTTTCTTTAACTCATGACAGGATCTATATATATCCTTCGCTCCTCATCTAACCTTAAGATTAGTATTCCACAATACTTACGATTTCTTTAATTGCTCTTTTATAGTACAGGCCACTCTTCTCTGGACCTCCTTACCCGAAGACATTAGAAAGGTATCTTATAAACTATCGTAAAAGATTAATAATTAATTTTAAAAACGTCTGTTGTTGTTTTTTCCTTTTCAATAAGATAAATACATTAAAGATGAAATCAATAAACACTGGAGTCCTTCACTGCAGGCCGTATGAGGAAGGCCAAAGTAGCTCAACGAGATAGAAATGACTTTTGTCGGATTTCTCGGCAAGCTGAGATCCCTAAGGAAGATGTCCTCAGAAGAACTAGGATAATAGACCGCAAAACATATATCCGTAAAGATCAGTAAGCAGAAGTGTCAAAATAACTGCCACATAACTATAAAGCCTGTAACCGATAGGGAAAATTGATCTTAAGTGTAAACCTCTTACCAGTTACGCAGTGTCCATCCACCAATGACCTTCTCCACTGTTTTGCAGGAATTTGATGGATACTCAGGTCCGTGTTTTGGGACAGTCTTCGCCGGCCCATGTTTAACAGTGGTCTTGTGATTCGCTGTAATGACAATGATATTACTAATAATTTGTTTTCGTAATGTTATTTTTTACCAGCTCATAAAGTAACATAACAGATTATAAATGTCCACTGCTGAGTACAGGCCACCTCTATATTTTGAGAGGGTTTTGGAGCTGGGCATATATTGTGTAAAATAAAATATAAATTAAAAAATTATATAAACTACACGAACAATGCGTACAATAATCAAGACAAGACAACGCGAATTCCTAACTTCTCAAATACATTTGTTTTCAGGAGCTGATTTGTTTTCTTGTTCTACTTTCCTTACAAAACTATAACTTGTAGACAAGCTTGTTTGCTGAATTTTAATTTTAATTTTACTTACTTTCACTTAAATGAATGCAATGGAAATTGTTCATCCTGTATTTATTACAATATATACAGGATATATATTTCTAACAATTTTTAAAATTGTCGTCACTAAGTGTAATAACGTATTCAAAATGAAAGTATTATGATTAAAACGCAATAATTAACAATAGTGTATCATGGGGAAAGGACGATATTACTGTTAAATAGAAAAATTATATTGAAAAATACAAAAATATATTTATTCAATCAAATTTGTTATTTTATTCATCCTAAAAAACAATTTAGGACAACAACCGGGAGCGCGAACGCAAAAGCCTAAATGTAAACAATATTTTGTCTAGTGGTATCCGAAAAATCAAGTTAGGCTTCCTTTACTAACGTTGTTGTACCACCGCTACGGCAGTAGTTTTCTAAGTTTTCTTTTGGGTATTAATTTACTTTTTCACACATACTAGAAAAACTCGTTTCTGTTTGGCACAAAAATATTGTCTAATCCCTGTTCAAAATCTCTATCATCATACGACACAGTTATATTGTTTTGTACGTAGATACAAGCTGTAGTTATGTATAACAGATGCTAGAGCAATAATATAAAGATGTTTATTTCTTCGGTCTGGCCGACCAGGCCAGACCGAAGAAATAAACGCTCGCAATATAAGTGTAGTAAATATAATAATAATTTTATTTCAGACAATGATGATTAATTCACATTATTTCGTGGTGGAGTAAGAGTTGGCCCGCAACCAGCAAAGCTACACTTCAGTTGATTTTTTTACAGTGGCGTAAAATTCTTCACTATGCGCCTTCGCAAACATACCTGATTCACTGTAAAACAGGGCAGCACCAAAATATCTTGATTTCGTTTTTGTACTGGACACCTCGTATTAGTAGTTATTGAGATTCGTAGATATTGAGCCAAGAAAACTGTCTAAGCATAAACCATTTTGATTTCTCATCATAGATAGATTTAGGTATTGATGAGCCGGCGCCACCACTTACTACGAGTATCAAGTGGATTGTGTATACGTTTGTCGCTCTTGCAGAAAGTTGATTTCTACGGACGTCATCCTTTCTTAAATGATAAATGTAAGATAAGCAATGCGTGCCCTTTTGCAGATTAATCTAATCATTCGATTAATTACAAATTTACTAGTTATAATAATGTCCTCCTGGCCGATTAGACCACGTCGACAATTTCCAAATACTGACGGAAGCTATCAACTGCGGAGGAGATATTATAGTGCCAAGCGTAAACATGGGGTCTCTCACTCGGCCTAGCAACACGCGTCCGAAATAACGCTCATACGATAAAATCGGAGGTAGGCTAGGATGCAGTGTATGCTAATCACAACACAACGAGACACACATGTTGCAAACTACGGCCTAGACGGATTCCTGCATAGGAATCCTACCACCAATCATTTTTCCAAGAATATTAGCAACAACCTCAAATTGGCACGACTTTCCATTCATCGTGATCATCATCATTATTTCAGCCTATCACAAGTCCACTGCTCCCTAGATTATCACAAAAATTTGTAGCTCTCATTTTAAGGGGATTTTGCAATAGTTGCCACTCTTGCAAGCTTGGCAGGCGGATTGGTAACCGCAGTTTATTTATTCAGATGTTCTAGGAAGATGCTGCTACCCATCATTTGGTTTTAATTTTCCCTCTGTCGACTTTTACGACACCCACGGGATGAGATGCGGTGTCAGATTCTCTTAAGCCGCCACCATACGGCGTAATTGGAATGGATGTCTTACCTTCTATCTTGTATGAATAAATCCATTATACTCATATAATATAAACGTTTTAGTTCGCGTTTATATTTTGCGAAATTGAGCCATAGAACAGAAAAAGACCGCTTTCCCGTAATTTATTCTAGGCACGTATTACGATCATCCTGTAATGACATGAAGATTTTCTCGTTTAATGTAAGGAATTTATTTGAAGCTTTTTCATTTAAAATAACAGGAAAATTTTAAAATTCCATTACCCTTTGTTTTTTAAACAAAAGCGTTCAGCTGTTGCCAAATTCACATTTTATTAATAAAATACGATTGACTTTGAATTCTACAGTTGTGTCCTGTAAAACACTTAAGTAATTGTACTCACTACACGAAACGCAAATACTCTATGCAGCCATTTTACGATGGTTTTCTGGCAGAGATCAGAAGCAAGCGATGCAATACATACAATCATCTTATTATTTAAGCAAAATCGCTAAGCGACAAAACGGCTAAGATGTAATGAAAGTCGTCAATTTGTTTTTGCTACTTTTGAATGTCTTGACCTAAAGAGTCTGAGTTGTGAACTATATCTACAACATCTAACGATTACTGTATGTTGTGTAGTTGGAGGAGATGTCCTCCGCAGATCGGGCAGGTATATGACCTTTTCCTGAAAAATATTATACAGAAAACTTACCCGTAAAACGAGCACAACTAAAACTAATCTCATCAAACACTGAATATTTCACAATTTGCGGGTGTAATTTTACATCGCGTTCAATTATTTTTTAATGGATCTACAGATTCATGTTTGTTATTTGTAACTACTAGAAATTAAAATGAAAGTTCTTTTTTGCAATACTTATTTTCCATTATTTCCATTACTATAAAAATGAAAATACGGGCGTTGTCTACTAACTACCCCTTATGGAGCAAAGGCGTGACTATATGTATGTAGTATGAAAATACTAAAAAAAAAAATATATATGATATAGGTGAAAATTTACTCCGTTTCGTACCGTGGTTATCGAACGCATTGACAACAGATACAAATAATAAGCTAAGTAGAAGTTAATAAAATACACTCAGAGCATGTACTAGTTATACACTTTATTTTGCGAGACAGTGTACATAATCACGAAACAGATAAATAAATTATTTGGTCCAATAAATAACATAAAAAACCTTATTAAGGTTTGAGATAGTCGAGGTACACAAAATTTTCTTAAAATAAATGGCCTGATGATCACAGCGGCAAAACAAAATCTGCGACCACATCTCGCCCTGTGAGTGTTGTAAAGCAAAATCTCGTAGCTTGTGAGATATAGTGGAATACGAATCCTATAAAACTAGGCATTAACCCCTATATATTGAGAGCCCTGTCCCCTACTATAAAACATGTGTAAATGTGCTTATATTTTTTTATTTTAAAGAAATAACACTATGTTATTCATAACAATAAATATTTGATAGCATTCAAAACTATGTTCAAATAAAAGTCCGTACGCTATGAATAGTTCATAACTAGAACTACTTGTATTTAAATTACCATTTTCCTTTACAGTTTTATATTTCATTTCACCCTGCTTGTTAAGGAAATTAGCAAAACATGACTTAATGAATGAAATTATTTTTATGTCTTATTAAGCAACAACGCGAATGAGGACGTAAACTACAAGCCGGCAATGAGGGGGTGAAGTCTTATTAGTAAACCGAGCGGATTAGTTTTCCAAGAGCGGATTGTTTTTTTTTTTTATTAAAAATAAAAATTTGAGCTCATTTTTTTCCTCGTTATTCAAATTAATCAATTACGTGAATATAACATTACTTTGATGATTTATTTGTTTTTATAAAAAAAACTATCTTACCCGTACGAATATTTCCAACAGTATCATGAACATGGAAAGATAGCGCCTGAATCTACCTTCTTTAAAGAATGTAAACAACTCCAACCGACAGCTGTCGTGCATGATAGTTGAACAGATTGTCAACAGATGGCACTTTCTACAATTAAATTAATTAATTCAAACTTTACATTCAATTTTTTAACGAAAACATTAATTTTAAGACATTTTCTTATTTTTCGTCATTAGACGAAACTATAATCTTCAAAATGGCGTAACATTAATTTTTGTACAGTATTAAGGGAGATATTTTATACCGACAAAAAAAGGCCTTTGCTAATTTCTTTTATAAATAATAGCTTGTAAAATCGATAGTCGTTGGGATAAAAATGCAAGTAGCTTTACCTATTACTGGCACCCTCGTAACGGCAATCGCATTGAAAGATGACCCCCTACGAGTACGAATTATGAACTGTTAGTGTTCGAAATGTGCCCGTCACCCTGAGACGTCAGTTCTTCACTACATTAGAAGCTCTCCAGCCAGCTCTACACAAGCTCTCAGTGCCCTTCAGACCGAAATACAGTAATGTTTGCATATTACTGCTTCACGGCAGAATAACTGGCCCTGTGGTGGTACTTATTTTTTGCAACAAATGTACCTACCACCAGTACATTTGTTGCAAGGCTATTAATGTTACATTTAATACTCATTAACGTTTCATTTAATACTTATTACCATTTCATTTTGCAAAATTCCATTATAATATAGAATAAAAACAAAGTTAATTTGCTAAGATCCGTATCCAATTCTTTGTTACCGTTTGCGGTAATACACTATACCAATCCAAATATACTTGGTTATGCATTTTCCTTATATTTTAATTGTTTTTAACATTTATGAGACAATCCACTACTCGAAAATTCTAATACATTTTTTTTGTAATTTTAACCAACTTCTGTTACTCAGTTTGTTATAAAACGATAAAAATATTTAAAAAAATTATGGTCTGCATATGATAGTTCACAAATTTATATGTTACCTGTTATCTTTTGCAGTTCATTTCATATTGTCTTAGTGCAAGATGTAATATGATATAGTGCAAGATGTTATATGTGCAGTAAAAATCCACGCTACAATAAACTGTACCGGTCTCCATGATTCCATTTTAGTTGATAAGACTGACGATATGTTGTGGAAGCAGTCTCTGTGACACGAAGAGGTTAACAATTATTTTGATATAGGATTAGATTTAAAAATTTATTTAAATTTAAAACCTATCAATCTACAATAGTAGGCAGAGCGACGGTAGGCCGACCATTGAGCTATGTAAAAACATGTCAGCTTCTTGTAATAAAACAAAAAGATAGAAGGTTTTTGACCAATTTAAGCTCTTAACCAACTTTCGTTAAAAAGAAGTATTAAACTATGAATCGAATAAAGATATAGAAGAAGTTTAAGTGGAATATTAATGGAGCTGTCGTACTTTTCTTACAAAACGTTGAATTGAAAAGTTTAGTAATAGTACTTTTGTGATTGAATTTCAACATTACAATGATAAGATATTTTATTGTTAGTTCCTAATAAAATTCCGATTTTAACATTTTATCTACCTCCGATTACCTTATTAACCTCATGACATATTATTCAAGTAACCTTAATTGTTAACCTTTGTGTTTACTCCATTTGTGAATATTTTATGTAATTTTATTCATACTAATAATATTAAATTGTAAACTTATTCTGTCTGGTGCTGTTAAAATATTTTGTTGTTTTATTGGAGATTGGGAAGTCTCTAACAAAACCGGAATTTCCTGAAATGTCTTCAAAGTTATCTGTTGTCACTCCCATTGACTGACTTGACATGTCCTCGAGGACCCTCTCAAAATATTAGTTTTTTCTCAGACCGCTGTTTTTCTTGCAAAGTACCGGCGAGAGCGTAGTTAATAATTTTATCACCATTATTCGGCGAGCGGCTGCTACAGTTACTACGGAGGTAACACGGATTTGCTTTTCTACTACCTTATGCAACTACTACTAAGTGATTTCTTTAGTTAATAAATGAGTTTATATTGAAATAATCGTAATAAAATTGCATTCGTATTTTCAATAATTAGATACTTTAATAGATTTTTAGCAATTTATAAGATCAATATTCATTGATTATTATACTCTAATGTCGAATATAAAAAATAACAATATTATAAATGTATCTTTATAATTGGTTCAAATCATTTTAAACATATTTTTGGAAGACTTTATATATATTTTAATAATATTATTTCTAATTTATAGTAGGTCGTCACACTTATCCATATCCTACTCCATACAGAACAATTTATAATTAAATAAAATGCATCAGATGTTTTTGTAACATTAGGGAAACCCTGAAAGAGATCACCGAATAGGAAGAAGCATAATTTACCTGACCAACAGTCTGGAAAGGTCTCATTTGATACAGTTTACGCTTCGTCAATCGCCTGACTTTATCTTCTAGCCCCAATAGTTGTAGCTCGTATTACAAAATCGCTTTAAATTGTCGATATGAGTAACAAAATCGTCGTCGATATGAGTAACACGGTCCATAAGAGAGGCCAAAATTATAAGAAGAAGAAGAAAAGTGCGCGGGCCCTTGGCTGTCACTTGCATCGCCTACATTAATCGAGAAATTTATAGATTTATATTTCTTATCATTATTTCACAAAACCTAGTCAATAACTATGATAAAATTTTGGAACATTTATTTTTATGTATTCTATTTCTTTATGCTAACAATAGGCGCCACCGCACACAGGCACTCATTAACACGTATACAGATACGCATTTACCACAAATAAGGGCCACACGCGCCTGTTAATTGGAAGGTCTGTACTCTAAAATGTTAAAATTAAATTTAAGTAATATTTAGCAAATACAGTGAACGTAAAATCGTCATAATTCACATTTAAAACTGCTTTACAATTTATAAAATATTATTTATACATTTTTCATTTTTATTAATACTAAATCTTTTATATATGTGAAAAAGTTGTAAATTTTTCACATATATAAATGAACCGAATATTATAAATGTTTCAGCCCGACTGAGGTGGAGCCACACTTACACAATGTCAGCGTAGTATAGTAGCATAGCGTTGCTGAATTTTATGGGGTGGTATTGACAATGATAGAGTGTTCATTGCCAGTAACGACTGACAAAGAACATATGAAATGTTCATTGTCAGACGTTAGTGGCATAGTCCTAAAGGGTAACAAATATATCTAGATTCTTCCTACTAGGATTTGATGGGGGACACTCACATCAAACTATCACAGTGGGCCACAGACTACAAGCAATATTATTTAATGATGTCCTCCTGGACGATTTTTGGGCATGGCGACAACTTCGAAATATTGTCGGAATCTATCAAATGCGCAAAAGATATTATAGTGCCACAAAGTGTGTCCAATACTGAGTTACTTACTCACTCTAATAAACCCACACACGATATAATGTTTCCTCTGGCTTGGATTCGTACCCTGGACCAGTCAGGTCCTCCACCACTATGCCACGCAAAAAGAGGTAGGCGCTATTCTCATCTGCCGGACAGCTACCGGCTATGTATATAATATTTATTAAAATTAAATTAAAACAACAAAAATATCTCATACGGTTAATATATAGAACATGAGAATTTAAATGAGGCTAAATGGTATAGATACAATAATGTTAATATTAAATCAAATCAAATAAAAAGTAGGTGGTAATTTTAAGGTAAGTATCATTATTACAAACAAATAGGTTATGCAGGTTCTGGTAAAAAGTAGCTTTCTATGCCGCTATAAAGACAATGTCAAAATAATCTTTCGCAGATATCAAAATTTCACAAAATTTGCTAATATATCACAATGTTGGCGTTATCGGTACGAATGTATTTAAGATGCGGGCTCATAAGAAAATAGTGAGTTGAAATTCGTCCTGAAATAATTCACCACGAATTGCTCAAATGTTATCTTACTCCTAGAGTAAAGATAAATTGCAAGAAACGCAGTTTTTTTCCGAGTTATGAAAATTAACGTTCATAGATAAACACGTTACTATTGAAAACACCATTAAGGTGGTAACGCTTACATATATACTTAAGTACCATAGACTCATTTTGTTCATAACGTTTGAAAAACAATTTTAGATACTGTAAATAACATTTTTTTCATGAAGCGATAAGGTAGGGAAGGACGTGCACTATATACAACTGTCTCAATCAACTGCTTTACGTACACGCAATGAACGGAACAAGACCTTACCTCCTGCTTGACTCAACGTCTAGACCGTGTTTTTAAACTCTTTGCTCTAGACTTATATCGGTCGATGTAACACTACGTCGGAGATTTGCTAGCTCTGTAAAGGTATTATTTTTCCAAATGTTTGAAAATTGTAATAAATCTGCTTTTCATCAAAACGAGTTAATAGAATAATAATATAGAAACGTACTTAAAAGTCCGGTAAATAAATGACAGAGGTAAAATTACTTTTAAAAGATTTTTATTATAAGTTATATTTCAATAAATTACACATATACGTTATGTACTCGGTCTTTCGTCTTTAAAAAAGTGGTAAAAAACTTTTTAGAGCCTTAATTCATTTCAATCATTCGCTCGCTATAGGTTTGCGGGACTAAAAGTAATGTAACACGTCTCTTACACTGCACGCAAACCTTACCACGGTTTTTTACTTATTGAATAAAGTAAAGGGGAATAATTGTTTCTCTATTTACGCTGGCAGTAGTATGAGCGAAAATTAAGCTCCACACATCGCAAGAGTATTTTATGAATTAAACTTTACATTTTCTACTACAATTTTTATATCTTGATATTTTAATATAAGAAAAATTGTTCCAAAAAAATTTAATCAATTTTTTTTAAAAATTACATTCTATTCGTAATATAATAATAAAAATCCAAACATTTTTATTTATAAATATGCCATGAAATCAGCGCGTTTCTCCGTAACGTTTTATTTGTTTGTTCAATCCTTCGCCTTACATAAAAGAACTGTGAACATTTATTCCTACACATTTTTAGTTACGACTCTACAAAGAAAGACAATTGTTTTGCAAATATTAAAACATTTTATGTTTTAGGCTTATAAAATCTATCACAGCAATTGTTGTTTTATCGTTTTATTTTTCAATTAAAGAAAAATATATCGCCACATTTTTGTTTATTTTATAAATAAACTTTGCCCCACACTATGACTTTTCTCATATAGTGGATTCGTTAGTAGGCACAAATTGCACATACATAATTGCCCAGACCGTGACATCTGTTTGCAGGTCATGCGACCTACGACCAGTGGCGTAGATGCCAAGTGCAAGCCGCTGTCCCAAATGTGCCATCAAAATAATTTCCGTTCTAATAAATTTAAATTTACTGCCTTGAAAATTAACTATTAAAATGAAAGCTAAATCAGACTTTATACATCACAACAATCAATCATGCAACTCCAAGGAGCGTAGTAGGTGTGTGTTTTTTTATATAGAATAGGGGGCAAACGAGCAGGTGGCTCACGTGATGGTTAGTGATCACCGCCGCCCATGAACACCTACAATACCAGAGGAATAGCAGATGCGTTGCCGGCGTTTATTCTCTAAAATTCATTATGTTATATCTCTAAAAAAATCCTCCAATTCATTCACTTTAAATCTCTGTTACACTCTCATCATAATATGGATAACATGACATGTAGATAATTTATTATACTTTATTACTGTCCTAGTTTTAAATCGATTCGTCGATAAATATATTTAAATATAAATATTTTATTCTAAGGATCCGGTTCTCTCAATTATGTTTCATGAAACCCCATAAGCATTGAAATAAACTTTCTAAACTTTTGCTGTTTAACTAAAATTAATAAATCTTCAAACCTACTGTTCGGGCCTACAGTTAACAACAAACCACCGTTTGCTATTTTATTGAGTTGACGCTCGATCGCAATTATTTTCATACTACCGTTTCGTTTCTTTTTGTTCGGTTTCTGTATTCTTCTTACTATTATTATTATAGTTTTGTTTTCTCTCAATAGAATACTGTTAATGTCAAGTTAGTCATGGGAGTGGCAACAAATAACGTTGAACAAAAAAATTGACAAAATTCCGGTTTCGAGAGAGACTTTGGAATCTGAACAAAACAACATAATATTTTTAACAGTTACCACCAGAATAAGCAATTAATTATGCTATACATTATATTATACATTATATAATTACATAAAATATTTACAAATGAAGTGAACAGAAGGGTCATCAAATAAGGAAGATTTACCGGACGTGCTATGTTATGGGGAGACCATCGTATGAGAAGTATTTATGTTAGCGGAGCGTTCATCGAGTCCACACTCGCAAATAGAATAATTACTAATACTTAGTTAAGCCTATTGAACTGGTGTACATGAGTATTCAACGCGAAGGCAGCAAACAGTAGATGTGGTAAGTTTACCGGCTTCACGGTACCGAAAGAAACAGGGTTCCGATATAATATCATCAAGAACCATGGCATACTGTTTACTTTTGATAAATTTTAAGTTTTGCGAAAGAGGTTTCCATTATGACATTAATTTAGAACAATCCATAGGGAGTATGTCATATGTGAAAAGATGGCAATGGGAGAGAGACCCCGTTGTTTTGTATAGCTTTCTTTTCTAGAAAATCTACATATTCATTACCTTGTATCCCATAATGGCTCGGAATCCATGCCAACACAACTTGTAGCCTTCTTTTTGTGGCAGTTAAAAAGAGTATTTTTGGTATAAGAATAGTAGGATGATTTTTTTTACAGTAAAAAGGGTTAGAGATAGCTTGTAGGCAACTAATGGAGTTTGACAAAATTAAAGTCTGCTACGAAAATTTATGTTAATACATTTGCAAAAACTGATGAATTAGGAGGATACTATATCGTTTAATGATTTTACATTTAGGGAACCAAATTGCGGATCACACATAATCATGAATGCATCTGTAAACATAACATACCAAATCTTGCTAATTGTCTGGAATAGCTTTATTAATTTTCCTAAAAGCAGAAACAAAGAATACATATGATGATGAACAGCTCCTAATCCTTTCTGAAGCATTGATGAAGACAAGGCACGGGAAATGGAACGATAAATATGTGCCATCTGCGTTTATAATTAATAATTCCACAAGCTCCGAGATTTTAAACTATTTGAAATGTACTTTTAACAATCTGTCCAATAGTGATCTTGTAATATTAAGTGTTGGATAAAATTATAAAAATCCTGTAATGTTTTGTGAGAATTGATATTTGATTCTTGATTTATTGAAAAATGTCACTGTGTATATTGTGCCGGTTAAGAAAAAGTGTGTTCAAATAAAATAATAATATATATCTTTGAACTATGTACAAAAAAACTGAACTTTTATAAGACTGGAATAGTAAAAAAATACCGTTGTATAGACGTTACTGACTATAAATTAGTATTTGTAACATTTTAAAGTATATCAAAACCAATAAAACAAATAAAAAGTAACGTCCAAATGGTCTTAGAACTAGGAAATTATCAATTAAAAAAGGAACAATATCATATTATTTCAATACGATTTCTACGAACTGCAGTAAAACCAGACAATAAATAAAAGCCAAATATCTACAACCTTATCGCACAGTAAATAAAAATTATATGGGACTACCCTATTTACTTCTGCACGAAATAATCAATTCCTCAGGCAGTTGAAACTGCTTCGAAAAAAAAATATAATTTCGTATTTTTTTTTCGTACTATAACACAGCAATAATTTTACAGTACTATAACAAAATATTTTAGGTCTGCTTTCTAAAAAAGAATTAATCGAAATCCACTTCCGAACCTTAATCAGGGCATGAATCCTGTGTCCTTTGTTTTACTGAAACTTGACAATATGGCATGGTACAAAATAGACATATGGTCTTATTCATAAAAAAATACTTGTGATAGATTTATAACACTAAATAATACCATTATAAAATTCGGCTATGGGATACTACAACTTGATTATGTTGTCGTCATAATCAAATTTCATATCTAAATAGGAGAAACATCTGTGAATTTGTATATATTTGGTTGCAAACTTCAGTCAAAAATGAGTAATCGCTCTGTGGCAATGTTATAAACCTTCAATATTTTTTATGAATAAGACCAATAGTTTTTCATTTAGAATATTTTAATTTTTAAGATGAGATTTAGAATTTGTAATTTAGTCAAAATTGTAATTTAGAATAATAATTAACGTATGTACTTACAAACTTTAAATATTTGCATGCCATCATTTATGGCAGAACTTGTAGATCAGAATCACAAATTAATAATCATCATGTAAACACACAGTTCAAAAGCAAACAAAGATTTATTATTATTATTTCCATTTGCATCAACTGAAGCCTTCTCTATACCTTGAGGATTACTTTAAGTTTGTAGATGGGATCTTCATAGGGGATTGAGAAGGGAGAGTTAGTATTACTTTGAAAAACTGGCAAACAGTTATTTATAAATTTGACGTAAGTTTTTAAAATGCATAGTAGGTATTTCTGATACCAGTATTGAGAATGATTAACTGAACCATAAGGAGAGTAAAGTGTGCAAAAGGAGACGACGCATAGGAAAGGCTATTTTAAACAGGAATCTGCCGGAGTGGCATTGCCAACAATGAAAAAATTCATTATTATCAACAAATAAAAATAAACTATATTTGCTATTTCTCTGTCACTGATTTAAGTAAGTTTATGTGCTGAAGTTATACTCAAATAATCCATTAAAACAAATAAATATTTTTATTTTATTTATTAGTGATTATTGCATACATTAAGCAAAATTATTTTCAATTTACAATTTTAGTGATGTCCACTTTGGCTGCTCGCCAAATCAGGAACCACGTGTTCGGCGGTGAGAGAATCTTAAAAAAACTTCAGTAAGTCTACAAACACCAGTAGAGCAGCGGGCAAAAAATGAGAACAGGTATGTGCTTAGAAGATAGAAAACTGGGGACTGTTACTTTATGTTCTACGTAAAGTAACCCCATGATGTTACAGTTGCTACTAATTGTGCGAAAAGAAGTATTGCGCTTGTTCGCATATTCGTGTGCATGTGCGTTTGTGCAAGTACTTGCACTTGTGCATGGACGTGAGTGTTTTTAAAGTATGTTTTCTTATTACTTCGCGCAAAATAGTTCAGCTTCTTAGTAGTTCATGTTTAATTAACTCTCTTTGACTGACTATCATGAAACGAAAATAATATGAAAATAATATCACAAATTTATTCATTGACGTCAAATAAGAAAACAAACTGAAGAAATATATTTTATTCCCCAATTGATTTATATATATTTTAAGTTTAATTAAGTCAATTTATTAAAACAACATTATGAGCATACAGCATATAAGTATTGAAAATGATCCAAGCGTTACTGTGTTATAAAATTTACGAGGGATTTTGTGCCATGGAATGGAAAATTGAATCAGCTTTTTCCGTTCGAATTACGGCCCAGTCCTATCATGTAGAACACTTATTGAAACTGTTCTTAAGTGTTGTCCTTTTATGTAGATACTCCTATAAATGTTTGATAGGGCCATCTCGGGAAATCTCTGTCTCCGCTCGCAAAGGGTCTGCAGGCAAATAAAACAGAAATCCCAAATATTATTCCACGGCTTTTTTCCTGTTCCTTCGATGTGAACTTTTATTTTTATGCTCTAACGTATTCTTATCGGTAGACGGGCACGCTCTTGGAAAAATTTAGTGACAAACTGATTCATATATTTGCACGGAATAACAATTGTTATATTTGGTGTACGTTTCTAATAAAATTTCTTGTTTCATTCGGGAACATCTACTTTATTATGACGGTTCTTAAAATTTAAAAGAAATACCGGTCATTCCAAACAGTTGTTAGTAAAAATTTAGGTAGTGTTAAGAATACTATTTTTTTTAACTATAATTAATGGTTGCATAACAATTCACTCACAGGTTCACCCGATAGTAAGTGATTAGTGATTATCCATCTACGTAGTAGCTAGTATTTTATAAAAACACCCAGTGAAATCGACCCGCAGTGTAGATCTTTAACAATAAATTTAAGCTTCTTACGCTTATTCATTATATAATAATAATATTAATTTTCCAGTCAGTTTTGGAGCGCTTAGGGCGCTCAGCCGAAACCGTTATTTGTAGGTAAACAGCACAAGGGCTCACGAGAGGAGACCTCGGCTTACCGTTACCAATTACCGACCAAATAGAAACGCGACCGAACGCAAACGTCGCCCGCGAAACGTGCTAGACGACACGGACGTCTCAGCACTCCCTGACCACGATACGGTCAGTCACGATCCAGGCTACACTGTACACATAGTTAATAGTTTTAATATAACACGCACCACGACGCGCGTACACAAGATACACCCGTGTTCCAGGGCGGTTCTCACCGCCTAGGGTTACCGACCGAATTCCGAAAGAGTCCGAATGGAGGCCCGCAGCCGTCATTAGACGACTTAAAAGCATATTGAGATATTCTAAATCGCGCAAGCACGCAGCGAACGCGACACAGTCCGAATTTCGAGGTTTTTGTAGGAGTTTATTTATTTATTTATGTTTGGGTCAAACCAAACCTGGCACGCGGGCCTCTGGCACGCGGGCCTCTGGCACGCGGGCCCCTGGCCCGTGAGCACAGTATCCGATGAAGCTGTAAAAGACAAAAAAGGCTAACAGCAATTACATCACCGAAATTATAATCGACTTGGCATCCAATGCACGTAAGTAACTAACTCGAGGGTGCCCGAGAGGGCCGAACCTCGGCTCGGACAGTTACTGCTATCGGAAGGAAAAAGTGACACCGCTCAGTGCGTCTCTATTTATAAACTTCTATCGGATGACAGCTGATGATGTTAATTGTTTGCATCGCCTTCCGTAACCAATAATATATGTTTATGAAATAATAATAGATACTTACCAAATCATACTCGTAAATAACTTTGTGATACGTTAGATTAATTCCCAATAGCGCTTTCATCCACATAAAAAAATGCAATAAAAATTTAATAAAGTAAAACAATGAAATATTAACAAAAAAATATAAATAATTATTTAACCAAGTAAGATTGTACAAACAAATCTATCAGCTCTTTCGAAAACCATAACGAATTTATAATTTACAAAAAGCAAATGAAAAATGTACGAAAGAAGAGTCACTGATGGCAATAAAGTTCTTGCTTCAGTTTCGCAGAACGTCAATTATTTTTATTTATATGATATAAATAATAAAATTTGCTAACGTTTTGAAGACTTAATTCAAACAGTGTGAATATTTTTCCTGCAATCCCGGCGCAGGTACGATGACGTAACGCTACGACAACATTTACACAAGGGAAATTCCAATATCGAACTATTTGCGCTTTTTCCCGAAATGGAATTTCTTTGTGATGTACAGACGATAAATATTTTAAGAAAAATGTAACTAAACGTTAGTAATAACCTTTTATATAAGCGTGCAAAGAATACACAAGAAACAAAATTTTATCTTTTATGAACGCACGGATATTGAATGTCATGAACCACGAGTATGTATATCTGTACTATTTAAAACTGATGTTTGTTGAAAATTATCAGATTTTCAACAAATGTATTAATTACTCTTTCGAGGTTCAAAATATCATTGTAACCGTTGTAATAAATATGAAGTAGCAGCCTAGTTGGTGAGAGAGTTTTGGAACCGAGTCTGCCACGCTGCTTTAATGCGAGTTGGCAAACTTCTCAAGTCCCCGAAATATTTTCATTCCCCAGACGTTCAGGTTTCCCGACAATGACCGCCCAGGAAATGGTATATTATCACTTAATTGCAACCAACAACAACACCGGGAAACGTATCTCGGTCGCTATAACGGTCACTCGCTTGAATGTTTGATTTATATAAACAAATTAATATAAAAAAAATTACAAAGAAAAGGCGAAGAGCACTTGACTCGGACACTGGGCTCCACGGTAGTAAAAATAAATATAATTTAAAAATAATAATTGCCACACTTCACAGATTGGAGATACTCGTAGCAATTCATTCAATCCGTAAGATTTACCATATTAATATTAATTTATATTAATATTTCCTTCCTCTTTTGTATACAGTAGTATAAATTAAATTCATATTTAATTTATAAAACTAAGCTACTTCACTACATTTTTCTATTAAAACTAATGAGTTTCCACCTTACCCCATTAAGTACATAAATGAGCAATGTACGAGTAGTAACATTTCACAGAGCGGGGAAACACATTATAAACAATTATTTGCAGGTAAATAAAGGTTTCTTTTCAGAAAATTACAAATTATATCGCTTTAGGGCGAAACAAACTTAATTTGTTTTTGATGAATCTCGACCGACGTTGTTTTTGTCAATTCATGCGGTTAATGAACAAACAATGCCATGGCACATAGTTGCATATTTTAAAAGATGTCGTTTTTCTGAGAGTATTTTCCAGTTAAATTTTAACAGAAAGATTATAGCTATGTAATCAACAATCATTCACATCGCCTAACTCATCAAAATTAAATGCTTTTTTGTATTGTTTAATACAGAGCAATGAGACGGTACAGACATCACTAAAATTTAACTATTTTAGCTATTTTATGATCTGACTGAAATAACTTTCGACGTCATGTGAAAATTGCATACTCTCACTAGTGCAATGTCGCAACCTCACAGTGGCTGTGAATATTTAAAGGGTAATAAATACGATGATCGCGTGTTCTAGTGATCGAATCCCAGCCGAGTTAGTGCCTATACTATAATATCTCCTACTCAGTTGACAACTAACCACAGTACAGTATTCAGAGGTTGTCATCGAGGTCGCCACAATAACCAATCATTGTCGTCTAGTCGACGATCTACGCCATTTCCGTGATATTAAAATATATCATAATATCCATTAAGCTGACCATAAAGATCTCAAAATGTATGCGGCGAGATCTACGCAACTTTAATACATCTCGGAGCGCTAGAGCGAAATCCATGCTCCAAGGTCTTTGCAAGGGATCTGTCAACCGAAACGAGTCAACTGACTAAATTGAGGACGGAAAGTGTCATTTCCGCTGGACCAGAGATTTTGAGTGAGAGTCGTTAGAGCCATACACTAGTGAGAGTAACGACCCTGGAGCAAACCTCGTCCGAAACTATCCGATGATACCCCGGACGTCTGTCTGAAGGAGATTAGTATGGCTCTTAAACAGCTTAAGAATGGCATAGCGCCGGGTGAGGACGGAATTACAGCGGAGCTTCGGAAAGTGTGTGGAAAACCGGTACTAGGAGTCCTTCAGAAGCTATTTAATTCCGTCATCCGGGGTGGAGCTACGCCGGTAACGTGGAGTAGAAGCGTGGTTATCCTGTTCTTCAAGAAGGGCGATACCGCCCTTTTGAAGAACTATAGACCGATATCGCTTCTGAACCGCGTGCTAATTATAAAATCTACGTGCTGTTTTCGAGAGTCATTACGAATCGTCTCTCAAGCAGACTCGACGACTTCCAGCCTCCCGAACAAGCCGTATTCCGAAAAGGCTTTAGTACCATAGACCACATACATAACCTTCGCCAGATTGTACAAAAGACCGAAGAGTACAATCTCCCGCTATAACTGGCGTATGTGGACTATGAGAAAGCCTTTGATTCCGTCGAAATTAAGCCGGTGCTACAGTCACTTCAGCGGTGCCTAATTGACTGTTGGTATATCGATGTGTTACATTGCTTGTATACCAACGCTACGATGGCTATTTGAGTACAGAACCAGAGTACAAAACCGATACAATTGCAGAAAGGTGTAAGACTGTGCGGCCGCTGCATTGGAAGACGTTGTCAAGCTACTGGACTGGAAAGGATAAGGTATTAACATCAATGGCGAATACACCACTCACCTTCGATTTGCCGACGACATAGTCATGATGGCAGAATTGCTGGAAAACCTTAGCACTATACTCAATGACCTCAATAGTGTTTTACCCGTTGGGATATGAACACGGATAAGACGAAGATCATGTCTGACCTCCACGTCACACCTATACCAGTTGATGTTGGGAACACTACAATCGAAGGTGTCGACGAATATTTATACCTAGGACAGATTGTCCGACTAGGTAGGTCCAACTTCTACCAAGAGGTGAATCGACGGATCAAACTCGGCTGTGTAGCGTTTGCGAAACTGAATCACATCTTCTCGTCGAGTAAACCTCAATGTCACGTATACAAACAGTGCGTGATGACATACGGAACCGATACGTGGTTCTTCACCGCAGGCCGCATGAGGAAGCTCAGAGTCGCTCAGCGAGCTACGGAAAAGGCTATACTCGAAGTGTCTCTGTGAGATAAAATCTCCAATGACATAGCAGCAGCATTAGAGTAACCGACAAAGCCCTGAGGATTAGCAAGCTGAAGTGGCAATGGGCCGGCCATAGCTCGTAGAATCGATAACCGACCCCCCACTAGATGGAGCGACCACCTGACGGTTTTGCGGGAAATCGATGGATGCAGGTGGCTGAGGACCGTGTTTTGTGGCAATCTATGGGGAGGTCTATGTTCAGCAGTGAACTATGATAGGCTGAGATGATGATCCATTAAGCCATATTTCGAGTCAGATTAAACTTAACTTGGTCAATTTCAAATTATTTAGCTTCTATTATTTAACATTTTATGTTATCCGACCAAGATAAAAAAGTAAAGTTTCAGCCTATCAATGTCCCACTGCTAAGCACAGGCCTCCTCTCATTTCTGAGAGGGTTTTGGAGCTAGGAATAATCCGCCAAGCTGCTCCAATGCAGGTTGACGGACTCCACATGTCTTCGAAATATTTTTTATTATTCAGACATGCAGGTTTCCTCACGATGTTTTCCTTCACCGCCGAGCACGTGGTAAATCAGCACTTAAAATTGCAATTAACAATTTTAGTGGTGCCGGCACTGAGAATCTTACCCATGTTACTCGCGTACTATGAAATATAGAGCGGGCGCCTAGCCCCTGAGCCGCCACGGTTCTCAGTCATATTACCCACAATAATATATAATACTGTTGGCAGTTTAAGAGAATCGACCACCTCATCTCAGCCCGTGGGTGTAAAGATGGAAAATTAAAACCAGACGATGAGCAGCAGCATCTTTCTGGAACATATCAATAAATAAACTGAGGTTGCCAACTCGCCTGACAAGGCGGGCAACTATGGCAAAACCCTCCAAAATGAGAGCTACAAGCTATGGTGGAAGCCTATGTTCAGCTGTGGACTAGTGATAGACTGATGTCGAAGATGATTGTGATACCAAGATTAAAAATTATTTTACATTTTATTCTACATATTACCAGTGACATAAGGTAACTAAAGTATGAAATAAATGCGTTGGTTGGGATTAGATCAATATATCTTTGAAATACAGCGTCAATTACTGTTTTTGATCTAGTTGCCTAGCTCGACAATTAAAAAGAGATAAAAACCTACGAAGAAATCGAAGATTTGAACGAATTCGAAAATATAAATATAATAGGAAACACTGTATACCTACTGCATTTTATCTTATTCTCTCGCAGGCTAAATCTAATCTTTATTTACCCTCAAACGATAGTAAATCATGTGCATAAAACCCACGTTTAAACTCCTGCTCTTAACTTAGAATAATGGGAAACCGAATCAAGATGTTTTTATTTTTAAGACAACAAGAACCTTAATTTGTTATCGATAAATTTCTCCTGATCATCATGTTTTTGTCAAGTCACGCGGTTAATCTTCACGATAATTCTTGTCAGGATGATGCTTTTTTTTATTTCAAATACTTATTTTATTTTGGCATCATAGAAATGGATCATCGGATACGTTCAAGATATATAATAAATAAAGGGTTTTTCAAACAAAGTACATATATGTTACATTTGATGGCAGCCATGCGGTAGTGGCTAAAGAGAATCTACCCCATCTCAACTAGTGAGTTTCGTAAAAGTCGACAGAGGGAAAATGAAAACATAGAACATCTGAATAATAAAACTGTGGTTGTAAACCCGCCTGCCAAGCGTGGCTACTATGGCAAAATTCCCCCAAAATGGGAGCTATAAATTTTTGTGGCAATCAGTAGGCGAGGTCTATGTTCAGCAACGGACTAGTTGTAGACTGAAACGACGACGAACTACAGTGATTAATCGATTTAAAAGACAAGTAATAATAATTGTATATACTTAATAAAATAATATTATAATTTACAATAAAACGACCTGACTTGTGAACGAAGGAACATAATAGCAGGTATAATTCCCGATAGCGCGAGTAGGTATAATAGCATCACAATGTTACCAATCACATCATTTTTCTATAGAAACCTCGGATAAAATCTTCACGTCTTTCAAACTCGAACTGTAATTGTGATCATGTATTTCATTGTGTCACTTTTTTTTTATTAATGTTGTATGATTTGTAATAACAGTAATTTTTCAATAATTTATAATTTATTTGTCCAATAACCAGCCAATACGGAAAGAGAATTTTCAGTATTTGTTACTACAAAATGAAAATGCCTCACATCGCATTATTAAAATGATATTTACTATGTTGCAAAACTTCGAAATATGCAATTTTGATGGACTATGATGTTGTTACGGTGAACATTGGCCGTTATATTGTAGTCTCTTCGCGAGGAGTAAATTTCATTAACGCCGTGCATGTTCAATTATCAAATATTCATCGGATATTGATTGAACTTCACTGATGTTGTAGCCATCTATTGACTTCGTGTATTGCTTAACTAGCTAATGCCCGCAATTCGCCCGCATGGTTTACTAAATAACCAATATGTGTTATATATAGAGACAATTTCAAAATAATAATATAAAAAAGAAGTTTTACTGATAGTAGGATTCCTATGCAGGAATACGTCTAGTTAGGTACCACCCCAGGGCCAGTTATTATGCCGTGAAGCAGTAGTGTGCAAACATTACTGTGTTTCGATTTGAAGGGCACAGAGCTAGTATAATCACTGTGCATATAAGACGTAAAACCGATGTCTCAGTGTGACGGGCGCAGTGTGATATCACAAAAATGTTTTGGGTGACGCAGCATTTGTTATGGGCAAACATTGCACTTACCATCAGGTGAACGTTTTGCTAGTGTCATCACTTTTTCTAATAAAAAAAGAACAAAATAATTATGTAAAAGTTTCAGCCTATAAATGTCCCACTGCTGAGCACAGGCCTCCTCTTATTTTTGAGAGGGTTTTGGAGCTAGATAGAATCCGCCACGCTGCTCCAATGCGGGTTGGCGGACTTCACATGTCTTCGAAATATTTTTTACTTCTCAGACATGCAGGTTTCCTCACGATGTTTTCCTTCACCGCCGAGCACGTGGTAAGATCAACACTTAAAATTGCAATTAACAATTTTAGTGGTGCCGGCAACGGGAATTGAACCCAGGTCACTCGCGTACTATGAAATTTAAAGCGAGCGCCTAGCCCCTGAGCTACCACGGCTCTTATAATTATGTAGTTGTAGTAATATTGCACTATTGCACTACTACGAATTATTACTAAAATTAATTCACTACTAGGAATTTATACTTTCAAAATCACCATTATTCTAATTAAATAATATTAATTGTAACAGTTACTAAGAATTAATATTATCATAATTCTCACTTACGAGTAGAAACTCTTTTTTAGCCCCTCTTCACAATGGCAAAGTAACAGGCATAGTTAGGGCTGTTGCAGTCTCTAACGATAAGGCCATCTTTGTCGTTTAGGTACATAAAAACTTTAATAGTCTTTAGTAGTCTATAATATATGAGATAGGAATCCGTCTAGGTAGGTACCACCCCAGGGCCAGTTATTCTGCCGTGAAGCAGTAGGGTGCAAAAATTACTGGGTTTCGGATTGAAAGACACTGTAAGCTAGCGTAATCACTGGGCATATGAGACTTAAGAACTGATGTCTCAGGTGGACGGGCGCAGTGTATTGTCACACAGGGGTGTTCTGGGTGACATAGCATTTGTTATGGGTAGACGTTGCACTTTACATCAGGTGAACGTTTTGCTCGTTTCGCCGCTCTATTCAATAAAAAAAAAATAGGAATATCAAAATATTTTTTATAGATTAAGACCAAGAGTCAACAGATTAAGACAAATTATAAATATCTATGAAGTAGTTTTTGCGTATTGCGCGCACATTGTTGAACCTAGCTATCATTTCATTAATAACCAAGAATCTGAGAAATAAAACTAAATAAATATGAAAATATATGAATAGGATAGTGGCCTAGTGGTTACAGTACCGGACATCTACGCCATAGGTCCGGAGTTCTAATTTCAGCCGGACCCAACATTTGTGCAAAAACACAAATTGTTGGTTTTCTGGTCTGGTTGTGTTGTGCATGTGAAATGTATGTCCGTAAAAGGCACCCACGACACAGGAGAAAATCTAGATTCTAGATCTAAGTTCTTCTTTTAGACATCTTCCATGTGTTCTTATTGTATATGTGCTACATCTGCTTTAGAAACGTAATTACGTGTGGTTTTGCTAAAACCGTAAGGCACTTTAATATATCCTGCGTAGATGATAATATCTGGTTAGCGCCATATCGTTATCGGGGTTGAGGCGTAAGACGTGTAGAGTAGCAAGTGTAATTATTCGGCATATCACTTCATCATCATCATCACTTCAGCCTATCACTAGCCCACTGCTGAATATAGGCCTCCACCACAGATTGCCACAAAAGGTTATAGCTCTCATTTTGGGGTGATTTTGCCATAGTTGCCACGCTTGGCAGGCGGACAACCGCGGTTTATTTATTCAGATGTTCCAGGAAAATGCTGCTGCTCATCTTCTTATTTTAATTTTCCCTCTGTCAACTTTTACGACACCCACGGGATGAAATGGGGTGGTAGATTTTCTGTAGATGTATATAAAGCGGCATATGAGATTTAGTAATGTTCTGGGTGACACTGCATTTGTTATGGGCAGGCGTTGCTGTTTTCATCAGGCCAACGCTTTGCTCGACTCGTCACATTCCTTTTTAAGAGAAAAAATAATCTACCCATTTCAGAAAGGCAACATAGAAATCTAATGGCTACTAACATACACAAAAAAGAACAATCCACATTTGTCACCTAAACTTATCCTAAATTATCTAAACCGTTAACGGGCTGCATCGTCTGTGATTTGTTGTAATGAATAAACTCAAAAACTACTGAACCGATTTTAAAAATTCTTTCACGTATATGCAACTACATTATCACCGACTAACATATTTAATTAAAAAAAACCGAGATCCCTACGCAAATTGCTATGATAAAACTCAAGGTATTAAAAATTTACTGAGTCATTCTTCAGAGAGTCATTATTTGGCTTGCGCTGCAAAAACTATTGATGATAAAGAAAATAGTGTACTACATTTTCAAAGTACTCATCATTACTTACAAAAACGTCCGCGATATGTCTAAATATTATAGTTAAGACACAATAACCGCATTTTGTTCAAATTAGTCTATCAAAACACGGGCAGAATCGAAAGCTGATGACATTCGTATCATGATATTAATCGTTATCCTAAATAGTTTCACAGTCAAGGTTGATTATGTACATGTAAAGTCCTCTTTAAATTATTCGAATCAAACCTTTCGTTTAGAATTTACGACAGGTATAAAAATGCTAAAAGTAAGAAAATTGCCGCGGTGTGAGCGAACAACCCTACGCTCGCCCGCGCTACGCGCGAATAGACGAAGTTCTATTAATTACTTACCTACTCATATTATTTTTTTGTAAACTAGAATACAATTATTGCAATTGAATAGTGGTTTATAATTTTAATTATACATTTTTATTAATTTAAAACTTTGTATAAAATACAGCGGCCGCGGTGTCTCTCGAACGCCGCGCCGCCGCCCGGCTTCGTGTAACTTGGGCATCATCGAAGAGCGGTCGTTTTATTCTGCTACCACGACATCAAATATTGGCTATATTTCATGGCTTATGTTCCCTTAAATAAAACATTATTTTGGTAAAATAACGTAATCTTACCTGACCAGCTGCAGAGCCGCCGATGAGAATAGTCGCCACAAAAAATTTTAATGTAAGGAATTGTGGTTGTTCTATTTGTCAAAATAAAGTACTAATTTATCGGCGGATCGCTAGTATTTAATATAAGTAATTTGTCGTATTTAATTTTTAATTATTTATTACCCGGTTATACTTAAAAAAAATAAAAATCAATCGCGATAAAATTCGTAAAATTACTTTTAATGAGTAGCGATTAAATCAAACCATTTCAACGTGGGAGAGGCCCATGTAGGGTATCCAGATGACAGGAATTTTAGTGACATGTCCGGAATTTTTATCATCTGTCAAGAAAACAGGAAAACTGTAATTGTCAGGAATTAATTTAAAAGATAAAAAAATATTTATTAATCTTTCTGGTAACCAAAAATTAAGTAATCGAACCTTAAGTTTAATATTATAACAATTAATAAAATACAAATGTGTGACGCTCGAGATTTCTAAATTAGGCTCCCGGCGCATATTTTGAAAATCTCGCAACATTCAAAAATGTCAGGAAATTTACTGAAAAATCAGGGAAATTGTGAAGAAATCTCGTTATTAGATCTGGTAAACCTAGGCCCATGTGACGATGATCATCATGTCTAATGTAACCTTTTGAAATCTTTGCTGCGTACGTATTTATTTCTAATTATGTAATTTAGTTTATAACCGTGTTGGTTTTATAAATCACATGTTAGCAACGCGTTGTTTAATTTCATGGCTCTCTGCACCCAGTATTTATCTCATTGGCTGTCACATATCCTTCAACTAGTTTATTCGCTACCAATTTAGGATTAGATAGAGTCGGTCCGTTATATACTCTTTTGTTATATATTTACAGTACATTTCATGTATAAATGATTTCTATCAATTTATATCACCACCAACACCTCTAAAAAATTAGAGAAGGCCTGCGCTAAGCAGTGGGATATTTATTATCTTTTTTTTTTTATTTAACACACGTTTTGAATCAGTTACCATTTAAAATACGAATTTTAATCACCGACAAAAAAGTATTGTCTGTTGTCATTTTATAATTATAATAACCAAAAAAATAAAAAGTCCAGGACTTTTGGCGCCGACTAGAAAAGAGGCGGTAGTGTTTTTATTAAATTTTGTAATTTCTGTGTATATTTGGAGTTGGTGTTTAATATTGATAGTTTATTATGCAGCAAGTGTACAGTGATTGGAAAATTCAATTCAAGACCAAAATTGTGCTTTTCATTTTGTCTCCATCAGTCCAGCAAATCTTCAGTAAAAGTCAACTATCAATTTACTGTCGATCAAAATTTTGAAGTCTTGCTGCTTGAAGCTTGAAGACTGTAAAGTTGGATATGATACTTGACACTGGAAAATAGTTTATGGCTGTTTCCATTAATACTTACATAATAATAACCACATGGATAACAATTGATGTATGATCTGATTCCGATTTCCGATTCCGAACCTTATCGAGCCCAGAAAAGAAGCCTTCAGATGAATTAGGTGTTCTTCAAGAGTAAGCCACTACCACTTCAAATCATTCATTCGCGCTGCGCTTCTTTTACTTTTTTTATTGCATAAAGTGACGAAACGAGTAAAACGTGCGCCTAATGGTAAGTGCAACGTCTGCTCATAACAATGCTATGTCACCCAGTCTGCACCCGTCGCCTTGAGACTTGAGTTCTTAAGTTTGCACACTACTGATTCACGGCAGAATAGCTGGCCCTGGGGTGGTAACTACCTAGACGGATTCCTGCAT
The DNA here is from genome assembly GCA_019845155.1 of Luehdorfia chinensis. NCBI lineage: Eukaryota > Metazoa > Arthropoda > Insecta > Lepidoptera > Papilionidae > Luehdorfia > Luehdorfia chinensis. Next base: position 2,919,956 of record JAHVAK010000022.1, read on the forward strand.
AGGAATCCTAATACTATGGTCACAATATTTCCTTACTCTGTAATACTACGATCACAACACATCCTTAGTCCGTGTTACGGTTTTGAGCAATAATATTGAATATAAGTACGGTTGAGAAGAATAAACTTGAAACAAAATAGTACCTACCTAGGATAATCGGTATTTTTTAAATATATATACCAATTAATCCTTGTCCTGAGCGCTCGAGCGTGCCACCTCCGTCAAAGTCCTCGTCGCAGTTAGATAAATAATTCCACTCGTTCTTATACTCTACCCTGGAACTAAATTACGTTTGCTGCAGTTATCTGCTTAGCTAGACGTGAAAATCGCTAACTAAAAAATGTATCTTATATGAGCGAATATTGTATATAATTCATTCGTTTTCACTTTCTTTGTTTATTTATTTATTTACAACACATGCAAGGAAATACATAAATACCGTTAATTGTGGATACTAAATTAGGATACACACAGTAATGTTTGTCCATCGAACCTCACTGGTATTCAGCTCACGCGTAGTGTATGGTTCAAACATCGTTTACTAGTAAAAAAAAATTACGTTTACCATTACATATCTTCCGGTCCAAACAGTGTTTAAATAATCTTAAATTTCATGCGAATAAAGTCTCGAGCACAGCTAGTGGACAATATTTCAATACAGAAGTTATATTGTTTTTCATTATTATTAGACACCTTTCATTTTAGACCTGCATACCTGTTACTGGTCTGAGTATTATAGATCTGCCATATTTAAAATTATTTTGACGACTCCTGCCGGAAATCACGACATTTTTCTAGCTTACCTTTTTCAACTTTTACGACACCCACGGGACGAGACATGGTGATTGATTAACATACACTGCTACTGCAGGGCGGTACTTAAGTATATAAATGTTAATTTATTATCGAAAAATAGTACGATGGCAGAACGATAGTGATTTTTTCTATTATCAAGCTCAGATATACATAACACTAATATTACAATTTTTGTTCCTTTGCGGAGCTCAGTGGTTTACATTATTCCGATTACATATTAAATGCCACTTATGCCCGTTCCACAAATGTTTTCTTTATTGTCCAATAATACCTATCCGATAAGCTTCGCTTTTAAAGCATACTAGTCGTTATACATGCCGGAGATCAGAACCATACTTTGCAATCATTGTCATCATTTGAACCCGTTACAGTCGATTGCATAGGCTTCCCCAGCCGATTAAGCTTATTGGAGGTGACAACCATATTTCAGGGATGTTATGGATATAAAATTTCGCATCTGGATATCATCATCATCATTTCAGCCTATCTTTAGTCCACTGGTGAACATAGGCCTCCCCCATAGATTACTGCAAAAGTTTGTATCTCTCATTTTGAGGGCAATTTTGCCATAGTTGCCACGCTTGGCAGGCGGGTTAGCAACCGCAGTTTATTTATTCAAGTGTTCCAGAAAGATGCTGCTGCCCATCTCCTAGTTTGAATTTTTCCTCTGTCGACTTTTACGATACCCACGGGATGAAATGGGGTGGTAGATTCTCTTAAGCCGCCACACGCCGGATCTGGATATGGATACGGAATATGAGTTATATTATAGCGGTTTCAGTTACGGTTACGGATGAAATAATTTCGGATTATCCGCTAGTTTCGGATGGTTACGATTACGGTTATTACATTTTTTACAAATTGTAAATGGAAAATACAAATAAATACTAGATGATTTGACTTAACTTATAGGTTATCATTTGTTACTATAATCACAGAAAAAACAATTATCCTTAAAATTTATTATTATAGCTACTGTCCAAATTAAACTTGATCTATAACGCAGTTTGCCCAGATATTATTAAACAACACTTTTTATATAAGTAATTGTAATCCCACAAGAATGGACGACTGACTAATATGGCAATGCAATAGAAATAATAAAAATCATCTGAACAGTGCAAGAGACAAGCAAAGGCTAGTGTGCCTGCTCGCTCAGTCTCAGCAATCTTTTACTTTACTGAAATCGTTTTACTGGTTGGAGGATTCCTATGCAGGAATCCGTCTAGGTAGGTACCACCCTAGGGTCAGTTATTCTGCCGTGAAGCAGTAGTGTGCAAACATTAACGGTTTAAAGGGCACTGTGAGCTAGCGTAATCACTGGGCATTTGAGACTTAAGAACTGATGTCTCAGGGCGACGGGCGCAGTGTGGTGTCACACAGAAATATTCTGGGTGACATTTTCCTATTAACCACTGTCGGAGCGTGTTTTTAAAATATTTCACGTTTAATGTTTTTATGTCCTGTAGTAACTTATTGTACATTTTTATTGACTTAAAATAACAATTCTTTTTATATATGGCACCCTTGCATGTTGGTATTTTTAAACGTGTTGGGTCTCTCGGTCTTAGTCGCGAATTAATTTCAACTGTCTCAAAAAGTTCTGGATGTGTTTTCACAAAATATCCGACTTCCAAAATATACAGACTTGTGAGAGACAGAAGACTGTATTTTCTAAAAAATGGTCTACATGATTCAAATGTTTAAATATCAGATAACTCTCTAACACATTTTTTTTTTGTATAAGAAAGACTTTGTTTATATTAGTTGAGTTACCCCATAGTATTACACCATATAGCATGACGGATACAACATAAACGTGATACGCAGCGAGTGCAGCTTTTTCACCTGCAATGACTCTTAGGTGCCTGAGTGCATAGACAAACTTTTCTAGTTTATTGCACACATGTTCAACATGCATATTCCAATTTAAATGTTTGTCTAAAATGACACCTTAAAATTTTGTATTTTTAGTCTTCAGAATATTATGTCCATTATAATTAATGACCGGCCACAGGCCGTAAACGTTATAGCTCCCGAAACACCAACTAGAGTACCGACGCAATTACATCAGCAGCCGGATATTCTAGACATAGCTATAATTAAGGACGTGAACTTAACAATAGACTCTATAGTTACGCTTCACGACCTTGAGTCGGACCACCGTCCGGTCATTTTTAAGCTGGGCCAGCCAAATGGTGAGGTCACTCAGACCAAAGCCATTGTAGATTGGCGTATCCTCGGAGTCAAACTCGAGGCTACGAGCTCTCAGCACTTAGACGAAATTCCTAATACTATCGACTCGCTAGAGGTAGCCTGCCGAGCGATAAAATCTTTTTTGAACCATCTCAAAACAGTCGTCGGAGAATCCGCCCGGACTGTTACGGTGTCGAGCGATGGACGCTGTAATCTACCGGCGGACCTCCGACGCCTGATTAGAGAAAAGAACCGTGCGGCCAAAGCGCACGATAGATACAGAACAGACGCGAACAGACTCAGACTGCGCCTCCTACAAAGGGATGTTAACGAGCGCTTATCTGAGTACAATAAAGACAGCTGGGACACTATGCTTGGAGAAATCGAGCCGTCGCACACTGCCTACTGGCTGTTGGCCCGATCTCTCAAAGCAGAGCCGGTCTCACCCATGCCGCCACTTATTAGATCGAACGACAAATCGCTCGCCTTCGACGACAGCGAAAAAGCCGAATGCCTCGCAGACAGTCTAGAGAGCCAATGCACTCCGTCTCTCGCGCCTGCGGACCCCGACCACCTGCAGCAGGTGGCCGCGGAACTCGAACGCAGGGCTCCGATACCACCAGTGGGCGAACCACTGCCTCCAGTGACTATCGACGAAGTCACTAAGATAGTCAAAAATCTTAAAAACCGATCCGCGTCCGGCCTCGACGGCATAAACAACAGGGTGATGAAAGCTCTAACTACGCCGCTATTGTGTCTATTAGTTAGTATTTTTAACGCGCTCCTCTCCAGCTGCTCCTTCCCGGACGCTTGGAAGGAAGCCGACGTTATAGGCATTCCGAAGCCTAACAAGCCTAGGAACATCCCGTCAAATTACCGCCCAATAAGTCTCCTCAACTCGATGGCAAAGATGAGAAGATGAGCGAATTATACTCAGTCGTTTAAAAGACTATGTCCTTACCAATTATATTCTTCCAGACGAGCAGTTCGGCTTTCGCCCCGAACACTCTTGTACTCATCAAGTGCACCGCTTAACGGAGCACATTTTAGAGAATTTAAACGACCGCCCTAAGCCTGTAGGCACAGGGGCCTTATTTTTCGATGCCGCCAAGGCATTTGACAAAGTCTGGCACGACGGCTTGTATTATAAGTTGCTGAACTTATTAGCAGGTGTAGAAAGAGTTTTTGCCACTTCACATAGCAGCTTCGTAAGCAAAACAATTCCTCACAGTTACAGACGGGGTATAGAGACCAGTTTAATAGGTGACGACCGGCACACCTGCAAACACAACTCCAGTATATTCGATGCGTCATGAGTTACATCATAGCAATATTGCGTAGGAATCTCGGTTTTTTTTTTAATAAAATACAACTTATGTTAGTTGGTGATACTGTAGTTGTATATAGGTGAAAGAATTTTTAAAATCGGTTCAGTAGTTTTTGAGTTAAATCGTTACAACCAAACCTACAAAAAATCAAATCTATCCTCTTTATAATATTAGTTTAGATAAATAATCTTGAGATATCCGAAAGAACACTTTTTTATTTATTGACAGTGAATTACAATAACGGACTTAATACCTAAGGGAATTCCCTGCCACATAACTTAAGTAAAAACTTTAAGCAGGTCGCCTTAAATTTATAAGCACGCGAGTGACCTGAGTTCAATTCCCGGTGTCTGCGCTACTAAAATTGTTAATTACAGTTTTGAGTGCTGATTAACCACGTGCTTGGCAGTAAATTGCTCCTAAACATATCGCTTAGAATAGACTTTTTTTTGGTAATTGCAACGGCAGCCCAAAGAACTAAAAGCTTAAGCCTGTTGTGACGTAAAACTTCTGTAGAAGAGTAGGTAGCTCAGTGAGTTCTCCACTTGCCACCGCCTGGCCTTCTTGCGAAAAAAACGTGTGCAAATCGCTGTCGTGCAAAGTGTTTAAAGATTTTAAATCTACCTTATTAATACCAATTAACATTATGTTGGGCTGCAAAACATGTAAGAAATCGGTGCGGCAATTTGAGAAAATTGTGTGCACTCGAATTAATTGAAGAAGTGCATTTACCACCCCATATCGTCCCGTGCCTATCGTAAAAGTCGACAAATGAAAACCAGAAGATGGGCAGCAGCTTGCTGGAACAGCTGAATAAATAAACTATGTTTGCCAAACCACCTGCCAAGCTTTTTTGCAATTCCCAACTTTGGCAAATCCCAACTTTGGCAAATCCCCCCAAAATGAAAGCTACAAAATTACGTGTTTTGTGGCAATCTATTGGATGGAGGCCTATGTTCAATAGTGGACTAGTGATAGGCTGAAATGATGATGATACCACCATCAATGTGTAGGGCTGACTCAGAGAATGCCAAAAAATTATCGTTTTAAACATGTCCGTATTATATTAGCAAACAACCGAGGGCAGGTGACAATAAAACGTATAATCGAGGAGAATCCCCTCGTGGACGACGACTCCTCATTCGTAACCGCTCGATAACCGAATCTTTCGGCAAGCTCGATGAGAGCTAAGAAATATTCACCTGACCTTCAAACAGATATTCTTGGTTTTTTAAAGATGAGGTCCAAATTTTTCTGAGAAATGCAGTATTAGCGAAATGAGTATTTTATAAACGCTCTTAATTATATCAATTCTCAGTTCAATGACCTCTTAAACTGTTAGAATTGTGGTTAAGCTGGCCTTCAATTTAGGCGTCGCCGTGGATTTACACTGACGTTTTTTTTGTGATGAAACGAGCAAAACGTTCACCTGGTGGTAAGTGCAACGTATGCCAATAACAAATGCTGTGTCACCCAGAACATTTCTGTGTGACACCACACTGTGCCCATCACCCTGATACATCAGTTCTTAAGTCTCATATACCCTGTGATTAAATCTGTGTGCAAAATCTTGACGCGCGTTTTCAGATCGCGCGTCTAGACATCGAGGTATTTACCTACAACCGATCACATGAGCGCGCGCCGAAGCGCACTAACGCAGCACTTAGAGAAAAAGTCTCTAGACGCAGGCGAACGCGCGTTGACGCGCGCTTTGATATCAATATAACGTCCGTTTACTGTTCAGTCGAGTACGCACTTTAATCGCGATTGCATGTATATTCTTTTGCAACTTTCATAATTTTCGTAATTATAATGAATGAATCTGAAGATATTGACATCGACTTATTAATTGATGAAGTAGAAAAAAGGCCAGCGATTTGGAATATAGGTTCGGAATGTCGCAAAGAAACTGGTTCTATTTTTCAAAATTGGGTGAACCCAATGTGTCCGTTTTCTTATCCTATATTTTTCTTTATAATATAACCACAAAATAATAGCCCCTTCCACGTCCATTTTCTAAGTTTTACCGAACCTGATTGACGCGTACTCGAAACGCGCGTTAGCGATCGTCATCTGAACTTTCTATAAATTTGATTGCGCGTTGATTCGCGTTAACGCGCGTTACATGGGAACTTAGCCTTACAGTTATCTGTATATATTAGAAAGAGTTTGTAGTGTGTACTCCCATATACCTAATGTTATAAAACTAAAATATGTCCGAGAATTTGGTTAGTGGAAGTCATTCATTCAATGCATTATAATTTTCAGATTTCGTGTTCAAAAATGGCAACTCAAAAGTTCTCAGGACCGTCGCCATACAGTCTTAATCTTGAATACAAAAATGATGATTACTTATTCAATCAGTAAGTTTTGTTTCTTTTTACCCTTACCTTTTTTTTAATCTCAACTCCATACAAAAAGGTTGCCCAAATCCAAATAACTGACAAACTATTTGTCCAGGTATATTTTCAAAGCTTTTGGAGGCTAGCGTTTTACGGTTACTATATATCTATATAATCTGAGCGTGTGTTCGATATTTTCTATAATATTATTATTTTTAAAACACCAGGTTCTTGACCAATGTCACCACCAAGGACGATAGAAGAGAAAATGTCGCACCCGTGGTAGCAACTATGTTTTGGTCTTGGGCGTGCTGGTTCAATTCATTCCAGCAGTATAATGAAAAACCCACGAATTATTCTTAAATATGTAGTTGACGATCGCAGTGATAAATTTGACGAACTTAACAATTACTGGAAATTAAGTGATGACGTTACCTTTATCACTTCAAAAGACAGTCAAAAACTTTAAAAGGACAACTTTAATTAATTTGAACACTTAGTTACCATGCATATCCAAAAATATTCTAATGTAGTAATATTTAAAATTGTATTTCAGCGTTAATGTAGTATTCGTTTTAACGCCTACAAGTACGCACTAACTGCACTCGGAAATAATAACGATGTGTTCTACGAGAAACCCATCGCAGAATCCATTGAAGAGACAAAGAAATGCTACGAAACTGCCAAAAGCAAGGGTCGTATTTTATATTGCGCCTATTTCGCTTTGACCCATCGTACAGAAGTGTGAAGGAGCAGGTCAGAAAAGGAACAGTCGATCATGTGCAATTTATCAAATCTACTACCAAAGACTCTCCTTTACCACTCATTGAATATTTAAAATCCTCAGGTAAATTTCTTTTGAATAAGAAACTTGTAACAAATTTGACTTGATGATCGCGCGGCCTAGTGGACAGAGTACCTGACGTCTACACCTCGCGTCCTGGTTCCCGCAATCTAATCCCAGTCGGAGCAAAATTTGTGCAAAAGCACAACTTGTTGGCTTTCGGGTCTGTGTATGTGCATGTAAAATGTGTGTTTGTAAAACTTACGCTTCGTACAAGAAAAATCCTTGTCATTGTTTTAAAAGTTTTGACCATGCCAATACTGTACAACAACTACCACGATATGGTAAATAAAGCTGTCGCTGTGTGATAGCGATGTGATGAAGAGAACCCTCTTCTGAGACTGATCACGATGACTAGACTGATGAGGATAAAATAAAACAATGGGAAATAAAAAAGATTGAATAACTTTTTATAAAAAGGATGCATACATTAATCAATATCAATAGCAACGTATACTTTTGCGTGTCAATTAATATACTATTTTGTGTCCTCTTAGCGGGTGTATTCCACCGACACGACATTGATATGATTTTGGGTCCTGGGTGAAGTACCCACTCGAGTGCAAGTTGCGGCTTCCGCCTTTATTCCAGAAATTAAGAATATCAAGGATTTTGACACTATTGCGTACCTTCTCACCTTCCCGTCGGGAGCTATCGCTATGGGTGACAACAGTCGTTTTAGTACGTTGTACGGTCACGACCAAAGAGGTAATAAAATAACGATAAAATTAACAAATATTTGTAATATTATTATTCTTACATACATACATAAGATCACGACTGTATCCCATAAGGGGTAGTCAGAGACTGGGCACTCACTGCAAAAAGCAGATGACTGCCACAATCTACGTTTCACCTAAACAATATAATGCACTTGGTGTGATAGGTGGTGAGCCCATCGCCACCATGCTCCATTGGGTGCACAGTGCAGTTTTATTCCTTACTCGCCTTTTACGAGATCCATTGGATGAGATGGAGTGGTAGTATTCTTTTAACGAACCGCCACGTTTCGGCTTCGCATTATTATTCTTGTTATTAAAAATTTAATTAAAATTAATCAATGGACAATTAGATCAATAAAGCTTTGTCTATATAGTGTAATAACTAATAGGGCATTAATTTTAGGTCTAATTAAAGTCGATAACGAAAATCCTTGCCCCGCGTGCGTATCAACTTGGAAGCTGTTAAGCATAATCCTATTTTCTACTCATTCCCATCTCGTTATAAGGCTGCTTACCAAGGTGAACTGGAGCACTTCCTCGATGTTGTGCAATGTAAGTATATTGGTTTTTTCCTATACTTCTTTTTTCAGTGATTTGTAAGACATGACCCACGTATCATATTATTTTGATTAGCTTATCTATTTTATCGCTCAGCTCGGCTCAGCAGTCAGTACTGATACCTACTTATTAAATATTAGTTTCCAAGTTCGAATTTTTTCAAAGTATTAATCCCAATATCTACGACGTATCCAATGTAACTCTTAGACTAACGCGTTACCTGGGATGCGGGAAAGTGAAGAAAAGTTTATGCCTCTGTTTACCCTTAGTCTTTCGGCAATACGCCACATAGATGGCAATTTCTGATTGATAAATATCAGATGATGCCGTGGTGAAAACTGACATAGAGTAAACTAATTTTACGGATTTTATCGCGTTTAATTTTTGTTATTTATAACCCGACGTTTCGAGTGCTTTACAGCACCCATGGTCACGGGGGGACTGAGGTGACAGATGTCCTGATGTCATAGTTAACCCGGAGTACCTTCAGCTTTTAATTATTATTTGTGGTCCGATCTACGCATAAAGAGCTAACTGTGTCTTGAAGTCTTGCAGAACATGGTCACATGGTGAACCATCGTCGCTCCAGGAAGTCTGCAGTCTGTGACCATGTTCTGGATCATCCCAACCATTACATCAGATTTGATAAACCACAAATCCTCGCAAAAGAACACCGATTCCTACCAAGAATGATTCGCGAGGCTATTGAAATTAAAAAACATCCTAATTTTAATAGAGAAGATGGTTGGGTATTACCACCAGCTTGGGATCCTATAATTAATAAAATTAAGCCAAAAACCAAGCATACCACTGCAAGACTTCAAGACACAGTTAGCTCTTTCTGCGTAGATCGTACCACAAATAATAATTAAAAGCTGAAGGTACTCCGGGTTAACTATGACATCAGGACATCTGTCACCTCAGTCCCCCCGTGACCATGGGTGCTGTAAAGCACTCGAAACGTCGGGTTATAAATAACAAAAATTAAACGCGATAAAATCCGTAAAATTAGTTTCATTTAAATAGTAGTGTTCGCGTAAATATAAGAAATCATTATGACATAGAGTACCTAAAATGTATACGTTCAATTTCATGTTGAAATGCCGTGTGTCGCCTGCTGCAACTTTTCTGTGTTTTTAAATATATTATTATGTAGTTGTTGTTTAATTATTTAAATATTCCTTACGCTTATTTTTGCCGTTTCATTAGATGGAGATTCCATGGATGTAACAGGCTGTAAGCAAAATTGTCACTGCCCTCGAAAAAAGTGCGCGTACCGGTGCCATAGTGAACCTTGAATGGAGCAAGATAGAAATTCCCGCCGAGTACTCCTAAACCGCCTAAAAACTTTACGAACATTGATTAAAATAAACGATACACTTTGTACTTCATACTTTTATTTTAATTTACTGTTACTTCAATTCGAAACTTTATGATATATTTTTAAAATTAATTATTAAAAAAAAGTATTTGTCTGTCGGAACTACTAAATCTACTTCTCTTCGATTATTGTGTTTGTGGAATTTGTGTCTGTAAAACAGATTCAGGATACGCTGTACATCTAAGTGATTTTTTATTTAAATTAATAATGATAATGAACAAAAAATGTAGATCGGTACTAGCACAATCTTTAATTCGTCGTACAATATTACAAAAGGTTCTTTACTTATATGAATTCTAAAGTGTACGGAAACAAAGACACGGCTATAGTTTGTACACTTTAAAAACATGCCGGAACGCAGAAAATACAAATTATACGTAACACGGGAAAACAATTTTTTCTTAAGAATTCAGGACCAGATAAAAGGCTTATTGCGGACTCTTGTAAAAGGGAAAATTAAATATGAATACTTGCCTTTATCCCTGACGTAGAATATTCCACTTCAATACATTCACTTTGAACGTGGAGGAAACTTCAGGTGGATAATCGGGTTTAATAACATATATCTATATCCTTAACGTTAACCACAATGAAATAAGTGAGTTAAGTTAATTTGTTATTGGGATTATTCGTCAAAATATTATCGGAATGATAATTTTCGAATTTTTCTTTTAATTATATTTCCGTGTAGGTGGTAAATAAAACGACACAATTAATAATAACGATCAGCCAGCCAGCATTACTAAAAATGCTGGCTGGCTCTAGAGATCAAAACTTGGGTAGATTACATATTATGAAATTTATAGCGAGCGTTAGGCTCCTCATCTGTGACAGCTAACGAAACTGCCAAAAACATGAGGAAGTCGAAATTAAGACCTACCTTATTCGTTAGTAAAGTTCTCTGACTACTGGACCATTCGGTCATCAAATGGATTATACGGGTTGAAGTCATTAGATAGACACTATTAAACGACAAGAAACAGAGCAACGTTTGTATTAGACCGCCTGCTTTCCTTGATCTGGTCGTCTAGCAAAATAACAGTCACAGACTGCACTGAATAAGACCTGTATAAGTTGATATGCACTCATCCCACTGCTTTTCACATCAAAAAAAAATTCAAGTCATCCAAAACTGTTTTTGTAGAGTATCTGCAGGTCAATGGTATTAGCGAAAAGTCGATCTGGACAAAAACTTTAAAGACGCGGCCTTATCTGACCATTTCAAGGACATTCCTAGGCAATACTTCGAAGCTGCCCAATAACTTCCAAATCCTCTGATAGGTTTAGGAGTCTGTTGTCAATTACGTCCCTACCAAACATTTCTTTAAACAAGAAACGACGTTCTCGTGTCGTCTTTAAAGTCCCTCATTGCAAATCACATTCGGAAAACACAGATCATGACACTATTGATAACACCAAAGGAACAGACCGCACTCACCTTTGAGTGCGGTCCGGTCCTGGGCCCGCATACTCTGTGACACACTAATCAGTAATAATAGCCACAATACTGACAAACAATAATTATTCCTCCGTACATATAATATGTACACTGGAATTTCTGTCATGCTCATTGTTAAGGTACAGTTCTCCTTTTCACCAGCACTTTTCAATATACAATAGTTCTTTATAGCTGGATGGTTTTAAATCTCTGCTGTGAATTTTTAGATCAATCCACGATTTAATACTTATATAATGAAAAGCACCAACGTCTGACAAATATTAGGTCCTTATATAATATTGGCGTTTTGTATGGGAGGAATATAAAGTCGTTTCGATTTGTAAAATTCATTTAATTAATCAAATTATGTACACATAAGCGTAAGGAAATATTTATTGTTATCTATGCACTTTTGCCATCTCATAGGTAAAAACATGGGGGCGAGAATCAATAATTAAGAGCCACCACCTACCTGAGTGTGCGGAAGGCTACATAGTGAAGAGAACACTGAGGTATGTTAACCGGTTGATGTATGGCAAAACCCCTCCGTTAGCATCGTGACGGTGGATTCATGAAAGATTTGTCCACGCAAAAAAATAGAGACTAACACACAAAATTCTCTTTGAGATACTAGAAAAACAACTTTAACTATTCACTTTAGTGAAAATGTTTAGTTAACGTATTTACTTCACGATATACCACATTTTGAGCCACATTCGGGCCAATCCGGCCTTGATTCACGGAATCTGCCACAAAAACATTCAGATCTTCAAAGCGCCTCACGAGAAAAAGCGACATAAATTTGACCATGTTCAAAAGTTGGTGCCGGTTGATAAAGTCAGATTTTGTCAAATGTCTGATCTTTAGATTTTTTGATTGTCATGACGAACGACCTAATAGGAATTGGCCGCCTTCTCAGCCGGAATGGAAGTTCCGCTTAACTTTAAGATAGATAAATCCAAGAATGTCTATCTGTTAATATAAAAATAAGACCAGAAATACATCTTATTTTTTAATCAAATTGCATCTCCTACGTAGAAACAGCAATCTGTGAGACATTCTGCCCCTGAACCATCAAAATTTCCACAAGCACAGGCGGCTCGTCGTTAATTTTTGTGGAGTGCACTGCGCAGGTGCAGTGCACTCCACAAAAATATACTTATTAAAAATATGTTTGTAATCTGTACATATTTTTATGTAATTGATTATCTTAACAAAACATTTGTACCAACGATCAGTCATAAACTCAATGATTGCAAAAGAGCTAATTTGACACTCTCCGACACGTCAAATTAAATATTTTGTATGAAAAATTTGCGAGACAAGTTGTGAGATCGCAGTAATCGCACTGCCCTGCTATTGACGCGCTGCTACCGATTTCATGTAAACAATTCGCCGTGAAACTTCAGCCGCTTGTCGCTTGAAGACCCCGGTTATTAAATGTTAAAAATTGTATTTCATTATTAAAAATAGTTTGTATGCGTTATTAGTTGTTTATTGTTAAAGTCATGTCTTTTACAAAAAAGTGATACTTTCATGTTTTTGGTCGCCAAGAAGACAGCCGATTTTTTATACAAATAAATGGTGAGCATAGTGACAAATGAATTTCTTAGGAGCTGCCTCGGTCTTTTTTTTAATAAATACAATTAAAGAAAACTTAACGATCCCTGTTTTCAAAACAAAACCTCAAAATTAACAAATGCTAAACCAAAGCAAATGATGATATGCAAACTATATTCGTATTTTTTGCTTTTTAGCGCTACCGGCATTCGGTTAAATCTGCTTGTCTGTGGGGTTTTAAGCTGGCATAACTGAGTAATATATGAACCTAACATTGACCAAAATATTGATAGATTTTTTGATTGATTTTTCAAGTATTTGATCCTCATTATTGTGTCTATTCTATTAGTGTCATAGAAGGCATTGTGAAATATTTGTTTTCATTAAAGACAAGTTCGAGTCCCTCTTCAAGTAAGCGGTTTTAAAAATTAATTACTTAATTTCAACTTTTAGATAGCTGATTTAGAAGAGCTGTGAAAAAAAAAGCTTTTCGTAAGTTTTGAAATAAGAAACTTTATTTAAAGAATACTACCACTCCATCTCATCTAATGGATCTCGTAAAAGGCGAATAAGGAATTAAACTGCACTGTGCACCCAACAGCGCATGGCGGCGATGGGCTCACCACCTATGTGTGATAGGTGAGTGAGCAAGAGCATTATATTGTTTAGGTAAAACGTGGATTGTGGCAGTCATCTGTTTTTGCAGTGGGTGCCCAGTCTCTGACTACCCCTTATGGGATACAGTCGTGATCTTATGTATGTATGTATTTAAAGTTAATACTGAATCTCTTGCGACCCTGCCAGTTTCAATGTATGTTTCGTAGTTTTATGATCCTTTTTAATAAATCAACCCTTAAATCAGTCAAAACTTTTTTTTTTAATTAGGTACTTTCGGAGTTTTTCAGAAATGAATGAATTTTCAAAAACGCTGTTATAACTAACTTTTATTTATTAACAGAAGCCTGAACACCCATTTCCACATTAACCTCAAAAATGTCGCATATCCTTTGCTAAGTTTCGCTCCTTATTTTACCCCCTTAGGAGATGAATTTCTAAAAACACTGCTACAACTGACTTCTATTTATAAACGAAGTCTAAACACCAAAATTCATATTTATAACTTCAAAAATGACTAACTTTCATACAAACTTTTATCCCCTATTTAATCCTCTTAGGGGATGAATTTTCGAAAACTCTTTCTTAGAGCTCACTTTCGTTTAATTAGAAACTCGTGTGCAAAATGTTGTACAATGTTCTCAAGTAATAAATATTAAAAAAAAAAACAGGAAATAAAATTACGAATTAATAATCAGAGTAGAAGCGCGGGAAACTTGAAGAGGCGGGAGTGAATTTTCAAAATTTTATTAAATTTATTATAAAAAATAACGATCAGTTATTTTTAATTTTGTAGATATTCTCTTTATTTTTTTAATATTTGTGTACATTTTCATAGCAGTGGTGAGTTTTGTAAATATTAATTATTACCATATATGATAGATCCCCCTAACTGCAGCGTGGGGGATTCAGGTCCTGGCCTGTGTCCCCCCGTTGCTAGCTATGTTACCGTTTCAAATGATGTAAGTGGAATGGACACGGATGGATCTGTTTCCCGCGAAGGTTCACGTAAAAGAGTTCGCGCCCAAAAAATTTGTAAAAAATGTAACAAGCGTAGGAAACAGAAACTTAAACTTAAAAATGGGAAGCAGTCTAATAAAAATATAGATAATGAGACAAAATGTCACTGTTTAAACAATGCTTTGCCTAGTAACAAAATTACAGAAATAGAACAATCTTCTCAGGTAGCACTTCAGCCACCTTATGTTGATTCTGTAACATCAAAGGAACAGATTGGTCGTAAATTTTATTTTCCAACTGATACAGCTCCTTATGTTGTGCATGTGCAACGTGTATAGGTATCCCCTAATGATGGTTCTATACTGCATCCTATTACCATTGGCAATTTTCTAAAAAAGAATAATTTTAAAAATATAGTGATCTGTAGTGTTAAAAGAATTGGAAGAAATAGATGTACTGTCGCTTTCTCAAACCACCAAAATGCCAATGATTTTATTAATAACAATACATTATCTTTTAATAACTTAAAGGCTTTTATCCCGACTTTCAATGTTGTCAGAATGGGCACGGTACGAGGAGTACCAACTGATTGGTCTCTAGAGGAAGTTCTAGCAAACACAACTGTGCCTATAGGTTGTGAAGAAATTGTTAAAATTAAAAGACTAAATTATAAAACACAAGTTAATGGAAATACTGTTGGGAAACCATCACAGTCTGTTTTAATTACTTTTGATGGTCAGGTTTTGCCTAAGCGGGTATACATATGTTGAAATGCATTTACTGTAGACTTTACTGTAGACTTATATATATTCGACAATTCAACGCTATAAATGCTGTGGATACGGGCACACAAAAGTTATGTGTCGCTCAAAGCCACGCTGTTATAAATGTGGAAAAGATCATACTGGTGATAACTGCTCGGTTGAAGAAGATGCTGCATCATGTATTATTTGCTCTGGTTATCATTAGGCAATAAATAAAATTTGTCCAGAATTTAGCAGACAAAAAGGAATTAAAACCACGATGGCACAAAGCAGTGTTTCTTATATAGAAGCATGCAAGTTCCATCCTGCTGTTCCTAAATCTTATGCTGACGTCACTAATGCCCCACTCAACCAGAACTTGTAAAGTCTTCATCCAATAATACAATTACATCCAAATCTTATAAAAATGGTCTTCGCAAAGCCACGTTCCCTTACAATTCCTAAAACTTTAAAAGGTTATGACCAAACAGCTCACATGGTGGTGTAGCCATAATATGGCTACACCACCATACCCGTATTAAAAATTCTCTTCCCTTTTTTAACTTAGCATTCACTTTTGTCGGTGTTGATAATTGTCGGTGGACCATTTATATATTTTACAAAATTTTATTAAAGAAACCTAAAAATTACTCAAGAGTAAATCACGTGAAGTTTGGAGAGCATTTTGGGCATCCTTGTCTCCTGATATAGTCCTTCCCCAGTCTGGAATTGCATAAGACGTTTTAGGACGGCGTCTACCAGTGTATCCTTCTGTCCTATTCCTTTGTCAATAGCAAATAACTTTTTGGATCTTGGTGCACCGCCTACAGTACCACAGCATTGTTTCTTCTATAACTACACAACCTCATTAGCTCTTGATAACTTTTGATAAAAAAAAAACAGGTTACAATGGTATGTAGAAAGTAAGAGGCAATCTCTTACCATTTTTATATTTTGCATGCGGATCTTAGCAAATTAACTTACTTTCCTTCATTATAATGGATTTCCGCAAAATAACGCCTGATTCTATTAACTATATAATGAGATGTCTCACCGGGGCATGGTGAGGAGCTCATTCATTATTATATATCTAAAATTAGTATACAAAAATTAACTTATCATAAGTGTTCTTGAATACGGTACTTTTCTATTGGACAGTGGTAGTGTATTGTGGCTTAAGAAATTGGATACAGACGGAATACCGTCTAAAGCTCTCTGAATAATAACTGGGGCCATGAAGTCTTCCCCAATTAATGCCTTACAGTTAGAATGCTGTGAGCCGCCCTTACATTTGAGAAGACAATTTTTGGCAGATAAATTTATGTTTCGCTTAACTCAATTTTCACATCACCCTATTCTTTCGAAATTACAAATTCTTTATGATCTTATTGAAACATCACCTCCATGCCTCATAAAAAGCTACCGTAAATTTCTATCACTACCTATACGTATTCATCGCACTCCTTCTTTATCATTGTTTTGTTCTGACTGAGTGATTAATAATTTCACCATGCGTAATTTATGATTTCGGTATTAATAAAGATGACGTAGAAGCAGATATTAAATTCAATTATAATCTTAGCGAAGAATGGCACGACTGACATTATATTTTTACGGACGCATCCAAATCTGAGATTTCAGAATGCTTAGGTGTTGGTGTGTTTCATTCACAATCTAAAATTATTCAAAAAATTAGAATGCCTCCAAAGACTTCAGTTTTTACTGGTGAATGTTTCGGCCTTTTTAAAACATTGAGATACATTTATTTATTGATGCTTCCAAAAAGTATTATTTTTACGGATTCTAAGAGTGCCTTACAAACATTAGAAAAAATTCCATTTAAAATGAAAATGTACTACCCCATTATCATTGAAATTCTGAATAAACTTAAATTATGCACATTAAAAGATTAAGTTACCTTTTCCTGGATTCCAAGTCATTGTGGCGTAAAGAGAAATGAGAAAGCTGAAAAACTAGCAAAAGACAGTGGAATTAAAATCCCATTCAAAAATTATCCCCAAGATCTGACTGCCCTGTCTAGAGTTTATCTCCAGGAATCGTGGAATTGACTTTGGACAATGAGTGGTCAGACCAAAGGGAAGCAGTATTACAATATACAACCATTTATACCCGATAAACCGTGGTTTTTCAAGGTGCTGTGTTCTAAAATATCTGCAAGCATTATTATTCGAATGCGCTTAGGACATGTTTGTACTCCAACTAACCTTGCACGACTGCATATTGTAACAAACGATCTTTGTGAGTGTGGAATCGACATAGGGACTTAGAAGATATTTTATTTTCCTGTCCATTCTACGACCGCTCTTCCTTTCTACAACAGTTACTAGTATGCCAACCTGTCTTTCTTGTATCCTTATTGTAACTATTCAACTGTCACGTTGATAAAATTAATTTCGTGACCAGAAAATAGACTTAAATCTTTTTCAAGATCATTTCTAAAGGTTATTTCATTCTAGGCCATTTGAATGATATATGTTAATAAATTGTGATCGTCATAGGTAGGACCCTTTTATCTACGTTGTGTTTATTTATAGTAACTTGTTCTTTTAGGTGTATCATGGAAAAAATGTTTATTCACTAGAGAAGCTGCAAGTCCAAGACAGTGTACGAATACTAATTAATTACTAATCCCTATACTCTTGTAAGGGGCTCACAATGTTTATTTATCAAAATATCTAATACAAGGAGATTTGTATTCCGCACTTGTAAAAGATTTACATGAAATTATTAATAACCCACTACAAGCTATCACTCCCCCAACATTTTTATTTAAAAAAATGTGGGGAAGGCACACGGCGGGAGTTGGAGCCGTGTGCCTTCCCTACATTTCACACGGTGAGCGCCTTCCAATCCACGCGCTCCCCCCGACACAGAACAAGAAGTCGGGAACAAAGACCGTAATCCACAGCAACACTGGCGAACCATCAAAAAGAGGACTTGGCCTCTTGCTAGTGCGTAAGCACAAACTTAGACCGAAGTCTCGCATGTCAATGCGTGTTTACATCATACAAGTATACAGCTAAGTCCAGTCTTCGTGGATGTACGTCGCATGGATTTGGCACACGTCAAGCAGTTATGGGCACTCGGCCCAATAAACTAGTAAAGCCTTCCGTACGCGCCACCACTTTGCCAGACCGCTGCAACTGTAGATGAATGTCGAGTGTGTGGCATCAACATCCAATACAAGGTCAGCACGGCAATTTGCCGCAGAGCACGTCGTGAGTCCACTGCTCACTTCAAGGGTATGGGGTCCCACGTTGTGCAGCTTTCGGCTGCAGCCTTTAGAGTCTCCTCCCGCCAGCTACCATCCGCATGAAGTAGACGCATTAGCTCCACCAACCATTGTAATGATGTATTTTGCCATTATTTATCATTTATAATTATCATTCAGCCATCAGGCAATCGGCATTCTATTATATTCGTCAAAATGGGTTTGTGTAACTGACGTTGAGTATTATGTATTTCGATCAAGTTTGTCTCACCCACTATCAAGTTTCCAGTTATCATTCATTTGTAATTTACAGAGAGGTTTATTTAATATTGTTGTTATTCAACACATTGGAGGGCAGACAGTCTGCAGTCTCGTTATAGAGAGACCCGACTTGGACAAAGCTAAAGAAAATGTGAGTCAAACCAAGTGCAAGACGCAACCATTATACTAACGACATCTAAGCAACTGTCACAAGGACGCATCGCCACAGGTGCAACAAGCATCAATACGACCATCGCTCAGCCATACGCCAACACAAGGGCCTCTATACGGTCTTAGCAAACATCTACACTTCTGCAAAAAAACCTCCGTCAACCTGAATCATAAGTCGTATTGAATCAGATGCGACTCATTCATATAACCGTCACTAAAACACAATACCACAATAGCAGTAACTATTATTGTGACTATCACATAGATGGTGCCTCTTAACAAAACACCTATATGCTAATTATCGACTTTGGCAAAAGTTGTTTAACTAAAAAATTACCAACGTGTCATAGTAACAAGCCACTAAGACGCCGGTGTATGAACCATGTATCATAGAACTAATGCTCTAAGACATGGGGCGAAAGAGTAAGCTCCAGCACCGAAATGCTAAAAGCCACACCCTCTCTTATGTGATTGTATGAAAGTCTAATGAATTCTCTATCTTAATAATTTTAAGTTCCAACTCATTTTTATAATATCATTTCTTACAAGAGACCTTCAATGATAGACCATTTTTATCATATACTTTACTTACATAGGATCTTTGTATGGAACATTAGCACTATGCAACTTTATACTATAGAGACATGCTCGACCTCTCACACATAGGTGTTTAACTGTTGGTATGCCCCTCCGCACGGTACTCGTGTCTCGGACTTGTAGTATGGTGTTAGCTATACACGAACACCTTCTAATTTTAAGACGGGGTTTTATAATTGGCATTACATGAACACTTTCTAGTTTTTAGAGAGGATTATAAAATTTCAATGCACGAACACTTCCTTATTATGAATTAGTATATAGAGTATTTTCCATACAAATGAAGTTAATTTTATATTGTAATATTTTTTTTATATTAACTTCTATACTACGAGAGATAAGGTCTCTTGGATATATTTTATAGGTTTAAAAGTAAATTTTTGGCACTGATCTATGTAATATTATGCCAAGAAGAATTAAATTGAAAATAGTGAAATTTCGCTATTGGGATTGGTCCTCATATATATTTTCCCAACTTTTTTTGGACCACCATTTTTTTTTATAATTTTTAATATTTTCTTAATTCTTTCTAAAACGTAAAAATACGTAATTAGAGATAGTATATCGTTACAATATGTATCCCAAAACATATTACAAAGTACTTGTGAAATTTATCGTAGCTAATAACATGAAATATAACAATCTTTATGTCCATATTTACAATTTACAACTGTCTGTATATATTGTTCTTTGAGTAAGAAATTATATATTTTTGGGTGTATAAGTATAAGTATATAAAACTAGTCTGTCCATAAATACTGTTACATAAAATATTTTCTTTTTTTTTCAAATTTTTAATAATTTTGAATTTGGAACACGTATATTATTTTAAAAAATTCTTTCGATTTTGCGCCATTTCACATATTTTTTCGTGTTCATTATCAAATTACAATATGGAATGGGAATAATATAATAAGATAGGTAATAAGAAAATAGGATTGCAGTGATCGCCTTGCACAAAGTGGGTATGGAGCCGTCGGTCATATTCCAGACACTTCAAAAGCTTGGTATCAGCCTCAGCAACAGATACAACAACACTTCCTCTGTCGAAGACCAGACAAGATCGGGGCGGCCGCGTGCTGATAAAACTACAAAGGCTGTTAACGCTGTTAAAGCCAGAATCCGTCGAAACCCCATTAGGAAGCAAAAAATCTTATCGCGAGAAATGAAGATTCCCGCTAGGACTCTGTCGCGTATTATAAAACAAGACCAGAAGCTCAGTGCTTATCGTCGATATTCAGGACATGTCCTAAATCAATCTTTACAATTAAAGTGGATCGATCAAAACGCCTTCTGTCGCGATACGCAGGTGAAAGGCACTGAAATTGGATCTGGTGGCTCAGTCAGTTATGGAAGTGGTTCCGGTTTTGAAAGTGGCAGCGGTGGCGGTGCAGGAGCAGGCAATGGTAATGGAGGTCATGCGAACAGTGGAGGCGGATCTGGTGGAATCGGTGGAGGCTTCGGAGGAAACGGTGGCAGTGGATACGGTGGTAGAATAGAGGAGGTTGTTGATGTTTTTAATGATGCTGATATAGCGGATGAAAAGGAAGCGGAGGTTGTTGCAGAGAGTGTGGGTCCAAGAACGAATCCACCGAGAGATGGGTCTGTGAGAGATTTTGATGATTTTTTGGATGAAGAAAAGTAAGTTACTTTGCTAAGATCCGCATGCAAAACCTTGCATGCGGATCTTAGCAAAGTAACTTACTTTTCTTCATTATAATGGATTTCCGCAAAGTAACGCCTGATTCTATTAACTAGATTTTTTGGATGCAAGTGAGGATGGAATAGAGGAGGTTATTAATGTTTTTAATGATGCTGATGAAGCGGATGAAGAGGAAGCGGAGGTTGTTGCAGAGAGTGTGGGTCCAAGGAGGAGTCCGCATAGGAATAGGTCTTTGCCTGAGAAGTGTAGAGATTGTGTTGTGGATTTTTTGGCTTAGTGTGCACTTTTGACGTTTGAGGAAGCAGTTGACTCCGGTGAAAAGGAGAAATGTTTAAAAGCTGTAGAGGAAGAGAAGATTTCTCTGGAGAGGGATGGCACATGAGAGTTGGTTGATGAAGAGGAAGCTGAAGCGAGAAAGCTTTTAACAAGCAAGTGGGTCTTTGCTAAGAAGTCGGATGAAAGATATAAAGCTAGATTCGTAGTCACAGGTTTAAAACCGAAAAATAAAGTTGACTATGAGGAAACCTATAGTCGTGTGGTCAGAGAACAATCGGAATTTTTCAGAGAAACTTTTTACAGAATCTTAGATATCTCCTCTTTCTTTATAATGTATTGTGTTTTTTCTTGTATTTTTGTGGTTTTAGTTAATATTAGGTTTTTTGTTTTTTGTTGAGAGAGAGTGTGTTATTGTTGTTTTATGATTGGTGGTTTGTTTGTTGATAATTTCTAAATCTTTTGGGTTTTCTGTGCTTGTCTGGTGTTATGATGTATATCTGAGATTAAGGGAGTGTGTTCATTGGTAATCTCAGATTATACATACTCTTTTGATGTCAACTCTGATCTGTTTCGTTTATATATTACGTTTGAATTATTTTAAATTTGGAATGTCAATTTTATTTGTTCAGATTGAATTGTGTCATATTTTATTAATTCCGTGTAAATCACTTGAAGAAGTAACATGTTAAATTATCTGACATAACTTTTGTATTTTATATAAATTTCATAATGATGAGGTTTCATCAAAAGTAAATTCAAAAATGTTTAAGTTAAAATAAATAGTTTTAATCAGTCATTAAGTGTCTTTTTGGTTTGAAACTGATCCAATTAGCCAAATCTACCATTCAAGAAATCTAATCAAAATCAAAAACAGATAGTCGACTATGTTCAACGATAGGAATGTGTTCACTAAAATTAACAAAAAATAACTTTCCTATTTTATTTATTTATTCCATATTATTGGCAAACTTAATGCCTAGTAGCATTCTCTGCCAGTCAACCCTTGTTATGGTAAGAAGTAGATGGCAAGTGCTGACCAAAGAATAAAAAAAATCTTAAATTCATAAATATTGATATGCAATACATAATTTATAAATAAAATTAATTAATTAATACATAGGCATTCATACATATTTTATAAAATAAAAACCATAAATTATGAATGGAAAAATTCCCACTTTACGACATGGACACATTCTTCACAACACAACCCGACCCAAAAACCAAAAATTTGTGTTTTTGCACACATGTTGGCTCCAGCTAGGATGACCCATGACCCGCGGCGTGGAAGTTAGGTACTCTGACCACTAGGCCACGCGGTCGCCATTAGGAGTTGTACTCAATAGCTTGGATTATTGGTTATGAAACTTAAAAGTTGTTATTTAAGTATTATTTATTACCACCGCTTTAATTTTTGACCATTTTCAAAAGAAAATATTATGCGATATTTTTAAACACAATTCTCATAAAAATCCTTCGCCTGTTAAATCCGGATCTGTTGACCGACGGTGGGTCGCTGGGATTTGTATTTGCATCAGTGTTGCCATATATACAGATTTCTCCGTATCTAAACAGATTTTCAATGTGTGATACAGATTAACACTGGATACAGATTTTTAAACAGAATATTCTAACTTTAATGATTATATTACCATATTCAACTTAAAACAGAACGTAACAAAATATATGACTAGACACCGCGCTACACACATCATTGTATCATATTGTGTGATTCTATTCTTTATGTTTAATTATTTTTTTCAACGTTAATTTTTAGTATAGCAGTATTACAAGTATCTATCACTCACTCTGCTCGGGAAATCCCCTTAAAAACATTTTCGTTCTTTCCAAGGTAGGTGTAGGTACTTCGCTCACGCATTCATAGTCCACTTGAATGCTCATATCTTGAAGATATTAAAGCAATCAAACTCAAATGCCTTGACTTTTTTATTGAAGGGGCAAAGCAGGTAAAAAGTAGTTACGATTTCAGCAATGATCTAATTAAACAAATGGAGTTTTTCTTGACCCAAGATTTGTGAAGTCTCGTAGAATTGCTACATTGGTCAATTTGGCAGTAAAGTTTCCAAATTTGATCTCAGTTGATGCACTGCAACAACTAGACACAGAGTGGCGGTTTTAGCGTAATAATAAAGATCTAGCGCCTGATAATACAGAAATCTCAAAATCTACTGGAGTAAAGTCAATGCAGACCGTAATCCTGCTAACTACAGCAATCAATTATATCCTACGTTGTCCAAATTTGTTTCTGCAATCTTAAGTCTACCTCATTCCAGTGCCGCCGTAGAGACAATCTTCTCATCTATAAATTTAATAAAAACAAAACAACGCAATAGACATATAATACAAATACTATTGAAGGTTTTTTGCATACAAAGCAACTGATTGGTGAAAACCCTTACTTTCTAGAGGTTGATAAATAAATTACGATTGTAGTTTAACAAAAATATGTATTACTAAAAATAAAGTAATTATTACTTCGTTTGTTGCAAATGTTTGTGTTTTGATATGTGGCTTGTTTTAATTGTTTTAAATTTTCCTATATACAGTTCGTAAGTACTTAAATAAAACGGCTATATTATGAATTAGTGTATATTTTTATTTAATATACGATAACCAAACCTTATCACATTAGTAATTCTCCCTTATTTTTCAAAATTAACAATGATGATGATGATTAAAATTCTATTATGGTTTATTTGATTATACAGATTTCATACAGATTTTAGCAGTTTTTACTACAGATAAAAGGTTCAAGGCATCTGGCAACACTGATTTGTATATAGGGCAACATTGACTGAGTCACTATACCATAGACTATATTTAATTTAACTTTAAAAAAATTTAATTACTATTTAAGTGATATTAATCTTGTAATTTTAGGAATTATTTACCGTTAATACTATGTAAGTTTTAGTCTATGTAATATATATGATTAAATATCGCTGAAAACTCTTTTCCTTTTGCTCAAGCTTTTATTGACATAAATTAGCCGACACACTTAACTCCATCGTTTAGAAAGTTTTTAATTACATTTATAATATAAAAATCTTTTCAGACTACACAATGGCCAGCCAATGGGGACAAAAAGCGGAAGAGTTGGAAATTTCGAACAAAGTAGCCGGATTGGGTTTATCAAAGAAAACAGAAAACCACAAATCTGATTCCGACGATGCACCAGATGCTGCTAACCCTGCAGAGGCGTCGCTATTGATGAAGATAATAAGACAAGGTTTGGTTGAATCTAAACTCGATATCGAAGTTCAGAGAAAGGATCCAAATTCCCCATTATATTCTGTAAAAACATTTGAAGCTCTTCACTTAAAACCAAATTTACTTAAAGGCGTTTATGCTATGGGGTTTAATGCTCCATCAAAAATTCAGGAAACAGCGTTGCCAACACTATTAGCTGATCCTCCTCAGAACATGATTGCACAATCTCAGTCAGGAACAGGTAAAACTGCCGCTTTTGTTCTAGCTATGTTAAGCAGAGTTGAACCTACTAAAAATTATCCACAAGTCTTGTGTCTTAGTCCCACATATGAACTTGCAATACAAACTGGAGAAGTTGCTGCAAAAATGGCAAAATTTTGTCCAGAAATTAAACTTAAATATGCAGTGAGAGGTGAAGAAGTACCTAAAGGTACCAAAATCACAGATCATATCATAATAGGTACACCAGGCAAAATGTTAGACTGGGGTGTTAAATTTGGAATGTTTGATTTGAACAAGATAAAAGTATTTGTTTTGGATGAAGCTGATGTAATGATTGACCGCCAAGGTCACCAAGATCAATGTATTAGGATTCATAAATGCTTACCTCCTACTTGTCAAATGATGTTCTTTTCTGCAACTTACGATAGTGCTGTTATGGAATTTGCTGAGATTATAGTACCAAACCCTATAATTATTCGGCTCTTGCGAGAAGAAGAATCTTTGGATAACATTAAACAATATTTTGTAAAATGCAAAAGTCCAGAAGACAAATATAAAGCTATTTGTAATATTTATGGAGTTATTACAATTGGTCAGGCCATAATATTTTGTCACACTAGAAAAACTGCAAGTTGGTTATCAGAGAAAATGTCTAGAGATGGCCATTCTGTAGCTGTGCTATCAGGAGATCTAACAGTTGAACAAAGGATAGCAGTACTAGATCGTTTTAGAGCTGGTCTAGAAAAAGTCTTAATAACAACTAATGTTTTATCCCGAGGCATTGATGTTGAACAAGTTACTTTGGTTGTCAACTTCGATATGCCCATGGATATAAACAAAAAAGCAGACTGTGAAACTTATTTGCACAGAATTGGACGTACTGGTAGATTCGGAAAGGCTGGTATAGCAATAAATCTAATTGATTCACCTCAAACAATGCAAATTTGTTTAGATATTGAGGCACATTTTGGTAAAAAAATCAATTTGCTGGATATTGAAGATGCTGAAGAAATTGAAAAAATTGGTGCATAATAAAATATATAATAAAATTCTCTAAAAAATTAACACTACCTTTTTATTATTCAACTTACTTTTGCAAGTGAAGAGGTTGACTTCAAAAATTTATTTTAATTTATATAAAGCGGAAAGGTTTGAGTATGTGTGTGGAGTAGCACTTACTGAGGTTAAAGACTACTAAGGTATTTTACGAACAGCCCTTATTTGTTCAGATTACCACCATAATATGCAATGCTTTCACTGCACCATTTGTGGAAACGCAACGGAGTCATATATTTTTGTTACTCCTACCAAAAAGGCCGCGACGTGGTTCGCCACCCGTCACGTCCCGTTTCGGCGGGGACGAAAAGTGGGCTACATGTGTAACCTCTTGATTACCCCTTATATGGGAAAAAGGCGTGACTATATGTATGTTTGAAATGGGGTATATAGGGTACCATGAATTACTGCTGGTGACCTGCCCTGTCGACCGTCGCCCCTTATATTAAATTAAAAAATGTACTGGCTTTACCAGTCGTAATTTGATATAAAATAATTTGTAAAAATAATGTGTTCTAAAAAGCCTGCGTGGGGTCTGTGTCGGACCCGTGTATCATAGGTTCGCCATCACTGCTCTACACTATCATATAAATAAACGATTATGATACTAACTTATTTCCCTCATTTGAAGCTTTTAATTTCAGTCAAAAAAAAATCACAAGCTTTTTCGGTTAACTTTTAAATAAAATACAGTAGCATGATTTAATTTCTCAAGTTTATTTGCTCATCATAAATTATTTTCACTTTTTTTTATTATTTTATAGTTTTTCAAAAACAACAACAGAAACAGAACTGTGGAAAAATAAATAACCCAACTATTCACTATTTTATTTTCTGTATTTATCGTGCCGACTGTGCAGGCTCTGGATTTGTGGCTCCCGATATCATAACAAAAATAGCAATAGGTACTATATACATCCACTGAAAAAAAAAACATTAGGTATGTTTTAAAAAATTAATTCCCTGCACAATATATTTATATGTATATTTTGAATTCACAACACAATCAGACCCAAAAACCAAAGGTTTGTCTTTTTGCACAAATGTTGGCTCTGGCTGGGATTCAACACTGCTCCTGAGGCTTAGAAGTCCAGTACTCTGACCTCTAGGACATGCAGTCAACAGTCATTGATTACCTGTTATGGCTTACACATAGTGTATTAGAACACAAATACGAGGGTGGATTGAAAAGTACTCGGCCTAACACAGATCCATTCAATTCTAAAAATCAAATCTACCCACATTATTTAGTTCAGTTCAGACTAGTTCATTGTGTGAAGTTCGAAACGTGTGCGATAATTAGTTGTGATTTTATAAATTTATTAACAAAGTAATCGGTCATAATTTCCGCGAATGGAGCAAATCGAGCAGCGTGCCGTCATTAAGTACCTCCATAAGAAGGGGCTATCATCAAAAGCCATCCATGATGACATGGTCAGTACATTAGGCGATTGTGCTCTGTCATATTCATCCGTCAAAAAATGGATAGCAGAATTTAAGCGTGGTAGAGAGAGTGTGAAAGATGAACCCAGCTCTGGAAGGCCTGGTAGTTGACGTCGAACAACTACTGACGAAAATATTAAAAAAGTACTTGATTTAATAATGGGAGACCGCAGATTAAAAATTAGAGAGATAGCCGAGATTATAGGCATCTCTTATGAACGAACTCAAAACATCATTGTCAACGAGTTGGGTTTCCACAAGGTGTCTGCGAGGTGGGTTCCGCGACTGCTTTCAGTTGAACAAAAAAGGACGCGATTGACTATGTCACGCGACTGTTTGGAGTTATTTGAAGCCGATGCAGATGATTTTTTGAATCGTTTTGTTACTATGGACGAAACATGGGTTCATTACTGTACACCGGAAACAAAACAACAATCAAAACAGTGGAGAAGACCTGGTTCACCACCCCCTAAAAAGGCTAAGTCGATTTTGTCGGCAAATAAGGTGATGGCTTCAGTATTCTGGGACTCGAAAGGTGTGATTATGATTGATTATCTTGAAAGGGGTCAGACTATAAACTCTGATTACTACTGCACCTTACTACGTCGTTTACGAGAAGAAATAAAAGAAAAACGTCGAGGAATGCTCAGAAGAAAAGTCCTGTTTCATCAAGATAACGCCCGTGTTCACACGTCAGTACAGTCAATGGCTGGAATTCACAACTGTGGCTTTGAACTGTTACCGCATCCACCGTATTCACCTGATCTGGCACCATCACACTTCTTTCTGTTCCCTAACCTAAAAAAGCACTTGGGAGGTCAAAGATTTTCGACAAACGACGAGGTCAAAGCAGCTGTAGACGCATATTTTGACTCTAAGGAAGAATCATTTTTTTTTAATGGTCTAAATGCTTGGAAGGGGAGGTGGCAAAAGTGTATTGAACTTGATGGTGATTATGTAGAAAAATTAAAATATAACTGATTTAGTATGTGTTTATTTTCTTGGTTAGGCCGAGTACTTTTCAATCCACCCTCGTATGTTATATAAAAAAATATTCAAGTACATGTGAAGTCTGGCAGTCTGCATAGGAGCAGTGTGTTCAAGCCCCTCAGAAAAGAGAGTAGGCCTGTGCTCAGTATTGGGACGTTTATAGGCTACTACTTTATACTTACTTCATGTCAGTGTAGGAGAGACTTGTCATATTTGAGAAAATATTGGAGCATAGTATACAGTCAGTAAATACTGAGCTGAATATATCACCAAAATGATAATAATTACTTGTGGTGTTATAGAAGCGTAAGAACCAAGTTTTTTAGTCTCAAATCTCACTGTTGCTACAATATACATTGGTTAAATCTATAGTTTTCTAGGAATTTACACTCCCAACTTGTACTTACATATTTTGCTAAAAATGATCTATTATCTTTTAATTCTCCCTTTTCTCTGGCTTCTCTTTCACGCTCCAATTTTTGTATGTATGAAGCTGTATCAGGCCTAAACAAAAAAAAATTATATGTCAATTCTAATCAACTCGCATAACTTTGCTGTAACCAAAGACAAATACTTACACAGCTGCTTGTTCAACATGT
Organism: Luehdorfia chinensis; assembly: GCA_019845155.1. NCBI lineage: Eukaryota > Metazoa > Arthropoda > Insecta > Lepidoptera > Papilionidae > Luehdorfia > Luehdorfia chinensis. The sequence continues at coordinate 2,949,200 of JAHVAK010000022.1, forward strand.
CGTAAATAGAAATTTGATGTAATTTTATAGTCATTGTTTATGCTTCTTGGCAAATGTGAGTTTGTTGAATTGTTTACTTGAAAATTAACTGCAATAACTGCCCCATTTGGCAAAACCCATACATTGATAACATCAGAAAGTCCATTATCTAGGAATGCCTTAGCTTTAACGGATGATAGAAATTCAGTTTCCTTGCTATCAACAGCTGTTACTAAAGATCTCATTATGTAAAAGCCATCAACTTCTGCAATTTCCTGAAAAGTAATAATAAAAATATGTTATATGTAATTATTTATTTATTGTATTTCTGATTTAGTTTGAATAATCAGCAAATTGTATGCTATATTGAATGATTTTATAAATATATCAAAAAGATGCTTGAACAAATATTAAAAACCCTTAAACATATTAAGATTGAAAAAAAAACAGTTACCTTCAATTCTTTGATATGATCTTCATTAAAAGATATTTGTTCAATTATAGAAGTACCAGCTCTAATACTCTTCAAAGAAATATTGCCTCTAGTGCAATACTTTTCACCATTACAGTTCAACGAATGCTGAATCTTAATATTTAACCATCCATCGTAGTCTATACAAGTCTAAAACAATAAATGTTACGAAGATAATAATGATAGTCAAATGTATATAGAATTCCAGTAACAAAACATAAAAACATACGTATGAAGAACAATTAGGTATGTATTAATAACAGCAGTAAAAAAATACAGTAAACATTAAATATTTTATTGGTTCTGTACCTACCACGACTTGAATTAATAGACTCGACACGATGACTAGTAACTGTTTCATATTTTTATTGCTTACAGAAACTGTGAAATTATTAATTTACAAGAATGTAATTTTAAAAAATAATTATTCTACTAAGTTGCAATGTAAAATGATTAGAGGGAAAAATTATTTTAGTATTAAAATTACATGAATTAGGAGCAAAGAGAATATAAACAGTACACTAGGCTTGGGCAATAAAAATCGATGATTTCTCACAAAATTAAAATGTTCAATATATATTATTTACGCAATTCTGGTTTTGTATTTATTGTAATATGGTACTCCTTGCATGCTCCTCGTGCCTCGCTTGTTATAAAAACATCTACATCATAATCTTCATCAAATCGAATGTATCCATTATATGCATTTGTTTTATCTATGGTCTTACTCTATACGAAAATTAATTTTGTGTTTAAGTGTGTGACGACAACAATGGCGTGACAAACTATGTCTTGTGTGTAGCCGTGTGGTAGCGGCATAAGAGAATCTACCACCCCATCTCATCCCGTGGGTGTCGTAAAAGTCGACAGAGGGAAATGAAAACCAGGAGATGGGCAGCAGCGTCTTCCTGGAACATCAAAATAAACAAACTGCGGCTGCCAACCCTCCTGCCAAGCGTGGCAACTATGGCAAATCCCCCCAAAATGAGAGTTGCAACACAACGGCCCTTAGTCTCCGGCGGCCCCGCTTGTCCTGGCTACGGTAGCGGTCATGGTAAAGGCGGGGCAGGGGGTGCGAAGAATCTCCGGAGGAGAAGATCTTGCTACCACCACCGACGACTGGACCTAGCAAAATTCAACGCACGCACGCTGAGGACCGACGAGAAGATCTTGTAGCTGGAAGAGGAGGTGAGCATGTTACGTTGGGATATTATAGGATTATCTGAAGTCCGAAGACAGGACACGGTAATCCTTGAATCCGGTGTTGATTGGTAATCTCAGATTATACATACTCTTTTGATGTCAACTCTGATCTGTTTGGTTTATGTATTATGTTTGAATTACTTTAAATTTGGAATGTCAATGTTATTTGTTCAGATTGAATTGTCATATTTTATTAATTCCGTGAAAATCACTTGAAGAAGTAACACGTCAAGTTATCTGACATAACTTTTGTATTTTATATAAATTACATAATGATTAGGTTTCATCAAAAGTAAATTCAAAAATGTTTAAGTTAAAATAAATAGTTTTCTAATCAGACCATAAGTGTCTTTTTGGTTTGAAAGCGATCCCATTAGCCACATCTACCATTCAAGATCCGGTAACTTGTTCTACCACCGGGAGGGTGACCATCTGTCCCAAGGAGATGACGGGTTTATCGTCCACAAGTCTCTCATTAACAACGCTGTTAAGATCGGGAGTGTGTCGACTACGGTTGCATACCTTATACTCAGAATAACCAAATGGTATTCGCTGAAGGTCATACAGGTATACGCACCTACCTCGGCACATCCTGATGATGAGGTGGAGGTAATGTATGAGGACATATCAAGAGCCATACATTCCTCCAAAACTCACTACACGGTGTTGATGGGAGACTTTAACGCGAACCTGGGCATGAAAAAAGACAATGAGCTGGTAGTGGGGCAATTTGGATTAGGGCAACGGAACCAAAGGGGGCAACAGCTGGCCGACTTTATGGAGAAGGAGGGACTCTTTATGATGAACTCCTTCTTTCAAAAGCAGCCCCACAGAAAGTGGACCTGGATGAGCCCGGACGGTTCCACCAAAAATGAGATCGACTTCATCATGACAGCCGAACGACAGGTGTTCAATAATGTCTCTGTGATCGCTAGGGTGGAAACCGGCAGTGATCACCGAATGGTAAGAGGCACATTGAGCCTGAACGTAAAGCTGGAGAGGTCGCATCTGGTGAAGTCCACGCTCCGTCCATCTCGTGCCCTTATCCAAAACCGCGAAAGCTTCCAGCTCGAATTGCAAAATCGTTTTCAGTGCCTGGAAGATTGCTTTACAGTGGACGATATGAACGAGAGGCTCGTGGAAACTGTCCATGCGGTGGGCGCAAAGTTTTGCAAGACCCACCGCACAAAAAAGATCCAGAAACTCTCCGACCACACTCTCAATCTCATGGAGGCTAGGCGAGAAATAAGGCTGCAGTCCTCAACTGATGCGTCAGCATATCGGCAACTGAACAGACAGATCTCCAAATGTATGCGGCGAGACCTTCGCAACTTCAATACAGCTCGTATTGAGGAAGCGATGAAGCGAAACCAAGGCTCCAAGGTTTTTGCCAGGGATCTGTTTGCCGGATAGAGCCAACTGACTAAGTTGGGGACCGCAAGCGGTGTCGTCATTTCCGCTAGAGCAGAGATTTTGAGTGAGATCGAGAGATTTTATGGACAGCTGTACACATCGTCGTTGGAGCCACACACTAGTGTCAGTAACGACCCAAGATCAAATCTCGTCCGACACTATTCCGATGATATCCCGGACGTCAGTCTGAGCGAGATTAGTATGGCTCTCAAACAGCTTAAGAATGGCAAAGCGCCGGGCGAGGATGGAATCACAGCAGAGCTTCTGAAAGCAGGTGGAAAACCGATACTAGTAGTCCTTCAGAAGCTCTTTAATTCCGTCATCCGGGGCGGCGCTATGCCGGAAGCGTGGAGTAGAAGCGTGGTTGTCCTGTTCTTCAAGAAGGTCGATAACGCCCTCTTGAAGAACTATAGACCGATATGGCTTCTAAGCCGCGTCTACGTGCTGTTTTCGAGAGTCATAACGAATCGTCTCGCAAGCAGACTTGATGACTTCCAGCCTCCCGAACAAGCCGGATTCCGAAAAGGCTATAGTACCATAGACCACAAGTATACCCTTCGCCAGATTGTACAAAAGACCGATGAGTACAATCTTCCGCTATGTCGAGCGTATGTCGACTATGAGAGAGCCTTCGATTCCGTCGAAATTTGGGCGGTGCTAGAGTCGCTTCGGCGGTGCCGAATTGACTGTCGGTATATCGATGTGTTGCAGTGCTTGTATACCAATACTACGATGGCTATCCGAGTACAGAACCAGAGTACGGAACCGATCCAATTGCAGAAAGATGTAAGACAGGGTGATGTAATATCCCCGAAACTCTTCACCGCTGCATTGGAAAATGTTTACAAGCTACTGGACTGAAAAGGATACGGTATCAACATCAATGGCGAATACATCACTCACCTTCGATTTGCCGACGACATAGACATGATGGCAGAATCGCTGGAGGACCGTAGCGCTATGCTCAATGACCTCAATAGTGTCTCCCAACGGGTAGGTCTTAAGATGAACATGGACAAGACCTATACCGGTTATTATTGGGAACACTACGATCAAAGTTGTTGACGAATATGTATACCTAGGACAGATTGGCCGACTAGGTAGGTCCAACTTCGACCAAGAGGTCAATCGACGGATCCAACTCGGCTGGGCAGCGTTCGGGAAACTGCGTCACATCTTCTCGTCGAGTATACCTCAATCACTCAAAACAAAAGTGTACAACCAGTGCGTGTTGCCAGTGATGACATATGGAACCGAGACGTGGTCCTTCACTGCAGGCCGCATGAGGAAGCTCAGAATCGCTCAGCGAGCTATGGAAAGGGCTATGCTCGGAGTTTCTCTGCGAGATAAAATCCGTAACGATGTTATCCGCAGCTGAACTAGAGTAATCGACATAGCCCTAAGGATTAGCAAGCTGAAGTGGCAATGGGCCGGCCATATAGCTCGGAGAACCAATAACCGTTGGGGAAGAAAGGTTCTCGAGTGGCAACCTCGTACCGGCAAACGCAGTGTAGGGCGACCTCCCACTAGATGGAGCGACGACCTACACGGTTTTGCAGGAAGTCGATGGATGCAGGTGGCTCAGGACCGTGTTTTGTGGCAATCTATGTGGGAGGCCTATGTTCAACAGTGGACTATGGTAGGCTGAAATGATGATGATGATGTCTTGTGTATAGAGGTTTTTAAATAAAACATTGATGAAAAATTTTATACTTTTATGAATTGAATTATTATCACTGAATATTCATTATTTTGTGTAATACAAAAAAGGAGTTCATTGAAAATTACAAGTTTTTAGATAAACTAACATTTATTTACATTCGTTAATCCAATTTTTTTTACTTAAATTATACAGATTAATTACAAGTAACAATGTGCTATTAACAACAAGCCAACGCTTGGCCCGATCGAGCTTCTCTATCGCTTGTTGCGCGCTCTCGCTTGCACGCACAGGCTCAGGCGGAACGGGACACTTTTTCCTGCGCGCTGCCGGTGTTCATCAATTTATAAGACGTTATCACGTCAAAAGACAAATATAAATCAGCTTTGTGCAATTCTTGCAGCAAGTCATACAAATGAGCGGCAATGTTCAGTCATATTTGAACCAATAATCATGACAATTAGACAAATAATGACGATATATCGGAATATTGATGTTTTTTTCACCTGCTTATCCCTACAGTAGACCAAAAAGACAGCTTACTTATATTTATAAATATAACTAATATTTTTGATGTGATTTTGCTGGTACCAATAAACATTTTCTTTCTTTTTTTCTTTCTTTCTTTTTTATATGGAAAAAGGCGTGACTATATGTATTTATACTATATAACATTCTTTTAAAACGATTGACAAAATTAATTTCATGATTCACGCTGGACTGTGTGTGGTTATGTTTTAGTATTACAAAAGTTGAGACGAGATGATATGTTAATACTTTTTTTGGGAAAAGCACATGTGTATTCCGTTCAATTCAATTAAATTAATTTCTTAAAAATAGTGAAATGCTACAATACGTCGTCTGCAGTAAATCCTTCAACTATTTTATAAACTCTTAATATATATTTCACATTAATCACAAAGAGGATATTTAATTTGTTAAATTAATATTCATTAAAAACAGTGTAACTTATTTTTGGTCCGATTTATTTATTTTTATCAATATTTATTTACAAAATTTCAATTCGATATATCAAAATATCGATAATTTAAAGTTCAATATTGACACATTTAAAAATATCGATATATCAAACATCCGATATTTTCTAAAATATTAGCAGCCCTACTGAGAGGATACGCACAGAACAGATAAAACATTTACTATTCTGTGGAGGATACGCATACCAAAAACAACAGAATCAGGGAGACCACTTCGTCATGGTCGTAGAACAATGTCTGTGTTCAAAAAAATACGAAATTCACTTTTGACCATATTTGAATACTACATTGTCTAAATATTATTACTACATAAAAGAAAAAAATGAATGTATTTTGGATTTTAAAATAATCAATCGGTAAACTGACGGATTTGATGGCGCTCATAGTAAAATGACGCTTCTGTATACTCGTCTTTGTACGACGTGCAGGGATCTCACGCCGCCCTCCTGTTCCCGACGAAGCCGCGAAATCGACACTATTGGTATATATCAAAGAGTATATGGGATAATAAGTATATAGGAGGTATATATAATTTACTCTATGATCGACACTGTTCGTCGAACTCGCCCACGCCTTGGACCCGATTTCATTTTTCCTAAACAATTACAATACTTTATCTTGGTTTACCTGTTTATAAATTATTTGCAATGTAAATTATTATAGCGTCGTTTCTGTCTATCCGTCGGTTTTGTATGGAAATGAATAAATCAATTTAAAATTTAATTGCTATCTAGTCATACAATTATTCTGTTGTTTTTTTTTATATTTAACTAGATTTGAATTTTCAAGTTTTATATAACTATATTACATTTTTTTACGGACATGATAGTGACGCGTGATCACAACCGGACGACAATATTCTCTGGACACTCTTTTTTATCTAACGGTCGTAACTGACTATCCCACTTTGTTCTTAGAACTTATTTCACTTCCACCTATTTTATATTGAAAAACTATGATTAATTGTATATATTTTTCTATAAAAATATAATCTGGTTAGAGTAATAATTTACCAGTATAATTAAAAATAAGTAAATTTTCAGTGAAACGTTTCAGAATGATTAATGGCATTTATGAGGACGTCTTTTCAGATGACATATATGGAACAAGCGAAATCATAAAATCAATAGATAAGAATATGAACCCGAATATACTATCGCCTACTTGTGTTCTTAGAGAAGATCCTTTTACGGCCGTGTATCAAAATGCATCCTCATAATACTTACGTCAGAAAATCAGCATGTTGCCGTGTCCTTTTTAAATATCAAGCTTCAAATCCCCTTTAAACAACCTCTTTAAATCCCCTTTTAATCACTTTGATATCAGATCTGTCACAATTCTTTTAACCGATCACCCCGGCTGATTACAACAACGGACAAACACCCATCACCATCAAACACCCATATTGAAGTATGTAACGATGTTTTTGTGCTAGTCACGATGGTTCAGACTATAGCAACTGTCCATCCTTTAACACAGCTGTGCAGTGATCTTCATGCCAGTCATCTCCAGTGCCTCTTATTCCATGTAGAAGTAAAAAACGTGTCCGAAATTATGATGCATGAAATTGAATTGAAATGAATGCAGGAAAAGAATACTCCTCCAAAAAGAGCGTTATTGTTCCAGAAAAAACTATAGGTAGGCCTTGCACGTGTAGATATAAATGTTACACTATGTTGACACTCGAAGAAAGACAGGATACATCTCAAAAGTTTTGGAGATTATATGATTAGAAATAATTGTTGCATGTTGCGAATTATACTACAAAACATTAAAATAAAAGAGGCCTTCAAAGAGATTTAAAGCATAACCGTCAATTCACTTACAAGTATTTTTTCCCGAAGGGCTCATCAAAAACAGAGGTTCTAAAAACCATGTTTTAAGTACAAATTCGATTAGTGAAAGATTAGTTCGGAGACCTTGGGATAAATATGACGGAAGCACTTTGATTGAAAAAGACTTGAGGGGGAAACATAGTAACAGATTGTTGACGATGATTCTTTTGTACCGCTAGATTCCCATTAAAATAGAGCAGCGTTCGAAAGACTTGAGTATAAATTGATCATCCGAGCTATTTTCAATTTATACAAAGAACGGCTTGAACTCAATACTTATTCAAATAGAAACACTGGAAGCTAAGTGTTAGACAGAACAGAGACATAGTTAACATTCACATGATGAACAAGCTGTCATGATATAATTAAACCATATACGATATGGTTGGCAAACAAGGTTATTGCTATATGTGGGATGAAGTTGTTGCCAAACGTGAGGCTACGTGGGAAGTAGCCAGTTGTGTTTATGACTTCATAAAGAAGTTTGTATTGAAGGGTGTGAATCAGTTTCAATTGTGGTTAGACTATTGCGCTGGACAGAATCGGAATCGCATAGTATTTATATATGCTCATGTAGCTAAAGAATGTAGGACTATACCACATAGTTTCCTTGAAAACCGAGTGGATTATGACCATCCATTAATGACAGAACAGGCTGCTGAGCATAAATTAATTTATACACCAGATAAATGGAAATTGTTTGTACGTTGGGCTAAAGTAACGGGAGATTTTTACAAAGTCATAGATGCAAATCAATGTGTTGGTCGAACCTACTTACTCATGGTCAAAAAAGAATATGACAAATAACATATCCGCCAAAATATTACTCAGTAAGTCGATGGAATATGATCAGAAAGTAACATACATCATTTTTTTAACAGTAACTTTCCGAAGGACAACGTCGTATATTACTATGTGACTGTGTTGACTCCAAAGTAAAATGAAGTATGTGATTTTTCTAGAAATCTGTATAATTCTTCACTTCAGCCTGTAACTAGTCCACTGCTGAACATGGTCTATGTTCCCCATAGATTGCCACAGAAATATATGGCTCCCATTTTGGGAGGATTTTGCCATAGTTGCCACGCTTGGCAGGCGGGTTGGCAACCGCAGTTTATTTATTCAGATGTTCCAGGAAGATGCTGCTGCCCATCTCCTGCTTTTAATTTCCCTCTGTCGACTTTTACGACACCCACGGGATGAGATGGGGTGGTAGATTCTCTTAAGCCGCTACCACGCGGCGATTATTTGTTATTTATTAGTTGTTATTTAATTACGTTTTAAAACAATCACTATTTTTCACTTGTATGCCAAATTTCATCATTACAGATTTAGTATTAAAAAAAGTTCTGTCGAAAAACTAAAAAAAGTGTTTGAAATTACTGCCCTGTAAAGTTTAATATACACAGATCCGTCACTATTCTACGACTATGACGACTTTATTTTCTAGGATCCTACTAAAATTAAGGGAAAATTCGACTATAATTTCTATAGTGCACTTTAACAGGAATTTATAATAAATAAGCAAAACTCATATTGATATTTCGAAATTTCGTACGTCTTAATCGTCATTTGTAACCAACTCAGAAAAAGGAAAAGGTTTTCAATTCATCTATATATTTCTTATGTATATTCGGGCATAACTTCTTTGCTTATGAACCGATATTAATAATTCTTATCATCTTATTAGAAAGGGGTACCGTAAGGGTGGTCAAGTTATGCTGATGGGAAAAAATCACGAAACTCTTAAATTCGCATAAGCTCGTTTGGAGCTGTCGCGTTAAAGTCGGTTTTTTTTTAATTAAATAATTATGGCTATCAATTTTTTAATTTTTTTTAAACTGTTTGTTTTAGAATTCCATCACTGTTTACGTTGTTAGATTAGGTATGTATATATGTATGTATTTATTAATACCTAAAAAATAACATACATACATAAGATCACGACTGTATCCCATATGGGGTAGTCAGGGTCTGGGCACTCACTGCAAAAAGAGATGACTGCCACAATCCACGTTTCACCAAAACAATATAATGCACTTGGTGTGATAGGTGGTGAGCCCATCGCCATCATGCGCTGTTGGGTGCACAGTGCAGTTTAATTCCTTACTCGCCTTTTACGAGATCCATTGGATGAGATGGAGTGGTAGTATTCTTTTAACGAGCCGCCACCACACGGCACCTAAATAATAAATTAATTCTAAATAAATATTAGTAAGTTAAAATACATGGCATAAAATATAGACATATACATAATATATACAACAACATTGGTTTCAATAAAAACGCCATTATCTTTCCGCATCCGATGCATCATTTGATCCCGTCAATTAAAATTTATTGTGGGGGAAAAAGCGTGACTCTTATGAAAAAAAATGCGTCGGTACGCCACGGTTTGATTGAGAAATTGAGAAACATCAAAATCGCTTGCTACATTAATGGAGTGGTGTTTAACAACCTTAGCTACGCAGACGACTTGGTGCTTCTTAGCCGCTCATTCAATGGATTATGGAAGCCTACATCCATATGCGAAAGTTATACACCTCAGCATGGATTAGAATGTACTCATTACATTACATACTACGTACTAATACTGAAATGATGGTCTTCCAGACAGGTAAGGGTCCGGCGAAGGTACCGCCTATATATAAATTGTCAGCAGCTTTGGGCTGTGAAGCTGTTCGAATACTTAGTTCATATATTGACGTAGAACCTGAGTGACATCGTGGCTATAGAGCGTGAGTTTAGGGGTTTAACCTGCCCGTTACAAAATACTGGCGCGCAGCTTTTGGTAAGTGCCCATCGAATCTACGCAGTCGCCGAGGTGTGCCGAGTTGACTTGGTTAATCGAGTGCAAACGGATTCGGGACAAACTTTTTTTCACTCGAGTATGAGTTCGACAAAATCAATCGAGTCACTCGAGTAAAAACAAGAGTCGAGTCGTATCATCATTATAATCGTATCGGTATATAAATATTGATTTATTTCTATAGCAAAGATAATTTAATCACAGGAGTACACTCTTTGACACTAAATAACTGAGATTTATTGTATCTGGTTCTGATGGCTCATCTAGCTTTTGTAAATCTTAAGTAAATATCAACAAATATTCTATGGAATTAGTTGAAATATTTTTAAAAGGATAACAAACACAACTAACATTTAAATTATAATGGAAGAAGTAGATTCCATCATTTTGCACTTTCTTCGTCAGTTAAACATGTTAGTATTAACCTTTAATAACTATCTATTAAGTGTATTTCAATATCTTATGTCTCGATATAAATGCAGCAAAATGATAAAAGTTGACTAAAACATTGGGAAATATTATTTACCAGAAATGTCAATGAAGATGTTAAAAATATTTGTAATCTACCAGTCGATGTAATAGTTGAAGCAGCATCAAGATGTATAACTACAATCAACCCTATTTTGAAAGTACCAAGCAAATTGCCACCAGGTGTATCACAGAGGATAGAAGTGGCAGCTCAGATAGCCTCAATCTGTAAGGTACGACAATGATACATATCTTTTGTTTATTAATTTTCATCTAAATTAAAAATCTATTTTTTTGCGATATTTTAGGATTTAGGCTATAAAAATGATGTTGGGTATCAGACATTCTTATATTATAATGAAGCTGAGTTGAGGCAAGTTTTCATGTTCCTCATAGAAAAACTGCCAAGTGAAGATAAACATGCAACAAACACCATAGCACCTACAAAAGAGAAAAATTTGTTAATGCAGGAAATTGGCCACAAAATTGATGAGGAATTAAACACTATATGGATTCCTCCTTGTTGTAAGACAAGAAGTCATACATCAATAGGGGACTTTATTTATGCTAAAGGTGATTATAAGGTCAAGCATTCTCAAATATTATCCTCTAAAAATATAATAGTAAACATTTTATCAATGTCTTTTCATTCCAATATCATTTTTAACACACATACATATCAGGTTACTAGCATATAAGTCAGTTTCCCATACAGAACAAATATTCTCTGATTATTATCATTAATCAGCCTACAAATAGTTGTTCCAAGTTTGGTTGTTTGTGCATGTGCAAATGATATAAGACACTAACAATACAGTAAAGATAGTAATATGGGAATGAAAATTGAGAAAACTAATTGTCTGTAAGAGGTTTGCCTTGCTGCTCATGCAAATCATGCAATAAACCAAGTTTTTAAATGTAATAGAGTTTTCATGTATGAAATATGAGGATGATATTTCTGGCCAATTCTAGGTCATAATTTATTACTCAAGGTCTATTTTATTCTAGAATTGCATAGGTTATTTTTATTTAAAACTTTTTATCCATGTCGTAAGTATTCAAAGAAACAAAGTATGTCATCTTTCAAGAAACAAACATAAGTCAGAGATTAACTTTCAGTTATACAAATAAAATGATTAATTTTTTTTAAATTAAATATGGTAATAAAATGGTTTTACAGAAAACATCAGAAACGCACAGGAAATTAATGATATTGAAATAATGGAGAAATTACAAAAACTCAATGAAATAATTAAGAAAAATAATTCATCAAAACCTCAAGAGAAACCAAATGTTAAAAATTGTGAAATAAACAAAAGCCTTAAAGAGCTAAAGGAAATGGCATTTATTTTAAGGCAGAAATTAAATACACTTGAAAGTGAAAGAAATGTTATGGATGTTGAATATTCACAGGTAAAGAATTACCTTTAGTATATAAAATTTAATTGGTATTTTATATAATCACTATTATTTTTATTAAGTAACTAATACCTAACTTTTATAACAGGCTGTCAAATACTGTGAAAAATCTGAAGCTGATTTAAAAAATGTTCTCAATATTTTGCATGATATTGGAATAACTGACCTTGACTGTGATATATCAATGGAAGATAGACTAAAAAAAATACACCAAATTATAAGTGGATTGCACAGAAAGAGTGAAGAACTCACTTCAAGAAGCTTAGGCCTAAAAATTGAAATTGATAAAGTGAAAACCACTTTAGTGTTAACTGAGGTAAATATTTGCAATTTGCTTTTTTACATGCCATTACTTTTTAAGTTACCTATAACAATTTTTTGTGTGCAGTCAGAGAGGAGTAAGTGTAAAAAGATCTTGGTGAATTTTAAAGATTCTGCTAGAGTCATGAAAGAGGAATGCGAAAGAAAAGAAGAACTAAGCAAACAACTAAAAATTAAGTATGAAAAATTAAAGGGGGGAAATAAAAGGTATGTAATATTATTTTATAACATTATTTAATTTTTTATTATTTAATATTTTAGTATATACTAATTTTATCATAATTTCAGACATGTTTATACAAAAAGAATACTAGAAATCATTGGAAATGTTGATAAACAAAATATGGAAATAAGGAAGATACTCGAAGATACTAGAAAAATACAAAAAGAAATTAATACTCTAGAAGGCCAATTAGACCGATGTTTCTCTGTTGCAGATGAAACATTGTTTAAGGTAACTAGTCAACACCTCTCAAACTAATGTACAATAATATTTCATGACTAAAACAACTCTAAAATTTATTACAGGATGCTAAAAAGGATGACCAAGCAAAAAAAGCTTACAAACTGTTAGCATTGTTGCATTCAGAATGTAACACCATTGTAACCCTTGTGAATGAAACTGGAAATTTAGCCAGGGATATTGTTGATCTAGAAGACAACATTAAAACTGAGAAGTCTAAAAGGACTGAAGATATATTACAAAAAATACAACTGGACCTTAATAAACTTCAAAAGGAAACTGTATAGAATTCTTAAAACTGTATTATCTCTTACTTATTGTTTATTAATCAGTCATAACAGTTAACAATAAATACAGATTATGTATTTCACTAAATACCTCTTTATTGACTATTTTCACATTAAAATTTATTTGCGTTTAGGTAAAATTTCAGGAGGGATATAATTTTCATCAGATTGCTTCTGTTCACTGTTCTTTTTAGTTGTCTTGTCAACAAGTTTTTCCTTATTTTCAATTTCAAGATCAATGTTCTCTTCATTTTCAAAGAACCACAACTTTTGTTCCTCTACTTCCAATTCTTTCTGCTTTCCTTCAATTGCTTTCATACGCTGAGCTCTTTCAAGTCGTTGTATTTGCTTGTTTAGTTTTTCCTCCCTTGTAGTTATCCACATTTTGAATAACTAAAAAAAAAGAAAAGGTTTTTATAAAATACAAAATCTCTGACCTGTGATATTTTCCTGTTCTTTTTTGCCACATCTGCAAGGCAACAACCAGAAGTAAGTAAAGTACTGGTCGTAGGATTCCTATGCAGGAATCCATCTAGGTAGGTACCACCCCAGGGCCAGTTATTCTACCATGAAGCAGTAGTGTGCAAACATTACTGTTTCGGTTTGAAGGGCACTGTGAGCTAGCATAATCACTGGGCATATGAGACTTAAGAACTTATGTCCCGGGGTGATGGGTACAGTGTGGTGACACACAGAATTTTCTGGGTGACACAGCATTTGTTATGGGCAGACGTTGCACTTACCATTAGGTGAACGTTTTGCTTGTTTCATCACTTTATCCAATAAAAAAAAAAGTATCATTAGCACAAACACAGAGGTATTCACATATCCTCTTTTCCATTTTTATTATAGTATAAAATGACTGATGTTAAGATAGAACATACTGCAGTATAGCAAAACACTGCATTTACCAATCACTTGGTGGAAGTAAATCCACCTTAACCACATTTTACAAATAACAGAAGGTATCTGCCCAGCAGTGTCACAATTACAGACTTACTTTTTTTAAGTTTTAAAATAAAATAATACCAAGTTGGGAGAAGCTTGTATCTATCAGTAACTATTTACAGGCAGAGGCTCTAGCTCTATGCTAAGCTAGCTTTAGCTCTATTTATCACTAAAAATTCCAACTCACAAAAAAATTTCATAATGAAGTGCCCTATTTATATAGTAAATATAATTATATAAAGTGTACAAACCTCTTGTTGCATAATTATATCATGTTTTTGTGTCTTGTTAATAGCATTTTCAATTAAATTCTTTATTGATTCTTCTAGTGACATATCAGCCACAGGACATTCAGTTAGTAATGAAATACACTTTTTAAAAGTTTGTTTCCCCTCTTCACTTTTTCCGTTGTGTTTCTCCATCAATTCAATAACTTCTCTGAATACTTTAAATGAATTTGTCTTCTTTAGATCTTCACATAAAGATAATAATTTATCATACTTTTCATAATATATCCAACCAATAATTTGTAAATTATTGCTGACATTGTCATTATTTTGTCTAGATATCCAAACCAAAGTTTTGCCGGATAATTTAGATATTTCTTTTATATCAAAATGGTCATCATAATAATAATTCCTCAGAAATTTCACCCGTATTTTAATTTCGTCTTTTTTCTTTTTACTTTCTTCTGGTTGAACAACAGTTTCTTGAAGAGTTTCACTACAATCCTTTAAATATTTATAACAGGCATATTGACTCAATGCACATGTAATTGCATTTGAAAATTCCTCTTGTAACATTGTCAGTGCTGCAACATTAGCAGCTAATTCATAATTATTTGATGTTACTAGTTTGTCTAGTAAAATATTTGCTGTAAAATTATCGAGAAAAACACCAAAGTTTAAGGGATCTTTAAGTATATTAACTAAATCTTGTATGTTTCCAAATTCAATGTAATTTCTAACGGTAGCATGATGTGTTGACTCAAGCGTATTCCTTGTTTCAGCCGACATTCTCAGTTTATGCAGAAGGTCTTTAAGTTCATCAATATACGTGGGTTCTCTTATTGCATTCGCAAATACATCCACATCAATAGCGCTAATAATACCTTTTGAAGTATAATTCTGATTCAATGATGTAAAGAAATCATTTAAATTTACATTAGTTAATATCGATGACGACTTTTGCGCACTCCATGCTGCATCACATTTATATTCATTTGTTAAGAATGTGCGTTTTTGCGACTGAATTTGAAAATAACATTTTTTGATGAGATACTTATTGCTGCGTCTTAACATTCTGTGGCACCAGATCAGACCCGTCAGAATACACTATTTTACAAATACGATGTTATGGTATGTAATCGTAACATGAACAACGTATATTGTTACTTTATGTAGTTCAAGAGTACCAATTAAAAATAAAATAAGGTTAAGTGTGTTCTTTTCGTTAGAACCAAGTTAGAACAGTCGTTAAAATATCGAAATATTAATATTATTTTTTAGAAATATCGATATTCATGACTAGTATTTTTTGGAACGATATATCGATAGTTCGATATTTAATTCTAGGTATCGGTCGATATTTATTTAAATATGTTTTGTTTGAGTGTTCTTCGTAAATCATTTAAACTGTATTAACGCAACTAATTTTTTGGGTTTTATTTATAGATCTGTATTACTTATTTATTTAAACATTATTTCCACAAAAAGTGTACCAAAAGGCGGACTCAATACCTAGAGGAATTCTGTCAGTCTACTTTTAGGTCGAGCAGAAAACATGGTAAAGGTGCTTAGTGCTAAGGGTAATAGTAACAGACAAATAAGTAAAAAGAAACTAGTCAATAATCTGATTATAAAATGGACAGTAACTAAATACATTTATAGTTATTTATTCAAAACACACACACACACACATATATATATATATACATATATATATATATATATAATATATATTTATATATACATATATACAGTGCATATTTACATACACATACTCCCGAGTCATACAGCGTGTGAAGAATTATAACATAAGCTATGTTTAAGTTTAAGTAATAAGTGCAACATATCCTCAGTATCCTTTGCAGCAAATTCTTCAATTAATCACAAAGATAATATTTAATTTGTTTAATAAATACACATGATTTAGAAACCGAGTACCATAAAATGGGGTGAATAGGATTCAAGAGGGGGATAGAAAAAAAGAAAATATTTTTTTTAAGTTGCCTTATTATCCCCACAATGTTCAATGAAATTAGCTACATTTGAGTTTATTATTAGGTCCTTGCATATTCAATTGGCGTTTTGTATGGGAGGAATATAAAGTCGTTTTTTTTTTTGTAAAATATATTTAATTAATCAAAGTATATCATAGTTATCTATGCACTTTTGCCATCTCATAGGTAGTTCATTGATCCATTTACTAAAAAACCATGGGGGCGAGAATCAATAAACTCTCTGAAGGCGGTTTGGACTGCCACATCGGAGATGAATTTTTTTCCTTGTAAGAAGTTATCCAAAATCCGGAAAAAAATAGTAATCTTTTAGAGCAAGGTCCAAGGATTACGGTGGATGTCACAGACATTCCAATTGCAGCTCTCCTAGTTTAGCGGCCGTCTGTTGTGCAGTGTGTGGTCTAGCGTTGTCCTGAAGCTGCAGTGGCTTATAGTGATTGACCAGCCTCGGTTGTTTAGCAGCTAGTCCTTCCATCATGGTTTGCAGTTGCTGTGGGCACTAGCCCACCAAACAGTCACAAGTAACTTTTTCTGAGTAAATTTTCGCTTGGGGCAGGATTTGGCTGGTTCTCCAGGGTTCATCCAATGCGACGAGATCCGATTATCGTACAGTTCAATACTACGATTTAATTTAGTCATCTATACGAAGTTACTTGAAGTATTAGTAATTTATCTATTCAAAAACTTACAGGTAAGCCAAAAGTGAAATTACCTGTAAATTGAATTCATTCGAGGTGAAAAGAAGTCGCCTGAGGGGTTTATAGAAAGTTTTGAAGTATGAGTTGAATAGAAGCGTCTAAAGACTGAATAGTGGCGACTGAGGGATGAATAGTAATGCGTCTGGGGTACTTAGAATTGTTATCGCTAAATAAAATTGTAATGCAGAGTTTGGTGGTTAACTAATTGATGCACTAATAATAAACCCTACATCAGAATATTGAAAATATAGAAGTGTTTGAACTAGTTTATCTTTTTTAAATTAATATATCGATTTATCGATATTTTGTTTTCGATATATCGAACTCCGCGGCTGACAACCACGATCTGGATAGTGAACGTTGAACTTTGCAAACTATCGGGATCGGACTACTCAGGAGTTTGTGTTGTGTATGTAGTGTAAGTACGTGTGAGATATCAGATAAACTGATCGAGTGTTAGCAGCAGAGAACTACTTTATAACTGCAAATGTAAAGAATATAGGAATGCTCCTTTAAAACAAGCGTGGAAAAATATAGGTGCCGAACTAAATATTACAGGTGGGTATTTATTTATTGACTCCGTTAACAGATCTGCGTGAAATGGGCCGTAGGCGTTCAGACAAATCCGCAAGCCACGTCCCAAAATACTGTGCATGCTAATGGGACGCGACTGTCAGCCGCTTCCGTCAGACGCGTCCGATAATATGGTTCCACCTCTTGACAGCTAAAAATACAGTACATTTTACAGTATTTTTTTTAATTTCATTATTTTTTAGGACCAACTCTAATGCAGTAGGCATCATCACCCCTCATCCCTCATCGTGTCTTTTAATTGCTCCTTTGTGAGCCAGCATCGATGTATAACATAACACATACTCTCTTTGGGATCATGTTTCAACTACTTATGCATGCTCAATAATGCCAATGCCTTTCTTAGTAGTCAGTGGTGTGCTCTATTATCGAAATTACGATACGCCATCACAAGCATCCACACATATTATCATATCACAAGTACCCAGCGTCAGCGTAACTCATATTTCACTTTTTAAGAAACGACTTCACGTCCAAACGATGCAAACTTCCGCGACGAACTACGCCGTACTTAAGACATCAAAGGTAGCGCCGCAATAACTATTATACTTATTGCTATAAAATATAACTATTGCTTGTGTTTAAGTGACAATACAGTGCATCGCGTAATGCAATAGTTATTGATTTATTAAGTTTCACGGGTTTGCAATCTATTAACATCAATAAATAAAATGAATTAAATAAAAACGATTTAAAAAACGAACATCGAATCGATGTAAAAGCTTGAGTAGTTGTTGAGATGTTTTTCAATCGTGAATGCATTTCTTACTAGTTATTGGTTTAGCGGCTGGGAATCCCGGAACTATTTGAGCGCGTGGCATTAAACTAAAAGTTAAAGATATGACAGCGTCTGCATTAATCATTATATTATTTATTATTATTAGGAATAATAAAAATAATGAAACGATGGGCGTTGAATACAGCAGTAATCGTTTTCGCAATTCGCAAGTTTTTTACGTTTTCTCAAATTGGTAACTGTTATTTAATCTGTGGTTCTGTTATGTGAACGCACCGGACCGATTTTTTCTATAGTAGTATTGAGAAAATTATGCACTCGGCTTCCAGAACTTTACGATTAACCTCTATCACACTAGAAAATATCCTTAAACAACAAATAAGCAGAAGTTCCTAATAAAGTCTAAACCCAATAGTGGAAGGTTCGGTTGCGATAAGAAGGACAAAATTCGGAATTCAGATGCTACGTAAAATAACATCATCGGGTGGGTAATGTTAAAAGTACGATACTTAACGGATTGTATTTTTAAAACTCTCAAAGGCGTAATGATATTGTGCCTAAAAAAGTGCAATGCGTACAAAGAAAATGTTTTAATGTAGACGCGGCTTAAAACGATCATTTTTGTAGGCGTGTCTTAATTTCACAGGTTTGTAAGATTATTGTCATTGGTTGATTAAGTTTTTAGCGCGAAAGCGGTTCACCTATCGCATAAAAATAAAGGCTCTCCTAGTACTACGTTAGTAGAAGGTAATATTTAAAGTGCGTTTTTCCGTTGCCCGGCACAGCACATTGATGGCATGGACTGGAGCATTTTTTCTACTAGTCCGGGGACGGTGCCGGTCTGCGCCGGCTTTTTGGGCAGTACTAACACAGTCGGAATTCAGATAGTACGTAAAATTACTTTATCAGGTGGGTGATCTTAAAAGTACGACACTTAGAGAAACGTAAAATTTCTTGATAGTATTTCTCTCGCAGTATTTAATTTAAGCTAATTTCATTAGTTTAGCAGGCCGAGTACTTTGTATGGAAAGTGGGCGAAAATTAATTATACGAGTACAACACGTCCGTACTGAAGGCAAATAAATTATAAAATAATTCATACCACGTTTTCCACAACGCACCATGCACACGCACACTACTACAGCTTACATAATTACGCAACATATGTTCAGTTTTGTCAGACGGCTGGAAGCGTAAAACATTCTATCCCGGCGTCGGCGACTGGCGGACTCATCGCTATTTGAAGGAAAAACGTTTGGTT
Source organism: Luehdorfia chinensis (assembly GCA_019845155.1). NCBI lineage: Eukaryota > Metazoa > Arthropoda > Insecta > Lepidoptera > Papilionidae > Luehdorfia > Luehdorfia chinensis. The sequence goes on from JAHVAK010000022.1 coordinate 2,969,000, forward strand.
ATAACTTGATACAAAACTTGCTTCAATCTTATGCCGTCATCGGTCGAGCAATGGAATACCGCCCAATTAAAATTTTGAGTTTATTGAATCGATCAGCTGTATAACAGGGTAGTCACCTATGAGTTTTAATCAAATTCTTTAAGTCGACATATCTCCTACAGGTATCACGCTACGAGACTCGTTATATTTTTTGGGGCATATGCACATCTTCCCTAAGCCTAGCCTGCCGAGATGTATAGGACATTACGAACGACCCTGTATAAGACCCATTACCTGAAATGAAGTTATAAATAAATAAAAATTAAAATTAATTAGCGAAAAAAAAAACAAAAATCTGAGAAAAATAAGCAAGGAGCTAAAAATTTTTTTTAGAAATCGTTTATCGCGGGCAATGGGTGTGCTTTCTGCCTACCCATTATATGGATAAAAGGCGTGACTGTACATGCCCATGTATTCGCAAATGAGAATGCGAATAAATGTCATTGAAAATTATTATAGTCTTAGGCATTATAGTCGCCACTTTTTAATTATTTTGGAAAAGAAAAGAACATCATATAAACATTTATTATTTTAACTGAAACAAATAAAAAAGTTTATCAGTTCATAAAGTTAAGCACACGAAATAATTATTCTTGATCAATAAAAAATGATAAACAATTAAGAATGATTATTTAAAGTTTTTTTTTCAGTACAAACAAAGTAATGATAAACAAAGTAAATTTTTTCAGTACAAACAATATAATGGTATCGCAAAACTTTTACATACTAGCAGTATATTCATTTATACACATGATAAATTACACAATAAACCGATAAATTAACATTAGATAAACCTCACATCAGAACTTAGTATTACTACTTACTGTACTTACTATGTCAATTTTGTCCTTGACGTTACGAACCCCCCTTGGCGAATTGTTTGTCTTGACAAAATTGATGAACTATAAAAATCCGGCGTTGAGGTAGCAAGTTGAAACGGCGCCATAAGCAAGCCCGTCTCACAGTTGCAAGAAAAATGTTATTTTTCAAGAGCGATTAAAATAAATAAATGTAAAAATTAGGGGATGCTTTCCTGTGTTATGGAGTTGGTCCTGTTAGTCTGATAGAAGAAAACATGGATCGATTCCTAAACATACCGAAACAATGTATTAATTTGCCTTTTTTCATTCTCTCACATAAATGCAATTTATTTACTCTACGTTTCATTTGAAACAATTCTCGAACCATTTATTAATCGCTCTTAATTATTTATACAGCTTCATTTGTATTTTAATTTGTTGCTTTTTAATATAAATGATATTTGTGAAAATACTTAGTAAGTTTATAATAACTCTATTCTTTCTTCACTTTACTTTACCCATGTGGCTTTTTATGATACATCTAATTACTTATGAGATGGAACACAAAAGTACACGTAACATGATTTTAATCTACACGAGGCTTCAAATCGTTCATAATAATATGACCAACACTGTAAATTTTCATACAAGTTAGAAGGATATAGTTAAGCTATTTTTATAAAATAGAGGATATTTTATGTATATTACAATATTTTATAATAAATGTTATTTTATATTATTCTCACAATTTTATAGGCAAATTATGAAGTGTTTGTGACAATCACATTCGCAAAATATTCGCATGATTTTTGCGAATGCGAATGCGAACGTCAAGAAATATGTGAATTTTCGCGAATGCGAATACAAACATTCGTTACATCACTAATAAATATGTAAGATTGTTGACAACAGTTTTGCAGCACTGGTTGTACACACATATAGGATGTTTATTATAACGATACTGTCGGCAACACCGATGAATTAATTGTCATTTTGATAGATTGTCAATGTCAATTCTCACGCCGTGGCGTATTATCTGTCAATTACTGTTGATTATTTGATATCCTACCTCGAAATAAAATGAACATTTTTGTACAATGAACAGATTTTCATACACTAAATGTAATACTTTTATGTTTGTTAATCAATTACCAAAGTATAGGGCTATAAGTTGAGACACGGACCTAGTTTATTTGTCCAATGACAATGGCTGATTTGTACATAGCTGTAGTTTGCTCTTCAAATATGAACCGAAGTATGGAAGCCCATGCGTTTCTTTTTAAAAAGGGTTTCAAAGTCAAGTCTTATGGTACTGGTGAAAAGGTCAAGTTACCAGGTGCTTCAGCTGACCGACCCAACTGCTATGAGTTTGGGGTCCCTTATGATGATATTTACAATGATTTATTAGAGAAAGACAAAGCATACTACACTCAGAATGGATTATTGCACATGTTGGATAGGAATCGTAGAATTAAACCATACCCTGAGAAGTTTCAGGTTTCTACAGAACGGTTTGATGTAATAATAACCTGTGAAGAAAGGGTATATGATCAAGTGATTGAATGGTTTGGTTCAAAAAGGTCAGTCTACAATCAACCAGTACATGTGATCAACATAGACATACAAGACAACCATGAAGAGGCAACAATAGGAGCTTTCTTAATAAGTGATATGGTCACTAAAATGGCACAAAGCGATGACTTGGACAATGACATAGATGAATTACTACACGATTTTGAAGCTAAATGTCATAGGCCCATATTAAACTGCATTATGTTTTATTAAAGTATATCTTTTCAGTCATTAAAAAGTTTTGTTTGACAAAATGTAAACTCCATGGATTGTTGTCTGTATGAAAGTAATGTATTTGTGTTGACAATGTTTAATTTATAAATAGCTGCAATATGAATTTGTATTTAAGATATACAACTTGCTTTTAATTCAATTTATCAATAGGAAGTATGTATTTTTCTTTTTCAGATGGGCAAACAATTACATATAGTAAAACATGTTTGAACATTCATCCAACCTATGGAAATTTATTGTCAGTTTTTTTAATGATTGATACCACAGGATTTACTCCATATTTATTTTCTTTCAAATGTAAATTTATGACAATATAAATAATAAATGATTATAATTAATTTCTTTTAATTCAATCTTAGAAATACATATTTCAAAGTAATAATTACTAATCAACTTAATTGAACTAATTGATAAGAATTTTATAATATGTTGATCTTATAAAACAATACTGTGTTATCCAGTTTAGTTTACCTTATCACTAATCTATCCTTAACAAAAGCATTATTATAAAATCTTAACACTACAATGATTTCTATGCTTCAAGTAAGAAAATTTGCCTGATTGATAAATTGATAATCATGAACATCTCATATGATGCTCATACCACTGATGAAATCGGAGCCATTCAGCGTGGTGGATGTTGAAGTCACCAAGAATCTTGATCTCTGCAGATGAGATCTGAGATTGTTATGCGGTCTGTTTCGGTATGACCGCGCACATATAAAAGAAAGCCCCCCCCCCCCCCCCCTCCAGAATACGCGGGGCAGCCTAAGTATCCACGCAGAAACGCAGAAGTATATTAAACTGTGTATGGCACTTCCTTCCGCGAGGCGGCCGCAACAACAAGGGTTTTCCGTGGCTCTACCACTGTTAAGACTTAGGGATTTTGATGAAATTTTCCATATCATTTTCACGGCTCAATCGTTGAACCGATTTTCACAGGGGGTAGGATTCCTGGAATCCGTCTAGGTAGGTGCCACCCCGGGCTAGGTTATTCTGCCGTGGAGCAGTAGTGTATAAACATTAGTGTGTTTCGGTTTCAAGGTCACTAACAGCTCGCGTAATCACGCGGCACATGAGACTTAAGAACCGTTGTCTCAGGGTGACGGGCGCAGTGTGGTACTAACTGTCGTCTCAAGGTGACAGGCGCAGTGTCGTGTTACACTTTCCATCAGGTGAACGTTTTGCTCGTTTCGTTATTTAATCGAAAAAAAACATCATTGTAGAGTATCTAATTTCGTCGCTTCGTTATACAGATATTATATAATTACTATGTAGTACCTTTACTCATCGTGTGGTGGCTGCTTAAGAGAATCTACCACCCCATCTCGTCCCGTGGGTGTCGTAAAAGTCGACAGAGGTAAAATAAAAATTAGGAGATGGACAGCCTATGGCAAAATCCCCTCAAAATGAGAGCTACTACCTTTTGTGGCAATCATTGGGGGAGGCCTATGTTCAGCAGTGGACTAGTGATAGGCTGAAATGATAATGATGAACCTCGAAGGGACTGCCCCTGCGATGTTGCCTAGCAAGTAAAGCTAGGCAACATCGCAGGCAGTCCCGCCCCTCCTTACAGACTCGATTTGTTACTTTAATACTGTTGCATGTTGTTTGCTCTTCCTTGGAGATATTTTTGAAGATGGCGCAATGGTTAGAGGCGTTCCTACAGCATAAAAATGTACAGTTCTTTGTTCGTCCAAAAGACACTGGTTAGATTGACCAGGTACAGGGGATGTAGCTAAAATCAATTACATGTCACAAGACTGTGCAGCTTAATCATTTTAGACATTTTAGTCATCGTTTTGTATGAATTGGTTCGATTCTTGAGATATCAACGATGTTGCCAGAAAGTTATCTGTGAAAACATTACCTCCAAGCTGCTTATATTTGAATCTTGTGCATATGCTTTATTGAAAAGACATGCAACATCATACGGAGATATTTTAGCCATTAAGTGTGCCTTCATCTGCATGTTCACTTCATGAGTCGTATCTATAAGCAGCAGCGGACTTGAAAGCATTATGATGTGATTTTCCTTGCCATAATTGAAAGCTGAAAACAGCACATGAGATTCTTGGGTAAGCTAGGCATATACTGCAAAATGTTTGAGCCAGTCAATAAAAAAATCTTGGAGTTGCTCTACAATGTCCATAGTTCGCTGTAGAACCCAGCAGCTTAACCTGTTCAGCTATTTTACATTCTTGCTGTTGATTAATAATCGTCCTGGTCCTGGTCCTGGACCCTTTTTCAAACGTAGTTTTAACATTCAGTAGGTCTTCTTAGCACCAAGCCGCTTTGGCAGTGATCCTTTGACGATTTCTTGGCATATCTGTAAGAAAAAAAAATGTCCCTGAGAGGTACTAGCGCTAGGGTATAACTCCAAACGACCCGACCCCCCGCGTTTCAGGACGCGTGACATGTTGCTATGCACCGTTTTTATTAAGTTACTGGGGTGAGCACCACTACCCCTGCTTACCCTACCCTCGTAAGTTATGATTTATTACGCAATAAATGGCATTTTAACGAAATTGTGGATTGCACTATTAAAGAAAGACCGCAATAGTAGAAAAAAAATATTATTTGTGGAAACTTGTAATGGTTAATGTAATTCCATGTGAAATGTAAACAAATGTTTATTTAATAACTGTAAGTTTTCCTAATAAATAAAATAAAAAAAGTAAAAAAATATCTGATAATTGTAGATTTTTGCTAGTGCTAGAACTGTGGCAATACCGCATATGGTGCGCAGTGATTACAAAACACTTTTTCCATACCGACAAGCAGGTCGGTTCAGTGATAAACACCATTTTTAATATATATATATAATAAAAATCACTTTATTTGTCTCATTACAACTTTCTGGCTAGTTCATTCACGATAAATTTAAATAGGAATGATACGGCGTTGTGAGAGACTGGTGCTTGAGATAGGTTTTAAAAAAACCTGAGAATCAGGTCGTTTGCATGTTCCCATTCAGGCATTCAACAATTATCCAGCCAGGATCTGGATACGGCCTGTCGAATACCTGAATAGCAAAAGATGGGAGAGGGCACACGATGCAGTCTGCGTCGGTGTACGCGGATACTCTCATAGTTTTAAGATTGTTTGTTAAAGACTTTATTATCTAGACTTTATTGAGATCGGTTATACTACCTTTTATACACATATAGCTCGGTTTAATGTACCGCAAAACTATTTTTACATAGCGAAAAAAAAGGCATACACGGAGCTATCATTAAATTAATTATCAGTGGATAGTATAATGGAAAAGTACATGTTAAAAACAAAAACTAAGTAAAGTGTCTGTGATGGGTTTTGTAATACTTTTAAGAGAGAGATAGAGGACATAAAAATAAATATAAATTTCATAACTTGTTACTTGAAAGATAGTCTTATGACTCTGAAATTAATATGAGTTTTAGGTTTAAGAAAGTGTCAGCCGATTACATGAATTGTTGACCTAAAAGTATTAAAAAATAAAATTGCTCCAGTAATTGTACATTTCATGAATATGAGCGGTGTATCCGCAAGAGTTGACGTTAGCTATAATTAGACGGGTGTCATACCGAATTTACAAAAAGTTATTGTCGGTCAAATTACAGATTTCCTTGAAAATAATTCAGTTATCAACGATGCCCAGCACGGCTTTCGTCCAAACAGTAGCACTTCTACACTTTTGTTTAGGGTGTGCAGATACCATTAATGGTGCTGTAAATAAACAAATAAAATTATTTGCTTTATTTATCGATTTTAAAAACCATTTGATACCCTTGATCATGACGGCTTACTGCAGTCCATGCAGGAGTGTGGCCTAAGAGGGCCAATGAACGAATGGGTAAGGGAATATTTAAACAATATCGATAATTTATTTTATATTCCAGGCCACAATAAAGGTGGAATAAGCTTTAATATAACGCGATAAATAAAAAATATTATGACCGATAGAACGTTATCTCGGTCATTTCCCTGTAGCGTTGCAATACCTACCTATAGATACTGCACTTCATCCTGATATTTTAATTCAATTTTGCAGATACAGTCTAAAAAGATAAATAGTTCTAACTCTATACACTGAGGGTGTTTATTGAGTGACGCCGTTTTTCTATGTGTACTCTCAGTGTCAGAACGAATGAGTAAAAGTGATGAGATACATTATTTTCTATTGGGGGAAAGGGAATAAATTAAGGAAAAAAATATTTTTAGGTTCTCTTATGACTGTGGAATTTGTATTCTTTGATGGCTAACTTCTTCATGTCGCACTTCTACAATGTAAAATGCTACGTGCGCAGCTGTCAATTTTACCCTCTACTAAACCCTCTCAAAGAAGTATAACTTCAAAAATAAAAAGCGTAAATGAAATGAGCCCACGCGAATAACGTTTTCTAACATTATAATTAGTTACATGACTTTTACAAGACTTCGGCTGTTTTGGGTTACTCTTTCAGTCGAAGATTGTGATACGTGTGCCTATACACTACACAAATTTTAACCTTTTGATATCAGCTCTTAACAAAAAAAATATAATTATGATTGTATTAGTTGCTGGTGTTCTTATTATTATAAGATAACAAGGAATAAAATAAAATAAAAATAATAAAGAAGAAGACAAATCTACGTAACTTGATAATGAAACTTGAGAATATGATGTTGCCAAAACTTTTATCGGACACTTAGCATTGTCAACCAATACACTATTATTCAACATTTGAGGAATCACTTAATGGTATTTTCAGAAAATTATGCCTACAAATTTTCTGAGCAAGTTCAAAGAATTGCGTATGACTGAAACATACTTATTTTGTACAGCAAGCCAATGTAAAAGTCGACAGAGACAGCGGCAGTTTGGGCTCATCTAAATCTTTTGATAAAATTTATTTACAGTATATCACCACGAATTGATCATATCCATATTTTGACAAATAGCCTGCAACTCTAGTCAATATTTATATATATTTATTTTATATATTAACGCAATAACGTAATGACTTTCGATAATTAAATCTGGTGACGTAGAATTATCAAAACGCTGGGCATGGTAAGGATGCCTCTGATGGCATAGGCGCATTATGAAAAGGACTGCTGATTATGAAATTAAATGTCAACAGGATGTTGGGAGCTTTGCTACTTTTGTAGACGTCATTGAAAAGAAAGTAAAAAATGTAGAAAGTCCGGTGAGTAACCTAAGAAGACAAATATAAACAACCCGAGGCTTAGGGGTTTCAAACATATATTTTATTTCTTTTGAGCGTGTGGGCTACAGGGATTATATTTGAAATTCAGAAAGCAGAGCTTTTTTAAATGCTTAAGATTATAAGAGTATTATAATATTTTATATACTTACTTATAAGATATATTAAGATATACATATAAGATTTATAAAAACTCCCATAGGATCTACAATAGATTAAGTGAAAATAGTCCCGCAAAATAAAAGAATCTGAATATTTCATGATTACAATCAGCCATGATAAGCAGCAAGTTGTACCCTCAACTCTACACATCAACACAATCAACGTAGTACCAACTACGAGTCTTCACATCGTTAGACGGTGTTGAACAAACCAATTGGGTTCATACCAGGGCGTCCGGAAATGTGGCTTTGTAAAAGAAATTTTAAACATTATTAGTACAAAGAATATGATAATATTGATTCTGATTAATTAATTAGGAATGACTTATGGAAAATGCAAGTTAAAATTTAGTGGAATTGCGGTAAGCTACCTTTTTTCAGCAATTAAAACATTAAAATAAAGTAAAGTTGACAAAATTTTAAATCGGCGGGTTAAATGGAAGAGGTTCTCTTCAATAAACAAACATCCTTAGCAAAGAGTTAAATTGTTGTGTTGAAATTTTTAATTGCTATAGTTAGTACCCCACCCCCCTCCCCCCACCCCACCACTTCGAAGCAGAAGGTATGAACCTCTTTGCATTCATACCGTTATAGACTGAAACTGAAAATGTATACCAATTATTCGTATGTTAAATGACAACTTTATAGTTCCTTCCTATGATTAATCTAATACTTTTAATAATTCATAGCTAACATTATGTTATAATGAAGATATTATCATTAGTGTGGCCAGAGTGCTGAAAAATAAATAACAGAATTATGATAACAGTAAATAAGTCGCTCATTCGTGACCCGTTGAATTTATACGTGTTTTTGATTAAAATGGGTGGTTTCTTTGATTATTGTGTGTCTTTTTAATTAAGGAACACAATTCCGAAATCCCTAAAAAATTATAAATTCAAATTCATTAAATTGCAACCTTTTTGGCCCCAATTTTGAAATCGACCCAAGTAACTCAAAAAACGTTAAGAAAGTGATGTTTAAATATAAATTTTTCATGGTTGTTTCATCTAAATCATATATTTATAAACTAAGTAAATTGTGTTGTATATTTGCATGCCGTATCTACTTGTTATTAATGTAGCAAAAGCAATGTAGTAAATCTAGGCTTTGTATTATTTGATTAGACTGTAACACTGTTAGTAGCCCTAAAGTAATAATAAATCAATAAACTGTAATTCGACCATTTACTTTGGATAGCAGTAACATAATTTAATTAAAGTAACCTTATTATAGTACTTATGCTTTCATAGGCGTTCCACAATTTAAATAAAACGGCCTTTAACAATACTATTTACCATGCGCGCCCATAATTAATTATTTAATAATTAATTAAAATATAACTAAGAACAAAAGATATTTTTGATCGAAAAAAAACGATGGAAAGAAACGAGGAAATATTTGATTTTTTGTATGTTTGGTAGTAATGATTTAACTCAAAAACTACTGGACCGATTCTAAAAATTCTTTCAGTTATAACTAGTCTGGCCATAAATACTGTTACATAAAAACTTTACTTTTTTCAAACTTTTAATTATTTTGAATTTGGAACACGTATATTACGTAATAAAAAATTCAAAATTTTAAGAACTACTTTCGATTTTGCGCCATTTCACATATTTTTTCGTGTTCATTATCAAATTACAATATAGAACGGGGTGTTAAAAAAAATAGGATTGCAGTGATCGCCTTGCACAAAGTGCACAGAATTCGTCGAAACCCCATTAGGAAGCAAAAAATCTTATCGCGAGAAATGAAGATTCCCGCTAGTACTCTGTCGCGTATTATAAAACAAGACCTGAAGCTCAGTGCTTATCGTCGATATACAGGACATGCCCTAAATCAATCTTTACAATTAGAGTGGATCGATCAAAACGCCTTCTGTTGCGATACGCAGGTGAAAGGCACAGAAATATCCCCTTTACCGATGAAAAAATTTTCACGATTGAAGAACACTACAATAATAAAAATAAAGTGTACGCTCACAGTTCTAAAGAAGCTGCCCAACTGGTCGGAAAGGTACAACGTGGTCATCATCCTGCGTCAGTGATGGTTGGTGGGGCCTGTCCTAACAAGGAGTAACAAAACTAAATTTTTGTGAAAAAGGAGTGAAAACTTCAGCCAAAGTGTATCAAGATACAGTCTTGGATCATGTTGTGATATATGAAAACGTTATGTATGTACATAAGAATATTATTCACCTTAATAAAAAAAAATGATGTTCATAATGTGAATACCAGGAACAAGCACAAATTAATTATGCCAGTTACCCGACTTCACAGAGTCAGTAACTCTTTTATGGGGCAATGTATACGTTTTTACAACAAAATCCCAGAAAGTGCACAAAGTCTTTCAATAAAAAAGTTCAAAGTATTTGTTAAACAAAGACTTTTTAAGAAGGGTTATTATAATATTAAGGAATACATGGATGATGATAACCCCTGGGAATGAGGTGATCGCTGCCAAGCTCTTTCTACATCTTTATAAAACTGCTGTAATTGTATATTTAAAATGACTGAAAAAAATAATCCCGCTGGGTTTCTTACTGGTTCTTCCCAGGCCAGAGGCATTTCTTTGCGAACCAGTGTAGTTTAAAAAAAATGACGTTCAGTAAGTATTATGTAAATGATCTATATTGAATAAAAATATTCTATTCTATTCTATTAACTGTAGCGGCAATTATCGATAATGAGATTACATACATACATACATAAGATCACGACTGTATCCCATAAGGGGTAGTCAGAGACTGGGCACTCACTGCAAAAACAGATGACTGCCACAATCCACGTTTCACCAAAACAATATAATGCACTTGGTGTGATAAGCGGTGAGCCCATCGCCACCATGCGCTGCTGGGTGCACAGTGCAGTTTAATTCCTTACTCGCCTTTTACGAGATCCATTGGATGAGATGGAGTGGTAGTATTCTTTTAACGAGCCGCCACCACACGGCTAATGAGATTAATGAGCTGAATAACATTCTCAATCGCACCTCTGATTGGTCTGACAAATTCGGTATTGCCATTAATCCGTCTAAGTGCCAAGCTATAATAGTTGGAAGTGTCTATCAGTTGAACAAATTGCATTCAATCTCATTGCCCTCAATAAATTTTAAAAACGTCGTTGTCCCCTACTCAACCACAGTCAAAGATCTTGGGTTGACAATAGATAACACTCTCAGTTGCAGCCCGCAAGTTGCTGAGGTTAGCCAAAAAGTTGTGAATTCTCTGCGTTGCTTGTATCGTTTCAAAAACTTTCTACCGATTCAAACCAAGGTTATACTAGTTCAAACCCTGGTTTTGCCTGTGCTCATGCGGACGTATGCTACACTGACGCCTCTCAAGAACTTCAAAACAAATTCCATCGTCTCCTCAACAACTGTATACGATTCATCTATGGCTTACGTAAATACGACCATATTTCCTCTTTTCGTTCTCAGCTTAAATGGCTTCCTATCACTTCTCGTAGGTCCTTCAGAACACTTTGTACCTTGTTTTCCATTTTATACGATCCATTTGTCCCTGCATATCTGAAATGTAAATTTAAGTATCAGGGTGACTCTCATGACCGCTGTCTCCGTTCTGCGGATAATTCCACTCGTCACGTCCCTATCTGCCGTACCGGCTTTCTTTATAATTCTTTTGCTTCACACGCTGTAAGACTGTGGAATCAGTTACCAACCAACATACGGTTGGCTAAATCCAAGGCTTGTTTCAAACGCCTACTCTGGAAGCATTACTTAATAATTAAATAGTAATTTCTAATATTTCTGCGTACTGCTTCTTCCATTAAATTTTATATTACTTCTTTTATGATGATATAATATGATCCTTATACATAGTTTAATTTCAGAACCTGTCAATATTTATGTATGTATGTTTAAATATATATATATATATATATATATATATATATATACATATATATATATATATATGTGTGTGTGTGTGTGTGTGTGTAAGTGTCCGAATATGTATCTATTTAGTTACTGTGGATTGATTATTTCGGATTGTTGTTTTATTATTAGGTCCCTAATACGTTCTCTGCTCAACCCAAAGGTAGACTGGTAGAGAATGCCTCTAGGCATTAGGTCTGCCTTGCGTTGTGAAAATAAAGTTTATTTAAATAAATAAACTCAAGGTATCAAAAATTTTTTAACAAAAGTCATTATTTGGCGTGCGCTGCAAAAACTATAAATTATAAAGAAAATAATGTACCACATTTTCATAGTAGTCATCATTACTCACAAAAAAGTCCGCAAGGCTATATGTCTAACTATTATAGTTAAGTCACAATAACCATCAAAACACGGGTAGAATCGAAAGATGATGACATTCGTATCATAATATTAATCCACCTACTATATAGTTTTATAGTCAAGGTTGATTATGTACATGTAAATTCCTCTATAAATTATTCGAATCAAACCTATCGTTTAGTTAGAAGTTCCGACGGATATAAAAATGATAAAAGTAAGAAAAATGCTGCGATGTGAGCGAACAGCCATAGCTCGCCCGCGCTACTCGCGATTAGACTAAGTTCTACTGATTACCTACCTACTCATTTTATTTTTTGTAAACTAGAAACAATTGAATAGTGGTTTGTAATTTTAATCATATTTTTTTTAATTTAAAACTTTGAAACGCTCTAAAGAAATACAGCGGCCGCTGTCTCGAACGCCGCGCCGCCCGGTTTCATGCGACTTGGGCATCATCGAGGTGCGCGGCTCCCTTTGCGCAGTGGTCGAGAGCGGTCGTTTTATTTTGCTAACACGACATCAAATATTGTTTACAAGGAAGCTCTGAGTAGCTAAACTTTCATGGCTTATGTTACTATAAATAAAACATTATTTTGGCAACTTAATCTTTCCCAGATGCAGATTCGCCGAGATTTTTTGTAGCGACTATGCTCGCTCCAAAAAATGTTAGTGAAGGAATTGTTGTTGTTCTGTTTGTCCAAAAAAAGTACTATTAATTTATCTGTCTAATCTATCTACCCGTGCGAAGCCGGGGCGGATCGCTAGTCATTTATATACAAAAAAACCTTTCTATGTATCAGCGTTTCAATTCATGCGTATCCGGAATCCTCTTCGACATAGACATAAAACATACGTTAGTTACGTTAGTTAACGTAAAGTCTATGCTTTTGGCTGAAGTTCTTCTTGTTGTTGGTACTAAACATACTGAACTCTTTGTTGCTACTTGCCATTACTAAAAACTCATTCAGTATTTATAATAACTTTAAATACAATTTGTCTCTTTCTCATAATAATATATATTATTATCTAGGACTATAAAACATTCAATCATAGAAAAATTCTTTGATTTGACCATGAAAACATTTTCTTAACTATAATATAGTAGTATACTGATATATTTTTAATTTAATCATAATCAGTTCCACTGCATATACTATTCCATTCATTATCTAGATTTTGCGTTATACTCTTAAAGTATTTTTTTACCAAATTGAACACAATAGAATAGCCCGGTTTTATATATTTATCTATAAGAATATTACACAATATGACCCGCCTTTTCAAATTTCTCTTTGGAATTGGACTAAAAACAAATCAAATTGTTGGTCTTCACACAAGTGCACCGGTGTCAGCATGGGCTAAAGGAAAAACTCCAAGAAAATTCTTAGAATATAATAAAAAAGTACTACCTCCTCAAGCAATCGGAGATAAACCTAGACCTGCTGTAAGTCAAAGTTTAATTATATCTTGATTTTTGTGCCAGAGTTTTGTTTTACTTTTTCATCTTATTTATTAGGTAGGAAACCGATTTCAGATATGTTGTGGTGGTCTACAGTTTTAAGTCTTATCGCAGTCCTGGCCTTAACTAACCCCTATATAATTGTCTTTTATTATAAATATTAATTTTTACAAGTTGTCTTCTATATGTTTCTTACTTATTCAAAACATATAAGTTTCTAATGTATACATGAGTCATAGCTGTGTAGTGCTTCATATTGGTACTGTTTTGATTATATAGTTCCAAAATTTATAACCTTTTTCCCTTGCTTCTAATGTATAAAAGTAGACATTTCCCTACCATGATGCACAATTCTGGAATACGCAAAGAGGTGTTAATATCTATTTAATGACCAAATATTATATCAGGGCATCATATCCATATGCAAGTCTATTATATTTCTTTTAATATATTTATGTTCATTCTAGAACAGTTGAAACTTTAGTTAAACCTAAAGGTTAAGGCTTTGTTTGTAATATTTTATGAATGTTTATTATTCTTCTTATTTATACAAACTAAAGAATCAATTTGTAGTGAAGACTATGTTAATATCATTTGCCGTACAGATGATCAGTTTGTTCTTCCATACTGAAGTTTTTATGGAAACTATCTGGTAAATGCTGCAGATAACAAGATATCTGGTTTAGTTTTTGCTCTGAGGTTAAGTAAAAAGCATTCAACTATGAAATGTAGACAGCATTCTAGTTATTATAAACAGTAGGACTTCTGCAATCATTTTAGCTATAACATTTTATTGGCAGTATTACATCTTATTATTAGAAAAGTGAAAGTAACTCACTGATCCTCTTGTCTGTTTGTTACCTTATCACGGCTTAACCATTGAACCGATCTTTATTTTTTATTTTATTTTGCATTTGGAAGTGAAAATCTTCTGTTGTCTCTACTGATTACTTGTTGATTTATGTATAGAAATAGTGTTTAAATTTTCAAAAGGATAGCTTAAGTAAATTTTCAGTTCTAATGTTCTCAAACTTCATAAATGATTTTTTCGGGAAAATTGATTTAAAGTTTTTCATACTCTAACATCCAAAATTAGAATCAATAAAAGAGCATGAATTTTTATACTTACTTAATATTAGTATTGATGTATTAATTTACAAATGTTAGAAATAAATTTTAGAAAATACTTTCTTGAAAGACAGTTTTTAGCTGAACATGATTTTTAGAATGAGTTGTGTTAAGACTTACTATGCTGTATCAATATTTTTTTAAATATCATTGTTACCCATTGTAATTTATAAAAGATGAGAGATTCAGTTTAATATTCATCATCATCATAATCATTTCAGCCTCTCACTAGTCCACTGCTCAATGTAGGACTTCCCAATAAATTGCTACAAAAGTTTGTAGCTCTTAATTTGGGAGGATTTTGCCATAGTTGCCATGCTTGGCAGGTGGGTTGGCAACTGCAGTTTATTTATTCAGATGTTCCAGGAGAATCATCCTGGAACACCTGAATAAATAAACTGCTGAAAAAAGCTGCCCATCTCTGGTTTCATTTTCCCTCTGTCAACCTTTATGACACCAACGAGATGAGATGGGGTGGTAGATTCTCTTAAGCTGCTACCACACAGTAGTTTAATATAAGGTTGTTTTATTATTGCAGTTTGTATGTCATCAAAAAGCTAACTTAAAATACAGCCCAGATAAGCTTTGGTATATCGCTAGTTTTGTCCGTGGTATGTCTGTTGATGAAGCAATTAAACAATTAAGTTTTGTTAACAAAAAAGGAGCTGTCTTTATAAAGGAAGCAATACAAGAAGCTCAGGAACTTGCAGTAACTCATCATAATGTGGAATATAGAAGCAATTTATGGGTGGGTAAGTATCCAAAGTTATTATATTGATTTTTGAATGCAACTCACTTTGATAAAGGAATGCACAGGACACCTGAAGGTAAATAACCACAATGGTGCACCTACATTTCAAACAAGATGTTGGTTCATTGTCACCAATAAGGTCAGTCAGGAAATGTGTCTTGCTATGGATTTCTTCCCAGTCACCATATAAATTATGCAGCCTTATATTTGTTAAGAGTATACAGAAAAAAAATCAGCTGCTCCACGTGTTTTCGTCGAATTTTGTATGAAACAGCAACAGATTTCAATATTGTTAATATAATCAGGTGTTACTTTGCGGAAATCCATTATAATGAAGTAAAGTAAGTTAATTTGCTAAGATCCGCACGCAAAATATAAAATTGTGTACATGACCTAGTTTTTTTAAGACCACTGCCCGCCCTCCCTCAGTAGCGTGCACAAGCAAACTAACCGCCACCAGATATACTCCAACAACCACCACAATACTACCGCTGGGTAATATACACCACTGAAGTCGAGAACACTACACGTGTTTCGCCCCAAAACCATGCATTATCAAGTGTCAAATATCCACATTCAGAAATACTGACTGTTGGCCATAGAAATATTTGTCCCGGTCGGGAAACGAACCCCTAACCCATAGCACAAAATCCAATCAAGTAGAGCTGCCTAATGAGTAGCAATATCAAACTCTTAGATGACATTCAAAATGTAACCTATCATAAAAAGAAAAAGCTGACAACAAGTATATTCCTTTTCCTTTTTGTGAAACTTTGAATAATAGAAATTTGTCTTTTCAACAGGTGTGGCAATTGGTTTCTGTGCTGCTGGACACATCTTCAATTACTACACAATTTAAATATTTGCATGATCTACAGATGGTTTTAACTATTCTAGTGGTCACAACAGTCGAAATTAGGCCATAATTCATTAACTTTTTTATAGAATTCATTTTATTTGTAACACATATTATATATAAATTTTTGCTTTCTGTACTCCTTCTCCATATAAACAACATTTATTTTCCAATGGACTATAGACGTCGTTACTATATTTGTTAAACGGTTGTGATAAGACAATGTTGCACATCACAAAATGTGTCAGCTTTGTGAATATACTATTGTGTGTATATCCCAGGCATCATGCTGTGTTGTTTAGCTATTATTAAATTTGCAATTGTGTTACCTACTTCCTATGCAGGAATCCGGCTTGGTAGGTACCACCCCAAGCCAGTTATTCAGTAGTGTACAGATGTTACTTTGTTATGTCTGAAGGGGCACTGATAGCTAGGGAGATCACTGGGCATGTGAGACTTAAGAACTGATGTCTCAAGGTGACAGACAGAGTGTGGTGCCACACAGAACTGTTCTGGGTGACACAGTATTTGTTATACTTACCATCAGGTGAACGAAACATTCACCTGATGTCTCTCTCTCTTTCTTCTCGACTCTTCTCATCACTTTATACAATAAAGAAAAACAATCAACTTCTGTTGCTTTATATATAGATAATTTCTTTCAGCTGAATCCATTGCAACAAAAGGCATGGTTATAAAAGGCATAAGAAGGCATGCACGCGCAAGATTAGGAGAAGTACGCTACACATATAGCCATTATTTTGTTCGACTGGAAGAAGGAGAGCCACCTAAAGATTATTACAAGAGAAATATATTAACTCCCCAAGAACAACTTGATTCATGGTTGGAACAAATGAGAAAGAGAAAAATCATTAATTCATACTAGATTTAAGTGTTAAAGCTGTATATTGTAGTCATTAAAATGATTTAAAACTGATTATAATCTTATAATTTTATATGGGAAAAAAAATTGAGCTGGTAAGTTCAGCAATGTGCCCACACAAATTATAGTGTGTATTACAAGGCTAATTAATACCTTAATCAAGAATCAATACTGAAATTTTCATGCCAGGACCTAATACCAATAACACTAGGTAATATACACCACCTTAGTTCTTTTTCTTCTTCTCTTATAATGATGGCTCCATGCCAAGGTTGAAGAATATAAGGGATAGTTTTATTTAAAAAAATGTTTACTTTAGACGGTACGTCTTTCGCGATGGCGTAACATTAGGGTTGCACGACGGTCAATTCAAAAAGTAAGTATAGTCAAGTTAAAAAATAATTTTATCCAATAAGCTCTTTAAATTAAAATTTATTAGACAATCAACGAAAAATACCTACTTTACGTAGTAATAATTAAAAAGAAACTGCAGCCTTTATTGAGCTTCTTTACATTAAGAGAGGGCCAGACCCGATGAATTTTCCATAGGCCTCATCGGTATAATTACGCCACACTGGACTTTCGCCTTAATTAGGCATAATCATGTGACAACCTGACTCCATGGCAGACAACCACTTAGTGATCAGAATAATTTATCTATTAGAGTATTCACTCCATCGGCGACGAAACCGGTCCCTTTGTACTATAACTAGTGATTATCTATCTAGGTGGGGCAAAATATAGCAGCACAAGGCCCAGACGCGCGTTTTGTCATTTAAGCATTTGATCCAATGTCCAAAAAATACCCAATTTCCGAAAAGTTTAGTTCGCAAAAGTCCATTTAGTGAATGTTCTTACGGCATTTAATTAATCAGGCCATGTGGTCTAGTTGTTAGAGTACCTACCTAACTTCTAAGCAGCTGCTTCTGGGTTTGAATCGCCATCGGAGCCAGCATTTCTGCTGATACACAAATTGTTGTTTTCGGGTCTGGTTGTTTTGTGATTGTCTCTGTGTTTCTGGACGTTCAACGTCGTCTCGGTTTCATCGCGGACGGCGTGGACGGGTTACCAGTGATGCGCAGACATCCTTTTTCTGAAATCTTTTCTTCTCATTTTGTCCGCTTCTAAGACGGGACGCTTATATGAGACGCATAGGTCGGCTTCTGTGTTGAGAAATTTGTTGATAGTCAGCAACTCCGGTTCAGAGCGAAGAGGAAACGTGCCTTTAAGTCTGATCTCCCAATCGGCGTGAATTTATCTATAATCGCCTTGCAGAGCTCCGTTGAGTACAAGTAGTGCGGTTTCTTCAATGCCCTTTTTATTAACGCGGCTAGCGAAAACACCTATTTTATTTGACGCGTTGCGTAGCGGCGGTAATCTCTAAATTTTCTCCACATCACAGAGCACGATGACATCATGAGATGATGTTACCTACTAATCATATAGGTGGTAGGATTTCTATGCAGGTATCCATCTAGGTAGTAGTGTGCAAACATTACTGTTTCAGTTCGAAGGGTACTGACAGCTAGCGTAATCACTGGGCCTATGAAAAAACGAAAGACTCAAGAACTGATGTCTCTGGGTGACGAGCGTAGTGTGCGGCGTTCAATTTTGAATAAAATTCACACTTACACCTATGACTGATTGCGACGGGACATGTTTCCCACGTCAATCGAAGTTCGAGGCCCGCGCGAGGTATTGCCTACGGTCATTTCACCGGGGCTACCATTCTGCGTACCGATCAGCTTAGCTACACACACCACTCCTTTCGGACCTTATGTACGTTGTGCTGTACCTAACTTAGTAATACGTTAAGGTTAGAATAGCGCTATGTACTAGTAGCGGGGAAGTGGGGTGGGGGGGTTAGTAGCGGGATGAGCAGTCCCTCCGCCCTAGCGTAGGAAAGCGCGGCACCTGAGCTCGCCTTCGCAGCTTTTTTTTTTTAGGACTGATGGTTACTGTTAGCCCGAAGGCTTTTACAGCTTCGCCGTATTGAAAGGTGGCATAGGGATGAGGGCGCTTAGGCGAAACCTTTATTTATGGATGACTGGCGCAAGGGCCCCCGATAGGGGACCTCGGATTGGACCGTCATCCTGTTCGCGTGAGTAACTGACTCGAGGGTGCCCAAGGGGGCCGGCCTCGGCTCTGTCAGTAACTGCACTCGGGAGGGCAATATTACTACTACTATTATCATGATTATTATTAGATAACTTTACCACCAATTCGGAATGCGTTTCCGCTGGAGCAGAAATGACGCAAGAAACTCCAGCGACGCTTCTGTTTACTCGTATGATACTACTGCTAGGGGAGAACCGGCCTGAGATGCGGCGGTATCGCGAATAAATTTGTCTGATACGCCCTTTGCCTACGGCGGGGGCGGTATGATGGTGATGTTGTGTGTTTGTGGAGTGATGAGTAGAGCGCTTGGGACCTAATGGTCGCGTCGTCAGGGTTCTCGAGGACGTGCCTCGGTCTCCTTGACCTCTCTCGACCCGCGGAAGGTCGAGTTTTGGTGTATCGCGAGGGGGTTGTATGTGGCGGCACTTACAACCAGTGGGTTGGGGTGCGTGGCAGCAAAGTCGAAGTATACTGTTGTTGGCGAGAGGCCAACTTTAGATATTGGGCTATGGTAGGAAGCCCTAAATCGATATGAAGGTTAGCATTACGCACGAACCACGGTGCTCCCGTGGCTTTACGCATGAATCGATTTTGTATAACCTGAAGTCGGTGAATTTGACGCGGGGAGGCATGCGCAATTACGGGGCTTGCGTATGTCATAATTGGCCGAATACAGGCTTTGTAAAGAGTAATTATATTACGTGGGGACATTTTGCTATTTTTATTTAGTAACGGATGTAATCGTCCGAGGACGAACGCCGCTCGGTTCCTTACTCGGTTAATATGTGGACCGAAGCTGAGACTCGAGTCTAATAGGACGCCTAAGTATTTGATTGTCTTTTCTAAGGGGATTGGACGATCGAATAACTCTATGGTGGGGAGATGCGGCGTTATGCGCCGCGAGAAGTACATGGCTGCACTTTTGATGGGGTTGACCTCGATCTTCCATTTCCGAAACCAGTTCTCGAGGGTTCGGGCTGCGGATTGGAGGCGTTTAGAGATAGTGTCTGGATTACGTCCAGACACATAGGGGCAGGTATCATATGCGAAGAGAGCGAGTTCGACGCCGCTGGTGTGCGGTAGGTCGTTCGTGAAAAGGGTGTAGAGCGCGGGACCTAGGACTGAGCCTTGTGGTACGCCGGCTAGGATGGGATGTGATTCGGATCGCACCCCCTCAACGCGGTAGCGGAAGGTTCGACTGCGTAAGAAATCTCGTATGATGAGTACGAGGCGATCTGGCACCGAGTCCGTATAACTTGTATACGAGTCCGTTGTGCCAGACCTTGTCGAACGCTTTCGCCACGTCGAAGAAGTGCGCTCCGGTATAAAGCCCGCGTATGAAGCGGGATTGAATGTGCTCCGTTATGCGGTGCACCTGCTGGGTACATGAGTGTTTGGCTCGGAATCCAAACTGCTCGTGGATGGGTATCCCTCGAGACTGCATGAAGTCTCTTAAGCGGGCGAGAAGTAGGCGTTCGTATATCTTGCCTAGAGCCTTGAGGAGGCTTATAGGCCGATATGCGGTGGGATCGGACGGGGCTCTCCCTCCGCGCCTCCGAGCTCTTATATACACTCAAGGGGTAGGGCAGACAAGACCACGTTGATAGTGGGGTGCTCTGATTCGGTTTTGGGTACTTATTGGATAATAAATAAGTAAGTAGACACTTGGTATCGATCCTACTTTAATTCCGTTGCAAATATTTAAATCTCAACGGAGTAAGTTTTAAGTTTAACTTAATCCCCATATTGGGGTCCAAAGTTCGGTCGAAGATTCGGCCCAAGGCTTGAGTCCAAGGTTCGTTCCAAGGTTCCGAGCGACCGCAGAACTACCTTCCGGTTAAATATCGGACACCTGCCAGCCGACTGTGACGCCGCGCGGTAATTTCATCACCGGCGTCCCTTCAGCGTCGCTGGCAACCCGACGATGCCAACATCCAACGTGTCACACAGAACGCAAGGGGAGTGGCGGACTACGTCTGCAGAAATTAGGCGGGCCACTACACCCAAGACCATCCTTTTTACCATTAATTACAAGGGTAGTAACTTATTTTTTATAACTTCAACACTCCTTTGTCACACTAGCGCCCAAGACTTTTTTTTTTTTAAATTAATTATTTTCAATTGTCACGAGGTACCATTAAAATAAAACTTATTTTCATTAGTGTCTTTTGTCACACTATTTGGGAAGAGCTCCGCGGGTTCGCCAGAATCTGCGCGATGAGAGGGTTTTCTCCTTGGCCTGGTGTTTGAGCTTCTGAGCGGCTTATCCATTTTTGTTCAGAAGATTGGTAATGCTCAGAATGATTGGTACCGGGTCGGTGCCGCTCTGGAGCGCCTTCAAGACGTCGTTAAGGAACGCGATCGCAGTGGCTATTGATGCAGCGATATCCGATCCGAACGACGACTGCATGAGTAGGGGCCGGTGCCGCTTTTAATTTACTATTATATTATTATTAGCTTATAATTACTTTTTCGCTTTCTTCTTCTTTTTCCTCCTCTTCGTTTTCCTTGAGGTGGAATTTGTTCCGCCCGATGCAGTGTCCCTCGCGGGTTGGATTTGCCGGGGCTGGTCTGGTCTTGTGTCGCCTGGATGGTATTCGGCTGGAATAGCTGGTCTTAAAAAGATCAGCGATCAGTGATCTTAAAAAGAAGTGCAACTCTGCCTCCAGGTCCTTCAAAAGAGTTATTGCCAAGTCAAACTCAGAGCACATTGGCAGAATTGGCGAGAAACTGGTTCACCTTCCTTCCGGAACTCGTGCATTCTGGTCTCTCGCCAAGCCTGTCCTTGGAAACTTCTGTAAACCATGGCTTCCATCTCTGGACAGGGAGAACGACTCCGTAAATGTATGTCCCGCTCTACTGAGCATGCCAAGCTTTTTGAAGGCCAATTTGGCCTTCCCTTTCAGGTGACCGCCGAACTGAACGTCACTCGATATTTCAACGCCAAGGATTCTGATACTAGCTGAGGCAGTGAGGGGAGTATTATCAAAGCGAAGGTATACGCCAAAGGGTTTATTTTTAGCGGTAAACACGCAAACCTGTGTCTTCTTAGGGTTGAATTGGACTAAATTTTGTCGGCCCCATATCGAAATTTTGTCTAATAAGATTTCGATTTCAGACACAAATTATTTCGGCACTCGTCGACGTGTTCCCGAGAAATATTGCCACGGCCTATGTATAAGGCATCATCTGTATAGCAATGAATATTACTAATTTGTAACATGTTATTGATATTTGTGTCGATGTGATGTGTGAGATGTCGCTACACTTGTCCGTTTGTGCTAAGTACACGAGTCCGTTAGGATCCTAAACAAGCGTATATAATTCTCAAATAATCGGTTATTGATAAAAATTCACCCAAAAAAATCGATTAATCGAATTGATATCAACGTCCCTAACGTCAAATCTAAAAGTAAAGTTCAGTGACCAAGGCAACCAACATCCGTTCCTACATAAATATATTGTCGCTTCTCCTTTTCTGACTACGTCGACAACTTTTAATTTATTATTGTTTTGTTAACTATCTCTTTTTTTAATAAAATAGTGAAATGTAGTGTTAACTATCGTACTTTCTGGTATATTTTTTGTTTTCTTAGTTTAGTGCTGTTGCAATTTTCTTTTAATTTACCAAAATTATAGGTTTTTTCTTTCATTTGTATCCTAGTTTTTGAAAATCCTTGTTCCTATGAAGTCTGTAGAAAGCCACGGTCAGGAAACTGAACAAAATAGTGATAATCAGCAAGAAGTGGAGCTTGTGACTGCTGATACTCAACTAAATTCAGAAAACATGGACACTGATGGGAAGAAGTCACAAACTTATTTACCTAATAACAGATTTAGACATGGTGAGTTCCACTCATTTTTAATTTTTAACACATATTTATTTTAACCAATTCTTTAGATATTAAAAAAAAATTACATGTACATGTACAGGAGTATTGTGGGTGTGTTTTGTAGAAATAAGTTCCACATGCACCATCACTCAGATGCAGAACAACCATCTAATTTGGGGGCCATAGAAATGTTTGTTTCATGCTGAAATGGAACCTGTGACCTATAGTGCAGAAAACCATTGCTAAGCCACTGTGTCATCCTAGTTGATAACAAATTATTGTTTGTTGTAACTGTTAAACTGTGTGTTGCTGTAACATTTTCTCTCAAATTTTGAGTAGTTGTAACTTAATTATCTATTAACAACTAACTATTAAGCTTGAGTATTATACTTTTCATAAAAAGTATTCAAAGTAGTACTTTTCTAAATTTTTTCCTTGAATTTGGCTTTTATGCACTTTATGCACTAAGGTAAGCAATTTTTAGTTAGACAATCTGTAGTGTGACAATTCAAATATAAGGCTACTTTCTGAATCTAGTCAAATGTCTCTTTCCGAATTATGAATATAATACAATATTTGAAAATAGAGGTAATTTTTTTTTAAATCAACATTTGAACACAGTCCCACCTGATGTAAAGCTGTGTTGTGATTCAAGATTGTGAGCATATTAGCCTACAATGCCTATTCACGCTTGCCTTGGAGATGTCAATGTCATATTTTTCTAGAAAAATGCAGAAAACAAGCTAAGTGTTCCATCCCCTGGGTTAACTCGCAGAATATTCCTGATTGTTTTTTGCAAACTGTATGGCATTGGCATTGGAATATTTGATACCATGTGGTAAGCACCTAACAGAATCTAGGTACCGAAGAGAATCTACCACCCCATCTCATCTCGTGGGTGATGTAAAAGTCGACAGAGGAAAAATAAAAACCAATAGATGGGCAGCAGCATTTTCCTAAAACATCAGAATAAAAAAAATGCAGTTGCTAACCCGCCTGCCAAGCGCAGCAATTATGGCAAAATTGTCATCAAAACAAGAGCTACAATATTTTGTGGCAGTCTATGTGGGCCACTGATCAGCAGTGAACTGGTGATTGGCTGAAATGATGATGATGATGATAATGATGATCAATTTTATATATTATGGAAGTATTTAGGATTTGCCTTAATTGGTAAGGCAGGCATGCCCTTTTGGGCATTGATAGTATGGAGGCAAGCTTTTATGATTTTGGAATAGTACCGATTATTAAGGAAATATGGATTAAGTATATCAATACAGAAGACTATTCTGGTGTG
The DNA here is from genome assembly GCA_019845155.1 of Luehdorfia chinensis. NCBI lineage: Eukaryota > Metazoa > Arthropoda > Insecta > Lepidoptera > Papilionidae > Luehdorfia > Luehdorfia chinensis. Next base: position 2,993,580 of record JAHVAK010000022.1, read on the forward strand.
CAATTACATACAACACACTGCTGTACCAACTGTGCCACTGGCTTGTCACACATACCATTGATTTTTTTACCAGTTTTTTACCATTTAGATTACCAGTTGATTATAATCAGTAGAATTCAGACATAAAAGTACCACAAGAAGGCAAGCAAGGATAGACTAATTCCAAAATATTTAAATTTGCTCAATTATGCACACATCCAACACAGATAACAGAATTAACTAAATTGGTAATTCTGTTATCTGTGTTGTTGTGTGCTTCGGGTTCCGCGCCTTCGTCGCAGTGACCGAGTGAAGCCGGCCACAGTTGAGCGTGTACCTGCTGTTCTTCCATATGTCAGAGGAGTCACGGACAAGATTGGCTATATCTTTAAGCGAGCTTCTATAAGAACATTTTTCAAGCCGCCGAAGAAGATAAGTCAGTTTTTACCATCTGTCAAGTGTAACATCCCTCTACAAGATGCAGGAGTATACAAGCTGGATTGTGAATGTGGTCTCTCTTACATAGGGCAACTAAAAGATCCATTAAAACCCGCGTTAAAGAACTCATAGCTGATGTGAAGCATCGACGCTCTAGGAAGTCTGCAGTCTGCGACCATGTTCTGTATCATCCCAACCATTACATCAGATTTGATAGACCACAAATCCTTGCAAAAGAACACCGATTCCTACCAAGGATGATTCGCGAGGCTATTGAAATTAAAAAACATCCTAATTTCAATAGGGAAGATGGTTGGGTATTACCACCGGCTTGGGATCCTATTATTAATAAAATTAAATCAAAAACCAAGCATACCACTGCAAGGCTTCAAGACACAGTAAGCTCTTTCTGCGTAGATCGGACTACAAATAATAATTAAAAGACATCGGGACAACTGTCACCTCAGTCCCCCCGTGACCATGGGTGCTGTAAAGCGTCCGAATCGTCGGGTAAAAATAGTTCAAAATTAAACGCGATAAAATCCGTAAAAAAGTAGTTTTATTTAAATAAATTGGTAATGTTAAAAGATAAACAAGTTCATGATAAAAATGGTTAATTTAATGGGATGTACAGTGACTTCAACCTTTTGATTTTGGCAGAAACTAGAACAGAAACAAACTCTTGTTCTGCTGAAATTGAAAAAAAAGTTTGTCACTAAGATACAGATATACTCATAGAAACTGTGTGGAAAATAAATTAGATAATTTTTATACAATTCTGAATATTATTTTTACAGCGGGGTATCTTAAGTATGTAAGTCTGGTTGTACTGACAATACAAAATGCTGCCCTGGGTCTCAGTATGAGATATGCCCGCATTAGAGATGTTGTTATGTTTTCACCTGCAGCAGGTGAGAAAAAAATATAATTTATTATGAACAACATATTCAAATATTTCTTAATATATAAGTATTAAAATAAATAAACTTAATCTTTTTCAGCTGTTTTAATGGCAGAGATTTTTAAATTATTAATATGCATTGTACTTGTAATGAAAGAATCAGGAAATATTAAAAAAGGGGTAAAAACAATGTATGCAACAGTTATATTAAATTTCAAAGATACTTTAAGGGTTTGTGTGCCGTCATTTTTATATGTGATCCAGAATAATCTACTCTATATTTCTGCTTCAAATTTAGATGCTGCAACTTATCAGGTACAGATAAAAAAAATATATTAATTGCTATGGTTTTAATTATTTATAGTCATCATACAAACAGATCACTGCCATACATAGTCTTCTCTGAAATTAAATTTTGCTTTAAAACATGTTTAAGTATTTTTATGTAACAATTTTAAAAAACATAATGATATCTTATATTTACGCGAATACTACACAATTAAAATTTTGTGGATTTAATTCCATTTAATTTACTATTCATAATCCGAAGTTTCGAGCGCTTTACAGCACCCTTGTTCACGGGAGGACAATGAATAAATAAATAGTACCAAAAAGAAATAGTAAATTAAATGCAAGAAAATCTGTAAAATCTTCAATAAAAAGGATAATCAAATATTTTATTATGACACTAAATAGTTATTAAAATACTTTAGTTTCAGCTTTTTAAAATTAAGATTTTCAATATAAATTTTTGAAGTATAACTAAATGGTCTGGCATTGAACTTCTCCTCATTATTTGTATCAGTGATTCCAAAAATTTTTAAAGGAAATAATCAAGATTTGTGTATCACAGTTATCTTAATCAACTTTTAATTAATCAGGCATGTTACTTTAAAAGGTTTCACCAAAGATAACTTTTTTATCTAATTCTTAGAATCTTGTATTTGCCAATAGAATGCTAATCTGATGGATATATCATAAAAGTGATGAAATGCGCGAAACATTCACCCTAATGTTAAGTGCAATGTCTGCCCATAACAAATGCTGGGTGACATGGAATATTTCTGTGTGCACCACACTGCGCCCGTCGCTCAGGGACATCAGTTCTTAAGTCTCGTATGCCCAGTTACAAGCTCCCAGTGCCCTTGAAAACGAAAAACAGTAATGTTTACACAATACTGCATCACAGCAGAGTAACTGTCCCTTGAGTGGTATGGGTAATATCAACTTCTGGACAAAAGCCTATGTGGGGTACGATTTGACATCATTTCAATGCATGTTGGCGAATCGCTGATCATATTCACCACATTTGTCTTGCATCATAGTCGCTAAGATTTTTGGTGCATCTATCTTTTTGACTTTCACGACACTGTCGGAACTAAAGGATTCTCTTAGGTGGTGATGATACAGCGATACCAATATAAGTTTTTGAGTATTAATTTTTTTATTAACATTTTAGGTCACCTACCAGTTAAAATTGCTAACAACAGCTTTTTTCGCTGTAATTATATTGAAAAGAAAATTAAAGAGGTGGCAGTGGTGTGCCTTAGGTTTACTGGCAGGTGGAGTGGCACTTGTGCAGTTATCATCAGCTGCAAAAGAAGCAAAATCAACAGAAAATTTAAAAGACCAATCTAAAGTAATTGGGTTTGGGGCAGCATTAGCAGCATGCTTTATATCTGGATTTGCTGGAATCTATTTTGAAAAAGTACTCAAAGAATCTGATATATCTGTAAGTATTTAAAATTATGTAAAAGTATAAAAACAATATGTGTTACATAAAAATGTTAGAAAGCGAACAACTTTCGAACCATGTTGTTACAAATAATAAAATATACAGTAACACTACCTATAACTGCTCAGCAAAGGAGTCCTCTCAATTTTTGAAAGGGTTTGCCGACAGGAAGAGTCCACCGCCACCCCCGCTGGTGTAGGTTGTCGAACTTCTTACTTCTAAATATTTTTTATTTCTCAGAGATGCAGGTTTCCTCCACGATGTTTTCCTTTACTGCAAAGCATGTGGCGAATCAGCATTTAAAATTGCGATGAACAGAATATTAGTTGAGCCAGTACCGGAAATCGAACCCAGGTCACTCGCGGATTATGAAAGTTAAGGCGAGCGCCTGGCTCCTGAGCTACCACGGATTTTTTGGAAAAAAATTAAATTGGTAAATTAGTTTACTTAGGCTTTAGAGAATCTACCACCCCATCTCATTCCGTGGGTGTCGTAAAAGTCGACAGAGGGAAGATAAAACCAGGAGATAGGCAGCAGCATCTGCATGGAAGATCTGAATAAATAGATTGCGGTTGCCAACCCGCCTGCCAAGCGTGGCAACTATGGCAAATACCCCCAGAATGAGAGGTACATATTTTTGTGACAATTTATGGGGGAGGCCTATGTTCAGCAGTGGACTAGTGATGGGCTGAAGTGATGATGTGATGAACCATGACAAAACGGTGGGAATATCATTACAAAACATTCACACGGTTAAATGTGACCCGAAATAATCTACTTTGACTAAGCCGCCGGACTGCACTGAGACCAAGCCGCCGGATAAAATTGGCCGGACTCACTAGAACAGAAATTACTGCGTGATTCGGATTTGAGACAGTGGCTAAAGCATTGAGATCTTGCTAAATGTAGACAAAGTAGGGTCCGTTGGGGGTAATTAGGGCTGTAATTAAGCCCTAAATAACACCTATATTATAGTATTGAACATATTAATTAAAATTATTAACATCGTTTCCGATTGTAAATTTTCATTAACCAGGGTATCAGCAGTGAAGGAATATTTCTAAGATGACATCTAAAATTCGACAAATCTACATATCATCTTTATGGCGGATTCTGCTCATTTCAAAAATAAATAAAAGCCTGTCCGCAACAGTTCAACGTTAATAAGACGATACTTTACTTTCACATAATAATTTAAAAAAAATGCTTAACACAAAGTGATTTAAAATATTTGTTAGGTACCTACCTAATAGTTTAATTAGTACGCAATTAGAAAATAATCATTATTTTGTTACAAAATCGTAACATTTTAGTAATTAGAACGCATTAGAACTACTACAATAATAACTTAAACGTATTAGGCCATAATTTATCATTGATTATACACATTATCAAGAACAGTGACTCATAAAAAATAGATACTTAAATATGATATTGCCCATTTGTGTGCTCAAATATTTTACTACAACACTTGCAACACCTCAGTGCTTATTTATGAGTTTCGTTTATGTCATTTGAACTTCAATTGATTTTTTCAGGTCTGGATGCGGAACGTACAGCTGAGCTTATTATCGTTACCATTTGGAGCAGTGACATATCTCATTAAAGGCTCTGTAACAGATCTATTAAAAGGTTTCGATGCTTTCGTCTGGTATTTAGTAATACTACAAGCTGCAGGCGGTTTAATAGTTGCTGTTGTAGTCAAATATGCAGATAATATACTCAAAGGTTTTGCAACATCCGTCGCTATAATTATATCATGCGTCGCGTCGATGTACATATTTGATTTCCATTTGACAGTACAATTTGCTCTGGGTACTATTTTGGTAATAGGATCAATATTTTTGTACGGATATGTTCCTAAAAAGAAAGAACCTCGTACATCTCTAAGTGTATGACACTTATTATATTGACTACTTTATACACCTTTGTAATACCTTTGTAAATATATTTTTTTAGCCAGTATGCTATTGTACTTAATTGCCATAGAGTAACATTTTTAATCTCTCTATTGTATTATTATAGGTTAGTAATTTTACTTAAACGTTGTAACTTAGTAGTGAACACGTTCACTTTTTAGTACATTAACCCGTTTTATTTGAATGTAAAGAATTTTCCAGTTTTAATAAGCTTTGTAGGAAAAATCGCTGGAAAGCCAGATACCATTATCTAAGTTTAAAACGACATGAAATCAGCATAACCGCAATGGATCAGCGTGGCAAATTTTCACATCAGCAGGAAAAGTTTTTAATGCCTTTGACATGCAATGGGAGTTGTGTTGCTATAATTTATACAATTTTTATTATAATTATTATTTACCTATTGATAAATATAATTGAATTATCCATATTGATAATAAGATGTGATTTTTTAAGATTCTATTTTATAAAAGAGAAAAAAAAATAGTATTCTTTAATAAAATATGAAAGGAATATTTATTGTGTTTTATTTTAAATTGAATATGCCTCATCAAGTGAAGAAGTTAACTATTACTGGGAGCATTTAATTAAAATACAAATTACAAAGTAGTTATTCGCATGTATTTAAAATATGAAGAACAAAATATTTTCAAGTCATACACTGCGTTTGCCGGTACGCCGGTGTCCCCACCAATAAGAGCTACATGTACGTAACGCTAAATGTATTTATATAAAAATATATTTTGAAGCCATAAGTATTTGAAATAAAAATTACAAAATACCTCAGCGTCAGGTATTTCAAATACGAATTACGATTTAATTTTTTAGAAAGTATTTAAAATACAAATACCAAACTTGTATTTGTATTACAAATACTACTAACCCTGACTGGGAGCATGTGCAGATAATTATTATCATCATTACAGCCTATCACTAGTCCACTGCGGAACATAGGTCTTCCCCATAGATTGCCACGAAACGCGTAAGTTTGTAACTCTCATTTTAGGGGGGTTTTGCCATAGTTGCCACGCTTGGCGCAGGCGGGTTGGAACCGCAGTTTATTTATTCAGATGTTCTAGGAAGACGCTGCTACCCATATCCTGATTTTCATCTTCCCTCTGTCGACTTATACCGACACCAACGGGACGAGATGGGGTGGTAGATTCTCTTAAGCCGCCACCTCACCACACGGTTGTGTAGAGTGTAGATGCTTACTATGATCATTACTAATAGGAAATTAAACATTACAGATTTTTTTAAGAATTTTAGGATTTCAATTAAATATTTTATAGATCTAGTACGTAAACGGTTCCAATATTGTTAGACTATTGTTTTCATTATTGATATTCACTGAATGTAGACGTTGTGTTTACATAGCACGGTTCACGGTACTCATTTTTTAACAATTTCATCGTATACTGTTGTAAAAGTTAATGTGTTTATTGCGATAGAAACCAACTACTTCTAATAATTTTTCAATCGACCACAAAAGACTTGCTTCGCTAAAGTTCATATGAAATCAATAACAATAATAAGTACGTAACCAAGTAAGTATGTAAACAAGCACGAGTTAACGTCAGTTAATTTTCCTTTAACATTTCATAGAATTAGTAATCCTATTTATTGAATACTTACTCTTACATTGCTTTCTAAGAAACAACAGCAAATTCTGTCGGTAACTTATTTTTCTTCAAGCTATAGAGGTAATTAGTTTCAAATGATCGAGTGGTAAAGGTTGTAGAATCAAACACTGCTTAGTTCGAGATACAGAGGTCTAATTAATTTTTTCAAGTTATGGAGGGAAAATATGTACCGAAATTGTAGGGACTCACTGATTATTTCGACCTATCTCATCCCATGGGTGTCGACAGTGGAAATAAAAACCAGAAGATGGGCAGCAGCATGTTCCTGGAGCATCTGAATAAATAAATTGCGGTTGCCAACCTGCCTGTCAAGCGTGGCGACTATGGCAAAATCCCCCCCTAAATGAGAGGTACGAATTTTTTCGAGTTTTTGAGGTTCTCGACTTATCGAGGTTCTACTCGGAGGTTATCGAGGACTTAGAGGTTCTACTCTATTTTAAGTCATGTAAAGTTCACTAAGCCGTAGATGTAGATCAAAGACTTCTTACATTATGCGTGCAAATGATAAACTACATTTACGGATTTTATCGCATTTAATTTAACTTGAAACTCCCGACGTTTCGAGTGCCTCGCAGCTTTTAATTATTAACTATATATTAAACGAACGAAAAGGAATTCTACTAGTCATTACAAAATTATATTAGAGTAAACCAAGCCAAATAAAATCGTAAATAATTAAAAAAAAATTAAATATTTTATCAAATTATTCCTAAGATTTTTATTTTAGTCTCATCCAGCGGGTAATTTGGATAAAAATGATTCTTAAAAAAATATTCACAAACTTTAATATTTTGAAAATAAGTAAACGTTATTCAATGACTGTCTTCTACTATACAAAAATGGAAACACCGTTATAAAAAAGCATACGTTTGACGGACCTTGCTAATCACAGTTTTTTACGAATCCCAAAGAAACCTCAAGATGAATGGAAATAAAAAGTACCGTTAATGTTAGCCCGGGCTTTAAATAGGATTCCTATGCAGGAATCCATCTAGGCCGGATAGGTCAGGCAAACGTAAAGCAAACGTTATTGTGTTTCTGTGTTTCGGTCTGAAGGGCACTGAGAGCTAGTGTAATCAGTCGGCATGTGAGACGTAAGAACTGATGTCTCAGGGGAATGGGCGCACACACAGAAAATTTTTGTGACACAGCATATGTTATGGCCGGATGTTGCACTTATCATAAGGTAAACGTTTTGCTCGTCTCGTCACTTAATCCAATAAAAAAAAATTACTATACACCAAATTGTATTAAAATAATCCGAAAAATATAGTTTTTGCTTCTAATGGTCTAGATTATTCCCCCAATATATTTTTTCCATATGTTTACAATGTACAGAATTGACTTTCCTACAGTGTTATTATATACTAGCTGATGCCTGCGACTTCGTCCGCGTGAACATAGGTTTTTTTTAAATATCCCGTGGAAATTATTTGATTTTCTGGGATAAAAATTATCCAATGCCCGTCTCCAGGATGCAACTCATCTCTGTGCCAAATTTTGTCAAGATCGGTTCAGCAGTTGAACCGAGAAAAGGTAACAAATAGACGAGCAATCTATATATTTGAAAGTAACACAAAATTAGGTTGGGTGAATAAGCGTATAAAAGTTGAAGAAAAAGTTGAGTTCAATGAGCACATGGAGCAATGCACTTGGGTTGCTGGGTCGGGCAACCTGTACGTGTACTTGTCTAGGCTTATTTTTTAAGGTCCTTCCCTCCACAGGTTCAGCTAAATGTATAGCAGTATTTCCTATTATTTCATAATGAATATTGACGACTTCCGTATTCGAGTAACCAATATTCGTCCAAATACGATTTTTAAATCCAGCTCGATGGACCGTGGAGGGGAATTTAACCCTTTTTAAGCGACATCAAATAAGGTTTTCAAGTCAACTAGATTTTTTTTTATATATATGTTGCGCGATATCTCTGCCAATTGTGCCGACTTCAATATATATTTTTTTTATTGAAATATGTAGGTTATACTCGAGGTTGGAAATTTGGTCAAGTTTTGATGCTTGGATCCATGAGAAAATCATGAAACCCTCTTTGAAGCTGTTCCATTCAAGTAGGGTTTTTGATTAAATAATACTGTACTTTCATTTTCCTTAATGGAAACGCAGCAATTTGTTCAATCGACTTTTGATGTCTAATACAAAATTATATAAAAAATATTAACGTACCGACATAGCCAAAAAACGACTAATTTTATTTTTTTTAATTAAAAATCATCCCAATTTGTTGATATTTTTTTGTTTTTGTTGTTATAGTAGATTTGGGCCAGGCTAAATTAAAATTACATTAGTTTTTACTTACATACATACATACATAAGATCACGACTGTATCCCATAAGGGGTAGTCAGAGACTGGGCACTCACTGCAAAATCTGATGACTGCCACAATCCACGTTTCACCAAAACAATATAATGTACTTGGTGTGATAGGTGGTGAGCCCATCGCCACCATGCGCTGTTGGGTGCACAGTGCAGTTTAATTTCTTACTCGCCCTTTACGAGATCCATTGGATGAGATGGAGTGGTAGTATTCTTTTAACGAGCCGCGACCACACGGCTTTCACTGATATATTCTTCACTGATATAGTCTTCACTGATATAGTCTTCACTGATATAGTCTTCACTGATATAGTCTTCACTGATATAGTCTTCACTGATATAGTCTTCACTGATATAGTTATTTTTATTAATCGATTCATTGGCATTTTTTTATTTTCTGTGATATTCTTTCGCCGTGAGAGCAGTCTCTTCCGACGTAGTCTTACCCTTTTCATTGTTTTTACTATACAACAATTCCTTTGTTTTTTAAGCATTTATCAGATTACAATGAGAGTCTTGTATCAGCTACTGTTGTAAAGAGGTGTCGCCGTGAAAGTGCCCTCTACCAAAGTAGTCTGAATTCCTTCGTCGTCTTGTAAAAGATTTTATCACACAAGCATTCCTTTGTTATTAAAGCATTTGCCGGATTACAATGACTGACTTGTATTGGCAACTCTTGGTAAGAGATTTAAAACCATCACTGTATGTGTAAACAGATAACTGTAATTATATTAATAGTAATATTGTGTGCTGGGGAAGCTTGAAATGATTCGATTGTACAAAAGCAATATTTAAACAATAGAAAGCATTATCCGGTTAACTTGTGTCGCTTCACTTGCCGGTGCAGGTCGTGTACTCGGCAAGCATTACAAGTGCTTGTAAAAATAAGTTTATATTGAAACTTACGAGAAGTATTAATTTGTGATAATTAAATCAATTGTTAATGTCAAATGCTACTAAACACTGTTAATAAAAGTGTTTCTTTGCATTGGAATAAGAGAAGGACAGTACTACCGTACACTTTGTGAAGGGGACTGTATTACTGATCCCCAAATATATACTTCCCGTAACCCTGGTTTTCAACTTCTTCATCCCCATTCGTTTAACCATCCAGTACCAATTTTTCCTAAAGCGTCGACTTTTTGTACACGTACATTAAGAGACACATCCGATTATTATGTATTTGTGTACGCATATGAATTTATTGATTTTGTTTCTGTGGAGGAGCGGTTGTGTGATGTGCATGGGTGTAATGTATATACAGGGTCATTCGTAATGTCTCATACATCCCGGCAGGCTGGGCTTAGGGACGATGTATATCCCAAAAATGTGACGAGCCTCGTACCGTGATACCTGTAGGAGATAATAGACTTAAAGAATTTGCTTAGAACTCATAGGTCGCAATTACTTTCTGAGTTAGGGTTGCGTAAAGTTTTACAAAAAAAATAATTTTATAGTTTTGTATGGACATTATTAGTATTAAATTCTGTCATTAAAGCTTCACCGTGTTTATCAGATCAAAGCAGCATGGGTAGGTGCCGGAATGTTATACCAATTATGAATAACGTTGTATATATATTTCTTTAGACGCTGCTGGCCATACTAGCGACTACCGTTGACAACATGATGTTCACTTCCTTTCCAAGAGAAATAAATTCGCTAAGATGCATTCGGGTCTTAACAATTAAATTTTTCAATTAAATCTTAGCAAAGTAACGCCTGATTCTATTCTATTTCCATTAGTTGACTTCAACGATACCTTAGGGTCATGGATTTGATTTCCGATTGAGTAATTATTTATATTGCTTAAAGTTATTTGTGTTCGATCTATATTTTTATATACGCAATTTATATTTCGAGGAACATTCACGATATAAAACAGATCCCAGAGAAGACCAAGGTATTTTTTCAATCTTAATTTTCTGTTTAATTTAACGTAGGTCGTTCTAATAATGTTAACTAAATTGTTACAAAAAATCCCAATTATTTATTGCAATAATATCGTGTATGATGTATGACAAAATCGTGTTGGGTGTATTCGTATACCGTTGAGCATAGTTAATGAAATATAAAAAGTTAATATGAATCAGAATGAGAATATTTACAAAGCCAGCGGAGCGCGTGATCGTTCTGATTGCAATGTGGATTTGAATTAACTGAACGGATTTATAAAAACCTGACAGCGCAGGCGAAACCGCAAATAAAAAACTATTTATCATATTCCAGTATTTTATTAAAGAGATTTCAGGCCGTGGTAGCTCAGGGGCTAGACGCTTGCTATAAGTTACATAGTATACGAGTGTCATGGGTTCGATTCCCGGTGCCGGCACCACTAAAATTGTCAACTGCAATTTAAGTACCGATTTACCACGTGCTCGGCGGTGAAGAAAAGTTAACATTAAATTCTGACTCAATTGTGACCTAAATTTTGAAACAAAATCGCTTGGTTCCAAGTCGATCACATTCCAGGCACATAATACATTCCCAGCATTTCAGCGACATACTGCAGGGAGCCGTGGTAGCTCAGGGGCTGTGCGCTTGCCTTTAATTTCATAGTACGCGAGTGACTTGAGTTCTATCCCCAGTGCTCTAAAATTATTCTGCAATTTTAGTGCTTTTTTACAAGGAAATATCGTGAGGAAACCCGCATGTCTGAGGAATAAAAATATTTTAAAGACGTCGCCAACCCGCTCTGGAGGACGTGGCGGACTTTTCCCGGTTCAAAAACCAAAAACCAACTCAGAAATGAGCGGAGGCCTGTGCTGAGCAGTGCGATACATTAATAATCTGTTACTTTTACTGAGAGCCACGGTAGCTCAGGGGCTAGGCGCTTGCTTTAAATTTCATAGTACGCGAGTGAGCTGGGTTCGATTCCCGGTGCCGGCACCACTAAAATTGTTAATTGCAATTTTAATTGCTGATTTACTACGTGCTCGGCGGTGAAGAAAAACATCATGCGGAAACCTGCAAGTTTGAGAATTAAGAAATATTTAGAAACCAAGTCCGCTATTGGAGCATCGTGGCGGTTATTTTCTCAGATCCAAAACCCTCTTAGAATTGAGAGCCTGTGCTGAGCAGTGGGACATTAATAGGCTGTTAGTATTTTTTTTACTTTTACTGCCGCTATAATGTATCTCAAACGTAAAATTTACCATTGGCGTTACTTTTGAATGTACTCCTCTTCAAATTGATTATCCATGGCCACGATCGTTAATAGATACCATGATCACACAGAAATACGTGTTCTCTTTCTCTTTGTTACTCTTTTACTTTGTTAACATATTTCTAATAGTTTTTACAAATTGACAAAACAATCTCAAACAAATTTATTGAAATTTGAACAGGAGAACGTTTCGAATATAATTTCGCGTGAGATGTTTTAATAAATGTGGTTTATATAACTGTGGTATGCTCATACACTTGTGGCACTTTAACATCTCAATTGATAACTTTCGACGGTATTCGAAAGTTGTCGCCGTGGTCAAAAATCGGCCAAGACATCAAGTCAAGTGTGACAGTTTTAGAGACCAGACAGATGGGTGATAGGATACAGTGTTAGCATATGTTTGGCTAAATGAGTTAAGAGGATTTCTTCATCAGTGTATTTATTAATTAACACCACCACTGACTTTCATGTACCACTAAAATGTTAATATAACTAGCTAACCTGTGCGAATATTTCGCAGTTTTTTTTTTTATTTTTTTATTTTATAAAGTGTCGAGACGAGCAAAACGTTCACCTGATGGCAAGTGCGACGTTTGCCCATAACAGATGCTGTGTTACTCAGAACTTTTCTTTGCAGCACCACACCGCACTCGTCACCCTGAGACATCTGTTTTTAAGTCTCATATGCCCAGTGATTATGCTAGCTCTCAGTGCCCTTCAGACCAAAACAAAGTAATGTATGCACACTACTGCTTCATGGCAGAATAACTGGCCCTGGGAATAAAGAATCTAAACAACTTCTACCGACAGCTGTGTATGTTCATTGAGCAGATTGTGAACAAATGGCACTTTCAATAATTTAATTAAATCATTCAATGTTTTTAACAAAAACAATAATTTTAAAACTACTTATTTTTCGACATAAGAGGTTATTTTTCCCTCTTCTTCTTGAAGAGTGTGAAGCTTCAAAGAGTCGAAAAATTAATGTTTACACCATTTTCATCTTGAAAATGGTATAAACATTAATTTTTATTTTAGAGATATTTTTCAAAGATGTGTGGGCTTATTAAGGTTATAGGCAAAGCCAGCATCTTATAGGCCCCAGAGAAGTTTGGTTGTCACTAAATTGTTTTGTTAGGTTTATTTTAATTAATATTAGTTATTTCAGTTTGTAATCTCAGGTCTTAGTAACTTATGTTACATACACATACCTGACACTCAAAATATAAAATCTATTTTTTTAAACAACATAAAGTAATACAAAGTTTAATAAAACTGATTTAACATATATTCTACAAATAAATATTTACATAATTGACCAATTATTTATTCATCATTTTCAAAATCAGCGGGGTTCTTGCGAGATAGCCTGTGGTGCTCTCTTTCAACTCCTTCATATATTAGATAACCGATTATGAAGGCTGTAAAAGAAAAATAAATGTAAAGATTAATACCATTTGACAAAAGGAGTTTGGGCAAGGAGGTTACTGAATTAATAAATGTACAACATGTACAATGAACAATGTGAACAATTAAGTAAAAAGTTGTCTTATTATTCATAGTTCTTCCAAGTTGATGTTTTCTAGTTAATGGTGATTTTTTTTAGTCAAAGCAAAAAACATTTCACAGTTAATGACAGATTTGTAAGTGCTATGCAAAGAGTATATAAGTGGTGCTATGCTGCAATGAGATATTGGCAGTAGAATATAAATTGGCAGGTACACCACACAATACACTTGCCAATTACCATCAGGAAAACTGTAAACTAATATGCCTAACAAAAAATTATAAATCACAGGCAGAAATTAATTGTTAATATTTATATAAAATATTGATGATGATTTGTAATAAGAAGTTCAGCTGGTTATTTAAAATCATTGAATATAGTTAAAAATAGATAATCTGTGAATGCTAATGTCATTTATCTAATTGTCATTCACAAAAAATAACACAAAAATATTTAATTAAATAATTAGTATATGCAAAGAAACAAGAAAATTTTTGGCCATTCAAGGGGCTGGGGTCCACTGTTTTTATAAGGCCAGTCAGTCCATTTTCCATTTTTATTTTTATATATTCACAATATGCAAAAACAATGTAAGACAAACAATATTGGCCTATTTCATGCATAAACATGTTGTGGGTACAATATTGTTATTTCAAAAGTAAAAGTAAAAGTAGTGTGTTCAGACTGTTTTTTTTAATTGAGTAAGGTACAAGACAAGCAAAACATTCACCTGATGTTAAGTGCAACATCTGCCATAAATGCTGTGTCTCCCAGAACAGTTTATATAGAACAGAACAACTTATATGTCCAATAATTATACTAGCTCTCAGTGCCCTTCTGACCCAAACTGTTTTTTTATTTTTTTATTCGATAGTGTCGAGACAAGCAAAACATTCACCCATAGTAAGGTAAGGTAAGTGCAACATTTGCCCATAACAGATGCTGTGTTACTCACAATATTGCTGTGTAGCACCACACTGCGCCATAAGTCACCCTGAGACCTGAGAGTTCTTAAGTCTCATATGCCCAGTGATTACACTAGCTCTCAGTGCCCTTCAGACCAAAACAAAGTAATGTATGCACACTACTGCTTCACGGCAGAATAACTGGCCCTGGGGTGGTACCTACCTAGATGGATTCCTGCATAGGAATCCTACCATGTTTGCACACAAATGCTCCACAGTTGTAATTAATTTCCACAAATAATGCCTGGCTAAATTGCACACCTCATTTTTGTTATAGTGCATGTATTCATGAAAACTAAACTACCAATTGCTTATGAAAATTCAATTGTAGCTTCCGACAGATGCAGGAATCCATCTAGGTAGGTACCACCGTAGGGCCAGTTATACTGCTGTGCAAACATGACTAAGTAATTACTGATTATGAGATGTTCTATACAAAATTACATAAGGACTTGTTTTAGTAATATCTATACTTTTGTAGTAAATTTAATATCTTCAAAATTACTTACGTGGAGCAACCCTAAATACATTTTCTCGAAATCTGCGGAATATATTTGGTATTCCATTTGTGATGGCTCCAGCATAAGCGCGTTGTTCATGAGGTGACAATTTGTAGGTAATCAGTCCCCTGATTTTGGCTAAATTACCAAAATGTAATCCCATTGTAGTATTTAAAAACGCTTTTATCAATTAATTAAATAATCGAATAATAGGACAAACTGAACTCTATTACATAAGAAAAGATGATGTAGCCATAGAGTATATTTTAAATAACTACCTAAGCCTACAAAAAAGATGCTTCTTCTTCTCCTTCTTTTTTGATTCTGGCAATTAGCTACCAAATCGAGCCATTTTTACCAAATCGAGCCATTTTTGCCAATGTCAAGTAATAATTTTATTATAACAAAGACTTCATTTCGATCGACAGTAAAATGATAGATGACTTTTACTGAAGATTTGCTGAACTGATGGAGACAAAACGAAAAGTACAATTTTGGTCTTGAATTGAAATTTCTAATCACTATACACTTTCACGAGCTTGAGGACTAGCACTTTCAGCAAGTGTACTGCATAATAAACTATCAATATTAAACATCAAAACTCAAAATATACAGAGAAATTCAAAATATAATAAAAATACTTCCGCCACTTTTCGACTTGGCGTCAAAAGCAGATTAGTGTATTATTGTTCTAAGTACTACCAACGCTCCATGTTCATTGTTTGTGGTGAAATTTTGATCTTTAATAAATTATGTTTTAAAGGTCGATATTTCATTATATACGATGAACAATGAGCGCCCTGCAGCAGTTGCACTCGACGCTCCAAGCCTTACGGTCGCTAGCGTCCCGCTCAGGTAGTCTGGGTAATTCTTAAGAAACTGAAACAGGTGGAAATCTGAAGGTGCAACATCAGGGCTATATGGCGGATGCATTAACACCTCCCAGTCAAACGTTAGCGTTATCGTGATGAAATACATCACCTTTCTATTGATCAATTCCGGCCGCCTTCTCTCAACTTCTTGCTTTATTCTCATCATAGAAATTTCCAGAACGAAAACGTTGGAACCAAAAACGTACCCTGTTTTATTTTGCGACACCAGCGCCATACTCGTCGTTATTCCTTCGAGCTGGTTCTCAGCACTGGTGCAACGGTAAAGCTCGTACTCATAAATAAAGCGATATTTCAAGTTTTCCATAGTGCGAGATGAGCTACGCCAAAGAAAAAACAAATGAATGACTGATTTCGAAACTCAAATAAACCAGCTAAATGGATTTATAAATTTGAATTTGGAATTCATAACCAAAGAGGATAATATATTTCAGATCAACGTGGCCACTACGACAAAACGCCAATTTCATATGTGGTAAAATTGCCCGGTCTCTTTAGGATGAAATTATTATAATTAGAAATTATGTAATCTTTTTATGTCAGTGTAATTGCGGAAAAATCAGTAAATCCTGTTTTTAGGCATAACTTTTGATGATTATTATTAAAATATCTTAAACATGTTTATAACCGAAAGGTTACGTTAGAATTTTAATCGGTCACCTCTATCTTCAAGTCCCCTTCCCATAACTGTCTTATTCAACCTGTCAGTTAAATCAAAATAACATTTTTGACATGTTATTTATTAGTATAAAAGACACGATATCATAAAATGTATCACAGTTTTCTAAGTCTATTGCCTTTGATAACTGTCGTGGTTAAAGTATTTATTGACAGATAGGTTAATACTGTGGCTACTGGCAAATCGTTATAGTAATATTAAAGATGTCGATGTCGCTCCCTTGTCGACATGCAGGTGATACTTTTATACCTGTAGAGATAGAAGAGAGTGATATTTATGCGGGAATTTTTAAAGTTCTTGCAGCTATACGACCAGCTTGGCCTCCACAGAAAATTACATTCAAGGTAGTTATAATTTATCATATCATGCCTGATGCTAAAATTGTAACTTTGTCAAATCTATCCTTTACTTACAGCTTTTCACTGATGGCATAACGAATAAACTTGTAGCATGTTTCTTAAACAATGAATTTAGTGACGGGGATGATGTTGTACTAGTTCGAATTTACGGAAATAAAACGGATTTGCTTATTGATAGAACTGCAGAAATAAGGTAAGTGGAAGACTTAATTTTTTGCTTGCTATTCCGAAAACCTTTTATATATTTTCCATTGTGGTGTAAAATATAACATTAAATTTTTATGTCAATGTTTAAATTTTGTAAGTGGCAGAACCATGCCTCAGATACAAGCTTTTGCATATAAATATAGGACAGCTTATTTGGGGAAGTATAAAACTCTTAACAGAATACTGGAATAAAGTAGTAGCATAACACTGTTATGTTTTGTATGGTGAGTGATGAGAACCTCACATCTTGTAAGGAGGCATACCTATCATAGTCATCATGGCTTGACATCCTACCATAATCTTGATTCCTTGTCAAGGATGATTAGGTAGGTTGCTGATTTCATAGGCTACTGTGGGCCAGAATGCTTACTGACTGTCAGCTGGATTATAAGCCTATTTTTCATCCATACAGGAATAAAACAATATACAGTATACAGTATACTGTGTGTCTGTTTATCATCCTTATTATTCCCTTTTAAATGCACAACCATAACTTTTTTCTTTAATATACTTGTTAATTTCAGAAATATTACTACACTCAATGTGCTTGGATTAGCACCAAAAATTTATGGAGTTTTTAGAAATGGTTTAGTTTATGAATATTATCCTGGAGTAACTCTCAATATTGACACAGTGATAGACTTGAAAATATCAACTATGGTAGCTCAACAAATGGCTAAAATGCATAAAGTGCAACTTAGTAAAGAAGTAAGTAAACTAAAGTTTCTAGCTTGTGAATGAAGTTGATTTAAAAAGGAATGGTGGAAGAAGTAAAATACATTAAAAACATTATCAAATCAAATTTAAAAATAGCCATTTGTATGTAGGAACAATTGAAATGCACATAAGAGTAATAGTATATATGAAGACCT
Source organism: Luehdorfia chinensis (assembly GCA_019845155.1). NCBI lineage: Eukaryota > Metazoa > Arthropoda > Insecta > Lepidoptera > Papilionidae > Luehdorfia > Luehdorfia chinensis. The sequence continues at coordinate 3,011,675 of JAHVAK010000022.1, forward strand.
GAAAATTAATAATTTTTATATCTTCATATAAAATCAATGAGTTGGTTGGTTTTAGATTTCAATCCCACCATTGTTAAGCAGATAAATTAGAGATTAGGGCATGTGGTTCTCTATAGAATGTAACAAGTCAAAATCTAATAAAAAGTGAACATGAGTAGGTTTACTTGAAAAGGTAAGATACAGTAATAGTGTTAGATAAAAACCACTGATAACATTTTATCAACTAATATCTACATCCTTCACAACTAAGTATATTTAACTGTGTTGCGTTTGTATACCATTATAAATGGCATATTTTTAGATCAATTTAATAATGTTTATAAAAAGGTAAGTACATGTCTACTAGTTAAGACTTATTATTAACTTCATATTTAAAAATGTATTGTATTCAATAATTTATTCTTTTACATTATTTATTACATATATTATTACACTGTACCCATTCCTCTTCAACATTGGTTCTTAGGTTTCATATGCTCAGTAATTACTGTAGCTCTGTACTGAACTGTAGAGAATAACTGGCCATGTTGTGGTACCTACCTAGACAGATTCCTTCATAGAAATTATACCACTAGTGACGTAATGTAATTAGATCAAAAGTGTCTAATTCTTGACTATGGTAGCATTCATGGTAACGGCGGGGCAGAGGGTACAAAGAATCTCCAGAGAAGATCTTGCTACCACCACCAACTAGACCTGGCAACTTTCAATGCACATACACTGAGAACCAATGAAAAAATCTTTGCGCTGCAATAGGCTGGGATATAATATAATTATCTGAAGTCCAAAGAGAGGAGGAGGACACGGTAATCGTCGAATTCGGTAACTTGTTCGTCCACAAGGCTCTCATTAACAACATTGTCAAGATCAGGTGTGTGTCGACTAGGATTGCGTACCCTATACTCATAATAACCAAATGGTATTTGCTGTAGGTCATACAGGTATATGCATCTACCTCGGCTCATCCTGATGATGAGAGGGGGAATGTATGAGGATATTTCAAGAGCCATACATTCCTCCAAAATTCACTACATGGTGTTGATAGGAGACTTTAACGCTAAACTAGGCATGAAGAAAGACGATGAGTTGGTAGTGGGGCAATTTGGAATAGAGCAACGGAACTCAAGGGGCCGACAGCTGGCCGACTTTATGGAGAAGGAGGTACTTTTCATGATACACTTCATCTTTCAAAAGCGGTCCCACAGAAAGTGGACCTGGATGAGCTCAGACGGTTCCACCAAAAATGAGATCGACTTCATCATGATGACAAAACGATAGCTGTTAAATGACGTCTCTGTGGTCGCTAGGGTGAAAACCGGCAATGGAATGGGAAGAGGCACATTGAACCTGAAGCTGGAGAAACGGAGCGTGGACTTGACCAGACTAGGTGGTGAAGTTAATTTCGTGCCCATATCCAAAACCCCGAAAGCTTCCAGCTCCAATTGCATAATCGCTCTCAGTGCCTGGATGATTGCGTTACAGTGGATGATATTATCCATAGACTCGTGACACTTCAGCGATGCCGAATTGACTGTCGGTATATGGATGTGTTGCAGTCCTTGTATAGTAAAGCTGCGATGGCTATCCGAGAACAGTACAAGAGTACAAAACCGATCAGAAAGCTGTAATACAGGGCGACGTAATATCCCCGTAACTCTTCATCGCTCATTGGAAGATGTATACAAGCTACTGGACTGAAAAAGATATGGTATCAACATGAATGGCGAATACGTCACTCACCTTCGACTTGCTGACGACATAGTCATGATGACAGAATCACTGAAAACCCTTAGCGCTATGGTCAATGACCCCTGGTGTTAAGATAAACATAGACAAGACGAAGATAGTTTCTATCGTCTATGTCACACCTATACCAGTTGTTGTTGGGAACACTACCACCCAAGAGGTCAGTTTGATCCGTCGGCTAGTTCAGGAAACTGTGTCACATCTTCTCGTCGACTATAGCTCAATGCCTCAAAACAAAAGAATACAAAGGTGGAAGGATTCCTATGAAGGAGTCCGTCTAGGTAGGTACCACCCCAGGGCCAGTTATTCTACCGTGAAGCAGTAGTAAGCAAACATTACTGTGTTTCGGTTTGAAGGGCACTGTGAGCTAGCGTAATCACTGGGCATATGAGACTTAAGAACCTAAGTCTCAGGGTGATGGGCACAGTGTAGTGTCACACAGAAATTTTCTGGGTGGCACAGCATTTGTTATGGGCAGACATTGCACTTACCATCAGGTGAACGTTTTGCTCGTTTCATCACTTTAAGCAATAAAAAAAAACAACCAGTGCGTGTTGCCAGTGATGACATACTGAACCGAGACGCGGTACTTCACTGCAGGCCGCATAAGCGGCTCCCATAGAAGGAACGCAATCCTTAACGAACCGCAATCCGCAGCAGAACTAGAGTAACCGACATGGCCCTAAGGATTAGCAAGCTGAAGTGGTTTTGCGGGAAGTCGATGGATGCAGATGGCTCAGAACCGTGTTTTGTGGCAATCTATAAGGGAGGTCTATGTTCAACAGTGGACTACGATAAACTGAAGTGATGCTGAGTGTTTATCCTTGTATATTGTATTTGTAAATATTTTACCAAGATTTATTTTAAAAGATAAAACACCGAAATTTGAAATGTTTATTAATTTAATTATTTTTCTAGATCATAAAAGAACCAATGCTCTGGGATAAAATTGAACAATTTCTTTGTTTAATACCTCAATCATTTACGAAAGAGGATAGACAAATAAGGTTAGTTAACTACTTTTTTTTTAATTTCTATATAGAAGAAGGGCAAACGGGCAAGTGGCTCACCTGATAGTAAGTGATCACCCCCGCCCATGAACATTACCATAGGAATTACCTAGTGCGTTGCCGGACTGTTAGGAATAGGCTCTTTTCTTAAATGGCCCTAAGTCGCGTCGGTCCGGAAAACCGCTGCCAGCAACAAATTCCACAAAGCGGCCGTGCGTGGCAGAAAAATCCTTGAAAAACGCATTGTGGTGGAATGCCAACCATCAAGATGACGTGGATGGAATTTTAAATTATACCGAAAGGTGGGATAGTGAAATTCGCCGGCTGGAATTAATCCGAACAATTCCTCGGAACACTCCAATAAAAATGCAAAGAGATGCAACTTCCCTTTGCAAGGTCAGTGGATCAAGTCGATCAGAAAGTACCTGGTCGTAGATTACGATGGAGTACGATTCGATTCTGTCAATTGCGATACAAGTAATATATTTTTTAATTCAACAAATTACTTATTATTCTCTTTTATGTGATAGATATGTGATCAAAGATTTTGAACAAAAAAAAACCGAGCGCATTAGATTGTTTATCATGCACTAATAGTTCAGTAAAATCTTATTCAAATATTTATCAGTTTAAGATAGTATTCAAACGAAAAGAAAAACTAAATATTTATTTTTTCATTTACTAACTAATGATAATTTTTTATCATCTATAAACTTATGAATCTTAACTACAACATTCTATTAACTTTCTCTGTCTCATCACATTCATTTATTATAAATTGTAATTTGTTTTACTTTCTTTTGCAATGTTTTTACATGAATATATATAAGCAGTATAAAAAACCTAACATTAGTTTGAAAGTAGTGTAGGATTTGTTTGATTTTTAAAGGTTTTTTAGTCTCGGAAACAGCTTAATATATAGGCGTTCTTTAATCGTTATAAAAATCATCAAGGAAATAGTATTTTTTTCATTAAGTAAGCATTCCTATTGGCTGGATCGTTTTACGGTGCCCTGGTTATCTTCAGGTCGCCCTCGTTGCTGCGTCCCCGTGTGCGAGCCTACTGCCTTTGACCTACAATTGACCCTTTCATACTTTTGACAACTTCCGCAAGTAGCGCTAACTGTGTGGAGTGATTACAGGATCTTTTGGTCTATTGTTGCTTATATATTGCTATTAAATATCATAGCTTTATCTGATATGTATAAGTAAAAGCTTACATATACAGGCACATTGCGATAGAATACAATACATCAAATATTTGGAAAAAATATACAAATCGAATATTCACGTGTACGATTTTTGTGGTCTGAAGTGTATAAAAGATCATTGCTTGAAATTGTGTAAGAAAAATTTTAAACAGAAGAAAACAATTTGATTATTACAATTTCCATTTTATTTTTCAAACTATTGTTTAATTTTCAGTTAAATGTAAAGGTAACAAGCACACAATTTATTTTAGCATTTTTATTTACTGTTAAATATTAGTTAAATACATTTCATGAGAGATCACAAATAGCTATTCATAAAATTTAACATACATTTTATCCACTGTTGTAGATTTGCCAATAGTTTCGGATCGGTAACAAGGCTAAGGATAGAGTTCGAACGACTAAAGTCGCACTTAATTCAAACTCAGAGCCCGATTGTGTTTGCTCACAATGATTTGCTTCTAGGAAACGTGATCTACAATGAATCTAAAGGGACGGTATCGTTCATTGATTATGAATATGCCGCTTATAACTACCAGGCCTTTGATATAGCAAATCATTTCAACGAGTATGTGGGTGAGTATGGAAATTTACTTTTATTCGTAGAAGTGCTCTGAAGTATTTTTTTTATTAAAAAACGCATTCTAGGTATTACTCCGGTATAGTCGGTTCGGTTTATGGAAAAAAATTGCACATGCACAATCACACAGCATCGATAAATTATTTGTAGGCCATACAAATATTTGTCCTGTGCGGGAATTGAAACGGCAACCATAGCAGCCAATCATTTACAACTGCGCCAAACGAGCACACTTTTATCTTTACGTTCTCCAAACTGATTACGAAACCAATGTATCGTATTTTGTAGAACTGTTGACATTGCTTCGATTCGAACTTTCTTTGTTCTAATTCGGAACAATTTTTTTTTTTATTGTATAAAGTGACGAAACGAGCAAAACGTTCACCTGATAGTAAGTGCAACGTCCGCCCACAACAAATGCTTTGTCACCCAGAATATTTCTGTGTGACACCACACTGCGCCCGTCACCCTGAGACATCAGTTCTTAAGTCTCAAATGCCCAGTGATTACTGAATTCAACCCTTAAGAATAATGTAATGTACGCTGACCATGAGTCACACGGCGATTGTATAAATTTTTATAGATATTAAATATTTCCTAACTATGTAGCCTTAATCTTCATTCTTTATTAAATAAATAAAAGAATGTCATTATTTAGGCAACACGCCTGGGATTCGTAGATAGTTATGCTTATTATGCCACTTATCATTTCCAATTAGATAACACTTTGTTTATTCTCCGTATGAATGTTATGTGGAGCATACATAATAACGTACATGTTGACCTTGCCTTCTCATATCACATGTACTGATTACTAAGTCGCACCAAAATGTCGGAAAGATGTGATTAAAACTGTAACAATTTAGGAAGTAAATTCATCGTTTAAATGTAATTTTATTTACATTACCTACTATTATTATTTATTTGAGCATTTGTTTTTATTGATTATAAAAGTAAGTTGAAAGTTGCTAGATGTCTTGTTTCTCTAGGTTCTAGTTTGTATGGATCTCAAACTTTGTAGGCGGATTTTTTTTTAAATACAACTTTTATATGAATAACATAAAATGTATTAAAAACTTTTAAAACTTGCGAAACCATTATTTTCAAGACTGCTCACTTCTTTATGATTTTTGCTATTGAACAAACAGTGGAATTATCTAATCCCAAGGAGTAGTCGTAACCTTATAAACGATATTTAGTAATAGACAATCGACTGGCCTAGTCGTTAGAGTACCTGGCTATTGTGCTGCGTATCGCCCTCTGGTCCATACATGGAGGTGTACTTGCACCCTTCTGTCGGGAAAGAATATACATATAGATAAAAAAACTTGATTAAGTCACTGTTTGAATAAAAACTTAGGCGTCAACAAATTTAGGGTCCTCCTTTAGTCTTTTCCTGTGAACACTGAACATGCACGAATGAACATGGGTGAAGCGCGGCTAAGGGGCCTTAGCCGCGCTTCACTCATCGTTGACCGATTCCACGTCTTGATACGCCGTAACGTGCTAAATGTACGTCCAATGCTACATGTTGTTGTTACTAATTTTGATTGCCGCGTAAAACGGGGTGGCCGGAGTCAATAAATCTGCGTATTCAACAATGGACTCATTTAAAGACGCATTACTTGCTCCATTTGTCTTCAAGATTTCGTACCACGTGGTCGCCACGGCAATAAAATGATGTAGAAAACCTCCTTAAAGGTTATATAGCACTCAACTTCTGCCATGGCTAAAAATATTTTGTAATAGTAATTTGTATATTTGTAAAAAAATTAAGACAATGTTTGTGTTTACATACGACTGCATTATTTTCAAGAATATATATTTTGTCTAGTTGGTGCTATCGTATTCTAAAGGCTGGTAATAGGCAACATTGATCAATAGAGACTTCCAATTGGTGTATTGTAGTATTATTACCTCCTATATATATTATGTTTGAACTAAAAGGTTTAAAGTGAAAAAGTAGTTGACTGTTACATTCGTTGTTATATGAACTAAAATAAGTAGCTAATAATTAAAAAACACTTATGTCATCCTAAGTCGTTTATTCATACATCGCGGGCACGGCAAATTACCAACGTATCAAATAAAAACTACAACTAAAATGCGTTTGTAAACGAGTAGGTATTAATAAGTAAAAGCATTGCTTGATTAATTGATGAATGCAGGACCCAGTCCTTGTTTCTCTAGAAATCCTAGTCAATATTTGTCAAACACTTACTGTGAATCTCGTTACGATAAGATGCTGACTTAAGGCATTCTAAAGCTCTCTGGTTGTTAACAGATAAATAATATGTGGCCAGAGTAACTGACTACAACACCGCGGGCTCTGAGTTCGAATCCCAACCGGAGCCAACACTTGCTAAAACAAAAATTCTTGGTTGTATTGTGATTGCTTGTTGTGTAGGGTTCAAGGAGGCATTTGCACCCCCGTCATATACTTATATCAAACTTGATTGTCATATACAGATGGGTTAAACGGGGTGGCTTGAGCAATCAAATCTGCGTTTTCAACAAGGGAGATTCAGTGGATTAATTTAAGGCCGCCTCCCTCGCTTCATTCGTATTAAACGTGGTAGCCCTGATAATAAAATATAATGTATCGACGCAGATGCGCCCCCCTGAAAAGAATTCTGCCGGCTACCATGCTTCGAAATATCAGGCTTCCGATGGTTTCGTTCACTTAGCACGTACACTGCAGAACAATATTAGCGGTGCCGCGACGGCGCACTCAAATTGTTTTGCGCTGCCGTCACTGGAGATCGTACTCAGGTTACTCGCGTATTATGAAATTTGAGGCTCGCCCGGCCCCTGAGGCAACAAAGGCATCGATGATTATTTATAAATTTCATTAAAAAAACTGAAAATAACACACTTGTTGTCATACTAAAAATTATGGGAGTCAAACTTTGTTCGGTATTTTATAGTAAAGTTTGCTAAACATGTGTCCATTAAAGAACAGATGCTGGTTTCAAACTACGCCACTACCTCATCATTTCAGCCTATCACTAGTCCACTGCTGAACATAGGCCTCACCCATAGATTGCTACAAAAGTTTGTAGCTCTCATTTTGGGGGGAATTTTGCCATAGTTGCCACGCTTGGCAGGCGGGTTGGTAACCGCAGTTTATTTATTCTGATTTTCCAGGAAGATGCTGCTGCCCATCTTCTGGTTATAATTTTTCCTCTGTCGACTTTTACGACACCCACGAGATGAGATGGGGTGGTAGATTTTTAGACCCGATTTCACCGATTGCTTAAGAAACCAAGTTTAATAAAATATCGCCACAATCTAAAACAAAAAGACGATTTATTTCGTATCATCAAACAGCCTGTTTTATGCAGAGGTTACATAGGTATGCAAACAATAAATAATACGAATTTAAAGTAATTTTTGTGTTTACATAGTTGTGCAATTGACAATGACAGCTCTGTAAACGCGTTTAAGAGCTGAACGTCGAAAATTGAACGTTCAGAATTTGAACCGCGTTTAGCATTGACTGCGTTGATTTGATGTTGATGAAATGCAAACTGTAGCATTGAACTCAGTTCAACGCTTAAACTTCGTTTTTCTCAAAATGATCGCGTTCAGTTTCAACGGTGAAATCCGTCCTTAATCCGCTACCACACGGCACTACCTATGAACATTATAATCGTGAATGATTTGTTAAATAATTGTTTGTTTACTTCTTTTCAGGTTTGTCGATCGATGATATAGATTACAATCGATATCCCAGCAAAGAGTTCCAAATTAATTGGATACGTACATACTTGTCTGAGTATTTAAATCAAGATAACCCTAGTGAAATGGAAATAGCGAAGGTGTTTAAAGAGGTGCAACAGTTTTCTTTAGCTTCGCATTTTATGTGGGGCGTCTGGTCACTCGTGCAATACGAACTTTCTGATATCGATTTTGATTTCGGCCGGTAAGTAAACACATATTTTATATTTATTTCACGCACACAGTTTCAGAGCCGTAATAGTTTGGAGGCGAGGCGCAGATCTACCTCTAAGACGGTAGGGAAGAAATAAAAATATTTGAGAAATATTAGATTATCTTCAACCAGAAATGGAGCAACGTGGCATAATCTTCCCGGCCTTAAACCTTTAAAAAATATTAGAGGAAGCCGGTACACAGCAATGGGACGTTTGTGCTGTTTTGTGTGTGTGTAAAAGTGAAGTTACACACAAAACAGCACAAACATTTTTTTTTATAATATTATCTATTAATATTTTACGTGTACTGTGTCCCCAAATTTTGTTTCATTGTGTAATGTTGAAAAGTTTGTTTTGGTGCAACACTTATTATAAGGTAATTACAATATATTCTGCACAGATGAGAATTTCTGGTAGTAAACGAAAGATAGAAGTGTGGTATATATCTGTCTAAGTAGGAACTATCCCAGGCCAGTTATTCTGCCGAGATGCAGTAGTGTGCAAATATTACTGAGTTTCGGTCTGTATATAGTGTAAATACTGGTCATATGAGACTTAAGAACTGATGTCTCAGGGTGACGGGCGCAGTGTGGTGCCACACAAATGTCCTGGGTGACACAGCATTTGTTATGGGCAGACGTTGTATTTAACCATCAGGTGAACGATTTGCTCATCTCGTCATTTTATCCTATAAAAAAACATAACTGAGTAACAAGAATTTATACAAGTATTAAAAATATTCATATACTTACTTATTATTTGAATATATTTTAACGTTCTACTTAACTATATTGTGTTTACAGATATGCAGAAATTCGTTTAAACCGGTACTTTGAACAAAAGGACAGACTTTTTAGAGAACCACTATGATGGGAAATATGACGTTGTGCATGGATTATAAAATTGCAACGGAATTGTGACATTGTATATGATATAACATATTAATTATTAATTACGGATGCTATTATAATATATTCAATAATATATATGAAAATGAGTACATATAATATATGTGAAAATGAGTACAAGTCGTTTGTGTATTAATTAATAACATTTATGCGCACCTTATTATAAGCACCAGATGACACGTGCATGTCACCAAGAGTTACGACGACGGGTTTCCTAGTTGTCAGAGTATCTACTTTTACGGCTTCGGTCCTAGGTTCGTATTCTAGTCGGAACTAACATTTGTGCAAAGTGGTTGTTTACGTTGGTTTAGTCGACAGTCCGAATGGACGCGCGCAGCCTCCTTCGGACGGTCATTAGAAGACTTAAAATATTTAAGATTTTCGAAATCGCGAAAGCACGCAGCGAACGCGACACAGTCCGAACTTCGAGGTTTTTGTAGGAGTTTTTATTTATTTATTTATGTTTGGGTCAAACCAAACCTGGCACGCGGGCCCCTGGCCCGTGAGCACAGTATCCGATGAAGCTGTAAAAGCCGAGAAGGCTAACAGCAATTACATCACCGAAAATATATGTCGTTGGTTTTCGGGTCTGGTTGAGTTTATTTGGAAATTTGCGTCTATAAAACGCACTAATGATACAAGAGAAATCCTTGTTTTGGGCATTTGTTAATTTTTATTTCCAATGTCATCCCCTGTAAACAGTCCACAGGTTTTTTTAATATAACTTGTGCTAGGAGATGGTTCATGACAATAGTCGAATGGTAGGCTTGAACCTGCGGCGTTGTGTTCCGCAGTCCGTACCCTAAACCAATAGGCTATTAAACGTTGGTCACTCTCAAGTTTGAAGAATTTGCTTTAACCGCTACGCTGGGCAAGGTTTATTCACAATCGCTGCATAAAACGTCTCTCTCTTTAGAGTATGCTCTTCACTGATCTGGTTATTTCGTCATCTGCGTGAGACCTGCGGTAACTACACTCAGCGTCACAAAAATCGCACCTCTCTGAGTTTGCGCGAAAAATGGCTGTAATGGCTAGAAACGAATTATATTTATATAAATATTGGTCTGTTTGAAATGGGTATTTGAATAGCTTTACATTATTATTAAAAAAATCATGAAATCATTAAAACATTTATCATTATAGAGCGTCAAAAATAAACACTGTCAAATTCTCGTTAGTAAGAACGCTAGTTACACCACCTAAAAAAGGTATAAAACGGTCGATCTGGATGAAATATGGGCCAGTCGTAATTTAGACTTTGCAGTAAACACACGTGAACAAGTAACCCAAGTAAGAACAAGTAAAGATGGACACCAGCTCTGAAGAAGCCGCTCAAGTGATTGCCCTATTGCAGTCGGGGATGCGGCAGTGTGACGTTGCTCGACAGTTGAACCTGTCCCGTTTTTCAGTTCGACGGGTGTTCCAACGTTTTAAGCAGACTGGTGGTTATGTTAGAAAACCGGGATCTGGAAGAAAACGGTGCGCATCAGAAAGAGATGACCGTTTCATCGTTACGACATCTTTACGAAACCGTTTTACGAATGCTGTTGAGTTGCAACAACAGCTTCGATCAACTCGGAGAACATCTGTGAGTGTTTCTACGATAAGAAGAAGGTTACACGAAAAGAGTTTACCAGCCCATAGACCTGCTAAATGTCCAAAACTTACTGCACGGCATCGCAGAGATCGCCTAGAGTTTGCTCGCAATCATTGCGAGTAGACTCTAGAACAGTGGCGGACCGTACTCTTCTCTGATGAGACGAGGGTCTGTCTCTTCTGCAATGACAGACGTAGAAGGGTCTACAGAAGACAGGGGGAGAGGTTCACACAACCCTGCTTCGAAGAATCCGTCGAATACGGGGGTGGCTCGTGTATGTTTTGGGGCGGCATTTCCGTCGACGGGAAAACGGAACTTGTGTGCGTTTCCCGGACTCGGGGTGGCCGTGTGCAAGGGTCATTAAATGCTGGTCGGTACATTACTGAAATCCTGGAGGAACATGTGGTCCCATATGCTGGTTATATCGGTGATGGATTCATGTTAATGCATGTTAATGCTCGTTGCCACACCGCGCGCGGCTATTGTACGGGATTATTTACAGGAGGTCGATATCCCTGTTATGCATTGGCCAGCACGAAGTCCAGACCTTAACCCAATAGAACATCTCTGGGATGACCTAAAACGGCGCGTGCGAGCTCGAGATCCAGCTCCAGACACTCTTCAAGAGCTCCAAGATGCGGTACTTGAAGAGTGGGAACAAATACCCCAAGAGGCTGTTGCGATCCTTGTAAGGTCCATGAAAGATCGCATGGAAACCGTTATCAAGGCAAGGGGGGGTAACACTAGGTTTCAAGAACTTTTTTTTGTATTTATTAAGTTTTTTTTTAAATTATATATTTGCAAATTTGTACATACCCTGTCTTTTTCTTTAATTTCTCTTTCGTCTCGTTATAAAAGTAAAATTCAATTAAAATTCCTGAAAGCTAATGAAATTACCTTTCGAATGATACCCTCAAACCACAACATTGCCATTGGCCTGTTGTGTTAAAATAGCATTTAAATTATTTTTTTCGGATGTGCGATTTTTTTGACGCCGAGTGTAGTAAGGGCTAGATGCCGTGTACACCGTAGTAGTATGATAGGTTTATAATGAAAAATAAAGGTTTTTAACAGTAGCAAATAAGTAAAATATGTAATGTCATTAGTAATATATATGGTTGGTGTTATTGTAAATTTACATCATGTTACAACATGTTTTGTTGGTCTATTACATGTAGTATAATGTTTTGTTAAATATGTAGCCAAAGTTTAATGAGTTTAGATGTTAATAGAAGCAGGCGTTACTTTTCGGAAATCCATTATAATGAAGGAAAGAAAGTTAATTTGCTGTGATTAGCATGAAAAATATAAAATGCTCTATATTACCTAGTTTTGAAAAGCACCGCTCGCCGTCCCACAGTAGCGTGCACGAGCAAACAAACACCGCCACTGGGAACTGCACAGATACCCTCCACCACTTTGACTCTACTACTAAGTAATTCAGCCGCCGAGTACGGCTGATCGAGATCGCGATTTAAGTGGTGTATATTGCCTAGTGGTAGTGTTGGAGGGAATTAAGAGTATGTGTTAAAGTGGGATATTATGTCTTAGAGCAAGTTAGTATATATTGAAATCATTTGAGAATTGTTGTGCCGTGTGGTGGCGGCTCGTTAAAAGAATACTACCACTCCATCTCATCCAATGGATCTCGTAAAAGGCGAGTAATGGAATTAAGCTGCACTGTGCACCCAACAGCGCATGGTGGCGATGGGCTCACCACCTATCACACCAAGTGCATTATATTGTTTTGGTGAAACGTCCACGTTTGCCACAATCCATTGTGGCAATCATCTTTGCAGTGAGTGCCCAGTCTCTGACTACCCCTTATGGGATAAAGTCGTGATCTTATGTATGTATGTATGTTGAGAATTGTTGCTTGTTGATAATATAATTTATGTATTTTAAACGTTGCAGATCTGCAGGGAATAAATATGTTCATAAAAAAACTTTAAATCAATAAAACACGTAAGATATAACTAAGAAAAAATGAAATTCTGTAGAGCGTACCTCCCGACCGTCCCCACGGAGCGACTAAACCCGCGCCCTCCTTTTTTTTTTGTAGGTCCAGTACGCTGTTAGCTCGGCGGCGTTAACAACTTCGTCGAAAGAGACGCGCGAGCAGTAAGCCCGCAAGTAAAAGTCGCGCGCTCCGTTTTTTTTAAGGACTGATGGTCACTGTTAGCCCGAAGGTTTTCACAGTTTCACCGGATTGAAAGGAAGGAGCGCTGAGGGCGCTTAGCCGAAACCTTTATTTATGGATGACTGGCGCAAGGACCCCCGAGAGGCGAGCTCGGTTTGGACCGTCATCCTGTACGCGAGAGTAACTGACTCGAGGGTGCCCAAGCCCACGTATAAAGCGGGATTGAATGTGCTCCGTTCATGTTCCGAATGAGTGTTTGGATCGGAATTCAAACTGCTCGTGGATGGGAATCCCTCGAGACTGTTTGTTTTATGTTTATAGTGCAGAGGCGGGGAGGCAGGGAAATTAAAATTAAAATGCCCGCATTAAAATGTATATTCCGCCTGCAATTATGTAAAGCAGAAGAAAACCCTTAATTTTAAATAATAACATAAATGGAATAAGCTGTAAAAAATATGGTAAAATGATGCTCGTCCTCGTAATAAGATGCAAAATAAATAATGGGCGCGGGGATGAGGAAATGGTGTGCTGTCCAGCAGCGGCCATAACTGTATAAACAGCGACCCAGACTAGGCCAATTCAGGGATATATAGCGGGCAGCAGCACCGTCTCTCGTCAGCAGCGACGTTGGATTCCTTATTCGCGGATCCTCTGCTCGCATGTCTCTTTCGACGAAGCTGTCAAAGCCGCTGGCCTTGGCTGGCCTAACAGCGTACTATACATGATATGCCAATTCAGTCGCTACCTATCCACCAATAAGAAGAAAAGTGTTATCAGATCATCGCCGTCGCTAGCTTCTAAAACAAATTTGCAAGTGTTTCATTATTTTGAACGGCGTTACGGCGATCCATAGCAAGTATTATATTTCAATATTGTGTCCGATAAAAAAGAACTTAGCATCTTTAATAATTTGAAATTTCTCAGTTTATAAGGCACTACACTAAGTTACTAACCTGACGACAATTTTAATGTATGTTTCATCAAATCTCAAAAGTTTCTGAATTTCCATTAAATAATCAACGTTCATACAAAAAAATCGCGGACACGCCTTAAATTAAAGCTATTACTTCTTTCATCATAACAATTCTCAAACCATAAAAGTACTGGACCGTATCACAGCACTGGTTGCAAAGAAAACTTACATTTGACATAGATACATTGTCTAAAAAAGTTGTTGTAGATACGTATAAAACTGTCAAACGTAATTAATTAAAAATGAAGCAGTTTGGAAATTTGGCCTATATACGAGGAATACTTTATTTTAGATTATCACCTTATGAACAAAAAGCGTATGCTGGAGTTTTAACTAAAGCAATTCCCAACCTCGTACCAAGAACGTTAATGACCATGCCATATTGGTTACCACGTAAGTTTAAAGAAACTTCAAAGAATATTTATTATATTTGATCCGAATGAATCTGTATCTGTTTTTGCAGCCTTTGTAATCGGAGGTTTGATCTATCAGTACGTAGAAGAAGCTTATCGCTTGTCTAAACGCAAGAATCCAAAAGATTATATTAACGAAGTCGATCCCAATCCACCGCCACCACCTGAACCTAAACCTCAGAAGAAATGCTTATAACTCTAGATTTCACATATTACCAATATAGTAATTGTAATAAAAATAATGACTTATTTAACAAACAGGTAGTACATTTTTGTAATGAAAATATGATTTGTTGACTTATTAATGAAATAAAAAAATTAAACATGTTTCAAGAGCGCTAACAATTTTCAATAAATTTAACAGATTGACGAGGCTTTCGGAATATTTTAATTTTAGCGGGCCTATATGATAGATGAAAATTACCCTTTTTTGTGATACACTATAAAAAAACTACTTAACATGTAGATATGAAATTGAACATAATGGTTTATATTTTGACATAAATAGGTTTTGTATGTGGTATTGTGGTATGGTAGCAGATGTCAGTGCCGTCATGCACTGACATCTGCTGACATTTTTATCCTATGATCAATATTATCAACAGAGCTCCATAAAATGGTATTATTACAAAAGTAATTATTTAAAAAAAACTGACAAATAAAGTAAACGTGGGTTTACGCATTACAAGTTAAAATTATTAAATATATAGTTATTACATATAATGTAACTAAAAAAATATTCCGTATGAAAATAAGTAGGAAATACGATAAAATTTAAACTATATACACTTATACGTTTCTTAATACTTATCAAAGTTTATATTAAAATTACGAAAAATTACTTTCGCGAACAAAGCAGCAAAGATCTGCACGTAAGAGACGTGATTTTTGATAGGGCATTTGGAGCTGGAAAGATTTCGTCACGCTGCTCCACTCCAATACGTGTCGGCGGTTTTGGAGCTGGGCTATATTTATAGGTGTGGTTAAAACTGGGAGGTAGTATATTCCGAGATATGCGATAAGGTATTTTCTACAAGCGTCCAGTAAACTTTTTTAGTACAGTTTTTACAAACTTTACTATAGTTTTTAACAATTATTTACTAAATTCTCCCTTAGTTGCGTAAGGATTGAATCAAGTTTTTAAAAAGATCCCTCAGTCCACACGCACATGTCTTTCGCGTACTCCGACATTTAAGGCGGCCTCTGAGGTAACTGTTACGACTCATATGCGTAAAGCATTCAAATCCATCATGGATGCAAATATTGAGATTTAGACAAGATGCAAAATGCATTTTTAACAACCAGTCTAGTCGATAGGTGTCCGGCAGAGTAGAACTTGTTTTTTCTGTTCTGTGGTAGAATAGCACCTATCTCTTTCCTACCGAGGTGTCGTAAGAAGCGACTAAGGTATTGTACGGACAGTATTTATTCGTGCAGAATAACACCCTATTGCTGTTGATATACTACCCGTGAGAACGCAATGGGAGTAAAAATTTTTTGACTCCTACCAAAATTGGCGTCGACGTGGTTCGCCACCCCTCACGTCTCTGGTTTCATTAACAATTCATAAAATTCTCAGTCTTGTTACTCATAGTAGTGTTCATCTTATTTATATTGTAAACATATTAATATTATAACACGGGTAAACTATGAAAATCAAAAAACATTTTTGTTAAATCATTCATTTACTAAGCTTTTTTAACATTAAAAATGCACAATTAATATTTAAATGGGTTACCATTTATATTTAAATGTACAAGTAGGCCAAAGGAACCTAAGAGCAATACAATAAAGTAAATTATGGAATATTTTAACATAACTGGACTGTGCCCTTTAATAACTTGTGTATTGTGGATCTACGAGATTTAAGCACATAACATAAATTCGTTACGTGGTATAGCAAAAATAATACGTTAATTTTCACGCAGGTTAGATCAACACGAATTAAATCGATTACCAACTAAATACTTCTACGGATATTAAGTAACGGATAGTAAATGTTTGCTCAGTTGTAAATCTAACATTCTCACAATTATTATTTTACATTCAAAAGCAAAATCAGACTTATTTCTGAAATGAGTAATAATAGTAATATATTTTAAACAACAAATAGAATACATATTCTAAAGTCAGTAACCAATCAAATGTCTGTGTTAACAACTCCGCGTGTATTATCTTGAACCAATTATAACTTCGTCTGAATGTCAATTATGCAATATTATTAACACAGGAATGCTATGTTATTTATTATTCTCCAGAACATAATAGCAACTGGATCGAAACTGAGCACACACCAAATTAATGTTTAATCATATACTTTGATAGGTGCATAATGCATTTTATTAAAATTTAAAAGACCTAATAAGCAAATATTACATTAATTAATATATTTTTTCATCACTTCCTTTTACATGCATGTCGCATGTTATCTCCATCGAAATCCTCACATAATAAATCTACTAATTAACTATTT
Organism: Luehdorfia chinensis; assembly: GCA_019845155.1. Classification (NCBI taxonomy): domain Eukaryota; kingdom Metazoa; phylum Arthropoda; class Insecta; order Lepidoptera; family Papilionidae; genus Luehdorfia; species Luehdorfia chinensis. The sequence continues at coordinate 3,028,660 of JAHVAK010000022.1, forward strand.
TGAGGAATATATTCCACAGGATTCACCGAATATGAGTTACTGAATGTCCTGAAACTTAAAATTTACTAGTAATGTTCAAAGTGAATTGAACTTAAATGTGTAGTAATAGTAGAAAATTGTATAGTATATTAAATATACAAATTATAACCAAAATAAAACAGTTCTCTAGTACTGCTAAGAGCATTGCGTTATAATTAGAAATGTGTATAGAGTCACAGAGTTCGAATAAATTCACGAAGATTTTATTACACAGCAAACATATTATGAGATGAGACAAAACAGTTGTCATAATAGAAAATAAATATTCCCTAATATATCAATTGTAGAGGTGGTTTAAATATGGTGCAATTCACACATAAGACTAAACAATACAATACTACAAAGCATATTCCAATTTAGATCTTCAATTTAAGTACCTCAATTGTAATGTGTATTGTATACACAACAATCTCGAATAGTTTCATTTGTTGGTCATTTCAGTTGCCAAGTCTGGAATACTGGAAAAATCACATGGGCAGCTTTATGAGTGTAAATCAATCAACGAAATGCTTGTCAAAGTAAATTAGACAACCCAATTTAATCATCAACATATATATATATATATATATAATATAAAACTTTTAAAACTAATGACGTGACAAAACTGTGAATGTGTGCAGTTCAGATCAGTCATTTTATTCTCAATTCCAATGATTGGTATTGAAAACATTTAATTAAATAAACTTCTATTGAACTATTTCATAGAATTGCAAAATATTTTTCGCTGCCGCATATATTGTTTTTTTTTTTAATTATTAATTTATATTTGTATGTAACCAAAGCTAACTTTAAGTTAGTGGGGGTACACAATGCAATTAGTTGAAAACGAAAGCAGCAAAAACAAGGAATTATTTAAATACTTCATACAAGCCTGTAATGCATAAAAATCATTAACAATATTATATAAAAGAACTCATACATTTATGTTTACACAAATCCATATTACGCCCAATGATTATATTGTTGTTGAACTGCTCAAAAAAAAAAACATTAATGCATTGTATCTGCAGCAAAATACAGGTGAATTATTTAGTCTTATGATTATGTGTTAGGTTATGCGAGACATGAATTTTTGGGTGAAAAAGGCGGAATTTATTCGACGTCCATTTGTTCTTGGGATTGCGGCTGGGGCGGGGATTGTGTTTCTTGGTTCGCTGCCGGCTGGCCATCTCCAGCTGTATTGTTTGTTGGAGGAGGTGTTTTCTCCTTCGGTTTCGGCTTGTTTAGGATTGGGTTCACAATGCCCTCAAAGTTCTGTAATTGAAGGATTAAAGTGATAAGTTGAAGGATTCTATGTCACCTCACAATGCTATGAGAAGAAAAAAATAAGTTGTTGTCCCTTCCGTAGTGTAAAGACGTGGATTAATAAAATTGATAACTTTATTGTTTTTTTTTTATTGTATAGTGACGAAACGAGCAAAACGTTCACCTGATGGTAAGTTCAAAGTCTGCCCACGACAAATGCTGTGTCACCCAGAATATTTCTGCGTGACACCACACTGCGCCCGTCACCCTGAGACATCAGTTCTTAAGTCTCAAATGCCCAGTAATTACGCTAGCTCACAGTGTCCTTCAAACCGAAATACAGTAATGCTTGCACACTACTGCTTCACGGTAGAATAACTGGCGCTGGGGTGGTACCTACCTAGACGGATTCCTGCATAGGAATCCTACCACCAGTATTGTTCTACATTAGAAGAGACTACAATAATGATTTTGTCCGGATACAAATGAACGAATCATTACTGTATATCCCTGCTCTGGAGAAAGAACAAATTTGGCTTTTTGAAAATCTTGAAATTCCAGAAAAGCGAACAGACTAAATAGATATGCATATCTCAAGGCGGCACCCACAGGAAGGATTAACTGGATATAAGTAAAACATTTGAAATTCTTTGAACTCTGCAGTGTTATTATCAATGTGGATTTAAACAGCAATCTTAGAATGATAAGAACACGAAAGCGGAACAAATGTTCAAAGCAAGGCCAGTCTGAACATCAGATAGCACAAATGTAACCCACCTAGATTTGCTGTCAATCTAATTGTCTTTGATTCAACAAGCTCAAAAGATATTTAAAACAATAAGCAATTGATTTGGATAAGCAGAACTTTTGAAATAAAAATCATAATATAATAGAGACGAGAAACCTATAACAGTAAAGAATAAAAAATAAAGTATATGAAATAAAACAATATATATTTGGATCTGCTACAACAATATATAATGTCAACATCGGATTATGATCACTGTAATAAAATGGAAGGAAAATTAGAAATCGGGCTTCTGGATCTCACATGATACCAACTTATTATAATTGCCAACTATGGATTTTCACAATAAAAAAATTATAAAAACCTAGAAATTAATATACCCCATATTCACACAGTAAAAATATTGGAACTTGTAACACCCTTTTTTTAACGTTCTACTAAGTGTGCCGGACTTAGTAGAATGTTAAAAAAAGGGCAGAGTATAGAAATTATAACGTGTATATTAAAACAAATAATTATCAGACATGAAGTAACAAACTGATAAACATCGTTTAACATTGACTTTAAGAAAGTCTTTCCAATTAAGCCCAATTTTTGTAGTATTTCGAAAATAGAGTGAAATACTTAAAAGATAAAAAATGAATTTTTAAGAACAGATTAAAAAAAATCACATTTGATTATTAGTGCTATTTCAAACAATGAAAAATTATTTTCCATACAGTGCCTTCATTACTTTTTTGTTTCATGTATATTCAATTTTGTTTACCTGTCTTTCCTGACGTATTTGATGTGTGGTATGGGGAGGCTGTTGATACTGAGGAGTGTGTGCCAGAGTTTGGCGAGCACTCTCCAGCCAATTCAGTGCATTCTTAGACGCCTCGACGACTTTTTGTACATCAGCATCTGCTAAGTGTGAATACTTGACATCACCCGACCTGCAATTTCATAGGATGAAAGTATAAAAAATTGTTAACAAAATATATTTTTTTATTAATTATTACATTTTTATTTTTTTTTATAAAATAGGGGGCAAACGAGCAGGTGGCTCACGTGATGGTAAGTGATCACCGCCGCCCATGAACACCTACAATACCAAACGAATAGCAGGTACGTTGCCGGCCTTTGAGAAAGGAATAGACTCTTTTCTTGAAGGTCCCTAAGTCGTATCGGTCCGGAAAAACCGCTGACGGCAGAACATTCCATAAAGTGCAAGTGCGTGGCAGAAAATTCCGCGAAAAACGCACTGTGGTGGAATGCCAACCATCAAGGTGGTGGCGATGGAATTTGAGGTTATGCCGTAAGGTGCGATGGTGAAATTCAGCGGCTGGAATTAATCCGAACAATTCCTCGGAACACTCCATGGTAGATCCTGTAAAATATGCAAAGAGATGCAACATCTCTTCGCAAAGCCAGGGGATCAAGCCGATGGATGATAGGTCATTGTCGTCGACGATTTGAGCCGCTCTTCGTTGAATGCGGTCAAATGGAAGGAGCTGACACTGGGGTGCCCGCGCCGAGAGATGAGAACAGTACTCCATGTGCGGCCGAACCTGCGACTTATAAAGTTGCAAGCGGTGGGCAGGCATGAAGTACTCTACTGAGCACGCCAAGCTTTTTGGAGGCCAATTTGGCCTTCCCTTCCAAGTGACCGCGAAATTGAACGTTGCTCGATATGTCGACGCCCCTCGTTGCCTCAGCCAGTATCGGATACTGGCTGAGGCAACGAGGGGAGTGCTCTCGAAATGAGGTGATACGATGAAGGGTTTCTTTTTTGCGGTAAACGCGCAAACTTGTGTCTAGTTAGGGTTGAACTCGACTAAATTTAGTCGGCCCCAGTCCGAGATTTTGTGTAACAAAATCTCGACTTCAGACACAAGTTTGTTCCGGTGCTCGTCGACGTGTTCCCGAGAAATATTGGCACGGCCGGTGTATAAGGCATCACCAGTACTGTCATCTGCATAGCAATGAATGTTACTAATCTGTAACATATCATTGATGTGCAGAAGAAACATGGTTGGCGATAGCACACAGCCTTGTGGGACACCAGCGTTCACAGACTTTGAGTCCGAGCATGCACCGTCAACTACGACCTTGATGCTCCGGTCTGTAAGGAAACTAGTGACCGAATTGCATAATTTCTCGGGAAGCCCATATGAACGAAGCTTCGAGAGAAGCGCTTTGTGCCATACCCGATCAAAGGCTTTCGCTATGTCCAAACTAACTGCCAGGGCCTCCCCCTTGCTCTCTACTGCCTCCGCCCATCGTGATCATGAGTGAGGTACATACATACAATGACGCCTTTTTCCATATAAGGGGTAGGCAGATACCACACACGCAGCCCACTTTTCGCATCCGCGGGAAACGAGACGTGACGGGTGGCGAACCACGTCGCCGCCATTTTGTAATGAGTCAAAAAATTCCTACCCGCCAGTATAGTAATAGCATTGCATATTATGGTGTTATTCTGCACAAATAAAGGTTGTCCATACGATAGTTTGGCAGATGATATTGCCAAGGAAAAGGGTAGCTACCCGTCAGATCGAGTAGTCTGATCTGGGGAGGACGTTCTTAATAATTGAGCATAGATATTATTATTATATTATAATTCGGATAAAACTGAGTTTTCCTGAGTAAACATACACACATATGTCAGATATCTAATAAGATACACATTAGGAGCTGTATTGAATTTTTGATGAGTATGACAGAAGAAGTATAGTGTATGCAAAGTGGATATAAGAGGCACCCATGAAATGTATAATTATTGGATTATTTAAAATTTACCTGTATTGATCAACAGCTTTGTTAGTTAATTGTATAGCTAAAGCAAAATCATCTAATGCGCCAGGGCGCAGTTCGAACTCCAGGCGCCGCTGTTTAATAGGTTCTCCTTCTGTTCGCAATTCCGATAATTTGTCGCTATATACCTGTATGGATAAAAATACTATATATTAACATCTCATATATAATATAACAAAAGAGAAATCTAAGTTATTTTCCATTTTAATTTTATTTCTTTTTAAATTTACGCTCATTAACATATTACCCGATTCACTAAAAAACCCTCCATCTGATAATTTAAAATATTTTTTTTCTTAAATATCAGAAATAACCATTTTGGGGATATTACACAGATCATTGTAAGGCTGTGATGCCTTACAATGATCAGTGCAAGGTGCCAATAATGGTCACGCCGTCTTTGGAGTTGTGTACTAAAGAACCTACCCACTGTTTTAGAAAGGTGTCATAGTCTTCCGAAAAGTGACAAGTGGTGAAGAATGAGTGACTTGGATTCTGAAGGAATTTTCTTGATCAACTCAATCAACAAAATGGTTAGTATGTAGTTATATTATAGTTAATAATAGTCAAGTTAGTACAGTATTCAAAAAATTAAAGAAAGTTTAATTAAAAGCTAGTATAAATGGATAACTTATATTGCTTGTGCAAGTTGAAGCTCCTTATAAACATAACTTTAAATGGCTTGATACAGCCCAGATTGGGCTCCTAGCAGGTATTATTGAATCAAACTCTGAATTATCATTTAAAAGAAACAAAAACAAAGTAGATACAGAAATAAAAATTCAATGTAGTACAATTGTCAACTACTTGTAGAATAAAAACTCATAAGACAATATTTTTAGTGGTAACTTCATTGTTTTGTTCAATTATGTGCAGTACTACGCAATTTTACTCTTAAATTCGAACATTACAATTATTATTTTGAACGCACATTGATGATTTTGAAATTTTTTAATATAATTATTATTAACCTGTCTATTCTGGTCTTCCCCTTCATCATATAACCATTGTTCGAGCCCATCAAGTTGGTTTACAAGTCGATGGCGTTGTTCATCGGCAACAAAATCATGTAATGTCTCCCCTTCAGAGAGTTTTCCACGCAGCTCATACACATACTCCTCAAGAGCATTACGAGCATCGGCACGTTCTTTCTCCTGACGGTCCTGCGCTTGCATTTTGCCCTGTAACATATGAAAGTGATGACAACAGGTTTCATTAAATTGTTCTCCATCAAGGACCATTCCCTAGTTTGTCTACTGGTTACGGCATGATTTCTGCATTGCACTAGTTAAGTGGTGGTAGGATTCCTATGCAGGAATCCGTCTTAGTAGATACCACCCCAGTGCCAGTTATTCTGCCATGAAGCAGTAGTGTGCAAACATTATTGTGTTTCGGTTTGAAGTGCACTGAGAGCTAGCGTAATCACTTGGCGCACAGCAATGTTTTGGGTGACGCAGTATTTGTTATGGGCAGACGTTGCACTTACCATCAGGTGAACGATTTGCTTGTTTCTTCACTTTATCAAAAAAAAATTAAGTTGAAATGATAATGATGAATTACCTCTTGTTCCATGTGTGAGTTGAGCTCCTGCTGTGAATAACCATGTGTGCGCGCATCAATGGGCAGCTCGACAGTCTTCACAGTTACTTTTTTGGACTTCTCCTTAGATTTGTCCTTTTTATCGTCATTATTTTCCTGTAAGCAAACAGAACAAGTTCATAACTTTCAGATTAATCTTATCCCCACCACCGCCTCAGCTTGGAACAGTTCTATAAATCATAATGTAAATTAAAAAGAATCAGGGCAATTTTACTTTTCCAAGCGATGCAATGACCCATTTGCACCTAAATGCCACCATAAGCAATAAAAATTATAATGGATCTCACAAGTTCCATGATCGCTGTTAGAAGAGAAACAGGAAAAACAAATCAATAAAATGCGGGTATAACAAAAACATGCGTGGACACAGAGTAACATCGTCGCAAACTTCATGAAAACAAAATATGTATCTTCAAAAGGAATTAAAAGCCTTATGAGAATACTGTGCAAATGGGGCCTCATCATGAGGGTGGGGACGATTCAAAAACTGTGATGTTTGTTGCCTTTAATACATTTTGTGTTAAATGGACAATTACTTACATAGTCAATAATGAAATGATGTTAATTTGTGTGGTATGTCAAAATACAAACATATTGTAATACATATAAAATATAGTAGAATTTACAAGTCACATAAAGCAAAGTACAAATTAATGAAAATGTTGATTTAAAAAATTGTTATCATAAATTTGTATTAATATATCGCTCAGTAAATAGGATATCACTAAAATGAAGTAGAATGAGAGATTTGAAACACAATTTGACAATTGTGTCAGTGTTTTTTTGCAATGAATGGTAATGCAACTGGCAACAAACATCACAAACATTCCACAAACGCTCTACCGACACATACCCCGCTGAACCACTGTCCTACTCTCTGTGTCCACGATTGTTTTTGTTGCGGCTCCCCTTTCATTTCATCTTCTCTCACCTCTTGATTTTCGGGCCCGTTTTGTTGCTGCTCTTGAGTGCCACCATTAGTCTCCATAGGAGCCTCTTGGTTGTTCTGACTGTTTTCATTGACATTCTCCATGTCTACATTATCACTTTGAGAAGAATCCTGCTTCTTCTCTACAAGTGATGCAGAGGCTACTGTTATAATACCGTGGATGTTAACTCGGACTTTGAGCTTGACTTTCTGTGATTCACCTTCTGGAGTTGGTTGAACATCTCTTATATTCCATTGACCTGTTTTAAAATTTTTATTATTCACATGTTTATTTACTGGAATTATGGAATGTGAATCTGTTATTTTAAACTTACCAATAAAAGTGTCCGGGAAAGGCACTTGGTCTGAGTAGTAGGCACTTACTGAAAATGGTTCCTTTCTGTAGAATGTCAACATCTTTGAAAATGGGGCAGGATGGAATGCTGGAAAGACCTGTAATAATATCGAAAATGTTGTAGTTTTGATTGTAATATCATGTATTTTTTTAAACAAAGAATTCTTCAAATACAAGCAGCATGCAAATTGTGTTTTGAACAAAATATAGAATTTAGAATTCGGTTATAATCAATGGGGTAGGACTGGGAAATACCAGTGCTTTGATTGGATAGATTGAGTCATAAATCATAGCTAGTGATGTGCCATTTACAAAAATATAAAAAATTATATTATCAATATAATTTGATTATTACATATTCCATATGCTTTTTTGTGTTAAATTTGAATTTTCTTTTGATTTAAACTGGCTTTTGCAAACAACATAATAATTGACTGCAACCTATACCTCCATATCGCCGTCTTCACCTCGCGCCGCGTCCCAAGCAAGACGCACAGCATAGGGCTGAACATCAGTAATGCTGAATTCACGTACACGAACAGCCGGACTTAACATAGCACATTGCAAAGCAGCACCACGTGCCACAGACTCATCCTGAAATATAAATAAACATACTTTTCAATCCACCCTCGTATACGAGTATTAGTTGATCAATTAAAATAAACTCTTTTTTTATCAATACAACTCTAAATTATTAATGAAATATGTAAATAAGATATTACCAGATTCAGTGTAGTTGAAGCATGTTTTCCAAATACTTGCTCAATCAATCCTTTAACAGCAGGAATTCTTGAAGACCCACCCACAATTTCTACTGCATAGATATCTTCAGGTCTCAGTTCTAAAAATAAAAGAAATAATTATCTTCATGAATTCCCCAAATCAAAATATGCTGTATGATTTAAGTCTATCCTTCTTCTTTACCTTACAGTAAGATGGATTCTAGTGCTAATATAAATTTTAATTAAACATTATTAAGATTGAAAATAATAAGAAGCATTTTACTATTTAAATCAATTTTTAAATAGCTGCAGTAAAATTTACTTGTGGATATATCTATGCAGGAGTCCATTAAGGACCACCGCATATTGTCTTATGTGTTGTTATGGGCAGACATTGCCCTTACCATTCATCACTTTGGAATGGTTTGACTGATTTGGCTGATGATTTGTTGTGTTGGCAGTTGTCAGGACAAGGATTATATGAAAGAAAATTTTTGGAAAATCCTTAAGTTACATTGGCCTACTTTAATAAACTTGACTATATTGGATCATGGTTAGCTATGAACCATCATTTCAATAAAATAAAGTAATGATAAATAAATTGGTTAAAAAGTTACACAATCACTAACAGACACACCAATTATATAATATTTATAGATGGTAACTATTGTCCTACTTACTTGCATTATGTAAAATAGCCCTCAAAGTTCTCTCAACCCGAGTAAAGGTCTCACTACTGAGCTGTTCCATCTGTGACCTTTGCATATCTCCAGATACATCACGCTCCTCCATGAAACACTCTATGTTAAGAGGCAAACGGGTGCTATTTGCTGACATTTGTTTCTTTAGTTTCTCAACTTCTTGCAAAAGACGTAAAAAGGCCCTGAAAATTATTACAATTTAGATGTGAGCAGTGCAGTTCAGTTTAGTATTACACAACAAAATGAAATGTTGATTATAAATCAAAAATTAAAATACCTCTGATTTTTTTTGGGATCCAATTTAAACCGTGTTACAAAATCTTGACAGAAATATTCCGCTAAAGCCATATCTATGTCTCTTCCGCCGCAATATGGATCTGTGGCAGTGGCCAGTACACGAAGTTTACCTTTGTTAAAAGCACAAGCTGATACCTGCAAAACATAGCAATAAAATGTGAAAGTTCGAAAGATTAAATAAAAAATATATATATAATTAAACAATACAAACCTGTAGTGATGTATAACCAAAATCAACGAAAACTACGTTTCGCGGCTTTTCTTCCGGAGCTGGTAAATCTTGTTTGTAAATACCATATGTAAGAGCAGTTGCAGTAGTTTCATTCATAAGACGCAAAACATTGAGTTCTAAAATATAATGTCACAATTTATTAATATTTATGTAAAATCTTTAATGTATTGTACATATATGATGTATTCATTTATTTACAACAAAGAAGGTCTTTGGATAATGGATACTTGTGCAATAAAAATTATTGCAGGAATCCATTAGGTAGGTACCAGCACTGAGCATATGAGACTTAAGAACTGATGTCTCAAGGTGACTGGTTACGGGAGCAGTGTGGTGCCACTCGTTGTCCTGGGTGACACAGCATTTGTTAAGGGCAGACATTGCACTTACCAGCAGGTGAATGATTTGCGCGTCGCATCACTTTACCCAATAAATAAATATTTTATCTTTCAGAGAAATGCCAAGCATACACCTTTCCTTACCTTGCTGAGCAACTTTGGGATTTCTCATATGGCCTGCAGTGAAAGACTACATATTGGCTCTATATGTCATCACTGGCAACTGCACTGGTTGAAAACTTTGATTTTTAGACATTCACCTCATTCACAAATTAAAAATATGACAAGTATAATATTTTTATAGTATAATGAATTTATGTAATTAGATAGTTATATAATTGTAGATTTTTTTTATTTCATAAAAGTGACAGAACAAGCAAAACATTCACCTGATGGTAAGTGTAATGTCTGCCCATAACAAATGCTGTGTCACCCAGAAAATTACTGTGTGACACCACACTGCGCCCGTCGCCCTGAGACATCAGTTCTTAAGTCTCATATGCCCAGTGATTACACTACCTCTCAGTGCCCTTCAAACTGAAACTCAGTAATGTTTGCACACTACTGCTTCACGGCAGAATAACTGGCCCTGAGGTGGTACCTACCTAGACAGGAATCCTACCACCAGTTTTAGGAATTTGACAGTCTTGGAATTCAAAATTGGCAATTGATGTTATTTAATATATATATAAATTTACTGAGGGTGACAAACCCTGTCCACCTAATGGTATGTCACTTACAAACATCCACAGTCTAACCAGAGCATAGGTATTATAGAGGGGCATAACTTTATTTAATTCTTTCACATGAGGAGGCAATCAATGGGATGCTCACTCTACTTGTGACTGCTATCTTAAGGACTGACTATAAATTAAGTAGTAGAAAAAAATTACAGAAATTAAAAAGATTGATATGATAAGATTATCCATTATTCAGACTAAATTGAATAATTTTTCATAGTATTATTATTACTTATTAGTGTAGTGATCAAGAAAAACATTAAATCTATAATGCAGCAAGTCTATGATAATTAGTCAACAAAGATAACTTTCATACTGAACAAAAATTTAAAACTGTGACTATTGAGAATGATTGTGACAAATTTACAAGGTGTGACTGGGCAAACAAAATTATAGGTTGCTAAGTTAGACACTCAGCATAAAAAACTAAGGGTCTATGTGACTGAGTACAGCCCTTGTTAACCAAAACAGGCTTGCTGACTAAGTAGCCATATTTGTTTAAGTTTATGTTAGTAGGTTGAAAGAGTTTTTTAAAATAATGATGATTAGATCTATAATTGATTGAAAAAATTGATTTTGATTCATGATTTTTATCCATAAATCATTTAAATTTTTATGTCAGTTTGATGGTTGTCATAGGTTACAATAGCATAAATTATACTAAGAAAAATGGTGAAACAGTCTTAAGTTGCTAGATGTCACTGGATGTTACAAACGAAAATTAAGAAATTCTGAATGTCTAACTTATTTTAGTAATTTCACATTTTATGCTGAATATGATGCAAACATACATACATACATAAGATCACGACTGTATCCCATGAGGGGTAGTCAGAGACTGGGCACTCACTGCAAAAACAGATGACTGCCACAATCCACGTTTCACCAAAACAATATAATGCACTTTGTGTGATAGATGGTGAGCCCATCGCCACCATGTGCTGTTGGGCGCACAGTGCAGTTTAATTCCTTACTCGCCTTTTATGAGATCCATTGGATGAGATGGAGTGGTAGTATTCTTTTAACGAGCCGCCACCACACGGCTATGATGCAAAATGATTTTTATATGGAAAATAATAAAGTAAAATGTATTTTACCATCTTCTAATATTTTGGACCCTAGAAATGACTAATCATTTCTAGGTTCCAAAATATTAAAAACACATTTTTATCTATTTTATTATAGAAGAGGTAACAAACAAGCTAGTGACATAGATAGTGCTTAGAAATCTCACCAGCAATTGCAGCAGCATCCAGAAGTGCATTTCTTTCAGCATTTGTAAAGTAGCTAGGTACAGAAATAACACAATCATTGATTTGTGTCTGTAATGCAGTAGCTGCAATATCTTTCAACTTTGTAAACAGCATTGCAGTAATCTAAGGAAGAAAAGATAATAATTAAAAATGCTTTTCTTAATTAATTAGAGAACTACAGCCATTTTTTGAACATTTATAATTTAAAAGTGCTCTTAGCAACTCTCAAGTGTCAAGGTCTTACATGTCATTTGAATAGAGGCATTTATAACCTAACATGAACTAAGTTATATATATACATTATAACCACACAAATACATTTGGCTTTAATAACTAATAAAACTCAACAAATGTGTTACCTGCTCAGGGCTAAATACATTGTCTTCTCCGAGATAATTAACCCTGATACCAATTCCACCATCTCCCCTCTGTTCAACTTTGAATGGAAAATGTTTTAATTCTTTTTGTACATGTGGATCAGAAAACTTCCGTCCTAAAAGCCTCTTGAAACCGAACACGGTGTTCTTCATATTTGTCACCATTTGGTTTTTTGCAGCTACTCCTAATATTCGATTCTTTGGTGAGAAGGCCACACATGATCTATAATATTGAAAATGTTTAATTCAAATTGTAATTAAATTATTAGTATTTAAAAATATAAATACATTCGAAATTTAAAATTCGTCGGAAACAAGAAAAGGCTTAGTCATTGCGATGGGTACATAATACATATGGCAGAATAATATATTATACCATAAAAAATTAAAAAATAATTTAATATGTTTAAATGGTTTTGTAAAAATAAATGCTTTATCATTATTTTTTTAGACATGCTAAAAAGCTATTACTATTATCACCGACAATTAAAACCGTAACGTTATGTCAAAAAAATCTAAAAACAGGGTTTAAAATATGCTTGGTAACCTTTAAGGTCCAAGATAACTATCTAAGGAAAAAAAAGATTGTAAATTTTCACTTACGGAGTACCCCGAAGACTGTAATCGTTGGCTATTGTCTCAATGCCACCTGCTTTTGCAACAGCAATGTAACACGATTCGTTACCGAAATCAATACCTATAACAGACATCGCAGCCATGCTTCAGCACAATTAGTACTTGAAATAGGTTTTTTTTCTTGTAAATCACTATTAATCAATTCACAAAAACACGTTGTCTTCAAATGACAATCAGTCAATCAATTGCAAAAAGAAGAGAGCCGGTATAGTAGGATAATCTATTGAAGTGGACTACAGACGGTGTAATGTTGCTCATTCGTTTAAGAGCCACCCGAATTTTCTAGAATCACAGATAATATAACAATGTTTAAGGATCATTTGCGTAAATGTCAACACTGAATTTATGCAACAAAAACAAAGATTTGTTTAAAAATAAGAAGGGTTAGTATTCAAAAAAACGTGGATAATTTCTAGGTTGATACAAACTCAAACATACTCGGCGTATTAAATTATTGTTGTGACAAATAAAGAATGAAAACGATATATTTTATTTGTGACACTGTGCTGTGCAGCGTGTGTAGGAGCTGTTAGAGAGTTTATAATTTCTCTCTCGTGGATATCTCGCGTTAGTTTTCGAGTTATGTAGGTGACTTGGTTTTTAAAATACCAATTCTTTCAATAAAATACTTAATATTATTAATATTATTATGGCTACTCAAACATTTTTGGTTACTATTTGTTATCTGCTGTCTATCCACTAATATCCAATGTTGCCAATCAAGTATTCATTTAAGTACGTCCAGCGGGCTTTTTGGTTATCTCTATTGTGGAGATCACTTAACAGTGTTGAACGAAAAACTGTCAAACGGCTATTTTTATTATTGGATAACTTTCGTGGCTAACGAAAATGACGTCACGAGACCATGATAGAGGCGTTGATATCCATTGTAGGGCTCCTAAAATAATAATAATTATCTGAAGTGAGAAGGCGTTGTGACAGATGCCTAAGTGAGCAAGAAAAGAACTACGGTTTTTTTTTTCTATTTGCTTATAGGTTCATTTTGTCTGCCAAGTACGTTGTTGACTTTTTAGTTGGCAAACTAGTTTACGGTACTTTAAGAGTTTTTGCATAAATATTGTGTAAGAACTTTCAAAGGCTGTGTGACTGGTGGTTTTTTATTTTTAATAACGTAATTAAGTATCATAAAGTTTGAATTTGAGTTTAAATTGCTGTTTAATAAAAAGGCTGGCGCAGTGAAAGAAATAAACGGTTAAACTTTCCAATGTGGACCATCGATATATGAGGTTTTTGGGGTGGGAGGGGGCGGAGGGCGAGGGGGAGATCAAGACTGAATGATCTGACTGTCAAATACTTCTTATACGCCGATGATCAGATTATATTAGCATCATCGGAGGTGGAGGCGATGGTTAATATTATGCATGGTGCCCTAAAAAGCAAAGGGATAAAAAATAATGTAAGTAAGACGAAAGCAATGGTTTGTAAATGAGAAGAAAGTATGAGGGATAGTAGTTCTGATTGAAGGAGAAACAGTGGAACAAGTAAAAGAGTTTGTGAACCCAGGTGGTTCTAAGTTTACGAGAGATGGAAAGTATGACTGTCATATTGAGAGAAGAGTATTGGCAGACAATCAAGTGAATGGGGCTCTGCATAACTTTATGGGTAGCTAGAACGTACCTAGAAAGGCACGACTGGCTATAGGGGGGTTCTGGTACCCACACTTATGTATGGTAGTCAGTTCTGGGTCTGGCAGAAGAAGCATGAAAGTAAGATTAATGCTGTGGAAATGAGAAGTTTGAGAAGTCTAGTTGGAGTAACTTTGATCGACAAAGTGAGAAACAGTGTGACAAGGGAACGTTACGCTGTGGTTGAAGATGTAGTGAAAAAGATAGAAAAAGGGATGCTTAGATGGTTTGAACATGTAGAGAGGATGAATGAAAGAAGATTGACGAAACAGATTTTTGAGGCGAAAAGCCGGTAAGGGTAAAAACGCCGAACTAGACGTACGTATCACAATCAGATTGGAGAATTTTTGAGGAAAGGTCAATTTAAAAGTCCCTAATGAAAGTAGAACAGCGAAAGATGTGTGTCAGGATCGTAGCAAGTCGAAAGACGTGGTCTCTGCCTACTCCAATGGGAAAGAGGCGCGACTGCATGTATGTGTGTTTTTACAATTAAAATTTAAAAATATTATTGTAACAGTTCATCATATAAACGGTGGATCTTTTACCTGGATTTGTTCGGCATCTCTTAGTACCAAATGTAGGGTTGGCACGCTCGCTACTGTACACTGTACTAATGGGTACCCTATATAATAACATATATACATACAACAGGATATTGATTTTGAATGTAATTTTATTTTTCCTTAACTACGTTGACCTAAAAAAGAGGGCTATATTTTTAACCATTTTGTGATGGTTGCTTTTTTACCCTAAGATATGGGTAAAATATCTCGCCTGGCAACTCCGTATGCTACGTCATATTATCCCTCTTCGGGGCTCTCTGGGGCGCCCGGCGCGGAGAAAATACCAATCAGGCGCGTGGACGTAAGACGCAGTGTCAGCCGTCAAACTCGGACTTTTAAGTGCTACGCTCATAGCGCTTCTATTGCTATCCTTCTTCTGCGTTATACACCGTAAACGCTTTTTGAGAGGTGTTTTCGTATCGATAGTCTAATATCGGTATTACGTAGGCTTAGTGAACATCAAATTGATAATAACTTAAACTGTCGTGACTATCATGATATACGCTCCTAAAGAGCAGTGTTTTATAAAATCGTTGTGATAACACTATTATTCGGTTGCAATCAAAAGCAACCAAAAAGTATAAAAACAGTCAGCGATTTCGTCGCCTCCGCGGCTACTGTGATCCACTGCAGTTGCCAGAGGAAGAGTTTATTGCAAATTTTCGTCTGAATAGGGCTGGATTCTGAGCTACCGAGACTCTCAATAATATGAGCTTTTAAAAATTTGATGACGAAGTTACATAGACACTATGAAAATAAGACGCTTGAGTACCAATATGATGGGGCCGCACCTCATAGTGGCGGAGATTTAAGCTATAAATATTTGGTCACATTGTCACATAGACAACACGAAAATAGGAAGTTTGAGTACCAACATGATGGGGTCGCACCCTATGCAGTCAGTGATTTAAGCTTATAAAACCTAATGACGTGGTTACACAAACACGCGAAAATAAGAAGTTTTACTAACAACATGATGCGATCACGAAAGCGCCGGAGATATAAGCTTTGAAATATTTTAACGCTCTCTTTTGCTCATCGTGAATACAAGAAAGAGATGGAGTTACTGTAAATGAAAAATAAAAGTAGACACACCTTTCATTACGTGGTAACGGATGATAACTCAGTTCTTTATTGATTTTTGAAGACGACACACAATTTGTAATAGCACACGTGGTGTATACCATATTTAGTTAATAATAATATTTATTATATTTTATAAAATAATACTGAATGGCTAATACTATACTGGCTTTATAATAATATTGACTTTACGCGAGCGCGACGGCGAGCCCTTCTTCGTAGGTCTCATACTGCTGAGGCCAGTATGGGTATCTACTTCGTCCCGCACTTACCGAACTTGCTCTGTCTAGACGGCTTCGTCGCCTCTGTGTATAATCTTTCCTATTTTATATGTTTGGGATTGAAATTCACAAAATTAAATATGCCTATGCAGGAATCCGTCTAGTTAGGTACCACCCCAGGGCCAGTTATTCTGCCGTGAAGCAGTAGTGTTGAAATATTACTGTGTTTCGGTTTGAAGGGCACTGAGAGCTAGCGTAATCACTGGGCATATGCGACTTAAGAACTGATGTCTCAGGGTGACGGGCGCAGTGTGGTGTCACACAGATGTTCTGGGTGACGCAACGATTGCCCATAACAAATATGGGCAAACGTTGCACTTACCATCTGGTGAATGTTTTGCTCGTTTCGTCACATTATCGAATAAAAAAAAATTACTTTAGGTCGTACGTTTTACTACATACCTGTATTACCATTGTAATAACTCTTTAAAATGCTTACCATTACGTTTAGAACAAAACGGGCACGTTTCTGTAAGCTACGAGGGTGGATTGAAAAGTACTCGGCCTAACCAAGAAAATAAACACATACTAAATCAGTTATATTTTTATTTTTCTACATAATCACCATCAAGTTCAATACACTTTTGCCACCTCCCCTTCCAAGCATTTAGACCGTTAAAAAAAATGATTCTTCCTTAGAGTCAAAATATGCGTCTACAGCTGCTTTGACCTCGTCGTTTGTCGAAAATCTTTGACCTCCCAAGTGCTTTTTTAGGTTAGGGAACAGAAAGAAGTCTGATGGTGTCAGATCAGGTGAATACGGCGGATGCGGTAACAGTTCAAAGCCACAGTTGTGAATTCCAGCCATTGACTGTACTGACGTGTGAACACGGGCGTTATCTTGATGAAACAGGACTTTTCTTCTGAGCATTCCTCGACGTTTTTCTTTTATTTCCTCTCGTAAACGACGTAGTAAGGTGCAGTAGTAATCAGAGTTTATAGTCTGACCCCTTTCAAGATAATCAATCATAATCACACCTTTCGAGTCCCAGAATACTGAAGCCATCACCTTATTTGCCGACAAAATCGACTTAGCCTTTTTAGGGGGTGGTGAACCAGGTCTTCTCCACTGTTTTGATTGTTGTTTTGTTTCCGGTGTACAGTAATGAACCCATGTTTCGTCCATAGTAATAAAACGATTCAAAAAATCATCTGCATCGGCTTCAAATAACTCCAAACAGTCGCGTGAAATAGTCAATCGCGTCCTTTTTTGTTCAACTGAAAGCAGTCGCGGAACCCACCTCGCAGACACCTTGTGGAAACCCAACTCGTTGACAATGATGTTTTGAGTTCTTTCATAAGAGATGCCTATAATCTCGGCTATCTCTCTAATTTTTAATCTGCGGTCTCCCATTATTAAATCAAGTACTTTTTTAATATTTTCGTCAGTAGTTGACGTCGAAGGCCTTCCAGAGCGGGGTTCATCTTTCACACTCTCTCTACCACGCTTAAATTCTGCTATCCATTTTTTGACGGATGAATATGACAGAGCACAGTCGCCTAATGTACTGACCATGTCATCATGGATGGCTTTTGATGATAGCCCCTTCTTATGGAGGTACTTAATGACGGCACGCTGCTCGATTTGCTCCATTCGCGGAAATTATGACCGATTACTTTGTTAATAAATTTATAAAATCACAACTAATTATCGCACACGTTTCGAACTTCACACAATGAACTAGTCTGAACTGAACTAAATAATGTGGGTAGATTTGATTTTTAGAATTGAATGGATCTGTGTTAGGCCGAGTACTTTTCAATCCACCTAGTATCTTTTAATTTATTTATTTTCACAGTACCTATAACTTTTTTAATCACTAAAAATCATCCATAATTTGACATTTTAAATAATATAAACTCCGCGCTTCTTTTGT
Organism: Luehdorfia chinensis; assembly: GCA_019845155.1. Classification (NCBI taxonomy): domain Eukaryota; kingdom Metazoa; phylum Arthropoda; class Insecta; order Lepidoptera; family Papilionidae; genus Luehdorfia; species Luehdorfia chinensis. The sequence goes on from JAHVAK010000022.1 coordinate 3,047,119, forward strand.
AAAGTACGAGTTAGACTCGATTTCACCGATCGCTTTGGAAACCAAGTTTCATAAAACCACGTTTGTCTTTAACTGCGTTCATTTAATGTTGATGAAATGTAAACTGTAGCATTTAATTCATTTAAATGCTTAAACTTCGTTTAGCTTTAACTGATCGGGTTTATTTTCAACGGTGAAATCCGCCAGAGTTCGTAAAGTACATGTGTGCACTTTACACCCGGCAGGAGTGAAACCTTCAGAAAACTACGAGAGAATGAGACGAATGCAGCGTATCAGGAGTGTAGGATAATTGTAGAGTTTATTAATTATAATATTGTTACCAAGCTTAAAAAATATTTTACATTTTATTCTCCTTAGATTACATTACGTGATAAACATATTCAGTTTTCAATTTTTACAAATGACACAATTGGTTTATGACAACTAAAGTCTGAAATTAATTCTTTGATTTGGATTTGATCAATATATCTTTCATACAGCATCAATTACTATTTTTAATCTAGTAGTTGAGCTAATAAGAACAAAATTAAAAAAGAAATCAAATATTTGGACTAATTTGAAAATATAAATAATATAATGGGAAACACTCTCACATACTGTATTCTATCTCATTTCCTCGCAGACCAAAGAGTATATAAGTATCTTCCTTAATATACTATCTTATATAAGCCACTGTCGCAGACTAAATCTATGTTTGTCTCTTCTTAGTGTTGCTTTTTCGTTTCATCGAGTTTCAAATCACAACGAATGTAAAGGATCATTCTAAAGAATCGAAAACCATGGGACTGTTTCTATCTACCCGATTTTCGAGTAATCATATTGTCTATCGCCCGTTGCTGTGAGATGTTATGAAAAATATACGATTAAAATCTAAAACAATTGACTTAAGCGTAGTTCCATTTTCGTTCAGTTTTGACTGAGTGAATTATTTAGAAAATTTTTTGAATTTTGTTGTTTCACGTTAAAGGGGGCGGAGAGCGTCATCATTTCAAAGATCAGCATCGTCTGCGCATGTTAGCAGTCCAAATAGATGCTAAACTACGCGTGATTTCCAGTATTTCTCTGTTACGATATGCTGGCAAAGGATATTTTTATCACTATTACTTGTAGTCATTAATCTGAGCTTGTTTTTAATATTGCCAAAAGATTCCTTGGAGCCGGTATATTTACTTATTCAAACTTTGTTCGACGCTGAAAAAATTACCGTGTATTGATTTCCAAAAAAAACGTCATTGCTGAGATACAACGGTCTAAATGTTTTAACCGTTGACTGATTAAATCTGGGTTTGAATCCCAGCCGAAATAAATATTTGTGCAACAGACAAATTATTGGTTTTCTAATCAGGATGTATTGTGTTCATCCCGTGTCTCTGACATTACATATCGTCCTTCCTCCGATATTATCGCATAAGCGTTACACAGAATACGAAAAGGTAAAGACGAGTGAGTGCCTCTGTATTTGAGCGTACATTTATATTGAGAGAGATACGCGTTCGGAATGTATGTTTTGTAACGTTCGTAAAATTTAGACAGATATTGTTTGTGGCTAGAAATTATTAATATTTTCGAAGTGTACATTTCATTTCAAAAATAAAATAAACGTAATTTTCATTTTACATGTCTAAGATATAAAACTAAGCGGCTCAAAACAACTTGATTTTACAAATTAAATATCGTTATGGTCTTACTTGTAATATTCTGTGCAGATGTTTAAGTGCTGGCTTCTAAGTAAAAACAGGACAAGTGTATTTAATACAAAGTCATACAGCACACATACATAACATTTCTCAATAAAAATTGCAGTAAAAAAATATTACGAATCGCCATCACAAACATCCACACTTTATCATATCATAGTACTCTGCGTTAGCGTAACTCAAATTTTACTTTTTAGAGACGACTAAATATATAATATAGACTTCCGCTACGAACTGCACGTACACTAAGTAAGGGAGTTAAAACATGAAAGGAATATCGAAACATTTCAATCGAGCCGAAGAAAACATTTTGCAAACCTGGTGTATAGGACAAGACAGAGCAGGTGTAAAATATCGCGAATGAATTAGTTATAATTTTATTAAGTTTCAGGGGTTAGCGATCTATTAAGATCTATAAATAAGATGAATAAAAACGATATAAACGAACATTGATTCGATATTCATAGCTTGAATAGTAGTCAAGGCCAGGCCCGCTGCTAGCTGTTTGAATGTGAATACCAATTATTCCACCCCCTGTTTAACCAGCTAGAAAGGCTCTTTAGTTTTGTCTCATAAGGGTGTGAAAAACAAAAGAAATACTATCCAGAGAAAAAATATGTTTTTATTACTTAGTTGATTTTGTTTATGAGTACAAGGCCAAAAAGAGATAGAACTTCCTGTTTTGTGGGGAGTCTTTAATTTCTACAGTCCTATTGTCATAGGGCAAGACTATATATTATACACACTATATGTTATGCTACTGGACAGGGCGCATACGTCAGGCTTCTTTATTAAGGTTTCCGATTACGTTTTCCGTGTTCGGGAACCCGAATGCACGCATTTCATACAAAGTGTTCTATATTCTAATATTTTTCGTTCGGAACTAATTCCTGACTTTCGTTTCGGATCCATCCCGGGCGTTTGTATATTCAGATCGGGAAAAAATTTAATGATGTTATCTCAAACAAAACCGAACGCAGCTACCGCTATTTATTCAGATGTTCCAGAATGATGCTGCTGCCCATCTTCTGGTATTCATTTACCCTCTGTCTGGGGTGGTAGATTTTCTTACGCCGCCACCACACGATCTTCTTGTTTAGTGAAAGCAAATATGCAATAACAATTAATTCGTCGTCACTCATGCCGCTGTGCGTTCACGAAGGCGTCGCTGTACGTACTGGCAGTATAAATTCCGAATGAAAAAAAAATAAGGTCTGCTCTAGGTTTACGGAATTCCGTATCTGCATCTGCATTTTAGAGAGTGGCCTAAACTTAAGTAAAAAAATAAGGCTGTGTATGCATTAATAATAGTATACAATAAAAATACGTACAATACATTAAATATATAGTAAGAAATTTAATAATGCTACGAGTATTGGATCATAATTTCAAATATATTTGTGATGCAATTTTAAGTATAAAATTATATATTACAACACCCAACATGGGTTATTGTAAGCAATAAATAAATAAATAATTGCTTAGTTGGGTCATAAATTCTGTCACAAACACTTCATTAAATAAATTGTAAGACTTATGTTGTTTGTATAAAATATATATATGACATACAAAAGTAGCTAAATGTAGTTTTTAATGTTATTAAAGTTATTCGAAATGCTTGATTTTGAATACAGGCCCTCAACTTCCAATTCTGGTGAGGGTTAGCGCAGGCTTTCTCCTTCAAATGTTGCCATATTTTGTCATCCAACGGGTTTAAGTCTGAGCTGGAAGAGGACCACGTCGTGCCCGATGACGTCAATTCCAGTGTCTGTTTTCGAACATTATTTGAGAAAGAGGTTCCAACACGTTTGTAAGAACGGTATTTTGATTCACAACAGCGCTAGTTTTCACATCTTTTTCACAGAAAACCTAAATACGAGACTCATCATACCATAAATGATGAAGGATAATGTCCACTCTGGCTTCTCAGGATACGCCTGCTCGCTTTTTTACTGTTGTGGGCAAATACTTTATAATTTTGTTTGTTGGAACTTTCTTTGAAGTTGAAAATTTTTTCGAAAATTTTTTCGAAAAATTTTCTGAAAAAAGTATTTCGCGGTATTTTTTTTCCGCGTACTGACCGCCTTAAGCCTGGGATTTCTCAAGCCTTAATTTTTACAGACGCTCATTAAGATAATGCCCTGTTTTTCGTTTATATCCTCCGAGTCTCAGGTCTTCAATTAGCACACTTTTGATCGTAGTTCTGCTTAATTCCAATTGAAGGGCTAACATTTTTTCCTTGCGGACGGAATTTCGTTGGATTCCCTTCCGCACTTCGTTGAAGACCACTGGTGACCTAACCGCTCCTTTTACAGTCTTATAGGTCGAATCTTCACTAAATCGTTTGATAGTACGATATACGAAACGCCGCGTTATTTAGAAATTTTGAAGAAGTTTAAAACTCAAGTTGACGCTCCTTTTGCGTCCACTTAATTTTATTTACAAATGGAACAAAATTTATTTCATTTTTATTGTAAGGTGGCGCAAAAGTTTCTTATTGAAAATCAGTTCAAACAATTCTGGCCACTCTTCGAAATTTAAATTAAATAAGGATTTGACAGAACTTTTGACTCGACTAGTTATAATAATCTTATTTCTTTTTTCAATTAACGATGCCCGACAGTAGGATTTCTCCTGTGTCGTGGGTACGTTTTACAGACATAAATTCCATATGCACAAACCACCCAGACTCGGAACAACTATCTGTAGATCATACAAATATTTGTCCCGTGCGGGAATCGACCCGCGACCCGCGGCGCAGAAGCCAAGGGCTTAGCCACTGCGCCAACCGATAATATTATTAATTATTATTATTAGGAACAATAATATTAATGCATCGATGAGTGTTGAATACTGCTTGAGGTGGTTATAGTTTTCGCAAATCTCATTTATCTCTACGTACAATTTTGCGTTTTCTCAAGTTGGCAACTATTGTCTAATCTGTGGTTGTGTGTTACCGACTTTTTATAGAAGTAGTCTTGAAATGATTATGAAGTGGGTTTCGAGAACTTTCTGATTAACATTCAGTTACTCACACTAGATAATAAGAAAAATATCCTACCTAAAGAACGACGAAGCACTTTAGTTAGTTAAATTCTTTATACAGTCTAAACCCGAAAGGTTCGGGTGAGATAAGTAGGACATAAAATTGGTTCGTGCACGTAGTACACATTTATAGCTAACAAAGTGCAAGACGTACGAATACAATATTTTAATGAAGAAAAGGTTGTTGACAAAGCAATTATTGTAGGCGGGTATTAATTTTATAGGTTAAGGTTTTTTTTATCGGTCGATTAAGTTATTGGCGCGGAAGCGGTTCATCAATCACATAAAAATAATGAAACGTAGTACTAGGTTACGCAGGCTCTTTTGTAAACTGCGTTTTTCTATTGCCCGGCACGGCATCATGACAGCATAGAGCAGCTTATCTTATTTTGCAATATACGTCAGCTGTGTCGGACGGCGGGAAGGAAAACTTGCTATTCCCGACACCGGTGACTAGCAGAGTGCCGCCCAGTGGAAAAACGCTTGCTTATAACTTGATAAAAAAAATTGCTTATATCTTATGCCGTCACCGTCAACGTGCCGGTGGCAGGGTCAATGAAAAAACGGTCAATTCGATATATGAGTTCATTGCCTCGATCAGCTGCATAGTCCCTATAACTCCCACAGATATCACGTTACGAGACTCACTGACATAATGTATTGGAGAAAAAATTTCTTCGCATTTTATATGAAAACTCAAGACATTTTTTTAAAAGTTTATTTACTTTTAATTACAGTACGTATGTGCCACTTTGTTGGACGACTTCGTAGTGACATGATCCCGTTGCTGTAGAAATTTTTGGACTTCTGAGCAAAAATGTGAAGGTGCAAGGTCAGGGCTATGTGGCGGATGCATTAACACCTCCCAGCCAAACTCTCTTAATTTTTGCTACGTGGCTAAAGATGTGTGTGGTCTAGCGTTGTCGTGATGAAAGACCACACCCTTCCTATTGATCAATTCCGGCCGCTTTCTCTCAACTCCTTGCTTTATCAAACATTCAAATCAAAATTCCCGGATTGAAAACGCTTAAACCAACTTTTTGCTACTCTTACTGACACTGCATTAGGTCCATAAAAGTCACATTTTTTTTTCACGGCTTGCGTTGCATTTTTTCCTTTTTTGTAATAAGAATTTCAAAATGTATCGAATTTCTTCATAAGATTCACTCCTTTTGACAGAAAGAAAAACAAATTAAAAATAACTGGAAACAATATTTTACTAATTTGTTTCTTTTTTTTGAAACATAACCTTTTTAATGTCATCAAAACCAGCCAGATACAAATGGTACAGCCAAATAGTTTAAATTATAAGTTTATACATACTATAAATGCGAAAAGACTTTTTCCCCAACCTACTATACTCATCGGCCCTAAGTCCAGCCTGCCGGGATAGTATGGACATTTTGAAACTGTATAATATTTAATAATGTGTTTATATACAATGAATATATTACCTAATTATAATACTGACTACGCAAGCGAGACACAACAACCCTACATAGGTCAAATACTACTTTGTTTAATTATTTTGATGTTATGCGGACATAATAAAATTTTATAATGTATAAGCTATGGCGGTAGCAATAACTGAGGCCCGTATGGGTTCTCTTCTATTTCTCTTCCTCGCCCCGCACTTACCTTCCTCGTACCTCTGTATTACTATCGCTCTTCTGTGGTACAACAGGAAGTCTAATCAGCTTGCGCCAAAGTGACCGGGACGACTTTGAGCATCGACTAAAAACCGACGCTATTTATGGGGCAGGCCTATGGTCAGCAGTGGACTTGTGATAGGCTGAAACGACTTCAACATTGTAGTACCCTCTTAGTCTGTTGTCCACACCAACCGAACATTTGGATCCTGCCGCGCGAGGTGGAGCGACCGTGGATAGGCCAGTATGGACCCAGCTATTTACTTGAATTGGTACCTGGTCGTTGAATGAAAATGTTAAATAATATTACCAACTTGTTAACTAATCAATAAATTGGTTTAAAGGCAAAAGCTGACTGAATAAATAGGTTCTTCCAAAATTTGATGCACTGAACTACACAGTTGACACAGTATTCGATAGAAAGGAAATATCTCATGCACATTACGCAAACTTATAATAACTTTAAATCCACTAAAATTATGCATACATTCCTTTTGATTCCGAAAATTTCCAATGAAACATACATCCATATACCATTTCGATTTTAACAGCCCCAGTTTCCTGTAAAATATTGTTTCACGATTCTAATTAATAAGTTTTATTAACTATCATCGAGAAACAATATATATGTCGGAAATATTGAAAGTGGCCGGTTCAGAACTACTGTTTAAAATACACGGTCAGTACATATCCATAACACGTAACAGCTACACAATTTAGAAATGAAGAGATTTTCGATGTATATTCATACATACATACATAAGATCACGACTGTATCCCATAAGGGGTAGTAAGAGACTGGGCACTCACTGCAAATACAGATGACTGCCACAATCCGCGTTTCGTTAAAACAATATAATGCACTTGGTGTGATAGGTGGTGAGTCCATCGCCACCATGCGCTGTTGGGGCACAGTGCAGTTTAATCCTTACTCGCCTTTTACGAGATCCATTGGATGAGATGGAGTGGAAGTATTCTTTTAACGAGCCGCCACCACACGGCTTTGTATATATACTTATATATTTTAAGCTGACTACCTTTAAATAAGTTGAGCATGCTGTTTTTCTCTACACAAACTTTAAGAGAACTGCCGTGCGAAGCGTAAGTAGCTGCTAGTACGGAGGTATAAATTTGAGCGAGATCAAGGGACAAAAATGGTTGTTGTATTTTTGTAACAACTACATTTGTCCCTTTTTTGCATGTACCTAGTTTCAGTTCGTCAAGCGCTTATTTTTGCTTGACAAATAGCAATAATTTCAGATATTTATGTAAACATCTTTAGTGTGTATGTGTATTGTACGGTGTTCACTAGTGTATTATTGCATTATTATAGTACATTACACAAACAACTCGCACTACCTATACCTCACGCAACGCAAAATACGCGCTAGACGAGGAGTTGCTTCAATCTAATTCTAGACATATAATAAATCCGAAAGGGTGTTTGTTGGTTCGTTTGTCCGTCTTTCACGCTTCAACGGAGTGACCGATCGACCTGATTTTTGGTCCGAAAACAGTATAGTCTACATTTAATCTCGGAAAAAACTATGGGTCCTGAGGGATTGCATACTTACTTTCTCGCGCGGGTGAAGCCGCGGGTATCAGCTAGTATATTATAAATCTAATCTAAAATGGAGGAACAAGATGAAAAAGATTTTGTGTTCCAACATTTGTGAACAATACTATGTTTACAAAATCTTTAAAGAATCAAATGTAAGTTACAATGTAATAATGACGTGCAGTGCCATTTTAAGAGAATCTACCGCCCCATCTCATCCCGTGGGTGTCGTAAAATGTGACAGAGGGAAAATGAAAACCAGGAGATGGCAGCAGATGGAGACAGCAGTATCTTCCTGGAAGATCTGAATAAATAAACTGCGGTTGCCAATCCACCTGCCAAGCGTGACGACTATGGCAAAATCCCTTATAATAAGAGCTACTAACTTTTGTGGCAATATATGAGGGAGGCCTATGTTCAGCAGTGGACGGACTAGTGAAAGGCGGAAATGATGATGATGAATGATTATCATACATATAACATGTAATATTAAATTAATCGCAAGATATATAAGTACGTAACTTATTTTATATATGTTTAATGCGATAAACCTTTTGAGCTTCAAGAATATAATTATTTAAAGTAGACGATTATTTCAATCAATCGATTTTAGAATCAACTCTGACGTCTTACGTCATTAATTTGACTTTGACACTTTATCTCAGAATATTTAAGTTTAACTTAATGATTTTTTTTGCACTTAGTATATTCTATTACAGTATTCGCTTTTCCAAACTTATTTTGTATTTTTTTATAGTTCCGTAATAATCAGGTAAATTTTAGATTTGTAGTGTATGTAAAATTTTATTGACCTGTTTGAAGTGTTACTTCATGTTTCCTCATAGAAAAAAATATAAATCTGGAGGTTATCGGTTAGGAATGACTATTACATTACGCTGACTTTATTGCGGGGTCACCTTCAAGTTAACACTCGCGTCCCGCATTTATGTGCAGTAGCTGCCTAATCATCTTCACGCTCTGTTTAATCTTGTTCTTATTCAACATTACAGGTGAATAAAACAGACAGTATGAGTAGTGAACCTCAAGCTAAACGTACAAAAATGAGTGCTCTTGAGCAGCTAAAGCAATATTCCACCGTCGTAGCGGATACCGGAGATTTTGAAGGTTAGTCTTTGGACATATGCTACGTTTTTTGTATTATTTCCATAAGTAGATTAGAAAATTTATATAAAGTAAAGCAGTTTCGAATAGTTACATCTCGAATGTATTTTAAAATATAATTTACATGTAAGTTATCAGTTATTTAATGTTATTTACCTACATATTGTAAACAGATAGTTTAAAATTTTGAGTTGTCTTTTTTTGGTTATATTTGAGATGTTCTTTAAATTTTTAGCAATGAAAGCTTATAAGCCAACAGATGCCACTACAAACCCAAGTTTAATTCTGTCTGCTGCTGGTATGGATCAGTATCAACATTTGCTGGATAAAGCCATTAAATATGGTACTGACAGTGGAGGGTATGCTTTTTTGTTTTGCAAATCTCACAGCTTAAACATTAGCATTATTTTTAACACAAAAAAAATCAGGGGCCGGTTTTCAATTTTTTCTTAATGTATGACTTTTATAACATCATCATTTCTTAAAAGCTTCAAATCTTTAAAAGAATATTAACATTTATTTTCACATTTATAATGTCACAAAAATAATATTATTTTTTTGCAGGACTGTGGAGGAGCAGATTATTGAAATTTTAGATATGCTTAGTGTACTATTTGGTTGTGAAATTCTAAAAATTATTCCGGGGAGAGTTTCTGTGGAGGTTGATGCAAGGTAATATATTAGTAAATATCTGGCTTTGTAACATGTCAATGCATTTATGACGACACAAAAACAAAAAAAAAAAAATTGTTTATTACACTTATGATTTGCAAAACAAGTGGAGTTTTCTTGGTTATAGTTTGTTAGATGACTAAGAAAATCTTCATTAACTGTATGGTATTTACAATTTGTGTTACAGTTTCTTGATAGCTAAGAAAAGTGTAATGAATACATGCATATTTTACTTTATTGAAATTGAGACAATACTAGTCTTTGATAAATTAAATGTCTGTTGATAATATATAAATACTCATTAAATAAAACAAACTATATTTATTCCAGGTTATCTTTTGATAAAGAAGCCAGCATGGCAAAAGCAATTAAATTGATTAGTATGTTTGCGGAGCAAGGAATCAAGAAAGAGAGGATTTTAATAAAATTAGCATCCACATGGGAAGGCATTCAAGCAGCTAAGTATGATAATATATCAGCTTTTTGCTCAGTAAGGTTTAGTTTGTTAATAAAAATATTTAATCAAATTAAATTGTTAGGCTTTTTCTAAGCTAGAATCGAAATGGCTTCAATTATTGCAAGCTGCCTTAAAAATTACTATGCAGTTTTAGACATTATTAGTCTTTACTTTTTATTATTTAAATAATTATTAATAAATACATAAATAAAAAAACAAATAGTCACATTGGGTATCTTTAAACACTATTCCCAGATTTTTACGAATATTAAAATAAAAAAGTATTAGTCCATAGAGTAGAGCCATCAAGCTCCAGATCTAATTTTATTTAAGGCTCCTACAAACGGTCTAGGGTGCAATTTGATTTTACGCCATAGTTTCGCACTCCAGGCTTAGTCACTTGATTTCGTGACATTTTATCATATACATGATGCGACCACGGCGATCACGGCGACAACTTCCGAATATTGTAGTGAGCTACCAACTGCGCAGGTAAAATTATAGTGTCACAAGTGTACGCGCAAACACAGGGGCACTCACTAGTCCCTATCTACTCGCGCCCCATGACACGTTGATGCGATGGAGACAGATGGCTAGAATGCAGTATCAGAAACTCTGGGACAATCACCACTACTAGACCCGAAAACCAACTGTTTGTGTTTTAGGCTCCGGATGGAATTCGAACCCAGGACCCGCGGCGTAGAAGTCAGGTACTCTTACCACTAGGCCACGCGGTCTTCAAGGAGGCGTGACTGTATGTATGAATGACATACATACATACATACAGTCACATACGCCTCAACTATTGGGGTAGGTTGACATCTTTCCAGTTGCTTCTACTTTCATTTTCGTTTTCATATAAACTTTTTGGTAGCGGGTACTTTTGACGTAGTCTTTCTTTAAAACGTCTTCGATCTGATTATGATATGTTCGCCTACGTCAACTCTTACCGGCTTGCCCTAACACTTGCTTTAACACTCGTCGCATAAGTCAGTAAGAACACAGTAGAAATATGTTAATTAAGAAGCTATCCGATTTTACTGATATACTACAAAATTGCAATTAGATATCATTGGACTGTTCAAAGTTACCCAAAATTTAAGAAATTTTACAATTGTCTATGATATTGCTACTTTTGGTCAAATATCTAAACGGAATTACGAAATAATATGAAGAAAGATCAGTTGAATGTATATTTCATCGCTAGAAGCCAAAACCCCTTCGTTTTACGTACCTTTTCTGTATTTAAACCCAATGTGCAGCAAACACTTTTCACTCCTTAAAATCCTGGAACGAAAACGGCGCGAAATTTTCAAAACTTATTCCGCAGCCGTAATTTTTATGTCCCATTGATAACTAGAATATTTCTTATTATTATTATTATTATTTATTTATTAATGGAAACATTCATAAACTGTTTTCCAGCGTCAAGTAACATATCTAAGTATACAATCTTCTAGCAGCTAGACTTAAAAATTTTGATCGACAGTAAATTGATAATTGACTATTACTGAAGATTTGCTGGACTGATGGACACAAAACGAAAAGCGTAATTTTGGTCTTCAATTGAATTTTCCAATGTGTTGACTACAAGTCTTTTGGGAAAAAAATATAATCTTCTCACCTTATTCAAAGTTGCAAGGAAATTCGAAGATACCTAAAGTGACTGTACTTCTGCATTTAATTAAATATTTACTTAATGTGTCTTTGCAGGGAACTTGAAAAGAAACATGGAATCCATTGTAATTTAACTCTACTTTTCTCTTTATACCAAGCAATTGCATGCGCTGAAGCAAATGTTACTCTTATATCACCATTCGTTGGGCGTATTTTAGATTGGTGAGTACATTTTATGTTAGTCTGCTTTAAGTATTATATTGGACGTTAGTAATACGCCATAGTTTCGCACTCCAGGCTTAGTCACTTGATTTTGTGACATTTTATCATATACATGATGATGTTCTCCTGGCCTATTTCGACCACGGCGACAACTTCCGAATATTGTAGTGAGCTACCAACTGCGCAGGTAAAATTATATTGGACAGTTTATGAAAATCTTATATTTTCATAAAATGTCCAATAAACAGTGCGTTTAACTATATATTATAACATCAAAATATATACATACATAAAGTTACGTCTTTTTCCATATAAGGGGTAGGCAGAGGCTACTCACGTAGCTCACTTTTCGCTCTCGCGGAAAACGAGACCTGAATGGTGGCGAACCACCCGCCTTTTTGTACGAGTCCAAAAATTCAAAGAATAAAGCCTGTCCGTATTATACCTAAATCGCCTCTTACGACACCTTGGTAAGAAAAGAGGTAGGTGCTATTCTACTCTACCAGACACCAATCTGCTCAAATCAACATAATATTATTTTCATTGTTTTTCAAATATCACCTATATTGGTTTAATTAATAAAATAATAAATAAACAACGAATAAATAAAAGAAAGAAAAAAACTACGAAACTGATTTTAAAAATTGATTCACCATTAGACAGCTTCATTATCAGCGATTAACATGAGCTGTATCTTATTCAAAAAAATTTAGTTCTCTACAAAAATTGCTATAATGTTTATATCAAATATAATATAATATATCAACAATTTACTAATAATAGTCATTACTTACGGCGTGCGCTGCGAAAACTGTTGATGATAAATAAAACAATGTACATTCTCTTCTATCCACCTACACATTTTATTTTTTGTAAACTAGAAACAATTGAATAGTAGTTTGTAATTTTAATTATTTAATTTTTTTATTTAAAATATTGAAACACTTAAAAAAAACAGCGGCCGCGGTGCCTCTTGAACGCCGCCCGGCTACATGCGACTTGGGCAACACCGAGGTGCGCGGCTCTCTTTGCGCAGCGGTAGAGAGCGATCGTTTTATTTTGCTACCACAACATCAAATATTGTTTACAGGGAAGTTCTAACCCACTAAACTTTAGTGGCTTATGTTCCCATAAATAAAACATTATTTTGGTAAAATAACCTAATCTTACCTAACCAGCTGCAGAGACGCTGGTGAGAATAATCGCTACAAAAAATGTCAGTGTAAGGAATTGTTGTTGTTCTATTCCAAATAAAATATTAATTTTTCTTTCTATGTCTAACTACCCGTGCGAAGCCGGGGCGGATTGCTAGTTTGTTAATAAAATAATAATTAATATTTAATAATAATTATTTGTAATGAATAAAACTTAATTTTTATGGTACATCAAAATAATAGTGTGGTGGCGGCTCGTTAAAAGAATACTACCACTCCACCTCATCCAATGGATCTCGTAAAAGGCGAGTAAGGAATTAAACTGTACTGTGCACCCGACAGCGCATGGTGGCGATGGGCTCACCACCTATCAAACCAAGTGCATTATATTGTTTTGGTGAAACGTGGATTGTGGCAGTCATCTGTTTTTGCAGTGAGTGCCCAGTCTCTGACTACCCCTTATGGGATACAGTCGTGATCTTATGTTTGTATGTATCAAAATAACAAACCTTTTTTTTAAATAATATTAGTGTTACCTTACAAAGATTTCCGGTTTCGCCATTTAAACAACTTAACAAAATATTAATTGAAAAAACTGTATGATAATGTAGTTTTTTAGGAACTCCGGTTTTGTGCAGAAACAATATAGCTCTATAACAATTTAATTCTATTTTATTTGTGCTACTGATATGCATTTTATGAACAGTCATCATCATCATCATCATTTCAGCCTATCACTAGTCCACTGCTGAACATAGGCCTCCTCCATAGATCCTCTCATTTTGGGGGTATTTTGCGATAGTTGCCACGCTTGGCAACCGCAGTTTATTTATTCAGATGTTCCAAGAAGAAAGATGCATACATACATGCATCTTTCTTCATGAACAGTCAGGGACCTTTTTTACATCAAGTTGTGTTTAGTGCCGCATGTGCAATAACCTAAACGTTTTGAAAAGTACACACTCTTTCATAGAATATAATTTTTTAATATGATTTTCTATTTTCAGAGTTTTTTACATTTTATTTTTGTCAGATTAGTTATCTTTTTCTATTAATCCTATTAGGTATGTTGAACATACAAAGAGTACTTACGAAGCTAAGGACGACCCGGGCGTATTGTCAGTCACCCGCGTGTACAATTATTACAAGAAGTTCGGATACAATACTCAAGTGATGGGCGCGTCGTTCCGTAACACAGGCGAGATAAGAGAGTTGGCCGGGTGCGATTTACTCACAATCAGCCCCAAACTGCTCCAGGAATTAGCGAATAGCGAAGAGCCTTTGAAGAGGGTGAGTTCTTTGGTGTTTTTAACTTTTAGCATTTTAGTTGCTTTTTATTGGTTTTGTTGAACTGAGTCCACAATCGCTAAGCTAAATAAAGAATAATTTGTGCTATTTTTGCTTATTTATTGTTAACTAGCTGATGACCGCGACGTCATCCGCATGGATATAGTTTTTTTAAATATCCAGTGGGTAACTATTTTTTTTTATTGTATAAAGTGATGAAACGAGCAAAACGTTCACCTGATAACGGTAAGTGCAACGTCTGCCCATAACAAATGCTGTGTCACCCAGTACATTTCTGTGTGACACCTCACTGTGCCTATCACCCTGAGACATCAGTTCTTAAGTCTAATATGCTCTGTGATTCTGTAACTGTTTGATTTTCCGGAATAAAAAGTATTCTTATGTAGATTGTAGATCGCAAAGCGCTGGTTTCCGCAACTCCACGCCTAGCGCGTATTTTGCGTGTAGGGTGCATCCTGGAGACTGACATGCCGTCTCCAGGATGCAAGCTACCTCTGTGCCAAATTTCGTCAAGATCGGTTCATTGGTTGAGCCACCAAAAGGTAACAAACAGACAGAGGGACAGAGAGTTTTAATTCGCATTTATAATATAAGTGTGAATAAAACACAATGCGGAAGAAAAAAGAATAAGCCAGTGTATAATTTGTTTTATTTTTTCATCGCTATTACACTATAAGATTCATAATTTGTCTTGTGCCTTTCCTGTTTTTGTGCCTTTGCGTCCTGACATAACATAATTTAAGATCGAAGGAGAAGATACTCTATCGTTTCTAGATATTAGAATCTTTAATGCTTATTTTAAAATTTACAGGCACTGGATACAAAAGTCGCTGCTAAAAGTGATATTGAGAAAGTATCACTGACGGAATCCAAGTTTCGCTGGCACATGAATGAAGATCAAATGGCCACCGACAAGCTTTCTGATGGCATACGAAAATTCGCGGCGGATACCAGAAAGTTGGAGTCCCTCATCAAGACACTGTTGGCTAAAAAGTAAATAATGCAATTTGAATGAAACACATTTTCAGGGTGTTAACAAATAATATTTTATATGGGTGGAAGTTATTTTCCTTTTTATTTGTTTTTTATCATATATGATTGTTTACTATATTTAATATAGTTTTATTAGCTAGATTTTATACGATTTCATTCAGTGGGGAAATATCACGTAAAACCTCTTATATTTGTATGTATTATTATTATTTATGTCACGTGATTTATTTGTTTAACAATTTTGAGTAATCAATCATGTACTTATTGTAAGTACGACGCACATTATCCTTCTCTAGTATATTTATATATATATACATTAGTATTAAGAGTAGGTATGTACAATAAAGTATGAATTTAAAAAATTACAATTATTATGGTGCCTTAATGTTTCGATACATTCCTATATATTTGTATGTGAAATTTTGTAATTTGTTGCATTTATAAAACGATTAAAATTCATGTGAAATAGAACAAGCGGTTTATATTTTACACCCTATGCTTTGCACAAAAAAAATGATCAGATCATATTCATCACATATTAATAGTCTATATTATATAAAAGCGATTTATCACTTACTCATCACGATATCTCCGAAACTGCAAGACCTAACAATTTCAATTTAGAATACATGTTCATTTCCCAACTAAGAACGGATTTAACGAACATTTGCTTCTAAATGTGTGAACGGGCCGTTGCCGTTTTTCTTTATATAGACTAACATAAAAATAACTTCTGAGCGAAGCCGCGGCGGGTCAGCTAGTAATTTCGTAAAACCACAACAATTAAAACTGGACCATATTACTAAGTTAAACGTATAGATATCTAGAGAAAATTAAAAAAAAATTAGCCTATGTGCATCTCACTCCCGGGCAGACGCTTAATTTTTTTTCAAGTTTTATTGTGCGAAGTAGATACCGCCGTACTGTTCCAGTATTGGTTGATGGACTTGAACATGTTGGAATGTTTTTAATTTCTCAAATATGCAGAATTCCTCCCGATGTTTTATACGTGGTAGAACCATCCTGCAGATAGATACTGACTATGACACAAAAATGCTTGTCTAGGGAACTATCACTCTCTTACAGAATATAAGCGTAAGTAACGGGAACCGAAGATCCAGGTAACGGGGCATGCTATTTAGCCTCATAGGTTACCACGCACATCTACCTAATCACGATGTTGTGTGTTCAATTCACCCATGCATTAAAAAAAATTCACCGCCATACATGTGGTAAGACTTACTAATAACGATACATCTCTCGGGAAGTAACTGGTAGCTCGCGTACTATGAAATAAAAGGCGACCGTTCGGTCTCAGAGCTACCACGATTTGAAATAGTAACAAGAATCGGTTTGATTACAAATCATACTGGATCAGATTGCTTATGAATATGACATTTTAAAAGGAAGCCAGTATTTGTTAGGAATATTGAAAGGATAAAATATTGGTAGTGTAGTTGCTCCGAGGACGACTGGCAGCAACCCGCGCAACGCTCTGTAATCAATACGCTGCTCCACTTCCAGCGGCCTCCCGCCTCTCAGCGACCGCCCGCTTTCTGCCTGCGCCCTAATATCCGTTCTGATTTTAATTTTGCCGATATGAGTTCTCATACTCAACATATGAAATATATAACATAAAAGTTAATATTAGAGTGCGCAAATGTCGATTCTTTTCTGACAGTTTTCTTCATTTAAACGAATAAATAAATATAGGTTGAAATGATGATGATGATGAAAGGAATAAAGAAATAAAAAAATGCAAATTAAATTTAGTAGTACCTGCTCTAAAAAGTACAACATTCGTAAAGTTGTGCTTCATGTGAGTGGATATTAAAGGAATTTAATGTTAATTCATATACTCTGTTAAGTGATGGTTGTGTTTTAAAATATATTTATTAAGAAGTAATAAAATACTGTAAGTGTAATAATATTATACAATTATTATCAGAGATATATTAAAAAATGACAAAAGTTTACGCAATCGTCCGCGTCATTGGTATATTGTAAATGGGTATATTTATGCAACATGTAGTTCGCAAGGATCAGGACATTTCCATGTGATTTTCGCCAGGGAGATTTGGTGTGGGGGCGAGAGGCGGGGTGGAGGCGGAGGCTTGATATTGACCTAGATGTTCATTCAGAGTTCGGTCGATGCGAAACTTGACATCTGCGCGGTGCTGCGTTTTAAGTTTTTCGATTTAAATGTGTATTCAACCCGATCGCCTTCTTATTTGTTTATTTCTTAAAAATAAATGAGACCGTTGATAAAATCAGTGCATGCATCCTCTTATTTATAACATGGCTACAAGCAGACCTAGCAGTTATCGATATGTGAGAAACGCGAAGTGGGATGTGCTGCAAAGTGCTTAGTGGTTTTAGAGCGTTCTGCGCTCTGGTGATGTTACAATGGCCCGACAGCACTGCCTTTTCATATAGCTTCAATTTAATCTAACGAAAATGGAGAAATCAGCTGAGGCTCACATACCGGCGGTGGCCAAAAACATTCCTGCTATGGATTTGAAATATTCAGATGTGAGTATAGGCATGTAGTGTATAACAATATGGTTAATTGTGTGAATGAATTTTTGCTTATTTTCGTATTAACATTGTAATATATTTCTATATATATTTAATAATATTAGATACAAACGCAAATCTCAGCTAAAGTTTTTATAACTAAAGTCTAATCTAATATTATTATAATTTTTATAATAAAAGTAAAATCTCTTAACGTATTAGTAAGTGTGTGATTTTTACGGGGGTCATTAGTTTAAATCGATCTCTTATTACTTGTTGAAATAGATATCGGTCTACATTGCCACAGAAGTCTGTGTTAAAACATTTTTGAAAAGACAATTAAGTCCTTATTAGTCAAGTTGTAGTCTTATAATGTTTTTAATAATATCACTTATTAAAACCACCGTGTGGTAGCCGCCACGCTTTAGAGAATCTTCCACCCCATCTTTTCCCATGGGCATCATAAAAGTCAACAGAAAATTAAAACCAGAAGATGGTAGCAGCATCTTTCTGGAACATCTGAATGAATAAACTGGCGTTGCCGATCCGCCTGACAATCGTGGTAGCAAAATCTCCCCAAAGTGAGCGCAACAAATGTTTGTGGTAATTTTTCGGGGAGGTTAACATATTTGGAGTAGACCTTAAGATAACAATTCAACCATTATTGGGAATTAGAAGAAAATATATGCCTCCAAACTACTTCGAAATAATAATTTAAACAACTGGTTTAGTTAAAGAAGAAGCTTTAGGTTGCGAATCGCAGTATTATAAATCGCGAATAGATTTTAAATAGGTTGATAACAAAGTCGATTATAATAATAATTATTGTGATATTACGTTGCTCTAGCAGTGCAAGGAGAACGTAGAAGCAGAGCGCACTGCAGATGAAACGGAGCCTGAGCGCGGGAATTGGACAGGCCGGTTCGATTTTCTTCTATCGTTGCTGGGCTACAGCGTGGGCTTGGGCAACGTATGGCGATTCCCTTATCTCTGCTACAATAATGGAGGAGGTATTTTTTAGATTATATTATTTTTATGTAATAGACCTTCGCCGCCATCACCCACTAAGTCGATTTCTGGTGAAATGTTTAGAGTAATAATTTTAGTCTGTACTGCCTAGCACTTTCTCGTTCATATTCAACTAGTAAGTTAATGTAGTTACCATCTTAGGCCTCATTGTCGATTAACAGCCTTAAATTAGGATTGTAGTCAAACTAGCCTATCCTCAATGAAAATAATCTTAGATTCATACACAATTTAGTGGTGCCGGCACCGGGGATCGAACTCGGGTCACTCGTGTACTATGAAATTGAAGCCGAGCGCCTGGTCCGTGATGCTACGGCTCTTAAAAAATACAACGTACAATATTACTTTTTCAGTCCTATAAAATGTTTCTACAGCTGAGCTCTGGACCTCTCTCATTTCCGAGAAGGTTTTTGAAATGGCAGGAGTTCGCAACGCTGCTCTAATACTGGTTGGTGGACTTTCCATCGCCTTTATTTCCAAGACGTGAGGTTGCCTCACGTCTTTTAGTTTGTGATTTTTTTGTTTATTACCTGAATGTACACCAATAGCACACAATGTTCACGTGTTATACAGCAGCTAAATACAGCAGAAATGATTTATAATTTGAGTATAAAATATAAATTAAGAAATTAAAGAATAATAACAGAAAATTATTGCATTAAATTGGATTAGATCATCATCATCATCATCATTTCAGCACATCTTAGTCTACTGTTGAATATTGGCCGCTCCCATAGATTACCACAAAAGTGGATATTGGTTCTATAAGCTATATGACCGGCCCATTGCCATTTTAGCTTGCTAATCCTTAGGGCTATGTCGGATCGGATCATCGTTACGGATTTTATCGCGCAGAGTAACTCTGAGCATAGCCCTATCTATAGCTCGATGAGCGACTCTGAGCTTGCTTATGCGGCCTGCAGTGAAGGACTACGTATCGGCTTCATATGTCAACCCCGCGCAACACGCACTGGTTGAAGACTTTAGTATTGAGATATTGAGGTATACTCGACGAGAAGATGTGACGCAGTTTTCCGAAAGCTGCCCAGCCGATTTGGACTAAGCAAGTCGGACAATTCGTCCCAGGTATACATATTCGTCGACAATTTCGAGCGTAGTGTTGCCAACAATAACCGGTATAGGTGTGACATGAACGTTAGATATGATCTTCGTCTTGTCCATATTCATCTTAAGATCTACCCGTTGGGAGACACTATTGAGGTCACTGAGCATAGTGCTAAGGTCCTCCAGCGACTCAGCCATAATTACTATGTCGTCGGCAAATTGAAGGTGAGTGATATATTCGCCGCTGATGTTAATACGTATCCTTTCCAGTCCAGTAGCTTGAAGACGCCTTCCAATGCAGCGATGAAGAGTTTCGGTGATATTACGTCGCCATGTCTTACACCTTTCTGCAATTGGATCAGTTTTTTACCCTGATTCTGTACTCTGATAGCCATCGTAGTTTTATTGTCCAAACACTGCAGCACTTCGATATACCGACAGTCAGGTACCGGTACCGGTGAACTGACTGTAGCATCCCCCAAATTTAAACGAAATCAAAAGCTTACTTGTGTAAGCGGGAGATTGTACTCTTCGGTCTTTTGTACACTCTGGCAAAGGGTATGTATGTGGTCTATGGTACTAAACCCTTTTCGGAATCCAGTTTGATCGGGCGGCTGGAAGTCATCAAGTCTGCTTGCTAGACGATTCGTAATGACTCCCGGAAACATTACATACAAGCGATATCGGTTTATCGTTCTTCAAGAGGGGGTTATCGCCCTTCCTGAAGAACAGGACAACCACGCTCTCGGCGTATCGCTGCCGCAGATGACGGAATTAAATAACTTCTGAAGGACTACCAATACCGGTTTTCCACCCGCTTTCAGAAGATCCGCTGTAATTCCGTCCTCACCCGCCGCTTTGCGATCAGCTGTTTGAGAGCCATACTAATCGCGCTCAGACCGACGCCCGCGATATCATCGTAATTCATAGTTTAATGTAGTTTTTTAAAAGAGAAATACATAATATTTGTGTACCATTGTATATCAGTGTTTGTTGCCTATTATTTTTAAATTATATCTGAGAGGCTTATTAGAACCTGGGGAATTGGACATTGTTAACTCCTTTATGGGTTGAAGGCTTGATGTTATTTGTAATATTTTAATTTTTGAGATATGTAGGATTAAGTTAACTTATTATTGCAAATAAAAATTTTAGCCATGTCAGAATCCCGGATCCAACTGGATTGGCTCGCGTTCTTTGAAATGTAAAGCGAATGTCCTGTCTTTGAGCAGTCTTGGCTCATTTCTGTGATAAAAATAAAAATATCTAATATTGTATTTCTGCATCGTTACATGTATTAAACTTTGTGCATTTAACCATGACCGACAAGAGAAAAAAACATTAACTGACAGCAGGTTTGTGTACCTCAAGTGCTGGTTTTTTCCAAGATAGAGGCTTGTAAATGAATATAGTGTAATGATGGGTCAAACCAAACTTGGCGCGCGGGCCCCTGGCCCGTGAGCACAGTACCGACGAAGCTGTAAAAGCCAAAAAGGCTAACAGCAATTACATCACCTTAATTATATATAGTGTAATGATTCTATTAATATTCTATTCTATTCCGTGATCCGCGTCTATAAACTTTTTTTATAAATTTCGTTCTCTTTTCTAAAGTTGAAAAAAAAATATATATATAATGATGTTCTTATATTATAGGTGTGAAGACCTTTATAAAAAACGTTTACCTACTTGTGTAGTGCACGTCAGTCATATATTATTCTCAAGAGTATTTGAAAATTAGTTGATACTGCACTGCTGCATCTTAAAGCGTGCATAACATTATATTCTTCCAATATTTTTTAAAAAGTAATATTATCACTTTATTCAGTAATAATTCACGAAAGCAAGACTTAATAGATACAGATAAATATTATATACTTCTAGAAGTTGACATTTGTGCAGGAAACATTACAGTACCGTAAGTGTCCGCACTAACACAGGGGCACTTACTCACCTTCTCATATCCAGCAGAACGTCTTGTTGTTTGTATTCTGATAGTTTCCTTGTCTCTGACACCATATTCCAGTTTACCTTCGATCTTATCGCATGAGCATTACGGCGGGCGCGGGTATGTAGGCCAAATGAACGCCTCTGAATTTGCTGGTTTTGTTGTGGCACTATAATATCTCCTGCGCAGTTGAAGGGTATCGATGGTATTCGGAAGTTGACGCCGTGGCAGATCGATCAAGACAACATCGTTACAAACAGAAGCTTTGGTTGCAATCACAATACATCTAATCGGAAAATCATTAATTTTTATATTGCAAAACTTTAGTTCGGCTTTTTATTCAGTATGCGTTAAGCGTTGTTTCATCATCATCATCATCATTTCAGCCTATCACTAGTCCACTGTTGAACGTAGGCTTACTCCATAGATTTCCACAAGCTCTCATTTTGGGGGATTTTGTCATAGTTGCCACGCTTGGCAGGCGAATTAGCAACCGCAGTTTATGTATTCAGATGTTCCAAAAAGATGCTGCTGTCAATCTTCTGGTATAAATTTTTCCCTCTGTCGACTTCTACGACATCCACGGGACGAGATGGGGTGGTAGATGCTCTTAAGCACACGGCAACGTTGTTTACAAACACAAAATTATTAGGATCGTGAATGAATAGGAACTTACTTGCCTATTTAATTAACACGGTACTAGACCTAGCAGTGTTTAGTTATTTAAGATGCATCTGTCAGTACTAATGAATGCTTTTTTATCTGGTTAGTGATAATTAAACGAACTTGTTTAACATTAGCACATTTTTAGCGCATTGTCTTGTTATTTTGTTAGGTGTTTTATATATGCATTATCACAACTAATTAGCGATATATCTGCGTAGATGACACCGAAGATTTAAAAAATATAATACAAATGTATGAGATAGATTTATTCTCTCACTAGCTTTTATTCGCGGCTTTACCAGCGCGCACTTAGGTAGATCCTGATCTCGAGATTGAAAGTATCTTATATCTTATTTTTATCATAATTTAACGATGTGGAAAATTTTAACGAAGTTGAAATTGAACTGATTAGATTTTGGCCTTATTAAATATAAAGCTCTCAACAAATTTAATACATTCTTCACTATTTATGAGAGGTGATTTAGTAAATTAAAAAAAGTCGGTATCTTCATCGCTATCATTAGCCTGCTATTAATACACTACTGGGCATTGTTGTCAGAATAACTAAGTTCTACGCCTTGGGTCCTGAGGGTCTACTACGAAAATACGAAATTTCGGCTGATGGATCCCACGTTTCCTACCACGATGTCTCCCTTCACTAAACCTTAATTCTATTGATTGGCTACGGATCCGAAAGAAGGCTGTCAGTTAAAGTTGCATCCTAAGTAATTTCGTAATAGGGATTATGTTTGACGTCCGTCGTTCCTTCGAATCGATAGGAAACTTCGTACTTCGATTTTTGTAGCAGAGTTTTTTTTTTTGAGTTCGAATCCCAGCCGGAGTCAAAGTTTTTAAAAGATTGTAGCTCAGAAACCGCATCCTAGTCTTATCTTTATCTTACCACTGGTGGTAGGCTTCCTATGTAGGAAGTCCGTCTAAGTATTTACCACTGCGGTGACAGTTATTCTGCTGTGAAGCAGTAGTGTGCAAAAATTACTGTTTGTGTCGGAATGGCTCTGATAACTAGTGTAATTACTGGGCATATGAGACTTAAGAACTGATGTCTCATGGTGACGAGCGCAGTGTGGTGCCACACAGAAATATATTGGCTGACCCATGATTTATTTTTGGCGGACGTTCCACTTACCATCAGGTGATCAATTTGCCCGTCCCGTCACTTAATTCAATAAAAAAAGTGTTGAGAGTCATGAGATTATACAGTCATTTCCTGACGACACCCACGGGTATCCGGGTAGCAGATTTTCCTACACAGCCTATTTTTAATATAAGATAACATATGATGCAACAGAACTAGTATTCGCATTTCATCGCATTTTTTTACATATATAGCGTTTCATTCGTTGCGTACGCTCGTGAGTGGTTTGTTTATTTTGATATTATTAAACAAGTGCATAATATCCTTCCGTAATTGTAACATTTGTCAGTAGCGGCGTGTGGTAGCGGTGTGAGAGGATGTACCACCCCCCATCTCATCTCGCGGGTGTCGTAAAAGTCGACAGAGGGCAAATAAAAACCAGAAGATGGGCAACAGCATCTTCCTGGTACATCTGAATAAATAAACTGCGGTTGCCAACCCGCCTGCCAAGCGTGGCAACTATGGCAAAATCCCCCCAAAATGAGAGATACAAACTTTTGTGACAATCTATGGGGGATGCTTATGGTCAGCATTGGACTAGACTTTTGTCAGTAACAACGATTACGTAAAATTTGTAATTTCTATTCAGTGTTGCTATAAATCGTAAATAATAATATTTATAAGAGCCGTAGGCATTTACTTCTTTCCTGTTTCAACTTAACTGTATTGTTCTGCTGCCTCTTGTGATATAGAACAAATGGGGACTATTTCTCGCGAATTTTTTCATGTTAAAACTGCGCCAAGCGGTATTTCTGCCCTAAATAGACGAATTGTGTATTGTTTGACTGTTTCTTTATATTTAAGCTGGAACATTATACCTACATACATATAAATGTATACACTAAATATATTTTATATAAGCGCTTTTGAATATTTGCTTCTCGTGGTATTATAAGTCTGGGTTCTCAAGGCTGTCTGTGTATTGTGGGCTACAAGTTATAAATAAAGTAACTTACAAACAAATTTATTTGATTCCTAAAATATTTGTACTTGTCATGACCTTTGGGACGAGACGTGCTCTTTGAAGTCTGTTATTACGAGTGTGGTATCCTTTTTTGTATTTTGAAAATAATGGAGACTGCAGGTTTTTCACTCCATTACGTAAACAAGCGTTGTAGAAGGTAACGATGCATGTTATATTTTTAAACGCTAGTTTTAGATACCCAGTGAGCGTCTAGTAGTCGAATAACGTTTCGAGTTTTCTGTATGCAGACCTTAACGAAAACCTTAGTTATATGAAGGGCTATGTATCGTGTTCCAGAATTAACAGTAAAATAAAAATGATATCTCTTTACAAAAATTACCTTACATTAATATAAACTAATGAAACAGAAGTATTTGTCTGTGGTTTTTGAAGTTTTAGCAGTTAAATAATAAATGCACTTACATTAGTAACCCAATCGGATGTTAAAATACCTTCTCGGTGTTGCCATTCGAACAAACGCTTAAAATTCTTAAACAACGAAAATAATTAAAATTAGCTGACATTATGGCTAGTTTCGCGCCTTTGCTGGATCTGCTTCTTTTTGCATAAATATTGGCTCCGGCTGGTATTCGAATCCAGGATCTGCGGCGTAGAAGTCAGGTACTCTGATCACTAGGCCACTCGTCAATTCGCATTATTTTCGTCATCTCCGCCGTATGTAGCGGCGTAAGAAAATCTACCGCTCCGTCTCATCCCATGGGCGTCGAAAGCCGACTAAAGAGAATTAAAAGAAAAGCCTCGTGACCTACAACAGAGTATGGGATAACTGTCACAGGTATATTATTCAGTGATCCGTCCTGTTTGATTTCTTTCAGGTGCATTTCTGATTCCGTTTACGGTGATGTTAATAATAGCTGGTTTACCGTTGATGTTCATGGAGTTGTCGTTCGGCCAGTACGCCGCGCTCGGTCCTGTAGCCGTCTACAACAGATTTTGTCCATTGTTCCGCGGCCTCGGCTACGGCATGGTTATCGTCTCAAGTATAGTCATGCTGTATTACAATCTGATCATTGCATGGACTATCTACTACATGGCCGTGTCGTTCGCTAGCATCTTCTATCAGTTGCCATGGCAGAACTGCGATGCCGAATGGAGCACTAAACGTACGTAAAATGTTAAATAATGGTAAAATTTATAAATTATTCCAAACAGGGACTTATTTTGTTCTGTTTATGACGTAACGTAGTGTGATGATCATGTTTTTTTTTAAGAAAGAATGTGACGAGATGATCAAATCGTTCACATGGCGGTAAGCGTATCGTCTGCCCATATCAAATGCGGTTTAGTCGATGTAATTTTAACCGTCAAGAAGGTTGATTTATCGTTATCAAAAAATGGATACAAGTGACCTTATATAACTAACATTTATGAAAAACAATTTCAGATTGTTATTCGTACGAAGAAGCCGATGAATGTACAGCCATGAATGGAACGTATTACTTGAGACAATGCGTCAATCAAAGTTATGCTACTCTCCACAACATTGCCGCTCTCGCCGACGTCGCGCTCAGGAAACCTCCGGCCGAAGAATATTTTACGTAAGTGTCAATCTAACGAATTGTAATTTGTGGTTATTATTCCAGCCGGGACCAACATTTGTGCTAAAACACAAATTATTGGTTTTCGGGTCTGGTTGTGTTGTGATTGTCCCCGTGTTTCTGACACTGCATCCTAGCGTACCTCCGATCTTATCGCATCAGCGTTACATTGGGCGCGGCTGAGACGAGTGAGTGCCTCTGTGTTTTCGTGTACACTTGAGGCACTAAAATATCTCCTGCGTAGTTGATGGCTCTCGACAGTATTCGGAAGATGTCGCCGTGGTCGAAATCGGCTAGGAGAACGTCATCATTAGGTGTATGCAGAAAGTTTTTTGCAGATATAAACCTGTTTGCACAATAATTATCAGTGTTTTATTCATTTGACTAAAAAGTTAAATTAAAAAAAAATATTTTAGAAACGACGGACTTAAAATATGAAAAGAAACGGCGGCAAACGTACCTTTACGGTAAAAGTTATCTTTAGAGGGAGTCTCAAAATGCTTTATGCATTACTTGTATAAAATTCACATGATAATTAAACATTATCTTCTTTGATAAAAAATACCTATTTGAGTAAAAATTTAAAATGCAGTTTAACTCATAAGTTTTTCAGTTATATCCAGTGAAAATATGCTTTAAAGCAATTTAGTGACTTCGAAGAAACATTTTTAGAAAAGATTTAGGGTATTTTTAATAAAAAGTACCAATGTGTCATTGTGTCTAAAGTCTGCTTCTTGTGGATAAACAATATTTACATGATTCTAATACATTTTATTTATTAATAGATCTTATTTTTGTTATATGCTTTTGGTACGAATTCGGAGCACTTCCTGAATGTCATCCCGTCTGTTAAGCAAATTTACCATGATATTCAAAACAGTAGTAATACAACAACGTGCTTTAATTAAACTTCTAGACTATCATAGTAGTAATTACGTAATTGCATTGCAGTTTTTGTAAGATACAGACTCTCTATCCGAGGTCATGTTTTCAACGCAAGTTTTTTAATTTCGTTTTAGAATTTCGTTTTACTATAGATGTTCCCATGTTATTTGGTACAGCTACACTATTTTTTTTTGATATAGTGTCGAGACGAGCAAAACGATCACCTGACGGTAAGTGTAACGTTTGCCCATAACAGATGCTGTTTTACTCAGAATGTTTCTGTGTAGCACCACACTACGCACGTCACCCTGAGTCATAAGTTCTTAAGTCTTATATGCCCAGTGACTATACGCTATGCTACGCTGACTTATATGCTAGCTCTCAGTGCCCTTCAGGCAAACACAGTAATTTTTGCACACTACTGCTTCACGGCAGAATAACTGGCCCTGGGGTGGTACCTACCTCGACGGATTCCTGCATATGAATCCTACCACCAGTATGTTTGTGAAGATGTAAAAAGATTATATGGTTATATCATAATACATTATATCACTTCCTTATCAGCATAGCTCTTATTAACTTAATTACAAATTAATATTTTTAATAAATGATAATATTGCTTAACCAATACTATTTATTAATTTGTTAGATACACCTTACAAAAAAACGTATTTTAGATACAATTAGTAGTACACTTATATCTAAAAAAGTAGCCAATAAATGATTAGGTCATTATAATATACTAATTTAAAAAAAAAGTTTAATTTATTTCGTTTTTATTTGATGTCACAAAATCATCTGGAATCAAATTAATTCTCACGTCCAACCGCATAATAACTAACACTGACTTCGATGTTATGATTTAAGATCTATTTCGAAATTTAAATTAAACTAATTTTACGGATTTTATCGCGTTTAAATTCACTATTTATAACCCGACGTTTCGAGTGCTTTACACCACAAATCCTCGCAAAAGAACACCGGTTCCTACCAAGGAATATTCACGAGACTATTGAAATTGAAAAAAAAACATCCTAATTTTAATAGATGAGAGGGTAGGTACTACCACCGGCTGGGGATGTTGTAATTAATAAAATTAAATCAAAAACCAAGCATGCCACTGCAAGACTTCAAGATACAGTTAGCTCTTTCTGCGTATATCGGGCCAAAAATAATAATCAAAATCTGAAGGTACTCCGGGTTACCTATGACATCAGGACATCTATCACCTCAGTCCTCCCGTGACCGTGGGTGCTGTAAAGCACTCGAAACGTCGGGTATAAATAGTAAAATTAAACGCGATGAAATCCGTAAAATTTGTTTAATTTAAATATGTAGTGTTCGCGTAAAGATAAGAAACCATTATCTATTTCGAAATGTTAAAAATTAAAAAAATCAATGTGATGCTTAAATTTCGGAGGGACCAGATAACAGTCATGGTGACAAAGTGATACGATGCTGCACCAAAAAGTTTATTGTCGACTTGGCATGCCCTGAAATCATTTCTGAAATTCTGGAATTGTATCCCTAAAGGTTTTTTTGAATAAAATAAACGTTTATCTTATTAATTTAGTGAGGCTATGTTATTTTAATTAATCTCTGTCTACCTATAGTGGTGTTATCAACGCCTAACATACTTTCTAATTCTCGGGTATAAAGAAGTTTCGTCTTTCAGCATCCGGCTAACCTGATGGTAAGTGATCGCTGTCGCCCATGAACATCCGCAATACCAGAGGAATTACGGGGGCGTTGCCGGCCGTTAAGAAAGGAATATGCTCTTTTCTTAAAGGTCTCTAAGTCGTATCGATCCGAAAAAGCGGCCGTGTTTGGCAGAAGATTCCTTGAAAAACACAATGTTGTGCCGCATGTTATGTTTTAAGTTATGCCGCAAGGTGCGATATTGTAATTTGGTGTTGGGAAATAATCCGAGCAATACCTAGCCATAGTACATACGATAAATAATGCAAAAATATGCAACATCTCTTCGCAAGGCCAGTGGATCAAGCCGATCGGAAATTATCTAGTCGTCGACGATTCGATCCGCTTTTCGTTGAATGCGGTCAAACAGTAGGTACCTCTGCCCAGAGATGAGAACAATACTACATGGGAGGCCGAATTTGCGCCTTGTAAATTTGCAAGCGATGGGCCGGCACGAAAAAAAAAATGTTCAAAACGAATTGTACACTGTCCTTTGGCTTATCACATCTTCAACAAATGCTTAGCATATTCGCTTAAAAGATGCACTAGGCTTAAGGTCACAACCGAAGTTGTAAAGTAAGCAACAATGTAGTTGTTAACGTATAATATTAAAATTTTCGGACGTTTATTTACACTAGTTATTACATTAAAACAGGACTGCACGAAAAGAATTTTCCGGACAACTAAGTAATTTATGTACAGATATTACACCACCGAAATTAGTGTTTGCAGCTTATTGTGCAATATTGCAAAGATATAGGCAACAACCCAATAATGAAAAGATCAATTAAATACACAACCCGAACAATTATTCAACTGTATTTCATTTTATTATGTACTTTTACAGGAACAAGGTTCTTGGATTATCTTCGGGGATCGAGGAAATAGGCCAAATACGCTGGCGTATGGCCTTGTGTCTGTTTGCAGCCTGGGTAATCGTATTTCTATGTCTGTGTAAAGGAGTCCAATCATCGGGAAAGGTATGTGTATCGCCGTATCATGTTGAATATTTTTTTTTTGTAAAGTGATTCTTAAATTTTTTATGACTCTAGTAATAAAGGTGGTTTTGACTTTTTTCTCTCCTCCGGGTGTTGTAACAAGTTATCAGATTCGACGATAACTGGTTGTTATATTTGGACTTCTGATACTACTACAAGATCCAAACGTGTATCGTTTACCTCCTTTTTAGCTAGCACATATATAGTACGTAATTTATATAATACAGAGGAATAGAATTTATGAATAAAAGTTACATTTTTATAGCTAATTCTAGTATGTGTATAGCTTTTAGCAATAATGTCCAGACGTGCATTCCAAGGATTGGTGGCCTTTAAAACTATTTAAATTAAATTTATTTGGAAATAAAAGTAAAAACAACCAATTTTTAAATAATTTCGTTTATTTACAGGTTGTGTATTTTACTGCTCTGTTTCCGTATGTGGTGCTTGTCATTCTATTTTTTCGCGGTGTGACATTACCTGGAGCTTCAACTGGAATACTTTTTTACCTCACTCCTGACTTTAGCCAGCTGGCTAATGCACAGGTAATAAGAGTTTTTTTATAATTATTTTCTATATGTCGTAGAGTTATGCGCATCTTGTCGATTAGCTAAATTAGTCGCCCTTTTAAGACTGAAGTAATAATTAAATGAAAATGCTTTAATAATATACAATTTTTGTCGAAGAAAGAGTCGAGACGAATCGTTCATCAAAATCGTTCACTTGGTGGTAAGTGCAAAGTTTGTCCATAGCGAGTCGCTACGAGAACTATTCAAGGATACTAATATTTTGACACTTCCATCGTTGTATATTTTTTATTTAGTTATTTACGTACGGAAACACATGCATTTATTTAATGAAAAAGTGACTGTATTCTGTAGAATTCCTGTGTTTAGGTTGGCCGAAACTAGAAAATATTTTCTTAGTAGAGACATAAAATTTTATAACAAAACTCCTAAAAGTGTGACAAAAATTCAACAAACTTGTCTAGAAGATTTTTTTTAATAGCAAAAAGCGTATTATAAAATAGATCATTTCATCGAGGACAAAGATGTGTGGAAATAACAATTACTCTGCACTTGCAAAACCCCTGTCTACTAAATATGTGATATTGTAATTAAAAAATGTTTATTCTACAATATAATATTGAAAAAAAGAAATACCCCAGAGTTTCTTGCCCGTTCTTCTCTGAGTTCTTTTTTTAACCGGTGTAGATTTTGCTTTTAATAAGAGCTTTCGCCGTGTGGTAGCGGCTTAGAGAATCTACCACCCCATCTCATCCCGTGGGTGTCGTATAAGTCGACAGAGGGAAAATAAAAACCAGGAGATGGGCAGCAGCGTCACCATGGAATATCTGAATAAATAAACTGCGGTTGCCAACCCGCTCGCCAAGCGTGGCAACTATGGCAAAATCCCCCCAGAATGATAGATACAAGCTTTTGTGGTAATCTATGGGGGAGGCCTGTGTTCAACAGTGGACTAGCGATAAGCTGAAATGATGATGATGATGATGATGAAGAGCTTTAGACAAGCCTAGACTGAATTAAGATATTTTGACTTTGACTTTGATAACAATTGCCGCGTCACCCAGAACGTTTACGTACAAAGTCCTGTGTGGCACCACACTACGCAATTCTAAGACAACAGTTCTGAATTTCCCCCCGGAATAAAACTAGCTTACAGTGCCCTTCAGACTGAAACAAAGTTTACACTCTACTGCTTGATGGCTCAGATGATTTAGACCGAATCCTGCATAGAAATACTACCACCAGGGAATTCCAAATTACAGAAACGATAAATGGCATTTTTGTTTAAAGGTGTGGGGAGATGCGGCCGTTCAGATATTCTTCGCGTTGAGTCCGGCTTGGGGAGGTTTAATAACACTTTCGTCGTACAACAAGTTCTCTAACAACTGTTACATGTAAGTATGAGAAAGCATTTTTATGTACTGCATATATTATTAAAAATATACATACAAACCCTAGTATATACACTCGGCGTCAAAAAAATCGCACATCCGAAAAAAATAATTTAAATACTATTTTAACACAACAGGCCAATGGCAATGTTGTGGTTTGAGGGTATCATTCGAAAGGTAATTTCATTAGCTTTCAGGAATTTTAATTGAATTTTACTTTTATAACGAGACGAAAGAGAAATTAAATAAAAAGACAGGCTATGTACAAATTTGCAAATTAATAATTTTAAAAAAACTTAATAAATACAAAAAAAGTTCTTAAAACCTAGTGTTACCCCCCCTTGCCTTGATAACGGCTTCCATGCGATTTTTCATGGACCTTACAAGGATCGCAACAGCCTCTTGGGGTATTTGTTCCCACTCTTCAAGTACCGCATCTTGGAGCTCTTGAAGAGTGGCTGGAGCTGGATCTCGAGCTCGCACGCGCTTTTTTATGTCATCCCAGAGATGTTCTATTGGGTTAAGGTCTGGACTTCGTGCTGGCCAATGCATAACAGGGATATCGACCTCCTGTAAATAATCCCGTACAATAGCCGCGGTGTGGCAACGAGCATTATCATGCATTAACATGAATCCATCACCGACATAACCAGCATACGCCACATGCTCCTCCAGGATTTCAGTAATGTACTGACCAGCATTTAATGACCCTTGCCCACGGCCACCCCGAGTCCGGGAAACGCACACAAGTTCCGTTTTCCCGTCGACGGAAATGCCGCCCTAAAACATACACGAGCCACCCCCGTATTCGACGGATTCTTCGAAGCAGGGTTGTGTGAACCTCTCCCCCTGTCTTCTGTAGACCCTTCTACGTCTGTCATTGCAGAAGAGACAGACCCTCGTCTCATCAGAGAAGAGTACGGTCCGCCACTGTTCTAGAGTCCACTCGCAATGATTGCGAGCAAACTCTAGGCGATCTCTGCGATGCTGTGCAGTAAGTTTTGGACCTTTAGCAGGTCTATGGGCTGTTAAACTCTTTTCGTGTAACCTTCTTCTTATCCTAGAAACACTCACAGATGTTCTCCGAGTTGATCGAAGCTGTTGTTGCAACTCAACAGCATTTGTAAAACAGTTTCGTAAAGATGTCGTAACGATGAAACGGTCATCTCTTTCTGATGTGCACCGTTTTCTTCCAGATCCCGGTTTTCTAACATAACCACCAGTCTGCTTAAAACGTTGGAACACCCGTCGAACTTAAAAACGGGACAGGTTCAACTGTCGAGCAACGTCACACTGCCGCATCCCCGACTGCAATAGGGCAATCACTTGAGCGGCTTCTTCAGAGCTGGTGTCCATCTTTACTTGTTCTTACTGGGGTTACTTGTTCACGTGGGTTCACTGCAAAGGCTAAATTACGAATGGCCCATATTTCATCCACATCGACCCTTTTTAGGTGGTGTAACTAGCGTCCTTACTAACGAGCATTTGACAGTGTTTATTTTTGACGCTCTATAATGATAAATGTTTTAATGATTTCATGATTTTTTTATTAATAATGTAAAGCTATTCAAATACCAATTTCAAACATACCAATATTTATATAAATATAATTCGTTTCTAGCCATTACAGCCATTTTTCGCGCAAACTCAGAGAGGTGCGATTTTTGTGACGCTGAGTGTATATACTCACATGAACACATATATATATATATATATATATATATATATATATATATATATATATATATATATATAAGATAATCGTTATATATAAAACATTAAAAGCGTGTCAGTGTAAGCAGAAAGAATGGACTATTTAAGAAATTTGCTCACTGAATTTGAAATTGAATGTTTGATGTTGAAGAAAATCTCACACCATATGGCGATTAGAAAATGGTGACACAATGAAAACAGGGAGGTGGGCAGCATTTTCCTGGACCGTCCGAATAAACAAACTGCGGTTGCCAACCCGCCTGTCAAGCGTGGCAACTATGTGGAAATCCCCCCAAAATAAAAGCTACAAACTTGTGTTACAATCTATGAGGGTAGCCTATGTTCAGCAGTAGACTTGTGCCAGGATGAAATGATGATGATGCTAATAGCGGACATATTGCAGAGAAATGCGGCGTCTCTCACTCTAAAATACGAACGATTTGGAAGAATAAGAACAAAATCAAAGCTCTTTTTGAAAACAATTCTCTAAAAATTAAACGGTTAAGGGCATCTGAAAATAAAGTTATAGAAAATACTTTATAAACGTGGCTTAAACACCAAAGAATAACGTACCAATAAGAGGTCCTTCCTTCCTTACATTAATCTCAATGTTGCCCTGTAGGTGCCAGTTACTGAAGAAGAGATTTTCGCAGAATGACAAATGAGAAGTAGACCAAGAAGAACAGTTTCAACCAAATTACTATACGAGGCAATTTTTTGGCAGGCAATTTTTTGTAGAGTTTTTGTACAGCGTTCATAACGCTGTACAAAAACTCTACAAAAAATTGTTGCTTTTAACGAAGAGTTTAATTCCGATGTTAATCAAAGACTGTTGAGGGGAAAGGAACGGAAATTGCAATTGCGGAAATTATTTTGAGATTTAGTTAAAAAAGAAACAGACCAATTTTTTTATTGGATAAAGTGACGAAACGAGCAACACGTTCACCTGATGGTAACTGCAACGTCTGCCCATAACAAATGCTGTGTCACCCAAAATATTTCTGTGTGACGCCACATTGCGTTTGTTACCCTGAGATATCAGTTCTTAAATATAATATGCCCAGTTATTACGCTAGCTCTCAATGCCCTTAAAACCGAAACACAGCACATTTGCACACTACTGCTTCACGGCAGATTGACCGAATATTATAAAAACTAAGTATATGTATGTAGTCTAAGCTGTACTGTACTGCAGATTTTGTGCAACATTTCATTTTTTTTTAATTTTCAAACCAATCTATATACATAATACCTAAATAAATTAAAACTTTATTAAAATAAAACGTAAATTGCTCATTACGTCTATCGGATATAGCGTCCTTAGTTATATGGTCCCTTTAATGTCGTTATAGCCGCTTTTGATTGTATTTGAAAATATTTTGAACTTGAGGCCAGAGAAGGAAAAATGTTATCTAATACCAGTTGCAGTTGAATACAAAGTTTAAGGGAAGTCTCAGGGGGTCTACTACGAAAATCGAAGTACGAAGTTTCGGATCGATTCGAAGCAACGACGAACGTCAGACATAAACCCTAATACCACATTGCAACTTCCACGGACGGCATTGTTTCGGATCAATAGGCAACCAATAGAATGAATGTCTAGTGAAGGGTGATATCGTGGTAGGCAACGTGCGATCCGTCACCGGAACTTTGTATTTCGATTTTCGTAGTAGCGCCCCAGGACTCATAAGAGGGTATGTTGACCACTATAAATATACTCAGTGGTCAAAGGCTCATAAAATTTTCTCATTCCACTTCTTTCAGAGACTCACTGATTGTGGCTGTATCAAACATATTGACATCGTTCTTCGCGGGCCTCGTGATATTCTCAGTGATCGGTTTCTTGGCGCATGAATTGGACGTCAGTGTGGACCGTGTGGTGGATCAGGGTGCTGGGCTCGCTTTCATCGTGTACCCAGAGGTTGTGACCAGGCTACCGGTGTCTCCCCTCTGGTCTATATTGTTCTTTGTGATGCTACTGACGCTTGGTCTCGATTCACAGGTATATTGTAAGCTTTTTTATATTACACATTTGATGTTAAATTTCGATTAGAGCAGTTTTTCTCGCCCGCAATGAAATACAAAATTTGCCGTGGTGTACTTTTATTTCCTAATCTTTATTTATATTTGTAGTTCTTTGTTGTTGAACAATTTATATTTCTTACATATTCCGCCATAAAAATCATATGCAAATGAATTACAACAACAATGAAATGAAAAGGTATTCAAAATTTATCTGGGAAATAAGTTCAGTACTTTTTACAGTGTATTTCTAAACTTATACTTTGTGATTTTTTTTACACAAATTGATTGATGTTTTTATTTGTTTATGATGTAAGGCGTCATTCCAAGTATATTACAATACTTTCTATGATTCTACATTAGCTAATATTTCTGATTGTTAATACTTTATTTGCTTAGTTGAAAACTGGGGAATGAGTATGTATACAATAATACATTTATATACAGCGAAACCTTGATAAGTGGGCCATGGATATAGAGTTAGTTAGTACAGAAACCTCTGTTATTGATAATTACAATGAGGCCCCGACATTTTTACATTGAAATACCTCTGTTACTGGGAATTTTCAAACCTTTGTAACTGAGACTTGGTTTCTAAGATTTTTTCGATGTTTAGTCCGTATAAGTGGGACACTTTATCAACTACCTGTTTGGGAAACTGGGTAAATGAAAAGCCTCTATGAGTGATAAAAAATATAAGTACCTTCAGATCCCAATTATCCAGTTTTCACTGTATAATCAATAATGAATACAGGGTTCTGTACATTTTATGTAATAATATAGCAATTGCCCGTGGTTTCACACGCGACCCAGTGGGACTCCTGGATAAAATTAATCCTACGTCTTATTCCAAGTTAAGAAAGTTGGCAACATCTTTTTCTTTTCAAGAAAAAGTCCACTGCGCAATGACCTAACGAGATCAAATAGCACCAGTGAAAGTTCATTGGGAGTCCAACCGTGACTGGTGTCGCAAGCTAGTTTGTGCGTTCGTGTTGATTTCTGCCTTTTTTTCGTTCGCGTTTTTCACGTTGAGCTCTGAAGTAGCAGCTAACCGAGCGTCAGGATTTCTGATCCAACCTCAACCATAATGATCCTGAATTTCGGAAATGTTTTTCTTATATGTAATCATTAACGTATATCTCGCGGTTATCGGTTCAGTAGTATAAGCGTGAAGCTGGGACATATAAATAGGGATCCAGACAAATAGACACAACATCGGACATGCCTATTTCGGAATCAGTGTCGTTTGTACTACACGCATTTTTTTTAATATTCAGTGTACAGTTTTTGCTGCCTAACCATTTTATTATATGTATATTTAGACAGCCCATGGCCGTTTTCTGCTTAGGAGGTCATAATAGACTCATCATTACTCTCATTTAAATGAATAAATTGGATTCGTCCCAATTTTTACAACTGACATACTGATAGAAGAATTTCATGTTTCATTTAGTACCTTTGTCTGTGTTTATTTAATCGGTTCACCGCGTTTACTGTCGATAAAGATTTATTTCTTTTTTAGTTCGCTCTTATGGAGACTGTCACAACAGCAATTCTGGATCGGTTTCCTAATTTCCGCCAACAGAAAGTGTGGGTTGTTCTGATAGTTGCTGTGTTTGGTTACATCGGCGGACTCATCTTTACAACTAATGTAAGACATTTTTTTTTTATAAAGTTAGTCTAGCAAAAATGTTTAAATTTGAGTTTACTAATTTGAGAATAAAATCCATACTTTTCTTACGAGGCATAGAGCTATAATTTAATTTAAAAAATTACCCACTTCAAATCATGCAAATGCACATTTCTCATTCTCTTTCTCTCATCATCGCGAATTAAGAACCTCCTACTTTTTTGAAGTCGGTTAAAACACTGGTGGTCTCCTCGCTGAATGAATGACCTTTTTGTAATAATGTCGCCGCCAATTAAGACATATTCATAAATTAACAAACGTAAAATATTAAATAATGTCACAGAGCATAGTGATTTATTCATATTAACCCTTCGGTTTAGTGACCGAAGTATTAACCTGGACTTTATTACTACCGTTGTCATGGTTCTTCAACAGTCGGGGGTTAGAACAGCCAGGGATAGAACAACTCTGACAAGTAGCTAGTTAAGTGGCACAAAAGTATTTGTGTGAAGACTATGTATTTGTGTTAGTTGTAGAGGCGATCAGTGGAATCCATGCGTGATAAAGTTTTTAAATGAACACTACAAGGGCTGGTTGGTTTCTCGCTTAAAGTTTAAGCATAAAACTCAGCGAGGAAATTCAGCTAGGGTTTAGCTCTATGCCAAGAGGAGTAGGACTATATGATAATGTTAGTTATTCGATTTGATGTATTGTAAATAATTTAATAAATTTAAACACAATTATGTTTCTAGAGCGGCATGTATTGGCTACAGCTGATGGACAAGTATGCCGCTAACTGGTCGGTGCTCATAATTGCGATCGGCGAGTGCATATTGATTGCATGGATCTACGGCGCGGAGAAATTCTGCCGCGATATTCAGCGCATGATCGGCCATCAATCCAGGCTGTGGGTGTTTTTTTGGAGCGCAATGTGGCGCGTCATCACACCTGCTGCTCTTGTGGTATGACTACTTTTATATAAGAGTAATCTTTGTGAGTGGGTTTCCAATTAAACTGTTTTCTTTTTAAAATTTGTCCGTTAAATATATTTTAAAAAGAGAAAGAACTATACTATGATTCGTGAGTAGTGACGTGAACCACGTTGTTGCCAACGTTGATGCCATATCTACTCGCAGATCTATCTTGATTCTTAATCTAATACAGATGCTGTGTTTATGGGTTAACACTTTTTGTTTATCTAAGGTCTAGAGGATATACTAAACGTAGTGTTTGCATTGGGCATGTCTGGGCGTACAAATTCTAAGTTGCTAAGTCAGACATTCAGCGTAAAAATTAAAGTTGACTTTTTCTGATAGTTATGGAAAAATGTCGCCATAGTCTATATTGGTTAGCAGGAACAATTTTTATTGAAGAACAGATATACGGTTATAATTCTAGATTTTCTGAGTGTCTAACTTAGCATACTAAGAATTTTGTTTGCCCAGACACGCCCAATCTCTTTGATGGTAAGTCACCATGTCATCTATGATAAGACGTTTTAAAATGCAGCTTTATTGATTTTTAATGCAGCATTTATGTTGCATAACGTATTTAAGTTGCTGATAAACCAAAACAATCATGATAATGGTAATGCTATTAATCAATCTGCTGTACATAATGGGAAAAGTGATCTTATTTGTGTTTAAATGTTGTTAAATAGTGAAATAATGTTAAATAGATATAGCTTTTCCTATATCATATAACATTGAAATTCGCCGGCTTGATGTCTGTAAAACTATAGGTACACATGGTATATCCTCGTGTTGGTCAATGTTATTTTATAAGGAAAAATAAATAAATGCATCTTTTAATTTCAGTTCATCTTGGTGTTTAACTGGATCGAATATAAGCCAGCATCGTACGGCCACTATGTGTATCCGATGTGGGCGGACGCGGTGGGATGGACGATAGGCGTTCTGCCTGTTGTTGTTGTCGTGCTCATGGCCGTCAACCAGATCTGCAGCGGACCTGATGATCTCACTATCATGGAGGTATGGTGAATAAGAATGATGTCCGATTTTCGACCATGACGTCAACTACTGAATACTGACGGAAGCTGTCCACTGCGCAAGAGATATTACAGTGCCTCAAATGTATATACAGAGGCGCTCACTCGTCTTAACCATACATTATGTAACGCTCATGTGAACCAAAAATCAATAATTTGTGTTTTTGCATAAATGTCGGCTCCGGTTGGGATTGGATGTGCTGCGTAGAATATCGTCATCAATAAATAGGTGAATGAGAATATTCTACTGAACAAACTTAACTTGTAAAACAACAAAATTTTAGACAACATAGCATGTATAATTTACATATAGTTAGAGAATACTTTCCGATACAATATTCCGTATGAATATACACATTGTCGGGTGGCCATGATGCGGCCGACTTGCGCGTTAATAATCGATTATCTGTGACATTTTATTAATGTTTCACAAAAAGGCGCTGGCTAGCAGCGCGATTATATAATGTCGAAAGATGTCTCATGCGAATTTTATGAATAATTAGCAAAGCATTCACCATTATTGTTATTATTTACTATCAGACAATAAAATGTGTGAGACCAAGCGGAAGTGATGATAATCTTGATTCCAAAAGCATCGTAACAGTTCTCGCCTCATCTAATCTTTGCAGTTGCGTTACTACCTGAGCGCTCAACCCTGGTGCTGTGGGGTACTAGATGAATCGTAAAGCTGCTTAATCCCCGCTCGAAAAAAAAATATTATAATTTACTTTCATCTACGATTTATGCTGTTTCTGACTGTAAAAATAGACAAAACCAGTTAAGGAAGCATGTTAAAGATTGCCCAAACGCCCTTGCTGCCCAACGAGGATGGAGGTTGATGTTTCTGTGCCACTGTTTATTTTTCTTATTCATCAGCCTGAATCGTCCACTGCCAAGAAGGGAGGATTTGCCATAATCCCCACGCTTGGCTGGCAGATTCGAGATCGTACTTTAGAAGTCATCGGTCTGATTTCGATTTTTTCTGTCGATTCACGGGATGATAAGGGGTGGCAGATTTTCTTAAGCCCCAACTTGCTTAAGACAACTAGGCTGATGTGTAGCTATGGGAGGGCGAAGGCGGCCTGCACTGGCTGCCACCCGTCAGCAGTTGAATATTGATTTAATTTTTTTTTATTGGTTAATACAAACAATAAATCATTATTTCCTTTCTATGATTAACATTCGGTATGTTTCCCAGAGTAAGTAGAGTATTGACACGAACATAATTGACACTCACGATTACTCGCGACGTTATAAATACTTAGTGAAAAATGTGACAAGCAACGACGATTTTAAAGGAATACCGCGCTATAGAGCTACGAAAATGAGAACTGTCTATTATTTTCATTTTTAGTTTTCTTTCATGGGGTGACACTACCGGGTGCTACTCATGCTAGCTACGCCACTGGTGCAACTGTGACCACCTAAAATTCGGCGGACCGCGTGCTCGTTTGAAACTGACGTGAAAATATTCGCTGTTTATTAATGAAGCATATTGATGTTCTTTTTATTTGATAAAGTGACGAGACGAGCAAAACGTTCACCTGATGTAAGTGCAACGTCTGCCCATAAGAAATGCTGTGGCCCAGAAAATGGCATCACACTACGCCCGTCATCCAGAGACATCAGTTGTTAAGTCTCACATGGCCAGTCATTACACAAGCTGTCAGTGCCCTTCCGACCGAAACAGAGTAATTTTTGCACACTCCTGCTTCACGGAATAACTGGCCTGGGGTGGTAGCTATCTAGACCGATTCCAGCAAAGGAATCATAAAACCTGATGGCCTGACATTAGCTGATGTGGTTGCATTGCAGAAAGCGCGTGTCCTGGCGCGCCCCACAGATGAGTGGGGCCCGGCGGGCGTGTCCGTGCTGTCGTGCGGAGCGCTGCGCGGCGAGCCGGAGCTGTCTCCGCCCGTGCTGCTGCTGCACGGCCGCCCCGTGCTGCGCGAGCGCGGCGCCTGACCCCACGCACACCCGCTTATTGCCATGCGGAAGGTAGACATCTCTGTACGTACAACTTTTATTATTAATATACAAATGGTTCACATTAATGGTACAAATTCTGTAGACTCAAGTAAAAATGGGTGTACCACAAGGATCTATTCTGGGCCCGTTTTTATTTCTTATCTATATAAATAATCTACCACACTTAGTCCATAAACTTACAAATATAGTAATGTTTGCAGATGATACATCACTGATATTTTAGGTCAGTCGGAAAACTGAGAACATAAATGTAGTCAATAGTTCTCTCAATTGTATTTTGGATTGGTTCCATGCAAACAATTTAGCACTATATACGAAAAAAAAAACAAAATTTTCGTTTCGTTAAATTTGCATTGCCTAATGTAAAAACGGTACAAAATAATATCGTTTTGCAAAATGATGAATTAGTTTGTTGATAGTACCGTATTTTTAGGGATAACACTAGATTGTAAGCTTCAGTGGGGTCCACATGTAAATACCTTAGCTAATACCTTAGTAACCCGATGTGCGTGGTAACCCGATGTGCGTAGAAGTGTAGTGACAGCATTGCATTGCTTTAGCCGAATTAAATTGAAAAAGAGTGAGAAAAAGTAGTGTATCTGTTGTAGATTGCCAATATCTTGTTTGTTAACATATTTAACATTAAATTATACCTTTGGTTTCGTTAAACAGTTTAAAACAGTGATTTTTAACGCAAAATAATATACAAAAGAACTGTGTACTACCCTCGTTAAAAGTGATAGTGACTCTTAGCATAGCTAATAATACTCGTATTCTTAAAATGTCACAACTTGAACAAAATTTAAGTGATAAATAACACTAATTTTTGTTGATCGTAAACAAGGACGCGTAGCCTAGTTGCATTTGCTTTTGCGACATAACTGCATTTAAGCGACGTGAGTTCGAATCTACCACCGAGGCCCTCTACATCTTTTTCTGTTTTCAATTTTGAAATATATTTACAACGATCTATAAGAATTGACTAAAACATGGCAAGTAAGCTCAAATGCTCGGGATGTGGGAAGTTTCTTGGGGCAACAGAAGGCCTTAAATGCATCAAATGTGCATGCATGTTTCACAGGGTATGTGTTAATATGCCCTCTAATGCGACTACAAAAGTTATTGCATCTTTCGTCTGTCCTGAGTGTAAATTAAGGGTTCCTCGTACTCCAGATAATACAGATACACCCATAAAAAGCAGATCGGACCAGGAAGGGGAAATCTCGGAGCTCGTATTTGAGGAGCTCAAATTGTTTAGAGCAGAGTTTTCTCTAATGAGGGAAACTATGTTGGGACTAAAATTAGAGATGGAAAAACTAAGTACTACCTTCCAGCTTCTGGGTGAACGTGTTGATAGTGTGGAAGAAAGGGTCGCTTGTATTGAGAAAAAAATCGACAAAGATTTAGGAGCTCCTAACGAAACTTCAAAACAACTACTAAATACAATTGAGCAGCTTAAGTTACAGCTATCCGAACGAGATCAGGAAATACTTGTGAATGACTTGGAGATTGCTGGTATTCCAGAAGTTAATGGAGAAAATCCAATACACCTTACCCTTTTGACCGCAAAAAAAGTAGGAGTAAATATAGAGGAGCATGATATTGTAAGTGCGGAGCGTGTGGGTTTGCGTCGACCGCAGGAACTGAATAAAATACTTGGTGCTGAAAATGGGGAGGGTGATGTACGTCAAAATCCCCGACTTATCTGTGTCCGCTTTGTTCGACGTTCGCTTCGAGACAATGTACTACGAGCTGCGCGAGTACACCGAGGTGCAGACACAAATGATTTTGGCCTACCGGGACGAGCTACCAAGTTTTACATAAATGAACGTCTAAGCAAAAACAATAGACATTTGTTTTATAAAGTACGTGAAGCAAAGAGTAAGTTTGGATGGAAATATGCTTGGACCAAAAACGGCCGTATATTTGTACGTCAGGCTCAAGGCAAACCTTCACATCGAGTTCACTCTGAGACTGATATTAAGACAATTTTTGGCCTATAAATAGTTGGTCTTCAGCAGATGGATATATTTCTTTTTTAATTACTTCTATTTTTATTGTAATAATATTTTTCTACCACATGTCAATGCTTCGGTGTATTATCGAATTTAAAAGAGACCGTTTTAACCTACTGTACTTTGCGAATGCCGGGAGAATGTGTTCCTTTCACTGTGTAATTTGCGTACATGTGTATTACATACTTAATTTTGTTATTTTGTGAATCGTTATAAATATGAAAGATATTGAATATAAATATGCAATGTTTAAAATAACTAAAGAAGTACTGTTTTTTATAACTTTTATAATTTATTGTTTTACCATTATTATTTTTTATACGTTTGCGTTTCTAATAAATATTGCATTTCATTGTTGGTCTAAGTTACTGGATAAAGAGTTTTGTATTCATTATAATGTTGGGTAAACGCAAATTACTAGTTGGATTGTTTAATGCTGGATCTTTGGGTTCTAAGCATGATGAGTTTGTTGCTGCTATGGAACGGTTTGACGTGGA
Organism: Luehdorfia chinensis; assembly: GCA_019845155.1. Lineage (NCBI taxonomy): Eukaryota > Metazoa > Arthropoda > Insecta > Lepidoptera > Papilionidae > Luehdorfia > Luehdorfia chinensis. The sequence goes on from JAHVAK010000022.1 coordinate 3,090,887, forward strand.
TATTATGGCTATTAATGAAACATGGTTGGTAGAAGGGGAAAGAGAGGTGGGTAGAGCACCAACGGTTAATGGATATAAGTTACGCCATATACCGCGCGACACTATATGGAAGAAAAGGGGTGGTGGAGTAGCATTTTATATAAAAAGGGAAGTTAACGTGCGACTTTTTGCCCACCCAGTAGCACCCCCCGTCGAACAAATGTGGCTTACCCTCAACCTTGATGGCGTTCGATTAGCAATTGGCACAGCTTATAGACCTCAGTGGGTAGATGTTGATGTTTTCCTTGACGCATTAACTGACACATTTAGCTCTCTCAGTCAATTTGATCACGTGGTACTCCTTGGCGATTTTAACATTAATATGCTTAATACTACACATATGCATAGCAAGAAGTTAAGTAACTTTCTACAATATACGCGACTAACGCAAGTTGTTAATGAACCTACACATTTCAGCGATCGTAGTGAAACACTTATCGATCTTATCTGCACTGATGCAGGCGTCTGTAATATTTCGGTGAACTATATCTGTAATCTGAGCCATCATGCTTTTATAACGTGCAGACTGAACGTAAGAAAAGAAAAACCGTCACCCAAGTGGATTATATACAGACCAATAAAAGACATAAACATAAATTGTTTTACAGAACAAGTAGCGTCAGTCAATTGGGAGTATATCTTGAATCTTAAAGATGTTAATTCAATGGTTGAAACCTTTAATTCGTACTTACTAATTTTATTTGATAGATTTGCACCTATGAAGAAAGTATACGCTAAGCAAAATAGGCATCCATGGATAACGTACAATATACAGAAAATGATGTCACTTCGTGATCAGGCACATAATAAATATCGTAAGACAAAACTAGATTCACATAAAGCATATTATAAAGAACTAAAACATCTCACTTCTGTTGCTTTGTTCAATGAAAAAACAATTATTTTAGCAGAGAAATAAATTTCTACATTAACGATGCAAAGAGACTATGGAAGAATTTAAAGAAAGATGTATTAAAAAGTACAAAAAAAGATTCAGACTTGCCTATGCACCTTAATTATCCGAATCAACTTAATAAATATTTTTTAGATGTACCAGGCAGAAATGTTGTTGATATGTGCGAACTGACGTATTATGAATTTCATCGATTTAACTCATCCGTGTTCCAACTACAAACAGTAAGTGAAGAACAAGTGTTAAAAATTATACTGAATTTGAAATCGAATGCCATTGGAGCTGATGAAATATCAATTGAAATGATAAAATTAACATTACCACATACTTTAAAAGCTATTACTAATATTATAAATGTGTCTATAAAAACGAATACATTTCCAGATTATTGGAAAAATGCAATAATAAAACCGATTCCAAAAGTATTGAATCCATCTTGTTACAAAGATCTACGGCCTATTAGTATTCTTCCTTGCTTATCTAAAGTGTTAGAGAAAATAGTCTGTATTCAGCTTACGAATTATATCTGCGTTAACGATATATTACCCAGCCTTCAGCCAGGCTTCAGAAAAAACCATAGCACTACAACGGCTTTGCTAGATGTAGTGGATAATATTATTTCCGCACAAGATGGAGGAGAAGGTACAATTCTCGCGTTACTAGATTACTCACGAGCATTTGATACGATTAATATATCCCTGCTTCTCTCGAAACTGTAATTTTACGGTTTTCAACACGAGACTCTAAAATGGTTCCACAGTTATTTAACTGGTCGAACCCAAACTGTCAAATTGGTTAATACAGATGGCTCCCTTATGGTTTCGGAACCAGAAACAGTTGCAAGAGGCGTACCACAAGGCTCAATTCTGGGACCAATTTTGTTTGTGTTGTATACTGCGGACATTATTAAAAACATTCAACACTGCAAATATCATCTATACGCAGACGATCTTCAGTTATACATACATTGTAAGCCCTTTAACACTAAAGAAGCAGTCTCCAAATTAAACGATGATTTGAATAATATTGCCGCTTGGTCACATGCTAATACACTAACGATCAACCCCACTAAGTGTAAGTTTATGGTATTAGGTTCGAAAAATCTAATTAAATCTGTCAATAGTCATCACCCAGCAGTTGCTATAAATGGAATACAGATAGAGCAATTTAACGAAGCTCGTAATTTAGGAATTTTGATGGACGAGGAACTGCGCTTTGAAAGACACATTATTGAAATTACCCGAAGCTGTTTCTTAAAATTGAAGGTACTGTATCGCATTCGTAGTTTTCTTAGAGTTGACTTGCGTGTGAGGTTATGCGAGTCTCTGATTCTCTCTAAGCTTAATTATGCAGACGTTGTGTATGGCCCTCGATTATTGGCACGTACAGCGAAGTTAATACAACGCATTCAAAATGCCTGCGCTCGATTTTGTTTCGACATTCCCCCACGAACTCACGTAACATCTTTTATTAATAATGCCAATATGCTGAAAATGAATGCAAGAAGAAAGCTTCATTTCGCCACATTACTCTTTGGTGTTATTAAGTCCCGTCAACCTCCATACTTATACAATAAGTTGCATTGGCTACGTGATGGTGTTTGCCATGGATTAAGATCAATAGCACACAAACTTATATTGCCCAGACACTATACAGCTGCATTTCGAGGTAGTTTCCGCTACAATGCTACGAAATGCTGGAATAATCTACCTCCACCGACTCGTGACCTGCAATCAGTTTTTTCTTTTAAAAATATAATAAAGTCTTATTTCTTGTTAAAACAATTAAATAGCGGACCTACTTAATCCAAAAGACTACTGTTTGTGAATGACGCTTATGATAGTAAATATTTCTCTATATATGTATGTAAAATTACGGTCAATGAATTGGTAACGCACGCTTACTATGCATTCGTAAATTGTATTTGTTTGTTTATTAGGTTATTTTAGGTCAATCTTTTGCTATGTCATGTAATTGTCCTGAAATAATGTTACACTAGAGGCGAGTGAAGCACTGCTGCTCTTCTGCTTTCGGGTTACATTTTTTGCTCCGAAATCAGGTTTCACTGAAAATCAGTGCTGGAGCGAATGCTTCAGTTTTTTGCTGAGTGGGACCATTTTGGCATCACGCAGTTCATTCTTTGATGCACATTGCGACCCCGCTATTAGAAGGAAGTTGATGTGTCAAGTAATACCAAAATTGTAATTAGTTATTTATTTATTTTTTTATTTGAATTTTGTTTTGCTTTACATATTTATTTTGGAATTTCGCTTTTTTAAATTTGCTTATGTTTTTCTTGTGTGCTCATTTTTTTTTTCTCATTGTTATTGTTGTATATGTGTTGCCAAATAAATCCATTCTATTCTATTCTATTCTATTCTATTCTATTCTAATAAACTCAGTTCGGCTGCATATGCTGTGAGAAAAGTCCGACATATTACGGATATAGCTTCTGCAAGATTAGCTTACTTTTGCTATTTTCGCTGCTTGATGTCTTATGATATTTTATTATGGGGACATGCGGCTCACGTGAATGTAATCTTTACTTTGCAGAAAAGAGCAGTTCGCGCCATCTATAATATCCGCTCCTCGTTATTCGCTAAGGAAACTGTTTAAAGAAATTAATATTTTAACGTTTACATGCCAATTCTTTTATGGGTCGATGTACACGTATTTTTAACAAAATTCCGGAAGATATAGTGAATTTAACCGAAACTAAATTAAAACTTATTGAAAAAAAAATATTAAAAAATGTTTGTGCTCTAAAGCATATTATAATATAAATGATTATTACAATGATAAAGAAGATTGGAAAGTATCCATCCAGGGAGACATCAAGTAACTTACCATACGATGTAGCTGTTATTTTGCAGCTATGTGACATGTACTTTTATACAGGGATAAGTATTTACAATGTAACATTTATGCAAACAAAAAATTGTAAATGGTCTTATGGAAAATTATAGGTGTGCTCTGTAGAATGAAAGGCAGATTCTTTTAATTTCAAACAGTAGACTTGAGTATGTCATGCTCGCTTAAATGCTTCTGCTTGCGGCGGCGTCGTGTGGCGGGTCGTCCACTTCCCTTGAATATATATGGTCGAGGAGGGCGATGGCTAACACATGCGTCATACTTGTGAACAAGTACTGTTGGTGGAGGCTGGTCTGCCCGAGTTTGAAATGCATTTATTCATTTGTTATTGAATCTTGTATTACATCTTGTCATGGAGCGTGCTTTGGTTTTCTATGAGACCGTTCTCTGTAAATTTATTTATAATGTACTTTTGACAAAGATTTCGCCTGTTTCTTCTCCGTCAGAGGAACCTCATTACTAGACGGTGGGAGATTGTAAAAAATGACGTTTGACAAACGAAATTTATATTTCTTACGTTGAAGAATAAATAATTTTTATTTCATTTAATTTCATTTCATATTGAAGTGAAAACTTCTATAGAATCGTTGTGATTTGAAACTCGATGAAATACAAAACGACTCTAAAAATGAGACTAACATGTACATCTATAAGATTGCCTGCGAGAGAATGATATAGAATACAGTGTAACGTGTCTTCTATTATATTTATATTTTAGAATTCGTCCAAATCTTCGTATTTCTACGTTGATTTTGCTATTAGCTCGGCAACTATATCAAAAACGATAATTGACGCCCTATTTCAAAGATATATTGATCAAATCCAAACCAAAGCATTTATTTCACAGTTTAGTTACCATAAGCCACTCGTGTCATTTGTTGAAATTGAAAACTTGGAATCTGTATAATATGTAATCTATACTAATATTATAAATGCGAAAGTAATATCTGTCCCTCTGTCTGTTACTTTTTCACGGAGTAACCGTTAAACTTTCCTCGACGAAATTCAGCACAGAGATTGTTTGCATGCTGGACATTTGCATTTATAATATTAGTATGGATAAAATGTGAAATAATTTTTAAACTTGGTAACAATATTATACTAAATAAACCCAACAATTAATATATCCCTACAATAAATAACAATAATATCAGGAGTAGTCCTCCTGATATTATTGTTATTATTTAATTATTTATGGAACAGTCGTAAACTATTTACCAGTAAGACTATAAAACTTCGACAGTATAATGATAGTTGACTTTTACTGAAGATTTGCTGGACTGATGGATACAAAACGTAAAGTACAGTTTTGGTCGTGAATTGAATTTTCCAAACACTGCACTTTCACGAACACTTTCTGCATAATAAACTAACAGTATTAAGCAACAAATAAATCTTTATCTTTATATATATAATTCTTCTGTGCGTGTGTATATCACTGAACTCCTCCTAAACGTCTGGACCGATGTTGATGAATTTTTTTGTGTGGTTCCCTGGATGGTTTAGATTCAAAATTGGACCCGGTAGGTGGTGCTGCGATAGAGTTCTAGGAAAATGACAAAAGTCACTCAGTATATACTTTATCGATAATTCGAATATCGAAAAATCGTTTGCTGAATCTGTCAATAAGCAGGGCAGCCAACTTCCGGGCAGGACAACGTCTGTCGGGTCCGCTAGTACACAAATAAACTACAAAAACTCAAAATATACACAGAAATTACAAAATTCAATAACACTACCGCCACTTTCGAATTGGCGCCAAAACTAATAATCAACTTTTATATTTTTTTTTCTTGTATTTTTTTTAATGTTCTGTCCTATTCGACCACAGCGTCTACTCTCGAATACTGTCATAAGTACAGCTGCGCAGTAGATAATATAGTGCCACTAGTGTTCGTGGAAACACAAATGGACTCACTCATATTAACAGCACAACCGGACCCGAAAATCAACAATTTGTATTTTTGCACAAATTTTTTCCTTTACTGTAGATTTGCTGCACTGATGGAAACGTATTTTACAACCACTGTAAACAGCACTTGCTTCATACTACATACTATACCAACTTGAAATATAAATAGACCACAGATATAACAAAATACTTAATGATTTCTTACATTTACGCGAACACTACACATTTAAATGAAACTAATTTTAGGGATTTTATCGCGTTTAATTTTACTATTTATAACCCGACGTTTCGAGTGCTTTACATCACCCATGGTCACGGGAGGATCGGTGTCACAGATGTCCTGATGTCATAGTTAACCCGGTGTACCTTCAGCTTTTAATTATTAGTTTTGGTCCAGACGCAGAAAGAGCTAACTGTATCTTGAAGTCTTGCAGTGGTATGCTTGGTTTATGAATTATTTTTATTAATTATAGGCTCCCCAGCTGGCGGTAGTACCCAACCATCTTCTCTATTAAATTTGGGATGTTTTTTAATTATAGCAATAGCAATGGCCTCGCCAATCATCCTTGGTAGGAACCGGTGTGTTTTGCGAGGTTATATGGTTGGTATTGTTGAAATCTGATGTAATGGTTGGGATGGATCCAGAACATGGTCACAGACGGCAGACTTCCTGGAGCGACGATGCTTTACATCAGCAATATGTTCATTTACGCGGATTTTTACCGATCTTTTTCTTTGCCCTATGTAAGAGAGACCACATTCACAATCCAGCTTGTATACTCCTGCATCTTGTAGAGGCATGTTACACTTGACAGATGGTAAAAACTGACTTATCTTCGATGGCGGCTTGAAAATTGTTCTTATGGAAGCTCGCTTCAAAATATAGCCAATCTTGTCTGTGACTCCTCTGACATATGGTAGGACTGCGGGTACACGCTCGACTGTGGCTGGCTTCACTCGGTCACAGCGACGAAGGCGCGGAACTCGAAGGAAATCAAGGAATCCTAATAACATTGGATAAGATTCTCTCACAACGGTATTTCGTTCTGTTTTGCGTGATTGAACGAACTATTGAGATGTTATATTGTTTTTCTAAATTTTCTCGGAAACGGTGTATTTACCTTGTGATGCAAGTTGTGTAGCTATGATCGGGGACAAAACCTCTACCAAATACAACCTATCTTCCCCCCCACAATTGTCACAAACGATTTCAATTTTTTACCGCTGAAGTAGGTTAAGGAAGGTATATGAAATAGTATACCAGCGCAATAAGTATATATATAACTAGCGATCCGCCCCGGCCTCGCACGGGTAGATAGATATTAGAAAGGTTAGTACTTTATTTAGGCAAATAGAACAACGGCAATCCCTTCACTAACATTTTGTGTAGCGATCTCATCGACGGCTCTGCAGCTGGTCAGATAAGATTAAGTTACCAAAATAATGTTTTATTTATGGGAACATAAGCTATGAAAGTTTAGTGGCTCAGAGCTTTGTAAACAATATTTGATGTCGTGTTAGCAAAATAAAACGACCGCTCTCGACCGCTGCGCAATGGGAGCAGCCGACCTCGATGATGTCCAAGTCGCATGAAGCCGGGTGGCGGCGTAGCGTTGGAGACCGCGGCCGCTGTATTTTTATAGAGCGTTTCAAATTTTAAATAATAAAAACTATATATAATTAAAATTACAAACCACTATTCAATTGTATCTAGTTAAAAAAAATAAAATGAGTAGGTAGGTAATTAATAGATCTTAGTCTTTTTTAAAATGAAACTAATTTTACGGATTTTATCGCGTTTAATTTTATTATTTATAACCCGGCGTTTCGAGTGCTTTACAGCACCCATGGTCACGGGGGGACTGAGGTGACAGATGTCCCGATGTCATAGTAAACCCGGAGTACCTTCAGCTTTTAAATATTATTATTAGTCCGATCTACGCAAAAAGAGCTTACTGTGTCTTGAAGTCTTGCAGTGGCTTGGCTTTTGATTTAATTTTATTAATTATAGGATCCCAAGCTGGTGGTAATACCCAACCATCTTCTCTATTAAAATTAGGATGTTTTTTAATTTTAATAGCCTCGCGAATCATCCTTGGTAGGAATCGGTGTTCGTTTGCGAGGATTTGTGGTTTATCAAATCTGATGTAATGGTTGGGATGATCCAGAACATGGTCACAGACTGCAGACTTCCTGGAGCGAAGTGAAAGAAGCGAAGAGAAGAAGCGTCTGTGTGTGAATGTGTAGTGTTCGCGTAAATATAAGAAATCATTAGATCTTAGTCTATTCAGGTGTAGCGCGGGCGAGTGAAGCGCTGTTCGCTCATTTCGCGGCATTTTTCTTACTTTTAGGATTTTTATACCCGTCGTAACTTCTAAACGATAGGTCCGATCGAATAATTTAAAGAGGAATTTACATGTACATAATCAACCTTGCCTTTGAAACTATTTAGTAGGATAAGGATTATTATGATACGAATGTCATCATCTTTAGATTTACCCGTGTTTTGATTGACTAATTTGAACAAAAAGCGGTTATTATGACTTAGCTATAATAGTTAGACATATAGCCGGCCGAACTTTTTTGTGAGTAATGATGAGTACTATGAAAATCATCATCATCATCATCATTTCAGCCTACCATAGTCCACTGTTGAACATAGGCCTCCCCCATAGATTGCCATAAAACACGGTCCTGAGCCACCTGCATCCATCGACTGCCTGCAAAACCGTGTAGGTCGTCGCTCCATCTAATGGGGGGTCGCCCTACACTGCGTTTGCCGGTACGAGGTTGCCACTCGAGAACCTTTCTTTCCCAACGGTTATAGGTTCTCTGAGCTATATGGCCGGCCCATTGCCACTTCAGCTTGCTAATCCTTAGGGCTATGTCGGTTACTCTAGTTCTGCTGTGGATAACATCGTTACGGATTTTATCTCGCAGAGAAACTCCGAGCATAGCCCTTTCCATAGCTCGCTGAGCGATTCTGAGCTTCCTCATGCGGCCTGCAGTGAAGGACCACGTCTCGGTTCCATAAGTCATCACTGGCAACACGCACTGGTTGTGCACTTTTGTTTTGAGGGATTGAGGTATACTCGACGAGAAAATGTGACGCAGTTTTCCGAACGCTGCCCAGCCGAGTTGAATCCGTCGATTGACCTCTTGGTCGAAGTTGGACCTACCTAGTCGGACAATCTGTCCTAGGTATACATATTCGTCGACAACTTCGATCGTAGTGTTCCCAACCATAACCGGTATAGGTGTGACATGGACGTTAGACATGATCTTCGTCTTGTCATGTTCATCTTAAGACCTACCCGTTGAGAGACACTATTAAGGTCATTGAGCATAGCGCTAAGGTCCTCCAGCGATTCTGCCATTATGACTATGTCGTCGGCAAATCGAAGGTGAGTGATGTCCTTGTTGGTCCTTTCCAGTCCAGTAGCTTGAAAACATTTTCCAATGTAGCGGTGAAGAGTTTCGGGGATATATCATCACCCTGTCTTACACCTTTCTGCAATTGATAGCCATCGTAGCATTGGTTTACAAGCACTGCAGCACATCGATATACCGACAGTCAATTCGGTACCGCTGAAGCGACTCTTGCACCGCCCAAATTTCGACGGAATCGAAGGCTTTCTCATATTACATAGCGGAAGATTGTACTCATCGGTCTTTTGTACAATCTGGCGAAGGGTATGTATGTGGTTTATGGTACTATAGCCTTTTCGGAATCCGGCTTGTTCGGGAGGCTGGAAGTCATCAAGTCTGCTTGCGAGACGATTCGTTATGACTCTCGAAAACAGCACGTAGACGCACGCTTCCGGCGCAGCGCCGCCCAGGATGACGGAATTAAAGAGCTTCTGAAGGACTACTAGTATCGGTTTTCCACCCGCTTTCAGAAGCTCTGCTGTGATTCCATCCTCACCCGGCGCTTTGCCATTCTTAAGCTTTTTGAGAGCCATACTAATCAGACTGATGTCCGGGATATCATCGGAATAGTGGCGGACGAGATTTGATCCTGGGTCGTTACTCACACTAGTGTGTGGCTCCAACGACGATGTGTACAGCTGTCCATAAAATCTCTCGAACTCACTCAAAATCTCTGCTCTAGCGGAAATGACGCCACCGCTTTCGGCCCTCAACTTAGTCAGTTGGCTCTTTCCGGCAGACAGATCCCTGGCAAAAACCTTAGAGCCTTGGTTTCGCTCTATCGCTTCCTCAATACGAGCTGTATTGAAGTTGCGAAGGCCTCGCCGCATACATTTGGAGATCTGTCTGTTCAGTTGCCGATATGCTGACGCATCAGTTGAGAACTGCAGCCTCATTTCTCGCCTAGCCTCCATGAGATTGAGAGTGTGGTCGAAAGAGTTTCTGGATCTTTTTTGTGCGGTGGGTCTTGCAAAACTTTGCCCCCACCACATGGACAGTTTCCACGAGCCTCTCGTTCATATCGTCAACTGTAACGCAATCTTCCAGGCACTGAAAACGATTTTGCAGTTCGAGCTGGAAGCTTTCGGGGTTTTGGATAAGGGCACGAGGTGGACGAAGCGTGGACTTCACCAGACGCGACCTCTCCAGCGTTACGTTCAGGTTCAATGTGCCTCTTGCCATTTGGTGATCACTGCCGGTTTTCACCCTAGCGATCACAGAGACATCATTGAACAGCTGTCGTTCGGTCGTCATGATGAAGTCGATCTCATTTTTGGATGAACCGTCCGGGCTCATCCACGACCACTTTCTGTGGGGCCGCTTTTGAAAGAAGGAGTTCATCATAAAGAGTCCCTCCTTCTCCATAAAGTCGGCCAGCTGTTGGCCCCTTTGGTTCCGTTGCCCTAATCCAAATTGCCCCACTACCAGCTCATCGTCTTTTTTCATGCCCACCTTCGCGTTAAAGTCTCCCATCAACACCGTGTAGTGAGTTTTGGATGAATGTACGGCTCTTGATATGTCCTCATACATTACCTCCACCTCATCATCAGGATGTGCCGAGGTAGGTGCGTATACCTGTATGACCTTCAGCGAATACAGTTTGGTTATTCTCAGTATAAGGTATGGTAGTCGACACACTCCCGATCTTGACAACGTTGTTAATGAGAGACTTGTGGACGATAAACCCGACACCTCCTTGGGACAGATGGTCGCCCTCCCGGTGGTAGAACAAGTTACCGGATTCAAGGATTACCGTGTCTTCCCCCTGTCTTCGGACTTCAGATAATCCTATAATAACCCAACGTAACTTGCTCTTCCAGCTCCAAGATCTTCTCGTCGGTCCTCAGCGTGCGTGCGTTGAATGTTGCCAGGTCCATTCGTCGGTGGTGGTAGCAAGATTTCCTCCTCCGGAGATTCTTTGCACCCCTGCCCCGCCGTTACCATGACCGCTACCGTATCCAGGACTAGCGGGGCCGCCGGAGACTAGGGACCGTTGTGTTGCAACTCTCATTTTGGGGGGATTTGCCATAGTTGCCACGCTTGGCAGGCGGGTTGGCAACCGCAGTTTGTTTATTTGATGTTCCAGGAAGACGCTGCTGCCCATCTCCTGGTTTTTATTTCCCTTTGTCGACTATTACGACACCTACGGGATGAGATGGGGTGGTAGATTCTCTTATGCCGCTACCACACGGCACTATGAAAATGTAGTACATTATTTTATTGATCATCATTAGTTTTTGCAGCGCACGCCAAATAATGACTTTAATTAGAAACTTTTTGATACCTTGAGTTACATCATTGCAATTTTAGTACGGATCTCAGTTTTTTTTTTAAATTAAATGCAACTCATGTTAAACGCTGATAATGTAGCTGTATATAGGTGAAAGAATTTTTAAAACGGTTCAGTAGTATTTGAGTCTATTCATTACAACCAAACATACAAAAAATCAAATCTTTCTTCTTTATAATAATAATAATAATCATTTAATTCGGACTTTGCATCCATATTCGAGTTAGTAATATTACTTTAGATATATGCTTTTAAATTCAATAATAAATTAAATATAATATAAATGAAAATAGTAAGGAAATATTTTTTTTTAATAATAGACTTGTTTCATTGATTGCGAAAATTTTTCACTGACTATAATTTCATATATTTGCAGACTTCTCAAGATGGGGGAGATACAACTTCTATAACAAGTACAATTGAGAATGAAATAAAGAAGACATCGACGGGGCTCAAGACTAAACGCAGTTCCATGAAAAGGAAACTTACAAACTTCAGTCACGAGTCGGATGACACAGTTATTGAACCGCTGTTGCAGTCTGAGAAGGATAAAACTGATAATGCTAACCGAAGTGCCAAATTTTTAATGTCAAAATCTAAGACTGATTCAACGAGCGAAAGAGTTGATAATAAACTTATTGAAAGTAAAGTACAGAAATCTTCTCCGACCGTTTCTAGTCGTTTATCCGATAATATTATATATACAAGTACTATGAAAGATTTGTCAATCACAAATACATGTGAAACAGCACCAATGCATAACCATATGAATACTAATGTATTTGGGGGGCTTGATACTACAAAAGCTTTAGCACCTAAAAGTGCAGTTATTTTGGAAATCGATAGAAGCAAGGCATCTACTTATAGTCCAAGCCCATTAATTTTTACGACTGCAAAAATCCACACTGACGATAAAACAAAACATATGGAACCAGTTCAAGTAACCCCAGTCCCGATTTTATCTACTATAGAAGGAGTCGTTAAATCTGTCTCAAGTACAATCGATAGCGGTGAAAAATATAATGAATCCACTAAACCTAAAAGTGATGATCAAAGTATTAAAGATAACGATCAAAAATCACTTAAACCTCTTAGTAATTTCAAAGAGACTTTATATGCAGGGACAACAACTTTTTGTAAGGATAACTCTAACAATATATTTATTGCAACTTCAACATCAGTACGAAATTCTTTACCGTTTGACAAATCTTTAGTTACCACAGATCCTAAAATTTGTACGACAACGGGTCCGAAGAATGAAATAATTAGTAAGGCTCCAGTCACAGTAATAAGTGACACAAAGTCTTACATAGACAAAGAGGATTTAAAATTAAGCAGCTCAAGTGTTGACAAAATGATGCAGATAAACATTGAAAAACCGTTAAAAGACTTTTCGAGATCCGAAGCGCAAGACAAATTTGCAAAACCAGGCAATGCTCAAACATATTTTTGGACAGATGAGAATAAAAAACAATCTCCTAATGGTGTTCCATCTCAAAAACATTATACACCTTTAAGTAAAGACTCCCTTGTAACAACTGCAAGTATTACAGATGGTAAATATAATGATAAGCCTTCAAAAACATCGAGTAGTTTTCCCATGTGTAAACAATTGCAACGACAAAAGAAGGCTACCGTAGAAGATATTTCTGAACTAGATGCAAAGATAAAAAACATTGATTGTTACGGTGTTGCTAGTAGCAGTATTTCTAAAGATGACGATATTAAACTTAACGTATCCGTTAAAGGTAGTGCACGAACGTCTGAAAAAAAAAGCAAGGGGGCTGAATATAATGAGCCCAAACAAAAGACTGCAGAAGAACCACGAAACGTTGTAACTATGATACCTACGAAATCTAATACGACAATATCGAACCGTCATATAGAAACGAATAAAACGACATCACTCAGTTCTATGCTAACAGGGAAGCCAAATAATATTACTAGTGCCAAAACTACACTGTCAGGAACAAAAAGTGTTGGTAGCCCTAACGTAGTCGTAAATGCTTCTAAGCCTATAGCTGTAACTACCGTATCAGATAATTCTAAAACTTTAAGTACGGCAAAAACTTTGTCCAAGGAAAACGTTACAGACGCCAAAAAAGCTATAGAACTTCAAACGGCAGTGACATCCACTGCTACTAGTTTAAAATTGTCTTCTAAAGCAGAATCCTCCCTAGGTGCTAAAAAAAACATGTCGATTAGTAAAATGGAATCACAAGACCCATCTCACCTTAGAAAATCTAGCAAAATTCCACTTTCTTATTTACCGACTCACGTTTCATTGGATGCAAGTAATATAACAACAGGTAACAAAACATCAGCAAATCAAGCACAAACTTTTGCCACTAGCTCGAACACGTCTAACATAAAGTGCGCTGTAACTAATAGTAGCTTGCCTTCATCGACAACATCAGCAAAATCGCTTATAACAACAAATAAGAAAATGAATCCATTATTTAGCAAACACAATAAAGATAGTAGAGCTTAACGATTAGATATTAGAAAATGTGAAAAAAGTTTTTTTTTCTTATTTTATGAACTTTTCATAAGTTCAATGAATTTAGTAGACAATACAGTGCGTTTAAAGGGCAATTACGAATCATTCAAAGGCGAAATTTAACTTTATTGCGTGTTTTAGCACACAATTCCCTTTAAATCGTGAATTATGATGGTCCTAGAGTACCATTCGTAGAAAATATAAGTAGTTGTAAATAGCACTTAGAAAAACAAATAGGGTGGAAAAGTTTTATTAGCTGCAATGCTCATGTTTGTTGACATATGAATTAAAATCCCAGCATATTCTGAATAATTATTTATGAAACACATCAAATGTATCGGCAGTATTAATATAAAATAGGGTTTGCTCAGAGAAATAAACGTAAGGAATTGACAGGCAAATGATAAAAATAACCAAACACACCATATGTACTAATTACGCATCAGGTAACTGGAATGAAATGATGATGAGGTTAGTGGTGCTAAGAAATATAACAGTATTTTTCATAGACAATATTATATTTTAATTTTTCGATACCATTTAGAGATGACATGTCCATCTCACCCATTGTCAATTTAAATAATAATTTAAATTTAATTAATAGCAATACGAACATAATCTCTACCTATTCTATCCTAACTACTTACGTCGAGAGAATATAACACTCAGGGTAGTAACAGATAATATGAGATTTGCTTAGTATCCATATTATAGATCTAACTAGAAAATTGGTTTTAAGTTTTTACTCTATGTGTATCTTTATTCTGTAACTTAATTATAGAATGACAACTTTTTCTAAATATTTCAATGTGTCCAATTTGTTTTCTCTGTTACGTGTGATGAGATAAATTAATATTGACAGACTTCGTTACCAAAATGCATTCGCAAGTAAATTCTATTGTATTTACAATAATTAAATGGTAGGTTGTCATATATCGGTATGTTTTGATTCGCAGAAATACATGTGTTAAACACAAACTAAACCTAAGTATTACTAGCAAGAAATTGATATGGTCGGAATAGTACGCTTTCAATACAAAGTTTTGGCGTTTACTTCTTTCTCTTGGTATATTAATATTTTCATCTATTATTTGAATGGATTATAGAAAATTTACATCAGATTATATTAACTGTACTATACATATTATTATATTATTTTTTGGAATAAATATCCTTTTAATCCTAATATTAGTATAGGGCCCAGCTCAAATATTTCATATTAGATGTAATGTTATGTACGTCCAGTCTATTAATCCGTCTATTTTTTTTCGCAGATAAAATTTCGCTCAAATATTACATATTACCAAACTATCGTAAACTTATTTTATTTTTGAAATTTTGATCTACAAAGTAATTGCGGATCTATTAATAGCGTTTTCCAAAATAATATTCTTTCCCTTTTCACGATTTAAACATTAAAATAAATTTAATTATTTGTAAAAAATACTGATCTTTGTCTTTACAGCTGAATGTGGTTATTCTACTAAAGATTGGTCTCAGTTGTTTTAAAAAAATTTTAGTCCCCCATAATAATTTAATTCTTTGAAAATCTTTTACACTCTTTCTGAATTTTATTATACAATACTTTTTGATAATAATTTTTTATCTCTTTGGATGTGTTTCTGATTTTTAAAACATTTTGAAAGTGTTTGTTAACTCCTACATTTATGGAGAAAAGAGAAAATATAACAAAATAAAATTTTTGTTCTTAACATGGAATACGTTGTTGAAACGTCGTACTCCAAATGCAAAATAGTGTGCCTAACCTTATTCGATCAAGTATATACTGGCAACACCTCATTTAAAATACCAAGTAAATTGTAGAATAATATGAAATTAAGTTTTATTTTTACTTTTTATAAACCGACGTTTCGAGCGCTTTACAGCACCCATGGTTACTGGAGGACTGATGTATTATTGAACATGTAACCATGTTCTCTATTATCCTAATTAAATAAAAAACCAAGCTTGTGATTAAAAGCCGAAGATAAAAACAGGCTGGATCTATGACAGCGGTATGAAAATTTTTCGCCAAAAAAACCTAATTCCTACCAAGGATGATGTGAGGTTATTGAAATTAAAAAATAATTCTAATTTCAATAGAGAAGATGGATGGGTACTGCCACATGGTTGGGATCCTGTATTTAATTTAATAAAATCAAAAACCAAACATACTAATGCAAGACTTCAAGACATCGTAAGCTGGTCTGACGTAGATCGGACCAAAACTTATAATTAAAAGCTACCCAATAAGCGGGCTACCTTTTCCTGGATAAATTATGCCATCGGGACGTGTAAGACCTCAGTCATCTCGTGACCATGGGTTATAAGTAGAATGTGTAAAGCTCGATAAAAACTGTATATTTAGTTTTATTAAACAAAACTTAAGAAAATATTATTTTATTACTGTAATTCTAAGAAAAATCTTTTATTCTGTTTTGGTTTTCGTTATAATATTTTTATTTTATATCACTTTACAAGCTTTTTTTTTGAATAATAAACAGTTTTGTAGATTTGTCATATAAAAAGTGCTACTTGGTTTTATTAACTAAACAAATTGTTTTGCATTTGTATCAGTATTCATTCCTACTACTACTACTGTAGTAGGTAATCGAAAATTGTATTAAATTTGAACCTTTATTTTTTTAACAGTTGTTAATAATAAGTTCGTAAGAAAACAATAATACATATTTAAAATGTATTCGTATGTGAATAGGTAGAGATACATTTTAAAAGATGCGCTTTAACTGTTTTTACATTTAGTATTCTTATGTATTACGATTCTTTTCTTAATATTGAAGGTTCCAGATTGTATGTTGTCTTGGACCTTTCGCATATCTGTAATGTAGACGATTAAATGAATTTTGGTTCTGTCTGAAATTCATAAATAAATGATAATAATTATCAATGGAACATTGATTAGATCTATTAA
This sequence comes from Luehdorfia chinensis, assembly GCA_019845155.1. Taxonomy (NCBI): domain Eukaryota; kingdom Metazoa; phylum Arthropoda; class Insecta; order Lepidoptera; family Papilionidae; genus Luehdorfia; species Luehdorfia chinensis. The sequence continues at coordinate 3,107,773 of JAHVAK010000022.1, forward strand.
AAATGATTCTTATGTAATGAATATAACGGTAAGAATGTTCACTAAGATAGTTAAGTAACTGAATTCGAATGTTTGCATATGATCGTAGGTACATAGTACCATATCTAAAGTTGTGTCGTAATGAAGTTAGTAGTTAGACTTGACGTATAGATATTTTTCTCAATTTCTAGATTAATACAGACTAAACTAAATATGATATTCAAATTATGTGTCATTGTTTTAGATGAATTTATTTTGATAACTATCAATTTTTATCCTGTAATATTACACCTAAAATTCACAAAAACAGTAGTTCTCCTAATTGTTTAAAATAGGTGTCCATACCTATTGGTTTTCAGTGTATATGTTGATCACAAGAAGTGCGGGTACCAGGCTGACGTTTATCGCCGTGACCTCTGCAGGTTTCTATAGGCATGATGAAGCCTTCATTGCAATTTAATTTTGATAATTGTGAATAGTGCGAGGGGAGACGCACCAATAAAGGGCAATATTGGTGTATTTGTCTGACGACTCCTTGAGATACGTATGTTTTTAAGATATTTAAGTTGCCTAATTGATTAGTGGGATCGTTGTTAAAATTGATGTATTTTAGAGAATTATTGATTAAATCGATGTTACATAGATGTTTATTGTAAATATAGATTATAATCGAAATGAAAACAGTATGAAGTGTTTTGAGTGTTATAGAAGGCTGTATTTTTGGGTGATATTTTAGAAATGGAAGGAGTCATATCTTTGATAACATTATTTAAACGACACAAAGCATGATTGGCGAGGATGGTATTGAAATTGTAAAGATGTGATAAATTATAAGGATCTTAGTTTTAGTGTTGTTGTGCTATTAATAAAATATGTTCAAATGTGGTTATTGATTGTTTAATTTTAATTTTATTTTAACGCGTATATATATTACACATATCACTTAGTTCGCTCCGTGCTTTAATAATGTCCTTATTACATTATTATAAGCACGGACATTATATAGAATGTATTTGGATTTGATGTAAAGTAAAGTAAAGTATTGAAAAATTTAAATAATATAATGTGTAAAAACAAATTTTTCTAAAGCCGCTACTTACCTAGACTGATGGGAATCCAATTTAGAATTTTATTTTTTCTATTATATATGCCTCTCACTAGGGTTTGCAACCGCAGTTTATTCATTCAGATGTTCCAGGAAGATCTTGCTTCCAATCTCTTGATTTTAATTTTCCCTCTGTCGACTTTTACGACACCCATGGGATGAGATATGGTGGTAGATTCTCTCAAGCCGCCACATATAATATGCGTTCATAAATATTTAAATTTATATATAGCTATAGCTAATTATACTAAATAGTCCAATCTTTTAAATGACGAATTTTAGCAGGGAGTTATTTTCTGGCTAACTACATGCTCTTAATAATAAAAACCGAATTGTTTTGTACGACATTAGCATAAAAAGTGTTGATAAGTAAATTTTACGAATAGAATGAATGGGTTGGAATACAAAACGTTATTTTTACAAAAATGCAGTTGAATTTTCGAATCTATAATGTACCCTAGTGTCTCTGGAGCTGCTTTAAATCTTCCTCTGATAATGTTGTACTGATACTATGTGGGAAACGGTAACCTTATATTTATCTTGGCTACTCAGTTGGTTTCTCGCCAAACTTTTGTGCTACGGGACGTTGGTTTAATTTGAATACAAATAGATGTACAGATGCTATGGCGTCCCATTTTTTTCAGAATTAGCCAGAAGATATGGCCATTTTTAAATCGGTCAGGATGACATCATCATTATGAAAGATTTATTCTGTTTGTATTCGAATATATCTGTTACTGTGAAACCGCAGGTGGTTAAACGATCAGAGCGCTTATATTTTAACAATGAAACATAATTCATGTGAAGAAGAAAATCTTGCCTTTTTGTTGACCCATTTGTTAGAATGAGTTCACACAAGAATCATTCTCATTCATCTAACATTACAATCCAATGATTATTAAAAATGTTTATTATTTATTATTATTAATTACTAATAACAAATCCAATCAACACCGTAGCAAGGTCTTAAGTTTGGTCTTAATTTAAGAAAAAAATCCTTATCTAATCCAACCGATTGGGTCATTAAGGGTCTATTAATTATTTATTTAAATCAAAATGTTGAAAAGAAAACATCTTATGTTATAAATTAATGTCATTTATTATATAATCACTACAGATTATCATAATTTACCCACTTTCGACATTTGAAAAGATTTTTCGAGCGTGTATGTTAATGATCGAAAGTTAGTGAATTATGATGTAACCTGTGTCAAACACATACATACGCATTTTCAGTATACACACACAAAACGTGCGTATGCGCACGCATGCACAATGGACATATTTATGCCCGCTTTTCTTACTTGAGTGTTACACTGAGAGGAGATACTGACTACCCTACATTAAGGTATAATTTCTAGTTCAGTAGTTACGAGATATAGTTTATAAGACTCTGTTTAGTTATCGCTCTTGAATCCGCTACTACTATGTCAAGGTATCAATTTATTATAATATATATACATGTAGTCTTTTTTGCATATAGTATGTATAAACTTGTAATAAAATCTCTTTGGCTGTACTATTTTGTATCTGGCTGGTTTTGATGAAATTAAAAAGGTTACATTTCAAAAAAAGAAACAAATTAGTAAAATGTTGCTCCAGCTATTTTTTATTTGTTTTTCTTTCTGTCAAAATTTGGTCAAAATGAGTGAATCTAATGAAGAAATTGTGCAGTGTCATTAAGAGTAGCACAAAGTTGGTTTAAGGGTTTTTAATCCGGGAATTGCTATGTGAAAGATGCACCTTGCTCTGGTCGCCCTGTTACTGATAAAATAGGCGCCATTTTTAATACGACATAAGTGATGCTGTGTGTATGTTGGGATTGGAAGGGCGATGTTCATTCTCGATGATCTCTACTGCCAACAACTGCTGAGAATAAAGCAAAAAGTTGAGAGAAAGCGGCCGGAATTGATCAATAGAAAGGGTGTGATCTTTCATCACGATCGCGACCAGATACATCGTTAGCCACTCAGCAAAAATTAAGAGACTTTGGCTGGGAGGTGTTAATTCATTCGCCATATAGCCCTGACCTTGCACCTTCAGAGTTCCACCTGTTTTGGTCTCTTCAGAATTCTTTAGGCAGTGGCAGGTTAACATCAAGAGAGAGCTGCAAAAACTACTTATCGCGTTTATTTGCTCAGAAGTCCCAAAATTTCTACAGCAACGGGATCATGTCACTACTTCCAAGATGGCAACAAGTCATCGAACAAAGTGCCACATATATACCGTAAATGTAAAAGTAAAGTTTCAGCCTATAAATATCCCACTGAGCACAGGCCTCGTCTCATTTCTGACAGGGTTTTGGAGCTAGTAACAATCCGCCACGCTGCTCCAATGCGGGTTGGCGGACTGCACATGTCTTCGAAAAAATTTTTATTTCTCATAAATGCAGGTTTCCTCACGATGTTTTCCTTCACCGCCGAGCACGTGGTAAATCGGCACTTAAAATTGCAATTAACAATTTTAGTGGTGCCGGCACCGGGAATCGAACCCAGGTCACTCGCGTACTACGCAATTTAAAGCGAGCGCCTTGCCACTGTGCTACCACGGCTTACTTATATATATACTGTTAATAAATGTTAATAACATTTGAAAAAAAAATGTCTTGAGTTTTCATATAAAATGCGAAGAAATTCTTCTGTATCGTAAATGCACTTTACAGATATAAATTTCACATGCACAACACAATCGGACCCCAAAACCAACAATTAGCGTTTTTTCACAATGTTGGCTCTGGTTGGGTTAAGAATCCAAGTCCCGCGGCGTAGAAGTTAGACTCTGTGAACTACTCCACTCCCTCGTCAATATATTTTAATAATGGTGACAACGGTCACACAGTCCACCCGTAAGTGCTCTCTGTTGTGTCATCCATATTCGATGCAGAATCAAGACGACAGTGTGTTTTGACATGTGATGTCTGAGGACTATGCTGGATTGTTTTTGCCAATCATTTTTTCGCCGGCTCTCTTCACTAGTTGTTAAGGAAATATTAAATACTAAGTAATATTCCTTCCAATTATATATTTAGCTAGCCAGCAATTTTTTACAATAATATTATTCAAAAAAAATGCAATCATAAAGAAAATAGCAAAACATACACATTTATTTATTACAGGCTAGTTCCACTTGTTATGAGTAACTGTTACTAAAACAAAGTTTTTTTGTTACTAACACAAGGTAAAATCAGTTACAAAAAAATAATCAATACTACATTTTGTACAAACTGACTTACGTTTTGTTAACTACAAAAATATCCCACCTTCAAAAAATTTTGCTCAATCAGGTATGAACTCAACATAAAAAAGCTTCTCTACGACCAAGTATATATATATATATATATATATATATATATATATATATATATATATATATATAACTTTAATTGCAATTTTCGGTGCGTTACAGCTACATAGTGTTTATATTTCAACCTCGTTAAATATAAATACTTATAATTGAAGTGTTTATTTGTGATTATCGTATTTTCAGGTATTAATTCATATACTGTAAGTATATTCGCTGATTAAACAAAATCATTGGTCGTTAACCAATACCTAACAACCATATAGTTAAAGAATACCTAACATAACTGATTTTAATACATACATACATAAGATCACGACTGTATCCCATAAGGGGTAGTCAGAGACTGGGCACTCACTGCAAAAACAGATGACTGCCACAATCCACGTTTCACCAAAACAATATAATGCACTTGGTGTGATAGGTGGTGAGCCCATCGCCACCATGCGCTGTTGGGTGCACAGTGCAGTTTAATTCCTTACTCGCCTTTTACGAGATCCATTGGATGAGATGGAGTGGTAGTAATCTTTTAACGAGCCGCCACCACACAGCTCAACTGATTTTAAATGAATTATTATTACAATATTTTTTTAAGATTAAGTCAGCGAGATGCCGCGTGCCTTGGTATTGTTGTTGCCAGTGTGGTTGCCAGCTGAGACACTTACAGATACAGAATATTATAATTACTTAGTTGTTGAATAAACAATAAAAAGTTTATGTAATTTATTTAAAAATGTTTTTATTCTTACTTTATATATAACTGTACAAAAGGATAACACCTTTTTTTTTTTATTAGCGACCTGCCCGCGCTTCATACAGTTCTATAGTTTGAATCTGGAAAAGTACAGTTTTCTAACAATGGCCGAACTTTCAGAATTGATCCAGTAATTTTCGATATTATTCTTCCTCTATAAACATACAAATACACGGTCTTCGTAACATTACTTCCTTAACAATGTTCCAATATCACAAATACCTAATTTATAAAAGCGTTAACAGAGCACGGACGAATATTTGACATGCATTCGGTTAGCAACAGTTAGCTACACTACACGCCCAACATGACTTATTACCTGTAAATTAAATCAGTAAGCAAAGGCTTTTATCGTTACTCGCGGTAAGTTACCTACGTGACGTCGAACTTTCTTTGGTTGCATGGCTGCCTCTATTTTATTTTAGTTAAGCATTCGCGTCGGTCCGACGCCGAGAGTTAACGTCAGTTGCTCGCTCCGTGTTTATTCCACCCGCTATCGCCACTGCCGCCATAATCCAACCGTGAATTTGTTTTTTGGTACCGTAACATTGTCGGTCACATCGATTTTTGTATTCATTTATTTCTCCGAGAAGTGAAACAGTGTTATTTTATAAACAACTAATGCTTCCCTTTGTGTGAAATGACACTAATCAACAGCGATTATGTTCAGTTACTCATATTTTACTGTTGGTGAAATACAACACTAGTTCAGTTTGTTGCTGAATTGGACTAAAAAGGTTTGTGCAATTTTATTAAAAAAAAATCTAACTTGTAGTTTTGTGCTCTTTAATGTATCCTCTCTTATTGGATAAGCTACTCAAACAAAATCCAAAATTGACTAACTTTCATTAAATTACTTTCAAAGTAACTTTTATTTATTAATGCTTTTATTGGTGACATCGCGTATCTTTTCCCTGGCGGAGTATTAGAATAGAAAGGTTTACTTTGGTATGTTTTGCAAAAACGATAAGCTAAATAAATAATGTAAAATCATTACTCTTAATCCCACATTGATTCTGAAGATAATCCAGAAGATAAAGTACGACCTTCTTCTAAAATAGTTTATGCAAGGTATTATCAAATCAATATCACTGACCACTTGACGTTATCAGATTTCACCCATTTTTATATTGTTATAATAGTGAATAACTAACTACTTTGAATGAGAATATAGACTATAAAAGAAGCATAAAACCAAAAAAAAAAATAGAAATCTTGTAGCAATATCAAAGACTGATTGTTTTGACAGAAGATGCGATATAATAAATAAAAGGGTATTTTTTCGATTTCGACGACGTTGAGATACGAGAGTAGATTTAAATCCTTCCAGATGCGATAATTTGCGAGTTACTCAAATATTAGATCTAGCTAAGATTTAAACCCAAGATTAGCATTAGTAGGCTAGTACGCCGACGTCTCAACTACTCTGCACATAGATTTACTCTTATTATTCTAATTGATTAAGTAGGAACTTCGTACAGCTCTTGGCTTTACTGTTAGTAGTATTCCTGTGTAAATGGATTCATCCAGGTAGGTACCACCGCAGGGCCAGTTAACATTACTGTGTTTCAGTCTGAAGGGCATCGAGAGCTAGGGTAATTTCTGGGCATATGAAACTTAAGAATAGTGTCTCAGAGTGACGGGCATAGTGTGGTGCCACACAGAATTGTTCTGGGCGACACAGCATTCATTATGGGCAGACGATGCACTCACCACCAGGTGAACATTTTGCTCGTTTCGTCGCTTTCTCCTATAAAAAACGCTAAAATTGCTGCTGGAAGTCCTGATGTTGTAGGTGTCGTTCCATAAAGGTCAACCTTTATAAAAGAAATTATACAATAGTAGCTGATGCCCGCGAAATCGTCCGCGTGGATATAGGTTTTTTTTAAATATCCCGTGGGAACTATTTGACTTTGCACCTTAAAAAGTATCCTATGCCTGTCTCCAGGATGCAAGCTATCTCTGTGCCAGATTTCGTCAAAATCGATTTACCTGTTCAGCCGTGAAAAGGTAACTGACAGAGGGACAGAGAGAGTTACTTTCGGATTTTTAATATCAGTATGGATTATTATACAATATTATGAGTCATAATGTTGTATTTTTTTATCATAATTAAAAATAAATAAACAAATCATGACATAATTTATGTGCTTATTCTCTGAAGTCATCATTGCATAATTTTAGATTTAGCGGAAATAAGCACCGTGGTATATTAATTAATTTTAAGTATATACGAAAAAAACGTATTCTTTAAGTGTTATAAATGTTTTAAGTGCGTTACGTATACATTATGAAGTAATTTTTATAATAGCTATTTATTTACAGGATATTGCTTCATTACACGAAATTACTTTGTACTGTAAATCAATTAAATTGTTTCCTTTGATATAAAAGAGGTAATAGAAAAACTATTAACGATTTTTAGATAGCGTGTAATTACTGTAGTAGGATTACAAATAGTAATCGGAAATAAAAAATTGGAACCTCCTGCCGAGAACGCTAATAATTTCGCAAGTGGGTATTTAGCAATTCCAAATTCATAACTTAAGTAAGTCAAATTAAGAAAAAACTAATAGGTTCTAAGAAATTTACGTACGTCTGAATATGGTTACGTTTTAGTTGTAAAAAACTCGTGAAAAGTATTTTATAGGTACTCATACCGATATTTAACTAATAGGTTATGATAATACAATGGTGTACTTATTTAATAAGAATAACTCATCTATTTATTAAATGTTTCTTTACATATATACATATGGATAAATGCTATTTATAAAAAAGATTCAACATAAATCAACATAATATAAAGATATTATTAACATCACCTATTTTCGCGTCCCGAGATAGTTTCACAGAAATGTATCGATATCACCTGCATACATTGAACAGATTTATTGATAGATGTAACCAATAAAAGACGTCAATAAGAAAGCTGCCAATAATTGAACATAAACGTCGCACAGTCTTAAGAAGTTAGAAAGAAATCGTTTGAAAAAAAAAGCTGGAGAAGCCATGAATGGATGGAAAGTGAGCTGACTGACGAGATGTGGCAGTTTCTGTTCACACGCTCTTCTATGGAGAGATAACTAACATGATAATTTATTCATTTTGAAACGAACGCTCAGTTACGTTTGATGCTGTACATGCATTACACCACTCGAGCTTAACACAATTTGATCATCATTGTAAAACTAAAAATATCATTGTTGTCATTGAACTTTTTTTCAATATTATTAGCTAGGACTTTAAAATCATGTATGTACTTTTTAAGTTGTTGCACTATATAGGAAGGAGGTATATTGTTATTTTTGTTGCTCACCCGCACGTCGAAACGAGTTTCATAATCTTTTCGTTGATGTATTTGTTCCGTTATGCGAATTTGTGTTCTTTTTGTAGCACTTTTGGAGTTTGAACGTATTTGTTTAATCTTCTGTAGATATGTAGTCAAAAGTATATACGTAAGTTAATATAAATAATTACAATCGTAATGTTTAAGCGTATCTTCATATAACTTTCGTCGTTTTTATGTATTTTTATAAATTGGTGGCTACACAAGAAATTACAATATTATGAACACTAAATAGAGGAAAAGTTTTTGTATTTTTATTTATTTTTATTGTTAGTATCTGCTGCTGCTCGATAAGTGATATATTTTTTAAACTTTGATTAACAATTAAAGTTAACTTTAATTCAAAAACTACTATTAAAGTAATTATAAGTTAATTTTCGTATGCAAGAACATAAATTATATCCCCCTTTACGGTCTGTTCTATCATGCTAAAACTGATGAATGAGTATGTAATGTGATGACTGATGGAGCAATGAAACCGAATGACGTATATTTAGTTATGTGTAAGTTATCATTAATGACTGTTAAAATGGACAGAAACCTGCATCAGTGTTTTAGCGCACACCTTAGGGAGAAGGGAAATCAATTTCATTGTTTTGTACTCATTAACAACAAAACAGGAAATATTCGGCACCGACTTTACTTTTCTTTTGCTGTGCAAGCGGCAGGTGATATTATTAGAACAATGACGCTACCAACCGCTTTATTACTTGCAACACAGCGTGGATGGAGATGGGCACGATTGCGCAAGGATGCGCGAATTCGAAAGATAATTTTTCTCATAGTTAAGTTGTTTTAAAAAACAAATTCTAGAAAAGATATAACAATAGCCAACTCTATTATTATGTAATATTAACAAGCTATGAATTCACCTTCAAAACTCCAGAAGTTTTTGACATATTAGGGGATTTGACAGTGACTAAGGTTGGTTTTATGGTTACTATCTATAATCAATCTCAATATTTTTAGAATAAAAAACTTTGAACAGTTTTTAAGATAGCTTTAACGGAAAGTTTTTAATTATTTTCTATTGATTTTATTAAACCGCTTGCTTATGCTTAAAATCCCTTAGTGCTTAAGACGAATTTGTTTTGTTATACCTACGTATTACATAAGCTGACTTTTATGATTTATATTTTCATTAAATAGTTATAAGAAATGTTGCAATCAAATTACAAGTCATCCTTAAACATTGCCTTAATATAAGAAAACAATTTTTTTTAATTAAGTTTATTCTTTGATACATAGGTATTTAAATGCATGCCTACGTATAGTATAGTTAGTATAGTTTATGTAAGTTCTTTTAATGTTAGAATTTTGCGTCAAATAAAAAAGTTAAGGTCTTTCCGCGGACAATTATTTTTAATCGCCGCGCTACATTTTGTGCAACCCATTTTTGTTATCCAATATTTACTAGTAAAACTATAACGTGATATTTCCATATAGTAATTTAGTTGCTACATTACTATTTTACAGAAAATGTACAAGCGGTATTCCTTTATCCAGGTGTTTCAGGTATTAAGGAACGAGTAGCCTCTTGTATCTATGAATAGCACCAGGCGGGCACTCGGCTCAGAGGTCGGAGGCGGTTAATTGGCGACGAGCCGCTCCGGCCGGTTTGTCCGCCTGTTATTTTACGGCATTTCTGCGTTAGTCAGTCTCAGATAGTGGCACAACATGCCTTTAGGACCTTTGTGGGTATAATTCTTTTGTTGTTATAGCTCATTTTCGCGCAATTCATGATTTTTTTCTTAATTTATCGCTGTTAGAGTTAGTAGATAGCTGTATGGAGGGGAACGCGTAATACGAGCATTCGTCTATGGAAAGCCTTCAACGCTTTTAAGCGGAAATTATGAATCCCCTCAATAGCGTCCCTAAAAGTTTTTGTTTTGTAACCAAGCAATATCGATTGCTGAGGATGTAAATTTCGTGCATGCATGCTTAGTAAATGTAGTTTTGAAGTGTCTGTTTTTTAAATTAGGTACTTTCATATGTAAAACAATACTTTTGTAAATATCAGTTGGTTTATAATACATATTTAGGTTTTAAATATCAGGACTAGAATGATTTTTAAGAAATTAGGCTTCATAACAAACAAAGGTACTCATAATTAGTTTCCATCAACAAAAGGAAGTTCATTTTCCACACCACCTATTATCATCAGGGTTAAGACAATTTTGGAAAAGAACAATATTAGTGGTTAGTCAGCGTCGAGGCCATTGCTCTTAACTAGACTGAGAGAAAAAACGGGGAACAGTTGTCGAACGGGGAGAGAGGGGGATTCACGGTTGAGCGGCCTCGCCACCTGCGAGAGCCCAGCACAGCGATATCGCACTACCGCAATTAGGTACCTGGCTGCTATGCATCTAAAGAAGATATGCTATATTTAGCAAGTAGAATTCCATAGAATTTTGTTAGGAAAAATAGCTTATTTTTTATTATTCATATACTTTGTTTATTGCTATATATACTAAAGTGTAAATGTCAAAAAAACCGAAACGAAACCGAAACCCGTTCAAGTATTTTCAATGGTTCAGTCATTATCAGTAGTAAGTTACAGAATTGTTAATAAGTTTGTAAGTTTAAATTAATGACATTGATATTTATTAGCGTTATTGAATAAAAATTTATAATATAACTAGCTGTGTGCGCCGTACGGCATGCTACCTCGCTGACCTGAGTATTCACAGTTTGGTGCTTCTCGGTAACGTTCTGTTCTCAGAATGCGGCACCTTAAAGTAGTAGTAATAAATCTTACAGCCTAAAACTCTCCTCAATAAACGGGATACTTAATGCAAAAATAAATTTTCAAATCGAATTAGTTCTTACAAAAATAAAAAGTCTGCGGCTTTATTATATGTATGAATAACAATATCTTCGTAATTGTTTTATCGATTATCTGCTTGTCTGGTGAAAATGCTGCTGGAAGTCCTGATGTTGTAGGTATCGTTCTATAAAGTACAATAGTAGCTGATGCCCGCGACTTCGTCTGCGTGGATATATGCTTTTTAAATAGACGGTGGAAACAATTTGACTTTCCGGGGTAAAAAGCATCGTATTTCCGTCTCCAGGATGCAAGCTATCTCTGTGCTAAAATTAGTCAAGATCGGTTCAGCGGTTGAACCATGAAAAGGTAACAAATAGACAAAAGGAGAGAGAGAGAGGAGAGAATTACTTTCGCATTACCATTTGTGGTGGGACTCCTATGCGAGTTGTTCTGCCGTGAAGCAGTAGTGTGCAAATATTACTGTGTTTCGGTCTGAAGGACACTGTGAGCTAGTGTCATCACTGGGCATATGAGACTTAAGAACTGAAACCTGAACTGTCGCACGTACCTTCAGATGCATGTTCTGCACGTCTCGTTACTATATCCAATGAAAAAAATATTATGTACGGATTAAGAGAAATATTTAAACTGCCATGAACAAAATAATTATGACTAGAATCCAAATGAAAGCCGCGCGCATATCCCCTAATTTCTACAGTTTTTCAGATTTCATGCAGGAATCCTAAATATTTCTGAAATAAAATAAGCCTAGATTAATCTCTGGAAAGCTCTTTACCTGTTAATGAAAGTCCCGTCAAAATCGATTCAGCCATTTCGGAGATAGCCCGGACAACCAAACAGACAGACAGCCAAAAAATTTAAAAACACACGTTCGATTTTTGATATCCAGCTAATTACCATATCAGATAAAGAAAAAAAATCTTTATTTCAAAATCACAGACAGACACTCCAATCTTATTTATATTATTTATAATTATAAGGCAAAGAAGTAAAAGAGAGAAGAACTATGAATAGTCTAAACAACTTATTACGCAATTCTGCCCTTTCAGAGATTAGCGTACAAACAAACATACCCTTGCAAATTATAAGTTTTATAATATGTAATAAATGAGTTTAAGAAAAAAACTTTATTGTGAAATCACAAACAGACACTCCAATTTTATTTATTTTACGGACTTACAACAGAATTTAAAATAAGTATTTAAAACTAATGAAAAATATGTAAACCTAAACTAACTAACCTATACAAATAATTAATAACACTACAATTAATTAAACCATTATTCAACGATTATTTCCCAAAGAATAGAAAAAAAATAAATAAAATAATGTTTTTTTTTTTCATCAGTCCAACAAGACTGATTAATGTTGATAAAGATGAAGATTTACTGGACTGATGGAGAGAATTAAAGAAAGAGAATTTTGGTTTTGAATTGAATTTTTGTTTCATAAAATATTTGAACTTTTTGATTGAAAGACTTTGTGCACTAACTGAGATTTTGTTGTAAAAACGTAAGTATACATTGCCCCATAAAAGAAACTCTGTCAAGTCGAGTAACTGGCATTATTATGTTTTTAAGTTATTTGTGCTTGTTCCTGGTATTTACATTATAAACATTACTTTTTTAATAAACTGTTTTATGTTTTTGTGTACATACAAAACGTTTTCAAGCACATATTGAGAGGCCAAGGTTAAGATATTAATTTCTTGAAATTTATCTCTAATAGACACTTTAGAGCCAAGATTATAAATAGCTCTTAAAGCCCTCTTTTGCAAAACAAAAATCAATTATACGTCAGTCGCATTTCCCCACAGCAAAATACCATAAGACATTTTTGCAGTTTCAATATTAGTCAAGTTCCTAATTTTTTTATAGCGTAAGTGCAGAGCTAAGTCTACCTCCATATATTAAAACTACTAGTTTAGATATATGGAGGCTCCATTGAAGTTTCGCGAGTTATTCCGAGAAAGACAGTGGTATCCAAAAGGCTCAAATCTTCCCCATTCACAAACACATTTACATCTAGTCGTTTAACATTTGGTGTTGTAAATTTAATACAATTTGTTTTAGTGACGTTTAAAAGCAAATTGTTAACGTTAAACCATTGTACTAATTTTGAAATAGCATTATTCACTTCGTCTTATAATAAAAGTTGACGTTTTATGTTAAGTTGATGTAAAGTAAAAAGTAAAGTAACAGCCTATAAATACCCATGCAGAGCACAGGCCTCCTCTCATTTCTGAGGGGGTTTTGGTGCGGAGAATATTCCACCATGCTGCTCCAATACGGGTTGGCGGACTCACATGTCCTCAGACTATTTCTGTTCCTCGGATATGCAGGTTTCCTCACGATGTTTTTCTTCACCGCTGAGCACGTGGTAAATCAGCACCTAAAATTTTAGAACAATTTTAGAGGTGCTGGCACCGGGGATAGAACCCAGGTTACTCGCGTACTATGAAATTAAAGGCGAGCACCCGGCCCCTGAGCTACCACGGCTAAATTGATGTATCATCAGCCAATAACAGTATATCATGTTTGTATCCATGTTGTACTAGGTAGGGTAAGTCATTAATGTAAATAAGAAATACAAATGGGCTGAGAATCGAAGCCTGCGCGACACCCGTATCTATACTGCTGATCCGGAAAAACTCTTGCTATTGATCTACTAGGCCTCTTCTTCTTCTTCTTCTTCTTAGCTATTATCCCGACTATAGCCAGGGTCAGCTTTCCTGCATAATCTGCTCCACTTTGCCCGACTCTTGAGCATCCTCCTCAGTCATTTTGTTGGAAGTCATGTCGTTTTTTACGACATCTAACCAACGCAGTTTAGGCCTACCACGCGGCCGCGAACCCGGAACTTTAAAAATTGATCTACTAGGCCAAAATTGGAAAAATAAATTATGAAAATTAAATGATTTTCATATTATTAATATGTATGTTATAAGCCATGCCATATGTACCTCCACTTTATTTCTACTTTTTTACTCGTTACCTCTTATTATTAAGTTATTAATAAATTTAGGTACATAGTTGATATCATGGCAAAATGTAGTTCAAATTAAACTACGTTTATTATTTTTCTTCAATTAACATTTTTTTTCTTATTAAGTTCTTTTCAAATGTTTTATATACTATTACAAATCAAATACTTTATTCAACGGAATCATATAATATCGTCCTGTCCGTCTTTTCGTATGTCACAGCCATTTTACTTGGAGAGTATTTTCTTTACATAAATACAATTTTGAAGAAAGGTGGTTTTTATGAACCACTATACAATGGTGTAGAGACATAACGATAAAAATAAGGGTGGTATATGTAACTGAAAAAAAAATCAGTGCACTTTCGGTATCGTTAGATAGGTCTTGAAAAATGCCCACGAAGTTTTGAAATAACTATTTTATTTAAGCTATAAGTTGGTGAGATATGCACTTGAAAATCGTAAAAACCATGTCTTCCCTCAAACTTTTCAACTATGCGGTGCAAAGTTCTGTAAAATGTAAGGCGTTAGAACGTAGAAAACACTTTTAACAAAAATTGCTTTGATTAAGATATTTTGAGTAGTTTTTGAGGTATGACATATTTTAGGGTACACACTATTCGCCACTACGGAATCCTTCACTTACTTTTGTGCGTGGTCCGATCCTCACTTCCGCGGTTTTTTTCATAGTAAAACTATTGCCCTGAAGTTGAAAATGAAAAAGAGATACCTATTGTATCGCACGTTAACATTGTGTTTCACTTTCTCTTTCGATGTTAACTTTTAATACACCTGCTCAAGACTCATGAATGAAATCATAAATGTCGCTACTACAACCATAACAATAATTTTACTGTTACAATATTATTCTACATTTTTCTGCTACAGCTGATTTTAATTTTTGTGATGGTGTTCGTTACGGATGTACTTTTATAGTTTAGCAGCGTATAGGAAAATAAATTTACAATATAAATATGTAAAAATTCCTCTATTTAATATTTTTTTTTAAATTAGAAGAAACGTCTATGACCTATAAATAACATTTTCTAATTATCTATGGAATAATATATGTCTAACTTTCACCAGCATGAGCTTGTGAACATACAAGCTGACTTCTATTATTTTTAACGGTTATACCGTATAGATGAAAATTTAAAGGCAAACAAATCGAGAACATGTTGTACCTTATAAAATATTAGACGCGCGTCCGGAGCTCCGGAGGCTTATGCACTGTTTTACATCATTTATACGTAATATTATAAGCGGAAAGTATGAGTTTATTTGTTTAAAATTTGTAAATTTCGACATAAAAAATTGTCTTTTAAGCTGGTCCTCCCTCAATCAGAAATATTAAAAAATGTAAAGCTTAAAAAATGACGTGGCATAGGCATTCCTTTGTCACGTAAAAAACTACGTCACTCTCTGGTATATTGCGACTAATCGTCGTGGTACGTACCTACGCAATGTCTTTCTTGTACTTTAAACTGGATGAAGTTGCTACCTCTATTCGCCCATTTAATTAGAGCTTACGAGCTGTGTTAATGTGGAGAAGAAATGTCAAGTTGCCTATTAATTTGTGTCTTGCTTTCGTAACTCCAAAATGCTGATTGACGTTTTCGAAAGATCAAAGGAAAAGACTTAGCCATTATATGTTATCTGGTATGATAATGAGGGCTATCATAGTGTGCGCGTGAACCTGGCAAAGAGAAAGGAGTGCAGCCTCTCAAAAACTCGTCGTATTAATTATAATTATCAAAACACCTGACTATGACATAATGTTAAAACAAGAAATTTTTTTTTTCGGTTCTTTTAAGTGATATGCAGCTTTCTATTTAATTGATTATTAATTAATTAGGTGGCGAATAAATATGATAAGATTATAATGTTTCAAGAATCCATAAAATTATACAAAATCGTATCGGCCTGCCGTGCCTTTGTTCCTAGTTTCTCTGCGGACAAATTTTAGATGGTAGATATTATAAAGCATTTAATGAAAGCTAACGATCGGGCTAAGTGATGCTCCTTGTGAGATACCTATGAGCAACAGTGTAATGCTGCAAGCTAACGATAACCAACATTTGAAGAATTAAATTGTTAATAAAGAGATCCGACACATGAAAAATTATTAGACAACATTTACAGTAACAGTGCAGCTATCGTTAAATATAATGTCCCAGTCTTTTATTTAGAATAGAAATGGGGATGAAGCGGGCCACTGTCTCTATAACTATTTACGGAAGAAGCCCCTTTGAAGAAGTTTAGCTTCGTAGTTGGTGATTGAGGTTTAGGTACATTACTCTACCCGTCTTATAAATTACACAATATTTTTTTTCTTTACCTTCACTAGACCTAGAAAATATTCCTCAATGCCAGACTTCGATAATAAGGCTTAAAAAAAGTTATAACTAACTAACGACAATCAACGAAATCGAAGTAGAAGGCGGACACTATAGTATGACAAAAGAATATACCTCCTGGTATCTTTTTTTAACAGGATAACATAACATCCATAATAACACGGAATTGAATTATCGATCGAGTTGGAAGCTTTCAGCTGTGCTCAAATAACGGATATAATGTGATTGTAAAAATTAATGGCGAGCAAAGGCAATAAAACGAAGTGGAAATGGGCCGGACATGTGTGCCCTATGAAATTAAATAATCCGACCAAAATTGCCGACTTTCTGGATGCCACGAAGTCGCAGTCACGTCAAATAGACGGACCAAAGACGAGGAACCAGGATACCATCGACAAATTTTGACATGTAAATTTCTATACTTTCTCTTTTTGTTAGCCGCTTCTTGACGGCCAAACTTTTCGAGATTCTGAGTATCCTGGTATTCTGGGTGAATTAAGGGCACGGTTAAATTCGCACAAGCTGTTCAAACCGATGTTCTTAAACAACACGTCCGGTTCAGTAGAGATTTAATTAAGGCTTCGACGGGGGCAGTCGTCAGCAAATCTGCCTGCTGGGTCGTAGGACATAAATTCGAATTCCAGCTAAAGCCAATATTTGTGAAGCTCACTAATTATTGGTTTTAGGGTCTGGATGTATTGTGTTATCCTGTGTATATTACATTGCATCTGACTCTTCCTGTGATCATATCGGTTTCAGCATAACGTCGGATACAGGAAGATGAAGGTGCACTCCTCAGTGTTTATGGTATTCGCATTTTTTTGTAGGATAGAGTGACGAGACGACTAAAACGTTCACCTGGTGGTAAGTGTAACCTCCGCCCATAACTATTGCTGTGTCACCCAGAACATTTCTACGTGGCACCACACTGCGCCGTCACCACATCAGTTCTTAAGTCTCATATGCCCAGTGATTAAACTAGCTAAAAGTCTTTCAAACCGCAGAACAGTAATGTTTGCACACTATTACTTGACGGCAGTGTAACTAACACGGCGATGGTAATTGTTTTCTTATATCGATGGGTGGTACCTATCCAGACAGATTCCTGCATATTTCCTACCATCAGTAAAGTGTCTATTACTTGTATGGACTATTTTATATAAGAATATTTTACGTACGTTATAATATATTTTACTCGATAATCGAACGTTATAATATATGACAACTTTTAGTTGGTTTATTAAAAAATGTCCTCGTGGTCAAAATCAGCTAGACAACGTCTTCAAATACTGCTACCTGGAGGATTTTTCGTCCTACTGGAAATCGGTAACATCGGTGTTTTCTTTAATGAAAGTTAGTAACGAGACCGACTTTTGGCTCCAACTCGAAAAGTATTTTTTTTTAATTTTGTAATTCCTGTGATGTATACATGTATTGAGTTTTAATGTTTAATATTGATAGTTTATTATGCAGCAAGTGCTCGTGAAAGTGTACAGTGATTGGAAAATTCAATTCAAGACCAATATGGTAATTTTGGTTGTGTCGCCATCAGTCCAGCATATCTTCAGTAAAAGTCAACTATCATTTTAGTGTCGATCGAAATTTTGAAGAATTGTTGCTTGAAGATTGTATATCTGGATATGTCAAGCACTGGAAAATAGTAAACAACTGTTTCCATAAATAAATAAAGAAAAATTAAGGAGACGAGCGAAGCATAACCTGTACCACAATACTTAGCGACAGCAACTCTTACCCACCACAACCCGAACCGCCTCAACCAAATTTAATCTCGTGTTACGTAAAATGTATTGATAACGTGATCATTCCCAAATTTCCAGTCTTACGCAATGATTAAATTTTGTGAAACGTATGTTTTTAATGATATTTATCTATAAATTAAATAACTTTATTAACTAAATTTACAAATTATTTATTATATGCGTCTATGCATATACAAATGAGACTATAATGAAGCTGTAAGGAAATATATATGGTGTATCATCACGTCAGATAACTAAGAAAGCCGACTATTTTTTTAACAATGCCGTAAACTAAGATTTCTCCTGTATCACGAGTGCGTTTTACAGACATAAGTTTCCCATGCACAACACCATCACACTTGATAAAAACGATTTGCGTACTACACTAATGTTGGCTCAAGCTGAGGTTGGTACCCAGAACCCGCGGCATAGAATTCAAGTACGTTGACCACAAGATACGCCGTCGTCATATTATGCTGAAATTATTATGATAATGTATTTTTTTATATAAGAGGGTGCAAACGAGCAAGTGGCTCACCTGATGGTAAGTGATCACCACAGCTCATGAGCAACCACAATACCAGAGGAATCGCGGGTGCGGTGGCGGCCTTTGAGGAAGGAATAGGCTCTTTTCTTTGAGGTCCCTAGGTTGTATCGGTCCGGAAAAACTCCCGGCGGCAGCCGATTCCATAAAGTGGTCGTGCGTGCAAGAAAATTCCGCGAAAAACGCACTGTGGTGGAATGCCAACCATCCAGGTGGTGACGATGGAATTTTGTGTTCTGCCGCAAAGTGCGATGGTGAAAACCAGCGGCTGGAATTGTTCCGAACAATTTCTCTGAACACTCCCCGTTGTAAATCCTGTAAAAAATGCAAAGAGATGCAACATCTATTCACAAGGCCAGTGTATCAAGCCGATCGGAAAGAACCTGGTCGTCGACATTTGGAGCTGCTCTTCGTTAAATACGGTTAAAAGGAAGGAGGTGGCACTGGGGTGCCCCCGCCCAAAGATGAGAACAGTACTCCATGTAAGGCCGAACCAGGGCCTTGTAAAGTTGCAAACGGTGGACCAGCATGAAGTACTGTCTCGCTCTACTGAGCACGCCAAGCTTTTTAGAAGCCAATTTGGCCTTCCCTTCCAAGGGACCGCGAAACTTAACGTCACTCGATATGGCAATGCCAAAAATTCCGATGCTGGCTGAGGCAACGAGGGGATTGCTTCCAAAACGAGGTGATGAATTTTGAAAAAAAAACGAAGTTTTAAATTCGATAGCACTAATAGTTATAAAGTTATTGTAATAGCAAAAGTTGCTTCTACTTGATTTCGCGTTTAAGATAAAGAGATATAAGGTTGTTTGCTGTGTGTGCGTCCAGAGCTAACAATACGGGCGAAGTTATTTCAATGTAATAAATCTTACTAAAAAGTAATAATCAATACCGTTGTCAGGGAGCGCAAGCCGGTTTCCGCGTTGACTGTTACGTGGATAAAAAACAATTTTGTGTCAAGTGTTTTTAAGCAAGTCTATCAAAACTTTCACTTTCACGGTTTATTATTTTTTCGAATAACTATCTCAATCAATGCACGTAAATTAACAATATGTTTAAAATGTATTTTATATGTTTTTAAATTACCTAATTAGTGTCGCTCAATATTTGTGTTAATTATTATTTTTAAAAACTAATTAAATACATAATTCATATTCATACATTAATATTATTTAATTCTATGCGATCGAAATTGTACGACAACAATTATTATTATCATCCGGTGATATGAATAGTTTGAATTAAAAAAATCATTAATAGTCATATTCATCAGCATTGTTCAGGGTTCCGTGAAAAATAAATTTTATTATTTGACTAAAGTTCTTGTGTGTGCTAGTAGCAGAGCACGATGCATATGGAACATATTTGATGTTTCGTATGATTTCTACAATTGCGGTGAAATTAAAAACAGAATTCAGAATATATATCTCGTTAAGTTAAAAACATAATTATGTACCTCGTTAATATTAAAAACATACTGAATTTTGATATAACTCCTTAAGTGTACACTCAATTTTGTTTCATTGACATAATTTCTTCAATAACCAATAATCTTATTGATGTTCGAAGTTTTATTTAGGCCAAAAGAAACTCGCATAAATAAAACATTAATAATCAAACGATGTTTCGAACATTTACATACACACATACATATGCATAGCCAAAACGCTCGATGCATCGAGCGTTTCGCTTATACACAAGCAGAACAAATGTAATATTAAAACTACGTTGCAGATCTCAGAAAAACTTTTTAATTATCTGTAAAACTTTGTCCTAATTTATTGGAACTTTTTTTTTATTTCATAAAAGTGACGGAACGGGCAAGACGTTCACCTGATGGTAAGTATAACATCTGTCCATAACAAATGCTTTGTCACCTAGAAAATTACTGTGTGACACCACAATGTGCCCGTCACCCTGAGACATCAGTTCTTAGGTCTCATATACCCAGTGATTACGCTAGCTCACAGTGCCCTTCAAACCGAAACACAGTAATGCTTGCACACTACTGCTTCACGGCAGAATATCTGGCCCTGGAGGCAGGAATCCGTCTCGTAGGTAGGTACCTAGACGGATTCCTGCATAGGAATCCTACCACGAGGAAAATCGTAAATTAAATTGAGACTATAAAGTTGGTTAAACAAGTCACTTTACTTGATTGTAATCTTCGCTTGAAACTTTGGCTTCAGCAAAATGATTTATTGTTTCTATATGATACCTTTACTAGTGATACCATTTAAAAGCTGGTGGCTCGGGACAGTTTCGTCGCATGTAAACGGGTTAGCTCCGTTTACTATGCAATATCTCATTGAATTGCAGTGATGCAAAACGTAATCGTACAACCGATAGGATAAGGGTCAATGGTGGTTATAAAACTGTTGAGAGTCCTAGTCACAAAACCTGTATTAGCATATTATGTATACGCAAACGAAGCGGCCAAATCGTTTGCACTATACAACTTTTTTTTTCATTGTATACATACATAAATATTGATATGTATGTATGTATATAATGCAGTCACGCCTTTTTCCTATATATACATACATTTCTTTATCGCTTTCTCGATCCGGTGTAATAATGTATACATATATCCTAATGTGCTCATTGGTCTCTTGCTACAGACGTGACGTCTCTCAGTACTTTACATAATACATATTATTGCCAACTATTATAATTAAAAAGAATAGTGTGTTTTTGAATCTAGTTTTCGACATTTTTGTATGTGTCAAAAACAGATATTTTTTTACATACATACATACAACAGTCATGCCGGTTTCCCATATAAGGGGTAGGCAGAGGCCACTCAAGTAGCCCACTCTTAGCCCTCGCGGGAAATGAGACGTGACGGGTGATAAACCACGTCGCCGCCATTTTGGTACGAGTCAAAAAAAATCCTACTACCCATTGCATTCCCACGAGCAGTATAGTGACAGCATTGCATTTTATGGTGTTATTCTGCACGAATAAAGGCTGTCCTTACAATACCTTAGTCTACTCTATTCTACTCTGCTGGACACCTATCGGCTTTAAATATAAATAAAATAATCCCTTATTTATAATAGTAACACGAAACTGGTTGCACTACATAACGTAATAAAAGTATAGTTCAAGGTAAATATAGACTGTTTAAGTTGTTTAGTAGGAATGAAGGTCCGGCAAATCAATGAGTGTGACGGATATCAGCTGCGAAGTCTTGTAGCAGGGGAGTATGCAGAGGCGGCGAGAGGTCGTTGCTCCTCTCATCCGAAGAGTTGCACTTTTGCTCTCGCCCCTCGTCGCACAGCGATCCCCGGTGACCCCGTGTCTTTGCACTTTTGACAAATAACTACAACTAGTAATATTACAAAGTAATATATAGTCGTTCGTTATTTTAATTTTTGTAGCTATACATATACGATTTACTTTGAGCGTGAATTAGGGTGTTTTTCTTCCAATAATTGTAAAATATTTTATCGAACTTAAATTTATAGCATATTTGCTTTATTCATGTCATAGGTTATTAATTTAACTTCCTTTCCTAAATTTGAATTTAGCTTTACTTGGAAACCTTTGTTACAGCTTTGTGGCGCAGAAATTTAAATTTAAAACCAGTTCTAGCAAACTGAATTTACTTGCTAAGAATACCGTTTCAATTGTTAGTTTAGCAAATTCAATAGCAAAACTCTTTTATGATCCACAACTGAAAACATGCATTAGCTTAAAGGTTTATATTGAAAATACAATTTACTTGATATCATCTTCTAGAATAGCATTTGCTACAAATTTTCTTCAAAGTTATTCTTACATGAACAAAACATCTTTAAACAGCCTTTCTTATTTCTAAATATCTTACATGATCGACGATAAAAGAGCTTGTGCATTATAAGTAACTTGTATAATAATTTTAGTTATTTTTGCACCTTTATTTCCGACCTCTCCGATCTCTGAAAGTCAAATTAGAATTTTAAATGCGCATTTTCTACAATTGGCAATTTTTGCACCTCGTTTCTTTTTATAATTCACCATGAATCATGACATGAACGTCTGACGAGAATCAAAGTAGGTTACAAGGATCCCGTTTTATAGCATTCTCTATTAGCAATTCAAGGCATACATAACAAGTGTCGACAACCAACACGTGGCTGATCGATGTATGCTTTGAAAACTTGATTAGGTATCGCTTTGACACACATTTGGCAACAATCTGTCTAGATATATAATGTGAGATGTCAAAAATTAGAAACATCTTTTAAATATTCATTTGATTTTTAAATGTGACTGTTATATCTTCATCATCATCATCATTTCAGCCTATCTTAGTCCACTGTTGAACATAGGCCTCCCCCATAGATTGCCACAAAGCACGGTCCTGAACCACCTGCATCCATCGACTTAGTGGGGGGCGCCCTACACTGCGTTTGCCGGTACGAGGTTGCCACTCTAGAACCTTTCTTCCCCAACGGTTATCGGTTCTACGGGCGATATGGCCGGCCCATTCCCACTTCAGCTTGCTAATCCTTAGGGCTATGTCGGTTACTTTAGTTCTGCTGCAGATATAATCGTTACGGATTTTATCACGCAGAGAAACTCCGAGCATAGCTCTTTCCATAGCTCGCTGAGCGACTCTGAGCTTCCTCAAGCGGCCCGCAGTGAAGGACCACGTTTCGGTTATATATAACCATATGTCATCACTGGCAACATGCACTGGCTGTAAACTTTGCTTTTGAGACATTGAGGTATACTCGACGAGAAGATGTGACGTAGTTTCCTGAACGCTGCCCGAATGCTGAGTTGGATCCGTCGATTGACCTCTTGGTCGAAGTTGGACCTACCTAGTCGGACAATCTGTCCTAGGTATACAAATTCGTCAACAACTTCGAGCATAGTGTTCCCAACAACAACCGGTATAGGTGTGACATGGACGTTAGACTTGATCTTCGTCTTGTCCATGTTTATCTTATGACCTACCCGTTTTTATAAAAAAAAACCACGCTTCTGCTCCACGCTTCCGGCGTAGCGCCGCCGTGGTTGACGGAATTAAATAGCTTCTGAAGGACTAAAAGTACCGGTTTTCCACCAGCTTTCAGAAGGTCCGCTGTAATTCCGTCCTCACCGGGCGCTTTGCCATTCTTGAGCTGTTCGAGAGCCATACTAATCTCGCTAAGACTGTCATCCGGGATATCGTCGGAATTGCTTCTGTAGAATAAGTAAAAAATACGTTACCACATTTTTTTGGGTTTTAAAAATAAACCAGCCTCACGGCGACTTTTTATTATTGTGGGTGTATTTAACAGGCATAAATTGCACACACACAAACACCCAGACCCAGAATAACTATTTGGTATACAAATATTTCAGTCTGTGATATGGCACAGGAGCCAATCACTTAGCCACTATGGTAACAAATATTGCTTAACGTTTTAATGGCGAAACATAACAATGTTTATCTATTTTGTTTACATTTTTATTTTAGAGTAACATTCCGGAATTGGTTACATTGGATCAATTTATATTATTCCGATTGTAGTTGACTACTGCATAGCTACGCGATTAACATACCTGCTATTGAGTTAGAATCCCAGCCGAAGACAAAGTTATTGGTTTTTGACCCGTCTATCGTTTTCGCCGAGACTGCATCTGAATCTCGCTGCGATTGTACCACTTAGTATTTCTACTTTGAGGATCTTTAAATTTAAACGAACATTTTTGGAACTACTTATAATAGCGCAGATGACCGATTCTGCTATTGACAATATAATGTCACCGAGGTAGGTACCGTACCCGTAGGTACCATGAATACGACGTATACAAATAGCCGTTCGCTATTTTGATATTTGTAGTGATAAACATTTAACTTTAGGCGTGAGATTGTTTTGTCTTCGAAAATTGGAGTGATTATGAATGAAGTTGAAGACTAACGAAAAGAACCTGAAGCTGGTAGAAGAGTTATCGGGTTGATAGTCCAGAAATCCCTCTTTAACAATATCGTAAAGATCAGGAGTGTGTCGACTAGGGTTGCTATTCGTTGACTCTAAATTCATACAATTATAAGCACCTTGAAAACTTTTTGTAAAGACTAAGACTACTCTTCTAAGACTTACATCATTGTGGTGAAGAGAGACTTACGCAAAATGACGCAAAAATTATGACGATGATCCGATAGTGGATCATCTTTGAATAAGCCAGTGAAACCCATGGAGATAAGAGCTAGTATATTCATCAAGTAGTATCTATGCGAATAACTCCTTTTTAAGAGGGGGGCCCACGGAATGTGTTCTTGAAAATTCTGGACGGTTTCACTGAAAATTAAATTGACTTTATCATGACGACCAAGATGTAGCTGCTTAAAGATAACTGAAATCGAGACAAAAAAGCCACCGAGTCTCAGTGTCTTTTTTTCTCGATTTTAGTTATCTATAGATCCGGCACTGATCATCGAATGATATGAGGTACAGCTCTGTTGTGCTTGGAAATGGACAACATGAATGCTGAATGCTGAAATCGGAATATCGAAGTTAAAAAGTGTTTGTACAGTGATGTTACTAGGGATATCTGAATACAGAACCTGATTCAATTACAGAAAAGTGTCAGACAGAGAGATGTTATTTCCGAAACTCTTTAATGCTGCTTTGAAAGATTTCTTCAAGCTATTAAACTAAAAATATAATTCATTCCAACTTGAGTCGACGAGCTCCACAAGCTACAACTGTTTGCGAGTATAACGTATAATGTAAACTTCTAGCTCTGTGATCATATAATTTGTACGAGTGGTTGACATCTTTCAAAAAATCATTGTGTAAATATAAATAATAGTTAACCATTTTTTGCAGAATAGTAACTTCTCATTTAATGTTACTTCGTAATAATAATGAGGAATGTTTATTCATGCATTAATTGATACTTATACAATAGTTCACATGTAAATCATAAACGCATTTATGCAAACTCGTTGTGCAGCGTCGTCCAAACAAATATGTAAATTACTAATTCCCTTTAATAGTGCAGATTATAAATACCTTTAACTTTATTTTGTACTACAGCAGGTAAGGCTATAATTGCATAAAAGAGAACTAGATGAAGCGTTTACATGGCTTCTCATTTTTAGGTCAATTCCGGATACAAAAGGTCAGGTAATTAAAACAAAGTATGTCACATGTTTTCGACTATATTTTCTTTTGTTGTGAGAGAGTTACAATGTTCAACAATAACAAATTAAATAAGTATTATATAATTTTATTTTATTTTATTTTATTGTAGTTTGAAGACTATACGGTTGGTCGTTTAATTTCTAATATGTATCTAATGATATTCAGTTATTTATAACTGGGATTCTAGTTTTTTTGTTTTATTTGATGAAGTGACGAACCGAGCAAAACGTTCACCTGATGGTAAGTGCAACATTTGCCCATAACTAATGCTGTGTCACCCACGACATTTGTGTGACACCACACTGCGCTCGTCACCCGGAAACATCACTTCTCAAGTCTCAAATGCCCAGTGATCACCTGCGATTAGCTCTCAGTGCCCTTCAAACCGAAACACAGTAACACTACTGCTTCACGGCAGAATAACTGGCCCCGGGGTGGTACTTACTTAGACGGATTCCTGCTTTGAAAATAATTTTAAAGATATGTTAACTATCATAACATCTTAAAAATTTAACGTTATCGTCGTACCTCAGAGTTCTACTGTGAGTATAAACTAGATTTTACTATTTTTATCAACAAAAAAATAAAAATGTTAGTACATATCTGAATTAAAAAAAAGGTTTTAAGGGCCTGTGGTCGTGATGTCCAGGTAAATTTCTATTATACCACAGTTTTTGGTTTTCCGGTAAACAACCAGTTTGTAATGGGCGGATGATATGTATGTGGATATGTCACACATGGCTTTTTGATAATATCAGAGAGAAGGTGGCAAATGTAAAGTGATAGTTACAATACAATTACACCTAAACATCAAAACAATATCAACAAAAATACAGTTCTAGAAAATGGATTGAAATGCTAACAAACCCTTCGAAAATATCTTTGTACTCTAGAAAGTTGTTGTAAATAATATGCTTATGATACTTGTAGTTTTTGTAGTAGGTTTACATAACGTGCCCAACTGTGATGAGGAATTATTATTCGTATCACTTAAGCGTATCGTGCTTATTTACCGGTGGTAGGATTATTCTACCAAGATGCGTCTAGGTGGAAACCACCGCAGTGCCAGTTATTCTGCCTTCAAGCAGCAGAGTGCAAACATTACTGTGTTTCGATTTGAAGGACACTGTAAGCTTTTGGAATTATGAGACTTAAGAACTAGTGTCTCTCAGGGTTTGTTATGGGTAGACGTTGCACTTACAATCAGGTCAACTATTTGCTTGTCTTGTCAATTTCATTCATAAAAAATCTATTAAAAAAAATTAAAAGAAATATATGAACACCGCTGCCCGCACATGCTCTGATACTATGCTATCAGATACCAAAAATGATAATCAGCAGATAATAAAAATCAGATAGTAAAATCATATGGGAATGACGCACGCGTCTTTTAATTTAGTTTGTTTACTCACAGGCAGGTCATTATATCGCCAACAACATAATTTACTTATTTACGGTTTATGTACAAAAAGTTATATAGTGAAGTAGAAAGATTACGCACAAAGGCTCCAGGTGGGCTATTACAACTTATTTTGTGTGAGAAGCATATTCAGTGTGCACTATACGTCTTAGTAGGTACCACCCCAGTAGTGTGCAAACTGTGTTTCGGTTTGAAGGGCACTGAGAGCTAGCGTAATCACTGGGCAAATGAGACTTAAGAACTGATGTCTCTGGGTGACGAGCGCAGTGTGGTATCACACAGAAATGTTCTGGATGACACAGCATTTGTTATGAGTAGACGTTACACTTACGGTGTGAGATCAGGTGAACGTTTTGCTCGTTTCGTCACTTCATTAAATAAAAAAAATATATAAAATGATGTAATTTTTACACATACAACGTTGGTAATCGCGAATGAGTTGTATTTTTGCTTTCAAATGGGCTCTGCGATGTTCGGAATTTGACAAGTGTCCCGTGTGAAAATCTCCAAGACAAACAGTTATGAACTATTTAAAAATAATTTATTACACATACAGACAGAAATTGCACGTTGCTATTCTTTACGTAATTCTAACGGTATGGTGATTACGCTGCTTTCAGGGGTTTGTAAAACTTTTTTAATGTTTGTCTGACAAACCTTGAGTGACAGAAAACGTAGTAAAATTTTATGAAGTTGAATATTTTTATATAATAAAGTAATAATAAATATTGTATATACGAGTACATAAACAATTGCACGTATTAAAAACATAATTACACTATGAAAGTGTTATAATACCATACGATATTTATTATTAAATATGAAATAAACTTTGCCAAGTCAAACTTAAATTAAAAAATATTTGTTTTAATTAATTTTATTCAAACGTTCATTATAATATAAACTACTTTACTTATCAATCATATTTAATCAAAATTTATACTGACCAAATAAATAAAAATCTTTATCGCTAATAAATCAACCCTAGAGATGGATATTATAAAATCTCTGTCTGATTAAACATCCGTAAGTCGAAAAATATTGACTTGAAATTAATACAGTTTAGTCTTCGGGTTACGAACCTAAACACTAATCCTAAGATTAACTTAGATCTTAGTATCATAGTAAGTTTTACACTTACATAAATTCTCAAATCAACGAATTAGAGTCGTGGAAACAGCTTGTCTATAATAAATTTTCATTTACATTTATTATACATTAAGGTCATGTAATTTATTAGATACCATCCTTAGAAAACTTGAAAAATGTAATATACGAGTAATGCTAGTAAAAAGTTATTCCGATTTGTGGTATAAATTTTATTATACTATATTTATTATACTACATATACTATTTTATTAGAAATACAAATACGAAATAAGATAGAAATTTTGTTCGCCAAATCCCTAACCGCTTCAACATCAATGTTTTTGCAACATTAAAAAATCATTGTAATCTATTTCGGAATGATTAGAAGCTCGACTAATATTCGAAAAATATTTTGATACTTGTAGATTGTAGATTGCATCGTGCCGGATTCCGCAATTCCATTTCTAATCACGGGAAATGTGATTCTAGCAGGATTCGTTGCGTTTCTTCTGACGATGTGGTGTATGTGTTTCGGATTTACGGAGCGTGCTAGGCCTTGAGATGGTTTATTGGGCCAGGATATTCCTTACCGATTTGCTTGTTCGCAGGTTTCTATATTACGGCAGAATTTACGCCATCCTACTGTTCGACGAGGTACCTGATGCATTTTTATACTCGAACTCAGCGTTTTTGTATGAATTATAATTTAACGAACTTATATTTTGATAATTATTACTAGAATAGAAAATGGGAAACCTTTTTCTTGGAATAAGTCTCTATAAAAATTTCAGTGGGGTTCCCACATAATCTAAACTTGTAAATTACCTGGGTTCTCCAGCTATGATTTTACGTTATAAGTGACGTAATAAAGTCTTACAATTATTTTATTATCATCATCATCATTTCAGCCCACATCAGTCCACTGCTAAACATAGGCCTCACTCAATGATTGCTACAAAACGCGGTCTTGAGCTGAGCATATTCCATACTAAATCAAATCTCATATCAAAAATGTTTGTCTGTCTTCATAACGCCTATACAATATACATATAAACTACTGTAACTATTGACATGGAACTTGCGAGGCAGTAGTACATTTACCGTAAAACTTCGTTATAACATACATACATACATAAGATCACGACTGTATCCCATAAGGGGAAGTCAGAGACTGGGCACTCACTGCAAAAACAGATGACTGCCACAATCCACGTTTCACCAAAACAATAAAGCACTTGGTGTGATAGGTGGTGAGCCCATCGCCATCATGCGCTGTTGAGTGCACAGTGCAGTTTAATTCCTTACTCGCCTTTTACGAGATCCATTGGATGAGATGAGGTGGTAGTATTCTTTTATCGAGCCGCCACCACACTTCCTTTTAAATTAATTATTAGGTATAGAATTATAAATGTGTTAAAGTGACTAATCTTTGTTTTAGGCTAGAAGATGTATTCGGCATCAACAACATCGACGACAACGTCAGGATCACGTGGCGATACCGCTGCGGGTTCGTCGGAGCGCCGCGTTCGCGTGGTCCGCCTCCTGAGGCCGCGACGTGCAGCGCCAGCCTTTGGTTTCTCTTTGCGCGGCGGTAGAGAGTACGCTACAGGGTTCTTCGTTTCAAAAGTCGATTTAAATTCCGAAGCTCATCTACAGGGGTTAAAGGTTTGTTTACTATAAATAATTCAACTTCAAAAACTTTTTTGATCCGACAACTAATTTAAAATCAAATTCTTAAAAAATCGTGTTACCTCATTTAAAGCAAACTACGTGAGACTTCGTTAAACCAGTTGATATAGTTAATAGAATAATGCGTTACTTTGCGGAAATCCACCATAATAAAGGAAAGGAAGTTAATTTGCTAAGATCCGCGTGCAAAATATAAAATGGTTTATATTACCTAGTTTTTGAAGAGTAGTGCCCGCTCTCCCACAGTAGCGCACACCAGCAAACTAACACCGCCATCACGAACCGCCACCAGACACCCTCAACCACTACAACCTCAAAGCAAGCTGTCGTAAAGTCTATATCACTTGATAATGCTTTGATTCAATTATTAGACAAGTAGTACATTTTCAGTAAGATTTAACATAAATGTTTGATAAAAACGATCTTAATGAGATACCACCATATTTGTAAGCATAGCTGTCGTTTATAGAGAACATAATATAACTTTATCAAAAACGTCCACGAGAAGGAAGATAGGAAGAACAGCTGCTGTTAAAATACTAATATTATCCACAGGATACAAATCCTCCCTACGTCCAGTCGTCCGGTGATGAAAAGGGGAAGGGTTAATTAAATAATTTCATGCGCACACACTCTTTGTAACACACACAACTTTTGTTACAAACACTTGTTTGTAAGTGACGCGTGACACCAAGTGACTGGCGATCTTACGCCTGTGCAGAGGCTAATTTAGGTCTGGTGTTAATAAAATGGTTATTCAACCATTAATCCAAAGTCATGATTTTAACTGGTAGTCAACTTTTAAGACACCTACGGGAAGAAATGGAGACCCAGATTCCTCTTTGCCGCCACTTTCCGTCTGAACTTATTAAATGTAATTTTAATATTATTTTGAAATCATTACAAATTTAGTTGCACCATAAACGGTAAATATACTCGTTTACCTCTGTTTTAGTCTGCAGTTATGCTAAGCTGTTGCCGATTTTTTTACGTAACAATGTTCAATAGAGCATTATCTCATTGTCTTTTATTTGTTTTTCGTGGATGTTGTTGGACATAAGTGAAAATTGATTCACTGTCGTTGACAATTTGTAAGCATTGCACAGTTTCCCACGTTCCTCGGGGGTCCCACAACAGGGCTTATGCGAACACCTCTGACAATTAACTCCGTAGTCAGCTCGTTGTCGGCTTCATAATTGCTTGAGTCCGAGGTTGAATTGTCGCAAGACGCATTCCATTCTTTCAAAGAGCTCACGTAACACTGTTATTTTCTTTGACATAACGAGGATCGCCAGGCGACATGTGTTTATTTGGACAATTCATTATTTTCATTTCAAGTGAACAAAGTCAATGTCAGACTATTTGTCGAATATTTTTGTCCATCAAATTTACTGCAGCTTTAAAAAGTTAGAACTAAAGTTTTATAAATCCTATATTATATTAATAAATAAATTTAAATTACTAAAAGTTATTGAAATGTTTGTATTATTTAATATACATATTTAAAAATACAAACATTTCAGTCAACTTAAATTATCTTCATATTTTGTTACATATATTTTAGTATTTTACACAAAAGTCTCGTTATTAAAGTAAGTCTGTATATTTAGAAACTCCTGGCCACCCAGCGAACTACACAGCATTTAGAAGATCGCTTTATTTTCGCAATAATTTAGGTCAAATTTCTCATTAACGATTACAGAATTATTAATTGCGATTGTTGTTTGTTAGATAACGAATATCATGAATACAAAAGGTGCAAGCCTAATGAATATTTGTCAATTAATCATTATCGTGTTTGTTATGCCGCCGGTCTGTACTGCAATCTATTGAGCTCGCTCATTTTATTTGTTGAGTAATCGATTTTTTTTGTCTGTTGTAAACCGTTCGCTCACAGATTGATTTACATAGCATACTACACTCGGCGTCAAAAAAATCGCACATCCGAAAAAAATAATTTAAATACTATTTTAACACAACAGGCCAAAGGCAAAGTTGTGGTTTGAGGGTATGTACAAATTTGCAAATTAATAATTTAAAAAAAAAACGTAATAAATACAAAAAAAGTTCTTAAAACCTAGTGTTACCACCCCCCCCCCCCCCCTTGCCTTGATAACGGCTTCCTTGCGATCTTTCATGGACCTTACAAGGATCGCAACAGCCTCTTGGGGTATTTGTTCCCACTCTTCAAGTACCGCATCTTGGAGCTCTTGAAGAGTAGCTGGAGCTGGATCTCGAGCTCGCATGCGCCGTTTTAGGTCATCCCAGAGATGTTCTATTGGGTTAAGGTCTGGACTTCGTGCTGGCCAATGCATAACAGGGATATCGACCTCCTGTAAATAATCCCGTACAATAGCCGCGTTGTGGCAACGAGCATTATCATGCATTAACATGAATCCATCAACGACATAACCAGCATCCGGGACCACATGTTCCTCCAGGATTTCAGTAATGTACCGACCAGCATTTAATGACCCTTGCCCACGGCCACCCCGAGTCCGGGAAACGCACACAAGTTCCGTTTTCCCGTCGACGGAAATGCCGCCCCAAAACATACACGAGCCACCCCCGTATTCGACGGATTCTTCGAAGCAGGGTTGTGTGAACCTCTCCCCCTGTCTTCTGTAGACCCTTCTACGTCTGTCATTGCAGAAGAGACAGACCCTCGTCTCATCAGAGAAGAGTACGGTCCGCCACTGTTCTAGAGTCCACTCGCAATGATTGCGCGCAAACTATAGGCGATCTCTGCGATGCTGTGCAGTAAGTTTGGGACCTTTAGCAGGTCTATGGACTGTTAAACTCTTTTTGTGTAACCTTCTTCTTATCGTAGAAACACTCACAGATGTTCTCCGAGTTGATCGAAGCTGTTGTTGCAACTCAACAGCATTTGTGAAACGGTTTCGTAAAGATGTCGTAACGATGAAACGGTCATCTCTTTCTGATGTGCACCGTTTTCTTCCAGATCCCGGTTTTCTATCATAACCACCAGTCTGCTGAAAACGTTGGAACACCCGTCGAACTGAAAAACGGGACAGGTTCAACTGTCGAGCAACGTCACACTGCCGCATCCCCGACTGCAATAGGGCAATCACTTGAGCGGCTTCTTCAGAGCTGGTGTCCATCTTTACTGGTTCTTACTTGGGTTACTTGTTCACGTGTGTTCTCTGCAAAGTCTAAATTACGACTGGCCCATATTTCATCCAGATCGACCCTTTTATACTATTTTTAGGTGGTGTAACTAGCGTCCTTACTAACGAGCATTTGACAGTGTTTATTTTTGACGCTCTATAATGATAAATGTTTTAATGATTTCATGATTTTTTTATTAATAATGTAAAGCTATTCAAATACCCATTTCAAACATACCAATATTTATATAAATATAATTCGTTTCTAGCCATTACAGCCATTTTTCGCGCAAACTCAGAGAGGTGCGATTTTTGTGACGCTGAGTGTATTATAGAAACAATAAAATGTCTGTGATATCCATTCAGAATATAAAAGTACTCGTATCTAGAATCCCGCGGGGGCGAAAAGTGGACTTCGTTTGTGGCCTCTGCCTACCCCTTGTATGGGAAAAATGCGTGACTATATGTATGTACGCATGTATGAAATATTAATTTGGTTATTATTTTTAGGATTAGGTTTTAATATTATCATATCTACGGATGTTTCTATAATAAAACCCATGTTAATTATAGAAGTAGTTGTAGATATTTAATTTGCATTACATAAAATGAATATTAAAAATACAAACAGTAACTATCAAAATTATATAATGAATAACCATGTTAAACGTAAAAATAAAAACTAAAGAGATGGCACTATAATAAAATTATAATCCACGTAAAACTACGTCGTCAACTCGCTATAATAAGACGATTATAATTACTGCAATCAACACAAGAATTCAAATTTGCAGCGGCACTGTTCAGTTTTCGCATACCTAATTACTTCCTAACAATGAAGTTACGAAAATTCATGAATACATCCGTTATTCCAACAGCTATACAATAAGAAGTTTGACTCTCTCAAGAAATCTTGGGAAGTTGTGATACAATAAAAGTAATAAAATGTATGTATTTGAGGATTAGGAAAAATGAAACGTTCCCAAAAAAAAATATACACCAACGACACGCAATATAAACATATATAACGTATTTGATAATCCACGCAAGTTTCATCATCGAATAGTCCATAACTGGGCATCTTCCACAGAGGTCTTCCAAGAAGGAGGGATTTGTTGAGACGTAAATTTAATGTTCATGATTTTTGGTAACGTAAGTTTGTTTAATAAAATTTGTTGTATAAATTACACACATGACTTTTGACGCCAGCTCGTCATTTTCTTATTTTCTTATAAGATCTGTTGGACTGATGATAGACAAGAAAAAAAACTGAGAGACTAAAAGAAAAGCAGGATCTCGGTCTAAACTGAATTTTGAAATAGTGATTTTAAATTCATTTTGAGTCTGAGGTCGTGTTTTTCTGTATGTCTCTATCATTCCAACAGTTCTTCAGTAAAGCTCATTATTTTGTGTTGTTGTTCTTACAAACTTTGAATTTTTTGATTGCTTCTATATATAAAAAACAAAATTACTGTATATAAATATCCTTATAAAAACTTATGTCGTGGAAAACGATATCTTTAAATATTAAGTTGCTCATTTGATTATTGTAGTACAGAGGAAGTTGTAAACCCGTGACATCACTTGGTATTATAATAGCGGCACGTGGACAGTGTCGTATTGGAGAGTTCGGATTCTTCAAAGGGCAGTTGAATTCGGGGCACCGAACTGGAACTCCTCCAAAATGAAACTGTCGGTTTACCTAGTTAATTTGTGACTAAGCGTGGTAAAGTGAAATTATTACACAAGCTGCATTTGAAATTGTTATTCTGCGCTATCTACACAATGAACCCTGTACTGCCTAATCAAGAGGTATCTCTGCCATCGCTGTCTCCGTCATATATATAACTGTATATGCTACTTTAACACTGGTTGAGTTATAACAACTGTTGCCATGAGTAGAAAAAAATATTCAGCATAGTTTAATCTTAAAACACCAAAGGACTTTCGGCGCCAACTCGAAATGTGGCGGTAGTGTTTTAAATTAATTTTGTAATTTCTGTATGCATTTTGAGTTTTGAAGTCTTGCTGTTTGAAGATTGTTACTTACCTAAAAATTATACCTAGTCCAGCCATAAGTTCTGTTACAAATGAAAATGCATTTTTTTAATGAAGTAATGTAATATTTTTAAAATTTATACCTACGTGTTTATTAGTCTCAGCAAAAACTAACAAAATATTCTATTCGAAATGGCCACTTTTATACAGGCCTTTAATCTGTTTGGCCACGACTCTATGGATTCACGCACTGTTTCCAAGGGAAATTTCGCCACTGCTTGCTCCAAAGATTTTTTAAGAGACTCAATGTCGCCGTGTCGTTTAGAGCAGGCCATTTCCTCTAAAACTGACCATAATTTGAAGTCTAAAGGGTTTAGGTCGTTGTACCTTTCCGACCACTTGAGCAGCTTCTTTAGAACTGTGAGCGTACACTTTATCATTTTGCTTATTGTAGTGTTCTTCAATTGTGAAAATTTTTTCATCGGTAAAGAGGATATTTCTGTGCCTTTCACCTGCGTATCGCGACAGAAGGCGTTTTCATCGATCCACTCTGTTTAATTGTAAAGATTGATTTAGGGCATGTCCTGTATATCGATGATAACCACCGAGCTTCAGGTCTTGTTTTATAATACGCAACAGAGTCCTAGCGGGAATCTTCATTTCTCGCGATAAGATTTTTTGCTTCCTAATGGGATTTCGACGAATTCTGGCTTTAAAAGCATTAACTGCCTTTGCAGTTCTAACAGCACGCGGCCACCCCGATCTTTTCTGGTCTTCGACAGAGGAAGTGTTGTTGTATCTGTTGATATTTTTTTTTTTTTTTTTTTTTTTTTTATGTTAGAGGAGGCAAACGAGCAAGCGGCTCACCTGATGGTAAGTGATCACCGCCGCCCATGAACATCTACAATACCAGAGGAATAGCAGATGCGTTGCCGGCCTTTGAGGAAGGAATAGGCTCTTTTCTTGAAGGTCCCTAAGTCGTATCGGTCCGGAAAAACCGCTGGCGGCAGCAGATTCCATATGGTGCTTGTGCGGGGCAGAAAATTGCGCGAAAAACGCACTGTGCTGGAATGCCAACCATCAAGGTGGTGACGATGACATTTCGCGCTATGCCGCAATGTGCGATGGTGAAAATCAGCGGCTGGAATTAATCCGAACAATTCTTCGGAACACTCCCCATGGTAGATCTTATAAAAAATGCAAAGGGATGCAACATCTCTTCGCAAAGCCAGTGGATCAAGCCGATCTGATAGAACATGGTCGTCGACGATTCGAGCCGCTCTCCGTTGAATGCGGTCAAATGGAAGTAGCTGACACTGGGGCGCCCCCGCCCAGAGATGAGAACAGTACTCCATGTGCGGCCGAACCTGCGCCTTATAAAGTTGCAAGCGTTGGGTCGGCATGAAGTATTGTAATAAGTATTTTTATAGTACGATATACGATCATACGGCTGATACCAAGCTTTTGAAGTGTCTGGAATATGACCGACGGCTCCATACCCACTTTGTAAAGTCGTCAAGGCGATCACTGCAATCCTATTTTCTTTAACACCCCATTCCATATTGTAATTTGATAATGAACACGAAAAAATATGTGACATGGCGCAAGATCGAAAGAAGTTTTTAAAATAATATACGTGTTCTAAATTCAAAATGATTAAAAATTTGAAAAAAAGACAAGTTTTTATGTAACAGTATTTATGGCCAGACTAGTTATATGTATACCTGGATATTATTACTTGACAACGGAAAAAAGTTTACGACTGTTTCCATAAATAAATAAATAAAATTAAACTACAAGTATATTATTGTTTTGATTGGCTTAATTGAACGTCATTATTATTTATGATACATCATTATTATTTATTTTTGTGGTAATTTTACACATCGTCACATCATCATCTCGGTAGATACCCAGGTCAATTCCATAAAAATCAGAAATGTCAATAGTTTGTGATAAAAATGATTTATTAGTAAAACATATCAAAAATACTGTTATTAATGTGCGATTGATTGACTTAGTGATTCATCATTATTAATTATACATTGATATACAGAAATAATTATAGGAATAAAAATTGTACTACACTCAGCGTCACAAAAATCGCACCTCTTTGAGTTTGCGCGAAAAATGGCTGTAATGGCTAGAAACGAATTATATTTATATAAATATTGGTATGTTTGAAATGGGTATTTGAATAGCTTTACATTATTAATAAAAAAATCATGAAATCATTAAAACATTTATCATTATAGAGCGTCAAAAATAAACACTGTCAAATGCTCGTTAGGTAGGTTAGGTAGTAAGGACGCTAGTTACACCACCTAAAAAGGGTATAAAAGGGTCGATCTGGATGAAATATGGGCCAGTCGTAATTTAAACTTTGCAGTGAACACACGTGAACAAGTAACCCAAGTAAGAACAAGTAAAGATGGACACCAGCTCTGAAGAAGCCGCTCAAGTGATTGCCCTATTGCAGTCGGGGATGCGGCAGTGTGACGTTGCTCGACAGTTGAACCTGTCCCGTTTTTCAGTTCGACGGGTGTTCCAACGTTTTCAGCAGACTGGTGGTTATGTTAGAAAACCGGGATCTGGAAGAAAACGGTGCACATCAGAAAGAGATGACCGTTTCATCTTTACGACTTCTTTACGAAACCGTTTTACAAATGCTGTTGAGTTGCAACAACAGCTTCGATCAACTCGGAGAACATCTGTGAGTGTTTCTACGATAAGAAGAAGGTTACACGAAAAGAGTTTAACAGCCCATAGACCTGCTAAAGGTCCAAAACTTACTGCACAGCATTGCAGAGATCGCCTAGAGTTTGCTCGCAATCATTGCTAGTGGACTCTAGAACAGTGGCGGACCGTACTCTTCTCTGATGAGACGAGGGTCTGTCTCTTCTGCAATGACAGACGTAGAAGGGTCTACAGAAGACAGGGGGAGAGGTTCACACAACCCTGCTTCGAAGAATCCGTCGAATACGGGGGTGGCTCGTGTATGTTTTGGGGCGGCATTTCCGTCGACGGGAAAACGGAACTTGTGTGCGTTTCCCGGACTCGGGGCGGCCGTGGGCAAGGGTCATTAAATGCTGGTCGGTACATTACTGAAATCCTGGAGGAACATGTGGTCCCGTATGCTGGTTATGTCGGTGATGGATTCATGTTAATGCATGATAATGCTCGTTGCCACAACGCGGCTATTGTACGGGATTATTTACAGGAGGTCGATATCCCTGTTATGCATTGGCCAGCACGAAGTCCAGACCTTAACCCAATAGAACATCTCTGGGATGACCTAAAACGGCGCGTGCGAGCTCGAGATCCAGCTCCAGCCACTCTTCAAGAGCTCCAAGATGCGGTACTTGAAGAGTGGGAACAAATACCCCAAGAGGCTGTTGCGATCCTTGTAAGGTCCATGAAAGATCGCATGGAAGCCGTTATCAAGGCAAGGGGGGGGGGGGGAACACTAGGTTTTAAGAACTTTTTTTGTATTTATTAAGTTTTTTTTTAAATTATTAATTTGCAAATTTGTACATACCCTGTCTTTTTCTTTAATTTCTCTTTCGAATGATACCCTCAAACCACAATTTGACAATTTGACAGACATTGCCATTGGCCTGTTGTGTTTAAATAGTATTTAAATAATTTTTTTCGGATGTGCGATTTTTTTGACGCCGAGTGTAGTTTTGCAAACTATTTATCAAATCGGTTTAGGTTACCGTCACTTTATTGTGAACATTATTTTTTTAAGTCCCACGTCTTAACTGATATCTACGAAGCTATCCATTGGTATTTAGTCTCATGATCGAATAATGGATTCCGATTTGGTCACCCGTTACAAAAATTTATAATAATAATGAAACATAGAGAGTAATTTGCGACGTCCATATTCCAAGGATAATTACCTGTACTTTTCTTTCTGCGCTTACCATACATGCTTTTATATAACAGTAAACAAGTTGAGTCCTACAAGGACGTACTTAATTCCCTTCAACCCATAATGTGGTTCAATTTTGTAATAGATGCAGCACTGAAATGCGAAACTTTACAACTTTGATTAGGACTTGACATTTCACTATTGTTTTATAAGAGTAGTTTTTCAGAAATTCTAGTATGAATATCAGTCCTCAAAAATATACAAAACATGTGTGCAGTTAAAATGCGATAACAGTGAAACCTTCAGAAAACTAAACTTCGAAAAAATGAGACGAATTCAGAATATCAGGAGTAGAATAATTGCAGGGTTTATTTATTATTATATTGTTACCAAGTGGCTTATGGGTTACTAAAATATGAAATAAATGCTTTGGTTTGGATTTGATTAATTTATCTTTGAAATACAGCGTCAATTACTGTTTTTGATCTTGTCGTCGAGCTAATGAAAGCGAAATCTACGAAGAATTCGAAGATTTGGACGCATTCGAAAATATAAATATAATAGGACACTGTATTGTTCACTGTATTTTTTGACTAGTACAGTAATGGCGGCGACGTGGTTCGCTAACCTTCGTCTCGTTTCCCGCGAGGGCGAAAAGTGACCTCTGTCTACCCCTTATATGGGAAAAATGCGTGACTGTATATATGTATGCACGCTGTATTCTATTTCATTCTCTCGCAAGCTAAATCCTATAGATGTATATGTTTGTCCTAAAAGTGAATAATAATGAAACAATACACTGATGATGATAATGCTCCATCGATGTGGTTACTTCAATGTACATAGATTTTTCTTTAGTATTACAATCACTTACTAATCAATGTATCCAAGATAGTTAGCATTATTTGCCTTCTATAAATGTAAGCACAACACACGTTTAAAAATTGCAGTTAAGAAGACGGAAACGTCTCGGACTGGTATAACATGAGTCAAGTGAAATGTGCCGTGCCTTAGGTGAAATGATTCAAAGAAAATAGTAGGTCTGCCCCGTAACGAACAGCGTTAAACACAGGAAGAGGGCAAGCGGTGTGCAATTATATGACAATTTAGAAATAGCTCATGCACTCAAGAGGCTCTGCGTGAGTCACTCAATTACCTCCGCGCGCTGGTCAGTCGCCGACTTTCTACAGCTCGGAGAGCGTGTGAGCCTCCGAATAAACGCTTCTTGTGTAACGTTTGCTAAAATAGAAAAACGTTGAAGTAGTCCTCCGGGCCACTGCTGAACAGTTCAATGAGCTAATATTTAACTAGAATAACGTGGACTTGACTTTTTCCTTTCCGCTCACAAAAAAATTATGAATGGAAATTGACGTTTCAATATTAAGAAACCTATGTTATTCAAGGAGTTAAACTCGCTACCTAGGAAACACTTTAAATGTGTCTTTTATAATTTATTTTGTTTCGAAGCTTATCTAATATGTTCGATGAAAATATTCCCATAAAAAATTTCTATTAATTCAGAACACCAGACTAGACTAGACTTTATACCAGTTATTTTTTTATTATTTTTCATAATTTAATTACATATGTAATATTTTCAGTTTATACTTTCATTTCATAAAGAGCGTCAATCCGTTTAAGTATACTAATTTGAATTTTAGTTATATTTTTTAATTTATAACTAAGACACGAAAATATAAGTGATATTAAAAATCTGCATATCCGATACTGTATGTTATTTTACAGTTAAATATATGAATTTCGAACTTGCTATAAGTTGCTATAAGGTCTTGAACAAACGATCTTTGACGAACTTGCTATAAGATGTAAATAAAATTTTAGCGTATTACTGGATCTTTTCAGGGTTCCGCAGTAAACAAACAACCCTTATTTTTCCCATGTCCGCCTGTCCGTCCGTCCGCGGCTTAGCTCAGAAACATTTAGTACTAGAAAGCTGTAATTTGGCACGGGTATACATATTAATTACTTCGACAAAGTAGTAGAATAAAATATTGAAAGAAAAAAATTGGCTCATTTATCTCATGGTGCGTGTGTCGTTGGTTAGGCCTTTCAAAAATATTGCTAGTGTGTATCAACCATTTTGCGATTTAGGGATTCGTTTGCGAAATATTAAGCATGCTATTTTTTGTTAATTGCTAAATGCAAATTTTTGTTAGAGTCCCTACCCTCTGCCAGCTAAATGGTTGTTTTTGGATATAGTAGTATATATAATGAAGTTAAAAGGAAAACTATCACGGCTAAGAAGGCTTTACAAGTTTACGAGTAATAGTCGACTAACTAGTAAAATGTACTTGGAATCGTATAAATTTCATTGAAAGTTACCTTTTTTTTATTGGAGAAAGTCACGAAACGAGCAAAACGTTCACCTGATGGTAAGTGCAACGTCTGCCCATAACAAATGCTGTGTCACCCAGAACATTTCTGTATAACACCACACTGCGTCCGCCACCTGAGACATCAGTTCTTAAGTCTCATATGCCCAGTAATTGCTCTAGCTCTCAGTGCCCTTCAAACCGACACAGTAATGCACACTTGTGCTTCATAGCTGAATAACTGGCCCTGGGGTGGTATTTATATGAAGTTGTTAGGTCTGATATAAATGCCCCAACGTGTCGCAGGGGGTTTTTTAAGTAATTTGTTATTGCATAATATTAAGTAACGACAATACTGCAGTATTCAAATTAATACGTGATGCTGGTTATTATCCATCTTTATTACAGTCACTTGTTTGCATATTGTGACTGTCAACTACGGAACCCTACAATGCGCGTGGCCCGACACGTACTTGATCGGTTTTTTAAAGTAAATTTAATTCATGCAAGGTTAGTAACATAATACTTATTCGAAAGCGAAAAAGTCAACAAACTTATCGCGTCAATGATACTTGAGCGGGTTTCTTTTAATTTAAGGGTGTAGTGGTTTTTTCCTGAACTCAGGTCAGTGAAGAACACCCGAAGTTGCGGAAAAAGGGCTTCGTACAATAATTCCCCAAATTCCTGCACTATCTAAATCTAACCATTTTTGGCGATCGCCCTAGATCGGCCTAGTGGTCAGAGAAGTGACTTCTATGCATAACATTCGTGTAAAAACATAAAATTTTGGTTCTCGGCCATGATTGTGTTGTGCATTTGAAATTTATGTCTGTGAAACGCACTCACGACACAGGAGAAATCCTACTGTGGGCAACGTTTATTTAAAAAAAAAATGCGCGTCGAACGAATTTCTTTACGTTATTTTTTCAACCCTTAACGTGGTTTAATATGTAGATGTCTATAGATTATTTAAGTGTATTTTTGTCACTTTAAAATTATATTAATATAAATATTATTATGTAAATATTATTTACATATAATTATATTATATAAATAATATTTACATGTGTTTAGAATTGACGTCATACAACTAAGCGCGCACAATGCTTGATGCTCAAATCTCGCTACTCGCACGCACACATACAACCGTAAATAGTAGAAAGAGAAAGAGAGGAAAAGGTTTTAAAAATGTATATTACAGTGTTTCTAAGTGCTGGAAGCCTGTCCATGTTTATGCATTTTTATTGCAAAATACTACCTGCTGAATGTGTTTCAATCGCGGTTTCTTTCTCGTCACAGTACTAATTAAAGTAATTGGGGATATTATTTGCGCTATCAGCACAGTCGATCACGACATCCTTCTCCCCTTTCTCATTTTCTAAGTTTTACAAATGCAGCGAGTTAGTGGTTTTCATCACGACCGTAATATGTTTTTTTTTTGCTTAACATTGTTAACAAATAATAAGGATACTGTTATCAATTGCCGTGTGGTAGCGGCCTAAGGGCCTATCCCATCCCGTGGGTGTCGTAGAAGTCGACAGAGGGAGATTAAAACCAGGAAATGGGCAGCAGCATCTTCCTGGAACATCTGAATAAATAAACTGCGGTTGCCAACCCGCCTGCCAAGCGTGGCAACTATGGCAAAATCCCTCCAATATAAGAGCTACAAAGTTTTGTGGCTATCTACGGGGGAGGCCTATGTTCAGCAGTGGACTTGTGCTAGGCTGAAATAACGACGACGACGACGACTGTTATCAATACGTTTTATTGATAGTTTTCATACTTTAAGAATCACAGAACCGGTTTATTTGCTAACTTTGCTTTTTCTAAGCTAGTGTGCCTACCAACAAAAACTACATCGCCACTTACCATCAGGTGGGATTGTAGTTAAAC
Organism: Luehdorfia chinensis; assembly: GCA_019845155.1. Classification (NCBI taxonomy): domain Eukaryota; kingdom Metazoa; phylum Arthropoda; class Insecta; order Lepidoptera; family Papilionidae; genus Luehdorfia; species Luehdorfia chinensis. Next base: position 3,151,245 of record JAHVAK010000022.1, read on the forward strand.
GCTAGCTTATAATGTTTAAAAAAAAAAGATTCGGTAGCAAAAGCTTCACCTCAAAACAAAATATCTTATCCTACTTAGTAAACGTTACATAATTGACCTCAAATATAAGAAAACTTTATTTTAAACTAGTTTAATAGCTACTAAAAGAATTCGAGAAAACATTCTCCTTGACCTTCCTTAGATTCGCATATGGTCTGTCAACTGTATAAGATTTTACATCTACTTAAGTAGATCTCTAATAAGAAAAGAAACCAGTTTCGTACGGCTTTTGGTTGCAAAGGCTGTTACCTGTTAACGACTCTGTAAGTAATATCCTCCATAAGCATGAACTCATGAAGACGAATTTAAGTTAGGTTTTTGCTACGATCAGAAGTCGATGGTATAGACATATATGTAATAATTTTTCCAAAGGATAACATAATTTATTACTTTCTTAAAACTATGCCTTAGAGGTTATTTTATTTGTTTGATATATTTCAAGATGCTGACCGCAAATTATAAATGATGCGTTTTTATTTTTTTCTTAATATCAGTAAATAGTCATGATTTATTACGGAATAAGTAGCATCTACCCTATCCGCATGCTTGCGATTACTACAAGCTTTAATTATGATAACATTATATTTATCTGACCACAATGGTCAGATAAATATAATGCTTAACAAAATTTGGACTGGTAAAGAATGCCTTTTTGTATTTAGTTCGTCTTTTTGTGTTAATAAAGTATGAATATGTATTTCATATCGAAATGAATTATATCATGACACGACTTATGTTATCACCATCATTACTCCATAAAATAAATAAAATTGTTTTTAAAGTCTCGTTCATTCAAATAAAATTAGCACATTATTTAGCTGACATTTATATTGTAACAAATAATTAGAAGCATTTGACATTCTGAATATAAATGTTCTGACGTACATATATTTTAAATCCTTTATACTGTTTATAAGATATAATACTATATAAGAGATAAATAATACCTATAACAAAAACCATTTAAACTATTAAAATATCTTTAGTTCAAGTTTTGTAAGGATATGTTTTAAGCACTTGTAAAATTCATATTTTTTTATTAATAATAAGCTTAATATAAAATGTTATTTTTAATTATGGTTATATTATAATTTGTTGTCATGTTTTTTATTGTATAATTTTTAAACTGTACAAATTATGCCTTGCTATTATGAAATCATTTTGTAATAAAAAACATCGTGCATTAGCATGAGTATCTAAATTATAACCCATAATCTTTATAAAAATAGCCTCAAGTCATAGCGATCGTTCACAATTGCTTGTTGAGGTAGCACGAAAAGAAAAAGAAATCTGTCTATGGTATATGATAATCATTCAATTTGGTAAGTTCTGATAAAACACTTACGATGATAGTAATTTAATTCACAAAAAATATATTATAATGACTAATAGTAATGATTATAAGTGACGTGTAATAGACATTAATAGCCGAAGTCTTTCACTTTGTCTACGTTGACCCAGTTTCGACGGCATTTGATGCATATGAGACCTTTTCACTCGCGCCTTCTTATTTACATTACCGCTTTGAATCCTTTCTTTGATCATCTTTTACATTTATTACCTAAGGTGACATATATTTCGACCGCGGTGCATCAAAAGTAACTACCGGAAATTGTCAACTCTGTAGGTGCTATGTTCTGACGCAGTGCCAGAAACACATCATCAATATTTAAGTAGGCTGGAATTCGAACTCAGACCACATTACTTAGTAGCAGGTATAGCTCTGAACCTTGTGGTCGCCAATTGCCTTTACAGTCTGTATAATAAAGCGGGCATTTATCGCACAGTGAGTCATCGATATAGTGTAAACAAACGCAACGACCGCGATGCGTGTGTACAGGTGTAACATGACATTGAATTTTACAGGTGTTCATGTCTCATATTCACACTCCATTTTATTATAGCGTTTGCTAATATTAACATTTCATTATTACATGTAATAAATTTACCTATTTCATTATTTTTTGTTAAGCATTAATTCTTAATGAAAGTGCGTCATATAATTTTTTTTCATCATACGTTACAGTTGGTGCTAGATTAAGATACATCTCAGCCAGCCTTTGCTTGATGATCACGACTGTATCCCATAAGCGGTAGTCAGAGACTGGGCACTCACTGCAAAAACAGATGACTGCCACAATCCACGTTTCACCAAAACAATATAATGCACTTGGTGTGATAGGTGGTGCGCCCATCGCCACCATGCGCTGTTGGGTGCACAGTGCAGTTTGATTCCTTACTAGCCTTTTACGAGATCCATTGGATGAGATGGAGTGGTAGTATTCTTTTAACGAGCCGTCACCACACATATATTATATTGACTGACCTTGACGTGGTTTAACTAAATAATAAAAAGGGTTTACAAACGTAACATTGCGTGAAACTTTTTTTTAATGTAAGTAATTGACGAGACGACGACGTTTGTCTTGTGGTTGTATTACTATGCAGAAGTCCGTCTAGGTAGGTACCACCCCAGGCCAGTTATTCTGCTGTGAAGCAGAAGTGTGCAAACATTATTGTGTTTCGGTTTGAAGGGACTGAGAGCTAGTGTAATACCTGGATAAATAAGCCTTAAGATCTGATGTCTCAAGGTGACGGGCGCATTGTGGTGCCACACAGAACTGTTTTGAATGACACAGCATTTCTTATGGGCAGACGTTGCACTTACCTTCAGGTGAACGTTTTGCTCGTCTTGTCACTTTAACCAATAAAAAAAGACGAGTCACCACACCCAGTTCAACTTTTGGATATCTGCCTGTAATATGTAGTTACGGTGTCACAGTTCTCATATGCCCTGTAATTACACTTGTGCCCTTCCAACCGGAACACAGAAATGTTTGCACACGCTTGACGGAAGTAAACTGGCAACTGCCAATAGGTGCCACAACCTAGAAAGGCGGATTCCTGCATTACTAGTAGAAGTACTACCAACAGTAACTTAATAAAAAACGTCACAAATGTCAATATATAGAAAACTAGCTGATGACCGCGACTTCGTCCGCGTGGATATAGTTTTTTTAAATATCCTGTGGGAGCTATTTCATTTTCCGGGACCAAAGTATCCAATGTCCGTCTCCGTGTCCATGCCAAATTTTAGCGGATGACCCATGAAAAGGTAAGAAACAGGGACAGACAGAGGGACAGAGAGAGAGTAACTTTCGCATTTATAATATAAGCATGGATTATGAATTATGAAATACTTATTATTCTGATTTAGGTATTTTATGATATTATACATATATAAAATAAACTTCATTGTTAAAAAAACGAATTATGGAGTTTCACCAATTGAAAACAATTACAGGTATAAATTATGTACTTCATGTGATATAAAATAAACTGGAACTGAATGAAAGAAAGACAAAAAACTACTGTAAAGCAAACTGGCTCTACGTACGATGACTATAATTATTAGATTTTACGTACTTATTGTCGATATTTTATTGTTGTTCATAGTAAATATATTGTTTTCGTCTCTACTTTACTCGAATTTGCGTTGTTACTCTTAAAAACTAGTGTTCGATGAAAGTAAGATGTGGTATATAAAATTTGACATCATGGCAAATTTTAATGTACGTACCGCATCGCTTCGTTGCGTTGGAAAAGGAGAAGCTCTAAAATATCTAGTAACTTTGTAAACTGATACGGATATTGTAGTAATGGGCTAATACTGCTGCACTAATGGATTTAAATGCGGTTGATGCGGTTTTTCCAAGCTTTTTCGTTAGGAACGGAGCTTTATTTGTTACTGTTGTGATAAATTCGTTGTCAATTATCCAAGCCATAGACACAAATAAATTGGATACTGTGTTTACAATAACTAACGGCATACCTTACGGTTAACAAGTTTTGTTGTTATCAAAAGTAATTGGTGCAGAATAAATAATATCGCCTGTTTCACTGAATTTTATTTGCATGTATATGATGTTCACTAGGTCTATTTTTAACGACAACTTTCGAATACTTTTGGAAGTTATAACTGCGCAAGTGATATTACAGTGCCAGTGCACGCGCAAGTGTGTCCACAAATCCATGGGCAACACAACTTACCCGCGCTCCATGTAACGCTCATGCGATAAAATCGTATGTAAGCTAGGAAGCCTCGTCAGAGATATGGATACAATCACAACATAATAAGACCCAAAATCCAACAATTTGTGTTTGGTACAAATGTTGGCTCTGCCTGGCACTCCAACCCAGGACTTATGGCGTAGAAGTCCACGTTGGTACCTTCAGCACTAAGTCACGCAGTCGTCGATGCATGCTTATATAGAAGGGGGTAAATAATCAGTTGTGTAGGTAAATAAACTCTCCGCTGCCAGAACATAAAAAGTGTATGAAATGCTTACAAGTATCGCATGGGGCATAACAGAAGAAATACTGAATTTTAGAGATTATTTTTAAATAATAGAGTCATTTTTATTTAATGTAGATTATTTGTATAATATTTATTAAACGTTATTTACGTTACTCTAAATTGAATTGAATCCGAATAGATTCTTAGGGAGAACCACCAAGAAACCCTGGATAGTTTTAAACCTTTTTTTTATAACTTTCAATAGTATCTCAATTATTAAAGAATAAAGTTTTTGAAATAGCTTGGCAGCTATTACCACATTTCCAGATAATATTATTATTCAGTATTGTAATACTCCTTTTCATATAGTTAGAACCGCCTGAAGTACTATAGACCGATATCGCTTCTAAGCCGCGACTATGTGGTGTTTTCGAGTGTCATTACGAATCGTCTCGCAAGCACACTTGACGACTTCCAGCTTCCCGAACAAGCCGGATTTCCGACCATTTAATACCATAGACCACATACATACCCTTCGCCAGATTGTACAAAACACCGAAGAGTACAATCTCCCGCTATGTCTGGCGTATGTGGACTATGAGACAGCCTTTGATTCCATCGAAATTTGGGCGGTGCTTCTGTCACTTCAGCGGTGCCGAATTGACTGTCGGAATATCGAAGTGCTGCAGTGTTTGTACAATAAGGCTACGATGGCTATGCGAGTACAGAACCAGAGTACGAAACCGATCTAATTGCAGAAAGGTGTAAGACAGGGCGATGTCATATCCCCGAAAATCTTCACCGCTGCATTGGAAGATGTCTTCAAGCTACTGGACTGGAAAGGAAACGGTATTAACATCAATGGCGAATACATCACTCACCTTCGATTTGCCGTCGATATAGTCATAATGGCAGAATCGCAAGAGGACCTGGGCAGTATACTCAATGACCTCAATAGTGTCTCCCAACGGGTAGGTCTTAAGATGAACATGGACAACACAACATGGACAAGACGAAGATCATGTCCAACGTCCATGTCACACCTATACCGGTTGTTGTTGGGAACACTACGCTCGAAGTTGTTGACGAATACGTATACCTAGGACAGATTGTCCGACTAGGTAGGTCCAACTTCGACCAAGAGGTCAATTGACGGATTTAACTCCGCTGGGCAGCGTTCGGGAAACTGCGTCACACCTTTTGGTCGAGTATACCTCAGTGTCTGAAAACTAAAGTTTACAACCAGTGCGTATTGCCAGTGATGACATACGGAACAGAGACGTGATCCTTCACTGCAGGCCGCATGAGGAAGCTCAGAACCGCTCAGTGTAGGGCGCCCCCCACAAGATGGAGCGACGACTTGCACAGTTTTGCTTTTGTGGCAATCTATGGTGGAGGCCTATGTTCACCACGGACTAAAATAGGCTGAAATAATGATGATGATGATGATTTTGGTACTTATTTATTATATTGATAGGGGGTTTGTACATTCCTTACTTTCTTAGATTTTATAGTCAAAAAGTAAACGTTACCACATAAATAAGTTATTTTTGTATTGAGTAACTAACTACATTAGATGTTTTTTGTTTATGGTATTTACCTGAAGATATTTTTTTATTAAAGTGACTTTTGTTCTTATCGACATCGTTAAGTCTTAAATAAGTTTCTTTAGATGTAGTTGCATCATACGACAGACTTCTAATTTCTTTCAGCAAAAGCTGCAAAACTAAGTTGGTTTGCTGATATATGATATATGTCGATTAAAGTTCCGCGAGAAGAGTTATTTAAATAAACAACAGTGGTATCAACTAGCGTCATCTCTTGCCCCCTTTTACTAGTACATTGGTTTCTTAACGTTTAAAGCTTGGTGTAGTGAATTTATACTTTTTATTGCAACACGTATAACGGCCTTGATCTTAATTTTTCTGTAAAGAACAGAACCAAAATGTTACACCACAAATTATACATCGTTTAACTTGCATTTCTAAAACCATGTCTTAATTACTTTTGTAAATCGTCGTGTTTTGTTTGTAACAAATTCCGTGACCAAGAATTCTTCTAAATTCAAACCAAAAAAAATCCCTGCGACTGCCTCTAATCTCTCAAGTCTATAATTTTATCCTCCCTTGGGAGGGCCCTAAGGAGTACTGTTCCAAATTTTTTTATACACAAAGTATTCTCACTTCAAGAACTCATAAATAAAAGATATTAAAAGAAATGCTTTGCCAAAACTTAAATATTTAATTTGATTTGACTATACTTTGATTTGATAAAATGCCGTGTGGTAGCGGCTTGAGAGAATCTACCACCCCATCTCATGGGGTGGGTATCGTAAAGTCTACAGAGGGAAAATGAAAACCAGGATATGGGCTACAGCATCTCCTGGATTATTTAAAAAATAAAATGAAAACCAGGAGTTGAGCAGCAGCATCTTCCTGGAACATTTGAATAAATAAACTGCGGTTGCCAACCCGCCTGCCAAGCGTGGCAACTACGGCAAAATCCCCCAAAATGAGCGCCACAAACTCACATGTTTTATGGCAATCTATGGAGGGGGCCTATCAGCAGTGGACTAATGACAGGCTGAAATGATGATGATGATGATAAATCTATCATATGTATTTTTTATGAATAAGACCGTTATTCTATACTTTTTGTGTAAAAGTATAAAGTTACATCGTCGAAAAATAATGTATGTAATCCATACTAATATTATAAATGCGAAAGTAACTCAGTGCATTTGACAACCCTAAAATAGAGACAATTAATTATTTTATATTGATGGAATAAAGTATCGAATCTAAAATCGTTTTATTGAACACACGTTTCAATGGAAACATACTTTTAAATGGTGTATTAAGTTTGGTAAACGTATTTAAAGGTTTTTGCTATTTCAATAGTATTTACATCAAATTACATTAATGCAATACTCATCTGTAAATCGTAAATGTTTTAGGTTACACAATTAAAGGTAAAGCTCTTTAATGATACTTTCAACAGCACAAGGAATCACAATAAGTATGTATGTTTCTATAGAAACTGCATAAAAAGTATAAGAATGTGCCCGCCCTTCATTAATCAAGAATTCGATGTCCGTCGGACTCCCGCGTCGATCGTAAAAAAATACAAGGAGGTGGATCGAAAGTCCGATCGAAAGTTGCCAGTTATGTGGGGCAAAAGAACTGTCCGGCTTCACCGGCTGCCAGAGAGCGCAAAGAAAGTGCTCCTCTCGTCACAAACGGCTGCGTCGACGTCTGACATCACCAGCTCCGCTCGTGTGGCTATGACGTCACACGTTCATTCATTAATCGAATCGTAGCGTGAAAACAATCACTCCGCTAATACTAGAAGCGAACTGCGATATGTTTTTTAAAAGCTGATAAATTTACGTCTATGTGGCATATTTTTTTTAATTTACCATTTTAAAACTATTGACAAATATGTATAAACGTTGTCACTCTCCTAATCTAATACTGTAATTGGTTTCGACTAAAATGTAATAAATAATAGCCAATTTTAATGAAAATACGGAGTATGAGTACGGGTAATTTTCAAATACAATTGTGAATATTCTGAATCGTTGTCTATATTTAAAAAAATACGAACTTATCCGTTCATAATCTTTTCTATAATCTTGAGTTTTTATAAACGGAAGGTGAGTTGTAAACATCTCTGGGATACTGCTTATCTCGTAACGAATTATAAACATGTAATGCTAATATTGCGACCGTGCGGCTTAGCGGTCAGCATACTGAGTCACGGGCCCTAAGTTCAAATCCCAGCCAAAGACAACATTTCTGCAACACACAAATGTTTGGGTTTCGGGTCTGATTGTATTGTGACTGTTTCGTGTCTCTGACACTACGAGTTGCCCTTCTTCCTCATGGTTAAGTGGCTCGCTAGCCTACCTGAAGAATCGTGGGTACTGGGTGCTAATACCACATAGTCGCTATTTAAAAACACAAATCATTGTTCAGGGTCTAATTTTGTTTATGCCCTGCCTCTAACACTGCATATTACGGCAGATAAAGTGCCCTAGTTGTTTACTGAAGGACCTCGTCCTTTATCTGTGTAGTTCGTAGTATAGTCTTCACAATATAGCCTAGCCCAGTGTGAAACCACACTAAAGTCAAACTGTATAAAATTGCACTCCCAGATCAAGACTATACATGTCCTGTTTGTACCCTATAAGTACAATGTAATTTTTGTTAACCGTGCAACTGTCCCACAACATTATCATTGTGTACGTATGTTTGTTTCAAAATGATTTAAATATCGAAGTGAATGAGTCCAGAGTAAATAACTTTTTGTATTTATTATTATTACTATTATTTTGTGCAATTTTCATGATTATTTAGTGGCTATGATTATCTAGTATACAAGTTTTCCATATTTTATAACTGTCTCGTTTTTATTCTAATTCTCAGTCCGCATTTTTGTACTAATTATTATCATTATAATTTTGTGCAAATTTTATTATTATTTAGTACATAAGTTTTCCATATTTTTAATAAAATCTCTCTCTTATTTAATTGACACATACTAACTTAATTTAAAAATTGCAATTCCCTAACAGGGTTCATGTTGTGTCATCATCATCATCATCATCATTTCAGCCTATTACAGTCCACTGTTGAACATAGGCCTCCCCCATAGATTGCCACAAAACATGTTGTGTAAATAACATCTTTTAAAACCACATGAAGCAATAAATGATATGACTGTGACTATGAACATCAGCTGATATCGCTAAAGTAAAAATCTCTTAAATCATTATCATTGTCAAGTATGATAACGTTAAGATACATATTATGTTATAAAAAGGAAATGTATTTATTTACTTTTTTATTTTGTGTTTATTTAGTTAATCATCATCGCCGTCTCATAATCTAAAAATACCAATATCTATATCCAACGAATTTGTCGTCACTTTCTTCAGTAAAAAAAAATGAATCAGATTCAAGGCCTAAACCAGCCTTCGTGCTAAATATATTGTTCTTCTTCAAACCACCTCGGTTAAGTCATTCCATTAAAAACAGAAATTAGAAGAAGTATTAGCGTTTATGCGTTTGTGTTGTAAATTCGGTACAAACTTTGGTTTTTGGTGGTAACCTATTAATATTGGCATATTCAAGTGACACAAAAGTAAAACTGTTACCAAAAGAAAACACTTTTTTAATTTATTTAACAAAAGAAAATATTTTATTTACGTTACGAATTTAAATTTCAAGCATTTGAATAGCTTTGTATTTATTTATTTCAGGTCGGTGATCAAATAGTGAGTGTGAATGGATACCGGGTGGACGATGCTGTGCATGCGGAACTGGTACACTACCTTACTTCGCAGTCCAGACTCAAGATCAAAGTGCGACGTAAGTAGGATACCAACGAGCAGACTTCGATTGATAGTTAAAACGTTATTCTACTAACGATATCTACATATATATGATATTTCTTAGTTTTATGTTATCTATAGTACGTATATACTATAGATAACATAAAACTATGATCATGGGCAGTAAAGTAGTATTACTTTATCATTTCAGCCCATCACTAGTCCACTGCTGAACATAGGCCTCCTCCAAAGATTGCCACAAAAGTTTGTAGCTCTCATTTTGGGGAATTTAGCGACAGTTGCCATGCTTGGCAGGCAGGTTGGCAACCGCAGTTTATTTATTCAGATGTTCCGGAAAGATGCTGCATCCCAACTTCTGGTTAGAATTTTTCCTTCTGTCGACTCTTACGACACCCACGAGATGAGATGGGGTGGTAGATTCTCTTAAGCCGCTACCACACGGCTTCGTGGGAATGTATTATACATGTTTATTTAAACAAGCAAGGTTCCATCAGCAAGTTTCGAATATACTCGATATAAAGATGTTAAACCGATAATTTCTTAGTGTCATTAATTGATAATGCGTTTTATTTTATTCCCGTCGTGGAGTCTCGGGGATTCATAAATTATGAAGCTTATCGTTAAGTGTGTGTACTTAAGTGCCAATTTTAAATTTCAAATGTAGTCTGTGATAATTCCGACACAAGCTAAGAAGTGATGTCTAAAATCTGACGGCTTTAATTATCAGTGATTGAGGTCAATACATTGTATACTGATTGGGGTCACTTCTAAGATTTGGGACACGCAGGTACAAAAATTTTGTTCAACAGTAATTTATTCTATCATTGTTTTTTTTTTGTTTGCCTTTTGATTTTAAAAAGGCCGTGACTTTATTTAGATGAAATTAAGACATGTGTACCAAAAATTATTTAAGATATAACGAAGGCTAAGTCCTAGTGCAACTTTAATGTGTCCAAATTTCACATCAATACAGATTCTAGTCATAGACGTAGGGAAGACAGAAAGGCTGTTTAGTACCAATCAAATATACTACCGGTAAACATCTTGAAAACATAAGACTTCGCATATCGATGACAAATAGTTTTCTTTCTTTTTGTATTGATTAGTAATGCACCAATGACTCAAATCTATTATTCTTAAATAATCATAAATCGATCACTTTAGACAGCCCACGGATTAATGAGTATGAAGGTATAATTGAAATGAGTAACAGTTCAAAACATCTTACGATAACACGGGGAAATTCGCGTAGGTAGGAGGTGACCTATCCCTGTCCCTCATTGATTAGTTCCTACTTATCAACATCATTAGTCTTAGTAAATCCACTGCTCAGTGTAGGCAGTTCCAGAAAGTGTCAACTTTAACATAGAAGATTTGCTAATACTCACTACGACAGGTAAGGTATAATTAGTTAAAAGAGATAATAGCCGAAATACAGGCCCCGCTTAGTTCGACTACAGACAATAATTCATTTGTATTAAAAAAAAGTAAAAACTATGATAAATTTATAAAACTGAGCAAGCTTCTTTAAATAGACGATTATATAAAAAATAATACTTTTGGGATTTTAATTTAACACATCGTTCATCCAACAATAACTTAATTTACTTACTATGTATTATGAGATTATGACTGATGCAACGAATATAGCGTTCTATAACTATTCTGTTACTTTTTTAAATATACGTTTACGTTCCGAATATATGTTTACGTAAAATACGTTTTGTATTTAATATTTCTGTTTAACACAATTAAAAAAACTTAATGTATTATTTTTTACAAAATACATACACGAGAACGAACCTTACGTAGTTCCGATGATTTCGAGTTGAATGAATATAAGCAACTGAATCACAAAATACGAGGGGTGATCCAAAAGTAATGATAATCAATAATAAACACAATGAATAAAATAAATAAATAAATTTATTTCTCAACATAGTCTCCTAGCAAGTCTATACATTTAGTCCATCTCTTTTCTAATCCTAAAATTCCCTTAGAAAAAAAATCTTTATCTTGACTCTCAAAAAAGTCCTCAACCGCGGCCATCACGTCGCTATCATCGTCAAATTTCTTGCCTCGGAGGTGTTCCTTGAGTCGTGGAAAGAGATAGAAGTCGCTGGGGGCTAGATCTGGTGAATAGGGGGGGTGTTCCACCAGCTCAAAGCCCGCTTCCTGAATGGCAGCCATGGCAATTGCAGCTTTGTGAACCGGTGCGTTGTCTTGATGGAACAGCACTCCAGCCCGCAGTTTGCCTCGCCTTTTCTCCTTAATAGCCTCCCGCAATCTTCTTATTTGTTCTGCATAGTAGGAGCCTGTAATAGTGGCCCCCTTTTCCAAGTAGTCCACCATGATTATTCCTTCAGCGTCCCAAAAAACAGACGCCATAACCTTCCCTGCTGAGCTTGACACTTTGAATTTCTTCGGCGTCGGTTCATCGGATCGTTTCCATGTCATCGATTGTTGTTTTGTTTCAGGATCAAAATGGTGGATCCAGGTCTCGTCCATGGTCACAAAACGTGACAAAAAATTATCCTTGTCTGCCTGGAACTTTTCGAGATTTGCTCTTGACATGTCGACTCGTTTCTTCTTTTGCTCGTCGTTTAACATTTTCGGTACCCAACGCGCGGAGACCTTTCTCATATGCAATTCGTTCGCAAGGATTCTTTGAATGCTGCCATATGAGATCCCTGTGACCTCAGCTACATGCCTGATAGTCACTCTTCGATCTTCCAATACAACTTCTTCAACTTTTTTCACATTTTCTTCAGTGAGGGACGTCGATGGGCGTCCTTCGCGGTGTTCGTCTTCCGTCGATGTTCTTCCCAACTTAAACTCCTTAGCCCAGCGTGCAACTGTGGAATATGGAGGAGAAGAGTCCCCTAATGTTTCCACCAAGTCGCTGTGTATGTCTTTGGTAGACATTTTTTTCAAGCAGAGGTATTTAATGACAGCTCTGATTTCGTGTTTTTCCATTTTGATGTTCACTCCTTGACAGTCCGTATTCAAATGAATGTAGCTCCCGGGAATCGTGGCCTATTTATATGATTTTTTTTCCCTGAACTAGTGGTTAACTGAGTAAGTGACTGAAATTTTTTTGTATTTTTGTGTGCACTAGAAATAACTGATTATCATTACTTTTGGATCACCCCTCGTACCTTTAATCAATGTAAAACACACGTTTTCATTTGACTTTATTTTGTTTCAGATGTCGGCATGATACCAGTTAAAGAGTAAGTATCACATTTTTTAAACCACTTCTCGTTTTTTTATAAAAAAATATTCTCGGTGGAACATCCGCTGCGACGGACTCCCGGATTTTATCTAATCAAAGACGTGTTTAGGGCCTTCTATACGGATTCTTCAAGTTTATGTTTGTAGGCTTTGAGGCCTATATATGTCTTTTACGCTGCCAATTACTAATTTAAAATTAAGACTACTTCAATCTCGATAAATAAATGAACATTTTATACCATGCCTGTTGATGTTAATAATGATTAAGTTAATACTTTTGTCTAATTATTTCACTCAATAATCTTGTTCACTCAAAGATTTTGTTACTTAATTCAGTTAGTATATTCTTGTAAATTATAGAAATATACCAAATAGTAATTTAAAAAAATATATTCTGCGGTTCCTACCCCCATGGGGTGATATTTTTAGTAATAGGATAGGTGGATAGTAATAATTTGTTTTTACGAGCTGTGATATATTTTATTTTATTAAAGGACAATATCAACTTTACCTTTACCTTTACCTTTACGAAGAACAAAGTTGTGAAACAGTAAAAACACGATTCGAATCAGTGACTGGGGAAGAGGAGAAGGTTTTTCATTCTGTTGTTTTAATTGCGAAAAGACATGAAAGCTAAAGTGGAAATCATTTTTGATTTAAAAGGAATGTTGACGCGGTGTAAACACACATGTTGGATTATTGGTGGGTAATTCCAGACCCATTCTATGCAGTGTTTTCATAGAGTGTTTCTATAGAGATGGAATGACATTCCACCAGTTCTCATACATCGCAGATTCGCTCAAAATACGAGTACTTTGGATCATTATTTCATAAGCGCACTATCGCAATCCCCAGACTTATGAATTCGTGGTTAACATCTAAATAAATAAACTGCGGTTGCCAACCCGTCTGCCAAGTGTGGCAACTATGGCAAAATCCCCCAAAATAAGAGCTACAAACTTTTGTGGCAATCTATAGGGGAGGTCTATGTTCAGTACTGGATTAATGATAGGCTGAAGTGATACGGCTGGAGTTTATCAGTAATACCTCTTCTAGCATAACACAAGGAATAGAGAATCGGAAGTTGACATTTGCAAGCGTGAGCTCTTTCATTCTTTGATGAACATTGTTACTCAAAAAAATAACTTATTGTTTTAGAAAGGAGCACGAGCCTTTATCTTGGCAGTTCGTGTCGGAGCGCACGTCGCTGTCGTCCGATGTGTCGTCGTCTCCAACACTGTGCCATAACACGGAGCACCTCACCGATATGCGTCTCTCCATATTAGTACCACCGCGGGCTAAGCTGGGTTGCGGGTACGTTGTTTTTTTTTTAATCAAAACTATTGAGTTATGATCATGCACATAGATTGTAGTAGCATAATTTACTTTGTTTTCTCTAAATTGAGACTGCGTATGCTGAAAAGAATGACCGCCATTCGGATATTTTTACCTTGTTCGGATGATTAAGTAAGAATCCTTCTTCAATTCAGGGGTAGGGAATAAAAAGATATAATGTTACTGTTGATGATGTACTCCTGGATTTCGACCACAGCGACAACTTCCGTATATTTTCGGGAGCTATCAACTGCGCAGGAGATATTATAGTACCACAAGTGTACGCGCAAGCACAGAGGCATTTACTCGTCCCAACCTACCCGCGCCGATGTAACGCTGTTGCCATAAGATCGGAGGAAGGCTAGCATGCACAACGGATGCCGGCAACAGCTAAAACCTGTTTGCTTTGCACGTCAATCTTTTGCTGCAGTGTGTTAATAGCTATATGTACATATTAGATAACGGCTGCGTACACAGAACAGAGCACCAGCCTGTTTAGTCACGGTTCCCATCGTGTATTGTGACTATCGCTGTGTCTTTGACACATTCAATTCACGCGAATATAAGACTGAATATGACTGAGTGGCTCAGTGTGTGTTGTAGGAGTTATGATACTATACTCTATCCTATAGATGATGGTTCAATGATCAAATAATAATCATCATCAGATTAGTTACGGTACGGAATTTTATATGGCTAGAACGAGCTTAAAACCCGACCCTTTCCGACTTCGGCAAATAATAGCTTTTTAATTTACTCTCAACAATTAAAATCAGTAATTAACTTTCAAAAGCTGCCGCAACTTCTTAATCAGTCTTTGTAAACTTATTGTGTATGTTTAATATGTGGTTAGAATTGTGAGCCTTGGTTTTCCCAGTTTCACTATTAATAATACTCCAAGTAGTTTTTATTTTATCAGACGTTTTCTTAATTTTATTGCATGAACATAATGACTTGCTTACAAAATACACGTGCACATGATGTCTTTCTGGGCGATTTTCGACAGATGCGGCAACTTCCGAATATCTGAATCCGCTTAAATGCAGTGTCGAAAGTCACGGAGACAATCGGAACACAACCAGACCCGAAAACAAACCGTGGTTTTTACACAAATGTTGGCTTTGGCTGTTAATCGAACTATGGCATTACCTAAAATCGTTTATAGCGTGGTAGCTATAAAGGTATTTATTTAAAAAATAATATATTACTTCTGCACCATTTTCAGAATTTGCAAAGGTCCAGACTGGAAGCCTGGTATTTTCGTGCAGTTCGTGAGAGAAGGCGGAATAGCTAGGGAAGCTGGTCTGCGGCCTGGCGACCAGATTTTGTCTTGCAACGGTCAAGATTTCGCAAATATTTCGTTCAATGAGGTGAAATGCTTTCTAATTTTTAAGTTAATTAATCAGGCCTGAATCATAATTACTTGATGATTATGCATGATAAGGATCGACAGAAAAAACAAAACTTACTTACTTTCTCTCGAGATTAACAGATAACAGATTTCCGCAAAGTAACGCCTGATTCTATTAACTAGAAAATTATAATTAAAATGTATTTGTAGTATTGGGTCACAGTAACTAGGTAGGGCACAGCTATAGCCACCTCCTCCCGGACACCGTATTGCTTCTCTTAGATTTCCGCTAAGAGTGGGGCCTCGTAGAATAATCAGTCTTAGTCGACATCAGTACCGTGAAGCATAATAAAACCCTATAAACTTATGAATTACTCATTAAAAAACTAATAATTACACTTACTCTTGTCGACATAAGGAACTCGATTTTGTAACAAAACTTACTTTCAGCAAAAACTTGGCCCAGTGTAAGGATTTACAAGCCAAACCAAGCTTCTCAAAAATTTTACTATAACTGAAGCCTCCGCCTCTTATCCATACTAATATTATAAATGCGAAAGTGACTCTCCCTGTCCCTCTATCTGTTTGTTACCTTATCACGGCTCAACCGCTGAGCCGATCTTGACGAAATTTGGCATAGTGATAGCTTGCATCGTGGAGACGGATGTAGGTTACTTTTAATCACGAAAAATGAAATTTAAAAAACCTATATCCACAAGGACGAAGTCGCGGACATCAGCTAGTATATATAGGTATATTGGAAATCCAATTTCAATTCAATTTCGCTCAGATCGGTTCAGGGGGTTGAGGCGTGAAAAGGTAACAAACAGACAGACAGATAGAGCCACGCATCAGCTTTTGTTATTGCATGAATGGGCCGGCTCGACCGGGGAAGTACCACGACCTCACAGAATACCGACGTGAAGTAGATGTTTAACAAACTTGTGCGTTTCGTCTGGTGAGTGCAGGAGGCCCACCCACCCCCTCCCCCAAAACATGGTAGCGGAAACAAAAAATCTATCCCAAGGGGGTACCAGCACCAGTGCTGGAGAATCGCTACCAGTCGCTACCTGAGCGTGAGTGCTCAGGCTGCCCCTCGTATTCTGGGAGGGGGGGGGGGGGGGCATTCCCGAACTGTTCGAGGCAAACGTAGCAAAAAAACTACGGCACCCCTTACCACGCTTGCCGTGGATTTCTGCAATATCAGGGGACTACATTCAAATCTTGATGCCGTCTACTACCATCTGGAGACGGCAAAGCCGGCCTTGCTTTTTCTTACCGAAACGCAGTTATCCTCTCCGGCGGATACCTCTTATCTTTCCTACCCGGGGTACAAGGAACATTCCTTTGTGCCCCGGGCCGGGGTTTGTGTGTACGTCAGAGAGGATATATGTTCTCAACGCCAGCCTTGAAGGTAGGGACCTGTCCACCCTTTGGCTACGCATAGTCAGCGACGACCACCCTCGTGTCTATGGGTGCCTCTATAGGTCCCTCAGCGGTAATACCGAAACTGACCGACTCATCGACCACATCCAAATGGCTGCAGATTCTGTGCTACAGCAGATTCCACCCGCAGAGATCGTGATACTCGGCGACTTCAACGCCCACCACGCCGAATGGCTTGGATCGCGAACCACCGATCATGCAGGGAGATCTGTCTGTGACTTTGCTCTGGCATATGATCTGACACAACTGGTTACTTCGCCGACGCGAGTACCAGATGTGGAGGATCATACACCTTCCCTGCTGGATCTTCTGCTGACCTCTCATCCGGACGGCTAAGTGGTCTCCGTCGATGCCCCTCTGGGATCTTCGGACCACTGTCTGATCCGGAGTACATTGCCTATCATGTGCCCAATGCGATCGCGATCTGCAGGTTCGCGCCGTGTATGGCACTATAGGTCGGCGGATTAGGATGGGATGCGGTCTTTCTTTGCATCCTACCCATGGGGGCGGGTTTGCTTCTCGCTGGATGATCCCGACGTCGTTGCCGGGTCTGTCGCCGATGTGGTGCTTCAGGGAATGGAACTCTTCGTTCCATCCTCTGTGGTGCCCGTCGGCGGTAGGTCCCAACCTTGGTTTGGTGGCACCTGCAGAATGGCATCTCGCCAAAAGCAGCAGTGTTACCGGGCCTGGGCTTATGCATCGGCGTCTCAGGATTTAAAAACCAGCGACTTTAAAAAGAAGTACAACTCTGCTTCCAGGTCCTACAAAAGAGTAATTGCTAGGGCGAAGTCGGAGCACATTGGCAGAATTGGCGAGAGACTAGGTCGCCTTCCTTCGGGAACCCGTGCGTTCTGTTCTCTCGCCAAGGCTGTCCAAGGGAATTTCTGTCAGCCATCACTACCATCTCTGCACAGAGAGGACGATTCACTGGCCCATGACGCAAAGGAGAAAGCCGATCTTCTGGGCTCTCTTTTTGCGTCCAACTCGACTCTTGACGACAGGGGGAGCTCACCGCCGACCATCGCGCGGTGTGAGTGCTCTATGCCAGACATCAGGTTCTGGCAAAGCTCAGTGCGCAACGACGACCATGTTCTATCTGATCGGCTTGATCCACTGGCTTTGCGAAGAGATGTTGCATCCCTTTGCATTTTTTATAAGATCTACCATGTGTGGAGTGTTCCGAAGAATTGTTCGGATTAATTCCAGCCGCTGATTTTCACCATCGCACATTGCGGCACAGCGCGAAATTCCATCGTCACCACCATGATGGTTGGCATTCCAGCATATTTCGTTTTTCGCGCTTTCCGCCCCGCACAAGCACCTTATGGAATCTGCTGCCGCCAGCGGTTTTTCCGGGCCGATACGACTTAGGGACTTCAAGAAAAGAGCCTATTCCTTCCTTAAAGGCCGGCAACGCATCTGCTATTCCTCTGGTATTGTAGATGGGCGGCGGTGATCACTTACCATCAGGTGAGCCGCTTGCTCGTTTGCCTCTTCTAACATAAAAAAAAGACAGAGGGACAGAAAAAGTAACTTTCGCATTTATAATATTAATATGGATAAAAGCTGGAGGCTTCAGTTATAGTAAATTTTTTGAAACAAGTACGTAAAAAAATAACCATATGACAGATGTAATGCAAAAAATTAACAAGGTATTTTGTCATAATTGTTATAACAAGTACGTCCGTGGGCACCGGCAGGATTATTTTCAGAGAGGTGCATCTGCATATCTACATTATATTTCGGAGAGGGGTAGACACGTGGTACCAAAAGTTTAAGACAAAAAAGCGAATGATGCTATTTTAAATGAATTCGCAGATTGTTGAATATGCTCATTTGATAGCACATAGTCACCCTGTTTTACCGACTTCTAGATGGGTGCAAATGCACCTCCTTGCACCACTCTCCAGGCGCCCATGAGTAGGTCGCGTAAAAAAGTAAAAAGCTTATTGAAATTCATGATTTTGAGCGCTTCGTAATATTGTTAAAAATCTAGAAACGTGTGTTTTTGGTTTCAAAATATATTAAGGATTTTTTAACACGACTTCCCTCAAACTTGAGTGTTGAGTTCATGTATGTGTGTATGTAAGTAAGTTTCTTCATTCCACCATAACTTCCGAATGCCTGAACCGATTTAGATGTGTGAGGTATCGTTATAATCCTAACGCATCACAACTGCATCATAACGAGTAACATGGGCTACAAAAAATATGTTTTTTAAAACTTTTTAGTTAGTTGACATGGCAATCGTGTTTTTTTAATTTAATATCTCTAATTTTTACACAATATTTTGTGGACAATCATGAAATAGACTACATATAGAGAAGCGTGCTATCTTCGCTTATGTTTATGTAGTCTATTATTAGTACTACCTTCTGGTTACCAAAGGAAGAAAAGGGTGTCGAGGCGCATGAGCAATATCTGTCTTTAAGTAAATTTACAAATATGCGGTGTGAAATTCTGAAAATTGATTAAGTTATGCCGTATGGTTTTTGAGATATAGGATATTTTCGGTTGAATGCTTTTCCATACTATGGAACCCTTCCTTGCACGTAGCCTGTCACGCAATTGGCCGGTTTTATTTTTCACGTTTTCAAATAGCATTGATTGAAATTTTTGATGGCGGTAAATCATGTTATTACCATATTTAAGATTATACACAACATCACGTCATCATCATCATTTCAGCCTATCACTAGTTCACTGGTGAACATAGGCCTCCTCCATAGATTAAGACAAAAGTTTGTAGCTCTCATTTTGCCATAGCTGCCACGCTTGGCAGGCGGGATGGCAATCGCAGTTTATTTATTCAGAGGTTTCACGAAGATGCTGCTGCCCATCTGGTTTTTACTTTCCCTCTGTCTACTTTTACGACAACCACGGGATGAGATGGGGTGGTAGATTGTCTTAAGCCGCCACCACAAGGCGTACAACAACGGCAACATCACGTATGCATGACTAATATTATTTTTGTGGTGTTTGATACATATTGTGGATATTGAGTGGGGTTTAAGCGTAGCTGCCAAGATAACTCATTTCTTAGCATTTATTATCTCGGTCTCTTTCTCCTATAAAAAAATATGATCCAAAATTATACTAATAATTTAAGTATGTTTAGCTCTTTTACATTGTACAAGTCTAATTAAAACGAGTACGCTTTAGAATTTCTGTTTATTCTAGGCCATATCCGCAATGAAAGTCAGTGGGCGCCTGGAACTAGTTATTCGGGAAGGTGCTGGTACGGAGCTAGTGTCGCCCGAGAGCTCGGGATACAACAGTTCGGCGTCGTCGGCAGCAGGCGAGCGTAGTCCAGCTCCAGTTACGCCCGTTGTACCGCTGGCACCGCCCGCAGCGTTGCGACGACGACTTGCCAGTGTCGCTGAGGAAGCAGCTGATAGGGCTGACAGGTAAACTTGCAGTGAAAGTCAGAGAGCTTTTCGAATTGTAGTGTTGACAAAACTCTGATTGGCATACAGTTTTTAAGAGAAATAAGTTGAAAAAAATTGCTAAAAATAATCAAAATCCGATTATTTTTTTGAGTAGATAACGTAAGCAGTGAAAATAAAATACGACATAGTAACTTTACGTTGTTTGTGTTTTTGAGTAGAAACTAGGAAAACTAACCCTTGAACATTTGGATAGTCATCTCTAGTTTATGCTTGACTAATAGTATATTAAATAGCTTAGATTTACAATAGTAAAATAATATCAAAACAAATATAGCCCTAAATGAATATAAGTAAACACCTTATTTAAAGTTTTAAGATAATTATCTATTAACAGTATACAGCATTTTTCCAGACTTACCATAAACAGAATGAAGAGAAGAACATGGGACAGTCTAGACTTCAACTGGAAGAACGACGACACACACAATTTCGACGCACCTTCTGACATAGAACCTGATTATGACTGCCCTAGCATCCCAAATAACCCTCACACATACGAAAATAAAACTTATATGAGAAAAAACAAATTGGATTTCGAACCAGCAAGAGTTACGAGTCCATTAAATAGGACTATTATAAACTTAACTGAAGATGGTGCCACTATACAGTGCAGTTACGACAACAAGCAAGCTCCTAGAAAAAATATTTTTGCGAATGAAACGAATAGAGATAACGATAAGAAGACTATTGTAGTGGAAGTGCATCACATGACGGCTGCTTCTTGTGCTAATACGCACTGCAACTTACCACCGCCCATGAAGAAAGATATCAATTCCGACACTTCAAGTATATCTAGTTCAGCGACGTTATCCAGCGCTATCGCCGAGGAAATACAAAGACGGCAAAAGGTAAGAACAATTCTAATTTTGACATAATTTTTAGAATAAATTAAAAATCTTCCTCATACCCAACTTTATGGAGCCTATTAATAACGAACCACAAATTACACAATAGAAAGGATGGCAAACGAGCGTCTACTTTACTCCATTGGCTCTGTTGGCACCGTGGTGAAGCTATTGGTTTCTGCGTTAACATCATGGGAACAGTTCGGTACGGGTCGTGTGCAGCCACTATCCTTCAATTTGTATTCTAAAAAAATTTACGACATAACCTAGGCCAATGCATTCTGTTTAATATTGGATATTAAATTCGTAAATTATTACTGAAAATATGTAACCCTTATATTATTTCTTATAATAAATATACTTGTTTCAAATACAGAACAAGAAAACCCCACCAGAAAACAAAGCCATACCAAACCCCGCAAAGAAACCTAACGTATCGAAAGCCTTAGACAATGATAAGAAAAAGCAACATGACGCTTTAATTGACGAGTTCAAGAAAGTCCATCGAAAAATGTTTGCTAACCAAGACTCAGTAAATGAAGAAACGGTAAAGAATGGTGAAGACAACACAGACAGCATGGTATGTAGAACTTCTTTGTATGCATGCGATTTTACAAGTTAGACCAAAATTACCATTTATGACTTTAATTCAAGGCTCAGCTCTACACTTGCAATGAATTACATCAGCTACCTAGCCAGGCTTAGGAAATGTTTGCCCAGATTAATGTAGCGGTTACACACTAGAGCATAATTTGTAGATACTTCGTCATCTCTAGAAAGGAATCTGAACATCGAATATCTTAATTACTATGTAATGCGTATTATATATAATTAGATGTACCCGCGACTTCAGCACCTCCATAACCAATTTTGCAACATTTTCATAATTTCTTCAAATTTGACTACCGCGTAACCTAGTGGTCAGAGTTTCTAACTTCTACGCCGCCAGTCCTGGGTTCGAATCCCAGCCGAAGCCAACGTTTGTGCTGAAACACAAATGGTTGGTTTTCAAGTCTCGTTGTGTTATGATTTTCACCATGTTTTTGACACCGCATCCTAGCCTACCTCCGATCTTATCGCATCAGTGTTATATCGGGCGTGCGGGTAGATTGGAACGAGTAAGTGCCTCTATGTTTGCGTCTAATACGTCTTAGTGTACGCCCCTTGTGGCACTTTAGTACCTCCAGTTGATAGCTCTCGATAATATTCCTAAGTTGTCGTAGTGGTCGGAATCGGCCAGGGATTTTCTAGCCGATTTCTTTTTATTATCAAATTTCGACTATTTTGGGTTCATTATGTGAGTGCCGATTGTCATCCAGCGCACTAAAACTTGCTCGTTAAAGACTGGAAGCCACTTGAATCATTGGTGTTAGTTCATTGTAGTACTTAAGCCTACTCAAGACGGAACTCAACGGGCTCATACACATGTCATATGGTCATATGTCTCGGTTTGCCAGATCGCCTCGTACTCATCATACAAAATTTTCTACGCGATCGAACCTTCCGCTACCCCGTCGCATCTCATCCACACCGGCGTACCTCAAAGCTCAGTCTTAAGTCCCGTGCTTTACAACACCCTATTCACGAACGACATACCGCACACCAGGGGTGTCGAATTCGCCCTCTTCGCAGACTAATGGTGTCCATTAGTCCTAAAAAACGGCGCCGCTGGGTATTCATATTTCAGACGAACCACCGGCGCGGGCACGTGGGGTTGACAGTTGGGCCGAATTAGATGTCGGTTTTGTTTTCCCCTTACTTACCTCTACAGTTAGACAAACTGTTGTATCTTAGTGATTTAAAGTTTCATTAAAGTAATATCTTATGTACTACAAACTAAATAAACCAATATTACTACTTTTACGCTTTGCAGCATCGGTGGTCAAAACGTTCACCTGATGGTAAGTGCAACGTCTGCCCATAACAAATGAGGTGTCTCTAGATCGGAATATGTGACCATGATCAGATGTTCAGGATCGCCCCTGCCATTATAATAGATTTGATACACTATAAATCTTTGGAAAATACACCGACTCAAGGATGATTCGCGGGACTATTGAATATTGAATTATTCATAAAACATTGATATGCCTAATATATAAATATTTTTATGTATAATTTATTATTTAAATATAAGTTATAGAAATAATTTACGTATTATGAGTAATTAATTCCCGACAGTCCAACGAAAAGTTTAAGGTATACCGGATCGGATCGGATCGGAAGAAGCAGCGGTTGTCAGATATACAGATACTAGTCACAAAATATCCAAACAAATTTCATCATTACATCATACATTTCATCATTTCAACCTATTAGCAGTCCACTGCTGAACCTAAGTTAGTAGCTTTTTTGAGATTTTGCCATAGTTGCCACGTTTGGCAGGCGGGCAATCGCAGTTTATTTATTCAGATGTTCCAGGAAGATGCTGCTGCCCATCTGCTGGTTTTAATTTTCCCTCTGTCGGCTGTTAAAACACCTATGGGATGAGATGAGGTGGTAGATTCTCTCAAGCCGCCACCACACGCCAATTTTGGTGTCGCAGAAATATCTAGTTTAATTGAATTTTCCCCCGAATCATCGACGCGTTTTACTAAAACTTGACATAAATTGCACTTGGATAAACTCTCAGGCCTGAAACAACTATCCGCAAGTCACCTAAATATTTGTTCCGTTCGGGAATGAAACTCGCGACCGCTAGCGCAGAAGCCAGGTGATTAGGCATTGCTTGGCGTCAGGATAACTGACACCGTTGTGGTATGAACTAAGGACGAGCCCCGCATAAAAGTCCTACCAATAAATATTATTAACGAAACCTGCAATCAATGAACAATTTTCGTATTAAATATAAATTATTTCTATTAAACCTTCAACTACAATCGTAGCATATTAACTTACTTTTTTTATTACGGTTCCTCTGTCTACGTCTTTTTTTTTGTCTTTGTTTTGTCTTTTTTTAATTTAATTGTCTCTCTTTAATATTCTCGACGCATGAAGGTTTTTTCTCTCTTTTCTAGTGTACTATAAGATTAATAGTATTTCTTTTATTACATTCGACACCTGCCGCATTTATGGGTCCTGTTTTTTTACATCATTTTTTTTTGTTATTACAAAACAGTAAACAAAAATATTTATATAGGATGCCACTGAAAATCAGGGCGAGGTTGTGTTAGGTTAATACAGCATTTCCTAGTGGCATTCCTTGAAGCATTTCACCATGTACAGGTGGATATATATTGGATGCTGCCCACTCCTAAATTTTAAGCTTTTGGCACTTGCCATATTGTTGTTTTATATGCTTATTAATTAGCGAACTGTGGCATTGTGTTCATATTATTACTGTTTTTTGGTTGTGGTTTAGTAATTATTATCTAGCACATATGTTGTTTCTACCTGTATTATTTGTGATTGCTTCGAATAATTGTCTCTTTCTTTCTTTGTTTAATCAGTAGTGTAGTAGGCCACTCGGTAAATCGATTTTTTACGACACCTATACTAAGATTTTAAACTGTATTGTAAGTACGTTTAACGGACGTGCACCTCACGTGCACAACATAAACTAACCCGAAAACCAACAATTTATTTTTTGGACAATTGTTGACTCCAGCTGGGATTCGAAACCAGCCCCTACGGCGTAGAAATCAGGTACACTAATCACTAGGCGGCTAATCTATATTTTAATGACAGGTTTTATTTATGTAGACGTAGGGATTTATTAAAAAAAATTAAATATCAACGACAAAATCAGATGTTAGGATTAAATTCATGGATTCACGAAAGACAATGTAAGTGGCTGACTGTTTTCTCTGACATAGATGAGCAAGACTGCAACAAACTGCGTAAATCTAGAAAAAAATGCGATCTAGGAAATTATAATATAGAGTAAAATAAAGTGGTGCCTATCATCCCACTTATTTCGTCGTAAACGTACCAGATTATAAATGCATTTCCGGACAGACCAATTCCAATGCGTACCGAGTACCGATACAGTACTTTTGACCGATACCTACTTGGTACTCGGGTCCAAAGTATTAATGCCAAAAGTACTTGGTATCGAAAGAAAAGTATCACTTAGTACGCGTTAATTTTTTTTTTATGGAAGAAAGTGACGCGACGAACGGTAGTGGTAAGTGAAGGTACGTGCAACGTCTGCTCACAACAAGTGCTATCACCCAGAACATTTCTGTGTAGCACCGCACTACGCGCGTCACCCTGAGACGTCAGTACTTCAGTCTCATATGCCCAGTATTTTTATTCCCCAGCTATCAGCCTCTTCAAACCCAAACACAGTAATATTTGACTAAACCAATAAAACTCTAACTCCTTAGTAATTATTTAATAATAAATTCTAAATAATAGCTTAAGCAACCGTTAGACGTCTCTGAATACGTCAGTTAGTCGCATATATGTATGTAATGTCAAGAGACATTACATACCTAAGAAAGTATGCATATTGTAACAAGACTGACGTGTGCCTGATACTTGAAAGATGTTCTGTATTACGTAATTATAAACTCATGTAAGCAAAAAGGTATTATCGATGTAACTCAATTTACGATAAATGCTTTAAAACTGCATATCTTTCCGCTTCGATGAATTGTTTCCGTTTAGAACCGCATGCAATGTAAAATTATACTAGTAAATTAATGTATGACATATTTTAGAGTACTAAGAGGCAAGAATTAATTTATAGAATTTGGACTCTGTAATAACAGAGGTCTTGAGAAAATATTAAAGGAATTGTTCCGATTGTTTATATTATTAAAAGATTGTCGTCATGATTTTCCCTCATTTACTTTGTTAGGTCGACAACATAATACAAGAGGACAGATTAACACTACAGAGTGCATTGTGTGGAACATATAACTTATTGTGTTTTTTTCCGGTTCCGTCTCTGACCCTGTATCCTCATCTTCCTCAAACGCAACACAAAAAAAAGCTATTTCGGAGTACATCTCTTTTTTTCTGAGAAGTAAGGACTCTTGGCAAATTTTAAAAGAATCTTTTTTATTTTATTTGTGAATGTCTTTCATATTTTCATTTCTTTTTCCCATTTTTCGCCGCAGCCTATACATATAACAATGTTTGTATTCCACGAAGTATGAAGCAAAGAGTCCATTCAAAACGGCCGTGTTCGCTGTTCAAATTCTAGACATTACACAATGTAGTTTTGAAATACGAACATCGCATTTCATGTCACTCGTAGAATGCATTCAAATATACATATACCATGATACTGTATAGCAATGCGTCAATGTTACTCATATTTTAAGTCACGGGTCAGATGGCAAAATATAAAAGTTTCAAAAAGTTTCAGATGACATGAAGGTAGATAATTAATTAGTTACAGAGTAATATACTTTATGTAATTTGTATAACCCGGCAGATGGACACATTATATTGGGTAGGTAGTTTTTCTTTGGTAGGGTTTTCTTTTTTTTTTCATGGGGAAATGCCTAGCGCATACCCACCTTCACGGAAGGAATGACGGGTTAAGTCGGACTTGCATCGACTTAAACCCCATGGCGGTAATCCAACCAAGCCCGCAGGCCTGTGGCTTGCGGAGCCTAGTGTTAGGCCCGCGAGTGAGAAATACAACGTCGCTGCTGACGAGAGACGGTGCCGCTTGCCGCTGCTTCGCTGTATTTCGACCCCTGAAACGAATAAAAGTAATATCCCATGTGAGGGGTTGGGGGGTTCGCAGCGATCCAAGGGGGAAGGAAGATCTGAAGGCAGTCGAAACCTCGGCTTGAACTTGGCTTATCGAAACGCAATTATTATTAACTATAGCTATGACAAATGATATTAAACAATGGTTTATATTATCAACTAATTTTTTTGGGAAGTATAGCATTACTTGATAAACAGGAATTAACAAAAATATACTTTAAAATAAGTGCTAATATTATTAATTAATCGATAAATATTAAATGAAACTAAGTTTACGGATTTTATCGCGTTTAATTTAATAAAATAAAATAAATTAAACGCGATAAAATCCGTAAACTTAGTTTTATTTAAATGTGTAGTGTTCGCGTAAATATAAGAAATCATTACGATAAATATTAATTCAACATAGCAGAAAAGTCGTAAGAATACGTTGTACTCAAATTAGACCTCGAAATGTTACATTTATAAAATGACAAATGACAAAACAAATCTAGCTAGTCAAACCAGAAATGCACGAATTAAAATAATTTAGATGTTTATGATATCAGAAAAGTTTAATATTTTGTTTTTCGATGTTTGTATTCTTATGCAGGAATCCGTCTAGGTAGGTACCACCCCAGGGCCAGTTATTCTGCGTGAAGCAGTTGTGTGCAAACATTACTGTGTTTCGGTTTGAAGGACACTGAGAGCTAGCGTAAATTTAAGAACTGATGTCTCAGGGTGACGGGCGCATTGTGGTGTCACATTGTTCTGGGTGACACAGCATTTGTTATGGGAAGACGTTGCTCTTACCATCAGGTGAAAGTTTTGCTCGTCCCGTCACTTTTATCAAATTAAAAAAAAAATGCGAAGGCTCACTGATTGCGGGGAACTAAATTACATACATACATAAGATCACGACTGTATCCCATAAGGGGTAGTCAGAGACTGGGCACTCACTGCAAAAACAGATGACTGCCACAATCCACGTTTCACCAAAACAATATAACACACTTGGTGTGATAGGTGGTGAGCCCATCGCCACCATGCGCTGTTGGGTGCACAGTGCAGTTTAATTCCTTACTCGCCTTTTACGAGAAACTAAATTAAGTCATAATAATGAGTTTTTACCAAAACCGTCGAAAGAATGCCTTTTATATCAAGTACCTCATCACTGTTATTTACATTTAACAACTTTTAACAAATCTACTTTTTATAATTTTTATAAACTTTGCTAAGCAATGGGCTTCTGCGCTATGGGTGACGATTTCGATTCCCGCAGTGCAAAAGTGCAAATGTATGTCTGTAGAATTTACCCTCGGTACTGGAGAAATAAATACTAGTATGGCGCCATTGAGTTAAGATTAAGTAGTACTATTACATTAAAACTCTTTTGTAGACTGAAAGGATTGTAAAAAATATGTTTGTCAAACTAGGCAAATCAAGTAAGCTCCAAAAAACAGCATGCGTAAATACTTAATATTGTATATAAAAATTACTTCTTTAATCTGTCGTCATAGCTAAAAGTTTAAGTGCAGTTAAAGTCATTATTTTTTTAAACATATTTTTTTGAACTGAATATAAATATTTTCACGAATCATTGTTGTAAACGTCAGCCATAAAAGTGAATTCAGTATCTAAATATCACTTCACACCGCGACACCACACCTTACATACATACGAGTACTTGTCCTTAACAACAGCATACAATTACACACACACACACACACAGACACACACGCGGACACATACACACACACATACATACGCACACAATTAAATTATACTAACACAACCTTATATAATCTTAAGCTAGAGTTAAAACACAATATATAAACATATAAAGTATTGTAATGACTACCTAGAGGCGGAGACCTGGTGTCCTGAAATACAGGCGCAAAGCCTAGTTTAGGCACCAGTCTCTCACAGTATTCGAATGTCTAATACTTTTATAAAATGTTCATAGTTATTATATTGTGGGAAGATATAAATAAATTATTATTATTATTATTACTTCAGCTCTTAACTACCGCGTAGTTCGGTATACAGCGTAGATTCCTACGAAATCTTAGTTCTTGGGTTCGAATTTCAACGGAAGCCAATATTTTTAAATTACAAACAGTCTTGATGACTGTTTGTGATTTAAAAATAAGCCAGCAAGTCAATCTTTTAATCTGGCTGCATAACAACTGTCCTCGTGTCTCTGACGTTGTATCTTAAATTTCTTCTCATAGTGTTTAATTATTGTTAATTTTAGGAAGATTTACAGCAAAACTATATCAAGAAAAATAAAATTAAAATAAAAAAATATTATTTTAAATTACAACTAAGCGATCCAGATTGTCCGTGACCCATACTCGTAGGCGTCAGCTAAAAATCAGCGCTATTTTAGTTGTAGCTTTATTCTGAGCTGAGTACCTTTTGGTCGTCGCATACACCGACATTGTAATAAATCGGTATTATTTAATTTATCTATGTAAATTTGTTATTTTTTTATGTTCTCTTACTATTACTATTTTGTCATTTTTTGTAAATCGTGTTTGGGAACGATCAATAAAGATTTTTCTATTCTAAAAATATAAAGTAGTTGATAAATAAATAATAGTATGCCGATTACAAATTTCCACATATAGTTTGTGATATTACAACGATTAGACTTTCCATCAGATTCCGTAAAGTAACGTTTGCGAGAATGTGTAGGTACTGTGGGAAAGATTAAGTAGATATATCCTACTGTTGGGCAAAAGCCTCCTCTATTTTTATTTTCGCCTTTTTTGCATAACTGTGCACGACATCTTGACGGCTGACATTACTTGAGAACGCGTAGTTGGAAGGTGAAAGGCGATTACGATTTCAGTGGTGTGTATTGCCTAGTAGCATTGTTGTAGTGGTGAAAGGCATTTATCTAAACGGAACAGGAGGCTAAGCTCTTTAAAAGATAAGTAATGCACATAATTTTTTATTCTGCTATCGGGTCTTAGGAAATTAACTTTGTTTCTTTTTTTTATTTATATCATTTTTCAGAATTACTAGTTTCTAAGTGGCCTCCGATTAGAATTGCACATGGCTGCAAATATCGAAGACCTTAGCACTTTTAATTAAGATCTAGTGTACTTGCTACATTTTATGTAAAGCCTAGTTTTACTTCATTAAATAAAATGTGGCAAGATTCTAAAAATCTAGTTTAGATTTTTTTTATTCCTTATTTGTCAAAAGTTTTTTTCTTCTACTTTTTATGTGTAATATTTATTAACATATTCGTAACAAAAATTTTCGTTACGTTACGCTTTAGATAACAGACTTTCGTATCGTACCTTTTCACAATTTGTGTATGATGTAAACCAGACGTTAACGAACGTGCCTGCAGTCTCCGGAGTCCTGAGTTCGAATCCTATCCAAGATCAAAGTTTGTACAATACGGTATGACATCGGATTGTAGATTGCAACGGACCGATTTCCGCAACTTCACAGGCTAGGCGCGTATTTTGCGTCAATCATGTAATCGGATACGGGAAGGTGATGACGAATCTTGTGTAGATGACAACTTGTAGTTATTAACAAGATCCCCGTAGTCGAAATAGGTCAGACAGTAATAAAATAATAAACAACATACATGAAAAATGTTCCATTTAAGTTGGTAACAAAAGAGTGTTACAATAAAGTCTCGCGTGTCGCTAATTTCCTTATTTTATTTCATGATTATTAAAGTGTTGCGAGGCGAGTCGTGTTAGCGGCAATTTCATTTTATTCTTGATTTGATAGAAACTACAAATTTAATGCGTTTCATAATCTGTTGACGATGACATGTAAATAACTAAATTGCCTTAACTTTTTCTCTACAATATTGACGTAGGTAACGGTTATTGTTATGAAGTTATATCGATTTCTATGTTTCTTCCATTACGCTTTTACTTTAAGAATAAACTTCCATACTAATAACAGTTGTTTCAAGTTCTTGATTTTATGTATAATCCGCGGGGGCGAAAAGTGGGTTAAGTGTGTCGTGTCTGCCTTCCCCTTATATGGGAAAAGGCGTGATTGTATGTATGTATAACTAAACTATTAATATATTAAAATAAATAAAACCGATTCTTCTTCTATGTCTGTTCTAAAGCCATTGACCTGAAATTGCCATAAACATAACTTCCTATTTAAAAAATTTAAAAGGTTTTACCACCTGAACAATTTGTGTGTTAATTTAATATTCAAGTTTATGGACAGATAAATAATCAATTTTGATCTCGCCATAAAAATATTGAGCATAAACAACGATCTGGTTAATGAGTTTGCGAAATTGTATTTTGTTCTTCGTGGAGCATTAGTTGGACGCTATTAAGTTTATTTATTTTTTATAAAATATTAGGAATATATTGGAAGCTTAAATCTCGTCATTGTTAAGTACGATACAAAATAAGACTAAAGTAAACGCGTAAAAATAATGCGTTTACATAAAAACACTACGACCACACACCAAACATACATGCTGCATTACATGTACGAGTATGTATCTTAAACATAAATGCATTTTTTTACACTATTAAGAAGCCATGATGTTAGGGAAGATACAGCCTTTTCCAACACAGTGAAAACTAAAGCAGCAGGCAGTGGTTACATCACAATATGTGTTACAGAATTTGTATGGAAATAAATAATTTTTGTATTTTTTGTATTAATGTTACCATTTTAATAATTGTATTCCATATTTTGTAATAAGTATAAATTTATAGCTACTTTATAGCTGTGCCGTGTGGAAGCGGCCTAAGAGAATCTAACACCCCATCCCGTTAACCCGTGGATGTCGTAAAAGTCGGAAAATAAAAAACCGGGGCCACAGCATCTTCCTGGAACATTTAAATAAATAAACTGCGCTTGGCGAGATGGCAACTTTGGCAAAATTGCCCCAAAATGAGATCAATAAACTTTAGTGGCAATTTATGGTGGAGGCCTGTATTTAGCAGTGGACTATTGATGGACTGAAATAATGATAATGATGATGATATACCTACCTATTGCCACACACAGCTGTCACAAAAAGAGTCATGTACAACTTAAGCAAAAACAACAATGATAAAAACACCGGAAGTTACATGAATTTGGTTTTGTTGTTGTGTTAAACTTAACTCTTTCTGTAATGTTATCTAATTATTTATTTATTGTTCTTTGTATCTCCGTCTAACTGTAGAATATCTAACGCAACGCAGTTCAATGTTAAACAGCTAAAAATGTATTACAAAATACAAAGTAAAAAATTATACGCCCAAACAGAGCATAATATGAGAAATTTGCATACATGCGATAAAAACACACCATTCCTCGTACAATCAATGAGTAACATAATACTTTATATCGGAGGCAATTACTTACGACAAGAACACGACAAGTCGACACGAGTCGGTATTGACTCTTACATAACAACGTTTTACTGAAGCGTAGGTAAATTAGCATTTTAAACTGCAGAATAATTTAAAAGAACTCAGGTCTCTCGCGTAACATGAAATTTAAGTCGTGCGCCCAGCCCCTTAGCTTTCGTTATTTTCGTTATGTTGTTAACCGACTTTAATTTGTCTATATATATATATATACATATATATATATATATATATATATATATATATATATATATATATATATATAACATACATCTAAACTAATATTATAAAGAGGAAAGATTTGATTTTTTTGTATGTTTGGTTGTAATGATTTAACACAAAAACTACTGAACCGATTTTAAAAATTCTTTTATCTACTCGTATATACAACTACATTATCACCGACTAGCATGAGTTGTATTTTATTTAAAAAAAAACCGAGATTCCTACGACAATTGCTATGATGTAACTCATGGTATAAAAAATTTACTAACAAAAGTCATTTTTTGGCGTACGCTGCAGAAACTAATAATGATAAAGAAAATAATGTACTATATTTTCATAATTCTCATCATTACTCAAAAAAAAGTCCGCGAGGCTATATGTCTAACTATTATAGTTAAGTCACAATAACCACTTTTTGTTCAAATTAGTCAATCACACGGGTAGAATCGAAAGATGATGACATTCGTATCATAATATTATTATCATTTTTATTTTTTTATTGTATAAAGTGACGAAACGAGCAAAACGTTCACCTGATGGTAAGTGCAACGTCCGCCCACAACAAATGCTGTGTCATCCAGAATATTTCTGTGTGACACCACACTGCGCCCGTCACCCTGAGACATCAGTTCTAAAGTCTCAAATGCCTAGTAATTACGCTAGTTCACAGTGCCCTTCAAACCGAAACACAGTAATGCTTGCACACTACTGCTTCACGGCAAAATAACTGGCCCTGGGGTGGTACCTACCGACGGACGGATTCCTGCATAGTAATCCTACCACCAGTAAAATATTAAATATTAATAAATATTAATCCTTATACTACAAAATAGTTTCATAGGCAAGTTTGATTATGTACATGTAAATTCCTTTTTAAATTATTCGAATCGGACCTATCGTTTAGAAGTTACGACGGGTATAAAAATGCTAAAGTAAGAAAAATGCTGCGGTGTGAGCAAACAGCCATACCCTCGCCCGCGCTACTCGCGATTAGACTAAGTTCTATTTATTACCAACCTACTCATTTTATTTTTTGTAAACTAGAAACAATTGAATAGTGGTTTGTAATTTTAATTATATATTTTTTAAATTTAAAACTTTGAAACGCTCTGTAATGAATACAGCGGCTGCGTTCTCGAACGCCGCGCCGCCCGGTTTCATGACGCGTGATGCATGGTTTCATGCTCAGCGGTCGTTTTATTTTGCTAACACGACATCAAATATTCTTTACAAGGAAGCTCTGAGCCACTTAACTTTCATGGCTTATGTTCCCATAAATAAAACATTATTTTGGTAACTTAATCTTACCTGACCAGCTGCAGATTCGCCGATGAGCATAGTCGCTACAAAAAATGTTAGTGAAGGGATTGTTGTTGTTCTGTTTGTCCGAATAAAGTACTAATTATCTTTCTACTATCTATCTACCCATGCGAAGCCGGGGCGGATAGCTAGTATTATATATTTTAGTATGTTCGGGCATGATTTTGTGTTTATGATTCGTTTTTTATTCGTCATAGGATATCGTAAAGTATCGTGGACAATAATTCTGGTCAAGTTCTATTTGATTTTATTGCCTACGAATAGAGGCTGTCCGTACAATACCTTAGTCGCCTCGGTAGGAAAGAGGTAGGTGCTATTCATATCTGCCGGAAACCTATCGGCTATAATTTTCAGTTATAACTAATTCTTAAAGTTCTATAATTTAGCTGGCAATGATATATAACGCTTATTTTCGTTTATTTACCATATAAGGCATCACAGATCTTTAAGATACGTAGCTGTGGATTTTTTTATGATTGGAAAAACTAATTTATTTTGATAATAATGATTTATTATTAGTGCTTTAACAGTTTCGATTAGAGTGAACGAAACATTTTATATATATATCTTCAATCAAGCTTTGTACTCCTCACTACTCAGAAATACTTAACGATGACAAATATTTTATCTATGCTTTATAATCAATTATCTAAACAAATCATTTGTAGTGCAATGACAGATTGTAGTATATTGAAGATACAATATTCAATATTTTATTGTATTCAATAATGCATGTTACAAAAGATTTTAAAGAATGATAAAGGTCATTGTGGACACCCTGTAGGGCATAGTAATAAAGAGAGAAGAGGACGCTGCTCTAGTTTAATGTTATGTTATTAAATTAATACATACATTCATACAAATAAAAAAATAAAATAAAATATTCTCTTTCGAGATTCTTTTTAAATGACTATGCTTAACAAAAATGTATAAGATTAGCCTACATAAAGTTAAGTAAGGTAAATGTTTCCTTATTTTACATACACGCGATGATGTCCTCCTAGCCGATGCCAACCACGGTGGCTACTTCCAAATATTCTTATAAGCTATTAACTGCGCAGGAGATATTATAGTCCCGTAGGGACATGCCCGATGTAACGCTGATGCGATAAGAGCGGAGGTAGGCTAGGATGCAGTGTCAGAAACACTGGGACGAACAACAAAATCAGACTCGAAAACCAACAATTTGTGTTTAGCACAAATAATAGCTCCGATTTTGTGGCAATCTATGGGGGAGGTCTAAGTTCAACAGTGGACTAAGATAGGCTGAAATGATGATGATGATGATTATCTCCGGCTGGATTTCGAAACCAGGAGCAGTGGCGTAAAAATCAGAACTTTTTGCAATTAAAGTAAAAAAAACTATTATTATGCTATACAACATACATTAATATACAATTTATTTTTAAGCAGAGTAATGTAAATAGTAATATATATATTTTCGGTGATGTAATTGCTGTTAGCCTTCTCGGCTTTTACAGCTTCATCGGGTACTGTGCTCGCGGGCCAGGGGCCCGCGTGCCAGGTTTGGTTTGACCCAAACATAAATAAATAAATAAAAACTCCTACAAAAACCTCGAAATTCGGACTGAGTCGCGTTCGCTGCGTGCTTTCGCGATTTCGAAAATCTTAAATATTTTTAGTCGTCTAATGACCCGGACGGTCCCGGACGGATCGGAGGCTCCGGAAGGGAGGCTGCGGGCGTCCATTTGGACTGTCGACTTGTGTGTCGGTAACTTTGGGCGGTGAGAACCGCCCTGGAACACGGGTGAATCGTGTGTACGCGGTGTGATTATTGACTATTGCGCGCCGCTCTCTACGGCGGTCGCGCGTCGTGGTGCGTGTTATATTAAAGCTATTGACTGTGTATACAGTGTGGCCCGGATCGTGAAAATAGTAATAATACTCGGTACGTAGCTAACCCGAGCCGAACAACCTCTACGACTGAAACATGTTCTATACCCAAAACATATCTTCGCCTAAGATTCAAATACAGTCTTTATATTAAAATAGCATGCTCATTTCCAATGTTTCTGTAAAACTTTTTATGGAATATATTATCGCGTTTATTTTACTATTTATTTCGTTTCGAGCGCTTTACAGCACTAATGGTCATGGGATGGTTAATAAATACTTAAAATAAATGCAATAAAATAATAACCATACAAATGGTTATTATTGTTAAATGTGTAATATTCGCGTAAATATAAGAAATCATTAGAGATATATAGATCCTGGCCGATATTGACCGCGGCGACAACCACCGAATGCCGTCGGGAGCTATCAACTGCGCAGAAGATATATATTTATTTATTTACACTGTACAAACGGCGGACTTATACCAGTCAACCAGAGAGTTAGTGGGAGAAGCGAAACGGCGGTGGGCAGGGGGAAAACATATAAAAAAATGAAGAAAAGATACATATATAGACTATAACAAAAACACACTCATGTACACACACACACACACATATATATATATATATATATATATATATATATCTCATACTATATATATATATATACCAAGTAAAATAAGCATACAATATGTACATAATAAAAATAAGTTAAGTGTCCGATGAACTCGAATAGTGCAGTTTCAGCAAAGGAGTTCGAGAGAAAACCAGTTCGGTGAGCGAGAATTTGGAGTATGAGAGACCGAAATGCGTTTATGGGAGGAACCCAAGTATTGAAATTGAGATTTCAAATACACTGGGGAAATGGATCGTTATGTCAAAATGAATTGTGAAGAGAGTGCTGAGAATTCTAAATTCATAGGAAATTGTAGTGCCACAAGTGTACGAACAAACCCATGCACTCACTCGTCCCAACCTACCCGCGCCCGTAGTAACGCTAATGCGATAAGATATCATGATAAGGTATGCTAGGATGCAACAATCGTTATGGAAGATAGGATGTTCCATAACGATTGTTGTGTTGTTAAAATGCAATATTTCCACTTTAATGTTAAAACATCATTTTACTAAATAAAACACTTAAAAGTTATCAGGGCGGGCAACATTTGCATCTGAGAGAAGACCTGCACGCTTGTATGCGGTCGTCCACAGCTGTGTTTACTGACCGAGTATTTTTTTGCCGATATCACAGCGGATTGGCAGATTCGCGTTCTTTACCGGGACAGAAAAGTCGACGGTGCGTCCCCGCACTGAAGCACCGATTTAGCACAGTATGACTTCGCGCTGATAACGTCTGCGCCTACCCCGCACCTGTCCGTAACACTCAGGTGTCCAATACCATTCAACAGCAGTACACTGTACATCGCCTCTGTCAGTTACATTTTAGCGCTCTTGGTGAACGGTTACTGTGAAATGTCGATTTGTTGCTCAACTCACTAACCGCGAAATAGCTTCACCGAACTGTAGATTTTCCTCGCGTTGGAAAAATTATCTATGACCTTCGTACGCTCTTGCTTTAAGTGACCATTTTCCGTGCAATATTCAAATAAAATTTAGAAATGCCAACTCGCTTAGACGATAATTTAAGTTAAATAGTGCATTTTGTTACGAACTGACGCAAATGTTCATTTGTTTCAATTGTGAATTGTGGTTATTGCAGTTATAATGAAGAAAAATGTTAAATCGAATCCAATGTTCATAATTCAGTGCTATGAAGTAAGTAAATAAAAAAGAGACGACATATCATTACATCGAAGTGTGTAATAAAAAAGCAATAAGACAATACATACTGTGTTGATTTATGATATGATATCACTAAGAATATAACTTTTAATGTTCTCTTTTTAAACTGATATATAGTGTATTATCTTGTTAGCTGCCCTAAATAAATGCATTAATAAATAAATAAATACTACATTTATTTAAATATATTATAATTTTATTATTTCAATTTAGCTAAACGTGTCCCAACAATTACTTGTACGTTATAGTATATATGTATTTGTATCTATATTTCGCAGTATTCATTGCTGTAAGTATATTTTGTTTCGTATTTATTAAGGTTTACGTTATATGTACATTTGTTACACACAACTGAAGTTATCAGTTCAATATTTCACGATCGATAATTTGATTAGGCGCGCAACCATAATCCAGTAACTGCGGTAAATCACAGCCGGCTCAATGGATATAATGTAATCGACACAACAATCAAAGAAAGTGTGTATATTCAAAATATTAGTAGTTAAAAAAAATTATTATATTTTCCTGAAAGACTATATAACGCTTTAACAACTATTTTTATCCGATTGTTAGTATTTCATTCGAGTGTTTGTCAACAAATGCCGGTTTTACTGATAAATGTTTGTCCTACATGTACAAATCTGGTTTTGTTAATTGCCAATGACCAACTTACGTCACCTTTCCCGTGTACTTGTGTTTTCCATTTAGGTATTCATATGTATATTGTACGTCGTTATCCTTTAGTTAAGCGTCGGCGCATGAAAATTACGTCATTCACTTGTTTCTTAAGAGTATTTTGCGCTGTAGCCTCAGTATTTATGTAGCCAAAGTTCAATGTCAAAGACGTTGATGATTATACGTCACGATTTTTACCTCTTATATGCAAGTGCGATCGTAAATGATTAGAAATATGTTGTAGTCGTGTTCAAAGTTGACGAAGATTCTAATGTATATGTATTGTTATGTATGGACTCCTATGTATTCTATATGTTTAAGGACTATAACTGAGATATTTTTATTCTGATGCAGTTCAAAAACTTAAAAACGATACTATAGTTTTCATAGCCATCATTTGTGCATTAACACAAATCGTTGATTTTAAGGTCTAGTTGTATTGTGCATGAAATTAATTTCTGTAAAACTCACGGTACAAGATAAATCCTAGTGTAAAACATCGTTAGAATGAAAGAAAAAAGCTGCTGCACCCTTGACTTGTCTTCTTCAGATTTAAAATGTTTGTGAAATGTGCATTAAAAACTTACACAACTTTCCGGGGACCTTTTCTTAGCGATGTTTATATTTCAGAACTGTCTTTTTAGATTGCAGTAATTGATGACAGCTTTTATAAAGTTTTCTAACTACGGTTTATTGTACAGTCATCTGACTGTGGCAGGCAGCTGCGCATGAACGATTTTTCGTTAGGACTATAATCAGCCGACACCAACCTCTTAATCGATCGATTGCCGACCGCGCGCGAGCACACCAAGTGCTTTTGCTCTATTTTAAAAATTACATCAGAAAAAATGCGAAAGAATATATGGGGTAAAAAAACATGTACAGCACAGGCAAACCGGTTCAAAGTCTCCCATACACAAGCGTACACAATATTATACCGTTGCAGCAGTAAACCGATTACATGATCGAACGAACCAAAAATCCATTAAAAGGTGACGGTCACGGGAAGACGGTCAGTCCATGTGCTGAGATGACGAACCAATATTCGAATCCTAGCCTAAACCAATGTTGGAATGCAAATGAGTAGATTTCAAATATGGACATACTCTGCTTATTCCTCTTCTCTGACACTGCATTTGAACCTTCCACCAATATTATCGTAAAACTATGGCCGGCACTGGATTGTTTATAAGCGGAAGATATTGATGATAAATCTAATGTTAATAGAAAACAATACCAGCGCTCTTTACGTCTAGTGCGTGAATGCCCTCGTGATTTGTGTTGGGAGCTACAGAATAAGGAGGCCTCTCTTTTTCACACTAGCATAAAAACGTCACGATAACCCCAACAGCCTTTGGAACGACGATTTGGTTGGTTGCGAGATTGAGAAAATTGGTAACTTTTTATTGTTACGCGCTGGTTTGAATTTAGTTTGAAAATGACACTCCAAAGGATGTATATATTTCACTCAAATATACAAGATCTAATTAATCAACTTGTCACTTATATATACCACCGAATATTCTAGAGCGCCGGGAAAATTCTAAAATCTTAATGTTCAATGTCCGTGTTAAATCTAGAAACTGGGTTTCGTTATAATTAATATACAGAAATAAGGAAAAGGTTAACGTTATAGAATATAACGTTATAGCACCTACTCTATTTGTTAAGGGGAAGACAACGTTATAGAATGCTCGTAACAATATTAACGCTAATGGTTTGGCAGTCCTATACAGATCACGTTCTGGGTGTTATCTGGAAGATAGAGCGTTAGTTGCAATTGATCTGAAGGATATTATTTATTATCATCATTTTATGTATCTGTCTCGAAGCTAGCTTAAAGACGGCATATTAGTATCGTTGTATATTAAATGCATCTTCGGTTTGTCTGACATACACCTTATGTTATAAGCTGAAAATAATAAGACATATTACGATACGATGATGTATTGCATGATGTAAGTGAAAAACTTCGTGCCATACCCATAAGCTAGTCTGTAATAATTTTGAAGATGATTTATATACAACCACTGCAAAATGTAATTGTTTCTAACATTTTATTCTAAGGATCGTCAACCAACGCTACAATTAAGAAAACCTGTAAACATAACGGAAACTTCGGCTAACAATGGCACACAACAACACAAAGAAGCAACCGATAGTCCACCACCTCCGCCTCCGGTGAGTCGAAGTTTGACTTTACTTAAAAATAAGACCAGAAGAAGATTGGAACAATACTTACCGTTGATAAATAGCTGTTCAATGTGACATTGCTTTTTTAAAATAAAAGAAATGAATAGCGGTACTTTAACGGCAGCCTTTAATTTGTATTTATTTGTTATTGTTATTTTTTTTTGTTTTTATTCACAAGAATACTTTTAAAACTTATGGCTGATGAATTCTTATTGCAATTTCAATTATGCTGCGTCTCCTTAAAATTTCGACACAGTCCAAAAGTAATTATCTTTGCATGATTCAGAAACTACGACAAAATTGTAACATTCGAACTATAACCATTAATACTCAAATTAAACGTTGTATGTTTCAGATGCCAATAGCCAACGGTCATGAAATCGGTGAAAGTAAAAGCGTTGAGAATCAAAAGCCAAAACCAGTCAAATTAGATCACGTTATAAATGCGAATATTAGAAAGGTGGGAACCCTCAATCGAACACCGACACCAGATTATAACAAAAAAATCGATGCCCAGTTACAATACACTTTAAAAAATATTAAAGAAGAAAATGCCGAAATTGAGTCACTTGAATCGTATAAATTAAAGAACCCTGTAAATGTGCAACACAAACCACCGTCTAATTATTTTGTTAATGCACCGAATGGAACAGCGACTATGAAAAAAATCGCACGTCCCAGTGTCCGTCACTATTGGTGAATACGTCAACAACGTCGGTAGACGGGAACCGTTGAAGCTAGATTTTCTTAATGGAGACAAAGTAGACGGCCATCTTATTCCAGATAGTGAACCAATATCGAGTAGACTACAGTCTGAATTGGCTCTAACGCTTTCTAGATCTAATTTACGTAAGAAGACTGAAGCCTTCGGTAAGTAGATAGATGTAAATTATTTCACTTATATGTGTCGTGTAACTCATGTCTGTTTTGACGTTCATTTTTTCAATGCTTAAAAGATAATCATTTTCAGGATAAAACTGTCAAAATGTCTCTAAATAAGAACCTGAATGCGAAAGAAGTCATGTCTTTAGATAAAAACTTTCACAATAGATACGGCAATAATCTCTTACCGCTGCCACCGTCGATCCGTATACCTAAAGTCTCAAAACTAAAACATTGATCAATCCGTGCTGGCTTTGCTTCTAACTTCATTTTGCGAGTATGATAACAAGTACATAAACCGTGAACTTTAATATCAACAATTTATGAAGTGTAAGATAAGAAAATAAATGTGCACTCTAACACATCAACACAAAATTAATATTTCTAACATAAAAGCAAATTTTTTTATACTCACGTGATATTTTTTGTCATAAAAACTGGTGAAGGTCTTTTTAACACTACACATAATCGGTTCGAAAATTCTATCACATATCTATTTTTGTACAATATGACTCGTACAATGTGGCTACTAATTATACGTATATTAATTTAATTTTTTTTGTAACCAACAATGAAATGAGACTAACAAGATTCGATTCTCTTTATCATCGGTGTCTATTGGATACCAAAAAATAAATATACGGCATTTAGTATACCGAATTATTTAGCCGAATATGTACTGTAAAAAATCTGTTATGTAGACATAATTGATATTTTTACTATACTTGCATTATCACTTGTTTTCTAATCTCGGAATATTTGGGAAGACGTTTATTCATAAATGTGTTTTACAATTTTTTTTAATATTTTTGTTTACAGGTCGATGCTGGGCGATGACGGATTATTTGTCTGATGACGAATTATTTCAATATATGTCGAAAATATTTATTAATAGACAATAGTAAGTGTGCTAGACACTAATTTTATCAGAATTTGCGTATTTCGAAATTTATCGTCATCCACAATTTATTATAATAATAACGTGAATAAAAGTATATGCCTATGAAATAAAATCATGAAAATGTCTTAGTATATGTACATCCTTATTTCGTTATATTCGTAATTTTAAATATAAATATTTTATTTCTTGTAATTGTTAATGAAACTTATTTTTGTTTTTCGAAAAAATATTGTATAACAAAATACCGCCCATTCTTTATTTTAAATTGTGTGAAATCTTTTATAAATGACTAAGAAATGTATATGAAAATAATGTATTAGAGATTATAATCAATTAAAATCGTTTTGGTTAAAATAATAAATTTCAACCAAAGTTATCCCTAGGTTAGTGTACTTATAAATTGTAATACGAAGCATGAAAACGGTTATTTTACAATGGAATGTAATTTCGAGTGCGCATTGATCATTTATGTGAAATATAATTTTGTATCAAGAAAGTAAAAACTTACGTGAAACACCTAAGTCATTATAATAAAGGAGTGTGTATGCAATATTTTATTGTAATTATTTTTGTGCGAGATGAAACTGGGTTCTTCAACTAGTTGTTACTACAGCTGCGTAGGTAATTATTTTTAGTTTAAATACGCTCGGCCCTACGATAACATATCTTGGGATCAGATGATCGACATGTGTCTGTCGATCAATTTGGCCGAAACTTTTAAATTCTACATTCATTATAAAGCTACAGCGTGGCTCTATCACGTATATATATTTTTTTACTGTGGTAGGATTCCTATGGAGGACTCCGTCTAGGTCAAAATTCAAGAACTGTAAATTGAAAAATAAAAGCTCAAACGATAACAATAAAGTTATCAAAATATTTAACTGACCTTATGAGAACGTGAATGATCACGGGAAGTCATTATTAATGGAAGTAAATAAGAACGAGCAAATGGTTCACCTAATACTGGTGGTAGGATTCCTATGCAGGAGTCCGCCTAGGTAGGTACCACCCCAGAGTCTGTTATTCTGCCGTGAAGCAGTAGTGTGCAAACATTTCTGTGTTTCGGGTTGAAGAGCACTGTGTGCTAGTGTAATCACTGGGCATATGAGACTTAAGAACTGATGGCTCAGGGTGACGGGCACAGTGTGGTGTCGCACAGAAATGTTCTGGGTAAGCATTTGTTATGGGATATACAATTTCAAGATTTGTCTCATGTTACGGTTGTACTTTCAATTGAAATAATTAATGAGGAAAGATTTAATAACCAATTATAGGTGTATATGGTGGATACTTTAATAAGCGGGGAGGGAACTCGAATATTACGTTATGTGCGTGCACTCCCTAGTGCTGTTAAGTAATTTCCTAAAGAAGTTGCACCATTTATATACAAATAGCAATGGCTGTCACGCAATTAATACATTGGGTAATATCAATACAATAATAGCCATTAACAGTCAAGCCTCGATTTTTTTAAATATTTTTTTTTTACTGGTGGTAGCATTCCTATGCAGGAATCCGTCTATGTAGGTACCTCCCCAGGGCCAGTTATTCTTCCGTGAAGCAGTAATGTGCAAACATTACCGTGTTTCGTTTAGAAGGGCACTGAGAGCTAGCGTAATCACTGGGCATATGATACTCGTACTTAAGAACTGATGTCTCAGGGCGACGGGCGCAGTGTGTTTCTCAGTAATTTTCTGAGTGACACAGCATTTGTTGTGGGCAGACGTTACATTTACCATCAGGTGAACGTTTTGCTGGTTCAGTCACTTACAAAATAAAAATAAAAAATAAGTTAATATATTTTATTAGATAATATATTTCTGCTAAATCTATCGCAGCAAATACCAATATTTACATACTTTTGAATATTGTATAAGTACTTTTTCTAAACAATTGTAAGAGGATCGGTTTAACTAGCGAACTCATCATAAAGCTGTTATTTCCGACAAACTATATTAGGGATATTAGTCCAAAATCCTGTCATGCAGTGTCATGCCGATAAGGAAAAGGTATATATATGTATAGATCTACAAGTTTTGTTCTCTTTTTTTAATTACTAAGATAAACAATATAGATATAAAAGAATCATAAAGTATTTAAAGTGCTATAAAACAGCTTTTCGTCGATATCTATTTTGAAATGAATAACCGAGAAAACTATGTAAAAAATTTATAACATTATGAATAGGCATTAAGTCCGCCCATTGTAGTCTTTAGCTTAAGGCGTCAGCAATGAAAAATAAATAAATAAAAATAGCAGTTCAAATACAAATTTATTTAAATCGACTTAAAATAAGCTTTATTCTTATAACTAAAAACCGCAAAAACATTTGGTTAATGATTACAATATCCCATCTGGTGACGGTAAGTAGTAAATGTGACAGGCCTCTTCTCAGTATGTAGTTCTCCAATTACCTCATTCTCATTACTCAAAACGTCGAAAATTGGGCGTTCTGAATTTTAATAGCGTTTAGCTTAAACTGCGTTCATTTGATGTTGGTGAAATGCAAACTGTAGCA
Source organism: Luehdorfia chinensis (assembly GCA_019845155.1). Taxonomy (NCBI): domain Eukaryota; kingdom Metazoa; phylum Arthropoda; class Insecta; order Lepidoptera; family Papilionidae; genus Luehdorfia; species Luehdorfia chinensis. The sequence continues at coordinate 3,195,991 of JAHVAK010000022.1, forward strand.
TTGAACTCAGAACTTCGTTAGTGTTCCGATTGCGAAAAAAAAAATGCAAGACATGCTAAGCGCATATTGTTTAAATAGAACTTGTGTCCAAAGACAATACGACCTAGTTCGGCGCAGTAGTTGAACGCAGTTTCGGATCGCTATAATCTTCTAGAAAAAGCATGTAACGGACCATTGAAGTTCCTTTGCCAAGTGCGTCCCCTAGCACTTGGCAAAGGAACTTCAAATAGTGTAATCGTTCATAGTGAGTAATTTTGTACTTGATTCCGAAATAACTATTTCAGTTTTAGTCGGTTTCAATTCCAATGCAATAGAGAATAATTTAAATTATTACTGTCGTGGTATATAGTGTTCATATAATGATGCCAACATCATACTAGTTATGATATTATACGCCAATATTTATATCTGCACACTAGCGCTGCTATCTAGTAAGAATTAAACGTAATAAGCATTCCATGGTTCTACTGGTTTGTTATCTGATTTTTGCTAATTTACTATAACGACAAACCAAAGAGTATTTATACGCTACGATAAACGATACACGTCAAACGATATTATGTTAGTTGGTCAAAGTGACTCATTAGTTCAAACAATTTTTATATTTATTATGATTTAAGAGAGGCCAAGACTAAAAGAAGAAGAAGATTTATTATGATTTATGGACAAATAAAAACGTTACTGGCTGAGAAATATGAGAATTTTAATGAAACGGTTTTGATTGAGAGTTCTTTTCGTGAAACCACCAGGACGGGAAAATATTTGCATTCAGTCGTTCTTGGTAAAAAAAAACCTTTCGATGCTTCAATTAGTATGAAGGTGACTGAATTAAAGACAGCGGATACTCCTCGCTCATGGAGTCGAAACTAAGTCATTTTTATTTTTTATTATTTTATGATAAAAATGGTAAGACGACGACGGCGACTGTCGGTAATAAAAAATATACTACTCAAATATAATGTTACCGTTGAACTGATTATCAGATAAAAATGAAAGTTAACTTTTTATGCCTATTGAAAACACCTTCCCAAAGAGTTCCAGGAACTATTAATGACATATAAATGAGCGGTGCATGCAACTCTGTATGCGTGTACTGTAGAATTCATGTAAATCAGAAGTAGTCTGATCCACGGCGGGAATAATGTGCGTTACTTCCGAAACTTACCAAATAAAATAAAACAAAATGTTACTTGTTGTCATGTCTTGCTCTTACAGAAGATTTAAAGTTAGATGTTATTCAACCTTAAAACGCTTTCATTATCATCTTCAACTGCGTCTAAACAGTCTACTGCTGGACATAGGTCTCCTCTAAGTTGGGAAGATTTGCCAAAATCGCCTAGCTGGCCATGCTATGCGAACACAGTACCAGACACCTTGCAGCTTAGACCCTGCTGCCCAAATACAGTCAAATATTTAGAGGCCTAGAATATTTGTAATGGTTATCCGGCATCCATTGGAACCACAACATTTTTCTGACATTTCGATTTGTTGAAGAGATCATCGTCATCGTCATCGTTTCAGTCTATCACGTCACAAGTCACAAGTCCACTGCTTCAGCATATGTTTACATAGGCCTCCCCCATGGATAACAACAAAAGTTTGTATTTCTCATTTTGGAGGGATTTTGCCATAGTTGCCACGCTTGGCAGGCTCTGTCGACTTTTACGATACCTCCGAGATGAGATGGGGTGGTAGATTCTTATTTTTTAAACACTAAATTTAGCGCCATATTATTACATTTGTTGATTTTATTGTAAGTTGACATCATCATTAATGATATTGTTCGTTATTAGGGCAAGTAAACGATAATTATATTTTTATCCTAAATTCTTCGCCACTTCAAAGCTACAACGTCCATTTGATCAGGACCTGTTAGGAACGCATTCTCTCAGCGGCCACACTGTAGATACAATGACGACATTTAATTTAATTTAGAATTAACGCAACATTGTAGTATGTTAAAAATGTCAATCGGATAAACGATCTTCATTTCTATGATGTTTTAGTTCGTGACTACTTCTTGTTTGCACCTTAGTGGTACCCGGTCTATGTATTTTACTGAAATCGAAACATCAGTTTATCCTCTATGTATGGATTTACCTAATTATGCGTAGTAGTTTCATAAATACTTGGCGATACTAAATCATTAAAGACCTCCACGAGACATCTTTCAAAGAATCGTCAAGGCATCTTTTAAAGAAACCAGTAGTCTTACGCCTAAAAATGCATTTGCTGCACTGCTAAAATGTAAGTTCTACTGATATAACGTCATTGAAAACATTTTTTTTATTTCAGGATTGACCAACAAAAATCTTGCTGTCGCGTCAATGGTTTACTGCATTAAATTTCGACAACGAAAACAAACAACTTTCAACGTCTCGTGTAAAACAATTAAAATTGTGCTCTCTGTATGCTCTTAGTACCGTGGAGATATTGGTATTTAAACAACATTTGCGAAAATCTGTGAAACTGTACACTTTAAATACCATAAGATATTTTGAAATGGCAGATGTTCCTAACATAAAGGTAACATGTTGTTTATTTGTTTGATTTAAGTTAAATCGTTCAAACCTAGTCTAGTCTAAATACAATAGGAAGTAGGTAGTGTAACATTATCTTTTTTTTTGTTAAGATTTATTGGAATTTGTGGTGTAGCTATATTGCTGAATTGAATAAAAGATCAAATTTATGGCCATTCCGTAGTGCGTCAAATATTGGAACAGTTATTGATATTCGTACGACGAGTAAGACTGTAATGGTAAGGTTTTACGCTAAGAAGAATAATTTATAGAAATATCTCTTATTGAATACACTTAACTTTTTTCTTCTAGCCGAAATGTTGGGATGACAAATACTTATATTTAGGTCGAAAAAGAGAAAAAGAAGATACCAACCGACCTACTGCTATCCCTGGTCTGGTTCTTACGGAAGAATTAAAGTTATTTTATTCAAAACCTCAGTATTTCGGATGTTGGGACCAATCGGAACATTGGGTGCAATACGGTTATAGTAAAGGTAGCAATAGCTATTAAGTTGAACTTCTTCAACGGATTTGTTACAAAAACCTCAGTATCAAAAGTATCAAATTGAGACTCGTGGACACGCCACGCCTAGTTCTACGGGGTCGCTTTTTTATAGCGTAAATAAACACGCGGTTTATTGCAAGATCACGCATGTGTGAACATTAAAACAAATAAAACATCATACTTTTTAAACTGTATCTTTTTTTGAAAAAGAGAATGCGTCATTTTTAATTAAATAACCAGAAATAAATGAATTATAAACGTGGTTGTATATATTACTAAAAATCAGTAAAATTCCTAATGTCAACAAGAATTCAAAATATTGTTTTTACGAACATTATCGAATAAGTGTACTCTGTTATGGACCAATATTCTTTGTCATAACATATACAAAAATAGATCTCTGATGCAAAAAGTATTATACCGATTCTAATACAGATCAATATTAATATTTACTACTAGCTGTTCCCCGTGGTTTCACTCGCGTAAAATAAGCCGACCACACGTTGCGCCGTACGGTACGGTACCTCGCTTACCTGAGCATTAACAGTTAACAGCGAGCGGCTCATTAAGTACGAGTATTATAGCAAATTTATATTCATATCTTCTGAACCCTGCAAGATATCGAAAAGTAACGTAAACGAAAACTTTAGTTAAAGTACCTGTTTTAAACCATTGAACCGCTTCGGGGCTATTCGATACAAACTTTCAGACAGACAAATAATCTTAAAAACGGTAATTTATAATTAGGCATCGTATGAATTGCACTTTTCAACTAAATGTTGGCATATATTTTGAAATCACAGGCATCCACTTCGATTTTATTATCGGTAATAGATAGATTTGCTTACTTGCTTAACTGTACGTCACGTGTTTTCGGCTAAACATCGAACGCATTTTTAAGAGTGGTTACTATTAAGCTATTATTGGTAGGGTCACGGAAAAGCTCAGGAACACATTCGGAGTCAGACCATCGCCGGCCGCCAACCGGCGGCTGGCGATGGTCTGACTCCGAATTTCCGACTCCGGTTCCCGAGACGATAACTTCTTCCCTCTCTCTCTTTCTCTCCAAGCAAGGCGCGCCGCAACAAATGACTGACCTTCGGATACGTCCCTCTTTTGCGTGAGCAGCAAACACCTCGAGTCTGGAAAACAAAAACTCGTAAGCGTCATACTCCGCCGCCAACCACATTTCGGTCGCAGAGACGAGAGAGAGCAGCGCAACGACGCTATACCGTTACTTTTATTTCTCCGCAGTCCCACCACTGCCGCATCATGCGGCTCGCTAAAGTCGCAGAGGATCTCAGACCAACAAATAAGAAAAAACGGATTGTTGCGTACAATCGTAGTGATGTCGGCAAAGTTCAATCTATAAAGCTCAATCTATGTAAATACACGTCTTCAGGTACACACAGGCATCAAAAGTTTGGCTGTCTGTCATAGTTCGAATCGAGACGTCGCCCCGTAAACATATAAGAAATATGTGAAGAATAAAAGCAAATCAAACAATAAGTCTCACAAAATAACTTTATACATGAAAATATAAAAAAAAACTACATCCTTTTAATTACAATGCTGTGAGGTTTTATGGCGTAGACGGAGTATAGAGCTATAGATGGGCTTTAAAAGAATAATAATTATTTAAAGTAAGAAGGCGTAATCTCAGATGTATAGTTAAAGGAGCAAGACAAGAACTACGGTTTATTGTCTCTCTTTGCATATTGGTTTTTGCCTGCCACCACGCCAGTTTCTTTGCCACCAGTCTACGGTGCTCTAAGAGACTTCACTAAATATTGTGTAAAAACTTTCAAAGGCTGTGTCACTGGTGTTTTTAATAACGGACTTATGTATCATACAGTTAAGGTAAATTGTTTATCAGGCTGTAAAAGTCGCAGTGAAAAAATGAACCAAACATCGGTACCAGTCATCGGTAAGTACATAATTTTTTATTATAGCACCGTAAAATTAAATATTAAATAGATTAAGGTGCTTATGCAGTAAATATTATAGCTAATTTTGCTTAAATTAGTAATTAGTAAGTAAAAAGTTAAAGTACTTTTAAGGCGAAAATGCGTAAATATTTACTGCAACACGACGTTCAAGAAATAAATAATATTACAAACATTCAAAATTTAAACTTACTTATAAGGAGTGAAAAACATTTATAGCAAAGTAAAAGGCTAGGCTAAGCTTTGGCCTGTTATTAATTGGACCAACCAATATAATACGACGAAAATTGCTGGTGGTAGGATTCCTATGCAGGAATCCGTCGAGGTAGGTACCCCAGGGCCAGTTATTCTGCCGTGAAGCAGTAGTGTGCAAACATTACTGTGTTTCGGAGAGCTAGCGTAATCACTGGGCATATGAGACTTAAGAACTGATGTCTCAGGGTGACGGGCGCAGTGTGGTGTCACACAGTAATTTTATGGGGGACACAGTATTTGTTGTGGGCAGACGTTGCACTTACCATTAGGTGAACGATTTGCTCGTTCCGTCACTTTTATGAAATAAAAATAAAATAAAAAATGAAAAATAACTTATAGTTTAATAAACAAAACTACGTTAAGTTGAACTAAAACCTAAAACCTAAGTCCATTCTGTCTTATTAGCTTTATAATTGAAATTGACTGATTTTGTAGTAGGCATTCATTTATTATTTACAGCTTTTTTAATTAAATTATTCAAATATTCCAATTTTGCTTCTTTGTTTTCACAATTTGTTAATGCCTCCCATGACACCTGTAAGAGTTAATTATAATTTTACTGTCACAGAAAATGAGTTTTAAATATGTAAACAAAATCCAAAATGAAGTACCTACCAGTTCAGGACAGAAACCTAACACTTTAAGTTCTGTGATTTTACTTTTAAAGTGACCACTAGGTATCATAGAATTACGAATAAGCGCATTCCTTCCAGCAATTATTAAAACAATCCAATTATTATCATCTGGAGGAGATTTCAGTAGACCAAAATATTTGTTATCAAATTTGTTTTTTACTGGTACTGCAGAGCCATTATGGTCATTACATAATATGATATCTGTAAGAAATAGAAACATTTAACATAACTGTTTGTTACTTGCAGCATATAAGTTATAAATAGAGAAACTGACCTCCTCTTTGATGATGTGTCAAAATATGATCACCTGTGACAAACTGATTGCCCCGAGATTCTCTTAAAATATTTAAAACATCCAAAAACATTCTTTCCGACACATTGTATTGTTTTTTATAATTTTCATCAGGTACAAAATCTGTGTACTTTTTAGCCATAACTATTACTTCCTTGTCAGAAAGTTGGCTAATATTAGAATCTTTACAGAATATTTTGGCAGTGTTATGTATTGCCAAAATTTCTCTTCCATAAGTGATACAGTGTTTTCCATATGTATTTTCCAAAAAGGCTGGACTTAATACCCTTTGCATTAAGTCCACTGGGTATATATCTAGTAGAGCTAAATAGGAAATACAACAAGCGAATGATCTACCATGTAAATTGTATTCAGTCTCTCTTTCTGGTTTTCTTAATTCTTTCAACATATTTAAATTAAAGTCCTCTGACTGAGGTTTATATTTAAATGTACCAAATGTTAGCGCTAATCTTTCCAGATCTTTTATTCTTGCTTGAGACATTGAATTACCAACTATATTAGCAATAGCGCTTAGACATCCTTCATGAAAAGTAAGAGTAGAAGTACCTAACAATCCTATGTGCACATTGCACATTACTGACAGTCTTGGTACTTCATACTGTAATTTATCCAACAACATATATATATTATCATTTTCTGTAATTTTCATGGAATATCGTATTACCTTTAATAAAGCAGCAAGTGAAATTTCATGGATACTTGAGCAGTTTTCAATAATTTTCTTTATTATATTTTCAACTAACTTCATATTTCTAATAGGAGTTTTGCTTTTGAAAAATCCCATTGATATTATAGCAAGCTCATCTATAGTAAATGTATTAAAGTGATTATTGATGCAGACTTCTAAATTATGCACATCCTTTGGTGAATTTCTTCGCACTCCTATAAAAAACATAGTTTTCACAAGTTGTGCAGGTGTTAAATGTTTTGCTTTTCCTGATAGTCTCAGTAAACACTTATTTGAAAAGTCACTGACCTTTGTAACATTAAGCATATAAAAGAGTGTAACATAAACAAGCATTTCGTCATATGACCACTCTTTCATTCTTCTTAAGCAATCATCATCAAGAGCTGCCCATACCTCGATATAATTTCTAGTTCGAATAGATTCTGTTTCGGGCCACTTTAATAATGAATAAAATAGAGATTTAAGATCTGCATCACTAGCCATTTTTATATTATCTGTTAAGGTATCTATAAAATCATCGAATATTTTATCAGATATGCATAGGCTTTGTTCATGACACAAGTCACCTAGGAGAGGAAATGTTTCGAAAATTTTGCATGGTGTTTTCTTTGACCAATTTTTTGAAAGCAAATCTTTTAAAGTATATTTTTGTAATGTCGTCTTTTTATCTTCAAAATTAAACTTGATTGCATACCCTTGGTTTTGCATAACACTATAAGCATATTTGTTTTCGTGTTCCATAAACATTTTCACACATAATTTTGGACAATTGCGGAAAGTTCTACAAAGAAATTTATTGGGATTTAAAACCCTTAATTGGTTACTTAAATGTGAATACGAAAATCGTCGCAACATTTTATATATTGTCATGATAAAATAATTATCCTTCGTTTTGTATCTCTTAATACTCAAATGTGTACATAACTTCGATTAAGTTCGCTTTCTTGCTATGAATCGTGTGATTTACATGTTAATATCTTTTCTTTTAAGTTTAGGTTTATATGTAAAATTTTAATTATATTTACAAGAAAAGGTACATAATGAATGGACGAAACGACGAAGAATTATAATAGAATATCAATATAATATAATATAATACCAATTATAACTAAAATACTAAATATTTTATTAGATCACTACACTAACCAGTGACATTGACAATTGACATTTTGTTGACATTTGTTTCTATCAAAGAGTGTATAAGTTTTCTATTTGTACTGACTCTACTATCTATGCATAGTCTATTATGAGGATACCGCGATACAGTTGACTCTTCTTTTTTGCCCAGTGCCGCCAGCTTTATTTTGAAGGGGATTGGCACCAAAGAAGACCAGTTGCACTCGACGCTTTAAGCCTGACACGGTCGCTAGCGCCCCTCTTCGACCCGCTCAGGTAGTCCGGTCGTCCCGTGCAGCTCCGACCCTTTTCGGGAATTAATTAACAAAGCAATTTTGATTGTTTTGTTATATTGTTCTTAGAAATTATTGAAGCATTACTGAAGACGTCATATTGTAAATCCACTCTCGGGTGGTTGCGTTTAGTGGATACCTAACGGTGTTAACAAAACTAGCGCAGGGCTAGCCCCGTTTGCCCGCGGTTCCCTTTCTGGGAAACGCAGAACGGAAGTGGTTTACTTAAGTTGGCCTTGGGTAGAGCCCTAGTCAACGTAGACTAACTCGATCGGACTAAGTCCCCGCGTAGTTTTAATTATTCTAAGCACACACCCAAAAGTGTGCAATATAAGATCCGCACTTGGACGCACTAGGGATACACACCTTAGGCATTCATCCTTCCTGTCTATACCCGGCAGGAAGGGAAGTTAGGATAAACACCCTGGCATCCCACCGGTGGCCACTTCCCCTATTAAGAAAAATGGAAGTGCTTGTCGACTCGCTCCGCAAGATACGCGCATACGACCTGGACCCTGCAGACCCAGAGGCTTTCATCACAGTCGCCCGACAGTTATCCAGCCTAACCCCCCTCAAGGGCGTCATTGGCATCATCAGGATCATATGAAACAGATACGTCATCCTCGGACTCCGAAATGGAGTGCGAAACATCGCCGTCCCCTAAGAACTCCCCCGACACCGGCTTCACCCTCGTGGAGAAGTCTAAAAACAAGCGGAAAAAGGCTTCTTCACCGATACCCAAGTCGCCAAGGCTGCCAAAGCCTCTACCCCTACCTCGAGCCCTGCTGTCTCAAAGCAAAGTTCCGCTGTCTCACGGTAAATACCCGCTGCCTCAAGGCAAGCACCCGTTGCTTCAAAGCAACCCCCTGTCGACCCACGGCAAACCACTGCTGTTTCACAGCAAGCCCCGCTTCGCAGCATCCCGCTGCCTCTTCGTCAAAACGTCCGCCGCTTATCTTCATACACGTGAAAGGTTAATGGTTGCAAGTCTCATCGGCCTTACCAAACAATATCCCGTATAACACGATCTCCACCACAGCTGGTATCAAGCTCCAGCTCGAGACGTCAGAAGTCCATCGCAAGGTGTCAAGCTTTTCTTCAATTAAGCGGTGTGTCATTCCACACCTACACCCTAGCCGAAGAGCGTTTGCTTCGGATGGTTCTAAAGAAACTCCCAAAATAAATGCCTCTCGAAGAGGTCAAAGCTGACCTGCTCGCACAATACCTCCAGATTCTATCCGTGCACCGGATGTACAGCGATCGCACTAAGGTGCCCTATAACATGGGGCTTATAGACCTTGAGCTTTCCCCAGCCGGAAAACAGATTTTTGATCTGAAAACCTGCTGCAATCTCTGGGCTAACAGTCGAACTCCCGTTCAAAAACGGGCCTCCCTCTCAATGCCATAAATGTCAGCTTTATGGCCACTCTTCGCCCAATTGTCACGCACGAGCACGGTGCGTAAAATGCCTAGTCGTTCACGCCATCTCAGACTGTCCTAGACCAAAGGACAAAACGTTGTTAGCAGACTTCGGCCCGCCCTCCTGTGTTCTCTGTAACATAGAAGGCCACACGGCCAACTATCTCGGCTACCACAAGGCGCCGAAATCAAATAAACCCGCGGTCAGACAAGCACTCGCTCCCAAAACTTTCTTCCAGACAATCTCTCCGCTCTCCGTATGGAACAAACTACCGACCCCCGCGTCGATTTTAAACTCGTCCTCGCCGAACATACCGACTATCCCCGTCGCGAGTCGAACCATCGACGAGAGTAACTTAGGTCACTCAGGGATACCAATGGCAAACCCGAGGACAGGATAGCCGCAGCCTTGCGGTCATAGCACGTAGTATAAGCTATAGTAAATTTCCAATCCTAATGTCCCTACCGAATTCTCTCACGCTGTAACACACACATATACACTATCAAAATTAGGATACAAATATATCATTCGCGGTACCGCCCCTCGGGCTGGTTTTCCTTCCTGGAGTTTCTTGCGCCAATTCTTCTCCAGCCTCTACACATTTCGAATCAACAGTCCAAGCCGAGGTCACTTCTCGGGGGCCCTTGCGCTAGTTACCCATTATAAAGGTGTCGGGTAAGCGCCCTCAGCGCTCGGCCACCTTCAATCCGGCGAAGCTGTGAAAGCCTTCGGGCTAACAGTGAACATCAGTCACAAAAAAACTAAAAAAGATCGTATTCTGTCCGAAATTATACAAATAAAATCGTACAGTGGATGTGGGTAACTTAAGAAACGCGTCAAACAATAAGAGTTTACTTTAAAATTGAATGTCATTAAAATTTTAAAATTAAGAAATTCATGTTTCGTTTAAAATGAATATTTTGAAATAAACTGAAAGTGGTTTTCGTTAATTAAGTATTTCATAAAAAAAAACAATACACTGTGTTTGATGATAATGATAACTAACTTTAACACAAAACAAAACATCAATTAAAAATAAAAATCTTTGCCTACTAATTAATCAGTAATATCTGAGAACACTTAATTCTTCGAAAAAACAATATTTAGGCTAAATTATTTTACACAAAACTTTTTAAATGGCACGCTAATACTTTGATTAATACATAAGATGCCATTTCAAAAGTGCTGCTAGAACTATCTTACCTACCTCCACTGTACACAACGCAATAAAACAACAGATTGTTTAAATTTTTTTACAAATACATGTTAAAATACCCATTAAGAAGTAACATGAAAAAACACAAGTCACTTTCCGTGGGATTTATATCGGGAGCTTAAATGTTACTTATTTTATACATATTTAAATTAAACTTTTAAACATTTCGTTTCAGGGTCTAAAATCAATATTGATGTGTTGTGCAGATAACAAAGCTCCATTATTTTGCTTTTAATTTATTTCGAAATCTTGTTTTTCTTACATCGTCGTGACAGACTACCTTTTCACTGGCGCTTTTTAATTTTCGTTATGAGGAAGTTCGGATTTATGTTTTAGGATATAAAAGGCGAGGGCCTACCTCTTAACCGCGAAGTGATTCAAAATTATTTAAAAGATCCTGAAAATTATGTAAAAAAAACAACGGAGGCCGTCCAGAAGCGGTTAGTGACCGAGCCAAGAGAGTGATTTTGAGGATTGAGTCTAATTAAGCTTTGACAGACAGAGAAATCGCAGCACAAGCGGGTGTAACTACTTACAATTTTTTTTTGGATAAAGTGATGAAACGAGCAAAACGTTCACCTGATGGTAAGTGCAACGTCAGCCCATAACAAATGCTGTGTCACCCAGAAAATTCCTACCACCACACTGTGCCCATCACCCTGAGACATAAGTTCTTAAGTCTCATATGCCCAGTGATTACGCTAGCTCACAGTGACCTTCAAACCGAAACACATTAATGTTTGCACACTACTGCTTCACGGCAGAATAATGGTAGTACCAACCTGGGATGGTACCAACCTAGACGGATTCCTGCATAGGAATCCTACCACCAGTGAAGAAGCATAACATACGTAATGTTCAACGTTTATTAAAGAATAGTAAGCATTTGAAATGGAATAAAATACAGCGTAAACCTGTTTTAACAAACCGACATAACTTTTAGAGTTTGCAAAAGATATATTTCAAGGAGAAAAAGTGGCGGAAGTAATTTTTCCGACAAAAAATAAATAATTTGGACGGACCTGATGGTTATCAGTATTACTTTCATGACTTGAAAAAGGAACCGGCATTTTTGAGTCGTCGTCCAATGGGAAGAGGTACGTAGTTTAGTTTAGCCGCTATCCGTTTTTATATGGAAAAAACTGACTGTGTTTTTATCAGGAAATTAGAAAAGTCAAAACTATTTAAAATCATAAATAAACATTTGACAAAGTATTGAAATACGATGGAGTTCAATATATTTTTCAACGCGACAATGCCACAGTACACGTTGCGAAGTGTGTTCAAAAATATTTGTCCGATCGTCATAACAAAACATTTAACTGGCCAGCAAGGTCTCCTGAACTTAACATAATAGAAAATTTTTGGGCATAGTTTTAACACGAGCCGTATACAGCAACGAACGTCAGCCTCAAACCGTTGAAGAATTAAAAAAAAAATAACTACGGGAATGGAAACAGTTGGAATTGGATAAAAAAAAACATAAAAAATGTTTGAATCTCGTTAAAAGAATACTACCTGTATTGTACCTTCTCATCCAATGGATCTTTGAAAAGGCGAATAAGGAATTAAACTGCACTGTGCACCCAACAGCGCATAGTGGCGATGGGCTCGCCCCCTATTACACCAAGTGCATTATATTGTTTTGGCGAAACGTGGATTGAGGCAGTCATCTATTTTTGCAGTGAGTGCCCAGTCTCTGACTACCCCTTATGGGATACAGTCGTGATCCTAAGTATATATGTATGAATCTCTTCCAAAAATAATTGTAGCTATTTTAAAGAACAAAGGAGGGTCCATTCGTCATTAAAATTATCATTACAAATTGTAAAAGAATGTTTTTTTTCATGAGTGTGCTATTGTTTTGTCGTACTGAAAACGAATAAAAGTAGAATAACATTTTTTTTAAATTATCGTTTTATTTTTTTGATTTTAATAATTTTGACCAATTATATAAAACAACATAGCAGAATATTTGCTATATTTATTAAGTTACAGCTTTAGTTGTAAATAACTAGTGTGTTATAATTTTGTGGCGGACTATTTACCAAAACATGAGACAAAATATTTTTTAAGTTTGCAACTCATCCTTCTATAGTTATTATCTGTGGTTTTCGCGCCCGCCCGCCGACAGATCATATATAATGCTATGTTGAGTTAATTTTTTTCGTCTAAGTATCGCCCAAGTATCGTCTTTATAACTTATTAGTCGAATATGAAAATTACGTGCTGGTAAATCCAGTAATTTATTGTTAGGTTTGATTTTATATAAACAGAAATGTCTAACATAGAAGAAGCTATAGATGCTGCAGAGGTGGGAGATAATTCCGTAAGCATAAAATTTTAAGCCGACTTAAATAACTATGGACATTATCGTTTATTTTTCATTACTGCTTTTTAAAACGAACTTTTTTATCTTGATTTCAGAATGGATCGTCAAGTGATACAACTTCTTCCAGGGGTAAAGAAGGAGACTTTGAAAGTAAAATTGAAACTGATCGTTCCAAAAGATTTGAGTTTTTACTAAAACAAACTGAAATTTTTTCACACTTCATGTCTAATACACCAAAGTCAGGAAGTAGCCCTCCGAAACCTAAAGCTGGACGACCTAAAAAGATCAAAGAACCCGAATTACCAGAATCAGCTGCAGAGTTAGTGATTTATTTTTTGTATTACACACAAAAGTTTCTAATCTGTAAGAAAGTTTTATACACCTACTTCAAACTAAAGTGTAGTGGAGGCTTTCCACTACACTCTCGTTTGAAAGTACTTGTTGAAGTTAGCTGAGTACAAGGAGCATCACCATACAATCGCTCAACTTCGCAATTTTGCATGACGGGTTAGTGGTAGCTGCGGTTGCACTGTGCACTTTTACATATTAAATACTTATTCATATTTGGTATTTGTTGTTGCAGTTGCTTCCTAAAAATACTATTTGTAATTGGTATTTTAAATATTAGGTATTTAAAATACCAATTACAAATCGTATTTTTAATTGGTATTTTAAATTTTATTGCTGAGGTATTTTGTAATTAGTAGTTAAAATAATTATGGCTTCAAAATATATTATCACATAAATACTTTGTACAATTTTCCATAGAAAATGTTGTCAAATTGTACCTCTGTAAAGTTTTCTGATATAGGACTCTTTACCCAGTATTATTTTTATTATATAAAATGAAGAAACAAGCAAAATGTTACATCTGCCCATAACAAATTCTCTGTCACCCAGAACATTTCTTTGTACCACCACACTGAGCTCATCACTGTGAGACATCCATTCTTAAGTCTCCTATGCCCAGTGATTACATTAGCTCTGAGTTCCCAAAAACCAAAACACAGACAACACACACATACTTGAGTACTTGCAAAACTTGTGCACTTGTAACATTTTCAGACTTAAGAAGTTTCACCATGTCTCTTTAAGCACCTTTAATGGGCTTCCAATCCTTTTTTCTACAAGATCTCAAATTGTTTCACTCCTTTTCACACACTTCACAATTCTTCTTCTCCTCTATATTTGTGAGATTGGTTCTCCTATGTTCATTCTCATAATGAAATATTCAGATCTCATCTTGAACCCTATTAAAGTGCCCATCTTATAAAACCAATCTAAATTCTCCTTACATTCAGTATGGTTGTGGAATTCTCTTCCATATAAAATTTGTGAAGCTAACATAATGACATGGTACAAGAAACATGTTACTACCTAGATACTCTTCCTTTCCCTCTATATTGCCGTGTGGTGGCGGATGGTTTTGGTGAAACATGGATTGTGCCAGTAATCTGTTTTTGCAGTGAGTGCCCAGTCTCTGACTACCCCTTATGGGATACAGTTGTGATCTTATGTATGTATGTGTATATATATATATATATATATATATATATATATATATATATACATACATACATGTTGCATACAATTTGTATTTTAAAATATTTTTTTGAAGGAAAGAAGGAGATCTGCATGCAAAATATAAATGGTGTATATTACCTAGTTTTGAAGAGCATGTCATGGTGTGTGGTGGTCTCGACTTCAGTGGTGTATATTGCCTAGTGGTAGTGTTTTAGTGGTGGAGGGTATCTGGTGGCAGTTCCCAGTTGCGGCGTAAGTTTGCTTGTGCACGCTACTGTAGGTGGTTACTTTTGTTTGGGGTGTTACTTTGTGGAAATCCATTGTAATGAATATAATGGATTTCCTCAAAATAACACCTGATTCTATTAAAATATTTTTTTGTTATGGTTATGTTATTTGTATGTTGTTGTTGTAATGTATATTTATATAAGTATAATTAATTGAAAAGTGCACACTGAATATGTTTCTCACTCACTTTTCTTGATCACCATTTTATATATTATAATTAATTGCATCTACATAAGTTGTACAATAAATAATATACTATAATATAATATACATCCAGTTCATATAGTACAATTACCTCCTGGTACAATGTATTTATTGATATATTAAATTATTTTAGGTTAATCTTATATTCAATATAGCCAAAAATTTTTTTCATTACCTAATGTTTTCTAGCCATCGTCATCGAAAAACAGAGCAAGAGGAAGATGAAGAGCTATTAGCTGAAACAAACACGAAAACAAAAACTATATTTCGTTTTGAATCTTCTCCACATTACATTAAAAATGGAGAAATGCGTGATTATCAAGTACGCGGTCTTAATTGGATGATTTCACTTTATGAAAATGGTATTAACGGAATATTAGCTGATGAGATGGGTCTAGGAAAAACCTTACAAACCATTTCCCTCTTGGGCTACATGAAAAATTTCAAGTGAGCTTTATCTTGTATTAAATTTTTAAGTGTGCCAATTTAAAAAAACTTTTCAGTTGTTGGTATTAAGATTTTAAAAACTTTCTGTACTTATCAGGAATGTTCCCGGTCCACATATTGTTATAGTACCAAAATCAACTTTAACAAATTGGATGAATGAATTCAAGAAGTGGTGTCCTTCGCTTAAAGCTGTGTGTTTAATTGGTGATCAAGAGACTAGGGTAATTCTTCCTAATGTATTTCAGTTTTAAGTGTTAGGTTTAATTGTTTATGTGGAAGGGGGACAGCATTTCACCTGACAGTGACACTGTGTTTCACTTGTCAGTTATTCTGTCATGAAGCAGTAGTGTGGAAACATTATTGCATTTGTTTTAAATGGTACTAATAGCTGGTGTAATCACTGGGCATATCATCATCTTCGTCACCATTTCAGCCTATCTCCAGGCCACTGCTGAACATTGGCCTCCCCCATAGATTGCTACAAAAGTTTGTGGCTCTCATATTGAGGGGAATTTGCCATAGTTGCCAGGCTTGGCAGGCGGATTGGCAACCGCGGTATTCTGATGTTCCAGGAAGATGCTGCTGCCCATCTTCTGGTCTTAATTTTCCCCACCCACGGTATGAGATGGGGTGGTAGATTCTCTTAGGCCGCTACTACACCATATGAGATTTAAAAACTGATGTCTCCGGATGGCGAACGCAGCGTGCTGTATGTGCACATACATTTTCTGGGTGACACTGCAATTGTTATGAGCATAAGATGTACTTAATCTTTCTCATCTCATCATTTTCTTCTATGAACATGTGTTTCTGACACTGCATCCTAGCCTACCTCCGATATTCTCGCATCAGCGTTACATCGGGCGCGGGTAGGTTGGGACAAGTGAGTGCCTCTGTGTTTGCGCGTACACATGTGGCACTATAATATCTCCTGCGCAGTTGATGGCTCTAGACAGTATTCGGAAGTTGTCGCCGTGGTCGAAATCGGCTAGGAGAACATCATTCCATGACATTTTAATTATAGGGTAGGCTTTTCACATCATATTTGAAATCATGATAATGTAATGAAGGTATTGTAACTTTTTTTTATTTGATAAAGTGGCGAGACGAGCAAAACGTTCACCTGATGGTTAGTACAACGTCTGTCCATAACAGATACTGTGTCACTCAGAATATGTTTGCACACTACTGCTTCTCGGCAGAGTAACTGACTCTGCAGTGGTACCTACCTAGACGGATTCCTGAATATTAATCCGACCACCAGTAATGAAGTATAGAATTCTCAATTTTATAAATTGTCAATGTTTATTAATTAATTAAATGTTTAATGGTAATGTTGATTGTTGATTTATATCAATTGAATACTGAATTTATGTACACTACTCATTTTTATTTTTTCAACAGAATACATTTATTCGTGAAACATTAATGCCCGGTAATTGGGATGTCTGTATAACATCATATGAAATGATAATTAGAGAGAAATCTGTATTTAAAAAGTTCAACTGGCGTTATATGGTCATTGACGAAGCTCATCGTATCAAAAATGAGAAATCAAAGCTCTCAGAACTTCTCCGTGAGTTTAAGAGTATGAATAGATTGCTGTTGACTGGTACTCCATTACAGAATAATCTGCATGAATTGTGGGCTTTACTTAATTTCCTTTTACCTGATGTGTTCAATAGCTCTGATGTAAGTATAAAATTACTTAAGGTTTTTCTTAATCTTTTTTATTTATTTACTAGCTTATAGTTCGCGATTGTGTCTGCGTGGTATTATGTTTTTTTTAAATACTCTGGAGAATTAAATTTTTTGCATTAAAGAGTTTTCTATGTGTGTCTCCAGGATGCAAGTTATATTTGTGCCGAATTTCGTCAAGATCACTTCAACGGTTAACAAACAGACAGACGAACAGAGACTTTCTCTGTTCAATTGCCTGTTTGTTTACCTTTTGTTACATGTTGTTTACTTTTACATTTATATTAAGATACTATTGAGATAATTGATATAATATTCAGATACTCTTTACACACATTGAAATTAAAGACACATTTACAATAATTGTATCCATCTATATATATAGTTTCCTTTGTGCTAATTTTTTCAAGGTATACTTTTGGTGAAAGCAAATGAATTACACAAAAAATCAAGAAGGGTATTGAATTAAAAAGTTTAAGTGAATGACAGTTTAATACAAGGGACACTTTAATTAAGGGACATGGGAAAGAACACCTAATAGTGCAAATTCATGTGTCGCCTTAATTTTGGCTCTTACTAAAATACAAATTGACCCATGAAACATTATTATAATTTAGTACTAAACATATGTCACACATATGTCACATATATGTTTAGTTGTAAATTATAAAAATTAAAAAAATTGTATCATTGTTGATTTCTTTTGTATTGCTATGTAATCTTTGACTTTCAGGATTTTGACTCTTGGTTCAATACTAATGCGGCACTTGGTGACAACCAGCTAGTTTCTCGGTTGCACGCTGTCTTAAGGCCATTCTTGTTACGACGTCTTAAGGCGGAAGTAGAAAAAAAACTAAAACCTAAGAAAGAGCTTAAAGTCTATGTAGGCCTTAGTAAAATGCAGAGAGATTGGTATACTAAAGTGTTAATGAAGGATATTGATATTGGTAAGGTATTTTCTAAGATCAGATCAGAATTTAGCATACGAAAGTCCTTTCTGGCGCCGCACTGCACTTATCACCATGAGACATTGTTTCTTAATTCTCTTAAGCCTTAATTCTCGTCACTAGCTACAGTGCCCTTCTAGCTGAACAAAGGTGATTGCAAACCAGTGCTTGACGACAGAATAACTGGCACTGCGGCGATACCCTCCTACGTGGATTTCCACATTGGAATTCTATTCTGGTGGCATAGGAAACTCAACCTGATATCTCATGGTGACGAGCACAATGAGGTCCTTAAGAACTGATGTCTGAGGGTGACGGGTGCACAGATATGATCTAGGGGCTTGGGTTATGGGTAGACATTGCACTTACCATCAAATGAATTTTTTTACTTGTCTCGTCACATTATCCAATAAAAAAAAAGTAGTTTTCTAATAACTTCCATTCAAAAAATAAAAGAATTACATCTATAATTTTGTAATACGCCGAATTTAGATTACTCCATAAAATGAATACTTACTTTTCTCCTCACTTTCCATCCTCATGCAGTTGCGTTAATTTTCGGACTAATGAAGTATCACCAGGTCCTTTAAGCAGCTTTAGGACCGGTATTTCAATCGCTTCTTATCTAGGTTTATGGATGACACCATCCCTAAGTCTTCACGGTTGAAAAACACTTATATGCCCCAAAAGTGAACCTTAGATTAAATGTGAATCTTATCCTTAGGTAAAGAATAAGGGATGATTGAAATACCAGCCCTTAATGGGTTTCCAATCATTTTTTCCACAAACTCTCGAATCGTTTCACTCCTTTTCAAAGTTCACAATTCTTATTTTCCTCTATTTTTGCGAGATTGGTTCTCCTTTAGAAGAATTACATATATAAAATTTTGTAATATGCCAAATTTAGTTTAATCCGTAAAATTAACACTTACTTTTCTCCTTTATAAGTATATTTGTTCTGTTTGTTCTAAAGTGAATGGTGCTGGAAAAGTAGAGAAAATGCGATTGCAAAACATCCTCATGCAGTTGCGTAAATGTTGTAACCACCCATACCTATTTGATGGAGCCGAACCGGGACCTCCTTACACTACGGACGAACATCTGGTATACAACTGTGGTAAACTTGTGATATTGGACAAATTGCTGCCGAAGCTTCGTGAACAGGGTTCCAGAGTGCTAATTTTCTCCCAGATGACAAGAATGTTGGACATACTGGAGGATTATTGCCTTTGGAGACAGTACAAGGTAATTTAATAAATAAGATGTTAAGAGGGTAATTGTCAAAACCCTATTTTCCTTAGCAGACCTTTGATATGCTGTAATGATTCAAATAATGAACTAAGCCATGAACTATCAACCTAAAATATTTTTTTATATCCAATGTTCTTTTCAAGCACTTGCAAAAGTGCTCAATTTAATACTACTAAATTCGAAATAATATTCATTAATGGATTTTTATTTTTGACACTAAACCAGATCTATTCATTTCTTCTTCATGAATGATCATGTGATAAATCGACATTTCCCCTAGCGTGAGCTGAGCTGCTGAGCTACCCTTAAAGAGACTTCTTTTATCACGATTTCAGTTTTCCATTCATTTATTATATAAATTCATATATCATGAAGTGTGTTGGATTCTTCATGGCCCCTTATCAAAAAATTGAGCAGATGTGTACCCAGTAGAGGAACATTCAAAGGCTGTTTTTACTTAAAGCCAGTTTTAAATTAGTATTTAGTTTTTTTTTATTTAGCACTGTTTTAGTAAAAAAAAACCTCATTGCACAAATTAATCCAAAATTCTTTGTACTTGTATGAGCTTTCTCTCTGCCATTGTCTTAGAAAGTTCAACTTATAGTGAAACTAAAAGTGTGGAAGAGTAATGTCTATCAGTTATATGAATTATAATGGATAACTTTGTGATGATATCCTCCTGGCTGATATCTTATTACCATTGCGACATCTTAAACGATTAGTTAGCAACTAGAGAAGGATACTACACAGACTCTATATTTTAGAACCTTTAATTATTTATGTTAACACAGGGGTACATTATTTTATTTGGATAAAGTGTGAGACAAGCAAAACATTCATCTCATGTTAAGTGCAACATCTGCCCATAACAAATGCTGTGCCGCCTAGAACATTTCAGTGTGACATCACACTGCACCCATTACCCTGAACATTAGTTCTTAAGTCTCATATGCCCAGTGACTACCCTTTTTTAATAAACATTACTATTACTTGCAGTACTGCCGTCTAGATGGTCAAACACCCCACGAAGATAGAAATAGACAAATAGAAGAATACAATGCGGAGGGTAGTGAGAAGTTTGTGTTCATGTTGTCAACAAGAGCGGGCGGTCTGGGTATCAACTTGACATCGGCCGACGTCGTCATCATCTATGATTCCGATTGGAATCCCCAAATGGATCTGCAAGCTATGGACCGAGCCCATCGAATTGGCCAGAAAAAACAGGTAGTGTTGTGACGAATTCAATTATTAATATAATTATTAAGTCTTTGTATACATTTTTTTTTAATAACCATGCCCCACTAGCATTTCTTATGTGTGACACATTGTTGGGGTTGTTTTTGCGGAAATGTTGACACCGGTTGGGTCAAAGAATTTATAGTATAGAGGTAATGTTTTAGGGAAAACAATAAATAATTTCTTACTTCCTCTTTCTCTCTGCTGGTCTTCCCCAGGATAGAGGTATATTTTGCGAACTAGTGTAGAGTACAAAAATTTACATTTAATAAATATTCTGTCATCATCATCATCATCATCATCACTTCAGCCGATCACTAGTCCACTGCTGAACATAGGCCTCCCCCATAGATTGCCACAAAAAGGGGATTTTGCCGTAGTTGCCATGCTTGGCAGGCGGGTTGGCAACCGCAGTTTATTTATTCAGATGTTCCTGGAAGATGCTGCTGCCCATTTTCTAGTTCCTAATTTTCCCACTGTCGACTTTTACGACACCCATGGGATGAGATGGGGTGGTAGATATTCTAAAGCCGCTACCACACGGCATAATATTCTGTAAATAATCTATATTCAATAAAAATTAATCTATTATATGAAAGGTTTCGTTTATATTCCCGTATGTAGAGTGCGATAGTAAAAGCAACACACATATATAATAGGTGTATCTTTTTTGTATACAGAAATTCTATACAGAAAGGTTTTTATAAGTAGAGTTGTTTAATAGTCTTTGTTAACGGATTTGCAAGCACTGTTTGTTAGCTTTAGTAATAGGTAACATAATAGGATGTAGAATGTTCGAAATCATTCTTTAGTTGGTAACTCTTTCTTTATATTTTTTATTACCAGGTGCGGGTATTTAGATTAATCACAGACAATACAGTAGAAGAGAAAATAGTTGAGAGAGCTGAAGTGAAGCTGCGTTTAGACAAGTTGGTTATACAGTCGGGGCGCCTCGTCGACACAAAGAATCAGCTGAATAAGGACGAAATGCTCAACATGATCAGACATGGAGCCAACCATGTTTTCTCATCAAAGGACTCGGCGATTACTGATGAAGATATTGACTCTATTTTGGCTAAAGGAGAAACCAAGGTGACATATTGATTTGTATATCCACGATAATCAATTTAAAATTAAATGTCCACCTAATGTAAAAAAGTACATTTTTCGAGCCGCGGTAGCTCGTGACCTAAGTTCGATCCCTGGTACCAGCGCCTCTAATTTGTTTCATTATTTTTCCGTACCCTCCCCTATGTTCGAACCACACGTTATAAAACGACGACCCCTTAGTTTAATTTACTTTCTCTATGAATAGCATTTTACTTAGTCTACTTTTAAGACATCAATGGATGGAAATGGGGTGAAAGTAATTTTCCCTTACCTCCTACCTCCCTTACCTCTATGCGAGATCTATATGTGACTATTAATGAAAATATTGAACATTCTACTCTATCTCGGTCATCATTATCATCATCATTTCAGCCTATCACAAGTCCACTGCTGAACATAGGCCTCCCCCCCATAGATAGCCACAAAAGTTTGTAGTTCACATTTTGGAATGATTTTGCAATAATTGCCACGCTTGGCCGGCGGGTTGGTGACCGCTGTTTATTTATTTACATGTGTCAGGATCACATGCTCCTGCCCATCTATTGGTTTTCATTTTCCCCCTGTCGACTTTTAGGAAACCCACGGGATGAGATGGGGTGGTAGATTCTCTTAGGCTGCTAACACACAGAGTCTCAGTAGGATAATCAATACTTTTGAGTTTCGTAAGGATTATACTTATGACATATATATGTAAATATACAAGCAAAGTATACATCTGCAGACAGAGGAGCTGAAGCAAAAGTTGGAGAGCCTCGGCGAGTCTTCACTAAGAGCATTCTCCATGGACACACCAGGGGCTACGACAGATTCAGTGTATCAGTTTGAAGGTGCAAATCGTAAACTTTATGTAGGGTCTAACCAGTTCACATTACTTGTATGGTATTATAAGAAAAGAAAAAAGGAAATCTAAAGTAACAATTTACTTCTTGTACACTACTATACTATAGTGACGTATATACATATAGTGACGCCTTTTTTCCTTATAAGGGGTAGCCAGAGGTCACACAAGTAGCCCACAGATAATGAGACGTGACGGGTGGCAAACCACGTCGCCGCCATTTTTGGGACGAGTAAAAAAAATGTTACCCTTGCGTACCCATGAGCTTAGCATGAGTATAGTGACTACATTGCATATTAATACCTTAGTCGCCTCTTACAACACCTCGGTAGGAAAGAGGTAGGCGTTATTCTACCGTACACATATCGCCTAAACTAAATAGAGAATTAAATTATAAATAAAATCGAAAGCAATTACGGGTTACTACAAGTTGTCATCTGTACATAATAATGCACTAGTTTTAACATTGCCGTATGACGTAACGCTTATTTCATAAAATTGGAAGAAGGGTCTGAGGCAGTGTCAGACAGTCTAATGAGTTTGGTGTTGCATCAATATTGGTTTCGAATGGGATTCGGACCCGGCACACGAGACTCAGCGTTTGGGTTCGCTAAAATCTGATCCACAACATGGTTCCCAAGTAAGTACGGAAGGTTAAAATATGTTAATACAGGTAACAAAATTTTAGTAAATTTCATGAAGCTGGCTGAACACTGTTTGATAAAAACAATATCGGCCACCAAAGTTTTCTAAAACGGATGTTAATTTTAGGCTGTGTTGAATTTTAAATATAGGTGAGGACTACAGAGAGAAGCAGAAAATTATACCAATGGGTAGTTGGATAGAGCCTCCTAAGAGAGAACGTAAGGCGAACTATGCAGTGGACGCGTACTTCAGGGAGGCACTGCGTGTTTCCGAGCCCAAGGCGCCCAAGGTACAGGTAAATAAGTGTAAAGAGCTAAGGAGAACCATGGAGAATATCGCCGTCGTCCGCCATTTGTGTATCATTGTTTATTTCTATATTGTTGATTAGCTCTTTATACTCATGACGTATTATTTATTTGTGTATGTTGTTTTTATATTTTCATTATAACTTGATAACTAATATTCGTTTTAATTGTATCCATTTAAACATATGGATGTTGTACTCTAACTAACTTTTCAGCCATCTTTTGTGTGTTCATTTTAGTATTTGGTTATGTTAATAAATTATTTATAAATGTGATACATAATTTGGCTTCGTAACAATGTTTTAGTGTGCTTGTAAGTTTGCAGCTTAATAACATGTGAATTTCCAGCTTCATTTTACATTTTATAGTTATCAATAATTACATACACATACAATAATATACAACATATATACATACAATAATTATAAAAGCAGGAAAAATCACACCAAAGCAGAAAATTTATTTAGAAAAGTGTCGATCGCGGCCATAACTTAATTTATTGGAATCAACTGTTCGTACTATTCCAGCATATCTTAAATATTGTTTTTTATATAATACATGCACGAAAATTGCTATGCCAATTCTTCTTTAGCCAAAAAAGATTGGTATAAAATAATATCAATTCATTATTCCTTTTTCGCCATTTTTGGCTGTGATTGTCATAAGAGATAACGAAAGGTTCATAAATCCCGTAGCCTATGCCAGCGCGGCATAACCATCTCAAATATCATCATCATCATTTCAGCCTATCTTAGTCCACTGTTCAACATAGGCCTCCCCCATAGATTGCCACAAAGCACGGTATCAAATATACTATGTTATCTAAAATACCTACACTGGTGACAAGGAACAGCGTCTAGCGAGCGAGATTTCTCGTACCTACTGCGATTTCCAAGCATATTGATTACGGCAAACTCTTTCAACTTTGAGAAACTTTGAGAGACATATAGACAATGTTTCTTCTGTTCGAAAGTGACGAGACAAGTAGATCATTCATTTGATAGACGGTGCAACATCTGTCTATAACAAATGTATCATCCAGAACATTTCTTCAACTTCAACATCGCTTATTAAGGGCTTGTTTCACAAACTCTTATTTCTAAAATAAACATACTAGTTTGACAGATTCTCTTTAGAGAAACCGGTCCTAAATCCCATATGCGCACTCATTACTTTAGTTAACCGTGCCCACCACTGGTTACGGCAGAACTTTTACTGGTGGTAGGATTCCTATGCAGGAATCCGTCTAGGTAGGTACCACCCCAGGGCCAGTTATTCTGCCGTGAAGCAGTAGTGTGCAAGCATTACTGTGTTTCGGTTTGAAGGGCACTGTGAGCTAGCGTAATCACTGGGCATTTGAGACTTAAGAACTGATGTCTCAGGGTGACGAGCGCAGTGTGGTGTGATGACACAGCATTTTTGGGCGGACGTTGCACTTACCATCAGGTGAACGTTTTGCTCGTTTCGTCACTTTATACAATAAAAAAATAAAATAAAAAAATAACTTTCACTGCCGTGGTACCAACCTAGACCGATTCCTGCATAGGAATCTTACCACTAGTCCATCGGGCCTATTGCGTATCCGAGATGAAGATCACTTACAAAAGTGCTGATCGAATATTTTCCAAATAACTTTTCATACAGGCTATATGATTAACATAATTATTTAATGAAAAAGCCGACTTCCACGCAGCAGCTCCAAACATGCTTATGCGAATTTAAAAGTATTATGATTTTCTCATAGATCCCATCATCAGAACTTCAATCATTTAAAAAAAAAATCATTATAATCGGTTCATAAGACAAAGAAGTTACCTAAACATACACAAATAAATATGCAGCCGTATTTATCTTTTTTGAAGTCGGATAAAAACTGACGATTAATGTCAGATGACATCTTTTTTGTTAAATCATAGCCAGTTTAAAACAGTCATTTGACAGATATTACTTTAACACTTTTAATGTGATCTTCAGTTTGGATACGTAATAGCCCCGCATAACTATAGGTAGTGAACCACGTCGCCGCCATATTGGTACAAGACAAAACATTCTTATTCTGGACGAATAAAGTGTGTCCGTAGACCTTAGTCGCGTCTTACGACATCCCGGTAGGACAGAGTAATGTATTCTTCTTTACAATTACTGTAATTAGTTTTGTAATGTTTTACATAGATACTGGAAGTATACGAATAGATTCGGATTTTGGCCAAAAAAGATTATTTAATATTCCAGCTTTGGTGTGATTGTGCAGGACCAGGAGACGGAGCACTGCATTAGAAACTATATTGCATGGCGTAGGCTTTATCATAAAATTGCTTTTATTTATTTTTGAATCTTACAAATGCTCGTTTATTACATTACAGTTTTATTTGACACGTATTTATTTAAATGTAGGCTCCTCGACCCCCGAAGCAGCCGATAGTACAAGACTTCCAGTTCTTTCCACCTCGACTCTTCGAGTTGTTGGATCAAGAGATTTATCACTACAGAAAAACTCTTGGGTAAGCAGTACATTTAATATCCGACGTTATTTATTATTTGATAAAGTGACGAGACGAGCAAATCGTTCACCTGATGGTGAGTGCAACATCTGCCCATAACATATCCTGTGTCACCCAAAATATTTTAGTGTGGCACCACGCTGCGCTTGTCACCCCCAAACATCAGTTCTTAAGTGCCATGGGCTTGTGTGGGATTATATGCATATACTAACTTACAATACTGTTAAAATGTGTTTTACCAGTTACATCCCTACCCGCTATCATGACAGTAGTGTTTCTTTCTGTTTCTAGAGCTCTAGCGCTTAGTAACCTACTTACATTTTTTGTAATTAACAATGTTCTAAATTTAAAAAAAAAAGTTATCGTGTGGGCTGCAAAGTCTCAAATTGATTAGTATATATTGTGTTAGAAACTTTCTGTTAGTTTTGCTATTCTTTAAAAATCAGTAATTATCTTGATTAACATCTAAAGAGACTTTTGGCGCCGTCTGGAAAAGTGGCGATAGTGCTTTAACTGAATTTTGTGCATATTATGCAGCAAGTGCTCGTGAAATTGTACAGTGATTGGAAAATTCAATTCAAGAGCAAAATCGTACTTGTAGCTTTGTCTCCATCAGTCCAGCAAACCTTCAATAAAAGTAAAATATTTTACTGTCGATCGAAATGAAGTCTTTGTTATATATAAATTATTACTCGACATTGGCAAAAATAACTTGATTTGGTAGCTAATTGCCAGGATGAAAAAAAGAATTAGAGAAAACATTTTTAGCGTTTATATAATTTATTAAAGCCTAAAATATTATTAATAAATAAGCCATACATATGATTTTCTGTATTTCCTTTTTTTAATTAAAATAACATAAAATACAATTTTGGACAGTTATAAAGTTCCGCGCAATCCCGAACTTGGTCCGGACGCTGCTAAAATACAGAGAGAGGAGCAGCGCAAGATTGATGACGCCGAGGCATTGACAGAGGAAGAAGTTCAAGAGAAGGAACAGCTTTTAACTCAAGGTATTTTGTTATTAAAGCTGTTGCTGTTACATTTTCATTTGCGAGATAAACTTTTGTACTTTAAGTACCGCCTAAGTACAATTTGTCTTCGTCTAGTAAAGTGTTTAGTATGCAGTGTCAAGTGATTAGTAAGCAGTGTCCTAAAGGGTTTATTACGATGATAATTATTTAGTCATTTCTATCCGATCAGTTCGCCGAATACCTTCAACTTGTTTGCGCAATCGCTTAAATTTATCCACCACTAGCTGTGACCTGCACCGCGTAAAATATGCCGAGCCGTGTGGTGGCGGCTCGTTAAAAGAATACTACCACTCCATCTCATCCAATGGATCTCGTAAAAGGCGAGTAAGGAATTAAACTACACTGTGCACCCAAACAGCGCATGGTGGCGATGGGCTCACCACCTATCACACCAAGTGCATTATATTGTTTTGGTGAAACGTGGATTGTGGCAGTCATCTGTTTTTGCAGTGAGTGCCCAGTCTCGGACTACGCCTTATGGGTACAGTTGTGATCTTATGTATGAATGTATGTAAAATATGCCGACCACATAACTGCGCTCACTGACCTAAGCATTCACCGTTTCTTCAGGCATGAATCTTTATAGCCTAGACCTCCCTCAATAAAGGGGCTGTCTAATCATGAACATCACTGCAGCCTATTACTAGTCCACCGCTGAACATAAGCCTTCCCCATAAATTCCTACAGAAGTTTGTAGCTCTCATTTTGGGGTAATTTGCCATAATTGCAGTTTTTACAGATGTTTCAGGAAGATTCTCCTGCCCATCTCCTGGTCTTTATTGCCCCTCTGTGTACTTTTATGACACCCACGGCTTGAGATGGGGTGGTAGCAACTTTGCCAGATGCGGGATTTTGAAAACTTTTGAGTAAAAAAAATGTAAATATTTTTATAATAAAAATACGACTCGGTTCTAAGAGCTATATGGCCGGCCCATTGCCACTTCGAATGCCATCCGGAATCTTTATATTTTTGCAAAGATAAAAATTCTTGGTTCTCGTGCCTTATTTTGTTATGAACGTCCACCTCCGGTATTATCGCATGAGCATCGGGCGCGGGTAAGAACGCGTGAGACGTGAAGACAGCATTGATTCATGTCAGTTGAACAGATTGTCAACAGATGGCGCTTTTTACTATTAGATAAATTAATTTACTATTTTTAATAAAAAAACTTAACGTACACACAGTCACGCCTTTATAAGGGGTAGGCAGAGGTTACACACGTAGTCCACTTCGCACCCGTTGGAAACGAGACGTGACGGGTGGTGAATCACGTCGCCGTCATTGTGTTTGCGCGTACACTTCTGGCACAAATGTCTCCTGCCCAGTTGATAGATAGTTTCTGGTAGTATCTGAAGGTCTAGGACCAGTTCATTATTTTGTGAGACCACGGATGTTAAATCGCTATTGTTTATAAAAAAATATGTATATATATTATCACATTGCAGGTTTTACAAATTGGACGAAGAGAGATTTTAATCAGTTCATTAAAGCGAATGAAAAGTATGGTAGAGATGATATCGAAAACATCGCCAAAGATGTTGAGGGGAAGACGCCGGAAGAGGTATTTAATTAATTAAAAAAAAACGTGTTAATTTGATGTTTCGGATATTAATATAAAATATTAATAAAATGTATTCCTTAGGTTATGGAGTATTCCGCAGTGTTCTGGGAGAGATGCCATGAGCTACAAGACATTGATAGAATTATGGGACAGATAGAAAGAGGTGAGGCGAAGATACAGAGAAGAGCCTCCATTAAGAAAGCACTAGATGCGAAAATGGCGCGCTACAGAGCGCCGTTCCACCAGTTAAGAATTTCGTATGGTACGAACAAGGGTAAAAATTATGTGGAGGAAGAAGACAGGTATGTAATTTAACAGTTGTCGTAAACTGTCATAATTGCTGTTTACTGTTAATTAACTGTATCCGCGACTTCGTGTACTTTTGGATTTTTTAGATAGGGCATTAAAAAAACTTGTCGTGCATCATGAATAGATGGCAGTCATGTCAGTTGAACAGATTGTCAACTGATGGCGCTGTTTAAAATAAAATTAATTAATTAAACATTTTTAATTAAAAAAAAATTACATACATAGTAACAGTCACGCCTTTTCCCATACAAGGGGTAGGCAGAGGCCACACACGTAGCCCACTTTTCGCCCCCGTGGGAAACGAGACGTGACAAGTGGCCGTCTGAATCTCTGCCTTATATAGCTTTCACGTTACGTACTATTTTATCGGGTATCGTACAAGAAAAAAATCCAAAAAATCATCTATGAGTAGTAACTAAAATAAGAACTAGTTTCTGAAGTTTAAACATTTTTCGTTCGAATGTAAACCCTGTTGCAAAAATATCGTTTATTTAGTGTAAGCGGAATAGTTTTGGTAATGCTTATGATTGGTTCACATCGCATAGATCTAAATACATATTATTTTTTTCGATAAACATCAGGTTCTTAGTATGTATGCTGCACAAACTGGGCTTCGACAAGGAGAATGTTTACGAGGAGCTCCGTGCGGCAGTCCACGCGGCTCCGCAGTTCCGGTTCGACTGGTTCCTCAAGTCAAGAACGGCTGTCGAGCTTCAGCGCAGGTTAATAAACCATGTATATGTTTAATACATACATAGAGTCACGCCTCTTTCCCATAGGGATAGGCAGAGACCACATCTTCTCACTTGCTACGATCCTGATACACATCTTTAGCCTCTACTTTCTTAGTTTATACGAAAGATATGGTGGTGGCTGTTGTAGAAGTCACGCAGGACATTTTATTTATTGACGCCTGCCCTTAATAGTTGCAGTGTCACCCAAGACTTTGATCTGAAAAGTGCTGTACTTGCCGAAAAAATTTAAACTGATTCTAATCAGATCAACTGGTGAAATGGCAACTTGCAGGCTAGGTTCTACTGAGACTCGCCACTCTCCGATCGGCTTACACTACTGTCCATACCAACTGTATTTATTGACTTCGTTAAAAATGCGACCAATGTAAACCAGGTATATGATTTCAGTGGCTGCAGTGTCCTTCAATTACTTAAACAGTAACGCTTGGTAAAAAAAGTGAAGTCTTAAAAGTAAAAGTATAGCCTATAAATGTCCCACATCTGCGCACAGGCCTCCTCTCATTTCCGAGGGTTTTGGAGCCTTGTAAAGTCCGCGTCCGAGTGCGATGCGGATTGGCGGACTTCACATATCTTCGAAATATTTAATATTCCGCAGACATGCAGGTTTCCTCACGATATTTTTCTTTAAGCACGTTGTAAATCAACACTTAAAATGGCAATTAACAATTTTAGTGGTGATGTCACCGGGAATCGAAACCGGGTCACTCGCGTACTATGAAATTTAAAGCGAGCGCCTAGCCACTGCGCCTAGCTACCACGGCTCTTGCTACACAGCACGCTTGGAACAGTAAGACAAAATAATTAGCACTGTGGTTGATACTCAGGAATTGAATGATGAACATGGAATATTTAAGAGAAAGATATTATTGAAAGCAGAATTAAAATAATATCATTTGTTTGGTACGTTATAACGTGTAGTTAATGTCTCGTTTTCAGATGCAATACTCTTATTACCTTAATCGAAAGGGAAAATCAGGAATTGGAGGAAAAAGAGAGAGCGGAGAAGAAGAAAAAGAGTGGTAATGTAAATCAAAATACTCCCGGCGGTAATGCAACCGGTAAAGGTGCAAACGCTGGTAAGCGTAAGGCTGACAATACACCCGACGCTGCTCAGAAAAGCAAGAAAAAGAAGAAATGAGAATTAAAGAAGACACTTGAGAACGCCACATGAACATTTACGATTACTTGAATTAGTTTATTACGTAACTATTTTTACCTTAGTTTAATGTTTAGTGATAAAATCATTTCAGTATCCGTGATTTTGGTAATGCCAGTACATTCCTTTCCGTTTCATATTTAACTGCGATTTATGTTCATTTATATTTATTTCAGTATTACCTGTCAGTCAGTGGTTTATAATAATTAATTTCGAAAGTGGACTTGTTGCTCACGTACACAATAATACTACTCCGCCCGACCATTAGTATCAGAATAGTTTTTAACTTGATCTGTGAAATCTCTGAAATTAAACCATATTGCCACAATACAGCATTTTCATTGAGATATATATTTCACCTAATATATACTTATATATATATATATATATATATATATATATATATATATAAAAAATGTTAAAACAGGTCACCTACCGAGTTCTGTACCTGCCTGTTTCTTGTCAGACACAGGAGCATCATCACATAACTTTGGTAGAGTGCAAAAATAAAAGATGTTTGGTAAATTAATTTATGTAGGATGTTTGTTTTATTCAATCAGCAATGGCAGAAACCTTAGCGCGACTGTAATTTCGCCACAAACGAAAAAAAGAATGTCTCGAGTTCTGGGTTCGAATCCCAGCCGGTGTCAACATTAGTACAAAACACAAATTTTCTGTTTTCTGGTCTGGTTGTGTTGTGCATGTGAAAATCACTCTGTAAAACGCACGATACAAGAGAAATCCTACTGTGGGCAACTTTTATTTAAAAAAAAAATGTGCGTCGAACGAATTTCCTTACGTTATTTTTTCAACTCAACGTGGTTTAGTATGTAGATTTCTATAGATTATTTAAGTGTTTTGTCACTTTTAAATTATATTAATATGTAAATATAATTTACATATAATTATATTATATAAAAATATTTACACGTGTTTAGAATTGAGGTTATACAACTAAGCGCGCACAATTCTTGGTGCTCGAATCTCGATACTCGCACGCACACACAACCGTATATATAAGAAAGAGAAAGAGAGGGAAAGGTCGCCTCGAGGGTGCATAACGCTTTTTCCTTACGTGACGATTTCAGTTCACTCTACTGTAAGCCGCGTAAAAGAACGTCGTTCTAAAAACTGTCCGGCGTATAACGGAAGCCATAAAAAATCTTGAAAACTAAGTGATAGCAGATTTAACGACGCCACAACACTGCAGAGCAGCTTATCAAGTATAGTTCTCGAAGTGATGATGCATTGGCCGATTTCGGACCACGGCGACAACTTTTGAATACATTCGGAAGCTTTTAACTGCGCAGGAGATATTATAATGCCACAAGTGGACGCGTAACAAAATGGCGGAAACTTGGTTCGCCACATCACGTTCTCCGCGGGGGTGATAAGCGGGCTGCGGGTGTGGCCTCTGCCTACCCCTTATGGAATAAAGGCGTGACTGTGTGTAGGTATGTAAACAAAGACGCAAGTACTCGCCTACCCAAACCTATCCGCGCCCGATGTAACGCTCTTGCTATAAGATCGATAGGATGCAGTGCTAGAGACACGCGGGCAATTTCAAAACAAGCAGACACGAAAAACAACAATTTTCGTTTTTGCCGCGACGTAGAAGTTACCTAGTCTGACCACTATGCCACGCGGTCGCTAGTTATTCACTAGTTCTTAAAGCAATAAAGAAAAAAAAGAGGAGCGAGAAGAAAACATTTATTATATATTTCATGCACAATGAACAAAGCACACCATGGTTTACAATATCAAATTATTTATTTAGTGTCTTATACACCTCGTCATTTCAGGTACGTATTAAATCACAGTTTGTGTTCAATCTTTTAGATGAAACACATGCAGCTGTGGCGTGAGCCTATTCAGGTCCACAGAGTCAGCGGATCAAGAAGAACTGCCATTCTCACCGTTCTCTTGGAAATTGTTAGCATTAGTTGAAAACGGCGCACCAAGGCCGTATAGATGCCCACTCGTACTTTCGATGTTCCCATCAAAAAAGATCTGCAAAATGCACAATGAAATAATGTTACATTTTGAATCTAATGTATAACGAGACAAGGGCGTTATGTGATGTACTATGAATGGTGCGTGAATCATCGATTATGAGATCTCTCTCTAAATAGCGAAATATACATTTTACTACATTATTCATACATTTTTCAACAGACAGATTCACATAATAATAAAAACTTTTGGTTTAATTTAGATAGTCAAAATTTAATCTTTTTCGGACCTTGAACTAACTTCTGCCGCTATGTACCATTTTAGTCAGTCTTCTAAAATGTTGCACTGTGAAGCATTGTTACTGGTCATTTCAATTATACTGAAAAAATCCTAGTCATATAGAATGGATATCAGTCTCTTATCTTCTTTCAACTTACCACACCACACATCTACGATCTTTTGGATTAGTACGTAATCGTGAAAGCGTTGATTCAATGTCTTTCAAAAATTCAAAGGCTCATATTGACGCAACAGGCTTTTATTGTAAAAAAAATCCTATGTAGATGTTCAATATGAATATATTGCATTATTTTTTTAAACATACTCAGCAAAGTAATGTTTATTTTTAACTTTTTTGTGTTGGAAATAAAGAAGGCATCTCGAGAAGGATGCCACAATTTGTTTCTGCAATGTAATAATATAATGGAATGTTATAACAATTCCATTAATATTTAAAATTCAGATTTATTCATTCGTTTTTTTTACAATCTACTTTCGTTTCTAAATGAGATTCCTCTGTAACAAACGGGCGAAAGAAATTCCGCAGGTATGATCTTTTTTCAGTCGTCGTTGTTTCTGCCTATCACAAGTCCACTGCTGAACAAATGCCTCCCCCATAGATTACTATGCCCCATAGATTATCTCTCCAAAATGGGAGCCATAAGTTTGTAGCTCCCATTTTGGAGAGATTTTGCTATAGTTGCCACGTTTGGCAGGCGATATGGCAACCGCAGTTTATTTATTCAGATGTTCCAGGAAAATGATTCTGCCCATCTCCTGGTTTTCATTTATCCCTCTGTCGACTTTTACCACACCTCTCTTTTTTAAATAATATATAAGAAAATATTATATGGAGAAATAGTATTTAGAAACGACCAGGCAGCGATCACCAAACTTTTCACCTAGGTACCTGTTTTATTCTGCAAAGTTGTAATGATTACCGCAGCTCGTATCTTGAAGACGTTATTTAGCGAACGTCTCTCCCGCTGTATAATAGAAATGATATATAATAAGTAAAATTTACTTCTTTAATTTTGAAGAAAGCCATTCCAGTTAGATGGGAATCAGAGCCAGCTTGATGCTGTGGACCGACACGCCGAAGTTCCAATTGATCTGCCACCTCTTGAAGCCCTCCCTTCAGATTCTTACATAACTTCATTAAATACTGCAAAACAAAAATAACATATAAAATAAATGATAACTTTTAGAAAATTGAGCAGTTTATAAGAAACTTATTAATAATGATTATTAATTGAGTAAACTTACTTTGACATCGTAAACCGTTGGAAAGTACAGACGCAAACTTTCGAAAAAATCGTTCTCCTCTTGGGGTAAATTCTGATCAGTGAGAAGTTTTAATAAGTACCCAAAGTCGTATCCAGAATGGAAGCTAAGCCAGTTTATATCATCCATGAGTACGATTCCTGAGAACAAACATTTTTCTGGCTTACGAAATAGAAGAAGTTCACTCCATATTTTAAACGGAATGACCAAGCATGTGTACTCAGTGGGTTCAATTGCCAGCTGCATTAAATTTTAATGCAAAACTCAAATAATATTTTACTGTTTCAATGTGTCTACTGTTCTTTATTATTCAACACTTCATCCTACCTTCCTAATGATTAATAATATGTGTATAGCACGTAAATGTTGCTTCAATTAATGCAAATATCTTACTGTTTTAAATATTGTTTTTAACTATTGTATATATGATAAAAAAATAGGACTTGAGGATATTAAATGATAGAAAATACTGAGCTGAATGAAATAAATGTTTATAAACTCAATAAGATTAACACTATAAGATAATTATACTACTTAGATGACAGCTATAGGTTGTGAAATGGATTATGCCGCCAAGGTAGAACTTTTACTACTTTGTTTGTTTGATACTACAATCATATACAAAACCATTTGAGATATTACAGTTGTCTATCATAAAAAATACAATTATTTTATCCATGTACATTGATTGCAATATTATTTTAATTAATTAATAAAATTATACCTGAAGACATCAACAATTCAGCAAACTCTAAAGGTTCTATTCCATGTTCCTCATGTTCTCTAAACTGTAGTCCAGAATTTTGCAGTAAATCAATTGAATCTTGAGCATACATATCTTCTCTGTCAGGAGAATTAAAATAGTTATTGGAAATAAAATAAATGCGATAAACAGAAATTATCAGAATCCTCGACTTTTGTTTATAATAACAAGATTATGTTTACTTACTGTAAATTAAATTTAAAATTAAACTGCCAAGTAGTACACCCAGGTGGAGTTCTTCCATTCTCATCCATGAATGTTAGACCAAGTTGTATTATTCTTAAGAGATCTACATTGCATCTGTAAACATATGTTTTACTTAGCTAAAAAATATTCATCAAATAATTTTTAATACGAAATTTCTGTAATAATGACTACTCTTTTAACACTATATGAATAAGTATTGATGTTACTCCGAGAAAGGAACCTTTCATAATTAGGGTATCAAAATAAATACGTAATTCTTAACAATTAATACACAAAGTTATTCATAATTGGTATAACATCCCGCCCATGCCACTTTGATCTGATAAACACAACAGTGAAGCTTTAATGACAAAATTGAATACTAAAAATGTCCTATTCAAAACATTAAAATTATTTGTTTTGTAAAACTTTACGCCACCCTAACTCAGAAAGGCGTTGCCCCGAACCGGACAAATTCAAAATACGTTTTCTTCTCCATTTAATTTATGGTACCCTACTACGGAATCATACTAACAGAATTACTTCACAACAGATTTCCTTAAGCTTCATGTTATCCTAGTACTTGCAAGTTCTTTCGATAGCAGCTCATTGGAAAAACGCCTAATTAAATTTATGAGTTCATTGCCTCAATCAGCTGCATAACAGGGGAGTCTACAGGTATCACGGTACGAGGCTCATTATTTTTTTTTGGGGTATATACACATCATCCTTATGCCCAGCCTGCCGGAATGTATAGGACATTACGATGACCCGGTATATACATACATACATACATATATAAGATCACGACTGTATCCCATAAGGGGTAGTCAGAGACTGGGCACTCACTGCAAAAACAGATGACTGCCACAATCCACATTTCACCAAAACAATATAATGCACTCGGTGTGATAGATGGTGAGCCCATCGCCACCATGCGCTGTTGGGTGCACAGTGCAGTTTAATTCCTTACTCGCCTTTTACGAGATCCATTGGATGAGATGGAGTGGTAGTATTCTTTTAACGAGCCGCCATCACACGGCTATACAATGTATATACATATACACATGCACACATAAATACATATATATATATTAAACATTATTATAAACTAAAATAAAATATACTAATAGTGATGATGATGATGATCATTGCTTTGGTAAATCTGTTGCAATTTAGAAAATGAGCTAAAACTTTCCTTATGAATGCGAATTTGCTAGAGAGTAGTCTTACGTTTTTCAGGCAGCACATTTCATAGTCGAGCAGCTTGGATAGCAAATGATGATAAAGAGACCACACCCGTAGCCACTATCCCCCCCCCCCCCCCCCCGCGGGGAAAGAGACGTGACGGGTAGCGAACCACATCGCCTCCACTTTGGTATGAGTCAAAAAATTAATTTTATTAATTATAGGATCCCAAGCTGGTAGGTAATACCCAACCATCTTCTCTATTAAAATTAGTGATTAATGTTTTTAATTTCAATAGCCTCGCGATTCATCCTTGGTAGGAATCGGTGTTCTGTTGCGAGGATTTGTGGTTTATCAAATCTGATGTAATGGTTGGGATGATCCAGAACATGGTCACAGACTGCAGACTTCCTGGAGCGACGATGCTTCACATCAGCTATATGTTCTTTTACACGGGTTTTAACTGATCTTTTTGTTTGCCCTATGTAAGAGAGACCACATTCACAATCCAGCTTGTATACTTCTGCATCTAGTAGAGGGATGTTACACTTGACAGATGGTAAAAA
The DNA here is from genome assembly GCA_019845155.1 of Luehdorfia chinensis. Taxonomy (NCBI): domain Eukaryota; kingdom Metazoa; phylum Arthropoda; class Insecta; order Lepidoptera; family Papilionidae; genus Luehdorfia; species Luehdorfia chinensis. The sequence goes on from JAHVAK010000022.1 coordinate 3,233,260, forward strand.
CTGACTTATCTTCTTCGGCGGCTTAAAATCACCTCAGTCCCCCCGTGACCATGGGTGCTGTAAAGCATTCGAAACGTCGGGTTGTAAATAGTAAAAATTAAACGCGATAAAATCCGTAAAATTAGTCTCATTTAAATGTGTAGTGTTCGCATAAATATAAGAAATCATAATTCTTACTTCTCTTAACAAGCAGTATAGTGGTGACAGCATTGCATATTATGTTATTATTGCCTCTAAAGACACCTTGGTAGGAAAGAGGTAGGTGCCAGTGCTACTCTGCCAGACACCTATATTTTTATGAAAACTGCTTTAGTGTTATAGCTGATATTATCACAAGTTACACACAATCAGTGCTTAATTTATTGATTATACTTTTTACCACTTGAAGGTTGATATTGGAGGTTGTTTACTCTGTGTTTAAAGCTATAAAATGTATACATATTTGCAGATATAGTAGATGTTGATGACAGAACCTTGGCTACCACACTTGTCCTTGTGATCCAGAGTTACATGTCTGTCTCAAATTCTAAATTATTTATGTATTTATGCTTGGGTCAAACCAAACCTGGCACGCGGGCTCTGGGCCCGCAAGCACAGCATCCAATGAAGCTGTAAAAGCCAAAAGGCTAACAGCAATTACATCACCAAAATTATATATAAATTCAAAATTTGACTTTGATATACAATGTCCATTCTAAGGGTAGTGTTATGAGGATCTAATTAGCACTTGAACTAAATATACTATTTATATATTTATTTTTTATTTATACTCTTTTTCGCACACAAACACCAAGATACATTTTAATGTTAACTATACTTATTATACAGTTGGTGCCCTAATCGCTGGACAGTAGTCTCTTCCAGGCAAACCTTGGTAAAGTAGATAAATCAAATTACAAAGATAGAAGATGGTGCACAAAAGTTGTTTTGTAAACAAAAGTATAATACATAAAGACTATATATAAAAGTGATAAAATGAAACAAACCATTTAAAAACAAATACATACACATAAATACTATGTGTATGTATTTGTACATAAATACTAATTGGAGTATGTTACATATCTCACAAAATATACTAAGTTCACACTGATTTAAATAATAATATTAAGTTAATTTTTTGAAGGACTAAACACTTGACCCTTTCTGATAAATAATAGAAGTGAATTCCACAGAATTAACACCTTAACATCAATGTAGTAAATAAAATTATAGTTATGAACAGACACTTGTGAAATAAAGTTAACAGCCAGCCTGGTATGATCTAGATCTCTGCCCCAAAAACTCAAGTTTTTCCTTGAAATTCTTCAGTGTGTTGGGATCAAATAGTACTAATGACTTATTGGACACTAATGTTTATCATTCCAAGGATGCCAAATCCTTTTTTTATTTCAGATACAAAACAATCCATCATCATTATTATAAAATTGACATAGTGCAGTAATGAGTATTCAAATTTCAGCTCAAATCACACTAGTTAGTCAAATCACACAAATTACACTAGATGAAGCCCTCTCATAAATGAGAGGAGGCCTGTGCACAGCAGTTTGACATTTATAGGCTATTACTTTTAGGTCTGGACGAACTGTCTTAGTACTGTGTCCTCACCTTGTCCACAGCTTGGCCTAGAGGTAAGAATACCTGACTACCTATTTTGTAGGTCTTGGTTTCTAGTCATAGCCAGAGCCAACATTTGAGCAAAAAAAAACTGTTGGTTTTCATTTAAAACAATTTTTGTAAGTGCGCAGCTGAAGTGAATTGAGCTGCAGGTGAGTGTGTTTAGGTTATTTCAAGAATGCATAAGTTTATTGCTATGCTCGGAGTTTCTCTGCGAGATAAAATCTGCAACGATGTTATCCGCAGCAGAACTAGAATAACCGACATAGCCCTGAGGATAAGCAAGCTGAAGTGGCAATGGGCCGGCCATATAGCTCGTAGAACCGACAACCGTTGGGGAAGAAAGGTTCTAGAGTGGCAACCTCGTACCGGCAAACGCAGCGTAGGGCGACCCCCCACTAGATGGAGCGACGACCTGCACGGTTTTGCGGGAAGTTGATGGATGCAGGTGGCTCAGGACCGTGTTTTGTGGCAATCTATGGGGGAGGCCTATGTTCAACAGTGGACTGTAATAGGCTGAAATGATGATGATGATGATAAGTTTATTCAAGCAGTGCTCCCAATTCATCTCAGCCCACCAAATTTTTGCTAATGTGCATGTATCCATGTAAATTTCACAACTGCTTACTTATGCTAATTCTAATTATATCTAATTATCTAAATTCTAATAATCTAAATAATTAGTGTCAAGACATTTTATTGTCCTTATAGAAATGATCTTTAACTTATCATTAAGACAAACACAGGAAGACATTTAAGCTGATGCTAACCAAAATTTAGAAAACATATTTTTAATTATTGACAGCAATTGGTTGCTTCTTTCACCCACATTTAAATTTTTTAAAGTATTTCGGACTTCAAAACCATGGTTTTATGTCTAATTAAAACAAAGTGGGCATTAAGTATCCATTTTTTGTAAATTTGCAATAAGGATAATAATTAAACAAAGTGTTAGGATAATTTTGTAATTACCTTAGTAATTGGTACTGGTAATCAGCAGTGGACCGAAACTCCCCAATCGGTCTGGCTACTACTCCTGGAAACTCAGTATCCATAGCTACCCAGTGATATTTTTGGACAACCTGTGAAAGTGGTAAAATATTTAACGCTTATTATTGGAATGGAAATAAAATATTAAATGTATAGAATATTTAAAAAAATGTAATCGTTTATTACCTGTCTAATAACACGAAATTCTTCATGAAGATTATGGTTCCAAACATTCTTAATGGAAAATTCATCTTTCATAGAATTTAATCCTAGTAAATTAAAATTTGCCGCTGATATTTGAGAAGTCATACTTTTTGGATATATAATATCTACGATGATTAAATCTGGAAATGTATTTTATTACATATAATATTACTGAAATGCTTAACTTATTGATCTAGCTTCTAGTATACGGTTAATATGGGCATATTAGCAGTTTTCAGTTAATTTCACTTTCTGTCTAAGACAATTTTTTTTTTCAAAGTTCCATTTCAATTCCAATATTTTACTTTTGTCTATGGTTCAAAGGCAGAAGTATTTTGGCACAATTACACTGCCTTTAAAAGCAAGATGTCACTGTACTTTTTAAATCATCTAATGTAAAAGTAATTTTAATTTAAATGCTAATAAAATATTGTTCTGTGTTCATTACCATCTTTCCGACATTGCGTAAAATGATTGCGTAAAGTTATCGTTGGATCAAAATCTTCACCATGTTTATCTTTAAAATATGGTAAATAATACTAACGATTAATTGTTTTTTGGATATTATACATATATTATTACTCTTAACAAATCAACAAAATATTATTTATAATTTATACTTTATACGAAATAAATATATATATATCACAAAACTACATCTAAAAAGTGGTACCAGTGGGGCCTATAGCAAAATAATGCACTACAGTAATGTTTTCTGTTGTTCCGCTTATTAATGCTGCCAACCACATCTTAAATGATGGCATACACCACATAATGTACCTACCAAAAAAAGATCACGGGTCTACCGAAGGTAGAGTATGAGGAGAGCGAGAGTGGTAGGTTTTATATATGGCTTGTCCGGTCCTGTCTGCCCGGTAGGGCTAATAACAATATTTTTATCTTATATTCTTCGCACTTCAAAGTTACAACGTCTAATCGATTACGACCTGGTGGGGACGCATTCTTTCAGCGGCCGGACTGTAGTATATTTAAGTCAATATATATACACTCAGCGTCACAAAAATCGCACCTCTCTGAGTTTGCGCGAAAAATGGCTGTAATGGCTAGAAACGAATTATATTTATATAAATATTGGTATGTTTGAAATGGGTATTTGAATAGCTTTACATTATTAATAAAAAAATCATGAAATCATTAAAACATTTATCATTATAGAGCGTCAAAAATAAACACTGTCAAATGCTCGTTAGTAAGGACGCTAGTTACACCACCTAAAAAGGGTATAAAAGGGTCGATCTGGATGAAATATGGGCCAGTCGTAATTTAGACTTTGCAGAGAGCACACGTGAACAAGTAACCCAAGTAAGAACAAGTAAAGATGGACACCAGCTCTGAAGAAGCCGCTCAAGTGATTGCCCTATTGCAGTCGGGGATGCGGCAGTGTGACGTTGCTCGACAGTTGAACCTGTCCCGTTTTTCAGTTCGACGAGTGTTCCAACGTTTTCAGCAGACTGGTGGTTATGTTAGAAAACCGGGATCTGGAAGAAAACGGTGCACATCAGAAAGAGATGACCGTTTCATCGTTACGACAGTCTTCACGAAACCGTTTTACATATGCTGTTGAGTTGCAACAACAGCTTCGATCAACTCGGAGAACATCTGTGAGTGTTTCTACGATAAGAAGAAGGTTACACGAAAAGAGTTTAACAGCCCATAGACCTGCTAAAGGTCCAAAACTTACTGCACAGCATCGCAGAGATCGCCTAGAGTTTGCTCGCAATCATTGCGAGTGGCACTCTAGAACAGTGGCGGACCGTACTCTTCTCTGATGAGACGAGGGTCTGTCTCTTCTGCAATGACAGACGTAGAAGGGTCTACAGAAGACAGGGGGAGAGGTTCACACAACCCTGCTTTGAAGAATCCGTCGAATACGGGGGTGGCTCGTGTATGTTTTGGGGCGGCATTTCCGTCGACGGGAAAACGGAACTTGTGTGCGTTTCCCGGACTCGGGGTGGCCGTGGGCAAGGGTCATTGGCCAGCACGAAGTCCAGACCTTAACCCAATAGAACATCTCTGGGATGACCTAAAACGGCGCGTGCGAGCTCGAGATCCAGCTCCAGCCACTCGTCAAGAGCTCCAAGATGCGGTACTTGAAGAGTGGGAACAAATACCCCAAGAGGCTGTTGCGATCCTTGTAAGGTCCATGAAAGATCGCATGGAAGCCGTTATCAAGGCAAGGGGGGGGGGGGTAACACTAGGTTTTAAGAACTTTTTTTTAAATTATTAATTTGCAAATTTGTACCTACCCTGTCTTTTTCTTTAATTTCTCTTTCGTCTCGTTATAAAAGTAAAATTCAATTAAAATTCCTGAAAGCTAATGAAATTACCTTTCGAATGATACCCTCAAACCACAACATTGCCATTGGCCTGTTGTGTTAAAATAGTATTTAAATTATTTTTTTCGGATGTGCGATTTTTTTGACGCTGAGTGTATAATTACATTATAGTAGTACTATGAGTGATATGAGGACTTTAAATCAATTAATATATTTGTAACATTATAAATTTCATTTGTGTTCTGGCTGAAATATGAAATTAATACGATAAGAATAAAATTATGAATTTAACTTTCTGTCTGTACTTCGCTTGTCAGAAGTACAAAAATAACTACTTTAATAGATTGAGATAAAATATATCACGTACTAGTACATTGTAACTCAATGATTTAATACATAATTTGTGGTGGGTCTGCCACTATTCTAAGAACGTTTTATTGTTTTATGTTTTCTCTCTCTCTATAGTTTTATGAAAGTACTACTTACTGGTGGTAGGATTCCTATAGTTTTTTATGGAGCCGGGAATTAAAAGCTTTTTAACTGATGGTATGATTTCTATGCAGGACTCCGTTTAGGCAGGCCGTCACCCCAGGGTCAGTTATTGCCGTGAAGCAGTAGAGAAGTATTATATATTACATTACTGCTTTTCCGTTTGAAAGGCACTGAGAGCTTGTGTAATCACTGGGCATATGAGACTTAAGAACTGATGTCTTTGGGTGATGGGCGCAGTGTAGCGTCACACAGAAATTTTCCTCTTGCGGAGTAATCGATTTTAGATGTACTGTGGCAATGTCTTGCTAGGCTTCTAGCTGCGTTGTAGGTGGTATAAGTAAGCAAGACAATAGTAATATTACTAAAACGTATATATAATAAGTATATAATATGTTTCTATATATAAAAATTCCAACAAGTTCATTCAAATACGATTACCAACAATGTCCTTCATCAGGTGTTTACGCTTCCTGTTCCAGCTCTAAATCCTTAAGGGCACCATTAATCTCTGTGCGCCCTTTTAACTGGCTTCGACAGGTTGCTGCTCTATTATCCAAGTGCAGGACAAAGCAGCCAAAGATACCCTGTGTCACGAGGCTTTGCGCGGTCCAAAAGCTACTCCACTGTAAGGTATGCTGGTACCAAAGAGCTATCAAGTGCGTGAAACTTTGGTCGTGGATGGACTCGGAAAACGATCAAGGTAGTCGCTAACGGCGATGCTCGACTGCCTACCAACATATCGCCGGTATCATGGTCATCGTTGTAGTCCACTGCTGATCATAGACTTTCCATAGATTGCCACAACAGTTAGTTTTTGTATTGGGGGGATTGTCCATAGTTGCCACGCTTGGCAGGCGGGTTCGCAACCGCAGTTTATTTATTAACATTTTCCATACGATGTGATGGGGTGGTAGATTAAGTATAGGCCGGTATCGTCGTTTTTATTAGCGAACATAAGTCCAAATGGTATTTATTATATAGTAGTATTTATTACCGGACATAAGTCCAAATGGCTCGGACATAGCTTGTACAACTTGAACTACTTGAACTTAGTCGGATATCACGATATCCTTTTCCTGGGTACGAGTTTCCGAAAGTTACGCGACCGCCTGGCATCTGCCGTGATATCAAACGCAAAACTGTCCATAATGGATTGGATTATCGTACATATAACTCGCGAATTATACTTGATCGGTATCCCGTATACCATCTAGGGAATTATGAAACAGAGCATCGCATCTTGGTCTATCTGCAGATATTAGCATTTGTCAATAATATTTGTCAAACTGAGATTACTTGATATGACTTTAACTCTGCAAATTTCCCTATATTGGAATTTGGCTCCGAAATGCTGGACAGATTCTCCAGCATTCCATGGTTTTAAATCGTGGTGCCCAAGAACACGTGTATTTATTTATTAAGCGATTCCAGGCATACTGTTTTGTTATCATCCCATCCCAATGTTGCTTTAGCGTTCCTGAGGTAAATATCAACATCAGCGCAAACGGCACGCGACCACCTGAGTATTATACAAATTATTCCACTTCTTCTACTTATCTTCAGAATAAGATTTCAATTCCACAACACGTCTCCAAATTCATTGATTTACTCCTTTATCGTTCAGGGTGCACTTCTCTGGAATAAATTGTAGATGATATTAGATAAGCTCAAAATAAGATCTGCTTTAAGAAGTTAGTACGAGAGCATTTTTTAAACAATGCGGAGAATATTGATTGCTAATCCTTTTTACTAACATATTTCGATCTTTCAATTGTTAAATAAACATATGTATATATGAGTTTGTTTATATATTAAATGTACATATTTATGTATCATTGTATCAACATAAATTATGTGTAATATAATTTATTGCTACTAGCTGATGCCCGCGACTTCGTCAGCGTGGATATAATGTTTCTTAAATATCCCGTGGGAACTATTTGATTTTAAGGGATAAATATCTCATATCCGTCTCTAGGATGAAAGTTATCTCTGTGCCAAATTTCGTCAAGATCGGCTCAGCGGTTGAACAGTGAAAAGGTAACAAAAGTAAGCGGTCAGCTCGAACAGGTAGAATGTTATTACCAACGGATGTACAACTAGTGACCAAGAGGTATTTCGTCATAATCCGTGGACGATAACGAAATACCTCTTGGAACTGCATTATGTCGACGTTTCGATGAATGTGTGATCATGAAATTCGAATACGTGTGGTCTATCCTAGAAGTTAATAATTGAATTAAAAAATAGAATAACATGCATCTCTTTCCTCAATATGAAAAATAATAAATGTTTAATTCCAATGGGCCCGTATGATGGTAAAATTTATATATAGCACCAAAAAATCCTGTGTGCAGTTCACATGCGGTAGGAGTGAAACCTTCAGAAAACTTCGAGAGAATGAGACGAATGCAGAGTATCAGGAATAGGATAATTGCAGGGTTTGTTTATTATAATATTGTTTCCAAGTTTAAAAATTATTTTACATATTATTCAATTACAACTTCAATTACTGTTTTTGATCTTGTTGTCGAGCGAATGAGAGCAAATTCTACGAAGTCGAAGATTTGGACGGATTCAAATATTATTCTATATGATATATAGATATAATATTATGAAACACTGTATACTGTATTCTATCTTATTCTATTGCACATATACATCTATAAGATTTAGCCAATAGATGTATATTTTTGTCTCTTTTTCGTTTTATCGAGTTTCAAATCCCAACGATTTCAAAGAGTTTTCACTTCAAAATATATTTCACGATTCAAAATACTACGTGTAAAATATAATAATATGTAAAATCAAGTGGTAAATTGCCGTCATTATGGAACATTATAAGCAAAACTGCGATGTAACTCAATTATGAGGATCCGCCAAGCATTGAAGTAGACGGGAAATTAGGGAAATGAAAGTAAGTGCCTACGGTGAGGAGGAAACGTCGTTAAGAATGAGTGACACAGCATTTACTTTTTTATTATGTACTTAATCTTTTGTACGCATAGTACTACATAGAACACATAAGACCTTAAAAATTGGTAAAAAATGTTTAGTCAATAAGGTATTAATTCTTCTAAAATGTATATATGGAAACATATTCTTTATATGTTTCCATATATACATTTTAATCGGCCAAATTTACAGCCTATTATTCTGCCGTAAAGCAGTAGTGTGCAACGACGTTGCACTTACCAACAGGTGGATGTTATGCTCGTCTCGTCACTTCCTCCTATAAAACTTGAACGCCTGTACTGCTTTAATTTAGTAACAATGAATAGACCTTTTCTAGGCTTACGTGCCCAGCATCTAGGACTACATAGACTTAACATCAGGTGGGATTGTGTAAAAACGATATTTGCCAACAATGTTAAAAAAACAATTACTACACAAGTACTATTATTCTGCCATCAAACAGTGGTGAGCAAGCAATCTTGGTTGAAGTGTACGAAAATTAGAGAACTTACAGAGCATATGAGACTATAGAATCGATGTCTCATGGTGATGAAGGCAGATCAGTTCTACGCAGAATTTTTCAGATAAAATTAGGTGACACAGCACATGCATATAGGCCCTAACTATCAAGATTTACTCATCTCGTCACTTACTTCAATACAAAAAACGCAAGACATCATCATCATCATTTCAACCTATCCCTAGTCCACTGCTGAACATAGGCATCCGCGATAGATTGCCACAAAAGTTTGTAGCTCACATTTTTGGTGGGATTTTGCCTTAGTTACCACGCTTGGAAAGCGGGTTGGCAACCGCAGTTTATTTATTCTGATGTTTCAGGAAGATACTGCTGCCCATCTTCTGGTTTGAATTTTCCCTCTGTCGACTTTTGCGACGCCCACGGGATGAGATGAGGTGGTAGATTCTCTTAAGCCACCACACGACAATTTTCTTTTCTATACAGAAAAACGCAACTACATTGAGGTATGGAGGCTGTTCCACACAGAACATTTCTGTGTGACACCACACTGTGCTCCAGTAACAGTAACACAGTAATGGTACCTACCTAGATCGATTCCTGCGTAGGAATCGTACCACCAGTGAGATTTTATAGCCTTTTAAACAATTTTTAATGGTTGGAAACTCAAAACGAAAATTAACTAAAAATAGTCTTTTTCATAAAAGAAAATTTGGTTAAGAATATTTTCCACGAATGTTAGAAATAAACTATATTTACAAAGTCCATTGTTATTGAAAATTTTACTTCCTTAAGTCAACGTTGTTCAGCAGCATCTAATTGTTAGAGACAGAACTTTCCCAATGGAAGGATTTACCATAATCGTTAGGCGCGGCAGACCTATATATCTTAGTATGTAAGAGAAACATATGATACTGCTGCTCGTAACAAGACTGGATAATTTAGGTGTGGAATATTTCAGATGATGATTCTGCCAACCACTTGACGACCGCGTGGTCGGAGTACCTGATTTATACACCTCGATCCTCGGTCGAGCCCGAACCGGAGCAAAAGTTTGTTTAAAAAACCTAAATTGTTAATTTTCAGTTCTGGTTGTTGTCTCCGAGACACTGTATTCTGACCTACCTCCTATCTTATCGCATGAGCATTACATAGGGCGCGGGAAGATTAGGACTAGTTAGTGCACTTGTGGCACTATTATATCTCTTGCGTAATTGATAGCTTCCGATAGTATTCGGAAGTTGGTGCCGTGGTTGGAAATTGGCAAGGAGAACTAAATTTCCTAAGCGTTCTTTTGCCCAACACTGTATCATCTGTTTCTATTATATACACATACAATCACGCCTTTTTCCCATATAAGACGATAGGTAGAGACATCATCCGTATCCCACTTTTCGCCCCCGCAGAAAACGTGACGTGACGGGTGGCGAACCACATCGTCACCATTTTGATTCGAGTCAATTTTTTTACTACCCATTGGGTTCCAACGAGCAGTATAGTGACAGCATTGCTTAAAAAGTAAAAAAGTAAAGTTTCAGCCTATAAATGTCCCACTGCTGAGCACAGGCCTCCTCTCATTTCTGAGAGGGTTTCGAAGCTAGGAAGAATCCGCCACGCTGCTCCAATGCGGGTTAGCGGACTGCACATGTCTTCGAAATATTTTTTATTTCTCAGATATGCAGGTTTCCTCACGATGTTTTCCTTCACCGCCGAGCTCGTGGTTAATCAGCACTTAAAATTGCAATTAACAATTTTAGTGGTGCCGGCACCGGGAATCGAACTCAGGTCACTCGCGTACTATGAAATTTAAAGCGAGCGCCTAGCCCCAGAGCAGAGGAGCATTGCTTATTATACAATACCTTAGTCGCCTTTTACGTCTTCTCGGCAGGAAAGAAGTATGTGGTATTCTACTCTGCCGGACACCTATCGGCATACCTATATTATTTAAAAGACTGAATGTTTGTCATTGGCTTACAAACTTTGATATTATAGTTGTTAGCGACTTTGAATAATCTGTAATATTGCACGTATACAACTCAGTTAATCTACTCAAGTTATCTTTTAAACTGAAATATACGTGTAGTCATTTTCGTAAATCGTAACTTTTACGTACTGAACAGTTTATATTCTTGTATCTCTATTAGAAATATACAGTGTTAGGTCATTGTGCCACCGCGCACTTCGGGCATGTAACAAATCGATAGTAAGAATTGCTGCATTATCAATGATATGATGAACACGAACCAATAAGTCACTGTAATTTTGATGTCGACAACGATACGATTAATTTAAAATTTATTTTTAATTTAAATTACATACATACTATCACGTATCTTTCCCATTGGGGTAGGCAGATACCACATCTATAGCGCGCTTTTCGCCCCTTCGGGAAACGAGACGTGATGGGTGGTGAACTACGTCGCCGTAAAATTATGTTAAATTATTTAAAAAAAATATCGTGGGCGCATTTGAGAAATCGAAATGATGAAAATGAATTAATCGAACCTGCGACTCGTATTGTAATAGTCAATCGCTCAACTAGGTGTACTGGTTGAGCGATTGATATATTTATCTCTTTCTCCGGTAGAATTATCGAGTACCATGATATTTGTTGAAAGTATGTAAGGAGACTGTGGTGGTCTGAATGGTAAAAAAGTTTATTTACCGCCCTGGGCATTAAAGTTTAAAAAATTCTAAGGAAAATCTGTTAGGCTGTTTCAGCGTGATTAACTAACAAACATCCAGTCAAACAAAAGTTTCATGTAATGTCATCTTATAATTACGCGTATATTACACATTTAATAATACTAAGTTTTACGATTTTTTTTAAACTATTTATTACCAGACATTGCGAGCGCTTAACAGTCACGGTCACGGGAAAGACTTTTAAGCCGTCCTTATTTCATAGTTAATCCAGGCTACCTCCAGCTTTTAATTATTTGTTTTGGTCTGACCTATGCAAAAAGAGCTAACAGTGTCTTGAAGTCTGGAAGTGGTATTCTTGTTTAAGAAGTCTGCAGTCTGTGACCATATTTAGTATCGTCCCAATCATTATATTAGATTTGACAGGCCACTAGTCTTTGCGCAGCATGAACCTTGGTCCTTGAGCAGAACGGATCAGATGGGAAACCGATAATTTGTGTGTTGCATTATTATTGATTTGCCGAGATTTGTACTCAGTAGGCCGGTATTCTTAAATGATGAAACGGTACGATGAAATATCCATAGAATTGTAATGAGCGAACCTGATAAATGAAATACTAAAAATATACACAAAACATTACATTACTTTATACAATACCAATATCAATACCTTTCTAAAAGAATTTTCCGTGAATTTTCCCAAGGAATCCATTTTATTTTTATGCGAACGCAAGTAACTTGTAAGGAATTAAGCCGTGAGTTCCTACAAAATGAAATAAGGGAACGGAATTCATCCTTTGGGGGTACTAAGGTTATGAATCGAATGAATAGATAATATTGTCTTGTTCTAAGAAAAGTATTACCAGTAAATTCATTTTTATAAATTATAAATGAAAAACAATGAAAAAAAAATTATTATAACAAAGAACTGCTACGGATGCGTGCTTTTCCGTTACGGGTACAAAAAGTTGTAACGTCAAAAAACAGTAAGTTAAAATATCATGACATAGGTATTATCTCAAAGAACAGCTGCAGGTGCTTCAAAATTACTACCATACAAGTTAATTAATTACTTTCTAATTAAAATAAATATAGCGGGAGCGAAGTCGCCGACATTGGCTTTTATATGAAGAACAAAAATTATCTATGACAACGCTACATGAAACGTAATAGAAACCTTTTTTTATATTCTATAAAATGACGAAACGAACAAAACGTTCACCTGATGGTAAGTGCAACGTCCGCCCACAACAAATGCAGTGTCACCCAGAATATTTCTGTGTGACACCACACTGCGCCCGTCACCCTGAGACATCAGTTCTTAAGTCTCAAATGCCCAGTGATTACGCAAGCTCACAGTGCCATTCAAACCGAAACACAGTAATGCTTGCATACTACTGCTTCACGGCAGAATAACTGGCCCTGGGGTGGTACCTACCTAGACGGATTCCTACATAGAAATCCTACAACCAGTAACATCCAAATGTAGAAATGTATTGTACAATTATCAAAACTTTAAAAAAAGATTGTCGTGTTATAACAAAATGCCGAAAATATGCTTAATTGTGAGCAAAGGGGCTTCACTTTTTAAATGACGTAAAACATAACTTATTTAGTAGCATGAAAAGCTTCGTTTAAAGGCCTCGATAGCAGAACGCAAATAACCTGGATGTAACTTTTCGGAAAGAAGTTAAATATAGTACACCCTTAGCGAAACTACTCGTATATTTTAATCGTTGTGGTATTCACTCCAAGGTTCAGTTTTCAATAGGATTTGTCTAAATAAAATACCAATATAAAGGACATAAAATGTAAATTTCAGAAACTGTATTTTATTTTCTATGTTGTTATTGCATTATTTCCTTTTTTCAACATAATTTTTCTCAAAGTGTATGAGGTTAAAAATATTATATTAAGTAATATGTTTAAGCCACAAATGAAAATTTCGTTAGTACTATAATTTATATCTGTAAACGCGCCCACATTACAAAAGAAATTATTTTACAGGGCTCCTTAATTTTAATGAAGAAGTATTATATTTACATATAATGTGATAGGAATTAATCGAGCTCCACTAATCGTTAATTACGTCTAAATTTAAAGTCCATAATAAAATTCCATGACATTGAGAATGTTGTATATTTCTTTGTTTTCTAGATAAATATAAATTATTAATCTTACAATATAATATGTGCCTACATAATTACCAACTCGCCTGCCAAGCGTGGTAACTATGGCAAAATTCCCTTCAAAATGAGAGCTACAAACTTTTGTGGCGATCTATGGCTGAAATTATGATGATGATGATGAAATTATTAATGTTTGATTCTGTTGTGTAAACAGACTTGATTTTATACAACGTTACTACGGTATCCATTATTCGTTAAAAACCCTAGTACATTACATCGCATGAGTTAGAAGTTGCTTCATAAAAATGTTAAGTTTCGCTGACTAAACCCTAAACCATTAAGGTAATTTAACCGCCAATAGCCTAATGGTTTAGGGTACGGACTACGAGACTTGACGTGTTGCAGGATCGAGGACGCCATTCGAGTCGTGAACCACATCCTAGCACAAGCTTTTAAGCTTAGTTGGAATGGTTAACAGAAACGTTAGTAATGTTAAAACACGTAAAACATTTCGATGCAAGAGGCTTATCTTAAAGTTCTTCTGGTGAACGATCACAAGTTGTCAACAGTAGGCAGGTTCGCTTTCCACAGATCTACGTGGTCTTAAGCGAAAGTAGGTAAGGAAAGAACTTTCTTTCTTATATACAATTATCGTTCAGATAAATAGATATTTTTCTTAAAAAAACATTCAGAAATTTAGGCAATTACCTATTACAAAATTGTTTGTTAATTATAAAACTTCTCTGCATACTTTGACAAGGTATTTGATAAAACGGTGTTTATATACATACTGCGCGTTTATGGCGATTAAAAACGACAAAACGTAATGAACAGAATGTTAATGCACGACACTTTCTCGAAACAATCGAAAAGAACTTTATTAGAAACAAAAACCGTAGGTAAGTCTACGGCTATTAATCGATACCTACCTTGTTACGCAACCATTATCCTTCCCAACATGACTTTTTCTATCCCTCTCTTAGTACAACGATCGATTGTCCTTTAGATTGGAAACCTTTCAAATGCGATTTTTGTTGTAATTTCTCTGTAGCTCAAGACGTGGGTAACGCAGACATCGTAAATAGTTCTGTATTAACTTGTATCCTTTATCACATTAGTTTTATATCGCATAGAGCAGGTGATGACAACTGAGTGCTTTTATGTCAGCACTATTATTTAAGGCACTACGTTTATGGCACAAATACTATGTATGTTATCTGAAATACGTCGTTTTGGAGGAAATATGGAAAAAGGATAAAATGATAAAATCATTATCAGCATCAGCAGGGTAGAATAGTACCTACCCTTTTCCTATCGAGGTCGTAAGAGGCGACTAAGGTATTTTACGGACAGCCTATATTCGTGCAGAATAACATCATAATATGCAAAGCTATCACTATACTGATCGTGGGAACGTGGGGCCGCCTACCCCTTGTATGGGAAAAAGGCGTGACTATAGGTATGTATGTATGTAGGTTTCCTCACAATTTTTTCCTTCACCGCTGAGCACGTTGTAAATCAGCACTTAATATTGCAGAACAATTTTAGAGGTGCGGGCACCCGAGATCGAAAGCAAGTCACTCGCGTACTATGATATTTAAGGGGAATTTAGAAAAGTGGTCTGTACTCATTACCTATTTCTTTTAAATTTTATGTAAATTTTTTACTATGTATATATATTACTATTAAGAATGATCGTAAAATTGTAATAATCTGGTCATATTTTTAAAAATAAGGAGCGCATGCATCTCTGTACACGTGACAGAAGTGAAACTTATATATTACAAATTTTATTAAAATAAAAATAAATGAACATAAATAAACAATATGCTCACTGTCAAGTAACTTCTCAGTATAACAGTATAACATTTATTAGTTAGTCGATAAATATTAATTAAGAATAACAGAAACGTTGCACTAAAAGTTGAGTTTGAAATTTTACTCTCATCGCGCCCAAAGATG
This sequence comes from Luehdorfia chinensis, assembly GCA_019845155.1. Classification (NCBI taxonomy): domain Eukaryota; kingdom Metazoa; phylum Arthropoda; class Insecta; order Lepidoptera; family Papilionidae; genus Luehdorfia; species Luehdorfia chinensis. The sequence goes on from JAHVAK010000022.1 coordinate 3,249,027, forward strand.
TTTCACTTCAAAACAATTCGTCTTCAGTTTCCAATGATTGATTTATTTAGGTGGATAGAGTAGGAAAACAATAACAATAAATTGTCAGGGTCAGAAATAACAGGCGGTCTATCAATCAAGCTCGGTGGGAAGCACCACAAATTGGATGACGCTCGCGACGCTCCCTAAGTGTTTGTCCTGGCCCCCTATGCGTGGTCAGCTTGACGTCAAAATAGTGCTGAATTTAAGTAAACATTTTATTAAATCTGTTCTATAGTATACTACCTTTCAAATCAATAGCTAACAGAGTGCTATGGAAATAAAAGTATTATTATATTTAAACAGTGAAAAAATAATGACTACCTAAAGAAATGTTAGAATATCTTACTTTAGATGCAGGCCTTTTGTTATTCCAAATTGTTATCTGGTGTAATGAAGACATAAGAAGATTTAGCCTTATTAACTATTGTGTTGTTTCTGAGATACGTGCTTCGCATATAAATTCCCCAGTTGTTTAAAGTGACAGAGAGTCAATTATAAATCGCCGCCTAAGTTAATTCGGTTGTCTTAAGGTTTTTGAATGAAAATAAAATAAATTAACCCTGTAGCCGTGTTGTGTGCATAAGGAACTCTAGTATCATTCCTTGGACGAAATAAGAGTTGACTAAGGAAAATGACCTGGCGGTAGAATAATTACGAAAAATGTCATACCAAAAGTAGGACCGGTAATGGGATGCAGCGTCTAACTTGTTCACAATCGCTGATGCATCTGCTGATGTTTGCGTCAGATTATGAGGGTTTGTTCTGGTAATGGTCTACTAACTTGATGACGAAATATGTATGTAAGGTAAAAAGTAAAGTTACAGCCTATAAATGCCCCTCTGCTGAGCACAGGCCTCCTCTCATTTCTTAGAAGGGTTTTAGAACCGGGAAGAATCCGCCGCGCTGCTCCATTGCGTGTTGGCGGACTTCACATTTCTTCGAATTATTTTATATTTCTCGGACATGCAGGTTTCCTCACGGTGTTTTACTTTCACCGCCAAGCACGTGGTAAATCAGCACTTAAAATTGATATAAAGAATTTTAGTGGTTCTGGCACCGAGTAATAAAACCCAGGTCACTCGCGTACTATGAAATTTATAGCGAGCGCCTAGCCCCTGAACGACCACGGCTTGCGTGAGTAAATGCATCCATGTACTTAGATTCTCTATATGAAAACAGAACACAACAAAGATCAATACCCGAATGATATATTTGTACTGACATATAGTTGTTTCCGTCAAATAAATTTTACTAGTGTTTTGCAACATGTATTAAAACTAAAATTATAATACTTTAGTTTTTTTTTTAATTTTTATTGCTTGTCAAATGAATTAACTTTTTTGAGAAAAAGGACAACCAAAAAAGTTACTTTTTAAAGAAACTTAATCAGGAGTCATTTAAGTCTCCCTTTAATTATAGTAATTAACTTATCATGTTCTTTTACACAAGATTTATACGCAGTTTTAACTGAATCATTCAATTAAATTAGCTAACCGTGTTGCCCTTTACATAATTAAGCCTGATTTAAATTTTGTTTAATTTCAGTATTGCTTGATACTGAAATACATTGAATAAGTTTTGCTGGCATTTCTTAAATCTATTTAATCTATTCATTTTGATGACGATAACTTAATTCTCCATCTGAATGAACAGTAGATTATAGGTGTAGTTAATGATAAATGCTATAGTATTTAAATTAAAAACGGATAAAATATCTCATAAACTCATTCCCTTATGAATCGAGCGTACTTGGCTGAGTGGTCGTGGTACCCGTAATGGTATGCTGTGCTGTGTATATAATTTCGGTAATGTAATTGCTGTTAGCCTTTTTGGCTTTTACAGCTTCATCGTATACTGTGCTCACGGGCCAGGGGCCTGCGTACCAGGTTTGGTTTGACCCAAACATAAATACTTAAATAATCTCCTACAAACAAATCGAAATTCGGACTGTGTCGCGTTCGCTGCGTGCTTGCACGACTTCGAATATCTCAAATGATTTTAAGTCGTCTAATGACCGTCCGAGGGAGGCTCCTGGGCCTCCATTCGGACTGTCGACTTGTGTGTCGGTAACTCTCGGCGGTGAGAACCGCCCTGGAACACGGGTGTATCGTGTGTACGCGGTGTGATTGTCGACTGCTGCGCGCCGCTCTCTACGGCGGTCGCGCGTCGTGCGTGTTATATTAAAGCTATTAACTGTGTGTACAGTGTAGCCTTGATCGTGACTGACCGTGTCGTGGTCAGGGAGTGCTGAGACGTCCGTGTCGTCTAGCACATTTCGCGGGCGACGTTTGCGTTCGGTCGCGTTTCTATCTGGTCGGTAATTTGCTGCTTTAACCACCAGCGGGTTTGGATGAACCGCGGCTTTTTCGAAAAACCACCGGGATAATGCTCTGAAGTGTTCAGAGATTGAGGGCATTTCACAGTCGCTGTGAAGGTCAACGTTGCGTTGATACCAACCGGCTCCGGTGGCAGTTCGCATGAATCGATTTTGAACGCTCTGTAACTTCTTTAATTGATTGCCCGTCGCGTGAGCGAAAGCGACGCAAGCATACGCCATTACGGGTCCTATACAAGTCTTGTAGAGGCGAAGTTTGTGTCTTAGGCACATTTTGCTTGAAGAGCAAGCTAATGGATATAGTCGGCTTGAGATAAAAGCCGCTCTATTTCGAACGTTTTTTATGTGTGCAGCGAACGACATCGCTGCGTCTAAAGTGACCCCGAGGTGTTTGACGCTCTTTTCCCAGGGAACAGGGCGTCCGAACAGAGTGATCATGCCTAGTTGATTGTTGCCGATTGTGTGAATTCGTCTAGTGCTAGGCTTTGGCGTGCCCCTCGAGAAGTACATCGCTACGCTTTTCTCGGGGTTTACCTCTATTCTCCATCTTGAAGAGCGTGTTCCCTCTACCCAGAATCGAAATAGGCGGTTGGACAAGAAGGCTCGTATGATGTTCACGAGTCTGTCCGGCACTTTAGAGATGCCTTTGCGACATCGAAAAATAAGGCCCCTGTGCCTACAGGCTTAGGGCGGTCGTTTAAATTCTCTAAAATGTGCTCCGTTAGGCGGTGCACTTGATGAGTACACGAGTGTTCGGGGCGAAAGTTCTCTAAACTGTCTGCGAGGCATTCGGCTTTTTCGCTATCATCGAAGGCGAGCGAGTTATCGTTAGATCTAATGTGCGGCGGCATGGCTCTGCTTTGAGAGATCGTGCCAACTGCCAGTATGCTGTGCTGTCCTTGTGTATTGCAGCTTACGGGATGTGTTCCATCGGTACTTTTGGTAACGTTTCGCGTACACTGCGTAATGAAACACCGCGGTGACAGTTTTGAGTCGAGTTTATAATATGAGGATTATACTTTGCTTTTGGTTGAATTTCTAATTAGTGTGGTCCACATGGACGAATGCAGTCTTGTTGGAAATAGGGCTTTCAACTTTTTTTTGAAGAAATAGAGATAGAGTATATCTGATTTCAGACAGGGTAAATAAAGAGTAGATAAATTAAAAAGAGTATCATTTATTTGAAGCTTTAAAAATGTACTTTTTTGATACTTTTTCCAAGCACAATAATATTTTGTTAGTTTTTAAAGAAATGTCTGACTCTTAACATTCCAATTCTAGGTTCATATACGAGTAGTTTAGAAGATTATTATTTATCAATTTCAATGATGGCCTTCTCGCCACTTCTTATTCATGACCGAATAGACTCTTTTAGTGAATGCAGATGTAGCGGGAATAGAGAGTATAAGCGAACAATTTTAAAAAAAAAACTAATTCGTCGGGATTTTTTTTTAATAAAGCTACACATTTTTCTGCACTGTTTTTTGCATAAATTCTGCGTTGTTTAATAATTCGCTCTGCAGTTCTTTTAAAATTGTAACTTCTGAATGTAAACTGTCCATGTGTATTATATTTAGTTTTTGTAAAAAAAAAATTAAAGTCAATTTAAGTAAATAGAGTATTTAAGCGTACTTGGTAAGAGTTCCAGATTATACTCGTAAAGTACACCTATATGAAATAGACTACAATTCTCTATTTTAGAGTACGGCTGGCAACTCTACCTGCTACTCTAGCTAAACTATATTCAGATTTTTAGCCTTTTAGCGCTCATAGCGGTCGGTCGTGTCACCAAGTAGGACTACAAATAAGGAAGCTTGGTGTTTTCTGTAACAGATCCATCGTGCTCTCTGAAACAAATATTTTCCTACAGTAGCTAACTGTCATGGATGATAGTAAGATTTATCGTTTAAATAGAATAAAATAGAATAATTTTTATTCAATATGGATTATTTACATAATACTTATTAAACGTCGTTTTTTAAACTACACTGTTTCGCAAAGAAATGCTTCTGTACTTCGAAGAACTAGTAAGAAACCCAAGGGGTTTTTTTTTTCAGTCATTTTAAAAATAATATACAATTACAGCAATATTAAATCACCTCATTCCCAGGGGTTATCATTATTCATGTCCATCTTCGTTTAATAAAAGAAAAATATTTTTTTTATTTAAAAGACTTTGTGCACTTTTTGGTACTTTGTTGATCGTATATATTGCCTCATAAAAGAATTATTGTCAAATAACTGGCATTATTAATTTGTGCTTGATCCTGGTATTTATATTTTTTTTATTGGAGAGAGCTTACCTGATGGTAAATGATCACCGCCGCATATGAACATCCGCTATACCAGAGGTATCACGAGTACGTCCTTTGAGAGAGAAATAGGCTCTTTTCTAGAAGGTACCTAAGTAGTATTGGAAAAAACCATTGGCGGCAGCAGATTCCATAAAGTAGTCGTGCATGGCAGAAAATTCCGTGAAAAACGCACTGTGATGGAATGAAAGTCAAAGTTAAAATTTTTTATTGGTTTTAGGCTTGTATGAAGCTCTTGAGAACGTCAAAATCTACACCGTTTCGAAAAATGAGACCGTCTCGGCGAAGAACCGGCAAGAAATTCTGGGGTCTTTCTTTTTTCAATGCCATATTACATAATAACATTTACAAATTTTAAAAGAAATTACGTAATAAATTTAGTTGCCAGGGGGTTTGCAAATTCAGTTTTCAAATGTTTACTTGAAAAGTTTTTTGAAATCTATGTCCGATTTTTGTGTCACACTTTTAGGAATTTTATTATAAAATTTTATACACCTACTAAGAACAGACTTTATGATTTTAGCCAAGCTAAACATAGGAACCTCTAGCGTGTCGCCTCGACCCATTCTATAAGATATGGTCACTTTTTTAATACTCGTAAATTCATGTTTTCCGTATGCACATAATATTAATGAATGCCAACCGTCAAGGTGATGCCTATGGAATTTTGAGCTCAGCCGCTATGTTCGATGGTGAAAACCATCGGCTGGAATTAAATCGAACTATTCCTCGGTAGACACTCCCCATAGTAGTTCCTGTAAAAAGTGCAAAGAGACAAAGAGAGCAACATCTATTCACAAGGCCAGTGGATCAAGCCGATCGGACGTCGACCTGGTCGTCGACGATTCGAGCCGCTCTTCATTGAATGCTGGCTTTAAGGTAATGCAACCGAGAGATGAGAACAGTATTCCATGTGAGGCCGAACTTACGCCTTGTAAAGTTGCAAGCGGTAGGACGGCACGAAGTACTGTCCCGCTTTTAGAAGCTAATTTGCTATATTTACCAAGCGTAATATCGAAAAACCTATCGTCAAACAAATTTAATCGTTTTTGTCTGGCGACATTTTACAGAAATGGATAAATTAGCTGTTGTTTGCACAGAGTATATCTGCAACGATGGGTTTCTGCGTTTAACCGATATTGGCAGACGGCAGATATGAAAACACTGAATCGATTGGTATATTTTACTCATAATTCACCAAAACTGCAGATAATTGATTTTGGCAGAATGACGGCGATATAAGAAATCATTATTTTACTGTATTATTAACGAGGATGATATTGGTTCTTCACGCAAACATACAAATATTTATGAGACTTTATTGGTCAAGCTTAACCAATAAAGTCCTGTAAAGGTACACATATGCGTCGATTATATAACTGTAAATGTTTTCTTCTTAATGTTAATTTGTGAAACTATGGTATCGAACGTAATCCATTGTTCGTGTATACTTAGAAGCAGTATCTCACGGGCTTTAGTTAAGTCTATACGGATACTCATTTATTAGTTGTTTGGAGCATTATGACGACCGCGTGGCCTAGTGGTTAGAATACCTGACTTCAACGTCGTTCCTGGGTTCTAATCCCAGCCGGAGCTAACATTTGTGCAAAAACATAGTTGGTTCTCGAGTTTGGTTATGTTGTGTAAAAATTATGTTTGTAAAACGTACCTACGATACAGGTGAAATTCTAGTGTGGGGCAACTAAAAACGCAAAAAGAAATAAAGGTCATCATTTAAAATAATATTTTTCTTGTCATACAATAATTGAAGTAGTGAAAGAAATTTACATTTACAAAAAAGCAAATTGTTATATAAGTCTTTAGACGTTTAACATTATAAGCAGCCTGTTAACCACCCACAGACAGTCAAGGTAATTGAGCACTTTTGGTTCGCATATTGGCGTAAGTGCTAGACGTAGTACCTTAGCCTCTGCTGGTCATTTTCTTGATAATTGGGACAGCCGTAAGATTCTGGAGTATATCACACTTCTGAGACAAAATATGCAGAGCATTGAGGGTTTTCTAGCACTGCATCGTAGCCTCCGATGTCATCGCATGAGCGTTATATTGGCCACGGGAAGGTAAGAAGAAATGATTGCCTCTATGTTTGCGTGTATACGTGTGGCACTATAATATTTCTTGCGCAATTGATAGCCGCAATACTGAATCACTGAAACTGTAACGGATTAGTATTCAGAAGTTGTCGCCGAACATTTCCAAGAGACTACCACCTAGTGCACCTATATATATTTAGGTGCACAAGGTGCATCTAACATTTACATTTATGAAGGCAAAATTTGTTTGCGGAATTATATAATCGCAACAAGTTAACGCTGTTAATTGTTAATCCTTTTAACGAAAGTATTATTTAGTATTACTTTAGTAGTTTTGTTACGCGGTGCCTCGCTGCCTCGCGCCGTAAGGCAAGGTACCTCGCTGACCCTCAGCATTCACAGTTCGACCCTTCTTGGTGATGCTCTATTCTCAGAGTGCACCTCTTTGAGACCGTACTATGAAGTTTTATAGCCTATAATCTATTAAATACGGATTAGTATTACTTGAGACCTTCGCACTAAATAATATAAACTTTACATAACATATTAGTAAGATATTAGATACAGATTAGTAAGATAAAGGAATAAAGACCGAAAAAACAAAAATATTCGTTATTAAGTAGGTGGATCTGATGACAATTTTCTTGATTTTATTAGAGACGTTTTTCCTTATGACGATTTTTCAAATATAAATGTTCTTTATAATCATTTTCTTGATTATATTTTCCTGATAACATTTGTACTGATGACGATTTTCTCTATGAGGATTTCATCAGAAAACGATTTTCTTGATAATATTTTCATTTTGAAAATATTTGTCATGATTCAACTTTTCCTAATAACGATTTTCTTGATGATGATTTTTATTAATGTAGATTTCGCAAACAGTGACTTCATATATTTTAGTTATGAGTGTATCAATGAAAATGTAACTATTCAACTTTCACGTTGATTAAATTAATTTCGTGACCAGTAAATAGACTTAATCTTTTTCAAGATTATTTTAAAGGTTTTTTCATTCTAGGCCATTTGAATGATATTTGTTAATAAATTGTGATCGTCATAGATAGGACCCTTTTATCTACGTTGTGTTTATTTATAGTAACTTGTTCTTTTAGGTGTATCATGGAAAGATGTTTATCTACTAGAGAAGCTGCAAGTCTAAGACAGTGTAGGAAACTAATTAATTACTAATCCCTAAACTCTTGTAAAGGGTTCACAATGTCAAAATATGAAATTTATTATAATTTTTGTTTAAAAAAATGTGGGGAAGGCACACGGCTCCGCAACCCGCCGACACAGACAAGAAGTCGGGTCCAAGGACCGTAGTCCGCAGCAACACTGGCGAACCAGCGAAAAGAGGGCTTGGCCTCTTGCTAGTGCGTAAGCACAAACTTCGACCGAAGTCTCGCATGTCAATGCGTGTTTTCATCATACAAGTATACAGCTAAGTCCAGTCTTCGTGAATGTAAGTCGTACGGATTCGGCACGCGTCGAATAATTATGAGCACCTGGCCCAATAACAAATAAGCCTTCCGTACGCGCCACCACTTCGCCAGACCGCTGCAACTGCAGATGTTTATGATTGTCGAGTGTGTGGCATCAACATCTAATACAAGGTCAGCACGGCAATTAGCCGCAGAGCACGTCGTGAGTCCACTGCTCACTTCAAGGGTATGGGGTCCCACGTTGCACGGCTTTCGGCCGCAGCCTTGAGAGTCTCCTCCCGCCAGCTACCATCCGCATAAAGTAGACGCATTAGCTCCTCCAACCATTGTAATGATGTATTTTGCCATTCTTTATCTTTTATATCATTCAGCCATCAGGCAGTCAGCATTTAATTATAGTCGTCAAAATGGGTTTGTGTATCGGACGTCGAGTATTATGTATTTCGATCGAGTTTGTCTCAACTAACACCAAGTTTCCAGTTATCATTCATTTGTGGGAATTTACTGACAGTTTTATTTAATATTGTTGTTATTCAACACATTGGTGGGCAGACAGTCTGAAGTCTCGTTATAGAGAGACTCGACTTCGACTAAAGCTAAAGAAATGTGAGTCAAACCAAGTGCAAGACGCAACCATAATACTAACGATATCTAAGCAACTGCCACAAAGACGCATTGCCACAGATGCAACAGGCATCAATACGACCATCGCCAGACATACGCCAACACAAGGGCCTCTATACGGTCTTAGCAAACATCTACACTTCTGCAAAAACCTCCGTCAACCAGAATCATAAATCGTATTGAATCAGACGCAACTCATTCATTTAACCGTCACTAAAACACAATACCACAGTAGTAGTAAGTATTATCGTGACTATCACATAGATGGTGCCTCCTCACAACACACCAATATGATAAATATCGACTTTGGCAAAAGTTGTTTAACTAAAAAATTACCAACGTGTCATTGTAGCAAGCCACCAAGACGCCGGTGTTAGACCATGTATCATAGAACTGACGTCCTAGGACGTCAGTTCTATGATACATGTTTGATACATGTCTTACGAGACATGGGGCGAAAGAGTAAGCTCCAGCACCGAAATGCTAATAGCCAGACCCTCTTAGATGAAATGGTATCTTAATAATTTCAAGTTCCAACTAATCTTTATTATATCATTTCTTAAAAGAGACCTTCAATGATAGACCTTTTTAATCGTATACTTTACTTACATAGGATCTTTGTATGAAACATTAGCACTAAGCAACTTGATACTGTACAGAGTCATGCTCGACCCTCATACCTGTAGTATATAAACTGTCAGTTATGCCCCTCCGCGCGGTGCTCCAGCCTAGGACATAGTATGGTGTTGCTATACGCGAACACTCTAATTTTAAGTTGTATAATTGGCATTTCATGAACACTTTCCAGTTTAAGAGATAGGATTGCAAATTTTATATGCACGAACACTTTCTTATTATGAATTACTATATATAGTATTTTCCATACAAATAAAGTTAATTTTATATTGTAATATTTTTAATTAACTTGTATAGTACTTCAATAGATAAGGTCTCTAGGATATATTTTATAGGTTTTAAAATAAACTTTAGGCACTGATTTATGTAATATTATGCCAAGAAGAATTAAATTGAAAAATATGAAATTGATTATAATTTTATTATTTTCTTAAATCTTTCTAAAACGTAAAAATACGTTATTATAGATAGTATATCGTTACAATATGTATTGTTGATGACTGACTATATACGATGATTACTAAGTTATCACAGACACGAATATGTGGTAAAAATATAAATAATAACCAAAAAAGTGTTAAAAACATAGTTTTTCCTTCAAAACACAATCAAGGCCTACCACAATTATATTTCTAACCTATAATATTAAGAGAAAATATTAGATTTTTTGTATGTTTTTTTGGTTGTAATTAATAAACTCAAAAACTACTAAACCGATTTTTTATTCGAATTAGTCAATCACAACACGGGTACAATCGAAAGATCATGACGATCGTCTCATGATATTAATCCTTATGCTACTAAATATATATTATATATAAATATAATATAGTCAAGGTTGATTATGTTAATGTAAATTCCTCATTAAGTTAATCGAATCGGAACTATCGTTTAGCAGTTACGTCGGGTATAAAAATGTTAAAAGTAAGAAAATGCCACGGTGTGAGCGTAGGGCCCGCCCGCGCTACGCGTGAATAGACTAAGAACTGTTAATTACCTACCCACTCATATTATTTTTTGTAAACTAGAAACAATTAAAAGTGGTTCCTAATTTTAATCTCTAACGCCGCGCCACTACCCAGCTCCATGCGATTTGGGCATCATCATATCACATATCAGAGTAAAATAACGTAATCTTACCTGACCAGGTGCAGAGCCACCGATGAGAATAATCGCTACAAAAATGTTAGTTTATGGAATTTTTGTTGTTTTTTTTGTCCAAATAAAGTACTAATTTATCTGTCTAATATCTATCTATCAGTGCAAAGCCGGGGCGGATCGCTAGTATTTAATAATTCGTACAATCATGCGAATAGACACAAGACGATATTGCACCTTGCCCCACTTTAATAAGTGTTTCAAAGTATGACATTACTAAAAGTTTTAGCCTAAATCTGTTTTCCTGCCGCTATGAGTATAAAATATAAGCGTTGTTACCGGTATCTCCAAAGGTATACACCATTAAAAGCTTTTAACATTTATTATTCTTTCTTTAAATTTTTCGTATAATCCATTATGAGGGTATTACACAGTAAGGACTACGTTTAATATTATTATTAATGAAGTGAAAAACGCTATTAATGAAAATAATATTTTTGTTTTATATGTTTAAAATATACTATTAAATTTGAAAAACTTTATATGTATTTTCAAATTTAGGTAGAAACTTTTTCTTCAAGATAAGTATAATAAAATACCTGAATATTTCAAATTCGCTATTGACATTGCTCAGTGAAATTGAATAAAGGATTCAGTGAGCACATAAAGTCACTGTAACTAAAATGCCACCGACTTGGAATATGTGTAGGTAGGAGTAGGAGTAGAGTAGGAGTAAGATACTTTTATAAACACTATGTTTTTAATATATTTTTAATGAAATATTATTCATATTGTTCTATAATTTTAAGTGCTGATTTACCACGTACTTAGCGATGAAGGAAAACATCGTGAGGAAACCTGCATGTCCGAGGAATAGAAATATTTCGAGGACATGTGAAGTCCGCCAACCCGCATTGGAGCAGCGTGGCGGTTTCTTCCTTGCTCCAAAACCCTTTCAGAAATGAGAGGAGGCCTGTGCTCAGCAGTGGGACATTTATGGGCAGAAACTTAAACAGAACAAGTGAAACTGTTAATAGGATACCGAAATAATAATTAATTTATAGCAAGCTGCTGCGAATTTGGATCAGTGCAGGATTTTATTCTGCCTAAAATGTTTAAGTATATTAAACTGTTAATTTTACAACATTTACCATTAATTTCGAGACAGAAGTAATCAAGACCACAATATATATTTTTCACAACCTTTGACTCGCCTTTAGGAAGAACTAAGAGCAACGACGACTTCCTGTACAACGTTATTGAACTGTGGACTCGCAAATCGAAAAAAACGCCAGGCCGTCGCTTTAACGCAGTTTGAAAGTTATCTTAAATAAAAAAATTGGAAACGAACATCATTGAAGTCTTCATTTATGACGTTGGCGTTGCTTTGACGGGTTTTTAACTTACTTTGCTAAGTCACCGCTTCAAAGACTGAGTTCGAAGATTCAGAGAATTTACTGGACAAGGAAAAAGTCAATTTGAGAGTTAGTTCCAATTTTTCCATTGTCCATCCTTTCCAATCTACCAGTATACATTATAGTACCTATTTTTGCTGCTTCTAGTAATTGCAAAACTTAAATTTATACGCAATTAATATTTTTTAATATTAATCTTTCCCGTAATCAAATTGCTTCGTGCTTATCCGCATATCTTGTAACCAATTTTGTAATACTCTTGCTAATTACGCTCGCACCAGCTGTGTTTATGTACGTACAAGGGACGACAGTGGCTTAGTTAAAGTTCAACTACTAGTCTCTAAAAATCGAGTCGCCCCTATAAAGCTAACAACTATTGCTCGTCTTTAGCTTTGCTGAGCTTTATTAGGAATAAGACTGTGTACGAAGGTTCTGAATTCCTTGACCTCGCCAATTAGAACATGTTGGTTCTAGCTGTTAGACCCAAAACAATCGTGTTGGGTTGGTTATCCATAGCGCCAAACGTATTAAAACCTTTTGTGCGTAACCGGGTTAATGAAATACAAGAGAGTACTGCAGGGCATACGTGAAGCTATGTAGTGTCCAAGGACAATACAGATGAATTTGTTTCCCGCGGGCTGAAGGCTGACCTTATCAGCAAGTGTAATTTATGGTGGCCAGGACCTCAATTTTTTATGAAAAGATGAAAATTAGAGGCACAAAATGCCAAATGAAAATAGGAAACTGGGTATTCCTGAAGTAATATATAAACATCTTATTTCAACATTCACAATCACACAAACACATTCGCATCACATTCATTCATTCTTACAAAATCATTCACTAATAAAATCTTTACTTAATGATTTACGCGAAGACTACACATTTTAATGAAACGAATTTTTCGGATTTTATCGCGTTTAATTTAACTATTTATAACCCGACACTCGAAACGTCGCGTTATACAATAGTAAAGTTAAACGCGAAAAATCCGTAAATTTAGTTTCATTTAAAATCTTTACTTTATAATTTTAATCGCTTACAGAGAGTAATTACTCTTTCGTATCTCTGTATATACAGAAATTCATACACAATTCAAAAAATACAAACAATAAAAACCTAGGTTCGCTAGCCAAACAAGAGCTCAGAAGGACTTTTAAATTCACAATTAACTATGCTCTAAATGAAATGTTTCTCTTTAACCAGGAAAACAATTGCCATATAAAAATAGACTTCAACCTTGAGCCCAATCATGGATATCGATAGCATTATTCGCGTAGGTGGAAGACTTGACAATTCTCTCTATTATTATAATGTAAAGCATCCTATTCTACTATGTGCGAAGCACCACAAAAAAAATGTTTCAAAAAATTCATATCAATTTGTTACACCCCGACTCTCAATTACTATTAGCAAATATTCGTCAGACGTATTGGCCGTTACAAATCTATCAAAGAGTGTAGTTAGATAATGTATTAAATGATGTTAATATAAATGTGTAAACGTACAACCCATTATGGGTAAAATGCCAACATCTAGGATGCAATTAGAATTTCCTTTTTTAAACTGCAGTGTCGACTATGCTGGGTAAGTATTTATGGCTGACCGAAAGGGACGAGGGAATTACGTAAGCTGCAGCCGAAGGATTAAAAAAACCAAAAGATTTAATAATTACTTTATTAATTACTTTAATACAAAATTATAATTAATCTTAATTCTTTCTTTCATAACTTTAAGACTATTTCTGGTCGATATGAATACCAAATACATAATGCCATCCACTTTCCACAGTTCTCATAGTCCAGGCATAATGTCAGTTGTTGTATCGGCAGTTATATTGAACAACTTGTTGGAATTGAAACAAAGCAATATACAGTCTAAATAGCTATAATATAAATAGCAATATATAATTTAAATATATAGTCAGCAATCCTGGTTCATGTTAGGCATGTAACAAGGGTGTAAGCTTATAAAATCTTATCTGTGTATCTGTGTTTGCCTTGCAGTACAAGCTGTACACATAGAGTTCTGTACGGACCTGCCCAAAGAATGCTATATGGCTGCCTGAAATCGTTTCTTAGCTCGTCGGGGAAAACCTCAAAATATTTTATATGATAATGGCACCGATTTTGTTGGTGATTGTAATAAGTTGCAGCAATTTTGCAATATGCAAAATTCTGTTCTGAAGTTGCACAGCAAGGCCGCTGCATTGATGTGCAACTTTGCCTTCACCTACCCGTTTATTGCATTCAACGAAGCATCATTTGAAAAGGTTACTACAGCTCGCCGATTTCACTTACGAAGAGTCACACGCCTTACTTAAAGAGAGGCATTACTCAATTCCCTTCCTCTTTCATCAGATCTTTTAGACCTTACTGCTCTCACTTCTTCACATTTTTTAATTGAACGACCACTTTTGTCTGTTCCTCGTCTACTGATAGCTGACGTCAACATTGGCCGATTGGAGCGCTATCAAAGAGTGGAGCATATAAAACAGCACTTTTGGAAAAGGTTTCAGTAAGAATATGTTTCTCTGCTGCAGCACAAAACTATATGGTCGACTTCTACAGAGCAGCTGTCTGAAGGGATGCTCGTATTCGTCAAAGAAACGGGGCAACCGCTCGTGCCATTAAGGCTAATTTTAAAAGTATTTCCTGGAGCCTGCAGCTGAAAATAAAAGCAACAAAAAAATCTGCCCATTTACGCTTAATTGAGCATTTTAACCCGGGGAGGATGTTCGGTCTTCGACGCGCAGAGCCATCAGCGACACAACGGGGGCTGCGAGGCGTGCGAGTCGAGGGGCGCAACCACGATGAGCCGCGAACAGCTGACCGGCCAAGCTCACCGGCGACTACGCTCGAATTAATAGTACAATTCTCAATATTGTACAGTTTAGTTTAATACAAGTATTTTAATCTTTTATTCACTCAGCTATCGAACAAGTAGAATAATTCACACAGATTTAAGATACTGTTTATTCTTGAGTAATTTTCCTTTGAATTTATATATTTTAAAATAATGGCTAACTTAGTAAGGTTTACGAAGTAAAATTCGACGAAAAGATTATGTATGGTTTTCATTCTTGAATAAATTGCCCCCTAATACGAGCGCATTTTAATAAGCTGTCAAATATGAATTTATAATAACTAGGAATATTTAATAACTAGGGAAACATTGACCCGTGTCCGCTTTGTGTCTATTGTATGAAGAATTATCTTTGACTCGGAATTCGGGTCTTCTTTTCTTTGTTACAATAAAATACTTACTGTAAATGACAGTTTCATTAAGTATTTTACGTTATGTATGTTTAATATGGAACTATGCATGTAATACTGTTATTGCGAGGTTACATTTTTAAATTAAAATACTCTGCTACTAACATTATACGAGTTTTATAAAAGTTTATTATAGTTTATTATATTATTTTCACATAATTTCGCTTAAGCTGACAATAACATTTAATCCATCTTCCAGAAGACTTTACCAGTTTTACCTATATTATTAAGATTTATTTCGGAATTACAAATTAAAATGCTTTTATGAAGTAAAGTTATATTTATGAAATAAATTACACACACTTTAATCGACTTGACCATCTTTAGCATTGACGCAGGCCTTTAACCTCTTTAGCCATCAACCTGTTGGATTTACATTTTTTTGACAGACCCGAGGTTCGTTTAAATAATTGAATAAAGAAATGTAAATGGGTATAAATAAGACTCACAATTTAAATATCACTACCCTATTTTTTCGGTCAGTAAAAACGGAGACTTAATAAAACTCGAAAATATTAAATACAAAATATCAACCTTTCTTTACAAATTTGGTTCCCAAAAATCTTTGTTAGTATACCTAAGCCATTTGTTGTCTAGATGACGCTAAATTCTTAATTCTGACTATAATATTTCTAGTTTGTATTTTTAATGATAAATACGAGCCTTATAGTTGATAGTTACAGAATCGACTGCAATGTTGGTGGAGAGTATCTGATGGCGGTTCCCGGTGGCAGTTGTTATTTGCTTGTGCGCGCTACTGTTTGCTCTTCAAAAACTATGTAATATACACCTTAGTAAATTAATTTGGTAAGATCTGCATGCAAAATATAAAATGGTCTATATTACAAGTAAAAATACGCGACAAGTTTTGGCAGTCCTCTCTTGATGTTAACCTGACACTATCTAAAGAATTCTGAAGAGACCGAAACAGACAGAAATCTCAAGGTGCAAGGTCAGGGCTATAGTGCGGAGGCATTAACATCTCCCAGACAATTCTCTCTCGTAATTTTTGCTAAGTGGCTAAAGATGTGTATAGTCTAGCGTTGTCGTGATGAAAGACCACACCCTTTCTATTGATCAATTGCGGCCGCATTCTCTTTTTGCTTTATTCTCATCAGTTGTTGGCAGTAGAGATCCGAATCAATGGTTCCCGGCGGTAAAATTTCAAAATGAAAAACGCCCTTCCACTCCCACCATATGCACAGCATCACCTTATTGCGAGTTAACCTGGGTTTTGGTACAGTCTGTGAAGCCTGACCGTCCTTTGACCACGACCTTTTCCGCACGTTCTTGTCGGACGTGGTCCACTTTTCATCACTAGTTCAATCACGTCACAATCAATCTGTTCAAAAAAGGTTTGAAACGAGTTGAAACGTAATGAAAACGTAATGAATATTACGTTTCAACTCGTTAACTCAACTACGTCGTAACTACTGATATGCCGATCTTGCTCCACTTTTTTAAAAATGGCGTCCATTTTATCCGTAACAGGGCGACCCGAGCAGGGTGCATCTTTGAGATGAAAATTCCCGGATTGAAAACGCTTAAACCAACTTTGTGACACCGCATTGGGTCCAAAAACATCACAATTTTTAAATGAAATTTATCGATTTTTTTTCATTATATTCACTAATTATAACAGTAAAAAAAACAAATGAAAAATAGCTGGAAACAACATTTTACTAATTTGTTTCTGTTTTTGAAATATAACGTTTTTAATGTCATCAAAACCAGCCAAATACAAATAGTACAGCCAAAGAGATTTTATTACAAGTTTATACACACTACATGTGAAAAGACTTTTTACCCTACCTATTATAATTAATAACATTAAATCAGAAACCAAGCATACGCTGCAAGACTTCAAGCTCATTTTGCGAAGCTTGGACCAAAATCTAACTAAACTATGTATGTCATCAGGACGTCTGACACCTCAGTCCCTGTCACTATGGGTATAAAGCGCTCGAAACATTGGGTTATAGATACTTACTGGTTACTTTTTACTGGTGGTAGGATTCCAATGCAGAAATTCGTCTAGGTAGGTACCACCCCAGGGCCAGTTATTCTGCCGTGAAGCAGAAGTGCGCAAGCATTACTGTGTTTCGGTCTGAATAGCACTGTGAGCTAGCGTAATCACTGGGCTTAAGAACTGAAGTCTCAGGGTGACGGGCGCAGTGTGGTGTCACACAGAAATTTTCTAGGTGACACAGCATTTTTTATGGGCAGAAATTGCATTTACCATCAGGTGAACGTTTTGCACGTTCCGTCATTTTTATGAAATAAAAAAAAACTGAAAAATTAAACGCGATAATATCCGTAAAATTTGTTTTATTAAATTTAAATTTGTTCGTATTCGAGATCTATTGATAGTTGTAGTCTTCGGTCTGGGTGAAGGGCAAGTAAAACGTCTTAATTACCTTAGACACAGTAGAAAACTTAGTGTAGGATCGTTAAAAAAACAGAATCGAGGTAATAATGAAGCGAAAAAAATCATTATTTTTATTTTTTCTAACATATTTTTGATCTTGGTATATTTTTTGTACTTGCTTATTGTATCCTGTGAAAATTAGGCTACTGAAATGGGCAACTGAATAAAACAAAACCATGAGAAACTTATTGGTCCACCACTTTAGCCAGAAAGCTTTTGTATATTGGAATTTGTTTATTTGGGCTGAGCTATGTGTACATTATATTATTGCTTAACCTGACTAATTTGTGTAAATATGTTAATTTAGTAAGGCTTATTTTATAAAAGCAAACAAAATTAACCTTTTGTTTTAATTTATTAATTTAAAAACTTTATTGTATTACAATGAAATGCTGACTGACTGCTAAGAATATGAATGCTAAGAATATTTTCTTCCAGTTACTGTCATGTTCAGTTAAGTTCAGCCGAAGTTGAAAGATTTTCTTTAAGGAAGGGACAGTAAAGTGTTTTGATTTTGTAGTAGAAGAGTTATGTCAAGGTATTATTAAATAGGTACGAAAAGTCCAAGGGCTGGTCTTTTATCCTTAATTTCATAGTACACTTGCACCCAGAATTTGAACCGCGGTGCCGGCACCACTTAAATTTTTCAAGACATCGTGGCAAAACTTCTGTGGGGAAAAAATTAAAACGTGTTCCCGAACTACGGCAGCGTGGTGTATTCTCTATTTGGTTATTGGACAGCATTGAAAAAAGAAAGTAAAGAAATTGAATCTAGGAAAACCGTGGATGTGGACAAGCAATATTACTGGTAACACACTTGCCATAAAAATATGGCAAGTGTGTTTTATATGACTTGTGTTACATTACATATACATGATTTAGCAAATATCTAAAAATTAGTCAGTTTTTAAAATAAACGCAAATTAAAAATCATGTTATTTTGAAATATGAAATCTAAATAACTATCTGGAATTGCGCAGAAAAATGCATTTTGCAATAACATTATAGTGGTTTATTACATATTTTTTTATTGAGTTCTTTACCATATTTTTTGTGTTAAAACACAAATTGTTGGTTTTCGGATTTGGTTATTCTGTCGTTGTGTCTCTGACACTGCCGGTTTTATCGCATGAGCGTTACATCGGGCACGGGTACGTAAGGGCGCGTGTGTGCCACGGTGTTAGCGCGTACACTTGTAGCACTTATTACTTTTTATATTTCCCGTATTTTTGATAATAATTTATTGATAATTACAACACATAAAAACGCCATTTGCTTTAAAATTAATAATGTAAATCTCGTATTTTTTACCTTTACCTGGATTCGTATAACCTTTAAATTGTCACTGATATTAAAATAAAATAAAATTTTATTTCTGAACATTTAAAAGGTAATATTATTGAGAGGTAGGATTCAAGTCTTGTTACATTCACAAGTTAATTTGTTTATAAATTTATAAACAAATTAACATATATATTTATATATATTAACATATATATAAATTTTAATATATTATTTGAAATCTTTTATTAGAAAAAAATATGTTGAGACCTAAGTTGAGCTATCATTACTTTCAAGTAGTGTTCGGATTCATAAGCTTTTCCTTAGTTAGAAAAAAAATCCTTAATCGTCACTCTTGTCAGGCCAATGTCGACTCGGTTGGCGCAGTGGTTAAGCACTGTGGTTCGCATGTTTGATTCCCTAGCGACGAAAATATTTGTATGGTATTGTAAATTTAGATTAATGAAACGCACCCACAATACATAAGAAATCATAATGATCATATTTTAATATTTTTTTTTAAAGTATTGGCAACCGCACTAGTCCACTCGCATTTTATACGCTCCTCTACGTCAAGGATTTGGGTCAGAACTAACTGAATCGTGATGGCCTAAGAAAACCTTGTTCGGCGAATGTTGTCTAAATCATTTAAATGACAGAACATTAGATAACGAAAGTAGTAAAACCATTTCAAATAAGCCAAAACTAAGATACGTTAATTGACAATCTTGAATCTAGGATAATGAGTTATATAAGAATTATGTTGGATGTTTTGCACTACCACTACACAGCTACACTGTTTGTTGGATGCAACTGGCAGCAATTAAATGCCTCAAGTCGGAAAAACATTAATATATTTAGTAGTAGACAACCATGATCATGACCCACATCATCATAATTAGAAATGAGAACGTGCTCAGCAGTGGGTCATTTATAGGCTGTTATTTTATTTTTAAGGGCTGCCATACACTTAATTCTTTAATGACTAGAAAGTGGTAGCAATAAGGTAACAGCGTAAGACGCTGACGTAGTAGTACAAAATGTATATGCAAGTACTACGTAACTATGCAACTCGATTAATTAGGAACACGCTTCGAGGCAAGGCCTTTAATTTAAGGGTAAACTACGGTAGGGCAATAAAGCCTCTTAGTAAACATGATCTTCTATGCGAACTAGATTATAAAGTATACAAACAGTCATTAGTAGTATTTTGCAAATACGCAAAATAAATACTTATTTAAGTATCTGTATTTTCTCAAATCAAAATTATAATTATTATAAATACCGAATCAAAATCCATGTTCATACAAACGTATGGCATTTTACAAAAGAAATGTTAACGGCAGTAAATAATACTACTACTACTATACTATACTTGGGTGACCACTTCCTATCAGGTGAATGTTTTGCTCGTCTCGTCACTTTCTTCTATAAAAAAAATATTTAGACGATCGATCGGACGGCGACCAAACATTCGACTCATAAATGCTCTCTTTCTACTCCGATCCTCTATGCACCGCACTGGCCCTCACGGCGTAGGGGAGAATCCCCCGGGTGGCGGATGGGGGGACGGTCGGTAGTAGTCTATCTATACTACTGGCTATGTCAAATGGACTCGTTAGCTATCGATTGATATGGTCCTCCAGCATTTTTGAGATTGTGCGGGTTTAATAACCCTCTCACATAAAAATCATATGGTTACTAAACGAACTGAATGACGAATAGAAGAGAGCATATATGGGTCGATCGGAGGATCGGAGTATAAAGAGAGCATATAGAAAATAGTATATAGTATATAATACTACTTTTAAATACTTAATAGTTTTCTTTCCCTTGTCAATGACTGTGTAACTAAAAAGAGCAAGGCCCTATTTATTAAAAGAAAACGTGAAGGAAAACTGGTGGCACAGTTGTAGTCGAAGCTTATTACTAGCAACCCTGAACTCACAACGTAATCCTGACATTAAGTTTTGTTTGCTTCCATTGAAAATTTTTTAGGTACTTACTATAAATATTTATTTATATTTATGAGAAGACAGCTAATTTCTTTACTTTTTTAGTCTTTATTACGTTTTGAAGTTATTTTATACTTGTTAAAATGTGTTAGTGAATTCCTACGACGGACATAGTAGAATGGAAGAAATACATAGTAACGGTTTCAATACCTATGTACAATTAAACAGCACTTTTAAAGTTCTCATAAGTGTTTTATTAAAATAACAATTTCCGTGAAGATACGTCAAATGTTTTCAATAGATCTTGATAATAAAATTATGAAAGAAATTTGGCAGTTATTGTATGTCCGTGTGCCTACCTATGCAATGGAGCTATAGAAAGGGCGAGGAAGAATCTATAATAACAATATCCGCAGCATAGCTAGTGTAACCGACACAGTCCTAGGGATCAGCAAGCTGAAGTGACAATGGGCCGCACGCAGCTCAAAGACCCGATATCCGTTGGGGTTTAAAAGTTCTAGAATGTTAACCTCATACTGGCGTACGTAGTCTAGAACCCACTTCTAGAAGGGGCGATGACCTGCATGGTTTTGCCGGAAGGCGATGGAGCATCCATTGCTCAGGACCATTCTTTCAGGCAAAGGCGGTGGTTAAAGTTCACTTAAAGCTGTATTTAATAAAATACAGTTTTAATACATACTTTACATACATACATAATATCACGACTGTATCCCATAAGGGGTAGTCAGAGACTGGGCACTCACTGCAAAAACAGATGACTGCCACAATCCACGTTTCACCAAAACAATATAATGCACTTGATGTGATAGGTGGTGAGCCCATCGCCACCATGCGCTGTTGGGTGCACAGTGCAGTTTAATTCCTTACTCGCCTTTTACGAGATCCATTCGATGAGACGGAGTGGTAGTAACTTTTAACGAGCCGCCACCACACGGCAGTTTTAATATATACGCTATTATGCCATGTTGTTAAATATAACAGGCGCACTTGCTGACCGGGCCCATGATTTCGAGTCTCAACCGAAGCCAATGTTCGGGTAACCTACAGATGATTTTTTGTCTAACTGTGTGGTGACTGAATGTATCGTGTAAGCGTTACACAGGAAATGTAAAATTGAAGACATGTCAGCGCGTTTGTATTGGCCAGATTTGCTAACTGGAAATTGTCGGCATGATTGAAATGAGCAAGAAAAACAGTTCGGTTATATAAGTTTATTACGAAATAAAATGTAATTTCAGTTAAGTATATCTAAAAATATATCAAAACATATACAAAATTTTCTAACGTTTGGGAATTAATACTACATAATTAAAATTTAATATTTACTGCTTCTAGATCCTATCACCCGTTAAATTGAATCCGTTTTAAATCCTTTTAGTAGGTACGTATTTTAATTATTAATATTTATTTTAATATAGTTAGTATTTTATGGTAGCAGCATCTTCCTGGAAGATCTGAACAAATAAACTGCGTTTGCTAAAATCTTCCCGAAGTGAGAGATACTATTTTTTGTGGCAATCTGTGGGAAGAGTGAAATGAAATGATGATGATGATGATGAGTATTTCTGGAGATTTCAGTTATGAATTATAAAAATGGTATATATAAACTTTATATGACTGTGCTTTGTTGCAATCTATGGGAGAGGCCTTTGTTCAACTGTGTACTAAGACAGGCTAATATGATGACTATGATGATGAAGTTTATGACTAAAAAGATTTTTAGCAAAGCTACGTGATTATTTAACAGATAATGTTACAGGCCGTGATGATGATTGAAATTAAGAATACACTATAGGTTCTTAACTCTTAAAGGTTAGAACGGAAACACAAAGTAATGTAATTTAGCACTAGTAACTTGTTCTTTGCAATTTTAAACAGAACGAAGAAATATGCTACCCCGTCATGTTCCGTCATCCGGTCGCAGTCGACTATGGGAAATGCCTGGAAAATCTTAAGGCTTCCGACAGGTTGCGTAAAAACAATTACGAAGAATACCTCACTGAAAATATACAGACCTGAAAGATATACTGCTTGGTGATTAAAGCTAATCTTTCCAAGATTTTTTTTTCTGTCTTTGATCAGCAGTCAACTATTAACAGCTATGTTAGCCTTTTAAGTATACTTACTGTGTACTAAATATTAATTTCTTTTAATATTTCTGATATTTATTTTATGTACATATCATGTTGGCTTCCTACTAAATAAATAAATAAACATTGTGTTGACGATGATGATGAACGTGTTCTTTTTCAATTTAACGATAAAACGTTTTTAAATAGACAAAACTCACTGTTGAACGTAAATAATACCCAGGTCGGAAAGTGAAAGAAACTAATATAAGACCGGTATATAACAATAGACATATAGTCACGTCTTTTTTCTATACTAGGGGTAGGCACAATTCTTACTTCCCTTTGCGTTCCCACACGCAGTACTAGTGACAGAAATGCGTATTATGGTGTTATTCTGCACGAATAAAGGCTGTCCGTACAATACATTAGTCGCCTATTACGACACCTCGGTAGGAAAGAGGTAGGTACTATTCTACTCTGCTGGACACCTATCAGCAATAACGGCACCTATATAGCACTATAGTAACTATAGATTGAAAGAAGCAATAGCAAAGAAAATTTAGCCAAATAATCGTAATACGTATAGCGGAGTATAATAAATTGTTATTCTCCGACGTTATAGGTATTATATACGCTTATAACCAAGAATTTTATTCGAATGAAAAAAACAAATGGCACTGGCGGGCGCCGTCCGAGTAAACAAGCACAATTACCGTCCATTTATTTCCCATACCGCCGACTGTAACCAAGGGTGTGTAGAACTTTTATAGTGAATAATATCATACTTGTGTTTTCCTGATCGTTTTATTTGTCAGATAAATATTGTTTGTTCTAAAACAGGTAAACAATTTATAAAATTACACTGAGTGACCCTAACAATAGTCTGATACAACATCCCAAGGGGTTTAAGATTTGCCCCCATTTATGCTTTGTTTTTGAGTTTTGAATATTTTTTGCTAGTTCTTTACTCTTAGTTGGAATACTGTTTGGTCATTGTGTCTTGAATAAATGAAATAAATTGCTATTTTTAAATCAAAATTAGCTAAATCAGAGATATCGATACAGTTTTTTTGAAATGCTAAGAGTTGACTCTTAAGATTTAAAAGTCTTTAATTTTCCAAGAAATTTGAGGCTATTTTAAAAAAAATATTTAGTTTTGTCTTTTTATCCGGTTAATTTGATCCGATGGTAATAAAATGACAAGCCTTAATTTAAAATATTCCTTTTTTATAGAAACTAAAACAAAACTTTTTTTTATATAGAAGTCAAACGGCTCACCTGGTAAGTGATCACATGGTCATCCGCAACAATGGAATTTTAGGTGCATTGCAAACCTTAGGGAAAGGAGTAGGCTTTTTTCTTCCGTGGCAGGAATTTTAAGTAATGGCGCAATGTGCGATGGTGAAATTCGGCAGCTGGAATTTATCCGCACAATTCTTTAAGGTTCTCTCACTCATACATGACTATGACACAGATGATAGCATGACAAGTATTAGGCCTAGACGTCCATTTGAAATCTTTGGTCCAGAACTAGTTTTAATAGCTATACTCAAGGAAGTGGAAAGAGAAACTGCTGTTAGTGTCACATTTGTGGGGCCTTTTGCAGTATTCCAAAACCACTGGAAACCAAATATTCCAGGAAGTAACACATATTTCATACGATACCAAAAAGCTCACAAATAAAAGCAAAAGAATTTAATAAGATGGACAAAGCACAACTTTGCTGGGAAATGTTGTAGCGTTAAACATTTTAAATAAAATCTTATTGACTAGCGAGTCCTATTTTTGACTGATGGGGATTCTTAGTGTACTAATATTGAACTAATTCACATCCTGCATGTGATTGAAATATCCAAGAACAATTCAAAGACAACCTATAGTCTGGCACTGTAAATGTTAGAAGCTACTGTACATTAATTTGTATTTTTTTTCTGCAGCAGCGAATAAAAATGTTCTTTTTTCTTTCTTTCCTATACGGCCCGTATCAATGCTCAGATGACATGAACACCGCGGCGAGTTTTACGCTGTACATTTGTACATCTTTAAAAAGAATATATAAACAGATTGGGTTCTGTCTGGGCGAACAAAATTCTAAGTATGCTAAGTTAGAATATCTAAGCTAGTTTTCATCTGTGACTTCTAGCAAATTATAATTTATCGCCATTTTGCTTAGAATAATTCGTGCTATCGGAACCAATGACAACCATTTAACTAAAATAAAAATTGTTTTGCAATATGTTACGTAAACATTTAAATGATTTATCTATGGGGGGCCAAAATAACTATAAAGTTATTGTTACGTATTTTTTTATCAATTTTAGATCTAGTTATCGTAATTAAAAAAAAAACTTTCAACTTACTGTCGTAAACATGAACAAATATGACTACTTGGATATCGGAGTCGTGCAAAAAAGCGAGTTTACAAAAAATAAAACTGAACTGGTAAAGATCACGTTAGTTCATAGCTTAGCGTTCGCTAATGGAATTTGTTTTAACTTTTATTCCAATTCTATTTATATATATTAATTGATTACTGGTGGTGGTAGAATTCCTGTGCAGGAATTCGGTATTCTGCGGTGAAGCTACTGCTTCACCGCAGAAAACCGAAACACAGTAATTTTGCACACTACTGTGTGCAAACATTACTGTGTTTCGGTTTGAAGGGCACTGTGAGCTATCGTAATCACTGGGTATATGAGACTTAAGAACTTATGTCTCAGGGTGATGGGCGCGGTGTGGTGTTAGGCGGAAATTTTGTGGGTGGCACGGAATTTGTTATGAGCAGACATTGCACTTACTATCAGGTGAAGGTTTTGCTCGTTTCGTCACTTTATCCAATAAACTTTAAAAATTTATACATTATATTTTTCAGGTTTGGGTCCGCCTATATTTTATAAGATTATTATATTATATTTAACATAGACCATAATTTAAAAAATAAATAAAAAGAAAATAAAAAAAAGAAGTAAATAGCTTACTCAAGCTTAGGAACTTTCTAGGGTTTAATTTGGTAATGTCACGAGCCTTTAAGCTCGTGAAGAATATAAAACCTTATTAGTTTTGTTCCTCAACACTTCCAAAATGAAATTACGAAGATACTATTGTGTTTAATTAATTTCATTGAATAATTAAAATAATTTTCAAAATCATACCTAAATGAAGTGATTGTAAATGTCGTGAAATGCAACAAAATATGATTTTTAAAACAAAGTATATTTTTATAAAATCAATTACAAATATTTTATATGTGCACTAAGGTTTATTTGTGTAGTATATTTAAAGATTATCGCAGTACAATCGAAATAATACTATAAACAAATTTTTGTAACTTAGTTATAATACAATAATAAAAATATTTATGATAAAAATTGTGACGTTGCCTTATACAGAACGTAAACCTGAGATCTTGTATCGTATCAGCTTAGACCCGATTTCACCGATCGCTATGGAAACCAAGTTTAATAAAACCACGTTTTACTTAATTGAGTTCAAATGTATAATTTGATCTCGATTTCTGTCTAACCGATTTCATCAACTCCATTTTGATCACGTTTAGAAAAACGAAGTTTACATGATATATCGTCATAAAATAAAACAAAAACTCGATGTATTTCATATTTTGCGACATCAAACAGTCTGTTTTTATGCATAGGTTACAAACAATAAACTATACGAATTAAAAATATTTTTTTTGTACATACATACATAGTTGTGCAATTGACAATGACAGCTCTCAAAACGCGTTTAAATAGTTGAACGTCGAAAAATGGGCCTTCTGAATATTAATCGCGTTTAGCTTTAACTGTGTTCATTTGATGTTGATGAAAGGCAAACTGTAGCATTGAACTCAGTTAAACGCTTAAACTTCGTTTAGCTGGAACTGATCGGGTTTATTTTCAAGGGTGAAATCCGCCCTTAGTGTTGAACTAATGCCAGTGGCGCCTGGGGTGTGAACTAAAGAACTCAATATTAAGCACAACCGAGTTGACTGCTCCTGCTTAAATGATGTATGTTGTCTATGGCACTGAGAGTTAGTGTATTTACTGAGCATATAAGACTTAGGAACTGATGACTCATGGAGAAGGGCGCAGTGTGAAGTCACATAGTAATGTTCTAGGTCTAACAGCATTTGTTATGACAGACTCAGACTTATTTTCACTTATCATCAGGTGAACGTTTTGTTCGTCTTGTCACTTTCTCCTACAAAAACTGTTCTTACGAGTCTTCTTTTTCATTACTCTATTATTCCCCCATTCTTTGGATTTATTTAAAGGAATACCCAATTTGTGAAATTATATATTATATAGACGAAAGGTCATCCGTTCGCTACAGGCATGACCCTTTGCTCAGAATCATTAGTAAGTCTACTGACCCGCGTAATTAAGTCCACATTTTTTAAAAATATAGGTTTTTTTATATTTCCCGTCGTTAAAAACTGTACATGTATTTAAAATTTAAGTATAGATTAATTGTCTATTATTATTTTCTAATTAGCCGTGTGTCCGATGGAATTTCCTATCGGCAACGTCTTAGGAATCCTTCCTTCTTTTCTCAAATTTTAGAGTTATTTGAAAACCTTTTCTCTCCATGTCCTCTATTTTATCTTTCGATTGCGGCGAGAAATTAGATCAGCGTAAAGAACCAACCTTCACATCTTCAAAACGCCTGACTCGAGAAAAGGGACATAAATTTGACTATGTCCAAATGACGAACGACAGCCTAATAGAAAATTGTCGACTTCTCATTATACATTTCCTGGGATCCGTTAATAAAAAAAAATAAGGCTCTAAATAAATACAAGGAAGGGAACTTTTACCTTTCATTGTATTTTTTTCGAACTATCCCTATTTACAAAACAAAACCTAGCACAAAATTACCGATAAACCAAAACAAATGAATCAACCTAAAAACTATATCTGAGGGCGGTCGGACCACGCAGGACTACAAACAAAAACTGGATCTGGACCTCGTTTTGGGGGATTTTGCCATAGTTGCCATGCTTGGCAGCCGGGTTGGCAACCACAGATTTTTATTCAGATGTTTCAGGAAGAAACTGCTGCCCATCTTCTGGTTTCTATTTTACCTCTGTCGACTTTTACGACAACCACGGGACGAGATCGGGTGGTAGATTCTCTTACGCCGCCACCACGGCTCGGCCACGGCGGCGTGCCGTGTATACGTGTCTAATATTTTTATTTAACAGTTGACAGAGGGAAAAATAAAACCAGGTGATTGACGGCAGCATCTTCGTGGAACATCAAAATAAATAAACTTCGGTTACCAACTCGCCTGCTAAGCGTGGCAACTGTGCCAAAATCCTCACATTTGGGACTTACAAGTCGATGTATGCAGGTGGCTCAGGACCGTGATTTGTGGCAATCTATGGGGGAGACTTATATATAAAGTGGACTAAGATAGGCTGAAATGATAATGATACAAAGTTGTAATAAAAAATAAATATTTTGTAAAGCAACTTTTCTGGCGGGTTCCAAACCGGCATAACCACATAAAGTGCGCCCCGGGCTAAGACAATATTTATACTAAATTCCTAAAAATTGTTAATGAAGTGGCCTTAATAATAATTTCACAATTAGCGAATCTGTGTTTCAGACAAGGAAGTTTCCCTCCCGCTCTGAAACAAGCTATTACTTAATCAAATTTAATTTGATAATCTGTTAATAATGTTTATGAATTAACTATTTTAACGTGTGTTTAATGATATTACTATATCATACCTCCAATATACATTAAGCCACACCAAACACACAACACACATACACACGCACGGTACCCACAAGCATACACATACAACATACACTACACTCACAATCATCACTAAGGTCTTACTTAGAAGTACATACTTAAAAGGAGACCGATAAGATTTTATTGTAGAAGTTGAATTGTTGTTGAAATAAAACTTTTTCTTATTTTTTAATTTTCGTAAACTAAAAAGTACAGGAATCTAACATTGACAATAATATTGTCAAATCATAAATTAGGATTAAAACAACGAAATCCCATCAAAAACATTAAAATGTAATAAATATAAATATAAAAGATATCAAGTAGAGCGAAGTCTTTAATTTTATTATCATCGAATCGCCAATTTAACAATTTTGTTACAAATTCAGTACATATCTTAATTAATAACCAATATTTTGGGCCTCCCATTATTACATATCTTTGTTTATATAAAAAAATATCGTGCCTCGGTAATTGCACAGCGCAAACACATCTCCGCGTAGACATTTATTTTCAGTTCGCTAATATGAGGTACATAGGTAATATTATTTTACTTTTGCTATGCAATTGCCAAGTCCCGATTTTATATAAACAATAATATGTTTCTTACATTTTAATGTTTTTGATGGGATCTCACTTCTTTTTGTAGGTGGTCCTCAATTTTTCCTTTTTTTTATTGCTTCTTGCACTTCGGGTACGGATTTTCATAAATCAAAATCCCCATCTCTGTTGATTTTTACTTAACGATTTTGGTGTAACATTCGCCGACAATTCTGGGTGGTAAATGCTTTTTAATCGATTATATTCAGCAATTGTAAACTTCTAAGCATGGATACTGCCTAAGTCAACAGTCTTTAGATGCCATTCATGTAGACTTGTCACCCTTGACAATACGTTCCCAGGAACTTCACCAAAATATCTTCTGTAGAGCTATTTTCATACATCTGGAATGTGTAGGAATACAAAGTAGTGGCAGCCATTAGTTCAAATACGGAACCTTGGATGGTTTTGGCATTGTCGCCGAGTACAGATCTGTGTTATGGTAAAGATCTCCATGCTCGTCACGTGTATAAAGTCGCATCTGATTTCGTTGAGCAACCACATAGATATCGCACGTGAATGTCCATAAAACGAATAATTTTACGGATTTGATCGCGTTTCATTTCTTATTATTTAAAACCTTTCGTTTCTAATGCTTTACAACTAAGAGGATAGACGTCCTAATGACATAGTTAATCCGGGGTGCCTTAAGCATTAAAGTATTATTTTTGGCCCGAATTACGTAGAATGAGCCTTGAAATTTTGTAGAGATATGCTTGGTTTTTGATTTAATTTTGTCAATAATATGTTCCCAAACCGATGGTAATACCCAACCATCTTCCCTATTGAAATTGAATCGGAATCCGTGTTCTTTTAATATTTGTGATTTATCAATCGTCATGTACTCAATGTTCTCTTACTCAGAAAATACTAGGCTCATCATTTTTTAAGCATCAAGTTTTAGTTTCTATTATTCTACTCATTTTTATGTTAGCCCGTAGGTAAATAATTAACAAGAGGATATCATCAACAAGGTATCAATTCGACATAGGTATTTTTTTTATTGCATAAAGTAATGAAACGAGCAAAACGCTCTCCTGATGGTAAGTGCAACGTCTGCCCATAACAAATGCTGCGTCACCCAGAATATCTATGTGACACCACACTGCGCCCGTCACTCAGAGACATCAGTTCTTAAGTCTCATATGCTCAGTGGTTACGCTAGCTCACAGTGCCCTTCCAACCGAAACACAGTAACGTTTGCACACTACTGCTTCACGGCAGAATAACCGGCCCTAACCTACCTAGACGGATTCCTGACCGACTCTCACTTAACCCCGTCACTTGTATAATGTTTTTGTTATTTTATTTTATTTTGTTGTGTTCAGCAAATATTGTTTTAATTAATAAGTGACAACATCGTTTGCTTACCTTGAGATCACCATAAACGGATGTTCGTATATCGGAGGTAGACTAGGATCATCATCATCATCATCATTTCAGATTATCACTAGCCCACTGCTGAACATAGGCATCCCCCAAAGATTGCCACAAAAGTTAGTAACTCTTATTTTGGAGGGATTTTGCAATAGTTGCCACGCTCGGCAGGCGAGTTGGCAGCCGCAGCTTATTTATTCAGATGTTCCAGAAAGAAGCTGCTGCCCATCTGGTTTTCCCTCAGTCGACTTTAATGTCACCAACGAGATGAAATGGGATGAGCGATTCTCTTAAGCCGCTACCACACGGTAAGACTAGGACGCAGTGACAGAAACCCGGGGACAGTCACAACACAACCATACCCGAATACGCTCAATTAGTGTTTTTGAACAAACGTGGACTTCTGCTGGGGTTCGAAACCATGACTTGCGGCGTAGAAGGCAGGTCACCACAAAGCCACGCGGGCGTCAAATATACTAATATGTACTTTTTGAAGATAACAACACTAAAACGATTTACAAACTTACTTTAGCGGCTGAAAAGATTATTTGTCATAGATTTTGTAGGAAAAATTAAGATTACCAACCGCAATCTGTCTGAAGTCAGTGTAAGAATTTTGTTAAGTAGATTATCTTTATAGTTTGCAACCTCATTCGTTATAAACAAGTTAATTATGATGAAAGTTATTCATAATCTAATTGGGTCATATTATTACGATGCCTGACTCAATGATTGGTGTACCTGATTGACCTAGGGTGTCTGAGTCTATATTTTTCTGATGTATGACGTATTAATCTGAATGGATTTTTATAACTCCGTATCTCAGATACTGTTTTCCTCCAATCTTATCGTACGCCAAGAGTAGCTACTGTGGCAATATCTCTTTTCTGTAGGGATTGCCTATATTCAGCAGTGAACTTCTAAAAGGCTGTAATGATATTTTTATAGTGGGAAGTGACGAGACGAGCAAAACCATTTCTCCTCTTTCTCTAAGAATTCCTTTACTGTTACAGCTGCACGTTTATGAAATTTCCTATTTCAACACATTTGATGTGCTAAGTCCCTTTTTTTCTTTAAAAACCTAGTTAAATCTCATTTCTTGAAACTCTGATTTCAATCTGATCACTTCTCTCTTTTTACTTTTCTGTTTTATCCTTAACACTTTTGCTTAAAATCCTTTTAACATCCTTTGGATTCTATCTGGGAATACCTTTGCCTTAACATTATTTTTAATTTATGTACACCTATCTCTACTTCCTTTTTATATTTCAATTACGTTAGTTTCTCACAAAATTGGTTGTCTACTTTTGTATTCAGATCCATAGGATGTAAGAGTTACTTCGCGTTTGGGAATAGAGTTTATAATTTCTTGAAGATCGTAATAAAATAGCTTGGTAATTCTTTATTTGAGGACGTAGTGGTTAGAAGTGAAGGGTGTTCATTGCATTTAAGTAAGCATAAAATCCTTATATAGCTTTATACTAGTTATTTGATTTAAACTTTGTAAAGTATTATTACCAAACAAACAGAACGTCCTGTTCAGGCTCCCGGCACTTTCAACTTCACAGCTTGGCGCACAGACATTAATACATTTATTTGATTAAATGGCGAGGTATTCTAGGTATAAGTTGACTTGGTTGCTACTACAAAGTGCATTTGCACATAGAGCAAATTCATCTTTTCCCTAATGATGACGAATATCGTATTGTTTGTTATATTAATTTTGTGTAAAAATATTTATTTTGTTTTACTGTATACTGTTTAATAAATAAAACCTTATACGATACATCACTGCTTGTATTATAATATCTTTAAATTACAATACTTACATTACAGATAAGATAGTTAGCTAAACTAAAAAAAAAATACTTGGATCATACGATTAATTATCTAAAACTGAATATGACTGTATTACACATTCATGGCACGCTCGGTTGACTATTCTGGGTCCAGATGTTACAGCAAGGGGCATCTTTTACTGGTAGTGTTTTTTGTACGATACTCTTATAATATATCTCGTATCTCGTGTACTAAAAATAAAATAAATAAATGTCTAATAGCGATTTTCGAATCTTATGTTTTCTACACTATTTTCTTTTGGATATCAGCTTGATATGTCAAATTTGGTGATACGTTGATTTTTCAGTCTTTAATTATAGATATAATCCTTTGGAAATAAATGAATATTTTTCATTACAATATAGCGATATTTTCTGGATTTATAGAAATTCTAAAACCCGTAGGAATAACATTATATTAGTATTATGGAAATATAGCATATACTTATTAAAAAATAAAGAAAATGTAGTGAAATATTCAGAGTGTACCTTGATTAAAGTATAAGTTTTGTTTTTAATTTTAAGTATAAGTATTTAATATTAAAAACAAAATTACAAAACTTGTTAAAGATTCGTTAAAATTAAATAGACATATAAACTACTAGCTGATTAGGAATCCGAACCAGTCCGCCTTAATGCAGGTTTTTTAAATATCTCGTGGGAACTATTTGATTTTTCGGGATAAAAATCCAATGTATCCGATGTCTGTCTCCAGGATGCAAGCTTTCTCTGTGCTAAATTTCGTCATGGTCGGTTTAGTAGCTGAACCGTGAAAACAAACAGACAGAGAGACAGAGAGAGTTACTTTCGCATTTATAATATTAGTATGGATTGAACCCTAAATCTGTTTCTAGTTAAAGGTTTATCTAATATTTATAGTAGCAATAAAAGTAAGGTAAAATATAATATAAATAATATATAAAAAAAATCTAAAATCGCTCGTCGTCATGCCCCTCCTAGTCAGGTTTTCAGTATCTCTAAGACCTAAAAATCAGTTGCCGCGGCTTTCCCAAATGATTTATTATTTATTTATTTACTTATTCATTAATGAACCTTTCTATTAGTAAAGGAACAAAAGGCGGACTTAATGCTAAAAACATTCTCTGCCAGTCAACCTTTGGGTAGTCTCTATTTTCGGTGATGTGATCGCTGTTAGCCTTTTGGCTTTTACAGCTTCATCGGATGCTGTGCTCGCGGGCCCGGGGCCCGCGTGCCAGGTTTGGTTTGACCCAAAACATAGATACATAAATATAAACTCTTTGGGTAGTGAGTTAACGACGAAAGCGGTTACAAAAAGGATCCTATAATACTCATTTAATATACCTACACGTATATCCACGTACCATATATATAAATACACACACGCACACATATTCTTAGATATATAAATAATAATAATTATAATAAAATAGAATAATATACTAACGATGATGATGATGATCATTGTTTCAGTAAATCTGTACAATTTAGAAAATGAACTAAAACTTTCCTTTTGAATGCGAATTTGCTAGAGGGTAGTCTTAGATTTTCAGGCAGCGCATTCTATAGTCGAGCAGCTTGGACAGCAAATGATGATGAAGAGAAACCAGAGCGGTGAAGTAAATAGAGAGATTCAAAGTCTCCGAAGATCGAAGCTGTCGGTTATGAGTGTCACGCAAGAACTGAAACTTACTTTTAAGTAATGAAGGTAGTGGTTATCAAATAAAACTGAGAAAACTGTGGAAAGTTCTCATTAATATCAGGATAACACACATCAGCATAAAAAATCATGGGAAATATAAAATAATGCAAAAGAGTTATCTTTACCTTGACCGGAAGAAAGTTTCTAAGGCGATTCAGAGCACTTAGCTTAGCAATAACTGAACCATTGACTTTTTGTATTTGAGTAGACCAACTAAAGGTTGAATCAAAGTAAGCACAAAGATTTTTAACAGTAGAAGAATAGGGAATAACATAATATATACGACAAACGAGACAGGTGAAACTTTAGAAAGGTCTAGTTTGGATAACTGCCTGCCTAATTATTATCATTTTAAGGAAAAAGTAGTAAGGTAGTAAAACGTACTTTTCTTACTTAAGGTGAATAAGGGTAACGAAATTAGTGCAAAAAATTAGTTTCATGAAAATCAATCTATCAATATACTCTTTATTGTACACCAATACAAAAATAAAGACTAAGTACTATATTTTATATAATAAGTAGTTAAGGTACAAAAGGCGGTCTTATCACTGAAATCGATTTCTTCCAGACAACGTTAGCACAGAGAACTACATAATACAACAAAATGAAAAACCAGAAAAAAAAAATTATAAACGATTTCACTGGTAAACTTCTAATTTCATAACGCATGCATTGATTTTATGAAACCAAAATAGTTTCGTGCTCCACGCGATTTTTAGATAAAACTAGTTTCATGCAATTAATTTCATCGTGTCAACGGGACGTGAAACTAACGTCGCAAATGTTTCTGAGCTTTAAGCGTTGATGATGGCAAACCAACGTTAGAATAGATTATTTCATTACATGATATATATTTTTTAATTTGTACATTATCATCTTTAAAACATTGTGCACTGCAATATAAAGCTATTTTGCTGATAGGTCCATTATCGCAACGGCACTGTAAATTTCGCGACACTAAATTATAATTGAAACAACTTTCAGAGGTGTTGAAATAAGTTACGTGAAATAATGTCAACATGCATGGAATAAGTTTCGTAATGTAAATCCCACTTTATAATAAAATATTCAATCAAATGCTTCGCAATTTGTCATTGCTAATGCAACTATCATATACTACATACTTACTTAACGTAGGCTCAATAATATTGTTAGATATATTTGCACGCCTTTAATATTAGTGAAATTTAAGAGGATGCTGCTTCGATATCCACACTGCGGACGGCGGATTTCACATGCCCACGAAATATTTTTTTACTCAGGCATGCAGGTTTTCTCACGATGTTTTCCTTCCATTCATTGTTTAGTAGTGCTTAAAATTTCAGAAACACTTAGAGACGCCAGTGTACTATGAAATTTAAACCGAGCGCCCGGCCTCTGGATTGTGGTAGCTTTTTTATTATATGAATAAGTTTTTTTATGGAAAAAAGTGACGGGACGCTATCGTTCATCCGATAGCAAGTGCAACAACTGCTCTTAGAAAATGCTGTGTCACCCAGAACGTTTCTGTGTGGCAACGCACTGCACTCGTCACCCTTAAACAGTAGCTATCATGGCCCTTCAAAACAAAACACGGTAATGTTTGCATACTGTTGCTTTAAAACTGACTAACTGGCACTGCAGTGGTACCTAGATGGAATGGTGTGAGGTGACTGGTACTGCGAACACCAATCTATTAGCCAAGATAACGGCAAATCATCCCTGATCATGAAAGAGACTGGTGTCCTCCAATGAACTATTAATATGCTACTGGTGAATGTTAATAGCGTAAGAAAATCCAGAACTCTCTCTCTTTAATGTCTATAAAATTATTCTAAGAGAAAGGCTAGCAAAATGCCATGAATTATGAAATATTTTGTAATGATACACATTAGCGTTCAGCTACTACTTTTTTATGTATAAGCCAGTGGTTAACCACGATCCCACCTATATAACGCTTTGTGCAAAATATATTATAAACTCATTTATTCGCCATTCGTGTATGAAAATATTACTAGATGCCAAACAATAATTGCATAAAGTCTCATTAAAAGGACACCTCGGTTAATATTCGAGCAAAACATGGACGATCAATTCAGTCCATAACCGTAGAGACGAAAAGCTTCTAATTTCGAACAGAGTTGCGCAGTTTAGGTACATATATGTGTAATGTGGTATTCAAATATTTGCATTGAGTTTAATATCAAATACCTTCATTTTGAAATACTTCAGCATTCTTTCAGCATTTTGCTTATTTAGATTATAAATTCTTAGAATAGCAAATCTGCGGACTTGATGTGACTTGTCTTGACGGATGAAAGTTTGTGTAAATACTATATACACTTTAACACATACTATTTTTAATGGGTCTAAACTTAAGTTGTGTCTCATTCCTATCATATAAAATATTAAATTAAACTTAAATCAAGTATACATTTTAAAATTAGCAGTTTCAGACTTTTCCTGTGAATAAAATACATTTTTTTATAGCTGGAAGAATCTCTATTCATAGATCTAGAATAATATTTATTTGATACGAAAGCCTTCAAGTCAATTTCATCTCTTTATTATTTAACAGTGTGTAGTATTGAGCACCTTCTTCTTCGAATTTTTGAGAGAGTTTTGGAGCCAGAAGGAAAACATCACGCAGCTCAACTGCGGATTAGCGATCTTCACATGTCTCAAAAATATTTTTAATACCCATACTCTATAAAAGTTATTTGTCTGCAGATGACAGAATAACCATTTTAAATAAGCAAGTTGCCACACCTTTTTTTACATGGGGAAATGCCTATTGTATACCGCCTTCACGGGGGAAGGTCGGGTTACTGACGGATTTGCACCGACTAAAACCCCATGGTGTTCCGCCTTCGCCGCATGTTGGCAGGACCACGGGAACGCTTGCGCACACATCCGCGACCCCTATCGGCGCTGGCCGCCTACCATCGGCTGCCTCTCCTAGGGAGAGAACTGCTCATCTCTCCTTTCCAGTAAGGCGCGCCGGAACACACGACGCGCCTTCCACCACGGCTCCCCTTTGTGCGCGCAACGTACTCCCCCGAGTCCGCCACGCGGAGGCCACGGGGCCAGGAGACTTGCACTCGAAAGCGCCAGTGTTCCGGGCTCCGGCAGTGGATCTGGTCTGTGGCTCCGCCGCCGACCACATTTCGGCCACGGAGGATAGGGAGAGAGTCAACGACACACCAACACTCCTCTTCCCCCGCTGCCCCACTACCGCCACATTTACAGTGCGGCTCCGCCAGAGTCGCGGAGGATAGGAAGGGAGGGGCAACGATACACCTACACTCCTCTTCCTCCGCGACTCCACCTCGGCTGCGGATAGCAGCGTACTGCTCGCCCCAGCTGTCCACCTGTTCGCATCCAGAGTGGGCTTGCGTAGCCCACTCGGAGCGACCTCCACGGGTCAGTCTGATGCCACAGGCCAACCGTGTGGGCCCCTCTTAGCTTCACCGTGAGTGAGCAAGTCACGGTTACCAAGCCCCCCGCCACGACAAAGCGAGAACCCATTGGGGGGAAGAAGCAAAATCGTCTACGGTGCGAGGTCTTTGTCACGATTACGGCAAATCTTGTAGTAATCATAAAGGCTCTTAGAAGACTGTTCATAGGCCAATATGATAATGATTGAAAGTTATCCATACTCACGAGTTCATTTCTTTATATATTTTTTACACACGTGAAGCATACTTTTGTAAAAGCAATTTCCTATTCGTGCCTACTTAGCTTTAGTTTTATATTAACTGTGTCAGTAATAATTTTTAGTATCTAGATATAACTTCATTAGATGCAACTTCATCGCCGAAGTGCTATTAGGGTCTGCTTTAATAGAATTTACAAGACAAATTGATTACCTGGAAGAGGTTTCGCTGTGTGATGTAGATTAAATACAAAATACAGCAATCCTTGTATATAATAAATAAATAATTAATACTTGCCAACAGTAAGAGTTCTATAGATCGCCTAAGATACTTAAGTACGGCTTTTTTATTTGGTAAGACAATTTTCCGAGAACATTTTAAAATTGTTTATCTCCCGTTGTCAATAAAAAAATATTACAAACTTTATGCGCAATACTTAACCGTATTTAACTTCTGTAAGCGTTATAAAATTCAATGAAATACAAACATTTTACTTTCTACGTCTTTTGAATGTTTAGAACATCACTACCTTTTCCGAGTAAACTTTTTATTTCTTTTTATCATGGACGGGATGGTTGGAATTTAAGACAGGAATGAATAATTTACTCAAGTCAACTTTGTTCCACTATGTCTGTTTTGCTAGACTCGTATTTTATGCAGTGTTTCATTTATACCGAAATTATCCTTGCGTTGGTTTGACATGCTATTTATAGGTAACCTAATGTATGTATGTAATTTTAAACATCATTCCATGTCTTTCTATGAGTACAGGAAGAGGTTACTAACAGGCATAGATAATTTATCGTTGTGGCGGTGGTGTAAAAATACTTTGTCGCCGTCCGTGGTGTTTGTAAAAGTCGACTAGGAAACACCTTCAAAATCATGACATACATACATACATAAGATCACGACTGTATCCCGTAAGGGATAGACAGAGACTGGGCACTCACTGAAAAACAGATGACTGCCACAATCCACGTTTCACCAAAACAATATAATGCACTTGGTGTGATAGATGATGAGCCCATCGACATCATGCGCTGTTGGGTGCACAGTGCAGTTTAATTCCTTACTCGCCTTTTACGAGATCCATTGGATGAGATGGAGTGGTAATATTCTTTTATCGAGCCGCCACCAATCGGCTTATTATATTAACTTATTATATTAAATCATGACATAACACAAATAATAAGCCAAAAAAGATTTTTGATTTTATTTAATATTACGTTCTCCTCACCTCCTCTTGCTAAAGTTACGTCTTGTATTCTCCAGTTGCTTTTTTATCATTTCTTGTAAAATCAGTTTCCATTCCGCAGCTTTTATATAATTTTAATCTCTGTGATATTTTGCCGCCGTGTGGTGGCCGCTTAAGAGAATCTACCACCCCTTCTCATCCCGTGGGTGTCGTAAAAGTCGACAGAGGGAAAATTAAAATCAGACGATGGGCGGCAGCATATGTTCAGCAGTAGTGATAGGTTGAAATAATGATGATGATTATATTTACACGAGTATGGTGTATTTATATAGTTTGACAATGTCCCATACATGCTTATTGGATGGTTATCGGAACTTCGAATTGAACAATTTGAGCAACGACTTATAACCTTCTGCACCTGCCTTATTAACGATAAACAATGAATACTTTTGTAACAATGCTTGTTGTACATAAGAATTAGAATTTAATATGCACACATTCTTTGCATCAATTTCGAGACTCTACGTACTGTCCGTACTGTCTTCAAAATGATGGTTGACCAAATGTTACGCCACCATAGGGGGTGACATCTTTTAAATTCACGTCATCAATGTGTTCCACTGGTTAACGTAGCACACGTCGACGAAGACCGTCATCTCACCGAGATATTATTATCCATGATGCGTATTTTAATATTCAGTCTGGCAGCTCGGTGATTTAGATGTAATTTAGGGAACCGAGCTATCCCTGTATAGAACCCAAAAATACATTATAACTATCTTACTACTTCTTCAAGATTATTAATGAGATCGTCATATGAATATTTGTCAATTCCCTAGCACCTTAGTCACTAAAAAGCGATTTTCTTGTGTCTCGTAGCGCAGTTAGTCTAACTCTGGTTCTCAATAAACGAGCTATCTTAAAAGTCCCACCGCTGAGCACAGGCCTCCTCTTTTTTCTGAGAGGGGTTTGGAGCTAGGAAGAATACCCCACGCTGCTCCAATGCGGATTGGCCGACTGCAAGAAGACATGTGTCTTCGAAATATTTTTTATTTCTCAGATGCAGGTTTCCTCACGATGTGTTCCTTCACCGCCGAGCGCGTGGTAAATCAGCACTTAAAATTGCAATTAACAATTTTAGTGGTGCCGGCACCGGGAATCGAACCTAGGTCACTCACGTACTATGAAATTTAAAGCGTGCGCCTAATCTATCTAATTCAAAAATATTTTTTTAAATCGGATTAGTTTTTCTTAAGACTAGCACGTTCTAAGAATACAAATTCTCCAACTTTATTATAGAAGTAAGATTATTTTTCAAAGAATATAAATAATACAGAAAATTGAATCATACAGTGAATTACTCTATTATAATTATTGTAAATTAACGAATGAAAATAGACTAATGTTTTCAGCACGTCCCACTGCGGTTTGCAAACACACGATAAGTTCACAACGTTGTTAAAATGCGGAACAATTAACATATTAAATTAAAATAGTTGTAAATTTGTTACACAGTTATAATAATAGTTACAGTCTACCAGTATGATTAATGTAAATTGTGATGTAAGTTGAAGAAAATTTTCCGTGTTACGATATTTCTACTAACCATGATTAATTTTTAAGCGGTAGCTGCTTAGATAATATTTAAAAGATTTAGCTATTATACCCTTGGCGTACATATATAAAACCTAATTGTGTTCAAGTATTTTTATGTTTTTAATCACTACACATCTGTGTGCTTTACTTGCTGGACAATAACTTTCTCCTTTTTTTGAAATGATATTGGAGGCAATTAGGGTTAGCCACGCTGCCGTAGTGCATTTTTCCATACGATATTTTTTTTCACATCTGATAACAAGTTAAATTAATACTTTGTTGTACCCAGACTGGGATTCGAACTCATATCCCATGCGTACTATGATACTGAAAATTTGAGCCCAATTTTCGAGCTTACGCGGCCATATACTCAAGTATTATTTTAATTACACTGAAGTTGATGTTGTAGTGATTTTAAATTATATCAGTTTTGCTTAATTTTAATGAATTTAAAAATAACTAAATAAAATCAACACAACCAAACACTACGCGTTCGCAAGGGGACAATAAAATTTAAGCAATGATTATAATTTCGTTCTTAATCGTCTAAACCTTTAAGTACTCTTCAACTTTTGTCTGTGAGAAATACGTACAACGAGAATCAAACAATAATAATTAAACGAACCCAAGGATGAAAACTTTATAAGCATACACGACAGGAAATATATTGTTTGAAACTTTGCTTTTCGAACTACAAATGTGAAAATTCGGAGAAGTAGAGTTGTAGAGTGCATTGTACATTGAATAAAATGCTTATTTATAAACGAATCAATATACAGCCTTGGCCAAAAGTATAAGTCACCCATATCTATAAAACAAAGATAATTCCATACAAAGATATTTTATAAAAATGCAAATATTTTTAACAAAAGTCAATTCAGTGCTGCCAAACTATAATTAAAACAATGCATAAAATATTTCTAGACGCTATAAAATACGTGGTGAGCAAAACCCTAAACAACTGTATGTTGTAAAAAAAATAAAACAGAAGTATTATATTAGTCTTCAGCTGCTATTGATAACGTAAAGTTTTCTTTTTTGATTTAGTGGTTCCTTGTCACAAATCAGCGATCACAATGCGGAGGTTTAAAGACAACAACATTGTTAGAATGGCCGGCAGTTCCCAGATCTTAACCCTATCGAGCATCTTTGGGGTAATCTTTTAAGTACAAGGTCTGTGAGCATTACATCGAAAACAGCATTAAAAATGCTTTAATTCAAGAATGAGATCCCATAACTACAACCGAATATGCAAGGCTTATAAGCAGCATGTCACAAAGAATCACTGCTGTGATCAAAGCAAAAGGTGGACCTAAACATTAGTAAATTTTGTAATATTATGTTAATATAATAATTAGTTTCATTTTTCACCTTAAAATACGAAAAAGTCAATAAAGTAGTATGTAGGTATTTAGTTCATTATTAGGGAAAGTATAAGGGAAGGAAACGGAGGGAAGAGAAACTATCAAAAAATTTACATTTAAAATTCACGTGGAAAGATAATTACATTTTAATTTGGAGACATTGTTACTTGACAATGGAATGTCCAAAACATAGCGGAGCCCAAGGAAATTATAACAAGGACCGGGACGTCGCACGTGATTTGTTATTGAATAAGGTATTGTTAGCTAAACCAATTCACTGATTAGCAATCGTTGTCGAGCTGGGCAATTATTCATTTTCCAAGTCTGTGATCCGAAATCGTTTTAAAATATTATTTATTCGTATATTGGCAAATTCGATCGAGTAATATCAAAATTGCGTTAAGAAAATATATCAAATTTAAATTGAGTAGTTGATCCACAGTCGTAAAAAATAATTATTTAAATATTGTAATATTATTAGTAAATAATATCATATTGTCTTCTATTCTATTTTTATGCAGAAATCGCATGTTTCATTTAGAAAAAAAATATCACATCATGAAGAAGGACCTTAACAGAAAAGAAAAATAATAATTAACGTAAAATCGATCACGTTCCTCTTTTATTTTAATATTTCTTAAAAAATACATGATTTTTAATGAACAAAAAAAATATTGGAAACAAAACATAAATAAACGGTTTTAAAAAAGGACTGATAAAATATTTTTTTTTTTTGGATAGAGTGACGAAACGAGCAAATCGTTCACCTGACGTAAAGTTCAACGTCTACCCATAACAAAAGCTAAACATTTTTGTGTGACTCTACACTGCGCCCGTCACCCTGAAACATCAGTTCTTAAGTCTCATATACCCAGTGATTACGCTGGCTCACAGTGCCCTTCAAACCGAAACACAGTAATATTTGCACACTACTGCTTCTCGGCAGAATAACTGGCCCAGCGGTTAGTACCTACCTAGACGGATTCGTGTATAGGAATCCTACCACCAATCAAATGATTACAATAAAATGACGATATAGTAGCAAATAAATTAATAATGCCTGATTTATTGTAATTTAAGCGGGTATAAATAAAACCGCTGTCAATTTTTATTAGCTTTTATACAAGAATTCGTCTATGTACCACCCCAGCGCCAGTTACTCTGCCGTGAAGCAGTAGTGTGCAAACATTACTGTTTCGATATGAAGGACAGTGGGAGCTGGCTGCCCATCTGATGCTGTACATATTAATTACGTAATCAAAACATTTTTATTGTAATGATTGATATTAGAATTGCAGACATAAATAAGTATGAGAAAATTAAAAAATGCAATACATTTTTTAATATTTAATACATAGATATATAATAATACAAAGATAGATAGATAACCGTGTGGTATCGGCTTAAGAGAATCTACCAACCCATCTCATCCCGTAGGTGTCGTAAAAGTCGACAGAGGGAAAACGAAAACCAGGAGATGGGCAGCAGCATCTTGCTGGAACATCTGAATAAATAAACTGCGGTTGCCAACCCGTCTGCCAAGCTTGGCAACTATGGCAAAATCCCCCCAAAACGAGAGCTACAAACTTTTGTGGCAATCTATGGGGGAGGCCTATGTACAGCAGTGGACTAGTGATAGGCTGCAACGACGACGACTACGACGACATAGATACAATTTCAATCATTAGCCTTTTTGTTTTAAGCTGATATGCTCCATGGATAATTGTTTAGCTAAGTTGCAGGTGTGATTTATGTTCATTTCAAAATATGTGCATAAGTGAAGATAGATATTTAACACATGACGGCATACATAAATTATGGGCGGTTTCTAGACAATATATCACACGCGACTCAAAACTACAAAGAAAATTTAATATTTGTTCTGCAACAATAACAAATATCCCAGTACTATTCAATTAGTTTCTATTATTTTTTTATTGGTAAA
The DNA here is from genome assembly GCA_019845155.1 of Luehdorfia chinensis. Taxonomy (NCBI): domain Eukaryota; kingdom Metazoa; phylum Arthropoda; class Insecta; order Lepidoptera; family Papilionidae; genus Luehdorfia; species Luehdorfia chinensis. The sequence continues at coordinate 3,292,975 of JAHVAK010000022.1, forward strand.
GAAAAAAGTACTTACTTCCTAATCTTATTATACTAATGACGAAACTTTACGAGTATTAATAGATTTCTTTGAAATGTGCACTTCTTAGAATTAAATTTCGAAGTGTTTGCTACATTATTGTAAAAAAGAAAAATACATGGAGAAATTGCGACTCAAGGGGAAAACAAGTTGACCTCTTTCTGTTGGCACATCCATCACAACACAATACTTTCGGTAAAAGCATTTCGCTTAAAAGTATAGTCTGTGGGAAAACTCAACAAGATATACATATCTAAATAAATAAATGAAAAATGTACTAAGATTGTCTTTAAAGTTGACCCTTGTCATGCGCGAGTAAAGTTTGTAATTTTTTTATTAGGAATTTCTTATACATTATTACGTCTTTACATGTCTTCTTGCTCGATTTGTAAGGTGTTTGAGCTCACACAACAGTTTTACTGAGTACTTACGCAATGTCTAAAATTACTGTAGTTATAAATAAATAATAGCCGCTTGCGTATTGTTATTTATTAAAATATTTTTTTTATTATAAAGCTGAACAGTGAGTTGAGAAACTGAAAATTAAGCCCAAAACCTCAAAAGTCTTATATTGTTGCAATCATAAACAAAAAACAGTTTACTAATACAATTTTGTCATTATCCAATTAACATTTTTGAATCGTATTTCCTTCAGCACTCTAAAATTCATTTCGCAAATTCAGCATTTTCATTCCAATTTGCTTAACATGAAGACTTTTAAGGAATTGCAATTAAGTTGATAGAAATGCGTTTAAATAAAGAAGGTAAATAGATTTTTGTATTATTACTAAAATGTGGAATGTTGAAAAATTATGAAATTAATAACTTACTTTTATAAAAATAATTTAATTTCATAAAAGTAAGTTATTAATTTCATAATTATTATTGGACTTGTAACGATTAATAATTATATAGTATAATCGTCGAAGCATATGTATCTCATATACATACGTAGAATCAGATATAGTGCGTCCAGAAAATTCTCCATACACCTAGACTTCAACGAACGAACGAACGAAACGAATTTGGCTTCAACGAAGCCGCATTCAGTCCCGTGTTCGTGCTAAATGTAATATTTTTCGTTATATTTAAGATATTATTAAAAAATATGCAACAATTTGATAAATTAAATTACTAATGAATAATTTTAATTATCAACAATAGCAGAGATAACAGTAAGAATTAATTACTACAATAGATTTACGACATATTTATTTACATGTAATAAAATTGTTTATTTAAAGTGCGGCAAGTCGATCAATATAGACTGCTCATGACCGTGTTTTGTGACTCTGTGGGGGGAGGTTTATGTTCAGCGGTAGATGAATGACTTAATATGAATTTTAAACCAATTTATATAATTTAAGATACATATTTCTACCTCCTTAATGAACGATGGCTAACAATATTTTTTTACATCGGGGATGTTTCCTACAAGTGTCATTAAAATTTGTAACATTCTCTTTTAAGTATATATTTGTCTTATGATCGCCAACAGTGGCTTGGATCTCAACGATCACAGAGCTTTTTCGATGCATGCTCTGAATAAATTTTATTGTTAGTGATAAACATTTTGAGTGTCTCATAATGAGATCGTCTGTTCCTTATCATGCGACGTATAAAGATTGTAACTACGAATTTCATCACTGTTTAAGCCTATCACTAGTCCACTACTGAACAATAGGCCTCCCCCACAGATTGCTACAAAAGTTCTTAGCCCTAGTTTTGGGAGCATTTTGCCATAGTTGCCAGGCTTGGCAGGCGGGTTGGCAGCCGCAGTTTATTTATTCAGATGTTCCAGGAAGATGCTGCTGCCCATCTCCTAGTTTTCGTTTTCCGTCTGTCGACTTTAACGACGCCCACGGGATGAGATGGAGTCGTAGATTCTCTTAGACTGCTACTACACGACACTACGAATTTATTATGTTATAATTTAAATACATAGGTATGTCAAACATTGACTTCAATTAAATCGTAGTTCATGAAACTGCTATGTTAATTTCGAATTGAAGTTCGTCTGCATAATACTAAATTTGCATAGCAATAATGAAATCATGAGTTGTCGGAGTCAGAGTTGAATAAACGAATTCATCTGAATAGTATAATGAATTAGATTTTCTGGCCGCGACACCTGTGATCTGTGTAAAACTCATGCAAATATATGTCAAGTCTATTTATATATTTTGGCAATGAATAAGTGTTGTTGGAAATTTAAGGAAAAAATTAATGAAAATATTATTTAATATAAAAACAGTCTTATGAGACTGGTAGTTAAGAATAATTTTGTACATTGGGGAGTAGCGCTACAAAATTTAACGGCGAAGTGGAAGCCTCGGATGATATTATCCTTTCTTCTTCTTAAACATGGAAATCCTTTAAGACCTTTTGACTTTTCACAATAAAAAATTTTCGTAAATTTCCTTAACCCGTTTTTAATTATTTTTTGGGTAAAAAGTACTTTTTTCTTATACAATTTCTTTTAATACTTACAAATATTACGATTCATATTCGTAGATATTGTTAGAAACATGTATCGTGAAAAACTCGAAGAATAGTTTTAGCTTTTTTGTGAAAATTTAATAAAATATTGAAACAGATAGAAGTAAACGTTTAGCATGTTATGTAGAACTTCGTAATTAATATGTGATAGGAGCCAAGAAAAAACTTTATAATCCATTAAGAACTGTTCTTTTTCGGAAATATAACATGATATTTTATAACACAGACATTATTATTATTTTACATACATATAGTGCCACGTATCCTTCCCATTGAGGTAGGCAGAGACCACATCTTTCCACTTCTTACGCTCCTGTCACACATCTCTCGCTTCTTTCCTTTCTCTTCGTTTTCATATAAACTCGTCGGGTCTGGGTGCTCTTGACGGGCCTTTCCTTAAAATGACTTCGATCTAATCGTGATACGTTCGTCTACGTCGACAACGATCCATCAGTACACTTCAGACCAAGTACCCTTCAGACCGAAACACATAAATGTTTGCGCACCACTGCTTCACGGGAGAATAACTGGGACTGCGATGGTACCTACCTAGACAGATACCTGTATGTGAATACAAAGTAGCGTTTATAGAAAAATCAAAGTAAAGGTAAAAGGTAATGTTAATAATCATTAAAAAAAAGGAAATAATACTCTACTTTTATTTTAGTAAACATTCGTCATCAGCCTTTGTATCAGGGGTCGGTAACCAATGACCAAATACCCGCGGGTTAACTTACTTCAGTTCCGAAAGTAAAGTATAATATATCAAATTAAATTATAAAACCTAAACATTTTGAGAATAAATAATTGAAAATAGATACTAAGAACAACATTTTAGTTCGATATATATTATTATTCACTGAACGACTGTTTTAATACCAAAATATCTTTGGCCTCTTTAATACTCACATTCTGGTTTGTGACCCACGGCCACAAAAGGTTGCCGATCTTTATTCTAAACAGCTTGCCTGCTTGACATAACCCTCTCTCAAGAAAAAGTTGGGAGGTTCTGCGACAATCGCCATCGCATGGCGGATTTGGCAATCGCAGTGCCCCGCACATTAGACGCTTCTGCCAATCAACGATCTGGATAATTATGCTTTGTTATATTTGAGATCGTTATCCAGTCATCTGTCAGAGAGGCAAAGTCTCCAAACTTTTCTGGTATTTTGTTTAGTCGACTTTTACGACATCATGGGATGGAGTAGTAGATTATATTAAGCGTAACCTACATGGCAAAACAAACATTAAAGTATACATTAGAATTGTAGGCATTATCTATTAAAAATGTTTTTTTTTTTACGGTTTTACGCAACACTACAAACAGCTACAAACTTTTGTTCAATGTGGCAATCTATGGGGGAGGCCTATGTTCAGCAGTGGACTAGTGATAGGCTTGAAACAACAACAACAACAACAACAACGCAAGTCGATTGGTGAATATGGCTTTGGACGTATTTCGTGACAATCTTTGAAGGAGCCGATAGGTGTCGGGCAGAGTAGAATAGAGCTCTTTTCCGACGAGGTTCTATAGGATGTGTCTATAGGGCCTATCTGAGTACAGAATCAGAGTACGAAATCGATCCAATTGCAGAAAGGTGTAAGACACGGCGATGTAATATCCCCGAAACTCTTCACCGCTGCATTCTTCTTCTTCGCTTCCCATGTTAATATAAACATGATCAAAACCCTAGTTGCCATGTCATAAATTTGTTCAAGCTACTGTACTGGAATGAGTACGGTACTTACATTTATGGCAATACATCACTTACTTTTAATTTGTCGACGACGTAGTCATAATGGCAGAATCACTGGAGGACCTTAGCACTATGCTCAATGACCTCAATAGTTTATCCCAACGGGTAGGTCATAAAATGAACAGGGACAAGACGAAAATCATGTCTAATTTTTTTATTTTTTTTTTATTTATTAAAACTTTATTGAACACCTTAATTGAAAGGGTAACAATGGGCGGACTTAATGCCTATTGGCATTCTCTACCAGTCAACCCGTGGGCGTGGAGAAAGTTGTGAAGGGTGCAATAAATAAATATGTGAAAAATACGATAAATAACCAGCCGAAGGAAATAAAAAAATGAAGAAAAAATAAATAAATTATAATAATATGGTATACATAAACATACAAAAACATAAATACACATATATATACATATACACACATATATATATATATATATATATATATATATATATATATATATAAACATATATATATACAAAATAAACTTACACACATATTCATACATACTTAAATATACGATACATATACTTAAAAATGCAATGATCAAGGAAGACGAATACAAATTAAGTATCAACAGAAGATGCCTTCAGGCAATATTCCCGCACCAACCTTTTAAAAGTATATTTGTTGGATACTTTTCTAATATCTTCGGGCAGGGTGTTCCAGAGCAGTGCAGCCTGAACAGTAAAGGAGTTACCGACGAAACCGGTGGAATGTTGAGGTACACTAATCTTATGATTAGATGAGGAACGAAGAACCCTTTCATGAGTTAAATAAATACGAGTATACTGGAATTTATCCTTAAGATATGACGGAGTGAAGGGATTGTTTAAAATAGTGAAGAGAACAAGGAGAATTCTAGAGTTACGCCTTTGTTGAATAGGAAGCCATTTAAGGCGAGAACGATATTCAGAGACATGGTCATACTTACGAAGGCCGAAAATATACCTGATACAATTGTTTAGAAGGCGCTCTAGCTTATAAAGAAGATCTTTGTTCAAGTCTGTGTAACACACATCTGCATAGTCAATAAATGGAAGTATGAGTGACTGCACAAGCATGACCTTAGTCTTAACGGGCAGAAAGTTTTTAAGGCGGTAGAGTGAGCATAATGCCCCGGTCACTTTCCGGGAGACTTCAGTGACGTGTTTCCTCCAGTCCATAGTCGTATCGATATACAGCCCCAGGTTTTTCACCGAGTTAGAGAACGGTATTATGTTATCGTTGTAATGCACGGAAGGCAGACTTGAGAAATCAATTTTACCTAGCATTTTCGGGCTACCTACCAGCATAGCTTGGCATTTTGTGGTATTTACAGTAATTCCAAAGCGTAATGACCAATCGTATATGGACTTAAGATTGTTATTAATATTATTAATCGCGTTATGTAGAGTATAGATATCAGATTGCACGTAGGACTGAAGATCATCTGCATACAGGTGATACGAACAATTGAGACTCGAAGTGATGAATGAAAGTGTCTAATGTCCATATCCAACCTTTACCGGTTGTTGTTGGAATCACTACGGTCTTAGTTGTCGACTAGGTAGATCCTACTTCGACCAAGAGGACAACCGACGGATCCAACTCGGCTGAGCAGCGTTCGGTAAACTGCGTCACATCTTCTCGTCGAGTATTCCTCACTGCCTCAAAATAAAACGACCAGTACGTGTTGCCAGTTATGACATGCGGAACCAAACCGTGATCCTTCACTGCAAGCCGCATGAGGAAGCTCACAGTCGCTCAGCGGGCTATAGAAAAGGGCCATTCTTGGAGTTTCATTGCGAGATAAAATCCGTAACGATGATACCCGCAGCGGAACTACAGTAACCAACATAGACCTAAGGATTAGCAAGCTGAAGTGGCAATGGGCCGGCTATATATCTTGTAGAACTGATATCTGTTGGGGAAGAAGTTTCCCGAGTAGCAACCTCGTACCGGCAAACACATTATATGGCGACTCAGTAGATGGAGCGACGACCTGCACGGTTTTGCGGGAAGTCGATAGATGCAGGTGGCTCAGAAGCTCCTGCTCGTGTTTTGTGGCAATCTATGGGGGAGGCCTACGTTCCACAGTGGACTATGATAGGCTGTAATGATGATGATGATGACTTAAAAAAATATATTAAACTTTTATATAAAACAAGAGCTTAAAATTTTCGGCATAAGCCGAAGCTGTAGCTTTCATATTTTTTTTAACATTTATCTACTGTAGGTGGTTTTTATCATTCCTTCTTCGAGAACCGAATGGGATACCGCAATAAAAACCTTTTAAGCATACTCCTTGCGAGTAAATTGCAAATAACAGAAATAACTTAGTTCCTCCAGTAAAATTCATTTACAGCTTCTAACTCCTACCGCTCACTTGACCTTTTCCTGCTTTCTAAGAAGTGCATTCTTAAACGAGTAACTTTTTATAAAAGAAAATTTCATTTGTTAACTTTTTCAAAGAAACAATGTTTTATTCCAACATTTCTGTAAAATGTTAAATACTTATTTGTTATTGGTTATGTTTTTAGCAATGTCAAAAATTAAAACTATTTTAAGATATTCGTAGTGTGGAAGTTGATGTAAGATCATCGTGATATAAGATCGTCAAGACCGTCCGCCTGTTAGTCCCATTTCGTCACAGCGTTATAAATTCTTCTCTGAAGAACCATTGCTTGAAAAATAAAACATCATTAATTTACTTTTTTAGATGTAAAAGTAGAGTGGGGATGAAATCTTCATCTTGTTAGTGTTATTGCTGGAGAGGTCTTTACAGATAAGAGTATCTTGTTACAATATTTTTATACCATATTCTAAACTTTTTATGGACATAGGTGACGTATTACCAAGTGCACTTTAAACCGAAACACTGGTTTGCACGAAACTGCTTGACGGCAGAATAACTGACACTGCGGTGATTCGTACCTTAGGAGATTCCCCTTCCCTTATAACTAGCATCAGAAATGTTAGCGCGTCATCAAGATTACTTCGAAACAACGCTATGGGTGTTCCAACACACAGCTCGTCGAGAGAGGTTCTCAAGTCGACCCGTATATTTTTGTATACATAACTTCTTTGTTTACGAACCGATTTTAATGATTCTTAATAGAAAGGGGGTACCGTAAGGGTGGTTCTATATAATTTTGGTCAAGTTGTGATGACATTATTGTTGTGGATACATTAGAAAATCAGCAAACTCTTAAATTCGCATATTATGCGCCCCTCACATACATGTTAGGGGCTGCTGCGTTGAAGTAGGTTTCTTGATTAAATAATTATCCTGCGAAGTACAATAATATTAAAAATAGTTCAATTTCTGTTACAGTTTTACTGAGTAGAAATGTTTTTTACTATGAATATTTAAATTATAAAAAATAAAAGATTGTTAACTAAATGAAATTTAATTTATCTTTTTGAAAAGTCATCAATGCTACAAAAAAACAAAGGAAAGGCATGATGATGATAATACATGTTTAAATGTTTTGTTTTTTTAATAAAACTTTATGAAAAAGTAGCATGAAGTGAAAACCAATTTTCTTTTCCAAGTACATTACTTGTTCTTGTTCAGTCAAATAAAACGAAAAATTCAATGAACATGTTAAATATATAGGATAGAACACCGTCGCTTCGAGTTAGATAGCTTCCTTATAACATGTGCACATCCGACACGAATATTAGACAGTCTTATAATCGAAAATCGTATTGAACTTTCAAACATAATGCTTAATGTCTCATAATAAAATAAAAAAATATATAAGCTCTAAATAATTTAAACAATCAACATTTAAATTGACGTAAAATGTATTCATTATTAAAATATACTTTCTTATCATCATATTTAATTAAGTTTAGTGTAAATGTCTACTGAGCTACAAGTTACTTCAGAATTCAGGGTTCGTTCCGAAATCGTTGCCGATGCCTTTAGTGGTGTATGCAATTTATTGAATTTCGGATCTGGATGTGTCCGATTCAATAAAGTCGGAAATACGGTTGAGACAATGAATGTCATTTTCCCCGAGTCCCTAACATTATTTCCGATTTTATCTGTATGGGAAAGGGAAGGTGAGCGAGTGATTCTATGTTAACGATAATACTCACGGCATTGTATTATATCCTGCACTAATGTCAGCTATGGGTTGTAAAAATATGAGTTATTTCTACACATCTTTGTCCTCTATGTAATGATCAATTAATATATATCATATATCATATAATATATATCTTATAATACGATTTTTCTAATAATATCTTCTCGACAAGTTTGTTGAACTCTATCTCAGTTTTTTGCATCACACTTATGAGTTGCGTTATAAAATTTTATGGAAATAAATAAAATTTAAAAAGAAATTCTACTAAGATAAAACTTTCTTGTTTTGGCCAACCTAAACACAGGAGTTTACAACTTAGTTTTTATAACACTTTTACTCTTTTATCAGCATTACTAAAAAGTGTAATGTGTTTATTACATCGTGAATATTTTGTTAAATATAGTTTACATGTACCTAACGCTTAACGTACAGTATTGTATACAAACTGTAGCATCCTAATGTCATGCATGTAACTCAGTAGTTTTTCTTAATAGAGCCCCGATGATGGGCACGGAGGATTGGCGCTATATTGATAAAAATGTATTCTTTTTTTAGATATATAATTTCAGTGATGTAATTGCTTTTAGCCTTTTTGGCTTTTACAGCTTCATCGGATACTGTGCTAACGGGCCAGGGGCCCGCGCGCCAGTTTTGGTTTGACCCAAACATAAATAAATAAACTCCAAACATAATAAATAAATAAATTGCCTTTTTTTAGAACGGGAGCGAAGTTATTAATATTTTTACAAATGTTCAAACATTCTGAATGTATTTAAGATACTTTAGTAGTTTAATAGAAGTCTGTGCTCCTAAATAAAGAGTGCTGTATGATCAGAGATCCTTTGACTTGTTATGAAATGAAAATTCTTTATTTTCGACGTAAGAAATATAAATTTCGTTTGTACATCGTCATTTTTTCCACAATCTACCACCGTTTCGTAATGAGATTCCTCTAACGGAGAACAAACAGGCGAAAGAAACTCCGTAGGTATTCACTTATTTTTAAATATTTTTTTTATCCTAGTCAAAAATACACTATAAATTAAATTTACAAAGAATAGTCTCAAAGAAAACCTAAGCACGCTGTATGTTAAAGTTTTAGACATGATTCAATAATAAATATATATGTATATTGCAAACTCGAGCAGACAAGCCTCCACCAATAGCACACAGTGAGCATAACATACTCGGGTCTACCAAACAGCATTTACACTACAAAGATTATTGTCCTTTACATAGCGCACTTAAAATGTTTCACACGATTTACAATCTTTTGTTTGTAAAAACATAACGTCGTAAATACCTATATATATATATATTATTAATTAGCTGCATATAGAATTATAATACGCTTTGGAATATATACATTTTTAATATAATCTCTGTAAGATTCACTATATCTTCCGGAATTTTATTTGAAATAAGTGTACACCCCACAATTTTTTTTACTTTATTCAGTCCAATTTTTGGATTATATAGTTTATTATTATTTCTTAATTTTAAATGATGTTTGTCACTGTTCTTCAGAAATAGTGTTTTGAATTTACGTACATGCATAACGTTTTTATAAATATACTGGCACGTAAAAGTTAAAATATTAATTTCTTTTAACAGTTCCCTTATCGAATCACGAGATCGCATATTATAAATTTTGCGAACTGTTCTTTTCTGCAAAAGTAAACAGGGTGGCTCAGGGGCTAGGCGCTCGCTTTAAATTTCATAGTACGCGAGTGACCTGGGTTCGATTCCCGGTGCCGGCACCTACTAAAATTGTTAATTGCAATTTTAAGTGCTGATTTACCACGTGCTCGGCGGTGAAGGAAAACATCGTGAGGATACCTGCATGTCTGAGGAATAAAAAATATTTCGAAGACATGTGAAGTCCGCCAACCCGCATTGGAGCAGCGTGGCGGATTCTTCCTAGCTCCTAAACCCTCTCAGAAATGAGAGGAGGGCCTGTGCTCAGTAGTGGGACATTTATAGGCTGAAACTTTACTTTACTTTTAAACACTGTATTCACATCAGCCACATGTCCCCATAAGAAAATACCAAAAGACCTGAAGCTGTGAAAATAACTTAATCCTGCATTAGCCATATCCGTAAAATGTCGGATCTTTCTCACAGCATACGCAGCCAAACTGAGCTTATGAGATAAGGTAATAAGACCCCACTGAAGTATAAAACCCAATGTGATCCCCAAAATACGGTACTATCAACAAAGTCTAATTTATCATTTTGTATCGTTTTTACATTTAGTAAACAAAACATTATAAATTTACAATTTAACGCATTTAGTTACTTTTTTGTAACGGATTTCAAATTTTGTAAAGGGACTCAAATACAAATAGTGTAAAATATGTAAAAAGGGTTTCTATTTATCTTGTTTTTTTTTTAATGTGTCGTGTATCCGTGTGGTGGCATCATCAGATAATGTACCATCCCACCTGATTCCGTAGGTGTCGTAAAAGTCGACGGAGGGAAAATTAAAACCAAGAGATGGGCAGCAGCATCTTCCTGGAACATCTGAGTAAATAAACTGCGTATGTCAACCCGCCTTGCCAAGTGTGGCAGCTATAGCAAAGTGCCCTTAAAATGACGGGCTACAAGCTTTGGTGGCAATCTGTAGGGGAGGTCTGTCTGTATGTTCAGCAGTGCACTACTGATAAATGAAATTATGATAAAGATATAACTAAAGTTGAAGACCGAGAGCGGTGGATGAATTTCCGCTGAACCGGAGATTTTGAGTGCAGAGCACTGCTGAGCTGGATATATAATATTTATAATAGAAATACTGCACATTTCTGCTTAACGGCAGAATAACAGGCCGGCGGTGGTACCTACCTAGACGGATTTCTGCATAGGAATCCTACCACTCCCACAAAATGTTCACTATTTTGTTTTACTTACCTGAAAAGAAACATTGAAACTGAAAATTATAATTTATACATTCTTAAACATAAGGTTACGACCTTACGATTTTTGAAATAAATACAAAATATTCCATGGCATGCATGTATGCCACTAATCAATTTTATAGCTTCCTGTGTTCCATTTGTGGAACACACAGCGTTGCTGAACATTGTTCAATATTAGTTCACGTAACGTTTCACAGTAGCGTCATCTTCATTTGCCCATTTAAAAGTTTACTTTATTTTAACATTTATGAGAAGTCCAGAGAATTAAAAAAATACTGTTATTGTAATTATAAACTTAAACTTTCAACAGTAATGTTTATATAGAAGGTTAATATAAGCTGCTCGTTTCGTCACATCTTCATTGTTCATCAAAAGAAAAAAGATTTAACCTATTAAAAGTATAATTGGATTTTGTAAATTGACGTAAGTAACCGATATATGGGAACAACACGTGCTTACATTTGTGAGGGATGGGGAGTATTAATTGGGGAGAAGGGAGTATTAATATAATAACAGCATATCTCAACTGCTGAATATGAGTGACACAATATACTTAAATTAAGACAATTTGGACAAATTGGTCACTGACATTGCGTATTTGAAAAAAAAATATTATATTACATTGTGCAAAATATAGGTCTTAAGTTTACTCTTAAAAATATGTATTCTATCGCATTGTTTTATTTCATTTGGTAACTTATTATATAGCTAGACTACTTCCATCATAATTGTTTTTCTTCCCGTAATTAGTGCGTGTTCTAGCGAGTTTTATTTTGTTTTTATTTCGTAGATTACGTGTATTAACTATTTTTGTAATTGTATATTAGACTGAATTAAATTTGTAGTAATATTTTGTTATTAAAATGCAAGTGTAATACGTATTAAGTTGTGTTATATTGAATATTTTGGAATTTTTATATAACGTTGGTGGGAGTAAGGGAAGGGTAGTGAAATAAAATTTTGATAATTTTGTCTTTGTAGTATATTTCTAAGTATAATCTGCAACCTTTGTACTTATGTCAGGTTCCCTGCAAAGTATCTGCTTGCGACAGTCACGGATTGATCCACTTCTCTTTACTATCAATCAGGAGGGCCATGGCTGCCACATGCTTCGTACTTAGGAACAGTCGCAGCTAGTGAAAGTTGGTCTGGTCTGTTCAATTCTGCAATGTTCGTATTTATGGGTTTTATCATCTCCGGACAAGCTTAAATTACCTACTTTAGCTTTTAGTTTATTGTGCACCTTTACTGTTACAAATTGCAAAAAATACGACACATCTGCAGTTTCTTTTGCGGGTTTATTTTTTTTTATTTATTCTTTGTTAAGACTTACTATAAGTAATGAAACAAAAGGCGGACTTAATGCTAAAAGCATTCTCTGCCAGTCAACTTTAGAGAAGTAAACCATACATACATACATAAGACCACGACTGTATCCCATAAGGGGTAGTCAGAGACTGGGCACTCACTGCAAAAACAGATGACTGCCACAATCCACGTTTCACCGAAACAATCTAATGCAGTTGGTGTGATAGGTGGTGAGCCTATCGCCACCATGCGCTGTTGGGTGCACAGTGCAGTTTAATTCCTTACTCGCCTTTTACGAGAAGTAAACCGCGACCCGAAAATCAACGATTTGTGTTTTTGGATAAATATACCACGCGGTAATAATAATACTTACTATATTAATACCTAAAATACACAGAACGGTGGCGAACAGCGGCGTCTTAGTACGAACGGTTTGTTACTAAAGCAAGTACGTGTCTTAAGCGATTGTATTGTATATAGAAATTTATTGCCATCCTCTTCCCGCAATACGTTACTCAAGCAAGAATACAGGCTATAAATTCAATACAGTGTAATTATGGGTTTCTTCTTAAATTAAAATAGAGAAGGAAGATAGTAATTAATATAGTAAAAGGTTTATCAAAATATATTTCATCATCATCATTTCAGCCTATCATTAGTCCACTGCTGAACATGACAAACAACAGCAGTTTATTTATTGGGATGTTCCAGGAAGATGCCGCTGCCCGTCTTCATATAATAAATAAAATACCTAATATGTCATAGTTTTATACAGTATAAGTGTTATAAGAATACGAACTGTGTTACATTGGTATCGAATGCATTTATCTTTTATTAAGTATAAAGCCTTAGCATTTGTAATATTTTACAAAAGTTTTGGCAGTGACACTTAGTCCGATGTGAGATAAACCCAGTTTACATTGAATGAAAGTTGAAGAACATTATCATCAAAAAACAAATATTTTACCAAGTTTTTTTTATGGAATAAAGTGATGAAACGAGCAAAACGTTCACCTGGTGGTAAGTGCAATGTCTGCCCATAACAAATGCTGTGTCACCCAGAACATTTCTGTGTGACACCTCACTGTACCCATCACCCTGAGACAGTTCTTAAGTCTCATAAGCCCTGTGATTACGCTAGCTCTCAGTGCCCTTCAAACCGAAACACAGTAATATTTGCACACTACTGCTTCACGGCTTCTTATATATTTTTTTAAAGTTTTTTTTAGCAAAGATATTGCCAAAAGAAATTGTTTTGTTATAGTGTATTTAATGAATAAAAAAATACAGTAATTGTGCGAAGCATAGCTAAGCTTACGTATATTTCGTATATTTTTTGCACATAAAATAGCTGAACAGCATTCTCCGAATTATATATTATGCATATATTCTAATTAAAAAAAAATACGAAACCCATATAACTTCATAGAATAATAGAATCCCTTATGCCTGTAATGTTTGAGTTGCGGCGGCGTATGAGAAACTTTCCCTCTTCCTGAAAAAAATATTTTTGTATCAAGGAAACATTGCCCACTCTAGGATTTTTATCTGTATTGTGGGTGCGCGTATTGAAATTAAGTTCATATACACAAACGCCCAAACGCTTAACAACTATCTGACTCTGACTCAACTTATACAAACGTTTGTTCCATGCGATTATACCTGCGTCCTGTACCGCAAGAGTCAATCGCTTAATTGCTGCGCTAACCGTGTCTTCAAAATCCGGTGATCATGGTGCTGTTAAGAAATCCGTAAAATTAATTTTATAGAAAATATTACAGAGCATTATTTTTACGTTAATTTGAAATCATTATGCAAACGCGTTCATTGCATTTAAATATGAAAACTTAAAAAATATATTATTTACTATTTATTTGTTATGAAAAATTATAAACTGTTAATGTTATACTTTTGATTGTTTTGCCCTGACCTCACTCAAGATGACTACAATAATAACGCCATTCGCAATCTGGCAATAGAAAGCCGTTAATGCACTACAATTGGCAGCGACAGTAGCCCTGAAATTGTCGTGAACTGATTGTGAGAGTATACAAAACAGAGAGTAGAATATTGTTCAATGTTTTACCTGTATCAGGAACACATAAAACTTTCTTTTTATAATGACTTTCAAGATTATTTTGAATACAATTTAATTCGATTTAACTTTTTTAATTCAAGGCCACAAATAAAAATGAAAGTTCGGTGTAATATACTAAACAGTTTGTTGCTTTTTAAATTATCCTACTTCAAAGATGTATGTATTTAAATGTATGGATTAGAATTATATTTATTTTATAATATTGTTATACAATATTGCTCACATAAGCTAGCGACAATTAAAAAATGTAATTTTGCAGGGGAATTATACTTACTAATAATATAAATGCCTAAGTAACTCTCTCTGTCCCGCTGTCTTTGTTATTTTTTCAAGGCTCAACCGCTGAACAGATCTTGACGAAATTATAGCGATAGCTTGTATCCTGAAAACGGACATAGGATACTTTATATCCCGGAAAATCAAACAGTACCCACGTGGTATTCAAAAACCTATATCCTCGCGGACGAAGTCGCGGTTATCAGCTAGTATTCAATTAAGTCGCATGAGGAGCAACATGTACTCATAAAACAAATAAATAAAAGAGGTATCTTTTCTGTATTTCTAAACTCTGTGTCTAAAGTCTGTGTTTCTAAACGAATTAAACCTTAAAATTTACAGCTAATTCTAATTACTATAACAACATAATATTATACTATGAATGACGCGGCACTCGAGAACCTTTTTTCCACAACGGTGGTCTTATTTGAGATATAATTTGCCGGTCCATTACAAGTTCTGATTGTTGGCTTCGTTACTCTAGTTCTGCTACGAATATCAACGTAATGTATTCAGGGAAAAACCGAGCAGAGCCCTTTTTATAGCTAGCTAAATGGCTGAACTTCTTCATGCAGCCTGCAGAGAAGTAGTTCCATATTATGTCATCACACATACACTTGTGAAGGGTTTTGTGTTCAAAGTTTGAGTTATACTCGACGAGAAGATGGACCTGCTATTTATTTATATTAATATAATAATGTCTAAATGCTTGAAAAAACCGAGTACGACTGGAAACTGTTAAATTAGATTAAGGAACAGAAAAATTTGTCGTTGTCGTCTTAGTCGTTTCAGCCTATCACAAGTCCACTGCTGAACATAGGCCTCCCCCATAGATAGCCACAAAAGTTTGTACTTCTCCTGTCCCTAGTGGTCAGAGTACCTGACTTCTAAGCCGCGGGTCCTGGGTTCCAATCCCAGCCGGAGCCAACATTTGTGCTAAAACATAAATTGTTGGCTTTCGGGTCTGGTTATGTTGTGATTGTCCCCGTGTTTCTGACACTGCATCCTAGCCTACCTCCGATCTTATCTCATCAGCGTTACATCGGGCGCGTGTAGGTTGAGACGAGTGAGTGCCTCTGTGTTTGCGCATACACTTGTGGCACTATAATATCTCCTGCGCAGTGGATGGCTCTCGAAAGTAGTCGGAAGTTGTCGCCGTGGTCGAAATCGGAAGGACATGGATGAGGATGATGATGATGATGATCGCTAGGAGATCATCCTCATCCATGTCCTGCCCATCTCCTGGTTTTAATTTCCCTCTGTCGACTTTTACGACACCCACGGGATGGGATGGGGTGGTAGATTCTCTTAGGCCGAAAAATTCATTAACAGTAAAATAAACACAAAACGATGGCTGAAGAAAAGAATAAATATAAAAAGAAACTACTTATTTAAGCTATTGGCGCCTAAATTTAATCACTGTCGCCTGTTCTGGAAGAATAAGAATTGCCATAACTCATTTGGGATTACATTGGCCTTTAGTACCTGCCAGTCACGATACAGCTCCAATAAATTAAATACTAGAGCTTTAGCTTAGTAATTAAACTGTGTCATTAACAATTTTAAGAGCGATTCAATTACTTGCTTGATATAGACGGTTAGATTCTTCTAAAATTATTCAATTAAAAAATAATAACATTAAAGATATAAATCATACTTATCAGACATAATGTTTAAGAATTAAGAGAAAACTAATGTTTTCCTTCCCTTTTAATTATTTCTTGGAGTTAATTGCAGTAGATTGCATTTAAGGACACTTGTTTCAAAAGTGTCCTTACAGGATATACGTTTATCAGTAACATAGTTAAATAATTAAGGTTCCTCGTGGTAATTTAATAAATTTATTATTGATCAGATTGAAAAGATTAGGAACCCGTATATTTTTACTAGAAATCCATATCTCACCTTTTGTATAATCTACAATAATTAAGTCCATATAAATGGTGTAAATAAAGTCGGCTTTTGTTTAACAAAGTCGGGTTAGTTACATAATTTATAACTCAAGAACGGCTGGGCCGATTTTAGGTATGCAGACGGGCAACGCGATTTATCAGTATTTTTTTCGAGTTTTCACATTTTAAATTTAAATCACACAGCAAATACATTAATGCAATCACGCGTTTTTTCATAAAGAGGAAGGCAGAGGCCACACACGTAGACCACTTTGTACCCCCGCGGTAAACGAGACGTGACGGGTGGCGAACCATGTTGCCGTCATTTTGGTACGAGTCAAAAAAAATTATTCTCTATTGCGTTCCCACGAGCAGTATTCTTCTGACAGCATTGCATATTAAAGTTCTTACGACACCTTGGCAGGAAAGTAGTTGGTAGTAATAGTAGTTAGTGGTATTATTCCATGTAGTTAGTAGTAGTAGTAGTTAGTGGTATTATTCCACTCTCCCGGACACCTATCATCTATATAGCGCAGACATTTTCTAATTACTAGAGTGCATGACATAAAGGCTGTTTGGCTGCTTCTTCGGTAACTTGGTAGACTTCACATGACATCTGATTTATAATCTTATCGAGCATTCTAGTTTCCGTTAAAACGTAACCATATGAAAATATGCAATTTTCCTTGTAATAGATGTACTCGTAAGATGCAATAATACTGTAGTAAAGCAGAAACATATAATATATTTCTGCTTTACTAATTAAACCAAAAAAAAAACATTTGATATATAAAAATTAAAAGCAATTAAGTAATAGCTACGCATTAGATGTTCTTTTAGCAAATGATTAAGGGCCGGAACAGCTCACGCATTGTTCGGGCTGAATGCCAACAGTCATGCTCAGTTGCAATCGTTACATGATTCAAGCAGTGTTTGATTGATTTATTTATAGTATCGACATACTTGTTTAAGAGTGAAGTAATTAATTTATAATAACAGACCTTTCTTACGTTTATATTCATGTACATACGTTTTAGCTAGCAATATGTCATAACACTTAGAAGCAATTTGTAAAATGTTTATTAATGTAATTATTCAAATATAGTTAGATATTACATTTTTAATAAAGTTCTGTTGCCGTGTATTGGCGGGTTAAAAGGATCTACCACCCCATCGCATCCCGTGGGTGCCAGTGTGTAAAAGTCGACAGAAGGAGAAAGAAAACCAGGTGATGGCAGCAGCATCTGCCTGGAACATCTGAATAAATAAACTGCGGTTGCCAAACCGGTTGCCTAGCGTGGTAACTATGGCAAAATGCTCGCAAAACTAGGGCTAAGAACTTTTGTAGCAATCTGTGGGGGAGGCCTTTGTTCAGTAGTGGACTAGTGATAGGCCACTACTGAACATGAAATGCCACTACAGGAAATGATGATCACGTTCTGGGTTGGTTTTCAAAAATCGTAATTATGGTATATATATTACGATCCGTTATCTCCGTCACATCATCATCATTTCGTGGTGATTAAGTTATGAAATGAATTGACGACGGCAATGACCTTCTAAATACAGACTTTCTGCTAAAATTGCAGATGATTAAATGCCACAGTTGAGATGATTGTATTGTCTTTTGCCATCAACACACAGCCAAACTACCAAATAGAGATAGATAAAATCATTTCCTGAGTTAATAGTTGAAAAGTAAAGTAAACGCCTATAAATGTCCCACTGCAGGCATCCTCTCATTTCTCAGAGGTTTTTGTCGGACTTTACATATCTTCGACATATTTTTATATTATTCCGACATGCAGGTTTAATCACGATGTTTTCCTTCACTGCCGAGCACATGGTAAATCAGCACTTAAAATTGCAATTAACAATTTCAGTGGTGCCGGCACCGGGTGCGGGAACCAGGACTCTCGCGTACTATGAAACTTAAACCGAGCGCCTAACCCCTGAGCTACTACGGGTCTGTTCTTGTATATCCAATTGTTTTTAACATAACTAAAAATTGAAGAACGATTTTAGAGATGCCGGCAACGGGGATGGAACTCAGGTTACTCGCGTACTATAAAATTTAAGGCGAGCTCCAGATCCCTGAGTTACTACGGCATAAGTAAATGCTTAAAACGACTTAAATTCAGTTTTCAAAGTGCCTTATCCTATTGATTTTAGTTATTGATTGTGATTTTTGCGGTAGGATTCCTATGCAGGAATCCGTCTAGGTAGGTACCACCCCAGGGCCAGTTATTCTGCCGTGAAGCAGTAGTGTTAAACATTACTGTGTTTCGGTTTTAAGGGCACTGTGAGCTAGCGTAGTCACTGGGCATATGAGACTTATGTCTCAGGGTGACGGGCGCAGTGTGGTGTCACACAGAAATGTTCTGGGTGACACTGCATTTGTTATGGGCAGAAGTTGCACTTACCATCAGGTGAACGTTCTGCTCGTTCCGTCACTTTTATCAAATAAAAAAAAAACAAAATCCAGTTCAACTAAAATCTCTCATTAAAAGTCATATCAATTAACTGTTTCGCCATTTTGACTGATGAATTCACTGAGTAGTAAACGTTCATACCAATTAAGGTCTCGTCGCCGTCATCAGTTGAAATTGTAGTCAATACGATTTCGATAACGTACCTGGTAAATTCATTTTACGCGGATTAAAATTATAATTACTTAATCAAATAAGTAAGCCGATAGGTGTCCGGCAGAATAGAACAGCACCTACCTTTTTCCCTACCTACCTACCGTACGGTCAGCCTTAATCATGCAGAATAATACTCGTACCATAATATGCAAAGCGGGAACGCAATTGGGGAGTAAGAATTTTTTTAATCGTACCGTACCAAAACGACGGCGATGTGTTTCTCCACCCGACGCATCTCGTTTCCTGCGGGCATCTAGCCTCTGCCTACGCCTTATATGAGAAAAAGGCGTGACTGTATGTATGTATGCAAATAAGTAGAAAAAGTAAATGAAACATGGTTTACAAAATTATATAACATTTGTATGGATTATCGTTTCCCCGATTAAAAAAAAAGTATAAATTTAACATTGTCAGCATAATAACGTGTTGACCGCAATCAAGATCAGTGCGGCAGTTATGTCAACCACAGCCTGGCGCCAAATAACACTATTAACGCGTTACAATTGGCAGCTGAAATAACCCCGAAACCGTCACAAGATGACGTCATTTAGAACAGAGCGAAGGAAACTTTTTCATTGTTCCACGTCAAAAATGTATTTAATATATTATTTGACATGCATATAACGAGTATCACAATCATTATGCTTTTGGCTTACTGGCATCCATTTAAAAATACGTTTATTTAGCTTTACATGCATACGATCACCCCTTTCTCCCATATAGGGGGTAGGCAGAGACCACACAAGTAACCGACTTTTCGCTCCTGCGGGAAAAGGGACATGACAGGTGGCCAACCATGTCACCGGCATTTTGGTACGAGTCAATAAAAGCTTCTGACTCCCCATTGCATTCCCAACGGGCAGTATAATGACAGCGTTGCATACTATGGTGTTATTTTGCACGAATAAAGTCTGTCTGTACAATACCTTTGTCGCCTGACGTTCTTTTGACACCTCAGCTGGAAAGTAGTTAGTAGTAATTAGTGGTATTATTCCATGTAGTTAGGTGCTATTCTACTCTGCCCGACACCCATCGGTAAATTAGCTTTAATATAGTTAAAAAGCATTATGTCTACAGAACTTTTTTAAGAAATAGCTTAAAACATGTCTTGATAAAGTTATAAAAATAATAGATACAAAGGTTACAGCGGGTGTTAGATTACTAGGTGAAATATATACAAACTCCGAACCTTTCTTTTCCAAAGCAAGAGAGTTTTGCAAATTATCATTGTCGTTTAGCTAAAATTAAGCGTGTTTCGGTTTTAAGGGCACTGTGAGCTAGCGTAGTCACTGGGCATATGAGACTTATGTCTCAGGGTGACGGGCGCAGTGTGGTGTCACACAGAAATGTTCTGGGTGACACTGCATTTGTTATGGGCAGAAGTTGCACTTACCATCAGGTGAACGTTCTGCTCGTTCCGTCACTTTTATCAAATAAAAAAAAAACAAAATCCAGTTCAACTAAAATCTCTCATTAAAAGTCATATCAATTAACTGTTTCGCCATTTTGACTGATGAATTCACTGAGTAGTAAACGTTCATACCAATTAAGGTCTCGTCGCCGTCATCAGTTGAAATTGTAGTCAATACGATTTCGATAACGTACCTGGTAAATTCATTTTACGCGGATTAAAATTATAATTACTTAATCAAATAAGTAAGCCGATAGGTGTCCGGCAGAATAGAACAGCACCTACCTTTTTCCCTACCTACCTACCGTACGGTCAGCCTTAATCATGCAGAATAATACTCGTACCATAATATGCAAAGCGGGAACGCAATTGGGGAGTAAGAATTTTTTTAATCGTACCGTACCAAAACGACGGCGATGTGTTTCTCCACCCGACGCATCTCGTTTCCTGCGGGCATCTAGCCTCTGCCTACGCCTTATATGAGAAAAAGGCGTGACTGTATGTATGTATGCAAATAAGTAGAAAAAGTAAATGAAACATGGTTTACAAAATTATATAACATTTGTATGGATTATCGTTTCCCCGATTAAAAAAAAAGTATAAATTTAACATTGTCAGCATAATAACGTGTTGACCGCAATCAAGATCAGTGCGGCAGTTATGTCAACCACAGCCTGGCGCCAAATAACACTATTAACGCGTTACAATTGGCAGCTGAAATAACCCCGAAACCGTCACAAGATGACGTCATTTAGAACAGAGCGAAGGAAACTTTTTCATTGTTCCACGTCAAAAATGTATTTAATATATTATTTGACATGCATATAACGAGTATCACAATCATTATGCTTTTGGCTTACTGGCATCCATTTAAAAATACGTTTATTTAGCTTTACATGCATACGATCACCCCTTTCTCCCATATAGGGGGTAGGCAGAGACCACACAAGTAACCGACTTTTCGCTCCTGCGGGAAAAGGGACATGACAGGTGGCCAACCATGTCACCGGCATTTTGGTACGAGTCAATAAAAGCTTCTGACTCCCCATTGCATTCCCAACGGGCAGTATAATGACAGCGTTGCATACTATGGTGTTATTTTGCACGAATAAAGTCTGTCTGTACAATACCTTTGTCGCCTGACGTTCTTTTGACACCTCAGCTGGAAAGTAGTTAGTAGTAATTAGTGGTATTATTCCATGTAGTTAGGTGCTATTCTACTCTGCCCGACACCCATCGGTAAATTAGCTTTAATATAGTTAAAAAGCATTATGTCTACAGAACTTTTTTAAGAAATAGCTTAAAACATGTCTTGATAAAGTTATAAAAATAATAGATACAAAGGTTACAGCGGGTGTTAGATTACTAGGTGAAATATATACAAACTCCGAACCTTTCTTTTCCAAAGCAAGAGAGTTTTGCAAATTATCATTGTCGTTTAGCTAAAATTAAGCGTGTTTCGGTTTTAAGGGCACTGTGAGCTAGCGTAGTCACTGGGCATATGAGACTTATGTCTCAGGGTGACGGGCGCAGTGTGGTGTCACACAGAAATGTTCTGGGTGACACTGCATTTGTTATGGGCAGAAGTTGCACTTACCATCAGGTGAACGTTCTGCTCGTTCCGTCACTTTTATCAAATAAAAAAAAAACAAAATCCAGTTCAACTAAAATCTCTCATTAAAAGTCATATCAATTAACTGTTTCGCCATTTTGACTGATGAATTCACTGAGTAGTAAACGTTCATACCAATTAAGGTCTCGTCGCCGTCATCAGTTGAAATTGTAGTCAATACGATTTCGATAACGTACCTGGTAAATTCATTTTACGCGGATTAAAATTATAATTACTTAATCAAATAAGTAAGCCGATAGGTGTCCGGCAGAATAGAACAGCACCTACCTTTTTCCCTACCTACCTACCGTACGGTCAGCCTTAATCATGCAGAATAATACTCGTACAATTAATATGCAAAGCGGGAACGCAATTGGGGAGTAAGAATTTTTTTAATCGTACCGTACCAAAACGACGGCGACGTGTTTCTCCACCCGACGTATCTCGTTTCCTGCGGGCATCTAGCCTCTGCCTACGCCTTATATGAGAAAAAGGCGTGACTGTATGTATGTATGCAAATAAGTAGAAAAAGTAAATGAAACATGGTTTACAAAATTATATAACATTTGTATGGATTATCGTTTCCCCGATTAAAAAAAAAGTATAAATTTAACATTGTCAGCATAATAACGTGTTGACCGCAATCAAGATCAGTGCGGCAGTTATGTCAACTACAGCCTGGCGCCAAATAACACTATTAACGCGTTACAATTGGCAGCTGAAATAACCCCGAAACCGTCACAAGATGACGTCATTTAGAACAGAGCGAAGGAAACTTTTTCATTGTTCCACGTCAAAAATGTATTTAATATATTATTTGACATGCATATAACGAGTATCACAATCATTATGCTTTTGGCTTACTGGCATCCATTTAAAAATACGTTTATTTAGCTTTACATGCATACGATCACCCCTTTCTCCCATATAGGGGGTAGGCAGAGACCACACAAGTAACCGACTTTTCGCTCCTGCGGGAAAAGGGACATGACAGGTGGCCAACCATGTCACCGGCATTTTGGTACGAGTCAATAAAAGCTTCTGACTCCCCATTGCATTCCCAACGGGCAGTATAATGACAGCGTTGCATACTATGGTGTTATTTTGCACGAATAAAGTCTGTCTGTACAATACCTTTGTCGCCTGACGTTCTTTTGACACCTCAGCTGGAAAGTAGTTAGTAGTAATTAGTGGTATTATTCCATGTAGTTAGGTGCTATTCTACTCTGCCCGACACCCATCGGTAAATTAGCTTTAAAATAGTTAAAAAGCATTATGTCTACAGAACTTTTTTAAGAAATAGCTTAAAACATGTCTTGATAAAGTTATAAAAATAATAGATACAAAGGTTACAGCGGGTGTTAGATTACTAGGTGAAATATATACAAACTCCGAACCTTTCTTTTCCAAAGCAAGAGAGTTTTGCAAATTATCATTGTCGTTTAGCTAAAATTAAGGTTTGTTCTATTTCAGAAATATTTAAGTTCCTGTTTTTCAATGGAATCGCGATCCGCAATAATGTTAGAACGTCATTAGAAAAGATTAGACGTTATGTCCAATACTTATAAAAATGTTTAATTTTATGTTTTTATACCAATAAATAACTCTGAGTCGCATGACTCAAGAGTATGTGTAGCAATATACGCACTAAAAAAGGTTTAGTAGAATTAACTACCACCATAAAGTGGTACATTCAAACATCCACACTAATATTATAAATGCGAAAGTAACACTCTGTTTGTTAGCTTTTCAGGGTTCAACCGCTGAACCGATCTTGACGAAATCTAGCAAAGAGATAGCTTGCATCCTGGAGACAGACATAGGGTACTTTTTATCCCGAAAAATGATATATTTCCGACGGGATAATAAAAAAACCTACATTCAAACATCCACACTAATATTATATATGCGAAAGTAACTCTCTGTTTGTTAGCTTTTCAGGGTTCAACCGCTGAACCGATCTTGACGAAATTTAGCAAAGAGATAGCTTGCATCCTGGAGACAGACATAGAGTACTTTTTATCCCGAAAAATGATATATTTCCCACGGGATATTAAAAAAACCTACATCCAACCGGACGAAATAACCCTCTTCGTCGCTCTGTCTGTTTGTAACCTTTTCACGGCTCCACCGCTGAGCCAAGGTTGACGAAATTTGGCAGAACGATAGATTTCATACTGGAGACAGACATAAGATATTTTTATTTAGGAAAAATTAAATAGTTCCCACAGGATATTATAAAAACCTATATCCATGCGATCTAAGTCGCGGGTTTCAGCTAGTTTTTCATAAAAAAACATTAATCAAACGAGATCTTTTGTAATAAAAAGTCGGCTATAATAACAAAAATATAAGTATAACGTAACAAACGTTTGAGTAATCCCGACTCCATCCCAGTAACCCCCACACCACATCCCAGTAATCCCGAAAAACTATATCTATAAACACCCAAAAGACTTTGACTGAACACCGAACGCTTCGTTAAATATGTATTTAGGTTTATGGTCTTTGTCATTCATTATTCTAGTCATAGCAATAATATGTTTCATGGCTCAGTGGTCAGATTACCTACTACGACTACTGCGTTGGGTCCTGGATTTGAACCACAGTCGGAACTAATATTT
Source organism: Luehdorfia chinensis (assembly GCA_019845155.1). Classification (NCBI taxonomy): domain Eukaryota; kingdom Metazoa; phylum Arthropoda; class Insecta; order Lepidoptera; family Papilionidae; genus Luehdorfia; species Luehdorfia chinensis. The sequence goes on from JAHVAK010000022.1 coordinate 3,318,110, forward strand.
GGGCAAAAACACAAACATTTCGGGTCTGGTCGTATTGTGATTGTTGTTGTTGTCGCGTATTTCGATCCAAACCGACCCGAAAACCACCAAAAAATTGTATATTTAATATGATGATGAAAGCTGCCTAGTCTAAATTATTTTTATTTTACTTTTTATAAACTATATCCTCACTAGATTTTACAGTCATACAATTCTCATGTACAAACTAATAAATGCCCCGTGCGGAAATCGAACCCGCGACTTAAAGCACAGATGCAAATAGTTTAAACACCGCGTTAGCCAAGTCTGCTGCCCATAACAATGTCTGTGTCACCCAGAACATTTTTGAGTGGCACCATACTGTGCCCGTCCTCCTGAGATATCAGTTCTAAACACTGCACACGCAGTAATAACACTGGCTCATAGTGCCCTTCAGACCGAAACACAGTACTACTTTCAGTTTTACTTCACGGCAGAATAACTGGCCTCGCGGTGGTACCTACCTAGACGGATTCCTGCATAGGAATCCTCCCTACAGTAAGCTACAACTGAATTATAGTATAATAAAATTTCGAAGAATGTTTTTATACATCAATTGACCTAAAAACTGTAACATTGCGTTCTGAAAGTGTGGGAATGGTGATAATTTGCGCCTACGTATCTTTACTCTAGCTATCAGGGTTATATAATTAATCTAAAATATGTGCGCGATAGCGTCTAACAAAAAAATTAATAAAAATGTTGTCTTAGTGTACGACAGATTATGTTTTTATCCCCTGGGTTTAACAAGTCAGTTGAGTTATATCCATGTCGACGAACGTGTATCTGCGGTAGTATAACGTAAAATGGTTTAGTTAATGGTACACCCATAAAAAGATAACAAACTAAAAAGGATGTTTTTCTGTATCAGCGTCTCTAAAAAAGGTTATACTCGTATGTTGCCTTTATTTTATTACTTTTTATTATTTTATTAACAATCGGCTTGTGAAAATGTAATAATTTGTATTTTTCAATTCACAAATAATAAGTCCCTGGCCGACCACAACGACATTTGCCGGTTAAAAAAAGGACTGGTCGCTGTGTGGTGGCGGCTTAAGAGAATCTACCACCCTATCTCATCCCGTGGGTGTCGTAAAAGTTGACAGAGGGAAAATGAAAATCAGCAGATGGGCAGCAGAATCTTTCTGAAACATAAGAATAAATAAACTGCGGTCGCAAACGCGTCTGCCAAGTGTTGCCACATGGCTAAATCCCCCAAAATTAGTGCTTTAACTTTTGTGGCAATCTATGGGGAACCCTATGTTCAGCAGTGGACTAGTGATAGGCCGAACTGATAAATAAGACTGGGATTCGAATTCGGGCCTCAGCTAATTACACTGTCACAATACGCGGTAGTTTGTTCATAAAAATCGTAAATAATATATTGGCGGCCCGGTTAGCACAGTGATTGATTGATTGGCTTCCGCGCTACGTGTCGCAGGTTCGATTACCACATCGTATATTATGGATTACTGACAGTTCTGTGTTTATACATATGAATTATATGTCAGTAAAACGCATCGGAAGAAATCCTAGTGTGTTGCAACTTTTTTTAAATAAACTAAAACTACGAATATGTCCTACATTTTTTATTTATCTAGTCTTGCGGAATGTGGATACGTAAATCACGATTTCACGTTATGAATGAGAGAATACGCTTTAAATTTTTGCGAATGTTGAGTACATTAAAAGATAACGATGTATACGTTAATACTTTTTAACTAATAATAGATGATGCTCGCGACTTCGTCTGCGTGGATATCATCATCGTTTCAGCCTATCACTAGTCCACTGCTGAACATAGGCCTCTCCCATACACTTCCACAAAAGTTTGTAGCTCTCATTTTAGGGGTTTTTTTCCATAGTTGCTACGCTTGGCAGGCGCGTTGGCAGCTTATTTATTTAAATGCTCCAGGAAGATGTTGCTTCTAGTTTTTATTTTCCCTCTGTCGACCTTTACGACACCCACGGGATGAGATGGAGTGGTAGATTCTCTTAAGCCGCCACCACACGGCACGGCCGCTTGGATATAGGATTTTAAGTATCCCGTTAAATATCCCTTATTGATTCCGTCTCCAGGATGCAAGCTAACTGTCCCAAATTTTGTCAAGATAGGTAACCGTGGAAAGGTAATAAACACAGAGAGACAGAAAGCGTTACTTTCGCATTTATAATATTAGTATGGATTTATGATATATATTTTATGATTTTCGAGTTGCTTCCGTCTCAAAAGTGTGGCTTTAGGTTACGCCTTTAAATTATTTAAGACTTTAATATATTGGTATTGACCTTAAATTCATTACCTACATCTCATAAGAACACTTAAATGTAACAATACTATTTCAAAAATATATGTTTTTTACAAAATATAAAGAAATAGTCTTTAGCGGTAGCACGTTTGTATATAAATATAGAAACCACCAGACATAAATACCATTCGCAGTAAAAGAAAAACAAGAGGCGTTTGTTATAAAGATTGTTTACGACCAAACAGCTATAAGGTACGCAGATACGAGCCCTTACTACTTGTAATGGGCAACCGCGTGGCCTAGTGGTTAGTTTACCTGACTTCTACGCCGCAGGTCCTGGGTTCGAATCCCAGCCGAAGCCGACAATTGTGCAAAAACACAAATTGTTGGTTTTCAGGCTGAAGGTCTATTGTGTGACTCTGGTATGTTTCCGGATTGGTTTTATGTGATCCCTTTAACCAATGAATAAGATTCAAACGCCAAAATGAAAACGATCTCAAAACCTACCAGACAATAGATTTCTTGGTCGTGTTGTAATAGTCGCCGTGTCTTTGACACTGCATTGGGATCCAGGCATTGTCTGTGAGATCCTAGGACATTTTTTGAAAATGTAGTATAGTCGGACAGTTAGTTCTAGTTACATTCATATACATATATTATTAACATCGATATAAGAAAACAGTATATCGATAATTATTATATATAAAGTTAAAATCATTTATGCCAATCTCATTTCCCAAGGTGTTGGATTCAAGAATTAATTTGGCCTGAAAGTAACAGTGACTCTTTGTCCACGCTACTGAAACATGTAGAAACGTAAAAGCGGGACTAAAAATAACTTAACCACGTTGTAGTTTTCAATTTATGTGGAAGAATTCTAAAAAAGTGAATTATTAAATTTATGTTTTAAATTACAGAAGAAGTGCTGTATTAATACAGTAAAGAAGATTATCTTGTTTGGTTATTCAGTCATAGGGTTTCTTGGTTGCGTCTAGACGCAATTCACCTGTTGTAATAGAAGGCAAACGGTTATTAGTAATATACAGTAAAGAAAATGCTAAATCGGATTACATATTATGCCACGCTGTTTATAATCTTTACGAAGGGACCTAATTAAAAATTGTCATAACTTTGTACAGGTTATTGATAAGTTTTTGTTTTTAATAACGCTCAGATAACAATATTGCTCTTAATTCTTTTGTTTGTTATGGTTTGAGCTCAATATTGCAATCACGCGATTTGCTCAATTAAATGAATAAGACTACAGTAGATTGGGGGCACACAGTCGGTGTATCTGCCGGCTGTGACGCAAATCCTAGACTGTAATCCAATATGAAATCAATATTTGTATAGAAGTTAAATGAGTTAGAGGTTTTCAGATCTCGTATGTATAATATCCCCGATACTTGCTTTTCCATTATTGATGGATTTTTATCACTGTGGTATAAATACAGTTCGTGATAAATAAGCAAACGACAATCACGTCTGATCTTTTAGGTTATTCACTAAGATTATCATCAATTCAGTTATTAATATAGAATATATAGCAGAATTAGCGTGAGATGAAATAAAAAATTAAGGTACTTAAACGTAACAATAACAACGGTAACATAAAAATGAAATAACACCGTAGGAAATGTTTTCAGCATACAAATACATGCAAATCTATCAATTCTAGTAGGAATTCCCGGCAATACTCGCTAGCATAGCAATCAAAGCGCTTATATTCTGAGAGCCAACGAACTGAAATCCGTAAGCAAACTCAAAGGGTTTGTAGGTTTATGATACTGCGTTTGTTATGAATAACCCTGTATGTTGCACACGGCATCGGATAGGCACATAAAAACAATATATGACACGTGTGTTTTAGTATGATGATAATGATAATGATGATGTCTTACTGAACCCTTTTGATTAAAAGTAACAGCCTACAAATATCCCACTGCGGAGCATAGGCTTCCTCTCATTTGTGAGAGTTTTGAAGCAGGGGAAGAGTCCGAAATATTTTTACTTACAGATTTCCACACGATGTTTTAGTTCACCGCTGACGATGTGGTATGTCACAATTTAAAATTATAAGACTATTTTAAAATGGACTCAGGTCAGAAGCGTACTATAAAATTTAAGGCAATTTGGGCCGATTATTTTTTATTTACCCAACATATAGTATAGTAGGAGAACGTGGGTAGTATCGACTATTCTAAATCTTCCACTTCTTATGATACGTGATACGTGGGCAATCTTCGTTGACAGTTTCAGATGCTACACTCAGAAAATATTTGTGGCCTTGTAAGAATAGAACTGCGTAAATAAACATTTATCAATGTGATTAGTAACGACCGTATTTTTCTATTGTACTTTTTAAAGTACCTAATACGTCTGAAGCTTTGTGACTTAGTGTGGCTTCGGTGTTAAAAAGATTATCGATTGGATAAGAAGCGTGTGCGGATCAGTCTTTTGACTGGTGCTCGTTAAAAACTCAGAATTTTTTGAAGAGAGGATGGAGGAGAGGAAATGATTTTCCTGGAACATCTTAATAAAAAAACTGCGGTTGCAACTCCGCCTGCCCAGCGTAGCAACTATGGCAAAATCGCTCCGAAATGTGAGCAACAAGCTTTTGTGGCCATCTATGGTTGAGGCCTATGTTTAGCAGTGGACTTGTAATAGGCTGAAATGATGATTGTGATGTGAAGTCCGTCAACCCGTATTAGAGAAATCCGTCGAACGAAAAACTCTTTCTAGCTTCAAAATGAGATGAGGTCTATGTCTGCTGTAAGATATGTGAGTGACGAGGTAGTCAATGAGGTGTTTACAAATTTCATAGACTTCCATTGATGACACCAAAACAGGTTTACCAAAAAAACGTACAGTTCAATAATTTTTAATAGCAATAAAAAAAACGGTATATATTTGACTTCAGCTAACTGTATACTCTACTTAGATATAGTGTACACTAACTCTTTAAAGTTATATTATAACTTTAATACAATTAGTGTCCACATGACGAATTTAGTAACACGAGGATTACTATAAATTTTTCAAATTAATTTATACGGTGTTTATAATATTTTAAGTGAAAGATATAAGTGTAGGCTAATGGAATCGGACTCCAAAATCGAGAACCCAGTACATGGTTTTAGTCGACGCAATAACGTATACCCTGAGGCGCAGTGTGCACTGCTGTGGTAGTTTGAAATTGTGAAAGTGAGCGAAACGCAGAGCTTACAGCTTAGTAGTCGCTCGTGAATCGTCACAGGGGCTGGTTATCCTTAACGTTGTGACTTCAGTCATGAATTTTGCGGACGATAACTTGAAATATTTATTTTGAACATTGAATTAGTTGTGCAAGACATTTTTTTTATTTTTATTTTAAGATTTTTGTCGTGGGCTGTTGACTCTGTTTGGTTCGTTTTATTTGCAATTTAGTGAAAAAAGGTTTTAATCATTACAAAAAGTAAGTATTATATATTATTAAATAGTTGTACAGCAGTATAAGGTTTCCAATATATTATGTTATGTTCGTAACCAGTATTAAAATTACATTTTTTCTTGCGAAGAAAGTAAATGTTACAAGAAAATTTAAAAAATACTACTAACTAAACTTTATATTAAATAAAGTTGCAATTAAATCGATAAACTATACAGTGTTATTGTATTTTTTTTTCTCTTTTTTATTCAATGAATATAAAATATAACACGACAAAATCCGTAAATTATATTCGCGTAAATATAAGAAATCATTATATGAAAATTGATAAATTTAATTTTGTATAGTAATTATACGCATATTAATATCGAATTATTTATTAGTTAATATATAAGTAGTAGATGAATAATTTTATAAAATTTATAATTTATTGTGTAGTAGAAGTATGAAATTGTGACTAAATAATGTAATCTAATAAATCATTAAAGAAAAATACAATATATCACATATAAATATATCACATATATATATATATATATAAAAAATTTAATGGCATCACTAAGATATAAGCGTGATTTCTGAAAACGATAATAATTTAACAAAAATACCTGAAATAAAAATAGATGCTTTAGTGTAGATAAACGTATTTTCTCAGATTACAGTTGTGCGAAATTGGATTAGATGCCAATTGCCATCCTCTTCCCGCAATACGTTACTCAAGCAAGAATACAGGCTATAAATTCAATACAGTGTAATTATGGGTTTCTTCTTAAATTAAAATAGAGAAGGAAGATAGTAATTAATATAGTAAAAGGTTTATCAAAATATATTTCATCATCATCATTTCAGCCTATCATTAGTCCACTGCTGAACATGACAAACAACAGCAGTTTATTTATTGGGATGTTCCAGGAAGATGCCGCTGCCCGTCTTCATATAATAAATAAAATACCTAATATGTCATAGTTTTATACAGTATAAGTGTTATAAGAATACGAACTGTGTTACATTGGTATCGAATGCATTTATCTTTTATTAAGTGTAAAGCCTTAGCATTTGTAATATTTTACAAAAGTTTTGGCAGTGACACTTAGTCGATGTGAGATAAACCCAGTTTACATTGAATGAAAGTTGAAGAACATTATCATCAAAAAACAAATATTTTACCAAGTTTTTTTTATGGAATAAAGTGATGAAACGAGCAAAACGTTCACCTGGTGGTAAGTGCAATGTCTGCCCATAACAAATGCTGTGTCACCCAGAACATTTCTGTGTGACACCTCACTGTACCCATCACCCTGAGACATCAGTTCTTAAGTCTCATAAGCCCTGTGATTACGCTAGCTCTCAGTGCCCTTCAAACCGAAACACAGTAATATTTGCACACTACTGCTTCACAGCTTCTTATATATTTTATTAAAGTTTTTTTTTTAGCAAAGATATTGCCAAAAGAAATTGTTTTGTTATAGTGTATTTAATGAATAAAAAAAATACAGTAATTGTGCGAAGCATAGCTAAGCTTACGTATATTTCGTATATTTTTTGCACATAAAATAGCTGAACAGCATTCTCCGAATTATATATTATGCATATATTCTAATTAAAAAAAAATACGAAACCCATATAACTTCATAGAATAATAGAATCCCTTATGCCTGTAATGTTTGAGTTGCGGCGGCGTATGAGAAACTTTCCCTCTTCCTGAAAAAAATATTTTTGTATCAAGGAAACATTGCCCACTCTAGGATTTTTATCTGTATTGTGGGTGCGCGTATTGAAATTAAGTTCATATACACAAACGCCCAAACGCTTAACAACTATCTGACTCTGACTCAACTTATACAAACGTTTGTTCCATGCGATTATACCTGCGTCCTGTACCGCAAGAGTCAATCGCTTAATTGCTGCGCTAACCGTGTCTTCAAAATCCGGTGATCATGGTGCTGTTAAGAAATCCGTAAAATTAATTTTATAGAAAATATTACAGAGCATTATTTTTACGTTAATTTGAAATCATTATGCAAACGCGTTCATTGCATTTAAATATGAAAACTTAAAAAATATATTATTTACTATTTATTTGTTATGAAAAATTATAAACTGTTAATGTTATACTTTTGATTGTTTTGCCCTGACCTCACTCAAGATGACTACAATAATAACGCCATTCGCAATCTGGCAATAGAAAGCCGTTAATGCACTACAATTGGCAGCGACAGTAGCCCTGAAATTGTCGTGAACTGATTGTGAGAGTATACAAAACAGAGAGTAGAATATTGTTCAATGTTTTACCTGTATCAGGAACACATAAAACTTTCTTTTTATAATGACTTTCAAGATTATTTTGAATACAATTTAATTCGATTTAACTTTTTTAATTCAAGGCCACAAATAAAAATGAAAGTTCGGTGTAATATACTAAACAGTTTGTTGCTTTTTAAATTATCCTACTTCAAAGATGTATGTATTTAAATGTATGGATTAGAATTATATTTATTTTATAATATTGTTATACAATATTGCTCACATAAGCTAGCGACAATTAAAAAATGTAATTTTGCAGGGGAATTATACTTACTAATAATATAAATGCCTAAGTAACTCTCTCTGTCCCGCTGTCTTTGTTATTTTTTCAAGGCTCAACCGCTGAACAGATCTTGACGAAATTATAGCGATAGCTTGTATCCTGAAAACGGACATAGGATACTTTATATCCCGGAAAATCAAACAGTACCCACGTGGTATTCAAAAACCTATATCCTCGCGGACGAAGTCGCGGTTATCAGCTAGTATTCAATTAAGTCGCATGAGGAGCAACATGTACTCATAAAACAAATAAATAAAAGAGGTATCTTTTCTGTATTTCTAAACTCTGTGTCTAAAGTCTGTGTTTCTAAACGAATTAAACCTTAAAATTTACAGCTAATTCTAATTACTATAACAACATAATATTATACTATGAATGACGCGGCACTCGAGAACCTTTTTTCCACAACGGTGGTCTTATTTGAGATATAATTTGCCGGTCCATTACAAGTTCTGATTGTTGGCTTCGTTACTCTAGTTCTGCTACGAATATCAACGTAATGTATTCAGGGAAAAACCGAGCAGAGCCCTTTTTATAGCTAGCTAAATGGCTGAACTTCTTCATGCAGCCTGCAGAGAAGTAGTTCCATATTATGTCATCACACATACACTTGTGAAGGGTTTTGTGTTCAAAGTTTGAGTTATACTCGACGAGAAGATGGACCTGCTATTTATTTATATTAATATAATAATGTCTAAATGCTTGAAAAAACCGAGTACGACTGGAAACTGTTAAATTAGATTAAGGAACAGAAAAATTTGTCGTTGTCGTCTTAGTCGTTTCAGCCTATCACAAGTCCACTGCTGAACATAGGCCTCCCCCATAGATAGCCACAAAAGTTTGTACTTCTCCTGTCCCTAGTGGTCAGAGTACCTGACTTCTAAGCCGCGGGTCCTGGGTTCCAATCCCAGCCGGAGCCAACATTTGTGCTAAAACATAAATTGTTGGCTTTCGGGTCTGGTTATGTTGTGATTGTCCCCGTGTTTCTGACACTGCATCCTAGCCTACCTCCGATCTTATCTCATCAGCGTTACATCGGGCGCGTGTAGGTTGAGACGAGTGAGTGCCTCTGTGTTTGCGCATACACTTGTGGCACTATAATATCTCCTGCGCAGTGGATGGCTCTCGAAAGTAGTCGGAAGTTGTCGCCGTGGTCGAAATCGGAAGGACATGGATGAGGATGATGATGATGATGATCGCTAGGAGATCATCCTCATCCATGTCCTGCCCATCTCCTGGTTTTAATTTCCCTCTGTCGACTTTTACGACACCCACGGGATGGGATGGGGTGGTAGATTCTCTTAGGCCGAAAAATTCATTAACAGTAAAATAAACACAAAACGATGGCTGAAGAAAAGAATAAATATAAAAAGAAACTACTTATTTAAGCTATTGGCGCCTAAATTTAATCACTGTCGCCTGTTCTGGAAGAATAAGAATTGCCATAACTCATTTGGGATTACATTGGCCTTTAGTACCTGCCAGTCACGATACAGCTCCAATAAATTAAATACTAGAGCTTTAGCTTAGTAATTAAACTGTGTCATTAACAATTTTAAGAGCGATTCAATTACTTGCTTGATATAGACGGTTAGATTCTTCTAAAATTATTCAATTAAAAAATAATAACATTAAAGATATAAATCATACTTATCAGACATAATGTTTAAGAATTAAGAGAAAACTAATGTTTTCCTTCCCTTTTAATTATTTCTTGGAGTTAATTGCAGTAGATTGCATTTAAGGACACTTGTTTCAAAAGTGTCCTTACAGGATATACGTTTATCAGTAACATAGTTAAATAATTAAGGTTCCTCGTGGTAATTTAATAAATTTATTATTGATCAGATTGAAAAGATTAGGAACCCGTATATTTTTACTAGAAATCCATATCTCACCTTTTGTATAATCTACAATAATTAAGTCCATATAAATGGTGTAAATAAAGTCGGCTTTTGTTTAACAAAGTCGGGTTAGTTACATAATTTATAACTCAAGAACGGCTGGGCCGATTTTAGGTATGCAGACGGGCAACGCGATTTATCAGTATTTTTTTCGAGTTTTCACATTTTAAATTTAAATCACACAGCAAATACATTAATGCAATCACGCGTTTTTTCATAAAGAGGAAGGCAGAGGCCACACACGTAGACCACTTTGTACCCCCGCGGTAAACGAGACGTGACGGGTGGCGAACCATGTTGCCGTCATTTTGGTACGAGTCAAAAAAAATTATTCTCTATTGCGTTCCCACGAGCAGTATTCTTCTGACAGCATTGCATATTAAAGTTCTTACGACACCTTGGCAGGAAAGTAGTTGGTAGTAATAGTAGTTAGTGGTATTATTCCATGTAGTTAGTAGTAGTAGTAGTTAGTGGTATTATTCCACTCTCCCGGACACCTATCATCTATATAGCGCAGACATTTTCTAATTACTAGAGTGCATGACATAAAGGCTGTTTGGCTGCTTCTTCGGTAACTTGGTAGACTTCACATGACATCTGATTTATAATCTTATCGAGCATTCTAGTTTCCGTTAAAACGTAACCATATGAAAATATGCAATTTTCCTTGTAATAGATGTACTCGTAAGATGCAATAATACTGTAGTAAAGCAGAAACATATAATATATTTCTGCTTTACTAATTAAACCAAAAAAAAAACATTTGATATATAAAAATTAAAAGCAATTAAGTAATAGCTACGCATTAGATGTTCTTTTAGCAAATGATTAAGGGCCGGAACAGCTCACGCATTGTTCGGGCTGAATGCCAACAGTCATGCTCAGTTGCAATCGTTACATGATTCAAGCAGTGTTTGATTGATTTATTTATAGTATCGACATACTTGTTTAAGAGTGAAGTAATTAATTTATAATAACAGACCTTTCTTACGTTTATATTCATGTACATACGTTTTAGCTAGCAATATGTCATAACACTTAGAAGCAATTTGTAAAATGTTTATTAATGTAATTATTCAAATATAGTTAGATATTACATTTTTAATAAAGTTCTGTTGCCGTGTATTGGCGGGTTAAAAGGATCTACCACCCCATCGCATCCCGTGGGTGCCAGTGTGTAAAAGTCGACAGAAGGAGAAAGAAAACCAGGTGATGGCAGCAGCATCTGCCTGGAACATCTGAATAAATAAACTGCGGTTGCCAAACCGGTTGCCTAGCGTGGTAACTATGGCAAAATGCTCCCAAAACTAGGGCTAAGAACTTTTGTAGCAATCTGTGGGGGAGGCCTTTGTTCAGTAGTGGACTAGTGATAGGCCACTACTGAACATGAAATGCCACTACAGGAAATGATGATCACGTTCTGGGTTGGTTTTCAAAAATCGTAATTATGGTATATATATTACGATCCGTTATCTCCGTCACATCATCATCATTTCGTGGTGATTAAGTTATGAAATGAATTGACGACGGCAATGACCTTCTAAATACAGACTTTCTGCTAAAATTGCAGATGATTAAATGCCACAGTTGAGATGATTGTATTGTCTTTTGCCATCAACACACAGCCAAACTACCAAATAGAGATAGATAAAATCATTTCCTGAGTTAATAGTTGAAAAGTAAAGTAAACGCCTATAAATGTCCCACTGCAGGCATCCTCTCATTTCTCAGAGGTTTTTGTCGGACTTTACATATCTTCGACATATTTTTATATTATTCCGACATGCAGGTTTAATCACGATGTTTTCCTTCACTGCCGAGCACATGGTAAATCAGCACTTAAAATTGCAATTAACAATTTCAGTGGTGCCGGCACCGGGTGCGGGAACCAGGACTCTCGCGTACTATGAAACTTAAACCGAGCGCCTAACCCCTGAGCTACTACGGGTCTGTTCTTGTATATCCAATTGTTTTTAACATAACTAAAAATTGAAGAACGATTTTAGAGATGCCGGCAACGGGGATGGAACTCAGGTTACTCGCGTACTATAAAATTTAAGGCGAGCTCCAGATCCCTGAGTTACTACGGCATAAGTAAATGCTTAAAACGACTTAAATTCAGTTTTCAAAGTGCCTTATCCTATTGATTTTAGTTATTGATTGTGATTTTTGCGGTAGGATTCCTATGCAGGAATCCGTCTAGGTAGGTACCACCCCAGGGCCAGTTATTCTGCCGTGAAGCAGTAGTGTTAAACATTACTGTGTTTCGGTTTTAAGGGCACTGTGAGCTAGCGTAGTCACTGGGCATATGAGACTTATGTCTCAGGGTGACGGGCGCAGTGTGGTGTCACACAGAAATGTTCTGGGTGACACTGCATTTGTTATGGGCAGAAGTTGCACTTACCATCAGGTGAACGTTCTGCTCGTTCCGTCACTTTTATCAAATAAAAAAAAAACAAAATCCAGTTCAACTAAAATCTCTCATTAAAAGTCATATCAATTAACTGTTTCGCCATTTTGACTGATGAATTCACTGAGTAGTAAACGTTCATACCAATTAAGGTCTCGTCGCCGTCATCAGTTGAAATTGTAGTCAATACGATTTCGATAACGTACCTGGTAAATTCATTTTACGCGGATTAAAATTATAATTACTTAATCAAATAAGTAAGCCGATAGGTGTCCGGCAGAATAGAACAGCACCTACCTTTTTCCCTACCTACCTACCGTACGGTCAGCCTTAATCATGCAGAATAATACTCGTACCATAATATGCAAAGCGGGAACGCAATTGGGGAGTAAGAATTTTTTTAATCGTACCGTACCAAAACGACGGCGATGTGTTTCTCCACCCGACGCATCTCGTTTCCTGCGGGCATCTAGCCTCTGCCTACGCCTTATATGAGAAAAAGGCGTGACTGTATGTATGTATGCAAATAAGTAGAAAAAGTAAATGAAACATGGTTTACAAAATTATATAACATTTGTATGGATTATCGTTTCCCCGATTAAAAAAAAAGTATAAATTTAACATTGTCAGCATAATAACGTGTTGACCGCAATCAAGATCAGTGCGGCAGTTATGTCAACCACAGCCTGGCGCCAAATAACACTATTAACGCGTTACAATTGGCAGCTGAAATAACCCCGAAACCGTCACAAGATGACGTCATTTAGAACAGAGCGAAGGAAACTTTTTCATTGTTCCACGTCAAAAATGTATTTAATATATTATTTGACATGCATATAACGAGTATCACAATCATTATGCTTTTGGCTTACTGGCATCCATTTAAAAATACGTTTATTTAGCTTTACATGCATACGATCACCCCTTTCTCCCATATAGGGGGTAGGCAGAGACCACACAAGTAACCGACTTTTCGCTCCTGCGGGAAAAGGGACATGACAGGTGGCCAACCATGTCACCGGCATTTTGGTACGAGTCAATAAAAGCTTCTGACTCCCCATTGCATTCCCAACGGGCAGTATAATGACAGCGTTGCATACTATGGTGTTATTTTGCACGAATAAAGTCTGTCTGTACAATACCTTTGTCGCCTGACGTTCTTTTGACACCTCAGCTGGAAAGTAGTTAGTAGTAATTAGTGGTATTATTCCATGTAGTTAGGTGCTATTCTACTCTGCCCGACACCCATCGGTAAATTAGCTTTAATATAGTTAAAAAGCATTATGTCTACAGAACTTTTTTAAGAAATAGCTTAAAACATGTCTTGATAAAGTTATAAAAATAATAGATACAAAGGTTACAGCGGGTGTTAGATTACTAGGTGAAATATATACAAACTCCGAACCTTTCTTTTCCAAAGCAAGAGAGTTTTGCAAATTATCATTGTCGTTTAGCTAAAATTAAGCGTGTTTCGGTTTTAAGGGCACTGTGAGCTAGCGTAGTCACTGGGCATATGAGACTTATGTCTCAGGGTGACGGGCGCAGTGTGGTGTCACACAGAAATGTTCTGGGTGACACTGCATTTGTTATGGGCAGAAGTTGCACTTACCATCAGGTGAACGTTCTGCTCGTTCCGTCACTTTTATCAAATAAAAAAAAAACAAAATCCAGTTCAACTAAAATCTCTCATTAAAAGTCATATCAATTAACTGTTTCGCCATTTTGACTGATGAATTCACTGAGTAGTAAACGTTCATACCAATTAAGGTCTCGTCGCCGTCATCAGTTGAAATTGTAGTCAATACGATTTCGATAACGTACCTGGTAAATTCATTTTACGCGGATTAAAATTATAATTACTTAATCAAATAAGTAAGCCGATAGGTGTCCGGCAGAATAGAACAGCACCTACCTTTTTCCCTACCTACCTACCGTACGGTCAGCCTTAATCATGCAGAATAATACTCGTACCATAATATGCAAAGCGGGAACGCAATTGGGGAGTAAGAATTTTTTTAATCGTACCGTACCAAAACGACGGCGATGTGTTTCTCCACCCGACGCATCTCGTTTCCTGCGGGCATCTAGCCTCTGCCTACGCCTTATATGAGAAAAAGGCGTGACTGTATGTATGTATGCAAATAAGTAGAAAAAGTAAATGAAACATGGTTTACAAAATTATATAACATTTGTATGGATTATCGTTTCCCCGATTAAAAAAAAAGTATAAATTTAACATTGTCAGCATAATAACGTGTTGACCGCAATCAAGATCAGTGCGGCAGTTATGTCAACCACAGCCTGGCGCCAAATAACACTATTAACGCGTTACAATTGGCAGCTGAAATAACCCCGAAACCGTCACAAGATGACGTCATTTAGAACAGAGCGAAGGAAACTTTTTCATTGTTCCACGTCAAAAATGTATTTAATATATTATTTGACATGCATATAACGAGTATCACAATCATTATGCTTTTGGCTTACTGGCATCCATTTAAAAATACGTTTATTTAGCTTTACATGCATACGATCACCCCTTTCTCCCATATAGGGGGTAGGCAGAGACCACACAAGTAACCGACTTTTCGCTCCTGCGGGAAAAGGGACATGACAGGTGGCCAACCATGTCACCGGCATTTTGGTACGAGTCAATAAAAGCTTCTGACTCCCCATTGCATTCCCAACGGGCAGTATAATGACAGCGTTGCATACTATGGTGTTATTTTGCACGAATAAAGTCTGTCTGTACAATACCTTTGTCGCCTGACGTTCTTTTGACACCTCAGCTGGAAAGTAGTTAGTAGTAATTAGTGGTATTATTCCATGTAGTTAGGTGCTATTCTACTCTGCCCGACACCCATCGGTAAATTAGCTTTAATATAGTTAAAAAGCATTATGTCTACAGAACTTTTTTAAGAAATAGCTTAAAACATGTCTTGATAAAGTTATAAAAATAATAGATACAAAGGTTACAGCGGGTGTTAGATTACTAGGTGAAATATATACAAACTCCGAACCTTTCTTTTCCAAAGCAAGAGAGTTTTGCAAATTATCATTGTCGTTTAGCTAAAATTAAGCGTGTTTCGGTTTTAAGGGCACTGTGAGCTAGCGTAGTCACTGGGCATATGAGACTTATGTCTCAGGGTGACGGGCGCAGTGTGGTGTCACACAGAAATGTTCTGGGTGACACTGCATTTGTTATGGGCAGAAGTTGCACTTACCATCAGGTGAACGTTCTGCTCGTTCCGTCACTTTTATCAAATAAAAAAAAAACAAAATCCAGTTCAACTAAAATCTCTCATTAAAAGTCATATCAATTAACTGTTTCGCCATTTTGACTGATGAATTCACTGAGTAGTAAACGTTCATACCAATTAAGGTCTCGTCGCCGTCATCAGTTGAAATTGTAGTCAATACGATTTCGATAACGTACCTGGTAAATTCATTTTACGCGGATTAAAATTATAATTACTTAATCAAATAAGTAAGCCGATAGGTGTCCGGCAGAATAGAACAGCACCTACCTTTTTCCCTACCTACCTACCGTACGGTCAGCCTTAATCATGCAGAATAATACTCGTACAATTAATATGCAAAGCGGGAACGCAATTGGGGAGTAAGAATTTTTTTAATCGTACCGTACCAAAACGACGGCGACGTGTTTCTCCACCCGACGTATCTCGTTTCCTGCGGGCATCTAGCCTCTGCCTACGCCTTATATGAGAAAAAGGCGTGACTGTATGTATGTATGCAAATAAGTAGAAAAAGTAAATGAAACATGGTTTACAAAATTATATAACATTTGTATGGATTATCGTTTCCCCGATTAAAAAAAAAGTATAAATTTAACATTGTCAGCATAATAACGTGTTGACCGCAATCAAGATCAGTGCGGCAGTTATGTCAACTACAGCCTGGCGCCAAATAACACTATTAACGCGTTACAATTGGCAGCTGAAATAACCCCGAAACCGTCACAAGATGACGTCATTTAGAACAGAGCGAAGGAAACTTTTTCATTGTTCCACGTCAAAAATGTATTTAATATATTATTTGACATGCATATAACGAGTATCACAATCATTATGCTTTTGGCTTACTGGCATCCATTTAAAAATACGTTTATTTAGCTTTACATGCATACGATCACCCCTTTCTCCCATATAGGGGGTAGGCAGAGACCACACAAGTAACCGACTTTTCGCTCCTGCGGGAAAAGGGACATGACAGGTGGCCAACCATGTCACCGGCATTTTGGTACGAGTCAATAAAAGCTTCTGACTCCCCATTGCATTCCCAACGGGCAGTATAATGACAGCGTTGCATACTATGGTGTTATTTTGCACGAATAAAGTCTGTCTGTACAATACCTTTGTCGCCTGACGTTCTTTTGACACCTCAGCTGGAAAGTAGTTAGTAGTAATTAGTGGTATTATTCCATGTAGTTAGGTGCTATTCTACTCTGCCCGACACCCATCGGTAAATTAGCTTTAAAATAGTTAAAAGCATTATGTCTACAGAACTTTTTTAAGAAATAGCTTAAAACATGTCTTGATAAAGTTATAAAAATAATAGATACAAAGGTTACAGCGGGTGTTAGATTACTAGGTGAAATATATACAAACTCCGAACCTTTCTTTTCCAAAGCAAGAGAGTTTTGCAAATTATCATTGTCGTTTAGCTAAAATTAAGGTTTGTTCTATTTCAGAAATATTTAAGTTCCTGTTTTTCAATGGAATCGCGATCCGCAATAATGTTAGAACGTCATTAGAAAAGATTAGACGTTATGTCCAATACTTATAAAAATGTTTAATTTTATGTTTTTATACCAATAAATAACTCTGAGTCGCATGACTCAAGAGTATGTGTAGCAATATACGCACTAAAAAAGGTTTAGTAGAATTAACTACCACCATAAAGTGGTACATTCAAACATCCACACTAATATTATAAATGCGAAAGTAACACTCTGTTTGTTAGCTTTTCAGGGTTCAACCGCTGAACCGATCTTGACGAAATCTAGCAAAGAGATAGCTTGCATCCTGGAGACAGACATAGGGTACTTTTTATCCCGAAAAATGATATATTTCCGACGGGATAATAAAAAAACCTACATTCAAACATCCACACTAATATTATATATGCGAAAGTAACTCTCTGTTTGTTAGCTTTTCAGGGTTCAACCGCTGAACCGATCTTGACGAAATTTAGCAAAGAGATAGCTTGCATCCTGGAGACAGACATAGAGTACTTTTTATCCCGAAAAATGATATATTTCCCACGGGATATTAAAAAAAACCTACATCCAACCGGACGAAATAACCCTCTTCGTCGCTCTGTCTGTTTGTAACCTTTTCACGGCTCCACCGCTGAGCCAAGGTTGACGAAATTTGGCAGAACGATAGATTTCATACTGGAGACAGACATAAGATATTTTTATTTAGGAAAAATTAAATAGTTCCCACAGGATATTATAAAAACCTATATCCATGCGATCTAAGTCGCGGGTTTCAGCTAGTTTTTCATAAAAAAACATTAATCAAACGAGATCTTTTGTAATAAAAAGTCGGCTATAATAACAAAAATATAAGTATAACGTAACAAACGTTTGAGTAATCCCGACTCCATCCCAGTAACCCCCACACCACATCCCAGTAATCCCGAAAAACTATATCTATAAACACCCAAAAGACTTTGACTGAACACCGAACGCTTCGTTAAATATGTATTTAGGTTTATGGTCTTTGTCATTCATTATTCTAGTCATAGCAATAATATGTTTCATGGCTCAGTGGTCAGATTACCTACTACGACTACTGCGTTGGGTCCTGGATTTGAACCACAGTCGGAACTAATATTTGGGCAAAAACACAAACATTTCGGGTCTGGTCGTATTGTGATTGTTGTTGTTGTCGCGTATTTCGATCCAAACCGACCCGAAAACCACCAAAAAATTGTATATTTAATATGATGATGAAAGCTGCCTAGTCTAAATTATTTTTATTTTACTTTTTATAAACTATATCCTCACTAGATTTTACAGTCATACAATTCTCATGTACAAACTAATAAATGCCCCGTGCGGAAATCGAACCCGCGACTTAAAGCACAGATGCAAATAGTTTAAACACCGCGTTAGCCAAGTCTGCTGCCCATAACAATGTCTGTGTCACCCAGAACATTTTTGAGTGGCACCATACTGTGCCCGTCCTCCTGAGATATCAGTTCTAAACACTGCACACGCAGTAATAACACTGGCTCATAGTGCCCTTCAGACCGAAAACACAGTACTACTTTCAGTTTTACTTCACGGCAGAATAACTGGCCCTCGCGGTGGTACCTACCTAGACGGATTCCTGCATAGGAATCCTCCCTACAGTAAGCTACAACTGAATTATAGTATAATAAAATTTCGAAGAATGTTTTTATACATCAATTGACCTAAAAACTGTAACATTGCGTTCTGAAAGTGTGGGAATGGTGATAATTTGCGCCTACGTATCTTTACTCTAGCTATCAGGGTTATATAATTAATCTAAAATATGTGCGCGATAGCGTCTAACAAAAAAATAATAAAAATGTTGTCTTAGTGTACGACAGATTATGTTTTATCCCCTGGGTTTTAACAAGTCAGTTGAGTTATATCCATGTCGACGAACGTGTATCTGCGGTAGTATAACGTAAAATGGTTTAGTTAATGGTACACCCATAAAAAGATAACAAACTAAAAAGGATGTTTTTCTGTATCAGCGTCTCTAAAAAAGGTTATACTCGTATGTTGCCTTTATTTTATTACTTTTTATTATTTTATTAACAATCGGCTTGTGAAAATGTAATAATTTGTATTTTTCAATTCACAAATAATAAGTCCCTGGCCGACCACAACGACATTTGCCGGTTAAAAAAGGACTGGGTCGCTGTGTGGTGGCGGCTTAAGAGAATCTACCACCCTATCTCATCCCGTGGGTGTCGTAAAAGTTGACAGAGGGAAAATGAAAATCAGCAGATGGGCAGCAGAATCTTTCTGAAACATAAGAATAAATAAACTGCGGTCGCAAACGCGGTCTGCCAAGTGTTGCCACATGGCTAAATCCCCCAAAATTAGTGCTTTAACTTTGTGGCAATCTATGGGGAACCCTATGTTCAGCAGTGGACTAGTGATAGGCCGAACTGATAAATAAGACTGGGATTCGAATTCGGGCCTCAGCTAATTACACTGTCACAATACGCGGGTAGTTTGTTCATAAAAATCGTAATTAATATATTGGCGGCCCGGTTAGCACAGTGATTGATTGATTGGCTTCCGCGCTACGTGTCGCAGGTTCGATTACCACATCGTATATTATGGATATACTGACAGTTCTGTGTTTATACATATGAATTATATGTCAGTTAAAACGCATCGGAAGAAATCCTAGTGTGTTGCAAACTTTTTTTAAATAAACTAAAACTACGAATATGTCCTACATTTTTTATTTATCTAGTCTTGCGGAATGTGGATACGTAAATCACGATTTCACGTTATGAATGAGAGAATACGCTTTAAATTTTTGCGAATGTTGAGTACATTAAAAGATAACGATGTATACGTTAATACTTTTTAACTAATAATAGATGATGCTCGCGACTTCGTCTGCGTGGATATCATCATCGTTTCAGCCTATCACTAGTCCACTGCTGAACATAGGCCTCTCCCATACACTTCCACAAAAGTTTGTAGCTCTCATTTTAGGGGTTTTTTCCATAGTTGCTACGCTTGGCAGGCGCGTTGGCAGCTTATTTATTTAAATGCTCCAGGAAGATGTTGCTTCTAGTTTTTATTTTCCCTCTGTCGACCTTTACGACACCCACGGGATGAGATGGAGTGGTAGATTCTCTTAAGCCGCCACCACACGGCACGGCCGCTTGGATATAGGATTTAAGTATCCCGTTAAATATCCCTTATTGATTCCGTCTCCAGGATGCAAGCTAACTGTCCCCAAATTTTGTCAAGATAGGTAACCGTGGAAAGGTAATAAACACAGAGAGACAGAAAGCGTTACTTTCGCATTTATAATATTAGTATGGATTTATGATATATATTTTATGATTTTCGAGTTGCTTCCGTCTCAAAAGTGTGGCTTTAGGTTACGCCTTTAAATTATTTAAGACTTTAATATATTGGTATTGACCTTAAATTCATTACCTACATCTCATAAGAACACTTAAATGTAACAATACTATTTCAAAAATATATGTTTTTTACAAAATATAAAGAAATAGTCTTTAGCGGTAGCACGTTTGTATATAAATATAGAAACCACCAGACATAAATACCATTTCGCAGTAAAAGAAAAACAAGAGGCGTTTGTTATAAAGATTGTTTACGACCAAACAGCTATAAGGTACGCAGATACGAGCCCTTACTACTTGTAATGGGCAACCGCGTGGCCTAGTGGTTAGTTTACCTGACTTCTACGCCGCAGGTCCTGGGTTCGAATCCCAGCCGAAGCCGACAATTGTGCAAAAACACAAATTGTTGGTTTTCAGGCTGAAGGTCTATTGTGTGACTCTGGTATGTTTCCGGATTGGTTTTATGTGATCCCTTTAACCAATGAATAAGATTCAAACGCCAAAATGAAAACGATCTCAAAACCTACCAGACAATAGATTTCTTGGTCGTGTTGTAATAGTCGCCGTGTCTTTGACACTGCATTGGGATCCAGGCATTGTCTGTGAGATCCTAGGACATTTTTGAAAATGTAGTATAGTCGGACAGTTAGTTCTAGTTACATTCATATACATATATTATTAACATCGATATAAGAAAAACAGTATATCGATAATTATTATATATAAAGTTAAAATCATTTATGCCAATCTCATTTCCCAAGGTGTTGGATTCAAGAATTATTTGGCCTGAAAGTAACAGTGACTCTTTGTCCACGCTACTGAAACATGTAGAAACGTAAAAGCGGGACTAAAAATAACTTAACCACGTTGTAGTTTTCAATTTATGTGGAAGAATTCTAAAAAAGTGAATTATTAAATTTATGTTTTAAATTACAGAAGAAGTGCTGTATTAATACAGTAAAGAAGATTATCTTGTTTGGTTATTCAGTCATAGGGTTTCTTGGTTGCGTCTAGACGCAATTCACCTGTTGTAATAGAAGGCAAACGGTTATTAGTAATATACAGTAAAGAAAATGCTAAATCGGATTACATATTATGCCACGCTGTTTATAATCTTTACGAAGGGACCTAATTAAAAATTGTCATAACTTTGTACAGGTTATTGATAAGTTTTTGTTTTTAATAACGCTCAGATAACAATATTGCTCTTAATTCTTTTGTTTGTTATGGTTTGAGCTCAATATTGCAATCACGCGATTTGCTCAATTAAATGAATAAGACTACAGTAGATTGGGGGCACACAGTCGGTGTATCTGCCGGCTGTGACGCAAATCCTAGACTGTAATCCAATATGAAATCAATATTTGTATAGAAGTTAAATGAGTTAGAGGTTTTCAGATCTCGTATGTATAATATCCCCGATACTTGCTTTTCCATTATTGATGGATTTTTATCACTGTGGTATAAATACAGTTCGTGATAAATAAGCAAACGACAATCACGTCTGATCTTTTAGGTTATTCACTAAGATTATCATCAATTCAGTTATTAATATAGAATATATAGCAGAATTAGCGTGAGATGAAATAAAAAATTAAGGTACTTAAACGTAACAATAACAACGGTAACATAAAAATGAAATAACACCGTAGGAAATGTTTTCAGCATACAAATACATGCAAATCTATCAATTCTAGTAGGAATTCCCGGCAATACTCGCTAGCATAGCAATCAAAGCGCTTATATTCTGAGAGCCAACGAACTGAAATCCGTAAGCAAACTCAAAGGGTTTGTAGGTTTATGATACTGCGTTTGTTATGAATAACCCTGTATGTTGCACACGGCATCGGATAGGCACATAAAAACAATATATGACACGTGTGTTTTAGTATGATGATAATGATAATGATGATGTCTTACTGAACCCTTTTGATTAAAAGTAACAGCCTACAAATATCCCACTGCGGAGCATAGGCTTCCTCTCATTTGTGAGAGTTTTTGAAGCAGGGGAAGAGTCCGAAATATTTTTACTTACAGATTTCCACACGATGTTTTAGTTCACCGCTGACGATGTGGTATGTCACAATTTAAAATTATAAGACTATTTTAAAATGGACTCAGGTCAGAAGCGTACTATAAAATTTAAGGCAATTTGGGCCGATTATTTTTTATTTACCCAACATATAGTATAGTAGGAGAACGTGGGTAGTATCGACTATTCTAAATCTTCCACTTCTTATGATACGTGATACGTGGGCAATCTTCGTTGACAGTTTCAGATGCTACACTCAGAAAATATTTGTGGCCTTGTAAGAATAGAACTGCGTAAATAAACATTTATCAATGTGATTAGTAACGACCGTATTTTTCTATTGTACTTTTTAAAGTACCTAATACGTCTGAAGCTTTGTGACTTAGTGTGGCTTCGGTGTTAAAAAGATTATCGATTGGATAAGAAGCGTGTGCGGATCAGTCTTTTGACTGGTGCTCGTTAAAAACTCAGAATTTTTTGAAGAGAGGATGGAGGAGAGGAAATGATTTTCCTGGAACATCTTAATAAAAAAACTGCGGTTGCAACTCCGCCTGCCCAGCGTAGCAACTATGGCAAATCGCTCCGAAATGTGAGCAACAAGCTTTTGTGGCCATCTATGGTTGAGGCCTATGTTTAGCAGTGGACTTGTAATAGGCTGAAATGATGATTGTGATGTGAAGTCCGTCAACCCGTATTAGAGAAATCCGTCGAACGAAAAACTCTTTCTAGCTTCAAAATGAGATGAGGTCTATGTCTGCTGTAAGATATGTGAGTGACGAGGTAGTCAATGAGGTGTTTACAAATTTCATAGACTTCCATTGATGACACCAAAACAGGTTACCAAAAAAACGTACAGTTCAATAATTTTTAATAGCAATAAAAAAAACGGTATATATTTGACTTCAGCTAACTGTATACTCTACTTAGATATAGTGTACACTAACTCTTTAAAGTTATATTATAACTTTAATACAATTAGTGTCCACATGACGAATTTAGTAACACGAGGATTACTATAAATTTTCAAATTAATTTATACGGTGTTTATAATATTTTAAGTGAAAGATATAAGTGTAGGCTAATGGAATCGGACTCCAAAATCGAGAACCCAGTACATGGTTTTAGTCGACGCAATAACGTATACCCTGAGGCGCAGTGTGCACTGCTGTGGTAGTTTGAAATTGTGAAAGTGAGCGAAACGCAGAGCTTACAGCTTAGTAGTCGCTCGTGAATCGTCACAGGGGGCTGGTTATCCTTAACGTTGTGACTTCAGTCATGAATTTTGCGGACGATAACTTGAAATATTTATTTTGAACATTGAATTAGTTGTGCAAGACATTTTTTTATTTTATTTTAAGATTTTTGTCGTGGGCTGTTGACTCTGTTTGGTTCGTTTTATTTGCAATTTAGTGAAAAAAGGTTTTAATCATTACAAAAAGTAAGTATTATATATTATTAAATAGTTGTACAGCAGTATAAGGTTTCCAATATATTATGTTATGTTCGTAACCAGTATTAAAATTACATTTTTTCTTGCGAAGAAAGTAAATGTTACAAGAAAATTTAAAAAATACTACTAACTAAACTTTATATTAAATAAAGTTGCAATTAAATCGATAAACTATACAGTGTTATTGTATTTTTTTTTCTCTTTTTTATTCAATGAATATAAAATATAACACGACAAAATCCGTAAATTATATTCGCGTAAATATAAGAAATCATATATGAAAATTGATAAATTTAATTTTGTATAGTAATTATACGCATATTAATATCGAATTATTTATTAGTTAATATATAAGTAGTAGATGAATAATTTTATAAAATTTATAATTTATTGTGTAGTAGAAGTATGAAATTGTGACTAAATAATGTAATCTAATAAATCATTAAAGAAAAATACAATATATCACATATAAATATATCACATATATATATATATATATAAAAAATTTAATGGCATCACTAAGATATAAGCGTGATTTCTGAAAACGATAATAATTTAACAAAAATACCTGAAATAAAAATAGATGCTTTAGTGTAGATAAACGTATTTTCTCAGATTACAGTTGTGCGAAATTGGATTAGATGCCAATTGCCATCCTCTTCCCGCAATACGTTACTCAAGCAAGAATACAGGCTATAAATTCAATACAGTGTAATTATGGGTTTCTTCTTAAATTAAAATAGAGAAGGAAGATAGTAATTAATATAGTAAAAGGTTTATCAAAATATATTTCATCATCATCATTTCAGCCTATCATTAGTCCACTGCTGAACATGACAAACAACAGCAGTTTATTTATTGGGATGTTCCAGGAAGATGCCGCTGCCCGTCTTCATATAATAAATAAAATACCTAATATGTCATAGTTTTATACAGTATAAGTGTTATAAGAATACGAACTGTGTTACATTGGTATCGAATGCATTTATCTTTTATTAAGTGTAAAGCCTTAGCATTTGTAATATTTTACAAAAGTTTTGGCAGTGACACTTAGTCGATGTGAGATAAACCCAGTTTACATTGAATGAAAGTTGAAGAACATTATCATCAAAAAACAAATATTTTACCAAGTTTTTTTTATGGAATAAAGTGATGAAACGAGCAAAACGTTCACCTGGTGGTAAGTGCAATGTCTGCCCATAACAAATGCTGTGTCACCCAGAACATTTCTGTGTGACACCTCACTGTACCCATCACCCTGAGACATCAGTTCTTAAGTCTCATAAGCCCTGTGATTACGCTAGCTCTCAGTGCCCTTCAAACCGAAACACAGTAATATTTGCACACTACTGCTTCACAGCTTCTTATATATTTTATTAAAGTTTTTTTTTTAGCAAAGATATTGCCAAAAGAAATTGTTTTGTTATAGTGTATTTAATGAATAAAAAAAATACAGTAATTGTGCGAAGCATAGCTAAGCTTACGTATATTTCGTATATTTTTTGCACATAAAATAGCTGAACAGCATTCTCCGAATTATATATTATGCATATATTCTAATTAAAAAAAAATACGAAACCCATATAACTTCATAGAATAATAGAATCCCTTATGCCTGTAATGTTTGAGTTGCGGCGGCGTATGAGAAACTTTCCCTCTTCCTGAAAAAAATATTTTTGTATCAAGGAAACATTGCCCACTCTAGGATTTTTATCTGTATTGTGGGTGCGCGTATTGAAATTAAGTTCATATACACAAACGCCCAAACGCTTAACAACTATCTGACTCTGACTCAACTTATACAAACGTTTGTTCATGCGATTATACCTGCGTCCTGTACCGCAAGAGTCAATCGCTTAATTGCTGCGCTAACCGTGTCTTCAAAAATCCGGTGATCATGGTGCTGTTAAGAAATCCGTAAAATTAATTTTATAGAAAATATTACAGAGCATTATTTTTACGTTAATTTGAAATCATTATGCAAACGCGTTCATTGCATTTAAATATGAAAACTTAAAAAATATATTATTTACTATTTATTTGTTATGAAAAATTATAAACTGTTAATGTTATACTTTTGATTGTTTTGCCCTGACCTCACTCAAGATGACTACAATAATAACGCCATTCGCAATCTGGCAATAGAAAGCCGTTAATGCACTACAATTGGCAGCGACAGTAGCCCTGAAATTGTCGTGAACTGATTGTGAGAGTATACAAAACAGAGAGTAGAATATTGTTCAATGTTTTACCTGTATCAGGAACACATAAAACTTTCTTTTTATAATGACTTTCAAGATTATTTTGAATACAATTTAATTCGATTTAACTTTTTAATTCAAGGCCACAAATAAAAATGAAAGTTCGGTGTAATATACTAAACAGTTTGTTGCTTTTTAAATTATCCTACTTCAAAGATGTATGTATTTAAATGTATGGATTAGAATTATATTTATTTTATAATATTGTTATACAATATTGCTCACATAAGCTAGCGACAATTAAAAAATGTTAATTTTGCAGGGGAATTATACTTACTAATAATATAAATGCCTAAGTAACTCTCTCTGTCCCGCTGTCTTTGTTATTTTTTCAAGGCTCAACCGCTGAACAGATCTTGACGAAATTATAGCGATAGCTTGTATCCTGAAAACGGACATAGGATACTTTATATCCCGGAAAATCAAACAGTACCCACGTGGTATTCAAAAACCTATATCCTCGCGGACGAAGTCGCGGTTATCAGCTAGTATTCAATTAAGTCGCATGAGGAGCAACATGTACTCATAAAACAAATAAATAAAAGAGGTATCTTTTCTGTATTTCTAAACTCTGTGTCTAAAGTCTGTGTTTCTAAACGAATTAAACCTTAAAATTTACAGCTAATTCTAATTACTATAACAACATAATATTATACTATGAATGACGCGGCACTCGAGAACCTTTTTTCCACAACGGTGGTCTTATTTGAGATATAATTTGCCGGTCCATTACAAGTTCTGATTGTTGGCTTCGTTACTCTAGTTCTGCTACGAATATCAACGTAATGTATTCAGGGAAAAACCGAGCAGAGCCCTTTTTATAGCTAGCTAAATGGCTGAACTTCTTCATGCAGCCTGCAGAGAAGTAGTTCCATATTATGTCATCACACATACACTTGTGAAGGGTTTTGTGTTCAAAGTTTGAGTTATACTCGACGAGAAGATGGACCTGCTATTTATTTATATTAATATAATAATGTCTAAATGCTTGAAAAAACCGAGTACGACTGGAAACTGTTAAATTAGATTAAGGAACAGAAAAATTTGTCGTTGTCGTCTTAGTCGTTTCAGCCTATCACAAGTCCACTGCTGAACATAGGCCTCCCCCATAGATAGCCACAAAAGTTTGTACTTCTCCTGTCCCTAGTGGTCAGAGTACCTGACTTCTAAGCCGCGGGTCCTGGGTTCCAATCCCAGCCGGAGCCAACATTTGTGCTAAAACATAAATTGTTGGCTTTCGGGTCTGGTTATGTTGTGATTGTCCCCGTGTTTCTGACACTGCATCCTAGCCTACCTCCGATCTTATCTCATCAGCGTTACATCGGGCGCGTGTAGGTTGAGACGAGTGAGTGCCTCTGTGTTTGCGCATACACTTGTGGCACTATAATATCTCCTGCGCAGTGGATGGCTCTCGAAAGTAGTCGGAAGTTGTCGCCGTGGTCGAAATCGGAAGGACATGGATGAGGATGATGATGATGATGATCGCTAGGAGATCATCCTCATCCATGTCCTGCCCATCTCCTGGTTTTAATTTCCCTCTGTCGACTTTTACGACACCCACGGGATGGGATGGGGTGGTAGATTCTCTTAGGCCGAAAAATTCATTAACAGTAAAATAAACACAAAACGATGGCTGAAGAAAAGAATAAATATAAAAAGAAACTACTTATTTAAGCTATTGGCGCCTAAATTTAATCACTGTCGCCTGTTCTGGAAGAATAAGAATTGCCATAACTCATTTGGGATTACATTGGCCTTTAGTACCTGCCAGTCACGATACAGCTCCAATAAATTAAATACTAGAGCTTTAGCTTAGTAATTAAACTGTGTCATTAACAATTTTAAGAGCGATTCAATTACTTGCTTGATATAGACGGTTAGATTCTTCTAAAATTATTCAATTAAAAAATAATAACATTAAAGATATAAATCATACTTATCAGACATAATGTTTAAGAATTAAGAGAAAACTAATGTTTTCCTTCCCTTTTAATTATTTCTTGGAGTTAATTGCAGTAGATTGCATTTAAGGACACTTGTTTCAAAAGTGTCCTTACAGGA
The DNA here is from genome assembly GCA_019845155.1 of Luehdorfia chinensis. Classification (NCBI taxonomy): domain Eukaryota; kingdom Metazoa; phylum Arthropoda; class Insecta; order Lepidoptera; family Papilionidae; genus Luehdorfia; species Luehdorfia chinensis. The sequence goes on from JAHVAK010000022.1 coordinate 3,346,624, forward strand.
TATACGTTTATCAGTAACATAGTTAAATAATTAAGGTTCCTCGTGGTAATTTAATAAATTTATTATTGATCAGATTGAAAAGATTAGGAACCCGTATATTTTTACTAGAAATCCATATCTCACCTTTTGTATAATCTACAATAATTAAGTCCATATAAATGGTGTAAATAAAGTCGGCTTTTGTTTAACAAAGTCGGGTTAGTTACATAATTTATAACTCAAGAACGGCTGGGCCGATTTTAGGTATGCAGACGGGCAACGCGATTTATCAGTATTTTTTTCGAGTTTTCACATTTTAAATTTAAATCACACAGCAAATACATTAATGCAATCACGCGTTTTTTCATAAAGAGGAAGGCAGAGGCCACACACGTAGACCACTTTGTACCCCCGCGGTAAACGAGACGTGACGGGTGGCGAACCATGTTGCCGTCATTTTGGTACGAGTCAAAAAAATTATTCTCTATTGCGTTCCCACGAGCAGTATTCTTCTGACAGCATTGCATATTAAAGTTCTTACGACACCTTGGCAGGAAAGTAGTTGGTAGTAATAGTAGTTAGTGGTATTATTCCATGTAGTTAGTAGTAGTAGTAGTTAGTGGTATTATTCCACTCTCCCGGACACCTATCATCTATATAGCGCAGACATTTTCTAATTACTAGAGTGCATGACATAAAGGCTGTTTGGCTGCTTCTTCGGTAACTTGGTAGACTTCACATGACATCTGATTTATAATCTTATCGAGCATTCTAGTTTCCGTTAAAACGTAACCATATGAAAATATGCAATTTTCCTTGTAATAGATGTACTCGTAAGATGCAATAATACTGTAGTAAAGCAGAAACATATAATATATTTCTGCTTTACTAATTAAACCAAAAAAAAAACATTTGATATATAAAATTAAAAGCAATTAAGTAATAGCTACGCATTAGATGTTCTTTTAGCAAATGATTAAGGGCCGGAACAGCTCACGCATTGTTCGGGCTGAATGCCAACAGTCATGCTCAGTTGCAATCGTTACATGATTCAAGCAGTGTTTGATTGATTTATTTATAGTATCGACATACTTGTTTAAGAGTGAAGTAATTAATTTATAATAACAGACCTTTCTTACGTTTATATTCATGTACATACGTTTTAGCTAGCAATATGTCATAACACTTAGAAGCAATTTGTAAAATGTTTATTAATGTAATTATTCAAATATAGTTAGATATTACATTTTTAATAAAGTTCTGTTGCCGTGTATTGGCGGGTTAAAAGGATCTACCACCCCATCGCATCCCGTGGGTGCCAGTGTGTAAAAGTCGACAGAAGGAGAAAGAAAACCAGGTGATGGCAGCAGCATCTGCCTGGAACATCTGAATAAATAAACTGCGGTTGCCAAACCGGTTGCCTAGCGTGGTAACTATGGCAAAATGCTCCCAAAACTAGGGCTAAGAACTTTTGTAGCAATCTGTGGGGGAGGCCTTTGTTCAGTAGTGGACTAGTGATAGGCCACTACTGAACATGAAATGCCACTACAGGAAATGATGATCACGTTCTGGGTTGGTTTTCAAAAATCGTAATTATGGTATATATATTACGATCCGTTATCTCCGTCACATCATCATCATTTCGTGGTGATTAAGTTATGAAATGAATTGACGACGGCAATGACCTTCTAAATACAGACTTTCTGCTAAAATTGCAGATGATTAAATGCCACAGTTGAGATGATTGTATTGTCTTTTGCCATCAACACACAGCCAAACTACCAAATAGAGATAGATAAAATCATTTCCTGAGTTAATAGTTGAAAAGTAAAGTAAACGCCTATAAATGTCCCACTGCAGGCATCCTCTCATTTCTCAGAGGTTTTTGTCGGACTTTACATATCTTCGACATATTTTTATATTATTCCGACATGCAGGTTTAATCACGATGTTTTCCTTCACTGCCGAGCACATGGTAAATCAGCACTTAAAATTGCAATTAACAATTTCAGTGGTGCCGGCACCGGGTGCGGGAACCAGGACTCTCGCGTACTATGAAACTTAAACCGAGCGCCTAACCCCTGAGCTACTACGGGTCTGTTCTTGTATATCCAATTGTTTTTAACATAACTAAAAATTGAAGAACGATTTTAGAGATGCCGGCAACGGGGATGGAACTCAGGTTACTCGCGTACTATAAAATTTAAGGCGAGCTCCAGATCCCTGAGTTACTACGGCATAAGTAAATGCTTAAAACGACTTAAATTCAGTTTTCAAAGTGCCTTATCCTATTGATTTTAGTTATTGATTGTGATTTTTGCGGTAGGATTCCTATGCAGGAATCCGTCTAGGTAGGTACCACCCCAGGGCCAGTTATTCTGCCGTGAAGCAGTAGTGTTAAACATTACTGTGTTTCGGTTTTAAGGGCACTGTGAGCTAGCGTAGTCACTGGGCATATGAGACTTATGTCTCAGGGTGACGGGCGCAGTGTGGTGTCACACAGAAATGTTCTGGGTGACACTGCATTTGTTATGGGCAGAAGTTGCACTTACCATCAGGTGAACGTTCTGCTCGTTCCGTCACTTTTATCAAATAAAAAAAAAACAAAATCCAGTTCAACTAAAATCTCTCATTAAAAGTCATATCAATTAACTGTTTCGCCATTTTGACTGATGAATTCACTGAGTAGTAAACGTTCATACCAATTAAGGTCTCGTCGCCGTCATCAGTTGAAATTGTAGTCAATACGATTTCGATAACGTACCTGGTAAATTCATTTTACGCGGATTAAAATTATAATTACTTAATCAAATAAGTAAGCCGATAGGTGTCCGGCAGAATAGAACAGCACCTACCTTTTTCCCTACCTACCTACCGTACGGTCAGCCTTAATCATGCAGAATAATACTCGTACCATAATATGCAAAGCGGGAACGCAATTGGGGAGTAAGAATTTTTTAATCGTACCGTACCAAAACGACGGCGATGTGTTTCTCCACCCGACGCATCTCGTTTCCTGCGGGCATCTAGCCTCTGCCTACGCCTTATATGAGAAAAAGGCGTGACTGTATGTATGTATGCAAATAAGTAGAAAAAGTAAATGAAACATGGTTTACAAAATTATATAACATTTGTATGGATTATCGTTTCCCCCGATTAAAAAAAAAGTATAAATTTAACATTGTCAGCATAATAACGTGTTGACCGCAATCAAGATCAGTGCGGCAGTTATGTCAACCACAGCCTGGCGCCAAATAACACTATTAACGCGTTACAATTGGCAGCTGAAATAACCCCGAAACCGTCACAAGATGACGTCATTTAGAACAGAGCGAAGGAAACTTTTCATTGTTCCACGTCAAAAATGTATTTAATATATTATTTGACATGCATATAACGAGTATCACAATCATTATGCTTTTGGCTTACTGGCATCCATTTAAAAATACGTTTATTTAGCTTTACATGCATACGATCACCCCTTTCTCCCATATAGGGGGTAGGCAGAGACCACACAAGTAACCGACTTTTCGCTCCTGCGGGAAAAGGGACATGACAGGTGGCCAACCATGTCACCGGCATTTTGGTACGAGTCAATAAAAGCTTCTGACTCCCCATTGCATTCCCAACGGGCAGTAATAATGACAGCGTTGCATACTATGGTGTTATTTTGCACGAAATAAAGTCTGTCTGTACAATACCTTTGTCGCCTGACGTTCTTTCGACACCTCGGCTAGTAGTAGTAGTAATTAGTGGTATCATTCCATGTACTTAGGTGCTATTCTACTCTGCACTCATCGGTAAATTAGCTTTAACATAGTTAAAAAGCAATATCTCTACAGAAATTTTTAAGAAATAGCTTATAACATGTCTTGATAAAGTTATAAAAATAATAGATACAAACGTTACAGCGGGTGTTAGATTACTAGGTGAAATATATACAAACTCCGAACCTTTCTTTTCCAAAGCAAGAGAGTTTTGCAAATTATCATTGTCGTTTAGCTAAAATTAAGCGTGTTTCGGTTTTAAGGGCACTGTGAGCTAGCGTAGTCACTGGGCATATGAGACTTATGTCTCAGGGTGACGGGCGCAGTGTGGTGTCACACAGAAATGTTCTGGGTGACACTGCATTTGTTATGGGCAGAAGTTGCACTTACCATCAGGTGAACGTTCTGCTCGTTCCGTCACTTTTATCAAATAAAAAAAAACAAAATCCAGTTCAACTAAAATCTCTCATTAAAAGTCATATCAATTAACTGTTTCGCCATTTTGACTGATGAATTCACTGAGTAGTAAACGTTCATACCAATTAAGGTCTCGTCGCCGTCATCAGTTGAAATTGTAGTCAATACGATTTCGATAACGTACCTGGTAAATTCATTTTACGCGGATTAAAATTATAATTACTTAATCAAATAAGTAAGCCGATAGGTGTCCGGCAGAATAGAACAGCACCTACCTTTTTCCCTACCTACCTACCGTACGGTCAGCCTTAATCATGCAGAATAATACTCGTACCATAATATGCAAAGCGGGAACGCAATTGGGGAGTAAGAATTTTTTTAATCGTACCGTACCAAAACGACGGCGATGTGTTTCTCCACCCGACGCATCTCGTTTCCTGCGGGCATCTAGCCTCTGCCTACGCCTTATATGAGAAAAAGGCGTGACTGTATGTATGTATGCAAATAAGTAGAAAAAGTAAATGAAACATGGTTTACAAAATTATATAACATTTGTATGGATTATCGTTTCCCCGATTAAAAAAAAAGTATAAATTTAACATTGTCAGCATAATAACGTGTTGACCGCAATCAAGATCAGTGCGGCAGTTATGTCAACCACAGCCTGGCGCCAAATAACACTATTAACGCGTTACAATTGGCAGCTGAAATAACCCCGAAACCGTCACAAGATGACGTCATTTAGAACAGAGCGAAGGAAACTTTTTCATTGTTCCACGTCAAAAATGTATTTAATATATTATTTGACATGCATATAACGAGTATCACAATCATTATGCTTTTGGCTTACTGGCATCCATTTAAAAATACGTTTATTTAGCTTTACATGCATACGATCACCCCTTTCTCCCATATAGGGGGTAGGCAGAGACCACACAAGTAACCGACTTTTCGCTCCTGCGGGAAAAGGGACATGACAGGTGGCCAACCATGTCACCGGCATTTTGGTACGAGTCAATAAAAGCTTCTGACTCCCCATTGCATTCCCAACGGGCAGTATAATGACAGCGTTGCATACTATGGTGTTATTTTGCACGAATAAAGTCTGTCTGTACAATACCTTTGTCGCCTGACGTTCTTTTGACACCTCAGCTGGAAAGTAGTTAGTAGTAATTAGTGGTATTATTCCATGTAGTTAGGTGCTATTCTACTCTGCCCGACACCCATCGGTAAATTAGCTTTAATATAGTTAAAAAGCATTATGTCTACAGAACTTTTTTAAGAAATAGCTTAAAACATGTCTTGATAAAGTTATAAAAATAATAGATACAAAGGTTACAGCGGGTGTTAGATTACTAGGTGAAATATATACAAACTCCGAACCTTTCTTTTCCAAAGCAAGAGAGTTTTGCAAATTATCATTGTCGTTTAGCTAAAATTAAGCGTGTTTCGGTTTTAAGGGCACTGTGAGCTAGCGTAGTCACTGGGCATATGAGACTTATGTCTCAGGGTGACGGGCGCAGTGTGGTGTCACACAGAAATGTTCTGGGTGACACTGCATTTGTTATGGGCAGAAGTTGCACTTACCATCAGGTGAACGTTCTGCTCGTTCCGTCACTTTTATCAAATAAAAAAAAAACAAAATCCAGTTCAACTAAAATCTCTCATTAAAAGTCATATCAATTAACTGTTTCGCCATTTTGACTGATGAATTCACTGAGTAGTAAACGTTCATACCAATTAAGGTCTCGTCGCCGTCATCAGTTGAAATTGTAGTCAATACGATTTCGATAACGTACCTGGTAAATTCATTTTACGCGGATTAAAATTATAATTACTTAATCAAATAAGTAAGCCGATAGGTGTCCGGCAGAATAGAACAGCACCTACCTTTTTCCCTACCTACCTACCGTACGGTCAGCCTTAATCATGCAGAATAATACTCGTACAATTAATATGCAAAGCGGGAACGCAATTGGGGAGTAAGAATTTTTTTAATCGTACCGTACCAAAACGACGGCGACGTGTTTCTCCACCCGACGTATCTCGTTTCCTGCGGGCATCTAGCCTCTGCCTACGCCTTATATGAGAAAAAGGCGTGACTGTATGTATGTATGCAAATAAGTAGAAAAAGTAAATGAAACATGGTTTACAAAATTATATAACATTTGTATGGATTATCGTTTCCCCGATTAAAAAAAAAGTATAAATTTAACATTGTCAGCATAATAACGTGTTGACCGCAATCAAGATCAGTGCGGCAGTTATGTCAACTACAGCCTGGCGCCAAATAACACTATTAACGCGTTACAATTGGCAGCTGAAATAACCCCGAAACCGTCACAAGATGACGTCATTTAGAACAGAGCGAAGGAAACTTTTTCATTGTTCCACGTCAAAAATGTATTTAATATATTATTTGACATGCATATAACGAGTATCACAATCATTATGCTTTTGGCTTACTGGCATCCATTTAAAAATACGTTTATTTAGCTTTACATGCATACGATCACCCCTTTCTCCCATATAGGGGGTAGGCAGAGACCACACAAGTAACCGACTTTCGCTCCTGCGGGAAAAGGGACATGACAGGTGGCCAACCATGTCACCGGCATTTTGGTACGAGTCAATAAAAGCTTCTGACTCCCCATTGCATTCCCAACGGGCAGTATAATGACAGCGTTGCATACTATGGTGTTATTTTGCACGAATAAAGTCTGTCTGTACAATACCTTTGTCGCCTGACGTTCTTTTGACACCTCAGCTGGAAAGTAGTTAGTAGTAATTAGTGGTATTATTCCATGTAGTTAGGTGCTATTCTACTCTGCCCGACACCCATCGGTAAATTAGCTTTAAAATAGTTAAAAAGCATTATGTCTACAGAACTTTTTTAAGAAATAGCTTAAAACATGTCTTGATAAAGTTATAAAAATAATAGATACAAAGGTTACAGCGGGTGTTAGATTACTAGGTGAAATATATACAAACTCCGAACCTTTCTTTTCCAAAGCAAGAGAGTTTTGCAAATTATCATTGTCGTTTAGCTAAAATTAAGGTTTGTTCTATTTCAGAAATATTTAAGTTCCTGTTTTTCAATGGAATCGCGATCCGCAATAATGTTAGAAACGTCATTAGAAAAGATTAGACGTTATGTCCAATACTTATAAAAATGTTTAATTTTATGTTTTTATACCAATAAATAACTCTGAGTCGCATGACTCAAGAGTATGTGTAGCAATATACGCACTAAAAAAGGTTTAGTAGAATTAACTACCACCATAAAGTGGTACATTCAAACATCCACACTAATATTATAAATGCGAAAGTAACACTCTGTTTGTTAGCTTTTCAGGGTTCAACCGCTGAACCGATCTTGACGAAATCTAGCAAAGAGATAGCTTGCATCCTGGAGACAGACATAGGGTACTTTTTATCCCGAAAAATGATATATTTCCGACGGGATAATAAAAAAACCTACATTCAAACATCCACACTAATATTATATATGCGAAAGTAACTCTCTGTTTGTTAGCTTTTCAGGGTTCAACCGCTGAACCGATCTTGACGAAATTTAGCAAAGAGATAGCTTGCATCCTGGAGACAGACATAGAGTACTTTTTATCCCGAAAAATGATATATTTCCCACGGGATATTAAAAAAACCTACATCCAACCGGACGAAATAACCCTCTTCGTCGCTCTGTCTGTTTGTAACCTTTTCACGGCTCCACCGCTGAGCCAAGGTTGACGAAATTTGGCAGAACGATAGATTTCATACTGGAGACAGACATAAGATATTTTTATTTAGGAAAAATTAAATAGTTCCCACAGGATATTATAAAAACCTATATCCATGCGATCTAAGTCGCGGGTTTCAGCTAGTTTTTCATAAAAAAACATTAATCAAACGAGATCTTTTGTAATAAAAAGTCGGCTATAATAACAAAAATATAAGTATAACGTAACAAACGTTTGAGTAATCCCGACTCCATCCCAGTAACCCCCACACCACATCCCAGTAATCCCGAAAAACTATATCTATAAACACCCAAAAGACTTTGACTGAACACCGAACGCTTCGTTAAATATGTATTTAGGTTTATGGTCTTTGTCATTCATTATTCTAGTCATAGCAATAATATGTTTCATGGCTCAGTGGTCAGATTACCTACTACGACTACTGCGTTGGGTCCTGGATTTGAACCACAGTCGGAACTAATATTTGGGCAAAAACACAAACATTTCGGGTCTGGTCGTATTGTGATTGTTGTTGTTGTCGCGTATTTCGATCCAAACCGACCCGAAAACCACCAAAAAATTGTATATTTAATATGATGATGAAAGCTGCCTAGTCTAAATTATTTTTATTTTACTTTTTATAAACTATATCCTCACTAGATTTTACAGTCATACAATTCTCATGTACAAACTAATAAATGCCCCGTGCGGAAATCGAACCCGCGACTTAAAGCACAGATGCAAATAGTTTAAACACCGCGTTAGCCAAGTCTGCTGCCCATAACAATGTCTGTGTCACCCAGAACATTTTTGAGTGGCACCATACTGTGCCCGTCCTCCTGAGATATCAGTTCTAAACACTGCACACGCAGTAATAACACTGGCTCATAGTGCCCTTCAGACCGAAACACAGTACTACTTTCAGTTTTACTTCACGGCAGAATAACTGGCCTCGCGGTGGTACCTACCTAGACGGATTCCTGCATAGGAATCCTCCCTACAGTAAGCTACAACTGAATTATAGTATAATAAAATTTCGAAGAATGTTTTTATACATCAATTGACCTAAAAACTGTAACATTGCGTTCTGAAAGTGTGGGAATGGTGATAATTTGCGCCTACGTATCTTTACTCTAGCTATCAGGGTTATATAATTAATCTAAAATATGTGCGCGATAGCGTCTAACAAAAAAATTAATAAAAATGTTGTCTTAGTGTACGACAGATTATGTTTTTATCCCCTGGGTTTAACAAGTCAGTTGAGTTATATCCATGTCGACGAACGTGTATCTGCGGTAGTATAACGTAAAATGGTTTAGTTAATGGTACACCCATAAAAAGATAACAAACTAAAAAGGATGTTTTTCTGTATCAGCGTCTCTAAAAAAGGTTATACTCGTATGTTGCCTTTATTTTATTACTTTTTATTATTTTATTAACAATCGGCTTGTGAAAATGTAATAATTTGTATTTTTCAATTCACAAATAATAAGTCCCTGGCCGACCACAACGACATTTGCCGGTTAAAAAAAGGACTGGTCGCTGTGTGGTGGCGGCTTAAGAGAATCTACCACCCTATCTCATCCCGTGGGTGTCGTAAAAGTTGACAGAGGGAAAATGAAAATCAGCAGATGGGCAGCAGAATCTTTCTGAAACATAAGAATAAATAAACTGCGGTCGCAAACGCGTCTGCCAAGTGTTGCCACATGGCTAAATCCCCCAAAATTAGTGCTTTAACTTTTGTGGCAATCTATGGGGAACCCTATGTTCAGCAGTGGACTAGTGATAGGCCGAACTGATAAATAAGACTGGGATTCGAATTCGGGCCTCAGCTAATTACACTGTCACAATACGCGGTAGTTTGTTCATAAAAATCGTAAATAATATATTGGCGGCCCGGTTAGCACAGTGATTGATTGATTGGCTTCCGCGCTACGTGTCGCAGGTTCGATTACCACATCGTATATTATGGATTACTGACAGTTCTGTGTTTATACATATGAATTATATGTCAGTAAAACGCATCGGAAGAAATCCTAGTGTGTTGCAACTTTTTTTAAATAAACTAAAACTACGAATATGTCCTACATTTTTTATTTATCTAGTCTTGCGGAATGTGGATACGTAAATCACGATTTCACGTTATGAATGAGAGAATACGCTTTAAATTTTTGCGAATGTTGAGTACATTAAAAGATAACGATGTATACGTTAATACTTTTTAACTAATAATAGATGATGCTCGCGACTTCGTCTGCGTGGATATCATCATCGTTTCAGCCTATCACTAGTCCACTGCTGAACATAGGCCTCTCCCATACACTTCCACAAAAGTTTGTAGCTCTCATTTTAGGGGTTTTTTTCCATAGTTGCTACGCTTGGCAGGCGCGTTGGCAGCTTATTTATTTAAATGCTCCAGGAAGATGTTGCTTCTAGTTTTTATTTTCCCTCTGTCGACCTTTACGACACCCACGGGATGAGATGGAGTGGTAGATTCTCTTAAGCCGCCACCACACGGCACGGCCGCTTGGATATAGGATTTTAAGTATCCCGTTAAATATCCCTTATTGATTCCGTCTCCAGGATGCAAGCTAACTGTCCCAAATTTTGTCAAGATAGGTAACCGTGGAAAGGTAATAAACACAGAGAGACAGAAAGCGTTACTTTCGCATTTATAATATTAGTATGGATTTATGATATATATTTTATGATTTTCGAGTTGCTTCCGTCTCAAAAGTGTGGCTTTAGGTTACGCCTTTAAATTATTTAAGACTTTAATATATTGGTATTGACCTTAAATTCATTACCTACATCTCATAAGAACACTTAAATGTAACAATACTATTTCAAAAATATATGTTTTTTACAAAATATAAAGAAATAGTCTTTAGCGGTAGCACGTTTGTATATAAATATAGAACCACCAGACATAAATACCATTCGCAGTAAAAGAAAAACAAGAGGCGTTTGTTATAAAGATTGTTTACGACCAAACAGCTATAAGGTACGCAGATACGAGCCCTTACTACTTGTAATGGGCAACCGCGTGGCCTAGTGGTTAGTTTACCTGACTTCTACGCCGCAGGTCCTGGGTTCGAATCCCAGCCGAAGCCGACAATTGTGCAAAAACACAAATTGTTGGTTTTCAGGCTGAAGGTCTATTGTGTGACTCTGGTATGTTTCCGGATTGGTTTTATGTGATCCCTTTAACCAATGAATAAGATTCAAACGCCAAAATGAAAACGATCTCAAAACCTACCAGACAATAGATTTCTTGGTCGTGTTGTAATAGTCGCCGTGTCTTTGACACTGCATTGGGATCCAGGCATTGTCTGTGAGATCCTAGGACATTTTTGAAAATGTAGTATAGTCGGACAGTTAGTTCTAGTTACATTCATATACATATATTATTAACATCGATATAAGAAAACAGTATATCGATAATTATTATATATAAAGTTAAAATCATTTATGCCAATCTCATTTCCCAAGGTGTTGGATTCAAGAATTAATTTGGCCTGAAAGTAACAGTGACTCTTTGTCCACGCTACTGAAACATGTAGAAACGTAAAAGCGGGACTAAAAATAACTTAACCACGTTGTAGTTTTCAATTTATGTGGAAGAATTCTAAAAAAGTGAATTATTAAATTTATGTTTTAAATTACAGAAGAAGTGCTGTATTAATACAGTAAAGAAGATTATCTTGTTTGGTTATTCAGTCATAGGGTTTCTTGGTTGCGTCTAGACGCAATTCACCTGTTGTAATAGAAGGCAAACGGTTATTAGTAATATACAGTAAAGAAAATGCTAAATCGGATTACATATTATGCCACGCTGTTTATAATCTTTACGAAGGGACCTAATTAAAAATTGTCATAACTTTGTACAGGTTATTGATAAGTTTTTGTTTTTAATAACGCTCAGATAACAATATTGCTCTTAATTCTTTTGTTTGTTATGGTTTGAGCTCAATATTGCAATCACGCGATTTGCTCAATTAAATGAATAAGACTACAGTAGATTGGGGGCACACAGTCGGTGTATCTGCCGGCTGTGACGCAAATCCTAGACTGTAATCCAATATGAAATCAATATTTGTATAGAAGTTAAATGAGTTAGAGGTTTTCAGATCTCGTATGTATAATATCCCCGATACTTGCTTTTCCATTATTGATGGATTTTTATCACTGTGGTATAAATACAGTTCGTGATAAATAAGCAAACGACAATCACGTCTGATCTTTTAGGTTATTCACTAAGATTATCATCAATTCAGTTATTAATATAGAATATATAGCAGAATTAGCGTGAGATGAAATAAAAAATTAAGGTACTTAAACGTAACAATAACAACGGTAACATAAAAATGAAATAACACCGTAGGAAATGTTTTCAGCATACAAATACATGCAAATCTATCAATTCTAGTAGGAATTCCCGGCAATACTCGCTAGCATAGCAATCAAAGCGCTTATATTCTGAGAGCCAACGAACTGAAATCCGTAAGCAAACTCAAAGGGTTTGTAGGTTTATGATACTGCGTTTGTTATGAATAACCCTGTATGTTGCACACGGCATCGGATAGGCACATAAAAACAATATATGACACGTGTGTTTTAGTATGATGATAATGATAATGATGATGTCTTACTGAACCCTTTTGATTAAAAGTAACAGCCTACAAATATCCCACTGCGGAGCATAGGCTTCCTCTCATTTGTGAGAGTTTTGAAGCAGGGGAAGAGTCCGAAATATTTTTACTTACAGATTTCCACACGATGTTTTAGTTCACCGCTGACGATGTGGTATGTCACAATTTAAAATTATAAGACTATTTTAAAATGGACTCAGGTCAGAAGCGTACTATAAAATTTAAGGCAATTTGGGCCGATTATTTTTTATTTACCCAACATATAGTATAGTAGGAGAACGTGGGTAGTATCGACTATTCTAAATCTTCCACTTCTTATGATACGTGATACGTGGGCAATCTTCGTTGACAGTTTCAGATGCTACACTCAGAAAATATTTGTGGCCTTGTAAGAATAGAACTGCGTAAATAAACATTTATCAATGTGATTAGTAACGACCGTATTTTTCTATTGTACTTTTTAAAGTACCTAATACGTCTGAAGCTTTGTGACTTAGTGTGGCTTCGGTGTTAAAAAGATTATCGATTGGATAAGAAGCGTGTGCGGATCAGTCTTTTGACTGGTGCTCGTTAAAAACTCAGAATTTTTTGAAGAGAGGATGGAGGAGAGGAAATGATTTTCCTGGAACATCTTAATAAAAAAACTGCGGTTGCAACTCCGCCTGCCCAGCGTAGCAACTATGGCAAAATCGCTCCGAAATGTGAGCAACAAGCTTTTGTGGCCATCTATGGTTGAGGCCTATGTTTAGCAGTGGACTTGTAATAGGCTGAAATGATGATTGTGATGTGAAGTCCGTCAACCCGTATTAGAGAAATCCGTCGAACGAAAAACTCTTTCTAGCTTCAAAATGAGATGAGGTCTATGTCTGCTGTAAGATATGTGAGTGACGAGGTAGTCAATGAGGTGTTTACAAATTTCATAGACTTCCATTGATGACACCAAAACAGGTTTACCAAAAAAACGTACAGTTCAATAATTTTTAATAGCAATAAAAAAAACGGTATATATTTGACTTCAGCTAACTGTATACTCTACTTAGATATAGTGTACACTAACTCTTTAAAGTTATATTATAACTTTAATACAATTAGTGTCCACATGACGAATTTAGTAACACGAGGATTACTATAAATTTTTCAAATTAATTTATACGGTGTTTATAATATTTTAAGTGAAAGATATAAGTGTAGGCTAATGGAATCGGACTCCAAAATCGAGAACCCAGTACATGGTTTTAGTCGACGCAATAACGTATACCCTGAGGCGCAGTGTGCACTGCTGTGGTAGTTTGAAATTGTGAAAGTGAGCGAAACGCAGAGCTTACAGCTTAGTAGTCGCTCGTGAATCGTCACAGGGGCTGGTTATCCTTAACGTTGTGACTTCAGTCATGATTTTGCGGACGATAACTTGAAATATTTATTTTGAACATTGAATTAGTTGTGCAAGACATTTTTTTATTTTTATTTTAAGATTTTTGTCGTGGGCTGTTGACTCTGTTTGGTTCGTTTTATTTGCAATTTAGTGAAAAAAGGTTTTAATCATTACAAAAAGTAAGTATTATATATTATTAAATAGTTGTACAGCAGTATAAGGTTTCCAATATATTATGTTATGTTCGTAACCAGTATTAAAATTACATTTTTTCTTGCGAAGAAAGTAAATGTTACAAGAAAATTTAAAAAAATACTACTAACTAAACTTTATATTAAATAAAGTTGCAATTAAATCGATAAACTATACAGTGTTATTGTATTTTTTTTTCTCTTTTTTATTCAATGAATATAAAATATAACACGACAAAATCCGTAAATTATATTCGCGTAAATATAAGAAATCATTATATGAAAATTGATAAATTTAATTTTGTATAGTAATTATACGCATATTAATATCGAATTATTTATTAGTTAATATATAAGTAGTAGATGAATAATTTTATAAAATTTATAATTTATTGTGTAGTAGAAGTATGAAATTGTGACTAAATAATGTAATCTAATAAATCATTAAAGAAAAATACAATATATCACATATAAATATATCACATATATATATATATATATAAAAAATTTAATGGCATCACTAAGATATAAGCGTGATTTCTGAAAACGATAATAATTTAACAAAAATACCTGAAATAAAAATAGATGCTTTAGTGTAGATAAACGTATTTTCTCAGATTACAGTTGTGCGAAATTGGATTAGATGCCAATTGCCATCCTCTTCCCGCAATACGTTACTCAAGCAAGAATACAGGCTATAAATTCAATACAGTGTAATTATGGGTTTCTTCTTAAATTAAAATAGAGAAGGAAGATAGTAATTAATATAGTAAAAGGTTTATCAAAATATATTTCATCATCATCATTTCAGCCTATCATTAGTCCACTGCTGAACATGACAAACAACAGCAGTTTATTTATTGGGATGTTCCAGGAAGATGCCGCTGCCCGTCTTCATATAATAAATAAAATACCTAATATGTCATAGTTTTATACAGTATAAGTGTTATAAGAATACGAACTGTGTTACATTGGTATCGAATGCATTTATCTTTTAT
Source organism: Luehdorfia chinensis (assembly GCA_019845155.1). Lineage (NCBI taxonomy): Eukaryota > Metazoa > Arthropoda > Insecta > Lepidoptera > Papilionidae > Luehdorfia > Luehdorfia chinensis. The sequence goes on from JAHVAK010000022.1 coordinate 3,361,740, forward strand.
TAAGTGTAAAGCCTTAGCATTTGTAATATTTTACAAAAGTTTTGGCAGTGACACTTAGTCGATGTGAGATAAACCCAGTTTACATTGAATGAAAGTTGAAGAACATTATCATCAAAAAACAAATATTTTACCAAGTTTTTTTTATGGAATAAAGTGATGAAACGAGCAAAACGTTCACCTGGTGGTAAGTGCAATGTCTGCCCATAACAAATGCTGTGTCACCCAGAACATTTCTGTGTGACACCTCACTGTACCCATCACCCTGAGACATCAGTTCTTAAGTCTCATAAGCCCTGTGATTACGCTAGCTCTCAGTGCCCTTCAAACCGAAACACAGTAATATTTGCACACTACTGCTTCACAGCTTCTATATATTTTATTAAAGTTTTTTTTTAGCAAAGATATTGCCAAAAGAAATTGTTTTGTTATAGTGTATTTAATGAATAAAAAAAATACAGTAATTGTGCGAAGCATAGCTAAGCTTACGTATATTTCGTATATTTTTTGCACATAAAATAGCTGAACAGCATTCTCCGAATTATATATTATGCATATATTCTAATTAAAAAAAAATACGAAACCCATATAACTTCATAGAATAATAGAATCCCTTATGCCTGTAATGTTTGAGTTGCGGCGGCGTATGAGAAACTTTCCCTCTTCCTGAAAAAAATATTTTTGTATCAAGGAAACATTGCCCACTCTAGGATTTTTATCTGTATTGTGGGTGCGCGTATTGAAATTAAGTTCATATACACAAACGCCCAAACGCTTAACAACTATCTGACTCTGACTCAACTTATACAAACGTTTGTTCCATGCGATTATACCTGCGTCCTGTACCGCAAGAGTCAATCGCTTAATTGCTGCGCTAACCGTGTCTTCAAAATCCGGTGATCATGGTGCTGTTAAGAAATCCGTAAAATTAATTTTATAGAAAATATTACAGAGCATTATTTTTACGTTAATTTGAAATCATTATGCAAACGCGTTCATTGCATTTAAATATGAAAACTTAAAAAATATATTATTTACTATTTATTTGTTATGAAAAATTATAAACTGTTAATGTTATACTTTTGATTGTTTTGCCCTGACCTCACTCAAGATGACTACAATAATAACGCCATTCGCAATCTGGCAATAGAAAGCCGTTAATGCACTACAATTGGCAGCGACAGTAGCCCTGAAATTGTCGTGAACTGATTGTGAGAGTATACAAAACAGAGAGTAGAATATTGTTCAATGTTTTACCTGTATCAGGAACACATAAAACTTTCTTTTTATAATGACTTTCAAGATTATTTTGAATACAATTTAATTCGATTTAACTTTTTTAATTCAAGGCCACAAATAAAAATGAAAGTTCGGTGTAATATACTAAACAGTTTGTTGCTTTTTAAATTATCCTACTTCAAAGATGTATGTATTTAAATGTATGGATTAGAATTATATTTATTTTATAATATTGTTATACAATATTGCTCACATAAGCTAGCGACAATTAAAAAATGTAATTTTGCAGGGGAATTATACTTACTAATAATATAAATGCCTAAGTAACTCTCTCTGTCCCGCTGTCTTTGTTATTTTTTCAAGGCTCAACCGCTGAACAGATCTTGACGAAATTATAGCGATAGCTTGTATCCTGAAAACGGACATAGGATACTTTATATCCCGGAAAATCAAACAGTACCCACGTGGTATTCAAAAACCTATATCCTCGCGGACGAAGTCGCGGTTATCAGCTAGTATTCAATTAAGTCGCATGAGGAGCAACATGTACTCATAAAACAAATAAATAAAAGAGGTATCTTTTCTGTATTTCTAAACTCTGTGTCTAAAGTCTGTGTTTCTAAACGAATTAAACCTTAAAATTTACAGCTAATTCTAATTACTATAACAACATAATATTATACTATGAATGACGCGGCACTCGAGAACCTTTTTTCCACAACGGTGGTCTTATTTGAGATATAATTTGCCGGTCCATTACAAGTTCTGATTGTTGGCTTCGTTACTCTAGTTCTGCTACGAATATCAACGTAATGTATTCAGGGAAAAACCGAGCAGAGCCCTTTTTATAGCTAGCTAAATGGCTGAACTTCTTCATGCAGCCTGCAGAGAAGTAGTTCCATATTATGTCATCACACATACACTTGTGAAGGGTTTTGTGTTCAAAGTTTGAGTTATACTCGACGAGAAGATGGACCTGCTATTTATTTATATTAATATAATAATGTCTAAATGCTTGAAAAAACCGAGTACGACTGGAAACTGTTAAATTAGATTAAGGAACAGAAAAATTTGTCGTTGTCGTCTTAGTCGTTTCAGCCTATCACAAGTCCACTGCTGAACATAGGCCTCCCCCATAGATAGCCACAAAAGTTTGTACTTCTCCTGTCCCTAGTGGTCAGAGTACCTGACTTCTAAGCCGCGGGTCCTGGGTTCCAATCCCAGCCGGAGCCAACATTTGTGCTAAAACATAAATTGTTGGCTTTCGGGTCTGGTTATGTTGTGATTGTCCCCGTGTTTCTGACACTGCATCCTAGCCTACCTCCGATCTTATCTCATCAGCGTTACATCGGGCGCGTGTAGGTTGAGACGAGTGAGTGCCTCTGTGTTTGCGCATACACTTGTGGCACTATAATATCTCCTGCGCAGTGGATGGCTCTCGAAAGTAGTCGGAAGTTGTCGCCGTGGTCGAAATCGGAAGGACATGGATGAGGATGATGATGATGATGATCGCTAGGAGATCATCCTCATCCATGTCCTGCCCATCTCCTGGTTTTAATTTCCCTCTGTCGACTTTTACGACACCCACGGGATGGGATGGGGTGGTAGATTCTCTTAGGCCGAAAAATTCATTAACAGTAAAATAAACACAAAACGATGGCTGAAGAAAAGAATAAATATAAAAAGAAACTACTTATTTAAGCTATTGGCGCCTAAATTTAATCACTGTCGCCTGTTCTGGAAGAATAAGAATTGCCATAACTCATTTGGGATTACATTGGCCTTTAGTACCTGCCAGTCACGATACAGCTCCAATAAATTAAATACTAGAGCTTTAGCTTAGTAATTAAACTGTGTCATTAACAATTTTAAGAGCGATTCAATTACTTGCTTGATATAGACGGTTAGATTCTTCTAAAATTATTCAATTAAAAAATAATAACATTAAAGATATAAATCATACTTATCAGACATAATGTTTAAGAATTAAGAGAAAACTAATGTTTTCCTTCCCTTTTAATTATTTCTTGGAGTTAATTGCAGTAGATTGCATTTAAGGACACTTGTTTCAAAAGTGTCCTTACAGGATATACGTTTATCAGTAACATAGTTAAATAATTAAGGTTCCTCGTGGTAATTTAATAAATTTATTATTGATCAGATTGAAAAGATTAGGAACCCGTATATTTTTACTAGAAATCCATATCTCACCTTTTGTATAATCTACAATAATTAAGTCCATATAAATGGTGTAAATAAAGTCGGCTTTTGTTTAACAAAGTCGGGTTAGTTACATAATTTATAACTCAAGAACGGCTGGGCCGATTTTAGGTATGCAGACGGGCAACGCGATTTATCAGTATTTTTTTCGAGTTTTCACATTTTAAATTTAAATCACACAGCAAATACATTAATGCAATCACGCGTTTTTTCATAAAGAGGAAGGCAGAGGCCACACACGTAGACCACTTTGTACCCCCGCGGTAAACGAGACGTGACGGGTGGCGAACCATGTTGCCGTCATTTTGGTACGAGTCAAAAAAAATTATTCTCTATTGCGTTCCCACGAGCAGTATTCTTCTGACAGCATTGCATATTAAAGTTCTTACGACACCTTGGCAGGAAAGTAGTTGGTAGTAATAGTAGTTAGTGGTATTATTCCATGTAGTTAGTAGTAGTAGTAGTTAGTGGTATTATTCCACTCTCCCGGACACCTATCATCTATATAGCGCAGACATTTTCTAATTACTAGAGTGCATGACATAAAGGCTGTTTGGCTGCTTCTTCGGTAACTTGGTAGACTTCACATGACATCTGATTTATAATCTTATCGAGCATTCTAGTTTCCGTTAAAACGTAACCATATGAAAATATGCAATTTTCCTTGTAATAGATGTACTCGTAAGATGCAATAATACTGTAGTAAAGCAGAAACATATAATATATTTCTGCTTTACTAATTAAACCAAAAAAAAAACATTTGATATATAAAAATTAAAAGCAATTAAGTAATAGCTACGCATTAGATGTTCTTTTAGCAAATGATTAAGGGCCGGAACAGCTCACGCATTGTTCGGGCTGAATGCCAACAGTCATGCTCAGTTGCAATCGTTACATGATTCAAGCAGTGTTTGATTGATTTATTTATAGTATCGACATACTTGTTTAAGAGTGAAGTAATTAATTTATAATAACAGACCTTTCTTACGTTTATATTCATGTACATACGTTTTAGCTAGCAATATGTCATAACACTTAGAAGCAATTTGTAAAATGTTTATTAATGTAATTATTCAAATATAGTTAGATATTACATTTTTAATAAAGTTCTGTTGCCGTGTATTGGCGGGTTAAAAGGATCTACCACCCCATCGCATCCCGTGGGTGCCAGTGTGTAAAAGTCGACAGAAGGAGAAAGAAAACCAGGTGATGGCAGCAGCATCTGCCTGGAACATCTGAATAAATAAACTGCGGTTGCCAAACCGGTTGCCTAGCGTGGTAACTATGGCAAAATGCTCCCAAAACTAGGGCTAAGAACTTTTGTAGCAATCTGTGGGGGAGGCCTTTGTTCAGTAGTGGACTAGTGATAGGCCACTACTGAACATGAAATGCCACTACAGGAAATGATGATCACGTTCTGGGTTGGTTTTCAAAAATCGTAATTATGGTATATATATTACGATCCGTTATCTCCGTCACATCATCATCATTTCGTGGTGATTAAGTTATGAAATGAATTGACGACGGCAATGACCTTCTAAATACAGACTTTCTGCTAAAATTGCAGATGATTAAATGCCACAGTTGAGATGATTGTATTGTCTTTTGCCATCAACACACAGCCAAACTACCAAATAGAGATAGATAAAATCATTTCCTGAGTTAATAGTTGAAAAGTAAAGTAAACGCCTATAAATGTCCCACTGCAGGCATCCTCTCATTTCTCAGAGGTTTTTGTCGGACTTTACATATCTTCGACATATTTTTATATTATTCCGACATGCAGGTTTAATCACGATGTTTTCCTTCACTGCCGAGCACATGGTAAATCAGCACTTAAAATTGCAATTAACAATTTCAGTGGTGCCGGCACCGGGTGCGGGAACCAGGACTCTCGCGTACTATGAAACTTAAACCGAGCGCCTAACCCCTGAGCTACTACGGGTCTGTTCTTGTATATCCAATTGTTTTTAACATAACTAAAAATTGAAGAACGATTTTAGAGATGCCGGCAACGGGGATGGAACTCAGGTTACTCGCGTACTATAAAATTTAAGGCGAGCTCCAGATCCCTGAGTTACTACGGCATAAGTAAATGCTTAAAACGACTTAAATTCAGTTTTCAAAGTGCCTTATCCTATTGATTTTAGTTATTGATTGTGATTTTTGCGGTAGGATTCCTATGCAGGAATCCGTCTAGGTAGGTACCACCCCAGGGCCAGTTATTCTGCCGTGAAGCAGTAGTGTTAAACATTACTGTGTTTCGGTTTTAAGGGCACTGTGAGCTAGCGTAGTCACTGGGCATATGAGACTTATGTCTCAGGGTGACGGGCGCAGTGTGGTGTCACACAGAAATGTTCTGGGTGACACTGCATTTGTTATGGGCAGAAGTTGCACTTACCATCAGGTGAACGTTCTGCTCGTTCCGTCACTTTTATCAAATAAAAAAAAAACAAAATCCAGTTCAACTAAAATCTCTCATTAAAAGTCATATCAATTAACTGTTTCGCCATTTTGACTGATGAATTCACTGAGTAGTAAACGTTCATACCAATTAAGGTCTCGTCGCCGTCATCAGTTGAAATTGTAGTCAATACGATTTCGATAACGTACCTGGTAAATTCATTTTACGCGGATTAAAATTATAATTACTTAATCAAATAAGTAAGCCGATAGGTGTCCGGCAGAATAGAACAGCACCTACCTTTTTCCCTACCTACCTACCGTACGGTCAGCCTTAATCATGCAGAATAATACTCGTACCATAATATGCAAAGCGGGAACGCAATTGGGGAGTAAGAATTTTTTTAATCGTACCGTACCAAAACGACGGCGATGTGTTTCTCCACCCGACGCATCTCGTTTCCTGCGGGCATCTAGCCTCTGCCTACGCCTTATATGAGAAAAAGGCGTGACTGTATGTATGTATGCAAATAAGTAGAAAAAGTAAATGAAACATGGTTTACAAAATTATATAACATTTGTATGGATTATCGTTTCCCCGATTAAAAAAAAAGTATAAATTTAACATTGTCAGCATAATAACGTGTTGACCGCAATCAAGATCAGTGCGGCAGTTATGTCAACCACAGCCTGGCGCCAAATAACACTATTAACGCGTTACAATTGGCAGCTGAAATAACCCCGAAACCGTCACAAGATGACGTCATTTAGAACAGAGCGAAGGAAACTTTTTCATTGTTCCACGTCAAAAATGTATTTAATATATTATTTGACATGCATATAACGAGTATCACAATCATTATGCTTTTGGCTTACTGGCATCCATTTAAAAATACGTTTATTTAGCTTTACATGCATACGATCACCCCTTTCTCCCATATAGGGGGTAGGCAGAGACCACACAAGTAACCGACTTTTCGCTCCTGCGGGAAAAGGGACATGACAGGTGGCCAACCATGTCACCGGCATTTTGGTACGAGTCAATAAAAGCTTCTGACTCCCCATTGCATTCCCAACGGGCAGTATAATGACAGCGTTGCATACTATGGTGTTATTTTGCACGAATAAAGTCTGTCTGTACAATACCTTTGTCGCCTGACGTTCTTTTGACACCTCAGCTGGAAAGTAGTTAGTAGTAATTAGTGGTATTATTCCATGTAGTTAGGTGCTATTCTACTCTGCCCGACACCCATCGGTAAATTAGCTTTAATATAGTTAAAAAGCATTATGTCTACAGAACTTTTTTAAGAAATAGCTTAAAACATGTCTTGATAAAGTTATAAAAATAATAGATACAAAGGTTACAGCGGGTGTTAGATTACTAGGTGAAATATATACAAACTCCGAACCTTTCTTTTCCAAAGCAAGAGAGTTTTGCAAATTATCATTGTCGTTTAGCTAAAATTAAGCGTGTTTCGGTTTTAAGGGCACTGTGAGCTAGCGTAGTCACTGGGCATATGAGACTTATGTCTCAGGGTGACGGGCGCAGTGTGGTGTCACACAGAAATGTTCTGGGTGACACTGCATTTGTTATGGGCAGAAGTTGCACTTACCATCAGGTGAACGTTCTGCTCGTTCCGTCACTTTTATCAAATAAAAAAAAAACAAAATCCAGTTCAACTAAAATCTCTCATTAAAAGTCATATCAATTAACTGTTTCGCCATTTTGACTGATGAATTCACTGAGTAGTAAACGTTCATACCAATTAAGGTCTCGTCGCCGTCATCAGTTGAAATTGTAGTCAATACGATTTCGATAACGTACCTGGTAAATTCATTTTACGCGGATTAAAATTATAATTACTTAATCAAATAAGTAAGCCGATAGGTGTCCGGCAGAATAGAACAGCACCTACCTTTTTCCCTACCTACCTACCGTACGGTCAGCCTTAATCATGCAGAATAATACTCGTACCATAATATGCAAAGCGGGAACGCAATTGGGGAGTAAGAATTTTTTTAATCGTACCGTACCAAAACGACGGCGATGTGTTTCTCCACCCGACGCATCTCGTTTCCTGCGGGCATCTAGCCTCTGCCTACGCCTTATATGAGAAAAAGGCGTGACTGTATGTATGTATGCAAATAAGTAGAAAAAGTAAATGAAACATGGTTTACAAAATTATATAACATTTGTATGGATTATCGTTTCCCCGATTAAAAAAAAAGTATAAATTTAACATTGTCAGCATAATAACGTGTTGACCGCAATCAAGATCAGTGCGGCAGTTATGTCAACCACAGCCTGGCGCCAAATAACACTATTAACGCGTTACAATTGGCAGCTGAAATAACCCCGAAACCGTCACAAGATGACGTCATTTAGAACAGAGCGAAGGAAACTTTTTCATTGTTCCACGTCAAAAATGTATTTAATATATTATTTGACATGCATATAACGAGTATCACAATCATTATGCTTTTGGCTTACTGGCATCCATTTAAAAATACGTTTATTTAGCTTTACATGCATACGATCACCCCTTTCTCCCATATAGGGGGTAGGCAGAGACCACACAAGTAACCGACTTTTCGCTCCTGCGGGAAAAGGGACATGACAGGTGGCCAACCATGTCACCGGCATTTTGGTACGAGTCAATAAAAGCTTCTGACTCCCCATTGCATTCCCAACGGGCAGTATAATGACAGCGTTGCATACTATGGTGTTATTTTGCACGAATAAAGTCTGTCTGTACAATACCTTTGTCGCCTGACGTTCTTTTGACACCTCAGCTGGAAAGTAGTTAGTAGTAATTAGTGGTATTATTCCATGTAGTTAGGTGCTATTCTACTCTGCCCGACACCCATCGGTAAATTAGCTTTAATATAGTTAAAAAGCATTATGTCTACAGAACTTTTTTAAGAAATAGCTTAAAACATGTCTTGATAAAGTTATAAAAATAATAGATACAAAGGTTACAGCGGGTGTTAGATTACTAGGTGAAATATATACAAACTCCGAACCTTTCTTTTCCAAAGCAAGAGAGTTTTGCAAATTATCATTGTCGTTTAGCTAAAATTAAGCGTGTTTCGGTTTTAAGGGCACTGTGAGCTAGCGTAGTCACTGGGCATATGAGACTTATGTCTCAGGGTGACGGGCGCAGTGTGGTGTCACACAGAAATGTTCTGGGTGACACTGCATTTGTTATGGGCAGAAGTTGCACTTACCATCAGGTGAACGTTCTGCTCGTTCCGTCACTTTTATCAAATAAAAAAAAAAACAAAATCCAGTTCAACTAAAATCTCTCATTAAAAGTCATATCAATTAACTGTTTCGCCATTTTGACTGATGAATTCACTGAGTAGTAAACGTTCATACCAATTAAGGTCTCGTCGCCGTCATCAGTTGAAATTGTAGTCAATACGATTTCGATAACGTACCTGGTAAATTCATTTTACGCGGATTAAAATTATAATTACTTAATCAAATAAGTAAGCCGATAGGTGTCCGGCAGAATAGAACAGCACCTACCTTTTTCCCTACCTACCTACCGTACGGTCAGCCTTAATCATGCAGAATAATACTCGTACAATTAATATGCAAAGCGGGAACGCAATTGGGGAGTAAGAATTTTTTTAATCGTACCGTACCAAAACGACGGCGACGTGTTTCTCCACCCGACGTATCTCGTTTCCTGCGGGCATCTAGCCTCTGCCTACGCCTTATATGAGAAAAAGGCGTGACTGTATGTATGTATGCAAATAAGTAGAAAAAGTAAATGAAACATGGTTTACAAAATTATATAACATTTGTATGGATTATCGTTTCCCCGATTAAAAAAAAAGTATAAATTTAACATTGTCAGCATAATAACGTGTTGACCGCAATCAAGATCAGTGCGGCAGTTATGTCAACTACAGCCTGGCGCCAAATAACACTATTAACGCGTTACAATTGGCAGCTGAAATAACCCCGAAACCGTCACAAGATGACGTCATTTAGAACAGAGCGAAGGAAACTTTTTCATTGTTCCACGTCAAAAATGTATTTAATATATTATTTGACATGCATATAACGAGTATCACAATCATTATGCTTTTGGCTTACTGGCATCCATTTAAAAATACGTTTATTTAGCTTTACATGCATACGATCACCCCTTTCTCCCATATAGGGGGTAGGCAGAGACCACACAAGTAACCGACTTTTCGCTCCTGCGGGAAAAGGGACATGACAGGTGGCCAACCATGTCACCGGCATTTTGGTACGAGTCAATAAAAGCTTCTGACTCCCCATTGCATTCCCAACGGGCAGTATAATGACAGCGTTGCATACTATGGTGTTATTTTGCACGAATAAAGTCTGTCTGTACAATACCTTTGTCGCCTGACGTTCTTTTGACACCTCAGCTGGAAAGTAGTTAGTAGTAATTAGTGGTATTATTCCATGTAGTTAGGTGCTATTCTACTCTGCCCGACACCCATCGGTAAATTAGCTTTAAAATAGTTAAAAAGCATTATGTCTACAGAACTTTTTTAAGAAATAGCTTAAAACATGTCTTGATAAAGTTATAAAAATAATAGATACAAAGGTTACAGCGGGTGTTAGATTACTAGGTGAAATATATACAAACTCCGAACCTTTCTTTTCCAAAGCAAGAGAGTTTTGCAAATTATCATTGTCGTTTAGCTAAAATTAAGGTTTGTTCTATTTCAGAAATATTTAAGTTCCTGTTTTTCAATGGAATCGCGATCCGCAATAATGTTAGAACGTCATTAGAAAAGATTAGACGTTATGTCCAATACTTATAAAAATGTTTAATTTTATGTTTTTATACCAATAAATAACTCTGAGTCGCATGACTCAAGAGTATGTGTAGCAATATACGCACTAAAAAAGGTTTAGTAGAATTAACTACCACCATAAAGTGGTACATTCAAACATCCACACTAATATTATAAATGCGAAAGTAACACTCTGTTTGTTAGCTTTTCAGGGTTCAACCGCTGAACCGATCTTGACGAAATCTAGCAAAGAGATAGCTTGCATCCTGGAGACAGACATAGGGTACTTTTTATCCCGAAAAATGATATATTTCCGACGGGATAATAAAAAAACCTACATTCAAACATCCACACTAATATTATATATGCGAAAGTAACTCTCTGTTTGTTAGCTTTTCAGGGTTCAACCGCTGAACCGATCTTGACGAAATTTAGCAAAGAGATAGCTTGCATCCTGGAGACAGACATAGAGTACTTTTTATCCCGAAAAATGATATATTTCCCACGGGATATTAAAAAAACCTACATCCAACCGGACGAAATAACCCTCTTCGTCGCTCTGTCTGTTTGTAACCTTTTCACGGCTCCACCGCTGAGCCAAGGTTGACGAAATTTGGCAGAACGATAGATTTCATACTGGAGACAGACATAAGATATTTTTATTTAGGAAAAATTAAATAGTTCCCACAGGATATTATAAAAACCTATATCCATGCGATCTAAGTCGCGGGTTTCAGCTAGTTTTTCATAAAAAAACATTAATCAAACGAGATCTTTTGTAATAAAAAGTCGGCTATAATAACAAAAATATAAGTATAACGTAACAAACGTTTGAGTAATCCCGACTCCATCCCAGTAACCCCCCACACCACATCCCAGTAATCCCGAAAAACTATATCTATAAACACCCAAAAGACTTTGACTGAACACCGAACGCTTCGTTAAATATGTATTTAGGTTTATGGTCTTTGTCATTCATTATTCTAGTCATAGCAATAATATGTTTCATGGCTCAGTGGTCAGATTACCTACTACGACTACTGCGTTGGGTCCTGGATTTGAACCACAGTCGGAACTAATATTTGGGCAAAAACACAAACATTTCGGGTCTGGTCGTATTGTGATTGTTGTTGTTGTCGCGTATTTCGATCCAAACCGACCCGAAAACCACCAAAAAATTGTATATTTAATATGATGATGAAAGCTGCCTAGTCTAAATTATTTTTATTTTACTTTTTATAAACTATATCCTCACTAGATTTTACAGTCATACAATTCTCATGTACAAACTAATAAATGCCCCGTGCGGAAATCGAACCCGCGACTTAAAGCACAGATGCAAATAGTTTAAACACCGCGTTAGCCAAGTCTGCTGCCCATAACAATGTCTGTGTCACCCAGAACATTTTTGAGTGGCACCATACTGTGCCCGTCCTCCTGAGATATCAGTTCTAAACACTGCACACGCAGTAATAACACTGGCTCATAGTGCCCTTCAGACCGAAACACAGTACTACTTTCAGTTTTACTTCACGGCAGAATAACTGGCCTCGCGGTGGTACCTACCTAGACGGATTCCTGCATAGGAATCCTCCCTACAGTAAGCTACAACTGAATTATAGTATAATAAAATTTCGAAGAATGTTTTTATACATCAATTGACCTAAAAACTGTAACATTGCGTTCTGAAAGTGTGGGAATGGTGATAATTTGCGCCTACGTATCTTTACTCTAGCTATCAGGGTTATATAATTAATCTAAAATATGTGCGCGATAGCGTCTAACAAAAAAATTAATAAAAATGTTTGTCTTAGTGTACGACAGATTATGTTTTTATCCCCTGGGTTTAACAAGTCAGTTGAGTTATATCCATGTCGACGAACGTGTATCTGCGGTAGTATAACGTAAAATGGTTTAGTTAATGGTACACCCATAAAAAGATAACAAACTAAAAAGGATGTTTTTCTGTATCAGCGTCTCTAAAAAAGGTTATACTCGTATGTTGCCTTTATTTTATTACTTTTTATTATTTTATTAACAATCGGCTTGTGAAAATGTAATAATTTGTATTTTTCAATTCACAAATAATAAGTCCCTGGCCGACCACAACGACATTTGCCGGTTAAAAAAAGGACTGGTCGCTGTGTGGTGGCGGCTTAAGAGAATCTACCACCCTATCTCATCCCGTGGGTGTCGTAAAAGTTGACAGAGGGAAAATGAAAATCAGCAGATGGGCAGCAGAATCTTTCTGAAACATAAGAATAAATAAACTGCGGTCGCAAACGCGTCTGCCAAGTGTTGCCACATGGCTAAATCCCCCAAAATTAGTGCTTTAACTTTTGTGGCAATCTATGGGGAACCCTATGTTCAGCAGTGGACTAGTGATAGGCCGAACTGATAAATAAGACTGGGATTCGAATTCGGGCCTCAGCTAATTACACTGTCACAATACGCGGTAGTTTGTTCATAAAAATCGTAAATAATATATTGGCGGCCCGGTTAGCACAGTGATTGATTGATTGGCTTCCGCGCTACGTGTCGCAGGTTCGATTACCACATCGTATATTATGGATTACTGACAGTTCTGTGTTTATACATATGAATTATATGTCAGTAAAACGCATCGGAAGAAATCCTAGTGTGTTGCAACTTTTTTTAAATAAACTAAAACTACGAATATGTCCTACATTTTTTATTTATCTAGTCTTGCGGAATGTGGATACGTAAATCACGATTTCACGTTATGAATGAGAGAATACGCTTTAAATTTTTGCGAATGTTGAGTACATTAAAAGATAACGATGTATACGTTAATACTTTTTAACTAATAATAGATGATGCTCGCGACTTCGTCTGCGTGGATATCATCATCGTTTCAGCCTATCACTAGTCCACTGCTGAACATAGGCCTCTCCCATACACTTCCACAAAAGTTTGTAGCTCTCATTTTAGGGGTTTTTTTCCATAGTTGCTACGCTTGGCAGGCGCGTTGGCAGCTTATTTATTTAAATGCTCCAGGAAGATGTTGCTTCTAGTTTTTATTTTCCCTCTGTCGACCTTTACGACACCCACGGGATGAGATGGAGTGGTAGATTCTCTTAAGCCGCCACCACACGGCACGGCCGCTTGGATATAGGATTTTAAGTATCCCGTTAAATATCCCTTATTGATTCCGTCTCCAGGATGCAAGCTAACTGTCCCAAATTTTGTCAAGATAGGTAACCGTGGAAAGGTAATAAACACAGAGAGACAGAAAGCGTTACTTTCGCATTTATAATATTAGTATGGATTTATGATATATATTTTATGATTTTCGAGTTGCTTCCGTCTCAAAAGTGTGGCTTTAGGTTACGCCTTTAAATTATTTAAGACTTTAATATATTGGTATTGACCTTAAATTCATTACCTACATCTCATAAGAACACTTAAATGTAACAATACTATTTCAAAAATATATGTTTTTTACAAAATATAAAGAAATAGTCTTTAGCGGTAGCACGTTTGTATATAAATATAGAAACCACCAGACATAAATACCATTCGCAGTAAAAGAAAAACAAGAGGCGTTTGTTATAAAGATTGTTTACGACCAAACAGCTATAAGGTACGCAGATACGAGCCCTTACTACTTGTAATGGGCAAACCGCGTGGCCTAGTGGTTAGTTTACCTGACTTCTACGCCGCAGGTCCTGGGTTCGAATCCCAGCCGAAGCCGACAATTGTGCAAAAACACAAATTGTTGGTTTTCAGGCTGAAGGTCTATTGTGTGACTCTGGTATGTTTCCGGATTGGTTTTATGTGATCCCTTTAACCAATGAATAAGATTCAAACGCCAAAATGAAAACGATCTCAAAACCTACCAGACAATAGATTTCTTGGTCGTGTTGTAATAGTCGCCGTGTCTTTGACACTGCATTGGGATCCAGGCATTGTCTGTGAGATCCTAGGACATTTTTTGAAAATGTAGTATAGTCGGACAGTTAGTTCTAGTTACATTCATATACATATATTATTAACATCGATATAAGAAAACAGTATATCGATAATTATTATATATAAAGTTAAAATCATTTATGCCAATCTCATTTCCCAAGGTGTTGGATTCAAGAATTAATTTGGCCTGAAAGTAACAGTGACTCTTTGTCCACGCTACTGAAACATGTAGAAACGTAAAAGCGGGACTAAAAATAACTTAACCACGTTGTAGTTTTCAATTTATGTGGAAGAATTCTAAAAAAGTGAATTATTAAATTTATGTTTAAATTACAGAAGAAGTGCTGTATTAATACAGTAAAGAAGATTATCTTGTTTGGTTATTCAGTCATAGGGTTTCTTGGTTGCGTCTAGACGCAATTCACCTGTTGTAATAGAAGGCAAACGGTTATTAGTAATATACAGTAAAGAAAATGCTAAATCGGATTACATATTATGCCACGCTGTTTATAATCTTTACGAAGGGACCTAATTAAAAATTGTCATAACTTTGTACAGGTTATTGATAAGTTTTTGTTTTTAATAACGCTCAGATAACAATATTGCTCTTAATTCTTTTGTTTGTTATGGTTTGAGCTCAATATTGCAATCACGCGATTTGCTCAATTAAATGAATAAGACTACAGTAGATTGGGGGCACACAGTCGGTGTATCTGCCGGCTGTGACGCAAATCCTAGACTGTAATCCAATATGAAATCAATATTTGTATAGAAGTTAAATGAGTTAGAGGTTTTCAGATCTCGTATGTATAATATCCCCGATACTTGCTTTTCCATTATTGATGGATTTTTTATCACTGTGGTATAAATACAGTTCGTGATAAATAAGCAAACGACAATCACGTCTGATCTTTTAGGTTATTCACTAAGATTATCATCAATTCAGTTATTAATATAGAATATATAGCAGAATTAGCGTGAGATGAAATAAAAAATTAAGGTACTTAAACGTAACAATAACAACGGTAACATAAAAATGAAATAACACCGTAGGAAATGTTTTCAGCATACAAATACATGCAAATCTATCAATTCTAGTAGGAATTCCCGGCAATACTCGCTAGCATAGCAATCAAAGCGCTTATATTCTGAGAGCCAACGAACTGAAATCCGTAAGCAAACTCAAAGGGTTTGTAGGTTTATGATACTGCGTTTGTTATGAATAACCCTGTATGTTGCACACGGCATCGGATAGGCACATAAAAACAATATATGACACGTGTGTTTTAGTATGATGATAATGATAATGATGATGTCTTACTGAACCCTTTTGATTAAAAGTAACAGCCTACAAATATCCCACTGCGGAGCATAGGCTTCCTCTCATTTGTGAGAGTTTTGAAGCAGGGGAAGAGTCCGAAATATTTTTACTTACAGATTTCCACACGATGTTTTAGTTCACCGCTGACGATGTGGTATGTCACAATTAAAATTATAAGACTATTTTAAAATGGACTCAGGTCAGAAGCGTACTATAAAATTTAAGGCAATTTGGGCCGATTATTTTTTATTTACCCAACATATAGTATAGTAGGAGAACGTGGGTAGTATCGACTATTCTAAATCTTCCACTTCTTATGATACGTGATACGTGGGCAATCTTCGTTGACAGTTTCAGATGCTACACTCAGAAAATATTTGTGGCCTTGTAAGAATAGAACTGCGTAAATAAACATTTATCAATGTGATTAGTAACGACCGTATTTTTCTATTGTACTTTTTAAAGTACCTAATACGTCTGAAGCTTTGTGACTTAGTGTGGCTTCGGTGTTAAAAAGATTATCGATTGGATAAGAAGCGTGTGCGGATCAGTCTTTTGACTGGTGCTCGTTAAAAACTCAGAATTTTTTGAAGAGAGGATGGAGGAGAGGAAATGATTTTCCTGGAACATCTTAATAAAAAAACTGCGGTTGCAACTCCGCCTGCCCAGCGTAGCAACTATGGCAAAATCGCTCCGAAATGTGAGCAACAAGCTTTTGTGGCCATCTATGGTTGAGGCCTATGTTTAGCAGTGGACTTGTAATAGGCTGAAATGATGATTGTGATGTGAAGTCCGTCAACCCGTATTAGAGAAATCCGTCGAACGAAAAACTCTTTCTAGCTTCAAAATGAGATGAGGTCTATGTCTGCTGTAAGATATGTGAGTGACGAGGTAGTCAATGAGGTGTTTACAAATTTCATAGACTTCCATTGATGACACCAAAACAGGTTTACCAAAAAAACGTACAGTTCAATAATTTTTAATAGCAATAAAAAAAACGGTATATATTTGACTTCAGCTAACTGTATACTCTACTTAGATATAGTGTACACTAACTCTTTAAAGTTATATTATAACTTTAATACAATTAGTGTCCACATGACGAATTTAGTAACACGAGGATTACTATAAATTTTTCAAATTAATTTATACGGTGTTTATAATATTTTAAGTGAAAGATATAAGTGTAGGCTAATGGAATCGGACTCCAAAATCGAGAACCCAGTACATGGTTTTAGTCGACGCAATAACGTATACCCTGAGGCGCAGTGTGCACTGCTGTGGTAGTTTGAAATTGTGAAAGTGAGCGAAACGCAGAGCTTACAGCTTAGTAGTCGCTCGTGAATCGTCACAGGGGCTGGTTATCCTTAACGTTGTGACTTCAGTCATGAATTTTGCGGACGATAACTTGAAATATTTATTTTGAACATTGAATTAGTTGTGCAAGACATTTTTTTTATTTTTATTTTAAGATTTTGTCGTGGGCTGTTGACTCTGTTTGGTTCGTTTTATTTGCAATTTAGTGAAAAAAGGTTTTAATCATTACAAAAAGTAAGTATTATATATTATTAAATAGTTGTACAGCAGTATAAGGTTTCCAATATATTATGTTATGTTCGTAACCAGTATTAAAATTACATTTTTTCTTGCGAAGAAAGTAAATGTTACAAGAAAATTTAAAAAATACTACTAACTAAACTTTATATTAAATAAGTTGCAATTAAATCGATAAACTATACAGTGTTATTGTATTTTTTTTCTCTTTTTTATTCAATGAATATAAAATATAACACGACAAAATCCGTAAATTATATTCGCGTAAATATAAGAAATCATTATATGAAAATTGATAAATTTAATTTTGTATAGTAATTATACGCATATTAATATCGAATTATTTATTAGTTAATATATAAGTAGTAGATGAATAATTTTATAAAATTTATAATTTATTGTGTAGTAGAAGTATGAAATTGTGACTAAATAATGTAATCTAATAAATCATTAAAGAAAAATACAATATATCACATATAAATATATCACATATATATATATATATATAAAAAATTTAATGGCATCACTAAGATATAAGCGTGATTTCTGAAAACGATAATAATTTAACAAAAATACCTGAAATAAAAATAGATGCTTTAGTGTAGATAAACGTATTTTCTCAGATTACAGTTGTGCGAAATTGGATTAGATGCCAATTGCCATCCTCTTCCCGCAATACGTTACTCAAGCAAGAATACAGGCTATAAATTCAATACAGTGTAATTATGGGTTTCTTCTTAAATTAAAATAGAGAAGGAAGATAGTAATTAATATAGTAAAAGGTTTATCAAAATATATTTCATCATCATCATTTCAGCCTATCATTAGTCCACTGCTGAACATGACAAACAACAGCAGTTTATTTATTGGGATGTTCCAGGAAGATGCCGCTGCCCGTCTTCATATAATAAATAAAATACCTAATATGTCATAGTTTTATACAGTATAAGTGTTATAAGAATACGAACTGTGTTACATTGGTATCGAATGCATTTATCTTTTATTAAGTGTAAAGCCTTAGCATTTGTAATATTTTACAAAAGTTTTGGCAGTGACACTTAGTCGATGTGAGATAAACCCAGTTTACATTGAATGAAAGTTGAAGAACATTATCATCAAAAAACAAATATTTTACCAAGTTTTTTTTATGGAATAAAGTGATGAAACGAGCAAAACGTTCACCTGGTGGTAAGTGCAATGTCTGCCCATAACAAATGCTGTGTCACCCAGAACATTTCTGTGTGACACCTCACTGTACCCATCACCCTGAGACATCAGTTCTTAAGTCTCATAAGCCCTGTGATTACGCTAGCTCTCAGTGCCCTTCAAACCGAAACACAGTAATATTTGCACACTACTGCTTCACAGCTTCTTATATATTTTATTAAAGTTTTTTTTTTAGCAAAGATATTGCCAAAAGAAATTGTTTTGTTATAGTGTATTTAATGAATAAAAAAATACAGTAATTGTGCGAAGCATAGCTAAGCTTACGTATATTTCGTATATTTTTTGCACATAAAATAGCTGAACAGCATTCTCCGAATTATATATTATGCATATATTCTAATTAAAAAAAAATACGAAACCCATATAACTTCATAGAATAATAGAATCCCTTATGCCTGTAATGTTTGAGTTGCGGCGGCGTATGAGAAACTTTCCCTCTTCCTGAAAAAAATATTTTTGTATCAAGGAAACATTGCCCACTCTAGGATTTTTATCTGTATTGTGGGTGCGCGTATTGAAATTAAGTTCATATACACAAACGCCCAAACGCTTAACAACTATCTGACTCTGACTCAACTTATACAAACGTTTGTTCCATGCGATTATACCTGCGTCCTGTACCGCAAGAGTCAATCGCTTAATTGCTGCGCTAACCGTGTCTTCAAAATCCGGTGATCATGGTGCTGTTAAGAAATCCGTAAAATTAATTTTATAGAAAATATTACAGAGCATTATTTTTACGTTAATTTGAAATCATTATGCAAACGCGTTCATTGCATTTAAATATGAAAACTTAAAAAATATATTATTTACTATTTATTTGTTATGAAAAATTATAAACTGTTAATGTTATACTTTTGATTGTTTTGCCCTGACCTCACTCAAGATGACTACAATAATAACGCCATTCGCAATCTGGCAATAGAAAGCCGTTAATGCACTACAATTGGCAGCGACAGTAGCCCTGAAATTGTCGTGAACTGATTGTGAGAGTATACAAAACAGAGAGTAGAATATTGTTCAATGTTTTACCTGTATCAGGAACACATAAAACTTTCTTTTTATAATGACTTTCAAGATTATTTTGAATACAATTTAATTCGATTTAACTTTTTTAATTCAAGGCCACAAATAAAAATGAAAGTTCGGTGTAATATACTAAACAGTTTGTTGCTTTTTAAATTATCCTACTTCAAAGATGTATGTATTTAAATGTATGGATTAGAATTATATTTATTTTATAATATTGTTATACAATATTGCTCACATAAGCTAGCGACAATTAAAAAATGTAATTTTGCAGGGGAATTATACTTACTAATAATATAAATGCCTAAGTAACTCTCTCTGTCCCGCTGTCTTTGTTATTTTTTCAAGGCTCAACCGCTGAACAGATCTTGACGAAATTATAGCGATAGCTTGTATCCTGAAAACGGACATAGGATACTTTATATCCCGGAAAATCAAACAGTACCCACGTGGTATTCAAAAACCTATATCCTCGCGGACGAAGTCGCGGTTATCAGCTAGTATTCAATTAAGTCGCATGAGGAGCAACATGTACTCATAAAACAAATAAATAAAAGAGGTATCTTTTCTGTATTTCTAAACTCTGTGTCTAAAGTCTGTGTTTCTAAACGAATTAAACCTTAAAATTTACAGCTAATTCTAATTACTATAACAACATAATATTATACTATGAATGACGCGGCACTCGAGAACCTTTTTTCCACAACGGTGGTCTTATTTGAGATATAATTTGCCGGTCCATTACAAGTTCTGATTGTTGGCTTCGTTACTCTAGTTCTGCTACGAATATCAACGTAATGTATTCAGGGAAAAACCGAGCAGAGCCCTTTTTATAGCTAGCTAAATGGCTGAACTTCTTCATGCAGCCTGCAGAGAAGTAGTTCCATATTATGTCATCACACATACACTTGTGAAGGGTTTTGTGTTCAAAGTTTGAGTTATACTCGACGAGAAGATGGACCTGCTATTTATTTATATTAATATAATAATGTCTAAATGCTTGAAAAAACCGAGTACGACTGGAAACTGTTAAATTAGATTAAGGAACAGAAAAATTTGTCGTTGTCGTCTTAGTCGTTTCAGCCTATCACAAGTCCACTGCTGAACATAGGCCTCCCCCATAGATAGCCACAAAAGTTTGTACTTCTCCTGTCCCTAGTGGTCAGAGTACCTGACTTCTAAGCCGCGGGTCCTGGGTTCCAATCCCAGCCGGAGCCAACATTTGTGCTAAAACATAAATTGTTGGCTTTCGGGTCTGGTTATGTTGTGATTGTCCCCGTGTTTCTGACACTGCATCCTAGCCTACCTCCGATCTTATCTCATCAGCGTTACATCGGGCGCGTGTAGGTTGAGACGAGTGAGTGCCTCTGTGTTTGCGCATACACTTGTGGCACTATAATATCTCCTGCGCAGTGGATGGCTCTCGAAAGTAGTCGGAAGTTGTCGCCGTGGTCGAAATCGGAAGGACATGGATGAGGATGATGATGATGATGATCGCTAGGAGATCATCCTCATCCATGTCCTGCCCATCTCCTGGTTTTAATTTCCCTCTGTCGACTTTTACGACACCCACGGGATGGGATGGGGTGGTAGATTCTCTTAGGCCGAAAAATTCATTAACAGTAAAATAAACACAAAACGATGGCTGAAGAAAAGAATAAATATAAAAAGAAACTACTTATTTAAGCTATTGGCGCCTAAATTTAATCACTGTCGCCTGTTCTGGAAGAATAAGAATTGCCATAACTCATTTGGGATTACATTGGCCTTTAGTACCTGCCAGTCACGATACAGCTCCAATAAATTAAATACTAGAGCTTTAGCTTAGTAATTAAACTGTGTCATTAACAATTTTAAGAGCGATTCAATTACTTGCTTGATATAGACGGTTAGATTCTTCTAAAATTATTCAATTAAAAAATAATAACATTAAAGATATAAATCATACTTATCAGACATAATGTTTAAGAATTAAGAGAAAACTAATGTTTTCCTTCCCTTTTAATTATTTCTTGGAGTTAATTGCAGTAGATTGCATTTAAGGACACTTGTTTCAAAAGTGTCCTTACAGGATATACGTTTATCAGTAACATAGTTAAATAATTAAGGTTCCTCGTGGTAATTTAATAAATTTATTATTGATCAGATTGAAAAGATTAGGAACCCGTATATTTTTACTAGAAATCCATATCTCACCTTTTGTATAATCTACAATAATTAAGTCCATATAAATGGTGTAAATAAAGTCGGCTTTTGTTTAACAAAGTCGGGTTAGTTACATAATTTATAACTCAAGAACGGCTGGGCCGATTTTAGGTATGCAGACGGGCAACGCGATTTATCAGTATTTTTTTCGAGTTTTCACATTTTAAATTTAAATCACACAGCAAATACATTAATGCAATCACGCGTTTTTTCATAAAGAGGAAGGCAGAGGCCACACACGTAGACCACTTTGTACCCCCGCGGTAAACGAGACGTGACGGGTGGCGAACCATGTTGCCGTCATTTTGGTACGAGTCAAAAAAAATTATTCTCTATTGCGTTCCCACGAGCAGTATTCTTCTGACAGCATTGCATATTAAAGTTCTTACGACACCTTGGCAGGAAAGTAGTTGGTAGTAATAGTAGTTAGTGGTATTATTCCATGTAGTTAGTAGTAGTAGTAGTTAGTGGTATTATTCCACTCTCCCGGACACCTATCATCTATATAGCGCAGACATTTTCTAATTACTAGAGTGCATGACATAAAGGCTGTTTGGCTGCTTCTTCGGTAACTTGGTAGACTTCACATGACATCTGATTTATAATCTTATCGAGCATTCTAGTTTCCGTTAAAACGTAACCATATGAAAATATGCAATTTTCCTTGTAATAGATGTACTCGTAAGATGCAATAATACTGTAGTAAAGCAGAAACATATAATATATTTCTGCTTTACTAATTAAACCAAAAAAAAAACATTTGATATATAAAAATTAAAAGCAATTAAGTAATAGCTACGCATTAGATGTTCTTTTAGCAAATGATTAAGGGCCGGAACAGCTCACGCATTGTTCGGGCTGAATGCCAACAGTCATGCTCAGTTGCAATCGTTACATGATTCAAGCAGTGTTTGATTGATTTATTTATAGTATCGACATACTTGTTTAAGAGTGAAGTAATTAATTTATAATAACAGACCTTTCTTACGTTTATATTCATGTACATACGTTTTAGCTAGCAATATGTCATAACACTTAGAAGCAATTTGTAAAATGTTTATTAATGTAATTATTCAAATATAGTTAGATATTACATTTTTAATAAAGTTCTGTTGCCGTGTATTGGCGGGTTAAAAGGATCTACCACCCCATCGCATCCCGTGGGTGCCAGTGTGTAAAAGTCGACAGAAGGAGAAAGAAAACCAGGTGATGGCAGCAGCATCTGCCTGGAACATCTGAATAAATAAACTGCGGTTGCCAAACCGGTTGCCTAGCGTGGTAACTATGGCAAAATGCTCCCAAAACTAGGGCTAAGAACTTTTGTAGCAATCTGTGGGGGAGGCCTTTGTTCAGTAGTGGACTAGTGATAGGCCACTACTGAACATGAAATGCCACTACAGGAAATGATGATCACGTTCTGGGTTGGTTTTCAAAAATCGTAATTATGGTATATATATTACGATCCGTTATCTCCGTCACATCATCATCATTTCGTGGTGATTAAGTTATGAAATGAATTGACGACGGCAATGACCTTCTAAATACAGACTTTCTGCTAAAATTGCAGATGATTAAATGCCACAGTTGAGATGATTGTATTGTCTTTTGCCATCAACACACAGCCAAACTACCAAATAGAGATAGATAAAATCATTTCCTGAGTTAATAGTTGAAAAGTAAAGTAAACGCCTATAAATGTCCCACTGCAGGCATCCTCTCATTTCTCAGAGGTTTTTGTCGGACTTTACATATCTTCGACATATTTTTATATTATTCCGACATGCAGGTTTAATCACGATGTTTTCCTTCACTGCCGAGCACATGGTAAATCAGCACTTAAAATTGCAATTAACAATTTCAGTGGTGCCGGCACCGGGTGCGGGAACCAGGACTCTCGCGTACTATGAAACTTAAACCGAGCGCCTAACCCCTGAGCTACTACGGGTCTGTTCTTGTATATCCAATTGTTTTTAACATAACTAAAAATTGAAGAACGATTTTAGAGATGCCGGCAACGGGGATGGAACTCAGGTTACTCGCGTACTATAAAATTTAAGGCGAGCTCCAGATCCCTGAGTTACTACGGCATAAGTAAATGCTTAAAACGACTTAAATTCAGTTTTCAAAGTGCCTTATCCTATTGATTTTAGTTATTGATTGTGATTTTTGCGGTAGGATTCCTATGCAGGAATCCGTCTAGGTAGGTACCACCCCAGGGCCAGTTATTCTGCCGTGAAGCAGTAGTGTTAAACATTACTGTGTTTCGGTTTTAAGGGCACTGTGAGCTAGCGTAGTCACTGGGCATATGAGACTTATGTCTCAGGGTGACGGGCGCAGTGTGGTGTCACACAGAAATGTTCTGGGTGACACTGCATTTGTTATGGGCAGAAGTTGCACTTACCATCAGGTGAACGTTCTGCTCGTTCCGTCACTTTTATCAAATAAAAAAAAAACAAAATCCAGTTCAACTAAAATCTCTCATTAAAAGTCATATCAATTAACTGTTTCGCCATTTTGACTGATGAATTCACTGAGTAGTAAACGTTCATACCAATTAAGGTCTCGTCGCCGTCATCAGTTGAAATTGTAGTCAATACGATTTCGATAACGTACCTGGTAAATTCATTTTACGCGGATTAAAATTATAATTACTTAATCAAATAAGTAAGCCGATAGGTGTCCGGCAGAATAGAACAGCACCTACCTTTTTCCCTACCTACCTACCGTACGGTCAGCCTTAATCATGCAGAATAATACTCGTACCATAATATGCAAAGCGGGAACGCAATTGGGGAGTAAGAATTTTTTTAATCGTACCGTACCAAAACGACGGCGATGTGTTTCTCCACCCGACGCATCTCGTTTCCTGCGGGCATCTAGCCTCTGCCTACGCCTTATATGAGAAAAAGGCGTGACTGTATGTATGTATGCAAATAAGTAGAAAAAGTAAATGAAACATGGTTTACAAAATTATATAACATTTGTATGGATTATCGTTTCCCCGATTAAAAAAAAAGTATAAATTTAACATTGTCAGCATAATAACGTGTTGACCGCAATCAAGATCAGTGCGGCAGTTATGTCAACCACAGCCTGGCGCCAAATAACACTATTAACGCGTTACAATTGGCAGCTGAAATAACCCCGAAACCGTCACAAGATGACGTCATTTAGAACAGAGCGAAGGAAACTTTTTCATTGTTCCACGTCAAAAATGTATTTAATATATTATTTGACATGCATATAACGAGTATCACAATCATTATGCTTTTGGCTTACTGGCATCCATTTAAAAATACGTTTATTTAGCTTTACATGCATACGATCACCCCTTTCTCCCATATAGGGGGTAGGCAGAGACCACACAAGTAACCGACTTTTCGCTCCTGCGGGAAAAGGGACATGACAGGTGGCCAACCATGTCACCGGCATTTTGGTACGAGTCAATAAAAGCTTCTGACTCCCCATTGCATTCCCAACGGGCAGTATAATGACAGCGTTGCATACTATGGTGTTATTTTGCACGAATAAAGTCTGTCTGTACAATACCTTTGTCGCCTGACGTTCTTTTGACACCTCAGCTGGAAAGTAGTTAGTAGTAATTAGTGGTATTATTCCATGTAGTTAGGTGCTATTCTACTCTGCCCGACACCCATCGGTAAATTAGCTTTAATATAGTTAAAAAGCATTATGTCTACAGAACTTTTTTAAGAAATAGCTTAAAACATGTCTTGATAAAGTTATAAAAATAATAGATACAAAGGTTACAGCGGGTGTTAGATTACTAGGTGAAATATATACAAACTCCGAACCTTTCTTTTCCAAAGCAAGAGAGTTTTGCAAATTATCATTGTCGTTTAGCTAAAATTAAGCGTGTTTCGGTTTTAAGGGCACTGTGAGCTAGCGTAGTCACTGGGCATATGAGACTTATGTCTCAGGGTGACGGGCGCAGTGTGGTGTCACACAGAAATGTTCTGGGTGACACTGCATTTGTTATGGGCAGAAGTTGCACTTACCATCAGGTGAACGTTCTGCTCGTTCCGTCACTTTTATCAAATAAAAAAAAAAACAAAATCCAGTTCAACTAAAATCTCTCATTAAAAGTCATATCAATTAACTGTTTCGCCATTTTGACTGATGAATTCACTGAGTAGTAAACGTTCATACCAATTAAGGTCTCGTCGCCGTCATCAGTTGAAATTGTAGTCAATACGATTTCGATAACGTACCTGGTAAATTCATTTTACGCGGATTAAAATTATAATTACTTAATCAAATAAGTAAGCCGATAGGTGTCCGGCAGAATAGAACAGCACCTACCTTTTTCCCTACCTACCTACCGTACGGTCAGCCTTAATCATGCAGAATAATACTCGTACCATAATATGCAAAGCGGGAACGCAATTGGGGAGTAAGAATTTTTTTAATCGTACCGTACCAAAACGACGGCGATGTGTTTCTCCACCCGACGCATCTCGTTTCCTGCGGGCATCTAGCCTCTGCCTACGCCTTATATGAGAAAAAGGCGTGACTGTATGTATGTATGCAAATAAGTAGAAAAAGTAAATGAAACATGGTTTACAAAATTATATAACATTTGTATGGATTATCGTTTCCCCGATTAAAAAAAAAGTATAAATTTAACATTGTCAGCATAATAACGTGTTGACCGCAATCAAGATCAGTGCGGCAGTTATGTCAACCACAGCCTGGCGCCAAATAACACTATTAACGCGTTACAATTGGCAGCTGAAATAACCCCGAAACCGTCACAAGATGACGTCATTTAGAACAGAGCGAAGGAAACTTTTTCATTGTTCCACGTCAAAAATGTATTTAATATATTATTTGACATGCATATAACGAGTATCACAATCATTATGCTTTTGGCTTACTGGCATCCATTTAAAAATACGTTTATTTAGCTTTACATGCATACGATCACCCCTTTCTCCCATATAGGGGGTAGGCAGAGACCACACAAGTAACCGACTTTTCGCTCCTGCGGGAAAAGGGACATGACAGGTGGCCAACCATGTCACCGGCATTTTGGTACGAGTCAATAAAAGCTTCTGACTCCCCATTGCATTCCCAACGGGCAGTATAATGACAGCGTTGCATACTATGGTGTTATTTTGCACGAATAAAGTCTGTCTGTACAATACCTTTGTCGCCTGACGTTCTTTTGACACCTCAGCTGGAAAGTAGTTAGTAGTAATTAGTGGTATTATTCCATGTAGTTAGGTGCTATTCTACTCTGCCCGACACCCATCGGTAAATTAGCTTTAATATAGTTAAAAAGCATTATGTCTACAGAACTTTTTTAAGAAATAGCTTAAAACATGTCTTGATAAAGTTATAAAAATAATAGATACAAAGGTTACAGCGGGTGTTAGATTACTAGGTGAAATATATACAAACTCCGAACCTTTCTTTTCCAAAGCAAGAGAGTTTTGCAAATTATCATTGTCGTTTAGCTAAAATTAAGCGTGTTTCGGTTTTAAGGGCACTGTGAGCTAGCGTAGTCACTGGGCATATGAGACTTATGTCTCAGGGTGACGGGCGCAGTGTGGTGTCACACAGAAATGTTCTGGGTGACACTGCATTTGTTATGGGCAGAAGTTGCACTTACCATCAGGTGAACGTTCTGCTCGTTCCGTCACTTTTATCAAATAAAAAAAAAACAAAATCCAGTTCAACTAAAATCTCTCATTAAAAGTCATATCAATTAACTGTTTCGCCATTTTGACTGATGAATTCACTGAGTAGTAAACGTTCATACCAATTAAGGTCTCGTCGCCGTCATCAGTTGAAATTGTAGTCAATACGATTTCGATAACGTACCTGGTAAATTCATTTTACGCGGATTAAAATTATAATTACTTAATCAAATAAGTAAGCCGATAGGTGTCCGGCAGAATAGAACAGCACCTACCTTTTTCCCTACCTACCTACCGTACGGTCAGCCTTAATCATGCAGAATAATACTCGTACAATTAATATGCAAAGCGGGAACGCAATTGGGGAGTAAGAATTTTTTTAATCGTACCGTACCAAAACGACGGCGACGTGTTTCTCCACCCGACGTATCTCGTTTCCTGCGGGCATCTAGCCTCTGCCTACGCCTTATATGAGAAAAAGGCGTGACTGTATGTATGTATGCAAATAAGTAGAAAAAGTAAATGAAACATGGTTTACAAAATTATATAACATTTGTATGGATTATCGTTTCCCCGATTAAAAAAAAAGTATAAATTTAACATTGTCAGCATAATAACGTGTTGACCGCAATCAAGATCAGTGCGGCAGTTATGTCAACTACAGCCTGGCGCCAAATAACACTATTAACGCGTTACAATTGGCAGCTGAAATAACCCCGAAACCGTCACAAGATGACGTCATTTAGAACAGAGCGAAGGAAACTTTTTCATTGTTCCACGTCAAAAATGTATTTAATATATTATTTGACATGCATATAACGAGTATCACAATCATTATGCTTTTGGCTTACTGGCATCCATTTAAAAATACGTTTATTTAGCTTTACATGCATACGATCACCCCTTTCTCCCATATAGGGGGTAGGCAGAGACCACACAAGTAACCGACTTTTCGCTCCTGCGGGAAAAGGGACATGACAGGTGGCCAACCATGTCACCGGCATTTTGGTACGAGTCAATAAAAGCTTCTGACTCCCCATTGCATTCCCAACGGGCAGTATAATGACAGCGTTGCATACTATGGTGTTATTTTGCACGAATAAAGTCTGTCTGTACAATACCTTTGTCGCCTGACGTTCTTTTGACACCTCAGCTGGAAAGTAGTTAGTAGTAATTAGTGGTATTATTCCATGTAGTTAGGTGCTATTCTACTCTGCCCGACACCCATCGGTAAATTAGCTTTAAAATAGTTAAAAAGCATTATGTCTACAGAACTTTTTTAAGAAATAGCTTAAAACATGTCTTGATAAAGTTATAAAAATAATAGATACAAAGGTTACAGCGGGTGTTAGATTACTAGGTGAAATATATACAAACTCCGAACCTTTCTTTTCCAAAGCAAGAGAGTTTTGCAAATTATCATTGTCGTTTAGCTAAAATTAAGGTTTGTTCTATTTCAGAAATATTTAAGTTCCTGTTTTTCAATGGAATCGCGATCCGCAATAATGTTAGAACGTCATTAGAAAAGATTAGACGTTATGTCCAATACTTATAAAAATGTTTAATTTTATGTTTTTATACCAATAAATAACTCTGAGTCGCATGACTCAAGAGTATGTGTAGCAATATACGCACTAAAAAAGGTTTAGTAGAATTAACTACCACCATAAAGTGGTACATTCAAACATCCACACTAATATTATAAATGCGAAAGTAACACTCTGTTTGTTAGCTTTTCAGGGTTCAACCGCTGAACCGATCTTGACGAAATCTAGCAAAGAGATAGCTTGCATCCTGGAGACAGACATAGGGTACTTTTTATCCCGAAAAATGATATATTTCCGACGGGATAATAAAAAAACCTACATTCAAACATCCACACTAATATTATATATGCGAAAGTAACTCTCTGTTTGTTAGCTTTTCAGGGTTCAACCGCTGAACCGATCTTGACGAAATTTAGCAAAGAGATAGCTTGCATCCTGGAGACAGACATAGAGTACTTTTTATCCCGAAAAATGATATATTTCCCACGGGATATTAAAAAAACCTACATCCAACCGGACGAAATAACCCTCTTCGTCGCTCTGTCTGTTTGTAACCTTTTCACGGCTCCACCGCTGAGCCAAGGTTGACGAAATTTGGCAGAACGATAGATTTCATACTGGAGACAGACATAAGATATTTTTATTTAGGAAAAATTAAATAGTTCCCACAGGATATTATAAAAACCTATATCCATGCGATCTAAGTCGCGGGTTTCAGCTAGTTTTTCATAAAAAAACATTAATCAAACGAGATCTTTTGTAATAAAAAGTCGGCTATAATAACAAAAATATAAGTATAACGTAACAAACGTTTGAGTAATCCCGACTCCATCCCAGTAACCCCCACACCACATCCCAGTAATCCCGAAAAACTATATCTATAAACACCCAAAAGACTTTGACTGAACACCGAACGCTTCGTTAAATATGTATTTAGGTTTATGGTCTTTGTCATTCATTATTCTAGTCATAGCAATAATATGTTTCATGGCTCAGTGGTCAGATTACCTACTACGACTACTGCGTTGGGTCCTGGATTTGAACCACAGTCGGAACTAATATTTGGGCAAAAACACAAACATTTCGGGTCTGGTCGTATTGTGATTGTTGTTGTTGTCGCGTATTTCGATCCAAACCGACCCGAAAACCACCAAAAATTGTATATTTAATATGATGATGAAAGCTGCCTAGTCTAAATTATTTTTATTTTACTTTTTATAAACTATATCCTCACTAGATTTTACAGTCATACAATTCTCATGTACAAACTAATAAATGCCCCGTGCGGAAATCGAACCCGCGACTTAAAGCACAGATGCAAATAGTTTAAACACCGCGTTAGCCAAGTCTGCTGCCCATAACAATGTCTGTGTCACCCAGAACATTTTTGAGTGGCACCATACTGTGCCCGTCCTCCTGAGATATCAGTTCTAAACACTGCACACGCAGTAATAACACTGGCTCATAGTGCCCTTCAGACCGAAACACAGTACTACTTTCAGTTTTACTTCACGGCAGAATAACTGGCCTCGCGGTGGTACCTACCTAGACGGATTCCTGCATAGGAATCCTCCCTACAGTAAGCTACAACTGAATTATAGTATAATAAAATTTCGAAGAATGTTTTTATACATCAATTGACCTAAAAACTGTAACATTGCGTTCTGAAAGTGTGGGAATGGTGATAATTTGCGCCTACGTATCTTTACTCTAGCTATCAGGGTTATATAATTAATCTAAAATATGTGCGCGATAGCGTCTAACAAAAAAATTAATAAAAATGTTGTCTTAGTGTACGACAGATTATGTTTTTATCCCCTGGGTTTAACAAGTCAGTTGAGTTATATCCATGTCGACGAACGTGTATCTGCGGTAGTATAACGTAAAATGGTTTAGTTAATGGTACACCCATAAAAAGATAACAAACTAAAAAGGATGTTTTTCTGTATCAGCGTCTCTAAAAAAGGTTATACTCGTATGTTGCCTTTATTTTATTACTTTTTATTATTTTATTAACAATCGGCTTGTGAAAATGTAATAATTTGTATTTTTCAATTCACAAATAATAAGTCCCTGGCCGACCACAACGACATTTGCCGGTTAAAAAAAGGACTGGTCGCTGTGTGGTGGCGGCTTAAGAGAATCTACCACCCTATCTCATCCCGTGGGTGTCGTAAAAGTTGACAGAGGGAAAATGAAAATCAGCAGATGGGCAGCAGAATCTTTCTGAAACATAAGAATAAATAAACTGCGGTCGCAAACGCGTCTGCCAAGTGTTGCCACATGGCTAAATCCCCCAAAATTAGTGCTTTAACTTTTGTGGCAATCTATGGGGAACCCTATGTTCAGCAGTGGACTAGTGATAGGCCGAACTGATAAATAAGACTGGGATTCGAATTCGGGCCTCAGCTAATTACACTGTCACAATACGCGGTAGTTTGTTCATAAAAATCGTAAATAATATATTGGCGGCCCGGTTAGCACAGTGATTGATTGATTGGCTTCCGCGCTACGTGTCGCAGGTTCGATTACCACATCGTATATTATGGATTACTGACAGTTCTGTGTTTATACATATGAATTATATGTCAGTAAAACGCATCGGAAGAAATCCTAGTGTGTTGCAACTTTTTTTAAATAAACTAAAACTACGAATATGTCCTACATTTTTTATTTATCTAGTCTTGCGGAATGTGGATACGTAAATCACGATTTCACGTTATGAATGAGAGAATACGCTTTAAATTTTTGCGAATGTTGAGTACATTAAAAGATAACGATGTATACGTTAATACTTTTTAACTAATAATAGATGATGCTCGCGACTTCGTCTGCGTGGATATCATCATCGTTTCAGCCTATCACTAGTCCACTGCTGAACATAGGCCTCTCCCATACACTTCCACAAAAGTTTGTAGCTCTCATTTTAGGGGTTTTTTTCCATAGTTGCTACGCTTGGCAGGCGCGTTGGCAGCTTATTTATTTAAATGCTCCAGGAAGATGTTGCTTCTAGTTTTTATTTTCCCTCTGTCGACCTTTACGACACCCACGGGATGAGATGGAGTGGTAGATTCTCTTAAGCCGCCACCACACGGCACGGCCGCTTGGATATAGGATTTTAAGTATCCCGTTAAATATCCCTTATTGATTCCGTCTCCAGGATGCAAGCTAACTGTCCCAAATTTTGTCAAGATAGGTAACCGTGGAAAGGTAATAAACACAGAGAGACAGAAAGCGTTACTTTCGCATTTATAATATTAGTATGGATTTATGATATATATTTTATGATTTTCGAGTTGCTTCCGTCTCAAAAGTGTGGCTTTAGGTTACGCCTTTAAATTATTTAAGACTTTAATATATTGGTATTGACCTTAAATTCATTACCTACATCTCATAAGAACACTTAAATGTAACAATACTATTTCAAAAATATATGTTTTTTACAAAATATAAAGAAATAGTCTTTAGCGGTAGCACGTTTGTATATAAATATAGAAACCACCAGACATAAATACCATTCGCAGTAAAAGAAAAACAAGAGGCGTTTGTTATAAAGATTGTTTACGACCAAACAGCTATAAGGTACGCAGATACGAGCCCTTACTACTTGTAATGGGCAACCGCGTGGCCTAGTGGTTAGTTTACCTGACTTCTACGCCGCAGGTCCTGGGTTCGAATCCCAGCCGAAGCCGACAATTGTGCAAAAACACAAATTGTTGGTTTTCAGGCTGAAGGTCTATTGTGTGACTCTGGTATGTTTCCGGATTGGTTTTATGTGATCCCTTTAACCAATGAATAAGATTCAAACGCCAAAATGAAAACGATCTCAAAACCTACCAGACAATAGATTTCTTGGTCGTGTTGTAATAGTCGCCGTGTCTTTGACACTGCATTGGGATCCAGGCATTGTCTGTGAGATCCTAGGACATTTTTTGAAAATGTAGTATAGTCGGACAGTTAGTTCTAGTTACATTCATATACATATATTATTAACATCGATATAAGAAAACAGTATATCGATAATTATTATATATAAAGTTAAAATCATTTATGCCAATCTCATTTCCCAAGGTGTTGGATTCAAGAATTAATTTGGCCTGAAAGTAACAGTGACTCTTTGGCCACGCTACTGAAACATGTAGAAACGTAAAAGCGGGACTAAAAATAACTTAACCACGTTGTAGTTTTCAATTTATGTGGAAGAATTCTAAAAAAGTGAATTATTAAATTTATGTTTTAAATTACAGAAGAAGTGCTGTATTAATACAGTAAAGAAGATTATCTTGTTTGGTTATTCAGTCATAGGGTTTCTTGGTTGCGTCTAGATGCAATTCACCTGTTGTAATAGAAGGCAAACGGTTATTAGTAATATACAGTAAAGAAAATGCTAAATCGGATTACATATTATGCCACGCTGTTTATAATCTTTACGAAGGGACCTAATTAAAAATTGTCATAACTTTGTACAGGTTATTGATAAGTTTTTGTTTTTAATAACGCTCAGATAACAATATTGCTCTTAATTCTTTTGTTTGTTATGGTTTGAGCTCAATATTGCAATCACGCGATTTGCTCAATTAAATGAATAAGACTACAGTAGATTGGGGGCACACAGTCGGTGTATCTGCCGGCTGTGACGCAAATCCTAGACTGTAATCCAATATGAAATCAATATTTGTATAGAAGTTAAATGAGTTAGAGGTTTTCAGATCTCGTATGTATAATATCCCCGATACTTGCTTTTCCATTATTGATGGATTTTTATCACTGTGGTATAAATACAGTTCGTGATAAATAAGCAAACGACAATCACGTCTGATCTTTTAGGTTATTCACTAAGATTATCATCAATTCAGTTATTAATATAGAATATATAGCAGAATTAGCGTGAGATGAAATAAAAAATTAAGGTACTTAAACGTAACAATAACAACGGTAACATAAAAATGAAATAACACCGTAGGAAATGTTTTCAGCATACAAATACATGCAAATCTATCAATTCTAGTAGGAATTCCCGGCAATACTCGCTAGCATAGCAATCAAAGCGCTTATATTCTGAGAGCCAACGAACTGAAATCCGTAAGCAAACTCAAAGGGTTTGTAGGTTTATGATACTGCGTTTGTTATGAATAACCCTGTATGTTGCACACGGCATCGGATAGGCACATAAAAACAATATATGACACGTGTGTTTTAGTATGATGATAATGATAATGATGATGTCTTACTGAACCCTTTTGATTAAAAGTAACAGCCTACAAATATCCCACTGCGGAGCATAGGCTTCCTCTCATTTGTGAGAGTTTTGAAGCAGGGGAAGAGTCCGAAATATTTTTACTTACAGATTTCCACACGATGTTTTAGTTCACCGCTGACGATGTGGTATGTCACAATTTAAAATTATAAGACTATTTTAAAATGGACTCAGGTCAGAAGCGTACTATAAAATTTAAGGCAATTTGGGCCGATTATTTTTTATTTACCCAACATATAGTATAGTAGGAGAACGTGGGTAGTATCGACTATTCTAAATCTTCCACTTCTTATGATACGTGATACGTGGGCAATCTTCGTTGACAGTTTCAGATGCTACACTCAGAAAATATTTGTGGCCTTGTAAGAATAGAACTGCGTAAATAAACATTTATCAATGTGATTAGTAACGACCGTATTTTTCTATTGTACTTTTTAAAGTACCTAATACGTCTGAAGCTTTGTGACTTAGTGTGGCTTCGGTGTTAAAAAGATTATCGATTGGATAAGAAGCGTGTGCGGATCAGTCTTTTGACTGGTGCTCGTTAAAAACTCAGAATTTTTTGAAGAGAGGATGGAGGAGAGGAAATGATTTTCCTGGAACATCTTAATAAAAAAAACTGCGGTTGCAACTCCGCCTGCCCAGCGTAGCAACTATGGCAAAATCGCTCCGAAATGTGAGCAACAAGCTTTTGTGGCCATCTATGGTTGAGGCCTATGTTTAGCAGTGGACTTGTAATAGGCTGAAATGATGATTGTGATGTGAAGTCCGTCAACCCGTATTAGAGAAATCCGTCGAACGAAAAACTCTTTCTAGCTTCAAAATGAGATGAGGTCTGTGTCTGCTGTAAGATATGTGAGTGACGAGGTAGTCAATGAGGTGTTTACAAATTTCATAGACTTCCATTGATGACACCAAAACAGGTTTACCAAAAAAAACGTACAGTTCTATAATTTTTAATAGCAATAAAAAAATAACGGTATATATTTGACTTCAGCTAACTGTATACTCTACATAGATATAGTGTACACTAACTCTTTAAAGTTATATTATAACTTTAATACAATTAGTGTCCACATGACGAATTTAGTAACACGAGGATTACTATAAATTTTTCAAATTAATTTATACGGTGTTTATAATATTTTAAGTGAAAGATATAAGTGTAGGCTAATGGAATCGGACTCCAAAATCGAGAACCCAGTACATAGTTTTAGTCGACGCAATAACGTATACCCTGAGGCGCAGTGTGCACTGCTGTGGTAGTTTGAAATTGTGAAAGTGGGCGAAACGCAGAGCTTACAGCTTAGTAGTCGCTCGTGAATCGTCACAGGGGCTGGTTATCCTTAACGTTGTGACTTCAGTCATGAATTTTGCGGACGATAACTTGAAATATTTATTTTGAACATTGAATTAGTTGTGCAAGACATTTTTTTATTTTTATTTTAAGATTTTTGTCGTGGGCTGTTGACTCTGTTTGGTTCGTTTTATTTGCAATTTAGTGAAAAAAGGTTTTAATCATTACAAAAAGTAAGTATTATATATTATTAAATAGTTGTACAGCAGTATAAGGTTTCCAATATATTATGTTATGTTCGTAACCAGTATTAAAATTACATTTTTTCTTGCGAAGAAAGTAAATGTTACAAGAAAATTTAAAAAATACTACTAACTAAACTTTATATTAAATAAAGTTGCAATTAAATCGATAAACTATACAGTGTTATTGTATTTTTTTTTCTCTTTTTTATTCAATGAATATAAAATATAACACGACAAAATCCGTAAATTATATTCGCGTAAATATAAGAAATCATTATATGAAAATTGATAAATTTAATTTTGTATAGTAATTATACGCATATTAATATCGAATTATTTATTAGTTAATATATAAGTAGTAGATGAATAATTTTATAAAATTTATAATTTATTGTGTAGTAGAAGTATGAAATTGTGACTAAATAATGTAATCTAATAAATCATTAAAGAAAAATACAATATATCACATATAAATATATCACATATATATATATATATATATAAAAAATTTAATGGCATCACTAAGATATAAGCGTGATTTCTGAAAACGATAATAATTTAACAAAAATACCTGAAATAAAAATAGATGCTTTAGTGTAGATAAACGTATTTTCTCAGATTACAGTTGTGCGAAATTGGATTAGATGCCAATTGCCATTCTCGCGGTCAATAATAAAGACCGTAGTTTAATAAACGATGACGTCATCATTTTTATTCTTTTATTATGGAACTGAGATTGATGTGACGTGATTTAATGATTTATTTCTAGACGCAATTTTCATTTAACCACATCGTTAATATATAACAATTTTAAAAGAAAATAGAAGTGATGATGAAGAAAATTACAGATGACCTTTTTTGATAATTTTATTTAAAATAATATTAGATTAATTTGGTGTAAGTACATGTCAGGAATAAAGGAGAAACAACGCGTGAAAAATAAGGAATTTTTCCTATCTCAGCAAACGTTACGTTTCGCTAATTAAATTATTATAATTGGATAACTACCTAATGCTTCACCGGTCTTCTATGGAAATAGTAAATAAATACAGCTTGTGTTGTATGCTGTACTTCTCGCGTTGTTGAAAAATAAGTAACAAAATTGCTGATGTCTTGTAATTTTATTATATATATAAATAAAATTATTTTGAAGTATCCAGTAAAATTATTATTTTGTTCATATAAGGGTTATGATTTTTGAGATCCTGGAACAAATTACTTAAATTTATTTTGATTTTAATTTTAATTTTGATAAATTTCGGTAAGCTGGTGATGTGTTTAAACCAGCTTTTAACCGGTTTATATGGTATACAAGATTGTTTTTATAGTCGAATTTTCTGGTTAACTTTAATATTTTATCATAAAAACTGATCACCTGGTGAATTAGTTGTACATATTGCGAATATTTTATTAATTTACCACTCGAGGAATCGTCGTCTTTACAGGATCGTTTATTTCGGGTGTTAGAGCGACAAGAGCGTTGACTCAGTGAGATTACAATTTAAATATAGGCGGGGGCGAGCTGCCAAATCATTGGGGAAATGTTCGGGACTGGTCGCTCCGGAACGTGAACAAATTACTCGATTGTTTTGCGCAATCAATTCACTATTGGTATTCAAATTGGTCGAAACTCATTAAACACATACTTTGATTAATAACTATTTCATTCAATAGGAAACTGGTGGCTCAGTTTACCCGTAGTTATATAAAAGTAAAAAATAAATTTAGTAGTGCTGTAATAATATTTTTATCATTTGTCAGAACTGATTTACCTTTGCCCTATAAAACATTTTGGTTGTTTGAAGTTACTTTTTTTGGAGTTTAGTGGGGATAAAGATTGAAAGAAAAAGTCCATTACCTTAATATAAAAGGTTGCAAAAGGCGAACTTAATACTTGCAGGTATTCTCTACCAGTCAACTTATCGGGCGGTGAGATTTTGTGATAGGATAAACAATTTAAACAATAGAAAAAAAACATCTAAGTATTAGATATTCGGCATCTTAATAGACTTCTTAAATTATTTAAGACATGTGTTTTAATGTAGCATGTAGTTGTAGTATGTAGTTATGTTGATAAATTTGTTATACCTTCGATGACGCAATAATGGTAAGCATTTTAATGTATGCATTTATTCATGTTAATGTATGCAATTTAAGAACACACGTACATACGTGGACATCAAATCGTATGTATACCAACATTTGTTCGAAACGACGTTTATTTGTGACAGCATGTTATGACTAATGGCATTACAGACAACGCGGGATTTTTCAGGGCGTTTCTTTCAACATTTTTACTCTGCATAGAATGATATAAAGAATATCATTAAAGAAAATGCTTTTCTTTATACAGCACCGAGAACATTTAACCAATAAATAAAATTTTAACACAACATGGTAATTTACAAGTTTTTGCGAAGCGTAAATATAACTGCCAGCGTCGACAATTTGTGAACGATTTAAATTTTGTTTCTAAAAGTAATCTAAAAGGTAACGAACACCGTTGACAGTTGTAATTTACAATTTGTCGTCAAGTCATTTAGACAGTTTGACTGGAAGGAGAATAATTTTTAATAGTATTGTTTGTTTCACTATGTTTAAAGCATATGACGGAGTTTACATTGTGAGTCGTACGAGTATGTAAATGGCAGTGTTTTAAGTTACAGTAGCCATCACTTTCTCGTTTTTAAAGTGGCTCACGGCTAACAAGGTATTATTTTATTTGTGGGTCATAATCTTGGTACATGTGTTTTATAAAACTAAAGAGAGAGGAATTAAGTTTATAATCATTTAGCTATAACTTCATAAACGTAATATTATATGAATAATTGTTTGAATTAAAATAAACTATTGCCTCTAAATTTCATTAAATAAAGAAATGA
Source organism: Luehdorfia chinensis (assembly GCA_019845155.1). Lineage (NCBI taxonomy): Eukaryota > Metazoa > Arthropoda > Insecta > Lepidoptera > Papilionidae > Luehdorfia > Luehdorfia chinensis. The sequence goes on from JAHVAK010000022.1 coordinate 3,400,541, forward strand.
AGCATAGTCTTAGTTGATTTCGACTTAAATCACAAGAAATAGGGCGCCGATTCCCAGAGAGTCAGAAAAACCCGGGGCCCGCTGATTAGCCGCTGATTGTAGGAGTCTAAAATACGAACCAGTTGTCTGTGTGCTTTACCACCTTAATAAATAGTTATAGTATTCTACATATATTTCGATAATAATGTGACGATAAGTTACATTGGGTACAATTTGGAGTTTCATATCCCCGGGAGGTATATTCGTAATGACTTTCATAGCTTGTACTTGTTTAACCACATTGCGGCGCCAAAGTTTGGAAATATTACGTACATTCATTATGACATTTGTTGCTCGCGTCATTATATGCATAAAAATGGTTAACAAGGCCAGTAAAATACCAGGTTTAATAACCTAACAAAAATTACTTTTATTATTAATAACTTTTATAACTATAATTACTTACACGTGTACTCTACTCATTGCGTTACGAATTTAGTTACTAGTTACGGTAGGTAAGGTACGTCGACACTTGACGAGGATGGCCACCTGGCCTATTTCTACTTTCTATTTATCCAGAAACTATCAACTGTCAGTAGCTCTGGATATGTTACACAGCTATTAACAATCTAACAACTCTGTCGGTCACTCGTCGTCACTTTACGATATTGCTGGTGAATAAGCAGTGGATCGATCACGTTGTGGTCACAGTCTTCAAAGACATTTTTAGCACTTCAAACTTCTGTGATTGGTCGCCCTAAGAAAAAAGGCTCTCACTTGGAATTCTTTTTCCCATATTCCGTGTAACACATGATAAAATCAGAGAAAGGACTATGATGGAGTTACACTTGTGAATATTTATTTCTCGTATGTTTTTAAATGTTTTTCGCGCCTTAAAATATAACTCATCGTCATTTATTATTATAATTATATCCCTTAGTTTATAAAAGTTATAATAAAATATATTGTGTCTGTGCCAATTAAATTTACATCGACAGATGTAATGACTACAGCTTATACGATTTTGCTTTATATAATAGGTCGAAGAAAAATATTTTAGCATATACGAGTAGTATGTATTGGAAGGGCGTTGTTCATTATGAGCTTTTACTCCCGAGCAGAACCATCGATTCGGATCTTTACTGCCAACAACTGATGAGAATAAAGCAAGAAATTGAGAGAAAGCGGCCAGAATAGATCAATAGAAAGGTTGTGGTCTTTCATCACGACAACGCTAGACTACACACATCTTTATCCACTCAGCAAAAATTAAGAGAGTTTGGCTGGGAGGTGTTAATGCATCCGCAATATAGCTCTGACCTTGCACCTTCAGATTTTCACCTGTTTCGGTCTCTTCAGAATTCTTTAGGACGTGTCAGGTTAACATCAAGAGAGGACTGCCAAGACTACTTGTCGCGTTTACTTTGCTCAGAAATCCCATAATTTCTACAGCAAAGGGATCATGTCACTACCTTCAAGATGGCAAGAAGTCATCGAAATACCTACTGTTATTAAATGTAAATAACTTTGAAAAACAATGTCTTGAATTTTCATATAAAATGCGAAGAAACTTTTTCCTCAGGCCTAATATAATCTCTCAGGATAATAAAGGCCATGATCACGTAAATGTTCGTATCGATGTTAAAAATACTGTTTAGTGAGATAAACTTAATTCTTATTAACAGTAACTTTTAATATAGTGTTAAAATAGTGTTAAAATAGAGTCATTGACGTCTAGATGAATAATTACCTTGTTATTTAAAATCTCATAACTTTTAAGATGTGATCACAAACAATCATAATAGTATCAGTTTCGGTTATCGTTGAGGTTAAACAATTGCTTAATTAATTTGTCCATAATTTCGAAAGATATCATGTGAACTTCAATATAATATAAATCCATTAATATGATTGCTGTCTAGTAGTTGATGTAGAACTTTCGGACTAAATAAGTTTTCGAAAGAACCTTCGCGCCTTTGGAGCCGTTGTTTATATTTAATTTATAGGAAAAACATAATACGGGGTGAAATTGGTAAAGTTACACCTTAACGGACCGCGCGGATGAAAACATAAATTAACAAAGTTTTCTTATAAGCCAAGGGGATAGAAACAAGTAGGTGATAAAGTACGAGTAATACGAGACAAGCGTGTAAAGTATATAAAACTTTAAATAGAAATTTTGAAACGAAAATAAAGTAGTTTCGTGTCTAATAAGTTTTTATTATTAATATTAAATTATATTTCGTGTGACGTATATGATTTAAATGAGAGTACAATGTCCTTAATTTTGAGCCAACAACGTAGATTTAGCAGTTTGCTCAATGCGTATCCTTCCAAATTTTCGCAACGTATAGATGTATTCAGTACTTTTTAATTAAATATTACTCTTGGCTATATCGTTTTTTCTCTTTTATATCGAACGAAATTGTTTCGAATTTTGCCCTAGAGGCTAACGCCAAGCTTATCTTTTCTCTGCAGCTCGTTAAGCGCTGGAATATCGACTGAGCTCATAGTTCGGTGCCGTAATGAACTGCTTCAACACAATTCAATTATTAAAATAAGGTCACAGTTTCAATAAAATATATGATATATAACAATCAGTATCAATCAGTTTTTTAGCAACCTGTAATTATTTTTAGTATTCTTCTTATTATTTGTTAATTATTGTGTACATTCACGGTTTTTCATCTGTATTCGAAATACCTATAAATCAGTAAAATATACGTCGCAAAAGCTCCACATTTATAACAAAGCTTTTAGTCACTAAAATTACGCCTACGGCGTAGTTTAATCCGCATCCAAATGCGAAGTTTTCCTCACAATACCTCTATTATTTCCTCGTAATAACATTATGGGGTAGACAATAACGTGTATTTCCTTATCTACATTTCACACCTACATCGACGTTCGTTAAGAAATTAATTTACGTTCCAAATTTGCGTTAGAATATTTCGTAATAAGAGATTTTATTAGATTGTGTTTAAATTTTACGTAAGAGACCGCAATGAAAAGCCAGCTAAGGACAAATAACAATTTTGATAAAACGAAAGTCTTAGGATGTAGAACACAATGATATTGCCATAAAAGAAAAAGTTTTTATTACCTTTTAACGTAAATAGCTTTAATACTCATATTTTTGATTATCTTTTAGTAATGGGTTTTCTTTTTACGGTATTATTCGTACAAAATTCGATTGTAGCTTTATTTTTAAATTGCTCATTCGTTTGATGGCATAATTATACAAAGAGTATTCAATTTTGTAAAAAGCTAACATTAAAAGTTAGCATACAAAAATCATCTATTTTTTTAAATAATAATTATACAGAATATAATTCAGAGAATGGAATGTTCTAAATGCTTCATATATCTTAGTACGCAATCAATCCGAGTTCGATCCGTGTTGCAAGTATTTTTAAAAATCATCATCATCATCATCATTTCAGCCTATCATAGTCCACTGCTGAACATAGGCCTCCCCGGTAGATTGCCACAAAACACGGTCCTGAGCCACCTTCATCGTCGTCGCTCCATCTAGTGGTGAGTCACCCTACTCTGCGTTTGCCGGTACGAGGTTGCCACTCGAGAACTTTTCTTTCCCAACGGTTATCGGTTCTACGAGCTATATGGCCGGCCCATTGCCACTTTAGCTTGATAATCCTTAGGGTTATGTCGGTAACTGTACTTCTGCTGCGGATATCATCGTTGCGGATTCCATCTCGCAGAGACACAGCGATCATATCTCTTTCCTTAGCTCACTGAGCTTCTCTGAGCTTCCTCCTTTTAAAAATGCTCGTTGCTAAAAGAAAATATTCTGAAGAAGTGTACAAACCCAAACCGCCATTACTCGTAAGTCGACTTTCCTCAATCCAATAACATTTTTGCCTGAAAACATTCAACGAAAGTAAACGTTTATGTATGATCGCCGCGTCCTGTGAGAATTAGTTTTCCTTTTTGGTCAAGAAAAGTGTAGCGAAACGAAATTTCCGCAAATTAGCCTCGTAATCGGCAAAGTAGACCATGAAAATATTATTTAAACAAACAGTTTCCTTATACGCTTAGAGACGTAAATGCGATAAACAGAAAAAGCAAATAATTTATGCGAATATTACACATTTAATAAAACTACTTTTACGGATAATATCGCGTTTAATTTTTTTTAACTATTTATAACCCGACGTTTCGATTACTTTACAGCAACCAACGTCGGGTTATAAATAGTTTAAAAATTAAACGCGATAAAATCCGTAAAAGTAGTTTTATTAAATAATTTATGTTTGATTATTTTACGTATCATTGATTATTTTATTATTATTTATTTTTATTAGTGATGATGCATGCCTTCCTTATCATCGTTACAGTCGGTTATTACAAAATATTTCAACAATACATATATCACATTTAAGGTTGTTAACATTTGCTTATGTGTTACATATTATGTACTACATATAAGCGCGGGACTTAACGTAGGAAAACTTCACATGTTCATATTTTTTATATTCCTCTAACATGCTGGTTTCCTAATTCCGCCACTGCCAAACACATTTGAAATTTTAGTAGTATTGACACCGGAGATCGAACTTAAATTTCAGGAGAGCAACCAGTCTGTAAGGTATCATGATTCTTTGAATAGTCTAAATTTCTACTGTTCTAGAAATAATATATCCCAAAATAAAAAAGAGCTTGTTCCACATTTACAACATATTTGTAGTAAAAATAACAGTGTTCTATAAAATATCTTCTCTCAAATCAAATATCGGTCTTACAGATCTTTCAACATTATTTCTTACATAGGGAATTGCCTAAACGTACGAACGTAAAACGCGGTATTTTAGAAAAAAATGTTCGTACATTTCATAAATGTTGGTTTGCAAGTTTTTTTGAAGAAAGAAATCCTCCCCTACTCGATTACATATCATTTTTATGTACTTTTACATTAATATAGTATACATTTCTAACAAAATAAACATAAATTACAACAGGGGAGCAACCGGGCCTTTAAAGTTTTTATTTATCTTAATGACATGCCGAATCATATAAAACATCCAATGGCATTGTTTTCTCATGATAGTGCAACACTTATTAGATTCAAAAACAACAAAGATTTAAGAACTTGGCACTTGCTGGCATCACAAAATACTTAATAATAATAAATAATCGATTTGTATTAATTTAAACAACGCTCTGGAATTAATTATTGACAGCCGCAAGGCCTATTTACATACGTAAGTTACAGTTCTTGTTCAATTTAACCTAAAAAAAATAAAAATATATTTCATGCATAAAAATCAATGGTAAAAAAGCACATTTACGTATAATTTACAAGTATCCATCTGGTAATTGAATAGTATTCATCTGATAACCACCAAATAGAAAATAAGAAATATAGTATTGTTAGGTAGTTGAAGAAGCTTATTTGGTAGACATTACAAAAATTTATTTGTAATTACATCTGTCAAGATTTTATTTATCTACTGGATAATTAAATAGAAACTATCATTGATATTGGTAATTTATAATTGATATTACAATTCGAACATTAAATAGAAACTATAATTGATATTGGTAATTTATAATTGATATTACAATTTGAAAATTAAATAGAAACTATTATTGATATTGTTATTATCTTAATTAACATTAGTTAATCAGTTTGACAGTCAATAATTGTTATGTAAAACACGCTACTGTGGGAAGGCGGGCGGTGCTCTTCAAAACAAGGGAATATACACCATTTTATATTTTGCATGTATCTTAGTAAATTAATTTTCTTTCCTTCATTATAATGGATTTCTGCAAAGTAACGTCTGATTCTATTAAATTATTTTTGTCTGTCTCTGATTAAAATAAAAAAAAATCTCTAATTAGTGAGTTAAAATCTGTAAATATTAAGTACGGTAATTGCATAATTTAGTCAGTGCTTGTCGTGTGTGAAAAGGTTCTGTATTTATTAATAGGAATTCTAAACTTCCCGCGAATAAAATTGTATGCATCGGATTATCATAAAGTAAAAAACGAAAAATAGCACCTTGAAAATTCTGAAGTATTATTTGTCTAATATCTAAGTGACATGTAAGATTAATGCCGACTTATTCAATTGGGATACCTGCAATAAACAGTATTTCTTTTCGTTTATTACTTCACATTCTCGTTAGGAAAAACAAATATAGTCTCCGCCAATGAATTACCCAAATCCCTGGAACCTTAAATTTTAGAACGGATTAGTTAATGGTCCCCTCCTAAGTGGTGTCCATCCCAAATCATCATTATTCACAAGCACGTGAGATTAACATGAAACATTACATAAAAGCAAATATGCAAAGACAAGTCCTAGTTTAATTATAAAACACAAAAATAGCTATTGCACGGATATACCTAAAAATAATCAATTACATTTACGAAATTATTATGTCAAACGTAAGCAAGAATGATTTAAAAATTATGACAACACACATTTTGTTCCTTTATATGTTTTTCAAATTAAATAAATTCTTAAGTGTGTAAATGATTACTTAATACATGTTTGTTTTTTAGTGTAAACATAAATAATTAACTATTTTTTGTGATATAGGCTGCGGATTCGATTCCTGCAAGAAACGATTACTATTTATGAGGTCTACAGACAGTTGTTATAACAACGTCGGGTTAATAGTTGTTTTCAGCGCTAATAGCCTTAATGTTTTTTCTCTCTCCTTTTACCTCTGACATGGGGATCAGAGATCTTTCACAGTTGAAAACAAATATTGGCTGACATTAAAATTGTTTTTTTTTTACCGTTTTCCTTATGTCTTGCACTGTGTACACTGGATGTCTACGCTGGTTATATTTAAACTATATAATAAGACACTTAAACATAAGCTGAAAATACTTTATCCTTAATTATACCATCATCAACATGTATTATTAATATTTATTTTCTTTTTATGTAACAACCTCTAATACTACTTTTTTATTTCTCTTATTTTAATACAGGAACATATTTTTATGAAAATATACCTATACACATTATTCTTACAATCACTATTTCAAATTATACATTTATATGTACCAAGTACACAATATTTTTCGTCTTATACTTTATTTTCAGTTTGTTATATTTCCATTAAATACATCACATGCAATTTCTTTAAAATATCTACTCTAAGAGGTCTACTTTTTATAAAGGGTCAGTTGTGAGGTAATGCGTCTTTATTATAATTTTAATAAATTTAAGCTTTCTCATTCCCCTTTAACCCAGTGCGTGCTCTAATCCACTTCAACTTAATGTTTCTGCGTTCCAATATTATTTTGCTAATGTTTCTTCTTGTTTGAAATGCTTGTTGATACATCCACTCCTTTATAATTTCTAAGGAAGATCTTGGGTCGCTATTTACTATTACTAATTTGTCTTTCTTTTGAAGGACCATTTCCGTGACTTTGTATAGAGCATACATCTCCGCCTGAAAAACCACAGGAAAAATTCTTAAGCTTAAATTTCTGTTTAAATATACACCGTAGAACCGCCGTAGGAGACTGAACTCATACAGTTTTGTTGATCAATGTTTTCCAGGCTTTAAGTCCATTATGCCATTTTGCCGTGTGGTGGTTCTTCTTCTTCTTCTGAGAATCTACCACCCCATCTCATCCCGTGGGTGTCGTAAAAGTCGACAGAGGGAAAATGAAAACCAGAAGATAGGCAGCAGCATCTTCCTGTAACATCTGAATAAACAAACTGCGTTTGCCAACCCGCCTGTCAAGCGTGGCAACTATGGCAAAATCCCCCCAAAATAGGAGCTACAAACTTTTGTGGCAATCTATGGGGGAAGCCTATGTTCAGCAGTGGACTTGTAATAGGCTGAAATGATGATGAAGTCCATTTTTATTTTAAGTAAATTTTTACACTCCAAGGATGCGCAGATACCGAATATAAAATAAAGTAGAATTAATATTAAAAATTAGAACTGTAGGTATTTTTAAGTAACACATCACAATCAATAGTTATTAACTAAAATTAAATAAAGTTTAACGTGAAACACTGTTTAATGTGTAGAACTGTCTCACATGTACTCGTATTATATGTTATACGAGTATAATTATAATTTGGTGTCACCTTAAGAAAAAAGAAAGCATAAAACGGAGTGAAACTGGAGTAAATACTTTTAGTGACTAAATAGATACCGTCATTACAGTTTGCTGCGTTTTCCTTGTGTATAGTTTTTGACGGTTGTAGTCGATTAAAATGACACAATTGCTTAAACAATTTTGTAAAGCTTGCCAAAGAAATCTGATATTCATATTTAGGCAACATATTATATAGTTGATTTTTTTGCCAAAACGGTGTAGTGATAAAGCTAAAACCGCTTGAAATTGAGAGGTATTATGACAAAGTCCATAGCTGTATTTTTTTTAGTATACTTGACATAACTCATTTCTCAAGCAAATACTAAGGATTGATAAAGTCTTCTTAAAAGAAAGGTATTCATCAGTATTCAACGAATAGTCAAGTATTCTTGAAATATAAAGATTATTTTTTTAAAGATATAAAAAAAGATGTAAATATCTTTGAAAATAAAATTTTAATTTGTTCTACTTTAATTGCAGAATAAAGTAATGCTTTCTGCAGCAACATTATGGGAAATAGTTGGGCTAATGTTTTAATTACTTATAAGATAAACGGAATACCCAATATGTGGTGAGAAACAGCTTGTTCTGACTTTTGTTATTTTGAATTTTATTTAATTGTATATCATGCTTGATACTTGATAGCTCAGGGGTTAACGCTCGCCCTAAATTTCATAGTACGCGAGTAACCATGGTTCGAACTCCAGTAACGGCATCTCTAAAATTGTTTTGTTTCTTTAAAATTATGCCAGTGTCAAGTACTAAACAAAGTGAACTTCAAAGACTTTTTGAACTGAAATGAAGCTCATTGTCTGTAGCTTACAATTTAAGTTTTCATTTATTAAAATATTTGTAAATAAATCACAGTAGCTTAAAACTAAAACACTGGGTCTATTGTGTCCTACTACCACCTTATATAAATAATCAAGGTATAGGTGTAATAATGCATTGAGGTTTATGATGGAGTGGCTCGTCACCGGTTATTACGTTGTCGGTTTGCAAGGCTATGGTATTACTGTACGATGGTTATTATCAAAAGCGTGGACTTAAATCGATGTAGCCAGCCCACCAATCAATGTAGTAATCACCGCAGTGCCAGGTATTATGCTTTCAAGCAGTGGTGTGTAAATACGGCTGTGAGACGCTTAATAATATAGACCTAAAAACGTACTAGACAACACAGACTTCTTATCACACAATTCTGTGTGACACTGCAAATGTAATTGACAAGCTTGAAACTTACGTGGTAAATGAGTACTAAAAACTACGGAACAATTTTAAAGTCGGTACCGGGTATCAAACTCATGAGTGACGTGAAATTTAAGGCAAGCGCCCGGTCCTTGAGCTGTACGTGATGGATAAAGGTAAAATTAAATTAATTAAAATTTATTATCGTCTCCCAAACGTTTCTTTAGAAAGTCATGATTATGCAAATAATGCGATGGATAGTTTATTTCACTTTAATAATTATGAAAAATTTCTCTTAAAGATCTATATTTTAATCATCAAGATACATATGGTTTTTAATTTAAAGCAATATATATGAAATTGAAAAAAAAGTAATTAGCCTACGCTGCACATTGTAAACAAGCAACAAACAAACTGCACATTAAAAACTTTAATTGTTGATGAAATAACTACTTCTAGTAAAAACAGTCGACATATTCCCAATGAACGCTTTCTACAATCTACATACCAAAAGGTAGGGACGCTAATGCGCCAGAAGTTCACAGTCCTCATTAAAAACGAATCTGGAACATAATAATGCAGAGATATTTGAGAGGTATTTCTTAATCTATTCTGTGTCCTCGTGAGTTATTAATTACATAAAAGTAAAACATAAACATTATTCATTTACTGATGGTAGGATTCCTATACAGGAATCCGTCTAGGTAGTTACAACTCCAGGCCCATTTATTCTGCCGTGAAGCATTAGTGTGCTAACATTACTGTGTTTCGGTCTGAAGGGCACTGAGAGCTAGAGTAATCATTGCGCAAACGAGATTCAAGAACTGATATCTCGGGGTGGACGGGCGCAATGTGGTGCCACACAGAAATGTTCCAGTGCATTTGGTATGGGAATACGCACTTACCATCAGGTGAAAGTTTTGCTCGTCTCGTCACTTTATCCAATAAAAAAAATAGATTTGTGGTCAGCGCACATCCCTGTTAAGTTGTGCGTGGGGTTCGTATATCAGCCGAAGCCAATATTTGTGCCACAAACATACTATTGGTGATCTGGTGTGGATTTATTATGATTGACGCGTGTCTCTGACACTGCATATAAGGTTGCTCTAACTATCAGGTACGCAAAAGTATCTTTATTATTATTGATAAATAGCGCCAAAGTGTCCATAAATAAAATATATACGTAATACTACTGTTATACCGTAATAATACTGACTCCCCGTTATACTATTTCAATCTAAATTTTCAAGCGAATGAAAGAGTACTTGCAATAGAACATTCATGAAATCATAAAAAATCTTTTACATCGACGAATTTGAATGAATACGCTATAACAAAACATTCAAAACGTTTTGAAGAGAAGCGGATATTTTCCTTAATAAAAAAAGGCTTTCAATTTTTTGTTTAAGAAACTCCATGATATTAATTTAAAAGAAAAATTAATGTCTAGTAATTGATTAATGTCTATGTAAAAGGTGAGTACCGGATAATTTTTGTAAATATTTTTGTAATGCCTGCCTTGTGCTTGAAACATATATGGAAAATTTTAATTATAAAAAAAATAACAAATTGAAAAAATAAACATAATCGACGACAAAGCAGATTGTTATAGACTTGTTGAAGAAATTTTAGTCCAGAAATTGTTCAATCAATTATGCTGTACAGTTTTGTATTAAAACTTAAACGTAGAAAACGTTACGACTGAGACAGAATTATCTGCTCCATCTGGTTACTGCGCACAACAAACATCATAAAATTGTAATGATCGTGAGTAATATTAGAGTGGTCTATTTGAATTAAAAATGTTTTTAAGGATGAATCATTAAATATGCTGGCACATATTTGAATATGTCGTCATAATTTGTAGATCACTATTGGACATACATACAGTCACGCCCTTTTCCCATATATATCCCAAGGGATATGCAGAGATTACACCCGTAGCCTACTTTTCGCCTCAGCGGGAAACGAGATGTGACGTGATTGCGTTCTCACGAGCAGTATAGTGACGGCATTACATATTATAGTATTATTCTGCACGAATAGAAGCTGTGCGTACAATACGGACACAATACAATACTTAGTTGCCTCTTACGACACCTTTGTAGGAACGTGGTAGGTGCTATTCTACTCACCGCTCCTGACATGTGTCAGGAGCGGTGAGTATTGCCATAATCGCCATAGTTGTCAAACAGAATGGCAATCACAGTACCAGACGCCTTGCTCCCTTGATGGCGCTACTCATTTCCTATCAGGGAATTTTTAGTCTGACATTTGTCGACATGCATATTCAATCCATATTCTGTAACCGTCATTAATCGAGAACCTGAGCAATTCATTATTTTCCGAAACAACTTACGGGTCTTTAGAAAACGACATTGCGAACCGCTATGTGCGTGACTGAGGTACTTCTCCAACAAAAATATGGAATCTTCCCATTCACCTAGTCGAATTAGACTTCGGAGCTTTTGGTCTTTTAGACCGTACTTGGTCTCCGCTGGCGTGGGCACCGGTTTTCTTCTTAGTATCTAAATGTACGTGTCATACAGCCATGTGTATTCTCAGTATTCAAAAATACATGGTTTAAGGCGGTTATTGTTAAGCAACAGAAACAGAGCTGCTAAGAGGCCTCCCTCTTGAGCAACTCCGGCATAAAGAGTAAAAACATAACCAGAGTCATAAATTAAAATACAGATAAAGCAAACTTTTATGTACCATTTGGTACATATCGCGCCGTAAAACTCTATTTTGGTTGGTGATGTGATGAGTTCAGTGTAATGTTTTTTTTATAGTTAAGACGCATTTTATTGTCATAACGGATTCCAAGATTACCTGCCTATTTATAGGAAAACGTGAGCACAACACTGCTACCATTTAATACATTTTAGTTATTTGATACCGATTCGTGAATCCATTATATATAGTTTTGGTGATATATTATTATTTTTATTACAGTTATATTTATTATTCCAGTTAGCCTTTTTGACTTTTACAGCTTCAGGTTTGGTTTGACCCAAACATAAATACATAATAAAACTCCTAACTTAAACTTCAAAATTCGGTCACTCTCACGCCAGAAATGTATCACGAGGTCGAAAATCTTATAAAATGTAAGTCATCTTATGACTGTCCGAGGGAGGGTTCGGACCTCCGTTCAGATTGTGGACTTGTGTCGGTCGATGAGAATCACCTGGAACGCGGGTGCGCGCCGTTCTCTTCAGTTGTCGCTGCGTGTGATGGTGTAACTGTTAACAGTATGTACAGTGTTAGTTGGGTCGTGGTTGACCTTATCGACAAGTTTCGCACGCGACGTTTGCGTTCGGTCGCATTTCTTTTAGGTTCGTAGTTCGCTGTTTTAACCATCAGCGCGTTTGGATGAATTGCTTTTTCGAAAGACCGTCGTGATTTTTCGCTGAAGTTTTCAGAGATTAAAGCTATTTCACAGTCGCTGTGAATCTCTTCTATTTGCTAACTGGTTTAAACTTGTCCAAAGTTAAAAGTTGTCGTACGTTATGCACATATAGCTACGCATGATCCTAAGCGAAATAATTGAAAATGGTTTAAAATGTCAATTAATAAACTGTAGTATAAATACACTGCTGGCTGGAACAATCTGTTGCAGTACCGATAATCGATATTTTGTTAATGCTGACGTTGTTTGCGGCTTTTCTTGATAGATGGTGTGACGAGCTGTGCAATGTGACCAGAGTGAAGAAAGACCAATGCACTAAATGTTGTATGAGATTTTAATTTTTGAGGGTTTTAACTTTATTGCTGTTATGCTTTACTACTGTTGTATTATTGTTTATAGAATATATTTCACAGTATGAAAGTTTCAAATGTTGAACGTTTTATCTATTTTTATCTCTTACAAATGAATGTGGTTTAATTTAAAGGTCATATTTTAAAAATTAAATATGTTACATTGTAGTACTGTATTCATGGTTTTTTATTTATATTTAAATAAACCTAAATCAGAATTATACTTTGTAGCTCAAAATATAATTCTGAAATAACATTTCAACGTCTACGTAGTATCGCATAATCAAATTTGTGTCAAAGGTTTCGTGCTTAAAGTGTGTGTTCGTCGTATATATTCCATGTGAGTCTTTTTTAGTGTCGCCAGATTACAGTTGTGCCCCACAACTTAAAGCTGTCTATTTGGTAAATAATGTAGTAAAAACATAGACTAAATTTATTCATGATTAAAGTCACGAGTTATTTTAGTTTACCTAACGAGACCAAGAAAATGAATCAGGTAATGAATAAACAAAAGAATTACATTAACTCCTCTTAAACACATTTCCATTGTCATTTGTTAAAATATTTACTTAGTTACAATATGAACTCATTCATTATGAGATTATGAATTGCTGCACTGCATTTCTACTTTGTGTCTATGTGAAGTGTCAGAGTAAGTTAATTTCCCATTCTGTTTCGAGTCATCGGTGTCGTATGAGTTGAAGACCGTCTGGCGTAGTGGCTAGAGTACCTGACTACCACTGGCCGACTGACTACCGAACATCGCGAACGTGTTAGCAAATAATTTAGAGATCTAACTGTGCGATAATCGAACCAATGACATGTAGTCAATCCGCTAGCCAGTGTGCCAAAAGAAGTGACTAGTCGATTATCTGGTCACAGAACGACAGAGCTCAGTAACGTAGCAATCTGAAATAGCACTCTTTACTGGATTGAAATGTTTGTCAATAAATTTTGAATTCAGTCTTGCATTAAGAATTGTTAAATAATAAAACGATAACAGTCACACGTACCCACTCTACAACATAACGTTTGAAATTACAAAGTTAAAGTCGAAATTGCTATATATCAATTGAAATAAATCAAGTTTCTGCAAATGTTAAAAACCAACCAAAAGTCGAAGAAACTAGTACATTTTAATTTAGCACTGGCGCTTGTAATATATCGCTTGAAGGGTTTGGTTCATGGTTTGAAGGCCGCGATATTTTTTAGTTATCTCTCTAAGTTTATTAACGCAACATTTCGGGACGAAATGCTGTAATTAATGTGTTCTTTTACAACTCCACCACAAGGCGAACTCAAGTATATAACAAACAAATTATAAGATGAAATTAATAAATATTAGCTAAGAATTAATCTAGTCATCCAGCACAAACAGCTTAGCTTAGTTGAAGTGGATACCCGCAATTCTAGTTATGTTTATTAAAATTACGAACATGATTTGTTTCTAAGACACTTTTAATATAGTCGAAATAGTTGGTTGAATAAAACTACATTTTTTATTGCTTAAAAAGTAATTAATATGTTTGAATATAATATATACACGTTTGAATTAATACGCATTCATGGAAAATTTCACATAATAATATACTGCTAGTGGTCGTCCAATGGTCGAAATCCTATCGTGATTTATTAACATTTTTTTTTTGAATTAAATGTATTTGTAACGTCGTTTTCCATATAAACTGTAAATATGCCAAATCTCAAACTCCTCCGAGCGCGCAATATGCTTAAACATACATACAGTCACGCCTTTTTCCTATAAAAGGGGTAGGAAGAAGCTACACCTGTAGCCCAATTGTTCATGACCTTGATTTTTTAAGCGATGAGTGAGTTTTACAGACAGTAATTTTACATGTACGACACAACCAGACCCGAAAACCTACAATTTGTGTTTTTGCACAAATGTTGACCTCGGCTGGAATTCGAATTCAGGACCCGCGGCGTAATCTACTCTAATCTCTTGGTTACGCGTTCGTCAAAGTAAAAAAAAAAGTTATATAAGTAAGTGAAAAATCGTTAAGTAGCAAAGTTACAGTTATTGGAATCTCAGATAGGTATGAAAACATTGTATTGCAGACGGCCGTCATGAAATTCTGGTTCTTCAGATTAAAAAGAAAAACAGAAAATAGTTTAGTGTGGTGAAAAACCAGTGTTATTCTGAAATTAAATGTATTGTAGTTGGATGTTAAAAAATGCTGTAGTGAAGTAGAAAAAGTAGTAAAAGCAGTAAAAGTAGTAGTAGGTATATAATTGATATTTTTTTGCGTTGCTCATAAAAAATATCCCATACAAATGCAGTTTATTCATATAATATTCAAATTATCTTTGGTTAAAAGTATTTTGTAATTACATTTAATTTACTGGTGATAGGATTCTTATGCATCAGTCCGTCTATATGAATACCACCCAGTTATTCTGCTGCCAAGAGTAGTCTGAAATCATTACTGTGATTCGGTCTGAAGGGCACTGTTAGCTAGTGTAATTATAGGGCATATGAGACCTTACGCTGATGTCCCACTGACGAGTTCAGTGTGGTGCCACACAGAAAAGTTCAGGAAGACAAAGCATTTGTTGTCGAGCCACGTTGCACTTGCTACCAGGTGAACCATTAGCTCGCCTCGTCATCCTCCGTAAAGACAACATAAATGTTCACTAAGAATAATGCTGTTTTCTAGGAAGTTTTATATGATTTTAATTGATCTTCTGTTTCATTGCACATTATTATTCATTTTTGTGTTTTGTTCCTGAACCGCGTTGAAATTCGGTCATATTACGAAATTTACGAAACCGATTTCATCTGGCATTCGTCCACTCCAGTGTTCTATTCTGATGTATAATAACATTCGCTATCGTTATGAGAGTTACTTAATCGTACTTTATAAATCATTAGACGTCTCAAGTGTTATTTGAACTTTAGTTTAAATAATGTATTTGTAACAGCAAAATAAAGCGAATGATTTGGTAATTAATTATATTTCGCAAAATTCTTTATTTGTAATTGTAAACATATAAATGATTTTAGTTATGAAATATTTTAATTATCGTACAGTATTAGAGTATACAGCTAGCTTGTTTGTTTTAGTTTTTTTAAATATAATTGTATAGATGTTATGTATATATATATTAAATATTAATACAGTATATATATTTCACATACCATCGCCAAATGCCGTTTTTTTACGAAACATATTGAATTCACTTGTTTTGTCGAAGTCATTGTTTTTCGCCCACGGCGACAACTTCCGAATATTGTCGGAAGCTTTCAACTGCGCAGGAGATATTACATTGGCAATAGGATAGGATGTAGTATCAGGTACACGGGGACAATCTCAACACAAAAAGGATTGAAAAACCAACAATTTGTTTTTGTTTTGCACAAATCTTAGCTTTGATTTGGATCAGTTACTCTGACCACTAGGCCATGCGTTCGTTTTATTATTGTTGTTATGAAACGAAAAAAGGTTAATAGTTTTGTAATTATATACGTCCAGCAATTGGTAAATTAGCATTTAAAAAAGGGGTTAATCATTTTGGAGCTGCCGGCGCAGAGGCTTGAAATGGATTGCTTGCGTGCTATGAAATTTAGGACGAGCAACCCACGCCTAAGCACCGTACGAACATAGTGCTTGTTTTTAGGATTTTATAGCACCGCCGATTATCTCAGTGGCAATTGTATATTCACTTGAAGTTAGTTATATACATTTAATGTGCGGACTACCATTTTAATTTTAATTATGTAGTATGTACCAATAATGTACGAAAATATACAGCTCTCTGAAGTTAAGAATGATCATCTTACAGATCTTTGTGCTGCACTAAGTCATATACGCAAACTAAAATTTTATACATGTACTGACGATGTCCTCCTGGCCGATTTTCGATCACGGCGACAACTACCAAATGAAGTGAAGTGATATTAAAGTGCCACAAGTATACGCGCGAACAGGGGCAATCACTCGTCTCAAACTACCCGTGTCCGATGTAACGCTTATGCGATAAGATCGGACGTAGGCTAGGATGCAGTGTCAGAGACACAAGCAAAAACACGCAAAGCCAGACCGGAAATACAACAATTTGTGTTTTTACACCGGACCGAACATAAGTTAAGAAAGTTTAGTGGCTCAGAGCTGCCTTGTAAACAATATTTGATGTCGTGTTTGCAAAGTTTTAAATTAAAAAAAAATATGTAATTAAAATTACGAACCACTATTCAATTGTTTCTAGTTCACAAAAAATAAAACGAGTAGGTAGGTTAATAAATAGAACTTAGTATAATCGCGCGTAGCGCGGGCTAGCGTGTGGCTGTTCGCTCACAGCCGCAGCATTTTTCTTACTTTTAGCATTTTATACCCGTCGTAACTTCTTAATGATAGGTCCGATTCGAATAATTTAAAGAGGAAATTTACATCTACCTTGCCTATGAAACTATTTAGTAGGATAAGGATTAATATTATGATACGAATGTCATCATCTTCAGATTCTACCCGTGTTTTGATTGACTAATTTGAACAAAAAGTGGTTATTGTGACTTAACTATAATAGTTAGACATATAGCGTAGCGGACTTTTTTGTGAGTAATGATGAGTACTATAAAAATGTAGTACACTATTTTTTTATCATTAATAGTTTTTGCAGCGCACGCCAAATAATGACTTTTATCTTAGTAAATTTTTGATACCTTGCAGATACATCATTGCAATTTTCGTAGAGATCTCAGTTTTTTTAAAAAAATAAATATACCTCATGTTAAACGCTGATAATGTAGCTGTATATAGGTGAAAGAATTTTTAAAATCGGTTCAGAAGTTTTGAGTCTATTCATTACAACCAAACATACAAAAGATCAAATCTTTCCTGTTTATAATATTAGTTTAGATTTAGATTAGTTTAGGCTAAGCGATCGCGCCACCAGTGACGTCACATTTTGGTTATACCCCACCGATCTTGTTGACGTAGCAACATTTACAGAAATTATTCTAAATACATCAATTTAATTAAATAATAATATATAGTGTAAAACATCGTTCAAATACCATCAAAATAATCATAATTTATTGTACATGTATTACGTATGCATATCACATTAACGAAATTGCTGATACAGTATTATATATGTATGTGTATATATGTATATATATAAATGTATCTACTAAGACCAATAATGCGTATTTTTTTTAACATTGTGAATTAGTCTGAGACGCACTTGACCGATTTCTGTTTTTATTTGGCCAAAAAATAATTCAGTATTTTAATAGCAGAAACCAAATTTAACATTTTTATATCTATAATGAAGTAAAAAAAGTAAGTGTAATTATTTAAACATAACTGGCGGTTATTCCATTTTATTTACATCAATGAGCGATAAAATTTCTTGTGATCGTAATAAGTAATATATAAACCAACGATGTTGCTATCTGCAAATAATAACAGTTTTTGTGACTTGAAGGAGCACGCTTCGCCGAAAAGAAAACATTAAAATTTTATAGAGCATTAAATATTTTTAGTGCCATTTTAAACTTTACATTATAATTTTTAATAATGATATCATGGCCATAAACATTTTGTCTGTATTATCTTATTGAAACTAAGTCACAGATTATAATTGTCCCATTGCTGAGCACAGTGAGGTATTTCTCAGACGTACAAGCTTTCCTCGCGATGTTTTCATTCAGTGTTGTTAATCAGCACGTAAATTGTTATTAAAAATGTTAAAATTCCAATAGTACCTTCACTTCAATTCTACTGGTGGTAGGTTTCCTATGCAGGAATCAGTCTAGGTAGGTACCTACCCCAGGGCCAGTTATACTGCCGTGAAGCAGTAGCGGGCAAGCATTACTGTGTTTCAGTTTGAAGGGCACTGTGAGCTAGCGTAATCATTGGGCATTTGAGACTTAAGAACTGATGTCTCGTGGTGACGGGCGCAGTGTGGGGTCACACAGAAATATTCTGGGTGACTCAGCATTTGTTGTGGGCCGACGTTGCACTTACCATCAGGTGAACGTTTTGCTCGTTTCGTCACTTTATACAATAAAGAAAAAAAACAATTTTAGTGGTTCCGGCACCTGTATAGGGCCCAGGCCACAACGGCTCTTGGCCATGCATTCTGTAAATAAAATGAATTATTCTCGAACTCTCTATGTAGAGCACGAGAAGCTAATTATTATCAACAATAAAATTGCTTTACCATCGTTAGGTGGAATGTTGTTTGCACATCACAAAACTACCAGGTCTATTTTCGCTCCAGATATGGAAGTGATAGTTAGATACTTCTGTCACCAATGCATGACGTCAGTCATGTAATTCACTATATTCAGCAATCGGATTTACATTGAACCAACAAGTCGCGTTTCTTTCCCTTTCCCCCTTATCCTCGGCCGTTTGGTCTCCCCTGCCGAGGCCTTCTGGTCTGGTTGGAGACTTATTTACAGTATTATGTTTAGTATATGTCTTATAATATCTTACTTCTTCTATCTGATTTTATATTTATATTCATATTTTTTAGATTTTATATATGTTCATATTTCCCTAACCGAAATTATTAAATAATTCAAAAACCTATTACGAAAACACGCCATAAACCGGTGCTCTTTCATTTCACTCACTTAGTCACTTAAACCATACATATTTTGTATTTTCATTAATTTATTAATTTCGACTTACAAAATAGTGAATGTATTTTTTTTTCAGGTAACCTGGGGCATCGATATGGGCATGTCTGTGTCCCACTTTGCTGATTGGCGTATTCGTTAGTCATCATTCCTAAGACGCGTCAGAAGACACCAAGATGTACGCGCAAACGAAGAGATAAGAAGTATAGAAAGGACAAGAGTCCGACAATGTTTTCCCTCGCTGAAGGCTGTGGATGTGTCAGTTTTCGCGGAGGGAGGCGAGCACGTTCACTAGGAGACGATTCTTCCTCGTGTAGGAGTTCGGAAATTGAACAAGAAGTTCCGAAAAAGTTAGGAAAAAGAGTATTAAACGGCGAATGCACCATGAAGGCTCTAGCACCATTTCTGAAGTTTTGGAAGAAAGACGACGTCAGCATGACTAAAGCTGAAAGAAGTAAGTTAAAATATATTAATTCATGCCATACGATGATGGTTCATGAGAAATCTCTCCTTTAATAGAAGTCAAGTGGGTGTGGTAAATGTCAGGTAGGGGAACAGACAAATATTAAGATTTCAAGGTGTCATTTAAGTGTCGGGGCTTACAGATTATAGCAAATTCTCCTAATTTGTATTCCTTAGACGTTGGTGATGTTAGGAGTTCATTTTCAACCCTTCCGCGTGAAAAATCAAGAATTTTAGTGTAGAAAAAATTATCGTGACTATGCTGTGTAAGAAGTGCACTGCACACAATAATTGTGGTCACAATAGTGGTCAGAACACTTGACAGGCCGCGGCTGATTGGTTCGAATCCCAGCCGGAGCCAACATTTGTGATAAAACAAAATTTGTTGATTTTCTGGTTCGGTTGTGTTGTGATCATCGCCGTGTTTCTGACACTGCATCCCAGATTACCTTCGATCTTATCGCAAAAGCGTTACATCGGGCGCGAGTAGAGTTGGGAGAAGTAAGTGGTTACGCCTATACTTGTGGCACTAAAATCACTCGCGATAATATTCGTAGTCGAAATCGTCCAGGAGGACATCATCATCAGAATCATATTTATATGTATTAATGTTTAAAAAAAAACTAAAATTACAGCCTATAAATGACCTACTGCTGAGCACATGCCTCCTCTCATTTCTGAAAGGGTATTTGGAGCCAGGAAAATTTGTCACGCTGCTCCAGTGCGGTTTGGCATACTTCACATTTCTTAAAAATATTTTATTTCTCAGACATACAGGTTTTCTCACGATGTTTTGGATGCGCCCGGTGTCTGAGCTGCCACGGCTCGGATTCATGTTTAATATTTGTTAATGACCTTGTCTCTCACCAAGGAACATTCTAGAGAATCATTACAGAATTTATGGACACATAAATATTTTTACTATTACTGACTATTAATGAGTAGTAATATTCACCACTTAAATGAAAAGCACGGGGTTTGGTGATCAACGTTCATGACCGCTGAATCGCGAGTTCTGCGTTCGATTCCTGACCAAAGCTAATATTTGCGCAACAGAAATTATTGATCTGATTGTATTATAATAGATCTGTGTCTATTAAACGGAATGTAAATTTCCATAGAATCATTTAATATTATTGTGGATACACTTAATTTGGATTTCTAAGATAAGCAAGTTGCGTACTTCTCTTTTCTGTTTATGTTCTTGTGTGATGTTCTCTCTATGTGTGAGTTCTTGTTAAGCTTTTCAATTTAGTTTTTCCTTTCTTATATATGTTTATGTTTTCTAAGTTGATATATTTATTTTAATTAGATATAAGGGGAAAGCGTATATAGATGCATACAAACGCAGTATCAACCAGTGTAAAATAAACAACACACTTAATGTCTCTATATGGCATCAGTCTGATTATAGTTCACTATTAGATATTTGTAATTAAAAAAAATGATGCCCTATACCACTTCTCCAGCATCATTAGTGCGTTTAACAGACATCAATTTCACACTTTCAACACGACCAGTTTCGAAAATCAACGATTTTAATATATTTGTGTTTGTTTGCAAGACATGTTTACAAGACATGGAAACTTCTGATAAAATGACTGTCAATATTTAATCCCCAGTATTTATAGAAAGATACAGTTTCGAGATTCACATATTCACAGTTACTTTTATTTTTAAGCAATAAGAATTTTAATTGAATATTTATCGTTTTATATCAATACATTTTTATTATTAAATGATCCTCTGTCATAAGCCCAGCTAAAATCTGTATACAATAAAAAAAAAAACAATTTTAGTGGTTCTGGCACCTGGATCGGGCCCAGGCCACAACGGCTCTTGGCCTATGCATTCCGTAAATAAAATGAATTATTCTCGAACTCTCTACGTAGAGCACGAGAAGCTAATTATTGTCAACAATAAAATTGCTTTACCATCCTTAGGTGGAATATTGTTTGCACATCACAAAACTACAAGGTCTATTTTCGCTCAAGATATCGAAGTGATAGTTAGATACTCCTGTCACCAATGCATGACGTTAGTCATGTAATTCACTATATTCAGCAATCGGCTTTAAAAACGCGACTTGTTGGTTCAATGACCAACAAGTCGCGTTTTTTTCCCTTTCCCCCTTATCCTCGGCCGTTTGGTCGCCACTGCCGAGGATTAATGTTTAATTTTTGTTCGATTCCCCCGTGCCAGCACCACTAAAATTGTTAATTGTAATTTTAAGTGCTAATTTACCACGTGCTCGGCGGTGAAGGAAAACATCGTGAGGAAACCTGCATGTCTGAGGAATAAAAAATATTTCGAAGACATGTGAAGTCCGCCAACCCGCATTGGAGCAGCGTGGCGGATTCTTCCTAGCTCCAAAAACCCTGTCAGAGATGAGAGGAGGCCTGTGCTCAGTAGTGGGACATTTATAGGCTGAAACTTTACTTTTTTTTTTTTTATTTGTTAATGACCTTGTCTCTCACCAAGGAACATATAACATATACAGAATCATTACAGAATTTATGGACACATAAATATTTATGACTATCAATGAGTAATAATATTCACCACTCAAATGAAAAGCACGGGGTTTGGTGATCAACGTTCATGACCGATGAATCGCGAGTTCTGCATTTGATTCCTGACCAAACTAATATTTGTGCAACAGAAATTATTGATCTGATTGTATTATAATAGATCTGTGTCTATGAAACTGAATGTAAATTTTCCATAGAATCATTAATATTATTATGGATACACTTAATTTGGATTTCTAATATAAGCAAGTTGCGTATTTCTCTTTTCTGTTTATGTTCGCTCTTTCTGTACTGTTCAACTGTAATAGTAATATTGTGTTTTTGTGTGAGTTCTTGTCAAGCTTTTCAATTTAGTTTTTCCTTTCTTATCGACTATATGTTTAAGTTTTCTAAGTTGATATATTTATTATTAGCTATAAAGGGAAAGCCTATATACGAGTAGATGCATACAAATTCAGTATCAACAAGTGTAAAATAAACAACACACACATTGTCTCTGTGTGTGTCTGTAATGTGTCATATGGCA
This sequence comes from Luehdorfia chinensis, assembly GCA_019845155.1. Classification (NCBI taxonomy): domain Eukaryota; kingdom Metazoa; phylum Arthropoda; class Insecta; order Lepidoptera; family Papilionidae; genus Luehdorfia; species Luehdorfia chinensis. Next base: position 3,423,696 of record JAHVAK010000022.1, read on the forward strand.
TCGGTCTGATTCCAATGGCAATGTTGTGGTTTGAGGGTATCATTCGAAAGGTAATTTCATTAGCTTTCAGGAATTTTAATTGAATTTTACTTTTATAACGAGACGAAAGAGAAATTAAAGAAAAAGACAGGGTATGTACAAATTTGCAAATTAATAATTTAAAAAAAAAACTTAATAAATACAAATAAAGATCTTAAAACCTAGTGTTACCCCCCCCTTGCCTTGATAACGGCTTCCATGCGATCTTTCATGGACCTTACAAGGATCGCAACAGCCTCTTGGGGTATTTGTGTGAAGAGTGGCTGGAGCTGGATCTCGAGCTCGCACGCGCCGTTTTAGGTCATCCCAGAGATGTTCTATTGGGTTAAGGTCTGGACTTCGTGCTGGCCAATGCATAACAGGGATATCGACCTCCTGTAAATAATCCCGTACAATAGCCGCGGTGTGGCAACGAGAATTATCATGCATTAACATGAATCCATCACCGACATAACCATACGGGACCACATGTTCCTCCAGGATTTCAGTAATGTACCGACCAGCATTTAATGACCCTTGCCCACGGCCATCCCGAGTCCGGGAAACGCACACAAGTTCCGTTTTCCCGTCGACGGAAATGCCGCTCCAAAACATACACGAGCCACTCTCGTATTCGACGGATTCTTCGAAGCAGGGTTGTGTGAACCTCTCCCCCTGTCTTCTGTAGACCCTTCTACGTCTGTCATTGCAGAAGAGACAGACCCTCGTCTCATCAGAGAAGAGTACGGTCCGCCACTGTTCTAGAGTCCACTCGCAATGATTGCGAGCAAACTCTAGGCGATCTCTGCGATGCTGTGCAGTAAGTTTTGGACCTTTAGCAGGTCTATGGGCTGTTAAACTCTTTTCGTGTAACCTTCTTCTTATCGTAGAAACACTCACAGATGTTCTCCGAGTTGATCGAAGCTGTTGTTGCAACTCAACAGCATTTGTAAAACGGTTTCGTAAAGATGTCGTAACGATGAAACGGTCATCTCTTTCTGATGTGCACCGTTTTCTTCCAGATCCCGGTTTTTTAACATAACCACCAGTTATGCTGCTATAACTGCTGAAAACGTTGGAACACCCGTGGAACTGAAAAACGGGACAGGTTCAATTGTCGAGCAACGTCACACTGCCGCATCCCCGACTGCAATAGGGCAATCACTTGAGCGGCTTCTTCAGAGCTGGTGTCCATCTTTACTTGTTTTTACTTGGGTTACTTGTTCACGTGTGTTCACTGCAAAGTCTTAATTACGACCGGCCCGTATTTCATCCAGATCGACCCTTTTATACCCTTTTTAGGTGGTGTAACTAGCGTCCTTACTAACGAGCATTTGACAGTGTTTATTTTTGACGCTCTATAATGATAAATGTTTTAATGATTTCATCATTTTTTTATTAATAATGAAAAGCCATTCAAATACCCATTTCAATCATACCAATATTTATATAAATATAATTCGTTTCTAGCCATTACAGCCATTTTTCGCGCAAACTCAGAGAGATGCGATTTTTGTGACGCTGAGTGTAGTTCACTGTTAGATATTTTTTATTAAAAAAAAAACGATGGCCTATAGCACTTCTCCAACATCATGAGATTGTTTAACAGACATGAATTTCATACGTTCAACACAACCAGATCCGAAAATCAACGATTTTAATAATATGTTTGTGTTTGTTTGCTAGACATGTTTACTAGACATGGAAATTCCTGATAAAATTACCGTCGATATTTAATCCCCAGTATTTATAGAAAGATACAGTTTCGAGATTCACATATTCACAGTTACTTTTATTTTTAAGCAACAAGAATATTATTTCAATATTTATCGTTTTATATCAAATACATGTTTTATTATTATATGATCCTCTGTCATAAGCCCAGCTAAAATCTCTGTAATATTTTCGATTTCCTTTCTATTTTCGACTTACATCTCTATGAACTGTTTTCGGGAGTCTTCACGAATTATTTAGCGACGTAGATTTGATCTATTTCGACCACTTGAAGAACCAGGTTTTCGAAAAGACGCCGGTACCATTGACCATATACATTCCTTTCGGCACATTGTGTAGAAGAATTTACTCTGATATAATGCTTGGCGTATATGAATTATAATGAAGGTTAGAATCATCAAATCAGTATCATCTTTTCAATTAACTGTAATTTCTCTCGTTCTCTCTAGTTCTGTGGTATGCTTTAATCTTTTAAAAAGTAAAGGTTTACGGTGAGTAAGACTACGTTGCCAGTCTGAGTACAGAACTAGAGTACGAAACTAATCTAATTGTACAAAAGCGAAAGACAGGGTGATATATTTCTCAGTAACTCTTCATCGATCCACTGGAAACCGTTTGTTTTGAAACATGTATTCCTTGCGATTTTGTAATAAGAAGAGTCTAGCATATAATTTTTAGGATAGTCATAGAATACATTATTTGTCATTGGGATCATAAAAGTAAAAGATTTCATTTCGCAATTTTTCATGCTCCAGTGCGGCACTTGAAATTATCTCTAATCTTACCATTTATAAAAATTCGTCACCTGCATTGGCTTCTTACATCATGATCTGTATTACGTTAATTATAATGCACAGCACTATACTATATATATAGAGACTTTTTATGTAGATAAATAAGCAGCATAATAAAATAATTCTGTTATTACAGTAATTAATGATGAGACTTGCCTGCTAAATAACAAATTATTTTTGTTTCGTTCCTGGACACCTTTGACACTGTGTTATTTCCTGCGTTGCTTGCAAAGTTTTATTCTAGTTCTTTATCATTTACTTTATACAAAATATATCTTAGTAATAAATCTTTTCTAATAAATATTTTGTTTTATAGCAATGAAGGCCGCAATCTTAATCCAGCAATGGTATCGGCGGTACCTTGCACGTATGGAAGTCCGAAGACGTTATACCTGGACTATCTTTCAGAGTATCGAATACGCCGGAGAACAAGATCAAGTGAAGGCAAGTATTCCTAAATGTTACATGAAAAAAATATCTTCTTTCTTGTTATTCAGATCTTTATTACTTTAGTATCTTATTAATTTTTCAAGCTACTTATTTTAATTCGACTGTAATGTAATTTTGTTTACATTCTTAAGTGATATGGTTCAGATATGAAAACACATAACATCGAAACCGTTCGATGGACATCGTTCTTGAAGTATCTATGAATGGTAAATTACATTTAGAGTTGGACTTTTATTCAGATTTGTAACTGTAAATATTTTTTTTATTTTATAATGTCAACATTCACTTCTTTCTTTACTTACATTTGTTCTCATGATACAGTGTGTTGAAAGAGAGAAAATACGTAATAAGAGAATCTTTCACGCCAGTTCATCTCGTGAATTGCGTAAAAGTCGCATAAAGAAAAATCTCTTGCTAAGGATTGTGATTACAGGAAATACTCTCAAATTTAAAGAGGCTTTTATCACCAGTGTACTGTATATTGTGATAATATGTCATATCTGACCAAGAAACCTTGCTTCTAAAGTAATACTTCCGCCAGTTTTTATGGATCGTTTTAAAAGTAAAAAAAAACTTCGTTTTAAAAATGATTTTGTATTGAAAGGCATATAGTAATCCTGATAAGTCTACCATAGTATAAGATATATAAAAGGGTTGCTTATAACAAAATCAAAATACGAGTATTAGTAATTTCAGCATTGTATAAAAATATAATGTAATTAGTTTTTGGTTATTTATTATTATTGACAATATATAGTTACGATGATAAGTCTTACATAGTATAAAGTACATTATAAAATACTAAGAAATCGAGTTGCTTATAACACAATCAAAATATCGGTAATTTCAGCGTTGTATAAAAATTATTATTATTGATAATATATAGTAACCCTGATAAGTCTGACATAGAAGGAAATACATTATAAAGTTATAAAATAAATACTAAGCAATAGAGTTGCTTATAACAAAATCAAAATATCAGTAATTTCAGCGTTATATAAAAATACAACGTAATTAATTAAAAGTTAGTTATTGTTATTGCTAATATAAAAGATAAGCTAGCATTATTTTATCATTATATAACTTTTCATATTTATTATCCCGTTACCTAAAATAAATTTGTTTTTGGGTTTGTCAATAACAAGGTTACTTTGTGTTAATTACAAACCGTCATTCATTTACTCTATAATATATATATATATATCACTGTAAAGCATGCTAGCGGAGCGTGTCTAAATTACTGAGTAGTCGCGTCGAACGAAGCCTCACGGCTTCATTACACTGGAAATACTGCAACATGCGGGTTATCTATCTATTATTATCACGAAATTTTCTAGAGTTTTCACAGAATGTACATATATATATATATACATACATAAGATCACGACTGTATCCCATAAGGGGTAGTCAGAGACTGGGCACTCACTGCAAAAACGGATGACTGCTACAATCCACGTTTCACCAAAACAATAAAATGCACTTGGTGTGATAGGTGGTGAGCCCATCGCCACCATGCGCTGTTGGGTGCACAGTGCAGTTTAATTCCTTACTCGCCTTTTACGAGATCCATTGGATGAGATGGGAGTGGTAGTATTCTTTTAACGAGCCGCCACCACACGGCTATGTACATTCACTTTATTCTTGTTATAAAAATGTAGTAAATATTATTGAGTATAAGTATGTGAATGCGGTAACTAAACATTTCGGAGGAATTCATTTTTCCATTACAGTCTACGGCCATCATAACTCTCTAGCCGCCACATCCATTATGTTGATACATACTACAGATCATTCTCAGCCTCGGTTGTCTGTCGCAGGCTACATCCCTTGATAATGCCTCGTTGTGGGGTGAAACACGTGTCGTGTTCTCGACATAGGTTGTGTGAATTGTCTAGTCAAAGTCAGGTGATACTCACCATTATTAATTTTAGCAAATTAAATTTTCACTTTTTTTCTCTGCTTTACCATTATGAGTGTTGATAGTCTGATATTATAGGCCTTTCTCTACTATGTAGTATGTTATATTGTTTTTATTTATTTGCTGCCACACTTGACAGGTTCTTAGCAATACCAGACGAAAGTGTAAAGCACTTTCGACATTGTCTTCTCTCACTCTGTGTATTTCAAATTATTTTTCGGCATTTCATTTCGTCATCATTCGAAGGACATTATGTTTTTCAGGTATTTAGTTGACTTTAACCAAACCCTCGGGATTAAGTTTAAATTAATCTAGTCTAGGGTAAGGATAACTAATTAAATAAATAAGTTGAAACAGGATGCATATATTCTTACACCGCCATCATTGTATTAATCTTTCGCCGTTTTATTACAGACATTTAAAGAAATAATTTATTTGAAGTGCTAATGCTACTCTATTAACAATAATTGCCATGGTCGTTTATATAATTCACGTAGCACAGCGACGAAGTTATTTCATTTAACTTATTATTATTAAACTTTAGATAAAATTTTAACTAAAGCATTATATATATAAGAGATATCTGATTATCCATTTTCGTGTTTTTATTAATCTTAAACATTGACTTTCCATATACATAAAAATAGAAAAGAACGCGAGATACTAGAGCAGTACACGTGACAGAAGTGAAACGTTTTTATTTTAATTATATTAGAATTTTGATTATTATAAATAAAAATGAATTAACAAAAATATTACTGTTCGTTATGTAACCAATTATCAATTAATCGATAAATATTAATTAAGAATAACAGGAACGTTGCTCGAAAATATCGCAGTCGAATACCTTGAAATTTTACTCTTAATACGGCTAAATGAGATTCACTTCATACAGTGGCTTTGAACTAAACACATTTTTCATCTGTTTAGTTGAACGCCGCTTTTTTTAAATATCTTACCCTCTGCATCGCAATCACGATAAAGTAACTAGTGTTAGACAGCGTATTATTTATTTTATAAGTTACCCTTATATCCACAAGTCTAAGTCAATTTCTGTTTTATAAATCAAATACGACAGTAAGACGATATCAGTTGTATAATTGATGACAGCTTCATTAGTGGTTCCATTAGCATAAAGTTGTCTGTCTTTTGTGAATCAACTTTCAAATATTTACGAAAAAAAATTAAACTGTTCCAAACTGTAAATTGAATGAATACGGCGAGTGATGAATGCAAAGTTGTATTTGTAAAAGAGAATTTTATGTTGAGTAAATACAGACTATTAAACTGATTGAATGTTACTACACATAAACTACTCGTATTATTCTTCAAGATATTAACCACCGTAAAGTAACAGCCTGGAAATATCCCACTGCTGAACAAATGCCTCTACTTTCTTATCACTGAGTCTGATAGAATTAGTTCAAACATTTGAAGCTGGATGTTGGCAGATGGAGTCGGTAAATTTTACCCCCAAAAGCAACAGCATTATGTTAATTGGGCCTTCCAAATTGCCTGATTTAAACCCAATTGAAAATCTTTGGAGACTTATGGCACAACGATGGAATCACTGTAACGAGGGAACAAGATATGTCCTTGAAAGTTATTGCAGAGACTTGGGAGCCTATACGGGGTACGGATATTTGTTCGCGACTTGTTGGTACAATGAAGAGCCGATTGCTAGCGGCCGTTGAAGGGAATAGGGGAAATACGTATTAATAATTCAATATTCTATTATCATTTGTCAGAAAATGTTCCAACTTCTATGCTGATAATTATATACCTGAAATTATAGGGTAGAAGATCGGTTTTTTGTGACATTTGTGACATCGTATTCTGTCTGCCTTTTCAGATATATTTAAATAACGTGACATTCTTAATTGTAACAAATAAAATTTTAATTGAATTCTTTTACTGTCGTCTTTTAATTAAATGACCCAAATAATAAGTATAATAAGTATTAATAAAATGCGCTAGACAAGACGCAACAATAAATAATATTTCCTACGCTGTCGTGAATTACGCGGTGGTGTGTGCTTTATCAATGAACTAGCTGGCCCGGCCGACGTTGTCCTGCCCTTTCCAGAATGTGACGCGATGAGTTTGATATCTGAATTACATTTATTATGAAACTTTACAGCCACACGACCTCAGCTCCACATATCGAGTCGGATTTTGTGATTAAATTAAATTAAATAATTGTATTAACCACGTTTTTTTTATTGCATAGAGTGATGAAATGAGCAAAACGTTTACCTGATGTAAAGTGCAACGTCTACCCATAACAAATGCCAGGTCACCCAGAACATTTCTGTGTGACACTAGACTGCGCCCGTCACCCTGAGACATACGTTCTTAAGTCTCAAATGGGTCAAATCACTGGGTGATTACGCTAGCTTACAGTGACCTTCAAACCGAAACCCAGTAATGCTTGCACACCACTGCTTCACGGCAGAACAACTGGCCCTGGAGTGATACCTATCTAGACGGATTCCTGCACAGGAATCCTACCACCAGTACCAAAACAAAATTTTTTGTGTTAAGTGGTAATTATCAGCAAAGAAATTCAAACACAATGACTCGAATTAAGACCGCTTTATTTCTTTGAATAAAGCTGTGTTAATTATGCTCTGTACCTTCCAACATTTGGTGCATACCCATAGTAAAGTGGTTCTGGTTTATCACAGTATAAATGGTTTATCACGTTAGGCTAAGGGCCTTTCGATATCTAAATAAGGCATACGGACTTGTAAGAATTGATTTTTTCCTTATTTTATAAGATATTAAGATCGGTATTAAGTCACACATGCGATTTCCTAGAAAGTAAGCAATTTGATTAAAGGAAATTGTATGTCTGTTATAGTAATTTAACATGTACCGTGAATCCCGAAATCTAGTGTGCTGCTTATTTTATCTATCTATTAAGGAATAGAGAGGATGACATAGATAGGATGACATAGATGGATACAATTACAATTTGTAATTGTATCCGTCATGCGTAACCTCAGTGTGTGTAAAATCATTTTCATATTAAATTCATTAAAATTCTGAAATAATATTCCCTTTCCATTTAAAACGTAAAGTAACAACTTTTTGTTCATTTGAGAACACAGTACTGAAATCTGTATCTACACCTCACGTAAACAAAAACCTAATGGATCTGGCCATTATTACTACGAAACCTTTCAAAGAGAGGATATAACAGGTAGTTTTGTTTTGTATTTGTAACTCTTACCAAAACACGAAAGACATACTTAGAAGTAAATTGAATAAAGGATTCTCACGTAACAATTTCCTGCTTTTCTGTATTTAAAAGTGACTTATGTATCAAATATTAATTGTAATTTATGTTTGTATGCCAAACGAAACTGTGTATTTTTAATATACGAGTAAGTATGAATATTTACATGTATAAAAAAAGTAATGCGTGTATCAGTGTACACACACAAGAAGTGACACTTCTAAGAGTTTTACACAGTTTCTTGTGTGTTTTATATATGTGTTTTTAGTGTGTGTGTATATATGTGTTTTATAAATAACATCTGCCAAATAAAATGTTTATTTGTTTCCAATAAACACTATTTAATTATATAGAACTCTGTCTACAATTCTATACGATCCATGCACACCCGAATATTTGAAATGTAAATTTCAGTATTTGGGTTCTTGGCATGAACGTGATCTACGTTCTTCTGGAAACACCACTTTATGCGTCATTGCACGTCGTACTAGCTATATGTCTCGCTCCTTTACTGCCGAAGCTGTACGGCTTTGGAATGAGTTACCTCTGAGTATTAGGAAACTGACGTCCGTATATTCTTGGTTTTTGAACACTATTTTTCTTTATTCAGTGAGCAAATTTCTTTAATACACTCTACATGACATGATATGATATGCTTTTGATGTTTTATATATAACGTTTATCTTAAATAAATATATATTTATATATATATGTATATACATATGTATATGTGTGTATATAAGTTCATGTGAGTATATGTATATATACTAGTGTTTCATATAATTATTTGTTTTAACGTATATATATATATATATATATATATATATATATGTCGGCGCACGTGCATTAGAAGTCATTCGACGATCACGTCAGCGATGTGACGTCAGTACTCGCTCCCCACCGCTCTAAAAGTTTACACGGTTTAAAAGGCCTCGCTCGGCGGCCGACGGGGGCATTCGTTGTGCGACTCTCGAAGCGTATAAATGTTGGACTTTGTTTATTTTCTTGCGTAAATTAATTGATTTAGTGCAGCGTGTTATTTTGATTATAATAAGGATAATAAGTAATGCTGGTGGCTTTACGAGCCCTGTTCCGCCTCCTCTTACATCAGAAGTGGGATCTGAGTTTCACTGGCCTACAATGTTGAGAGATGCTAATGGACAATGACAACAACTTGGTGAGATGTACAATTTTTATTTTGTTCTCTTGTCAAGCAATCTGTGAGTTGTAGCTTCACAGGTGTTCGTTTTGCTCGTGTCGTCGCTTTATTCGATAAAGTGTTAATGTGTGACTATGTTTAAACGATTCGAACGAATTAAGCATTGGAAAGAGTTTCCCATGTCACATATTTTTATCCATTTCATGTGTTATATTCTCGATTAGTTTTAAAGATCAGGTTGCTCTAATTTTGTGTGCAGGCTTTGGAGCCATTATTGAATCGGAACAGAGGATTTTAAAAGTACACTTTTATTAGGTCATTCAGTTTTTAATAAAGTCCGAAGAATTTAGTTTTTGGGAGTACCCATGTGAATTTAGTTTTGGAAGTACCCACGTGGTTCCTTTTTTTTTAAATTGTTTTTCTTGATAAAGTCTCCGATAGTTTGTGTATTTTTCGTGTTACAGCAGCAGAGGTTTTGAAAAGTTTTTAAACCAATACCGTTTATGTTGTAGTAAGTCTGTTCGAGTAAGGAATTATACTTAATCGCGGAGATTAAACAGGAGGCTTTTAAAACATGTGCATAAGATAGGCATAAGCAGTCCTCCATAACCCTATAGTTTGTAGTTGTTTGGTTTGAAAAACAGTGGCGATGGAAAGTTTATTTCTACAGTTTCAGTGTAGTAGCTGGCTTCCGAGACGGGTTAATTGTTTTTCTTAATTAAAATAAATTCGGTGGGTAATCTTGGAATTTGAAAAAAAAAAAGAAAAAAAAAAGACATAAGATGTCGTGAAATAAAGATAGTCCAAGCTTTCATTAGGGCCACCCAATGTTCTAATGTTTTGTTGAAGTTACAGTTGACTGACAATGCGACGGAGCGGATTATTGCATGTCGCCGATATTGTCACCGATTTTGAGAAGGTCTCGCCGTGGATCTTTCGCGGAACTCTGCGAATTGATGGCGCGGTGGAGTAACTCAAACTCTTCCTTTTCGTTGACTGCCAACGACTTCCAGCCGCCTTTGCTAATGCAGTATTTAATTTTGAATCATAATGTTTGCAGTGTTTCTTTGGTATACGAAGCGGGTGTCTATGTTGCTGTGCTGGGAATTCTGCGGGAACATTATAACAGTCGTGTCTAGTTGCAATAGGAGTAAAAAAAACCAGTACAAAATCAGCAGTTTCAGGCTTTAGTTGATAGTGGTGCTGACTGCTCATTGGTTAGAGAATCAACAGCTGCTGAACATTATAGACGAAAACAACGAGCAAGTAAATTCAGAAAGTGAAAATGAGAGGTTGTGATGGGAAGAATGACCGAGCAGTCTGAAAAAGATAAATGGGTATGATAGTTGGAAAGTCAAAGTAAAATGAGATACGCCGAATCAATTGACGTGGTCGTGGCCGGAAAGTTTGTCATGAGCATTTACATAGTGCCCTAAATTTACAATACGAAGTAACGTAGCCGTATCGGTGACGAATAAAGAGATTAGTTACGAGAAATGCACAAAAGAAAATAATTGTGTAGATTGAAGCTTAGCAGGTATTGCAGGTACAGTTTCTTATAGTTTTGAGGTGAGTATCGACGTTGAAATACCAATATGAGTGTCGAGACTCTATGAGTATTGATGATGACGTTTTTAAATTTTGAGGTGAGCATCGATGTTGAAAGGCAAATATGAGTGTCGAGACTCTGAGGCTATGATGGCGTTGAGGCTATGATGGCGTTGAGGCTATGGTGGCGTTGAGGCTATGATGAGCGTTGAGGCTCATGAGCGTTGAGGCTCTAAAATTGTGTTCATGTATAACTTCCTAGCGCCGAGGCTAAGAAGTTGACATGTTATCATTTGACGAAACCTAACATACGAGAACTATTTCAGATTAAAATTAACGGCGCAGGGACGCGCCTATCGTCAGCATGGCCGTGTCGGCGCACGTGCATTAGAAGTCATTCGACGATCACGTCAGCGATGTGACGTCAGTACTCGCTCCCCACCGCTCTAAAAGTTTACACGGTTTAAAAGGCCTCGCTCGGCGGCCGACGGGGGCATTCGTTGTGCGACTCTCGAAGCGTATAAATGTTGGACTTTGTTTATTTTCTTGCGTAAATTAATTGATTTAGTGCAGCGTGTTATTTTGATTATAATAAGGATAATAAGTAATGCTGGTGGCTTTACGAGCCCTGTTCCGCCTCCTCTTACATATATTCAATTTATTTTATTAATAATTTTGTTGTTTACTTGATAGCACCCGCTTACATTCCCTGCTTAACTCGTGGTCGACTGGTAGAGAGTGCCCAATGGCATTAAGTCCGCCAATTGTACATTTACTGTGCCATAAAGTTTTTAAATAAATAAATACTTAATGACATTGTTATATTATATATATTGTTCTACTTTACCATATTGGGGAATTTGGCGTCGACCTTTTAAAAGTTTTCCTTTTTTTTACGCCCAGATATCGATTTCTTCAATCAAATTCTTATTACAGCTTAGATGACGTTTTTTCGTCACATCTTAACCGTAACTAATTTTCTCCCTACCGTCCCTATAGAAATTTCACTTCAAATAGTAAAGTGTCATTACTATGTCATAGGCCTCTTCTCGCAGTTCCATTCCCTTTGTTGGCAACAGGGAATCTAATTACGAACGGCCCTTCATTTAAATATTAAATATATTAAACGATAGGATTCTGGTTTGTTTCCTAATTCTGTTAACATGTGAAATAATTTTATGGTAGTAAATATCGAGAGGAGTATGTAATTCCGATGTTGGTAAGTGCCACGCCTGCCTTTAAGAGTTGTAGTGTCAACCAGGTCATTAAATTTCGAAGTACTGTGTACATTAGTAATGTAGTTCGTCAAGCTAGAACGCAGTAAATTGTGCCAGCTTGAAGATCAATGTAGTTACATTAATGTAACTATATTGCACTAACTATATTGCACCATGCTGCTTGGAGGCATAATAACTGACACTGTGGTGATATCTACCTAGACTGGCTCCTGGATATAAGTCCTATCACCAGTATATAGTTCAAAATATCATTCATTTCTAAATTTAATATTTTAATAGAGAGATTTGCTTTTATTGCTGCAATTGTTATCTATCACACATTAGCATAATCTCCACTATACATTCTAGAGAAATAAATAAAAAGAATTGATATCACAATATCGTAATTTTGGTGATTATCATTTATAAACCATTTACCATCCCCTCGTAACCAATCCCCTGATAGACACAGGTCTCTTCTATGTAGGGAGGAATTGGTGTAATCGTTAGTTTTAGTACACGGTGACTGCAGTATCAGAAGCCTTGCAACTGAGATGCCGGTGTGTGAATTTTGGGTATGGAAGATGGTTCTTGTTATATTTTCCTTGCATTTCATTTTATTGATTTTAAAGACACATATGGGACAGAAAATGATAGTTAAACCTCTGTTTCTAGTACTCTGTATCATCATTTCATCCCATCACTGGGCCACCGCTGAACATAGGTCTTTCCCATAGATTGCTACAAAAGGTTATTGCTCTTATTTTGGGGGATGTTCCAGTAAGATGCTGCTGCCCATCTGCTGGTTTAAATTTTTCCTCTGTCGACTTTTACGACACCCACGGGATGAGATGGGGTGGTAGATTCTCTTCAGCCGCCACCACACGGCACGCACTCTGTATACATAAATAAATTTTGTATTAATGAAAGTGATTAATGAAAGGAAGTTGGTATTTTGATAATGTCAATACTGCATATGGAGGGGTGATAATATTTTTATAATATCAAGGGAAAAATTTCTGTAACTATGAACTTACTTTACGTAAAATAATACAAAGATATACAAAAGCATATAAATCGTTTCCTTACTTCAAAACGTAGAAAAGAATGATGGAAGTAAGTTACGTTAATTATCTGAATAAAGAGAATAGCCCGCACAAAAAGAACAATTCAAAGTGGACGCGGGTCTAAGCTTCTTTTAGTTGATTCATTTAATTCGCTCTTAATCTCACGCTTGTCTGCTTAATAAAATAGAGAAGAATTATTAAGAATAAGCGACTAAGTAGATATTGCAAGTAATCTTTTTGTAATTCATTAGTGCTTTTTTAGTATCAAAAGCCTTCCACGGAGTATTTTCAAGGTGGAACTTTTAAGAGTGCCGATACTATTGATGACACGAAGTAGAAGAACCCTAGTAGACTCTATATATCGTCTCAAATGGCTGCTACCCCATCTCATGCAATGGGATCGGAATAGTCAACTTAAAAGAAATGCGGAATAATCTTGAAAATTGTCGAACCGACAACAAACACGGTTACGTTACATCTGTGATGGACAGCAGTGTCAGGCACGATGCGTCTACCCAGCGTGGTGACTTAATACAGTCTTCTCTTCTTAATACAGTCGTCTCTTCTTCAGCAGAGTACTAATAAAGCAGATGATGAGGTGACCTTGATTAGTAGTATTCGGTGTTGAGATTTATAGAAAAGTATAGTTTTTATTGTTAGATTCCACTTTACCAATAAAATTCGTCTAAATAATAATAGATAATAAATATGTCTGTTTTACGGAAAAGCTATATATTAATGCAAATGGGCCATTGAAGACGAGGTTTGGGAAACTGCATCACATCTTTTCGTCAAGTATATTTCAATGTTTTTTAACCAGAGCTTTGCCGAAAATGAGTGATGACTTACCGATTCGAGTCGTGGTGGTTCACAGCAGGAAAGAGCTATGCCCAGTGCTTCTCGCCGAGAAAAAAATCGGTAACGGTCCTCGCAGGAGAATTAAAGTATCTGACATAGACCTATTTAGATTACACATTCATAATTCAGATTAGTAAGCTGCAGTGGCAATGGGCTGGCTGTATAGTGCTCAGGACCGTGTTTTTTGGCAATCTGTGGGGAAGGACAATGCTCAGTAGTGGAGTTGTGACGGGTTCAAATGACTATGAAGCGTAACGATTGCGAATAGCTTTTAAATTTCTGATATAAGCTCGATACAAATAAGTAGGTACCACGGAACCCTTTTGTCAATACTGTAAATATACTAACTAGCAAAGAGAAATTCTTGGAGATTATATATGAATTATTTCTATATTATCGGCATTCTTTATGACTCGGAATCTTTATACTAGTGGTCGAAATTCGACCGCATTTATAAAAAAAATTAGTGCGAACGTTATTGAGGTTTGAGTAATTATTTGTTGGCGACATTTTAAAATTCTATGGCGACAATAATCTTTACTGTGTGCGATTCTTTGACTACAGAATATTATGTTATTGACATTGTCAGTATGAACGTAAATAATGAATGTTTTATTTTATTAAATTTAATGTATTTGTAACACATATTATATGTATATAAATTTTAGATCTCTCGCGTCTTAAATAACAGAAAAATTAGTCTTAAAGAAAAGAAGTTGTAACTTTAACGTTACGGCTATAAAACGGCTAATGAAATAATTTACAATCACGCCTTTTTTCCATATAAAAGGTAGGCAGCGAACACACCCGTTATCCATTTTTCGCCCCCGCGGGAAACAACACGTGACGGTCTAAAAACCACGTCGCCGCCATTTTGGTACCAGTCAAAAAATTTATTCCCCATTGCGAAGTTCCCCCTACGAGTTGGGTTATATATGAACTGACATTATTTTAGGGATCGTTAAATGTTAATTTTGTAAATGATCTATACGTATAATATTTAAAAGAAACCAAGTTTATTTTTACAACACACATATCATCATCATTTTCATCATTCCAGCCCATCACTAGTCCACTGCTGAACATAGGCATAACCCCTCATAGATTGCAAAAAAAGTTTGTAGCTCTCATTTTGGGAGGGTCTTGCATTGATTTACAAAACATGTATCCACTCCGATGAAGTTGCGGATATCAGCTAGTACAGAATAAATATAGTTAATGTTGTATGGCTTGAAGTCATAAGAGTTAGGTACCAACTTTGTTTGAGAAATTGGATGCGAAATGAAGAGATCCGTAGATATAAAGTATAGGTAGAGAACTTACTTTAATAGCTAAGCTAGACCCATATATCGTAAATCGATAGGACGATAAAAGTCGCAATTGGAGCAGACGTGACGCGACGAATAAGAAAGACATGAATTTAATAAAACCTTTAAAAAGAAGATTTGCGTGTATCAAAATAATATGATGTGTAATAAAATGATTAAGGAGAAGGTATTCACCTTCTCCTTAATCATTTTATTCTAGGACTTAAACACAGTATAAATGTTTAATATTCAATTATTTGAAATTTAATAATCAACAATTGTTCAAATAAATTTGATGAGCTAATTATAAAATTTTGAAATATGGCACGTACATGACAATCTACTTTTTGAACAGGAGGAGGGAAGGGGGAGGCCCTGGCAGTTCGCTTGGACATAGCGAAGGCCTTTGATCGGGTCTGGCACAAAGCGCTTCTTTCGAAGCTGCCTTCTTACGGGCTTCCCGAGAAATTTTGTAATTGGGTCACCAGTTTTCTCACAGACCGGAGCATCAAGGTCGTAGTTGACGGTGCATGCTCGGACTCTAAGTCTGTGAATGCTGGTGTCCCACAAGGCTGTGTGCTATCACCAACCCTGTTTCTTCTGCATATCAATGATATGTTGCAAATTAGTAACATTCATTGCTATGCAGATGACAGCACTGGTGATGCCGTATACACCGGCCGTGCTAATATTTCTCGGGACCACGTTGACGAGTACCGGAACAAACTTGTGTCTGAAGTCGAGTTTTTGTTAGACAAAATCTCGAATTGGGGCCGACTAAATCTAGTCCAGTTCAACCCCAAGAAGACACAGGTTTGCGCGTTTACCGCTAAAAAGAAACCCTTTGTCGTATCACCTAATTTTCAGAGCACTCCCCTCGTTGCCTCAGCCAGTATCGGTATTCTTGGCGTCGACATATCGAGTGACGTTCAGTTTCGCGGTCACCTGGAAGGGAAGGCCAAATTGGCTTCCAAAAAGCTTGGCGTCCTCAGTAGAGCGCGAAAGTACTTCATGCCGGCCCAACGCTTGCAACTTTATAAGGCGCAGGTTCGGCCGCACATGGAGTACTGTTCTCATCTCTGGGCGGGGGCGCCCCAGTGTCAGCTACTTCCATTTGACCGCATTCAACGGAGAGCGGCTCGAATCGTCGACGACCATGTTCTATCTGATTGGCTTGATCCACTGGCTTTGCGAAGAGATGTTGCATCCCTTTGCATTTTTTATAAGATCTACCAGGGGGAGTGTTCCGAAGAATTGTTCGGATTAATTCCAGCCGCTGATTTTCACCATCGCACATTGCGGCATAGCGCGAAATTCCATCGTCACCACCTTGATGGTTGGCATTCCAGCACAGTGCGTTTTTCGCGCAATTTTCTGCCCCGCACAAGCACCATATGGAATCTGCTGCCGCCAGCGGTTTTTCCGGACCGATACGACTTAGGGACCTTCAAGAAAAGAGCCTATTCCTTCCTCAAAGGCCGGCAACGCATCTGCTATTCCTCTGGTATTGTAGATGTTCATGGGCGGCGGTGATCACTTACCATCAGGTGAGCCGCTTGCTCGTTTGCCTCCTCTAACATAAAAAAAAGAACATCTTTTAATACGTGTTTTGATTTTCAGCTATACAACTTTTTCAATGCGCTTCTTAGTCACATGCGTGATACTAGCGGTCGGCCATCTTCTGAAAGAACATCCAGAACCGCCTCCGTTTGTAAGTTATCTTAACAATGTAGTCTGATAATTATATTTAGTATCTTAACCATAAATAACAATCACGTGATGAAGAACAAATATTTTTTTATTAGTAATGGTTAAAGTGACGAGATGAGCAAAACGTTGACTTGATGGTAAGTGCAACGTCCGCTCATAACAAATGCCGTGTCACACTGAACATCCCTGTGTGGAATAGATTAGAAAAGAATAATTTTTATTCAACATAGATTAAAAAAAATAAGTATTATGTAAATAAATACTTATTTTTTTTACTACACTGTTTCCCAACAAAAGCCTCTGTCATTGGAAGAACCAGCAAGAAACTCAGCGAATAACAGGAATATTTATTCACTTTATAACAAAACCAAAGATAATAAAAATCGGTATTGTATACGTACATTTCGTGGGAACTATACGTCTGATTTCGAATCCATTAAAATACGAACAAATCTACAGAGATAATTTGACAGTGACGAATGTATTTTATTTTAGTGGAACAAGTATTTTCCGAGGAATCTGATGAGGGAGGAGGTGTAGACGAAACGGCGCCTTCGAAAGCCTCTCGCGGTCCCGATATTTACTTTCCATTGCAAAGGAAGGATATCGATCAACTGATTGAGGCGTTCAGAAAAAAGAAGGTATTTAATCATATCGTAAATATCTCTGCCACTTTAATGCATTAAGTTGATATTATTGACGCCCTCAATCTGGTTATTGCATTGCATTATTAGTAGAATAAAAATATTTTTAAGATTTAACAGTAATATAAAATAAAAGGAATTCTTTTTTTTTCATTTCTGATCGATATACGAATCGTAAATGATTGTCGGTAATTAACAATCGATTTTAAATTTAAATAAGTATGTGTACCGTTTAACTAGTCTATGACATTTTAAGAACGATTAATTTTTTTAAAAATTAATAAACCTAATATCAAATTTAATTAATTAAATATAATAATGTTTATTGTTAATATTCATTCAAAATCAAGATCTGAAATTTTACATCAGATATATTCATGTAAAACAAATTAAACGAATGGTGTTTTAGCTATTTGAATTTTCAGCATCGTTTGCATCCGAAGCACGTAGCACAGATACTGAAAGAGGCTACGCAAATGTTAAAAAGATTACCCAATATCAATGTTGCGACAACGTCTATATCAAGCCAAATAACAATTTGTGGCGATCTGCATGGAAAGCTGGACGATTTACTGGTAATATTTCATAAGGTAAGCTAAGTGTTATATTAATCAAACGAGTAATGTTATTTTAGACTAAAAATTCATTTACATTTTTATTGTCGTATCAAAGACAGTTTTGTTTTGTTTTTATTTTAACAGCGCTTCGCACTTGAATTTCTCCGAAGTGTATCGAGAGTGCGTTTTATAGACATGCATTTTACATGTACCACACAGTCACACCCTTTGGCTCTGGTTGTGATTCGAACCCAGGATCCGCGGCGTTGAAGTCCGGACCGACACTCTGATTGCTAATATTGTCACAAAAATTTTGTAAATGTTTTTTTCATTCCTAAATCACTAAACAGTCGTATCTACAGTTTAGATTTAGTACACATAACAAACTTTGTGTACGGAAACCGCGTTTCACGCGACGTCATAGGCTATTGCCACAAAATATGACGTCAATATTCGAAATGGGTCGGAACGAAACACGTGCGTAGATACAATAGGGAGTTCATTGATTACTTTGTGACCCTATGCCGTTTACGGACAACAATAAATGATTGATTCAGCTTATAAAGTTGATGTGAAACTATATTATTTGGGAAGCCCGATTTTTTGTATTAAGAGGCATTCTTGTATCACTAGCGTTGTTCGAAATGCGTATTTTATTTAAGAATTATATCGTATCCAATGTTATCAGCAATTTTGTAACATTTTTTATAGGACAAAGCAACGAGAAGAACAAAACAGCGCAACATAATTAAGAGATACATATATTCAAAATTGCTGCATTTGTACAAAACACTAATCGTTGGTTTTCGGGTCTGGTTGTACTGTCCATGTGAAATTTATGTATGTCTATGGTTCTTGTCATCCATCATACAAAACGCAGCAGCATTATGCTGGTACTTTATGCTAATACTCTGTGAGAGCGTGGTATTTTCCTCGATCACACTGACCTATATATGTGCTTTATCTATTAGATGCACCGCAGGTGTATGACGTCGTACCACAATAAAAAATATTAAAACTCGCACGGAATGCGACTCCCTTTCCACTAGTTCTTTACTTCAAGCGTCAGTAATGAAGGGCTCGATCCTTTTAATGAAATACTATTAACATCTACTTGGTGTAGATGTTTTTTATTCGATAATAGTAACCACATTCATGGCAAATAATGGATATTAAAAAAATGTATGTTATAGTGAACTCTATACAATGTACTCAATCTTTTTAACTTTTTGATGATGCTTAGAAAATCAACCTTTAAAATTGTATGCGACGACATATTGTTTTTGGAGTTATTCATTTCCTGTGAGATGCCGGGGCCTCAAATTGACGTTTGTGTATTTTACATTACGTTTTACGTGGCGTGAGGCAGGACCTAGGTTCGAATCCCGGTCGGAGCTAACATTTGTGCAAAAACATAATTTATTGTGTTGCGATTGTCCCCGAGTCGCAGACACTGCATCCTGGTCTACTTATGAACAGTTGGTAGCTTTCAATAGTATTTTGAGGATGTCGCCGTGGTATTCGTCATTTGGAAATTTTTAAATTATTTTGATGTTATCATTCGCACCTTGTTTAACAAAAGGCAAATTACATGGATAACATGAAATACATACGAAAATGAAATCGTTAAAGATTATTGTTAAAGTAATTTTAATGATTAAATAGTATTATGTAAATTACATGTCGCGAAATGTAAATAAAGAAATATTACGTACACATTTCTAATTAATACACTGCAGTTCTATTTTCAATGTTTAATATTCGTTGCGAAACTTTTTGCGGCAGTCGTTTGTTGAATAATTGATAGGAAATTTCTGAATTATTTAGAGTTTTATCCATGTCAGAAATGAAAGGCAAATCTGAATGAAAATTAAAAGTGTTTCAAGTTTTATGTTAGAATTGGTCATAAAACTTAACATAGCAAAACCCGGTTTATTAAAAACTCTTGTGACTTTAGTCACGGTCGGAACTGCTGATATAAGGATTCGTACTACCCACAGTTTAGATGAGAATCATGCAGCTCTCCAACGTCTATTTTATCTTAATGCGTATAAATACGTCTCGTGACCCAAATTCAAAATATATCTCCGTTACGTGACAGGAATTAGAATGTTACTAGACTTACTACTAAAATCATTCTTAAATTAAAATAGTTGAAAAGTTGGTGCGTGGGGTTTTGCATAAATTCGAGATATTTTCAAAGTTAAATTTTATTCCATTATATTCCATTTCAAACAGAACGGGCTGCCATCGCCGGAAAATCCATACATATTTAATGGAGACTTCGTAGATCGAGGAAAGAAGAGTTTGGAAGTACTTCTCCTGTTGCTGGCGTGTATGTTGGTATTTCCTGGGGGAGTTTATTTAAACAGAGGCAACCACGAAGATCTCATTATGAATTCTAGGTAACAAGCTATGACCAATTCAAGCATTCATAGCGTTTTCTTTCTTCCGTACGATACTAAATTAATTAAATATTTATTTAAACAGTAGTTCAATCATAATTATTTTTTTATTTTTAGGTATGGTTTCATAAGAGAAGTTCATCAGAAATATCGAGTAAGTGTATCGTTAATTGTTGTTTTGTTAAAAATATTTCTAAAGTTTTACAGTTATTTATAAACAGTTGTTATTATTGTACACACAGCATAACGCGGAGCGATTGCTGAAGCTCATAGAAGGGGTATACCGTTGGTTACCTTTAGGCACAATTATCAACAACCGTGTGTTCGTGGTCCATGGGGGAATATCTGATACGACTGATCTTGATATGGTGCGCAGCCTCGAACGTGATAAAGTAGGTCTTATTCAATCAATTTTCATTTGTAATATAAACGTATTCATGAATTCTTTTTTAGACTTGCATATTATTTACCATCTGGTAAGCAGTGAAAGAGAATCCTACATCTCCTTCTGTGGGAGCCCTAAGACTCGACTACAAGCAATATCAAATCTCATGATCTCCAGAAATAGCGTATACATCATCATCATCATTTCAACCTATCACTAGTCCACTGCTGAACATAGACCTCCCCCGTAGATTGCCACTAAAGTTTTTGCTCTCATTTTGTCGCGATTTTGCTACAGTTACCACGAATTTGGGATTTGGGAGAATAATAGAGCCATTACTAATAAAAAGTACAAATTGTGTAACCAAAAGTTTTTTAAATTTATTACATATGTAAGAATTAGTAGTTTAGTCAAAATTAGTCAGAATTTAACGTCATTAATATTACTAAGTTTAACATACGCAATAGCCTAGAATATCTCTGTCGCAATTTATTGAAAAACGAAAATTAAATTATACTGCAAGAGGACTTCGTAATTATTAGTTAAAATTAATTGTATTGTCTTTTAAACATCTTAATAAAATCTTAAATTGTTATGAGCAAAACGTTACGGTAAGAGAAAGTTTTTTGAATATATAAATTATTGCTCTAATAATTATTTCTCAAAAAGTGGATAAATGTGATTAAATAAAGTTATTCGCGTTTAAGCAATTAACTACATTTAATATTAAATACCGCTACTTGACGTTTATGAGTTAGAAAATAATACACAATGTTGTTTTTACATACATACATATACGTTCTCGTATGTTGTCACATTAATTATATTATTATTATATCCTTACTAATATTATAAATGAGAAAGTAACTCTCTCTGTCCCCTGTCTGTTTCCACTGTTTCAACTTTTCATGGTTCAGCTTCTGAATCGATCATCCGATGCATCCTGGAGACTGATGTAGGGTACTTTCAATCCCGGACAATCAAATAGTTCCCACGGGAAATCCGCACGGACGAAGTCCCGGGCATCAACTAGTTATCTTTATTTTTTTAATACGTAAAGAGAAAACTTTGTACCATTTTTAAGCATATTGCACGCACAAAGGAGTGTGAAATTTGGCATAATTAAAGTTTGTATGGAGAAATTTAAAATTTATATACAATATGTGTTACACGTACATTAAACTGAATAAACTACAACATTCAATATTTACGTGATTGACTATGTCAATCACATAATAAATTTGTCTTTATAAATTACAGTCGAATTTCGACCACTGACGGGCATCTAGTTATAGTTAATGTGTCATATGTCAATGACTTATAATTCTTTTTAAAGTTGATCGGTAACAAATCTACGACGATTCACAGCAGCATTTAGTATAGCAGTAATAGTAGATGAGCGGAGGCATTAATCACAGTCATGAGAGAAATGTCGTGCATTTTATTCAAATATCATTTAAATTCTACAACTTTTTAGCAAGACCGTCTTTCTTCCTCATATTTTATCATTTTATTAATATGTTTACATAATCTATTTCGTATATTTAATTTAAGTTTATATGAAACTTTATTTTTAATAATTCTGGGTTTAGATGCTAAGATTCTCGTGACGATAATCTACATAAAGAGAGATTTCTTATTTCAGGATATTTGGTTTGTGATATTAAATTGCGGCGATGGAATAATTATGGACGTTTATGAATTAACTCTTATGCTTATTGTTTTTAAAATTGTATATCGTTTAAAACTAATACTTACTTGATTAATGTTAATGTCATGCTAATTTAGGTCTTATTTATACTACAATAACTTTGTTGTTTTCAGTATGTTTCGCTTCTTCGGCCTCCAGTACCAGAAGGAGGAGCCCCAGGCGCTGAACAAATCGATAAAGTGGAATGGAAACAAGTGAGTTGTTTTATATGTCTTATTGCTTTAGAATAAAAAAGGGAATACCTACGGAAAAATAATGAGATCAGATTATCATAAGGTTCTTATGTACCAAAATTCAAAGTTTTAGTACTAATTAAAACTTTGTTATAAACAATTACTTATTGCGAATGAAATATTATAACAGTCTGGTGGTATGATTCCTATGCAGGAATCCATTTAGGTAAGTACCACCCAAGAGCCAGTAAGCAGTGGTGTGTAAACAATACTGTGTTTCGGTTTGAAGGGCATTGTGAGTTAGTGTAATCACTGGGAATATGAGACTAAAGAAAGGATGTCTCAGTGTAACGGGCGCATTGTAGTGTCACACAGGAATATTCTGGGTGACACAGTATTTGTTATGGGGAGACGTTACACTTCCACAAATTCAAAATACGTTTTCTTCTCCATTTAATTTATGTTATACCCTACTACGGCGTCATACAAACAGGTTTACTACGCTACAGATTTCCTTAAGCTTCATGTTATCCTAGCACTTGTGAGTTCTTTCGATGGCAGCTCAATGGAAAAACGCCCAATTAAATTAATGAGTTCATTGCCTCGATCAGCTGTATACCTATGACTTTTAAGCAAATTCTTTAAGTCGACATATCTCCTACAGGTATCACGCTACGAGGCTCATTATCTTTTTTGGGGCATATACACATCGTCCCTAAGCCCTGCCTGCCGGGATGTATAGGACATTACGAATGGCCCTGTGTATATAGCATGGGCGTCATCTTGTGACGGGTGCTTGGAATTTGCGTATAGATAGATAGATAATTATATTATTATAGTTAATTTAATGAAGTATATTTATTCACGTAAACGCAGGCATATAATATGTACTTACTTTGAGATTAGTATTTATAAACCTATTAACTTTACTTGCAAAAATGTTAGAATTCAAACTGGTTTTTTTTTACAAACGATGACTAGGATTTCCCCTGTTTCATGGGTCTTTTTATATTACACACGCACAAACACTCAGATCAGGAACATCCAATTGCAGACCTTGCAAATATTTGTCCAGTGCGGGAATCGAACCTGGGACGAGAGAGAGATAAAGGTTATTAAAATATCCCGTGGGAACTATTTAATTTTCCAGAATCAAAAGTATCCTATATCCGTCTCCAGGATGTAAGCTTTCTCTGTGCCAAATTTCGTTGAGATCGCTTCAGCGGTTGAACAAACAAACAGAGATAGTTACTTCCGCATTTTTAATATTAAGTATGGATATGTATATTAGTATCGATTCATAAAAATTGCCATATACATGGTACAATAAAATATGTCAACTGATAAGTAGTTCAGAAATAATTCATTTCCCACATATCATGTCGTTCTTGGTTAAATACTTTAAGGGTGGATTACACCCTTGAAAATAAACGCGATCAGGTAATGCTACGAGGTATATGCTACAGTTTGCATTTCATCAACATCAAATAAACGCAGTAAAAGCTAAACGCGATTAAAATTCAGAACGGCTAATTTTCGACGTTTAACTCTATTAACGCATTTAGGGAGCTGTTATTGACAATTGCACGACTATGTAACTACAAAAATTATTTTCAATTCGTATTGTTTATTGTTTGCATACCTATGTGACCTACGTATAAAAACAGGCTGTTTGATGTCGCAAAATGTGAAATACATCGAGAATTTGTTTTAGATTGTGACGATATATTTAATGTAAGCTTCGTTTTCCTAAACGCGATCAAAATGGAGCTGGTGAAATCGGTCAGACGAAAACCGAGATCAAATTATACATTTGAACTCAGTGAAGTAAAACGTGGTTTTGTTAATTTTGGTTTCCAAAGCGAAAGGAGAAAACAGTTTTAAAACTCTCACATAACTGATTCACGATATTCACGACTGATTTATAAGGTATAAATATTAATATCGCGAACATTTTTTGTGGTACTTTAACTTGACTACTACATACACTCCCTTGTAACATTAACTGTGTGTTTGCCACACACATATATTTTTTATTAAATATTTAGAAAATAAACATTTCTTGTTCAGTTGCAATTAGTTTATACTTACAGTGTTTGAAACAACTTTCTTTAAATTATATATTTTTTTATTATAGTTTGGTTTCAAATTTTTAGGTTTTCGATATCCTGTGGTCGGATCCACAAAGTTCTGGAGGATGTGTAGCGAATGCACTTCGTGGCGCCGGCACATATTTCGGTCCCGATGTGACAGTTTCCTTCTTAAGGAAGAACAAATTGAGCTTCATTGTAAGAAGCCACGAGTGTAAAGCCGGGTGGATATGAAATACTACATAGTGGAAACGTAAGTATATGTATAAAAAAAACGAATACATGCTTTAGTTTTTGATTCAAATTATACTTCTACTAGCTCATGCCTGCGACTTCGTTCCGATAGAATTGGGTTTCATAAATATCCCGTGGAAACTATTTGATTTTCCAGTATAAAAAGTATGTTGTGTCCGTCCCCAGGATGCAAGCTATCTCTGTGCTAAATTCCGTCAAGATCGGTTCAACGGTTGAGCCATATAAGGTAACAAACAGACGGAGGGACAGAGAGAGAGAGTTGCTTTCGCATTTATTATATTATAAATATGGATTATACAACAACACTTATAATATATTTTGCAATCAGATACTTTTATTTATGATAAAGTGTTAAATTGTATTTGTACAGGTAATAACTATCTTCTCGGCTTCAAACTACTACGAGTTAGGGTCGAACAAAGGAGCATATTTGAAGCTTTGCGGTAATTCGCTTGAGCGCCAGTTTGTACAATATACAGCCGCAGTGTCAAGAACGCGTCGTCTCACGTTTCCGTCAACGTGTCGGACTCGTTGAATCGTCGGCCATGAGGGAACTGCACAACCACATTGTGATGGCACGACGATCTTTAGAAGCCACTTTCCGCAGTATGGACTTAGATCAAAGTGGTATGCACTTTTTTACACATTATTAGTATTCTTGATATATTTCAAAAATGGAGATGTTAGTTTAATAAAATATATATCTTTATAATTAAAATTATGTCAATTTCACTTCTTCTGTACATTTGCTAATACATTCTTATAAAAACCCGATAAATACTGACTGATTCCCGTCATTCTAAGATATGATTGTAAATCCTATAAAAAATCTCGACAAAAGCTTTAACTCTGCAGGTTTTATATCGGTAAGCGACTGGTGTTATGCTATGGAGGAAACCACGCATCTCGGACTTCCATGGAGAATGCTCAAGGACAAGCTTGTCCGCACCGATCCCGAGACACGACGAGTCCGATACATGGACACATTTGACTTGAACGCTAATGTAAGGTTCAATTTTAATAAGTATTTCAGAAAAATTGTGCTAATGTATTATAAATTAGCACAATCTTTCTAGCCAGTGTTAGCTATCAAAATTGCCAACAATATACGACTATTTATAAATATAATATTTAAAACATGCAAATTGTCATATGACGCATTAGCCACTTTAAGGGTACTAAACTGATGCTACACCTGTAAAAGTTACAAAAATTTTATATTTTTATTTTTTTTAAAACTCCTTATTTTTTTTAATGCTCCACAGTAGGATTTCTCCTGTGTCGTGGGTACATTTTACAGACATAAATTCCACATGCACAAACCACCCAGACCCGGAACAACTATCTGTAGGCTATACAAATATTTGTCCCGTGCGGGAATCGAACCCGCGACCCGCGGCGCAGAAGCCAAGGGCTTAGCCACTGCGCCAACCGAGCCAATATTACGCTTCTTTTACGATAGTTCTGAAACAATAATATCTGGAGATGGTGGCTTTTTTGCTAGTTTTTTCATCGTCTTCACCTTCCGATTGTACACATCTAGGTTAATTGTTTGACTGGCTCGCAAGAATATGTAGTAGTCATTTCTCTGATCATCTCCATTTTGTTATCAAAACAATCATAAGGGCAACATTTATACATACAGGAAAAAAGATGAAATACTGATTTCAAAAAAGGATTACGATGCTATCGTACGCGATTCTTTTATTTTAATAATTAAATTAGAACAGACGATTGGATACTGAAAGTGGCCAGCAGTAAAATCAGTCATCACATACCAACCTAATATGTTTGCAAACTTTCTTTGCAGAGGATTGGTCGCAAGGCCGATACGCAGACTGTTGTGGAAACACTGTACAAAAACAAAAGAAGCTTGGAAGCAATTTTCAAAATTCTCGATAAAGACAACTCCGGTAATTAATTAATTGTGTTCTCAATATGTTATAATTTTCTTGTGTTAGAACCTAAAATGTTTTTATTCGGCATCAGTTTATAATAATACTTATTTAATTTTCCCGTTGATATCATAAAGTGTGCATAAAATTAAAATGGGAATCACTAACTCCTTGGGCCATTTTACAAACATATAATTTTTTTGACGAAGTTTGAGGTTACAAAAACATAATAGTATTTAAATGTGAAATAACAATATGCTTTGTGGATTAAATAACTAAAATTTTCAAACATACCACAGCACATAGCCTGTTGTACTATTATTACTGTAGTCATACATGAATGCCTGGTTTAATCTAATTATGTCTTTGCAGGTTATATAACATTGGAAGAATTTTCAGAAGCCTGTCAGTTACTAGGAAAATATTTGCCAAATCCGATGACACAAGAACAGTTGGTTGATATTTGCCGACTGATGGATATAAACAAAGATGGTTTAGTTGATTTAAATGAATTTCTAGAAAGTTTCAGACTGGCAGAGAAAAGTCTCCATGAAGAGGACAATGAACTGGCCGAACTACAAGCCACTTGACAGGAACTTGACCGCCTCCCAAGCAGGACGGCGGTCGATAAAGATGAAACCGAATGTCGAAATTGAAGTATTGAAAATGGAAGAGGAAGGCAGAAACGAAAGCGCTAAAAGTAACAGACACGGCCAACCTCATTTGATGGGTGAATGCGTCGCAAGATATTCAAGAGATACAGATGAAATACAACTAATAGACAGCGATGAAGTTCCGAAAAGACCAGGATTATTGGAGAGTGATATTTAAATGCATTACTGGCGGGCATACTATTTCATTCGTTTTTATTTAAGTTCACATTTACGGGTTATGGCTTCTTCTATTTTTATTAAAAATATCAGACCTCGTGCGTTCAGTTTTAGTTTGTACGATAAGTTATTGCATTTTAACTCTAGTGTAAGTTAATTATGAAAGGAGCTCTTATTTCGTAATACCCTGTAGTAATTTTTTTTAAACAAATACTGAAATTTTACACTTACGTTTTTTTTGAAATTTTTGTTATGTTAATAAAGTATTTATTTTTAGATGTGATATTGTCACTAATTTATAGTGGTTTACATGATTTTACCGATCGTATTGGGTTTAAAAATGTATTAATCTGATGTATGAGTTGTTGACGCAGTTAAATTATAAAAAAATTATTTGTTGTTGATGTTGATAATATAACATTTCAACTTATTTTAAATAAATATGCACACTTGAAAAAAAATCTGTGCCAATTTTTATAAAACTATATAACGACTATGAACATATATATTTAAAAGTATAGATAACAAATATTTATGCCTAATTCATTGGACAATGAATAATCGATTTGGGAACAATTTTGACACTATTCCTTTATTTTATTTACACAATTGATACTAATGTTAACTCACTTCATATCAGCGTCAATATATTTTAAAGAAATACCCTTTCCATTTTTAACTGTATTGAGGGTCTAGTTCCTTACTTATTATAAATACACAAAAAAATTAGCAAATTGAAATTATATACAATTTAAATATCTTTCATATAGATTATGTCTAATAAATATAAAACATTTATATTATTAAAATATATTCAAATTACGAGTATTTTAGCATGTGTTTTCTCGTGTATCTTATATTAGAATGTACATATCTCTTAAGCCAATTTATTAATCATTCCAATTTACTATTGTCACATTAGATCATTAAATATTTCATATAAAACATTACTATTTAAAAATATTTCATCCTATAAACTTTTTACTATTACGAATACTCTAGTAGAATAAAAAATATTTTATGTGATTATCTACTCGTAGAAAAATGTGAATTTCAAATAAATTTCATTGCTTACTAAAGCTGATGTAATTCTAAGCAGCCATTTTTAAATTTTCTTCGTAGCGTAGTTAAGAAAAAATCAATTAACTTTGGGATTGTGCTATTCTAAATTGTCCATTAAAATGTGATACTGCTACATGGAATTTTTATTTTATTCATTGGTAATTTTTTTTGGCGCAAGGAAATGAATCGTCGTGTTTTCTTCTGTGAGGGTCGTAAATGCCGACTAAGGAATTTTCCCCAAAAATGTAACGATTTCTGATAGAAGCGTAATGAAGAACAATTTAGTAACAGCCTATAAGTGTCCCACTGTTTGGCAAAGGCCTCGTCTTATTTTTGAGATGTGATTTGTGTTTTGAGCCAGTAAGAGTTCACCACCATAACGCACGATTGACGTACTTCACATGCCATAATAATATGTTTTATAATAAAAAAGGAAGTTAATTTTCTAACAACCGCATGCAAAATATAAAATCACCTAGTTATTGAAGAGCAGAGCCCTTCCACAAGAGTGCATAAGTAAACGTATACTGCCGCCAGATCCCCTTCACCACTACAACACTAACACCAGGCAATACTTGGCAGGATCTCATACGAGGCATTATCAAGTGTAATGGACTCCAAAAATAGACAGCCGCTGAGTGAGCGGTGCGGTCCAAGAGTTGCTTAGAGGATTTCTCTCATTAGAGTCTTTAGTGTAATAATAAGCCTGTGTCTCGTTGAAGCAGCAAATAAAGATTCTTTATTTCTTCTTTATAATCACTGGCTATATGGCCATGGCTATATGAAACTTAAGAACTGACGTCGCAAGGTGACGACCGCAGTGTGATGCCACACATATTCTGGGTTATACAAAATATGACGTTCCACTAACCATCAGGTAAACTATTCTTTTTAGGTCTACAGAACTGTGTAACAGGAACGAACATAGAGCTAATCCATATCGATCATAAGCGATAATAACGACAAATCTTCACAAATTGGGAAATGCTTATGATTAGAAGAACTGTTCAAACGATGACGATACCGATAAAACTTTTAGTCTTACATAACTTTGTGTTTAGGCTGTGTGTATTACTACGCTCCCACTTGATGGTGTGTGGGGTGCAGTTCTGGATGGTAAACGAACTAGCTTAGTAAAAGTATATTCACTCTTCTCTCGAAGACTCAATATGGGTCCATTGAAATCAGACAGAAAGAATGATGAAGACAAATATTTAAGTTCTTTGCTATACACATTATGAATGACGAGGCAAAATGCTTAGTCCGTGCGTCTAGTTCGTGATAGTTAAATAAATCTAAATTCATATTCAAAGTACATGATGAAAAACATTCTATTTAAATCCGTGGATTGCGACCGAAATTGTAACTATGTGCCTAAATGAGCTGTCCCAGCTGGTGATTGCGCACACCAAACATCATAAAAGAGTAATGGCGTCATGCTATTTTAGAGCGCGCGTTTATTTGTTTTTTTTTTAAAAAAACTTTGTTAATATCTCACAAGTGGTACTGCTTCAAAAGAAAAATGGTATAGCAGTGTCTGCCAGATCGATCTCTTAAACATTTTTAGTTTATTTCATTGAATTTATTTAATTATACAATCTTCTTTAATATTAATATTGCTATTCAAAAAATAACGGAATAAACATGTTCATGTAAATAAACATGTACATGTTCTGATGAATATTTCGCGTAAAAAAAATTAAGATTAATTTTTATTTTTCTGATGCATTAAGGAACTTTAAACTTTCCTTGTACTATTTAATTTAATATGTTTTCAAATGCCGACTTCAACGTTGTTTGTCGTATTATAGATAGCCAAAGCAAAACTACTATACTCTGTAGTTGATACGATCCCTGGCAAAACACCGGGCATTAAAATGCCACACCGTTTATACAACATCATCAGCGTTAGTATAAGGAACGAACAATGATTTAGCTTACATCTACTCTTGCGTCGTGTTGAGATGGATATTCGTTAAAGCTCCTAAAAATTTACACCAATCAATTTACGTTAATTTCACTGTTTTCTATACATACTGCTATAATATTTTCGGTGACCTATTTATTAACTTAAATTGCTTGAACTTAAAGCGTTATATTAAAGTGTTATATATACGTAGTCTTCTAAGTGTTAATTATATTCAATATATATGTTGGTAGTAGCGACTTGAGTAAAATATTTGCACTTTAAGAGAATGAGTAGATAGATCACTACTGTCACTACTACGACACGCTGGAGCAAGGCATTTAGATTTTGTCTTTACAAAACAGGTTATTTTATAACTAACGACTACAAGCAAAACGTCTAAATTATTTGTAAAAAGTAAAAATAAGTAGCAGTCATATGTAACATTATCCATGTTAATTAATTGCATATTAAATGATCTCTTTAATAAGAACTTTTACTTTTCCTTAACTTTTAGATGGAAAAAGAAAATGTGTTTTAAGCTTGTTCGCTACAGAAAAATATTTTGTCACAAAAATTATTATATAAATTAAGACCTGTTGTTACAGGCTCTCGCTTAAATTGTATATGATGTGAGCAAGAGAGGTTCGATCCGTAGTGTCGTTGACAATTAAAATGGTTAATTGTAATTTTAGCGTTGATTAAAAAAATGAGAAAATTTTCAGCAACAAAACTACTTTTAGAGAGAAGAGAATATATCAGAAGGTTCTCTGGGCACCGACCATGGATCACTTATCCGTCCAATACTCGACTTTTCCTGCTCATATTTTTACACAGCAAAGAAGTCACGTGTAACGTTAATGATTTTACTCTAATATGTTATTAACTTCTCGCTTACTAATAATGGATATTGTTCAGAAACTTTATTTCTAATTTAAATATGATTGCACTAATGTACTCGTAAATTAACCTAGAGCATTTGAGTAACACGTCATCATAGTGATAGGCTGGTTAATATTCTAGAACCAGTGGACGCAACAGGTCTTTCACAAATTGGGAGAGTCCACTAGTGACATCATCCCGTAAATATGTGTTTTGTTTGTAGATTTCAGTTGACATGTACTCGTATGTCCGTCTCTGTGTTCAAAATCTCATAACCAGACACATATTAACTTTCTATCTAATTATTTATATTGAATACGTTATTTCAAGGATGAAATAGAGCCTTCGTAGTTCACAGGACGTGCATTCGTATGACGCTCTCACTCTCTCATATAACGCGAGACACTGGGGTTCGATCCGTTGTGCTGCCACCGTGGTCTTTTATTTTATGATTTACCACTTTTATATAAGGGTGAAGGAAATGTGTGTCCAGTTACCTGCATTGACGTAGCTTCTCGTGGACTCGTCACGTTTCCCCTCAAAGTTGACTGAAGGCAGATCTTACGTATTTTGATAGGGTTTTTTTTCTGATAACATACATACATACATACATAAGATCACGACTGTATCCCATAAGGGGTAGTCAGAGACTGGGCACTCACTGCAAAAGCAGATGACTGCCACAATCCACGTTTCACCAAAACAATATAATGCACTTGGTGTGATAGGTGGTGAGCCCATCGCCACCATGCGCTGTTGGGTGCACAGTGCAGTTTTATTCCTTACTCGCCTTGGACGAGATCTATTGGATGAGATGGAGTGGTAGGTATTCTTTTAACGAGCCGCTTTTAACGATACTTCAGAATTAAGTTGCCTTTTTAACATTTTTTTTAATTGGATTAATTTGGAGCGTATGCAATTTCTAAGCAGGCTGAGAAGCTTATTACCTAGAAAGTTGATAAAGGACATTTAATTTATAACTTTGTTTCGGAATAATATAAATCTTACTTTCTTCGCAGCTTAGTAGATAATCATTACTTTAGTAATATAGGTGATTAATAACTCAAGCTTATGCCTAATACCGACACAAAACTTTCTGTTCAATCTATTAATTTTATGTAAAAGCTATATGACAACAATGATTTGACTTCATCAATAATATCAACCTTAATAAGTTTTTTTTTAATTTTGCAGGACGAGATATAGGCTTGCAAAATAATGCAAAATAATTGCAAAATAATATAAGAATTGTGTACATTACCTAGTTTTTTCAGTTAGCTGCCGAATCTGTCTGTCGAAGAGTCAATAACACTTGATAATGCCTCGTTTTGAGGTGAAACACGTTTCGTGGTATCGACTTCAGTGTTGTTTATTGCCTAGTGGTAGTGTTGTAGTGGTGGATGGTATCTGGTGGCGGTTCCTGATGGTAGTTCCCGGTGGTGGTGTTAGTTTGCTTGTGTACGCTACTGTGGGAGGGCGAGCGGTGCTCTTCGAAAAATACACGATTTTATATTTTGCATACGGATCTTAGCAAATTAACTTTAACTAATTTAATTACACCTTTCCTTCAGATAAATTAATGTGTGATAAAAAATAAGCAATATGAATAGATAAATTTCATTTTAATAATTGTGATTTCTGTAATAAAATGTATT
The DNA here is from genome assembly GCA_019845155.1 of Luehdorfia chinensis. Taxonomy (NCBI): domain Eukaryota; kingdom Metazoa; phylum Arthropoda; class Insecta; order Lepidoptera; family Papilionidae; genus Luehdorfia; species Luehdorfia chinensis. Next base: position 3,457,167 of record JAHVAK010000022.1, read on the forward strand.
TCATATTTATAACGTAAGAAAACCCGAATGCTTTTTGCTTAGTAACTATAGACTGGGACATTGAAATTTCTTTAATTAATTTTAAGAACGTATGACTCAATACAGAAAAAAAATGTTTTACAATCTCTTATTATTGGATGAAGCTCAGTTTTCTGTAGTAAGTACGTACAGAAACTGATATTATTATACAAAACCAAACGTAAACATACATACTTTCCCAAATTTTCAACATTTTTACGTCAATCATTTCTTAAAATATGTAGTTTCTAATGGACCTGACGACGAGTTTGTAAACAAGCTCGTAGCAATCTGTAATGAGTCCACGCTCTATTTATAGCGAGTTATCCTACGAATGTTTGATAGTAATACATCAAAAATTCGTACTGTGAAGAGTAACAAGTCCAGTGAGTAATTTATGTTTAGGGTATGTCTTTGAAATGGAAGAAAATATAGAGTACGCTATATGAAAAATTTAAGGACTGATAAATAAACTTGTCATTTTAAATATTAACTAATTTTAAAACTAAAGTTCTATTAAAGCAAATATTTATAACGATTAAAATTATTGAAAGTTATTTTCAATAATTTTAATGATGTCTTGTGTGTGTAAGTGTATTGACATTTCTTATGTCGGTCGGGGAAAGGGTGTGGTCGTTCATCACGACATATCTTTAGCCCCTCTGCAAAAATTAAGAGAGTTTGGCTGGGAGGTGTTAATGCATTCGCCATACAGACCTGACCTTGCTCTAACAGATTTCCATCATGATCCTGTTTCGCTCTCTTCAGAATTCTTTAGGTAGTGTCAGGTTAACATCAAGAGAGGACTGCCAAAACTACTTGTCGCGTGTTTTTGCTCAGAAGTACCAAAATTTCCACAGCAACGGGATCATGTCACTACCTTCTAGATTGCAAAAAGTCATAGAACAAAACGGCAGATATACACTGTCATTAAATGTAAATAAATTTTGAAAAAATAACGTCCTCAGTTTTCATATAAAATGCGAAGAAACCTTTTTCCCCACCTATTAATTATTTCTTTACAGTAAAACAAAGTTTAAGATGATATGCTTGTTTATCTACAATGTTTTCAGAATTTTAACTTAGGTTGAAAATTTGAAGCCAGCGCCCTGCCCCTTGAGCTTCCGTTGATACATTTAAGTTGTTAACAATTTTAATATTAAATTATTTTTCGTATATCTTACAAATGATTAAACTTATTGATATGAAGACATCTCGGTGAAAATATTTGTTTTATTTATTAAAAAAAATACACAGAAATATGTTAATAACATTACTATATGAAATGTATAGTAGTTGTAAATTATGATTTTTTTTTGATAATAATTGTTGCAAAAAGAAACTGCTGGGTTGGCGATGGGACTATGCAATTCGCCTAAGCGTTATGGGTCGTGGGTTCGATTTAGAACAGAAAAAATATTTGTACAGAATATTTGTTTTACCTACAGATAGTTGTTCCGGGTCTGGATGTCGGTGTATTTATGTGTGTAACACAATACAGAAGAAATTATTGTATGGAGCCACACCATTTTTTTAAATAACAATAAAATAAGTGTTTGTAAATTGAAGGACGTTGCGCAAAATGCTGTTTAAATTCAATGATAGATATGGTCAAACAGAATAAGCTAAAAAACGGACCCGAATTTATTGTTGAAAGATAACGTAACACCCCCTTGTAATCCCAAGTGATTTATGCGATTGCTAACAATTGTTTAACAGCACATAAATTGTTTTATTTCAATTTCATTATCCAGCAAGTACCCTATTTTTATCTTGCAAGTGCTTGTATTTTTAGCAGAATATTTACATTTTATAATAATTAGGAGGACTTTATTAAAGCGATTGGTATTTTCTGTAATTTACCTCAGGCACTTGATTGCGTAGATCTTAAAACTATGCTTTGTAAACTAACATATTATGGTTCTGAAGTGCTTTTCTGAATCTCTTCTTTGGTTAGATTTTTGTATGGCTTCCAACTTTGTAGACTCAGTATAAATGGATATGCCGCAAGGATCTAAACTGTGTCCGTTTTTGTATATCGCGTATATTATATATTACCATAGGTCCAGACTCATACAAATATAATATTTTTGGAGATATATATACTGTACGATAAATAACTAATATTAAAGGTACGAAAATAACTAGGGACATAATGATTTCTTATATTTACGCGAACACTACACATTTAAATGATATGAGTAGGTAATACCTAACCATCTTCTCTATTGAAGTTAGGATGTTTTTTGATTTCAATAGCCTTGCGAATCATTCTTGATAGGAATCGGTGTTCTTTTGCAAGGATCTGTGGTTTATCAAATCTGATGTAATGGTTGGTATGATCCAGAACATGGTCACAGACTGCAGACTTCCTAGAACGACGATGCTTCACGTCAGCTATGTGTTCTTTTACGTACGAAACTACGAGTTATAAATATGTAGTAAAAAAAATTAAACTCGATAAAATCCGTAAAATTAGTTTCATTTAAATAAATTACATCACGTTCTAAAGATCCATCAAATTACTGCATTGCGTATTTAATTTAATACAGATAATTAAATAATTAGTTAATTTTTAATATGATGATTCGCCGAGGGAACTGTTTAATGAAATTAATATTTCAACTTTGAAATCGAGTCAGTACACTTCGGAAAACATTAAGCATGTACGTATATTTAAATTATTATTCCCGAATAATAGGAACAAACATAATTTTAAATGAAGAAATAATAGTAAACTAAATAATTTTGACAAAAATTTGAATAGAGTAAAATTTATTTTATGGGTCGAAATACACATATTTATAATAAAATATCGTAAAAAAATAGATAACATAAAGCAAATTTAAACAACATTAATCATGCTCCAAAGTAGTCCCTCTAGGTAGGTACCACCCCAGGGCCAGTTATTCAGCCGTAAAGCAGTATTGTGCAAACATTACTGTGTTTCGGTTTGAAGGGCACTGAGAGCTAGTGTAATCACTGGGCATATGAGACTTAAGAACCTAGGGTGATAGGCACAGTGTGGTGTCACACAGAAATTTTCTGGGTGGCACAGCATTTGTTATGGGCAGACGTTGCACTTACCATCAGGGGAACGTTTTGCTCGTTTCATCACTTTATGCAATAAAAAAAAGCATTATTATCACCATGATAAGCAAGCATGGAAAGAATCTATCCAGTACGCCATCAAGTAACATTACATATGACGTGACTGTAAAAAGCTTCGTAACATATGTATCTTTTATGGATACTTCATGTAGCTACAGGTATTTAAGTTGTAGCGTTTTCGCAAAAAAAAATTGTAATTGATCTTAAAGAAAATCTGAACAATAAATAATAATTTTCTTAGAAATGTCATGCTCACTTTAGTAGGCAAAGAGTGCTATCGCCAATTTGCCTGATAAGAGTGGAAACTACGGAAAATCCTCAGAAGAGAATGATAATTATCAAGAAGATTATACATAACAATATTTTTTTAATAATATGCTTTAATGATATCAAGATTTTAGATTTAAAAATTTATAATCTAAATGTATATCTAAATGACAAGTTCGGCTCTTTAATTCAGTTTTATTTAAAAAAAATACTCGTTAAAAAATCTTTACCGAGTCTTAAGGAAACAAAGGAATGACGAATTACTTTATGTTGTTTAAAGGCAGAAAGGATTATGACAGAGTTTATGGCAATACATTTTGTAGTATTTATGCATTTACTTTATGTAAATAGCTTAATGTAAATAATATCAAATTAATAATCTTCAGTAATATCATCAGTCCTTAAACATTCAGACCGGATATATTCAGGATGGATGATGACATATGGTTTGAGGATGGTAGCATCTGCTTTTTAAAATTCTCTTAGTTTACTTTCACGACGCCATCGGGACAAACTACACAGCTGATTCAATTGCCAGCTGATTGAATTGTACTAGCTTTATTATATCTAGTACGGCTGCCTCAGTTTACACTTTAACGTTTGATTAAAGAATTAGCTGATACACATATGTGTATCACCGACAACGGAACTAGTAGTAAATCTCACTATCATAGATTTCCAGTCACTAATCAAAAATTATTAACCATATGACGTCATCATTGTCATCATCTTACAGACTAGATATAACCAACGGCTTAACTTGTCTTCCTTGCCAAGACCATATCCTCAAAAATAATATAAAAGTGCTGCGACGCTACAAAGAACTACAGGTCTAAGTTAACTGTTTCTGCAATGATATATATTGCCTAAATTAAATCATTGGAGCTACTCTAATATTTGAGTTGAATGCACATTATAAATCAAAACACCAACCAAATACTTAGTCTTATTTAAAAAAAAACAAACATTGATGTAATAATATAATTAAATGTTTTCAATTTCATTTGTTTTAGTGAAATATTGCTTATACAGAATGGCATTCGTTTTACTATTTCATCATTTTCTTAATAACTGGGATTCGTACAAAAGCATTACATCGCGTTTATATTCACGTATATATAATAACAAGCAATTTCACCCTGAACGACAGAATTTCAGTATTAATGGCTTCACATGTTCAATGAATCTTTCATTCGATTTCCATGATCAATGGGCTTGTGACACTTGAAACAGTAATTAAATTTACATTTTCATTCGTTTTCTATAGTAGATAAATCACTTACGTGGTTTGCCGATACAAACATTACATATTATCAAGATCTAATTAATTCGAATATTTTTTTTATTAAATTCTTAAATTAAATTAGATCAAATAAAATAAATAGACTCGTTTAAGTCATTTAAAACGTATTTTACATGTGTATAAGCACGGGCACATTACTGCCAAGCCCAGTCGCCGCATCGTGTTGCATTGCAAAGAGCTTCAATGCCCATAATTAAGTTAGTTACTCACATAGCACATAATTTAATCTGTTGACAAAGAATCTTGATATCAGGGTGTCATCCCCCATAAGGTTTTAAAAGTCCTCTGCGAATAAGTCTAGGGCTGCCTTGCCAGTAACTGGGTTTTCGGTTTTCGTCACTTACCATACGAAATACGTCAGCGCTATGCTTGTATTTACCGCTGCTATTCTGTACGAGCAGACTCATACTTGGGTTATTTTTGACGCTACAGCCATTGACTATCTGCATCATCTTTACACTATGCTGAAGTAATACCTACTTTTTATATAATATTACTATTGTAAATGCCAAATTGCGTTTGTTACTTTTTCCTTCTTTCACACGAAGACGACACGAAGCAATGGAACGATATGATTTTTTGCATAGATATAGTATATGGGCCTGAGAGTGACATAGGCTACTATTTATCCCGAACAAATTCACGGTATTGCCTCTTAAAGCCAAAATGGATTTTGATGAAATTTTGTACGAAGGTGACTTAGGTTTTAGATTGGAATAACACACGGAATACTTTTATCCCGGAGAAAAGCACAGTTACTGAGGGATAGATCTGTAGCGTAATCATTTAATTACCCTTTTTGAGCTGAAATGGATTTTGATGAAATTTAGTATCAAGGTGCTTGGGTCTTGGAATAACAAAGAGATTACTAGGTTCTTATAAGACAGTAATTAAGAATATAGCAAAGTTCTATAATTCTTCATCTTCTTTCATAAATATTTCCATGGTCCTGAAATAACATATTAATACTTTTTATTTCCGAAAATGCATAGTTATTGTGGGATTTTAATTGATAATGATTTTATTCAAATTCCGTGTTAGGGTGTGTATATGTGTTTACTAGTTATATCTTTAGTCTAAACTATGTGTATAAATAATAGCTAAGAGAGCCTTAACTTAGCTATTTTGAAGGAGGTACTAGGAGAAATATAGATGTTTATTTCAGTAGATACAATCATGGACTCAGAATGGATCATTTCGTAACCTACATACATACATACATACATAAGATCACGACTGTATCCCATAAGGGGTAGCCAGAGAATGGGCACTCACTGCAAAAACTGATGACTGCCACAATCCACGTTTCACCAAAACAATATAATGCACTTGGTGTGATAGGTGGTGAGCCCATCGCCACCATGCGCTGTTGGGTGCACAGTGCAGTTTAATTCCTTACTCGCCTTTTACGAGATCCATTGGATGAGATGGAGTGGCAGTATTCTTTTAACGAGCCGCCACCACACGGCTTAACCCACAGAGTAACCTACAGAGTGCAAAATTCTCTGGAGTTGGCAGTTGCGCTCTCACATAAGCTCCAATTAAAACTATGTGTATCGGTTAAGCTTATGTGAAATTTTGATGCAATGCGAGTAACTAAATTGTAATCCTCATTGACTTCCGCTTCGACATTAAAAGACCGCAGTTTGCTGTCAATGTCAGTTTTGCAATTTTTGTTAAGAAAGCGCAATGACACCTGGAAAAAACATGTTTTTCCCATCGCCATATGTAGCATATTTGTGTGTGTCTGATGCAGAAAATTTATAACATTGTATATAGTAGCGTTCTTATATAATACTTTGTCCTAATTTAGTGCATTGTGCTTTGGATTGGTGTTCTATTGTTGCAGTTAGTATTCTACGAAGTGTGAACATCATTTATGTAATGAAATTGATAAATTACTACATTTAAAAATAACTGTGTAGTACGTTTATTACATCGTTTATATTTAGTAAAATACTTTTTTTATTATTTCTGCTGTTTATTTTAACTTAACGCTTTACATAGTGTACATCATCGCATAAGATTGCATAGCATCGTAACATAATGGTCTGTAGATTAGCTCTGTAGTTTTTGCCAATAGACCACCTATGAAGGGCACAGAGGATTGGTGCTCTTTTATCAAAACACACAACTAAATTTTTTTTGAACCACTAGAATGAAGCCTGGGGTATAAGCTAGTAGTAAAAAAAAATGACGATATTGAGGCGACGGTGGTGTGAGCATTCCACCACCGTTGGAAAGCGTTGCGGAAAGCGGCATTTCGCTCACTTACCGGTAGTTTAGTGAGTACGAAAATCTCCCAAGTAATGCATGCTAGGATATGTTGGCGTTTTCTTGGAAAGTTTTTTGTCTACTAGCTTTGGACTTAGAAAGGCCGATGATATGTTAAACCAATTAATATGCATATACTAAAATCTAAAACAATTTTTATTATTATTTTGTATCAGTCAGATATATACATTGGTGTTACCCATGTCCCAAGTCAAAGATAAATTCCTAAGAAAATTTCTGTAAAAAGGATCTACAAATTTAAAGCGGATCAGCTACAAGAATGGTAAAAGGTAAAGCCCTCGTTAGGTAAAGAATAAAAGTATGGATTTTTTATTGATTTATTTAAATCCCCCATTACACATAATAATAAATCGTAGAAAGGCCAGCTCAATGCTAATGAGCGTTATTTTCCAACTAACCTTTGATACTGCACAGTAGTTCATGGGTAGTGACAAGAATTTAAATTAGTGGGTATGTACATAAATCTTCTGCAAAGAACGCTTAGCAAATTCATTTGTTTCTCGCTTTTACATTACGCCTGTACATTTTTGTTCCTTACAGGAATTTTCGCAAAGTAACGCCTGATGCTTTAGACTTTTTTTTAGTGGGAGAAGGCAGAAGCGGCTTATCTTATGGTAAGTGATCATTATAATCTTCATCATTAGTTTATTTCACCCTCGTCCGATGTTGGAAATAGGTAAACCAACCAACATAAAATCGCATAGAAAAACTCAAGAAAATTGTCAAAGTTGTGACGCTTGGCAGACGTGTTGGCTACCGTAATTTAATGGTTTCCATATAAGGATTTCCGTGTGGTGGCGGCTTAATAGAATCTACCACCCTATTTCATCCCGTGGGTGTCGTAAAAGTCGCAGAGGGAAAATTTTAACCAGGAGATGGGCAGCAGAATCTTCCTGGAACATCTGAATAAATAAATTGCGATTGCCAACCCGTCGGCGAAGCGTGGCAACTATGGCAAAATCCCCTAAAATGGTAGCTACAAACTTTTCTCAATCTATGGAGGCCTATGTTTAGCAGTGGACTAGTGATAGGCTGAATTGATGATGATCGATGAAAGATGTTGTGATCCGTCTGACTTTTTCTTCTTAAATCCGCTCTTACAACACTCACCGCAAGAAAAGCGGTAAAGGATTGTCGCACGCTGCCACCATATGACGAATACATCGGGCTTGAATTTACCTTTTTCGCATTAAGTATACTTGCAAAATTAGCTATTCCACATTTGTGTCTATTCTATACGATAAAATATAGTTACAATAGCTCTGTGTCTACCTTTATTACGTCATTACGGACAGGTTTTATTCACGTTAGTTAATTAAAGAGATATGTATCGCGTTTTAGAACCTAGGGATCAACATTTAAACGATATTCCGAAGTCAGAAAATAAACGTTATTTACGGTTTATTGTTTATGCATTGTTTCTCTAGCTTAAAGTTTATGCTGTAAAACTAATTACTATAGGTTCAAACAATTCAAATAAGAGCTATTAATTTCTAAAAAAAATATATGAATTATTAGCTAATAATGCCCACGACTACGTCCGCATGGATATAGGTTTTTTAAATATCCCGTGAGAACTATTTGATTTTCCGGGATTAAAAATAGCCCATCTCCGTCTACAGGATGCAAGCTATCTCTGCGCCAAATTTCGTCAAGATCGGTTCAGTGATTGAACCATAAAAAGGTAACACACAGCCAGAGGGACACAGAGAGTTACTTTCGCATTTATAATATTAATCATGCGTGGATTAGTGGTAAAATGTAAAAAGCAGTAGATACATTTAGTTCTTTAGATGGGAGAACACCACCATGATGTTGCCTTTATCGAGGGTGGATTTTGCAAGCATTAATATGTAAAACACAAAATAACTTTTTTAACACCACCGCGTGGACTGCTTAGAGACTGATAATTTTTTTTAATGTATTTACCGTGCGATGGCTGCTGAAGAACGTGGTTGTGTTCTGAGTTTAATTTCGATTGAAATGGATAAACAACTAATTGAATCTAAAGTTTTGGTAAGAGCCCTATGCAGGAATCCAGCAAGGAATGTACCACAACAGTACCAGTTATTCTGCCGTTAAATAGTCGTGGGTCATCAGCTCTACATTTCGTTTAAAAGGGCACTGCAGCTACTGTAATTATAGGGAATATAAGTCTCCGAGCCCATTGGTGTCCGGCAGAGTGGAATAGCACCTACCTCTTTCCTACCTAGGTGTCGTAAGAAGCAACTCAGGTATTGTACGGACAGCCTTTTTTGTGCAGAATAATACTATATTATGACATGCTGTCACTATACTGCTCGTAGGAACGCCAAAATGGCTGCGACGTGTTTCGTTTCCCACTGGGGTGAAAAGTGAGGTACGGGTGTTGTCTCAGCCTACCCCTTACGGAAGAAAGGTGTGTCTATAAGTATATAAGACTCAACATCTGGTGTTTGACAGTAACGAGGGCAGTGCGGTGCCACCCATAGCTTTCCAATTAAAAGTTCCTGTTAAATTTGACCTTAATTATAAAATATGGTGAATATATATAAATATATTATAAAATATGATTTGCTCCTCTCGTTACTTAAATGTAGAAATTAAAGCTGGTGACAAGCAGAGTACGAAAATGGCGAATTTTATCGCCTAGATAGCAAGCACACTTGTCCCCCAATCACTGACAAAAATTACGTCACGATTCGGAACATGTACATGAAATGATGACCTGCTGTTAATAAAGGATTGTCTCTTATTTTCATAAGTGAAAATAAACACACCGACGGTAGAGTAAACTTTCTAATGCTGGGTAGTGTTCTTTAAAAATAAAAAAATAAAATGGAAAATGTTTTTCTACATTATAGTGGTAGCTCAAGGGCTAGGCGCTCGCTTTAAATTTCATAGTACGCGAGTGACCTCGGTTCGATTCCCGGTGCCGACACCACTAAAATTTTTAATTGCAATTTTAAGTGCTATTTTACCACGTGCTCGTAAATTGTTTGGTATGTTTTCGAAATTCGGACTGTCGCGCTCGCTGCGTGCTTCCGCGATTTAGTACATACATACATACACAAGATCACGACTGTATCCCATAAGGGGTAGTCAGAGACTGGGCACTCAATGCAAAAACAGATGACTGCCACAATCCACGTTTCACCAAAACAATATAATGCACTCGGTGTGATAGGTGGTGAGCCCATCGCCACCATGCGCTGTTGGGTGCACAGTGCAGTTTAATTCCTTACTCGCCTTTTACGAGATCCATTGGATGAGACGGAGTGGTAGTATTCTTTTAACGAGCCGCCACCACGCGATTTAGTATATCTTAAAAAGGTATTTAAGTCGTCTAATGACCGTCCGAGGGAGGCTGCGGGCCTTCATTCGGACTGTCGACTTGTGTCTCGGTAACTCTGGGCGGTGAGAACCGCTCTGGAACACGGGTGTATCGTGTGTACGCGGTGTGATTGTCGACTGCTGCGCGCCGCTCTCTACGGCGGTCGCGCGTCGTGGTGCGTGTTATATTAAAGCTATTAACTGTGTGTACAGTGTAGCCTGAATCGTGACTGACCGTATCGTGGTCAGGGAGTACTGAGACGTCCGTGTCGTCTAGCACGTTTCGCGGGCGACGTTTGCGTACTGGTCGCGTTTCTATTTGGTCGGTAATTTGCTGCTTTAACCACCGCGATGAACCGCGGCTTTTTAGAAAAACCGCCGTGATAATGCTCTGAAGTAGTTCAGAGATTAAGGGCATTTCACAGTCGCTGTGAAGATCTACGATTGCGTTGATACCAACCGGCTCCGGTGGCAGTTCGCAAGAATCGATTTTGAACGCTCTGTAACTTCTTTAATTGATTGCCCGTCGCGTGAGCGAAAGCGACGCATGCATAGGCCATTACGGGTCTTATGCTAAGACTTATAGAGGCGAAGTTTGTGTCTTAAGCACATTTTGCTTGAAGAGCAAGTTAATGGGTATAGTCGACTTGAGATAAAAGCCGCTCTATATCGAACGTTTTTTATGTGTGCAGCGAACGACATCGCAGCGTCTAAAGTGACCCCGAGGTACTTGACGCTCTTTTCCCAGGGAATAGCGCGTCCGAACAGGGTGATCGTGCGTAGTTGATTGTTGCCGATTGTGTGAATTCGTCTAGCGGGCTTTGGCGTGCCCCTCGAGAAGTATATCGCTACACTTTTTTCGGGGTTTACCTCTATTCTCCATTTGCGGAACCATTCGCCTAGGCGATCGGCTGCGGCTTGGAGATGAATCGTTATTCGGCCCTTGTGCTTGTCGGAATAGTACAGGGCCTACCCCAACCCATGCCCAATGTAGCTCTCTTATAAGTATAAGATCGTAGGTAGGCTAGTATGAGGGGTCAGGACCTGAGTTCGATTCCCAGCCGGAGCCAACATTTGTGCAAAACTCAAATTCTTTAAAATACACCCACGATACAAGAGAAATCCTAATGTGGAGCATCGGTTTAAAAAAAAACGAAACAAATGTTGGCTCCGAATGGTTTCTGAGTGATGATCGTGATGATATCCTACGAAGATTAAAATATCTACATATTACATTATGCAGCTGCGACTGGTGACTCTTCGTCAACAGCTGATAGCTGTCATCCTCTAAATTTAGTTTTTGGGTTTCAGCCGGTTTTGCAGAATTGAGCCCGAATATGAAACTATATTTTCTCGCCTCCATTACTATCATAATAATGAGTTGACTGTTACATGAGTTTTCAAAAGTTTTTAAGTGTCCCGACCTCTGAAGTGTGTTACACACAGTCAGATACCCGCCTTGGGTAGGTCTTTACGATGTTTCTCTAAAATAAATTGAAGACAAGCTAACGAGTGACTCTCTCAATCTCAATTTCATCGCAGTACCTACGGTCGACGATTAAGGCACTTTCTTTAATAATAAAGTTCTGAGTCTGTACGATGCTCATGCTCCTAACGTTAGATTGAAGCGTCCCACTGCCCCCTGAACAACAGAGGGCGTACGGATGACAATTTCAAGATGGAATCGAGCCTTTATTTAGATTTAAGAGAGAACGTACGCAGGAAAGCTGATCGCTGTTTAAGACTGCTAGAGATAGCCGATGTTTTCATAATCATATCAATAATTTAATATTCGCCGAAGTGTGGAAATTCCTTAGGACTTTTGGTGCTGGTAAGTTGGACCACACTGGATTGTGGTACTTCTCCGTCTCTTGCTTAGTTAAATCTACAATTTCCCTCTGGGAATGTGGCCTGACTCTATGTATGTCTGTATGTGTATGTATATTAATGTTGTACTTATTTAAGTATTAGGTTATGTATTTAATTTTGCGCTTGTGTCCTTATCAAAATCTCATCACTATATGGGATGACTGGGAGAAAATGAAGTAAACGTAGTGAACATGAAGTAAATTAAGCACAAGTTTTTTTTTCTGCCACACACGGTCACTTTGTGGAATTAGCTGCCGCCTGTAGTTTTTCCGGACCGATATGACTAAGAGGCCTTCAAGAAAAAAGGCTCCTAAGTTCTTAAAGGCCGGCAACGCAACCGTAATTACTATGTTATTGAGAATGTTCAAGGGCGGCAGTCATCACTTATCATTAGGTGAGTTGCTTGCTCGCTTGTCCCCTCTTTTATAAAAAAAACCTCCGAAATTTTAGTTCTTGTTGTTTATGTAAATTTAATGTTCTATTTGTTTATGGCACTGAATTAGATCAAATTTTCCTGTAATTCTACGCTTTAAATTAGATTTATATTACGCTAAATATTACATGACAAATGGTAGTAGTGCAAAAGATCTTTGTAATTCCAAAATATTAACAGTAATTTTGCGGTTAAACTATTGCTAAGCGCGAAAAAATTTGCCTATGAGCGAATATTATTCGACTTTAAATAAAAACTTTTCTATAATTTAGTCGAACAATTTTCTTTTTATTTATTCAATATTGTTGTTTGTAGAAATTCACTTGTAAAATAAAATATCTAGCGAAACTTATTACATGTTGAAAGTGAAATTGAAACACATATTTTATTCATAAGTGAGAGAGATAGCCTTTTTGTTAAGTATAATGAAACCACTGAATCTGCTTATCTTTATGTTTCATAGCGACCCCTCCTGAATACTCTTATTTTCCTTTTCATATTATGGGCGAGGATTCATTTTCGTACAAATTAGATAAATGTACTGACACCCAAACGATAATAAGGTCAACTTGTCTGAATCATTTGTTTTTTGAAATTAACTATCACACTGAACTGTGGTCGAATAGTCATTGAGAAAATTATTAAATTTAGTTTTTTTTGTTAAGAATTGATATTGTAATTACAACTATACAGTTACGCCTTTTTCCCATATAAAGGGTAGACAGAGACCAGTCACGTAGCCCTGTTTTCGTCGATTAGATCGGAGTCTAAGATATTGATTTAGCACTCTTTTGACCGTAGGTCTGCGTAAACCCAATTGAAGGGCAAATTTTTTTTTCTTGCGGACGGGAATTCGTTGGATTCGCGGCCCGCACTGCTTTGATAACCGATGGTGTCTTAACGGTACGAGGTCAGCCGCTCTTTCTACGGTCTTCAAAGGTCGAATCTTCACAAAATCGTTTGATAGTATAGTTTGATATGAATCTGAGCGCTATTTCCAAATTTTGCAGAGTTTAAAAATTTTAGTTGGCGCTTAGCCGCAGCGGTGCAGTGCAGTAACCGCGACTTAGTTTTCTTTTTGCACCCACTTTTTTGGTTCGTTTTTTTTCAAATCGGACAATATCAAGTTCCTTTTTATTTTAATATGGCGTACTTTCTTGTATACAATATGTTTAAATATATCTGGTCACTTTTAGAAATTTAAATTAAATAAGGATGTGACGGAACTTATGACCCGAGTAGTTAGTATTATCCAAATCTAGAAAAACTATCTGTGGTTTACTGTTATTTGTCGCATGCGGGAATCGAACCCTCGACTCGTGGCGCAGAAGCCAATCACTTAGCCACCGCTAATTGAGCTGATTAAGATATTAATTATGAATTACCTTAATATCATTAGCCGTTCGCTCGTTAACTACTTGTTATAATTTATGCAAGGGCTTAAAGTCACCGTGGGGAATAAGTTTATTAAACAATCATCAAGCTACTTTAACATAAAATAAAAACGAGGAAGAAATAGTTAGTAGAGAGTCTTACGTAGAAGTCTGGTATAAAAGATGTTTATTACTGCTATTATAAGTAAACATTGTTTATCATCGTTGTAACGTTTGCATATACGCATTGAATATATATACATATTATGTGTTTTATTTTATTTTTTAATTTCATGATAATGCATTTTATTTTATTGCCTGCCTACAGCAAAGCAAAAAAGGAGGGTTATGATTTTTACTGGAATGTATGTATGTATGTGGATATGTATGTATGTATGTCTGTATGTTCATTTGTTCCCTTATAACTTCTAAACTACATATCATAATATGACAAATGAGCTATTGTTGGAAGCGTCTTGATCGTCCGACGGTTATAGGCTATGTGACGCCAAATTAAATTGAATATGGCGCCCACTACAGGACTTAAAGTAATAGACTAAAAAAATATGATGTTGGGTTTCAAATGAAATCACTTTGCGCTAAAGCTTATGATCGCTTACTACTGTTAATGTGTATTGTTTTGGTAGGGTAGGTTGCATACAACCACGTCTATCCTCTGAACATCACTATGAATTATGTTGTTTATTTTATAGACGATAAACAATGAATAGTTTTTCATAACAATTTCAGATGAAATTCTTTTCTAGTTTCATTCTTTTTAGAGCGTCATTTTTCAGTGCTCTGGTTTTAGTTTATGAACTTACTTTTTATTTAAATTATTTTGGGGCTATAATTTCGAGATCATTAAATACTTATTAATATTTTGAGTAGGTAGGGAGAGAAATAATGTTTAAATTTTTCTCGAGAACTGTTTTTCTGAAAACCTTTCCGTTAACTACCTACAAATCTAATGTCTACGGTAGTCACTGCCTACTATAAAGCACTTCATGACTTAAGTAGTTAAACCCACAGACAGGAACATTATAGTGAATAATTTAATATATATTATATATATATTTAATATATAATCTACCACCCCATCTCATGGGGCTTTTAACGTAGTTTAGTGACGCGACGAGCAAGTGTTTTATTTGAAGGCAAGTGCATCACGCCTGCAAATTACAGTTGCGATGTCACCAACTGCACTACACTGCACTGTACTCTGAACTGGAAAGTTCTGTTTACGAATTTATTGTACCGTCACCGCGAGACATTCCTTTTTAAGTCTCATTTTTCTCTCTCTTGGAAACTTGTAATAATAATAACAAACTATTCTTATTTTAGAAGACGATTTTTTATTTTTATGGTAGATAGTGACGAGACGACCTTCTTCTTTAACCTGATGTAATCACAACGTCACCATGCCACCATGAGACATCGCTTCTTAAGTCTCGTATATTTTTCTTTGGGAAACTTTTAATGATAATAGTAAACTTTTTATTACAGAAGCTTTTTTTCATTTTCGTGGATGAAAGTGACGAGGCGATCTGATCTTTCACCTGATGGTAAGTCAACTTCTGCCAATTTTTTTTAATTTTTTTATTGTATAAAGTGACGAAACGAGCAAAACGTTCACCTGATGGTAAGTGCAACGTCCGCCCACAACAAATGCTGTGTCACCCAGAATATTTCTGTGTGACACCACACTGCGCCCGACACTGTCACCCTGTGACATCAGTTCTTAAGTCTCAAATGCCCAGTGATCACGCTAGCTCACAGCCTCGGTTTGAAGGGCATTCAAAGCGAAACACAGTAATGCTTGCACACTACTGCTTCACGGCAGAATAACTGGCCCTGGGGTGGTACCCACCTAGACGAATTCCTACATAGGCCTACCACCAGTAATGTGCTTTGTCATCCAGACCACTTCTGTGTGGAACCACCCTACGCTCGTCATACTGAGTCATCAGTTCTTAAGTCTCGTTTGTCCAGTAATTATACTAGCCATCTGTGCCCTTCAAACCGATATACAGTAATGTTTGTACTAGTGCATGAAGGAAAAATAATGGGCAATCCGGTGGTGCCGACCTAGACCGATCCCTGCATAGGAATCGTATCAGAAGTGAAAACTTTTTAGAGTTATTTTTACCTTTAGTCGTCTTTCAGCCATGATCACGTGAGTCACGTCATTTATTTGAGTGTTGCGACTGTTGAAATTTCTTATTAATTGTATTCAGGGGGTCGACACGGCGCGGCAGGGTGTTACTAATGTCTACCGATATAGAACTCCGCATAATTGTGATAGCACTTTGCTTACTGGTAAATTCGTTTAATCGTCAAATTATACTCGTGGAATCTGGAAGTCATATGTTAATAATATACGTAGATTTTGAGTGTATAATATAATCAATGAAAATTCGACGGTATGTTGTCACAGTGTATCTTAGTAATATAAAACCAAACTTTATTGCTGATTCGATTCGCGGGTTCGATTTTCTCGCGGGACAAACATTGGAATTGCTTTTCGGATAAATCTTTGAAGGGATTCTTTCAAAGAGGTCATAGGGGACAATGCATATAAACATATATCATGATTCTCCAGTAAAGGTTGGACAAAGGCCTATGTCTGTGTGCCACAACGGTAAAGAGCAAAATGTGTCCTCGTTTGTCAATCATTTTTTTTTTTTGGATAAAGTGATAAAACCAGCAAAACGTTCACCTGATAGTAAGTGTAACATCTGCCCATAGCAAACGCAGTGCCACTCAGAACATTTATGTGTGTCACCACACTGCGCCCATTACCCTGAGACATCAGATCTTAAGTCTCAAATGCCCAGTGATTACACTAGCTCACAGTGCCCTTCAAACCGAAACACAGTTATGTTTACACACTACTACTTCACGGCAGAATAACTGGCCCTGGGGTGGTACCTACCTAGACATCCTGCAAAATAAAACTACTGAGGGTACCACCGCAATGTTAGTCATTCTGCCTTCAAGCAGTAAGCAGTGTGAATACATTATTGTGTTTTAATTGTAAAGGGCGAGGTAAGTTAGTGTAAGTTATTTTTGTAGGAGAAAGCCAAATTAAATTTCAGGTTGCATGTGATACTTAAGTCTCTGTAACCACACCGCACTCGTCACCTTGACACCAGATGCAACGTGTTGACACACAGACCTTGCAATCGAATGTTCTGGGTGAATTAGCTACTTATGAGCAGAAGTTATACTTACCATTATCAAATTCGTTCCATCCATAAAAAAGTTATCACTTTAATTTAATTTCACAGGTAGATAAAACATAAGTAGAGATATTTTTAAAGTATAGTTATAAAACGGATTTAATGTCGATGAAGAATTTATATAAAAGGGATTTGAAAAAGCTTTGGCTTTCAAAGTTATAATTGTGTTGAAAAGTATTAACTAGAAATGAACTAGCGGCTATTACAGAGTTCGCAACTTTTGTATGGCGTATTACTTTGTGTAACGAGACCATGAGATTTAACTTGGTTTTATGTAGTTTTATTAATAAGTAAAGTTTTGACAAAGTAATGATATACTAGTGAATAAATATCAGATTATTTTTTGAAATTCTTGTCACGTCAGATATTAAATAAAAAGGAACACGCTTTTATTTCTTTACAGTGCCTTATAAATTTAAATCACATACAATTGCGCTACAATTAATTTTAAATATGATAAACAATGTCTAAAAATTTAAAAAAGCTTGAATTAATCAATTTTAATCACAGTCACAGCAATATTCTCGTCACCTTCTCTCACTACCCTTCTCTTACCCTTTTGAATTAATCTATAATATTAAGGATGACGTTAACCCCTGGGAATGAGGTGATCGCTGCCAAGTGATTTATACATCTTTATAAATGTTGTAATAGAGAACACAAAGGGGTTAAAATGTTACACTTAAAGATACCCAACATCAAAGCATAGACTATGTTCGTTATATTCGTTTTTATTCTACGTAAATACATGCAGTATTACCGAAGTAATTACTGCAAGAATTTTGGACCACTTTTAAAATTTCAGAGATTACTCGCACTACCTGTGTGACGTCACGGGTCCCGTAGTATCGCTCCCGCGCTCCCCACCACAGTGGTTTTATTTCTCATACAAATCGCGTCTCTCGAGCGTGCTTTATTTTAATTTTATCGCCGAAATAGTACGTTTTTGTTAGTTATGCCTACTTACAGTTTTCATTTTTTTCATTCCATACACTATGAAAAAAGGATTTCAGAAAAGCTTGTCGAACAATCTGCCAATAATAGATAGCTTCACGGTGGCTAAATACTTTATACCTACATGATACCTATTTCGCCCTTTTAACTGAATGTAATATTTACTTCATGCACTAGAGAAAAATACACCTAGCTGCTGTAATACACAACAGCTTTAACAATAAAATAATTTCTGGGTTTGTTATAAATTCATGATTTTGTAACATTTTGTTAGTACTTGGGTATTCATAACCCATTTTCCAAGTAGTACCTACTACTTACCTTCCTAGTACCTAGGTACCTAAAATATTAAACATGTAACCAGATCTGTTCACTCAATAGTAAATATTCACTTTGTTCATTTCAGTAAAATAATATACCTACAACGACAGTGAGAAAATTTAGTATTTTGATCCAGTTGAAACTCTTCATATACTTAGCTATCATTCTGGACTTCCGGGGTCATTAAATTGAAATTAATACACTGAGGCACAACACAGTATTTATTATTAATTTTAGCCACTACTCTAGATACGCTTTAGCAAAATTTTACGAATTAAGGTAAGTGCGAGCGATCAGTCAACGAAATGCCGACCCCGCCCGGCCGGCGACAGAACTGGCGACGTCATCCCGTGTACAAGTGCAGCCCGCGTTTCATATGCATGTAACTTCGAAGTCTTAACGAAACTGAACACATGATTGAGTTCAGCCTAAACATTTTTCCTTCATCACAAATACAGATAATCAAAATGTTTACTTTAGCGTCGCATCGTTCACATTTAAAAACTTTTGAATGTCTTCATAATAATTATTGGTACAAAAGCTCTTTAAATATTAAAGTAAAATTTTGTTTCTGAATGATGAAAATCGAAAATTGATAAAATAAAAAAAAATATACATGAACATAACACGTTCTATATCGCAGCCTTTCATTTTCGTATGTAAATAAAACTAGCTTACAAAGTAATTTATTGCCACATCCCCCACGTACACAAGTCAGCTTAATCACGCTGAGTGCTCGGTGA
The DNA here is from genome assembly GCA_019845155.1 of Luehdorfia chinensis. NCBI lineage: Eukaryota > Metazoa > Arthropoda > Insecta > Lepidoptera > Papilionidae > Luehdorfia > Luehdorfia chinensis. Next base: position 3,476,408 of record JAHVAK010000022.1, read on the forward strand.
GAAATTTGGTACGAGCAAATGAAAATTACGCTGTAATTTTGTAACAACAAAGTGGGATTAATGTCAATTTTACAAACCTGATTTGATATAAAATATAGGCAACTCTTGATTTATGTATCGGAGCTAGTGCCGTTTCGTATTCAGGATATGACGAGTTTTGATTTTCTTATTATATTTGCATAATGTGACCACCGCGAGACCAACACCACGGGTCCAGTGCGATAACACAAAACGTACGTTTTCGTGTGTGGTTGCGTTGTGCATGTGCAATTTGTAAGTGATTCTGTGTTTGTGCAACTTTGTGCCACTATAATATTTATTGCGCAGTCAATAGCTTCCGACAATGTAGGGAAGTTGTCACCGTGGTTGAAAATCGGCCCGGAGGATATAACGTACATGATTTATGTGCGTTATGTGCTCCTAATAAACCGTAGATATTTAAATTTAAATTGAGAAATCTCTTGCTCATCTAAAAAGACTTAACAATATTACGACGGTACTTTTGATTATAAAATGTCTAAACAAATACTCGTAAATGTCCACTACACGACAATGTTCAAAAAAATATCAGCCAACTGTTGGCTGTTAACTACGTTTAGTACCGACCGTGTAGTCAGATTACTCACATCTTGGAAAAAAAATCCCTAAAATGACGGTTTTGCGCGATTAAAGTGGGACCTACTCTCGACTAATTATTTACACGTTTATTTTACTTACATTTTTACAACGTTGTTGATATGTGTATTAAATTTAATAAAAGAATTGTGGAGAAGTGTTTTGCGATAAGATACTATCATAATATAAAATAAGATATTGTAGATAGCAATTTAGTTCAAACGAAACGTTTTCAAAAAACAAGTACAAAGACATGGCCACTCAGTTTTGTTTCATTGTTTATATTTTACAAATTTAAATTAATTTAAGAAACGCATTTGTTGCTTTTTTTCCAAATAATAAAAGTAAAATATATTATTTAATATAATTGTGATTTTTATGAAGGGTAAAATAATAAATCAAATTTCATTCAATGATTCTTCTCATCATAACAATCAAAACAGCTTAGCTTATTTGAATTAATTTTAAATAATCTAAATAAATTCGTCATAAAATTGTTTCCCAATTTTACGTAAGAAGCTGGTATCCCCATACATACGAACTTATTGACACGGAAACCCCTGTTAGACACTGGCCGCAGGCGTGTAAAAATTGGCCTGTTTTTATTATTGCGTTTAAAGGGCGACACACTATCTATACATTTTATAATCAAAGGGCGGTACATATAGAAATAGACGTAGAAACTAAAGTTGGAAACTTAGGCATTACGGCACCGGTGCCGAGCGAAGCTTTGCATAATACATATTATTCTGAATATAATAGTGTTTCAGCGAATGTTTTATCTAAGATAGACAGCTGTTTCATCTGGCACTGTTGAACATTATTCAGTGACAGATTTACTAAGTCCTATTAGTTACTTAACAACATTTTCTTACTGTTTAAAGATATCAATTGCGCAAAAGATATAGTTCCACATGTATACACGCAAACACAGAGGCACTCGCTCGACCCAACCCGCGTCCTAACCGCGTTGTATCTAACGCTCATTTGATAACATATGAGTTAAGCAAGGCTGAAGTGTCAGAGACACTAGAACAATCACTTCAAAAATTTGGACGGCCGCTATCACTTACCTTCAGGTAGTAAGTAACACTTCAGTAAGTAAAACGGTTGCAGGAGAATTATTTATAAATAGTTTATTTCCCCTGTTACTCAATGAATTATTGTATAATATATTGTTTATATAATTTACTTGGTATAAATAAAGAAAAACATAGCAAAACAACTGTAACGATAAAACTGATAATAATCATAAACGAATATTTAAAACGATTCGTAAATGCGGATTATTATTGACTCCCGGAATCTTAAACAAAGGTACCTATTTAAAAAGCTTTTCCATCAAATAAATAATAAAAACTAGCTCTAAATATTGAGGGTCTTCTGTTTCAGTAAGGTTAATAACTTACAATATCATTTATACGATTTGGTTAACATCGGCGAAAAATTTAAATTGTTTTCTACGAAATTTGTAAAATATGTCTGTCTGTTGGTCATGTTTGTAAGTAATAAATACAGACGGCGTTCTGAAATATAACATTCTATGTATGTAAGTTTCTAAGTTTTGGGTTTCTAATTAACGGTTTATGTGGGTCATTCTCATCAGAGCAGATATTTTTGGTAAAAAAAGGAATTCTCTTAAAATTAAATAAATTTTGTTTATTTTGTAGTATTATTACATACTTTTTATTAATGTGGCACGTATTGAGATCGTTTTTAAATATTTAAAGAGAAATCACAACGTTTGTGTTTTTCATGGTAACAGAAGTGATCACAATGAACACAGAAAATAAATGTTTAAACAATCAAACAACTTCAAAACAAAACTAATAAGTCGTTACTATTCTTATCATAATAAAAAATATTATCAAATGAAACTTATGCTCTTGAATAAGCAGACAACATTCGAAAGCCCAAAAAAAATCAAGATTTGACCACAGAGGAGATAATGATTTCTGTGGTCATCCTAAAATTAAATATATTAAAATTCCTGTAGTTTACCGAAACTTTTAAATTATACATTTGATGGATGGTACTTTGAAAGCAGTGTGTGACAAATGAAAAGAAATAAAAATTGAAAAAAAATGATTTATTACGGTTTTATTCAATAAAAATTATCAGTCAGAAATGTTTTTGTTAAATTAAAGAAAAATTACATTTTTTGTCACTGAGTTGAAATTTAATAATGGATGGTACCACCTCGGGCTCTAATACATATTCGGTGATGTAATTGCTGTTAGCCTTCTCGGATTTTACAGCTTCATCGGATGCTGTGCTAGCGGGCCAGGGGCCCGTGTGCCAGGGGCCCGCGTACCAGTTTTGGTTTGATTCAAACATAAATAATTAAATAAACTCCTACAAAAACCTCGAAATTCGGACTGTGTCGCGTTCGCTGCGTGCTATCGCGATTTCGAAAATCTTAAATATTTTAAGTCGTCTAATGACCGTCCGAGGGAGGCTGCGGGCCTCCATTCGGACTGTCGACTTGTGTGTCGGTAACTCTGGGCGGTGAGAACCGCCCTGAAACACGGGTGAATCGTGTGTACGCGGTGATTATTGACTTTTGCGCGCCGCTCTCTACGGCGGTCGCGCGTCGTGGTGCGTGTTATATTAAAGCTATTGACTGTGTGTATAGTGTCTCCTGACCAGTCCAGAGTTGAGACGTCCGTGTCGTCTAGCACGTTTCGGGGGCGACGTTTGCGTTCGGTCGCGTTTCTGTTTGGTCGGTAATTTGCTGCTTTAACCACCAGCGGGTTTGAATGAACCGCGGCTTTTTCGAAAAACCGAAAAGCTGCTCCGGTGGCAGTTCGCAAGAATCGATTCTGAACGCTCTGTAACTTCTTTAATTGATTGCCCGTCGCGTGAGCGAAAGCGACGCATGCATAGGCCATTAAGGGTCTTATGCAAGTCTTATAGATGCGAAGTTTATGTCTTAAGCACATTTTGCTTGAAGAGCATGTTAATGGGTATAGACTGCTTGAGATAAAAGCCGCTCTATTGCGGATGTTTTTAATGTGTTCAGCGAACGACATCGCTGCGTCTAAAGTGACCCCGAGGTCTTTTCCCAGGGAATAGGGCGTCCGAACAGGGTGATCGTGCCTAGCTGATTGTTGCCGATTTGGTGACATCGTCTGAGTGACTAGGAAGTATACTTAAACTTTGGAACGCTTTGAGAAGTATGTAAAAATTTAAGAAAATTGCAATTTTTTTTCTTTATTCGAATATGTAGTACCTACCTGAAGATTTAATTCAAACTACTATTTCAAAAATACGTGCTTAAAAACAATATTGATTTCCTGAAGGTATGGTCGGAACAGACCACGGAGGGCGATTTTTGATAGGATAATTCTAGGTTGTGTGAAAACTATAGTCAAAGTATAGTTGACCGAACACAAATTTTGCGGTCGATGAGAATGACCCGTCTATTTTTAAGCCTTTTGGTTTCCATTATATTTTAATAGAATTCTTATAAACTGCACCAACAGTTAGAATACATGTATTTTCGAGAGTTCTTCTACGTAAGTATTAAATTATTTAGAGATATAGAATGCTATTTATCGAAGTTCAACCGTACTATCAGTTCTTCATCGTGTAAAATGTTCCACCGCTGGATATATAATCGCCGCATTTGGTATGTCGTGTTCCGCGATTGACTCTCGTGACTCGTGGTTGGGTCATAAAAATTAAGGTTTGACATAATTGAGATGGTTCTTTTGTCATTTGACGAAAGCCATGAGACTTTCCCATAGTTTTACGACATCCCCGGGAAGGAATCGCCTTGAGACGAGCAAATCGTTAACCTGATCGCAGGTGTCTATAACAGATGCTGTGTCACCCAGAACATTACTGTATGGCACTACGAGTACATTCCGCCCGTCCCCTCAGATATCAGTTCTTAAGTCTCATATGCTCTGTGATTACACTAGATCTCAGTGCCTCAAATCGAAACAGTGATGTTTGCACACTGCAGCTTTACGGCAGAGTAACGGATGCTCCTGCTATGGTGCTGCTGTGTGAATAATTGCATAGAAATCCTACCACCAGACCGGACCTGGCTATAAATCCCAATACAATCCTATACTATCAAAATTTCTTTATGTAGTTTAGGCTTGCATAAAGCTCTTACGAATGTCAAAAACTACACCGGTTCAAAAAATACGACCTCCTCACAGAAGAAATGGCGAGAAACTCTGGAGTTATTCTTTTTTCCAATGTTGAATTACATAATGTCAGGTATAAAATAAATTATTTAATTACAATATCACATATTTGGTGGCCATTATTATATAATATGTCATTTATTATTTTGTTGACTATAGTTAAGACATCGAATATGTCTTGAAGCCTTTAATGTTCCAAATGAATGCTGGAAATGCAATATTGCATTTTCATTTCCAAATTATAATCATAAAAACTAAGTTATAAGCATAGGCGAATTCTACGAGCAGCCACAACTATCCGAAAACATTTAGTTCTTGTGCTAATTAGATTCGTAAGAGTCACAGTAGCTTAGGGCCGGTGTGCTTGCTTATTTAATTTTTATAGTACGCGAGTAACCAGGGTTCGATCGTCGGTGCCTTCCCCCTTTAAAATATATCTGAACGTGAAGAAAAACATCGCAGTGTTAAAAATATTTCGAGGACAGATGGATATGAAATCCGCCGACCTGCATCGGAGCAGCATTGAGCTTTGAAACCAAGCCTCTCACGTCGAATAGTGGAACATTCAGGCTACCACTTTTATTCTTTTAATAAAATTAAGATCAACTGTCTGTATATCAGTAGTGAACATTTTTCTAGGTCTCACTCACGTTTTGTTCTTTAACCGTATGGATTTTTACATTTCTCAAACGAGAGATTTTATGCATGATTCTGTTCTTGCTCAAAAATACTTTGTATTAAGGTCATTTACCTTTGCGGTTCAGAGTTATTTTTACACCAGAAAATGACGGGACGTGCAAACCGTTTCCTGATGGTAAGTGTAACGTCTGTACATGACAAATGCTGTATCACCCAGAATATTTTCGTTTTTAAGTTGAAATACGAATGACGATTTCACTATAGCTTGAAGGTTTAAGCCGAGTAACAACTTAAGTACTAACTATAGATATTTTTATTGGAAATAAGTGACGAGACGAGCAAATCATTTCCATGATGGTAAATGCAACGTCTGCTCGTTCAGTTGCACTGCTCTTCCCTATGAGACATTCGGTTTTTAAGTCACATATGACCTATAATTAAACTTCTACAGAGTAAGAGTAATGGGCATTTCTATAATTGAATTTTCGGCAGAGACATTCTGATTGATACCCACATTAAGAACTCCGAATAACAAATTAAAGATATAAAATTAAAATTCTTGGCCTAGTCCTTGACTTAATTATGGTTTGTCACCCGAATCTAATCTTATTCTCAAGCAACTTGATCGAAGAGAGAAAATCAATCGGCGGGTTGATTTAATTTCTTACTTAAGCAACATATCGAGTGTCTAAAAGCTTTCCCGTGCTTGAATAAATAAACAAAAAGCTTTAGTTACAATTTGTGTATCTGTGTGTATGTGTGCATACTTGATTTTCCGCAGATTATCTTCATCATGATTAAAATAGAAACTAGATGTCGTACATAATAATATTATGTAATTTATTAATGAATAAACACTTACGTTGCACGTATTTTTTTTTTTTTTTAGTAAAAGGTTATATTTCATTATATTTTAAAGAATTCTATGAATGTATTAATGTGAATCATATTATACACTTGTAATTTAGAGTCGTTTACTTATAACTAATTATAACTAAAACTTATAACTAAAACGACGGGGCTTATAACTAATTTTCAAATTATAATTTCAACTTGAAGCGAATAGTGATCTTTGTTCTTCAATAATTTTCTTGTTCAGTAAGAGATTGCTTGCTATTTTTTAGGAAAAATATGTTATAATTTCAATTGTACTATATTTTTAATAAAAAATAAATCACATTAAGTTCTGTTATAGTTTTCAACCAGTATATCAAGCACATAATTTGTTAATGTTCCAGTTGCAAAGCTATGATTTCTTTTCAGTCCGGTTTTGTTAGACCTTATGACAACCTCTTTCAAAATATTTATAAGTTATATGATATTAAGAAATTTTACACATATATTATTCCGCTTAATTATTACAAGCAAATAGTACGCCTGCCTTTTCGATCTACGTTTTAATTTTACAATGAAACTAACTTAAAAGCATTTTATAACAGCTATTTCTAGACGTAACATAGCTAATTTTGTGTCTTTCTGTGTATGTCAAAATAGTACTTTATCTATTTGGTTCTATCTAGAAAATATATATTAGGTTTATATATATGTAAAATACAACAGAAATAAATATTTTAATTTTATTCAATATAAATAAATGGAAGCACTCGAAACATTCGGGTTATAAATAATATAATTAAAAGCGATAAAATCCGTAAAATTAGATTCATTTAAATGTGTAGTGTTCGCGTAAATATAACAAACTATTACACAATAGTTAAGGATATTATTTTCATAATAGTTAAGGAGCTATGTGAAAAAAACACATACATACAATAGTCGTTTATATGATTTCCATATACTTTCTTAAGCTTTGTTGTAGTCGGATAGAAACAGAAAAATGTAATTCTACTTTATCGTGATATGAATTCCTCGCAAAATAGCTTACATATTTTATGAAAATATTTCTTACTAATAAAATTGTCGCAAAGAAATATTTCTCCAGTATGTACCTACAAATAAAATGGTGCTCATGAAAACGCCCATTTTCGTTTTATAAAAGTTATGTATATTCTTACTAATATTATAAATGCGAAAGTAAATATTTCCGTCCATCTGTCGGTTTATTACCTTTTCACGTCTCAACCGTTGAACCGATTTTGACGAAATTCGGCACAGAGATAGTTTGCATACTCCAGACATATGATACTTTTTATTCCTTAAAATCTAAGAGCTCCCACGGTTAATTTTACAAAACCTTAATCCACGCGGACGTAGATGTCGCAGCTAGTATTCGATAAATATAAAAATAACATGTTTGTTACTTGCCTTCCTGTACTATAATCACAAATGTTTAAGTACTGGTTACTGGTACGATTACCAGTAAAATGCTTGATTGGAATTACGAGTATTAATCTGTATCTTTAGAGTTGACGAGAATTCTCTGTTTCTTCTTGTTTTATGAATGGAGTAGTTGTATTTCAGACTTTTATTATATAAAATAAGATTTAATCAATTATAACATGGTATTAATCAAGTTTTTCTCAATAAAGTAGCAACTATTACGTTAAGTATTGTGGATCGAGGACTATATAAAGGCTTATAAATTAGGTCACGAATCTAAGGATTCGATTAATTGCTTTGTATTTGTTCTTAGCATTAACGTTTCTATACACATATTTAAACTAGAGAACAAAAAGAAATTACAAATGGTTAATCCAGGTCTGTAAGGTGAGTCAGAGTTTCTGCCCCAGATTCTTGGACAAACGTCTTTGTTCTTAGGGAAGTGTGCGAAGACGCGTTATTGTCCAACCCCAAACAACACACCGACTAAATCTTCTACTTTAAGGAAAAGTTACTGCTTTGTGTATAATACACAAAGCAGTAACTTTCCTTACTGTGCATGTGAAGCAGTTTTTCTATTTCGAAATGCAAATTATTAAAGTTTCCAAAAACCAAAACGTTGATGCAGCGTGTTGTGAATGTACTGCATTTTTAGAAACGGAAATTTACTAACGTAATCATGTTAAATACATGGGTTAAAACAGGCACTATGTCTTGTATTATAGTAAAGTTGCATAAAATATGTTTTGATTTTCTATATACTCGTAGGTTAAAGTTTCGTGAAGCATATTATAACAATTAGAAGTAAATAATAACAACGGCTCGTAGGCGCAGTTTGTCTGAGTATTTTATAATTAATTCACTAGTCAAATTAAAAATACTGTGTTAAAGAATGTAAAAATACGAAAAGCTCAATTCGCGCAGTGGGATATGTGCTACGGGCTGTGAGCTCGATTCCCGTAAGGAAATATATTTGTTTTATTCAAAAATAAATTGACCTGAGAACACAACTTCAACTCATGTAAAGTGGCACCGGGTTTCAACCGAGACAGTATGCCTGCTTCAAAGTTAATAGAGAATGAAAATTAGAGGAGAAGCAGTGCGAAATGATGTTTTAGAAATAGAATACGCCATAATTATTTTTATGTATTATATTATACATTGTGACATTTATTCAATATAATACTCGTATGTCTATGTTGACAAGGAGTTGGAGACCTGAATACAAATATGATAATCTTCATCATTATGTAAATACGTAATTTTTTTGGTAAGCTATACACGTACAATTTTGAGGTTTAATCTGATTTTGTTACTAACAAAGTTTAAAAGGCATTCCATAATTTGTTAATGAAAAATATGAAGAACAAATTAGAACCGTTTTCAGTTCCAAGAGGAATATAAAGTAAATATGTGTTTTAATTCATAGATATTTCAATAGATATTAAATTGTATAACAGTTTGCTGTTTTGATATTGATCATAGTGGCTGTTTCTTTTTATTTATTTTTCAGCAAATATTAATAAGAAAACCAACAGAAATTGTTTGTTACGTGTGCGCCATTCACGGCTGATTTATGTTTATTTTCGGCGGTCACGTAATGTACAGAAGAAACAAAATCACATTAAATATGGATTTTGATGAGTTTTTGAAGTGGCATACGTTCGCGACAGTGATGTTTCCTTTTTATTTTTAAATAATTCAAATTTAAATCAGTATCAGCTGTTATGTGGTGGTGATGAATGCTGGGATAATCTTATGGCTTGCGACGCGTGGCGGAATAACCATCTCGTAAAATGGCCAATCTATAATATAAAGAAAGAAAGAAAAAAAATACTTTATTCAATACTACAACATAACAAAACATACATTAGAAGTTCAAAGGATAAGTAAACAATTAGATACGTCGTATTTCATTTACAAACGTAGGTTGGATTGCAGCAGCAAAAAGGCTGTAGTACACATAAAGATTACCTACAGTCACTGGTGGTAAGATTCTTATGCAGGAATCCATCTAAGTAGGTACCACAGCAGGGTCAGTTATTCTGCCACGAAGCAGTAGTATGCAAATATTAATGTGTTTCGGTCTGAAGGGCACTGAGAGCTAGTTACTGGGACCTAACTTTAAGAATTGATGTCTCATGGTGACAGACGTGGTGTGGTGCCAGACGGAAGTGTTCTGGGTGACACAGCATACTTTATGCGAACGACGACAGACGAACGTTTTGCCCGTCTCATCGCTTTTTCCTATAAAATCACATACCAGTCGCGGGCAGCAGCGTCTGGTACAGCCATCGACAATCCTCGTGTCATGATGGTGATTAAGGTATATCCTTTTTTCGTGGAAGTGGCTTAATTTCAGCAGTGGACTATTAAGATCCTGATGAAGAATAAAAATAATAAGTAAATTAATTTTTGTTTCAGCCTCTCAGTAACTGCTGGAAATAGGCTTTCCCGAGAGAAGGTATTGGCATAGTCGCGCTTGCCAAGCGTATGTACAATCTGCGTCCAGTGAATATCTTATACCTACGAAGCCTACGAAATGAAATAGGCTTATGAATTCAAATTATATTAATCACATAACATTTGTGATACATTTTAAGTGAATAAAGACACAGGCACTTTTCGAGACAAATTCTACATCGAATTCTTAGCGAAAATTTTATTACGGTAACCTTCAAGCAGTCGAATTTGGACATAAGTAGAAATTCGTTATAGATAAATATCTAATATTTGAATGTTTTGTGGCGTACAACATTTCAAACTTTTTCTTATTCCTGAATTCGCATTGATGATGAATATTAAAAAAAAAAAAAAACTATTAAAACTAAGCATACCTTGTATTTGCCGATTTGTAGTTTGGTCTATTTTGATGAATATGTCATGGGAGTTAAACATATGTTATATAATTTTACAGGTATTATATACTTTTACATGTATTAGTGCCTTTTAGTTCTTTCAATAGAGAAAAAGTTTTACGTGGTGGCTCTTTAATACTAGTAAATAAATCATTGCGATTCAAAGAACGTAAAGATATCGTGAGCCTCTCTGTTAAGAGAACTATAGAAATGGACTGTGTTGAGCTTGAGCACCTCATAGTTGTCAGCGTTTACAGACCCCCATGTGCTTTATATGATGATTTTGAAAAAAATATGGAAGAAGTTTTAATTAAACTTAATAAACAGAACAAACCTGTTGTCATATGCGGAGACTTTAACATCAACCTCCTAGAAGCTTCTTCCATCACTGTTAAATTTATTTCTTTGTTGCAATCATTCAATTTAGTTAACATGTTTTTAGAACCAACGCGTATTACTGGATCTAGTGCAACTTGTATAGACAATATTTTTACAGATGTTAAGCCTTTGCACCGATCCATAATTCACAAAATAAGTTCTGATCATTCCGGACAGTTAATATCGTTACCTTACATATTATGTAAAAAAACAAATAATAAAAAAATTGTGTTTGTTCCTGTAAATAAGTATCGTTTGGAGAAGTTTAGAAGTAATGTTAATAAAAAACTACTATTACTTCCTTATAATAATAATACTGACTATTTATATGAAGTATTGTTTAACCTGCTGAGCAAAGAATTTAATTCTATTTTTACTTCTAAAACTATCTCCTTGAATAGTCGCAAGACGTTTAATGAATGGGCGACAGTAGGAATCCACAGAAGTAGGCAAAGATTGTATGAACTTTACAATGAAAGATCATACAATCATAGTAACACATTTAAGGAATATGTTAAAAATTATTCAAAATTATTTAAAAAAGTATGCTCTGAAGCCAAGTCATTACACTTGAGCAATAAAATAAAGAAAGCATCAGATAAAATCAAAATGACTTGGAGTATTATTAATAGTGAAACCGGGAAAGTCAAGGACCGAAACCATGATTACAAAATTAATTTTAACAATAAGCTAGTGACATCTGATCAAGATGTTGCTACAGCCTTTGAAAAGTTTTTTAGTGATATTTCAATTTCCATAACCAAGCCATTAAATTCTTCTCCTACTGCCGCTGAGACATTACTCAAACAAAATGTAACTTCTTGTACAAAAGATTTTAAATTCGATATGGTAGATGGAAATGACATTCTTAATACTTTTAAAAGTATTGATTGTAAGAGAACCGCGGATCTATGGGGTATGTCCGTGGAAGTTAGTGCGTCTATTATAGATATAATTGCACCTCAATTAGCCATAATTTTTAATTCCGGTATTGCATTTGGTGTGTTTCCTGATTTGATGAAACATAGTAAAATCATACCTTTATTTAAATCTGGTAGTACATCGGACCCTGCTAACTTTAGACCTATTTCTGTACTACCAACATTAAGTAAAATTTTTGAAAAAATTATACTTAATCAAATGTTAAAACATTTCAATTTAAATAAATTGTTTCACAAAAACCAATTTGGCTTTACGAGGGGTCGTTCTACAACCGATGCAGGTGTTGAACTTATTAAGAATATATTCGAAGCCTGGGAGAGTTCACGGGATGCCTTGGGTGTTTTCTGTGATCTTTCTAAGGCCTTCGATTGCGTTGATCATGAAACACTTATCAGGAAACTACATCACTACGGTGTAAGAAATTCTGGACTTCAACTTCTAATTTCATATTTGAGTAATAGAACGCAGACAGTAGTTATCAATAGCAGGAGTTCTTCCGGATCAGCAGTATCTATGGGTGTCCCGCAGGGTTCGATTCTCGGCCCATTTCTATTTCTTATTTACATTAATGACTTACCTTACCTAGTAGGGGACAACCATGATATAGTGTTATTTGCTGATGATACATCTTTGATTTTTAAGATAAAACGTCAACTTTTATTATATGACGAGGTGAATAATGCTATTTCAAAATTAGTACATTGGTTTAACGTTAATAATTTGCTTTTAAACGGCAATAAAACAAAATGTATTAAATTCACAACACCAAATGTTAAACAATTAGATGTAAATGTGCTTGTGAGTGGGGAAGAGTTGAGCCTTGTGGATACTGCTGTCTTTCTTGGAATAACTCTTGACGCAAAACTTCAATGGAGCCCCCATATATCTAAACTAGCAAGTAGACTTAGCTCTGCAGCTTATGCTGTAAAAAAAATTAGGAATTTGACTAACGTTGAAACTGCTAGATTGGTTTATTTTAGTTATTTTCATAGCATAATGTCTTATGGTATTTTGCTATGGGGAAATGCAACTGATGTTGAAGTGATTTTTGTTTTGCAAAAGAGGGCCGTAAGAGCTATTTATAATCTTGGCTCTAAAGTGTCTCTTAGGGATAAATTTAAAGAAATTAATATCTTAACCTTGGCCTCTCAATATATATTTGAAAACGTTTTGTATGTACACAAGAACATAAACCAGTTCACTAAAAAAAGTGATGTTCATAATGTGAATACCAGGAACAAGCACAAATTAATTATGCCAGTTACACGACTTCACAGAGTCAGTAACTCTTTTATGGGGCAATGTATACGTTTTTACAACAAAATCCCAGAAAGTGCTAAAAGTCTTTCAATCAAAAAGTTTAAATTTTATATTAAACAAAGACTTCATAAAAAGGGTTATTATAATATTAAAGAATACATAGATGATGATAACCCCTGGGAATGAGGTGATCGCCGCCAAGCCATTTCTACATCTTTATAATACTGCTGTTATTGTACATTATTTTAAAAATGACTAAAAAAAAGCCCGCTGGGTTTCTTACTGGTTCTTCCCAGGATAGAGGCATTTTTGCGAACCAGTGTAGCTTAAAAAAAATGACTTTCAATAAGTACTATGTAAATAGTCTATATTGAATAAAAATTTATTCTATTCTATTCTATTCTATTATATATTTTTACATATAGATATTAATAACTGGAACCGGTATAATAACAATCTACAACCACCGCGTATTTGTTCTGCTTGATTAATTCGAAAATATAAAGATTGCTGATTTAAAATAACACTACCATTTTATAACTAGTCTGGCCATAAATACTGTTACATAAAAACTTTTCTTTTTTTCAACGTTTTAATTATTTTGAAAATTGGAACACGTATATTATTTTCAAAACTTCTTTCGATTTTGCGCCATTTCACATATTTTTTCATTATCAAATTACAATATGGAATGGGGGTGTTAAAGAAAATGGGACTGCAGTGATCGCCTTGCACAAAGTGGGTAAGGAGCCGTCGGTCAAATTCCAGACACTTCATAAGCTTGGTATCAGCCGTCTGTTCGTATATCGTACTATTAACAGATATAACATTTTCTCTGTTGAAGACCAGAAAAGATCGGGGCGGCCGCGTGCTGATAGAACTACAAAGGCTGTTAATGCTGTTAAAGCCAGAATTATCTTCGATATACAGGACATGCCCTAAATCAATCTTTACAATTAAAGAGAGAGGATCGATCAAAACGCCTTCTGTCGCGGTACGCAGGTGAAAGGCACAGAAATATCCTCTTTACCGATGAAAAAATTTTCACGATTGAAGAATACTACAATAAGCAAAATGATAAAGTGTATGCTCACAGTTCTAAAGAAGCTGCTCAAGTGGTCGGAAACGTAAAACGTGGTCATCATCCTGCGTCAGTGATGGTTTGGTGGGGCGTGTCTTATCAAGGAGTCACAAAACTAAATTTTTGTAAAAAAGGAGTGAAAACAAAGTGAAGTCAAAGTGTATCAAGATACAGTCTTGGAGCATGTTGTGAAACCTCTCAGCAATACACTTTCTAAAAATATACCGTGGACTTTCCAGCAGGACTCTGCACCTGGTCACAAGGCACGAAGTACCCAAGCCTGGCTTGAAACCAACGTTTCGGACTTTATAAGAGCTGAAGACTGGCCCTCATCTAGCCCAGACCTCAACCCTTTAGACTTCAAATTATGGTCAGTTTTACAGGACATGGCCTGCTCTAAACGACACGGCGACATTGAGTCTCTTAAAAAATCTTTGGAGCAAGCAGTGGCGAAATTTCGCTTGGAAACAGCGTAAATCCATAGAGTCGTGGCCAAACAGATTAAAGGCCTGTATAAAAGTTCGGCTGTTGCCATTTAGAATAGAACATTGTTTTTATTTTTTAGCTGAGACTAATAAATATGTAGGTATAAATTTAAATAGTATTACATTACTTCATTAAAAAAATGCATTTTCGTTTGTAACAGAACTTATGACCGGAATAGGTATACTATTTAACAAAAACAAAACGCCATTAACTCAATCAAATTTAGCGCCTGACAAAATTGGTTAGCAAATATTAAACTAAACATTTTTTTACGTAATAAGAGGATACGTAATCGGAGGCGTATTTTTTTTAAATAACAGAATACACTGCGGATTTAGCTTTTAATGCAAAAAGAATGATTCGTTTACAATAAAGTCCTTTAAGCATTTAACTATATTGTTACATAATATAATTTAGGTAGCGCACGCTCACATAATGCCGTGGGCACTGTTCTTTATTATATTTGTTTCTAATAGACTATTAGTTAAATATATGTTCCACGAGTGACGTTGCCATAACGTAAATTATCCAACAATCGTATTATTATCAAAACAAGGAAGTGCTTATGCGAAAGCGGAGGGTTTAAGTGTGACAGCGCCATTAATCAAACAGTGAATTGCGCAGAGTAGGGTCTACAGCACCCAACAAAAGGGACTTTTTTTTGCCTAAAAACTTGAAATCGGAGAACCTTAGCATTATATTAGAAATAGTATTTAAAGCTTTGGCACTTGTTAAAATAATTAGATCCCATTAACAAATTAGGGTTGGCAGCGCCTATTACACTCGACCCCCTGTAGCCTAAGAATCTGAGCATTGTACCCGTAGTACTCGTATATAAGCTGTTGAATCTGGTAAAATAGTCAGTTGTAAGCTACCAGCTGTACTGTTAGGATAAGAATTAAAATAAAGTATATTTTTAAACTGTCCCTTCGACCTTCTCACTTAACTCATGTCGTGATGGAAAATCAAAAAGTATTAAAATTAAGTTTCCGCCATATGTTCAGATTCAAACATCTGGAGCGTCAACGGTCGCTAAACTGCCAATCCTCTTTTCTGACGAGTCGAAATAACTGTATGGACCATGATTTAGTCAAAGTGCCAAAGCAATCAAAACCACTTATCTCTATAAGCTAAATATAGTTCAAGGATCGCAACCAGTTACTCTACATAAATATCAATTTATAAAGTTATCCACGAAGAACAGCTCGAAAGCGTTAGATTGATGTTAAGAATTTAAGCGATTTGTTACCCTGAAAGGGTTTCAAAGGTCAGGAAAGTAGAGAATGATAAATTAAATACCAAGCAACGTTTTTTATAACAAATGGAAATTAGTGGCGTACACATAATTAAGACTGTTGATGTAATGTTCGTCCGAAACTGATAGGATGATCGTCCCAATACATTCATATCAATTATATTATAATTAATAAAGACGTAGTTCAACTCAATCTATATTGATTAAAACATATATTGTCTTTGAATTAACTAGTTTGAATAGTGAATCTTGTTTGAATGAAACTATTTTTACGGATTTTATCGCGATTAATTTTGTACTATTTAAAACCCGACGTTTCGATCGCTTTACAGCACACATGGTCACGGGAAGACTGAGATGACAGATGTCCTGACATCATAGTTAACCCGGAGTACCTTCAGCTTTTAATTATTATTTTTGAGCTGTGTCTTGAAGTTTATGCTTGGTTTTTGATTAAATTTTATTAATTATAGGATCCCAAGCTGGCCCGAGCTTCTGCATGTCTAGCACGTTTTGCAAGATAACAATCTGCTAACGCAAGACTTAAAGATTCAGTTTGTTCTTTCTGCGTAGATCAGATCAAAAATAATAAAAGCTGAAGGTACTCCGGGTTGTATCTTGTAATAAATAATAAATGTTGGTTGTATCTTCAAACTTTATATTTTGATTTTCGATGTTTAATTGCCATATATATATATATATATATATATAAAATGTTGGTAGGTTTAGTGTTAAAGTAGACGCCGTGAGGTGGTGGTATAAGAAAATCTGTCACCCCATCTATTCCCGAAGTAGTCGAAATAGTCGACTAAGGAGAAATGCCTACGAAAATTTATGGCTTCGACAGGTGGCGAAGTATCGTTCTCGAAAAATATTGGACTGAATATATACTGAATATTTTAACTAGTGCTAGGATTATTTAGTACTATGTTGGAATCCATCTAGATACCATCGCAGGACCAGTTATTCTGCCGTGAAGCAGTAAAGTGCGAACATTACTGTGTTACGACAGGTGGCTAAAGGGCACTGAGAGCTACAAAGTAATTACTGGGCATATGGGACTTAAGAACTGATGTATCAGGGTGATAAGCGCAGCGTGTGTGAATTTATTTTAGGTAGTGAACGTGAACGTTTGGCTCTTCTCATCACTTTCTCACTTTAAGAAAATACTAAATATACTTCAAAAATGGCGTCCATTTTATCCGTAACAGGGGGACCAGAGCGAGGTACATCTTTGACATCAAAATTTCCGGATTGAAAACGCTTAAACCAACTTTGTGCTACTCTTCTTCTTCTTTGTTTAATGGCTGCTCTTAAAATTTGTGCTACTCTTACTGACAGTGCATTAGGTCCATAAACGTAAATTTTTTTTATTTCGCAGCATGCGTTGCATTTTTTCTATTTTGTAATAAAATTTTAATATGTATTGAACTTCTCTATTGAATTAGTGACATTTTGACAGAAAGAAAACACATGAAAAATAGCTGGAAACAAAATTTTACTAATTTGTTTTTTTTTGACATGTAACCTTTTTAATGTCAATAAATTTTTACTGGGGGTAGGATTTCTATGCAGGAATCCATCTAGGTAGGTACCACCCCAGTGCCAGTTATACTGCCGTGAAGCAGTCGTGTGCAAACATTACTGTGTTTCGGTTCGAAGGGCACTGAGAACTAGCATAATCACTGGGCAAATGAGACATAAGAACTGCTGGGTGACGAGCGCAGTGTGGTGTCACACAGAAATGTTCTGGATGATACAGCATTTGTTATGGGTAAACGTTGCACTTACCATCAGGTGAACGCTTGCTCGTTTCGTCACTTTATTGAATAAAAAAAAAAATCAAAACCAGCCGGATACAAATAGTACAGCCAAAGAGATTTTTACAAGTTTATACATTCATATGCAAAAAGACTTTTTCCCCGACCTAATATTATATTTTGTATATTATATACTCTAGGAATATACATTTCGCTTTGTAGTCGTTTTAACAGTGGCAGATATTTTTAGTAGAAATATCTCTTAGCTACTTCTATGTTTGTGCCAAGTATTATATAAATAGGAGAATCGAATTTATGAATTAATCTTAATTAGTAAATAAAATATATATTAGAATTTTTGCCCATCCATTTTAAATATATTTTTGACGACCGCGTGGACTACTGGTGAGATTACTTGACTACTATATAAACTCGGTGATGTAATTGCTGTTAGCCGTTTTTGCTTTTACAGCTTCATCGGATACTTACTTGACTACTACGTCGCATATCCTGAGCTTGATTTCCAGCCGAAGCCGACATTTGTGTAATAACACAAATTGTTGGTTGTGGAATCTGGTTTGTTGTGATTGTCCCGATGTCTCTGACCAGCCTTCCGCTCTTATTACATGAGCGTTACATAGGATCCAAATAGGTTACAACGAGTGTTTAGTTTACTACTACATCTCCAGCGCAGCGTGAATTCTTAAATAATACGGAAGTTATTGCCATGGTCGAAAATTGGTCAGGAAGGTTTACATGTACCATTCCAGGCTAGTTATTCTGCCGTGAAACAGTAGTACGCCAACTTTACTTTGTTTCAGTCTGAAGGGCACTGAGAGTAATCACTGCGTATATGAGATTTAAGAACTGATGTCTCAGGGTGACGGGCGCAGTGTAGTGCTACACAGAAATGTTCTGGGTGACACAGCATTTGTTATAGGCAGACGTTGCCCTTACCATCAGGTAAACCTTTAGTTCGTCTTGTCACTTTATCCAATAAAAAAGAAGACATCATCAAAATGAATTTCTTTTAGAATACACATCTCACTATACTCAAGCTTAATGTGCCATTAGTCCAAACTGATGGATAACTTTTCATTTTTAGACATTTTTAGAATATAATGTATAATACCTGTTATTGTTATATGTTGTTATATGTCTACTGTTTCCTACAAAGCCGAGCTCGTGAAATTTTTGTCTATAATTTACATTTTACATAGATACCCTGCCAAGCCGTACTTGAAACTAAATATTATTTGCCGATGAAAATCACGGTCTTGCGTATTAATTTAACGGCGGCGATGGTGGTAGCGGCTTAAGAGAATCTATTACCCCATCTGATCCCGTGAGTGTCGAAAAAGTCGACAGAGGAAAATTAAAATCAGAAGATGGGCAGCAGCATCTTCCTGGAACATCAGAATAAATAAACTACGGTTGCCAACCCGCCTGCCATGCATGGCAACGATGGCAAAATTCCCCCCAAAATGAGAGTTACAAACTTTTGTGGCAATCTATGGGGGAGGCCCATGTTCAGTAGTAGTGACTAGTGATAGGCTGAAATGATGATGATAATGATGGAAAAGTGTATGAAAGAACACAGAAATTGTTTCTCTGTAATTTATTTACACATTTAATTATTCATTTAGACATTGTAACTATCATTTTGTATAAATTTGGAGAAAATAAATAGTATTCTTCTAATTATTGCCTGAGATAATTTTTATAATGTAACGTCTTATTTGACAAATAATTATTGGCTTCTTTTTCTTTATGGAACCCATAGAACCGTAGAATCTGTATAAAACATTAGTAAAATTCGTTTCAATCAGATATCAAATTGATTAAAAATGCTTTACTAGCTAAGGCATGCGCTTCATTTTAATTTTTTTACAAGTAGGTAAATATACACAACATAGATACATTCATATGTTCAAAATAAATAAAATACAATGACTGTTTGTTCATTAATTCCGAGCAAGTGCCAATAACAACTGAACAAAGTTTCAACTCAATCGGGAAGAACGATGCGCAAACGCATAGAAGAATTATCCGATACGACTTGTGTGCCACCAATTGTTAAATAGGTTGTACTAATTCAGAAACCACCGCAAGCGTGCGCACGACAAATCACCAAAGTTTCGCCGCAATCGGATGAATTGTATAGGAACGGAACAAACAAAGAAACATTAATATTTAGATATAACATCTCAGCGACCTGGTGGTCAGAGTATGAACCTAGGTCTGGAACTAAAGTTCTGGGTTCGAATCGTAAATGGAGCCAACATTTGTACAAAAACAGAAATAGTCTTTAATTAAACAATACAAAAACATTTTCAAAATTAAGTACAGGAGCAGGAAATACTTTCACATTAAATCATTATCAACTAATATATAAAACTATTGACTACACAATCTTTTAATTAGTTACATAAAGAACAATAAGAATTTTTTATGTTCAAATATCCATCCATCTTCATTCTGCGATATCCTCGGTTTGTGAAGTTTATCAGGTCTTTTTTTAATTTTATTCGATAAAAGTGACGCAACGAGCAAAACGTTCACCTGATAGTAAGTGCAACGTCTGTCCGTAACAAATGCTGTATCACCCAGAAATGTGTGACACCACAATGCGCCCGTCACTCCGAGACATCACTTCTTAAGTCTCATATGACCAGTGATGTTTGCACACTACTGATTCACGCCAGAATAACTGGCCCTGGGGTGGTACCTACCTAGACGGATTCCTGCATAGGAATCCTACCACCAGTCGGGTTAATATTTTACTTGTCTTATTATCTCCTTCTTGTTTTCATCTTTCATTGATTTACTCTCTTTGGGTAGTTCGAACCTTCTTACCTGAAGAGATTCACGTATAGTCACTTTTCCAACACTTTTTTCTCGTTTCGAATGAGGCTAGATTTCCCAGGAATTCTCGCTTCGAAAAGTCTGAACCAGAAACCCTCCAAAATTTCCTTAACTTTTTGAAATTATGACAATCATGTGAGACGATAGATTATTTTAATAATCAAAACTATGAGTATATGTACGTATTTTATACTATTTGATTTTTAGTGGAGTGGACTCAACTGGACTGGAGATGCAACAAAATTTAAAAATATTTATTTTTGAAAAGGGGTGGCAAAAGATGCATTCGTACATCGACAGGTATATTATATTCACATAATATGTAAAATATGATAAGGAGTAGGTTATACATTTTTAAACAAGTGATTTCTTAAAATGTCATGTCAACTGTCGTTTTAACGAACAGTAGTTCGTTTTAACGTATATCATTAAACTAATCATCTGAAAATTAATCAGAAATCATAAGTTTTCTATTTATCTTTTTCAACATTTAAATACATATTTATTTTTCTTAAATAAGAAAAGTCGTAGCAGGATTGCAATATAACAGCATCATCTAAACCCAGAAAAATATACCGAGGTTTTAAGTGAGAGGTCGTGGAGCACCGACGTTGCCTTCTGTGAAAAAGTGAATATCTCAAAATGAGGCTGCGTAATGGGAGAGGAGCTTAGCTACTCCCGTATTAAAGACTTAAAAAAAATAAAAGCGAACTGGCTGTTAAAACAGTCTTGCACCTGATGATACAGTAAGTAATAAGCCTGGAAGAAGCGATGAGGTGAAGTTTTTGCTTTTGATGTTTAGAATGAAAACGGTTGGAGCACATCTAGTGAGATTGAGATTATTCGGAGTCACTTTTAAGGACGTGATGGTACCCTTCTAGTGATGCAAAGAAAAAAACAAGGTAAAAAAGATAAACACAAGGTAAAAAAGAAAAAAAGGAGCTAAAAAGTTGCTGGCGAAAAGTGACTATGATATAGAACTTTTATTGAACTCATATCAACTAGACACTAAGAGTGCCAAAATCTCTGCAATTACCATTATGAATCACTGGTACATCCAACTCGCCCCTAATTCAAAGGTCGTATCGTTCCACTTACTCTCTATAAATAGCTATTTATAAAGCTATTCATCAAGAGAGCGACTCAATGGTGCTTGATTAATGTTCAAGATTTGAATGTGTCAAAGGTCAAGTAAGAAGGAGATTTTAAAAAGAATTATTATCGAAATGCCGTTTTATTTTGAAAGACATCCGTTCGCACTTAAGATAAACGTAAAATTTATTTTTATCAGAGTTTCGACCACGACAAAAGAACGTAGTTTTAAATGTAGCTCCATCATCATCATCATTTAAGCCTATCAGTAGTTCACTGCTGAACAAACTTCTTCCCTTAGATTGCCATAAACGTTGCTAGCTCTAATTTTGAGGGAATTTTGCCATAGTTGCCACGCTTGGCAGGAGGGTTGTCAATCGCAGTTTATTTTTTTAGATGTTTCAGGAAGATGCTGCAGCCCATCTCCTGATTTTCATTTTCCCTCTGTCGACTTTTACGAAACCCACGTGATGAGATGGGGTGGTAGATTCTCTTAAGCCGCCATCACACGGCACGGCGATGTAGCATAACGTAGTTTTAAATGAGGTATAATATTTTATTCAGGAAAGGAATATATCAATGTTTAACAGAGTAAGATCAGATCGATGTCGTTTTAAAGAAAGGCGACGTCAAAAGTACCCGCAACCAACGAGCTTGTAAGAAAAAACTAATGAAAGTTAGAGGAAGAGAAAGATGTGTGTCAGAATCGTAGCATGTGGAAAGATGTGGTGTCTCTGCCTACCCCCATAAAAAAAGAGGCGTGACTCTATGTATGTATGTTAACAGAGTAAGAGGCAGTTAAAAGGACATGCTGCAAATTATAGCTGAAAATTTCATGACTATGTTGTTGGGTTGTTGTTTAACAAGTTGACACTAGCCGATGTAATGAATGAATGAATGATCGTAAAAGTACGTTTTGAGATATATATTCTGATCTTAATATTTAGAATTATATTTTAGTCATCAATATTATTATTATGTCATCGGTGTTGGTGTACAAAATAAAAGATTTAATTTATTTTAATGAATATTAAGTGGTATTGTAAAAGAGCTATGTGTAACAAATAAAACAGTAGAGTTTTAAAAAGTTCCAGAGAGCTCTATAGACTAGCTATCTAGAGCTGGTCTTCTTTTGACCCTTGACCCGGCACAGGTCTACATAATTAAGTTTCTTCATATTTGAGACAGTAATTCTATTATCTATCAGGCTTTATGATTACCTAGTTGACTTTTACGACACCCACGAGAAATATATTAGTACAATTTGTCTTCATAATTCAAAAATTCGAACAAAGTAATAAAACAAATTATTTCACGCACCGCTGTCTCCATATAGTAACACAACAAGATTACTTTAAAATATCTGATTTATATTAACTGTTCGACATGCTACATAAACATTCTAGCGCTAAAGGTTAATTTGGTTTATTTTAATAGATGCCACACAACTTGTTAACAACGTGTGTCGAACAAACACGTTGTTAACGAGCTGTGTGGCAGAATTTGATAGCATAGATAATTTATGTCAATTTAGAACGTTTTCAAATATGATTAAATAAACTTGTTTATATAGATCATAATCTGAGCAAAGTAATGTAAATATCTTTGAAGTAAATTATACTGTTAGAGCGGCAAAGAGATACGTTATTTTTTGAATAAGAACTATTAAACGATATCTTATACCTCTGGAATGACACATTAACTCTGATATTTGTTTGTCCATGATGATTTCATTTCATAGTTGAAAAGCACTTGAACAACCTATTATAAGTGGTTATTGCCCATAGACTCCGATATGCATGCTCTATAATTAGTCGAGATCAACTACGTTATCTACCACGGTAAAAGTGAAGTAATATCTGTTAAAAAAGAGATAAGAAGATTATTATGATAGAAATTGTGTTCAACTGCAAGATGTTACAGGCTGTTGCTGAACAGGAAACCATAAAATTACTTTGAATTATAGGTATTAGGCATGACAATAGTATTAATAAAAAAATAAGATCGCCAGTTAATGTCTAATCCGTAGTGAGCTTTCTTAAATTTGCAGATTAGAGTCGCTGTTATTTTATCTATATGTATTGTCAGTATGTAAACAAGAGTTCGGCCATTCTATATACATTATAACGTATCAGAAGATAAGTAATAATTTATATAGAATTGCGTTTACTGTTTTAAGTTCTTTTAATTTCTTACTTACTCCAACATGGTATATTTTTATTATAATTATATTTTGTTTAGAAGTTTTGTTAAGTCTTTTGCCTACAAAAACTACATCAATATTTTTCTCAATATGTATATGACAGTGAAAAACAGTTTTATGTCTTGTTAAATATTTGTAACTGTTTTGAAGTCCTGATAACATAACAAAATAAATTAGTTCTAAACAAAGCGGTTTTTAATACAAACATAATGACTGCGTGATATATACAGGGTTTTCGTTCACTCCTTTTTAGAAAAGTGAGGGTGTGATAGGTAGGTGAAATAGAAGCACGTGGCATGTTTATTTTATTTATTTTTAAGTTTTATTTATTGCTGCGGCAGGGTAATATGTCCTAAGTTTATGTAGTTTGTTGGAATGTACGGGACTCTCAAAAAGCCAAAGATAGTCAATTAATAATACCGTGTATAGTTTTAGGAAAATAAATTGTATTTACTGTTACATATAAAATCTATATTTGCCTGTCCACTGTTACATTATAATTACTTACATATAAAATGAGTAAAAACTGTGACGCATCAACTTAGTTTTGTTGTTTCAAAGTATGAGCGTAATTTTCATTTGCTCGTAACAAATTTCTCACCGAGCACGGGGAAGTGGCAATAAATTATTTTGTAGGTATGTCTGACTCGGCATCTAGGCGAGCTGACTAGATACGTGATACACATATTAATAAGTACGTTTATTGAAATTATTTTATATCTTTTTTGGCCTTTCATAAGTACAGTATAACCTCCATTATCTGGCCCTAGCCTAATTCAAATTACAGAAAGTTCGAATAGTAGAAATGTAAAACCATTGTTGTTGGGTATACATATGGAACAATTAAAAAAGGATTTTAAGCAGATCTTATATACTTCGAATACATATATTTCAAAGCAATATACGAGTATAATATATAATTTTAACACAAATATTTAACATTTACTTTAAGACTTTTTAATTAAAAACACGCGCACGTACGGAATTTGTATATACTTAAAACTACATGTTACATGAAATGAAATTGTATAGTAATTATTCATTTAAATCGATCCGCTACAAAATGTTGAAACATGGTTCGAATAATAGAACGTTCAAATGAAGCAAGTACTATTCGGATAACGGAAGGCTCGGGTAGTGTAAGTTCGAATAATCGTGTTTCTAATATGTACATAATACAGTATTCCCGTATTCCCTTTTACGATTATTGACTATGATATCCTTACTGATTACAAATAATTTATCTTATTGAAGTAGGCCTCGAGTTTAAAATGGATATAACAAAAATTTTATACATATAGAATTCCAAAATGTAATAATGGTGCTCATACGTAACAAAATATGCGAGATAGTCTAAAATCTTAAAAGTGATGAATGAACTACAATGTTTTATAGATACTTTTTATCTTCTACGAAACAACCACATTAGATGTGTCATTAAATTAGTTAGATCATTATATTAAAATACGATTCCAGATTTAAAAGCAACGCGGAACTGGCATTATAAACATATTAGCTGGCTCAAGTAATAACCGTTGAATTTTCCACTACAGTTCAGTTGGTATCCGGCGGTACAATCTTATTACGTCTGACTTCCCAGATAAAATTTTTTTATTGATATCTATGTTACCTGAAATCTTTACTTTCTTGATTTGGATTGGATTTCTGATTTTAATATCAAAGTGAAGTTGACGAGAAACACATTAATCTATTTAATCTTTGTGTTCTAACTGTGTGTGTGTGTCTGTGTAGAACACATAGCTGATGTGAAGCATCGACGCTCTAGGAAGTCTGCAGTCTGCGACCATGTTCTGGATCATCCCAACCATTACATCAGATTTGATAGACCACATATCCTTGCAAAAGAACACCGATTCCTACCAAGGATGATTCGCGAGGCTATTGAAATTAAAAAACATCCTAATTTCAATAGGGAAGATGGTTGGGTATTACCACCGGCTTGGGATCCTATTATTAATAAAATTAAATCAAAAACCAAGCATACCACTGCAAGGCTTCAAGACACAGTAAGCTCTTTCTGCGCAGATCGGACTAAAAAATAATAATTAAAAGCTGAAGGTACTCCGGGTTAACTATGACATCGGGACAACTGTCACCTCAGTCCCCCCGTGACCATGGGAGCTGTAAAGCGCCCGAAACGTCGGGTTATAAATAGTAAAACATTAAACGCGATAAAATCCGTAAAAATTAGTTTCATTTAAATCATCATTTAAGTCTATTACTAGTCCACTGCTGAACATAGGCATACATTGCCACAAAAGTTAATAGCTCTAATTTTGGGGATTTTTGCTATAGTTGCCACACTTGGCAGGCGGATTTACAACCGCTGTTTATTTATTCGGATGTTCCAGGAAGATTAAAAAAATATATATAAAAATAACTGCTCAGCAAAAGCCATACTCCTCATTCGGTGTTAATGATAAATAATTAATCTTTATTAATTTCACACATAATATACAATTTGAAAAAAGAGATATTATTAATTTTTAAAGAAAACAAAAATTTGTTTGTTATTTTATATTTATAACAATATTTTTGCAATTCCTTAAACAAAATGTATGGCCATAGCCCATGAAAGATTATATTGACTACAAAAACAGAGTTCACCTGTTTAATGACGAAAGAGACGTAACGTGAAAAGACTTAACAATTTAAGCTAAATACTCGTAATATAAAATTCAACTAATTGTTGTTCAAAGAGCTATACTTCAGCTAACGATTATTGTTTTTTAAAAAAAAATCAGTTCTAGTAACAACAGAATGACGAAGTATTTGTACTCGTATTTAGACACCGTTAATAGAGTTGAGCACTTACTATTCCGTGAAGTTCTTTAAACAAACACGTATAAGTGTAACGAAATTATAATTAGTCGCGTCATAACATCTGTCACATCCTTATTTAATTTAAATTCCGAATACTGGCCAGAAATGTTAGAACTGATTTTGTATGTGTTTCATTCACATTAAATATCAACAAACATACAAACTTTGACATTTAACAACCATTTCATCGTTTGGGTTGCTTAAAGTCGACTAAACGAGAATCACGGAAATATCTCGAGGTTTACGACAAATGCCGGAATAATCAACTCCAATATGCCAGACCTTAACTGTCCAAACTGAATTGAAAGTACGAGATATGGAATGGTTGTGCAATCGTCATTTAAACGGTTAAGTATAACGATTATCGCTGTTATGTCTGTAAGTGTGTGTCGGTGACTTGACACAATAAATTTGTCTCGTCAAGACGGTGGTACATAGCTATGCTAGGATCTGATATATAGCGCTGTAGTCAAGTTATTAACAAATTCTACATTAATTTAGGTATAAAAGAAAAACACTAGATCTGGAACCCATAGGAGGAGTTAAGGTCGAATCTGTCACTTCGCGTGTCGGATCATTAATCATCATTTATTACATTATAATGTAATTAAAGTTACATACTCAAATATAATTCAAAAATCAAACTCATCTTGCCACCTACACGAAAGGGCAGAACAACTTCCATCGGACCAGCTACTTATATTATAAAATATATTTATTTTACATTGTAAATTATACTGTCAGTAAAGGAAAAAAAACATATAACTATTATTTATAAAAATCATTCATTTTGAAAACAGTTTTAAAACTTTAACAACAATTATTAAACTTAAAACATGTTAAACCTACGTTTGGAATAGATTGTATAATATGATGCTGGTTATTATAAGCTCCGATAAGCTAAAACAACGCATGCATTTGAATGATTTAAACCTAGATATTTTTAATGAAATCTATCACAGCAAGATTATGTAAAACTTTTTTTTTAAACCGTTGTCATTTTGTTAATGATATCTGCATTTCTCAGTCACGAGATTTTGCTGCATTTTCTGCATTTTGTAGAAAAAGATTGAATGGCTCTTTGTCAGTAATTGGGTCCTCAGTTCTTTTCATTCGTCATACGAAGCTACAAATAAATAAACTTACCAATGACTATGCTTATTTATATACTCGTACTTTATGCAGGTTAATATCTATAATCTACTACTACTACACTATATATATATATATATATATATATATATATATATATATATATATATATATTGGTGAATATCAAAAGTTCGGATACTGGTTTAGCGTTTACGAAGTTCATGAATGAAATTTCATAGATAAGCAAAGAGGGACTATGAAATTTAATGACGCTTTGTCGTTTACTTTATTGAAAACAAAAAAATATTATTTTTATGTTATATCGTGCCGTTTTGATGATGTTTTACTTCTATGTCAGCGACAGTGTATCAGTTTGCTCAGTCGTGCCTAGGTTCAAATCTCGGTAGAATACAATACTGTTTAACACATAAATTACAGGGTTCGGTTCTGGATATACTGTCACAGTGTTTTTGTCACTGATCTTCCACTGTCTTATCTTAATTCGTCGTGTGAAAATATGAAAAGTCATCGGAGATAATAAATAAGGAAAACCAAATAACTCTAGTGTTTGGTCAAAAATTTGTGGCATTACAATAATATTCTGTACAACAAGTTAGTCGATAAGTATATGACTCATTTCTACCTCATCTTAGCCGAGGAGTCCGACAGAGTAGAATAGCATCTTTTCCCATCGAGAGATACTGCTCGGAAGAACGCAAGAATTCTTGAGGCGTACCAAAATGGCGGCGACGTGGTTCGCCACCCATCACGTCTCGTTTCCCACGGGGGTTAAAAGTAGGCTACGCGTGTGGCTTCCCTTTATATTGGAAAAAAGCGTGACTATATTTATGTATGTATGTATGTATTTCTACCTCAACGGTTATTTCATTTTCCGAAATTTTCTTAGAGACTCAATTTTAGGTATGTCTGTAATAAGGTAATATGTGAAGAACGAATATCACTAGATTTACCCGGGCTCACCCAATAGCTGAAAATTAGATTTATCCTAAAAGGTTGGAAGGAATTGGCGGTTGACCTCAAATAACTTTAAAGGTTTTTGCGGAAAAGGTTCAACTATCAAAGCCCGAAGGTGTTTGGGACTGCATGTTTCAAATAGGTCATACGTACGCAATACATACATCCAATAATTGCCCGCGTGTCATATTTTGCTACTATTGACAATCATTAAAATTATCGTTGCGCCTGCTGCCGTGCTTTAAGAGTTTATGACAAATTACATCTTTATTATTTTTATTTTTAATATGTTTAGTATATCTATCAATTAAATAAAAGAAAATAGCTTTCCTTTAATTTCAACAAATATATAATATAATTTATTACACGAAAAACGTTTCGTTGAACGTTTTATTAAATTTGGTTCATGTAATAGCATAGTCGGGCCACTTCAGATATCTTTATGTATTATTTCATTTGCGTCGACGCAGTTTCAGTGGCTTTCACGTAATACAATTTTCTAGGCTCTTATTTGATTGGCGTAGGTGTCTATATAAAGTTTCTTAAAGGATTTTTGTATTTACTATGGAACAAATTTAACAACAATTACCAACAAAGTTGAAAAACATTTTAGGATTTATTAGATTTGCTAGGCAATCCATACTGTATTATTATCAATGCGAAAGTAACTTTCTCTGTCTCCTTGTCTGTTTGTTACCTTTTCACTGTTAAACCTCGGAACCGATCCCGTAAAAATTTGGCACAGAGATAGCTTGTCTTCTGGAGACTTTTTATCCCGGAAAATCAAATAATTCCGATGGGATATTTAAAAAACCCATCTTTCAGGCGGACAAAGTTGCGGGCATCAGCTAGTATTATATAATTTCAAAGATAATTTTGTTGGGGTTAACCCTTCATTTAAATTTGTTATCATTTTTAAATAAAAACGTTTGCCGTAGCAGACCTAAAATAAGGCAAAAATATTACTGTAATTATATACTACTATAATTATGGTAAATTATGGTTATAAACGCATTAAATAATTACTACTTAACTGAGGCCCTATGCAGCTCTGTATATGTCCACTGTATATTCTCGTTATCCTCCGAGTTGTAGATACCAGTTGAAACAGTCTCTTTTACAACTATTTCGCTTATTATGTAGAACTAGAGCGATCCGGCCTTCTCTTGGCAGAAGCTTGCAACATCCTTTGATAGGCTGCTTGGTCTCCGCAGCATATGCTCAGGCCAGCGTAATTTTCTGAGAAGGATCTGTAAAAAGTACCAATTAGGGGGCATGCAATTCAGTAAACGCGATAGACATGAAACTTATTATATTAGAAATTGTATTAAAATAAATGTAAATTAACTTACACACTGTAAAACAAATCAAATAACTGCTCACTATCAACTATTATTAATAAAATCGATAAATATTTATTAAGAATAACAGAAATGTTGCGCAAAAACGGTGCACTTTAATTCGACCTTAAAATTGAAAAATATCTTAGTCCAATTCTTCCTAAGTAAGTGACTTACCTGATTTTAACTAGTCTGGCCATAGATACTGTTACATAAAAACTTTTCTTTATTTTCAACTTTTTAATTATTTTGAATTTGGAACACGCATATTATTTTAAAAACTTCTTTCGATTTTGCGCCATTTCACATATTTTTTCGTGTTCATTATCAAATTACAATATGGAATGGGGTGTTAAAGAAAATAGGATTGCAGTGATCGCCTTGCCCAAAGTGGGTATGGAGCCGTCGATCATATTCCAGACACTTCAAAAGCTTGGTATCGTTCGTATATCGTACTATCAACAGATACAACAACACTTCCTCTGTCGAAGACCAGAAATGATCGGGGCGGCCGCGTGCTGTTAGAACTACAAAGGTTGTTAATGCTGTTAAAGTCAGAATTCGTCAAATCCCCATTAGGAAGCAAAAAATCTTATCGCGAGAAATGAAGATTCCCGCTAGGACTCTGTCGCGTATTATAAAACATGACCTGAAGCTCGGTGCTTATAGTCGATATACAGGACATGCCCTAAATCAATCTTTACAATTAAAGAGAGTGGATCGATCAAAACGCCTTCTGTCGCGATACGCAGGTGAAAGACACAGAAATATCCTCTTTACCGGTAAAAAAAATTCCACGATTGAAGAACACTACAATAAGCAAAATGATAAAGTGTACGCTCACAGTTCTAAAGAAGCTGCTCAAGTGGTCGGAAACGTAAAACGTGGTCATCATCCTGCGTCAGTGATGGTTTGGTGGGGCGTGTCTTATCAAGGAGTGTTCCGAAGAATTGTTCGGATTAATTCCAGCCGCTGATTTTCACCATCGCACATTGCGGCACAGCGCGAAATTCCATCGTCACCACCTTGATGGTTGGCATTCCAGCACAGTGCGTTTTTCGCGGAATTTTCTGCCCCGCACAAGCACCATATGGAATCTGCTGCCGCCAGCGGTTTTTCCGGACCGATACGACTTAGGGACCTTCAAGAAAAGAGTCTATTTCTTCCTCAAAGGCCGGCAACGCATCTGCTATTCCTCTGGTATTGTAGATGTTCATGGGCGGCGGTGATCACTTACCATCAGGTGAGCCGCTTGCTCGTTTGCCTCCTCTAACATTAAAAAAAAAGGAGTCACAAAACTAAATTTTTGTAAAAAAGGAGTGAAAACTTAAGCCAAAGTGTATCAATATACAGTCTTGGATTATGTTGCGAAACCTCTCAGCAATACACTTTTTAAAAATATACCGTGGACTTTTCAGCTCTCTTCAGGACTCTACACCTGGTCACAAGGCACGAACTACCCAAGCCTGGCTTGAAACCAACGTTTGGAGCAAGCAGTGGCGAAATTTCCCTTGGAAACAGTGCGTAAATCCATAGAGTCGTGGCCAAACCGATTAAAGGCCTGTATAAAAGTTCGGCTGTGGCCATTTAGAATAGAATATTGTTTTTATTTTTTAGCTGAGACTAATAAATATGTAGGTATGAATTTTAATAGTATTACATTACTTCATTAAAAAAATGCATTTTCGTTTGTAACAGAACTTATGGCTATATATAATTTAGTGATAATATACTAAAAAATCTTGTATTTACTTACTGTTCGATTATTGTATTAGTATTTCTCCTTGAGAGAAGTGGCCACGTAAACAAGTAACAGTTATTACAAAGTTATGAACTTATGAATAATCTATGTTTTCATCTGCTTACATATGAGATTTGGCAGGTGAAAATAACTAAGAAATAATGTAATATATGCATGTAAAAATTATTTGAATTTAACATACACATAACTTTGACTAGATAATTTGATAAATAAGTTTTTAACTTAGCTATTAGCAATAATCATATTTTATTACTGGTAGCAAAGTTGCTATTTAATGTTTATATTTAAATGTAACCAATAATTAGCCATATTTGCTTCCTCTGACCAGCTTCATTGATGGCATAATCTTTAAAGCAAGTCCACTTCTGATCATAGGCATCCCCCATAAATTTGCTATTTATCACGGATATAAGCCACCTAAAAGCATTAACTTCTACAAAGTTGTACTGGTTTTTCAAAATTGCAATGTGGAGCATTCACACAACCCACCGGTACGATGTTGGTACACAGGAAACGTTCTTCTCCAACGATTATTATCAGTTCTATAAGGTATTTGGCGGCCACAGTTCCCACTTATTGATCCTTAAGGCTGTGTCGGTACATTAGTACTGCTGCGGATATCTTTGTTGTGGATTGTATTGCAACAATACCGAGCATAAACGTTTCCTGTGATTGCAAAGCGACTTTCTCATACAACCTGTGCACCAATGAATGTGTCAAACCTAAATTAAGGCAACTGCGTCTGAGATAAGTGTTATATTATACTGAGATCATCGACCTGCCTGCTATTTAGTTTACATCAATCATTCCTTAATAAGATTGGTTTATATGTAGACCAGACTAGACTATCTATCAATGGACTATTCAGAGACTGCAATTATGAACAAATATGACATTTTCATAAACATAGTGAGAGGGCAAAGAGCCGAAATTTATTTCTTTACTTTAATGTAACTACTCTGGAGAAACAAAATTACTAAGTCATACGCAGTAGAATAAAAAATCGGTCAAGTGAGACCACGCATAGGTATAGGAATAGTACGTAACCGCAAATATCCCATATCTCAAAAACTACACGACATATCTTATTCAATGAGTTTTCTGGCCATAATTTTTTTCCGAATTTTAAACCGCATAATTGAACCTTTTTATAATTTTTGATAAAGATTTTGAGCCTTATCTTGAAATCTTAGGATTCTTATGCAGGAATCCGTCTAGGCAGGTTAACCCCAGGCCAGTTATTCTGCCGATAAGAAGCAGTGTGCGAACGTTACTGCGTTTCGGTCTGAAGGGCACTGAGAGCTAGTGTAATCACTGGGCATATGAGACTTAAGAACTGGTGTCTCAGGGTGACGGGCGCAGTGTGGTCGATACACACAGATATTCAGGGTGACACATAATCTGTTATGGACAGACCTTGCACTTACCATCAGGTGAACTTTTAGCTCGACTCAATACTTTATCCAATAAAAAAAGCCGGAAAAAGTTTTGCTCCAATTCGTGTTGGTTAATTGTCCACGAAATATTTTACATTTTCATATTTTCATAACCGACATTACTTCTAAAAAATCTAGGAGATGTTGCAAGTAGAATGTTTATTTACATTGTACGACACACTCGTACACGTCTGCAATATAACCATGAGATCGCTCTACGGGTGCTTAAAGCGAATAACGTTATTATCCTCCTGAAATTGCTATGAACAGAAAGACTGCTCGCAAATAACATTCTAATGTTTTATACTATTTTGTTCGAAGTTAAAGCAAAATTTATGATATGAAGTTTATTTGACTTTATTCTGTATTGATTAAGACGTGATATTTTCCCGGTCAATTTTCGACCACGGCGATAACTAGGAAAACGGGGAACCCTGCATGTCTGAGGAATAAAAATATTTCAAGGACTTTCGATTTCGATGCTTCTGGATGTTAGCTGCTCCCAAGAAGGGAGGCTTATGAATAATCATATTAGCGGTTGTAATTATCGGAATCGTCACCAGCCATAACCCATGCGGACTGGCATTTGTCGATATGTTTACTCCACCTACGGCTGAGGGCTATGAGATGTTCTGGTTATTCCATTAGTCGAGTCTATATTTATCGCCTACTTTATTGAATTTTTAACGAGTTCATAACAACTTAGGACTTACGTAGGTACGGCTATGGACTGGACTGGAAAGGATACAATACTAACGTTAATGGCGAATACATTACTCACTTTCGATTCGCATACGAAAATAATAGTTTTAAAGTTTATAGGTGTGATACCTATAAACTTTAAAACTATTATTTTCGTAGGGTCAGTTATTCTGCCGTGAAGCAGTAGTGTGCATACATTACCGTGTTTCGGTTTGAAGGGCACTAAGAGCTAGCGTAATCACTGGGCATTAAGAACATATGTTTAGGGTGACGGACGCAGTGTGGTTTCACACAGAAATGTTCTAGGTGACACAACATTTGTTGTGGCCAGACGTTGCACTCACCATCAGGTGAACGTTTTGGTCGGAGCGTCGCTTTATCCAATAAAAAAAAAACTTCCGTTTCTACTATGTAGTTATATTTTTTGAAAGCGATCCACACTGGGATTTCTCCTGCATCTCGAGTGGGATTTAGATTTTCATATGCATAAAACAACTAGACCCGAATACCAGTTATTAGTGTTTTTGCACAAATTTTGTCTCCTACTGTGATTCACACTCAGAACCCTAATCACTAGGCCACGCGGTCGTCAATATATTTTAGACGTTTGGTTTTTTACCTACACTGCGGATTGTATTTAAAAAAGGGAGCAGTAATTTATTTAGTTAAAATAAAAGTGTTATTTTATTACATTTTACTCCGTATCACCTTCAAAAAAAGAAGAGTTGACTTTTACCTAATAGTATGATATATATATTCTGTTACCTTTTTTATACGAGGGTGGATTGAAAAGTACTCGGCCTAACCAAGAAAATAAACACATACTAAATCAGTTATATTTTTATTTTTCTACATAATCACCATCAAGTTCAATACACTTTTGCCACCTCCCCTTCCAAGCATTTAGACCGTTAAAAAAAATGATTCTGCCTTAGAGTCAAAATATGCGTCTACAGCTGCTTTGACCTCGTCGTTTGTCGAAAATCTTTGACCTCCCAAGTGCTTTTTTAGGTTAGGGAACAGAAAGAAGTCTGATGGTGCCAGATCAGGTGAATACGGCGGATGCGGTAACAGTTCAAAGCCACAGTTGTGAATTCCAGCCATTGACTGTACTGACGTGTGAACACGGGCGTTATCTTGATGAAACAGGACTTTTCTTCTGAGCATTCCTCGACGTTTTTCTTTTATTTCCTCTCGTAAACGACGTAGTAAGGTGCAGTAGTAATCAGAGTTTATAGTCTGACCCCTTTCAAGATAATCAATCATAATCACACCTTTCGAGTCCCAGAATACTGAAGCCATCACCTTATTTGCCGACAAAATCGACTTAACCTTTTTAGGGGGTGGTGAACCAGGTCTTCTCCACTGTTTTGATTGTTGTTTTGTTTCCGGTGTACAGTAATGAACCCATGTTTCGTCCATAGTAACAAAACGATTCAAAAAATCATCTGCATCGGCTTCAAATAACTCCAAACAGTCGCGTGAAATAGTCAATCGCGTCCTTTTTTGTTCAACTGAAAGCAGTCGCGGAACCCACCTCGCAGACACCTTGTGGAAACCCAACTCGTTGACAATGATGTTTTGAGTTCGTTCATAAGAGATGCCTATAATCTCGGCTATCTCTCTAATTTTTAATCTGCGGTCTCCCATTATTAAATCAAGTACTTTTTTAATATTTTCGTCAGTAGTTGACGTCGAAGGCCTTCCAGAGCGGGGTTCATCTTTCACACTCTCTCTACCACGCTTAAATTCTGCTATCCATTTTTTGACGGATGAATATGACAGAGCACAATCGCCTAATGTACTGACCATGTCATCATGGATGGCTTTTTATGATAGCCCCTTCTTATGGAGGTACTTAATGACGGCACGTTGCTCGATTTGCTCCATTCGCGGAAATTATGACCGATTACTTTGTTAATAAATTTATAAAATCACAACTAATTATCGCACACGTTTCGAACTTCACACAATGAACTAGTCTGAACTGAACTAAATAATGTGGGTAGATTTGATTTTTAGAATTGAATGGATCTGTGTTAGGCCGAGTACTTTTCAATCCACCTAGTATTTACAAGCTACTCTTCATCACGTAATAGGGTTCTTCGTTCATCCTCTAACAATAACATTTGCATTCCTACACATTTCACCGGGTTCCTTAGAAATTCGTTCACTATTCGGGCTGCACTTCTTTGGAACTCCTTGCCCGATGACATCGGGAAAGCGCCCAAAAAAAACTCCTTTAAGGAGTTGGTTCGTGATTATTTAGCAAGGAATCATGAGAACATACTTGTAAATTGTTAGTGGTTGGTCACCGTTATACCGGTATATGTATATGTGATTATATAAAATATATATATATATATATATAAATATATTTATATATTTAATATGTATGTATATATGTAAATATAAATATGAGTATTATATTATTGTTATTACTGAGTTAGAAATGTTTTTTTTCTTTTTTTCCGCTTGTCTTAATAGCTACACCTCATCAAAATCTCTTCACTTCATGAGTTGACTGGGAGAAAATGTCTAAAGGCATTAAGTCCGCCCTTTGTGTCCTTTAATTGTAAAGGAAGCAATAAAGATAAAAAAGGTAATGGTTAGGATACAATTAAACGGTTGACCAGTTCTATCTAATTAATAAAAATATGACTCTGTTACTTGATATAAAAGAAACTAAATCACCGTTTGTACATACATACATACATAGAGTCACGCCTCTTTCCCATAGGGGTAGGCAGAGACCACATCTTTCCACTTGCTACGATCCTGACACACATCTTTAGCTTCCTCTACTTTCATTAGTGTTTTCATACAAGCTCGTCGGTTGCGGGTACTTTTGACGTGGCCTTTCCTCAAAACGATTTCGATCTGATCGTAATACGTTCGCCTACGTCGACCCTTACCGGCTTGCCCATTCACACTCGCCTCATAAATCTGTTTCGTCAATCTTCTTTCATCCATCCTCTCTACGTGTCCAAACCATCTAAGCATCCCTTTCTCTATCTTTGTCACTACATCTTCTACCACACCGCAACGTTCTCTTATCACGTTGTTTCTTAGTTTGTCCATCAAAGTCACTCCAGCTATACTTCTCAAACTTTTCATTTCAACAGCATTAATCTTATTTTCATGCTTCTTCTGCCAGACCCAACATTCACTACCGTACATAAGTGTGGGGACCAGTACTCCTCTATGTACAGCCAGTCGTCCCTTTTTAGAAACATTCTGGCTGCACATAAAGTTATGCAGGGCCCCATATAATTTATTTCCTGCCAACGCTCTTCGTTCAATATCACAGTCGTACTTTCCGTCTCTCGAAAATTTTGAACCCAAATATACAAACTCTTTCACTTGTTCCACTCTTTCTCCTTCAATCAGAACTTTGCAATCCGACATACTTTCTTCTCTTTCAAAAACCATTACTTTCGTCTTATCTACATTAATTTTCATTCCTTTGCTTTGTAGAGCATCATTCATAATATTAACCATCGCCTGCAACTCCTCCTCCGATGATGCTAATATAAC
The DNA here is from genome assembly GCA_019845155.1 of Luehdorfia chinensis. Classification (NCBI taxonomy): domain Eukaryota; kingdom Metazoa; phylum Arthropoda; class Insecta; order Lepidoptera; family Papilionidae; genus Luehdorfia; species Luehdorfia chinensis. The sequence goes on from JAHVAK010000022.1 coordinate 3,513,970, forward strand.
CTGATCATCGGCGTATAGGAGGCATTTGACGGTCAGATCATTCATTCTTAATCCAAATGCACTCTCTTTAAGATCTTTCAAGCAATTGTCTATAAATAGGTTAAACAGCCACGGTGAAGCCACACATCCCTGTCTAACACCTTTTTCGATGTTAAACCAGTCTGTGTACGCCCCGTTTACCCTGACACAAGCACTGGAATCCTTGTACAGTGATTTCAGTGCTTGTATCAAGCTGCCGTTCACCCCATATATAGACAATGTCGACCACAGTTCTTTCCTCACCACTCTGTCATAAGCCTTTTCCAAGTCTACAAATGCGCAATAGACCTTTTGACTTTGAGCCAAGAATTTTTCGGCTATGCTTCGTAAGGAAAAGACCTGATTCATGCATCCCATTCCTCTCCTGAATCCCGCTTGTACATCCCATATCTTCTCTTCAGTATCATTCATCACTCTCTTAATCAACACCTTTGCATACAGTTTGCCAACAATGCTGAGCAAGCTAATGCCTCGGTAGTTTTTGCAGTCTTGCTGCGACCCTTTTCCTTTGTAAAGTGGTACAATGACGGCCTTGCACCAGTCTCCTGGTACGACGCCGTTCCTCCAGCAAAGGTTAAAAAGGCGGTACAGCTGACTAGCTACCACGCCCTGTCCAGCTTTCAGCATCTCTACTGTAATTCTGTCATATCCTGCAGCCTTGCCTAATTTCATACTATTCAACGCTTCCACGATCTCTTCCATGCTTATATCACTTTCTTTGCAATCTTCATTCATGTCCCCGAATGGGGCCTGTACTTGCATAATTCCTTTCTCAAATAAGTTTTTAAAATATTCCTTTAGGATGCATTCCTCTCCTTTCACAATACTTCCATCCTGGTTTCTGATTTTGTCCAATTGCGAGGTTGTATTTTTACCTCTGGTCGTTCTTATGGACTTCCAGAAAAACTTTATGTTGTGTTGAAAGTCATCAGATAACCTCCTATCAAATTCATCTCTATCATTCTCTTTCTTTCTTCTCACGACCTCTTTTGCCACGACCTTTAACCTATTATACTCATTCCTTGCCTTGCTTACATCTTCATTCGTTGCCTTTTTTATTCTCTGATTGGCTCTTGTGGCTAACCAATCCAGCCAAGCCTTTTTTTTATTAGATATTGCCTTTTGCACCTCTGCACACACAGTTCTTAACTTACACCCTCTTCTTCTCTTACTTTCACCACACACTTCAATAGTAGATTCCACGATTCCTTCCTTAAACAGCTTCCATAATTCTTCAACCTCACATGCCTCATCCAACGTGTCAAACTTCTCGATAAGTTTCTTTACAAATTCTTCTCTCACACCTTTCTCTTGCAGACCCTCAACTTTTATGCGTTCTAGAACACTAATAGGTTCATGCACACGGTGCCGCCATCTCTTAAAGACACCTCTTAATCGGCTCAACACCAGAAAGTGGTCTGTGTGAATGCCGACACCGCGGAATGCCCGAGTGTCTAGGACTTTCTTTCTCAATCTTTCATCCACAATTACAAAATCAATCATACTTCTCAGGCTTCCTTCTTCTCTAGTATACAAGTGGATCTTTTTATGGTCAAACATAGTGTTCGTTACCACAAGATTCCTCTCCAAACATACTTCAAGCAGACTTTCTCCATTTTCATTCACTCTGTTATCGCCGAACCTTCCCAGCACACTTTCATATCCATCACGCTTCACTCCCACCCACCCATTAAAATCGCCTAGCATTATGATTCTTTCATTTTCGTTGCATTTATTCAAAATATCTTTCATGCTATCCCAAAACTCCTGTCTCTCACTTTGGGCTTTTGAGGAACGGTTCCAACTCGCATCTTGTGGAGCATAAACCCCTAATATGAAGATGCGAGTAAGGCCAACCTTCAACCTCACCCAGAGGAGTCTAGGGCTCACACAATCAAAGTCAGTCACACATTCATTCATTCGAGCAGAAAGCAGTACACCAACGCCCTGACAGCCTCTACTGGTTTCAGGAACCCCCGACCAATAGGCTGTGTAGGGTCCATGCGAGGTGGTGTCGCACCCTTTCCGCTTGGTTTCATTCACACAAAGAACGTCAATCCGTCTTGCGCTCATCATCTCGCATACTTCGTCAATTTTATCACTCATACCTCCCCTAACATTCAAAGTAGCAAAGTGGCTATCCGTAGCCCACTTTTCGCGCCCACGGGAAACGAGACGTGACGGGTGGCGAACCACGTCGCCGCCATGTTGTATGGAGCTAACAATTTTATTGCTCATTGCGTTCCCACGAGCATCTATAGTTAATTTATCAAAATAAAAATTATTACAAAAAAATGCATACGTTACACTCTGTACAACAAAATAACAATACAATAAGTAAAAAAGTAATACTGCAGTAAAAACACTAAATACATAATATTAACTGTCAATTGCGACACCTCAGTTGGAAAGAGGAATGCCATGTGTAATTCCACTTTGCGAGACACTTGGCTTTTGGCTTAATAGCAACACAAACATAGTATTTGGTGTACTATCACAATTTATCATCACATCACACCTGTAATGCTAACTCTGAAATGCAGCTTTGTGCTTCCAATAATGCTTCTTGTCCGGCATCCCACTGTGCTGCCTGGTCCCAAACTAAGCGCTGAATGTCATGCTGAACACTGAACAGACGCAAGACGAAACTCACAGCGAGCGGCTGCTGTCTCCATACCTCCTTTTACAAACTCCTGATGATGAGCAATTTCCTGTTTGATGAGCAATTACCGTTTGTATATACATATATATATATATTAATTAATTTCTTCGTGAAACTTAAATAGAAACCATTCGACTATCTGAAGAAATATTTAAAAAAAAAATACTTGGAGTCTGGCACCACAATAAAAATATTAAATCCACACACATAAAATCTTTGTATGTGTATTATGGCAGTCGACAGAGCTAGAGTATTTTTCGTGACTATGTTAGAAGTACGAAAGATATTAACTGTAACGATTTAAGTCTGACCGACTGAGATGAAAATATAACGCCAAATATTTTCTTTTCCGTTTAAGTGCTTTTTGATTATTTGGCTGATGATTTATTTCAGTAATTTTTATGTAAATACCGTTCCAGAATTCGTAATTTTGTTACCATATTTTCTTTATTTTATTACCTCGCAGATTTTCATAACTTTCTTTTATTTCATTAAAAAAAAGATATCCAGCATCAGCTCAAAACATGATTATGCTAATTTAAGAGTTTCATGATTTTCCATGGATATGTCATCAAAACTTGCCTAAAATTTTATGGGACCCCTTTTCTAATTAAAAAAGAATCAATGGAGTCGGTTCATAAACAAAGAAGTTATACCCGAATATATGTATAAAAATATACAGACGAATAGAGAACTCCTTGTATGAGTAGTCATTGTCATTGTATGAGTATGTAAAAGTAGTCAGTTAAAAATGAGCTTAAACATTAATTTATTTTTCAAACTGTTAAATTTTCCTAACCTAAACTAAACCCTACTGCCGGGTTTCTAAACGTAAGTGATAATTTACGGTTAATTAATATTACAGGCGACTTATTACTTACAGTGGTGACCAAGCCATGGTGAAAAAGCCCCCCTCCACGACAAGGAGAGAACCCATAAAGGGGGATGGGGGGTTCGCTCACACCCTTTTTTTACATGGGGAAAATGCCTAACGCATACCCGCCTTCACGGGGGAAAGGACGGGTTATGTCGGACTTGCACCGACTTAAACCCCATGATGTTCCGCATTCGCCGCATGTTGGCAGGGCCACGGGAACGCTCACGCACACATCCTGTCCCGCCGCGGCCCCACCACCGCCGCATCTACGGTGCGGCCCCGCCAAAGTCACGGGGGACAGGGAGAGAGGCAACGCAACACCTACGCTCCTCTTCCCCCGCGACTCCACCTCGGCTGCGAAGGGCAGGGTGAGCAGTGTCGATTCACTCCTCTCCCCAGCAGTCCACCATCACCGCATCGACGGTACGGCCCCGCCAGAGTCGCGGAGGATAGGGAGAGAGGCAACGATACACCTACACTCCTCTTCATCCGCGACACCACCTCGGCTGCGGAGGGCAGCGTACTGCTCCGCCCAGCAGTCCACCTATTCGCATCCGGAGTGCGCTTGCGTAGCCCACTCGGAGCGACCTCCTCGGGTCAGCCTGACGCCACAGGCCGACCATGTGCGCTCCTCTTAGCTTCACCGTGGGTGACCAAGCCACGGTTACTAAGCCCCCTCGCCACGACAAGGCGAGAACCCATTGGGGGGGAGCACCCAACACCCTATTTTAAATTGACACCATTAACGTTTCATGTCAGTGTCAAATAAAGATCAGATTTTATTCGAAAATAGAAATTCTGGCGCATTCAAACAATAAAAAGAATTGAGTTTCATTATACGACGTACAAACGTTAGTATTTTACACAGAAATAGTCAAAGTTAATGTTTTTTCACTAACTTAAAACAAATATTTCGCCTTTTCAAATATTTCCAGAGATATCTTATTGAACTTCTCATTTTAAAAAGTAAAGTTACATTCTATAATTGTCCCACTGCTGAGTAGAGCCTACTTCTCATTTCTGAGACGGTTTTGTAGCCAGGAAGAATCCGCCACGTCGGTCCAATGCAGGTTGACAGAGTTCACAAGTCGTAAGAATTCTTATACATGCAGGTTTCCTCACGTCATATTGCTTCCTGGTGAGGAAGGTGGAAACTCAACACATTAAACTGCAATGAACAGTTTTAGTGGTGCCGGCACCGGGAATTGAACCCTTGGTATTCGCATATTAATCATATGTAAAAGAGTTTTATTATTTTACTTTAAACAGTAACTATTAATGGTGGTAGGATTCCTATGCAGGAATTCGTCTAGGTAGGTACTACCGTACGACCAGTTATTCTGATGTGAAGCAGTAGTGTGTAAACATTACTGTGTTTCGGTCTAAATGGTACTGAGAGCTAGTACGATTAATAAATTTGTCTGAAAATCACCCCTGTGTATGTCCATACTTACACAATAAATGCTGAGCCAAAAAAGGTTTGACACAGAACTATTAAGTTTTACGTAATTTTGTTTTGTTTGTGTTTTTTTTTTTATATAGAACAGCCTGTATGTTCTTGTGCCGAATAAATGTTTTTTCTATTCTAATAGGCATATGAGATTTAAAAACTGACTCAGGGGGGCTGGCGTATGGTATCACACAGAAATGTTCTGAGTTCATCACGTAAACATTTGCTATTCTCGTCACTTACAACTATACAAGAATAATCCATAAGCCAAGAATATAAAGTTAATTAAAAAGGGTTGAAGAGTTGACACGTAATGGGAGAGCTGTGGGTTAATTTAACGTGTATTTTTTCAATAAACCTGTCCCGGATTAAACGGAAACAAAAACTCGCGTTGGTATTCGCTTCTACACAAATGTGTAATCACTGTACATACTCGTACAATTTAATTACATAAAAGTAACCTAAATACAGAGAAGGTGAAAACAGCTTGTAATCATAGAACCCAATTGTTTATGTCGTGTGTGTTGAACTGTAATAATAATAATTAACTTTTAATTTTTATTTTTAAAGTAGTAGAACCACGCTCTTAATCTCTCTTGCTCTAAATATACAATCGCTGTAGCATTCAAATGGGTCGATTTGACCGGGAACTTCCTTTTTTTAGTGAAAGTAAGTGGTGAGACTCGTTGAATGGTGAGAAGCGTTGATCTCTTGGTAAGTGCCACGCCTGCCCGTAAATATTGCGGTATAACCCAGAAAACACTAGCACACCACGGCTTGACGGCAAAGTACCTGGCATGACCTTACCTGGGTGGATCTCTAGAAATCCTACCACCTCAGTATGTACAAATACATATCTGTCGGTAATTATGGAAATCAAATTGGACAAGTCGTAATATACTGAAATACCCCAATTCCGAGACTTAATTTGATTTTGTTACTTATGATGAATATGTTATTTTTATTAAGAGGAGAAAGAGACGAGACGAGACTAAACGCGCACCTGATAGTGCACCGTCTCCTCTTAACAAATGCTGTGTCACTCAGAACATGTCCGTGTGACACCACACAGTGCCCCCTCGACCCCCGACACACCAGTTCTCAGGTCGCATATATTTAATAATTACACCTTAAGATCACAGTAACAGTTGCACACAACTATTTCAATATGTTATGTTAATCTTGACATTTTTATTTCAGTAAGAGAGCAACTGCTAAAAAAATACGGTTGGTCTTAGATTTGACGGGATTTTCTCGCCGCTTAAAAGCAACTTATTAACTTGATTATGAAAAATGTGATGTAGCACTGCTGTGTACATTTTCGTGTCTCAAAAGGGTTTTGCAAGCGTAAAATTGTGTTATAATTAATTATTATTTCGTCATTTTTATCTAAAACACTTTGTATTTCGTGACGAATGTTTTTGCAGCAAGTATTGAAATAAATTCAATAGGATTTTTCCCTGGTGTAGGCCGTGAAGACGGTTTTCTGGTTATTTGCGTGAATAATGTGGTCCGCAGAAAAAACAAATAACCTTAAATATTGATATTGATGTGTGCTATACGCACTCTGATAACTTTATAGAGAAGCATAGTAATATATATACGTATTGTATTTTGCTTGACATTGATTACCTACTGTAATAGATTAAAAAACTTTCAGGAAATATTATTTGGAATACTATCTTATCAAATTATCAAGTAATAACACATATGATGATATCATCATCATCATCATTTCAGACCATCACTAGTCCCCTGCTAAACATATGCATACTCAATAGATTGCTACAAAAGTTTGTAGCTCTCATTTTGAGGAGATTTTGCCGGTATATGGTATATGATGACATAATTTTAAATTATTGGTTGCAATCGACAATGATACTCGTTGTTAACTAGAAACACCACCAACGATAACACCACACGACGACATTCACACGATATATCTGTATGACGGAGCTAGCTCACTTGTTTGCTAGAATTACTCCGTAGTGTAACAGAACACACTTCTATTTACACAACATTATTATATGTAGGTATATAGGTAAATGACAATCGACAAGGATGTCATTGTTAACCAAGTAAGCCTTTTTACTACAAAACCCCGCTTGATACAGACTCTGGGGTTATATTCCTAAAATATATTATATCGTTATTATATACCGCTCTAAATTCCACGTTTACCGCGGACTCGTCACCGTTCGGAAGCTGTACGACACCCTATCTTATTCATTTTCAACCAAAGTCCATAGTGAAATAATCGGGGTGACACAGCATTTGTTGTGGGCAGACGTTGCACTTACCATCAGGTGAACGTTTTGCTCGTTTCGTCACCTTAACCAATAAAAAAATATACATTATTAATTGATAAATATTAATTAAGAATAACAGAAACGTTGCATCGAAATCGATGCACTAAAATTCGACTTCGAAATTTTATTTTCATCGCGCCAGTAGAAGTTTCACTTCAACAAACCTGGTTAATTATTCTTCAATATGGAACGCTACGACAACGCACGCTCTCGCCGATAACGGCGGAGCGTTCACAAGTGGCTGGAGCTTTCACTCTTCACTACCCACTATATTCCCTCACTCTTATTGTAACATATTAGCGTTTTTTTTCTTGATTTAAATATTATTTTACGAAAAAAGTTCTGTGTGAAATAGATATATTAGACTATATTAGAAATGACAATATAAGATGAGTATTTGAAATAAGGTTAATATTATTTACACTGTAAAATTTATAAAGCAATTACTCATTGAAAATTGTAACTATGGTGAACAGAGCGATTGTTCGTTTCTCGCATTTCGCACTAATAAGAATAAATCTATTGTTGAAATGAGGATGTTTTGTTTTAATTCCTATGGCCTCGCGAATTATCCTTTGCAGGAAACGGTGTTCTTTTCTTTACAACACCCATGTTCGTCGCTCTAGGAAGTTGCAGTATGTGACCATGTTTAGAATCATCCCAACCATTACATCAGATTTGATAAACAACAAATCCTCGCAAAAGAACACCGATTTCCTATCATGGATGATTCGTGAGGCAATTGAAATTAAAAAGGCCATCCTAATTTCAATAGAGTAAACGCGATAAAATCTGTTGAATCTAGTTTTATTTAAAGAAATGTAATTTATGTTTTTTTCAGTGGGCCTGCGAGCACAGTTGTCCGATTAAGCTGTAAAAGCCATGAAGGCTAGCGGCGAAAACTTCACCCATACAATACTTATAAGTTAAAAAAAAACCCTACAAACAATCATTGAGTCTCAATTTTCTCAATTTTTTCTTGCAAGCGCAACCTTACATAGTGTTAAAGCTTGTCAGTAAACATTTTATTGGTAAATTAAACTGGCCTGAAGTTCGTAGATAGCATCGTACCATTTTCTATATATTAGCTATATTTAGTAAAATGGGTATTTATAAAGCAGTTCATTAGAAGGTCGTTGGAGTTTGATTTATGTTCAAGATTTGAAAGAATACCGTTACCTTTAAAGGGTTGCAAAGGTTAGGAAAGCAGGGTAAGTAAAAATAAACTACCAACATAACGACTTTTTATAACTAACAAAATGTCGTGATGCACTTAAAGTAAATGTTGTTAAATATATGTTAATTTTATAATCACTAGCGAATTTCAATCAATGTGTAACCTTTCAGAATATATTATATATAGTCAGAATGTATTATTAGGTTGGGAAAAAAGTTTCATCGCATTTTATATGAAAAATTTTTTTTCAAAGTTTATTAACATTTAATTATAGTAAATATGTGCCATTTTGTTCGATGACTTTTTGCCATCTTGAAGGCAGTGACATGATCCCGTTGCTGAAGAAATTTTGCGACTTCTGAGCAAAAAAAAGCGACAAGTGTTTTGGCAGTCCTCTCTTGATGTTAACCTGACACTACCTAAATAATTCTAAAGAGGCCGAAACACGTGGAAATCTGAAAGTGCAACGTCAGGGCTATATGGCGGATATGGCATAATCACCTCCCAGCCAAAGTGGTGGTAGGATTCCTATGCAGGAATCCGTCTAGGTACGAGTAGGTACCACCCCAGGGCCAGTTATTCTGCCGTGAAGCAGTAGTGTGCAAACATTACTGTGTTTCGGTTTGAAGGGCACTGTGAGCTAGCGTAATCACTGGGAATATGAGACTTAAGACCTTATGTCTCAGGGTGATGGCCACAGTGTGGTGTTACACAGAAATTTCCTGGGTGACATTGCATTTGTTATGGGCAGACGTTGCACTTACCATCAGGTGAACGTTTTGCTCGTCATCATCACTTTATCCAATAAAAAAAAAAATTCTTAATCGCCAAAGATGTGTGTGGTCTAGTGTAGTCGTGATGAAAGACCACACCCTTTCTATTCATCAATTCCGGCCGCTTTCTCTCAACTTCTTGCTTTATTCTCATCAGTTGTTGGCAGTAGAGATCAGAATCGATGGTTCTGACCGGCGGTAAAAGCTCTTGGCATAAGCTAAGCATAAGGTGATGCTGTGTATATGCGAGTTAACCCGGGTTTTGACACAGTCTGTGAAGCCTGACCGACCTTTGACGAACGGTTTGGTTTCATTACGTCTCAATAAAGAATCGCAAATAAGTACACAGTTCATTAGGTTTCTATCAGTGAGCTTGTGTGGCACGCAAATATCGAGCTTTTTGTGTACCGAGTTTTTTCAAATGGGTCAAAACTGTTTTGTGGTCAATTCCCAGTTCTTCAGCTATGTCGTAACTACTGATATGCCGATCTTGCTCCACTTTTTCAAAAGAGGAGTCCATTGTATTCCGCCGCAGGGCGACCAGGGCGAGATGCATCTTTGACATCAAAATTCCCGGATTGTAAATGCTTAAGCCAACTTTGTGCTACTCTTACTGACACTGCATTAGATCCATAAACGTCACGATTATTTTTCGCGGCTTGCCTTGCATTTTACTTTTTTTGTAATAAAAATTTAAAATGTATCGAATTTCTTATTAGATTCATTCGTTTGGCAGAAAGAAAAACAAATGAAAAATACCTGGAAAGAACATTTTTCTAATTTGTTTCTTTTTTTGAAATGTAACCTAAGATGCAAATACTTAGTACAGCCAAAGAGATTTTATTAAAAGTTTATACGTACTAAATGCGAAAAAACTTATATGCGAAAAGACTTTTTCCTATTATATTTAATGCCGGTAATTTATTAAACATAACGAGGGTAACAAGAGTTGTGCTCTGGTGGACTTCAATTAAAGATTAAATATGGTTTTAATTAAAAAGCACAAATTATTAATCACAAAAAAGTTACACCATGTAGTGTAGTGACTATTCGTATATTTTATTACAACAATGTAAGAAATGTATACACACATTACACGTTAATTTTTCATAGAGAATAGAAATTTATCTGGTAAATACCTAATAATATGTTAAAGTGTAAATGTGTTACCTATACGAAACCTTTACAAAAAAATATTCGAAGTTCAATTTTCTTTCTTTCGAAAGTATTGACCCTGGCCATGACCATGACGACGCCGCTTCTCTTTTGATAAAATCACTATAAGACAGAGGTCTTCAGAAGGGCGCAGGATATTCTACGAAACCTTTAAGTTTCAAGGTTTTTGTTCGTGTAAATTGTAATTCTCCTCTGGGTAAATGGTGACATCTTTAGAGTGACTTTACAGATTATTACTATACCGCACAGCAACTTTTTAATATACATAGTTACGTCTAGATGGCGCAATTTAAAAACTGAATCCCTATGTCTATGCGTACACAGTGCCATCTATTCTATGTAATATGAATTGAATGCTGTTGTGGTCAAAAGACGTTTCAAAAACATTTGCCTATATGCCAACAGTCGCTGAAAGATGGCGTTGTGGCAAAAACACCAAAATTTAAAAATTTGGAAATTCACATTTTTTCACAGCGAACGAGTTTTTTGTAAAGTATATGGCGTTGATAAAATGCGCTGTATTAATACCGCAACAAGAAAAAAGTCAATCAAAATAAAATATATTTATTCCAAGTTTTAGATATCAAAATGACATTGAATGATGACATAAAATATGTCCCATTCTATTAGTCTGTTAGAAGAGTAGATTGTGTAAGTAATGGTGTAAGCACTCCTGAATCATACTAATATTATAAATGCGAAAGTAATTCTTTTTGTCCCCCAGCCTGTTTGTTACCTTTTCACGGATTAACCGCTAAGGCGATGTTGACGAAATTTGGCAAAGATTTTGGAAAGAAAATTTTTCTTTCTTCCTAGAGACGGACATAGGCTGATTTTTATCCCGAAATATACATCCCGATTATAGCAGATTTATTGGATTAAAAGTCTGCCATTTTTTCTCTTGTTTTAAACTTGAACTTAGAGTAGAGATAACATGCATGAGAAAAGCTCGACATATGCCGGACTTGCCTCAAGGCCGGATATTGTCAACCTTTTCAGTATGCGAGTGACTTGAGGTAATGAACTTTTAAATGTATATTTTTATTTCAACGAAAAAAATATTTTCCTATATAAAAAAAAATTGCAGACTCTTTAGGCAAAGATTTGCCGGTGTTATTCTAAAAATAAGAAAACTTGTAATAACTTTGGTACGCAACGTTGATGATAAGTACGGACGGTGGCTTTATGGGTCCCACAGCGGTAGTCGTAATACCAAAAGTGACCGACTCATCCAAATGACTGCAGATTCCATGGTACAGCAGATCCTATCCGCAGAGCAATTCTTTGCATCCTACCCATGGGGACGGGTTTGCTTCTCGCCGGATGATCCCGACGTCGTTGCCGTGTCTGTCGCTGATCTGGTGCTTCAGGGAATGTAACTCTTTGTTCCATTCCTCTGTGGTGCCCATCGGTGGTAGATCCCAAACTTGGTTTGGTGGCACCTGCAGAAAGACATCTCGCCAAAAGATGCTGTGTTACCAGGCCTGGGCTTATGCATCGGCGTCTCGAGATTTAAAAACCAGCGACTTAAGAAGAAGTACAACTCTGCTTCCAGGTCCTTCGAAAGAGTGATTGCTATCGCAAAGTCTGAGCACATTGGCAGAATTGGCGAGAAACTAGCTCGCCTTCCTTCGGGAACCCGTGCGTTCTTGTCTCTCGCGAAGGCTGCCCAAGTGAATTTCTGTCAGCTAAAGCTGCAGAGATGGAAGTCACCATCTCTGCAAAGGGAGGACAATTCGCTGGCCCATGACGCAAAGGAGAAAACCGATCTTCTTGGCTCTCCTTTTGAGTCCATCTAGACTCTCCTTTTGCGTCCATCTCGACTCTTGACGACAGGGAGAACTCACCACCGACCATCCCGCGGAATGAGTGCTCTATGCCAGACATCAGGTTCTGGCAAAGCTTAGTGCGCAAAGCACTACGCTTCCTAGATATCAACACGTCAAGTGGGGCTGATGGCATCCCGCCTATTGTGCTGAGTTTTTTTTGCGGGTAGGTGTATTTGTTTTTTAATTACGTTTATTAAGTATTTTAATGTATTATAAGTTTAACTAATTTCTTAAGTCCTTTTAATAATAGCGACTATACGATTATGATAATATAAACAAGTTTAAAAACTTACATACACCTTCCCCATAACTACAATCTTCACCTTCGTCAACACTTCACCTTTTATCAATCACTATTTGGGCAACTTCTACCACTATTAATAATGGCTAATGTTCCTGTTGTGGAGAATATGCACAAAGAACTGGAAGCTGGCTGGACACGGAAGATGGCCGAGTTTGAGGAACGATTGAAGGCAGCATCCACTCCAACAAATCAAAAAAAATTATACATTCAAGGAAACTGTAATACAATAATTTCTATAAAAAAATAATGTAATTGGAATTTCACAGAGTAATCCCGAATGTTATTAATTGTATTACAATTTTTATACTTTACTTAATAGTAAGCAATAACTTAAACAAAGCTTAGATGATTGGTGTAAAATAACCTTACAAAAATGCAATGGAGGGTACTCAAATGCTGTTAAGAATGTTACAGGTGAAGAAAAGGATATACTGTTACTACCCGAAACAAGAGACATTCTACGCAATATACGTTTCCTTATGACCTACAAAGTCAAGAATGGACGAAATTCTGTGAAAATCGTGATCGTTTTTTTTAATTCTTTGACGTACGGCGTTTTGTGAGTTGCATCTGAAAAATAAAAGATTTTTTTTATCTTCACGCTGGTATACACGCAACAGTTTACCTGTTGTTTTAAAAAAGACTCGAGAGCAAAGCATTTTGCCTGAGGAAGTCTGTTGCTGTGAATCATTGGTCATGTGCCATATTGTCAGCTGCTTTAACTTGTCATCATTTTGAAAAGAAATCTACAAAGTATCAAGTTGACTCTACAATTGCTGTTTATTAGCCCATATCAACAGCATCGTAGTCGAAATACTTATTATATACCGCACGTATACCTTTGTCAGTTGTTGTATTATATTTAAGTGCGTCCATTTGTCAGCCCGAACGACAAATATCATGCTTTCACAGAGTCCTGTCACAAAGTAGCAGCACAGTGTGACGAGAGCCGGAGACGCAACACCTCACTAGCGATTTCATCGGCTTACTGGTTGTAACTTTACATGACGCAAGTTCGGCTTCTCGTAAAATATTCTTTTCATCTCTGGGCGGAGCAACTTTGACCGTATCCAAGGAAGAGCGACTGAAATCATCTACGATCAGGTTCTTTCTGATCGGCCTCATCCTCTGGCTTTGAAAAAAAACGCTGTATCTCTTTGCATTTTTTAATCGCAGGACGGACGGATTTTGGGGAGTATTTCGAGGAATTGTTTGGATAAATTCCGGCCGCCGAGTTTCAACATCGTATATTGCGGCATAAGTCAAAATTCCATCTTTATCATCATGGTGGTTAGCATTCCATGTACTATCATGCGCTTTTTCAAGAATATTCGCGCATGACAGTTTCTGGAATTTGCTGCCATCGATCGCAATGTTTTTTTTCCAAAGCGATATAACTTAGGAACATGCAAGAAAAGAAGGCTTCTTTTCTTACAGGCCAACAACGCATCAGTTCCTCTGACGTTGCGAATGTTCTTGTGTGGCTGTGTGATTTACTATCATGTGGGACGTTTGCTCTAAAAAAGCAAAAAGTATTTTACCATATTCCAAAGAGGTGATCACACGCCTACATTGGAAACTAAGACTCTCGGCACAATACTCAGGTACTTAGACCACTGGGCCACTGTGTATGTCTCTGGGTTACGATGACCATTTCTCATCAGGTGAACTGTGTGCTTCTTAGTCATACTTATAACCACAAAAAAAAACTTATATTAAAATAAACATCGCAAGGAAAATATATCTGTCTGTTTTGTTATTGGCTCTTAGTCCGAATACCAGCCGAAGAAATTATTCGTAAGCACACACAAATTATAGTTTTCTGGATTTGGTCGTACTGTGATTGCCCTAAGTCTTTGGGACTGGATCTGAACTTCCCTGAACTTAAGCGATTAGATTAGAATAAGCTAATCGCTTAAGTAATTATGCGGATGGAAGTAACGGTAAAGAGGAACAAGTGCCTCTTTGTTTAATCTTATAGTTATGGCATTATTACATATATTGCGTTGATGACAACTTCTGGCTATTAACCAGAAGTTAAAATCGGCCAGAAGGTCATATTCGGCATAAAAACGGTGAAAAATATTTTGGTTATGTGAATTCCTGTTGTGCTAAATATACGAGTAATAAGTTTTAATATACCGTTTTTTTCACGCGTTTTATTATTTTAAATGTATTTTGTTTGAGTGAAACTAAAATATATGAGAGATTTGATAAAAAATAACAAAAATATGTAAAGTAACTGCTGAGTATACAAACAAATACTAATTAATCAATTAAACTAACAAAACCTTGAAATTTAACTCTCATCGCGCCCAAAGACCAAAATGATTTCAAAATATAACGCAACTTTTCGTAAAAAAACGGCTTTTATAAAAACTTTATGACACAAACATAATTCACAAAAAAAAAAAAACAATACCTGACGTAGGCTGCCTATAAAAAAGAGAGTAGCAACAGTCAATCTGTTGTGCATGTCATGAAAGCTGACTGCGTAATTTTTCGTCTGTTTGTGTATAGCCCGCAACACGCAACGTATTACGAGTACTAGTAAAAAAAACTTTACGTACGTGAAATTTTCTACAGAGCCTTTCGATATAAAAAGTATTCGATTTTTTAAATTATGGTTTTACCTTAATTAATAGGTTTACGCGGGAAGGACATATTGTCCCAGTCAGCCCAAAGCATGGCAAGGTTAAAGACTTCTGAGAAGCTCTCTTTACCCTATTTTTACGCCTATGTGGGTTCCACCGTAGTGCCAGTTATTTGTCGTTAAGCAGACGAATAAATTACAATGTTCTGAAGGGCACTGACAGCTAGTTTAAGAACTGGGCATATGGGACTTGAGAACTGATATCTCAGGAGGACGAGTGCAGTGTGTGCAACACTTAAATGTTTTGAGTGATACAGCATTTGCTTCACATTAGAATAACTGGCTCTGCGGTGGTACCTACCAAGGATTCATAACAGAAGAATTCATTAGCAGAAGAATTCTACCTCCAGACATAATCAAATCTTAAAGTATATAATTAACTTTTACTGTACTGAAATTTGGAAATGAATAAGACTTGACGATTCTACTGATTAGCACGAGCTTGATTCATTTCTTTCTTATGTCACTGCTAGACACTCCTGGAACGAGATTGATTCTCTTATATCACCGATATTTCCACTATAAGACACTCGGATTCCATCAATGTATGACGTGTGGTGGCGGGTTAAGAGAATCTGCCACCCCATCACATCCCGTGGGTGTCCTAAAAGTCGATAGATGAAAAATTAAAACCAGGAAATGGGCAGCAGCATCTTCCTGGATCATCTGAATAAATAAACTGCGGTTGCCAACCGGCCTGCCAAGCGTGGTAAGTATGGCGAAATCCCCACAAAATGAGAGCTGGAAACTGTTGTCGCAATCTTTGGGATAGGCCTATATTTAGGAGTGGACTATTATTAATAGGCAGAAATGACGATGATGACTAATATTACGCGGAGTTGTATAATTAAACTTATTTTGATCAAATGATCAAAATTACTCGCAGTTGCTAAAATATTATTCTAGATATTATTATTTATTTGAACTAAGTGAAGTCTCTTACCTGATGGTAAGTGTCGCGACTGCATAAAAGTGATACACGGAACTTTGCGTTACAAAATTATGTGCAGTACCGTGCTGCGGACTTCGCCGCCAGAAAAATTATACATATCAGGTGGTAGAATGCTGGTAGGATCCCTATGCAGGAATCCGTTGTGATAGGTATATCGCAGTGCCAGTGATTCTGCCGTGAAGCTGCAGTGTGCATATAGTACTGTGTTTAGTCTGAAGGTTACTGAGAACTAATTTTGGACATTTGTTATGGGCAGACGATGAACGTTTTGCTTCTCTCGTCACGTTCTCCTATAAAAACAGGTTCTGAAGCCTTACATACGTACCAGTTCATTGAATGCCTTTTGAACACTATGTACTACCAAATATGTTGCTTTATTGCCGATTAATTTCGATTCTATTTTATAACAAAAGGATGTTTTGAAATTTGGGTGCTAAATCGCTCGCCTCATATTTTAAATGTTTATCTATAGTTTAGAGGATGCTTGCAAAAAATTTGGTGATGTCTATAATTTGAATATTTTTAGGGTCGTTCAATAGTCAATTGGTACATCTATTAGGATAATTTATTGCTGTTTAATATCGTCCGAACCCGCAGAGATTTGATTTTTGATGAAGCTTTTTTTGCTTGTTAAGACGCCACGGATCGCGTGTCGCGTGCTTCTGGCGGTTTTTTCGGTTTGTATTTTCGGGGGTACGTGCTTCACAAAAAATTAACTGGCCAGTGACTACCGGAATATAATTTTTGATAATTTAATAAATTATATGTTTTATCGTTTGAGGATCAGAAGGTAAGTATGGGTTCGTTGTTATGGTCGCGCAGACGTTTAATAACTAAGTATGTATTTCGACCTTCTATGTATAAACGTATGTTTTATTTTACTTTTGGAAAGTCTACAATACTGGTATTTAAGCAAAGGCGTATTTGGTACAGCGTGCATATTTGAATTATAAATTTATTTCATCATCTATATTTGTTTTGTTTGTAATGTTAAAAAGAAATATAGTAACTACATTTGAAATATTGTAAAAAAACAAATAAATAACAAGCGGCCACATCGGAGATTATAGACGCGGACCAGAATTTTTCGAATTATTCAAAATTAAATAAAAATTGTTATAATAATTAGGTGTTTTTTTTACTTAATTAATGTTTATAACAATAATGGCCAGTCACGACGCGCTCGATTGCGGACGCTTGGCGGCGCAGGCGCAAGGAAATTGCGCGGTCGCGCGCGCCTTGTCTCACCGCGAAATCCGACCCCGAGTGCTGCTGGGATTATTATTTCTTTGCACATTGTTCTAGTTAACGGCCGGTATCTGTTTCGTTTTTACCTAATACTATATATTTAGGCACAAGCTACCCCGTTTCAGTCCGTATTTTGTACTTATGTTTACTATTATGCATGCTACTATATGGCAACGAAACGTGTTTAGAATATCATCGGATTCGGAGATTAAAGATGTTAATTATATTAAATAAAAAATATGATTATTACTTGCTACGTCCTTATTATACTATTAAATTATTAATTTACTTAGCCTAGATTTATTTAATTCGATAAAGTGACGATGTACAACGTCTCCCATAACAAAAGCTGTGTCACCCGGAACATTTCTGTGTGTCACCACACTGCGCCCGTCACCCTGAGACGTCAGTTCTTAAGTCTCATATGCCCAGTGACTCAGTGTCCATCAAACCGAAACACTGTAACTGCCTCTGGGATGATAGCTACCTCGACGGATTCCTGTGTAGGAATCCTCCCACCAGTATGTTGCTTTCTACCTTTCTTTCAGTCTGTGGGAATGAACATTTTATTGTAAGTTTACTTTATTTAAAAAAATAAAAAAAATTGATCCAATCCACGCAAAATTAAACGGGATAGAATCCGTAAATATAACGGTTTCATTTAATTCTGAAGGACTTATTTAGATTTATTGGGACGGCTTAAAGGTATTTAAGTCACCTTGACTTAAAAATACTACTTTAGCTGTAAGATGAAAAATAAACGTGGAAATTTTAAAATTAGCTTCTAGTAATATACAGTGGTTAATCAAAATTTTAAGATGAAAAAATGTTATTAAAATAAGTCGATCTTTTAGAACCGAGTAAAACTATTTATTTTTCTCTCGCCCGTTTGAATGATGGAATGTTGTATGCTCATGTGATCACGTTACGAGGCGCCCGTTGCGCCCAGTAGCTATGCCCAGGTCGGGAAATTTTTTGTCTCTCTTCTGACAGATCGAATTAAAATAAACGCTCCGATAAGGCGTCCTACAATATTATCATCCTGTATTTAGTTACGTGAGCGTGCGACGTGCAGTGGGAACATTGGTAGGTGGGAGCAGACTGCTTTTGAATAGCTTTATTTTTTTATTGTTCCAATAAACGAGTTCGTTTGTTTAAGATTATTTCGGTGCTATGAACCTAGTTTGTCAGTGTTCAGAATGTATTTGCTAAACATTTTCAACAACTATACAAAATATTAAATGGTAGCACGACAACAAATTATGAAACATACATATAATTAGTTAAACATACTGTATGCATCGCGTTTAACACCTACCGACTTTTCCAAATTGACAAAAACTTTGTTACCTTAACCCCTGTGAAGTTATTAGTTAAGACAAAGCGAAAGCATTCATGCGTAGCAGCTACTGAATTTAAAGGAAAGGTTCCCCTTTTTTCCGCTAAACCGTTACGAATTGCCAGATGGTGCATTTTTTGTTTCGATACACCTATTTCACTTTAATTATGAGTGACTTGTATCGTAAATGAATTGATGGAAATAATAGAAAATCTTAGAAAAGTACACTTGAGTGTTTGAGAGTCGGGTAACAGGATACACCTTTGTCAAAGTAATAAAATCTTATAAATGTCCCATTGATACTTTGGAGCTGGAAAGAGTCCGCCACGCTGCTCCAATGCGGGTTGGCGGACTTCACATGTCCACGAACTATTTTTATTCCTCAGTCGTTTCAGGTTCCTTCACGATGTTTTCCTTCACCGCTGAACACGTGGTAAATCAAAACTTAAAATTGCAGAATAATTTTAGTGGTATATATATATACCACATATAGTAGGTATACCATTTTATTACATGCGGATCTTAGCAAATTAACATTCTTTCCTTCATTAATATTAGTTGTGCCAGCACCGGAGATCGAACTCAGTTCACTCGCGTATTATAAAATTTAAGGCGAGCGCCGGGCTCCTGCTAGCTTTGTATACAAATATTAAAGGTTTAGATAAAGAGGTATTTATGGATGAAATTAATTAGACGGACAAATCGTTTACCTGATGTTAAGGGCAACTTCTGCACAAACAAATGAGTGACACACACTCAGAACATTTTGCGAGGTTCTGTGTAGCACGACACTGCGGCACCATAACACATTAGTTCTTAAGTCCCATTTTCCTTGTAATTACACTAGCTAAGAGTGCCATTCAGACCAAAACACAGTAATATTTATACACTAGTAGTAGGCAGATAAAAGGTCTCGCGGTGGTTCCCATCTAGATGTATTCCTGCATAGGAATCCCAACACCAGAGAAATCTATTTATTTGTATATATTATTTTATTACAAAAAAATAGTGAACAGTTTTACTAACAATAACTTAAGGACGCACTCAGAATTTGCAGGGTCAAACAATAGGCCGCTGGTTTTCAGTATATTGAGTAACGATAACCCGAACTAAGCTCTCGTCTGTCGTTGTACGATGTTCCATCATGTTGATTGATGTTGGTACATTGGACAACTTGCAAAATCTGTCCTGAGAAAACGCCGAACATTATTTTTTAATAGGAAAAAAGGACGATGAGACTAGCCAAACGTTCACCTATGGTAACTTGTAACGTCTGCCTATAACAAATGCTGTGTTATCTAGAACAATTCTGGATGTGGAACGAGACTGCCGCCGGTCCCCCTGTCAAATCAGACACAGAGGCGATCGAAATACAATAGATGGCAGAAAAACCCAGCCACCTTTTTTACTGTTCTATGAGATCTTTAGATGTTATTTACGCCTATTGTTTTCCTATCAGACTTTCTTTAAATATTGATTCTTTAATTTAAAGTTTTAATCGTAATATTTAACTAAAAGGAAATAGTCATTTAGGTATATATTTTCGAAGTACCGAATATCGCTACATGATTTTACTATTAAAAGCCCAGTAGCGTGAAGCCGGCTTGCTTGTGGTTTGACCGAGTGTACTTGCCTTCCTTTTTGACACACGTTGAATACGAATTATAAAATAAGAATAAATGTTCGTGCATGACTTCTTCATTAATTTCTAACTCTACAAAAAGCTACCTAACGAGGTAGCACTATTTTATTGTTCCAAAGACGTCTGTTAAAAGATTTCATCATCATCGTCATTATCATCATTTCAGCCTATCACAAGTCCACTACCGAATATAGGCCTCCTTCAATAGCAACAAAAATGTATAGCTCTCATTTTGGATAATTTTACTATAGTTACCACGCTCGGCAGACGGGTTAGCAAAGTTTATTTATTCAGATGTTGCAGGAAGATGCTGCTGCCCATCTACTGGTTTTCGTTTTCCCTCTGTCGACTTTAACCATATCCACGGGATGAGATGGGGTGGTAAATTCTCGTAGGCCGCCACCACACGGCATGTTGTCATTTAATTACTGAATATTCTACTTGTTTTGTGCCACCCTATTTATATTTTATGACTAATTTTTATATAGAATCACTTTTAAGCGATCTTTACATTGTTCTTTTGTGATAATAAATGTCTTTGAACACAATTTAATTATTAATTATTTAACTATCAATTACGAAAAACTAAGAAAGTAAGTAGGAAGTGATTAGCCATATCTAAGTAAAGAATAGCGACGACTGTAGCATTTTATTTCTTCTTTTAAAAGCGTTCCCTAACGCTGGGATCTCTCTTGTATTGTGGGTGCGTTTTACAGTCATAAATTGAACTTCCACAAGCACACAAGTTCGGAATGAATATCTGCATAATATACAAAAAATTCATCCGTGCTGAAATCCACTCCGTGAAGCCAACCGCTTGTCCACTGTGCCAATCGAAGCCGTTTTACGCAACAATTTAATTTACTAAATAACATTTTGTATTGAGATAAAAAAACAAATCGTGCGGATGCTCATTGAGCCATTGCTTAAGCATAATATTATAATTCTTAACATTTTGTGACAATGTTGCTTGTCTCATGTTTCATAGTCGGCTCGGTTGACGTAGAAGCACAGCGATTGGCTTCTGTACTACGGGACGCGAGTTTGATTCCCGCGCAGAACAAATATTTTTATGATCTACCGATAGTTGTTCAAGTTCTGGGTATGTGTGTATAATTTGTCTTTGTAAACGCATCTGCGATATAGAAGAAATTCTTTTATGAGCAATTTTTAAGAAGGCAAAATTTAGAACAACTGGTAATCGAAATCGATGCTAGTAAAAAAAAATATATTACCATAGGTATTTTAGAATGCTGTATGAAGTATCGGGTGAATCTTTAATACTATCCGTAACTGTACATAGAACTTAATGCGCAATAATAATGATAATGAGGACATTAAAGTAACAAAGCGTTCTTGCACACAACAAATAATAACAGAAAATTCTAAATCAAAAGCAATTTCATCTTAATCGCACCGAATACTCGAGCGAAGGCAGAGCGATATCCATCCTATCAAGTTACCTAGGCTACTGGGCATCTTTGATAGATGTTCAAAAATGCTTTAAAGATATATGTTATCAAATTATATAGCACTCTAACGTGTAGAGATAAGGTTAAAATTACATCAATGAAGCATGTGGAGTTACTGTAAAAATCGACAAAATAATAATAGTCGCTTGGTTGATTTTATGGAAACATGATATCGTGTTAGCCTCTCACAAAAAGAATACAACGGAACCCGACCGAAATTGTTTTAATCGTTGGAAGCCACACGGCACCCGAGATTATTCTGTAATATAAAATAATGATAACACATTATATTTGATACACGAAATCGGAAAATGACGTAAACTTAATATGTTATTTACAATTTCTTTATTTTATATTTATTTTAAAACGGTTCACATGACGCCGTTTCATATTATAATACCATTTTCGCATACAAATTTGCTATCGATATATAAGCGATATTATATAGCTAACGAAGCGAGTGGCTGTCGTAAAAGTCGACTGAGGGAAATGCCTGAAAAACCCTGTAGAATCGTCAACTATCGAGTTCTTTTCGATCAGCTCGATCTAGTGGTTTTTCGAAGAGACGTTGCGTCTCTTCGCATTTTTTATCGTTTGATATCGTCGATGAGTAGTGTTCCAAGGATTTATCGGATTAATTCCAGCTGCTAAAATCCACCATCGCACCTGTATGACTGGCATTCCACCACTGTGCGCTTTCCTAGAAATTTTCTGTCACAGCACAATAACCTTGTGGAATCTTCTGCCGCTAGCTGGTTTTCCGGACCGATACGACTTAGGAACCTTGAAGAAGGCCGGCAACGTACCTCGAGTTCCTCTTGTGTTGGATGCTCATGGATGGCGGTGATCATATGACTGTTTTGATGACAACAATCAAAACAGTTAAAGCTTTATTTGTTTACCGTATATAGCGCGTACCTACTTAGTCTTCTTCAGAGCTCTTTAGAAACGAGACGTGGTTTTAGATTGGCTTGATGACAAAAATATATTGATTTTAGAAGTGATCGCTTCAGAAGTATAAAAGAGACCACAAACGAAAAGTATAAGGGTGGACCAGTATACTTTTCTTTTTATTTAATCTATCATGGTTTATTTCAATAGCCACTTGATTTGATGATCAGCTAGTCTGCGTACCCAGTACTAGGTTCATACCAGCCAAATATTTCTTTAATCTTCAAATTACTGATAACTTGGTTTTGATCATATTGTTTAAATTATTCTATTTCATAAGTGAATGTGAGAACGTAATTTGAAGTTTTTTTATATTGGATAAAGTGACGAAACCAGCAAAACGTTCACCTGATGGAAAGCGCAACGTCTGCCCATAATGAATGCTGTATAACCAACAACATTTCTATGTCATCCTGATACATCAGTTCTTAAGTATCATATGCCAAGTGATTACGCTAGCTCTCAGTGCCCTTCATACTGAAGCACAGTAATTTTTGCTAACTATTGCTTTACGGCAGAATAACCGACCTTGGGTGGAACCTACCTAGATGGATTCCTGCATAGAAATCTTACCACCAGCCACTGTGATTCAGATGAGTCAATAGATTTTTTTAGAAACTAGAAGGTAATATTCACTGACTTCAGGAAGATACAAGTAATGGACTAATAATCTTTTTTATACTTCACCAATAAAAGAAGATTTTCCAGACATGTTAAAAGATTTTCCAGACTTATTGGCCGATTGTTCTTTCACGGTGATATAAAAGCGGTGTAGAGGATTTTTAGTTGTAAGTAAAACAGAGGCAACCAAGACAACACTGCTGAGATCAGATCAAGGGGAAATGTGGATAGAGTCGGTGTCACAGGAGGCAACACAATACAACCAGACCCGAAAATAAATACTTCGTTTTGTCAAAATTACTTACATTGGCTTCGACTGGGATTTGAATAAAGGACCCAGCATCCAATATAATGGCCTAGTGGTAAGCGTACCTTCTACGCAGCGGGTCTTAGTTTCGAAACCCCGCCGGAGCCAACTTTTGTGCAAAACACGAATTGTTGGTTTTCGGTTCTGGTTGTGTTGTGCATGTGAAAACGAACTTAAAAAAAATAAGACACGATGAACAGCTGCTTCTTCTTCGTCTTAGTTTTTATTCGGACAAAGTGGCAAGAGCCAGGGTAAGCTTTCCAGAGCGTTGTTTTAGTATTTATTGTAAAAATAATATAATTAGCAAAATTAATAAGACACCGCCTATAGTGGAATTTTAATTCCCAGACATGAAATTTTTTTCAACCGTTTTTTTGGTTCATGGTGCGAAGAACAGTAACAGATACAAATAATTATTTTCCTAGGGAATGTGAGTGGTAACATAAAAACATTGACATGATGCGAGGTGACACCATACGATTTGTTTGATCTAACGTATATGGGAGTCAGCTACCGATGGTTCGCTGGCTTACCTACCGCCGCTTTCGCCTCTGGTAAAAACTCGTGACGCGGGCTTAAGACATCCGAATTCCTTAAGGTCAAATGTGTGTGGTTAATCTCACGTAAAAATTTATTTGATTCGGCGGGAGTTGAAAATATGCTTTTGTTTAAATGTATTTACATTTTTTAATAAAATCCATTTATATAAACAGTGTTTATCATTACAAATGTATTAGCAAATCAGATTTTAGATGGGACGAAATAAAGCAGCTAATTACTGCTAAGTACCACTAATGATAAGGTTGTCTATTAAGCAATGACTTCGAAACGAGAAAACATCATCATCATTTCAGCCCATCATTAGTTCACTACTGAACATAGGCCTCCCCCATAGATTACTACAAAAGTTTGTAGGTCTCATTTTGAAGAGAATTTTGGCATAGTTGCCACGCTTGGCAGGTGGGTTGGGAACCGCAGTTTATTTATTCCGATGTTCCAGGAAAATGCTGCTGCCATCTTCTGGTGAAGTCCCTAAGCTGGGCTTCTGTCAAGCAGGCATCTCCTCCCATTTTTTAAAAATATTAATTATTCTGTGTTCAATAAAGATTTTTTATTATTATTATTATTCTGCAATATGTCTCTTCTTGTTGCCGTGTGGTAGCGGCTTAATCGAATCTACCACCCCATCTCATCCCGTGGGTGTAGCCAAAGTCAACAAAAATAAGTACAAGTAAGATAATATAGATATATTTTCATATATATGCATACAGTCATGCCTTTTTCTCGTATAAGGGGTAGGCAGAGGCCACTCACGTGCCCACTTTTCGCCCTCGCGGGAAACGAGACGTAACGGGTGGTGAACCACGTCGCCGTCATTTTGGTACGAGTAAAAAACTCTCACTCCCCATTGCGTGCCCACGAACAGCATTGCATACTGTGGTTGTCATTCTGCACGAAATAAGGCTGTCCGTGAAATACTTTAGTCGCCTCTTACTACACCACGGTAGGAAAGGTGCTATTCTACTCTGCTGGACACCTATCGGCTCTAATTTTTGATGGCATATTATAAAGACATGTAAGAGGAAATGCAACACCAAATATCTTTAAAAGTTAGAAACATTAGGAATAAACATATTAGATAATACAAAATTAGGAATATACATCGTTACAAGGTATATATGGAAGAACATCGACGGAAGACGAACACCGCGAAGGACGCCCATCGACGTCCCTCACTGAAGAAAATGTGAAAAAAGTTGAAGAAGTTGTATTGGAAGATCGAAGAGTGACTATCAGGCATGTAGCTGAGGTCACAGGGATCTCATATGGCAGCATTCAAAGAATCCTTGCGAACGAATTGCATATGAGAAAGGTCTCCGCGCGTTGGGTACCGAAAATGTTAAACGACGAGCAAAAGAAGAAACGAGTCGACATGTCAAGAGCAAATCTCGAAAAGTTCCAGGCAGACAAGGATAATTTTTTGTCACGTTTTGTGACCATGGACGAGACCTGGATCCACCATTTTGATCCTGAAACAAAACAACAATCGATGACATGGAAACGATCCGATGAACCGACGCCGAAGAAATTCAAAGTGTCAAGCTCAGCAGGGAAGGTTATGGCGTCTGTTTTTTGGGACGCTGAAGGAATAATCATGGTGGACTACTTGGAAAAGGGGGCCACTATTACAGGCTCCTACTATGCAGAACAAATAAGAAGATTGCGGGAGGCTATTAAGGAGAAAAGGCGAGGCAAACTGCGGGCTGGAGTGCTGTTCCATCAAGACAACGCACCGGTTCACAAAGCTGCAATTGCCATGGCTGCCATTCAGGAAGCGGGCTTTGAGCTGGTGGAACACCCCCCCTATTCACCAGATCTAGCCCCCAGCGACTTCTATCTCTTTCCACGACTCAAGGAACACCTCCGAGGCAAGAAATTTGACGATGATAGCGACGTGATGGCCGCGGTTGAGGACTTTTTTGAGAGTCAAGATAAAGATTTTTTTTCTAAGGGAATTTTAGGATTAGAAAAGAGATGGACTAAATGTATAGACTTGCTAGGAGACTATGTTGAGAAATAAATTTATTTATTTATTTTATTCATTGTGTTTATTATTGATTATCATTACTTTTGGATCACCCCTCGTATACAAGGCTGGCAATAACGTACTATAATATATAACTATTGCAATGAGCCTTGTAATAAGTGCATTAGATAAGGGTAGATTTTCTTAGCTCACCGATTTAATAAAAGTCAATTTAGGAAAATCTCAAGTCAGTGGATTTTCCAATAACTGTCGTTTGAATTTGAATAACCGTCTGAAATACGCAAGTTCTAAAGTACCCATACTCGTGACAGTACATTACAGTAGCGTTTGAGATGCGTGGCTTCTGGTACTGTGAAGATGAATTCCATTGCAATTCATAGCTACTTCACCAAGTCCAGAGAGTAATTGGATAAAGTGTATCTCTTGTTGCAGACGGTTTACGAGATGACGACGACATGCACTGCTTGAAAACTGGTTTTGAGACATTGAGGTTATTTATATGAAGGATTTTGAATTGTGACTGAGTCACAAGAGGTAGTACCTAAACTTCATTTTGCAAAAACGGGCTAAAAATTATGACATAAAGTTTATCAACCCTCATTTTATTCATTTCTTTTTTATTCCTTTTAAAAACGAAGCCCCGAAGTAGGATTTCTCCAGTGTCGTGTGTGTGCTATACAGACATAAATTAGTCCCGTGCGGAAATCGATCCCGCGACCCGCGGCGCAGAAGCCAAGGGCTTAGCCACTGCGCCAATCGAGCCGACATCATTATTAATTTCACAGTTACATATAAATATATGCATTGTAGCATATATTTAAGAAGAAGAACAGCCGGTAATTTTGCATTATAAAAATACATGTTAACAACGTGCGGCAACGACAGCAGGTGATGTCACCACAAACCTTTATAGATCGAGTTGACACCAGAATACCGAAATAAGTGTGGTATCTCTTTCACAAATTTTGGAAACCGCACAATAATACCACAAACACTTTTTTCAACGTGCCACGTGACATGTGCTTAATAACTTTTACCAAATCTTTGTGCGTTTAATTACACTCCACAGCTCGCAACATTTTTTTTTCTGTATGTTATAAACACGTGAAGTGATAATAATAACTGGAAAATGTTTTTTGAAAATATCCCACAATTTCTCTTGTAAACAGTTCTAAAAATATCCCATTCTTATCAAATACATTGTTCAATTAGTTGCCCAAACATTTTAGTATACCAATAAATACATCATGCACAAGGGTCTATTATCTTATAAAATCTAATTTAAATGACAATATAATCTTAAACCGACTGAACGATTTATGTTGGTAGTAAAATCGTCACCTTAAGAGGCCTATAATGATACCTCATTAATATCCTTTGTGGTTTTTAATGGACAACACATATAAAAACCATTGGTTCCAGATGTCGAAAATATTCTTTTTTTTTTACAGATATATCATACTTATTAGCTTGCACTAATGCCTTTTCTAAAAATCAACTTGTTTTAAAATCTTTATTATAATATGAAAATAATATCAGTATTTAATTTAAATAAAACTACTTTTTTACGGTTTTTATCGCGTTTAATTTTGAACTATTTTTACCCGACGTTTCGGACGCTTTACAGCACCCATGGTCACGGGCGTGGTCATGGTCATGTGAAGCATCGACGCTCTAGGAAGTCTGCAGTCTGTGACCATGTTCTGGATCATCCCAACCATTACATCAGATTTGATAGACCACAAAACCTTGCATTGATAGACCACAAAAGAACACCGATTCCTACCAAGGATGATTCGCGAGGCTATTGAAATTAAAAAACATCCTAATTTCAATAGGGAAGATGGTTGGGTATTACCACCGGCTTGGGATCCTATTATTAATAAAATTAAATCAAAAACCAAGCATACCACTGCAAGGCTTCAAGACACAGTAAGCTCTTTCTGCGTAGATCGGACTAAAAATAATAATTAAAAGCTGAAGGTACTCCGGGTTAACTAAGACATCGGGACAACTGTCACATCAGTCCCCCCGTGATCATGGGTGCTGTAAAGCGTCCGAAACGTCGGGTAAAAATAGTTCAAAATTAAACGCGATAAAATCCGTCAAAAAGTAGTTTTATTTAAATGTGTAATATTCGCGTAAATAAAAGAAAACATTCAGTATTTAATTGTCACATTTAAATTAAATAATTAATTATAATGCAGCATTCTATAAATAATATTAAAACTTCGTAATAGGAATGGAGGCCATAGAATAAAGATCACGATGTAGAACGGCCTTATCAAAAATAAAGTTTGTAATTCTGTTGTATATATAATATATAACGTACAGAAAAATCAATTTATAGAAATATCTTAAAATTAGCATTATAATTAAAAATATCATTGGTAAGTAATTAATATTTGTATTAATTATTCGTAATTCCAAGGAAAATAAACAGATTAAAACTAATGCCCACAAGTTCATTCTAAATTTCCAAAGTAAGATCCGTTTTGCTCCTTGATAACTAGGATGGAATGCCTCGTTGCAAGTAATTGGGACGCCGGTTCTCCTTACCCTCCTCACCACCGGAAACGTAACTATTTATTTAGAGCTATGCTGTTACTCTACGTCGGTATTTTGTAACAGAGTTGTTTTACTGGTGGATTCATATGCAGGATTCTGTCTAGGTAGGTACCATCGCTGTGCCAGTTTTTTTGCCTTCAAACAGCAGTGTACAAACATTTCCCTTTTTGGTCTGAAGGGCTCTGAAAGTAATAAAATTACTGGTCATATGAGACTTAAGAACTGATGTCTCAGGCCACAGTTTAGTGCCACTCATTTGCTGAATAACGCAGTATTTGTAATGGACAGATATTACACTTATCATCAGGTACTCGTCTTGACACATTTTTTAATAAAAAAAACCGCCGTAGAGAGCGGCGCGCAGCAGACGACAATCACACCGCGTACACACGATACACCCGTGTTTCAGAGCGGTTCTCACCGCCCAGAGTTACCGACACACAAGTCGACAGTCCGAATGGAGGCCTGCAGCCTCCCTCGGACGGTCATTAGACGACTTAAAATCATTTGAGATATTCGAAATCGCGCAAGCACGCAGCGAACGCAACACAGTCCGAATTTCGCGGTTTATGTAGGAGTTTATTTAAGTATTTATGTTTGGGTCAAACCAAACATGGCACGCGGGCCCCTGGCTCGTGAGCACAGTATCCGATGAAGCTGTAAAAGCCAAAAAGGCTAACAGCATTTACATCACCGAAAATATAGATAATAAAAAAAATCACTTAAGTGCTATGGCCAGCTTCTAGTGGTAGCGTCTTCAACGCCTAATCAACAACATCTGTTTCTAGTACCAGAAAATATCTTTTTGAATTTATTCTTTATTTAGATAACACCAGTTTAACACATTTTAATTGAATGAATAGCGTCTTTTAATGAAAATTTCTGTTTGTTTAGGCTACTTGTCTTAATTGAATTCTGTTCTTCCTGTCTATTGGAATATATAATTATGTTTTATACTTACACGGAGATTGATATAGCGTAATGGAGACTATGTACATTCATAACGACTACATAGTTGATTAAAAACTTTAAGGATATTTTATTCTATTATGAATACCTAATATTTAAAAATAATTTTGTAAAGAGAGAGATACATAATTTATCGTAGTCTATGGTTATTTTATCCCCTGTGAAGTTTAGAAAGGGTTGCACCAAAATCAGCGTGTGAGCACCTGCGTCCGATTGTTATCCGTCATGATTGGCCGCTGTAAAATGCTTGTTATGATGGATGGGACTAACGCCAAGTGGTTAAATCTCTGTGTATATCATTTAATTTATTTTTAGAAAATAATTAATTCAATTTTTATTTATTTTTATATTATTCTCAAGCTGGGGAATATGAAAATACAATAAAAAGACCGTTCTTCTTCATTCTTTTTTAACTTTTCTTAGTACCTTTCAATTGTTTAACAGGTAAACATGTTATATCGTTAGGCCTGTTGTCGTATGTATATGTTATAAAACTGTTTTTGTTTCGATTTCTTTTGTCGTATTTGGTGTATTCTGATTACAGGATCAGGAATACATTCATTCAATAATTAATATTTTTTTTGTTTCATTTATTTTAGTATCGAAAAGAGAAAAGTCTTCTATTGATTCAGATTAGCAATAGTAGACAGGTAGCTTAAACAATTTATAATTGTAACTAATATAATATATTATTTTCTGAAATTAAATAAATTAAATTATAATAATTAATTTCAGCATAAAAATTACCCTGAAACTTTATGTATATCTTTATCAAGAGCATACTCTGAACCGCTTTTAAAGCATATTGTGCGCATGAAGGAGCGAGAAATTTGTTGCATAGTTAATGTTTGTATGCGGAAGAAGCGAGAAAGCTAACATTTATATATAATATGTGTTAAATATAATAATATATATATGTTTTATTTGATAAAAGTTAAATGTACTTCATTTAACTTTTATCAAATAAAACATATATTTATTTATGTATACCGATAATGTCAATCACATAATAGTCTGTAGTTTGTTTACGTTCATACTTCCAAAGTCAAACACATCAAAGTCTATGGTAGTAGAGAGTAGTAGAGATTGTGTCCATAGAAATTTAAAATCTCTAACGTTGAATTTTTTTTTTGTGAATAACAGTCGAATTTAGATCACAAGGCGACCGTTGATATATACATATATATATAGAGAAAGTGGAGAAACACTATTATAAAAAAATTAGTTGTATAAAAAATTCTAACTGCTTCTTATGGTTATCGTACTATAAAGTATAAGAAGAAGCACACATTGAAGAAAAAGTTTTGGTGTAAAGTGCAGTAAGGGACGGGCCGAGCACATCGTTCTCCTGGTAGTAAGTCCCTGACTTGTCCTTAACAGTTGCGGTCACAACTTTGT
This sequence comes from Luehdorfia chinensis, assembly GCA_019845155.1. Taxonomy (NCBI): domain Eukaryota; kingdom Metazoa; phylum Arthropoda; class Insecta; order Lepidoptera; family Papilionidae; genus Luehdorfia; species Luehdorfia chinensis. The sequence continues at coordinate 3,545,234 of JAHVAK010000022.1, forward strand.
ATGTACCTATGGAAAGTTTTGTATGACACTGGACAGCTATTTTCATCCCGCGAAATCTGTTCTCAAGAATAATTTGCCTTCTTACCCTAGCTACAGTGCCCTACAAACATTGGTGTTTTCACACCGCTGGCGGCTGGATAATCGGCACTGTGGATGTAGATGGATTCCTGCGTGTAACTCCTACCACCAGTAATCGTGAAGAAACCGAAATGTCTGAGCAATAAAGCATATTTCGACGTCATATGAAATCCTCAAACTTATTCCTGTTTTAAAGTCCTCGTAAAGTATCTCACTATACTCACTATCTCTATCGGACCGTGTTTTGTGGCAATCTATGGGGGAGGCCTATGTTCAACAGTGGACTATGGTAGGCTGAAATGATGATGAAAGTATCTCACTTAGCCAGAAGTAGGATATTTTACAGGCTGCTACTTCACAAATTTATCAAGTAGTAGTAGGATTGAAACAGCGCTTTAATACAATATGGAAAAATGGTACCTAACCAAAAACAAATATCTTAACTATAAGAACTCAAGTATATCGAGATTTTATCAAAAAACATTTTATTTTTATTTTTTTTATGTAATAAAGTGACGAAACGAGCAAAACGTTCACCTGATGGTAAGTGCAACGTCTACCCATAACAAATGCTATGTCATCCAGAACATTTCTGTATGACGCCACACTGCGCTCGTCACCCATAGACATGTGATGTTCAAGGATGATTTTTAACCACGAGGACTACTTCCGAATAAAGTTGGAATGTATCAACTGTACTGAAGTTATTATAGTCCATATTAAAGTGCAACAAGTATGCGCGCATACACAGAAGACTCATTGTACTCGTACTAACCTTCCCGCGCCCGATGCTACGCTCTTGCGATAACATCGGAAGAGTGCTAGGATGCAGTGTCCGAGATCAAAAAATTATGTTTTGAATATATCTTTTCGCCTGCTGAGATTCCGAGAGAGAACCCGCGGCGTAGTTATCAGGTACTCTAGGCTCTAGGCCACGCGGTCGTCAGTCAGTACATGTGTCATAGTGCATAGGTGTATTTTAAAGAACTAATGTCTATTTTACTTTTGGGTTTTTGTTAAATTAACTGTGCCCCACGGTTTCACCTGGTTAAAATATGCCGAACACATGTCTGTGCCGTACGACATTACCTTGGTTACCTAAGCATTCACAGTTCGGCAATTCTTGCTAATGTTCGGTTCTCAGTGTGCGGCTTCTTAAGGCATAAAATTTATATCTAAGGACATTACTCAAGTAACGGGTTCTAATACAAAAATATTTTTTCAAATCGAACCAGTATTACTTGAGATTAACGCGTTCAAACATACAAACTTTACAGCTTCATTATTGTAGACACACACTGCGCCCGTCCCCCTAGACGTCCGTTCTTAAGTCTCATATGCCCAGTAATTACACTAGCTCTCAGTGTACTTCAGATTCAAACACAGTAATGTTTGCACAGTCTTTTTCAAGGCAGAAAATAGAAATTTGCGGTTTAGAAGTCAGGTACTCTGACCACTAGGCTATAACTATACGACTATATAAAAAAGGTTTTGCTTTAAAACTTTTAACACGGGTATTGTATTATTAAATTTATTTTTTTAAGTGTAAGCATGTTTTCATTCAAGCAAATTTATATTTAAGAATTGTAATACAAAAAAAGCCTTATATACACATTCATCGACTCAAAAACGTTCTCAAAATAAGAGCTTTATTGCTCATTTCGATTAGCATCAAGTCAGCGATGTCAACGCAAGAACTGTCAGAACGTTTTTCGTATGGAACTGTGTATCTGAGGTTTTTTGTATATCCTTTGCTTCGATTGTGCTGTAGTAATAAAAAGAGTAAGTCGTTTTTAATTAATTAAAAAGCGAACTTCATTCGTGAGTAAAACTAACCATAAAATAAAAAGTAAACTGTCGTAAACCTATTTGACAGGGAGGATAATGGTACAAGACAGAGTTAAGTGTGGTAGCAATGAACTGAAGATTATTATAGTTCATTTGTCCATTCCAATGAATGGAGATGCCCATACCTGACTCAAATTATCTTTTTACGTAGCAGGCAATAAAGGTAAATAGGTAGGCTGCAATATGCCCGGTAACGATGCGCAGGCGATGCATCAATTGCTCACCGCGAGGGGTCGCCAGGCGCCGCCGCTCATGTCAAAAACTTTGAAGACTGCCTTTATCCCGAGTTTCAATATATCGATGTTTTATGCTTACTACTTGCGATGTTAATTCGATTTTGTTCGTAAACGAGAAATTATTTTTGTCTTAATGCGGCGCTTTGTGTTATCGATAAATACTATTTTTCTGAATTATTATGTTGTTTGTTGATGAATAACGCTATTCCGATTTTTACCATACCCACGAGACGGTGCTATTTGGTAATCGAGTGTTATATTTAAGATTAAAAAAGGCTTTTCCGATACTATTTAATATGTACAAGTGCTGTTAATATTATCTATTTACGGCGATAAAATTATAATAGATTTGATACTAAGGAAAACAAATTAAACAAACTATTAGACAACTAATATTTGAGTTAAAAAAACTATAGTCTTTAATTGTATTAATAAATAGCTTAGACACAATTCATGAAATATTGAGTGTTGATGAAGTTACCTAGATAATGTGTTAATATATTGGTACACTAGTTTACATGTAATTTGAGAATAATAAATATTTATAACAATGTAAAGAACGTAAACGAAAATAATTATCTTAAATATATACTCATCAGCTGTTAACAGTTTGCTCCTAAGCATAGGATTCTCCTATGTAGGGAGAATTAAAATGAGGGAGATTAAGAACCTATCGTTGGTAATTAACATTTAAATAGTTACAAAATCAGGAATATAAATAAAACGTTTCTTTAGGACTCAATAAATAAGAGTTAAACATTTAGACCGCCGAATATGTAAAAACTACTTTTATACTTTTCGATGAACTAATCCTGTCATCGATTTACTGCAGAAAACATGGCACACCTATTTTGGAGAGGGATATATTATTGAAGCTAGTCTGCTCGCTGTCCGACTGCAGGCTGATGGACTATTATTCGTAGATATAAAGGATTCCTCACAACGTTTTAATTCACTTTAGCTACTCAAAAGTATAAAAAATGCAGGTTTTATATTTATGATATAAAAATTAGTGCCTTCGCGACTGAGCTAAGAGTATTTGAAATATTCAATTATTATTTAAAAATTTACTAAAATAAATGTGTGCAAAAATTCGTACAATGATTAAATTATTTCATAATAATAATTTTTTATCTTATAAATAAAATGTGAAAGTTTAGTTCATTTATTTAAAAAAAAATTGAAATGTATGTACATTCGTTCCTCTGATATAATACGACTGGCTTGGTCTCTTAACTCATTGAGCTGGTGTACTTCATTGTTTATTTCAAATACTGGTATATTATAGTAACAAGTGAACATGCTGTCGTGGGTTGTTAGTAAGAAGCAATTCAGCAATTGACTGTTCTTAAAAATCTTTCGTTCACAAATCAACGTTCCTACAGTTTAATTTTAAGTACTCTTAATATGCAGTTACACTAACTCCCGGTTCCTATATTCAAAAAACGAGACGTCTTCCTTACGATCAGTTAAATAAGCGACGAATAGTAAGTGAGAAACTTTCCTATAACCAACGGACGACAGTAGCTCATAGATTACTTGAAAATGTTGTGAAAGGCTGCGTAACGCCTCGTTACTCGTAGCAAAGAAACGAATAATAGCTGTTACGAATAACTGTTAGTTTAATATACTCGTAGGAACCAGGCAATAGAGACAAAGACACGTAATCATTGCAAACAATTAACATTGGCTGTATGTTTTTGAAAGCTTTCTAACTACTTTGTTATAACGGTTATTTCAGTGAGTAAAATCTTTTTAAGCGGTTGAAAAATGAAAATATGTAGTCGACAACTTGGCTGGTACGTCTCTACGCATTTTGATTGACACGGGAGGGTTGTCAGAGGTGCAGTTCGAGGAAGCCTTGCTCCTCCACGTCGCATTCCCGCGGTTGCGCTGCACATGCGCAAAACGCTGCCGACGCCGCCTGATCGTAGATAAAGAGCCTTTATGACGTGAGTCCGAACGTATCCCAACAAATTGATTTCGAACAAAGAAATGTTGAATTTAAATGTGATCACTTTATTAGGCGCAATGGTGTAAACACTTGCGTTTATTTTATTTAATGGAAATGTTGTTATCTTGGACACTCTGTTACTATACGTAACCGGCAGGATCATAATCATTTAATAATTAGGAACTGTCATCATGCAGTTTATAGGAAAGTTCTATAATCTTTTGTATTATCCCATACGGACACTATTGTGATTTTTCCATGTCCGAGTTGAACGAACCAGACGAAGGTTGTATTTTTAAACTACTTAATACAGGTATGCTATGCCGTGTACTTAAAGTTAAGAATCATGTTATACGAAAATGTTAAAAAAGATGAGGCACGTAATTAGAATTAAAAATTCCTAAGAACTCAAAAAAAAAAAAATCTTTTGGTATACGTTTGTAACACCTTAATAGATATTGGCTTAAGATTTTAAGAATAATATGTATATATAGATAATAACTTGATGGTGATAAAATATTAATTTGTTTATCATAACGTTCTTAAACTGGTTAGGAATTTTTTGTGTACTTGTCTATAAGAATACCGTCCATATATTAATTTTTCGTTACTACAATGACCAAACAAACTTCAACAAAACAAAATTTTTCGTTACTACAATGACAAAAATAAACTTCAACAAATTTGTTACCAAAACCTACGATTATTACGCAAGACGGCTCACGATCAAGATAACCGATTATTAATCACCACTAATTACTGCTGGTGTTTAGTTCGACACCATTTGCCTTTGATTCACAAAAAAATAGACAAAAAGCGTGTAGAAAGATATGAATGCGTTTCCTTTACCGTTTCACCTGTTTGTTCGGCTTGCAGAGTAACAAAAGGGTACAAACATCACAGTTTTTTGTCGATAATTGCTGACGAATAAATCTTTATCGTTAATAACTGCATTTGCAGCCTATAATTAACTATAGATGTTGCGCTCAGGTACCGTATTTATTCGTGATTTATTCACTGGAACACTTTTATCTACAGGAAACTTACTGACGTTTTTATTTGCCTAATGTGAATTTTAAAATATATTTTTTTAATATTTTCAACAGTTTTGTTTATCACTATTCCGGTAGTAGATATTGCTATGCAATATCTACCTTACGCAGGTACCATTACGGTAAAAGTAAAGTAAAGTAACATCCTATAAATGTCCCACTGCTGAGCACAGGCCTCCTCTCATTTCTGAGAGGGTTTTGGAGCGAAGAATAAACATCGTGAGGAAACCTGCATATCCGAGGAATAGAAATATTTCGAGGACATGTGAAGTCCGCCAACCCGCATTGGAGCAGCGTGGCAATTGTGTCAATCCCCCCTAAAAAGGGAGGTACTAACTTTTGTGGCAATCTATGGGCAGGCCTATGTTCAGCAATGGACTAGTGTTAGGCTTTTTTTATTTGATAAAGAATCGAGACGAGCAAAACGTTCACCTGATGATAAGTGCAACGTTTGCCCATAACAGATGTTGTGTTACTTAGAATATTTCTGTGTAGCACCACACTGCGCCCGACATCCTGAGACAAGTTCCTAAGTCTAATATGCCCAATGATTACGCTAGCTCTCAGTGCCCTTCATACCGAAACACACATTGTTTGCACACTACTGATTTACGGCAGAATAACTGGCCCTGGGGTGGTACCTACCTAGACAGATTCCTGCACAGGAATCCTACCACCAGTAAATGATGATGATGAATGACGAAGTAGTAATGTGTATACAATGTGAAATAGAAATATTCTGGGTGAATGCGCCATATGCACTTATCTTCAGGTGAACGATGCGCTAGTCTCATCTTTATCTTCTATAAAAAAAAAATTAATAAGACTATTTTTAACTTTCTCCTTCACGTCTCTCATTTAAGGAACACATAGCTTTAATATAACACGCACCACGACGCGCGACCGCCGTAGAGAGCGGCGCGCAATATTCAATAATCACACCGCGTACACAAGATTCACCCGTGTTCCAGGGCGGTTCTCACCGCCCAGAGTTACCGACACACAAGTCGACAGTCCGAATGGACGCGCGAAGCCTCCTTCGGACGGTCAATAGACGACTTAAAATATTTAAAATTTTCGAAATCGCGAAAGCACGCAGCGAACGCGACACAGTTCGAACTTCGAGGTTTTTGTAGGAGTTTTTACTTATTTATTTATGTTTGGGTCAAACCAAACCAGGCACGCGGGCCCCTGGCCCGCGAGCACAGTATCCGATGAAACTGTAAAAGCCGAGAAGGCTAACAACAATTACATCACCGAAAATATATATTTAGGAACATAGTGCATTCCTTTTAGAGTATTATTAAAATCTTGATAAAACAGTAAATGTTTGCATAAAATAAGATATAAAGTTTTTATGACATTAGTCAAAAATATTGAACTGTTTGAAAAAAGAAAGTGGTTGCCTAGCGAAAGTTAGAAGGTCACCAACATACATTTGTGTTTGTTGGTATGATGAACGATGACGTAATATTACAGTTATGATTCTGTTATGAAACGTTTTGCAAAGTTTTTACAAAACGTTTTATAATCACAAACACAGTTGTGTTTGAAATAAAGTAGTAAAATAATTCCGTGATTATTTTGTATTAATTAAATTGAAATTCTTACTTTCTTCAAAGCTTTTGAATGATTCGTGAACCCCAAGTTATTAAAATAACATTGTGACATTGAAAGTAATAGTATGTTTACTTAGAACTAGCTTTACTACTCGTATTATTTTAATAACATATTGTTCATAACTTAAACTTAAAAATAATAAATTATGAATAGATAGTTGATTTATAGTGAGAAAATACTTTAAATAAAACTAATTTTACGTATATTATCGCGTTTAATTTTAATTATAACACTATTAGTTATCGGAATCTTTCGTTATTACTTTATGTCGTCTTACAGTAGTGCTTTTTTCCGACCTGTTCATCTAAGGGTACGTTTAGTTATATGACACGTGATTTATTCACCAAACATATCAGACGGGTTCACGTGATCGGAGCGGATGTAGACGTCCGTGTAGGGAGTCGTGCCGATAAATCCAGAGTACGCCGCCGGCGCTGGTTTTGGGATCCATCAATCATTTCGCGTTCAAGCGACTTCGCTGGCGGTTTCGTGCCACAGATCACTTATACAGAATATATTAATATTGCGTGTATTAATAGAATAGAAAAAACGAGATTCAAAAACAAATGTAATATTCATCAGGTTTTTTAGGATGTTTTTTGTACTCGATCGAATTAAATAATTATGTTCATGTTACCAAATGAACACAAAGGTCGTATCCAATATTTATTATTCATTGAATAAGGATTTAATTTTTCTGCATCTGGATAATAGCGTACTTTATCATTTTTTGGTATTTGACGACCGCGTGGCCTAGTAATTAGAGTACGCGATTTCTACATCGCGGGTCCTATGTTCGAATACTGTTCGGGACCAACATTTGTGCAAAACACAAATTGTTGGTTTTCAGGTTTGGTCGTGGTGAGCACGTGAAATGTATTTAGGAAGACATCTTAAGTATACTAAAGGCGAATTCTTGGGACGTTCAAATTTCAGACGCTCACAGACACTTAAAAAGATGTTCGTTAATTAAATGAAAAGAGTTAGAAGGGGACGAATTTAAACATGTATATTAAACCCACATACAGATATAGTTGACCTAGTTAAGTTCTCTCCTGCTCTTTCCGTGATAGTAGAATCCCACACCTTATAGTTCTTTTCCCACCTTCCCATTCCAAGGTTCCACTTCAAAGGTTAGGTAAGAAATGGACTTGTGGTAGACAAGTCCATTTCTTACCTAACCTTTTCTCCGCCAAGTCAGTGGTTGCCGTGCTGATGTCTAGATATTCGTGGAATTTCAACTCGTATCAAAATGACGGCGACGTGGTTTCCACCAGTCCTGTTCGTTTAATGCGGGGGCGAAAAGTGGGCTATATAATAATGGTGTGACTATATATGTTAACCCATAAACACGTATATAAATATCGAAAAACTTATAAGATAATGAAGCGTCGTGACTCATCTCGGTGTCCAGAGGGGGAATGCCTCGCAGTCAGTAACTACGGGCTTCTGACTACGAGTTTTTTTACTCACTATAGGAAAAGCGGGTGCGGAATGGGGCTACTTTAAGCTGGTATTATTTGAGAGCATGGTTCTTCGTCATTATCAACATCATCATCATTTTAGCCTATCATAAGTCCACTGCTGAACGTAGGCCTACCCCATAGATGGTCACAAAACACGGTCCTGAGCCACCTGCATCGATCGACTTCCCGCAAAGCCGTTTGTTCATAAAATGACTTACGGGGTCTCAGAAAATTTATATATAACAGATGCCACTAAAATAACTAAAACACATAAAAACATGTTCCTTGCGTTATTTTTGTTCAAAATTATTTTAATATGGCCATTGCTCTGTATTTGACGCTACTCTACATATGCTAACGATCGCTTATTAAAAGCTAAACTGCGAAGAAGTAGGATTATCTGTGATACATGATAACTACAGGCGAATTCATATTAAATCAAGTTGCTCGCACTTACCGGTGTAATTCACTTAATATCACTTAGGCAAGTTAAGTGGTGTAATACCACATTATTAGGGTTTATAAATATTATTCAATACTCGTGTGCCTCGAATGATGTATGATGAACGTGCATCGCTGTGTAAATCACCGCGCAAAGGAAGTTAAATTCCCATGATACTGCTTTTTGAACTGTATAACCTGTTTTTGAGTTGTTATTAATTTGTTTTACTGGAACGCAGAAAGTTGTCATACCTAGTCGTTAAGGAGCACCTTACTCAGCATTTTACTCTGCTCAGTTTTATACTTTATTATGACGTAGGCGGAGCGGAGTAAACGTTTACTCATAATGATTTAGTAGCATCATTTAGTACATGTTACTTAAATAAAATGTCGATGTGACTTTTTAGGCGAGTACCTAATCATTTTATTACGGCATGTCTGCTGCAGTTGAGTTAAAGTAACCACATACATAAGTACAGTCACGCCTTTCCCATTTATGGGGTGGGCAGAAGTCACTCAAGTAGCTCACTTTTCGCCCCCGAGGGTGACGAGACGTGACGGGTGGCGAAACACGTCGCCGCCGTTTTGGTACGAGACAAAAAATTGTTACTGTCCATTGCGCTCCCACGAGCACTACCGCTACTACTAATCTAGTCAATGACCGCGTCATCATTTTATGCATGCATATTGCCTTCAATCTAAAACATTATTATAAAATATACTTTTCGATCGTAGTAATACGTTTTAATATTTTTAGAAATTTTAATTATATTAATAAAAGTAATAACACAATACAGTTTGTTCTGATTGCGGTATTGATGGGATACACAAAAACAAAAGGTAGTTAAGAAGAAATTGTAGCATGTTTCGGTTGTGCAATTCACATCGGTGAAGGTAACAAATTGCGTAGTTGGCTTTTGAACCCGATGAGTGAGCCTTCATCGACCGCCACTTTTCGTTTAACAGGCCGTATCTTACTGCGAAATAACTTTTATCGATGACAGCAAATTTTTAAATGTCAGTGGTTTCTTTTAAGTTCTTTGTCATCTTTCGTAATTAATTGTTCTTATCTTATAAATAGTTGGTTATTGTAGTTGAACATTTACTTATAATCCACATATATGCGTGTATGTACGCCATGCCTTTCTCCCATATAAGGCAGAGGCCACTCCCGTAGCCCACTTTTCGCCCTCGCGGGAAACGAGACATGACGGATGACGAACCACGTCGTCACCATTTTGGTACTAGTCAAAAAATTCTTACTCCCCATTGCGTCCCCATAAGCAATATAGTGACAGCATTGCGTATTATGGTCTTTCTGCACGAATAAAGGCAGTAGCAATAGCAAGGCCATAGCTTGGTCGCCTCTTACGACACCTCGGCAGGAAAGAGGTAAGTGCTATTCTTCTCTGCCGGACACATATCGGCTTTTTTCCTTTATATATATATTATTTGATGGAAAAAAAGTATGCCAACTTACTTTTTTCGTATGACACGGGCTAAACTTGAATGAATATTTTGTTAAAAGAAGTTGATGATGATGATAATATCCAACTAGCCGATGTTTACAACAGGAAGTGGTGAGCTTTACAGAACAAATCACAGTGCAATATGATGGAGTTCGATCATATAAGAAGTTGCTCTCTTTCAACTATTTTGTTGTAATATTGCGAGAGGAATGTTCGAACACGAATATAGTTTTGGACCTCAAAGATAATAGGTCGGGGATAAAGTCTTTTCGCATATAGTATGTATAAACTTGTAATAAAATCTCTTTAACTGTACTATTTGTATCTGGCTGGTTTTGATGACATTAAAAAAGGTTTTCGGTTTCAAAAATAAGGAAACATATTAGTAAAATGTTGGTTCCAGCTATTTTTCATTTTTTTGTCTGTCAAAATGTGTGAATGTATTAAAGAAATTCGATACATTTTAAAATTTTATTACAAAAAAGGAAAAAATGAAACGCAAGCCGCGAAAAAAAAGACGTTTATGGACCGAATGCAGTGTCAGTAAGAGTACCACGAAGTTGGTTTTATCGTTTTCAATCCGGGAATTTTAATGTCAAAGATGTACCTCGCTCTGGTCGCCTTGGTCTGGTGTTGCGGATAAAATGGACGCCATTTTTGAAAAATCGGAGAAACAGCGGCATATCTTTTCTTCACAGTTGCGACATAGCTGAAGAACTGTGAATTGACTACAAAACAGTTTTGACCCATTTGAAAAAAGTTGGGTACACAAAAAAGCTCGATACTTGGGTGAGCTCACTGAAAGAAACCTAATGAACCATGCGCTCTCCACCCGTGTGAACTCTCTCGTTCATTATGTTTACCGCCGGGCAGAACCATCGTTTCGGATCTGTACTGCTAACAACTGATGAGAATAAAGCAAGAAGTCGTGAGAAAGAGGTCGGAATTGATCAATAGAAAGTTGTGATCTTTGATCACGACTACGCTAACCCACACACATCTTTAGCCACTCAGCAAAAATTAAGAGAGTGGCTGGGAGGTATTAATGCATCCGCCATATAGCCCAGACCTTGAGATTTCCACCTGTTTCGGTCTCTTCATAATTCTTTAGGTAATGTCAGGTTAACATAAAGAGAGGACTGCCAAAACTACTTGTCCCGTTTTTTCGGGTCAGAGAATCTACCACTCCATCTCATCCCGTGGGTGTCGTAAAAGTCGACAGACGGAAAATTAGAACCAGAAGATGGGCAACAGCACCATCCTGGAACATCTGAATAAATATACTGCGGTTGCCAACCCGCCTGCAAAGCGTGGCAACTATAGCAAAATCCCCCCAAAATGAGAGCTACAAACTTTTGTAGCAATCTATGAGGGAGGCCTATGTTCAACAGTGGACTAGTGATGGGCTGAAGTGATGATGATGAAGTTTTGTTTCTGTAACTTAGTGCTGATAACCGATCGCACTGTCCTTCTGATAATAAGTGATTATTGTAATGTTAATGACAGATGTAGATTCGGTCTTTGATTAAGAATTTAAATGTAGGTGCGGTTTCGTTCTCGAGGATTATGAGATTGGTTACTTATTAAACGAACATTGTGTAACTGTTTTTCGATATAATTCTTTATGACCGGGATCTTAGATTCATTCATCATTTATATGCTGCAGCCAGTATTTAACGGTACGTAGTAGATGTAGTCGTAACTACTACGTTCAAAAAGGATTAAAATCTATTAGAGCAGATTCGTTGACTACTAATCTACGCAGATAATTTGAGAGTCCTTGGATATTTTTTTTATTAAAATTCTATTGTCTCGAAAAGTAACATTTAATTTCGATAAGATCCTTTAAAGTCACATCACTATTTGCAACAATAGGTGCCCTATCCAATAATGATACGATTAATAACATTCTAAAGCAAACGGTGATAGACGGCAAGTCCCGTATAAATAGGGCCCGCGATCGAGGATCGGCGCCCATTATCCTGTCGATACTCCGATTCTTGCGCACGAACATCGCTGAGTTACACCTCTATTTACTGTCAAACTTAATTTCTTACTCGTGTCGTTCGAAAGTTCGCAGATGCCTTGAACATTAACGCTACTCTACAGATTATTGTATCTGGATAAACATATGTTTTGATTACTTGGTATACTTATATTCTATTTCCGGGACCTATTATTTGTATAGAAAAAAATAAGTAACGAATTTCGTCATAATTAAATTTTATTCCAATAAGTAAAGTCTTGAATTCATCTAAACTAATGTTATGTACATTTTCCCTTCGATTCTTCGATCGCAAATCTATAATTATATTTGTTGAGTTTTATGTCCTCCTGGTAGATTTTCGATCACTCGCTCGTCCTAACGTAACCGCGCTCGATCTGACGCCGTAGTGTATACAGTTTCAAAGACTCGGATACAATCACAACACAACTAGCCCCTTTTTATCACGTTGTTCGAGTCAAATTTCGTAATTGATCTTAAATTAACTTTCCGAAGAGTTAGAATCTTGAAACTTAAAGCATAGCTTAGGATAATAGTTCATGTTAATCCGCTTTCTTGATGTTTGTTTGTCTGTTTGGTTTTTGCAATTGATTATAAACTAATTTTATAATTTTAGTCCGTTTCGATAACGTTTACCACGTTGTTAACATTTATAAACGTTGTCATACGATACTTTTTATATTTACAATGTCACAAGAAAGCTTTTTTACAGATTAACATTCTAGCTAGGCTAGCCCTAGCGATATCGCTTTTTTATTATTTTATTTGAAAATCGCGCAGCGCAGTGTTCAGCACATCTGCTTGTCCATGTCGTAGATCATGAGATCAAACACAATGCACTGACACAAAAGTTTTAATTCGGATCTGGATGAATCCTAACTACTGACATCGTTCTCTGACTCTCCATTCGACATTTAGAAAGAAAAATAAGTGCATTTGTGCTTGCGCTTTACGGCACTGCAAGATTTACTGTACAGACGAATGGTTCTGATTATTACGTTAAGAATAAATAATATTTAATAAAGATCACTTATTATATGTTGGTGTTTTCTCATAGCATTAGCGCATTTACCAATTAATCACCACCAGCTTTTACGAAACTTTCTGCCCGATATAGGCCTCTCCCAAGTTGGCGTGATTTTCACGTATTGCAGGCGGATTGGCAACTGCAGCACTATACTTCCCACTTATTTTTTTATAATAATACAACTGAGACTAACATATTATAAATAGCTGTTTCACCCGCGTAAAATAAACCGACCATATCTATCTACGTTAGGCCATTTTCGGTAATGTTCGGTTCTAAGCATGCGGCTCCTTTAGACTGTAGCAAGAAATTTTATCCTATCTCTATCTAATACAATTTTTTTTAATCGGATTTGTTTTTCCTTAGATTAGCGCATTCAAACTAACAAACTCTCCAGCTTTATTACAGTAGTAATCATCAACATATAAGTTGTAATAATCTCTATATTACTATAACATTTAGTAATGAACACGATAAGAAGATAAGAGTTTTCATGCATAGTATAATGGTTTAAAAAAGATGATGATTTCCTCCTGGCTGATACGACGATGCCGACAACTTCCAAATACAAGTCGGAAGCTATCAATTGCGCCTGAGATATTGTAGTGCCGCAAGTTAACGCGCAAACACAAAAGCACTTTCTCGTCCTGACCTGCACCTGATGGAACGCTTATGCGATAAGTACTCACACCGCTAGGCAACGCACCGTAGAAAGACATAAAGCATTACTACGATATGAAATTTCTTTGAATTTTTAGATGTGTATTAAATTACTAACCCCTACAATATGTGTATAAATGATGTATACATAATTATGTATTGTAAATCCACGTTTCAGTTTACATCATTTGCTTACGGCTTAAAAGTATTGAGCGCTATTCAGTTCAAGTGTGAAATATATCTTGGTTTGATGTGATGAGTTATTAGTGGCGATGGATATAATTTAGGCTTAGCGTTAGCAAGGCGTTCTTCGCTGACTGCTTGTTAGGCTCACTTGTTATGCGCGCTCACATCAGAAGAGATTAAGGGAACAGTTATTAAGGAGTGGGCTTCAACTATATTATATGTATTTTCTATTATTAATTTGCCAACAAATAGTTAATAGAATCAGGCGTTACTTTGCGGAAATCCATTATAATGAAGAAAAGTAAGTTACTTTGCTAAGATCCGCATGCAAAATATAAAAATGGTGTATATTACCTAGTTTTTTGAAGTGCACCACCCGCCCTCCCTCAGTAGCGTGCACAAGCAAACTAACACCGCCACCAGGAACCGCCACCAGGTACCCTCCACCAACCACTACAATACCACCACTAGATAATATACAGGCGGCCGCCTGTCGTAGAGTCTATTACGCTTGATAATGCCTCGTTTTGGGGCGAAACACGTGTCGTGTTCTCGGCTTCGGTGGTGTATATTATCTAGTGGTGGTATTGTAGTGGTTGGTGGAGGGTACCTGGTGGCGGTTCCTGGTGGCGGTGTAAGTTTGCTTGTGCACGCTACTGAGGGAGGGCGGGTGGTGCACTTCAAAAAACTAGGTAATATACACCATTTTTTTATATTTTGCATGCGGATCTTAGCAAAGTAACTTACTTTTCTTCATTGCCAACAAATTTTAAATAAATTCAAATAGTTTTAAATCAATAATCAATGCTATTATTGTAGTCTAATTCTATCCACTATTAGACGTAAAACGTCCTCATCCAACGGTTTTTTGACACTGTTGCCAAAATTAGTTACGTTAGTAATAACATTATTTACACAAAAAGTCGCTGTATAATGAGAAGTATTATCTTAATAATTACTTATTGGCATGAATGCAATGCTTTGAATAATACTGTATTTGCGGATTTTATCGCATATTCCTTTTATTACCTCTCTTAAACCCCTCATTTGACGCTCCTCAAAACAGACTTTTTATTGTTTTAACGTGTCAAGTTTTTACAATTTTATAGTATGGCGATCAAGTATACTTAATGTTATTGTTATAATCCAATAAACAGTTATTTATTTGAGTGCTCAACTAAAATTGTTTTTGGATTTGTTCCCGAAGTCCTTGAATGTATTCATTATGTAGATTTTTGTATTCGATCCAATGTAATTAAAAATTTACAAATTTTGGAATCCTTCTCTATGTTTCCTTAGCTACATCCGGACACTAATATATCGCTGACCATTTATTTATATTAGCACCATTTCTTTATCAGTTTATCAACGATTGTCTTCAGAGGTAGAGGATTGTGTGAAGTAGATACACAGGTTTGTTGATAAATAGCCGATGACTAAATGTAAATACGATAGAGTTTTTGTTCGAACGTCGGACGAGTCTGCGCACAAGTTTGTTTGACCATAACAATCCGATTGATGCACTGTGTGCTCTAAGAAATCTTGACATGATAAATATGTGATGTTATTAATGATTCATCGGCGTGTGCGGAGCAATGAAAATATAATTTGTTAGCGTAATAAAATGAGTACAGACGTACTCTTGCAATCCGAACAGCATAAAACGTAGTCAATCTGTTTATATCATCAATCGAATGTAGTTAATGAGACAAGTATAAAACATTCAATAGCTTTTATGTTTTTGGAATGTGCTCAGATTCCTTTTCATAACTAACAGAGTCTACGAGCATGAACAAGAATATATGGGAAGTATAGTATGTTACATACTTTTTTTTAAATAAGCAAGATTAAAAATTCAACTCCTAATATTACAAACTATGCGATGAGACATTATTACTTTATACATATTTTGAAATGTTTTATTGTATTTTCCTTTAGTACCTATCATTATTATGATTTGCGAACGAGGTACTCAACAATAAATATTAATAAATCATTAAAAAGTATCAGCTTAACAATATGACGTCCGCATGGTCAGAGTACCTGACTTCTACGCCGTAGGTCCTGGGTTCAACAAATTGTTGGTTTCGGGTCTGTTTGTTTTGTATATAAGGAAATTGATGTCTGTAAAACTCACCAACAATACGGAAGAAATGCTACCTAGGTAGAAGATACGATGAAGAACGATGAGGCATAGTTTAAAAAAACGAAAAAATATCTCATTGTGTGGATTTTCAAATATCTCACTTTTGATTGGATTTAGGAGCCGGGAAGAGTTCGAATCGCCGCTCCAGTGCTGGTCGGCGAACGTCACACGTTCGCGAAATTACTGTATTTTCTCGAATACAACTACAAGCGCATGTACCCTGTAAGCCAAACCGTAGGGTTTGATTATTATTATGAGCGCTTAAATTTATTCTTCTAATTAAAATAATTTTTGAATGATTGAAGAAAATAAAAAAAAACTGTCAAGAAAAAGCATTATACAATTAACATTTTTGTATTACAAAGAATGTATAACCCTTTTTCCGTTGACGTGTCACAAATAAATTACTGCGTCCACTTCATTCAATAGTCATCCAGAGCTTGCCGTCTTTTTTGTCAGAGTTCTATTAACTGCTACAGAAGTTCATAGTATTTTTTGTTTGCAATCAACGTCCGCGACATTTTTTGTTAATGCGGGTATTAGAGGTCCCTTGTTGTGAGCCCTGCGGTCGAGATCCTTTGAATGCTCATCGTATTATAAGAGTATTTTGACACATTGCTCTGTATTGTTTAACGTTTTTTTAGGGTCGTAAATTATTCTTGCTATTGTAAGCTTGTAAATTTGACGAAGATTCACTGGTACGATATGGGATTAGCTTGATGTTATGATTTATATGATTTATTTTTTAAGAAACTTTTTCTTTGTTGGACAGCTTTTATGATATAAACGTGACAACCGCGTGGCCTAGTGGTCAGAGTAATTTCTATATCGCGGGTCTTACGTTGGAATCCCAGCTGAAGCCAAAATTTTTGCAAAAACATAAATTGTTGGTTTTCGAGTCTCATTGTATTATTACCAACTTAATCTAGTTAAAATAATCAGGCGTTACTTTGCGGAAATCCATTATAATAAAGGAAGGAAAGTTAATCCGCATGCAAAATGTAAAATGTTTTGGAGAGCACCGCCCACGGTCCCTCAACAGCGTGCACAAGCAAACCAATACCGCCACCGGGAGCCGCCACCAGACACCCTCGACCACTAAAACACTACCACTAGGCAATACACACCACTGAAGTCCAGAACACGACACGTGTTTCACCTAAAAACGAGGCATTATCAAGTGATATTGACGCTACGACAGTCAGCTCGGCGGCTGGCACACAATTTTAAATTTTGAATGCGGATCTTAGCATATTAACTTTCTTTCTTTATTCCAACCTAATCGCATGAGCATTATATCGGGCGCGGGTAGGTTAGGACTAGTGAGTGCCTCTGTGTTTGCGAGTAGACTTTCGGCACTATAACAGCTCTCGGCAGTATTCGAAAGCTATCGCCGTTGTCGAAAATCGTTCAGGACGAGAACGTGATATGACCGTGATAGAAATAATACATAAATACATTTTAAAATAACAATCCGAGCCCGACTTTGTACGACTGGGCTCCAGAAACATTTAACTACGGAAGTATGTGCGATATTACAATTGATCAACAACAAAATAATTTCCGAAACTATTGCCTATAAATTGGTCCAATTAAAATCAGTGGTTTAAGATAATCTTTTTAAATGTAATTGTTCTTTACTTCTTTATCTTGCTGCTGTAACCAATAAGTTCAAAAATCAAGAAAGTCACTATCGTCATGATGACAATGATAATGTTCTCCTGGCCGACTTGGACCACGGCGTTAACTTCTGAATATTGTTGAGAGCTATCAACTGTGCAGGAGATATTATAGTGCCATAAATGTATGCGCAAACTCAGAGGTACTAACTCGTCCCAGCCATCCCGTGCCCGATGTAACGCGAATGCGACAATATCGGAGGTACGTTAGGATGCAGTGTCAGAAACACGGGGACAATCACGACACAGCCCGACCCGAAAACCAACAACTTGTGTTTTAGCACAAATGTTGGCTCCGTCTGGGTTTCAAACCAGGGACCCGCGGTAGAAGTCAGGTATTCTGACCGCTAGGTCACGCGGTCGTCATCGTCGCGATCGTAATCAACATCATCAATCGTAAATAGTGTATTCAAATATAACGATTAAAATCATTATTTTAATTATGAGGAGGCCATGGAACTCTACATTTGTAGCTTTCGCATTTCTTAGTAGGTAATAACGCGTCCGTGTCGCACATAGTACTAGACAAGAATAAAAAGAAATATTTTCACCGATGAATAACTAACGTTTAGTCGGCGTATTTGTGGGCAGGTGACAATGGAGATCGGCTTCTTTTGGAGCGCGAAGCGAGTCTAAATAGTGTGGTAACTAATTGAAAGGAGCTTCGGATACAATGGAGTCGCACAGTAGCGGGCTTCCGTGTTGTACCACTCCTAGATCTAGGAATTGGTACAGAACTGTTATTTGAATATTAGTATGATTTGAAAGAAGGCGCGTTGTTTGCTACCTCTCCAACCCCTTATACGGGAAAAAGGCACGACTGTATGTATGTATGAATGTTCTGGGTGACACAGCATTTGTTATGGGCAGACGTTGCACTTACCATCAGATTACGATTTGCACGTTTCATCACTTTATCCAATAAAAATATATATATATTCTCTAATTAAGAACCCACAATCTAAAGACCGTGCGGTGTTACAAAGGGAAGACGTGGTGGCGTAACAGATGATTAAGAGATTGAGCCAGGGTATAGATAGCAGCAACCTTTGGTGGAACTCCTTTATGCTACAATCACCAGCTCTTTACGAGTATATGTAATTGTCATAAGAACATATTATAAAACATCAAAAATAATTACTGTAAACGAGAAGCGATTAAATAACATTCATGTGCTTGTTAGAGGCGTCCATAAGCTTTTATTCACAATCATAAGTCTGTAAAAAGTCCCGCAGTCTGTAAAGAGGATTTGCTCTGACGCATGGTTGGCATGAGTACAACCTATCGCAGTACCAGCCGTCCAACGTCTCAGACTCTGATTCCCGTCAAAGGTTTTGTGAACTGCATTTCCTAGTAATTAGACTACTGAGCTGACCTGACTTCTAAGCACATCCGTGCTTAGAAGTCAGGTCCTGGGTTCGAATCCCAGCCGGAGTCAATATTTGTGTAAAAACACAAACTGTCGGTTTTCAGGTCTTGTGTTGGTGTTGGGTAGTGCATGTGAAATTTTATTCTGTAAAACGCACTCATTATATGAGTACATAGGTCTCAATATATATAATTTCGGTGATGTAATTGCTGTTAGCCTTTTTGGCTTTTACAACTTCATCGGATACTGTGCTCACGGGCAAGGGGCCCGCGTGCCAGGTTTGGTTTGACCCGAACATAAATACATGAATAAAGCTCCTACAAAACTTCGAAATTCGGATTGTCGCGTTCGCTGCGTGCGGCGTAATGTGACGGATCAAGAAGAAAGTCATCTTATAAAAAGTAAAGTCCGTCTAGGTAGGTACCAACCACCCCAGGGCCAGTTATTCTGCCGTGAAACAGTAGTGTGCAAACATTAGTGTTTCGGTTTAAAGGGCACTGTAAGCTAGCGTAATCAGTGGGGATATGAGAGTTAAGAACTCATGTCTCAGGGTGATAGGCACAGTGTGGTGTCACACAGAAATTTTCTAGGTGACACAGCATTTGTTATGGACGGACGTTACACTTACCATCAGGTGAACGTTTCGTTCGTTTCATCACTTTATGCAATACAATATCCTCTTATATCTAAGAGGGTTTTGGAGTGGAAAGTCCGCCACGCTGCTCCAATGATAGTTGGCAGAGTTCACATGTCTTCGAAATGCTTTTATTCCTCGGACATGCAGGTTTCCTCACGATTTATCCTTCACCGCTGAGGATGTGGTAAAGTAGCACTTTAAAACAATGTTAGAGGCCCCTAGGATCAGTTTAGGTCACTTGCGTGCCGTAAAATCTAAGGCGAGCGCCTTGCCCCTGCGCACTTGACCACTCAAGTGATCATATAGTTATTGTTATTATTATTATTGTTGATTTTATTATTGTTCACATTATCCATTACTAATGTGTGCACACTTCTGTAATTTAAAAAGTCTCCCTTACCAAAGGTTTGCCCGGATTTGATCGCTGTTATGCGATAAGGTCTCCTATTTGTCCAATTATTATATCGTTTTTAAAGGTTTCTCTGTTTTTACGTGTGCAATAATGAGTTGAAATAAATTATAAAAAAGAGCGCGAGCAACTCAGCACAAGTGACAGAAGTGACCGAAGAAACTGAAATATATTAGAAATTTTATTAAAAAAATAAACATTAATTATGAACTCTATATATATAACTAACAAGTATTACTCATTTCAAAGTAACAGAAACATTGCATGAAAACGTTGCACTCAAACTCGACCTCGAAAGTTTAGTCTCATTACCCAAAGAAGTTTGACATTAATAATATTATTCATAGTTTGGAGAAGAAAATGGATTTAGTAGAACTGCAAACGGTACCTTTGATTTTCGCCGTAGTACCTTGTTTTTTTTTTTTGGCTTGTTGTAGTGGTTCGATTCTTCAAAAATATTCAAATATATAGTGGTACCGAGATGCAGACGCAAGGGCCATTAATATTTATGAAACGCACCCATCATACTGCAACATTTTTAGTGTCGGGCAACGTTTTTATTAAAAAGTATTAGAGCAATAGGTATAATTGCCTTATCTAACACTTTTGTAATGCTATAAGATGCAAGGAAACTCAGAGAAAACTACAACTACAATACAAAAAAAATATTTGTGTATTGCAACTTGCAACCAGGATTCACAAGCGTTGAGTTGACTGCTAATCCCGAGATTTGTAAAATACGTTTCGCAACTCGTTAATGGCTAGAATTCTGACAAGCATTCTTTATTCTGCAAGCTGAAATTCGACCATTTTTAACATAAGTATACGATATTTAATGAGTGTTATTGTTTAAAGTACCAAGTTAATAATTATAAATATTCAATTTCCATGTTCTTAGCTCTGTTTAAATGTCTATGGTTGTCGTTGTTTTTTCGGTACAATAACTCATAGCGAGGTAGACATAAGCTACGGTAAACAATTAGCATAAATTTAAACATTAACGCCTCTTTGAAATACGCCGATTTTCTGACATATACCGGTTTTGACTGTTTTTTGGTATAATTCAGGAATTAAAATAAATAGGTGCAACAAATATTTATTACACCTAATATGGTTTCGAGTATTGTTTTTGTATATTTAAAATAATATTTATTGCGCTTTGCAATCTAAAACTGGTGATAGGATTCCTGTGCAGGAATCCGTCTAGGTACCACCCCAGGGCTACGGGCAGACGTTGCTCTTAGCATTAGGTGGACGTTTTGCTAGTTACATCAATTTATAATAATGTTGAATTTTCTACTACTCACGGCCGCTTTGTGGAATTTACTGCACCTAGCGGTTTTATGGACCAATACGACTTAAGGACCTTAAAGAAAACAGCCTATTACTTTCTCAAAACCCGGCAACGCACCCGTAATAATAATTTCTCTGATATTGGGGATTTTTATGAGCGGCGGTGATCACTTACCATCAGGTGAGCCGCATGCTCGTTTGTCCTCTCTCCAATAAAAGAAAATGTTGTTGACCCTAAACAAAGAATTAATTGACTTCGTAGGACTCGTTGCTTGTCTTTTTGATGTGGAATATTGCTGTGTGAGTCCAGCAGTTTTATGATAGAAGTATCCTCCAAAACAATGCCCTCACAATGTTCAACTTCAATTAAGTTTATGAAGAAAATAATTTTTTGTTTAAATAGCAAGTATTATAATGTTAATAGCAGCCACGAAAATAGAATTAACACACTAACGAAGTGTATTTTGCTAATTGTAGAAAATGTTATCGTTTAATCTAATTAGTAGACGTAGAACGATTCATTAAAACATAAACAATGGTTAAATTGTTGTTGCGCATATAACAAACGCGGTTGTACATATTTACAATTGTTATCAAACGATTAATGTTCACTGGGCATGCTCTGTTTACTTACATCGCTATGTAGTGGGGCCCCTAATGCTTACTCATTGGCGAGCATTCCCCTGCCACTTGCAATTAGCCTTTTATTGCGGCCCTCATTGGTCCAATCGCACAAAGCTTTATTTAGAGAACGATTTTGAAGAATACAATGAAGTGCAGGTAACAAGGCAAAATTTAGCCTCCATGGTACATATTTTGCCGCAAAATCACATGCCATAAGAAATAGGTTATTAGCATATTCATTTTTAAAATTGCTAAATAATCCTCTATGGTAAGTAAATCCTCAAAATGTGATCCAAAAGAATTCTTAAAAAAACCTTTATGATATGTAAGTACTTCTGGCAAGTAACAATTAAAGGAAGTAAATAATATTAATTAAAAACAAATTACACAAACACCGTTACATTTTTAACACTGCCTTTGAAATGAAACGTATTTTCACATCACATTTAAAACAATAGCCAGTGGCAGTTGCCCCGTTCACGCTTATCACGCTCATCAATAAATGCCTTTTGTGAAACACTGGAATACGTTATGTGAAATTTAAATTTCAACCATTTATAATGAAGTATCAAATGCGAAGAAGAAATTCCTACATTACTGATCTAACAAAGGGATATATTTAAGTTATAAGAAAGGTCTAATTAGACTGGTGTAATGAAGTCAAATTTATACGGGTGTATTTTTTTTCGTTCGGGTAATTTTGGGTAACTATTAAATGTGGGTGGCGATCGTCATGCTAGATGGACGGTAGACTGGGTTGATGGGGTTTTAATTACTTTAACGTAAACATTTTATTCTTCGCTGCGTATTTCGTGTACTTAATATTATGATGACTTTACGGATTTTATCTGTGGTAAAACATTATTCATAATATCGTTGCTGTAATTTATATAAACAAATACATACATATATTCACGCCTTTTTCCTATAAAAGGAGTAGGCAGAGACCACACAAGTAGCGCACTTTTCGCAACCGCAGGAAACGAGACGTGACGGGTGGTGAAGAACGTCGTCGCTTATTTGCTAAGATTAAAAAAAAACTCCCCATTGCGTTCCCACGAGCAGCATAGTGACAGCATTGCATAACATGGTGTTCTTCTGCACGAATAAACGCTGTCCATACAACACCTCGGTAGGACATTCCATCGCCGTGTCATTGCCATCTCATTCTGTGGGTGTCGTAAAAGTCGACAGAGTGATAACGAAAACCAGGAGATGGGCAGCAGCATCTTCCTGGAACATGTGAGTAAATAAACTGCAATTTCCAACCCGCCGCCAAGCGTGGCAACTATGGCAATGACCCACCAAAACAAGAGCTACATACTTTTGTGGCAATCTATGTGGGAGGGATATGTTCAGTGGACTAGTGACTACTGTACCAATTATATATCGCCAGCCAGGTTTCGATATCAAATCGAATATTTGTGAAATTAATAATAGTCGTTATTACAGGTTTTTTTAAATATTAGGTTTGGTTTTCAAACTTCGATATTCGACAATAGTGCGGAAGTCGTGCGTTAGGCACCATAACGACCGAGTTGAACGATATGGGAAGATGAAGGGTCAGGAGAACAGCATTAACGATGTTGTTACCCTGATCGAAGGAACCTAAAGAATTTACATTTGTTAATAGTTAGTCAGCACAAGAAATTTAAGGCCGTTCCAGTTACTCAATAAACGTTTTAGTTTTAGTCACAATCTGTTTTGCGTATACTCTCGTCGTCTTATATTACAATCAAGGGCAAATGTGGATAATGATAGACTCTTGCTTCGCCTGTCTCATCTTCAAACGTCTCATCGATAATACTAATGGATTTTTTTGAAAAAAGCCGTGTGGTGGCGGCTTATTAAAAGAATACTACCACTCCATCTCATCCAATGGATCTCGTAAAAGGCGAGTAAGGAATTAAACTGCACTGTGAACCCAACAGCGCATGGTGGCGATGGGCTCACCACCTATCACACCAAGTGTATTATATTGTTTTGGTGAAACGTGGATTGTGGCAGTCATCTGTTTTGCAATGAGTGCCCAGTCTCTGACTACCCCTTATGGGATACAGTCGTGATCTTATGTATGTATGTATGTTTTTTTAAATTAAGGTCATTAAAGTAATGAAACAAAAAATAAAACATTTTTTAAAGGTAAGTAGGTTATTTGCAATGAGTATTTAATGTACAGAAATTAAATAAAGTATAACTTGTGAGTTATTTTCACACATTTGTTTCTGTTTTGATTATTTTTAGTGTTCCACGTTATTGAAAACGTCAAGGACATAACGTTATGCAGTAGAGGTAAGTAGTTGTTATGTTATTTTGATTCTAATAATTATAACAAAAGACGAGTAATGCCATAATGATGGGCATCATATAATTTCAATTTAATTGTGGATTTATCATGTGCCCGGCAGTGACGGAAAACACAAATCTGTATAATAATTTAATACCAAACCAACTTCCACGCAGCAAAAAGGGCCGTGAAACAGTAATGTGTAAACATTGCCCTTCAAAACGAAACAGTAATGTGTAAACATTACTGTTCCGTTTTGAAGGGCACTGTCAGCTAGCGTAATCACTGAGCATATGAGACTTAAGATAGTGTAGTGTCACACAGAAATGTTCTGGGTGACACAGCATTATTTTGGATCAAGTGAACGTTTTGTTTGTTTCTTCACTCTTATCACTCACTTATTTCTCTATATACTTATTCTCACTTATTTGATAATAAAAAAAATGTAATATATGGAGACGAATTGAGAACATCCTCCTTTTGTAATGTTTTGTAGTCCATAAAAACATAAATATTTTAAGGTCATGACAAGCGTAAGTAAAGTCCGTCCTATACTTTACTGGAAAAGAATGGAGGTCACTCCCCGGTTCTGTACCACGCTTAACAACGAGAAGAGATTTATCGACAGCTATGGGACGGTTAAGGATCTAAAAAAAAAATACTTATTTAATGCAGTAATTAAATACGCTCATAATAAATTCTACTAAAACATTGCAACAAAAATAATGAAAAATATAATATTGCTGCGTACATTTATCTTAAAACTACAGACTGAGTTATATTTGTTAGCACACAACATTAAAAATAACCAAGCCATGACATAGGGACACCTGTCTCTATTGTTTGAGTCAGATTCTTTTTGGTTAAAGACCCTTTAAATTATCGTGTGCCTTGGGACTTAATGCTTTAAATTCTAAGTGTCGGCCATCAAAATATCGCAAGGTGTGCATTTGAATATGATTAGCAGCTTGTCAAAAATAAGTTAGTGTTCTAATGTATTCAAATTTAATCAGGAAAGGGTTGAACATTTATCTTGGGAATAATCAACGACTTTATTTTTATTAAATATGAATTAAATTTTTGGTGCTGTTTGAGATAGTCTGAACTATGGGCTTTAAAAAGGCGTTAGTCTTCCCTGTTTTTGTTTTTTCTTACGATCTAACTTTTTCTAATTCTAAATTTAAGAGTAAAATTTTAGATAATTAATTCAAAAAAGGTTTAATAAAGTTTAACGAATCGCTTTTAATAAAAAGCGATTTGTAAAACCGCACAATATTAATTTTTTCTTCAATATTCCACATTATACGAATATGCGTGCGAGACTGTTCGACATGACTCTCAAAAATAGTAAGCTGACGCGCTTCAGTTGGTTAATCATTCTATAGTCCGTATTTACTTCAGTACGACATTATGACCTTTGACCAAATAAGAATTAGGAGTTTACCAACCTCCCCAGATACTCTTTTTTATATTGGATTAAGCGATGAAACTAGCAAAACGTTCACCTGATGGTAAGTGCAACGTCTGCCCATAACAAATGCTGTGGCACCCAGAAAATTTCTGTGTTACATCACACTGTGTGTACAATCATCCTGAGACATAAGTTCTTAAGTCTCATATGCCCAGTGGTTACGCTAGCTCGCAGTGCCCTTCAAACCGAAACACAGTAATGTTTACACACTACTGCTTCACGGCAGAATAACTGGCCCTGGGGTGGTACATACCTAGACGGATTATTGCATAGGAATCCTACCACCAACCGCAATGAAAAATGTTTGTGAATATATTGTATAATAAACGTTCTCCAACCAACTTACAAAGGTTCGCTATTGAAGATTTTGTTACCATACACCTTAAATGAAATTTAAATACTTTTTTGAATACACATAATAAACACGATATAAAACAATTAACAATAATGTTTTGTAATTGAAATTAATTAAAAACGTTTTAAACGGATCCTCGACGAAAGGAATAGTTAAGTAGATGAAGATATTCCTTGTAGATGTTTCGATAGGTGACCCTCCGCTAAACAGCTACAAATGTCTGCCGATACGTCAGGGGTGCTAAATCGTCCAGACAACGAATTACCATATCGGACTTTTATCGTTTTGCATAATTACCCCGTTTTATGAGTTGTTTTATGTACGTTAGCTACACTTTGTACGTTAATATTGCTTTAACGTAATTAATACCTTGCCAATGCAAGATATAAATGAGATTAAATAATGTCCTACAGCTTAATTTAATGCTATTGTCCTTTTCAAATACTTAAAAGACAGTGTTAAATGTAGCTTTTATTTTCCATCTCCTAAGTTGATTAAGAATGAACTCCATTTCTTATCGTTTGGTATTATTTCATGTCTGTCTTTACTCCTACTTATAATATTGTATACGAATGTAGAGTATTCGTAAATAATATTTGTATACTTAAATATACGTAGGTGTAATGTGTCTTTTATTATGAAAAATGTATTTATCATTTATAAGTTCTGCAGGCCATCGCAATTCCACTTCTGAATATTGGTCATATTATCGACTTCCAATACCGTTGGATGAGGTACACGTTCTAGTGACACCATCTTGTATAACACTTGCTGGTAAGCAAAATGTATCAATGTCAATTAATATACATAAAAAGTAAAACAATTCTGCTTTGATAATGATCTTGCATGACTTTAAGAGGTCCTGAATTTAATATGAAATAAGGACACCAATCTAATATGAAATCATATAAATAATAAAAGGTATATAAATATGAAATCGTTAAGTATCTTATAATAATTATAAAATACTCAAAATGAATAGTAGATTACTAGTTAAAAGAAAGAAAGTGTTAGGAAATTACAGAAATTCTCTATTTAAAATAGTTTAAGATTTGAAAAAAAAAGTATCGCTTTAAGCTTTATACTCTGTGATTTTTTTAATATTAGTAATAAAATTTGTAAAGTTACAGCCTATAAATATCTCTGATTCTGAGCAGAGGCCTCCTCTAATTTCTAGGAGAGTTTTGGAGCCGGAGGAAGTCCGCCACGTTGCTCCGTTGCGGGTTGTTGGTGATTTTATTCCCCGGACATGCAGGTTTCCTCACGATTTTTTTCTTCTCCGCTGAAAACGTGGTAAAAAAGCGCTTAAAATAACAATTTTAGAGGTGCTGCCGCTGGGGATCGGACTCAGGTCGCTCGCCCACTACGAAATTTAAGGCGACCGGCTGGTCCCTGAGCTACAACGGCACCGGAATATTAGTAATGGTACGATTTAAGTAATGGTAGCTTTAATATACAACGCGGTAGCTCACAACAATTATGCGGGCAATGTTCGTGTCGCGTAATCAAGATAGCAATGACAGTCAATTGTCCGGAGTGCACTTTGTGGTACAGATAATAAACACCTCTTAGTACTAGGTAATTGTCACCAAATTTCTATGCTGATTTTATGAAAGATTTATATTATGTTTCTAATGGGAGCTGGTGATGTTATCAAATGAAGCACGAACAAATTTGCATATAAAATGGTAGTATATAATGGTAGAAAGTGACGAAACGAGCAAAACCTTCACCTGATATTAAGTGCAGCGTCTACCCATTACCAGTGCCGAGTCATCCATAACATTTCTGTGTGGCACCACACTGCGCCCATCCCCAGGAACGTCAGTTCTTAAGTCTCATATGCCCAGTAATTACGCTAGATCTCAGTGCCCTTCAGACCGAAATACAGTAACGTTTGCGCACTACTGCTTCACGACATAATAACGAGCCCTGCGGTGGAATCTACTCAGACGGATTCCTGCATCGTTCATCCTGCAATCCTACTACCAATAAATTTCTGTATTTTTAAATGCTCACAAACGATTAAATTATGCAAAAATTATTTGATAGTAAGTAGCGAGTTGATACGTAGCCTAATAATCTAATCTTGTAGAACGTGCAGTGCATTACCTACTACCCCGCAGGCTCCGTATACATCTCCTCCGGGTTGCTCACGTTGTTAAGATGAAACTATTCGTATTAAAGGCAACTCCAAAAGTACCTAAACCGAAGAGCTTGTATGAATACGCTCATGAAAGTGGAAGAATATTAAGATGTGTCTCAGCATCGTAGCAAGTGGAAAGACCACCCAATGCAAAAGAAGTGTGACTTTATGTATGCATGTATTTAAAAGAATGTGAGCTTTTATAAGTGTGATGATACGATCTCTTATATAAATGTATATAGCAATAATAAATATGTGACGCATAGATTAAAACAAATGCGATAATTTTAGCATTTGGCGAAACACCTATTTATACACTCATCAAAATACTGTCCTTAAAATGTATTATATGTTATTTGCCGTAGTGGCTATGCTTTGCATCCAGGTTAGGAACTAAACTAAAATGATACTGTTTCCTTCTTCTTCTGACTTCTTTGTTCCAATCGACTTTAGTGACAACCGCTCGATGGGACGGCGGATTGAATTAACTTCTGCCGACATTATACAACAAAAAAATGCGAAGTATAATAGTATTTTTCAATTTATGATGAATCGGACTTCAGAAACTCGATTTCTATGATTTCTGGAAATGATATCATATGTTTGTTATAAAAAAATACCTCCAATAAAATATACTTGTTTACCACATAAATTATGTAATATTTGTTGTGTTCGTGTGTACATAAAAAAATCATTTAAGGAATAGCTTATATTTATTTCAGTTACTAAATATTTTGGAAAAAATTTACAAGAATTATTCTCTACAAAGTCTCTAATTATTTTGCAACAAATAAGAAAAATAATTTGATTAAGTATAGCTCATATATCAAAAAACAGTTTAAATTAAACAATCAATTGCCTTTTTTATTAATAAGAATCAGTAGTTTAAGATATTTTAAGGAAACTAACAAACCTACGCTCCTTCTTTATAATACGAATATATTAGACGTTATTTTAATACTTAAAGCCTTTTTATTTTAACGTCCTATCAAGATAATGCATATACCAATACTCGTAGAAATGTTTTTTTTACGTAACGCATTGTTTGTGTTAGGTGCTTTTTAATCAAGTAAAATGATTTCATAATGGTGTTTTATTATTTTAGCCCTTCAATTAAATTTTATTGTTCCGATTAGCGTAATTTGGGCGTTTGGAAGCTTCAAGCGTAGAGTTAAAATGGGTCGGCTTCGAAAAATCTAAATTTCTAATATGGTGTTTGAAATCCAGCTGCCCGTTTTAAAACGCATAGGAGTTCCGCAATACCCAATACATATTTTTTGTATGTAAATATATTTAACCTTAACTGGTGGCAAGAATGTTCTGGATGACACAGCATTTGTTATGGGCAGACGCTGCACTTACTAGCAGGTGATCGTTTTGCTAGTCTCGCAACTTACTTAGTAATAACTATATTGGGTATTCTAAACATGACGTCGACAGATTCTGCGGTTCATATGATTACAATATTATACTTCTACGATCATTGAAATGTCACATGTTAATCGTCAAAACATACAAAAAAATTTTTTTTTTGTAGGAGAGGGGAAAAATAATATATTCAAAAATATATAATCAGCTTCTTTAATCAATCCAAGGAGTAGCCTTGGATAGATTAAAGGATGGACTAAAGAAGGAATCCGAAAGTACTAAGAATAACACTGAGCAAAATTATTATTTAAATGTATTCATAATAATTTTGCTCAGCCTAATAACATCTCCCCTTTTGGGAACGTTTTCAGGCTTTTAGTCTAAAACTACTGTCTGTAATATACGAAAAAAGGTTATGCAATTACCCTTAAGCTACCACGACTCTTCCACCAGTATATCAACATTTGCAAACATTTATAAAAATATGTAAGATTTATACATTGTAAGTTCCTTAAGTTGACACGTTCTTCCAGTTAGTTATATACGAGGATCTTGTCATAATATGTAAATTGTCGCATCCCCTCAGCAAGGTATCTAGCACATTGCGGCTTCCATCGTACGTCTTATTTGAAATTCGTCTCGCTGCGACTCCGATATGCAAATGTAGAGCGACATTCGAATACAAAAAGCTCGAGCGCGGTGGCAGCGAGTAAATCAATCGATCAACGCCGGATACAGTAAGAATACGTCTTCATTGTGTTCATTAGCGTCGTCGGGGGAGCCGGACCGGGCTCGACCACACCTGCTTCACGGATATGTCCGGCATTCAGCAAAAAGTTTACGAATTAAACAGTGAAACTTGTACATTTGATAACGACACAATGCAGTGCCGTTTGAATACTTTGTAAGTTTAAGCTTTAGAAAAAACGAATTCCATACATTTCAAATTAATTTTGGAGGTCTGTTAAATATTAATAACTATACCAGTTATTAATATTTAACAGACACTTGAATATACATAATTTAAAGTCGAGAATTATTAAAAAAATAGTGATTGAAAAATGTAATGAAATCAAATAATTGTACTTTTAAAAAGATCTCGCAGATGTACATTCACTGAACAATTATAACTCGAAGTAGGTGATTCATTATTTTTTATTCAAATTATAGTTACAAAGTGGATATCGCTAATTTATCGTACCCAATTGTACCGGTATATTCCAAGTCATCATTAAGTAATAAAGTAAAGTGATTTAAATTCTTGATTGTCTAAAAAATTGAAAGCGTGACGATTAGATACAAGCGTGATTGTAACCGGCCCAATTTAAAGGACATACGTTCATTATAGTTTCTTTCACGGCTTTCAAGAAGCCGCAGCGTTTAAATAACTTAAAAACACAATGCTATCTGATCGGAACCGTTACGCGAAGCTATTATGCTATTAAGAACCCTAATTACAGATCAAACGTCGTAACCACAAAAGCTTCATCTCGCAACACATTTTCGACTTTTGTGTCGTAAAATTCACGGTGTGAGATCGACCGTTTAGTGGTTTTCGAAAATTACTTTTGGGTTCCGCTTAGCGCCATTATTGTTTTTGTGATAGTAAAAAAATCTCTATTATTCGTCCGGCTACTGAAACAGTTTATTTTTCCCCTCAAAATGAGAGCTAAAAACTTTTGCCGCAATTATGGGGGAGGTCTATGTTCAGCATTGGACTAGTGAAAGACTGAAATTATGATAATGATGATGGTATTCATTCGAGGTCTCTTTCACATATGTAACACTACGCTTCCAATGCGATACGGTAGGAGATTAGGTTTTTTATGCCAAAACCTAATAAAACTAGAATTCACGACTCATAACTTGGTCGGCAAGTACGTCAATAGTTGAACCGCGCTTACACTCCATCATAATCATTTATTTATATTCGTTATTGTTCACCCATCATAGGTCTTCTATATAGACTGAAGGTACTCATTCCTACTGAAAGGCTATGGAGTCATCTTCACGAAAGCGTTTCGCTGTTTATCTCCTGGTTTATTGATTCCTTTGGTTTTCACCTACGAAACCCATAGGCTGTGATATATTTTTAAGTGTGATGAGGATAATGACGGTAATAAAGGGTTGTCTGTCTATCGTGGTAACTGCGTAGCCCATGGGCAAAGCTTTGATGTAAAATGATGTTCAGGAGCGGTGATGGTAGTATTGATATCCTAATTAATTAGCAGCCTATAGTAGCCTAATAGCCGAAATATGTAACAATTATTGAAATGTTCCAAAATAATGAAATAGTTAACAAAAGTTTAAAATAATCACCATAAAAAGACAATTAAGTTTGGTGCTGGATTTTTGACAATTGTGTATGAAATGAAATGAAAATTCTATATTTTTGAACGTAAAATATATAAACTGCGATTGTCAAACGTAATTGTTTATAAAATCTACCACCGCCGTTTCTTAATGAGGTACATCTGGCGAAGAAGAAACAGGCGAAAGCCGCAGGTATCCTGTTTTTATTCTATAAAATATATATTACAAGGCTAAATGCCTTATAAATATCCAAAAACTATCGCCGCTCATTCTCCACATAACCTCATTTATCTTTTTGTTCTTAAATAATTTATCTTTAAGTACAAATATTAATTTAATATTAAATGAAAACCGCATAATTATTATAATAAGGCGTGTAGCCTTGCTTAAAAATAAGGATATTGTAAAAAAAAAATCAAAAATATTATCCGTTCCTCAGTACAATCAAACTTTGTAATGAAGGACATTTAACCTTTTCATTTAAAGTTCTTGTAGGGATATGATAATTACTGTATATATTCAAGTTTTATCCCTTTTAGTGTAAGAAGTCAAAACCGCAGGCACATCTGTAGTTTAATTGTGATTTTACATTGTACTTTACATTGTTGGTACGGTGTACTGCTTGGAATATTTCAACAACAAAACAGTATTGTTAACTTAACGTAATGATTGCAGCGACTGTAATGGAATTTTTTCAGTATTGTTTTTTGTCAGTAAAACTAGCATACGAAATATATTTTGTCCATTTCACAAGATGAGGTGCAATTAATCATTAATCGAAAGGCTGTAAACATTTGACAATATGTTACTGATTGTATTATGGATACACTTTTCAATGTGCGAGCAAGTCGTTTTTTCTTTATTTGATAAAGTGATGAAACGAGCAAAACGTTCACCTGATGGTAAATGCAACGTCCGCCCATAACAAATGCTGTGTCACCCAGAACATTTCTGTGTGTGTGACACCACACTGCGCCCACCACCATGAGACATAAGTTCTTAAGTCTCATATGCCCAGTGATTACGCTAGCTCACAGTGCCTTTCAAACCGAATCGCCTCTATAAGACTTGCATAAGACTCGTAATGGACTATGCTTGCGTCGCTTTCGCTCACGCGACGGGCAATCAATTAAAGAAGTTACAGAGCGTTCAAAATCTATTCTTGTGAACTGCCACCGGAGCCGGTTGGTATCAACGCAATGTAGATCTTCATAGCGACTTCGAAATGCCCTTAATCTCTGAACACTTCAGAGAATTATCACGACGGTTTTTTGAAAAAGCTGCGGTTCATTCAAACCCGCTGGTGGTTAAAGCAGCAAATTACCGACCCCCGCGAAACATGCTAGACGAAACGGACGTCTCAGCTCTTCCTGGCCACGATACAGTCAGTCACGATCCAGGCAACACTGTACACACAGTCAATAGCTTTAATGTAACACGCACCACGACGCGCGACCGCCGTAGAGAGCGGCGCGCAATAGTCAATAATCACACCGCGTACACACGATTCACCCGTGTTCCAGGGCGGTTCTCACCGCCCAGAGTTACCGACACACAAGTCGACAGTCCGAATGGACACCCGCAGCCTCCCTCGGACGGTCATTAGATGACTTAAAATATTTAAGATTTTCGAAATCGCGAAAGCACGCAGCGAACGCGACACAGTCCGAATTTCGAAGTTTTTGTAGGAGTTTTTATTTATTTATTTATGTTTGAGTCAAACCAAACCTGACACACGGGCCCCTGGCCCGCGAGCACAGTATCCGATGAAGCTGTAAAAGCCGAGAAGGCTAACAGCAATTACATCACCGAAAATATAATAAAATTTCAAACCGAAACAGCAATGCTTGCACACCACTGCTTCACGTAGAATAACTGGCACCGGGGTGGTACCTACGACGGATTCCTGGATAGGAATCCTACACAACCTACTTGTCAACAACAACTGCGGTGCTTTCCAGAACTTTGTGTTACAAAGTCTTGTCTAGCACTGGACTCGCTCGTTAACGTGGGACGTCGGTTATATAATCTCTCTAGCTGTGCGCCGCGATTTTACTGGCATACGGCATGGTCTCTCGCTGACATGAGCGATCACAGTTCGGCCCTGCTCGGTAGTATTCGGTTCTCAGCGTGCGGTTTCTCAAGGCCGGAATATTGTGTACTAAGTACATGTAGTCTAAAGTCTTTCTCAATCGGCGGGCTATCTAATCATCATCATCATCATCATTTCAGCCTATTATTAGTCTACTGCTGAACATAGACCTCCCACATACATACTCGTAACTACAAATGTTTGTAGCTCTCATTTTAGGTACATTTTGCAATAGTTGCTACGCTCGGCAGACGGGTTGGCAACCACAGTTTATTCAGATATTCCAAGAAGGCGTTGTTGCCTATCTTTTGGTTTTAATTGTCCCTCTGTCAACTTTTACGACACCGACGGGATGAGATGGGGTGGTTTCGCGAGATTATCTTGAACCGCCAGCACACTATCATAAGCAAATATATTTTTTCAAATCGGATTAGTGTTTCTGAGATTAAATCGTTCAAACACTTAAACTCTTCAGCTTTTTAAAACCAGACCACTTGATGAACACACACAATGCTGGACGGTAGAATAACTAGCACTGTGGTGGTACTTACAAGGGTATCTCGGGCAAAGAAGTCCTATACCAATACTTAATTTTTTTTAATGAATAAAGTAACTAAAACGATGGTGGCTGCAACATCTGCCAATAACAAATGCTGTGTCACCCAGAACATTTCTTTGTGAGACCACACTGCGCCTGTCACTCTGAGACATCAGTTCTCAAGTCTCATAAGCCCACCGATTACAATAGCTCACAGTGCCCTTCATACTAAAACACAGTAATGTTTGCACAACTACTGCTTTTTGGCAGAATAACTGCCTCTGGGGTGGTACCTACCTACATGGATGTCTACATGGAAATCCTACCACCAGAAGCAATTAACATAACAACTAAAAAAAATGTAAACTTCCACTCCGTGGCAAAATTCACTGCGTTGTCTTTCAGTCAACCAAAAAGAATTTCTGGATGTAGTCAGTAAACTGTAGACTTTATCTTACCTCAGTACCGTTAATGCCATGTGTTGGCGGCCTAAGAGAATCTACCACCCCTTTTTATCCCGTGGGTGTCGTCGACAGAGGGAAAATGAAAGTCGTCCTGGAACATCTGAATGAATAAACTGCGGTTGCCAACCCGCCTGCCAAGCGTGGCAACTATGGCAAAATCCCCCCAAAATGAGAGCTACAAACTTGTGTGGCAATCTATGGGGAGGCCTATGTTCAGCAGTGGGCTTATGATAGGCTGAAACGACAACGACGACGACGACGACAAAATGTTGATAAAATTACCATAATATTGTCACTTGACTCACAATATCTATCATTTGTAATTGGACCATGTATACCGTACTCGTGCAGTAGAGAGAGAGAGACAATGCCCTTGTTAAGCGAACAAACTTTACAACAGCGTTTTATCGCATCGGCTGTACACGTTCTGCATTTGCAAACTTGTATGTGCTTTAAATCTAGCCACAAGCAAGCCGTAAACGTAGTCAACCGTCCATTTTCTCGCTATCGCGACTATAGCCAGTGGACACGCAGCTACATCAATCTTTTAATATTAAGAAGTCGTATGTAGCTTAAATTTGTTTTGTCAAAAAAACTTTCTTACCTTTTCATAAGGTTTAAATTGCTGTAAATGAAAGTATTATACAGAAAGATTTGTAAGACAAGAAGTGTATTAGCATAACGATCCGCGCGCACCTTAACGCAACATGCTTGGTCACGCTGCTCCCCAACGCTGGTTTCAATTTCCACAGCGGGGCATTTCGTGAAAAGCGGCGCGTGTAGACATCAACGCGGCACCTATTTAGTTTAAATGTACAAAGCATTATGTACAACATGCTTTGACACATACTATGCTAAGTTTTTACTTTGAATGCGATGCAATTTCACTTTTATGGAAATGTAAGGGAGTGACCGCATATATGAAACTACATTAATTGTAAACTACATTCAGTGGAAGTAAATATAAAGAAAAAACTACAACTATACTAAGTTTTAGTTTATGAACCTCCTTTCTAAATGAGGTTCAAGCAACAGTGAAATATTTTAAAAACCATTGTTTAACTTTGTAATTCAAAACATCAAAACAAAACATTAGACTTAGCACTGATGGGTGTTATTCACTTCCTTACAAGAATTACTAGTTACATAATATAATTTTTCAAATTCATAAATTCGGCGACAAATTGCACTTCTTCAAATTATAGTACTAATTATAGTACCAATAATAAAATTGAAGTGTATGTCTTTGATCTCAAAATAAATAATAAAAAACTGTAATTTATACGTACGAATAATCATAAATAACCGTTTTAATAGTTTTTGTCTGTCTGTCTGAAAGTTAGTCTCGAATAGGCTTTGAAACGGTACAGCGGATTTTCAATTAAAATTTGGGGCTTTACAAATATTTTAACTTAAATTTTCATCTATATTCTATTACGATATCTTGCAAGGTTCAGAAGATACATATATTTTTAAAAAAACAGGCATATTCTGACAATATATAGATATTTATAATCTAATCACGTGTTTGTTATCCTCCTATTTTACGCGGGTGAAATCGCGGGCATATAGTATAAAATTGTGTGATATTAACTTATGTATATATGCAGATAATGTTGTATGTTATACAAAAAGGCACAATCATATAAAAATGTAATATAATTTTTTAATTAAGTGCTTTGATGCTTTAGTCGTGTTACGAGTATCCCCTATTTTATCATAACACCCCACAAATACATACGTCAACCTCGCGTAACGGCCGGTAAAACTTGCTTTTCACGTAAATCCAATTTGTGCGGTTCGTACGAAAGGGCGATTCGTGGCCCGATGTAATTATTCACGTGTTATGACATCTCATTTGCATATAATCGCCGCGCAGTCCCCGATGCGTGAGGCAACAGCGGAGCAACTGTAGGCCATTCACACGAACCTCGGCTATCTTGATCGAAGCCGACCTATGAAAAGCGGCCACTAATTAAAAATAAACTACCTAAGATGCAACTTGAATAATTCACGAAATATACCGGAAGAGTTTTACTCGTCCGAGATCGGTTATAGTTAAGAAATGCGGATGAAGGCAATTAGTTAGATACATTATTAGATATTGGAGCAAGCTTGTTCTCTGAATGAATAGCGGTATACGAATTATCTCATTCTTGCACAGTTGGCGAATGCAAATGTGAACGAAACGAAGCATGTTTGGAATTATAGCAGCAACATTTTTTTATAGCAAACGAGCAAGCGGCTCACTTGAGGGTAAGCAACATTAACGATTTTTTATCATTTTCATTATTTTATTAACAATGCTTTTGTCATATATATATGACAAAACCGAAACATTATATAAAATTGAAGCTCGCCTATTCCTACAGAAATTGTCACATGCTTTTGTGATATATTTACTGAAATAGGTATTGTATATACCTTGGTTAGAGTAAATAGAGTGTGATTTTTTCAGAATTGTCAACTAAATCTGATATTTAAAAAATTCTCAGTCTGTCTAATCGAATGAAATATATTCTTAAACGACCCTTGTAATGAAAATGAAAATATAATAAATAACGGTAGTATTAATTTAGTCTTTGTTTCATCGTAAAATTTCAAAAAAAGTCTTAATATGTGTAAATTCTATATATAGTTTGTACAAAATCACCATTTGTTCATGAATAAAATTGTGTATTTTACTTTAAAACCATGGTATGCTTTCCCACCGTTTTAGTAAGAAAGTAGAAATAAATGGGATTGCGTGCGTGTGGGTGCGAGCGGGGATTGAAATTTGCATGAACTGCATCACTCGCCGCATATCTATGCATATCGCTATTCCGAAACCCATTGTGCCTAGTGCAGACCGCGAAGCGAGCAAAATCGCCTCCTTCATTTGCGAAATGTTGGAGTGATGGAAAAAAAGTAAGGTTTTTATTTAAACTAATCAAATGATGTTAACGTTCTATAATCAAGACAAAATATCGAATGATGAATGTAATAAGAGATTTCCGCAACGTAACGCCTGATTCTATTATGTATAGTTGCAGAATCATCGAGAAAAAGGTTTTCAAGGTAGAATAACTGGCACTGCGGTGGTATCTATCTAGATGTGTTCCTGCATAGGAGTCCTACCACCAGTAAAGTCATGATATAATATGCTCAGCGACTATTGAATATAAATGATTAGGAAGGCTAAAACGACGCTTTCCCAGAAAAACGCAGCAGCGTTTAGTATTGTGCGTGATGAGAATCAGTAGAGATTTTGTTGTATTTTTATTATCACTGGTGGTAGGATTCCTATGCAGTAATCCGTCTAGGTAGGTACCACCCCAGGGCCAGTTATTCTGCCGTGTAGTGGTAGTGTGCAAACATTACTGTGTTTCGGTTTGAAGGGCACTGAGAGCTAGCGTAACCACTTGGCATATCAGACTTAAAAACTCATGTCTCACTGTGACTGGCACAGTTTGGTGTCACACAGAAATGTTCTGGGTGACACAGCGTTTGTTATGGGCAGACGTTGCATTTACCATCGGGTGAACATTTTGCTCGTTTCGACACTTTACCAAAAAAAATCATTAGAATATGAAAAAAAAATTAAAAAAGGATTACCCACTACGATTCTTCCTCCTGTATCGTAGATGCGTTTTAAAGACATACATTTCACAATCTAAACCGCCAGACCCAAAACCAACTAATTGTATTTTTGCATAAATGATGACTCTGCGGTCTTTCTTTCTTCAGCACAGAGCTGAATTGTATGTGGTTACACCAAAGATTAATATAGTTCTATTTATTTCGAAAACCAAGCTCTTTTTTTGCATACTGTAGTGTTATCGCAGAAAATTAAACTGCTTTTCGACATGTGTCCAATGTGTATGTATGTAACGTTCGTCAACAAAAACCGTATGTGAAATGACGATTAAAAACAGTTGTAAGTAGCCTTTGTTTGATCTCGCGTCTGATAGGAGAGCTATTGTGCCCGACTAACTGTAGTCTTCCGACATGGGGTGATTATTAGAGATGCATTATTGTTCGTTATTGCATTTGATAACAACTTTCTAGCTCTCTTATTAATTAACTAGTATAAAAATATCAACATTATTTTGTGTAAATAATTTAAAAAAAATGTAGTACTTGCTGATTCAATAACATTATATTATACTTGCTGACCCGCCCTTCTTAGCATGGAAGTTATGTTAAAGTCCGTACTGAGAAAATAAGCGGTAAAAATAATATGCTTGTAAAATCTTCGGTCTCTGTCGAAAAAGGAACATATATGCCGAATTTCAAATCAATAGGTCTTTTAATTTTGGAGATATCGGGATGAGTCAGTGATAAATTGCTTTTACATATATAAAAATGTTCTCGTAGTGATAAAAAAGAAATCAAGACGGAAGAATCTCAGGAACGGTAATGCATAGCAACACCTACTATGATGCATTTGTTTATGGGGGTGATAATGAAGAAACATTCAAATGTGGGTCACTCTTTGACTGTACTGTGTAAAATAAACAGTTTTTGGTATGCTGTGAAATATTAGAAGATAATTGCAGAATTCGAAGAAATTATGTAGTTGTATTATATGCAACTACATAATTTCTTCGAAGACTTAATTAAAATAGGTTCAAATTATATAAGTAAAGATCTTATATATATTCTCATACATATAAAGTGAAATACTTTTTAGCTTTTTAAGAGCAGAGTAAACTCTAAAAACAGTAAAAATAAGGGTTAAAGGTGTTAGGCGTCTGATTGTGTTAAAACATTAGACTGACTGACAAAATAACTGAAAGGACATATGAAAAAAAATCTAACCCCTATTGTATTAGCAATATAGTATAATATTTGATGAGCCGTGTGGTTTAGAAATGCGTGCGGCTTAAGAAAATTTAACACCTCATCTCATTCCATGGATGTCGTAAAAGTCGACAGAAGGAAAATAAAAACCAAGACATGGGTAGCAGCATCTTCCTAGAACATCTAAATAAATAAACGGCGGTTGCCAACCCGCCTGATAAGCGTGATAAATATGGGGGAGGTCTTTTTTGCTCAGTGGATTAGTGATAGGCTGAAATGATGATGATGATGATATAAATTCGTGAATGATCTGGGTTCAATCCCCGATGTCGGTACACCTAAGATTGTTAATTGCAATTCTATGAGGCACTGGTCGGTGAAAGAAAATATAGAAAGAAAAGTATCGGATTCTTCTCGGCTCCAAAACCTTCATAAAAATTGGTGGTACACAGTGATGAGAAATAAGTAAGCTTATACCTATATATAGCACCTTCTTTATTATGTTAAATAGTGCTGTTTTGCTATATCTGTGATTTTCTTTCTTTCTAAATTACTTAAACAACGTTTTCTCGGCGTTCTTAATAATTGTTCATGTAGTACCTTTACTCACTTGGTAAGGAAAATGACACATAGAGACATATATTTTAGCTCTTTCTTCTCTTAGAGATGAAGAAAATGACAGTGAAATAAAGGTAATATTAACCGACCATGTATTTCACAAGATTAGAACGTTACACATCACCTTTTTAAGTTTGCCGTAGCTTATAATGCCTTGGCCATTGTTAGCTTTCGGTTCTCACCGCCATTTAATTGCCTAAATACCATTTCGTAATTACAAGCTACTAAATGATATGAAAGGATAATGAGGGCCCATCTAACCTCTTTCCCAAATTACAGACGCTACTTAATAAACCAAACCGTTGTGAGTGGTATTGAAGTATCGATAAACATGAAATGTACTAGGATATAGCTAGCAATTGTCTCGGTCTTTGTTTGGTTCTCAAGTCTGTCAATTTTTTTTTATTTGACAAAGGGTGACAAAGGAGATACAGATGATATTTTAAGCTAAGCTATTATATGTATGGGTCACGTGCGTCTGTTTCAATTTAAATGCTCAGTGAAGAGTCAAATAACACCGAAAACCCAATGAAATACTTCGTTGAGAATAAAAAATCTCACATAAAATTTAGTTGCAGTAGCTTACTTTACACTAGCATTTTTAACAGTTTTTACATGATGTAATGCGGCTTCACGATTTACAAAAAGCCTTCTATAAAAGCACGTTTTTACACTTTTGCGACCTATTTTAAAATTCTCCTACTCGTATATTGTGGGTGAGCTTTACAGGCATAAATTGCACATGTATCAACACTCAAGCCCTGAATAATTATATATAGGCCATACAAATATTTGTTCGGTATAGGAATCAAACCCGCGACTATTAACACGGAAGCCGAGGAGATTCATAGCCCCTGCACCAACCGAGCTGACTTTTGTCTATTATTTATTGGTGACAAGACTGTATATGTTACGAGGCTAGGCTAGGAGGTAGGGTGCAGAATGCGAAAGATGATTTTGCAGGATCAAACCCGCCATTTGACTAGTATCATGAAGCTCCTCCTAGCACAAGGTTTTAGGCTTAGAATGGTTGACAGTTATATTAGTAGTGTATACTCGCAGAAAGAAGGACATTTTTTTCACGTGTTTTAAATTTGTTCACAAACGTGTTTTAAATTTTATACATTCAGCCTGTTGTGATTCTTCAGGCCACGGTACAAATAATTAGAGAATTAAATGGAAATTGATTTTCGTTATAAAATTTTGTTACTTCTAAATTGGCCTGTACGTAAGCGGGAGACGCCCTAATAGGGGTCCTTTAGACTATATAATCCTGTATTTACATAGTGGGTCGACGGCGTCAGTTGCGCTGGTTTTTTGCCAGTTAATGTATGTAAATGGGAAACAATTAGGCGAGTTAAAACACGGGGTAGGCAGTCTAGGCAAGTGCGCCTCGCGCCCCTTCCTTTCAAACGCCATATGTTAGTGGGCGGGCGGCAGGCGGTTAGAATCTGTACAGGCTGTTCCATTTCAAATTAAATAATGTTTTTTTAACGATTACCGAATTATTCGATTTGAGTTTTAGAAAATTGAAAGAAATTTTTATCAAGTCTTAAGCTAATTTTTCTATTCTAAATATTATACTATATTTACTGGTAGTAGGATTCCTATGCAGAAATCCGTCTTTGTATGTACCACCGCAGTGTCAGTTATTCTGCTGTGAAGCAGAAGTGTGAAAACAATACTGCGTTTTGGTTTTAAGGCATTAATAGCTAATCTAATTCGGCATATAAGACTTAAGAACTGATGACTCAGACTGACGAGCGCAGTCTTAATAGAAATGTGTCGTAATAGAAACGTTTTGGGTGACATCATTTGTAATGATGCCTCGTCACATTCTTTCACATATAAAAGTTAGGAAATTTATTCCGCAATTCAATTGATGGCGGAATGACCATCCAAATGGGTTAATCGAAGGCCATGAGATTTTCCTGGCATTTCTCTTAGTCTATTACGATACCGAAGGTATGAATCATGCCAGACCTATATTATTCAGACCAGTGTGGGCAGTGTCAAATGTGCGATTGCTATTTTTAATAAAGGTTTACAACTTTACTTACACTCACGTAACCCCAGCTTTTCGCCCCCGCGGGAAATGAGATGTGACTGGTGGCGAACCACGTCGTCGTCATTTTTGTACGAGTCAAAACATTCTTACATTGCGTTCCCGCGGTCAGTATAGTGACACCATTGCACATTATGGTATTATTCTGCACGAATAAAGGCTGATAATACAATACCTTAGTCGCCTCTTACGATATCTCGGTAGGAAAGAAGTAGGTGCTATTCTTCTCTGCCGGACCTATATGCAATTGGATTAATATGCCAAAAATTATGTATTAGTTCACTTATTTAATCATTACCATTACAACTGCAACCGTTAATACAATTTATTTGTTGAATAATGAATACATAACTACTTATTACAGTAAATACATAAATTACGTTTGGAATACAGACACTGTGTACTTGCAAAAGCACCTCTCAACCCATTTACTATATGGATGTTACTAAAATAAGCTAACAGTTTACGTTTGGAATTCGATGTTTTATTTAATAAAACACTTACGAGTTAATGAAATGAAATGTACCATACTCTTTATTATAGTATATAGTAATATTTAATGAACTAAAGAAACTCGTAAATGTCGCCAGCTGTAGATCGTGGTGTATTTTTATGTCCCCAGATTGCATGGCTATGAACTGAAAAAAGTAAAAAACATTAGGTAAATGTTTTCACGACTCGACCTCAATATTGTATAAAGGCAAAAATGTGCTTTAATTAAAATTTAAGCTAGCGCCTTAATCAACAAACCAATTATGAACACTGTAGTGGATTTATAGTAAGCCAAGCGAAAAGAAATATTGTGAAGTTTGACACATTTTAAACTTGTCTTAAGAGGTTTTTTGAGCTCGTAACATACCGTATTGTTACTCAAGGTCTCATTATATTATAAAAAATCAATACTTAACCATTATAAATACACCAAAATTATTTATTTAGTTATCAAAGCAATCTGGTGGTAGGATTCCCATGCAGGAATCCGTCTAGGTAGGTACCACCCCAGGGCCAGTTATTCTGCCGTGACGCAGTAGTGTGCAAAATTACTGTGTTTCGGTTTGAAGGGCACTGAGAGCTAGCGTAATCACTGGGCATATGAGACTAAGAACTGATGTCTCAGGATGACGGGTGCATTGTGGTGTCACACTGTTCTGGGGACAGCATTTGTTATAGGCAGAAGTTGCACTTACCACCAGGTGAACGTTTTGCCCGTTCCGTCACTTTTGTCAAATAAAAAAAAATACCTGTTGCTAGTGATGACCTACAAAACCGCGATGTGGTCCTTCACCAATAACCTGTATTAGTTCACTAAAAAGTATTTATACATCGTAACCACAAAGTTTTTCAGCGAGCTATGGAGGCAACTATGCTCGGAGTTTCTCTGCGTGATGAAATCCATAATGAAGGTATCCATAATTCAAAGGATAAGTTAGCTGAAGAGGCAATGGGCCGGACACAGCTCGTAGACCAACGACAACTGCAGAAGAAGTTTTCGAGTGCCGATCTCGTACCAGCAAAAGCAGCGTAAAACGTTGATCTGTCGAATCAAAAGTTGATGGAAGCACGTTGCAGGCCGTAAGTGTTCTATAGAGTTATCGAAGTGTAACTTGAAGCGGTGAGAGTAAGTAAGTCACTAGTCCACTGTTGAACATAGATTGCCCCATAGATTGCTGCAAAAGACGGAAGTTTGTGGCTGTAATTTTGGAGGGATTTTGCCGTAGTTGTCACGTTTGCAAGCGGGCTGGCAACCGCAGTTTATTTATTCAGATGTTCAAAGAAGATGCTGCTGCCCATCTTCTGGTTTTCGTTTTCCCTCTGTCGACTTTTACGACACCCATGGGACGAATGTTATATTTTCTTTATCAAATATTAAAGATTGTTA
This sequence comes from Luehdorfia chinensis, assembly GCA_019845155.1. Classification (NCBI taxonomy): domain Eukaryota; kingdom Metazoa; phylum Arthropoda; class Insecta; order Lepidoptera; family Papilionidae; genus Luehdorfia; species Luehdorfia chinensis. The sequence continues at coordinate 3,589,811 of JAHVAK010000022.1, forward strand.
TCACACTAATGGCTATTTTTATTATAATTATAATCACTCTATGCAATCTAAAATGCATACAGTGGTTATAAGAGTATTGATTCGCAAACGGTGAGCTTCCTTATTACCGTTTACGAACAAAATTTTAATGGCTAAACTTCTTCGTGTAAAAGTAGTTATTGTTGTTATTGTTATGTGATATAATATAATATATAACTTTTTTTGCCGTATAATATCCGGATGATCTCCAAATATTGCAAGCACCAAGAAACCGAGAAATAATCAAGAATCACATATTAATGACAGAAGTGCGAAACGAGCTAATGATTCACCTAATGACAAGTTCAACGTCTACCCATTACAAAAGCCGTGTCCTCAGAACACTTCTGTGTGGCGCCACAAAGCGCTTGTCACCCTGAGATATCAGTTCTTAAGTCTCATATGCCCATTAATTACATGAGTTATCAGAGTCCTTTAAACCGAAACACAGTAATGTTTGCACAATCGAATCCCCAAAACGACAATACACGGACCAGTGATGGGCAGCAGCGTCTCATGACTAGTGGTTTTTACTAGTGGTGGGATTTCTATGCAGGAATTCGTCTACGTAAGTTTTTCTGCCGTGAATTAGGAGCGTGCAAACATCACAGCGTGTGCAATCAAACATGGCACTGAGAACTAGTGTAATTACTGGGCATATGAGACTTGAGAACTGATTTCACAGCCTGACGGGCGCAATGTAGTATCACACAGAGATATACTGGGTGACAGAGCATTTGTCATGGGCAGACGTTTCACTTATCACTTCTTAATATAAAAAAAGGGCAGACTGACAACAATGATGGAATAAATTGAATAAATACTGAATTTTGTTTGTCATTTTTTTATTACTGAGGTTATGGGGAGTTAAGGTTTAATTGGCTGTTTCGTTACCTCAGAAAGTAATAAGACTAGAAGTTCTTTGAAATGAAATAAAATAAAAAAGTAGTGTATATTATTAAAGAAAGTTAAAAAGATGTATATATATAGTCTTAGTTTTACAGACTTGTTAAATAATCCGCATACATGAAAATAACAAAAAAAATTTATCAAATAAAATAAAATTTGCAGATTATGTCGCATTTGATTACAGTTACCCGCCGTGGTAGCTTGGGGCTAGGCGCTCGCTTTAAATTTCATAGTATGCGAGTGACCTGGGTTCGAGCCCTTGCCACCACCACTAAAATTGTTAATTGCAAATTTAAGTTCTGATTGACCACGTGCTCCGCGGTGAAAGAAAACATCGTGAGGAAACCTGCATGTCTGAGAAATAAAACGAATATTTCGAAGCCATGTGCAGTCCGCCAACCCGCATCGGAGCAGCGTGGCGGATTCTTCCTAGCTCCAAAACCCTCTCAGAAATGAGAGGAGGCCTGTTCTCAGCAGTGGGAATGAATGAAACAAAAATTGATAGGCTGAAACTTTATTGTACTTTACTTTTACCCGACGTTTGCAGCACCTAGGGAAGAAAATCGTAAATATTGTTTTTTTTTTCGATGTATAATATTCGCGTAAATATAAGATCTTATAACAAAAAATATACTTCTTTGATTCATAAAACAGTAATATTATATAAACTGTAATCGAAATTCAGATTGTATAACTTTAACTTGTAAAACTTTGATTACTATTCGAATCCTTTTCGCTTAGTTTTATCGGATCAGTTCGATATGAGTGTGCGGTTCGGTCGCGACCTTTCACGGAGGTGGGGCTTATCAGGCGCCGCCCCTCACGCGCCTACTGGGCGGCCCCCCATAGCTGTAGTGCTTGTAGATACTTCAGACACGATAGTTACACCGTCATAGGATACGAAAGGACTCGATTTTAAACCACTTCCTCTCAGATTGCGTCGGCGCACATTTAAACTTGATGACAGATTTTGTATTTGTCGTAAATTAGAGATAGCAGTGGTCGGTTCGTAATAATTCCATAGGATAATCGTTACTTTTTGGAAATAGTTTTTATCTATGGGATCTAATATTATTTTCTCAAGCTATGTAAATACAGATTGAGAAAAAGTTAATTTTTTAATTTGATTTAAGGTTAAGTCATAACGATATTTTCATCGAAATTAATATCTTAATCGTAATTTGTGATTAATAACGATTGACAATGAAAACATTAAAATATATGTACATTAGTATGTATGTACATTTAAAAACAGATTGATGTAACAAAATCTACCGTATGCATAATTAAATCTATAAAGTATGTTCCTTACGTTTATATATCGAATTAGTTATAAATGAAACAAATTTTTTGGTTTGACATGGTTCCGTATATGAGTTTGAACGTTTTATTACTAACTTCACTATTGAATATTCTAGCTCAAGAACTGAACAGAAAATGAAATGGGATCGATCGGCTCAGTAACTAAGAGATCGGCTTCCGCATCGCGGGTCGTGTGTTTAAATTAGTAGGGTATTATTCCATGTGCCATTTATGTCTGTAAAACACATCCAAGATACACGAGTAATCTTAGTATTAGGCATCGTTTTTTTTTTCAAAATATAAAATAAAATTAGAAAACCGTACTTGAACTCTAACCGATCCCGAGTCCCTGCACCGATCCTATATTTTGCGCCGATATTATAAGTGACAGTTCAATTTACAGTGTTTCAATTTTTTGGGAGCAAATTCTAGACACACCCGAACCATTATTCACGAAAGTCAACGTGTATACTGTGTATACATACATACATATTTGTGTTTATAGATTTCTAAAAGTTTGCAGATAGAATAAAGGTTGACATTACTAAAATCCATTACAACTTGTTTCTAAACAAAATAGACGCATGCGTTTCTTTTCACGACATATTTTGCAGTTAGTATTTAGAACTTATCTTATACTTATAAAAACGTTCATTTTTTTTAGTTATATACTTTTATGTAAATTGCGTAGGTGTGAAGAATGCTGACCCCTGACGATGTGCTTGAACAGGTAGTTTTGTATGTTTCAATAAGCTAAACATGGAACTACCGTTGCGGGTTGTAGAACGGTCACATGAATACGCATAGGCGAGGGGCTTTTGTTCTTCAGGTAGATGTCAGATCGTATGTCACAACGCCTCTACATGGGTGGTCTCTGATAGATAGCATAAATATTTTGAGCACATTATAATGTTAATAGGCAATGTCTGTTCTGCTGTCTCGGCTTTGTAGTATGGACCACGACGAATGGTGTGTGTTGCGCGGTTACTAGACCAATATAAAATGGCCCTTGTTGTTTAGGTGCGATGGTAGACAGTAATGGAATGGATAGGTTTGGAAGCTTTTATGGTTAGTGTTTTTAGTGTTTAGTTACTCTGGTTCTGCTGTCCACCACTAACGTTCGTGGGTGAGGCTTGGCAGTATTGTAATAAGTGGGTGACACTTCGCTCTATTGATCAATGTTTTTAAAGTGTTATACCAAAATATTTAACGATGATTATATTGAAACTTATATAATGTCGCACACGTAAGAAAAAGGAAGAACTATTGAGCACAGTTCTCCTCTCATTTCTGAGAGGATTTTGGAGCCGGGAAGAATCCCTAACGCTGCTTCTTCTTTTGTCTTCGAAGTATTTTTTATTTCTCAGACATGTCGGTTTCCACACGTTGTTTTCTTTTACTGCCGAGCTCGTGGTAAATCAGCACTTAAAATTGCAATTAACAACTTTGATGGTGCTGGGACCAGGATTCAAACTGAAGTCACTCGCGAACTATGAAATTTAAAGCGAGCGCGTGGCCTCTGAGCAACCACGGCTTCAATAAATTAAATATTATTATTTTATAAAAATAAGTATATATTGCGGAATATAAAGTGGGATTTGCAGTACCTATACATAAAAAACACCGCAGACCTTATATGTGAGACGACTGTAATTTTTAGCTACTATAAAAGTAAATAGTCGTGGCCTGCTTTTTTATGGAAATAAGTGACGAAACGTTTAAAGTTGTTCATATGATGGTATGTGTATCGCACCGCGCTTGCCACTATAATAAACTTAAGACCACTCGTTGCTTAGTGGCCGGGGGCTCGCTTTTCATAGTTTTCGAGTGAACTAAGTTCGATTTCCGGTGCCAGCACCTGTAAAATTGTTCTGAAATTTTAAGCGCTTATTTACCAAGTGGTGAAATTGAGAACTTGTAGTCTGTATAACATTTAACGTAATAAGTAAAATGAAACGTAAAATAATTTTTAACGTGATAACTATATTATAATAATTAAACCCTACAGTTAACCTACTCCTGAGTTTCTCTTCTCTGCATTCGTCTCATTCTATCGAAGTTTATTTTTCTGAATTTTTCACTTCTACCGCGTGTGAACAGTGCACATGCTTTTTTACTGTACACAAGCTTCCGTGCCCTAAAACCGAAATACAGTGGATTTTGTACACCACTGCTTGATGGCAGTACTGGCACTGCGGTGGTAACTACCTAGATAGCTGAATAGAAACCTTACCACCATGTCAATAACCATTTCACATAGGTATCTTCTTTTGTTTGTTGTTATTGTGGCCTAATCTTGAAATGTTAATTACGGATATCATTTCTTTTTTTGTTTATATGCGTGATCGCCTTTGCTCACTAATAAGAAGATAACACTAAGTTGAGGATCGAAATGGTTACAAAACCATTTATTGCTCTTCACTATTTTATCACGCGACGAATTGATATGGAAGAACCTACTCAAACTTGTTCAGTAATAGGGAGGCACCTTACGGCTCTCAGATAGGGACATGTCTCCCGTTGGTGTCAGATAAAAGTCGGAGAGCGCGCCATCACAAATAAATATATTCATTAGGTTACACCCACGCCGTATCTTGGCACTAAATTCTGCCCGTGTCGGCGCCTGTCCAAGGAAGCTGGCGACACAAGCCGGTTGTAACCTTAAAAAAACATACACCAATAACGACCTTACGGATATCATTAAATATTACGTGATATTTTTCTCACCCGTTCCCTTTGAGACTTGCCTACTTAGTCTGTTGTAATTTAGAGGGGATGCGATAAATTATCTTTTAATTGGGTTTAAATTTGCTTACTGATAAATTAGTTGTGGCCTGTTTCTTGTATTTATGTTTTCATTAAGTCTAATAATAGCGATAGCTTAGATGAGGTGATAATGATGCAGTAGGCTTCTAGAAGTGATCATAAGCGTAGACAGAATATGCATAGCAAGTAATAAAATAATTGTAATAGTAAATGTCTTTCTTTATAGTTTTTTAATTTGGTCTGTAGTTGGAGGTATAACATTTAAAACTGAACGTAGGAATGTTGAACGACCTCAACTCTTATCCCCATAATATAAAATGCTCTTTTAATACGTTTCAATTAGTGTTAATGATAATATTTGTGTATTTATATTACTAGAATTTAGATATGGATCCAGTATTGGTTTTTAATAAAAGTAGGATACAGACATAATTTTTCAAGTAATTTGATTTTGTTTGGTGCCGATTATTTTAATGACCAGTCGCAAAGAAAATAATTATAATGATTCATTATATTTACGCGAATACTACACATTTAATTAAACTAGATTTACACAAGACTATTAAAACACCCTAATTATTAATAAAATTAAATAGAAAATCTACCATCTAAAAGCTTACTGCAAGTCTTCAAGATATAGTAAGCGCATTCTGCGTAGATTAGTCCGAAAATAATAATTAAGAGCTGAAGGTACCCCGGACTAACTATGACATCAGGACGAAACAATGGGTGTAAAGCTCTTGAAACATCAGGTTATAAATAGTAAAATATAACACGACAAAACCGTAAATGTAGTGTTCATAAATGTAAAACATGATATTTTTGAGTATTAAGGGTAAACTACTGACTCATTAATTACCATATTTAAGTAAACGCTAATTTGTAATTCAATTTTGATGACTTTTATATCATATAATGATTTTAACATTGAGCTAGCTTCATACTTAAAAAAGTATTCAATATGGTTTGTCAATTCCTCGATACGACAGCATCGACGACAAGCTTTTAGTGTGCTAATAAAAAAATCGATTGTAGTCACAATTTTTCATCTGCACTCAATAGTCATTTTATTTAGTTTTTCGGTAGTTTTCGAATATTTTGAATTTATCACAACTTTTTGAAAAATAAAAAATAAGTAAAATTTACAACATGCCCTGCAGTGAAAGTAAGCTCAATTTTAACCGGTATGTCTAAGAATAATAAAAAAATGTAACAGTGAAGCCGCGTATAGGTATTGCAGTATAGGGTCTCTGTACTGCAATGATTGGTAAAGGATGGATCATATAATAGTGCTTTGTAGTGGGATTCATGGAGGCTGATAAATACTAATAATTTGTAAATGTTCTAGTGAACACAGGTATTCACTGATTGATACCTGTACCACCACCACTGGGTACCTGGTGGCGGTTCCTGGTGGCGGTGTTGGTTTGCTTGTGCACGCTACTGAGGGAGGGCGGGTGGTGCACTTCAAAAAACTAGGTAATATACACCATTTTTATATTTTGCATGCGGATCTTAGCAAAGTAACTTACTTTTCTTCATTATAATGGATTTCCGCAAAGTAACGCCTGATTCTATTAACTATTCACTGATTAGCAATTGTCATTCAGAATTTGATAAAAAATCTTAGAACATATTCGAATATAAATCAAAAGATTCTTAACACAATTACATACACAAAAAACTGATACAGCAACATTACAACCCGAAAAACAAAAAATCGTGTATTGTACATATGTTTTACAAGCTTCGACAGGGACTCGAAAGAAGTACCCGTGGTTTAGTAGGCTCATCCTTTAATTACTGAGAACACTTGTAGGTATAAATAAAGTTTGAAATTTAAATAAATAAATACTTTTAATTGCAAAACTACAAACGCCGAAAGAATGTGAGGTGTTGCTTATTTTTACTGCTCATTTCAATATTATTATGTGTTGCAACGACAAAGTCGGTTTTTTGATTAATTATTTAGATATATTTTTTAATTTTTGTATTATGTAATATCGCTTTTAGCATATAAAAAATATAATAAATTTACGAAGTCTTACCAGTAAATTAATAAAGACTATCTTTAAACATGCGTTTTTATGTTTAAGAAAAGATTCAAAGTTGTATATTATGTAAATAGATTTTTTATTTGAATATTTATAAGAGCCGTGGTAACATAGGACGCCCGGCCGCACGCCTTCAATTCCATAGTCCGCGAGTGATCTGAGTTCCATCCTTGGTGCCAGCATAGTGCTGTTATACCATGTGCTCAGCCGTGAAAAAAAATATCGTGAGAAAACCTGCATGGAAGACATGTGATGTAAGCCAACCCGTATCCGAGCAGCGTGGTGTACTTTCGACAAAAACTCATCTTTGAAATGAGAGAAGGTCTGTGCAGCAGTGGGGCATTTATAGACTGGCCATTATCACCATTCCAGCCTATTACTAGTCCACTGCTGAACGGAGGCCTCCCCACAGATTGCCACAAAAGTTTGCAGCTCTCATCATGGGAAGATTTTGCCGTAGTTGCCGCCGGGCGGGTTGGGAATCGCAGTTTATTTACTCAGATGTTCCAGGAAGATGCTTTTGGTTTTGATTTTTCCTCTGTCGACTTTTACGACAGCCATGCGATGCGATGGGATGGTAGGTTCTCTAAAGCCGCTACCACACGGATGGCCTCCAATACACGGATGATACTTTATAGGTTGTTACTTTATTTATACAAAAATACCGTTTTGTACTGTATTCATCATCATTCTAAGTATTTGTCGTATTTGTCACACTTGGCGATTGGATCGGACATCTAAGTATCAGACTTTAGACGTTACTTCTCATGGGTCCGTTCTGCAATCAGTCAAAGGTCACCAGATTATTCTGACTTCCCTTAATCGACTTTTGCGATATTCTTGGGACCAGATTGGGCAGTAAAATAACTAACACTTCTAATGCACAACACTTCTCAAGTGGTTACATCTAGTGAACTTTATTCAGCAGCTTTCGCAGTCATATTACTTCTTTGTTATACTATTTCAACTTGAATTTTTTTAAATGTTTTCCTGGGCGGAAATATTATATTTCCTTAAATATTAGAACTAGTACGATCCAAGATCACTTCCCCGTGCGTACGTACCCAGGGTAAAGCACAAGCGGTAAGTTCTGTGGAATCGCTCTATGCAGATTTAAGACACGGTACTATCACGGTACTGTAAATCTAATTCCGAGTCCCAATAATGAGCGTGATGTACAATTGGAATATGTAAGATTGGAATTCAAACCTAGGAGCAATAACTCATGCATTTAGTCTTCGTATAATTTTAGAGATTAAGAGATCGTTTTTTTTTTCATTTTTCTCTCGAATAAAGTAATCGCGTTTGAACCTTAATTACAAAACATTTTTTGAAACATTTCGTAGTAAATCTTTAATAATACCTAGTGTATTAAAGCAAATATTAAAAAAAATATCAATTTGAATAATAACTCTATGTATGAAATCTACAATCTAAGCTTGTTATAAACGTTAACTTTCGAATTTCTAGCTGTATTTCTTATTGTAGAAAACATTACCTTATAAACAAACGGAAACCACAAAGGCCGTGATTGCTACAAATTAAAGAGTCACTACGAATAAAGTGTATTTACGATCAAAAGAGTCGATTGAAAAGCCTCTTCCTCGCATGGCAGTTGCATTTCGGTCGGGACCTTCCGGCGATTACTTTTCCCTGTAATTATAAACAAAAACCCCACACTGATAACGTCACTATTGTACCTCCTTTAAAAAGGCAATACAAGCGCTACTGCAATTATTGTCCTATAAGATCCCTTTTAGAATAGCCGATTTTTAATTAAGACTCTATTTAAGATTTTATTCTGCAACAGATTGTGGATGAAATGCGTCAGATGTTATCAAAGCCTTTTTTTTAATGACGGGAAAATGTATCGATGAACTGCATTTAACACTTGCACTGAATTATCTGTGCTTGTTCGATAAACACCGGTTAATTCCCATACAGCGAATAAATAATAAGAACGTACATGTAGTAGAATATGTAACAACGTTTAAAATGACATCTTTACTCTTTGACTTAATTAGAATGGAACGCGGCGTTACAGCAACTATTAGAATGCTAAGCATGGTCAACAAGAACCGCGTTTAATTAAGAAACGAGTCATTACAGTCTCTGTCTCAAACAGCTCGTATTACGTTATATTTGTGTGAAGGAGAGAGATATACATTAACACCTCCGTTATAAAGAAATGATAAAAGATCACCTGTGCTCACTACCGTAATTCGACCGCCAGGCAGTAGAGCACCTGTCCCTTTCATACGGTTCAAGCTTAAGCCGAACCGAACGAGTGTGAGTAGGAGTAGTTCCTTAACGAATCATATCAAAAACAGCATATGAATCTTAAAATAGTTTAAGTAAAATAGTCCTAAAGGTATTAAAAATAAGAATGAAAATTCTTTTTCGGTAAAGGCGAACAGGACAGAAGTCTACAAATGAATCGAGCGCTGCTGTAGTTTTGACGCGTTCGGAAATCGAATTAAGAACGTTAGAGTGAGAGGCGCACGGAGGTTCGATACAGTGGAGGTAGTTTTTTGTTATTGTTCGGCAGCGGTGATTTTTTCCAAGGCGTGCTAATGGGAGTAGGCGCGCGAGTGGGCGCGTCGGCACAGCAAGCGCGCTCTTCAGTGTTCTGGCTGAGCTTCGAGCGAGCGCGTGTTAGGCGAGTGCCGTCCGTCATATGCCTTAGCGTTGACTTTTAAAAAAATAAATAGGAGGCTGGCCACTGCAAACTACAATAAAATCGGAGTGGACTGTTGTTGCGTATGCTTAGATCGAATAGTTCAGAAACAGTGGACGGGGCTCTACCATGTTGATATCTGCGGGCAGCGGCCCAACGCCAGAGTTTTCGCCTGCTTCGTGCTGCGCCCCCTGGAAGATGGAGCCAGCGCCCCCGGCGCCTGCGGCCATCGCACAATCACTCAATATGTCACCGAACGGTAAGTGAAAATGAGAGATAAGAGTGAAGATAAGAGATATTTTTGCAAATATAATATAATTTGCAAAAACATCTCTTATCAAATATCTATCGTATAGATAGATGTTCCTGCATTATTTATATTTTATTCCTCTAAACCAATATTGTTACTTCTCTTATTATTTAAACATGAAAATCATTTTTTCAAGTAACCATAAATTTGGTGCTTGTAAAAAAGCTAGTTGTCTGTAAAACACTAAAATTTATTTTGTCAAGATTGAATTTGAAATGGTAATTAAAAATTTTCTTCCAAGAAATCTTCTTATTAGAAGTATATGTATAACTACTCCATATATAATATAAACATGATGAAACTAAATGGAATAAATAGAATAAAATATTTACTACCATAACTAAAATCAGACGCATATTTATATATTATTTTTTATCTGTTAGTGCTAAAACATTAACCAAAAGTATTACTTGTGCCCATTTAAGAAAAATAAAAAGGTTTTATGAGCGTTATAAATACAACAAAATGATGCGCGTCGTTAAATTTGTATTTCATATTAAAAAGAATGGAGAACTGAATGCTTTCCAAAAAGTATTTTTTTAAAGTGTGTATGTATATCGCTCAGTATATACAGCATTTAAATAAGCTTATGCACATATAAACACACGTATTGAAAGTGCTAAAGGATATACGTTAGTAATCTAGGTAATAACATATTAATAAATAACTTATGTCAAACGGAGCATGAGTTATTCCGACGCAATAGACAGTATAGAATTATTTTATATTGATATGTTCTCGCTTATTTAAAGTTAACGATTTTAAATAACTGTTTTAAGTCTCTATAATAAAATAACTTGAATGTTGAAGGATAATACTTTTAGGCAGCCTGCAGTATGTTTTGTAATATTAAGTTAAGGAAATTTAATACTGCTATTATACAAATTTATTTTACAGACATCTTTCAGTTTTTCGAAGAAATCTTTCTTCTGAAAATTAACTTACTTTTCCCTTAGAATGTAGTTAGAACTCTTTAAAGGTTCAGAATGTTTCACTGGGACGCTTACTATACATTTAAACCCTATTTATCATAATTACAATTCAATCTAATCAACTTTAAAACCATAACCAACTTTAATACCATCATTGTAAAGAATACATACAGTATCATAAATAAATTTTATAATAAATATGACACAAGGTTTAGAATTTCGGGTCAATGACCATTTTAAAAAAAAACTAACAATTAAAATGAATCATTTTCTGAAATCGAAATTCTATCGTCGTCATCTTATGTCATTAAGTAATCAGTTGCTAGATATAAGAAGTTAGAAGACTGCTGTAGTCGTCATGCTTCGGAGGCAGATTGGCTATACCAGCTATCAGGCGCCCTGCACTAAGGACTAAAATGAAAGTCCCGATTCTGATACGAGTATTTAAGGGCTGGTGTATTTGGGATTTATCCCGCCATCTGCGAGGTTTTATTTGATTAGTTTTGGTTCGGTTGATTTGGAGACAAGATTTTGTGATGTCATCACGAGAATAAGCTATATATCATTTACTAGCTGTGGCAGCAACTTCAGCCGCGAAAATTCACCCAACCAACTGATTATATTACAAATATTTATGTTCATATCTTCTGAACCCTACAAGTTATCGAAATGGAATATATACGAACATTCCTGCTTCAATCCAATTGAGGTCATTAAAATCCGTTGAGCCGTTTCTAAGATGAGGAAAACTTTCAGACAGACGGACGAAAATTCTAAACACGGTCATTAAAGATTAGACAAACATCAGTTTCTCACTTAAATTTGGGCGTTTAATTCGAAATCACACAAAGACACTTCAATTTTAATATTGGTATGGATTATATGGTATTACATCTAAATTTTAACGTCGCAGTTTGTTATAAATTTCTGTACTTAAAAATTTGCGACCACATCGGAAATAGTCCCGAGTTCGAATTTTATCGACCAATATTAGTGCAACAGATTTTTTTTTGTTTTCTCGATCTTATTTTTTATAATCACGCGTCTCTGACATTGTTTCTGACCATTACCTTTTTCTTGTTTCTACCCCTTATCTCGTTCCTAAACGCTACTCAGAGTCAGGCAAGAGAAGACGAGTGAAAGCTTTTTTGTACTCTCTGTAGTAAGTTTTCTGATAATTAATTATATGACGTATATCGTCGTATTCAAAAACAGCCAGCACGTGATCATCATCACACTTAAAAATATATTTTACAATCCATACTGAACATTATAAATGCGAAAGTAACTCACTCTGTCCCTCTGTCTGTTTGTAACTTTTCACGGCTCAACCGTTGAACAGTTCTTGATGATCGGTACAAAGGCAGCTTGCAGCCTGAAGACTGACATAGGATACTTTTTATTCCTGAAAATCAAAGAGTTCCCACGGTATTTTGATAAAACCTAAATCCACGCGGACGTAGTCGCGTGCTGCAGCTAGTATTTCATATATTTAAATATGTACAACGTATGTTGTCCAAAATCAACACTTCCAACCCATATCAACGGCCGTCCAAGTCGAAGTTCGAACCTCCTTAAAAGATATCCTTGGATAGTTGCGAGCCCCTCTTCCATTGATTGTGTCGTCTATTCTTCTAAAAGTGTCAAGTACCACGGAGATGGCGGCGGTATTACGATGCCGAACATGGAGTCATCGTCTGCAGCGTCGTTGTACTTAGTCGTTTCCCCTGCTAGTGCAGAGCCACTGCTGGCAAGTCTCTTTCGTTGGCCTTTAAGAATATATTTTTAGGAATAGTAGAATACTGGAAACCTATATATATATATATATAGCTATACTTTTCTTTAATTTTTAGTAGTTTTTCTTAGTAGTAGTAGTTAATAGTTTTTGTAACAATTTTAATAACCGTAACAGTAAATGTAGACAACTCTAAAATATTTATAACAAAAAATTGATATATTGATGTTGAGTTGCATGACTTTCATTAAAAATGTTCATAGCTCTTTAACGAAGAAAACAAAAACAGTTTTGTGCTTAAAATATATTTATTACACTATGAGCGGGAATTGTTGTCCTACAAATTTACCGAGCAATACTTAGTCTAGTTAGAGTTTTATAAAATAATAAGCTCAAGCGCAATCGATTTATACGGTGCATCAAACGTTCCTATTAAACAAACGTTTTTTTACACACCTATGTAATTTTCGGTCCACGTCGAAACAATCCGACGATGGATCGTTTCGAAACTCATAGCAATGCGGTCGACGCTGGATTGTCATTTATTTTGTCGCGGACTCGGGACAGCTGCCGCGATGAGTGAGCGAAAACCGCGATCTAACAGGACATTGTATACATTGTATCGCTGATCGAACTAATTAATCGATAGATCGGCGGCTAGATTGTCCGGTAGCGCTTCCGGTGAAGGTTGCTCAATATTCACCCGACTGTTATAGCAATGACATGCACGGGACGTTTTGTTTTTTTTTTAAACGATTCTGATGTTTCAGTACTTGTAACAGGCATGGTAATTGGCTTTTTATTTTGAATTATGTTTAACGTAATGGCTATGCGATTAGTTATTGCATAAAAAGTAGAGAATTTAATTCCTGAAAGGAGTAAATGTTGGTATGGCCTTCAGTCAGTTACTCTGCGTATGTGGATTGTACCCACGATACAAGAGAAATAAATTAGTACGAAAGAACGGTACGTTACAATGAAATAATAATGTTACATCTTCAGTTTGCTTAAACACAAAAAAAAAACAGCAACATGTTTGATATGTGCGTGACATGTTCGCCTAGGTCGAGAGTTATCGGCTTGCCTCGCATTCACACTCGCTTCAAATCTGTTTCGTTAATCTTCATTTATATATCTCTATTTATCACTCAGACAAGCAAGTTTCCTTACTATTATAATATGTATACTATGTTTTCCTTCGTCGCTGAGCACGTAGTAAATCAGCACTTAATTAAATTCAAAACTAAGTAAGTATAAGTAAACTAATAAACTCGCGGTCTATTCAGTTATTCCCACGACTTCTTAAAAAACTAAAAAATAATTTAGCCTTTAATTTATAACTTATCATTCCTAAAATGCTCAGGATATGGTAGGACATTGCAATCGCAAACTGAACTACTAAGCGAGGCGATTACGGCAAATTCAGCCAACTAGAAATAGAGACCTATGTAAAGCAGTTGTCTTTTTACAATGAAATTGAGATGAAATGAAAATTCTTGATTTTCCACGTAATAAATATAAATTTCGTTTGTCAAACGATATCAAAAATAATTTTTAATAAATTTACAAAAAACATTTTTAATAAATTTAATACTTAACCGAAGCACATGAAAAATATTTCAGACGAGACAGGTTTTATAACACATGTAGGATATCATGATGGTGATCCCAAGTTGGTGAGTTAGGTTATTACTGATCAAATGCCCGTAATAATAACATTTATTCATACAGTCTTGGCATTAAAAACCTTTTTGAGGATGCTTACCGTGCAGGAATACGTCTAGGTAGGTACCACACCAGGATCAGTTATTCTGCCGTAAATTAGTAGCGTGCGAACATTACTGTATTTCGGCTTGAAGAGCACTGAGAGCTAGTGTAATCACAGGGCATATGAGACTTAAGAACTAATGTCCCAGGGTGACAGGTGCAGTGTGGTGACACCAGGAAATATTCTGGGTGACACAGCATCTACTATGGGAAGACTTTGCACTTACCACCAGGTTTTGATCGTTTAGTGACTTTATGCAATAAAAAAAATACGAAACGAGGCCTACCCAATTGAAAGAAAGAAAGAATTTTTTTTTATTAAAGCAAATCCAACACATATTAATCAAAATAATAAGCTATATGAAAGCTTAACTTAAAATCTAAATCTTAAAAATACGGTGCCTACTAAGATAGTTATACAAACATAGCTATTTTTACAATTACAAAACAACACAATACAGAACAAATATAATCTGTGTGCAGGTTTGACACAAAAGGACGCACTCAGCATAATGTCGTGGTGTTCCACGACGCTGGTTTTCAGTGAACCCTGTTTGTAGTTTGTAATGCACCCAGTAACTCACGGAGGAGAGTGCTGCAATAGTTTTCATTAGCGACAAAATTTATGTAAAATTATCAAAAATCATAAAAAAAATTCAAAGGGAAATCTAAAAAATATGTAGACCTAATATATAAGTATAATAATTATAATTTATTAAAGTATGATCTTGGGTGAGTGAAGGGAACTATATTTAAAAATCGTTGAGTTATATCCATTTTTTTGAATTAAGAATGTACGTTATATATTTCATTCTAAACGACAACAATGATGTAAGACTACGTAGTGGGGGTGGAAAATTGTTTCAACATTTCGTGGCCGCGTATCTTAAGCTACCCCGGAATATGTCGATATGTCGACTTGCGACTTTTAATGATGCAATGAACACAATAATAAATAAGTTTGTCTACAAAATAAGATGTTGTACAATATTTCAACGTATTAAACAGTAAACATGCCAAGTGCAGGTCTCGTCTACCTTTCATTCATAATCATATTAGCATTAATGAGATACGGTGTAACGGGAGTACGTGGTGGTACATTAAAGCAAAACCTTGGGCATACATTCTGTGCCCTCTAAATGATGTTTTCTGTTCGGCTAAGCAAACTAAACTTCACTGGTGGTAGGATTCCTATGCAGAAATCCGTCTAGGTAGGTACCACCCCAGTACCAGTTATTCTGCCGTGAAGCAGTAGTGTGCAAGCATTACTGTGTTTCGGTTTAAAGGGCACTGTGAGCTAGCGTAATCACTGGGCATTTGAGACTTAAGAACTGATGTCTCAGGGTGACGGGCGCAGTGCAGCATTTGTTGTGGGCGGACGTTGCACTTATCATCAGGTGAACGTTTTGCTCGTTTCGTTCATTTTGAATGTGGACGAATTATCAATTGGTTTACACGATATTCTGATATATACTCATATATCTGAATATCGTCAGCAAACATGTGGTGTTTACAATGTATGAGCTGTTTAGTGACATCGACGCTGCACAATATAAAAATTAACGGTCTAAGTATCGAGCCTTGCGGAACTCCTCATTTAACATACTTAAACTTTAAATCAAGAATCATACCGTTTTCTGTCCTTAGCTCAACTTGTTGAGTTCTATGGTTTGAGTAACTTTTGAAGCAAATCCGTAATATTTTAACTTATACAATATTAATACGAGTACAATCGAAAACTCGACAAAAGTCCAGTAGCGCCAATATAGTACCCTCTTCGTTATTTGCGGCTGGAAGTATATCATTAACCAAATCCAACTTTGTGGTTGTTGTGCTATAGGATTTTCTAAAACCAGATTGTTTCGTTGGCAAAATGGTTTCATTCTCTAAGAAATTTCGTAATTGCCTTGCTACTATCTTTTCCAATATTTTTGACGTAAATGACAGAACATTGACGGGTCGTAAATCATTCGGTGACGTAGGGCACGATGTTTTTGAAATAGGTCTTACTACAGCAGCTTGCCATTCAAATGGAAAAGTAGAGGACTCGCGTTTCGTCAAGAGTTAATATAAGCATATCTAAAGAAAAAGGATCTAGGCCTATTGCATTTAATTTCAAAGTCCAGATTCTTAAAAAATCTCTCTCATTCACTTGTCTCAGTTTGAATACAGCAGAAGTAAAGCGTTGACTTTGAAAGAAGCATAGCTCAGAGAACGGCACAGTATTACTGTCAGGTACTTTTAAAAACTGATCGTTTAAAATATCTGGATTTGTAAAAATATCGGTAGGGACATCAAATTTGTCTTTATATCTTACATTTCTTTTTAAGTGCTTCCAGATTAATTTAGTTTGAGTTCCTGTTGATATAACAATCAAAATACGATTGTTATATCAACGTATTTTCATTGTTATTATAATATAAAAAAGTTGGCTTGTTCAACATACATACATACATAAGATCACGACTGTATCCCATAAGGGGTAGTCAGAGACTGGGCACTCACTGCAAAAACAGATGACTGCCACAATCCACGTTTCACCTAAACAATATAATGCACTTGGTGTGATAGGTGGTGAGCCCATCGACACCATGCGCTGTTGGGTGCACAGTGCAGTTTAATTCCTTACTCGGCTTTTACGAGATCCATTGGATGAGATGGAGTGGTAGTATTCTTTTAACGAGCCGCCACCACACGGCACGGTTCTACAGAGCGCTTTATTTCTTTATAAAAGATAAAGTGACTATCAAGTCCACTTTTATTGGCTCTTTTGTTTGCTTCATTTCGGCGTTTCATGATTTCCAACATATTATAAGTTATCCAGGGATATTGCTCGGTCCTTATACTTTTTACTTTTATAGGCGCATGTAGATCAAATGATTGTACTATAGTTGTATTCAACGAATTCACCATTATAGTTGTAGATCAAATAATTGTACTATAGTTGTATTCAATGAATTCACCATTACAGTTGCGGTGCCATCCAGGACATGACATTGGAGAGCTCTGTGTAGAGTTGCACAGCACTTGTAACCATTAGCCATTGGTTGTTCAGTTTTATTTGTTTAGTAATAACACTAGTTTGAGCGTCTTTTAAACCGGAGCTCAGTAATATTCTTACACCGCTGCTTGACGGCTGAATAACTGGCACTTCAGTGGTACCTACCTAAGATCTCTACAAAGGAACCCTACCACAACTATGAATTAGTAGTTTCTGGGTTTTATCTTCTGCTTCATCATTATCATTTCAGCCTATCACTAGTCCACGGCTGAATACAGGCCTCCCCCATAGATTGCCACAAAAGTGTAGCTCTTAATTTGGGGGTTTTCATAGTTGCCACGCTAGGCAGTCGGGTTGGCAAGCACAGTATTAATTAAAATTATATAAAGAAGCACACTTTCCGAAGTTTCCAATTCAAATAACTTTTATTAATTTGTAATAGGGTCTGATTCTGACATTAAAATACAGATAAAAAACAAAAAAAGTTACAGACCGTGGTAGCTCAAAGGTCGCTTTCATTTTTATAGTACGCGAGTGTTGAAACTTGTTGATCTCAGAAAAGAGAGGACGCCTGTGCTCAGCAGTGCGACATTTATAGGCTGTTACTTTACTGTAAATGTTTAACTGGAAATAGAGGGGCTATTTCCTTAATTTGTACTCCCCTCTATTTCCTTTATATAAATTTACTAATTTTCATTTATAATTACATGCATAAAATTTCAATAAAGTAGAATTATAGTCATATTCTTTGCTACGAGCACTTCCCGCAACAATCAGAGCACTCATCCAAACAATGCGAATAAGAGAATAAGAGTTATTAAAATTGTATGTTTAAAGTTAGTAACTTTGTGAAGCAAAAACTGTTATAAACAAAACTGTCATTTATAAAACAGGCTAAGACGGCATCTTACAGTCCTTTATGGTGGCTTACTTATACTAGCAATACGGAATTTCTTTTTTTTTTTTACGTTTATAGTGGGACAAGTTAAAGGAAAAGGAATGAAAATATTATCTGTGTTATAGAAGAAGAAGACATATTTCTTTCTTGATTAATATGATACTCCTTACTTAATAGTCATATTTACTTAATTTATGCTAGATCGGTATCAAGCATAATGCAATTTTCGTATCGAGAGAACTCTTAATGCCATTTTATCCAACGTAGACGAGCCTAATTAGTAAAACTTGTTCCCAATAATATCTGATTGAAAAACCTCAAATTACAATATTATGATACTTTAATACTTTATACTTTAATACTTTATCTTATAAAGAAATACGATGCATTTAGTTTTCTATAAAGTAAGGAACACCGAACTACAATTTTTTAGGCCCTGTATAACAAGTATTAGGCGAAATACTCGTTCTATGGCCATAAGCCAGTACACCCGTATACCCGTAGGAGTATACCTGTTCCGGTCGGAAATAAATTAAAATCTAACTTATTCTTTTCTATCCATTACGGCCCAGGATTTACTGGCAGTATTATGGCTTACATAGAAGAATGCTGCTGCTTTAAATTTTACGAGGCGAAATGAGGTGACTAATTTTATTAAGCCACTATCAGTCTTCCAATTCACAATCACATTTGTTAGGGTTTATTTTTTTATTTTAATCTTTATTCACATGAACGTTAACTAACGATTCACCGCTTCTGTGTGATTTAACCTTTATTACCTTTCATCTACCGCACTCCCATTACATATTTAAACTTTCCTGACAGGCAGTTATAATCACCTAGCTGTTATTAGTAAGAATATTCTTATAATAGTGAACTAAGGAACTCTCATCATCTTTTTAAAACTATTTTACGAACATGTTAACGCAGAACAACTTTGTGAAAGACAATTTTTTGAGTGTTTTTTTCATTTCTTCATTAAAACATTTTTTATTAATTTTTGAAGCATTTGAAGAATTATTTTGATGCATGGTTTAATTTTTTAGGCCCACTTAAAGTTGTTATTGAATAAGTGTTATAATTAACCTTGTCAGAATACCTTAGTCGGAAAGGCAGTTAGTACTTGGGCTACTGCACATCCCTTTTTATTTTTTTTTGCTTTTGTACCCTTCTCGTAGTTTGTCTATGCACATGCCTAAAATAGTTATTAAATTTTTTAACGTTCTTACAACTGCGTCAGTCATATTCTATCTGTTTTGCTGAATTTACGATTTCAACCACGGGCGCAAAATAATTTACTGTCGCACAAAAATAAGGAAAGCAAACAATGATGCACTCTCTTGTTGTCATATTTTCCATATACGATAAACAATTAAATCATAATGATATGATAAGTTTAAGAAATTTTGGTATAAATGGATGACATGATGGTATCTTCCGTTTAACAAGCAGGATAGTTTCATTTATGCAGGATATGTAATAGGATATGAGGATTCGAACCCAGGACTTACAATTTAGCAACCAGACACTGATCCTCGACTCCAAGACTCGAAGACCATAAATCAGTGTAATAACACACATTCTTGAACTGACGACAATAGACTGATAAAAAATTGTGACCGCCACCATAATTCCATATTTATTCTTTATCTCTGGGTGGTAAAACATCCATTGCTGGACCCAGGTCACTCCCACGTTATAATTGCCATGCGAAGCAACCGCATTAGCGAATTGATAATGCAATTATTCCTATCCAATATAATCTCATCAATTTATAATTAATTAATTAATTAAAAGAGGTATAGACAACATGTTAATGATCTTTTCTTAGATAAATCTTTAAACGATATGATTTGCATATCGTAGCTTAAAAAAGAACAGATAAATGCACTAAACGAAGCGAATATTCAAAAATATAAAATAAATCCTGACATACTGACTTCTAATGTTACGGTTATTTTTAACTTTTGTCGTAGAGAAATTCAAAACTAACTTATTTCTTTTGTAAGAAAAACTGACAACGAGCATTTCTGGTTTCCGTTCACCTGATGTTAATTGTAACTTCAACCCATAACAAATGCTGTGTCATCCAGAACATTTCTGTATAACACCACTCTGCGCCCGTCACCTTGAGACATCTTTTCTTCAGTTTCATATGTCCCCAGTAATTGTACTAGCTTTCAGTGCCCTTCAGGCCGAAACACATGTTACGTTGATTAAAATTTTCCGCACATTTAAGATGATCGGAGTATAAGTCTAAAAAAATAAACACTATTAATTAGAATACGCCTAACCTAAGCAGTTTGAAGCACTTGAAAAATCTGCAAGTCACTAAGTAGTAATACTAATCGATTTCATTCTTTGATTTTTTGTAAATAAATGAGATTTTCATGATTTTTAAAAATAATATTAATAAATTACACTACTGTAATATACTTTTTGATAGAACTTTTAGTGTAAATATTCTGCGTGACGCTGTCAATGGTAGAAACTATCTTTGATAATTGATGTATTTTGTTTATGACAAAACGGTTCTTGCCCGTAAACAAATTGGCACTTTTTACCATCATTTAACTTGTAAATTTTGTTACTGTCAGGTTTGCCAGGTGTGTATCACAGAAAAGTTTTTTATTGATTTGAACGACTCGTCGTTAACCGAATGTACTAAAACCTTGCAAATATAAATATATCTATTACTATAATATTAGTACTGACACCTATCAAGGAACAGATCTGATGATGGAATTGTAAGGTCCTTTGAGCTGTGGCATATTAAATTTGTCTTGTGGTGTACAAAAATAAAAATAATTTCAATTAGTATCTAAGAAAATAATCTTACTTGTTTTTTTTATTGGATGTAGTGACGAAACGAGCAAAACGTTCACATGATGGTAAGTGCAACGTCTGTCCACAACTAAAGCTGTGTCACCCGTAACATTCATGTGTGACACTACACTGCACCCATTATCCAGAGACATCAGTTCTTAAGTTTTATATGCCCAGTGAATACGCTGGCTTTCAGTGCCCTCCAAACCAAAACACAGTAACGTTTGCATACTACTGCTTCACGGCAGAATAACTGGCCATGAATGGGACCTACCTATACTGATTCCATAAAAGAATCCTCCCACCAGATTACATTCTACTTTAGCTCTCAATCAGGGTATGCTCTGACAATAAAATCAAACTCTTAGCTCCGGTGAATGTATGCTCGCCTAGTTTGTACTTATTAAATTCGAATCAAGCATCAGTTATTATTTGATATTAAAGCAAGGTCACAGGATCTCGGTTCTAGTGTACATCGAGGCGCCGGAGAAGTTTGGGTTTATAAGATGAGTATCAGTGTAATGTACGTATTCCAGCTGGATAGCGATTCTGGTGAATGTAAACGCGCAAAGTTTTTGTTTGTTCGCTAAGTTTCTATGAAAAAAAATTGCTTCTAGGTGGTAAGTATATTAATAACAATATACAATATAATATCAATGAAAAAATACTTATAAATAGTTTGCCTATTTAAAGGTGCAAAAAGTAAAATAACAAAATAATAAAAAATGTTATTATATTTTTTTTAAATATTAAATATTTAGGAACTTTAGGCAAAGAATTCGATCTTTCACATGGCTTTTCAGTTACTCAAGGAAAATAAATGAATGTGTAGTGAAGATCATAAGTATATTTTACGACATCTGTGCTGTGCGAAGTGAGGAACAGCGTGATAAGGGAACGTAGCGGTGTGGTAGAAAATTTAGTTACAAAGATAGAGAAAGGACGCTTAGATGATTTGCATACGTTGAGAGGATACGTTAAGATTGACGAAATAGATTTATTAGGCGAATGTGAATGGGCAACCCAGTAAGAGTCGACGTTGGCAAATGTATCACGATCAGATCGAAGTCGTTTTATGGAAAGGCCACGTCAAAAGTACCCCCAACCGACGAGCTTGTATGAAAACGCTAATAAAAAAAAAATTATCAAGCTTGAAAACTTTCGTAAATTTCCTATTTAATTTATTCAGCCGGCCAATTTGATTAATTTTATCTAAATAGTGATAGTTTATCTAGTAGTAACCTTTAACATGGCTTCCACTTGACTAGACGAATCAAAGGATAAATCCATTTGATGGAACAAGAGGTAATAACAGTTTAACTAAAAACAGCAAAAGAAATGAAATAAATGACAATTAATACGAAGGCCCTAAGTCTAATTTCGACCATAAAGAATATTTTTCTGAAAAAATAACTCAATCTTCTACATTTCTTGGTCGATGCAGCAAAAACTAAAAACACACAGAAATGGATTCAAACGAAAAGACTTATATTTTTCAAAGCTCGATTATTATCATATATTTTTCATCTAACAGTAAATAACGAGCGCATAGGCCATCTCATAGTAAGTAGTTAGTGCGACCCATAAACACCTACATCCATCGTTGACAAAAAATCTAAAAGTTAGGTTGTCATCCCGGCAGGCTGTGATCGGTTACTTCTCTGTGCCATTTATAATTCAAACGCAGCAGTTATTTTATACCAGTATTCGGTGATAGCTGGCCATTCCTGGTCGAGCTGAATCATTTATGTGCTAACCTTAATCTTACGATATCTGATACACATTAAACAAACTCTAGGGTAAGTGGACACTTTCTAACATACAAAGTATTGATGTAAACATACTTATGTTTATAAACTACAGTCATAAAAGTTAAAAAAAAAACTTCACTCATCATAGTCGTGTCGGTATGATCAGGTGTTACAGTAAATCTAATTAACATTTAAATGGTGATCACGCATAATAATCAGCTGGTTTTTAAAACAGTGACGATTCAGCTTAATTGAATGAAAATTGCCTCATGAGGCATAAACTGGACTAAAACATAGCGTACTTGAATAAACTAAAGAACACTTGTTAACACTTAGCGGTGAATACACAAAAAAGTGATGCAAACAAGGCAAAGAACGCTCACAATACTGTTCAACAGTAAATTTACGTACTAACATAAAACCAGATAATTAAAAAAAATCAAATACGCTCATAGGTGCTTTTTAAATTCTTTAATACGAGTATGAGTTGTTGATAGAACTTGATAGAAAGTATTGTTAATAGAATGTTATTTTGCGGAAATCCTTTATGGTATGGAAGTGGAACAAATGTGATTTTTTAAGACCGGCATTCACCCAATGGGTCCAACACTACTAGCTTAAGGAGAACGTAGTAAAGGCTCCCAGTGGTAGTTTAATTAAATAGGACAATAGCTTTAATTATTGCGAAGGTATAATATTTATCCTTAACTTGTGGTATTTTTTTAATTATGTTAAGTTAACCAATTACATAAGGATGAAGTAGTTAAATAAAATTTTCCATTGGACGTCTAATCTACTTGGACTTTTTTTAATTTCTATTATTATTGGGCTATAACATATCTATTTTTATGAGTCCAAATGTTTTTTTATGATCTCACAACTTTGCCTTGCTCTAAACTTTATTATCAAAACTGACATATTGAATGAGAAAATAAATGAGTTAAACGGGAAAATGTACGAAAAGTAGTTTTATAGCGTTCTTTACAGTTAATATGTGACATGTTATTACAAAGAGAGAAAACATTTAATGCAAACAAATTGATACAAATCAGGCAATAATATATTTTCTCTAAAGCTAACTGTGCCTTTGTACAGTTGTGCCTATAATAATAATATTAACATCATGTATCGAGGTCTTAGAAATTGTTAGTGCGCAGTTGATATACGATCTATAATAACTATTTACATATTTAGATCCTTGACTATTGATCGGCCGTTTCAAAAATATCCAAGTTAAAATTTGCCTTAATACGTGAAAGTAATATTATGAGCGGTCCGCTTGATTTTAAATTATAGGTAATGATACAAACAGCTCGAAGTGAACCAGTTTTATGATGTTTTTAAAGAAAGCGCGATTTTCTTGGATTATTTAAAAACGTTCATTCATTTTATCAGATGTAACTGTTACAACAGGTATTATTTTAATCGCGAAGATCTCATTGATAAATTCGTTAAATTTAACGAAATGTATATATGTAAGTGTAATACGAGAACTGCAAGCAAAAACTGTATTAAATACTGCCAAGTATCGTGGTCATTACCATACACCGGCAAAAAGTTAACATCGCGGTAGGCAAGCCCATTTGATTTATTTATTCAAAGCTCAGTTCCGCTGTTTAATCTGAATGTGACTTATAAATTTGCAGATTCCGTCTACACCGGATAAACTATTAAAAGTAAGACATTACATTAGAATAAAAACTTACTCATATGTCATCGAGATGGGAATGGGTGTAGTTTTGAAACAAATAATTGATTTTAATTATATTTTACTATATTTACTAGTGATATGATTTGAGGAGTCCGTCGAAGTATGTACCACTACAATATCAGTTATTCTGCCACCAAGCAGTAGAATTTAAGCATTAATGTGTTGCGGTTTGGAGGGCACTCACCTAATGAGATCACGGTGCATATGAAAGCATAGCAACTGATGTCTCAAGGAGACCAGCGCAGAGTAGTGTTTCCAAGGATTTTTCAGGTACAAATTCTGAGTGATACTATAACTGTTAACGACTGACGCTTACGAGAAGGTTATAGGTTATACTCGACTCATCGTCTTATATATATTTATCTTTTTTAATAAAATTTTAGATAAACAATATTCCGGTGAGATATTTGTACCACCAAAAAATATTTAGTTACAGTGCATTTTATGATCCGATTGTTAACTAGTTTCTTTCTACTTATTTGTCTATTTTTTTAAACTGTTTGTCTTCTTTAGTACTTAGCACCATTATCATGCCCTCTCCTCAACCCAAAGATAGACTGGTAGAGAATGACTCTTGGCATTAAGTCCGCTAAGTTCGTACACATTTTGTGCAAATAAAGTTAAAATAAATAAATAAGTCGACTTCGTAAATTCATAAAAGAAGTTAAGATTTTCAGTCTCTAAGTTCTGTACTCTAACTAGTTCAGTAAATCTTACTATATCTTACTATAATTTCAGCACAAAAATCAATGACGTGAATTTTTTCAGTATTCGGAGAAGTTATTATTAGGTTTTTAAGTAAAGTATTTATTGTCAAAATCGTCGCTTTGAAGTAGGAAGCAAAATTAAAAAAGCTGCAGTATTAAGGATTTTAATACAGTCTTATTAACAATCTTCAGATCTTTAACTACCTTCACACGTGAATTAGTGTTAAGCTATAAGTGTTTACCAATTATTCAATGTTTGTATTGTCATAATTATTACCGTGCAATGGCGACATAAAAATCTCAAAGCTTTCTCATCCTGTGGGTATCGTGGACCAAGGCAAACGTCGTGAAAATCTTATAGCTTCCGACAGGTGACGGAATAACCACCTTGAAAATAAAGTCTGTCTGGAGGGCAGCAGCATCTGGGATTGCGGCCATTTCTTCTGCCAATCAAGATGGCCTATGCCCAGCAGCGGACTATTAAACGGAATAAGGGGTTCGAAATTTGTATACTCGTACATCACAAATGACTGCACTCTGTATTATAATAATGAATGCGGCAAAGTTCTCAATATAATTTATTATTCATGTAATTAATTTTAATACTAACATTAATCTTTTCAGAATTAAGTTTTTCAAAGTGATATTTTTTCTGTCTTATCTTATTTAATTTATTTTTTAAAACAATAATTAAAGCTTCTGTGTTGTAAAAAATTACGACAGCAATTAGTGAGCAAATATTATTTATTTATGAAATGTACATGAGGATTAGTCGTTATGCGAGTAAATTAAAAGAACGTGTGCAACTCAGTACACGTGACAGAAGCGACATTTATAAATATTACTAGCTGAAGCCCGCGACTACGTCTGTGTGGATTTAGGTTTTTTAATAATACGGTGGAGACTCTTCGACTGTCCTTAAAAAGTATCCTATGCCCGTCCCCAGAATGCAAGCCTCTGTGCCGAATTTCGTCAAGATAAGTTCAACGATTGAGCCGTGAAATGGTAACAAACAGACAGAGGGGAAGAGATAGTTACTTTCGACTTTATAGAATTAGTATACATAACATGGACTAGAATGGATGAGTTTGATAAAAATAAAAATAAATAAACATGAATTAAAAAATCGAAGACATGTGCAGTCCGCCAACCCGCATTGGAGTAGCGTGGCGGATTCTTCCTAGCTCCAAAACCCTCTCAGAAATGAGAGGAGGCCTGTGCTCAGCAGTGGGACATTTATAGGCTCAAACTTTACTTTTTTTTACATACTGTACTGCTTAATATATAAACAACTACTAATAATCAATAAATATTAAGAATAACAGAAAGGTTACATTCAAATTCGACATTGAAATTTTATCTCATCGCGCTCAAAGAAGTTTCACTAGAATAGGATCCTCTTCCGCTCAGGAGCCGGGTGTTCGCTTTAAATTGGAAATTACGCCAGTGAGTTCCATCCCCGGTGCCGGCACCTCTTAAATTATTATTTTAAGTGCTGATTTACTACGTGCTTAGCGGAGAAGGAAAACATCCTGAAAAAACTTGCAAGTCTAAGGAATTAAAATATTTCGAGGAAACGTGAAGTCCGTCAACCCAGCATTGGAGCAGCGTGGCGAACTCTTCCCGGCTCCAAATCCTCTCAGGAATGCGAGGAGGCCTGTGCTCCGCAGTGGGGCATTAATTTTATTTTATTTATTTATTTACACTTTATTGTTTAACACCTTAATCTAAGGATAACAATGGGCGGACCTAATGCCTTATCGCATTCTCTGCCAGTCAACCCTAGCTGATGGTGAGAAAAAAATATGGCAGGTGTGAGAAGAAGAAGAAGAGAAGAAAGAAAAAAACTATCTAAATCATAATTGGTACACAAATAAAATTATAAATAAAAATAAATACATTATACATATATATATATAAAAGACATACACAAGACAAATAACAACGAAATATGCAGAGCGGAAAAAAAACTTAATTCGTCACTTCGAATTTTTGTAACAAAATGTTCACGAGTCTTTTCAAAGAGTTCTTATTCGGTGCAGTCTGATATCGTCGGGGAGGGCGTTCCAAAGCAGTATAGCTTGGACAGTAAATGAAGAACTAAAGAAACCAGTACTATGCTGAGGAATACGTATCTTGAAACTGTTTAAGAACGAGATACCCGATCATGAGTAGAATAAATATATTGAAAATTGTTCCGAACATAAGATGGGAAAGTGGAATCGTTTAGAATAGAATACAGTATAGGAATACTGGAGCTACGCCTTAGACGAATGAAACGACAATTGTTTAAAAAGCGCTCCAACTTGTTTAGAAGATTTTGAGATAGATCCGGCTAACACACATCTGCATAATCAGTAACGGGTAGAATTAGTGATTGGACAAGCATACGCTTAGTTTTGAATGGCAGTTAAATTTTTGTTCGCAATAACTTTTCGGCTGATCTCAGAAACCTGAATTTCTCAATTCAATGGGGTAGGGTCCATTTGCAAACCAAGATTTTTTACGGTACTACAGAATGGGATCAATGTACGAGTACCATTAAAAAAAACAAGAGAAAGCTTACCGTAGTCTATCTTAGCCAGCATCTTGGGACTACCTACAACCATCACTTTAACTGGCTTTAATTGGTTTTTTAAAGTTTACTTTAAGGGATATTTTTATGTAAGTAGATGACAAAATAAAGAAGTCGTTCACCTGATGGGAAATGCAACGACTGCCCATAACAGCTGCGGTGGCATCCAGAAATTCCTTCTCTGTAACACCACACTGCGGTTGACACCATCAGATAATATCGCTTCTCAGGTCTCATATGTAGCCTTGTAGTTATCTTCAGTTACCTTCAAACAGAAAGAAAAGGGTTTTTTTACTGGCGGTAGGATTACTATGCAGGAATCTGTCTAGGTAGGTACCATCCCAGTTCCAGTTACTCTGCTGTGAAACAACAGTATGCAAATATGAATCTGTTTCCGTTTGAAGGGCACTGAGATTTAGTGTAATCACTGGGCATATAAGACTTAAGAATTGATTTCTTACAGTGACGGTCGCAGTGTGGTGTCACACAGAAATTTTCTGGGTGACCTAGCATTTGTCATGGGCAGACGTTGCACTTATCATCAGGTGATTGTTTAGTTGGTTTCGTCACTTTACCCACTAAAAAAAATACTGCTTGGCGGCAGTGTAACTAGCACTGTGTGGTACTAGATAGCTACTACCTAGTATAAGTAAATAAGGCCTTGAATTTAGGACTCGTAACTCAAAATTAGGATTTCCCTTGAGATTGTTGTGATTGTTTTGTATAATATTGTAATTGTTACTAACTACCTCAGCGGTATATCTGTCCGGTTACGATCTCAACCGAACCTTAAAATTATAAATAATGAACCTATAAATTATATAGCCCGTAAGTCTTCATTCGTTAATATTTTTCACACTAAATACTTATTTCTTGAAATCTTCTCTTCTTTTTTCGATATTACATAAGCGTTACATTATAGTTTAAGAACAGGATGAGTATTCGCTTAAAGAAATCAGAGGAAGACTTAACAATTTACAAGATAATATTAAATTATACATTTAAAAGAAATAATAATAGCTATACATGGCTTCTCTCGGTTGGCACAGTGCTAATCTATTGGCTTCTGCAATGCGGGTTTCGGGTTGGATTTACTTACTATGACTACTACACAACATAGTTATTCCGAGTACGGGTGTGGATGTTCGTGAATGTGAAACTTCTGCATACACAATCCTACAGGAGAAATACTAGAGTGGGGCAACATTTAAGAAATATTATGCTAGTGGTTCAGCTCTCTTACCCTCTCTCTCTCTTTTCTCTTTTAATTTACAAGAGGATTCTTGTAGCAGATAAAAGTGTGCCACACTGAATGTTACATCACGATGTTTTTCTTCACAAGCACGTCATAAATCAGCACTCAAAATTGTAATTTATAATTTTAGAGGTGCCGGGACTCGAATTCAAATCAATAACATTCTATGAAATTCAAGGCGAGCGTCCAACCACGGTTGTGGCGCCATATTTTTTGGCAATGGGACAAAGTATTCAATAAACTGCATATGAGTACGATATCGAACATTATCGAAATATACTAATTTCTTATGCTTAAATATGCTCTTCGTTTAATTTATTGTCTAGTGTTTGTAAAAAGACCCCACCACTCATCACCCCATCTCATCCCGTGGGTGTCGTAAAAGTCGACAGAGGGAAAATAAAAATCCAGGGATGGGCAGTAGCATCTACCTGGAACGTCCAAATAAAAACTGCGGTTGCCAACCTGCCTGCCAAGCGTGGCAACTATGGCAAAATCCCGCCTCAATGAGAGCTACTAACTGTTGTAGCAATCTATAGGGGAGGCCTATTTTCAGCAGTGGACAAGTGATAGGCTGAGATGATTATGATGATATACATTTACACACCTAAAGTGTAATTTATTTTTTATTCCCGTGTGGTGGCGGCTCGTTAAAAGAATACTACCACTCCATCTCATTCCATGGATCTCGTAAAAGGCGAGTAAGGAATTAAACTGCACTGTGCACCCAACAGCGCATGGTGGCGATGGGCTCACTACCTATCACACCAAGTGCATTATATTGTTTTAGTGAAACGTAGATTGTGGCTGTCATCTGTTTTTGCAGTGAGTGCCCAGTCTCTGACTACCCCTTATGGGATACAGTCGTGATCTTATGTATCTATTTATGTAAGTGTAATTTATGGTCATATGAGACTTAAGAAATGATATATCAGGGTGACGCGCGCAGTGTGGTGTCACACAGAAATTTTCTGCGTGATACAGTATTTGTTATGGGCAGGCGTCGCACTTACCATCAGGTGAAAGTTTTGCTAGTAAATTCTCCTATAAAAAAACTTAGCATTAGTCATCGCAATAAGTTTCCAATCGTAATACATTCGCGGTTTATCTTAATAAAACCTTTTTCTATACAACATTTTAGATATTTTATTACTTTATAAATTAAATAATATAAATATTTACAAAACAAAAAAGTTAGTTTCATAAAGTTATTGCATTAAAAATTATTAATAAAGTAAGGTCTTGCGCCGTTTGCAGTAACCAAAACTATTGGGAAAATTCATTTACCGTAACATGTTTCTGTAAAATTGTACGAGATGTAATGGTGCGAAGGCTGAGTAATAAAATTAATAAGTATAAACATTTCAAGGGATACTTATTCCAGTCTTTTCTGTAATAAACACTTTATAAGTTTTGTTTATATTAACCAATTCGTATCATTTTATTCTCACAAACAAATGCAATATTTAGGTTAAGTACTCAATAAGCTTACAAAGATAAAATTTACTACGCGTACCGTATAAACTGTATTGTGATTTTTTAAGGCATCGCATCGAAATAAAATGTCATGTAATAGCTTCATAGTTACTGCATTTTTTATTGTAAGCATAAATATGACTTTGGTACACGGCTGCAGACTGTCAATTAGTTGTCAATTAAATTAATTTGTTATGAACAGGCAACTGCGTAAAGTAGCCAATGTACGAATGCAAACTGTTAACAGATAAAAATAAATAAAATATGATCCATAAAATCAATACAGCAACAATTTCCTTCAGCCAAGGATCGATAAACATCTAGAATCGAAACTAAATATTTCACGGTATTAAATTTAATTTCATATTGCTTAAATTACATATTACAAACCATAAAACTGGTATTCATCTTCATAATGCATACGAATTTTACACAATGGAAGCTTAGTCGAATGTTATTTCGTACAACACGACTACACTTTCGATCCTTTATTAACATTTGCACAAAAGGTGGTAATTTTCCGCTGTGTGATGATATTAACTACGTCAAAATTCGCGGGTAAAACAAAGTATTTTTACCTCATAAAACTGCTTCACATTCGACCAAACCCGAAGCGGTCGTACGTTCCCCTCGCTATATTGCATTTATAGATATGCATGCGTACCGCACAGTTCAACTTAAAACCAACATAGCTTTGAAAAACGTTGCGACACCACAGCAAATTAACTTCGCATTTATCCAATTTCTCTAGCGATCATTTATTTAAAATGGTTACTTTGTTGTTACCTTACAAGATACACGTAAGCTAATAAATTTCATAATCTTTAGTTATACCTACCCTTTGAAGATCATAATCCATAATTAATTAAGGCTACATTAGCACACGACTTAATAACGCAGATCAATTTACATCTTATGTTAATTAAAAACATAAAATTGTTACTAGATGAGGCGAACGAAGTAAAATAATGAAGTCATAAAAGCCTAAAAGCTAGCGGTGTATAAATAAGAGAAGAGATCGTGCGCCGGAGTCAACGCCAGTCAATACATTCTAATCAGTGATTTATTGCCTCTAATCCTCAGCTCAGCACAAATAAGCTATCTTGTCGACTTAATGTTGTATCAGCTCAGGCGTGAAACTCCCGCGCACCACTAAGTGGTCCTTCCAGTTTCCACTCGAAATATTTTAATAAGGCCTCGCTGCTCACGCACCCAAATAAAAACACACGCACTCACAGACACGAACCATCTAAAACCTCGGTCCGTTCGAGTTCTTTTTATTTATAATAGTAGCGACACTAAGGATCTACATTTTTGCTCTAAACGGTGTTAATTTATTGACCGTGGGCAGATAATATCACTTTTTTCTCTCATTATTAAGGCGATTACATCAGAAATTATACGTCGAAGTCCAGTCCTGAGTGCACGATCAATTTTATATGACCAATAGAATTTATATTTTACGTGTATGGATTTTAAGTCTATAGTCGTTTGGACGGAATGAATAACTCCGATAACACCTTACTTGACGAAATCGCTGTGTGGACTTGCTAATAAAAAGTGTTAACTTATGATGAAGTTATGCCACTTGCATTAATTTCGATGCTTAACCTGATAAACAAATTATGGTATATTAAGTTAATAGCTTAATTTATAATTGTAACTGCTACGATGTA
Organism: Luehdorfia chinensis; assembly: GCA_019845155.1. Taxonomy (NCBI): domain Eukaryota; kingdom Metazoa; phylum Arthropoda; class Insecta; order Lepidoptera; family Papilionidae; genus Luehdorfia; species Luehdorfia chinensis. Next base: position 3,622,157 of record JAHVAK010000022.1, read on the forward strand.
TTCACAAGAACGCATTGTTACGATCGTCTTTAACGTATCTGGTCGCAGTAAACGACAAATTGCTCGGATAAAAATATCTATATACTTTGGGAGCGAGACTCCTTTAATGGTCGAGAAACGTTTTAATTTTGCCTTAGAACCATTTTAACGGATCAGATTATGTATAAAATTTTATTGATATGCCATTTTACTGGGATATACAAAATAATATTTCCAAATGATTGCGTACAAGTTTAATAGATAATATATATAAGTTATAAGTTAGTCATAAGTTTTCAGTTGAGTTTTGAAGCCGAGAAAATAATACTAATGTTATAGGGGACGCAAGTCGTAGTCTGTTATCATTGACAGTGATTTTAACATGTGAAATTTCCCACGACATTAATTTTTTAGATTTTCACTATTACATAACTCTGTAATAAACTTACTCGTACACGTTTGACGTCAATAACAGTCCCAGAAATTACTGAGCAGGGTTAACCATTCTTAAATAAATTTAATAACATAATGCGGCGCTGGAGGCATTTAGTCACAAAAATAGAATAAAAAATACAATGAATCTAGCGATTCTTTTTAGCCGCTGGAAAGAACTGTCGTATTGCTTGAAGGTTTGAATTGTCCTAATTAAGAATGCACCTTTCCTTACTGTGAAGATTTAAAATTATAATTCAAACTTACATTTGAAGTTGAATAGTCAGATTCCAATAAATTAAGACGTGCCCCATTCCAAGGTTTTGTTGGAATATTTTAATGAATACAGACAATGAAGAATAAATAATAAACGTAATTGAAAGAGAACTGTGTGTCTATGACATTTTTGATTTCAAATATTCACTATACATGTAATTGAGTTGATATTGATGTCGCGAATTATGTCGGAAGCTAACTGCACAGGAGATATTATAGTGCCACAAGTGTACGCGCAAAACAAAGGCACTCACTCGTCCCATCCTTCCCGTGCCCGATGTAACGTTCGTGCGATAAGATCGTGTGTAGTCTAGGATGCAGTGTCAGAGACACAGGGACAAATCATCATTAAGATACAACACAGCTATCAACAGACAATGAAGAATAAATAATAAACGTAATTGAAAGAGAACTGTGTGTCTATGATATATTTTTTATTTCAAATATTCACTATTCATGTAATTGACTTGATATTGATGTCGCGAATTATGTCGGAAGCTAACTGCGCAGGAGATATTATAGTGCCACAAGTGTACGCGCAAAACAAATGCACTCACTCGTCCCATCCTTCCCGTGCCCGATGTAACGTTCGTGCGATAAGATCGCGCGATGCAGTGTCAGAGACACAGGGACAAATCATCATTAAGATACAACACAGCTATCAAAAAAGAAGAAGAAAAGTTTCCTGTTGTACATTTATTGCATTATCATCATTTCAGCCTGTCCATTGCTAAAAACAGTCTCCCCCAAAATTGGCACAAAAGTTTGTAACTTTCATTTTGGGGGGATTTCGCCATAGTTGCCACGCTTGGCAGGCGGGTTGGAAACCGCAGTTTCTTTTAGATATTCCAGAAAGATGCTTATGCCCATCTCACAGTTTTCATTTTCCCTTTGTCGACTTTTACGTCACCCACTGGATGAGATGGTGTGGTAGATTCTCTTAAGCCGCTACCACACGGCACATGATTCATCTTTAGTTGGTCTATTAGATCCATATGATTTGAAGATTGACGTGGCATCGGTAAAGACTACCACAAAACTATTGAATCTATTTATATTTGACTTCCACAGGTTATGTATAGTTACTCTGGGATTGTGATACGTGTTCTCCCTTATGATTTGTTCTAAAATAAATTTATTGAATAAATATTAAGGGATGTGCATGAAAGCTCGAGCGCAGAAAAACATAGTTAGAACAACATAATAGTTTGAAATGTACGTAGTGAATAATAGTAAAAACGCATTCTATTGAGAAGCCCCAAGGGAAGTCAACATGTGACGTATAATCCACGATTCACGCAAACAAAGTTCCGAGCAAATTTTTGTTAAATCCTTCAATTTCGTTTAATAAATTGGCAGTGCATAAGATTCGTATAACATAATTATCATATTATTTTAAAGAATAATGTCTAAATACAACGTGCTTGTTATTGTATCTATAAGATTTTTCTAAATACATATTATAATGCCTGAAAATACGATTATTTACACGGCCGTAGCTTAGCGGTGAACGCGTTTCTTTTACAAGTATTTGAACACGAATTCGTTTTTAGCTTGTATCATTAAAACTTGAAAAATTAAAAAGTAAGACATAGTTAACACGTGTGTTATCATTACAGTAAAGGAAAACTTTTCGAGGAAATTAGCATGCCTGAGCAGTGTGTACTGGCTATGCTCTATAGGAGGGACGTATTAATATTATAGCGGAATGTAATATGTAAACATAAGCGTTGAAAATAAGCTAGATACATGTATGTACCTAAATATATGGAAATTAAAATCATAATAACTAATAGTGTCTCTTTTCAGACTTCGTCGAAAATACAAAATTTTCCCGGTCCCCATACCAGATTTTTTCACAATATATCTTTTACCGTAAAATTTTACAATCTACATAAGTACAGAGTAAAATTCTGCTGTAAACAAACTTAAGCCCCTGAAATATCCTATTAATTTAATACACTTTGACATGAGTGATTGGACAATAATCTTATTAGTTAATAAACTAACTACGTTGTGCGTTATACTTGCTCACATAGATGTATCCGAAGCATATAATTTTTTATCAAAGATTACTTTTTTATTTTTTTGTTCATAATATTTGTTATTCAAGATAGCTAGTGAAAGGAAAAAAATACCGTTAAACCTGTAAATGGCTTAAAAATATATATCACTTTATATAAATGTAGATGCTTTATATAAAGTGACGAGACGACGACGCAAAACGTTTACCTGTTGGTAAGTGCAACGTCTGTCCATAACAGATGCTGTGCCACCTAGAATATTTCTGTGTGGCATCACACTGCGCCCGTCATCCTGGGACATCAGTTCTTAAGTCTTATATGCCCAATGATTACACTAGTTCACAGAGCCCTTCAGACCGAAACATACTACTGCTTTACGGCAGAATAACTCGCCCTAGGGCCTGGGAGATACATACCTAGTCGGATTCATGTATAGGAATCCTACCACCAGCAAATCTTTAATCGTTACTTGCATTTCTGTAACAAATTACATGTGACAATATATTTTGATCCCTCTAAAGCAAGGTCAAGTATAGATAATATTTAACCAAAAACCTTCTGTACATAAAACGATAATTAATGTTTTCAGTACCGGTGTCACCGTCGTCGTCAGGTGGCGGTGGTGCAGGTGGCGGATCGGGGACTCCTTTATACCCAGGAGCGGCTTCTCATCCACTTTCGTCACTGCTCTCCCAGCAAAGATTATTGGAGCTGTCTCGTTTCGGACTGAGGCACTACGACATCGCGCATCACGTGCTGTCGCAACAAGGTGCTGTAACCAAATTACTGGGTAAGAATTAACAATAATAGTAACTTATAAATGTCTCACTGTCGAGCACAGGCTTCCTCTCATTTATCAGAGGGTTTTAAAGCCGGGAAGAGTCCGCTACGCTGCTCCAATGCTGTTTGCCGGACTGCACATGTCGTCGAAATATTTTTATTTCTCCGATATGCAGGTTATCTTACGATGTTTTCCTTCACCGCTGAGCACGTGGTAAATCAGCACTTGAAATTACAGAACAATTTTTGAGGTGGCGGCACCGGGGATCGAACTCAGGTCACTTGCGTACTATGAAGTTCTTAAGGCGAGCGGCCTCGAGCTGCCACGGCACAATAAGTCCGATAAAACTGAGTGAACCTACTCTTATGACAGATGAACATTTAAACTTGTCATTTTCATTAACTTTAAATATGTGTGTATTAGTCGATCACTTATTTCATTTGCTGTCACTTTAAAGCGTAATTCATTGAATAATAGCTTACAGCGTGATGTTGTCATATTACGTTCAATTTCATTATTAGTATTACTATTGTCTGGTAATTTAAAACTGATTCATGCTAAATGTAAATTAATATATTTGAGTAACTTATCGTGTTACCCAAATGTAATCATGGTATCATTGTCAGTATAGTCCGTCTCGCAGTTACAAAAAGGATTCAATGGTATCATTTTATAACTGCAAGAACTATTAAATGCTTGTTGACTAGATAATGGATTCTGGGTTGAGTACCAGTCACAGGTCGGTTTTGAGGTCAAAATTTATTGTTCTTGTTCGATGACCATACTTTTTTCGAGATGTTTAATCCACCATCCGCTGCAATCTTTAATTTTTTTGTACGTTCATCATCATCATTGCAGCCTAGAGCAATCTGACAAAGGCCTTTTACCCTAGATAGCCACGAAACGTGATTTTGTGTTACCTGAATCTAGAATATTTTATCAGGTCAATGGGCTAGCCATGTGGCCAGTCCAATGCTACTTCAAGTAGATTTGCATGCTTTTATTATTAAAGCTACAATGTAGGTATGTAGCTTAATATCGAAATATACAGTTTAATTATTATATATGCAGGGAGTTTAATCTACATGCCGGTTTATTCACGCTACGATAATAACAATTTGTAATTCCAATAAGTGTATAAGTACAACTACAATTCCAATATATTGGCGTCGTTATTGTACATCTAATTTTCACTGAATATACATGCTAGAAATTACGTTAAAACGCTCTACTATTGGTTTACGATTAAAATTCCGTATAAAACATGTATTCAAAAACATTGTACCGCTTCAACGGGTACAATAATTGATAAATCGAACGTCTGCCTACTGGGTATCAGTTGCACCGCAATTAGTATATATTTTATTAATGCAAACCTTCTTATTCTTCGGGCAATCTTGAGTGTTGTATTGATTTATACTTGTGATCTTCAAAGAATTGCCTCGCGGTCCGTTATTGCCCGCTACTAAGTTATTTGTAATAATTACTCTACCGCCCACCTAGAATGGTCAGTAAATGTTACGTGCAGCTCGACTAATAACGGCAATAATTTAGTTTATATGATTCTTAGTAGTATTACTCGTATGTAACACGTTCGGTAGCTTTGGGTTTATTTATTTGATTTTACTGAAAATAAAAATCGGTGAAAATTAATCATACGAGTATTTACTAAAAATCTTCAGTTACAGACTGACGCATGGGCTCTTTTCTATTTTACTTGATGTTTTCTCAAGATTTAACGTGCTGGAATTTTTAATAAATTTCCATCCACTGACTGTTAGAATTACCTCTGAGTTTTTAGCTCCCATTTGGAGTTCGTCGCTCTATTACATGAGAGGCTGCATATAGCAATGCGTCAATATGGTTTCAACCTATTTTTGTTGCATAATGTATCTTTTTGCGCTTTCCCGGTGAATCTTAATACCTTTACAGTCCAATAGATAAAATGTGAGAAGTTATGGCACTTTCGTACGGGCTGAAAAAAAGAACGCGCCTGAGATTATTTGAGGCCTGAATGTTGTCGCACTGTTTGTACTTCTGAATGCCACAACGATATTTTATTTTGTTATTCGAGTATATAATGATATTTAAATTTGTTTGCGATAATTTATTATAATGCCACTTCTGTCCATTAGGTTTGCTAGTAATAACAATTTAATTTATATCTGAGATAATCAAACATTTTTATAAAATTAAAAAAATAGTTTACTTATAAATAAATAAGCTGGCACAGTTTTGCAAATTTAATTTAAGGACAACTCGTCTGTTTAATGATTCGCCATACTCAACCTTTCTGATACAATAAAATATAGAAGGAACTTGATCACGAATCGAGGTTAACCGATTATTTATAATTATAAATAAATGATACAGAGATACTCAGATTCTCAGCATTTAATGACCATTCGGCGATTTGTCGAAAGCGACGCTGCTCAATGCTGCATTTAACTTTGTTCTAATTATACAGCCGCGGCAAAAATCTCCATAGCTATTAATCAGCGATAAGCCATCGGCGTGGCTGCTACAAGGGCCCCTATTGACGAAAGCTTTGATTCTAATCGGTACGTAAAACTTGCAGTGTGTTAATTATAAGCCACTGGACTGCGGACGGGTCCCGCCGCCGCAAGCATTCGCTCCGATCCCAACGATGTCAATCCTATCTGAGCATCGATGATTCCTCACGTTCGTAATCGTTTGTTTGACCGCATCCTTTGCAATTATTGCAGTTGCATTTCAAAGCGATCGCTATCTTATTCGTCTGTCTTTTCTACTGAAATACCGTTTTGTTTTAGTTTAAGTGAAGGTTTTTTTGAATAGTCAAATAAATGTAAGACTTAAAATATGGATTTTCTAGAACAAAATTTACGAATTTTATCGCGTATAATATTACTAACCCGACGTTTCAAGCGCCTTTACAGCACCCATGGTTACGGTAGGACTGGCGTATTAGGCGTCCTGTTGTGGAAGTTACTCCAGGCAGCTGTCCGCTTCATAATTCTTTTTGTTTTATTAAATATTTTGGTAAATTTAAGAATTCTTAAAATAAGGGTGATCAATTGTCGATCTGATCAGGTTAAAGTCATAAAGAATCTATGACCTTTATCTGATTATGGCAGAAATTCCAATTCTGCTTCGTCTACCGGTATCATAAGAATTTGTTTCTCACATTTACACACCATTAATCTTAATTTCAAATAATAGATGCTTTTCTAACCATTATCTACAATGATAATATTCTTCTACCTGATTGCGACAATTGTTATTATCTACTATTTAAATATAAGAAGTTGTCATCGAAGTTCATCGATCTTTCTCTTCCTGTATTTGATAACGCTTATGCGATTAGATTAAAGGAAGGGATGATGGGCAAAATCAATAATTTATATATTATACTCCTTTGACTTTGGCTGGGTTTTGAATCTAGGGCCAACAACTGGCAACGCTAATAGCAGCCAATACCTTGAGCCAAATGATCATCATACGAGTATCGTATGACGATTATTTGGCCTCTCAGCACGGGGCATTAGGCGTTATCGATATATTACATAATTTCGACAAAATATACAAGAAAGTAGACTAGTAACTTACTAGGACTTCTCCAAAGTACGAAAGGTGTGTTACACATATGGTTCGACACGCAATTTTATTGCAGCAAAGCTATCTTAAATCAAATGCTGCTCACTAATCAACCTAATTATTTTATTGCTATTAATTGCTTTCACATTAAAGTTGATTAAGTATTTACATTACTGTCAGAATCAAATATCGTGTTATTCTTGAATTCTAGATAGAACATAGAATATATTTTTGGTAAAGACAATAACGCTAGGTTTATAATGACGATAATAAAAGCCACAAATAAAATGATAAACAATTGGTCAATTTACGTATGCTCATAATAACGTTTGAGACGAGGTGTCGATGGATAATATGAGTAGACACTTCTAAATCATCAAGTGTGTATATATCTATATATATAATATTAGCAATTTATCAATAACTCCGAAACTACAAGATCTATTGACTTGTAATCTGGCATACATATTCCTTTACCGGACTTAGATACCCACTAAGAACAGATTTACGGATACAGATTCTAGTTGACCGGTTTCGGGCGAATATCACACCGGTCAACTAGATTGAAATAAAAGACATATTGGTGGATATTATGCCAAGGAAAATAGTAGCTATCCACCAGACTGGATGGTTTGATCTGGGGACGACATCTCCTATCAGTAACCTTTAGATCTTGTATTGTACATAGTATCGATGAGACTTCAATGGCGCGATGCAGGACTAAAAATCATGGATTTTTTATTAAATAAATAAATAAAATAAAACAATGTAAAAAAAGCTATGTATTATGGTTCAACCACTGAATGTGTACGCCACGGCGGATTTGCAATTCATTTAATGTCATTTAATTAGGGTGAACGAAATTATTGCAAACAAAGTATACGTTAGGTTTGACATCGCAACAAACACTTGACCGTGTAAACTTAATTTGAGGAATTAGATTCTCGAGTCGTGTATAATTAGGACACATGCTCGCTTTGTGTTTGTTCAAGAAACGTGAAAGGACGATATCAAAAGCACCGATGCGTGCATTACCCAACATGTAATCATTTTGAACGTCGATCTCACTTGTGAACTGAAATGTATAATTCGTAAAACTATTAAATTCATACTTTCAAATTATGTCTCCCTTTGAGAAAGCATTACACCTTTTAGTAGCTTTCGGAGTTAAATGCTGTAGTGATCCTCCATCGAACAGACCAGTTAAAAGTAAAGTATTAGTAGAATTCGTGTCAGTCACACCAAGGTGTTCTCTTGTGATAGTCGTAAGACTGTTATGCAGGAATTTATCTAGTGAGTGAAAGCATTAGTATGCTTCGGTTTTAAGAGCACTGAAAGCTGGTGTAATTACCGGGCTACGAGAATAAAGAACTGGTGTCTCTGGGCAAAGACCGCAGTGGTGCCACACAAGACTGTAACTAAACTTTCTGGGTAACACTGCAACTGTTTGTCCAGACGTATCTCTTACCATCAGGTGAACCATTAGCACGTCTTGTTACTTTCTCCCATTAAAAAAATACTTTCAATTGTAGTACATGTATTACAAAAACTGTGAGCCAAAAGCCTAACAGTAGATGCGAGGCTCCAACCACAAGACATTAAATACCTTAGAGCACAAATAAATTGTGTAAACCGTCCTTCGTTTCTAATCGAGCTTCACGTGCAACACTATCGTATAATAAATTAATTTTATGTTATTTTAATAACGATTTAATTATTATACTATTTTATTATTATAATTATAAAATTTTCGTCATTTTACTTGTTGAGAAATCATTGCTTAAAAAACTAAAAACTTCTTTTGTCTTGTTTACCTCACTGAAAATAAATCATAAAAAGAGAAAAATAGCACGGATCACCAGTATTAGTGTGTTTGTAATGTCAATAAATTTTCGCCGATGGTGATTTTGTAACGTCACGTGTCGAGTTCCCACGGAAGCCCAGCTACGATGCGCCGTAGGCTGTCATGTCCGACCACTTACGTATTTAACATAGGTACATAGCCTTAGCTTAAAAGTCATTATCTAGCTCAAACAACCTGCGAGTTGACGGCGTGGAAATGGGCACGCTTAATCATTATAATGTTCTTTCGCTTCACTTCACATTTACAATATTTATATCATATTATATGTGATGATTGCATAATGCTTATAGAATATTTCGCTGTATCGACATATTTAGATTTGCTTTTATACAACGTTTTATATGAAAATGACAGCTCACATGGTAACTGAGGGTTCTGAAACTGGAGAGAGTCCACCACATTGCTCCAATGCGCGTCAGCTAACATCACATGTATCCTTATTGATCAACTAAATTGGCATTTAAAGTGCAACAAATGATATTAGCGGGGATACGACTAGAGTTGGAGACATTGGCTTAGGGGCCTATTTAAGTTCTAAACAGCCCTAGGCTTTTAACACATGCTGCCTTCTCAACTATCGCAATTATACTTATTGATCATTAAAAACTATAAATCATTTATACAAAGCTATTTTTGAAACAAAATTCAATTTTATAAAATATCGTCAGGTTTAATGTATTTCTCTAAATTTGATACATTTTAATAATCATATAAACTATTTGATCGAAACGATGTAGATCGAAAATAATGTGATGAGTATTTTTAAACGAATATTTAAAAAAAACAATCACTCATAAGAGCAAAGTCTAGAGATCAATCCCATTTTCCATATTAATAAATGTAAAAGTAGTAAACTTTATGTGGTTTACTACTATTATATCAATAAAATGTTTTTTATGTACGGATAAATTTCTTTTAATAAATGATTAACCTAATTCCTAAAATTTTTAAAACCAAAAAGGTATGAAAATAAAACTTTAGTAACAACATTAATTATTTTGCTTGATTTATACCGAGACAATCGCTGAAAAAATTGTAATTTGTTAGATATAGTTCAGGTAATGTGCTTGCTAGTTCAGAATTCTCTTAAGCCGCCACCGCCGTTTTGTGGCGCCTCTCTTCCCATCTCATCCCGTGGGTGTCGTAAAAGTCGACAGAGGCAAATTAAAAAACAGGAGATAGATAGCAGCATCTTTCTGGAACATCTGAATAATAAATTGCGGTGCCAACCCGCTTGCCAAGTGAGGCAATTTTTTTTTTTTGGATAAAGTGATGAAACGAGCAAAACGTTCACCCGATGGTAAGTGCCACGTCTGCCCATGACAAATGCTGTGTCGCCCAGAAAATTTCTGTGTGACACCACACTGTGTCCATCACCCTGAGACATAAGTTCTTAAGTCTCATATGCCCAGTGATTACGCTAGCTCACAGTGCCCTTCAAATTGAAACACAGTAATGTTTGCACACTACTGCTTCACGGCAGAATAACTGGCCCTGGGGTGGTACCTACCTAGACGGATTTATTCATATGGCGGATTCCCTCAAAATGAGAGCTACAACTTATGGGGGAGGCCCATGTACAGCAGTGGACTAGTGATAGGTTGAAATGATGATCATGATTAGTTCAGAATTTATGAAAGTTTATTGACCGACCAAGAGCTAGCCACCAACCAATCTTTGTAAGATATTATCCAATTTTATTACAGTATTTAATTAAAAAAATAAAAAGGCAGTTTTAAAAGAACAGGGAAATATTTTTATTTTATTTTTAGTTGTGGTAAAAATTATTATTATATTTATATATAAATAAAGATTTATTTATTAAAAGAAATATATCGTTGGTAGGTGTCCAAACTCGATATATGTAGTTGGCCTATTATTCAATTGCTTAGATTGTAAAATATATTTTGTTAAGACATTTTTATTCTATTAATTTCTATATTTCTGTAATATAAAGAAACTCAGTTCGTGTTTCCTGGTCGTACAAGACTATTTCAAAAACAACCGTTGCCGAACTATCCATCACAATAGGAATTATTTATAAGTGTATAAAGCCACCGAAATCACGAAGTGAGTAATTTCATATTAAACCGGTCATTTTATTTCGATGTATCCAAAATTTCGTAGGCAGTTAATGATACCTACTCGAGAAGATTGTCCGCGGATCGCCGCGGCAAGTAATGAAGCCATATTTAGGCTTTGGTCCTATAATCAAAATTGAATTACCGGGGTTGACATTCTTGCTACGAACGATTGTTTTTTTTCCTTTTCTGCTCCAATTCTCATAGGTTGATTTTGAATTTATAATGAACTTCGTTGTCGTTCGAGTGGTATTTTTAGTGGAAAGTGTCACATGGCTCTAGTCAATTGTCGATTAACTGTAATAATACTGTACTAAGCCTTTTACTTTGCCGTTTGACAGTTGTCATTTTCTTTGCTAGTCTATTTTCGAATATAATTGCTCTCGGCATACTATTTTATCATATATAAGTGAACTTATATATGATTTTCAAGCCACTAATAATATTTAAGCAAGTAATAAAAATAGGTAAAGTACTTTCCTAATTAAATAAACTCGATAGGTTAAACTAAAAATAATATCTCGATAGGTACTTAAAATAAACTAAAAATAAAATGACACTTCTTATGTCTTATAATAGCAGTCACCCATTTTTTTATTAAACACGTATGTTATGTTATTGATAAATAAAAATATCGAACACATTGCTTCTACAGAAGCAGCGTATTCTATATTTTTCAAAAAAAATCCATCAATCATTGATTCAGGCATCGTTAACACATGCATTGCATTAACTTCTATAAATCAGAGCCACTTTGCCTGTAAAGATTTTGATCTATTAGTTTCATGACGAGGCAGTTCCTCGCTACGGTTAGCGCCAGTTAATATAAAGAGTCACTTTTTAGTACAAAATTAATCAACCAGATTCGAACTCTTTCTGCATCGTTTACAATGTTCTTGTCCTGCTTCATGGAATCACCGTGTAATGACTTTAAGCGCCCATAAACCACTTTTGTATGGAAATTTATTGGCTGACGTTTAGGGTATGTATTGTGCCCTTTCAGACTCTCACTTCCTTCATTGCGTCCGAGTGATTAATTGTTTGACATTGTTTTGCAACAGTATAATGGAAAGTCGATATGCGCAGAGTAGTTTTAATGTTTTTAATGAATATTTGAGAATATCTTTTAATAATCTCATTATATAATCGGAACATGTTCTACGTTATAATTTTACATTGTCCCAAAAATAGTTTACTACGTGTTCTTAGGACTATCCATTTTTTGACTAATAAATCATTTATACTCAAAAGTGGTTTGCTAAATTCCGCATCACAATGGCGAATTAAATGTGGCGAATGAAGGTATGTTCGAAATCTTAATCGAAATTTGACATGAAATCATCATGATATGATACATCTTCAGTAATTGATTCTGTTTTCAGCTGTCAGATTATTTTGTACTGACCTGGCCTGATTAAAAATGACCATGTTTTCATGGCTACTTTATTTGCGTAATGCAAAATTGCTTAACTGCTTAATTTGAATTAAATAAAAAAAAACTTTAAAATTATTGTGTAGTTTTCTAATTTCGGTTTCTGTAAGATTTTGTAGTTATAAATATTTTATTTTCGTAAAGTTTCTATTAGGCCTCCTCCACATGGAGGGTTACGGGGGATGTTCAGCAGTTGGCTAGTTATAGGCTGAAATGAAGATGATGATGTTTTTTCTATTGTGACGTTTTTAAGTGTTTATAAGTGAAGACAATTGTATATGCGTTAAAATTATTTCTGTTGTTATAACATAACATAAAAACACATTTTTGGTAATGAAAATAGTTCTCGTACTAAAAATCAATGGTCTGTTTAAATGACACAAAAATAAAATTACAAACTGCAGGCGCGTGCGAGGCGTTCTCTTTTTCTCAAATTCGCCTATGGCGTGTGCAAAAGTGTGCTTGCGTTATTTATACATTATTTATAACAATCTTTTATAATCGGTTAGTGAATAGCAATTGTAATACTACGACGCCTAGAAATCGTGCAATGTTAACAATTTAACACAGTTCAGTGTGAGAAAGCTCTATCAAAAGAGGAATGAACGCGCCAGAAGCATTCGAGTTTCACGCAAATAATAACAATTTCAGAGGTACCTCACACGATTCGCCTGCGCCTAGTCAGCTACGGGTAATTGGCTCTGGTCATGCGATTACGTTTCTAGCCGATTTAATTATCGCAAAATGATCAGTGTGCCGGCCTCCTGCAATTTACCTATCAATCAAGTTGAGAGCGGCTCGCTTATTGGCGTTCAAATGCAGACAAAACTACGATATCGGTTTTCAATCACTCTTGCAAAATATATAGTACAAACTACGAAGCTGGACTTCAAACTAGAAAAGCAATATCGTCTTCAGTACTGTGATGTTCGAATAATTATATAGACATGGTACAGTCATGAGCACTAACAAATCTACACTTTCGAAAACTTTTGACCTATGAGAGAAGGACATAAGAGTAAAACGTTAGCAAATGATGTACTGTACATGTTACGGTCACGTTTTTGTATTTTAATTGTTTTAATTACCAATTTGGATATAGCTATACAAATAATTAATTTAAAATTTTTAAATATGGAAATAGAAATATAACTTCTCTTATTTTCCTTAGTTCCAATAATCTTGATTAAAATCCTGTATAGTGTGAGAGTTGGCATAGTTATAGTTAGTATGGAGAAGAGGCGAGGAATTTAAAATTTATATTATACAAATACATTAAATGGAATAAAATCAAATATTCATTATTTACGTACAAAATGACAATCTCAATCACGAAATAGTCTGTCGTTTGTTTACATTCATACTGACAATGTCAAACACGTAATAGTCCTTGAACACAGAGTCGCTCAGAGTATTTAAAATGTTGCCAATAAATAATTACTCAAACCTCAATATCATACAAACTTAAAAAAATATGAATTACGGTCGAATTTCGGACACTGACGAGCGTCTACTTATTATTAATTATGTAAGAAACCGTACGTATGCCGTGTGGTGGCAGCTTAAGAGAATGTACTACCCTATCTACTATCCAGTGGGTGTCGTAAAAGACAACGGAGGAAAAAAGAAAACCAGGGGATAGGCAGCAGCATCTTCCTGGAACAGCAACTATGGCAAAATCCACCCAAAATGAGAGGGAGAGGCGTATGTTCAGCATTGGACTAGCGATAAGCTGACATGATGATGTAAATAACAATAACATTTACGCGTTTTGTAATTGACTTTTTGGTCACTTATTAGAATGCCTGATCTCGCTCAATCTGACTAATCGTCGCTTAACAGCAAGTTGGAATCTATTTTGCGTGTGGCCTATTCTCAAAAGAGAATAAAAAACGCCTTATTTTATTTATTATTTTAAATTACAGGACTTTGAGACATTTCAAAACTACTCAAGCACTATTTAATAATTAATTATTCAGTAATGAAAAAACACTTCTAAATCACATGACAAAACTAATGAAATAAGAAAATCAGCGTGTGGCGTGGTGGCGGCTTAAGAAAATCTACCCCCTTTTTATCCCGTGGGTCCCCATCTCATTTTCTATTTATCTATTATCCATACCCAACCTCGATAGATAATGAGACAGACATAGACATGTAGTTGTCTGAATCACAGTGAGCACTTATCATCAAGTAAATGCATTCGTATATACATAATATACTCATTTCGCAATCTCATTAAAAAAGCAGAGCTCTATATTTAATTAACAATGCTAAAAGCAAAGAAAATAAAGTGTTATTGTAAATTAATTAAGGACTAGTTTCTTGGGTTCTTTGATCTATCGCTGACTACTTGCAATCGCGCTAATCAGTAGAAGAAGACCTACATGACCTTGTAGCGGAAACCAATATTTTCTGTACAGAAATAAATGTATACGAACAAAGCAATAGTATGTCATACAATAATTTAAAAATAATAGAATACAATAGAATTCTTGAGTATTCTAATATACGTAAAAAGTTTTCTTCATTTTGGTAGGTCAAACGCAGAAATTCCACACGACATAAAATTCTTAACTTAAGAACGTATAAAAATTAAAAATGTTTAAATATGGCCGACACTGGAGTACGTGATAAACGTGAGCTACGGCTTTTTACCAGTTGCTGCCATTTACGGACTTAAGCATTACTTTTATAAAGACATAAAGACCTTTATGAATTTATCTTGAATGGCGTTGACAAAAATGAAAATATAAATAATGTGTTGAATTATTCAGCGTGATCTGTATGGAGGCCAGCGGTTGCCAGCGATGGACAAAAACAGTTCGCGCGGCCGCCTGCCGGAATGCAGTGGTCAATGCGTTTTTGTATGATTGTCCCTGGGCACGCACTCATCCATTATCTAACTAAATTAGGAACTGCCAAAGCCTTTTCTTTTAAACTTGGTTTGTGGATTCAATAGTATTATTATACGTTAAATATTTAATTATGCATTGATTATAAATAATTGTAAGTCAAATTCGTCGAATATTTCCAGAATTTAGTGAATTAAACTTTTGTTAGTAAACATTCATGTTTTTAATCATTTGAAAACCATGAATGATTATTAATTGTTATGAATTCATAGCAAAATATTAATTTTTAAAGATATTTTGACTTATTCGTAAATGCCTATTTCAAGCGATTTTTCGCTTGAAACAAGCCAATAAGAAATTTCATGAAATTGAGAAAAAGACTTACCAATACATTAATATTAAATACATTATATTAATTATATGATTCGATAATTGAATGTTAAAGAGTTTTACTTTTAAAATTAATTTACGACAAGACTAATGTTAATTTCGCTTTACGTATTCAACATAACCAACAATTCAATTTGTTGTTTGACAGCCGGTGACTTAATCTTATAAAGGCGTGTATAGGCAGAAGTATAAAAATGAATTATAAATTCTCGTCTTGCTGCATCGACTTCATTTAGCCGATTTCATTGTTTCTGTAATTAATACTAATTTGCAGTTCCATTGTTATTCTACACTGACGTTCTGATTATCAATTTTTTTAGCTTTGTCTGTCCACCTTCCCTTTGAACGTGACCGTACAAACAAACAATGAAAATTTATAGAAATTTGAACTCTATATCTATGACTATTAGTATTGATTGGTAATCGGGGACATCATTGTTATTTGAAAATTTTATTGCGTCGAGTCCTTGTCGCATACTCACGTTTAGCGCTCAATGAAATTGCATCGATTGCTAACGTGTTGCAATTAGTGGTATTTTTATTATGGATTTTGAGTTGATTTCAACGTTAAGTTTTGTGTGCTGTGGAATGTCGCAGGTGTATGTTTCTTGTACTGCGTCTGTTTTTAAAATTTCTCTTGTTAGACGTATGCCATTGACAAAGACTTAACCCGTTAAGTAATGTTAAGATGGTACTCGGTACATTGGTAAAAATTTGATATCGTGTCTGTGGTAAGTAATATTATTTAATAAAACTAATTTTACGGATGTTGTCGCGCTTAATCTTTAACTATTATATTAATAACCTGACGTTTCCAGCATTTTACAGCACCCAAGGGTGACATATATCTTGATGTTATGCGGGTAGTTAACTCCGAGTACCTACAGCTTTTTTATTACTATTTTTTGGCTCGGTCCACGCAAAAAGAGCTTACAGTGTCTTGAAGTCTTGCAGTGCTATGCTTGGTTTTTGATTTAATTTTATTAATTATGGGATCCCAAGCTGGTGGTGGGTAGTACTCGAACATCTTCTCTATTAAAATATTATTATTATTATTATCAATTATTGACAATCACGTGGCCTGGTGGTCAGAGTATTAGACATTTACGCCGTGGGCTCTGAGTCTGTGTGATTGTCCACGTGTCTCTTACACTACTTCCTAGTCTACCTCCGATCTTATCGCATGAGCGTTACATCGGGCGCAATAGTATTCCGTAATCTGACAATAACCCATGGAACTCTTGTGTGATTGTCCAGCCCGTCAGTGCGTTCCAGTTTATCACAGCTACAAATTTTTGGCTGTTGAACAGAAATATATGAAGCTTGAAATATTTCGACGACTTGTGCGGTGCCGCTTTGAACCAGCGCGACGGACTCTTTCCATCTCCAAAACCCTCTCGCAATGAAAGAAGGCCCGTTCTCAGCAGAGGAACATTTGGAGGCTGTTACTTTACTATTTACTTTTATGTATGTAAGCAGGCTGTAGATAAAACTCTACGAAAATTATTATCGGGAATATCGTAATCAAAACTTTACTTTTATTCTTTTGTGAAAAACGTTGCGTTGTACAAACATCAGTTGCATATAAAACAAACCCCAGACATAGAATAATTATATCGGCCATACAAATATTTGTGAAATCAAACCCGCGATACATTGAATCACATGGAGCAAAAGTCAACAGCATTGCGACAAGCGAGCTGAAAACTTGTTATGCCCGATTTATATTGTTCAAGTTTTTAGAGAAGTCAACACGAAGAGTAGTGTAAACTGATCGGACAGTGGCGAGTCAACCTGGCTTGCAAACTGCCTTGCCAGTGGATCCGAATAGAATCCCTTTTCTATTCTTTCAGCAAGGAACATCCTTCGCGCCCCCGCTCAACTACCCGCGCCGCGGTTGACTTGCCACTGGCGTCATCTAAACAGTCAAATGAAGTGCATAATGATACGAAGGACGGATGCGCATTTATTTTTACACGGACTTGTTTTCAAATAGGCATAAATAATGGCAAACCGGTCTAAGAAAACTACGGTGAAGCTTGTGAACAAATATATATTTCACGAACGTCTATGGAATAATAAAAGCCCATTTAATAAAATGATTCATTTAGTTTAAATAAAACTTCTTGTTCTATTTGCTCCACAATAATTGCAAGTATTTTGCGAAGAATCGCACAACTTTCGCGACATTGCTCCTCAGTTTGGACGAGAAAGTGACAATTGACTGGCTGTCAGGCGCTCGCTACTCGCGCTGTCCACTGTACCAGTACTGGGCTTTATGAAGGCAAAAGTGCTCGGCATCAAGACGTAACAAAGACTAGAACCGTACATTCTGTATGGTTTTAAACGCTCTGTGCTTATATTTTATTTCAGTAAGTTTTTAATATAAGTAGCACTGATCATGTACCACTCCATTTTCGAAGTTGAATAAAATTAAGAAATTTTGTCACTCCTGAATACTAATATGGAATGACTATTTGCCAGTGGCCAGTAACGTTCTCTTCTTTTCAGCTCACTATACGAAATATAGTAGCGTTAGTCTACTACTGTATTTTGTGAAATGAAATATACTAATTCTTAAATTATTTTACTAAAGAAGAAGAAATAGGAGAAAGAAACTCCGCAGGAATTCTCGTTTTAAATTTTTTTTAATATTTTTTTTAAATGATTACATGGGTAGTTGATACTCGTATTTAAGAGCAGTCTGGCAGCGATGAACTTAAAGCGAAATAATTAAATAATGTGTTATTGTTAAAATTGAGCTACCATACCAAAAATAATCAAAATTAATCGCGTGCTTTCTATTTATGCTTGCTCTTGTTATAATAATAACATGTTTCAGGTACTTTAAGACCCCCTGGGCTCATCGGTGGGAGCAAACCAAAAGTAGCAACCCCTGCTGTGGTGTCAAAGATAGAACAATACAAGAGAGAGAATCCGACGATATTCGCTTGGGAAATCCGAGAGCGACTCATATCTGAAGGTAAATTACAAAATTATCAATATAACAGCACGCCTTTTTTCATAAGAACAATCTCGATAAGGTTAGAAAATGTTTCCAATGCCGCGGTAACATTTGTTACTTCCTTTCAAGACGAGTTACTGAAGATTTTTCCGGATGAAATTTATAGGACAAACAGACCTTTAACAGTAACGATACGAATTTTGCTTATGGCTGACGTTAAAATATTTCCCTTGTTGCATATAACACGAAGAGCGCCAAGAGCGATCACGACCTACCGAGCGGGTATTACAGAGCGCATTCATTTGATCCCGTGTCTGTGGACTAATGAGATTATTCTTACGTAAACGATTTAAATAATTGTTGATTCTGTAAAGAATTATTTATGATTTGCATTTTGATTTTAAATTCGACTCTAAAGTAAGAAACATATAATTTCGTCCTGGTCGATTTTGGACCACCGATTACCGAATACTGTCAGAAGCTACCAACTGGGCAGGAGATATTATAGTGCCACGATTATATACGCAAACGCAGAGGTACTAACTCGTCGTCCTAACCTACCCGCGCCCGATGTAACACTCATATAATAAAATCGGAGGTCGGCTAGGATACAGGGAAACCCCGCGCCAATCATAACGCAACAACATCCGAAAACAATTTGTACTTTTGCACAAGTCCTGGCTGGGATTTGAACACAAAAGTATGAAATGTGTAAACTGTCGATTATAACTGAATTAGAGAAATACAACACAACCAGACCCAAAAACCTGTAATTTTTGTTTATGTAATGTTGGCTTTTGCTGTGATCCAGGAACTGCGGCGTAACAGTCAGGTTCTCTGACCACTAAGACACCAGGTTGTGATTGTCATAAACATCAGCCTACATTTAACTTTATGATTGTGACCAGCAAATTAACTGAGTGTCGTTTTCTTATTATCGATTACATGAAAAACTAGTTAAAAACAATAATAACGCATAGTTTACGTAACTGATAGTGAACTGTCTAGCACCAGCTTTCGTGTTTAATTGAAGTGTTTAACGATAACATAAATTACCCTTATAGAATGAAATAACATTTACTTATTTAAAAACCCGAACTTGTTTGAAGCATATAGTAAACTAATTTAAAAAGATATAAAACCTCTATCCCCTCTCTGGTTTTAGATTTTTTATAAGTAATCCAAGTTAAAACGAAGAAAAATTAAAAAAAAAATCCATTTGATCGCTAACCGCCTTTGTCTTTTTGCCTGTATGCAAAAAACTTAGTATAAAAATTGTGTGGTAAACGAAATCAATAAAATGTCAAACTCGGACAATGATCTCTTTGAAGCACTGTACTGTTATTTTTTTTGTAACAAAATTCTCTTTTTTTTCATTGAAACTACTGTGAATTTTTTTCATTAAAACTTTTTGATTAAATTTTTTTAGTCTCATTTGAAAACTAATAAATCCATATCCAGCTTCGAAATGGTGTGTAATGCAGTAATAAAACTTGTTCCTAGCAATCTAGCTAGATAGAGGCGGAGATTTGAGTCCTGGCTTACCACCTCAGAGGGCTAATACCTTGATTGCTGAGCCATTTTAATTATTTAATTGATATTATTTTCATGATTTTGAAGAAAAAAATAATAAAGCATAAAAACACTTTTTTGCAAAAACGGAACGTAACAAAAATTAATGTAGTATAAAAGTAAGGTAAGAGCCTATGAATGCCTTCCTACTGAGCAAAGGCCTCCTCTCATTTTTGAACGGTCTTTGTGGCTGAGAAGAGTCCATGCTGCTTCAATGCGGGTTGGTGGAGTTCTCGTGTCTTCGAATTTATTACTCAGTCATGCCGGTTTCCTCACGATGTTTTACTTCACCGGTGAACACGTGCTAAATTAGCACTTAAAAAGGCGGAAAAATAATGATTTCTTATATTTACGGGAATACCACACATTTAAATAAAACTAGATTTTACGAATTTTATCGCGTTAACCATTTACTTCTTATAACCCGATGTTTCTTGCGTTTTACAGCACCGTGACCATCGGTGGGGACTGAGGTGACAGATGTCCTAATGTCCTAATTACCTTCAGCTTTTAATTTTTTGATTCGATCTACGCAGAAAGAGCTGTGTCTTGCAGTGGTATGCTTGGTTTTCGAATTATTTTTTTCATTATTATTGGTCAGTCCTCTCGTGACGAAACGTCCCTTAACAAAGTAAATAGTAAACGCGATAAAATCCTTAAAATCTAGTTTTATTTAAAGCAGAACAATTTGAGAGCTGCCGGCACCGAGGAACGAGCTCTGTTCACTCGCGTAACAAAAACTAATCTAAGTAAAGTAGAGTTTCAGCCTATAAATGTCCCATTGCTGAGCACAGGCCTCCTCTCATTTCTAGAATAACATAAAATTCCTATTACTACTAAGTTACTACTAAGTTACTACTAAGTTACTACTAAGTTACTACTAAGTTACGTAGTAGGTGTTAGTTCGTTAGCGTTTTAAACGTTACCCGAGTAGCTAAATAATAGGATTTGACGATTTGGTTAATGAACTTTACATATTTAGTGTCAAGTAGTTTTCGGGGAGGTCAGCAGGTAAAGCCATTGAAGTGCAACCCCGAATATGGTCTAATAGTTTCGTAAATGGCCGCCGGCTTACCGACAACGGATATCTCGTAACATGAGAAGCTGTATTGGTTTTAATGCGCCTATGAGCAACAAAAGAACTTTTTTGCTTATTCACAATTTATATATCAGATTATATACCACTTGTATACTTTGTGGTTCATGGTTTTAAGAAAAAAAAATAACGTGTACGGGCGTTTATGTAAGCTTAACTTTATGAATGTAGTAAAATGATAGGTAGCTAAGACTGTAAGATTAATAAATGCTATCGCATTTCTTGACTGTTTCATTTTCGAAGGAAAATTAGTTGAAAAATGTTCGGTGATGACCGTTTATTATAAATAAAGCAACAATTATATTCATCTAATAAAGAAAAAAATCGGTAACGTTTCTCTGAAATATAGACATTTTTTTTGTGAAAATGGTAACATTTTGAAGTAAAACTTCTTTGGCCGCGATAAGAGTAAAATTTCAAGTTCGGAATGAAGTGTGGCGTTTATCTGTAACGTTTCTGTTATTCTTAATTATTATTTATCGATTAATTAATAATTGTCCATATACTAAGGAGTTATTTTACATTAAATAATCGAGTAAAGTAATTGAAAATGTAAATAATACGTATGTGCGTTATACGCTGCCATAATTTTGAGAAAGCTATTTATAGTGTCCAGACTTTGTAGAACGATGAACTATTATTTATCATTAATAAAGAACTACAGTTATCACGCTGGACAAAAGAAAATTTACAAACTCATTTATAAATTATACTAAGCGCGTGGCTCAACCTATCCGCCCACTGAATCGAAGGTCCTCTGTTCAATCACCAGCGGAATTGTCCATTTGTGCTACACATAAACTGTGGTATACGCAGGAATCCATCTAGGTAGGTGTCCACCGCAGGGTCTGTTATTCTGTGTTTGTGTCAATTACTGTGTTCGATTTAAACGGCACTGACAGCTAGTGTAATTACTGGGCAAATGAGATTTAATTGATGTTTAAAGGTGACGATAGTAGTGTTGTGCCACTATGAAATATTTTGGGTGACACACCATTTGTAATGGGCAGACGTTGCACTTACCATCAGGTTAATGATTTGTTCGTCTCGTCACTTTCTTCCATGAATAATAAGAATGTGATTACTGTCGTGTCTCTGACTCGTTCTCTAATATTACCGAATAATCTATAAACGAAAGAACACGAAAAAGTAAATACTATAAAGTACCTCTGTGATTCTCGTCAATTTTTATGTCACCATTCGGTACGGCACTGTATAAAGCATCATACGTAGACGATAACTTCTGGTTTTTGGACGCCGTGGTCGTAAGACCTACCTTCTGCTCTTTTGTGCGTCCACCAGGGGAAGAGCTCGTAATTGTCTTATAATCATCGTTTGTCACTAAAACTACACGACAACAAATTTTTGCTTTGTCTGTAGAACAATTAACATGAAAATTGTGTTAATATTTTTGTAAAAAACCTTAACCAACGCCGACGTAGTCGTGGGTTTCAACCACTTATAAAAACATCAACATGTCAGTAGGAGACCGTGTGCATGTCTGTGTTTGAACTGGTATAGCGCGGACTAAAAGAATGTTCGTTATTTCAGAACTACATTCGAAAATACGAGTAATTAAAATAGAGATGTTAATCGAAGTCTTAAAATTGTTACAGCTTTTTAATAATAAAGGAATCCTATTGATGTTGAGGCCCGTTGTACGGTAATAAAATAAAAGTTCGACTTCTTGAAGTATAACATGTTATGCCAATTTACTGCAGCACAGTTAAGTCGAAGAGCATGATGGGCGTCTTTAGCTCGGAGGCCAACGAGCCAATTGCGATAATTGCACCAATGACACCTCTTGTGCCCATGCGTGACAATAAACATCATATTTATGCTCGAAAAACAACTCAAATGCTTTGACGAAAACAACTGTATTTTCAACTGTTACAGCGTGACCATAAAGTTGAAATTAGTTTGATTGCAAAAAACTAAATTGTTCGTCTTTATAAACTGCAATGTTCTGCCTTTACGTTTTCTCTAGTACTGAGAGGCAGGGTGCGTGCGTTAGCTCGCGAAACTGGTTTCGCTTACAAGACGATTTCTGGTTTACGATATCACTGGGAGACCGGATTAGGGGACGATAACATTCGTGATGGTAACACTGTGCTAAACACAGTTGTTAAATTGACCGATAGTCATTAAATACACATGTGGTGCTGTAAGTTCTGAGTGCATTACTACATAAACATAAATTTGAAAAGAATTAAAATTATCATTATCAGAGAACTTCGTACAGGATTTTAACGTAATTTGAAAGCCGTGTAAATTGCTTTTAGACAGAGTAGCTCTGGCGCTGGGCGCTCCCCTTTAAATTTCATAGTACACGCGTGATCTGGGTTTGATCCCCGGTGCCGCCATCACTAAAATTGTGTCATGTTCATGTATCATCGCGTACTCGGCCGTGAAGGGGAACTTCGTGAGAAAACCTGAGAAAAATATTTTGAAAACATGTGAAGTCCGCCATCTCCTGTTAGAGTTTCCCCTATACAAAAACTCTCAGAAATAAGAGGACTGTGTCCCGCAGTGGTACATATCTAGGCCATTACTTCACTTTTGCTTTTAGACAGAGTTAATCTTTTAAATATATAAATATTAACATTTTTTTGTAACAACATAACGCAAAAAAATGCAAGCAAATAACAATCAATGTTAAATCTTAAATTGTTACTGACCTAGAATCATATACACTTACTATATTTCACAATAATGCAATAATCACCTATATTCACGTGCGCCACTACTTCAGTTTTTTTAATGTTCAGGACGCCCACGCCACTCGTTATTAAAATCTATATAAAACTGTAATAAAGCAATTTATACGACTTTAGATCTGAGGATATTTTACCTAAGTTAGTATTTTTTTTTGTAAAAATAGATGATAATCTAGCATACAGTCCATCTGATGACAAGTGGTCATGACAGCGACATCTATCGCTACATAAGAATAGCTTAGCTATATCTGATACGTCCTACGATGAAGATAGCTTACTGGTAGCTACTCTTTTCCCTTGGTACCTCATCTGCCTAATCAGCAGCAGCGCTATTCTGCCACTTTTCGCTGGTGTCGTGAAAGAGCATTATAATACTTCCAAGACAAAGCAGACCATTCTCAGTATCAAACAAGCAAGTTTAATCCTACTAAACCGAAAATTTCTACTGGAAACAGAATGTTTATGTGAATACTGTACCTATTGTTATGGGCAGACATAGCACTTGTAATCAATTTAATGAATTGCTCGCCTCGTTCCTTTCGCCTCGTCGTTTCATACGAAACTCAGCAACTTCTTGAATTCAGGTGGCCTGTGTACTCTTGAAGTCTCCCCCATACTAAAATAAAAATAAACATTTAGTAGAAAAAATATAGCTCAGTAAGTCTATTCTAGTATTTCCGGATCAACATACAAAAAGTCAATAATATAGAAAATAACAGGAAAGCAAAATTTCTGATTTAAATACATTCCAGACTGTTCACTTGATGTTCACATGTACATTGTACATATAAAAAAAATGATGTTCATCAAATAACCCATTTTAATAAGTTACTTTTAATGACATCTTTGTTTATAACTGATGGAAAAAAATTGTTAACCCTTGTTTCCACTTAATTTAACAATACTTAGAAAATATTATTTATTCTGCTAATTTCTTTGCACACATAAATATGAGAATAAGTGGGAAAAAAATTAAAAATGAATACTAAAAGCAGATAATTACCCCACATTTGTTAATTGTGGACAGGTTTTATGAGCTTTGGGTCAAATAATTATTGTTCAGTGACTGGTTTATTTTTTTACCTCATTTCAAAAGTTGGCAGACATTATCGTCATTTGTTGAAATGTATTTAAAATAATTGCGATCGCAGTGCGCGCTCATGCCTCCGTTGTATGCGAAAATTGCACGCGATCCCGTGTGTTGCTTTGTATAAATGCTCACAAATTTGTCGTAAACGCAGAAAGGATATATTTAAAATGTTCCCTTGTATTTTGTCTGAACATTTTGAAGTACAGTTATTTGTATTCAAAAGCTTCAACTTATAGACTTCGTTTGAGTCAACGAACAAATTCTTGACTGGTCGAGCCGTGGTTATGATTGATTCTATTAGATCGGAAGATGGCTTCGGTGTATCAAAGCGTGTTGACTGGACGGGGCCACCTGCTGTCAAGATACGCTCCACTACAATAACTGTTGAAGTAATACGAATTTACGAGAAGTAAAATTCTGCATTTTTTATTTAATTTATTTTTACTGTCGTTGGAATTAGCAACCACCAGCGCTCAATACATTAATGTGCTTAAAATATCAGTTTCACTCATCGCCTTAACATTGAATTTTAACTTGGGATGGAATTAGAACACAGGACATACGATTCAGCAGGAAGGAAATCGGTCATCAATTAATTTATGTCAAGTTATTCTTATACATCGGTTAAAAGATTATATATGACTCCCTAGATTTTGAACTTTTTGAAACTTGAAGTTTTTTTTTAAATTGATTAATCATTTATTAATTTGGTTAAATCAAAATGTGTCTTGTACTCGTAATACATATTGTAACATTTTTCCCCGCCGATTTTAGATTTTCAAAGGTATTAAAGTCACTTTCGCGTAGTATTCAAGAAAATAGCGACAGGCATGTCGCATATTTTCTAAATTCTATAACACAAAATAAAATAAATTACGTATAGTATAAAATAATGTTTTTACATTCAGTTTTAAATAAGTTTTATGCATATAATGCAATACTTTTACTGACGGGTCTTTTAACACGTTAGGTCTGTGGTATAACTAAAAAATAAGTAATAGAATTTTAATCAAATTTGTAACAAAATGATCGCTCTTACAATGCTAAGATTTTTTATTGAAACGCGTGGCTGATTCTTTGCTCGCTTATGAAACTAGCCAAATTGATTAAATTTCATACAGCGGTACACATTCAATTTGTTCTTATTATTATGGTACCATTCATTCTGTTGAATCACGTATTTAAATAGTATCAAGTAAAATTATATTTAAAGTCAACTACGTAATGTTAAATTACATTGAAATGTTTCATGTGAAAAGATTATTCTTTCTTGTTTGTATTGACTTCGAGAAAAAGTAATTTTAGACAAAATATTATTTAATTTTCTTCATAGCCGCCTTACAATAACAGACGCAGAGCTTGGAATAAAACACACGCAAAAAGATGAATACTGACTGCTTGTTAATTTTAATTCATCATTAAGCGAATGTCAAAACTGACTTATATGATAAGAGTACCATAGCTCCGTCGCAATAGAATATTCCTAATGAATAGCGTATTATAGATTCTCTACCTTAATCTGTCATTAAATCGACTCTCTATTCAGTGGTAGGTACCTATGTGTTAATTGTCGATAGATAGATAGTCAGGGGCGCAGTTATCAAAACAGAGCGGCTCATCGAAACCGTCTAAATTTTAATAAGGTGCCCACTACCGCCTTTGTTAATGATGACTTGGCAGTTTTATACAATAGCTTGCGCAACTTATCGACTAAATCGATATCGGTTTACGAGGCGTTACGAGCGGCTCTAGCTACTGACCACATTTTGATTAATTGCATTCTTAAGCTACAAAATGTAGCAGTGTGTTGGCCGATACAGCCCAAATTATTTACTGGCGCCGATTAATTAGCGAAACCGATGACGTGTAAGTTTTACGAGGGGAGTGTTAAG
This sequence comes from Luehdorfia chinensis, assembly GCA_019845155.1. Taxonomy (NCBI): domain Eukaryota; kingdom Metazoa; phylum Arthropoda; class Insecta; order Lepidoptera; family Papilionidae; genus Luehdorfia; species Luehdorfia chinensis. The sequence goes on from JAHVAK010000022.1 coordinate 3,649,179, forward strand.
TATTTGAATGATCTCTTTTGTGTTGACTTTTTTTGCCTTTAAACTATTTTTTGTTATTTAAAATCCAGATAGAAATCTTACGGTATAGTTACCGTAATCACCGAACCTCTAGAAGCTGCCCCTAAATTGTAATGGGAATCACCTGTAAAGTTTTTTGACGTTTACTAACAAGGCCACGCCACGTTAGCTTACATTGTTCGACAGAAATAAATCAAATCGGTCTCCACACAGCTTCCAATAAACCGATACATTTATTGATTTGTTACAGCGTTAAATTGGTTCCCAGCAGTGGATCACACCCACAATGTTGTCCGTTGTTAGGGTCACGGTCATGATTTCGGGACGATCTTGTCGTTTTTTAAATTGCTACGAAGCCCATAAAGATTTGATTTTCAATTCTATAGGAGGCGTCAGTATAATCTTATTTCATATAATTTAAATGATCATTAAATGAGAAACATTACACCCTCAGAGGTCATTAAACTATAAACCCTCGGCGGATAAAGTTTAAGGTTTGAAATTATTTTCCTCGTCAGATAATTTATTGCAGACCATCGCATTTATTACTTTACTATTCATTGCTAATTGAAATAAGTAGAAAAGCATGTGCGTAGTGTAGGCGTTTAGCGCAACGGTTGCTACGCGTGGCCCCCTACTGGCGCGAACACCTTTTTACTTGGCCCACGCTGCGGGTGCCGCTTGATTGCCTCCGATCTCGTCGTTTTATGTTCCTCATAAAGCCAACAATAATTCATTTAGACGACGTGACGCCACTCACTCGTTAACTGGTTCCACTTGATGAGCGGGATCGTGATTTCGGCCCCGTACAGGTCCGAATCTATAAGGAAAGTTTACAATTAGTATATTTTGTCTACGATTGCTTCAAAAGGAACTCATGTTAGTTCCTCCATTAGTAAAGAGTTTGTGATTAACAAATAAAATTATTCTATCTATACCTTCCAATCTGGTTTTACCCAAAACCTACTAGTCATAACGAAAAAGTTCCGAAAATGTCTGGTAACAATTATTAGTAGTCGATAAGAGACAGAACTGTTTAATGCGCTTGCCTATCTAAGTCGAGGTTTTACGTTCAAGTTCAATATCCATTTACAATATAATGAGCCTAATCAAATTTTTTGAAGAAGTCGACCGAAGTGAAATAAATAAATTCATTTCGAACCATTAGGCACGAGATCCGATTGTTAATGTCTCAATTTAGAAGCGGACGTAAATCTTCAAAGGCGTGACAATTACTGTTACTTCCCGGCAATACAAACAAAAAGGTTTTCCGTCAATTATCGATAAATTAACCCGATTAAACACTCTATAGCAGACGGCGCCGGACTGTCTTATCTTTAAACATGCCACGCTTTTAGGCAGGTACCAACTTAACAACACATCGGCAGAAACATTAAGATTTTTGGACGAATATGCTTTTTATTACGATTTTATAGGAGTGTGTACAGAAGACAGTTTAATAGTAAGGTTCGTAAGGATTCAACGTTATTTCGCTATAAATGGTATAATTGAAATGAAGAGTTCTACTACTTAGTTAATTGTAATAATGCTTAAAATTATCTATATACGAAGAACATCTATTGCATAGTTATAGAGGAACGTAACGAGCTGTTTTTATTTGAAGTATCTAAACCTTTTAATAGAAGCGGACCCTATTGTGACTAATCATGATTAAACGACTTTAGACAAATTGCATGACCGTGACTAGGCATTTAGGGACCCGAGTTCGATCCCAAATCATTAAAAGAACAATTATAGATATCGCATTCCTGCAACTTGTTGAAGGATAATGATCTTTTAAAAACAAACACTAGCTATTGTTCGTATAACAACTCTAATGAGAAATTAACCATCTTTAAAATAAAGTTTATATTATTTGCATTGGGAAGTAAGAGACACGATTTTACAGAAGTTTATACATTTATTATTATTTCTTTCGTTGTATGGTAATATTGAAACATATAGCAGTGCCGTCGGCCACTTTTAAAAAACTTATTCTCTAAATTAAAATCGTACGATACTTAAGTAACAAAATAAAAAGTAGCTAAGCAGATTCTCGTTACTAAACAAAAACCCAATTTAACAGTATTGTTAAAGATCATTCAAGTTTTTTGTTAAATGCTGGAAACAAGGAACCTGATTATAGACGGCGACGGGAAGATCGTCTCTCAGAAAACGTTACAGAATTTTCAATAGTTTTCTTCTTTTTAACAGTCTGTTCATTATAATTGTGGGATCTTGAATGGTAAACGGTGACTGGTCATCCTTTGATATACTTCTTCAGCATTTTAATTATTTGATGAGTATAGTCTTTTGTGCTTGTCCAATAACCAAATAATCTGCTCTCTATGGGAGCAACATATCGCGCCGATTACGAAGCAAACAAATTGTGTGGAGGGCATCTTTTTGTGCTTTCGACATGTTAACAATGAGCGATCCCGCGCAACAGATCATTACCATTATGCTATATAAGGCTTTGTGTTTTGAGTAAATTATAACAGATCCGTTCTTGTTTTATTTGTTACATTTTCTTGTGTGTATAAATGAGCTATGAAAAACGACGGTTGAACAATAAAGCTTCGTTAAGAATGGTGATCATTTTAAAATTCAATTCGTAAAACTTATTTAATTAAGGCTTTCATCATGAAGCCGTGGTGGCTCAGGGGCTGGGTGCATGATTTAAATTTCATAGTACGCGAGTGACTTGAGTTCGGTCTCCAGTGCCGGCTCTTGTAAAATTTTTCTGCAGTGCTGATTTACCACGTGCTCAGCGGTGAAAGAAAAGATCGCAAGGAAACCTGCATGACTGAGTAATGAATTCGAAGACACGTGAAGTCCACTAATGCGCATTGAAACATCGTGGACTCTTGCCAGCTACCAGCATGTCTAAAGAATATAAATATTTTTAAGACATGTAAAGTCCACCAACCAGCATTGGAGCATCGTGGCGGAATCTTCCCATCTCCAAAACCCTCTCAGAAATGAGAGTCGTTACTTTACTAATATATGTATATACTTAAAATAAATAGCATTGCTCTGATCTCCTGTCGTGCTTATGAGTCTATCGTTAATCAGACAAATGTCTATGATATTTTGTAAGACATTACAATATTGAATCTATATTAAAATTACTTTATTTTTAAATGCTGTACAATTTCCTTACCTAGCGTCTTCCAGTGTCTTTGACATACGTAAAGTCGTCTATTAAGCAATTACTTTGAATTGTTGTTCCTAGATATAATTGTTGGTAATAGAAAAGACAAGTTTGAATAATAACGACTAATTGGAATAGATCTAATTTAAGTAAATACGTGCAAATTGCTTTGAACATTGCGAAATTAAAGGACGCTAAAGTAATTTAAGATAATAATGTCAATTTAAGTCGTTCAACTTAGCAACATTACTAAACTTTGACGTACGAGTACTATTGCTGAAATATATAACGTGTTCTGTTGACACATGAAATTTTTATTTATTTTAAATGTTCTTCCGAAGATTGTACATAAATGAAACTCAAGTGAGTGACTATGTAGCTCTGTGGTGAGAAGAGATGGAGTTCTGGGTTCTCCTAGGCGTTCATAAAATACGAATTGGAAAATAAATCTGACATCAGAATGCCAGCAGCATCCATTTATGCCACTTATAATATAATATATTTTTTACCCAGCGATCTGATTTTTATAAAGTTCACAATTTTTTCTTATACAAAAAAAATGCTAGAAGTCAGGTTTTCAAGAATCCCTCAGAATTTACAAGTAGTAATTTAGTTGTTAAATTGTAGCCATTATAAAAATAAATAGCAATGGCGATTGAAATAATTGCTATGATACGCATTAAGACCATTTCGGTATTTAATTATTAAAATCTTTTTGTTTTTAGAAATAATATCCTTTCTATTTAACATTGTTTTCATATCAGTAACCAGTATTTCTTGTTACATTCTATTATAATATTTTATTCTAGATACAGTATACAGTATAGTACAATCATCACATTCTTTTGTGATATAAATATCTTAAGCCGTAACACCGTGCGGTGCTTTAGAAAATCTACCACCCAATCTAATCTAGTGGGTGTCGTAAAAGTCGACAGTCAGTCGGAAAATGAGAACCAGGAGACGGGCAGCAGCATCTTACTGGAACATCTAAAAAAATAAACTGCGGTTTGCCAACCCGCCTGCCAAGCGTAGTAACTATGGCAAGACCATCCCAAAATGAGAGCTACAAGCTTTTGGGGCAATCTGTGGGGGAGGCTTATATTTAGCAGTGGACTAGTGGGTAGGCTGAAATCATGATGATAATTATGAAACCGTAATTATTATAGCTGCGGAATCACCTGCTATCAGTTATGTCTATTATTTTCCATATGAGCTACCTACGGAACCTATGTTCTCAGTTGAAATGATGATAATCATGAAACACAGATATCAAGCATCATTATCACCATCATTCTAATGATAGGTCACTACCAAGGTGGTGGTTGCATAATAATATGCAACTACCACCTTTAATTGATAGGTACTATTTAAACAGAAAATTAAACCTTATTAATATGGTATTAATGTGTAATTTATTACTTTCAGTAAGTAGGTAGGCAGAAATTTGCAAAGTATACAAATAACAGAACAAGTATCAGGTGATCGCTAAGTAAAATTTTCAGTGAATTTGATGTCGATGAGAATAGTGTCGGAAGTTATCACCTGCGCAGGAGATACTATAGTGCCACAAGTACACGCAAACACTCACTCGTCCCAACCTACCCTTGCCCTAAGTACCGCTCATGCGATTAAATCGGAGGTAGCCTAGGTTGCAGTGTCAGAGACACAAGGACAACCGCAACGCAACCAGACTCGAAAACCAACAATTTTTGTTTTCGCAGAAATGTTGACTCCGACTGGGATTCGAACCCAGGACCCACGGCGTAGTATGTAGTTATACCCTAACCACTAGGCCACGCTGTAGGTGTTTTCAATTTACTTTAACCCCAAGTGAAGAATGAAGAAAATCGGTGTTTAATTGTGTTATACTCATTGTGGGCTTTGTGCATTCTTAACATTGTAGAAGATTTTGGATTTAATGACCTGCGAGAATGCAGCCTGCTATTGAACTATTACTAATTAACTATTAAATACCTGAATCAGATTCTACGTCAATTATATACAGAAATGAGAAGAACAGTAACTAAACTAAAATAATAAAAAGTAATATAACAGTTGATTATGCTTCGGAATATAGGTCAAAGCAGGGAAGTTAATGTGTTATATACTTAAGCTATCTAAGGCTTAGTGCATAAAATATTTTAAATGCCTTAGGATCGGTTGTATTTTCTTTTAATCTCATTATCATTACAATATTTAACAAAGAATATTATTTCAAAAATATATATATTTAATGTTTTATTACAGGTTTCTTTTGAGAACATACTTACGAGTAAATTGAATTCTTTTGCGCAATGGTTTAAAGGAAGCTGTCGTTTGCGGGCTATTTGGAGTAGTAGCGAAATGCCCATGCAATGCGGCTGATCAGTAGCTGAACAACGAATTCTACGACAATTACAAACGGACAGGCTATGATTAAATTATGGCACTTATTCCGAGTGTTTCCTGAAAATTACATGGGATGGCTCTCGCAAGGCTGCGTCGGCACGCGATATCGCTGCACGCATTAGGGTGTTAGTAAACTAGCGCATAAAAAAATAACTTAATAATTAGTTATTAAGTTATGTGTAAATAAAAACACGAGAACTAACCTATTTCGCAATTTGTAACTACACATCTAATGGATAAAAATCTGGAACAAAAAAGAAAGAGCGTCCCTTGACCATAAGATTATTTTTTAAGTTCCTCAAATAGCAAATTCTGTATTCTGATAAGATCTCATAAGATAAGTCTGAATTCTACTTTGTTGTATTTTTTATTTCTGTTTTTATATATGATTTTCAGGAGGAGTTGTCTGTCTGTCTGGCTCTATCTCATAGTCTGACACGACAATCTTCATAATCTTAAACTCCGTATTAAGTTTAATTTACTATTTTATTAAAAGCAATGAAAATGAACAAGCCGGCAACGCTGAGTGTGTTTGAGCCTTTAAAAGGCATAATGGCCAACGATTTTAAAACGCGACCAATGAATGACGCATCGGTTTTAACGCGCTGCTGGTCACTCATTTTATGCGCCCATTGCAATTATCTATACTTTGCTTAAGAAATATCAGTGACTACCATAATTATGCCACCGTATAGCTCATGTACTTGTTAAAGTCTCTATGTGTATAACCTTAGGGTTCATGATCGATTCCAAAATGGAAATACACTTACATTACATTTAAACGATAACATTAAGTAACGTAACGCTAACAATAAATAAAGTAACAATCTCATGGTTAATCCTTCTAAGGCCAATATTATTGTTAATATTTAAAACACATTGAATTAAGTTTAAGTGAAATGATTTTTCGTGCGGCATATTTTCTCTACTAATAATAAGTATGAATATTCAATAACAGGTAGTATATGAAGTCGGTTTCCTCTTTAGCTCCTCGATAACAACTTGACCGCTCAGAAAAAAAAAACATTGTCGCAATTTCTTGAAGGTTTCTTTCTGCTATCGCAGTGACTAAACGATTATAATACGACGACATCTTTGCGCTATGGGTTGCAAGCTCAATTTTCGCACGAGGCAAATATTTGTATATTTCTCAGGTGGTAGGATTCTTATGCATGAAGCCGTCTAGGTAGGTACCGTCGCAATGCCTATAAATTTAAAGGCATTGCGGCGTTATTCTATCGTGAAATATTATTGTTTCGTTTTGAAGGGCACTGATAGCTAGTGTAACTACGGAGCATATGAGATATAAGGACAGATGTCCCAGAGTGACGAGCGCAGTGCGTTGACACACAGAAATGATCTGGGTGACACAGCATTTGTGATGGGCAGACGTTGCGCTTACCATAAAATATTTCGCTCGTCTTCTAACAGTTGTTCTAAGTCTGAGTCGAAGTCTCATGTTTCGTGAGATTATGTGGGACATTGTGACGAAATGTTTGTCACGGCACAAGCATTATTAGTCATAACGCGCATTATATAATCAGAATTATACAAACATAATCAGTAATGATTTCAATGTTAACAATATAAATTTGTTTTTAAATTAGTAAATATCTAATATTAAACATCGTAAGGAAACCTGCATGCCTGACGAATAAAAATATTTTAGGACATTAGAAGTCCGCCAACCCGCTTGGGAGCAGCGTGGAGCTTCGCAGCTCCAAAACGTTTTAAAAAATGAGACTTGTACTCAACAGTGGTACACTAAAAGGCTATTAATTTACTTTGACTAAATAAAGGATTGGAAACTAGAATCACAAATAAATCATTTTAAGTGTTTTACACAAAGCTTTTATAAATCAGTGTAAATTTTTCTGAATACTTTAACTTAAACTTGTTTGCATTCTATAGGTGTATGCACAAACGCAACTGCGCCCAGCGTATCATCAATTAATAGGATACTAAGGAACAGAGCAGCTGAAAGAGCCGCAGCGGAATTTGCGAGAGCTGCCGGCTATGGATTATACGCGGCTCCTCCTCCTTATGGAGGATTTCCCTGGGGCGGAGGCGGCGGAGTGTGGCCACCTGGAGGACTACCATTGCCTCCTGGAGTGCCTCCACCTACTGTCGGAATGCAACACCCTGATGCTATTCAACAGGGATTTTTGTCGTCTTCAGGGCGTGGTCTTGTCGGTGAGAATCATAAACCTATGTTCTTATTATTAAATTATTTTGTAATTAGCTCCATGTCAAATTATGGTAATTGTTTCATATTCTAACAGAAGCATTATGTAGTACCTGACTACTACCCCATGGATCCTGTATTCGAATCCCGACCGGAGCCTACATTTGTGCAAAAACGCAAACTGTTGGTTTTCGGGTCTGGTTGTGTTGTGCATGTGAAATGTATAACCGACGATTCAGGAGAAATTCTAATTCTGTTTAAAAATGAAATGAAACTATATGAATATGAATTATAATTAATGTTCGAGTAAATTATAATAACTGCAATTTAATATTACAAAGTGCACATAAGTGTCTAACTGCCGCACTCAGAGACGTTTAATAGTTTTCTAGGAAACTTTTTAGTATTGATTTAATATAGCAAATCATTATTGTAAATTTATAAATAATTTATCATAAATAGGGTTTATACGAGATATAATCTCCTTTCCATAATAATAAAACAATGCCAGCCGTCGAGCGCTCGCCTTTAATCTCATAACACGTGAGTGACCTGAGTTCGATCCTCGGGCACCTCAAAAAAATTGTACTGCATTTTTAAGTGCTGATGTACTACGTGCTCAGCGGTGAATGAAATTATCGTAAGGAAACCGGCATGTCGAGGTATAAAAATATTTCGAGGTCATGTGAAGTCCGTCCACCCGCACTGATAAAAATATTAGTTCAACACTAATTATTACTAGCCGGTAAGTGTCCGACAGAGTAGAATAGCACCTGCCTCTTTTTTACCGAGGTGTCGTAAGAGGCGACTAAGGTACGGAAAGCCTTTTCTCTGCCTACCCCTAACAGTCTCAGTGCCACTAACATTGCGTATGTTTCTTTCTTTGATCATATCGCAAAGTCGTTACATCAGATATGGGAAGATAAAGACAAATGACTGCCTGCCACTAATATATGCAATAATAATATTTCTTTTCTCTAGATGTTGATGGTGATGATTCTGGGTCTCTGGATGGGGAACAACCGAAGTTCCGGAGGAATCGCACTACGTTCAGTCCGGATCAGCTGGAGGAACTAGAGAAAGAATTTGAAAAGTCTCATTATCCATGTGTCTCAACTCGTGAACGGCTGGCTTCCAAAACGTCGCTTTCGGAAGCCCGCGTGCAGGTAAACAATATTTATGATGCAATTCAAAAGCTAATCAGATATTATAAAATATTTGTGGTCCCAAAAGTCAATTAATATTACGTGACATAAAAAGTCAACAGGCCTTCGCTTAATCGAATCAGAGCTATCATTTCATTTCCATTTACATATATGAATTTGTTAACGCAGCGAGAACAGAATACTAATCACGCTTGTTTACCGTTACTGACAGGTTTGGTTTTCCAACAGACGAGCCAAGTGGAGACGCCACCAGCGCATGAATCTTCTCAAGCGCGGTGGCGGCTCGCCCTCGCACCGCCTTCCTCATTCCCCCTCCCGATCCCGTTCACGTTCTTTGTCCCCTACGCGAGGTCCTTACCACACTCCTCAAATGGGCGGCGAGAATAGCGCTTTTAAAGCTTTATCACACCAAGACACAAACGCCTTGAAGGCTCTGTCACATCAAGCGCAGTTAGAAAGCAATGCATTGAAGGCACTGTCGCAAACACCTTTCGAAGGCGGTGCATTTAAGCCTCATCCCGCATTAGAGAACAGCGCATTCAAAGCGCTCGTACCACATTCAGCCGCTGCGGCGCTTCTTGCCGCTCAGTCGATACAACTGGCTCGAGGCTACGAATCTCATTCCGATTCTGATGAAGAAATAAATGTTCACGACGAGAGCGACGACGAAGGTGACAGACAGAAAAACAAGTCCAGGTCCAGATCACCGAGCCCTTGTCGACCACGACCGTTGACCTCTAGCGACTTACCTTTACAACTTACAAAACACGACCGTTGATGTCAGTCTATAAAATTTATATATTTGCGTTTTTAGCACTATTCAATTCATTATTATCGAATTTCGATATTCCGAATATAATTATTATGTAAATTGCGTCCTAGGGTGTTAGCACTTCCGTTTGCTTGTAAATTAATGTAAATACGTAGAGAATTAAGCTGTTAATTATTGTAATGGAGACGAACGAGTAGCAAATTAAGTAATGCACAAACGTTGTCGATTTATTTATAAATTTGTATAGAAGCTATTTTTTGTGCTTAAACCAATTTTTTTTTTGGAGAATTGTATTATTTAATTTGAATTTTTGTTTCTATAGAGGTATAATTGTATTAGGGTTGAATATGAAATTGTTCATAAAGTATTACCAAAGTATTGTTACAGTAGTAAAATCACAATTTTCTTAAAACAGTAGTTCCTACTCACTCCATCGTGTCTGAAATCAGGGATGTAATTTAGTGAATAGGAAAAAATAGTTATGGACAGATAATAATGAAAATGTTTTTTTTTTCATTTTGCCGTATATAGGTAAATCCACTGTCTAACGATATTACTTGAAACATTGTAAATAATTTATTGTAAAGCTTCCTAGAGCACTGTGTACTATTTATTATGTAATTAAACATATTTTATTGTAATATATAGTAGAGAATTTACATACGTACCTACTAAAATAAATTCAAAGTATCCGATTTTCTGCGTTTATTTTTTCTTAACATGTCTTAATCGTAAATTGATAAATTTCGTAAAGGGTACATTACTATACGCTAATGTGATTCATTTAATGGTGATAAGTTCCCTAATCTCTACTTAATGAGTGTACGGCCCTGGCTGAGTAATCAGATCTAAAGAAATATCAATAAAAATTCCAATACACAGTTAATTTCTTTATACTTACGATACTACTTCAGAATGTAGATATGATCGTTTTAACCAGTAAATCCAGCTGAATGCAAGTTAAGGTAAATGACTCAATTATTGACATCGCCGATGACGGCTTCTAAGAGTTTAAAAGAGTTTAAATAAGGAATACAACTATTTATCACATATACGTACTAAATAAAACTACTTTTTACGGATTTTATCGCGTTTAAATTAAAATTATTTATACCCGACGTTTCGGGCGCTTTACAACACCCATGGTCACGGGGGGACTGAGGCAACCATCTCCCTTTTGGGTACTATCACCGGCTTGAGATCCTATTATTAATCAAAAACCAAGCAAATCCACTGCAAGGCTTCAAGACACAGTAAGCTCTTTCTGCGTAAATCAGACTAAAAATAATAATTAAAAGCTGAAGGTACTCCGGGTTAACTATGACATCAGGACAATTCTCACCTCAGTCCCCCCGTCACCATGGGTGCTATAAAGCGCCCGAAACGTCTGGTTATAAATAGTTTTAAATTAAACACGATAAAATCCGTAAAAAGAAGTTTTATTTAAATGTGTAGTATTCGCGTAAATAAAACAAAACATTATATACATACTATATTAAAAAATTAAAAGATGCCGTAACAGACCGTGAACAGACGGTTACGGCATCTTTTAATTTTTAATAGCGATCACAATATTAAATTCCTTGCATCTTTGACTTTCCTTCCCATCTGGTTAGATTACTGGTTAAGCTAGAGATGATATTTCACAGGAAAGGCCTCTAGAATTTTCTGGAAATTTACTTTTTCGACTTTGAAATACGCTGCAATCAAATGCGCAGACTTAACCATTTCAAAAATTTCAGAACACGATATTTTTTACGACTACAGTGTATATATACCAAGTGTGGTACTTAAGTCTTTCTAGCCATTTTCTTGTACATACATACTCGTTAAGATTTAACGCATTTATTAAGTTGCAGTATCAGACAATAACATTGACCTAGGCCGGGATTAGAACCTAGCACATTTCGGAAGGTGACACCGACTGCGAAGTCATGTGATCGTGCATTTAGTTTTACCCAATTTTAACATACACACTGTCACGCCTTTTTTCTATATAAGGGGTAGGCAGAGACCACATCCGTAGCCCACTTTTCGCCCTCGCGAGAAACGTGACGTAACGGGTGGGCACGGGTAGACGGGGGCAGGTCATGTTGGTATGAGCTAAAATTCTTGCTCCCACGAGTAGCTAAATAAGATGCTGTTCGCTCAAACAGAACCCCGCATGCTTGAGTAAGGCTATCCTTATCTGTGGTCGCCCGGTCCCAGCGCTGATCGACACGCTAACGACTATGCCTGGCCTTAGCCACGCGGCCATCGGCACGGCAACCACGGGCTTTGCGGAGAGGAAGGGAAAATTATTATGTAGGAAATGGACTTTGGGTTGCGTTGAGCGAATGCGTAACTTGCGAAAGGAAGTATAAGGTGTAGGAAAATACTGTCTCGGAAGGAGCAGTAGGAGGAATCAGTATTATATTCTGTGACTGAAATATGTAAACTTATTAAACACTTTCCAATGACTTATAATCTTATAATTTGGCTCGAAAAAAGGACTTATAGTGCAATTATTATACTACATTATTATATTACGAAGTCTCTATATATAGTTCAATTATCACGCGACATTTTTTTTCTTATAAACAGTTTATTATTTGAAAAATTTACATTAATTTCAAATAAGTGTACGCTTCTCAGATTACGAAGCATTGATTGTAATTCAGTGCAAAAAATACCTTTTAATAATGACGTATTTTGATACTGACTCACGATATTATTATGTAATGGTACAACACCCACAGGACGCAACCATATCCCAACTAAAATCTTTTAGTGATCTATACGCTATGAAGAATTGCAATGTGTGTATCTTTTACTACGTAATATACGAGTACAACTACATCGATTCAATTCGCAGCAATATTAATAAATATTCGCAACATTTAGACGATTATATACAAGCAAACTAAAACTACAACTGTAGAATAAACATTTTTAAACTAATATGGTTTTGGAAACAGTGAAGAGAACACAAACATTATTACAAATAAATTGACAATTTATTGATGTAGATGATGTCTCCATTTCTACTTACTGAATACTATTACAATTTCAGGCTATCGCTAGTCGTTGCGACAAAAGTTTGTAGCTCTCATTTTGGGGGGATTTTGCCATAGTTGCCACGCTTGGCCGGCAGGTTGGCAACCGCAGTTTATTTATTCCGATGTTTCAAGAAGATGCTGCTGCCCATCTCCTGGTTTTCATTTTCTCTCTGTCGACTTTTATGATACCCACGGGATGAGATGGGGTGGTAAATTCTCTTAAGCCACCACACGGTCTGACATAACATACATAACATTTGTTAATTAATTATGTTACATAACAGTGCAGTGTCAGTGCAAGCAGAGCTACCTTGCAACTAGTGATTTCGTGCTAAAATATTAAATATAAAATAGTTTCCCATCTTTTGTTAATAATATACCCGTTAAAATACCAACGTTTTAAGTTTAATAATCGAAGCAGATAAAATTTTCACTTCTGGTCCCAATTAAGCTATTAAAAAATAAACTGCCGAATTTATAATTTGACGTTTTTTTTAAACAGTTTCAGTAGCTCTAGTCGTGGAAATAGAAGTAGTAATCACCTCTAGTAGCAGTAGCAGTGCTAGTAGTAGACTATCACGTAGTAGACTTGGATATATCGTGCTCGCTTTAATGACACGGCTTGTGGCACTGTTGTGTGGCAGGCCGACAACTTTACTTTAATATGGTTGATGGATGTGGTTGAGCAAGCGACTTGAAATCGGTGTATCAGGTCTTTTGCCTTGTGTTGTATACCTTAGTTTTGAAGTCGCATTGACGACGTAAATAAATAACACAATTTTCCATAAGCCCACACCAATTTTTCTGTCAACCTCTTTGTCAAAATGGTTCTCACCCATAGTTATAGCTTGTCCGAGTAATACTTTGGAACAATTTCGATGTTGACATTGTCGATTTGAGACGGTTACTGGTAGATCATTGACAAAAAAAAAGTAAAAAAGAAATTGAATTAAAATTAACAGGCAGAACAATTTAGTTTCGCATTAATATTATAATAATATTAAGCCTAAGAGGAGGGAAGGAAAAACATCCAAAACTTGCAAGCCCAGTGACTACAATAAATAGAAAACCCATAAAGTTATGATTGTTGTACTCGACGGAGCTGTGGATGTTATAGACGGAGTAAAAGCATAATGAATTGTTTAACGTACAGAACACAGCCTATATAATGTACGTGAACTTTGTTTATAATACTGAAATTGTTATATAAACCCTATAATACTCTAAAGAAAACTTTCAGTATATAATTTATAACTCACCTCAAGTCATTAAATTATCTGTTGTCTGGATTTATTATTAGTATTGTACTATAACAGATGTTGAAATAATATCTGAAATCATGTTCCTTTCTTATGCAATTTATTATTTTAATATACACCTTTTAATTCTCAATTGTTGTAATCGTATCATCGAAAGCAATCATCCTTTTTTCCTCCATTGTTAATAATAAATTCCCGAATCGGTCTTCCCGGATATCGATAATCATGTCAGAGAAAGCCGAAGTCTGTACAAAAACAAGATGTAGCAACGAAACCCCGACAGTAAATCTCTGTATGATTTTCTTTTGTTAACTTCTCTGCTCTAAGCATGCATCAATTAGAAACGTGAGGGATTCCAAATCAGGTTTTAGCATGCCAGGCATTTTATCAATGTCCTTTAATGCAATTCTTTGATTTGCGGCAACCGGACATGAAACAGTAAAGGAATAGCCGAAATCGGTATAATTGAGGTATGTTTTCGAAATTGTTTTATTTTTAAATTGTTATAACATTAACAAAAAGAAGATTATTTCTAAAATTAATCTCGAATAATCTGCAAGGTTAAAGTTTCTTAGTTTTAATTATATAAAGTTAATAAATAAAGTTTAATTTAGTTGTATAAAGTTTTATATATATAACCGTACAGTAAAGAATGAAAGAAAGTAGAACGATAGCAGAATTTTTCTACATAAACCTGTTGACACTGATTGTTACTTATGTAAGTCAACATTGTAACGTTTAATACTCTCTAATGCCTTAAGGTTACATTACGCAGTGATGCGTAAACAGCAACTTAATTAAATTAGCTTTATGTCTGAGGTTCTTAAATCAAGTTAGCTCATTTAGAAAGAATTCAGGGTCATCCTTTAGTATCTATAAATACTTTTCATGGTCAATGTAATTAACATTTTTACATATTTTAAATAATTTAATTTCTAAATCGAAACAGATCAAACTAATAAGAAGTCCTATGAAATAAGCAAGTTTATATCATGTTAACAATTAATTTGTTTTAATCTTCTTATTCTTTGAAATTATTGAATAATCGTAAATATTTCTTTATACACATTATTTTGTTATTTATTAATGCCTATAAATGTAGTTTCATTTCAAGATAATGTAAGTGAATGTCCATATTATGTAGATATGTGCGTATCATTAACAAATTGCTATCGGTGCTAAGTGTTGTATGGTCTTTTAAAGCAGAAAATAGTCCTATTCTGTTACCTAGTAGTGCTACAAGGTCATAAAATAAAATTCGGGATGGAATCATTACGAAACACACAATTTGTATCAAAGCGTGACAAATGATTTGTTACATTTTCCATTGTGATTTCTAAATAAGACAAATAATATTATTACGAGTATTTTAATGATACAACAAAGTTTATTGTAGAAAAAGCTCTAAGCGAATCATTAACAAGTAATTAAATCAATGCAAAACATTCTCTTACAAATGTAAGTAATTATCCACAAAAAGACACACTTTCGCTTGTCTCCTAAATGTATAACTAAAATAACCACAAATGAGAACGTTAAGTTTTGTAAGAATAGTGCCGCAGTTCGATAAAGTTGTACGTTCGTGATAGCCGCGGAGTGTGGATGCATGTACGCGCGCCGATCCAATAACAATAAATTTTGTGTCGTTTGAAGCACCGAGCAGACAGCGATACACTGCTGCTCGCGCGGCCTGCATCACCCGACAAGAATAGAGTACGTGATTCTACGATTTTTTTTATACAGATTCGTAATCGATTTTATGAAAGAGGATTTACAGATCGCCAGTAAAATTAAATAAGAAAAAATATGCAAACCGCTCTGGACTCTAAATAGTGAACAGTAAAATATGATTCTTACTAATAGTTTTGATTTCTACGTATAACGTCCACAGCATCAAATCTTGGCTCAGATTTACTAATCTATAGGATATATCAGAAGTACATATTCTACACTATAACTATTGAGCACCATTGTGCTGTCGCTAGAAAATATACAGAAATTTTGGTACTATATCTAAAATCGATATTAAGGAAGTGCGTAGTGTTCCGTAGTCATTTGGATGTCGCGCAGTTGGCCCTACATGACGACTACGTGGCCTATTGGTTAGCGTACCTGACTACGCCGCGGATCCTGGGTTCGAATCCCAGCCGGAGCTAACATTTGTGCAAAAACACAAAATGTTGGTTTTCGGGTCTGGTTCTTTTGTGCAGGTCCTTGTATCTCTGACACTGCATCCTAGCCTACCTCCGATCTTATCGCATAAGAGAGTGAGTGTTGAACTATAAAAACTCCTGCACAGTTCCTAACTTCTGACAGTATTCGGTTATTCTTAGTACAGTATTCGGCTCTCATTTTTAAAAGGTGTTTTAGAAACGAAGAGATGACTACGCAGCTCTTATGCGGCTTGTCCAATTTCACATATCGTCGAAATATTTTTATTACACTAATGTGATGATTGCATTCAGATTATCTTACAATGTTTTCCTTCTCTACCAAGCACGTGGTAGCTATAACTAAACCAAGACTTTATCTTAATTTTACGTTTTATTATCTTTAAATTGAGACCAACTTCATTAAAAAAATGCATTTCTATTCTCAAGCCATAGCAGTTCTGGGGCTGGGCGCTCTCCATAAATTTTATAGAACGCGAGTGACATGAGTTCGATCACCGGTGCCGGCACCTTTAAATTTGTTATGCAATTTAAAGTGCTGATTTAGCACGTGCTCAGCGATAAAGGAAAATATCGAGAGAAATTCTGAATGCCTAAAAATATTTGGAGGAAATGTGAAGTCCGAAAACCCGCAAAGCAGCAGCGTAGCGGACTCGTGCCGACTCTAAAACCCTCACAGGAATGAAAGGAGGCCTGTGCTCAGCAGTGACATTTATAGAGATATTTCTTAATTAAAAACTTTAGAAAATAAGGACACTTTGATAAACTGGGAGGGACCAACTAGACGACCTTATAAGGGTTCGTTTTTGTCAGAATACGAAACTCGAATGTGACTTTTTTGTAATGATTAGTACGTAAATGATTTAGTTTTTTTTTAGGACTGATGGTCTCTGTTAGCCCAAAGGCTTTTACGGCTTCACCGGATTGAAAGGTGGACGAGCGCTGAGGACGCTTAGCCTTTTTTTAATGGGTAAGAAGCGCAGCGGCCCCCGAGAGGGGACCTCGGCTTGGACTGTTACCCTGTGCGCGTAAACACACAAGTCGACAATCCGAATGGAGGCCCGCAACGTCCCTCGGACGGTCATTAGACGACTTAAAATCATTTCATATTCGAAATCGCGCAAGCGCGCAGCGAACACGACACAGTCAGAATTTCGAGTTTATTTAAGTATTTATGTTTAGGTCAAACCAAACCTGGCACGCGGGTCCATGGCCCATGAGCACAGTATCCGATGAAGCTGTCAAAGCCAAAAAGGCTAACAGCAATTACATCACCGAAATTATATGTGCGCGTAAGTAAACAGACTCTAGGGCGCCCGAAAGGGTCGAACCACGGCTCGATCAGTTACTTCAATCGGGAATAATGATTGTAATCGAGATTTTTAGTTAGTAGCTATTATTCTGGCTCAAATGTGGGCTGTTCAAGAACACTGGAGCCAGAATACTCTTGTCATAAATGTTTACTGTTCGAAATGTCTAAAAAGAAGATGATTTATTAGTACCATATTATGTTGAAATTTGAGATAGAAAATAATAATTAAAACGTTGTCAAACTTAAAAATGAGGTTAGATTGGCATATATTGTAACATGCTTGTAATGTATAAAACATGTAACATGAGATGCTTATTACTAGCAAACAAAGATAATTATGTGATTAAGGAAACTATTATGCATATTTAAATTTTTGCGATGTCTCCTGTATTGTGGAGTGCGTTTTACTGACTTAAATATCGCATGCACTAACATCCAGACCCGTGTCCCGAGCGAAAATTGCACCTGCAGAACATGGTCACAGACTGCAGACTTCCTACAGCGTCGATGCTTCACATCAGCTATATGTTCTTTAACGCGGGTTTTAATGGATCTGAAGGTACTTCGGGTTAACTATGACATCGGGACAACTGTCACCTCAGTCTCCCCGTGACCATGGGTGCTGTAAAGCGCCCAAAACGTCGGGTTAAAAAATAGTTCTAAATTAAACGCGATTAAATCCGTAAAAAATAGTTTTATTTAATACTGTGTAATATTCGAGTAAATAAAAGAAAGGAATAATGCTATTTCAAAATTAGTACATTGCTTTTAAACGGTAATAGAACAAAATGTATTAAATTCACAACACCAAATGTTAAACGATCAAATGTGCCTGTGAATGGGCAAGAGTTGAGCCTTGCGGATACCACTGTCTGTCTTAGAATAACTCTTGACGCAAAACTTCAATGGAGCCCCTATATACCTAAACTAGCAAGTAGACTTAGCTCTGCAGCTTATGCTGTAAAAAAAGTTAGAAACTTGACTAATTTTGAAACTGCTACATTATTTCATTTTAGTTATTTTCATAGCATAATGTCTTATGGTAATTTTATTATGGGGAAATGCTACTGATGTAGAAGTGATTTTTATTTTGCAAAAGAGGGCCGTAAGAGATATTTATAATCTTGGCTCTAATCTGTCTCTTATAGACAAATTTAAAAAAAAAATATCTTAACCTTGGACTCGCAATATATATTTGAAAACGTTTTGTATGTACACAAGAACATAAAACAGTTTACTAAACAAAGTGATGTTCATAATGTAAATACCAGGAAAAAGCGTAAATTAATTATGCCAGATACTCGACTTCACAGGGTCAGTAACTTTTTTATAGGGCAATGTATACGTTTTTACAACAAAATCCCAGAAAGTGCACAGACTTTCAATCAAAAATTTCAAATTTTTTATTAAACAAAGACTTCGTAAAGAGAGTTATTACAATATTAAAGATTACATAGATGATGATAACTTCTGGGAATGAGGTGATCGCTGCCAAGCTATTTCTACATCTTTTTAATACTGCTGTTATTGTGCATTATTTTTAGAAGAACTGAAAAAAATATTCCGCTGGGTCTCTTACTGGTTCTTCCTAGACAGAGGCATTTTTTGCGAACCAATGTAATTATAAAAAAAAAGACTTTCAATAAGTATTATTATCTTTGTTGAATAAAGTTTTAAGAATAATTCTATTCTATTTTTTGACTCGTACCAAAATGGCGACGACGAGGTTCGCCACCCGTCACGTCTCGTTTCCCGCGAGGGCGAAAAGTAAGCTACGTGAGTGACCTCTGCCTACCCATTATATGGGAAAGAGGCGTGACTGTATGTATTTATGTAAATATTTGTCCCAGTCGTTGTCTTCCCATTTCAAAAGCAGCTTGCATTCTGTGTACCTGTGATTCTATGTGTGATTCTATCGACGACGTTGCCACTCAAGTCTTCCAGTTAACAACCAGAGGTTGAATGGTGCGAGATATATTTTATCATTCTCAAATTATTAATATAAACTTAATGCACTCACTCGTCCTATCATTTTTGTATCAGATGATGTTTAAACGAGAGATCGTATGGAAGGTTAAATTAGTGCCAGATACCATAATTTAACATTATATCATATAACTTAGAACAGATATCGATGACTATTTTGCCTTTTTTCGATTTTTAATTATTTCTGTACATTAAAAATTAAAGCCGTGTGGTAGCGGCCTAAGAGAATCTACCACCCCATCTTATCCCGTGGGTGTCGTAAAAGTCGACAGAGGGAAAATGAAAACCAGGAGATGGGCAGCAGCATCTTGCTGGAACATCTGAATAAATAAACTGCGGTTGCCAACCCGTCTGCCAAGCGTGGCAACTATGGCAAAATCCCCCTAAAACGAGAGCTACAAACTTTTGTGGCAATCTATGAGGGAGGCCTATGTTCAGCAGTGGACTATTGATAGGCTGAAACGACGACGACGACGACGACGATTAAAAATTAACCTACCGCTAATATATATCTACTATAATTAATAAGATCGGCAAAGTGAGTTAATCTCTCCCAATGAAAATTAAAAATTATGTTTTTCGCACCTATTTTATTGTCAAGCTTATGATATGAGCAGAATTATTAAAAGAGCCGCCATGAAACAAAGAAGAAGAATCTAATTCGAGCTCAAGTGTTCCGTATTAGTTTCTTTAGAAATTATTAATGTTTTGAACCTTGTTTTATTTTTCTACTATGTATTGAATATTAGACGTCTAATAAAACGTGTAATATTCAATACATTGTAACAAATAAATGATACTTTCAGTTATTGCTCAAAAAGTAAAGTGGCTTTAAATTAAAAAAAAGCTATTTAATTTAAGCAAGTCATTAAAATAATATTTCCTATGCAGTGCAAAAAACTAAAAAAGTCCAATAACATAATTAGTCTAACCCAACCCCCACCCAATATAGATGTAATAATCCAAAAATAGACATTCAGTTACGACTCCAAATATTAAAACATAAAATAAAATGAAACGCACCGAAAATTGTTTTTCTTAATTAAGTTCATATCGTTCAAAAATAGAAAAAAAAAGTAATAATATAGTAGGTAGTTTCCCATAAAACCATGAGCAGATTCGAAATGTAAGCACATTAAGTTATCGGTCAAATTATCTCGATGTGTGTTACAATATTTATTTGTTTCTCACTCGGGACGGAGTTCGGTGATTGTGGGCAGAGTGTTCTCTTCCAATTAGGTGGTTATTGACGTTTTACTGTTATCAGGTAAATCTTGAAACGATGGCACTTATTCGTAGTATTTCTTTACTTTTCTAAATGTAAAATAATTACATCGTACCTGATATACACGTAGGGATAAATAAGTAATAGGCAATTTACATAAAAAAATAGAATCTTCACCGTTGTTACAAATTTTATATGAATTAGAATCAAATCCATATTACTCAAAAACATCATTAAATGAAACATAAAATTAAACAACATTGCTTTTCGAATGTTACTTTATTATTGGATAACAATATCAAAAGTATAACACGAAACACCGGTAAAGGGGAACATAAATCCACTCCACAAAGTGTATTAACTCTTTTGTAGTTTTTACCCGCACTATACATACGGAGAAACGTCGACACAGCCTAAAGTCGACATTTATCCCTAAAAGGGAAGCTGTTAATAGAGTCATTCAACGTTACCGGCCGAATTATCTACAAAGAGAGAAGTCGGTTCGGTGTCGGTCGGAAATATAAATTTATTTGGTGGTTGTCGCAGCGACACGGGCGCCCGCGCCTCTATCTCACCGCGTAATCTTGAACATTGGCGTTAAAGAATTTAAATTATACGCCGATACAAATGAACAGGCGACCCCGCCTTATTTATTGCTTTAATCCAAATTATATCGACTAGGTTTTTTGGATTTTCAGAACATCGTCACGTCATTTGTAGTATTATGTTTATTTCGATAAGTATGTTGCGTGTGTCTGAGTCAAGCTCTATTTATATGATACAATTTACACTTGGTAATGTTTTATTAATCTAGAGAATACATCCAGTTTCTCTTAATCTCAAAAATACAAACATGAAAACATTTAATGATTTTATTCCGACAAGAAGCGCACCTAAATGAAGTCACTGTACCGTAATATATTAATGGAAGCGACAGGCTAGTACTATAAATTTGAATCACTAATATTTCTCTTGCCAGGTTCTAATTAAGTTCAGCAACCAATTCACGCATGCGCATCGATCGGGACTGCCTGAAGACACCATTAGTCTTATCACAATATTTCGCTTGCAATATTCTTAACTGTGCTTTATTAAACGCTTATTCGTGATTTAAATTTCCTGTATAACTAATAGCGAAGCCTGACTATATCTAGAATAATTAGAAACAAGTTAAAAAGGGTAAATATAGATGATGATAATGCATTCCTGTTCGACCTCAGCCACGGTAGTATCTTCCGGTCCAGATCCTAAATTCAATCATAGGCTATTGACTTGAATTTAAAACCAAACCTTACTAGAAAATGGATATATTGTATGCTAAGGAATAATGCCGTAAAAACTATAGGTCGGTAATGTAAAAGGTATATTACTTTTCCGTTATAGGTAAACGTTATGTTTACTTATAACGGATCATTAAATTAAAAAAAGTCCGTTGCTGATCCAAAAAAAAATGTTGTATTCTCGTAGTCCGACTGCTCATCAAATTTACTGAAGTATGGTTTTCCGTATCCTGGTAGTGGCGTTGAATGGAAAGAATCCATTTCCTCATCTGGTGACGTGCCTTAAGAATCTTGTGGCATGATAAATTGCGATTACTAGCTCAAATACACCACAATTATGTTATCCAGACCGGTGACAAATTAGTGTACAAAGCGAGAAAAGACGATCGAGTGCGGTCGCTAATCCTTCTGTCAAATAAATTAATTTATAACGTAGAGATTATTTTTTTTATAAAAAGGAAGTCCTACAGTACAGAAAAGAGTGACTAAATCTACTTATAAATAAAACGAAAGATATATTTTCGCCATAAAAAATATTGCTGTTTAATAAATCTCTTAGCTTATAGACAGATATGCCCAGTCTAATACTCACAACAGACCTGTAGCAACTATCTGTTCAAACAAATTTTTAGTATAATAGCGAAAACAAAGCTTGTCAGACATCTGTTATTGTATATTAAGTAACGTCTTTACATTTGCTATCTTTATTAATTTTCAAAGATATGTATAATACGTGCAATTAAAATCAAAGAAAAAGTATTTGCGTGAAATTATACAATAACTAGCAAATTTTATTGCATGACATATTTACGACGTGATGTTCATTGTTAATTTATCTTTAGAAAGCTTTCACTAATAGTCAAATTTCATTGTGTCATGGATTTGCAAATAAAAAAAAACTGTCAGAAATAACAAAATTGGATACTATTATTTTATAATTACTTTTAAGTATTTTTTTAATTAAAATACCGCGGGTACAATCATGGCAACTATAACTAAACCATCTAAAAATAAACAGTTAAGTCCAAGATTGAGAAATCTTATAACACAAAGTTAAAGTTCATGTGAAACTTCTATGGTATAAGTTATTTTCTGACTGATTTATGAAATAATTACTCATGATGTTAGTTAATGCTACTCAATGATGTTAGTAAACATTAATTAATTGTCAGGAAAAAAGAAAAAAACACTTAAAAAAATTGCATTTTTATACTAATAGAATAATCAGGACTATTCTATTTTATTTAAATCCGTTAGTGTTACTATTTATAATTCGTTAGTTTAAGTCTCAATTTACGTTTCTCATCTAAAATTATTTTCAAATCATTAATTTCTTTTGATAAGACTTGGTCTGTTAAGTCTCTGGGTTTCTTAATTTTGTTACGATTTTGTTTTCTTTCATCTAAAAACTCCTGGATGTTTTTACGGGATTCGTCTAATTCTTTTTTCGCTGCACTATGTTTTTCCCTAATAAGTTTGTTTTTTGTTTCTAATTCTTCTTTTAGAGTAATCTTCATTGAAAATAATCTTTCTTGCAGTTCTGCTATAGACATTTCACATAATAAACCTATACCTGATGTTTCGGTTAAGTCTATTATTTTGGGAATTTTAGCCCTTTTAGCGATCATAGTTAAGATTTTTATTTCTTTAATCATCTGAACTTTATGTTTCAATTGTTCTTGTTTATTTTTTAAAGCTTTTTCAAGCATAACCTCAGATTTCTTTTTCACAATTTCGGCAGCTTGTTTCTTTTTCTTAAATGCTTTTTCTCTTGCTTCAATTACATTAAGTTCTATTAGTGAGAGTTTTTCGAAGTTCTTACGACTGGCTTCCATTTGTTCGTTATTCCACTTTTCAATTTCCTTATTCCACAATACTTTTTCTTTAAGGAATTCTTCGTATTTCTTTTTATTTTCTTCTTGGGTATTTTTCTTAGCTAAAATAGCTTCTTCAAAAGAAATTTGACCAAGTAGGTGTTTTTTTTCTATATCAAGCAACCTTTCCCTTTCTCTTTCTTCATGATCATATTCTTCTAATTCTTGAATCTTGATTGTGTTTCTGCAATCATTAACTAAATCTTGCAACCATTGAACTTCTTCCTGTTCAGTTAACTGAATTCTCTTATTGAATTTTTTCAACGTAGCTACAGTTTCTTTTACTGGTATTAAGGATTCATTTGCACACATTTTTCGGTTTGATTTTGGATGTGTCTTTTTAGAGCCATGTTCTGTTTCATTCTTAACATTAACTTGTTTTCTGTTATTTACTTCGATTTTTCTTCGTTCATAATGGTATGTTCTGCTTTGCACCTCATTTAAGAGCTCCATTGCTTTTTGTTTATGGTCGTTATGAGATTTCTTAAGTTTTTTGTCGATAACACTTTTTGTTAGCATACGTTTTGTCTTATTTAGTACAGAGTTGGGTGGCGTCGGTGCTTTAGATATTCTATGTGAATTTGCGTATTTTTCTTTGCTTTTTCTATTTAGAATATTTAGCGGAATAGGTACAGTAGGTTCTTTAAATTTTAAACTTTCCACTTTTTTTATATGTTCAGCATAAGTTAGGGCCATTTCATTCATAGGCGACTGCCATGCAACAAGCGGATCGATAATTTTTTCTTTTGTGTAGTTAGTATCAAAGTTTGACTGTGCAATTTGAGAAATAATTGCCAGAAAGTCATTGTTTCTAAATAAACTCGTGAAAGTACTTAAAAGTGGTTTACTTAAATTAAAAAGGCATTTATAAAGTAAAGTCATATCAGAAGATGTTATTTGGAAAACTACGCCGTGGAGTATTATTACGAAGTATACTGTATCTTCTTCTGTTAATTTGGATGACACAAGATAAATTATTTCTTTAAAAAAATGCCCATGCTTTTGAATGTCAAGGAACGTTTCTACAATCCAGCAAAGTTTTGATTCATCCATTGGTTTACATTTTTTTTCAATGTAAAGTTTTATAAATTCACTAGGCGACATTTCAATGGAATCTCCATAGTCAGTAATGATATTTTTAATTTTTCTTACGTTATTTGACGTATAATAGTACACCATTGCAATGAATAACACAATATATTGTAAAAAATATTAATAATCAATAATGTATAATGTCTTTGTATTTGACAATACTATTTTCGAAAAAACATTTACAAAAAGTTTTAATAATTTTTTAGGGTTATCTGTATGTAGGTATTTTTTAATCTCAGTTGTATTAGCGAATATTATAAATATACACAATTATTATAGATACACTTAAAACAAAAACATACTTAAATAAATAGATATACGTACCACATTGTCTTCCGAACTCTGGAAAAAAACATATTAAATAGAAAAATGTACTTTTTCTTTAAGAAAATTATGTATTTCTATGAGAAAAATAAATAAATATCTTTAAACTATAATAAAATAAGCAAAATAAACAAAAAAAAATATAATAGTATAATATAATATACTTTAAATGTTAAGAAAAAATCGCAAAATCTTAATAAAAACACCACGCCGTGGATGGTACTTGTACCTATCAGTGTAGAGGTACTAGTATGATATTTGTTAATTGGATATTAACTTCAGCGCGTATCTATTTCTTTTAAACGCTTGCAAAATTCTCTTATAACGCCTTTGCTGCAAATGTCCATGGTCCAGTATTTGTTAAGGTAAATTGCACAAATAAATACTTATATTCAAGATCGGAATACTGCGAATGTTATTGTTTCACTGCTCCCTATAATGGAAGCAGCCATTTAAATAGTTTGATTAATCGCGAAGCTGCCAAAGTTCTTGCACGTATTGTATCATAAAACCAATAGACGATCTTGACTAAGTACAAGAGTCTTTCCATCTAGTCTATATTTACAGACAGAAAAACTAGGTGGTTAAAAAGAGTTTATAGTGTACATTAAGTATATAGTGGTGAGAAAATTTTCGGTTAAGGTACCTTGAACCATAACTTGCATTAATAACCATGGCTCATCAACAAAAGTACCGCAAATACGGCGATATGGGATACATTTTACAACTTAAACGTAGGGGTACAGTGAATCTTTTTCTAGATAGGTAACGAGTTGCAGATTGATCACGCGATCCGAAGCGCAGAAGGCAATTGCTTAGCCCCTGTGTCCGACAACCGTGTTCAACTACATATAATTTTCAAAGGTTATGACGGCGATGGTGCAAAGTTCTGCTCAATATATGTATTTGAATGCTAGGCCAAGCAATGAGAGTCAATTGTCAGTCAATCATTCTTAGACTATCTTCACATTACGGAGCCGTCGCTCAGGCCAGTACTGTCGGGAGTATTTAATTAGGTAGCCAGTCTGTTTTCGCCGGGTCTGTCATTAATCAATCATTCCAACGCAAAGCTATTATTCGACAGTTCGACACCTCAAGCGGGATCGCTCCGATACGCACAAAGTGCAAGTCACACGAGACCTCTTAAAATATAATAATCGTGTTAAAGACAACCATAAAGACCATATTCGATTAGAGGAATTTTAAACAGGTTCCTGTCTTGTTATCTTCACGCTATTGTCGGCCAGTAACTTACATGTCATGTTAGTGGATCTGTGCATTTTCATTCCCTTTATAATTATTCTTCCTTCGTGCTGTCAGTAATCATTAATGGACACTTATTAAACTTGGATACTTTATACTTTTGTCTACAGCACTACAATTAAAGGCAAAAAGCAATGATTGAATTTCTGTTTTTATTTTTTGATATTGTGTATTTTGATTATGACTAATGTGTTATTAAATCTTAGAAATTTTCAATACCCTGCTTCGTAATACAAAGTAAAAACAATCATGTCTATTGGCGATCTCATTTCTACAATAAAGTCGAGTTAAATTATGTGTGACTTGTACGAGTATATTATTTTAAAATGTTAAATCAAAAATCATATTTTCATTACACAACCGTTTCGTTTAAAATTAATGCGTATCCACCTGTGAGAAAGCAGTGGCTTATTGACTCTGTCAAAATTTATTCAACATTGAACACAAATCAATTTCAACATAATATTAGCTGTCAGTGCATGTCAAATTATCGTCCTTAATTAACGATGCGGCGGTTTCATCTCGCCTCTAATAATCGTCAGATACGTTCCGTAAAGGAACGTATTGTAGCCATTGTCAGTAAGGATTAGACGACTGCTATTTATCGGAATTCAATTAAAACTTAATGTTCTGTACTTTTACATTTAAGTTTATGCGTATTGTTCCAACGCCAATTATAATTAATGCAAATTTTTAGTTCCTATTAAAAAAAAATTGTTAGACGCACTGATATACACAAGCCGCGTGGCGTGGTGGTTAGACTACCTGAATACTGTCGCGAATACTGGGTTCGAATCCCAACCGGAGTCGAAATTTGTGCAAAAACACAAGTTGTTGGTTTTCGGGTCTAGTTGAGTTGTAATTATCCTTGTGTCTTTAATACTACATCCTAGCCTATAGGAGGTACTATCCAATGTGTTTGCGCGTACACTTGTGGCACTAAAATATCTCATGTGCAGTTGATAACTTAACCGCCATTATTCGATAGTTGTCGCCGTGGTCAAAAATCGGTCAGGAGAACATCACATACAAAAAACCATATGAATGGTTAGACGTATACGAGTATATGGTTAAAGGTCTTCACAACAGTTTACATCGAAGTCGAACGAAAACAATTAGCAATCTTTATATTATTTTCCACGGATACGTATTTTACCGAATATCATTTTAAAAGTTGTCTTAAAATTTCATTCATAGCAATGTTTTAGGTATTGTACTTTTGTTGCTTTTTAAACATTTGCGTTATATAATTGATGATGTTCTCCTAGCCGATTTCGACCACGGCGACAACTTCCGGCTACTGTCGAGAGCCATCAACTGCGCAGGAGATATTATAGTGCCACAAGTGTACGCGCAAACACAGAGGCACTCACTCGTCCCAACCTACCCGTGCCCGATGTAACGCTGATGCGATAAGATCGGAGGTAGGCTAGGATGCAGTGTCAGAAACACGGGGACAATCACAACACAACCAGACCCGAAAACCAACAATTTATGTTTTAGCACAAATGTTGGCTCCGGCTGGGATTCGAACCCAGGACCCGCGGCTTAGAAGTCAGGTACTCTGACCACTGAGCCACGCGGTCGTCTCTTAATTAATCGTCGTAATTTAATTATTGCTTTTAATAAAATTGAGTTCAGCTGTATTAGATAGTAATACTCACCTACAATAAATATTATGTATGTTTATTCGATTCTTTGGACTGTGAAAACCATATTTGATTTTTTTGGCAGTAAAAACTGTATTTGATTATTAATTTTGAAAATATAAAGGCAAAAATACTTTTCAATGCTTCAAGTGTATTCTTCAAAAATTACGCATATTCCCACGGCCTAAGAGAATCTACCACCCCATTTCAACCCGTGGGTGTCGTAAAATCGACAGAGAGAAAATTAAAACCAGAAGATGGGCAGCAGCATCTTTCTGGAACATCATAATAAATAAACTTCGGTTGCCAAAACGCCTGACAAGCGTGGCAACTATGGCAAAATCGCACCAAAATTAGAGCTACAAACTTTTGTGGTAATCTGTATAAATGGGGGAGGCCTATGTTCAGTAGTAGACTAATGGTAGGCTAAAATGGATGGTGAGAAGAATTGTATAGGTAACTACGAAAAACTGTTTGGTTTATGTAAAATTTTACCCATAAATAATTCAAAGTAATAAGATAAGAAGTCAATCAATCTTAGCTATATGGATCACAAGGCCGAAAATACATAGTTTCCTCATTAACAAATAAATATAAAAATAAATAATTTTGTTACATACACAAAGTCACGCCTTTTTCCTATATAAGGGGTAAGCAGAATATAAGAAGTGGCTTGTTATTTCAAAATGGTTAGTACTAATATGTACTACTAACTGAAAATATTAAAATAAATTGTATGTGAATTCAACCCCATTATGTAACTGTAGATTGAAAATATAGCGATATCAGCAAAGAAACAGCTGTGTAGTGTGGCATATCTGTTACCTAACGTTATGTCTGTTTTTATTTGCAAATACAAATATATTCTGCTATGATCATTGGCGTATTTAAAATAAATTACATAATTGTAGTAATGTTTTAAAATTATTAATTTTCAGCTGTCATTACTTTTAAAGAGAAACAGAATTACCGAAAGCTTATTAACAAGGCCCACCTAAGGTGAGTCTTCATCAATCTCTGTGACCAGTTACAATGGACCCTAACAAAGAATTATGAGCCTTTATGTATGCTCGCTACTATGTAAGAGAGTTATTGCTTCGATTTAATGATCGCGCGGTGATTAGACATTGCCTTTCCTTAGACCTATAGATTTATAACATAAATCTTCGCCACAGTGGGTAATAAAGACTAAAATATCTCAATGGCTTAATGCCTATAGTCTTCATTAAAAACCTAGATGCTTCTTTAACGCTACCACTTAAACAAAACATTTGAAACCATAAAAGTAACAGCGAGTCTAGAAGCTCAATATATGCAGGATTAGAATTAGAGATTTTATAAAAAGTTAATATTGTAAACTCAAACAGTTTATAATAAATGAATCTTGATCTGGACGATTTAATTAAGAAACGGTAGATTATTGATCATGTTTCTCTACTTTTTCAATTATATAAAAATATCGAGAATATAAAAATACATATATACATATTTGTTATATTGTATGGGAATAATCCTAATTAGCGAGCATTATACCTTTTCGGAAACGCCAATTTTTAATTATATATTTATGTTACGGCACCACAACAAAATCAATGTACATACAATTTTGATGCAGCACGCTCGCTGTCTGAAATAAACTTTGATGACCACCGATCTTATTTATTTGTTTAGTAATTTATATAAGGTTAGTTACTGTTTTATTGACCGCATTAAATCAAGCCCCAATAAGGCAACCATTCATGTTTATTTTTACGAAGTTTCTGCTTGGTATGCCCAATAAATTATTAACTTGGTCACTTTTATCACGGGCCGATGGTAACATTTATCAGACGTCAATAGATACGTGGATTGTCCCAATGATATTAAGCGAGACCTATTTTGCACGACGTTAATTTTTCACTAAGAATATTAATGTCAGTTTATTCTTTACCAACCTGATCAAACGTGTGACCTCTGCCCATCAATAAAGACGATTCTTCGGATTTATCAGATAATAATTTCTCTATTAAAATGTTGTTTTCGTTTGCCGACGACAGCTAATTAATATTAGAAATAAGAAAAAAATACTTGTACCATCGTAAAATGTTAAAGCGATTGGCCAGGTCAAATTTGCTAAGACCATGTCGGTGAATTTTAAATATAAGGTCATTACATGTTACTGTATGTAATTACTTAGATAAGCTTAAATAATAAATGGCTTATCACTTAATGACTGTCCCTCTAAAGCACCGACTTACGAATTGATTTGAATTTTAAATAAATAATTTCATTATATTGAAACTGTGCTAAAAATTTAATCAGTTCTTTTATCTTTGTATTTATCCGCAGCTAAATCTAGTTTTTATGAAAGGGTTTTGGAGCCGGATAGAGTTATTCATGCTGCTCTAGTGCGAGTTGGTCTTTAAGTGTGTCTTTCACTTCACAAGTTTTTTCACGATTAGTAAATCAGACAAAAATTGCAATTAACAATTGAGTTGTACATGCATCGATGATAAAATTTCTGGTATGTTTTAACAAAAACGATGGTTTAATCATCGTTACTATCACTAGTATAGAATATTTCAGAAATGTTTTCTTTCTAAGGAGATCAAAAGAAAACGTTACATCTGACCTCAGATCAGATTCAGATTTGTCGGCTCGGTTGGCGCAGTGGTTAAGCGCTTGACTTCTGCACCGCGGGTCACGGGACAAATATTTGTATGACCTACAGATAGATGTTCCGGGTCTGAGTGTTGGTGCATGTGGAATTTATGTATGTAAAACGCACCCACGACACAGGAGAAATCCTACTGTGAGGCATCGTTTTTTTTTAAAAGAAAAGAAAAGCAAATGTAAATGTATGTCATATATTTTATATGGTACAGAAGAAACGTCAAATTAGTTTTCTTTTAATTTTCGTTTGTAACATACCTTCAAAAAGGTCTTGTCCATATTAAGACCGCTTTAATCACAAAGTGGTCCATCGCGTTCGGTTTTATTGATTGACAAACGCAGACTTCGATTAAATTCTCGCGACTCGACCCAGACATTAGCTTTATACAGAGTTTAAAAGGATATTTCCACCAAATGTATCTTTGCCTATATCGCAAACTAATTATTTAATATGACGAATAAATCTTTAGTAGTAAGCTGTCAATGGACTTCTTGTAAAAGATAGACGCACATCTAATTATTATCACTTTTTTTATTCTATGAAATATTATAATTAAGGTAACATTACAATCATTGTCATCGAAAAATTCACAAAAAATTGGTTTTTGTTTTATAGTAATAAAAACGAGATAATTACAAATATATATATTTTTTCCTTTCCTAAATAATATAGAAGAAGCACATAATATTGTACAGTCCTCCATTTGTACACCTTTTTGTTTTGGTTCTTAATTGCAGTAGTGAATTGGTCGCGTGAAAATCAGAGAACAGTAAAAAAGTAAAGTAACAGCCTATAAATGTCGCATTGCTGAGCACAGGCCTCCTATCATTTTTGAGAGGGTTTTGGGGCTGGGAATAGTCACCCACGCTGCTGCAATGCGTGCAGGTTTCTTCCCGATGTTTTCCTTCATCCCTGAGCACATGGTAAAGTAGCAGTCGTCTAAGAATTATAAAAAAAAGAGTCAATATAATTTACATTAGTAATTTTCATAATACAAAATGGAACTACCAAACGTGACGACTATCACTTTATGAGAAATTAATAGAGAAGGCTTACGATCAGTCTATTATCGATGATTTAATAATAATTTGAAATATTTAGATAACCATTTGATGTTGTTTTTCATATTAGGGATACTAGATAAGTTTGAAGAAACGAATCATTCTGTCATAACAGTCTTACCGCTTTAAGTAGCATAATGAATACTCACCTTAACAGTCCAATAAAGGTGCATGCACAAAAGAAAAAAAACCCTAAATGTGTTTTTGTGGATCTTTCTGTTCATTAATTAGTATAAAATTTATTATCAAGTTGCAACGCTAATAAGATGAATTAGAATATGGTCGTCTGCGTTCTAGCGTGGATATAAATCTTCTCATAAGTTTTTATTGTACCCCAAAAATCTCTGATCATGACGAACCATTCAAGTGTAATTGGGTTCAGCGGCTTCACATAAAATATGAGTTCATGGCTTAAGGTTTTATAGAGAACATAAATACTTTTTGTATTTTTTTCGAAAGCACGCCGTTACAGTATATTTGTAACATCACATATATGAGAATAACAATCTATAACGTCTGCTTCTGTTTGTTATTTTCTTGTAATAAATTGCATATATGCATTTATGATGCTGTTATTTTAATAATATTTAGTAATAAATATTTCAATTCTCAATGCTATACTTTGTTCTTATAAGAAATGCATATTAAGCTATAAATTAAAGCCTGTAGTTCAAATTCAGTTTTTGGCTCTGAAGTAGTCCCCATTATATGTTTGAATGTATATATATGACTATTCCAGTAACTATGATAAAATATTGAATATTTTATAATAGCTCGTTTAGATTAAATAATAATAATTATTGGATAAAGTAACGAGACGACCAAAACGTTCACCTAATGGTAAGTGCAACGTGTGCCCATAACAAATTCTGTGTCACTTAGAATAATTATGTGGCACCACATTGCGCCCGTCACCCCGAGATATCATTTCTTAAATCTCGTATACCCAGTGATTACACTAGCTCACAGTGCCCTTCAAACCGAAACACAGTAATGTTTGCACACTACTGTTTCATGGCAAAATAACTGGCCCTGGGGTGGTACCTACCTAGACGGATTGCTACATAGGAATCCTACCACCAGTTGCAGATTTTGACAACAACGTCCAGATTTAAAAAAAATGTATTTTAATTTATTTACGAACAGGTACCTGTGAAAAGTCGTTAGGTTTTTTTTTGTTATGTAAAGAATAACTGCGATTCGGAGCGCGGACAAAGGTGTGAGACACGGAGCTCGGTAATGTACCCATTGAAAATTTTCCGAGTGAGTTCCACTTCAAGTGAGGTTCATTTAAGCATAAAATTACATTGTCTCACCGACATTGTCGAGTGGCAATGAACTGCACTTTGACATAAAATCGCTTTGGACCTTATAAATCCATTTCATTACCTTAATAAAGGGTGATTGAGAGAATCGATAGGGACCCATCATTTTCTTCGACTATTTTCTAAAGTCTTAGTCGTTAACATCTTTATATCCCTGCAAGAATTTTATTTAGCCTCTTCGGTACTGTTTTTTTCTCTAAATAAAAATATTTTAATCTGATCTTGAAAACTGTGAAACATTAATTAAATAACAAATACATATTACTTTTTTTGAGAATATACAGCAGCGTGTTGCGAAAAAACATTTTCAATAGCCATGCACTGCTTAATAATAACGGTTTGCGTAGTTGGAATTATTAATTTAAAAAAAAAGAATATCTTTGTAGAATGTTTTTACGTAATTCTTTGTAATGTCCTTCTTTTACATTTGTCAATCAGAAACGGTTAAGTCCACATTTTGCGGTTGAAATAATAATCCTCGTTAAGTTCAAGAAAGAGCTGGGAGATATGTAAATTCGTGAAAGGTTCGTGCACAAAAAACGTTGCATCATGCGTGTAACAGGTGTATTCTTGATTTCTAATAGTAGCATTCGTATTGTAATTATGAACGTGAATCTGGTATTAAACTTTTTGTCCAACTTTTACCTTCAAGCAGCCGCAAACTTTCGTTTTCCTTTTTGTTATTGTTAGGATCTCAGTGCCTGTGATTATTTACGGATGTCTTTTGAAATTAAATTATCCGAATGAACATATTTCATATTAAGTATTATTATACGTCCGTAAGAACTTTTTAGTAGTAGTTACTGATTTCATTTATTGTGGTACATTACTTCAACCATATATTGTGACAAGTAATTATATTAGGAGTCAGTGTTTCATAGACGGACCGAATTCTGTGCAATGGCTATAACCGATATACTTCACTCAGACTGTAATCTGTCTAAAAATTATAAGCTTCCCGCAAATTCAGTTACTAAACATAGTTGAGAATAGATTAAATAATATTGACATAATTTTTACGTTAACTTGAAGCATTTAAGCTCTTTCCTTTTCAATTAGTAGGTACAAATACTGTCCCTTATACAGCTAATAACTCAAATAACTTTCACTAAACCCAAAACTTTTCCCAAGAACTTTCTAACTGTTTTTGGACGTTCTGTCTGAACGTTCTATGTAGTTTTTTAAGATATCCAAAAATCACAAACTGAAAAAAAAACTATTGTAAACAACTGGTTTAAACTGATAACTACAAATAGACCAACTGGCAATATTAAATGGCGTTTAATTTATATAACTTCTCTTTTACATCAAAAGATGCAGTTGATTAATTTATTGAAAGACAACTTCAGTTTGACCTTTGTAGGCACGTTAATTTACATTATTTGTATTTATTTATTTGATTACAATGTAGGTAAGCTTAAAGTTCGTGGTCTTGTGGACGGAGTGGCATACTTCTTTCTTCTTTCCTGTGTTCCAATCTCTGCCGGAGACACATTTGTGCAAAAACTAAAATTGATGGTTTTCAGGTCTGGTTGTCTTGTAATTGTCTCTGACACTGCGTTCTGTTCAACCTGTGATCTCATCGCACGACGGATATATGACGAGTGAGCGGCTCCGTATTTGCGCGTTCTTGCACTATAAGATCTCCTGCGCAGTTGATAGCTTTATTTTTATTTATTTTTTTATGTTTGTCTCTAAATAAAAAATACAGTATTGGAAGTATTAGCCATGGTCGAAAATCGGGTTTTTCCGGTCCATATTCTCTAACAAATTTTTACCAACAAAGAAACATAAATCAGCATATCTGTGACGCACATCTGTGATAATATTTATTAGAGATAATAATTATTGTGAGTCATTGTTCGGAAATAATAAGGCTGCGGAAGAAATAGGTAAAATCATGAAATGTTAAATCAGCTTGTTCTATCAGTAGCTTCTGAGGTCCGCGGCGTGGGCGCTACTTGATGTCGGATTTACGAGTTTACTCGCCGCTTCGCGCCTGCACTAACTTCAACAGAGTTACTATAGAACCGTTTTATAGTTTTATTGCCAACATTATAGCAACAATATTGGATCTTCCTTAAAACTATATTGATTAGAAAACTAGTCGATATGTCGGCACGTTATCATTTGGACGTACATCTTTTGGCGAGACATGTTTATACATTAAATTATTTATAATTTTCTCTTTGATGGTTCTCAGTACTTAGATTAATAAAAATAACATATGTTATAAATAGAAACATACCCAAACAAAAACACAAAAAAATATCAATTAAGCCTCGCTGGCAGAAGTGGCCAAATTATTATTTTTTTGTTAATTTATGTATTACTGGTAACTATATAAGGTTTATTAAAACTTTTTGTGCAATTGTAATGAAAATAATATTAATTTATTTTACATAACTCCACGCTCCTTCGGTATAACATAAATTATCCACTACTAATTGCTGCGTATTGTTTGCGGATTGCGTACAGCGGTAGCGGCCGCGATTGTGACCGATCGGTAGGGAATAAGCGGATTGCTTACAGGGTTGCCAGATTATTTTATAAATTTAATATCATTTTAATATGTATATAAAATATTACATAAATTAATGCGTTATATCGCCAAATTTATATATATTTTTTAATCAATAATTTGCTATGTTTAAAAATGTTCATTGCTGCAGAAACAATCATGATCTGTCTGTTAGTAATCCATTGCTGATCAAGAGCCCCGCCGAAGAAAAGAGGATTTGCCGTAATACACGAGATGGTTCACTAGCGACTTGCAAATCAGTTTTTTCTAAACCTACGTTAGCCACCAGACTTTTACCAGACAAGCTTCGAGGATTTAAGATATTTTCTTATCTCCTAGTAGTAGTAAGACCCTTTTCGTAGGAGTGAATAAATCGTTTTTATTATTTATTAGTTATTTATAGCCGTGGTAGCACAGGGGCCTGGTGCTCGCCTTTGATTTCATAGTAAGCGAGTAACCTGGGTTCGATCCCCGGTGCCAGCACCTCTAATATTGTTCTACAATTTTAAGTGCTGATTTACCACGTGCTTAGCGGTGAAGGAAAACATCTTGAGGGAACCTGCATGTCCGAGGAATAGAAATATTTCGAAGATATGTGAAGTCCGCCAATCCGCATTGGAGCAGCGTAGCGGTTTCTTCCTAGCTCCAAAACCCTTTCAGAAATGAGAGGAGGCCTGTGCTCAGCAGTGGGACATTTATTGACTGTAACTTCACTTTACTTTTTTTTATTATTTAGTATATTTCGACTTGAGCCGTGTACTTTTCTCTTATTACGCCTGCAGAATGAGACGGGAGACAGATTTTCTTACGCTACGAGTACATCAACACTGCAATCAATATCATGTTAATAATTTAAAAAATAATTTTCACATATATAGCTCGTACTTTAAGTTTCGTAAATTGAGCGATTGTGTATCTCCCTTTCAGGTTTACATTGACTTTATTATATTTTTAGTATTCCATAAGTACATCATAGACATTCAGATGCTAAACTGTCTATGAATATCTATTCCATTAATAAACTTTCTTTAAATATCTTTAATTTATCAAAACAAATTTGTGTCAAACTAACGTCATCTAATGGTTAAAGACAAAATCCCTTGAGGATACGTTAGAAACTTCCCTTTTGTAGCGACTCAATCAATTTTGTACGAGTAGATACCAAATAGACGACTTCTTCGCGTTGAGTCATCGCGTAAAAGGACCGTTTTACTAATGACATGAAAATAATCCTGAGGATGGTATTTTAGCAAGTAAAGCTTTTATGATTATTATTAATTGTAATACATTGTTTGGCTTGACACTCCATCTTAAATTACTCCACTTCTCGTACTATAGGATAAATTTCAATATTTTTCATTAAGGAGTTCTTGGTTCTGCTTTAAATTACAAGGTTACCTTTAAGATTATTCCTTTATCGTTCAGGCTACATTTTTATGAAACTCCTTGCTCGATGACATTAGTAAATCTCAAAATAAGATATCCTTTAAAAGATAAGTCCGCGAGCATATCTGTGTATCATTGTATATTTATCCTGATTATATATTGCAATGTATATATTTAACAATTATTATGAATGTTTTATATGTATTTTTATATTATTTATATGTATTTCTTAATAGCTTTTAAAGTTCTACTAATTAGTTTCTTTTTCAATTCGCGCCGGTCACAATGTTTCAGTCATTAAGTCAGCCCATTATATTCCTTGCCGCGTGGTGGCAACTTAAGAGAACCTACCACCCTATCTCATCCCGTGGGTGTCGTAAAAGTCGACTGATTGAAAATTAAAACCATAAGATGGGCAGCAGCATCTTTCTGGAACATCTGAGTAAATAAACTGCGGTTGCCAACTCACCTGTCAAGCGTGGCAACTATGGCAAAATCTTTGTGGTGCTACAAAATTTTGTGGCAATTTATGGGGGAGGCCTATGTTTAGCAGCGGACTAGTGATGAGCTGAAACGATGATGATGATGATTGTATTATTTTAGGGTAAACAATAAAGTTTAAATAAATAAATATATACAAGCTCAAAATCGATTACAGGATAAATATTTAATTATGAATATGTAACCCATGTAAAAAAGTTACTGCGTCTCTTTCTAAAAATTGGTATACTCGTGAAAATAGCAACACTGGTTACAAGTTTTATGCTCCAAAGACAGTGTTATATTTCTCCTTGGGTAAAGCTTTGATTTATTTGCGTTGTTGCAATTACGCTACTTGTGCGTGTGAATTTGCATTGGGCTCCCTTGTAATTTTATTATGCGTTAATATACTGGAAGTAACATGCAGTACCTGCACGCACATAACGCCTTTATTAACTTACAAGAGATTAACAAGCTTCTTAGTATTTTTGTATTAAGTTAATGAAATTTTTTTTTTGTTTACCAAATTATTATTTATTTTATAACCAAACAATTATATAGTTAATAGAATCAGGCGTTACTTTGCGGAAATCCATTATAATGAAGAAAAGTAAGTTACTTTGCTAAGATCCGCATGCAAAATATAAAAATGGTGTATATTACCTAGTTTTTTGAAGTGCACCACCCGCCCTCCCTCAGTAGCGTGCACAAGCAAACTAACACCGCCACCAGGAACCGCCACCAGGTACCCTCCACCAACCACTACAATACCACCACTAGATAATATACACCACCGAAGCCGAGAACACGACACGTGTTTCGCCCCAAAACGAGGCATTATCAAGCGTAATAGACTCTACGACAGGCGGCCGCCGATCGTAGAGTCTATTACGCTTGATAATGCCTCGTTTTGGGGCGAAACACGTGTCGTGTTCTCGGCTTCGGTGGTGTATATTATCTAGTGGTGGTATTGTAGTGGTTGGTGGAGGGTACCTGGTGGCGGTTCCTGGTGGCGGTGTTAGTTTGCTTGTGCACGCTACTGAGGGAGGGCGGGTGGTGCACTTCAAAAAACTAGGTAATATACACCATTTTTATATTTTGCATGCGGATCTTAGCAAAGTAACTTACTTTTCTTCAAACAATTATATATTGCCCAAAAAAAAACCAAAAAAAAATTTAACAATTTTTAGAGTGATCCATGTATAGGTAAAAAAATTAAAATTAAATTTGTGAGCTTATTCTATATCCATCTGAATGGTGTCAAAAAAAAGTTTAGTATACAATGTCCATTGTACACTACTGTATTTAGTACACTAGTAATGTATAATAATTCATTATATATTTTTTCATTATAAAAATTGTTGTTAATACATTCTTTTGTTTTTATGTATATTATTTACATCTTTATAATGACAAATTTTATACACATAATTTTATCTAAAAGCCTTTGTAATTGTTAAATCTTGTTTTTGTATTTTTTTGTTGATAACGCTAATTAGCTTCTTATTAAATGAGTTTAGTAAATATTCTTTTAATTCTGTGGTAAAAAATAATATATACAATAAATTAACATCTTCTGAAAAAAGAATTAAATACGTAAAACTTACTTTAAAAAGACAAATCTTTTGTTATGAAACCAAAAGTCTGTAAAGTTTTTTAGATCTTATGTAGAAAAATAACTTTAAATACTGATTAATTTACTTTTTCGGCTTTGAATAAATTAGTAACAGAATAAGTTACAGTGTATGATTCTGCACAAAATGTACTTATTTATATTATTACCTTAAATTACATATATACATACACAGTACGCACTAATTTAATATATATTATTATGTGAAATGTGGTTAATCATTAACGTGTTTTTAATAAGTCGTCTCAATTCCAGTGCCACCTTTTTAATTTTTATAATTTTACAAAAACGAATTACTACACTATAAGCAAACCTTGTTATACTAAAAAGTAATCTCCTGCATTATTAATTACGCGCTTCCAGATCGCTGGCAAATATTGAACACCATTCAAAATATAACTTGTATTTAATTCACAAATGATGATGTGTAGTTTAACATCGATCTACCTTTCGCTGCGGTATCAAATACCTGACAACTTCCTCTTCATATAAACAAATCAATTTAATTGACATGGATTCATATCCGGAGAATATGGCGGCTGGATCGTTTCCTTCCATCCTTATATCTTCAATCAGCCTCTGAACTATTTTTGATTTGTGTAGTCTGGCATTATCATGTAATTTATAGGACTCGTTACATGATGCTGTTGTGCCCAATTAGAGATATTCTCTTCCAAGAATAACTAAAAACGTTCTCCAGTCATAGTTATATTTTCATCATAAGTTCTCCAAAAAGCAATCCCTCTAATATCTATAGCTACTTTCAGTAGTTTTTTTCGTTCCTGGAGCTCTTCACGCGGTAAATGTTCAGCAGAAGTGCCTGATTTCACCCAAGATGGTGACTGATGTCTTTGAAGAGGATTTTAAAACTCGAACAAAAGTTCAGGTCTCAAAAGTTTCATCTCTGCATATGAACTTGTTAAAAATATTTTTCTTGCAGCAAAACCGGAATTTCTTCTCCTGGTCTTTTTTCAGAGTATACTGAAATTCTATTGACCAAACTTAAATCTTC
The DNA here is from genome assembly GCA_019845155.1 of Luehdorfia chinensis. Classification (NCBI taxonomy): domain Eukaryota; kingdom Metazoa; phylum Arthropoda; class Insecta; order Lepidoptera; family Papilionidae; genus Luehdorfia; species Luehdorfia chinensis. Next base: position 3,689,409 of record JAHVAK010000022.1, read on the forward strand.
TGCCAATACGCTATAGATAGTCAAATGAGAAATACCAAGTGGGGTGGCAAGATCACTAACCTCACTCTACGTGACTGACGCAATGCTTCTACGATTTTATATTTTGCTTCTAACCTAGCTGATGATATTCGTTTAGGTGCTCGTGGATCATCTTTATTCTTGTTTGTGCATTTCAATCCATCGTTTTACGGTTCTATTATTTAATGCATTACGATAAACACATTTTACTAACAAGTCATGTGCAACACCTCCTGAGCAATTTAGTATAGGAAAAAACTTTAAAAATATATAAACGTCTGGACAACACATGGAAGTAAACTACTACAATTGTAAAATACAACGCTAATATCAAATATTGGATAATATTGTGCAATACGTAAATTGAAAAGGTGCTATTGGAAGTTGGATGACGTATATATAAGAGAGGGCAAACGAGCAAGCGGTTCTCCTGCTAAGTAATCACCGCCCTTCATAATCATCCGCAATACTAAATTGCAGATACGTTGCCATAAGCCGCATTATTCCGGAAACCCGCTGGCCGCAGCAGACTCAATAAAGTGGTCGTGAAATTCGACGATCATGGTGAAATTGGGTGGCTGTAATTAATCCGAAGAATTCCTCGGAATACTCCTCGTGGTAAATACTAAAAAATGCGAAGAGACCCATCGTCACTTTGTAAGTACAGTGAATCAAGCCGATCCGAAAGAACCTGATCGTAGACGATACGAGCCGCTCTTCGCTGAATGCGATAGAACTACCTGACATGGGGTGGCCTCACCCAGAGAACAGAAATCAATGTGAGGTCGAATTTGTTACTTGTTAAATTGCATAAAATAAGAAGCCGCTCTACTGAGCACGCCCGGCTTTAAAGAGACCAAATTAGCCTTCTTATTCAGGCGACCGTGGAGCTGAATACTGCCTAAGGCAACAAGGGTGCTCCCTGAATGAGGGAATACGAAGAGTTTCTTTTTAGCGGTAAGCGCGCAAAACCTGCCTCCTTACGGTTGAATTGGACTAAAGTTAGTCGACCCCAATACGAGATTTTGTCTAACAAAATAGCAATAGCACCTACCTCTTTACTACCGAGGTGTCGTAGGAGGCCACTAAGATATTGTAGGGACAGCCTTTATTCGTGCAGATTAACACCATATTGTGCAATGCTGTCACTATACTGCTCGTGGGAACGCAATGGAATTTTTTCGACTCTTACCAAACTGGCGGTGACGTGATGCGCCGCCCGTCACGTCCCGTGTCCTACGAAGGCGAAAAGTTGGCTAAAGTGTGGCCTCTGCCTACCCCTTTACATAGGAAAAAATGCGAGTCTATATATATAAATATATGTCTGTTGAAATAACTTTATTCCGTACTTAGAATCGTAGGGAATGATAATGAGTATTATTCTATCTATCAAATACATAAAGTGTCTGTTCGTAATAACAAAATATCGGCGTTTTACTTAATGCTTATGAAAGTGTATACAGTACTTATACTAAAAAAAATGTTTTTTTTAAATTTATCTAATTGTATGTCTGTTTGTTCCGGCTAATCTCCGAAACGGCAGGACCGATTTTGACGGGACTTTAACTGACAGATAGCTGATTTTATAGCGGGTAGCTAAGTTACTTTAATTATAGAAAAAATAATTAGTTTTGTTAAAAAAAATTAAAACCCTAAAATCTGATTCAAATAGGAAAGAAGGAATATATGTATATCATCGACCGGGTTCGTCTTTTTCACGCGGGTGAAACCGCGGGGCATAGCTAGTAATTATATCTGTCTGATTTTAATTACAGCGACATCTGTTAGTAATACCTATTTTGTTATTTGCCTAGACCATTGTATGATTTTGTAAGTATCATTGCAATCATACTGTTTGAAAGAAAAGATGCATAATGAATACAGCACGATGCAGCTGAAATCACAATGTATTCCAAAGAATATCAGAAATGACAAATTCCTTTTTAATTTTAATAACATCTGATCTAACTTTTACACGATAAGATGAAAACGTCACATGCAATGACATTTGAAATACCTGGAAGTATTGCCGATAGCCAAACATTTTATTGTTCCATGTGTTCAGGAAAAATATTAATTTCGGTTGGAATTTCGCCACAGAATCCACTTCTACCACCACAATATTTAGAAATGGCCGTAAAATTATATTTTTTGTAGTTAATTAAGTTAGTTACATAGCAATTTACTTAGTTAATAAATTTATTTCTTCACCTGCGATCGTTACCTAAGTTCCACTAAAGCTTTCGAAGGTCGGCCTTATCCTAGTAAAATAATGATTTCGCTACAATACTTTTATTGTAAAATGGGGAAAAAAACAAATGTATTTAAATTGCATATGGAGAACGAATACCGTTAATATGGCAGACTTTATTTTATAATTGACTTTAAAGCGATCCCCTTACGATTCCCTAAAGGTGCGGTGTGCGGTCGCCTCTACCAGTGACGAGAGACGATTGATGGATGATTACGTCTTCATTCCGAACTTATGTCCTGAGTCCTCTACGCTACGATTCAGTTTCTTTGACGAAAGTATCATGAGATATCTTGATACTAGACAACTAGTACCAAAAAAAGTTATACTTGGGTAATGAAGTCGATTAATAAATACTTATTATTAAGAGGGTGCAAAACGCCGGGAATGAAAGTTAATCAAACGCAATAATATCCGTAAATTTAATTTCATACAGAGAACAGAAATATAATTTTATATAAAATGGGACCGCAATCAAGTTTACTTGGCCATTACAATATTTATCTTAATTTAGAATCTTTTCCGAAATTACTATGTAAAGGAGACTGGTCAAACTTAATTTAGTTTATAGAAGATTATTTTTATTCGATAAAGTGACGAAACAAGCAAAACGTTCACTTGATGGTAAGTGCAACGTAAGCCCATAACAAATGCTGTGCCATCCAGAGCATTTCTGTGTGACACCACAATGCGCCCGTCATCCTGAGACATCAGTTCGTAAATCTCATATTAAGTTATTACAGCTTAGCTATAAGTGCCATACAGACCGAAACCAAGGAATGTTTACGCTGACACTGCGGTGGTACCTAGACGGATCCCTGCAAATCAATTCTACCAACAGTATAATATCAATAATTAAATGACTTTAAAAAAACGTTAAAGTAACGTTTTATCAATTAATTTGGTTGAATAAATGAAAAAAACAAAAGGAAAGAGAATTTATTGTGCACTATTTTATTTATTTCTATAGATATTTTAAGATATGAATATTATTTATGTTAAGATTGATTAATAATACGATCAAGATTTTCTAACTCCAAACTTTGGTCTACTTATATATTACCTGTGTCACTCACCGTGTTGTTACGGGTCGCTTCGCTTGACATAAAAAAACTCCTTTTAAATGTAAATCGGCACAAACCGACAAAGCAAATTGTCACAAATAAACACTGATACATTCCATTTTTTGTAAAACCATATAAAAACTTGGGCGCATCACTAAAGGGTCAGACTGAGCCAATCAATCTCGGAATATTTCTTTTATTGATTTTTTTGCTACCTACCATTTTAGAGCTGCCCGTGCAACTGAACTTTGATTGTTATCCGTGAGACTTGATCAAATGCACGATAAATCCCGCTTTGAATAACTTAATCAGCTGTATTTGTTTAAAAGAAGAATAAAAGACGAAATTTATTTCTTGTACGATGTTTTCATAAAAACTGAATTGACCGGTGAATTCAGTTATGGCGACATCTTTGAAATATCAGATATTATTTACTTATGTTGAACACGGTAGCGGAATTAAACGCACTCGCAATGCTCTGGTATTGCGGATGTTCGTAGGTGTCGATGATCTCTTACCATCAGGTGAGACGTTAACTCATTTGCCCTTCAAAAAAAATGTCATTTTGTCAGCTGTGCATGTGTTGTGGAACTAAGCAACGGGACGAGCCAGTTTACCTGATAGTTAGTGCCACGGCTGCCCATACCAGTAGTGGTGTCACCCAGAATCTTGAATTGCAAAGTACTATGCAGCACCGCTCAGCGCTCGTCATCGTGAGACATCATTCGCCATGTTTCAGTTATAATAATCTAATTATCTTAGGTATTGCGTAAACAGCGTACAATGTTTCCGCTAATATTTATCGATTAATTAATAATTGGTTTTATACTTAGCCGTTATGTTACAGTGAGTAGGTAATGTTTTTGTTAATTTATGTTTATTTATTTTTATTGTATAACGTAGAAAGGTATTTTTGTTTTGTATTACGAATTTTAAATATATATAGGTTTCACTTCTGTCACGTATACCGAGTTGCATGCGCTTTTTTATCTTATTGTAAATTTAAATGAAATCTTCACTTGTCAGCTTGTATAGTTTGATACTGGCACTATCTGAAACTGGTGTCTGGAGAAGACACAGGCGAAAGAAACTCCGTATGTATCCTCTTTGCTAGTTTTTTAAAATATTCATAGTATTATTGAAATATTATAATAAAAAGAATAATGATTACAGTAGCCGCCTTGGAAAATCGGTCTTTTAATTCTTGTGGTAATATATACCTTCAGGCAACGCGTAAACTTCGTCCTAACATTAGGTTCATACCGAAAAAAACCGTTCCTTATGTTCACGATAAGCGTCAGTTAAGACGATGCCTGGGCGTAATGCAAATGGACATTATTCAACTCGTCGTATTACAGTAATCCTTCGAAAGTACCTTGTTTCACAAAATCTATGCACGAAGGCACGGTTGGCATAATGGCTAATCGATTGCTACGGGTCGTGGATTCGCTTCTGCAGGGAACAAATATTTGCATTACTTACATGTATCCTTGTGCAAAGTTTTTTTTAAGGAACAATGAAAGAATCCAGTTTAAATAAATTAAAAGTAATTTCCAACTCGCCCACATAACAAAATGTATGCATGTCTTCTTTCAAAATGTAAAAGAATAAAAAGATTAACAAATTTGAATATTTTTATCCAAATATTGATTTAACCCTATCAGCGACGGAAGCAGGTGCTTGACGCACGCGCCTCTGCACTCCGAATCAATGAGCGTTTCCTAACTATGAAATTAAATGATAATCAAGGTTTTTCACATTTGTCTAAAGAGTTTAATAAGCACTTTTTGTTTGTTAAAGCAGGGGTTCTCAACCTTTATGTCCTATGAACGTTATTTTGTGCAATATACACTACATATGTCACTACAGAGCAATATCATCATTGTCATCAGCCTCTAAACAGTGCACAACGCTCCTTTTAAGTTGGCTTTGCCGTAATCTCCACGCTTGTGGCCCGAAGGTCGGCGATCACAGTACAAGACACCTCACACCTTGCTCGCTATTGCCTGTCACTGGTCTTTAATATTTATGTGCCAAATTTGAAATGGTTATTCCTTTCGGAGTCCATAGAATTATTTTTAGCAGATGGGTTGTTACGCCGAACGGCCATATATTTAACATTTTTTATTAACACAATACAGTGTTTCCATGGTATGCACCTTCAATCTTGTAATTCTTGTGCATGTTTGCAAACCGGGTGAAAAGTATTTATCCCGATTTTGTGGGTTGTTAATTTAATACCTGTTATGCAATGGACTTTTCGCTAATGCAAATCAGGAGATGCCACTATAGGATTCGGTAACTTATTTCTACAAGCTTGTTACGTATTATGTTTACGAAAATAATATCATCAATATTATTTTCGTTATTAACTTTACCTTCGGAGTAGGCAAGGGAAACCCAAAACATGGTAAAAGCCTAATATCTGTTGTACCACTAAAATTAATTTTAGGGGTTAATTTATCACGCGGTGAAGCTGCATACTGTGAAACAAATAACAGTGAGGTAAGTGAATACATCTATTTACATACTTACTACAGTTATATATATAGGCAGTGTTCAGGCAAGCAAATATGTATGTATATGTGTATATTCTGTTATTTTGGACCAGTAGTCACATTAGTGTAGTAAAACAATGCTAAAAAAACTTAAATTAAATAAATGTTATTCAAACAAGCAGGATATCGATTAAAACGTATTATTGCATAATTATGGTTATATCTACACGTAATGCTTACAATGCTTTTGCATTGTAGTGAAATCTGATTTAAATCAATTATTAATTAAGGAAACCGTATCACATGTTTTATAGATTCTCGATAAATAATTGTTAACAAAGAAAGTAATGTAACAGACTATGTAACCTGTATGAAGTCCAATTACGTCGATAAACAGTAAAATAGTCTTAGTACACAGAAAGGAGATTTACTGTTCCTTTCTTTTTCACACAAACATCTTAATTAAAAACTTTCATAAAATAATCTTAAAATAACTCGTTTAGTATTAGGCTTACAACCTCTGAACCATGATTGTCATTACTCATTTTAACGGTTTGCCGGCACCCACGAGAGGGTTGTACGTCATGCTTCACTTTGATGTTACGGATAGATACAGGATAAGGTTTTTTAGGCAGATGTGTAAAGTAATAATTCGACCGTATCAAAACATTAGCTGACCGTCGCATCTAACACATCAAGGCAGGTAATGTTAAATTATTAATGTGTTATTAACTGCTCATTGATCGTAAAGTATGTTTCTAAGTACAGAACTGAGAAAAAGCCGACCAAAAAACTATAGCGGTCTTTGTAGATATTTAGCAAATCGATATTGATGTTAATCATTCAATAGTAGATAGAACAATTTTTTGACAGATTTCAAAATATGTCAGTCGGTACGGTACAATAATAACACCTTTAAAATGAGGAGAGTGAAATTATGAGGTGAGAGTAAAACTATAAAAGCGTGATAATGTTGTCATAAAATGAAGGCCAACTGAGCGTTAAGTAACGGTTCCCTTTTATGAATTTCTCAATTTACAACAAAAGTGTGACAGATATCTTAATCATTTAGATAAATGTGTATTTCTAGTAACGAATTTATGAAATAAAAAATAAAATAGAGTATGTAATCCATACTCTATTTTATTTTGATGTTGTTGTTGTGTTGTGTTGTTATGTTAGATGTTGAATCACAGCTCATATATTACTATAATATTTAAGAAACCTATACAGTGTAACCTATATAGAAGAACTAATGCATCGCTTTCATAGCTTTCAATCGAGTTATAGAGTAGTAGTAGGTATATTACTGTCCTTATTTCAAATTTAATAAATAAAATTCATTCAAAACACCTAAAGGCTACATACATTCAGTTAATTTTTAAAATGAAACTTATTTGTTGGCAATGAGAGTAAAATTTCAAGGTCGAATTTAGTGTTTTATGCAACGTTTTCATGCAACGTTTCTGTTATTCTTAATTAATATCCCATTAAGTATTAATTCTTATACTACAGTAATTTGACCGCGTGGCTCAGTGGTCAGAGTACCTGACTTTTAAGCCGCGGGTCCTGGGTTCGAACCCCAACCGGAGCCAACATTTGTGCTAAAACATAATTGTTGGTTTTCGGGTCTGGTTGTGTTGTGATTGTCCCCGTTTTTCTGACACTGCATCTTAGCCTACCTCCGATCTTATCGCATCAGCGTTACATCGGGCGCGGGTAGGTTGGGGCGAGTGAGTGCCTCTGTGTTTGCGCGTACACTTGTGGCACTATAATATCTCCTGCGCAGTTGATAGCTCTCGACAGTAGTCGGAAGTTGTCGCCGTGGTCGAAATCGGCTAGGAGAACATCACAGTAATTTTACAGTGAGGAATATTTTTTAAATCGTGTTTATTTATTTTTATTTTATTCAAATTTCTTATACATAAATATAAGCTTCACTTTCGTTACTCCTGCACGGACACTTTTTACCAATTATCACACTTTTAACATTTTAGTTTATAACAGATGCAAATTATTTAAATTAATATAAAAACTTTAACAAATATAAGACTGGTGCTAAAAAGCTCTTGTTACATGTGTGAAGCCTCGATCATCATTTAAAGTATGAGTTGCGATAAGGCAAAAAGCTCTATCGTTCCCGTCAAATGTTTAAAATAATGGGGTAATTTATCAGACGAGAACAGTTTGCATATGGAATCCCGAATTCAGCCGAGGGCAACTTATGACGTACCTGCATGGCACAGGTTTGTCTAGAGTTGCCAAACTCGAAAATATTAAAATAGAACACGTCCTAACACACAGAATATTTTGTAATAATTGAATATTTTTTAAGTGTATGTGTAACTTACTTTAAATTTGACGTTCTATGCTTATGTCCCTTTTGACTGGGTTGTAACTGCGTTAATTTTTGCTGATTTTTATGCTTAAAAATATCACTAGCTACGAACCTGACACACGTCTTCAGCTTTCTCTACTGAAAGATGTGGTCTCTGCCTACCCCTATGGGAAAGGGGCGTGACTATATGTATGTATGTAAAAATAACACATACTGCTTGTTAAAGATAGTACCAGAATTTAAAAACTCTAGAAAAGTCTACGACTACTGCAATCATTTTTTTGATGTTTAGGACACCAAAATAATGGGTTACTTTTTACGGTGATAAACTATGCCGTCATGTCATATAAAATAATATCGATCAGTGGGAGAGCTTAATGCTTATCCAAAAAGTAGTTCCATTCCCTGTACAGCTATGGATGACATTTATTACACAGAGTCGTTAAATGTAAAACGGAACATAGTATGTACTTGTTTCGTCACATTTTGGATACGACCAAAGTTACATTTTAATAGATCGTTTGAAGTAAAAAATCATGAGCACATGTAATTAGCGTAGTTACGTTAATCTGAATTATCTCACATGAAATAATCGTAATTTTTATTACAAACTAGGGATCCGCCCCGGCGTCGGCGCGGCGTTGTATTTTTATAGAGCTTTTCAAGGTTTTAAATAAAAAAAAATATAACTAAAATTACAAACCACTATTCAATTGATTCTAGTTTACAAAAAATAATATGAGTAGGTAAGTAATTCATAGATTTGAGAATATTCGCGAGTAGCGCGGCAATTTTTTTACTTTTAGCAGTTTTATACTTATCGTAACTTCTAAACGATAGGTCCGATTCAAATAATTTAAAGAGGACTTTACACGCCAAATAATGGCTTTTATAAGTAAAATTTTGATACCTTGAGTAACATCATAGCAATTTTCGTAGGGATCTCGGTTTTTTTTTTTAAATGAAATACAACTCATGTTAGTCGGTAATAATGTAGTTGTATATAGGTGAAAGAATTTTTTAAATCGGTTCAGTAGTTTTTGAGTTTATTTATTACAACCAAACATACAAAACATCAAATCTTTTCTCTTTTTATTATTAGTTTCGATGAACCACAAAAATAATATTAAACCTTTACGAACTGATTGATACTGATTGGTGGTACGATTTCTATGCAGGAATCCGTCGTGGTAGGTAGGTACCACTCCAGGCCAGTTATTCTGCCGTGAAACGGTAGTGTCCAAACATTACCGTGTTTCGGTCTGAAGGGTGCTAGGGAAGCTAGCATAATCACTGGGCATATGAGGCTTACGAACTGATTTCTCAGGGTGACAATTATATAGTTAGTACTAAACCAGAACAATTATATGTGGCACCACACTGCGCCACAGTGTGGTGCCACATATAATTGTTCTGGGTGGTACAGTATTTGTTGTGGTCGGACATTGGATTTACCATCAGGTGAACGTATTGCTCGTTTCGTTCGGCGGCTAAAATTAATCCGAACAATTAAATGCGATAAAATATACAGAGATGCAATGTCACTTTGCACTTTGTTGTGATCAGAAAGATCCTGGCCGTCGACGATTCGAGCGGTGGGCTGGCATGAAATACTGTTCTGCTGTACTAAGCACGCCAAGCTTTTTAGAGCCCAATTTGGCCTTTCCTTCCATGGGACCGCGAAACTGAACTTCATTCAATTTATTATCGCCCAGAATTCCAATATTATCTAAGAGAGGGCAATGCCCTCAAAATTAGGAGATTTAACAAAATCTCGACTACAGATTACTTTGTTCCGGTAAGTCTTGATTAATTTGATCTTAATCTATCTGGACTACATGTACCTACAACTTCCAAGTCTTAAAGACGTTTGTTGTTAAGTATATTTAATACCTAAATAAACAATACGCATCCTGAAAATTGTTAACATGACGACGTATATTTTTCAGTTTTTTTAATAAAATTAAATATAGTCTTCGAATAATAACGAAATGCCGCGTGCTAGGCGTGGATACTATGGCGAAATACCCACATCTTCGGCTGATATATGGAAGTTTCTCAACACACTCGGATGCGGAAAACCACCAGTAGACTTCAATAACACATCTTTTTCTCCAGACGATTTCAATCGACATTTCTTGTCTACGCAGATAGTATCTGATAGTTCTAAAACAAAAGCTATCTCATTGATAACTTCCATGCCTTCTTATTCTCATAACTCTTTTAACTTTTCTCCTGTGAATGAAGATGAGATACGTAAAATAATTTTATCTATCAAATCCAATGCAGTGGGGTGCGATGATGTGGGTAGGACAATGGTTTTACTCGTAGTCGAGTCTATTCTACCCACAATAACCAACATCATCAATTTTTCGCTGACGTACGGCACTTTTCCGACACTCTGGCGTAAAGCCTTTATTATTCCTCTTCCTAAATCCACTGATCGTAGCCTTCTTTCTCATTTTAGGTCAATCTCTATACTGCCATTTCTATCTAAGGTTTTAGAAGCTGTTGCACATAAGCAGGTTTCTGACTTTATTTTTAAAAATAATATTCTTTCCCCATACCAGTCCGATTTTCGACCTGGTCATGGTACAACCACTGCTCTTCTCAAGGTCACTGAAGATATCCGAGAGGGTATGGAAAACTCTAAACTAACAGTTCTAGTCTTAATAGATTTTTCTAACGCTTTCAATTCAGTCGACCATGATATGCTATTAGCTCTTCTCTCTCACTTGAATATTTCATCTTCAGCCCAGGAATGGTTCTCATCATATCTTCGAGGGCGCCAACAGGCTGTGCGTGCTGGCCAAAATGTGTCTGATTGGTGCAATGTACTTACCGGCGTTCCTCAAGGCGGTATTCTGTCTCCTCTTTTGTTTTCTATTTTTATTAATCTAATCACAATGAATCTCAAGTGCTCTTACCATCTGTATGCCGATGACTTGCAGCTATATGCGCAAGCGGGATCATCCGAAATCAATGGTGCGATATCATTATTGAACGAAGATTTGCAGTTCATCTATAATTGGTCAGGTGTGTATGGTATTGATGTTAACCCCACTAAGTGTCAAGCCATAATTATAGGTAGCTCTAGTTATATAACAAAACTTGATTTCTCCACATTGCCATCGATTATGTATAATAACAATACCATTCCATTCTGTCCTCATGTAAAGAATCTTGGCTTGCATCTTGACAGTTGTTTTACATGGAACAAGCAGATTATCGTTTGAAAAATTTTCTTCCGACCACTACAAAGATTTTGCTTGTCCAATCTCTCATACTGCCCATTATCGACTATGTTGATGTGTGTTACCCAGACCTGTCTCAACAACATCTTAACACATTGGATCGTCTCCTCAATAACTGTATCAGATACATATATGGTCTCCGTAAATATGATCATGTATCTCCCTTTCGTAATCAGCTTAACTGGCTGCCTATTCGTCAGCGCAGATCTGTTAGAATACTCTGCACCCTTTTCACGATACTAAACGATCCATGTGCTCCTGAGTATTTGAAAGCTAAATTTCAATACCTGGGAGATTCTCATGACTGTTTTCTCCGTTCTTCGGATAATCTCAAGTTACTCACGCCCTTGCACCGTACTGGTTACATATCTCATTCATTCACCTTAACGGCTATAAGACTCTGGAACGATTTACCTCTTGACATTAAAAAGCTCCTAACAAATTTGCTTTCAAAAATAAAGTCCGGAATACTTTAAAAATTCATTACTAGTTTGATTTTTCTTTCCTGTTTCGTGTGTATGTATATTTATATAAATATGTATGTTTGTGTATATTTATGTAGGTATATGTATATATATGTATGTATGTATATGTAGTGTTGTGTATGTATATTTTATCTGTTTATGTATTTATAATCATATTATTTTATTTTCTTCTTATTGTTAGCTGCACCGCCTATCATCATATTGTTTATTCTCTGCTTTGCCTCATGGTTGACTGGTAGAGAATGCCTTTAGGCATTAAGTCCGCCATATGTACCACTTGTGCATGAAAGGTTAAATAAATAAATAAATAAATAATGATAGCCACAAAGTTTTGTGGCAATCTATGGGGGAGGCCTATGTTCAGCAGTGGACTAGTGATAGGCTGAAATGCTGATGATGATGATGATGAATAATGAAAATATTTATTAAACATTACTGTTTCGGTTTGAACGGCACTGATAGTTATTGTAAGTACTGGGCATACGAGACTTAAGAACTGATGTTACAGGGTGACGAGCGCAGTGTGGTGCAACACTGAAATATTCTGGGGAACACAGCATTTGTTATGGGCAGACGTTGCACTAACCATCAGTGATCGATTTGCTCTACCACCAGTTGAAACTACCTTTGCGTAGACTATATGTTTTATATATTTTTATAGAGTCACGCTATTATAAGTTGTAAAAATATAAATGGGTCATCTCAACCGAGGAAGTCATGAGCTGTCAAAAACTACTAGCTTAAATTAGCAGTTTATGGCTGTTACGCTTTGGTGAGTGATTAAAACGGAATGGTCACTGTTAGCCCGAAGGCTTTTACAGCTTCGCCGGATTGAAACTACTACTATTATTATTACTATTATTATTACTATTATCATGACTATTATTAGATAAGTTTACCACCAATTCGGAATGCGTTTCCGCTGGAGAAGAAATGGCGCAAGAAACTCCAGCGACGCTTCTGTTTATGATACTATGCTAAGTCCTCACAGGCGACAACACACTCTTGCAACAACTGCGTGCTCGTTTTTACCCTTAGTTTCACAAAAGTATATTTTTATTGTTATTAGCGTTATCTACTGACAAAATAAGTGTAACTTTGTAAATTGGACAACTTGCAGAGAAAGTTTAGTTTGGAAGATAATAGATAGATGTCGTTAGCTAGTATGCGTTTATTGTTATTGCAATACTGCCATCTATTGGAATGATTATGGACTAGATCGCAAGAAGGTTAACTTAGGTAAGTAATTAATATTTTTTGTACAAAACTGCCATCTATTGATATAAGCATAAACTAGATAAGTATAAGGTAAATTAAGGCTAGTAATATTTTTGTTATGTTCACTTTCATTATCGTAGATGGCACTTTTGGAATTATTTTTTTCTGTTCATCTATTATTTTGTTCTAATTAAAATACATACATTCATCGTCTTGATTTTTATTTTTCAATATGCATAAATATTTTTATATTTCGGTAAATAAAATTACAAATAAATATTATTCCCCGGAATGTTATTTATTATTAACTTACTAACAAAATAAATAATTTCTAAATATTAGACTTTTCCATCAAAAATAACAACACTATTTATAAGATAATGAATGGATAAACTAGGTAGCTTACAATTTAATTATAAAGACCTTGTTGTAACCCTTTGAAATTAAACACATTTTATTCTTCAAGTTCTATTTTTTAAACGCTTATACTGTAAATTTGGACATTGTAACCATAGACTTAGAATATATGAGTCTATTTAACCATCGCAATTATGCAAAACCTAAACTTTCCAGTCCGGTGATGAACATCAGCGACGTGCCATCCGTGGCGATTATGGCAAATCCCCATCAACTTAGGAGATACCTATATCCAGCAATAGACTTTTCACATGTTGGCGGAGAGGAGATCATTATGATTTGATAGATGTACATTTCTTTGTTTGTTCAAAGATTGTGTAAATATCTGCAAATTTTAATTATGTTCCTCTACATAATTAGTTTCGTATCTCTTTTGATATAAAACAGTATTAAATCTGTAATATTATTGACAGTAAACACCTGGCCGCCGAGCTTCAGCATGTCAAGCAAATTTTGCAAGACAACAAGCTTCGGGTTCCGCGCCTTCGTCGCAGTGACCGAGTGAAGCCGGCCACAGTCGAGCGTGTACCTGCAGTCCTACCATATGTCAGAGGAGTCACGGACAAGATTGGCTATATCTTGAAGCGAACATTTGCCGCCGAAGAAGATAAGTCAGTTTTTACCATCTGTCAAGTGTAACATCCCTCTACAAGATGCAGAAGTATACAAGCTGGATTTTGAATGTGGTCTCTCTTACATAGGGCAAACAAAAAGATCAGTAAAACCCGCTTAAAAGAACATATAGCTGATGTGAAACATCGCCGCTTCAGGAAGTCTGTAGTCTGTGACCATGTTCTGGATCATCCCAACCATTACATCAGATTTGATAAACCGCAAATTTTCGCAAAAGAACACCGATTCCTACCAAGGATGATTCGCGAGGCTATTGAAATTAAAAAACATCCTAATTTTAATAGAGAAGATGGTTGGGTATTATACAGCTTGGGATTCTATAATTAATAAAATTAAGTCAAAAACCAAGCATACCACTGCCCTGTGACATCAAGACACAGTTAGCTCTTTCTGCGTAGATCGGACCACAAATAATAATTAAAAGCTGAAGGTACTCCGGGTTAACTATGACATCAGGAAATCTGTCACCTCAGTCCCCCCGTGACCATGGATGCTGTAAAGCACTCGAAACGTCGGGTTATAAATAACAATATTAAACGCGATAAAATCCGAAAGATTAGTTTCATTTAAATAGTTTTGTATCTACTTAACTATTTTAATTATATGTATAAAAGTGATTTATTACGGACTCATCACACTGTCTTCGAAACTACAAGACCTTTACTTATTAAATTTGGCATACGAGTACATATTTCTTTCCCGACAGACACGCACTAAGGACGGATTTTACGATCCCGATTTTACTAACCCGATGTTACTCATAAATGTGTAAAAGGGTTAGTGCAGTTTTTCTCTATACAGACTATAACATCGAAGTCAGTGCGGATCAGCTAGTATGTAATGGATGTTTTAAACTCTTCAATGATTATATAAATAACGAACTACGCATTAGATATTATATTAATGGTAAGAAGTTAAGCAATAGTATATTTAATCAACAATATAATGCATAATGTTGGTTACAATGAGGTTAAATATTGGACTCAGAAAAAAATTAAATATTGAAAACAGTTTTTCCAAACTGTTATTAGGACAAAATTGCTTTCATTTATATATAGTAGTTATCATCAGCTTTCATTTATATATAGTTATTTACATTTTTCATATATGAATAATATGCTGTAGACAAAAAGTCCATTTGGTTGACTTATTTTGAGACTATCGAGAAATTTGTTAAAAGTCAGGTTATTCGGTTTACGAAAACGGTTTCTACATGTTCTACTCTTATAGCTAAATCCTTAAAAAATCAAAGATAATTAGTAAATTAAAAGAATTTTCAAAACGAAGTTTTACAAACAGACATGGTAGTGCACTGTACGTGTAAGTGTACGTGTAGATATGTAGTCACTTTTCAGCTAAACTGCGAAACTTTCCTTGACGATTCAAGTTTTTGTAGAAATTACTTTGTCGCTATGAGCGCATACTTTATTTAGTCCTGCGAATTATGAGAGAAACCACTTATTTCAGTAACCCCTAAGTCGATTGTTCAAGATGCTGCTGAGAAAAATGCGCACTTAGACAATTTTTTTTGAATCTAAAGTAAAAACTTTATCCAAGTTGATTCGATGTATAGTTTGTTGTTTTCGTCGAGCGAAATATTTTGAAATTATGACAAGGGTCAAGACGCGCTTTGGAAGTTTTATCGATGTGCGCGTCCTTCTCAGTCTCTCAGCCACTGTTGATCATCAACGGCGGGCCTTCACACAGCCTCACCGCATCGCCAAACTGATCATCATCGCCTGACTTCACAAAATTCTTCCAGCCTTAGCGAGTAGCGATGTAGTAACATCTAACTAGTCTGGCCATAAACACTAAACTAAAAAACTAATCTTTTTTTCAACTTTTTACTTATTTTGAATTTAGAACACGTAATATACGTGTATTTTAAAAACGTCCGATTTTGCACCATTTCACATATTTTTTCGTGTTCATTATCAAATTACAATATGGAATGGGGTGTTAAAGAAAATAGGATTGCAGTGATCGCCTTGCATAAAGTGGGTATGGAGCCGTCGGTCATATTCCAGACACTTCAAAAGCTTGGTATCAGCCGTTGTTCGTATATAACAGATACAACAACACTTCCTGTCGAAGACCAGAAAAGACCGGGGCGGCCGCGTGCTGTTAGAACTACAAAGGCCGTTAATATTGTTAAAGCCAGAATTCGTAGAAACCCATTAGGAAGCAAAAAATCTTATCGCGAGAAACGAAGATTCCCGCTAGGACTCTGTCGCGTATTATAAAACAAGACCTGAAGCTCTGTGCTTATCGTCAGTATACAGAACTTGCCCCAAATCATAATTTACATTTAAAGAGAGTGGATCGATCAAAACGCCTTCTGTCGCGATACGCAGGTGAAAGGCACAGACATATCCTCTTTACCTATGAAAAAAAATTCACGATTGAAGAACACAATAAGCAAAATGATAAAGTGTACGCTCACAGTTCTAAAGAAGCTGTTCAAGTGGTCGAAAAGGTACGACGTGGTCATCATCCTGCGTCAGTGATGGTTTGGTGGGGCGTGTCTTATCAAGGAGTCACAAAACTACATTTTTGTGAAAAAGGAGTGAAAACTTCAGCCAAAGTGTATCAAGATACAGCCTTGAATCATGTTGTGAAACCTATCAGCAATACACTTTTTAAATATATACTGTGGACTTTCCAGCAGGACTCTGCACCTGGTCACAAGGCACCAACTACCCAAGCCTGGCTTGAAACCAACGTTCCGGACTTTATAAGAGCTGAATACTGGCCCTCATCTAGCCCAGACCTCAACCCTTTAGACTTCAAATTATAATCAGTTTTAGAGGACATGGCCTGCTCTAAGCGACACACGGATTGAGTCTCTTAAAAAATATTTAGAGCTAGCAGTGGCGAAATTTCCCTTGGAAACAGTGCGTAAATCCATAGAGTCGTGGCCAAACAGATTAAAGGCCTGTATAAAAGCCAAAGATGGCCATTTCGAATAATTTTTTTTTTTATTTTTAGCTGAGACTAATTAATATGTAGGTATAAATTTTAATAGTATTACATTACTTCATTAAAAAAATGCATTTTCATTTGTAACAGAAATGTAGGGTGAAATGTTGTTGAAAAGTATTGATAGCAGCAGTAAAATAACGATTTGTAGTTAAAGTATTAACAGTCTATTAATGTTACACTGAAATTAGATGAAAATGTTTTATTTTTCAACGAAAGAAATATAAATTTCGTTCACAAACGTCATTTCCGTATTTTAATGAGGTTTTTCTAAAGAAAAAAAACAGGCGAAATATACTTCGAAGTTTCCTCTTTTTTAATCTTTATTTAATACATTACAAATTATTTCTTGGACGTTTATGACTATAATTTTTAGTTTTGATGAGTTCCAAGATGTATTTCAAGAGTAATAACATGGTAACCAGCAACTATGACCATTACTTGAATGTCGTAACCGACTTCAAAAAGATGAACGATGCCCGATCATACATTTATTATGTATGATCGGTCATAACTTCTTTGATTAGGAACCGCTTTTAATAATTCTTTTTATTAGAAAGGAGATCAAGTTCTGATGATGGGATGAAAGAGAAAATCATGAAACTCTTAAATTCGTATAAGCTATAAATCGCTACTACTAATTTTTTAGCATACTGTTGAATAAAAATCTACTATTCTAAAGTGACAAAGGAAATAAATAACGATAGCTTACAAACGATGATGCGTTGAAAGTCTTCCGACGTCCGAATAGCCATTATGCTAAAGTTGTTTGCGTAAGCTCGTATAAGACAATTGAATTTTGAGCAATCAGGAAATCGGACCTTAATTTTATCAAAAACAAAGAAATTTTGTTAAATAAGAGTGTATTTTATGAGTGAGTTTATTCAATTTAATAAAACTACTTTTATAGCATTTTTTTTTAAAAAGAAAAATAAGATTTATCAAATGTGTAATATTTGCGGAATTATAAGAAATATTTATTTTTCAATATTGAAAATTTACATTTATATTTGTGTATTTTTTTAATGTCATTTATTCCATAAAAAAAATAGTCCTGGAAAAGCCATTAAGAAACACAGTAAGATTTTTTTTCTTATATTTAAGTCAGGGAATCAGTAGAGTACCTAATTTCTACGCCGTGGGTCGCGGCGTGCCTGCATTCTAGCCTACCTACAATCTCATTGCGTGAGCGATAAATGTATATGCCCAATGGAGTACGGGTACATTGGGACGAACGAATGGCTCGGTGTTTGTGGGTCAAACTTACTCACTCTTTGGTCTCACTGGGCATATGAGACTTATGAACTTATGTCTCAGGGTGATGGACACAGCGTGGTGTCACACAGAAATTTTCTGGGTGACACAGCAACTTTTATGGGCAGACGTTACACTTACCATCAGATGAACGTTTTGCTCGTTTCATCACTTTATCCAATAAAAAGATAAAAAAAAACACTTGTGGCACTATAATATCACGTGCGTTGTTGATAGTATTTGGAAATTCTTCAGTGAAAGTCAACTATCATTTTACTGTATATCGAATGAAGTCTTTGTTATAATTAAATTATTACTCGACATCGGCAAAAATGGCTCGGTTTGGTAGCTGATTGCCCGGATCAAAAAAGAAGAAAAAGTACCTACGTAAGTTAGCTTCGTTACAGATAATTTTAGAAATTATTTCGTGGAATAGATCAGTGAACGACTTCTTTCAATCTTATAGTATGTGCGTCACATCTGGTCCGGCGGGTAGTTTAGCACAAGGGAGCGCCTCTGTGTTTGTCAGTACATTTGTCGCGCTATTAAATCTCCTGTGCTGTTGATAGTTTCTAGTAGTCGAAAATCGGCCAAGAGAATATCATCATTATTATTAATATCACACATACATATATTCCGATACTGAAATACACTCAGCGTCACAAAAATCGCACCTCTCTGAGTTTGCGCGAAAAATGGCTGTAATGGCTAGAAACGAATTATATTTATATAAATATTGGTATGTTTGAAATGGGTATTTCAATAGCTTTACATTATTAATAAAAAAATCATGAAATCATTAAAACATTTATCATTATAGAGCGTCAAAAATAAACACTGTCAAATGCTCGTCAGTAAGGACGCTAGTTACACCACCTAAAAAGGGTATAAAGGGGTCGATCTGGATGAAATATGGGCCAGTCATAATTTAGACTTTGCAGTGAACACACGTGAACAAGTAACCCAAGTAAGAACAAGTAAAGATGGACACCAGCTCTGAAGAAGCCGCTCAAGTGATTGCCCTATTGCAGTCGGGGATGCGGCAGTGTGACGTTGCTCGACAGTTGAACCTGTCCCGTTTTTCAGTTCGACGGGTGTTCCAACGTTTTCAGCAGACTGGTGGTTATGTTAGAAAACCGGGATCGGGAAGAAAACGGTGCACATCAGTAAGAGATGACCGTTTCATCGTTACGACATCTTTACGAAACCGTTTTACAAATGCTGTTGAGTTGCAACAACAGCTTCGATCAACTCGGAGAACATCTGTGAGTATTTCTACGATAAGAAGAAGGTTACACGAAAAGAGTTTAACAGCCCATAGACCTGCTAAAGGTCCAAAACTTACTGCACAGCATCGCAGAGATCGCCTAGAGTTTGCTCGCAATCATTGCGAGTGGACTCTAGAACAGTGGCGGACCGTACTCTTCTCTGATGAGACGAGGGTCTGTCTCTTCTGCAATGACAGACGTAGAAGGGTCTACAGAAGACAGGGGGAGAGGTTCACACAACCCTGCTTCGAAGAATCCGTCGAATACGGGGGTGGCTCGTGTATGTTTTGGGGCGGCATTTCCGTCGACGGGAAAACGGAACTTGTGTGCGTTTCCCGGACTCGGGGTGGCCGTGGGCAAGGGTCATTAAATGCTGGTCGGTACATTACTGAAGTCCTGGAGGAACATGTCGTCCCGTATGCTGGTTATGTCGGTGATGGATTCATGTTAATGCATGATAATACTCGTTGCCACACCGCGGCTATTGTACGGGATTATTTACAGGAGGTCGATATCCCTGTTATGCATTGGCCAGCACGAAGTCCAGACCTTAACCCAATAGAACATCTCTGGGATGACCTAAAACGGCGCGTGCGAGCTCGAGATACAGCTCCAACCACTCTTCAAGAGCTTCAAGATGCGGTACTTGAAGAGTGGGAACAAATACCCCAAGAGGCTGTTGCGATCCTTGTAAGGTCCATGAAAGATCGCATGGAAGCCGTTATCAAGGCACGGGGGGGTAACACTATGTTTTAAGAACTTTTTTTTGTATTTATTAAGTTTTTTTTTAAATTATTAATTTGCAAATTTGTACATACCCTGTCTTTTTCTTTAATTTCTCTTTCGTCTCGTTATAAAAGTAAAATTCAATTAAAATTCCTGAAAGCTAAGGAAATTACCTTACGAATGATACCCTCAAACCACAACATTGCCATTGGCCTGTTGTGTTAAAATAGTATTTAAATTATTTTTTTCGGATGTGCGATTTTTTGATGCCGAGTGTATATCACGGGCAAAATTAACTTCAAGGAGTCGCCGAGGTGAAACGCGACAGAAATACCTACCCATACCCTATACGACTATCTGATTTGTCACATGCGTGAATCGAGCCCGTTACCCACAGTGCATAAGCCAATCGCTTAGCCACATCGCCAACCGAGTAAATAAAATGGATGTTATTTCTATTGACACCGTTTTATAGTATGTAAAACATGTACAGAGATATTGTAGAGATTAAAATATGCCATTAACAAAAATTTAAATGTTCGACAAATAGTTAAAGCAAACTTCTATATATTAACGACAAAGCGAAATTTTTGTTGTAAATATGTGCCTATACAGCTTACCAACTAACCCAGTCAAATTATTTTTATTTAAGCTGTCGTTGAAGATTTTAATAAAAAGAAGGAAATAAGAAAAACGGTTCGTCAAAATAAATATATTTTATTGTAGGTATTTTTTGTATTTCTGCAGACTGCAAAGTACGTGACGCACAAACAAATGTACAAAGAAATTAAGTATGCTTAGTTAAAAACGAGTCTCCAGGCGCGGCAAGCTTTCATGGCGTAAATGAAAACAAGTTGGGCATGTACAAGTGTGTTTAAGAATAGAAACTAATAATACATTTCAATTACATAAAGAAAATATGTAGGTTCTTACATACTGAGAGTTCATTGCCAAATTCGCCTAAGAATCAACATACGTTTGACATACACCATAATTCTTAGCTAATTTTATCCCCTTTATTCCAAATACTATAATTTAGCGGATACTTCAGATTGGTAAAAGAAAATTAAGTAGGCATTTAATTTATTATGACCCTTTACCATTATGCGAATAACATATATAATCATCGCTTCAGCGCTGGATCCGTAAGTAGAGATAAGAACCAAAGCTGCTTGAAGCGCTAAGTGACACATTAAAAGGCGCAGCTAAAAACCATAGTAAAAAATTACAGTGATAACAGTGCGAGTGAGAAACAAATACAGCTTTTCTAAGCGTGCGAGTGAGAAATATTTTGAATGTCAAAAGACAATAGAGTTTTTAATAGAGTATTGTCTTTTGACTTGTCTTTGAATATCACGGATACATTGGTGTTATTTTAAGCCCATAATCAATGTTTATGTTTTTTCCGTGTGTTTCCGGTTTTTCAGATTAACCACTTATTTTTCATTTCTTTATCGACTTCAAAAAAGGATGAAGTTCCCAATTTGTCGATATATTTTTTTGTACTCGTATTTTCGGCCATCAGTCTTTAGCACGTGTAGTGATTTCGATGAATATTATATAGTTTTATTAGAAAGAAGATACCCCAGGGGTGGTCCCATAGGTTAAGATCTGATAATGAGATCCATGATAAAATAACGGAAGTAAGAGGTTCTATAGGAAAATATTTATGTATTTCTTATCTTATTATATTATTTATTAAAATACCAACCAGATCTGAGCCTTACAAATTGAATCAGTCATATAGTCAAGTTTATCTTAATCTTTTTCTTGCTGGAGACCAAAGCTAAGTAAAATATTAAAAGAAGTAGACAACCAAACTTATGAATTAAAACAAATTTAAATACACAAGTACAAAGTTATGTCGCACGTAGTGATGAATGAAACTGAAGAGAAGATATGGGATGTACATTACAAGCGGGATTCAGGAGAGGAATGGGATGCATGGATCAGGTCTTTTCCTTACGAAGCATAGCCGAAAAATTCTTGACTCAAAGTCAAAAGGTCTATTGCGCATTCGTGGACTTGGAAAAGGCCTATGATAGAGTAGTGAGGACTGAATTGTGGTCGACATTGCATATGTATGGGGTGAACGGCAGCTTGATACGAGCACTGAAATCACTCTATAAGGATTCCAGTGCTTGTGTCAGGGTAAACGGGGGCTTACACAGACTGGTTTAACATCGAAAAAGGTGTTAGACAGGGATGTGTGGCCTCGCCGTGGCTGTTTAACCTATTCATAGACAATTGCTTAAAAGATTTGAAAGAGAGTGTGTTTGGATTAAGAATGAATGATTTGACCGTCAAATGCCTCCTATACGCCGATGATCAGGTTATATTAGCATCATCGGAGGAGGAGTTGCAGGCGATGGTTAATATAATGCATGGTGCTCTACAAAGCATAGGAATGAAAATTAATGTAGATAAGACGAAAGTAATGGTTTTTGAAAGAGAAGAAAGTATGTCGGATTGCAAAGTTTTGATTGAAGGAGAAAGAGTGGAACAAGTGAAAGAGTTTGTGTACCTGGGTTCTAAATTTACGAGAGACGGAAAGTATGACTGTGATATTGAGAGAAGAGTATTGGCAGGAAATCAAGTGAATGGGGCTCTGCATAACTTTATGTGTAGCGAGAACGTATCTAAAAAGGCACGACTGGCTGTACATAGGGGAGTTCTGGTCCCCACACTTATGTATGGTAGTGAATGCTGGGTCTGGCAGAAGAAGCATGAAAGTAGGATTAACGCTGTGGAAATGAGAAGTTTGAGAAGTATAGCTGGAGTAACTCTGATTGACAAAGTGAGAAACAGCGTGATAAGGGAACGTTGCGGTGTGGTTGAAGATGTAGAGAAGAAGATAGAGAAAGGCATGTTTAGATGGTTTGGACACGTAGAGAGGATGAATGAAAGGAGATTGACGAAACAGATTTATGAGGCAAGTGTGAATGGAAAAGCCGGTAAGGATCGACCTAGGCGTACGTGTCACTATCAGATCGGTGAACTTTTGAGGAAAGGTCACGTTAAAAGTACCCGCAACCGACGAGCGTGTGTGAAAACGCTAATGAACGTAGAAGAAGCTAAAGATGTGTGTCAGGATCGTAGCAAGTGGAAAGATGTGGTCTCTGCCTACCCCTATGGGAAAGAGGCGTGACTGTATGTATGTAACCATACTACGGTAAAAAAATAAGTAAGCCAGTTACGACAGTGAACGAAATTAGAACTTAATTAAAATTTACAGTGCTTTAATAATATTTTTAGTTTTTGGTTACCTGTTTCAGAGTATAAATAAGACCAGATTACCTTTTAAAATATTCAGGGAATATGTCAATATCCAATTCCTTGTTAATTAATTTGCACTGATTCTGTAGTCCATTCACGCAGAAATAATGCTATAAATTACTTCAAAAATAAATATTCACTCCATTAATTTTCTCTATTTAAACATACAGTCACGCCTCTTTCCCATTAGTGTAGGTAGAGACAACATCTTTTTTTTTTTTTTTAAAAACGAAGCCCCACACTAGGATTTTCTCCTGTATCGTGGGTGCGTTTTACAAACATACATTTCACATGCACAACACAACCAGACCCGAAAAGCAACACTTTGTGTTTTTGCGCCACGCGGTCGACATCTTACCACATCTTTCCACTTGCTACGATTCTGGCACACAGCATTCGGTTCTTCTACTTTCATGAGCATTTCATCTTTGTCACTGCATCTTCCACCATACAGCAACGTCCCCTTATCACGTTGTGCATCAAATTAACCCCAGCTGTATTTTCAAAGTTCTCATTTATACAGCATTAATCTTACTTTCATGGTTCTTCTGCTAGAAGCAAGATTCACTACCAAACTATAGCCAGTCGTGCCTTTCTAGATACTTTCTGGTTACTCCTAAATCTATGCAGGGCCTATAAACTTGTGTTCCTGCCACCACTCTTCGCTCAATATCACCGTCGTACTTTAACTTAGAACCCAAGTATACAAACTCTTTCACGTGTTCCAATCTTTGTCCTTAAATCAGAATTCATCATATTTTCGTTTCTTTCAAAAATTAGTACCAATTTTTAATAACATTAATTTTTATTTAAATAAAACTACTTTTTTACGGATTTTATCGCGTTTAATTATTGAACTATTTTTACCCGACGTTTCGGACGCTTTACAGCACCCATGGTCACGGGGGGACTGAGGTGACAGTTGTCCCGATGTCATAGTTAACCCGGAGTACCTTCAGCTTTTAATTATTATTTGTAGTCCGATCTACGCAGAAAGAGCTTACTGTGTCTTGAAGCCTTGCAGTGGTATGCTTGGTTTTTGATTTAATTTTATTAATAATAGGATCCCAAGCCGGTGGTAATACCCAACCATCTTCCCTATTGAAATTAGGATGTTTTTTAATTTCAATAGCCTCGCGAATCATCCTTGGTAGGAATCGGTGTTCTTTTGCAAGGATTTGTGGTCTATCAAATCTGATGTAATGGTTGGGATGATCCAGAACATGGTCACAGACTGCAGACTTCCTAGAGCGTCGATGCTTCACATCAGCTATGTGTTCTTTAACGCGGGTTTTAATGGATCTTTTGGTTTGCCCTATGTAAGAGAGACCACATTCACAATCCAGCTTGTATCTTGTAATCTTCCCAAAGACGAATTTAAAGCGTTGAACAACTTACGGAACAGACCGGAACTCACGATCCTCCGCGCGGATAAAGGAAACGCTACGGTAGTAATGGATACGTCAGATTATAATTTTAAAATTGAACAACTTTTGTCGGAAGAAAATATTTATAAAAAGGTTAAATCAGACCCAACCGCGAACACGCTGAAAACAACTAGCGAGCTAGCAAAGAAATACTCCGAAAAATTGAATCTGGACGTAAATTCGGTAATACCATCATGTGCCAAACCACCGAAGTTGTATGGGTTACCTAAAATACACAAACCAAATGCTCCATTACGTCCAATAGTGAGCCAGATCGATTCACCAACTTATAGATTGGCTCAGCATGTAGCGAAAATACTCTCACCGCTCAGAGGACACACAAGAGCACACACAAAGGATTCATACCATTTTGTCAGTGAGATTAAAGACCTACATCTTACTGACAATGAAACTATGGTCAGTTTTGATGTCCAGTCGCTATTCACATGCCTACCTGTAGAAGACTGCATCTCAATTGTATCCAGGAAGCTAGCGGAGAACAACATGCCAGCAGAATATGCAGAACTACTTAGACATTGCCTTACATCTGGCTATCTATTGTGGAAGGAACAGTACTACAAGCAAGTAGATGGTGTGGCGATGGGCTCTCCAGTATCTCCCATTGTCGCCGACATTTTCATGGAAGACTTTGAGGAGAAAGCCCTCCGTACTTCTCCTGTAAATCCAAGATTCTACAAGCGGTATGTAGATGATACTTTCACAATTTTACCATCGCATAAAGTAACTGCATTTCTAGACCACCTTAACTCCCTAAACTCTAAAATTCAATTTACAATGGAGTTAGAGGCAAATAACTCTTTAGCTTTTCTGGATGTGTTAGTAATTCGGAATCCTAATAACACCTTGTGTCACACTGTGTATAGAAAAAAGACCCATACAAATAGGTATTTAAATGGTGAATCTCACCACCATCCTTCACAGTTAGCTACCGTGGGTAAATCTTTGTTTCAGAGAGCACAAGGGATCTGTGACAGTAAACACCTGGCCGCCGAGCTTCAGCATGTCAAGCAAGTTTTGCAAGACAACAAGCTTCGGGTTCCGCGCCTTCGTCGCAGTGACCGAGTGAAGCCGGCCACAGTCGAGCGTGTACCTGCTGTTCTTCCATATGTCAGAGGAGTCACGGACAAGATTGGCTATATCTTGAAGCGAGCTTCTATAAGAACATTTTTCAAGCCGCCGAAGAAGATAAGTCAGTTTTTACCATCTGTCAAGTGTAACATCCCTCTACAAGATGCAGGAGTATACAAGCTGGATTGTGAATGTGGTCTCTCTTACATAGGGCAAACCAAAAGATCCATTAAAACCCGCGTTAAAGAACACATAGCTGATGTGAAGCATCGACGCTCTAGGAAGTCTGCAGTCTGTGACCATGTTCTGGATCATCCCAACCATTACATCAGATTTGATAGACCACAAATCCTTGCAAAAGAACACCGATTCCTACCAAGGATGATTCGCGAGGCTATTGAAATTAAAAAACATCCTAATTTCAATAGGGAAGATGGTTGGGTATTACCACCGGCTTGGGATCCTATTATTAATAAAATTAAATCAAAAACCAAGCATACCACTGCAAGGCTTCAAGACACAGTAAGCTCTTTCTGCGTAGATCGGACTACAAATAATAATTAAAAGCTGAAGGTACTCCGGGTTAACTATGACATCGGGACAACTGTCACCTCAGTCCCCCCGTGACCATGGGTGCTGTAAAGCGTCCGAAACGTCGGGTAAAAATAGTTCAAAAATTAAACGCGATAAAATCCGTAAAAAAGTAGTTTTATTTAAATGTGTAATATTCGCGTAAATAAAAGAAAACATTATATTAATTTTTATTCTTTTGCATTTTAAGGCACCATGTATAATACGATATCAATCATCGCTTGCTTGTATAAACTAAACTTAAAAGCTTAGTTTCTAAATAAACTAAGGCTCAACTTGTCCATAGTAAGCCTTAAATACTTTGTCACAAGTACTGGAATCATAATAGAGATTGATTCTTGATTTCAGTGCTCGTGTCAATCTGCTGTTCACCCCATACAAAAACAATGTCGATCACAATTCATTCCTCACCACTCTGCCACAGGTCCTCTCCAAGTCTACGAATGCGCAAAAGACCTTTTGACTTTGAAATTTTTAGCTATGCTTCGTAAGGCAAAGACAGATAAGATCCATGTATCTTATTCCTTTTCTGAATCCCGCTTGTACATAATATCTTCTCTTGAGCTTTACAAACATGTTATAATAATCCTTTAAACAACTAAATGTCTATCTTACGACGACCGCGCGGGCTAATGATCAAAGTACCTGACTTCTACGCCTCGGGTCTTGGGTTCTAATGCAAATTGCTGGTTTTCAGGTTTTATTACGTTGGGATTTTCCCTATGTCTCTGACACTGCATTCTGTCCTACCTACGATCTGCGATCATAGTATTTAGGGATGACGACGTATCGACATTAATTCTTTAACAAAGATAAATGTAGACTACATAAGGACAGGGTCCGTAGACAGGATTAAATTTTTTAAAAATCATTTGGCGTTATCTAGTCAGATGTTT
This sequence comes from Luehdorfia chinensis, assembly GCA_019845155.1. Lineage (NCBI taxonomy): Eukaryota > Metazoa > Arthropoda > Insecta > Lepidoptera > Papilionidae > Luehdorfia > Luehdorfia chinensis. The sequence continues at coordinate 3,717,091 of JAHVAK010000022.1, forward strand.
ACATGTACCGTGTATCGCCTAGAGAACTGGAACTAGAGATCTTTGTGGAGTTTCCGCGAAACCAATAAGAAATCGGACTTTCCAAATGACCCAGATAATCCAAATGGGCGACGGGCAGCAGGATCTAAGGTGTTAATTGTCTATGATCGCTAGTAAGTCTGATAAGTTTGGAGATTACGGAAAATCCTCCCAACTTGGAAAAGGTTTAGGTTTAGCAGAGGAATTTTAGTAAGTTATTGAATAAGAAAAAGTTCAAAGAAATACTTGAAAGAAAGTCGTTATTTCATTTTAAGAATTTTAAATACATACAGTTCGGCAGCATAGCCATTTTTACGCCGTTTTTTCAGCTTGACCTGTTTGTACGGGTATGTAAGTAACAATGTAAGAATAAAAAAACAATTCAATTATCACCCATTTCCAGTCATCCGAATAATTAGATATTTTGCATACGTATTAAAGTAATTTACTTATTAAATGTTATTTAGCAAAGTGTCATGAAAAATACAAATCTGAAATCATGTTATTCCAACAGAAAACTTCAACAGTACTTTTACAAAATTAAATTAACTTATCATGAAACACACATAAAAATCTCAAGGCTCCGACGATGCAAACGAAATGTATGAACGATACTCTTGGGCTTAAATTTAATCAAAGAATTCAGTGCGCTTTTACTAACTTTGTAACTGAGGGAATTATGCGATTTCGTTGCGCTGTTTTATAATAACTATTATAATTTTTTATATTTCTATTCTATTTTATAGTTAAATAAAAAATAATTGTAAAAGAGGTGTCAGTAAATATGCTATCAATTTCGTTGATCTATCATGGAATAAAAGACCATCTCGTAGCATCTTTGTTGTTAAAGTCTGTCGGGAAAAGTCAGAAAAACTTCGTACAATACGACCGGAGGTGAAATAACTGTCTCAAATATGGAAGACCAGATATAACTGTACGTGACAAAAAGCAGTGCATAAGCTGCGATTGCAAGGCATGAAAACCGTAGCGGTTCGGCAAATCGGCCTAGGGAGATGCCTATTTTAAGAAAAGTATTGCGTTAGATCGCGCGTTGATTCAGAATTATAGGTTTTTTTTATAGGAAAAAGTACCGAGTCGAACAAAACATTGACTTGATTTTAAGTGCAACGTCTGACCATAACAAATGCTGTGTCACCGAGATAATTTCTGTGCGGCACCACACTGCACCCGGTCCTCTGAGACATCGGTTCGTAAGTCTCATATGCCCTGTTTTGACACTCGTATATAGCTCTCGGCAGAATAACTGGCCATGCGGTGTTACCTTAGTTAACGAACCCCTGCATAGGAATAAAAATAATGATAAATGGCACATATGAGTTTAAAAAAACCGTCCAACCACGTTCTCCTGCAATGCTCCTGGATGCGTTTTATAGATAAATAGCTATTGCCCACAACTTTGTCCACGTGGACACAGGTTTTTTTAAATATCCCGTGGGAACTATTTGATTTTCTGGGATAAAAAATCCTATGTCCGTCTCCAGGATGCAACCTATATCTGTGCTAAATTGCGTCAAGATCAATTCAACGGTTGAACCGTGATGTGTCAAACAGATAGAGAGACAGAGAGAGTTTATTTTCGCGTTAATAATAGTAGTATGGATTTTGAATTCCCCGTACCTTACCCGTAGTATATCTTAAGAGTTTATTAGACCGCGTGGCCTAGTCAGAGAACCTGACTTCTGCGCCGCGAGTCCTGGGTTCGATTCCCAGCCGGAGCCAACATTTGTGCTAAAACACAGATTGTTGGTTTTCGGGTCTCGTTGTGTTGTGATTGTCCCCGTGTTTCTGACACTGTATCCTAGCCTACCTCCGATCTTATCGCATCATCGTTACATCGAGAGCGGGTAGGTTAGGACGAGTGAGTGCCTCTGTGTTTGCGCGTACACTTGTGGCACTATAATATCTCTTGCGCAGTTGATGGCTCTCGACAGTATTCGGAAGGTGTCGTCGTGGTCGAAATCGGCTAGGAGAACATCATCTTCATCATCATCATTAGACAATAACAATTTTGTCTTGGTCTAAGGTTTTTACAAATAATGAGACTGGCAACTGAAATAGTAAACGTAAAGATATTATATTATATTTTCGCTAGAAAAAGGGTAGTGCATTTTAGTTACTGTAAGTTTTTACTTTAAATTATAAGTTCCAAAAAACAATTTTTTAGCGTGCGTGCGTATCTCAGGGAGTCTTAACTTAAATGAAGAATATACGGTGCTCCCTTGAGTCTGCGACCGTAAACTGGGTCCTATATAAATTACTCTAAGAGAAGGCTTTCTAATTGTGTTTCCGGCGAACCTATTTCGAAAACTAAAAATTTGGAGTTAATATACGATCACAGAAATGCGGTGACAAACTATGTATTAATGAATAGAATCATGGGTTGTTGTACAATTAAAACTAAGTAGTAGATAGAGTAATAGAGAGTATTTTAGTTTAATTACTTCAAACTAATCCCACTCTTAGCAAATTAACGTGTTTTGTTTTGCAGTCTATGTTTTACTTTTTAGGACATGAGCACATTGTGATGTGTGGCAGCTGAAGAGAATCTACCACCCCATCTCATTCCGTGTGTTTCGTAAAAGTCGACAGAGGGAAAATGAAAACTAATAGCTGAGCAGCAGCAACTTTTTGGAACATCTAAATAAATAACTGCGGTTGTCAACCCGCCTGCCAAGCATGGCAACTACGGTAAAATATTCCCAAAATGGGTGCTACAAATTTTTGTGGCAATCTGTGGGCGAGGCCTGTGTTCTACTAGTAATGATTATGATGACCATATTGTTCCCTGATGGTAAGTCCAACATCTGCCCATAATAAATACCGTGTAATCCAGAACATGTGTCGGTGGCACCGCATTGCGCTCGTAACCCTTAAACATAAGTTGTTAAGTGACATATGCCTAGTAATTACACTAGCTAACACTGCCCTTCAGATCGAAATACTGTAATGTTTGTAAAGTACTGTTTCATGGCAGAATAACTGGCACTGCGGTGGTACCCAGTTAGACGGTACACCAGTATTACATATAGCTTTTTTAAACAGAATACTAGCAATGCTATTAACGTTAATAATATTCTTGCTAACCAACTAAGCTTAAAAACTTATACTAGGGGATGGTTCATAGCAATAGTCGACTGGCGGGCTCGATCCCGCGATGCCATGTTTCGCAGTCCGCACCCATAACAATTAGGCTATTGCCGCTTTTCATGGTTATATAACTATCACATTTATATGTTAATTATTTTTCACAATCACAATTATTCTATAATGATATAAATATACAGCAGGGCAGCCGGTTTGTAAATTAAGACTTTTATAAATTAATATAAGTTTTTTTTAAAATTAAAATGAAAGCGGTGAAGTGTAAGATGTGTGTCAGGACCGGAGCGACTGAAGAGATGCGGTATCTGCCTAACCCAATAGGAAAGAGGCATGTACGTAACGTACGTATTAATAAATACAGTAAGTACTGAAATACGTAATCCAAAATATGAGATTTTTTTGAAAACGAGTAATATGATGTAACAAAAGGCTAAGGTTAAAAGATTGTTGTTATATTTATCTAGATTGATTTCGAGCGAATTACAGAAACGATGGCTTCGTCATAACTGATTCAAACCACTGTCGTCATAGAGTAGTATATTATACGGAAAACTATCGTAACTAACACAAACTAACAACTGCACAGATAATACACGTTCATATAGCAACATCGGTCAATGAAATTAAAAAAAATGGACGTCTGATCGATAGTTGAAGTTAAAGCCAGAGACCAGTCACAAACAACTTAGAATGAAACAATAACACTGAAGAGTATATATACCATTTAAAAATATATCTGTATATTGAACATACAGCAAAGTTTTGCTATCTATTAAGTTCATTGTAATTAAAATATTTATTTTAAAAGAAAGTGACTATATGGTTTTATACCACACCTAGTAATTGTAAGGTTTTCGTTTGCATAGATTTTTATTTAAATTTTGAATATACATACAGTGACACATTTTTCCCATATAACCGGTAGGCAGGGGCCACACACGTAGCCCACTTTTCGCCCCCGCAGGAAACGCGACGAAACGCGTGGCGAACCACGTCGCCCTCATTTTGGTACAAGCCAAAAAAGTTATACTCCCCATGCTGCCTTTCAATCCGGCGAAGCTGTGAAAGCCTTAGAGTTACCATCATTCCTTAAAAAAATATCCCCATTGCGTTACCACGCGCAGTATAGTGACAGCATTGCATATCACGGTATTATTCTCCACGAATTAAATGCTGTCCGTGCAATACCTTAGTCGCCTCTTACAACACCTTTGTAGGAAAAAGGTAGGTGCTATTCTACTCTGCCGGACACATATGTCAATATCAAAGGTAAATGTAATATATCTATATATAAAAAGCAAAGTTCTTTTTTCTAAATTGTTTTTATATCAAAGTGACAATTACTTGAATTATGTAAACACCTTCATGATCGTGCCGTAGGAAGTACTTTGTAGACTGACTGTAACACTGTATAAAATCAAAATATATTGAATGAAAATTTTGCTTATAACAGCTCCAAAGCAATTAAAACTTTAAACGATGCTGCACTGATATAGATCATCTCGTATTACAAAAACGGGTTCATTTGAGTTTAAAATGAACTAACTTCGCTAAATAACCGACAAAATTTTCATCGAATACCATTGTAGTGATATATGTAAATTTCGTATAAACTTACTATGTACCATTCAATATTAGTTCAAAAAGGCTCCCTTGCGAAAACTGATGAAAATGTAACGTTGCATAAGAATGTTACAATTCAGGCTAGACATATTCCGTCCATTTATTATCTCTCAAAACTGTCTCTACTAATATTTTTGTCACTCTTCGAGTATGTATACTAATGTTGTATATTATATTTTTTTAATATGTACAGTGTCATATTCGCGTAAATAAAAGAAATCATTATGTACAGTTCAATGAGTTACAAAAAAAAATTAAAACAAAAAAAAACATGTAATAATTACATTATTGAACATTACACAGTAAACTGAAAATTGTCAGTTAGTACTATGTAGTTGAAAAGTTTTTGGGTCTCACTACACTTAATACAAACTTATACAGACATAATAAAAACTTTTGAACGTGGTATACCATCATGATGACTTAATTGTTATTATAGATTTTAAGTAGTATTTATTCAAATATTACAACATTAACTCCCGTTATTCAAGTCTTAAGTTGTTGGTATTGCTGCATTATATTATACTCATCAAGCGGGAGATGGGCAGCAGCATCTTCCTGGATCATATTCATAAATAAACTGCGGTTGCCAATCAACTGTGGCAACTAAGGCAAAATCCCCCCAAAATGAGAGCTACAAACTTATGTGTTTTGTGGCAATCTATGGGAGGCCTATATAGAGGCCTATGATAGGATGAAATAATGATGATGATATCATAATACTATTATCGTTTATTTGTATTATATATCTACAAATAACGAAGGCTTGGTTGTTGCAGTGATTAAGTCATGGGCTTCTGCTAAGGGTTCGATTTCGAAACGTAGCGCATATTTGGTCTATAGATAATTTCTCCTCTCTGTGTGTGAGTGTTTGTGCATGTGAAATTTATGTCTGTAAAACGCACCCATACAGTAGAAATTCTAGAGTAGAGGTTTTTTTCAAAGTTAATTTTTATACAATTCGCATATAAAATTTGATTGAACTTGGTGATGCACGAATGATCGTCCAAGAGTACGGAATAGGCGACCGCAATTTCACATAAACTTTTATCGTTGGTGAAAGTTTACCGATTAAGTCGCGAGGTGCGCGCGAACAGTTCTGTTTGTGACAGTTAAAGGGACCACTTGTTGAAACATTCGCTAATATATCCAAATATTTATTTTGTAAGTTCCTTCAAGTCACTTCTTTAATAATTCATTACTGGTCATCATTACTGATGGTAGGATTCCTATGCAAGAATCCGTCTAGGTACGCACCACCCCAGGGCCAGTTATTCTGGCGTGAAGCAGTAGTGTGCAAACATTACTGTGTTTCGGTTTGAAGGGCACTGTGAGCTAGCGTAATCACTGGGCATTTGAGACTTAAGAACTGATGTCACAGGGTGACGTGCGCAGTGTGGTGTCACACAGAAATATTCTGGGTGACACAGCATTTGTTGTGGGCGGACGTTGCACTTACCATCAGGTGAACGTTTTGCTCGTTTTTTTAAATTACCAACTTCACATTCTTGTAAAAAATTTCTTGAGAATTACATTCTTGTAAAAAATTGTTCTTAGTAAACTTCTGTTTTCGGAGTTTCGGTATATAGCGAATTGTAATTTATATACACTCGGCGTCAAAAAAATCGCACATCCGAAAAAAATAATTTAAATACTATTTTAACACAACAGGCCAATGGCAATGTTGCGGTTTGAGGGTATCATTCGAAAGGTAATTTCATTAGCTTTCAGGAATTTCAATTGAATTTTACTTTTATAACGAGACGAAAGAGAAATTAAAGAAAAAGACAGGGTATGTACAAATTAGCAAATTAATAATTTTAAAATAAACCTAATAAATACAAAAAAAGTTCTTAAAACCTAGTGTTACCCCCCCTTGCCTTGATAACGGCTTCCATGCGATCTTTCATGGACCTTACAAGGATCGCAACAGCCTCTTGGGGTATTTGTTCCCACTCTTCAAGTACCGCATCTTGGAGCTCTTGAAGAGTGGCTGGAGCTGGATCTCGAGCTCCCACGCGCCGTTTTAGGTCATCCCAGAGATGTTCTATTGGGTTATGGTCTGGACTTCGTGCTGGCCAATGCATAACAGGGATATCGACCTCCTGTAAATAATCCCGTACAATAGCCGCGGTGTGGCAACGAGCATTATCATGCATTAACATGAATCCATCACCGACATAACCAGCATACGGGACGACATGTTCCTCCAGGATTTCAGTAATGTAACGACCAGCATTTAATGACCCTTGCCCACGGCCACCCCGAGTCCGGGAAACGCACACAAGTTCCGTTTTCCCGTCGACGGAAATGCCGCCCCAAAACATACACGAGCCACCCCCGTATTCGACAGATTCTTCGAAGCAGGGTTGTATGAACCTCTCCCCCTGTCTTCTGTAGACCCTTCTACGTCTGTCATTGCAGAAGAGACAGACCCTCGTCTCATCAGAGAAGAGTACGGTCCGCCACTGTTCTAGAGTCCACTCGCAATGATTGCGAGCAAACTCTAGGCGATCTCTGCGATGCTGTGCAGTAAGTTTTGGACCTTTAGCAGGTCTATGGGCTGTTAAACTCTTTTCGTGTAACCTTCTTCTTATCGTAGAAACACTCACAGATGTTCTCCGAGTTGATCGAAGCTGTTGTTGCAACTCAACAGCATTTGTAAAACGGTTTCGAAAAGATGTCGTAACGATGAAACGGTCATCTCTTACTGATGTGCACCGTTTTCTTCCCGATCCCGGTTTTCTAACATAACCACCAGTCTGCTGAAAACGTTGGAACACCCGTCGAACTGAAAAACGGGACAGGTTCAACTGTCGAGCAACGTCACACTGCCGCATCCCCGACTGCAATAGGGCAATCACTTGAGCGGCTTCTTCAGAGCTGGTGTCCATCTTTACTTGTTCTTACTTGGGTTACTTGTTCACGTGTGTTCACTGCAAAGTCTAAATTATGACTGGCCCATATTTCATCCAGATCGACCCCTTTATACCCTTTTTAGGTGGTGTAACTAGCGTCCTTACTGACGAGCATTTGACAGTGTTTATTTTTGACGCTCTATAATGATAAATGTTTTAATGATTTCATGATTTTTTTATTAATAATGTAAAGCTATTGAAATACCCATTTCAAACATACCAATATTTATATAAATATAATTCGTTTCTAGCCATTACAGCCATTTTTCGCGCAAACTCAGAGAGGTGCGATTTTTGTGACGCTGAGTGTATTTAAACCAAAGCAGGAGAGTATTTTTTACTTAAGATGTTTGTACTATATCAAACACTAGTCACAAGACAATTCCGTAACATAATTTCTCTAAAAATCTCGTTATTAAAGTAATGAAAAGTGGTTCAACTCTATGACGATTAGGAGTTAGTTTCTAATTAAACCACCTATCGTTTTTTTTATTTTGTTTAATTGTTTTTATATATCTTGAGATATAAGTCATGATTTTTTTTAATTTAGTGTTTGAAAAATGTTTTCCTATGTATACTATTGTGTGTGTTCTAAGCTCTTGCTCGCGTGTACGAAACCACTTACCCACAGTACCGGCCCGTTGAAAGCGTCCCGAATTCCAAATGACTATTTCTGAAGAGAATGATGCCTCAAACTTTCAAGATAATTTTTTGATAGTTTTGAAAAAAATGTGGAAGAAGATTTAATTAAACTTAATAAATATAACAAACCTGTAGTCACATGCGAAGACTTTAAACTCAATATCCTATAAACTTCTTCAATCAGTGTCAAATGTATTTCTTAGTTGAAATCATTCAATTCAGTTAATATGTTTTTAGAACCAACACGTATTATTGGATCTAGTGCAACTTGTATGTAGATAATATTTTTAATAGCCTTTGCACCAATCCATAATTCACAAAATAAGTTCTGAACATTCTGGACAGTTAGTATCTGGACAGTTACCTTACATATGCAAAAAACCAAATAATAAAATAATGTGTTTGTTCCTGTAAACAAGTATCTCTTGGAGAAGTTTAGAAGTAACGTAGATAAAAAAACTTCTATTACTTCTTTTTACCAAAAAAGCTGACTATTTGTTAGGACTCTTATTTAACCAGTTGAGCAAGAAATGTATGCTATTTTTACTTCTAAAACTATCTCCTTGAACCGTCGCGAGACTTTTAATGAATGGGCGACAGTAGGAATCCACAGAAGTAGGCAATAGTTGTATGAACTTTACAATGAAAGGTCATAAAACCAAAGTATGACATTTAAAGAATGTGTTAAAATATTATACATTATTTAAAAAACATGCTACGCAGCCAAGTTATTACACTTAAGCAATAAAATGAAGTAAGCGTCAGAAAAAATAAAAATAACTGTAAAAGTATTAGTAACAAAAGTAAAAAAAGTATTAGTAACAGTGAAACTGGGAAAGTCAAGGACCGCAACAACAAAATAAATTTCAACAACAACTCTACCAAGCTATTTCTACATCTTTATAATAGTAATTGTACATTTTATTTTAAAATGACTTAAAAGAAAAAAATTGCCCGCAGGGTTTCTTGCTGGTTTTTCCCAGGCCCTTTGTGCGAACCAGTGTAGTATAATAAAAATGACGTACAATAAGTATTATGTTGAATATAATTATTCTATTCTAGAAAAAGAGATATGTGTTAAAATGAATTAATAAACACATAATATATTTCATTATTAAGTTGCTTTTAAATATGTTATTTAATAAGAACAATATTACCATTAAGCTTAACCTTAAATAACTTCAAAAATTATTATTAAGGAATCCGTCTAGGTAGGTACCAATCACCCCAGGGCCAGTTTTTCTGCCGTGAAGCAGTGGTCTGAAAACATTACTGTGTTTCGGTTTGAAGGGCACTGAGAGCTAGGGTAATCACTGAGTGTTAAGAACTGATGTCGCAGGGTGACAAGCGCAGTGTGATGTCACGCGGAGGTGTTCTAGGTCACTGATTCACTTACCATAAGGTGAAAGTGTTGCTAGTTTTGTCACTTTATCCAATAATAATAACTATATAAATATATTATTTCCTATGGAAAAAAAGTAGTAACCCTCATAACTATAGCTGGGAACGACCAAAATGTCATCAGAATTAATTAAACTGATTAACTTGTCATACAGTCAGATTTCTAACAATTTTTTTAAATTAATTGATTATTATATAGTGGCCTATTGGTCAGAGTACCTGACTTCTACGCCGCGGGTCCTGAGTTCGAATCCCAGCCGGAGTCAACATTTGTACTAAAATACAAATTGTTGGTTTTCGGGTCTGGTTGGGTTTGTCCCCTTGTTTCTGACACTGCATCCTAGCCTACCTCCGATCTTATCGCATAAGCGTTACATCGGGCGCGGGTAGGTTGGGACGAGTGAGTGCCTCTGTGTTTGCGCGTACACTAATGGCACTATAATATCTCCTGCGCAGTTGATGGCTCTCGACATTCGGATTCGGAAGTTGTCGCCGTGGTCGAAATCGGCTAGGAGAACATCATATAACTTAGCCAAAGGTCATATTCTCTGAATTCTTTAATTTGAATATATTTATGAATTGTTATGTGCACATATATTTATGTTATCAAATATTGTCTTTTAGCTACGAGTATTACCTTTTAGACTTGTCTTTATCATCTTTACTTTTTCTATTTAAATTCTTAGTAAAGTATATATAACTTAAGTAAACCATTGCAATCATCATTATCGTTAAACGAAACCGTTTAAAGTTATGCTAACTGTAGCGACATCTATGTCGCCACATGAAAAGCTCAAGAAATATTCGCATACGTCCATAATCGCGCTATGAAAAGTTTTCTGAGATGCAAATTATATTTACTTTTCCTTGGCAATATCATCCACCAAACTAACCCATGATATTAAGCAAACCATGGATATGTAGGGTATTCCGCTATTGACTGGATTCCTATGTAGGAATCCGTCTAGGTAGGTATCACTGTAGTGACACTTATTCTGCCGTAAAGCAGTGGTGTGCAAACATTACTGTGTTTCGTTCTGAATGGCACTGATAGCTAGTGTAATTACTGGGCATATGAGACTTAAGAATTGATATCCCAAGGTGACACTGCGGATTCCCGCATAGGACTTCTATAACTGTCCCGCCTTCGCACGGAAAAACATTTGATAGCAGAACTGCCAAAGTGAACGTCAGTTTTTTTATTGAGATTTAGTATTAAAATACAAAAATACCATAAAAACTTTCCACTTTTTGGGTGGATTTTCCAAAAAAAAAAAACTTTCAAAAACTTTTTCTTGACAATTACAAACAACTAAAACTCATCTCAATCGGTCGAGTCGTTCTTAGTGATGATCTTTCACACATGCGGCAAATTATTTTTATTTACATAGATCGAAGAATATTAGTTCATGCCCCGTTCATGCTTTGCAATATTTTATTTTACTTTTTTTCATTATTTGTCGTGCAATGTCCAATGTACAATTCCGTACTTATAATACAATTCCTACAGTTTTACTCATTAAACTAAATTATAAGCATCTTAATAAGATACATTTTTTACGTAACAGTATCCGAATTGTCATTAAAGTATCCGTAGAATAATTTATAGCCAAAAGAATTTAAAGCGTACATTACGTACTTCGAGATAAACCCGTTAAGAAGAATGTGTGGGAATTACTTCAGCTGCTATCGAACACGAAAATGTTATAGGAAAATATAAATAATTAAAATAAGAATTTCTTAATTAGAAACAAAACCAGCTTTCTAAAATAATATTAATAACTAAAAACTGAGTTTTTGACGTTTGACGTTTATTGCAATATTACATGACAACCTTTTGAGATATAACAATATAATAACACCAAATATTTAAATAATACTAATGAAAAAATTTGAAATAGTAATAATTCTGACAATATTGAGTTTAAACATGGGAGTTAAAAAATAATATTATGTGCACAAAAGAGTATAAAAATTTCTAAAACAAATGTAATACCAAAAATACAATACAATTTAAGGTACAGAACAGCAGTGAATGTTGAAATTCTCGGCTTTAAATGAATCGTACATCGAAATAATCTGACATCATTCTAGAAATACAATTTTATATTTTAGATTTTATTTATAAATGATATGGGTACAGATAAAATATATGGCAATGAATATAATTTCGTTTTGCACAAATTAAAATTATATTATAGAGAATTAAAAAAAAATGAGGTCCGCTTTAAGAGGACGTTATTAAAGCTTGCTGCTCCCGGGTGCTGTTTAGGGCAATGCATAATTTCATGGTCTATTTGTTTTCTTGTCACGTACCTCCCCAGTGCGTTTTATAATTGAGAATCTGCGATTTTCTTCAATATTATGATATTTCTTTACAACTTATTATAATCGATGTTTTTTATAAAATATAGTATCGTGTTGTTTTTGCATTTATCAATTTAAAAACTTTAAGACAATAGAAGCTGGTATCATTTTTCAGTAAAATATTCACTTGATGGTAAGTGCAACGTCTGGCGATAACAAATGTTGTGTAATCCAGATCATTTCTGTGTGGCACCATACTGTGTCCGTCAACCCGAGACATCAGTTTCCACGTCTCATATGCCCAGTAATTACGTTAGCTTTCATTGCTCTTCAAACCGAAACACAATAATGTTTGTACACTACAGCTTCACGGTAGAATAACTGGCCCTGGGATGGATTAAAAGTATCCTACGTCGAATTTTTATCAAGATCGATTCAACGGTTGAGTCGTGAAAAGGTAACTGGGATGGTACCTAGACGGATTCCTGCATAGGAATTTTCTGATCTATAATCTTCTTTGTTGATTTTGTAACGTATAATTGTAACTTCTACATAAAAATGTGCATATACGGCGAGTATATGCACATTTTTATGTAGAAGTATGTGATACTTTTGCTCATAGACACAAATACACCTATAAGAGACAATATGTTGATGTGTCTTAAGGAATATGATGGAATGATTCATTGATAGTATTTAGATCTTAGATTCGCGAATTCGTCATAAGAAACACTACAGCGTTAAGTTGCTATTTTTTACTTATACTGGCTGTGCCCCACGGTTTCACTCGCCGGTAATTTTTGGCTCTCAGCATGCGGTTTTATAGCATTTCTTTAAGGCCGTAGCATGAAGTTTTATAGCCAACTAGATGAAGCCCGCGACTACGTTCGCGTAGATTTATGTTATTTAAAAAATTCCGCGGAAAATCTAAGATTTTCCGGAATAAAAGTATCCTACGTTGAATTTTATCACGATCGATTCAACGGTTGAGTCGTGAAAAGGTACCAAACAGACAGAGGAACAGAAAGTTACTTTCGCATTTCTAATAGATAACCTTCCTCAATAAACGCGATATCTAATGCAAAAGATTTTTTTTAATCGGATTATTATCGCTGATTAGCGCATTAAAACATACAAACTTTATAATAGTCGTAAGATTCTGTGTAGTCTTATTCTGACCGAATCGTGCACGTAAAAGTCGAAATATATATGCACCATGCAATACTTTAATTCGGAAAGCTATTGTTTATTAAATTTTTAATAATTTTACAAATAACATTTATAAAACGAGTTACTATTTATTTATAATTAACTGATGCCCGCGACTTCAGACGCGTGGATAACGGTACTTATAAATATACCGTGGGAACTGTTTGATTTTCCTATAATAGACAAAATGTGTGATAAAGTGTAATAGAAAAAAAATTATAGATATGAAGTATCCTATTGTGACCACATATTGTAAATTATAAATAAAAATAATTAAATATATATAAAGTCGTCCAAAACCATTTTAAAAATTATTCAATTAAACAATTAAGACAGAAAAAAAGTTAAAATTACAATATTTTATTTTGAATTTACATTTCGTCACGAATATTGAATTAAAAATTGCTCGAAATTATTCAAAAATCTATTAATACGTTCAGGAGAGACCAAATATCGAAAGATCAGTGTTAATTAATTACAAACATTTCAAAATAAACAGTTTTTATAACAACGAAAATAGTAAGTACATACTTCTTCTATAAGTGGAGCGTGTTCGTGTATTGCATAAATCTTATTACTTCAATAATAATAATAATTTTCTGTAGAATATATTAACGGGTAAAACTTCTATACAATGTTTGATCAAAATCTGAGCACTTAAAATTTGTTTTTTAGTTAGGTCTATGATATACAAGCAATAATATAGAAGGTCTCTTAGATGTAAAAGCATTAATATGATAGACTTTAGACTTAAAAATGATTAAGAAATAGTTGCGTAAGCTTCCGTATCGAGACAGGATTCCGCGGTAAACGCAGACTCGAACCCATACGATTTTATTGAAAGACATATCATCTTAGTGCCGGTGGTAAGCGGGTCTGTTGTAGTAATACGGCTTTCTCTTGCACATCGTGCTCGCTCTCTCTCTTTTTCCATAAAATCGACCATCTGTTGGCTCCTTAGGTTCCATAACGAATCGAACATTGGGTCCGTCCAGACGTGTCGCTCGCAACCTGCTGGAGCAACATACACCGAGGAAGAGACTTCCGCTAGATTCTTCTATAGGGTGCCGTTAGTAACAGTCCTCCATACGAGTTGCATAGGCGCGTCTAAGTTTTATTTTGGTCATCAAAATAGTTTAACTCGCTTAGCTATATTAGTGAAAAAGTTAGTTTAGCTAGGTCGCCGTAAGGTACGGCCTTGCGTAACTAGGGCGTTCGATTTTACCGGGCCCATATTTTATGGTGTCCCGTGTAACCGGGAACAACATCGGTTCTGCGAGTCAGGTGGAAAGCTGAGCATCGCTTCGAGTTTGTTGCGACGATTTCGTCGCCGCTAGAAGGTTTGAAAACATAGTGCAGTGACATATTAGGTACACATCACAAGTAGTGCCAAAACAACTTTTGCTCTTTAACTCATGACTCCCTGGAAGGGAGTCATGAGTTAAAATAATTCTAATCGTGACGTAAAAATCTTCCCCGGTCTTCGGTATGGACCAGGTGGAAGCCGCGCAGTCGGAACTTCGTCGCCTCCTGGCGGCGAAGTACCCCGCGATAAACCCGGAGGCGTTAGTTATCCTTCGCCCTCTTTCTCCGGTCGCCGTCGGTGAAAAACCGTTGGCCCCCCGCGCCGCCGCGTCCCCTGCGACCGCCGCCGCGCTCGAAAAACGGCCGTTAGGCCCCCCCGGCCCCTCAGGCCCCTCAGCCCCCTCCGGGCAAAAACCGTTAGGCCCCTCCGGCCCCGCAGTCGTCGCAGGCTCCTCCGGCCTCGCTCGATCGACGCCGTTACCGGACGCTTCCGGTTCGCAGCGTCCTCCGTCGCGTGATCCGCCGCCTTTCTCTTGGCGCGACCCGCCGCAATCGCCAGACGACATAGTGATGCAAGCGATGCACTCCGCGCAGTCGTCGCGCGCATCATCGCGAGCTTCTTCTATAGCGAGTCGCTACTCAGAAGACTACTACAGGTCAGATCACGAGAGCTACTGCTCCTCCTCCACTCCGTCTACGGAGTTAGACATGGCCGCCCCCGGAGACGATGGCTTCACCACCGTCACCGGTCGCAAGAGGCGCCAAAAGAAAGAAGCCGACGCCAGGCCTCCTCGTAAGGTGGCCGCCGCGACGCCGGCGCCGCGCCCTGTCCCGATGGACACCTCCGCGCCCTCCCGAGAGACCGGAGCCCTCCGCGCCCCTAAGGCGCCGCCTCCTGTAGTAATACAGGATACGGCTGCCTGGGGCAGCATTTCGAAAGCGCTCGATGAAAAGCGCATTAATTTCACGCGTGCTAGGCCGATCGCGAACGGCATTAGTGTCACGGTGCCGACACCGACCGACCATCGCGCGTTGACGAAATGGTTAGCCGACAGAAAGATCGGTTACCATACATACGCACTCGAGGGGGAACGTATCCTCCGCGTAGTTATCCGCGGCGTCCCGAAAGACATCGAGACGCAACTTATATTAGAGGACCTTAAGTCCAAAGGCCTCCCCGCTCTACAAGTTCATCGCATGACGAACATGCGAACTAAGGCGCCGTACAACCTACTCGTAGTGCTCGTGCACTTAGAGTTATCGGACGACGGCAAAAAAATTTTCGACATACCAAGTGTATGTAACCTCTCTGGGATCGTAGTCGAGGCACCGCGTAAGCGGTCCTCGTTTAGCCAGTGTCACCGCTGCCAACTCTATGGCCATTCCGCGCGCAATTGCTTCGCGAACCCTCGTTGCGTCAAATGCGTCGGGGGGCACGTGACAGCGGAGTGCAGTCGCGACCCAAACACCGTGGACCCCCCTACCTGCGTGCTGTGTGGGACGGTGGGCCACCCTGCGAACTATCGCGGGTGCCCTAACGCCCCCCGCGGCAAGCGGCGTCGCGGGAAACGCGGTAACCGCAAAGGGAAGCCTAAACAGGCTAACCCCCGCGCCCCTCCCACCCCCGCGGGTAAAAAGACTACGTCGGCGGAGCCTCCTCCGCCGCCGAAAACTAACGCGTGGACCCGGCCCTTGCCTATGGTCAGCGCGGCCTCTACTCGCCCCTCGGCCCCCGCGCCCTCCGCTAGGAGCGCCGCGACGCCGGTAGCTGCCACACCTGCCCATAGCCTGCAAGAGGATTTCGACATCCTACTGCAGTATATGGACAGTGTCGATATTGACGAACTTACGTTGTTCGCAAACAAAATTAGGACGGCAAGCTCTCCTAAAGAGCGCTTACAAGCGTCGATTGAGCACATCGGTGTGCTCAACGCAATTAAAAATTTTAAAGCCAAATAGGCAATTAAAATTCATCCGCGTTATTATAATTTTTAATTTAAATCTAATAATAAATGGTAAATTCATTCGCTAATAAATAACGCGTTTGAGGCCCTCGCCTCAACACATACACCCGCGTACACATACACGCACCCGCTAGAACAGCGGCGCACCGCACTCGCCGGCGAGTGCGAAGTCTTAGGTTCACAGCCGCTCGATTCATTCGAGTTCTCAGGCTGCCTTCTTTTTCAGATGGTTTTTTATTAGTTATATTTTATTGGATATTGCATATATTATTGTATGCAATATAAAATAAATAATATTCTGTTTCGATGGTGATCCAAGCCGAGGTTCGTACCTCCTTCAGAGGGGCCCTTGGATCACTTCGAGCCCCCCCTTGTTAGTCGGTTACCTTTATTCGTTTTCAGGGGTCGAAGTGCAGCGCAGTTGTTCAGCAGCGACGTTGTCCTTCTCACTCGCGGGCCTTCTGCTCGCGAGTCGCTACCTATGACGCAGTCAAAGCCATAAGGCTATTTGCATACTCACACTCAAAAAAAAATCCTTAGGTTCCGTCACCCTATTCCCAATTTATCTTCTGGTTATTATTTACTTTATATCCTCCTGGTTATATTACATGGTATTCAATTAACAGCCTATAAATGTTCCACTGCCGAGCAGTAGCCTCCTCTCATTTCTGAGTGGCGTTATATGGCTTCGAAATATTTTTATTTCTCAGGCGTGCAGGTTTCCTCACGATGTTTTCCTTCACCGCTGAGTAGTAAGTGGCAAATAAGTCATAACAATTTTAGAGGTGCCGGCATCAAGAATCGAACTCACGTCACTAACATTCTATGAAATTTAAGACGAGCACCCTGGTTGCTAAGCTACCTCGGCTCCCCGTATTATTTAACCGTAGTACCTGAAGTCTATTCAGGAAGTCGTGAGACAAAAGGTAAACAAACATTTTAATACTATCAAATTATAGAGTACATTTTTCTTTGAAAAGTGACGTTTCGCCATCGGTCGGGTTATATCCGCCACCGTTACATAACATCAATTTGTTTATATGTGAATGCAGTCTCCAGATATATTTTTTATTCTTGTTATTCCCTTGCTACTATTTTCCTTGTTGTTTGTCTGTTTTTATTGTTTCTTATTGTGTTTATGTTTTTGATGTTGTGTTCTTTGTTCACACTTTGTCTCAAGCAGAAACTATAAGTTCTTCGGATCTTGGGTTCGAAAATTGGAATCGTCGGTTTTCAGATTTGGATGGGTCGTTCATATGAAATGTACGCCTCTAAAACGTACTAACGATGCAGGAGAAATCCTAGCGTAGAGCCTCGATTTAATTTTAAAACACATATTCTTCTACAGTACACCGCTTATGTATATTTATAGTAAGTTAATTGTACTTAACGCTAAGAGCATGGTCGAAGGACCGGTGGGGCAGCATAACTTTACTACGCAAAAAATATTTTACTTAATGTTATTTTCTTTTAATGTAGGAAAGTGATTAATTAAAATAACGCTAGCTAATTTATGTATATGTAAGTTTTCGATATATTAAGTTTTTATAAAAAAAGGGTCTGTTATTTCATTCAGACTGACATGTAAGTTATTGTTTTCTCGGATTTCAATTTTGTTCGCGGTTCGGTTAGTTCCATTCAAGCCCCGTTGCAATTCCTCTTATATTTACAAAAGACTCTGGCGGTCATGTTGATTAAAACAGAATGGTAGAAGAACAGTTTTCATTTATTGAAAATGAAAAATTCCTTTATAGTTTAGATCAACAATTTATCGTGACAAAAAAAGATTAATTTGGCGGGATATCCTCCATATACAGTAACGTTCTCGATCCAACTAAAAATATCTCTCCATATAGAGTGACCGCTTGTTTTGGGTCTGATTTTTTACGAAGCCTGAATATTTTTTAGGTGCTAGGTTCGTTATTATTGCTATATCTCGATGATAAATTTTCTTTTTATTTAACAATAAATAGATTATATGGAACCAGTACAAAATAAAAATGTCAAATTATGACATTTTACTGGTGGTAGGATTTCTATGCAGGAATCCGTCTAGGTAGGTACCACCCGAGGGCCAGTTATTCTACCGTGAAGCAGTAGTGTGCAAGCATTACTGTGTTTCGGTTTGAAGGGCACTGTGAGCTAGCGTAATCACTGGGCATTTGAGACTTAAGAACTGATGTCTCAGGGTGACGGGCGCAGTGTGGTCACCCAGAATATTTCGGTGACACAGCATTTGTTGTGGGCGAACGTTGCACTTACCATCAGGTGAACGTTTTGCTCGTTTCTTCACTTTATACAATAAAAAAAATGATTTTATGATTTTATTTGCCACATACTATATACACACTGTATACTATGCCATATGTTCGGCGTGCTCAGCAGAGCTGAAAAGTACTTCACGCCGGCCCACCGCTTGCAACTGTACAAGGAAGATCAGCCTCACATGGAGTAGTCTTTGTTCTCGTCTCTGGGCAGGTCCCCAGTGCCAGCTCCTTCTATTTCACCGCATCTAGCGAAGAGCGTCTCGAATCGTCAACGACCAAGTTCTTTTCCATCAGCTTGATCCACTGGCCCTGCGAAGAGACGTTGCGTTTATTTGCATTTTTTATCGCATTTGCTATGGGTAGTGTTTCGAGGAATTGTTCGGAATTATTCCAGCCTCTGTTTTTCGCCATCGTTCATCGCAACAAAGCACAAAATTCCATCCTATCTATATTTTCGGTGATGTGATCGCTGTTAGCCTTTTGGCTTTTACAGCTTCATCGGATGCTGTGCTCGCGGGCCCGGGGCCCGCGTGCCAGGTTTGGTTTGACCCAAAACATATATACATAAATATTAACTCCTACTAAACATCTAAGTTCGGACCGTTGCGTTCGCTAGCGTGCTTGCGCTACAGTGAATATCTCCATAAATTTATTATATGAAGTCATCTAATGACCGTCCGAGGGAGACTGCGGGCCTCCGTTCGGACTGTCGACTTGTGTGTCGGAAACTCTGGGCGGTGAGAACCGCCCTGGAACACGGGTGTATCTGGTGTACGCGGTGTTATGAACGATAGCTGCGCGCCGCTCTCTACGGCGGTCGCGCGACGTTGTGCGTGTGATGTTGAAACTATTAACTGTGTGTACAGTGTTGTTCGGATCGTGGCTGACCGTGTCGTGGTCAGGGAGTGCTGAGACGTCCGTGTCGTCTAGCACATTTCGCGGTCGACGTTTGCGTTCGGTCGCGTTTTTATTACATCGATAATTAGCTGCTTTAACCACCAGCGGGTTTGGATGAACCGCGGCTTTTTCGAAAAACCGCCGTGATACTTCTCTGAAGTGTTCAGAGAGTACGGGCATTTCACAGTCGCTGTGAAGGTCGACATTGCGTTGGTACCAGCCGGCTCCGGTGGCACTTCGCAAGAATCTGTTTTGCACCGCCTGCAATTTCTTTATATGATTGCCCGTCGCGTGTGCGAACGCGACGCATGCATAGGACATTACGGGTCTAATGCATGTCTTGTAGAGGCGAAGTTTGTGTCTTAAGCACATTTTGCTTGAAGAGCAAGTTAACGGGTATAGACGGCTTGCGATAAAAGCCGCCCTGTTACGCACGTTCTTAATGTGAGCAGCGAACGACATCGCTGCGTCTAACGTGACCCCGAGGTATTTGACGCTCTTTTCCCAGGGAATAGGGCGTCCGAACAGGGTGATCGAGACTAGCTGATTGTTGCCGATTGTGTGGTAACGTCTAGCTGGCTTGGGCGTGCCCCTCGAGAAGTATATTGCTACACTTTTCTCGGGGTTAACCTCTATTCTCCATTTCCGGAACCATTCGCCTAGGCGATCGGCTGCGGCTTGGAGCTGAATCGTTATGCGGCACTTGTGCTTATCGGAATAATACAGGGCCGTGTCATCTGCGAAAAGCGCAAGATTGACTTTAGGGTCTTTAGGTATATCGCTAGTGTATAGCGAGAAAAGGAGTGGAGAGAGGCAGGAGCCCTGAGGGACACCCGCACGGAGAGGGCGGCTTGAGGAGCGCGTTCCCTCTACCCGGAAGCGAAATAGGCGATTGGACAAGAAGGCTCGTATGATGTTCACGAGTCTGTCCGGCACTTTTGTGTGATACAACTTGTAATACAAGCCGTCGTGCCAGACTTTGTCGAATGCCTTTGCGACATCGAAAAATAAGGCCCCTGTGCCTACTGGCTTAGGGCGGTCGTGAAAGTTTTCTAATATGTGCTCCGTTAGGCGGTGCACTTGATGGGTACACAATTGTTCGGGGCGAAAGCCGAACTGCTCGTCTGGAAGGATGTTATTATTTAGGACGTAGTCTTTTAATCGACTAAGGATTATTCGCTCATAAATCTTGGCCATCGAGTTGAGGAGACTTATTGGGCGATAGTTGGACGGGATGTTCTTCGGCTTGTGAGGCTTCGGAATACCTATAACGTCCGCTTCCTTCCAGTCGTCCGGGAAGGAGCAGCTGGAGAGGAGCGCGTTGAAAATACTGACTAACAGATACAATAGCGGCGTAGTTAGACATTTGATCACCCTGTTGTTTATGCCATCGAGGCCGGGCGCGGATCGGTTTTTAAGATTTTTAACAATCTTCGTGACTTCGTCGAGAGTCACTGGAGTCAGTGGTTCGCCCACTGGTGGTATGGCAGCCCTGCGTTCGAGTTCCGCGGCCACCTGCTGCAGGTGGTCGGGATCCGCAGGCGCGAGAGACGGAGTGCATTGGCTCTCTAGACTGTCTGCAAGGCATTCGGCTTTTTCGCTGTCGTCGAAGGCGAGCGAGTTGTCGTTCGATCTAATAAGTGGCGGCATGGGTGAGACCGGCTCTGCTTTGAGAGATCGTGCCAACTGCCAGTAGGCAGTGTGCGACGGCTCGATTTCTCCAAGCATAGTGTCCCAGCTATCTTTAGTGTACTCAGATAAGCGCTCTTTAACATCCCTTTGTAGGAGGCGCAGTCTGAGTCTATTCGCGTCTGTTCTATATCTGTCGTGCGCTTTGGCCGCACGGTTCTTTTCTCTAATCAGGCGTCGGAGGTCCGCCGGTAGATTGCAGCGTCGATCGCTCGACACCGTAACCGTCCGGGAGGATTCTCCAAGACTGTTTTGAGATGACTTGAGAATGATTTTATCGCTCGACAGGCTACCTCTGGCGAGTCGATAATATCTGGTATTTCATCCAAGTGCTGGGAGCTCGTAGCCTCGAGTTTGACCCCGAGGGTACGCCAGTCCACAATGGTTTTGGTCTGTGTGACCTCACCATTTGGCCGGCCCAGCTTAAAAATGACCGGACGGTGGTCCGTCTCAAGTTCGTGAAGCGTAACTATAGAGTCTATTTCTAAGTTCACGTCCTTAATAATGGCTACATCGAGAGTGTCCGGCCGCTGATTTAACTGCGTCGGAACTCTGGTTGGTGTTTCGGGAGCTATAACGTTTACGTTATGGCTCTCCGCTAATCTGTACAGTATATTACCGTTTGTGTTATTTGCGTTGGAATTCCAACTGCCGTGCTTGCTGTTCAAGTCTCCGGCGAGAATAACAGAACGGCCTAAATCTAGTAGGGATTTTAGGTCTGATTCTAATAATTGTTTGGATGGCGAGAGGTAGACTGATGCTAGTACAAGCGGCCTATGGCCGGTCATTGCTAACCTACACGCGGAAGTTTCTATATTAACTAAGTCGGGTGTATCGAGCGCGATACAGTGCAAGGACTTTTTATAGTAGATCAGAGTGCCGCCTTTCGCGGTCGCTCTGTCATTACGGATGCATTTGTAATTGGCAATCTTTGGATCGCGCATACTAGGTTTTAAGAAAGTCTCTTGCACTAGCATAACGTCGATGTCGTGGTCACGAAGGAAATTCGCGACTTCAACTAACTGCGTCTTAAGACCGTTTGCGTTAAAATACGAGACAGTCAGAGAGCGTGGTTTAATCCTACCTATATGGGACGCCATTGGTAACCATTAAAAATTTTATTTTTCGACGCGGCGCGTGATGTTTAGGCGCATTGATACGTCCAAATCGCGTCGATGACGTTCATGTGCTCTACGGTAGCCATGAGTCGGTCTTGAGGAGACTTTGCTTCGCGGATTTTGCGTGCTAAAGTCGAAAGTTCGGCAACATTTATGCTGCGCATGAAGCCGCAAATTAGCGAGAAATCTGCGGCGAAATTTGACGAGCCCTGTATTTTGGGTGTTGCGATTTGAGGCGCGGGCCGTGAGGCGGCTGCGCTCTTTTGCGTCATGGGCAACGGTTTTGTCCATGCGTTCGTCGCCGGCGCGGCGCTCTGGCTCTTGCTCTGCCCGGTAGTCCCGTCAGCGGGACCGGGTTTCGCTGCGGCCGGAGCGGGCGCGGGCGTTTGTTTAGGCGCGGGTTTAGTCGCGGGCTTGGGTGTTTGTTTAGGAGCGGGTGTTTGGCGGTAGGTGTTCAATAGAAAGGCCTGAAAGGCCGCAAATCGTCTTAATGTTAAAGACCTGCTTGCCTTCTGGAGTTAATTCCAGTATGGCTAGGATCAGGTCGTACGACTTCTTATTGTGAAATTCCATCCACATCATCTTGATGGTTGACATTCCACCACTGTGCGCTATTCGCGGTATTCACTGCCACGCACAACCACTCTGTGGAACTTGCTGCCGCCAGTGGTACTTCCGGAGCGATATGACTTAGGAGCAAGAAAATAGCCTATTCCTTACTCAAAGGCCTTCAACGCACCCGCGATTCCCCTAGTATTGTGGATGTTCATAGGCGACGCTGATCACTTAACATCCACCTGATGTTCGTTTCTATGCCCTATCTTCCATAAAACATATAAGTTATTTATAGTCCATTTAAGATAACGAAATGTTCTCATAACGAGCGAATAACTAATAGCAAGTTATAATCGTATAGTATTAGCTAACCTCCCTCTGCTTCACACGTAGATCATTGTTATGTTAAGTCTGTATATATAGAAAAACAGCACCAATCCGTTTAACCACTTCGGAGTAAATGTTTGTAAAATCTGTTCTTAGTGGATGTTTTCGTAGGAAACCAAATACGTGTACCAAATATCAAGTCAATAGGTTTCGTAATTCCGGAGATATCGTGACGAGTCAGTGGTAAGTCGCTTTTACATATATAGACATAAGCTACAATAATAATGTAGGATAAAGTGGACCAACTTAGGCCAGCGATATTCGTCCCAGTTGCCTTGTCCGGCAATTACGTTAGGGTACCGAGTAAGCGAACCCGGCCTCCCGAGCTACTGCTGTCTCCTCCCGCTATTTCCGAGATAATAGTATCCTACACCTTATAGTTCCCTTCCCAACTTCCGCACTTCCTACCCCAAGTGCATTTCCTACCTAATACTTTTCCCTTTCTCTCTGCCAAGCCAGTGGTTGCCGTGATGACGGTTACGTACTCGTGGGAACGCGATGGGGAGCAAGAATTTCAACATCTACCAAAATGGCAGGGACGTGGTTCGCTACCAAAAACTAGGCTGTGGTCTCAGCCTATCCTCTATATGGGAAAAGGCGTGAGTGTATGTATGTATGTAAAATAGACCAAATAGCACGCAGTTTACAATTATAGTTTTGTATGCCGAACAATGAGTGGAATACAGAAATATAAAAATATACCTCATGACCTTTAACATCCTTTAGTAAACCATTTGGTATTTACTATTAATGAATTTAACAAAGTGAGTTATTTTATTTCCCTACTTATATTTTCAATCATCGTATCAAGTACGTTTTGTACATTTATCCTTTATTTGTCACTGGTGTTATTTTCTTATATATATATTTTCATACAGCAGTAGCGTAGTGACTCAGAGTGGATCTAGACCTCCGAAACCAGAACACCGCATGCCTGGTATTGTTCCCACGCCTGGCACTAGTTTTGTGATCCTACAGGACTTTATTGACTTTATATTATTCTATATATCCATGTCTGGTTCGCCTGACTGATCGTCGCCCACTCGGCTGTTACTCTCTTTTCACCACATGAACCTCTTCCATTATCTCTATGTATCCAGATCCTATTATATAGGGTTCTTTTTTTACCTCTAGCTCCCATCCTTCCATTGGTTCGGTCTTAGAAACTTTCGAAAGATATTTCTGTCATTAGCAGCTTATTCACCTTCTTCAAGGTCAGTGCCTGAGCCTTCCTGCATCAATATCGGCCTCATAATCTTTCTATATATATATTTCTTATTGGATAAAGTGACGAGACGAGCAAAACGTTCACCTGATGGTAAGTGCAACGTTTGCCCATAACAAATGCTGTGTCACCCAGAACAACGAGTGGCACCACACTGCGCCCGTCACCTTGAGAAACAGTAATGTTTGCACACTACTGCTTTACGACGGAATAACTAGCCCTGCGGGGGTACCTACCTAGACAGATTCCTGAATTCCTGAATAGGAATTCTACCATCAATAGTTAAAATTTCGTATCTTTTCACAAGCTAGTACGAGTATACGAGTATAATACATTACGAGTGTTGAAACGGATGTTGTTATATGACTATAATAAATTAAATTAAATTAAATATAAATTTTATGTAATCGATAATCTCATCACAAAGCCAACAACTAGAAAACTTATTATATTTGCCAATCATGAATACACCGGAAAATATGCTTTAACAGTCATTGTAGCGCTAACATTAATAAAAAAAAATTTAACGCAACTAGGGGTTACTGCCGTTGTTTCATCCTGTTAAACATGTTGAACATGTTAACAACAGTTAATATACATATATACATACATACATACTGTCACGCCTCTTTCCCATTGGGGTAGGCAGACGCATCATTCCAATTGCTACGATCCTGGAACTTTCTTAAATATACAACAGTCATAATTTATACATCCTATATTTGCCCTAGCTGCCACACTTGTTGAGCGGGGGAGCAACTTCAAAATAATAGTTCGCGCAAAAGTTTGTCACCTCTTAAGCCCCATAGGGCTGGGGTTAAGGATGGGTTAATATAATTTTATATTTCTTTTCCATATAGTTATTAATTCTTAAATATATTTAAATTGTTTATTTTGTTTTATAACTGTTGTATTTTGTAAAACGATTCCCCACACGGGGATTGCTCCTGCGTCGTGGGTGCTTTTTAGAAATACATTTCACACGCACAACACAGCCAGAACCGAAAACCAACAATTTATGTTTTTGTATGAATGTTGGCTCCGGCTGGGATTCGAACCCAGGACCTTCGGCATACTAGACAGGTATTATAACTACTAGACCACGCGGTTGTCGACATACATATATCGATATGATTCGATGTAACATGAGGTTCTAGAAATATTGGATAAATTCATTTGAAACTGGCAATTCAATAGCTTCACAAAGCAACGAGTATGACGGCACAGACAGCAAAACAAATAGCAAGCATTTCGTTTCTCAGATCGGCTACGGGTCAGCGGTGTCAGTAAGTGCCACGTGAGATTTATTGAAATGAAACCGTCATTTTATGTTACTCGAAATCCAAAAACACTGTTTTGTTTTTCTTCAAGATAAAATTCTAGACTTTAGTTTATAATCATCTATTTCGATTATACAACTACACTAAATGTGTTTTTTTTATTGCATAATGTGATGAAACGAGCAAAACGTTCACCTGATGGTAAGTGCAACGTCTGCCCATAACAAATGCTGTGCCACCCAGAAAATTTCTGTGTGACACTACACTGTGCCCATCACCCTGAGACATAAGTTCTTAAGTCTCATATGCCCAGTGATTACGCTAGCTCACAGTGCCCTTCAAACCGAAACACAGTCATGTTTGCACACTACTGATTCACGGTAGAATAACTGGCCCTGGGGTGGTACCCACCTAGGCGGACTAATTTATTGACTGCTTCTTTTGTACGACACTTCTTGAAAATATGCTCCTAAGTACAGTGTACAATACAGTGTAAATAATGGTTCGTATGCAATGTAAATACGGGAAGGTGTGAAGAGAACCTTTTTTTTTTTTTTATTGGATAAAGTGATGAAACGAGCAAAACGTTCACCTGATGGTAAGTGCAACGTCTGCCCATAACAAATGCAATATTACCCAGGAAATTTCTGTGTAACACCACACTGTGCCCATCACCCTGAGACATAAGGTCTTAAGTCTCATATGCCCAGTGATTACGCTAGCTCACAGTGCCCTTCAAACCGAAACACAGTCATGTTTGCACACTACTGATTCACGGTAGAATAACTGGCCCTGGGGTGGTACCCACCTAGGCGGACTCCTGCATATGAATCCTACCACCAGTGGAAAAATTTTCTTTGTTTCAGCGTTTTTCAATAATTAAGACCACTTTTCATCTTAGAGTTGCGTCTGAGATTGGTCGAATAATTATATATTTGTAAGAAATTATAAAGTTTTAATTAGCCACACCAAAAAATACGTAAAATAGAACATAACGTAATAGTCACATGCGTCTCCAACTCGTCTTTGTTTATGGCTTAAATACTACAGTTGATTTCTAATTTTTTTTATGGAACAAAGTAACCAGTAAATCGTTAACTTGATGGTAAGTGCAAGATCTGCCCATAATAAAAGCTGTGCTAACCAAACCCGTGCGGGACGTCTCTCCATCTAGTGGGTGTCACTCATGGGGTTGACACTCGAGAACTTCTTCTCCAATGGGCTTCTACGAAAAACATCTTATGGTTTCTAAATCATCATTAATATTTTTATACCGCTTCTGCGATTGTAATTTTCTCGGTTCCAAAGAAAACTGCGGATTGCCGGCATACGAGGGTTTCAAGTAATTGGGAGTAAAGTATTATGAGCCTAGACACAGTCCCCTGCAACATACAGGGCTCTCGCGTTAAGGGAGGATTTGCCGCAATCACCACGCTCGATAGATGGATTATCGAAGGTAGAAGCATGCGATTCGCACATTGAATACCGTTTTGACACCTGTGTGTTTTTCTACATGCATACATATATACAGTCACGCTTTTTTACCATATAAGGGTTAGGTCCTCTACCTACACATGTAGCCCGCTTTTTCCCCCAGCGGGAAACGGGACGTGACGGGTGGCGAACCACGTGCAGTATAGTGACAGCATTGCGTATGAGTGTGTTATTCTGCACACATAAAGGCTGTCGCTTCTTACCTTTTTTGACACCTCGGTAAGAAAGTCTGTAGGTCTGTAGAACCACCTACGTATAAGCAACTGTAGGTGCTGATACTTAGGTGGGTCTACTTTGCCGGACATCTCGGTTTTTCAATCCAATTTTTGATATGTATATTTGTGCAATATTATATATATATACATGCATACATAAGATCACGACTGTATCCCATAAGGGGTAGTCAGAGACTGGGCACTCATTGCAGAAACAGATGACTGCCACAATCCACGTTTCACCAAAACAATATAATGCACTTGGTGTGATATGTGGTGAGCCCATCGCCACCATGCGCTATGGTATATATATGGGTATATTTATGTACTATATATATATATATAATACATAAATATATAAATACTTCAGTTACAAGTTTCAGTGCCAGTACGAGTACTTTTACTAAAATTTTTAAAATTGCGATTTCATGTAAAATCATAAAAAGTTAGAGCGTATAAAAGTCACAGTTATGAGCACAGGGAGAGGGTCTTGGAGCCAGAAAGTCCGGCACGGTGTTCCGATGCTTTTTGGTGGATTTCGCATATCCTAGAAATATTTTTTCCTCAGACATGTATGATTTTCTTTCTTCCCGTTCAATTGCATTTTTGTATGCTAATTTAATAAAAAAAATATAAATTAGATTCATATTTGAAAATGTTAAAAGTAAAATGTAAGTATGATAATATATTTATTGCCCAAGGATGGTTCCTGAGATTTCCTCCCGTTTCGATTTTCTTAACTTCACCCAACGGTATCATCACAAGGAAATTTTCTATTGGCAAAAAATTATCTGACCGATAATAATCTTCCTATAATGTTCGCACATATTAGTGTTCTGTTACTTTTTTCCATTACATTTAAATACATTTTTATTTCTGACAAATTTAGTTTTTAAGTCTTACCATTAGCTTAGCTAATAGTTTGATCGTAGATCCTTTTTCTTCTAGATACTCGAACTTTTTAGTTTCTCTAATAGTGTGGTCTCCTATCACAAGAATAAGTCTATTTCAGAAACATAATTATGCTAATAAAATATCCGTGTGGTGGCGGCTCGTTAAAAGAAAACTACCACTCCATCTCATCCAATGGATCTCGTAAAAGGCGAGTAAGGAATAAAACTGCACTGTGCACCCAACAGCGCATGGTGGCGATGGGCTCACCACCTATCACACCAAGTGCATTATATTGTTTTGGTGAAATGTGGATTGTGGCAGTCATCTGTTTTTGCAGTGAGTGCCCAGTCTCTGACTACCCTTTATGGGATACAGTCGTGATATTATGTATGTATGTATGTTAAAAATAATCTTTTCATTCAGGATAAATATTTTTGTTAAAGAAATAAACTAAATTGATGCGTTTGTAGCTTATGCGTATATTTTAATACTAAAGTTCTTATAGACGTTAGTCTAAAAAGTCACTAAATTATTCTTCGAACGAGCAAAGATTATTTGAGTATTTTAGTAGTACATATTTCGATTAATATTCCCTTACCTTTGAGAAGGGTCAAAAATTTCGTAAATTATATCAAGTGACTGCACTAACTGTCAAAAGCAGGCGAGGCTGCTTTACCCTTAGCGACTTAATGGCTAAAATTTTCAATTTTATGATAATTGTTGTAAGAGTACATTTTTAATGATTTTTTTTTAAAATACCATAAAGCAATGAGACAAATAAGACTGTGGTGTATTAATAACAAAAGAACTGAATTCAACATACATAAATAGCAATTAAATATAATAGAACTTCTATGGGTTTTGCACTGATCCCGGGAAGTTTGTTTTAGGTTTAGTTTAGTCCTTTTAAATCGAAATATCTAGATTTTTTTAAATTAACATTATTATAATTTTAAAGTTCATGTGGAAGAAGGCATAGGCATAAGTTTTCTATATCATTTATCAATAGTGTAATATTATCTAAATATAATTTTTAACATTTCAAGTTAAGGAAAATTTGTCTTATAAATTATTATCTTAAAATTCATTTGTAAAATGACATTATGACTATTTACAAGATTATTATTATAACATTATTTAAAAGATTGAAGTTTCGTACTCGTATGACTGGTAAGTACAGTAAGTATATATGTTAACGTACAATGATGCACAAATATATAGCCTTTTAAAGTTCTTTCTAATAAACACAACGAATATCTTCGCAAACAAAATCATTTATGATTTATTGGTATAAAATATGTAGTAGAAAAGTGTTGTAAGGCTTAAATCGCACTCGTAGTTAATTTGACATCACTCCTTCAATATATTTGCAGAAAACTCTTCCCTAAAGAGTTACATACAAATTTATTTCAGCCTTTATTACTTTTGGAACGCTGTAACGTCTTACCTCTTCGTTATATTGATTGCAAAATCTACTCTCTCTTTTGATGTAATAATAAAAAAAACTTAATTTTTATATAACATATTATACATGTCCCTACTATACAATTTTTTTTAATCACACCATTTAAAGATTAAGATGCTTAGTCCTTTGAAACATATTGTTATCTACTGCTTAGATAAAAGTATCTACAGCTTCTTTTTTAGGAAAATCGACTATTGGGTTTCACCGAGAAGGGAAATAATTCATAATTCATAAAATATTTTCTGTTTCTGTCTTTCCGTCCGTCTTTTTTCCAGGACAACTCATCTATACTTATTATTATGATTATATATGAATACATATTTTAACCATCCTATTCTTCCCAATTCCAAATACGTAATGTAATGTAGTTTGAGTTGTATGTCATTTAATAGCTTTCCATTGTTTCCTTTCGACACGACGTATTTGCTTTAAAGTCATTATCAAGCCCTCCTCTAATTTGTAAACATTTGATATATTTTCGATGCAAAACTTCCCTATTTTTTTTTACTCGAGTGTTTGATAGGAAAATGATAACGAATGTAAAAGCGATTTAAGCGTAATAGTAAGCAAATTTAAGTGAAAATAACTTTTGTAGCCTTATTTGTCCATATATGCGAAAATAAAGTTGTGGTGCAATAGTTAGTAGGATATAGGTCAGCGGTAAGATTCCAATGCAAGATTCCATCTGGGTAGGTACAACATCAGGCCATTTATTCTGACGTGAAGCAGTAGTGTGCAAATATTACTGTGTTTTATGTATGAATTTGTGGGCTGACTGGCAGAGAATGCCGACAGGCATTAAGTTTGCCCATTGTTACAAAGAGTAAATGAATAAATAAAATTTTCTCCATTTTTATAAATAAATTTTGCGTTATCTCTTTGATGTTTTGTCACTTCGATGCGTTCACTTTTACAGATACTACATTTATCTTCAACGCGAAATATCTCATAACAGGTATTATAAAAAGGTTACGAAAAAATTAGTAAGCATGCAAAAAGATTATGGGTCAATTCACTCTTTACGGAATGATCTTAGCAAATTAACTTATTCACCAAAACTAAAAAGCGAATACTACTCTGTATAATGATTAAATTCATAATTGCGTTGGTATTCGATGGAAAGTAATACGGAAGTTACAAAAAATTTGGTCAATAACCTGTCAAAAAAGAAACAAAATAGTCCGCAAAAAAAATTTGCGGTTGAAACAACATAGATGGTTTTTTTAGCATGAATACTGAATTTACAGCATAGCAAGTAGGTGTTCTTCTATAAATTCAGGTGTTAGTCGAGCTTACACAAACAACATATAGGATACGGACGGCCATTTGGACGCCGGAAGGCTTTCAGCGTGGCGTCGTTAAGTGCTATCGTTATTTATTTTCTGTTCTAACATGCTTATAGTCATGCAATTTTCCAACGTAACACCATCAAGATGTGTAAATATATTTCAAAAAATTGAGCCCGTTGTAAAGTAAATCATCAATCCAGCCAATCACTAGTCCACTGCTGAACATAGGAATCCCCCATAGATTACCACTCATTTATGGGGGTTTGCCGTAGTTAACATGCTTGACAGTCGGGTTGGCAACCGCAGTTTATTTATTCATATCATGTAAATAGTATGAGTGCTTAATGCATTAGTTGTTGGCGATTTCTGTTACAAAATCTATTATCACTTGATTAGATTTAGTAACCAATGAAACCCATAGGGGTCGTTAGTTTAAGTTACAAAGAAATTATAACTGCTTTTTGATTAATTAGTAATTTTTAATAAAGAACTCACAATACTCCAGACTTTGCACATCTTAATTAGTTATCTGAGGTGATGTCCTCTTGACCAATTAGACCACGGCAACAACTTCCAAATACTATTGGTAGCTATCAGTTGCGTAGGAGATATTAGCGGACAGGGCGGGGTAGCTGTACCGACTTTGCTGGAAGAGCGGCAACGTACCAGTGAGGCCATCATCGTAATGCTTTACAACGGAAAAGGGTCGCAGCAAGACTGCAAAAACTACCGAGGCATTAGCTTGCTCAGTATCGTCGGCAAACTTAATCAAATAATCAAAACCTTTGCATACGCAAAGGTTTTGATTAAGAAAGTAATTATTGAAACTGAAGAGAAGATATGGGATGTACAAGCGGGATTCAGGAGAGGAATGGTATGCATGGATTAGGTCTTTTCCTTACGAAGCAAAGCCGAAAAATTCTTGGCCCAAATTCAAAAGGTCTATTTCGCATTCGTAGACTTGGAAAAGGCCTATGATAGGGTAGTGAGGAATGAATTGTGGTCGACATTGCCTATGTATGAGGTGCTTGCTACGGCTTGATGCTTGAACGATTGCTTGATACGAGCTCTGAAATCACTCTATAAGGATTCCAGTGCTTGTGTCAGGGGAAACGGGGCTTACATAGACTATTTATTTATTTATTTATTGGATAACCTACACAAGATACAGCACAAATTCTAAAATATAAATTTATTTAATGATTATATCTAACTTTTCTCATAATAATAGGTAACCACAGCATGCGTAGAGGATTTGTTACTAATGTTTTAATGTTGTGTTATTATATAATAGCAAAGAAGTTTAGACGAATACGTAAAGTAAAGTAAGCTGTAATGTATTATTTATATATATAACAATTTAAGATATATATTAATAAAATAACAAAGGATACGCCAAACGTTCTGAGCTTGGCCAAGAATCTGGAAACGCTGTCAAAATGGATATCAAGATTGGGTTCCTTTTTTACCCTTTTGTCATACAGACGAGAAACGCGCACCACTGGTGAAGACCAACCAAGACTGGTTGTGCATAAAATGGTTTTAAAAACAGTGCACGGATGTCGCGGTATTCTTGCCGGGACATTGTAATGAAATCGGTTCAACAAGGGTGAACAATCTATGAAACCATTTGTCAACTTATGCACAAAAATAATAAATCTAAGTGACCTCGGCGTGCGCATAGCTGTTCAAGCTTAAAGTGCTGTAATTTGTCTGTGTATGTTTTGACAGATCTCGGGGGCTTAAAGCGATATGATAGGCTGCGAACTAGTTTCTCCGTCTTACACTCTTCTCTTTCAAAAACTACTTTCGTCGTATCTACATTAATTTTCATTTCTTTGCTTTGTAGAGCGTCATCCATAATATTTACTATCGTCTGCAACTCCTCTTCCGATGATGCTAATATAACCTGATCATCGGAGAATAGGAGGCATTTGACAGTCAGATCTCACAAGCAAAATATGTGTCAGGATTGTAGGGAGTGAAAAGATGTGGTCTCTGCCTACTCCATTGAGAAATAGGCGTTACTGTACGTATGTATATAGGAGATATTGCAGTGCTTCAAGTGTATGCACAAACACAAACGCAACTCAACTGAGCTTGCCTGCACCCAAAATAACTTAATAAAAATGCTAGCTAAAATACTGCTGCTAAGATTCCTATGCAGGAATAGGAACCACTGCAGGGCCAATTATGCGCTAAAGCAATAATACGTAAACATTACTGCGTTTTGCTTTGAAGGGCACTGAGAGCTAGTGTAATTACTACAGGGCATATGAGTCTTATAGTCACGAGCGTAGTGAGGTGCTACACATAAATGTTCTGGGTGACACAGCATACGTTATGGGCAGACGTTGCACTTAAAACAACGCCAGAGTCACGGGAAAAATCACTACATAACCTAGACTCGAAAACAAACAATTTATGTTTTTGCATAAACGTTGGCTCCGGGTGGGACTCGATCCGAAAATCTTCGAAATATAAGACAGGTATTCTGACTACTAGGCCATGCGGTCGTCAAGGTATATATACCACAGTGACCACTTATCACGCTTACTCATATTAAACAGATAATTTTGAAGTAGTTTTTTTAAACAAATTAAAAATTAAAAAAAATTATAACCCGTTCATATTTTTTTTATTAAAACAATTTTAATTCTTTTCTAGAAAATAAAAAGTAACTAAATCACAATATAATTTACGAATGCTCGAAAGGCTATTTTTGAGACTTTTTTGTCGTCGATAAAATTCGAATGATGAAACGCACATCATCAGGTCTAATGTAACCACTGAGGCACGCGGTCTGCCCATAATATCTTAGCGGCTTAACTTTCTATTTAGTTAATTTCCGTGTGGCTTCTAGTCAGCATCTACCACATTATCTCATCCCGTGGGTGTCGTAGAAGTCGACAGAAGGACAATTAAAACCAGAAGATGTGCAGCTGTTTTTCCTGGATTTTAATAAAAATATCTCATAACATTTTCTATTTAGTCCTTATCACCTTAATAATTCATAATTCATTTATTTGCATAAATAGTATCACTTATTCTGCCTGTGTAAATAATAATTATTATAAAATTCAAAAATACAATAAAACGTCAATTTCAACGATAGCCTACGTTATACAACAATATTACTTTATACATAATTAAATTTTACATACATTGAGTATTATCATTGTCCATATCAAATGATTATGCGAATTATTACATTATTATATAGCGAATTAGAACAATTACATGTTAATATTAAAAAAAATAATTTACTGTATAAAAACAATTTACATTCAGCTATTCCGTCAATTTTCGTTTAAACTGCTTGAAAGGCAGCTGTCTTATGCTCAGTGGATTTTTTAAACTATTTTAATAGCTATACAATGCAATTGCAATTTTGACTCACTAAGCATAGGATGCTTTTAGGGTTGTACAATTTATTTTTGTGTCTATATCTTGCCTCCTATATAATGTATCCACAATCTAATGTTCCAATGTACTCACATTAGAGCGGCGTGGCGGACTCTTCCCGGCTCCGCTCAGAAATAAGAAGAAAACTTAATAGGTTGTTACTTTAATATATTGTCATACTTATACTTATAGACACTGGCGGACTTAACATGTTCGCAACATATTTTTTTAATTTCTTAGACACGCAGGTTTTTTTTCTTTATTTCCTTCACCACCCATCACGTGGTAAAGCTTGAAATATACCCGAGCACCTACTACGAATCCCCTTGTCGACCACGGCCGTTTGTACATGAATCATTATGTACTGGAATTATTAACACTGCTACACTACAACTACAACACCACGACAACTATTGTATTTACTAACTAAATGACCCCCAATAACGGTGCCATGCAACTGACTCATGAAACGATACAAAAAGGAAAAAATTGAATTCGGACACTCAGCCCACTGCGTTGGTTTTCAGGGAATGACGTTCATTTTAGCTGTAAGAGCAAGTGAAAAGCCTTAATAATTTGGACTTGTTATTTATGTAAATATAATTTGTTTGTTTTAATTTATCAGTCACCTTTATTTTATTGAAATCTTCTCGTTTAAAATTACACAACTGAATAGATATTTAATAAGTTCAAACACAAACCACAAGTTTCACAAACAGACGTGATCGTGCCACATTTTTTAGCCAAATTGCAAAACTTTTACCTACCGTTCGAGTTTTTGTGGAATTTCTGATGTTATGTGCCCGCACCGTTTATTTATGGATGTCCGTGTAAATTGTGAGATAAAATCACTAGTTTTAGCAGTATCTTGATTATGTAATATTACTTGATACTGCAGTCTAATTTAAGCAAAAGGCCTAGAATTATACCGCCTTACATGTCCAAGATACTTCCAAAGAAACTTCGAGCTTATATTCAAATTTGCGAATCTGAAGGTAGTTAAGTTTCGGGAACGCCGCTGAAGGTCTTTAAAACGACAACTTGTCTCTGCAATTGTTTAATTAAGACTTAATATCACAATATGTTTACGTCTGTTTATATTAAAATAAATGCTTCCTCTATAATATTGTTTGTGCATGACGTTCTATTACGAGTACATTCAGGCTTAACGGTTACCCGAAGCCAGACTCTAACTAATCATAATATGAAATTAAATGAAAAGAATTGAATCAGCGTCGCCCGCACGCAGTGCCATGCGATGCTGCAAAACAAGGTGTCTTATCTTGCTGACTAGGAAGTTGCTGTAAGGTTCTTAGCCATAACAGGATATTATTCATCTTGCAATAATACATGTCTTAAATTACTAATCAACATGTTGTTGTATTAGGGCCAGGTGCAGGATGTGCTGACTGTATAACTCCTCCCCCAAAAGTTTGAAATTATCAGAGGGATGATTTTTATTGTTCTGATTATTTTGGGTAAAACATTTTAATATTTAAGCATTAAAAATATGGAAATGCGTAGTAATAAAATTACATTGTACCAATGCTAATACTTTTAAAGTTTATCATAGTTTCACAATTGTCTTTTATTTCACGCATTATGTGTTTGTTGTTATTTTTCGGTGACGCAGACGGTCCCCATCTAAGATATTGCGATGAAAATATCGCGATAGTGACCATTTGCTCACACAATCCTCTGCCCGAATTACGTAAATAACCGTTTGCGACCGAATTGATAGCAAACGACTACTTCAAGCATATATAAACTTTAAGTACTAGATTTAAAGGTATTTAAAAGTGGTGAATTCGATACGTTTGTTTGTTCATTCGGCAGTGTAATGTTATTATTTTTATTTATTATTATTTCTAATTGTTAATTGTCGTTTTCGACATACACGACTCATTTGGTGCATTCATTAATGTTGACCATGAAAAACCATGGAAAGTGAGATTTTTGTTCAAATGTGTTACCCCTCTCCCTGGCCAGTCGGGTTAACACAATTGAACGAAAATCTCACTTTCCATAGTTGCAAAGAAAATAAATAACGATAGCACTTGCCAAAGACGGTGCGCTCTAAAAGCCTTTCAACGTTCAAACGGTCATTACACTAAATTTTGTTTGTGTAAGCTGGAACGACTATGGAATTTATTGAACAATGTATTGTTGCATAATTAATTTATCAAAAAAATGGGTAAATAATCTAAATAATTGTAATAGATATTATTTTTATATCGCTTACTGTTGATATAAAAAGTAATTCTGGTAAGAGATAATAACTTTTCCGGGAAAATTTTGCCATTAAGCACATGCCCCCGAAGTTTTTCTTATATACAGCGAGATGAGTTACTGTTGAATGTGTTTCGTGTAATATAAAACTGAAAAGCCACGACGCTACCACGTTTATACTTATGTAAGCATGTACTGCCTGAAAAAAAAC
Organism: Luehdorfia chinensis; assembly: GCA_019845155.1. NCBI lineage: Eukaryota > Metazoa > Arthropoda > Insecta > Lepidoptera > Papilionidae > Luehdorfia > Luehdorfia chinensis. The sequence goes on from JAHVAK010000022.1 coordinate 3,754,221, forward strand.
TACAAAAATTGCACGTTTTTTAGACTAAATATTTCTTGATCACAGAAAAATGACATGCTTCACGTTAATGCGAGCATTATACATTTTCACATATTTTGTGATTAAGATATACCGCAGCTGTTTTTCTAGACTTGATTGCGCCGCTGTTATCTTTTGGTGCTCTATATCTATACATATAAAGCACCTTATACTGCACCGGTCATTAGTCTGAATATTGCGCTACGCTATAAATTTGTTAGAATATAAATTTTCAAAAACAGTTTTAACATATAGTTTTAGCTCAATTACAATGCCATTGTAATTGAAATTATTTTAATGATTTCTTACATTTACGCGAATATTAAATGAAATTATTTTTTTAAAACTAAGTAAGACCATAAAAACATTATATATTTTAAATATTAGCGTATATAACCAATTCGTTCAGCACTGTTATAGGACAGCTCATTATAATTTAAATTATTTAATTTTTTTTTTTATTTTGCGATATCATATGATGTTTAAATATATTGAACGAAAATTTTGTTAATAATACTTAGCTCTAAAGCAATTAAAACTTTAAATGGTGCTGCACCAATAAAGATAATATCGTATTACAAAAAACGGCTGAAATCGAGGTAACATGTAATTTCTCTTAATAACCGACAAAATTTTGAACCTATAACACTGTAGTCATATTTTTAGTTATGGATAAACTTTGTTTTTGTTTTAAAAAACTCGGAGAACTGATGAATTACAATTTCTTGAGAAAATTGATAAATAGTAGAAATTGTACATTCATTATAACACTCTATTCTTGAAAAAATTTTTTTCTATTAATTTCATAAACAGTCTTATGACCAGGTGTTTAATTGTTATCAAATAGAAAAGTACCAGATAAGCTGTTTAAAATAAAATGTAGTTATAATGTAGTGTCCATCAGTATTATTAGAAATGAACAATTACAATGCAGTTGAGGTCTTTCTTTTTTCAATATAAGGGCGCAGAGTAGGTATCGACTATACCTTGATTTGTTTGGCACAGTGGTCAGATTACCTCACTTTTACGTCGCGGGTCCAGGGTTCCATTCCCAATAAGACCTCTTTCCGACCGAGGTGTCGTAAAAGGCGACTAATTTATTGTACGGACAGCCTTTATACGTGCATAATAATACCATAATATGCAATACTGTCACTATACTGCTCGTGGGAATGCAATGGGGAGTAAGAGTTTTTTGACTCGTACCAAAATGGCGGCGACGTGGGTCACCACCCGTCACATCTCGTTTCCCGCGAGGGCGATAAGTGGGCTACGTGAGTGGCCTCTGCCTACCCCTTTATGGGAAAAGGCCGTGACTGTATGTATGTAATAAAAAATCGGGTAAATATATTTAATTTTTCAGGCTTATTGGCGTCCAATAAAAAATTAAGAGTAAAATTTGTTACTAGCATCAGATGTTTATTAAAGTGTGCTCTTAATTTTTCTATCCTTTTAATATCCTGTAAGTGCAGTATCAAAATAGTAAAAGTTATCCCATCAAAAACATTAAAATGTAAAAAAAATATGCCAAGCCTCGCATTGCAACCTCTATACAGTAAAAAGTTATGAGATCCCATGTAGGGCCAAGTCTGTAATTTTATTAACATTGAATTGCCAATTCAACAATTTTTTTATCAATTAAGTACATATTTAATAAATAAACAATATTTTGTCACCCTATCATTATTATACACCTCTGTTTATATAAAAATATCGTACCTCGGCAATTGCACAGCACAAACACTAGTGCACCTGGATATAAGTTGAGAAAATCGCTTGCTTTTGACGAATCAAAAGTACCTCACGAGGCGAGGAAGTTACCAAATACTCGTACTAAAAATATTTTTTTAATCGAAATATGCAGGCATGCACGGGATACGCCAGATATTTCATCATTATTTATTATTCGTAAATAATCAGTCAGAATAATAACGTGATAGGAATGAACCCATAATCTGCGAAAGTTTTTGGTTAGATTACAAGAATAAATTTCTCTACAAAAAATTTTATATCTTTAATACAACTTAATGATACACTTTGAAATGACGCAGTTGCATAAACACTGGAGTGTACGGGGTTACACTGCAAATGGGTTAATATATGGTTGGGGAAAGAGTTTCTTCGCATTTCATATGAAAACTCAAGACATTTTTTTTAAGTTTATTAACATTTCATTACAGTATATACATATGTGCCATTTTTTCGATGAGTTTTTGCCATCTTAAATGTGGTGACATGATTCTGTTGTTCTAGAAATGATGGGACTTCTAAGCAAAAAAAAAAGTTGTTAGGGCAGACATCTCTTGATGTTAACCTGACCCTACCTAAAGAATTCTAAAGAGACCTAAACAGATAGAAATCTGAAGTTGCAAGGTTAGGGCTACATGACGGATACATTAACATTCCCCAGCCAAACTAAATTTTTGGTGTGTGGCTAAAGATGTGTGTGGTCTAGTGTTGTCGTGATGAAAGTCGTGAAGAACCCTTTCCATTGATTAATACCGGACGCTTTCTGTCGACTTCTTGCTTTATTCTCATCAGTTGTTGGCAGTACAGATCCGAATCGATGGTTCTATATTTTCGGTGATGTAATTGCTGTTAGCCTTCTCGGCTTTTACAGCTTCATCAGATACTGTGCTCGCGGGCCAGGGGCCCGCGTGCCAGGTTTGGTTTCACCCAAACATAAATAAATAAATAAAAACTCTTACAAAAACCTCGAAGTTCGGACTGTGTCGCGTTCGCTGCGTGCTTTCGCGATTTCGAAAATCTTAAACATTTTAAGTCGTCTACTGACCGTCCGAAGGAGGCTGCGCGCGTCCATTCGGACTGTCGACTTGTGTGTCGGTAACTCTGGGCGGTGAGAACCGCCCTGGAACACGGGTGAATCGTGTGTACGCGATGTGATTATTGACTATTGCGCGCCGCTCTCTACGGCGGTCGCGCGTCGTGGTGCGTGTTATATTAAAGCTATTGACTGTGTGTACAGTGTGGCCTGGATCGTGACTGACAGTATCGTGGTCAGGAAGAGCTGAGACGTCCGTGTCGTCTAGCACGTTTCGCGGGCGACGTTTGCGTTCGGTCGCGTTTCTGTTTGGTCGGTAATTTGCTGCTTTAACCACCAGCGGGTTTGAATGAACCGCGGCTTTTCCGAAAAACCGCCGTGATAATTCTCTGAAGTGTTCAGAGATTAAAGGCATTTCACAGTCGCTGTGAAGATCTACATTGCGTTGATACCAACCGGCTCCGGTGGCAGTTCGCAAGAATCGATTTTGAACGCTCTGTAACTTCTTTAATTGATTGCCCGTCGCGTGAGCGAAAGCGACGCAAGCATAGTCCATTACGGGTCTTATGCAAGTCTTATAGAGGCGAAGTTTGTGTCTTAAGCACATTTTGCTTGAGGAGCAAGTTAATGGGTATAGACGGCTTGAGATAAAAGCCGCTCTATTGCGTATGTTTTTAATGTGTGCAGCGAACGACATAGCTGCGTCTAAAGTGACCCCGAGGTATTTGACGCTCTTTTCCCAGGGAATAGGGCGTCCGAACAGGGTGATCGTGACTAGCTGATTGTTGCCGATTGGGTGACATCGTCTAGCGGGCTTTGGTGTGCCCCTCGAGAAGTATATCGCTACACTTTTCTCGGGGTTTACCTCTATTCTACATTTCCGGAACCATTCGCCTAGGCGATCGGCTGCGGCTTGGAGTTGAATCGTTATGCGACCCTTGTGCTTGTCGGAATAGTACAAGGCCGTGTCATCTGCGAAAAGCGCAAGATTGACTTTCGGGTCTTTAGAAATATCGCTAGTGTATAGCGAGAAAAGGAGTGGGGAGAGGCGGGAGCCCTGAGGGACCCCCGCTCGGAGAGGGCGGCTTGAGGAGCGCGTTCCCTCTACCCGGAAGCGAAATAGGCGGTTAGACAAGAAGGCTCGTATGATGTTCACGAGTCTGTCTGGCACTTTAGTGTGATACAACTTGTAATACAAGCCGTCGTGCCAGACTTTGTCAAATGCCTTTGCGTCATCGAAAAATAAGGCTCCTGTGCCTACAGGCTTAGGGCGGTCGTTTAAATTCTCTAAGATGTGCTCCGTTAAGCGGTGCACTTGATGAGTACACGAGTGTTCGGGGCGAAAGCCGAACTGCTCGTCTGGAAGAATATTATTTGTAAGGACATAGTCTTTTAATCGACTGAGTATAATTCGCTCATAAATCTTAGCCATCGAGTTGAGGAGACTTATTGGGCGATAATAAGACGGAATGTTCCTAGGCTTATTAGGCTTCGGAATGCCTATAACGTCGGCTTCCATCCAGTCGTCCGGGAAGGAGCAGCTGGAGAGGAGCGCGTTGAAAATACTGACTAACAGACACAATAGCGGCGTAGTTAGACATTTGATCACCCTGTTGTTTATGCCATCGAGGCCGGGCGCGGATCGGTTTTTAAGATTTTTAACAATCTTCGTGACTTCGTCGAGAGTCACTGGAGTCAGTGGTTCGCCCACTGGTGGTATGGCAGCCCTGCGTTCGAGTTCCGCGGCCACCTGCTGCAGGTGGTCGGGATCCGCAGGCGCGAGAGACGGAGTGCATTGGCTCTCTAAACTGTCTGCAAGGCATTCGGCTTTTTCGCTGTCGTCGAAGGCGAGCGAGTTGTCGTTCGATCTAATAAGTGGCGGCATGGGTGAGACCGGCTCTGCTTTGAGAGATCGTGCCAACTGCCAGTAGGCAGTGTGCGACGGCTCGATTTCTCCAAGCATAGTGTCCCAGCTGTCTTTAGTGTACTCAGATAAGCGCTCTTTAACATCCCTTTGTAGGAGGCGCAGTCTGAGTCTATTTGCGTCTGTTCTATATCTATCGTGCGCTTTGGCCGCACGGTTCTTTTCTCTAATCAGGCGTCGGAGGTCCGCCGGTAGATTACAGCGTCGATCGCTCGACACCGTAACCGTCCGGGAGGATTCTCCGACGACTGTTTCGAGATGACTTGAGAATGATTTTATCGCTCGACCGGCTACCTCTGGCGAGTCGATAATATCTGGTATTTCATCCAAGTGCTGGGAGCTCGTAGCCTTGAGTTTGACCCCGAGGGTACGCCAGTCCACAATGGTTTTGGTCTGTGTGACCTCACCATTTGGCCGGCCCAGCTTAAAAATGACCGGACGGTGGTCCGACTCAAGTTCGTGAAGCGTAACTATAGAGTCTATTTCTAAGTTCACGTCCTTAATAATGGCTACATCGAGAGTGTCCGGCTGCTGATTTAACTGCGTCGGAACTCTGGTTGGTGTTTCGGGAGCTATAACGTTTACGTTATGGCTCTCCGCTAATCTGTACAGTATATTACCGTTCATGTTATTTACGTTGGAATTCCAACTGCCGTGCTTGCTGTTCAAGTCTCCGGCGAGAATAACAGAACGGTCTAAATCTAGTAGGGATTTTAAGTCCGATTCTAATAATTGTTTGGATGGCGAGAGGTAGACTGATGCTAGTACAAGCGGCCTATGGCCGGTCATTGCTAACCTACACGCGGAAGTTTCAATGTTGACTAAGTCGGGTGTATCGAGCACGATACAGTGCAAGGACTTTTTATAGTAGATCAGAGTGCCGCCTTTCGCGGTCACTCTGTCATTTCGGATGCATTTGTAATTGGCTATCTTTGGATCGCGCATACTAGGTTTTAAGAAAGTCTCTTGCACTAGGATAACGTCGATGTCGTGGTCACGAAGGAAATTCGCGACTTCAACTAACTGCGTCTTAAGACCGTTTGCGTTAAAATACGAGACAGTCAGAGAGCGTGGTTTAATCATACCTATATGGGACGCCATTGGTAACAATTAAAGATTTTATATTCGACGCGGCGCGTGATGTTTAGGCGCATTGAAACGTCCAAATCGCGTCGATGACGTTCATGTGCTCTACGGTAGCCATGAGTCGGTCTTGAGGAGACTTTGCTTCGCGGATTTTGCGTGCTAAAGTCGAAAGTTCGGCAACATTTATGCTGCGCATGAAGCCGCAAATTAGTGAGAAATCTGCGGCGAAATTTGACGAGCCCTGTATTTTAGGCGTTGCGATTTGAGGCGCGGGCCGTGAGGCGGCTGCGCTCTTTTGCGTCATGGGCAACGTTTTTGTCCATGCGTTCGGCGTCGGCGCGGCGCTCTGGCTTTTGCTCTGCCCGGTAGTCCCGTCAGCGGGACCGGGTTTTGCTGCGGCCGGAGCGGGCGCGGGCGTTGGCTTAGGCGCGGGTTTAGTCGCGGGCTTAGTTGTCTGTTTAGGAGCGGGTGTTTGAGGCTGTGTGGCCCCGGGGCCCTTCCTACGGCCGTTCTTCTTGCCTCCCCTGCGCTTCCCACTCTTCGGCGCTCTGTTACACCCGCGGTAATTCGCAGGGTGTCCCAGCTCGCCGCAGAGTATGCAGCTTGGGGGTTCTTGCGCTTCTGGCGTGCGAGCGCAATCCTGGGTGCCGTGATCCCCGAGGCATTTGACGCATCGAGGGCGGGCGAAGCAGTTACGGGCAGAGTGTCCGTACAGCTGGCATCTGTGGCACTGGCCAATGATGCCCCTGTTTCGGGGTGCCTCTATCGAGAGGCCTGAGAGGCCGCAAATCGTTTTGATATTAAATACCTGCTTGCCTTCTGGAGTTAGATCCAGTATGGCTAGGATCAGGTCGTACGACTTCTTATTGTGTGGGTGATGCATCCGATGCACCTCCAACACAGGTATGTTCTGTGACTTAAGGTCACTAAGTATGTGGCTAGTCTCCAATTCCTTGGGCAGGCCCCTGATGACTACGCGGAGCCTACGTTCTTCCGCGAGCGGTTCTGCCCGGCGGTAAAAGCTCATAATGAACAACTTGAACATGACCTTTTTCGCATGTTCTTGTGCGTGATTCACTTTTCATCACCAGTTATCAATTTCATTATGTGTCAATAAGGAATCGCAAATGAGTACACGGTTCATTAGGTTTCTGTCAGTGAGCTCGTGAGGCACCCAAATATCGTGATTTTTTGTGTACCCAGCTTTTATCAAATTCATAGAAAACCGTTTTGTGGTCAATTACCAGTTCTTCAGCTATGTCATAAGTACTAATATGCTGATCTTGCTTCACTTTTTTAAAAATGGCGCCCATTTTATCCGTAACAGGGCGACCAGAGCGAGGTGCATATTTGATATCAAAATTCGCGGATACAAAACGCTTAAAGCAACGTTGTGGTACTCTTACTGTAACTATACTTAAACGTCACATTTTTAAATGCATCGAATTCACGTAGTGTTCTTCACTTCGAGTACTTCATTAGATTCACTTATTTTGTCACAAAGAAAAACAAAAGGAAAATAGTATGTAACCTTTTTAATGTCATCAAAACGAGCCAGATACAAATAGTACAGTTAGAGAGATTTTATTACAAGTTTATACATACTATATGCGAAAACAATTTCCCCAACCCATTATGTGCGCCGTAACGTTTTTCAGCAGAAAAGTAATTTTTTCTATATCTTGTATGTCGTAGTTGATGTGTCTTAAATCCTTCGTCCTTAAACAAAACTAAAATGTATGGATTTTATTACGTTTAATTTTAACTATCAGCCCGATCTGTATTTCGATTCGATTGTATCTGATATTATGGTTGGAATGATCCTGAAAATGGTGACAGGATCCAGGCTCCTTAGAGCGCCTATGCTCTTCGTCAGGTATAAGAAGTGAAATGAAGATGATTTTTTATATTTACGTGAATATTACACATTGAATAAAACTACTTTTACGGATTATTTCGCGTTTAATTTTTAAACTATTTATAACCCGACGTTTCGAGTACTTTAGCTTACAGCACATGGTCACGGGGGTGACAGATGTCCTGATGTCATACTTAATCCGGAGTACCTTAAGCTTTTAATTATTATTTTTGGTACGATCTGATACTGGTGATACTGGTGGTAGGATTCCTATGCAGGAATCCGTCTAGGTAGGTACCACCCCAAGGCCAGTTATTCTGCCGTGAAGCAGTAGTGTGCAAACATTACTGTGTTTCGATTTGAAGGGCACTGTGAGCTAGCGTAATCACTGGGCATATGAGACTTAAGAACTTATGTCTCAGGGTGATGGGCACAGTGTGATGTCACACAGAAGTGTTGTGGATGACACAGCATTTGTTATGGGCAGACGTTGCACTTACCATCAGGTGAACGTTTTGCTCGTTTCATCACTTTATTCAATAAAAAAAAGATACGTAGAAAGAGCTATGACATGACATCTGCAACGACATCAGGACATCTGTCACCTCAGTCCCCCCGTGACCATGAGTGCTGTAAAGTACTCGAAACGTCGGGTTATGAATAGTTTAAAAATTAAACGCGATAAAAGCCGTAGAAGTAATTTTATTAAACATGAAAGTAAAATTTTTGTTAAAAACTTAAGAAAATCAAATTTTGTTAGTCAAACGTAGTTTTTTTTCCAATCTACCACTATTTCGTAATGAGGTTCCTCTAACGGAGAAGATACAGGCGAATAACACTCCGTAGGTATCCTTTTTTTTGTTAGTTATTATTTACATTTCAGTCAAAATCATAAAAAAAATGTACAGTCTCATAGACAACCAAAGCGCGCTCCATAACAAAATTTTAGACAAGACAGATTCAATAATACTTTTATAAGTGTATTGCAAAATCAAGTAGTCCAGTATGACGCTTATACGTTTTTGTTTGCCGTATATGAGAGAGACTACATACAAATTTGTTAGTATTTCTATAAGCACAATTAACATATTATACACATATTTTAAATTGTAAACATCTAAAACTGGTTAATAAAAGAAAGGTTTTGGCAACCGACTGATGGCAGAAAATTCGTCCGAATTTGCCAAATCCCACTAATTAACAATGAAAGCATTATCAGGAGTTTGAGGGTATCTGACACTGCGCTCAGACAGCCGCCTGATCAGCGTATAGTCAACACTATGGGAAAATGTTATCTGAAGTGCCCGTTTATGGCCTAAACCCAGCAGTTTGAAATTACGGTCAAGAAAAGATTATACGAGCAAAACGTTCACCTGATGGTAAGTGCAATGTCTGCCCATGACAAATGCTGTGTCACCCAGAACATTTCTGTGTGACACCTCACTGTGCCCTGAGACATCAGTTCTTAAGTCGCAAATGCCCAGTGATTACGCTAGCTCACAGTGCCCTTCAAACCGAAACACAGTATAGCTTGCACACTACTGCTTCACGGCAGAATAACTAGCCAGGGGTGGTACCTACCTACACGGATTCCTGCTTAGGTATCCTACCACCAGTAAAAGTTTTCTTTTCGTTGTAGAAAGCACGCAAAACCTATTTATTCTTATTATTAAAGTAAAAAAAATATATTTTACACTGCATTAGAAAACAATCGTTTCAACAAATTCGATATCGAATCCTTATTTTTATAATATTATTTTCTCAGATTGTTAAAGTTAGGTATCGAATACACTTTAGGAATAAGAATGGTGTGACAATTCACTTTGTCATGCATAAATTATCGGTAAAAGTACCAAGCGACCGCCATTCCACAAAAACTCTGATCGTTGGCGAAAGTTTAGCGATTACGCCGTGAGGTGTCGCGCGAACAATTCTGTTTGTGACAGCTAAAACGCCCGTTGTTAAAATCCCCAAAACTTTCGTCCCTTCCAAAGGTATCCAAAGATTTAGTGGTTATAAGTTCACCTTTAATTTATCACGTTCCTTAAAAATTTCAAATGAGAATGTTAAAATGAGAAAAATACTTCATAATCATAAAATATAATATTATTTCCCTAAGGTGTTTTTGTTGGTATGAAATATCTCCTTTAATACTGTATCAAAATTAATGTTTAATATGCTATTTTGAAGATTATTTTTCCCTCTAGTGACAAAAAATAAGTTAAAGTCTTAAAATTAAGGTTACGTTAAAAATATTAATTAAATTAATTGTAGAAAGCGCCATCTGTTGACAATCCGTTCAACTAACATGCACGACAGCTATTGGTTCCTTACATTCTTTAAATCGTCGTATCGTGAGACGACGCCATGTAAGGTACATGACGCCATCTATCCATGATCACGATATTATGCGAAATATTCGCAAGGGTTAGCTATTTCCTTTTAATTACTTAAGTCCTAAAATTATTATGTAATCTTTATCTTTTAATATTTTTTTTTGTAAAACTAGTCGAATTTGGCAAATATGTGTCTCGTACATATATATTAATTACTAATTTTGTTGTTAAATGAAAACAATACAATAAATTTACTTTTTTTTTCTTTTTTATTATAAAGTTTGCGCACCGCCTCCGATCCGCATCTGAGGAAACACGGAATGAGGAAATACGTTGCCCATCTCTTGATGTTGGTTTTATACTACGTTCGATCCGCACACATATATGTATGTGTGTGTACATACATATGAATCAAAGTTCTTTCTATGCTAGCGCCCCGCGCTTTCAACAGCAGAGTTCACAATACATCGCCCTGGTCAAGCTCATCAAAATGCAATACTGATTTTTTACGTTTTTGTCTACCCTAACTTCCATTTAATATAATTTAACAGCAACATTACAATTCAAATAAATGGTTTTACTACTTTGAAATATCTTAGTTCATGCTTATGTTTCAATCCGTTTTAGAGAACGAACTTGGTCGACGGTATACCGGTTACATTGGTAATCTTTTACAATATAATCATGTTTTCGAAACATAATGTAAATATGTATTTTGTATTGACCAATCTTATTTTTTTTACGTGGATATTTTAATGTAATATGGTGTAAGGGATTTTATTAAAATTGATCTTATGCTATTAAAACCTATTAGCTGTTTACCTTATTAATCATTTATATTATTATTCCGAAATATAGTCTCGTTTTTAACCATAATTTTGTATAAAACGAAATATAACAAAGCTTTCAAAATGCATAGTGATGATAAATCAACCTAGTATAATTAGTAAGTCATTGCAGTAAAGGTGATACGATAATTAAGACAAAGAGGGAATTACGCTGGGTTATAAATAATCACGATTCAGAGGCGTAATCGTCATGTCTTTCTAATATATGTTACTACTGTGGAAACATCTTCTAGTACTGTATGCATTCTTAAAGATAAGAAGGCTTAAAGTTGCACTAGTTTGCCGAATATATATGAGCACAGAATTACATCGAATAAAATTTCTTCCAAAATCCGTATATTAATAATTTATGTATCACTTAAATACATAATTTAGTTGGGATTTGAGCCTTGCGCCCAATACGTTGTGTCATATATAAAAGAAGAATTAACACCTATATAAGAAAACTATATTTACGCTAAACTGAAACATATTAACTCAGAAGAAGTATTGAATTCAAATTTGGAATACGAATTGAGTGCTCTTATTCAATTCTCTAGGTGATGAATAAATTGGGGTTCTGTAAGCACAGCTAATGCAGTTCCATAAAAACTCCAATCATTGGGGAAAGTTAAACGATTATGCAATGAGGTGTGGGACAATCAAGTCTGCTTGTGACAGTTACAGTCGCCACTTATACAATCCCCTGAACTTTCGACCCTTGTGAGGGCGTATAAAGATTTATAGGTTACAAGTTCTGCTTAATAAATTTAACTACGTTGAAGCAAGCAGTTTATTTTAAATAGGAATATTTAAATGCCATTATAATTTTTCTTCAATAACTTTAAAAAAATTGGAAAATTATAAAAAATAATTTTATTACTTACGACACTGAAAGACTACCGGTTTGATATACTGATATCTGCTACAAGGAGATAATCCCCTAAAGAAAGTTTTATAGATAAAAAAAAAGATTTGCTGCTGTAGCGACGTAAAATTTGCCATCCCATCTCGTACTGTGGGTATCATACATTCGCAGATTTCATCATAATCATCATCATCACTTATTTCATATATATAATATCATCATTTATCATATATATAATATAAATGATGAACATATCATACGAGTATAATCCGTCTACGTCTTAGTCTACCGTGAAGCAGCAGTGTGCAGATATTACTCTGTTTCGGTCTGAAGAGCACTAAGAGCTAGTGTAATCACTGAGCATATAAGACTTAAGAACTGATGTCTTAAGGTGCCACTCAGAAGCGATCTGGGTGATACAGAATTTGTTATAGGCAGACGTTGCACTTACCATCAGGTGAACGTTTTGCGCGTCACGTCACTTGATCCATTAAAAAAACATACGAGTATATTCACTGGTGGTAGGATTTCTATCCAGAATTCTGCTTAAGTAGGTACCACCGCAGGGTAAATTGTTCTACCATGAAGCAGAAGTGCACAAACATTACAGTTTCGATCTGAAATGCATTGAGAGCTAGTATAATTTCTGGGCATATAAGACTTAAGAACAGATATTTTATGGAGACGGGCGTAGTATGGTGCCACTAGGAAATGACATAGCATTTGTTATGGACGGATGTTTCGCTTTCCATCAGGTGAATATTTTTCACGTACCATTTCTTTTTACAATAAAAAATCAAAGAGTTAGTAACTCTCTTTTTCCCCCATTAAGCGATTGTACTTGTCCTTCATTTTCATTTAAAAATATCTCGTTTTTATTGAATTATTTAGGAAGTACTAATTAAAATTAAATTTGATATCATAAATATGACTCCACAAATTACGAAACATCATTTTATTTTTATGATTTAGTTTTTCTTTTTTAGAGGACGCACCAAGAATATAAGAGTCAAGAGTAAAGTTTCGTATTACCTTTATATTGTTCGATATAAAATATTGCACGATCAAAGTGTTATCAAACTCTTACCTAATTATTATAGCAGAAACAACGTTCTTCATAACGCAATTAATTTGCATGCTCAAAAGAGGACTAAGAACTAGCAATCAAGTTAACCTAAATTTTACTACTTTCAATGATTTTTTAGAAAAACGACAACTTTAAAATGTGTGTTCCGGCGTGTACATGTTTCTGTGTGCTCGTGCACGTGTGTGAATGCAGGTATGCAGTAACTGTCCACTGACAAAATATATTTCACACTAACTGTACCCCGCGGTTTCACCCGCATAACATATTACAAAAAACTAGTCGGGTCACACGTCCCGTTACATCCTCATTTAATATATTCGAAATGAATACGTCACGGTTATTGCGCTGCACCGCTGCGGTTACGCGCTAACTAAAACTTCTGCATAATTTGGAATTAACGCTGAGGCTAGTTTATCGTACTATCAAACGATTTAGTGAAGATTCGACATTTGAAGACCGTAAAAGGAGCGGCGAACCTCGTACGGTTACCAAAGGCACCAAAGCAGTGCTGTGCAACATCAAAGTAAAAAATGGTAGCCCTTCAATTGCGGTTAGGCAGTACTACGGTCAAAGAGTGCTAAATGAAGATCTGAAACTCCGAGCTTATCGACGAAATACAGTGCATTATATTAATAAGAAAAATTAAGCCTCGAGAGATACCGGGTTTTGTTAATGCGGCACGCGGGTAAAATATACCGCGAAATGCTTTTGTCATACGAAAAAATGTTTAACGTGAAGAAAGTTACAACAAACAAAACGATAAAGTGTATGCCCACAACAGTGAACAAGCGAACAGTTGTATCCCGAGTATCCAGCATGGGCATTATCCTTCATCATTCATTGTTTGGCTTGGAGCCTCGTTTTCAGGCCTAACTGAGGTGTTTTTTTAGGAAAAAGTTGTGAAATCTAACACTGTTTTGTACCAAAATTACTTACAGGCGATGTGGAACCGTTTTATCACAAAATGTTCGACAACGGACACTGAGTATTCCAGCAAGATACAGCGCCAGCTCATCCGGTAGCAATCACGCAAAATTAGGTTATCACTCATGGAATCGACTTCATCAGGCACGACGAGTGGCCTTCCAGCCCAGAACCCGATGGATTACAAAATATGGCAACATTGGGAGGAAAGCCTGCGCTAAACCTAACCAGAATTTGGAGTCACTCAAAACATCGCTAATTAAAGCAGTGGCTGATATATACACGAGAACATTGAATTCAAAATTAAGGAAGGTATTTCGAATAACTTTAAAGATTTAAACTACATTTCAGCATTAGCTACTTTTATTTTCATATATATATTTTATATAAACAACAAAAGTACAATTAATTTAATGAAGTGTTTGTGACAGAACTTATGACCCGAGTATGTATTTATATTAATATCTTCTGAAAACTACAAGATATTGAAATGGAACATACACGAAAGTTTAAGTTAAAATTCCTGTTTTTTTTTTTTTGACTGACCTGTTATGGAGCATTCGATACAAACTTTCAAACCGACTGACTTACAAAAAACGGTCATTTATGATTAGACATCGTATAAAAGCAGTTTTCACTTCAATTTTCGCTTCGATTTTGTTATTGGTATAGAATATATAAGCATAAAGTTTTATTTTTAAGGATATATAGACTAAAGTGCTATCGACTTTTCTTTTGTAACGAAACAGCATCCTGGCCAGGAAATTGTCTTTTGGCGAAAGATCTCTGTGGAAAAGGAAGCTTTTGTGAAAGTCGCGCAGCTACAAGCCATTTATGTAATGCTGTAAACAGTCATTCGTTTCCTTTTGAACACATATATTAAATTTACACATACGCCCACCACGCCGAATGGCTAGGATCTTGTAGCACCGATCATGCAAGGAAATCTACTTATGACTTTGCCTTGGCATATGATCTGACACAACTGGTTTCTTCTCCAACGCGAATTCCAGACGTGGATCATACCCTTTCCCTGCTGGACCTTCTGCTGACCTCCGCTCCGGACAGCTATCAAGTCTCCGTCGATGCCCCTCTGGGATCTTCGGACCACTTCTGATCTGCAATCAACCTCCGTGTGTGTCACTGTCGCTGACCTATGTCAGCAGATTGGGATTCTTTGGATGGATGGATGGGGTTCTTCTTTGGATCCTACCCTTGGCAGCGGGTTTTCTTCTCGCTATATGATCTGAACGCTGTTGCTGAATCTGTCACTGATCTAGTACTTCAGGGTATGGAACTGTTTATTCCATTCTCTGTGGATCCCAATTTGATTTGATGGCACCTGCAGAATGGCATCATCCTAAAATAGTGTTACCGATCCAGAGCTAACGCATCGGCGTCTCGAGATGTAAAGATAAGCGAACTTAAAAAAAATTACAACTCTGCCTCCAGATTTTTCAAAAGAGTTACTGTCAAAGTCAAAGTCAAAGCACATTGGCAAAAATTAGTTCGCCTTCCTTCGGAAACCCGTGCTTTCTGGCCTATCGCCAAGGCTGTCCTTGGGAATTTTTGTCAGCCATCCCTGCCATCTCTGCACAGGGAGGACGACGCGCTGGTCAATGCCGCAAAGGTGATCTCATCTTTTAGATTTTTTTTTGCAGGCAACTCTTTTCTGGATGACAAGGGGAACACGCCGCCAATCATTCCATCCTGCGGTGAGTGCTCTATGCCGAAGATCTGAGCCTGCAGAGTTCTGTGCGCAAATCATAATATATTCTCCCTGGACATCCATAAGTCGAGTGGCTCTGATGGAATCCCCCCCCCCCTATTGTGCTAAGGATGTCTTCTCCGGAGTTGGCACCGATCTTAACGCGTATTTTCCAGTACGTCTACTCTCTAGGCGTCGTCCCGAACTCACAGAAGACAGCTTTGGTGCACACAATCCCTAAAAAGATGACCGCTCAGATCCGTCCAACTAAAGACCGATCGCCATTAGCTCCTTGTTCTATAAAATGATGGAATCCGTTATAAACTGCCAGCTCTTGATGTACCTAGAGGAGCACCAGCTGATTACTGACCACCAGTACGGTTTCCGTCAGTGTCGCTTAGCTCGTGATCTTCTAGTCTACCTTACTCATCGATGGGTGGAGGCAGTCGAGAGCAAGGGGGAGGCCCTGGCAGTAAGTTTGGACATAGCGAAGGCCTTTGATCGATTTTGGCACAAAGCGCTCCTTTCGGAACTTCATTCCTATGGGCGTTTTTTAAAAAAAAAAAACGATGTCCAACTGTGGGATTTCGCCTGTATCGTGGGCGCGTTTTACAGACATAAATTTCACATGCATAACACAACTAGACCCGAAAACCAACAATTTGTGTTTTTGCACAAATGTTGGTTCCGGGTGGGATTCGAACCCAGGACCCGCAGCGTAGAAGTCGGGTACTCTGAACACTAGGCCACGCGGTCGCTTCATGAGAAATTACTACCATATGCTTGGAATCCCATAGTTAATACAATTATATCAAAAATCAAGAATTCCACTGCAAGACTTCAATACACATTTAGCTCTTTATACGTAGATCAGACTAAAAATAATTATTTAAAGCTGAAGAAACCCCGGATTAACTATGACATCAGGACATCTGTCGCCTCAGTTTTCCCGTGACCATTAGTGTTGTAAAGCACTTGAAACGTCGGGTTACAAATTGTTTAAAAGTTAAACGCGATAACCATAAAATCGAAGAAGTCATTAACATTGAATTTCTCTACGCTGAATAGACCTACAAAAGACGAAGACAAATATTGAGAATTACCCAACTACTAAAATAATTTTTTGAGAAGCTGGGCTTTACAATCGAATTGTAATGGTGTTGAGCAACTTATTCGGCACACAGTTACATTCTTGAATTGTGTTTAGATTCTTGTCTCCAAGTTTAATATAAGTTACATTATTTTTTCGCCAAATTTATTTGAGATTCCAGCGTTATGAAAATAGAAGTAAATCCTTATCCTTTGCAATAAAACATTTGTTATAATATTTAATCTAAGTAAAAATAGTAAAAATTAATAAAGTAAAAATTTGAATAATACCGAGAATCAATTAGAAAATCATATCATAACTATTCATTATTTGTCATGCCTCCAAATAACACTTTACATGTTTGCATTAACATCGTGGCATGATACCTATGCAGAAATCCGCCTTAGTAGGTGCCACCGTAGCGCCAGTTATTCTGTGGTCAAGCAGTGGTGTTATCAAACTACAGTATTTCGATTTAAATGGCACTTAAGTTAGTGGAATTTCAGGGCATGTGAAACTTAGAACTGATATTGCATTGTAACAAGTAACTTAATAAAACTCTGTGTAGCACCTACACAGAATTTTACCGTAGCCACTGTTATAGGCACCTTATGGTAAGCACCGCGCC
Source organism: Luehdorfia chinensis (assembly GCA_019845155.1). Taxonomy (NCBI): domain Eukaryota; kingdom Metazoa; phylum Arthropoda; class Insecta; order Lepidoptera; family Papilionidae; genus Luehdorfia; species Luehdorfia chinensis. Next base: position 3,771,357 of record JAHVAK010000022.1, read on the forward strand.
TAACCGTTGCAGGATCATTCACTTGGAATTGAAAAGTTCGGTGTGTCAACTCGTGTTACAAATAACCAAGTTGAGATGTCTCCTCTAGTACGTACTACATAGTATGTTATAACTCAGTGAGCTACAGTGCCCTTTAAACCTTAACACAGTAATGCTTGGTACACTACTACTAAAAGCTTGTACTGATATTTAAAATTCATAATTTCCAGCTGGTAGTAAAAGAGATATCGTACTACCCGCGGGTATAATAACTAAGAAGCAACATGCCAGTCCGTGCATAAAAAATCCTTAAGGAATTGTTTTATGTTGGTGGTCACGAACGGTTTTTATTGCTTTGTTAGTTGGCTAAAAATTATAACAACCATATTTTTATATCTTATAATGTTATTATATATTTACATGTAAATGGACAAATATGTTGCATTTTAGTATCTTTTCTAACATTTCAATTAGTTCACTTTGGCAAATTTATTTCATTTCATTAATGCACTACTGTACACTGTATGCGCTTAATATTAAATATCTGGAAGTAAAAGTTAAAGATAAAATTACTTGAAAATATATGACTTGTCCAGACTAGGGTACTATTTTTTTACACAGTAAAAGTAAAAAAAGTAAAGTTTCAGCCTATAAATGTCCCACTGCTGAGCACAGGCCTCCTCTCATTTCTGAGAGGGTTTTTGGGGCTAGGAAGAATCCGCCACGCTGCTCCAATGCGGGTTGGCGGACTTCACATGTCTTCGAATAATTTTTTATTTCTGAGACATGCAAGTTTCCTCACGATGTTTTCCTTCACCGCCGAGCACGTGGTAAATCAGCACTTAGAATTGCAATTAACAATTTTAGTGGTGCCGGCACCGGGAATCGAACCCAGGTCACTCGCGTACTATGAAATTTAAAGCGAGCGCCTAGCCCCTGAGCTACCACGGCTATGAAACACAGTACGGCTATGAAAAAGAAACTTTTTTAATATAATGAAGGAAAGAAAGTTAATTTGCTAAGATCCGCATGCAAAATATAAAATGGTATAAAGGACATTGGCAGAATATTATTTTTAATTTTTTATAGCGTCTTGAAATAACGTTTTAACAAAATCCATTTAAAAGATTTTTTAAGAATTTTTAAATGAATACTCATATGTGTACAGGCCACACAAATATTGTGCATATAAAAGAAATAAATTGACTGTTTTCAAGTTGTATCCAATGTCATTCTGTTAAAAAATATTCTTATTCTTATATCTACCTAACAATCTTTTATATTAGTAGAATAATATTATATCATCGTCGTTATTATAATTATTTAGTTGAATGAATTGTCTCCATCATGAGTTTTTATGTGAAAATACCCATTTAGAAATGATGTTTTTTTAAAGATTTCTTTCATTTTACTTAGGATACCTTATACTCCTATTCAAGTGAGTTTTGAAACTTGTATTAAATCTTTTGGTTGCAATTGGTAGTATTACGTTGCAAAAATGGCAACTGCACTTCCGATCGATTTGACGTTTCGTTTGGTATTGATGACTTTTGCACATGGCTTTACCGCTTCGAGTGTTTTTGTTTGTTATTCTTTCCAGTCTGGGTGCTCATTGTGTTCGATAATTGTATGCTTGAAAGCTTCCGTGAGACGGCCTTGTCGCCAGTGTTGGCATTAGCTTTGAAAAATAGGAATATACGTATAGGTGGCTCGATTTTTTTAACCAGATATTTTTTTTTTCATTAAATACTAATATAACAAAATCGTGCCTTTGCTTTTGCGCCACCCTATACCTAGCTATCATTATATGCATATAAGGCAAATGCTACATTAGATATGAATGAAAGCAGCAATCGAACTTCCAACAAAATATTGTATCTGATAATACAATTTATGTTGAACATTAACAAATAGATCATTAACATGTCAGTTTCTTATGTGACTTATGACATAGCTATAAAAATATTTAAAATCAAAATTCTTCGCTTCCTGACCTTGTCTAATGAAAAATAACTTGCTTATTTAGGCTCAGCAATTGATGCTTAATTTTTTAAGATTAATTTTATTTTAAGACGCCTCTTTTGAGTACCAACTAAAATGATGTATGAGAGTCTGCCATTGTCCTTTCATAGTTTTTGAAGAGTAACTTTCGCTCTCTCTCTCAATAGCATGCACAAGCATGTAAAAATCCGCAACTATCCGCCAATTTCCGCAAACTATCGCCTGGTGGTGGCACGTGTAGTGGCGGCTTGAGATAATCTACTTACATTCATACCAGTGGTGTCGTAAAAATCAACAGTGTGTATGTTCAACGCAATATTTTTAAGATTTTGTTTTTTAGTGTTTGTGGTAGTTGGCGTGCTGTCTGGATAGTCGAGGAAGTTACATAACAGAGTTTTATTTATTGCTTAGAGCTTTACGAGAAACACAACTGACAGCTTATTATCAGTGGGTTAAGATCGTTATAAAGCAGCTACGAAATATCGTATGTCACTTTGATTCCTTCTACTTACTTATATGACTAAAATACACTTCGTTCATATAATCATTCGTGTCCCATCTTCGCAGATTCGTAACCGGCCTTGAAACATTTCATCGAAATTATGCGTGCATATTAGTTCGGGAGCAGGGCGACCAATAAAATTGTTACATGCGATTTTTAGTTGTAGTAGGTTTCTTATGCAGAAGTCTGCCTAAATGGGTACGGCCACAGTGCCAGATATTCTGCCGTCAAGCAATAGCGTGCTATCAGCACCATGTGTCGGTTTTAGCGCACCGAAATCTATATAGTACCGAAAAAATTATAGAGCAAAAAAACTAAAGAAGTGATGTCTTATGGTGTTTAATTTTGTGGGTGAAACAAACGCTGTGTTACGCACAGAAACGTTAAACTAACCATCAGATTAACGATTTGCTCGTCTCATCACTAAAAAAAATACTGAGTTACGGAACACACAATAGTCAATCTCGCGCTTTCTGCACTTAGGCACGATAACCCTGTTCAGACGCCCTATTCCCTGGGAAAAGATCGTCAATTACCTCGGGGTCACTTTAGATGCAGTGATGTCGTTGGCGGAACACATTAAAAACGTACAAAATAGAGCCGCCTTTATCGCAGGCCGCCTATACCCACTAACTTGCCCTTCTAACAAAATGTGCTTAAGACACAAACTTCGCCTCTACAAGACTTGCATACGACCCGTATACAAGCGTCGCTTTAGCTTTAGCAACAGGCAATCAGCTACGTAAGTTACGTAGCGTCCAAAATCGATTCTTGCGCAATGCTACCGTAGCCGGATAGTATCAGCGTAATGTTAACACTTCAGACAATTATCACGGCGGTATTTTGAAAAAGCCGCAGTTCATCCAAACCCTCTGGTGGTTAAAGCAGCAGACTACCGATCGAATAGAAACACGACCGAACACAAACGTCGCTCGCGAAACGTGCTTGATGACCCGGATATCTCAGTACCCTCTGACCATGATACGGTCAGTCACGACCCGGCTAACACTGTCCACACAGTTAATAGCTATAACATAACACGCACTACGACGCGCCACCGCCGTAGACAGCGGCGCGCAATAGTCTAAAACAATACCGCGTACACAAGATACAACCGCGTTCCAGGGCGATTCTCACCGCCCAGAGTTACCGACACACAAGTCGACAGTCCGAACGGAGGTACGCACCCTCCCTCAGACGGTTAGATTTTCGACTTCGTGGCTCACGACTCTAGACTCGAGAGTGACCGAATTTTGATGTTAATGTTAGGTGTTTTATTTAGGTTTTCATGTTTGGGTCGAACCAAACCTAGAACACGGCCTTGGGCCCGCGAGCACAGCATCGAAAGAAGTTGTAAAAGCCCTTAAAAAAACTAACAGCATTAACATCACCGAAATTTCACAAATAATTTCGGTGCTGTTAATGCTTTTTTTTGGGCACTTAGTTTGAGAGCCTATATTACAAAAAAAATCGTAAAAATGTAATAAATGTATAAATGTAATAAAATAATCATTAACTCGAAATTTATGCAATACACACACTGCCAACGTAAAATAGCAAACAATAAGAAAAGACGTTTTCCCTGATTTCTCTGTGGTCAAGATAAAGTACGATAGTTAGTTTGATTGGGCGTTATTTGTTAACTCTGTAATGATCATTCATTCAGGGAAACATTTCCTCAATTGTAGTTTACGAGCATAGTGGTTTGAGCTGTTGCCTGTTGATGTTTGGTTCTTGAATTGTAGTCGGAAGGAATTATAAGTTTTCTTAGGGTCTAGAAAAGTTTCAATTAGGGTTATAGTACATATATAGTGTCGTAAAAGTCGACAGAGGGAAATTAAAACCAGGAGATGGGCAGCAGCATCTTCCTGGAACATCTGAATAAATAAACTGCGGTTGCCAACCCGCCTGCCAAGCGTGGAAACTATGGCAAAATCCCTCCAACATGAGAGCTACAAACTTGTGGCTATCTATGGGGGAGGCCTATGTTCAGCAGTGGGCTTGTGATAGGCTGAAACGACGAACGACGATATGTAATTTTTTAGTGTTTCGGAGAAGAACATAATTGTTGAGAATACCAAAATCGTCGAGGCTCTGCCATTGTATTTGAATCTTCTGACTATCGTATCAATATAGCGCTACATCAATGGAAGGTGAGGATGACTGAGTGCCTATGTGTTATCGTCAATGTATATCGTGTACCACAGATAGCTTTTCGTTTTTTAACCGAAGTCAACATTTTTAGAGAATAATATATTGTTGTTTACGCACTTGCGTAAATCTGTAAACGCGGACAACTACCGCACCTTCGAGAGTAGGGTTGGAGTTTGATGTACTCTGAATTACTCTAGTCACTTAGGGATATAAGTAAAAAAAGTATCAGTTAGGTACATAATTTATTTTTATAATATTCACCCTATATAATACTTGACGAACAACTTGATATCTCGAATTTAAACGGCATAGCGACATCTATCGCCGTGCGACGTCACTACACATTGCACTCAACATACCGCCCACCTAGAACATTTTGTTCTAAACCTTACAAATATCTCGAAACTATACATAATAATAATACTAAAAAAAGCATCATTGTGTTAACGGTAAAATACAAATTTTGTTCGTTGGCCGTTTAAGTAACGAATATTTTGTCTTAATTGAAACGACACGAGTAATTTTGTCCGGACCTGGGTGTTTCGCAACTACTCTGCCATACATCCACCGACAAGGTGGTAGATTATCTTCTCTAATGATAACAACATCGCCTAAATTTGGTTCGGACGTTGGGGAGAAACGCCTTTCGGTTTGGAAGAAACGCCTTAAATATTCACCCGACCACCTTCGCCAAAAGTCCTGAACCATTTTTTGCGTGTACTGCAATCTACGCAAAGAACTAACATTAGAAGACTCAAAGTTTCGATCAGGTGCTACCAGCGGAGATTCACCTATCAAAAAGTGTCCCAGTGTCAATATTTCTCCCGAATCATCACAATTATCACGCAATCTAGATAACGGCCGTGAATTCAGGCATGCTTCTATTTGCGCCAACACTGTCGCCATCTCCTCAAAGGTCAGCGTCGAATTTCCAATAACACGTCTAAGATGGTACTTAACTGACTTAACTCCGGCTTCCCACAACCCTCCGAAATTTGGTGCATGAGACGGAATGAAATGCCAGTTGGTTCCGTTGTTAGCTAAGGACTCGGCTATCTCTGCCAACATATTACACCTTTCCGACCGAAACAAATGTGAAAGTTCCTTCGCTGCGCCCACGAAGTTTGTCCCGTTGTCACTCCAAATCTCCTGACAGTGACCTCTGCGAGCCACAAACCGTTTGAAAGCCTGTAGGAAACCTTCACTGGTAAGGTCGGATACTACCTCCAAGTGAACCGCTCTAGTGGCCATGCACACGAACAGACATATGTAGCCTTTATAGGATCTGTTTCCTCTTCCCTTTGAAACCCGTAGCTGAATAGGCCCTGCATAGTCCACTCCACTGCATTTGAATGGTCGTGTTGGAGTAACTCGAGCAGCCGGTAACTGGCCCATTAATTGGGTTTTTGTAACTGCCCTATTCTTGACACAGGTTACACATTTGTGAACACAGGCCTTGATTAATTGTTTCAGGCCAAATATCCAATAGCTAGCGTTTAAAACCGTCCACATTAGCTGCGGACCACCATGCAACGTTTTGATGTGAGTAGCTGATACAATTAACTTAGTGAGATTACAGTCTGTGGGCAATATAATCGGATGTTTCTGTGCACTTGGTAGGTGTGATTCACCCAGCCGACCGCCCACCCTGAGGATATGCTGATCATCTAAGAACGATGTTAGTACCCGTAACCTACTGTTTTTGTTCACGTTGCCTTGTTTTTCCAAATTCTCTATATCTTTCTGGAAATGTTCCCTTTGACACACTCTTATCAGTCCTTCTAATGCTTCTCCTAACTCTTTACCCATAAGATAATCCGTATACTGTCGCCTTGAAGACCTTCTTAAACCGAGAAAACGTCTACAACGTGCTAATACTCTTAACATTCTGGTTAAAGAAGAATATCTATCCCATATACGCTCTTGGACTGACACACAATGAACAAGCACTTGTTCTAATTCCGTGCTAATATTCTGTGGTTTTTTATATACAACCTCTTTAGTGCGAAGGAAATCTGGGCCATTTAACCATAGGTTATTTTTCAGCAACTCCGGGGGGCTCAGTCCTCGTGATGCAATGTCAGCAGGATTCTGAGCAGATCGCACGTGACATCATTGCCTAGATTCAGTTACTGTTAAGATTTCAGAGACTCTATTGGCGACGAACACCTTCCAGCGACTTGGGTGACTGCTGAGCCACGCAAGAACCACAGTTGAGTCAGTCCATGCATGCCAGTTGGATTTATTAATGTTCATCGCCTGTCCGACATCCACCATTAACTTGCTAAGGAGCACAGCGCCGCACAATTCTAATCTCGGTATAGATACCTGTTTAACGGGTGCTACCTTTGTTTTTGCTGCAAGGAGTGATACCTTAACGCAGTCTGAAGAGTCGACCACGCGAAGATATACTGCAGCTGCGTATGCTGATTGAGAGGCGTCACAGAAACCATGTAATTGATGTTTTGAATCGCTTGAAGTCGAGCCCAACCATCTTGGTATATTAAAATCAGATAAGTATTTAAGATCCCTTTTATAGTTGCTCCATTCTAGCTTAATTTTTTCTGGCACTTCCTGATCCCAGTCTATTCCTGCTAACCAAAGTCTTTGTATCATTATCTTTGCTATAACTACACTAGGTGCTACCCAACCTAATGGATCAAACAGGCGACTAATGTCCGAAATAATATTTCTTTTTGTTATAGGTTTCTTGAGTTCCGGTAAATTTACGACGTATTGGAAAACATCGGTGCTACGTTTCCAGGTCAGTCCTAACAATTTTATGACTTCATCTATTTTTATTTGTAATCGACTACTTCCTTCTTTCTTTTCTGTTCCTATTTCCTTTCCTTCCGATTTCTCAATTTCCTGCAGCAACTCATTATTATTGCTAGTCCATTTTTGCATTTTAAAACCAGCCTCCTTTAATATTTCACTAGTTTCCTTGTATATTTTTACACCCTCCTGTACGCTTTCACATCCCGTCATCAGATCGTCCATGTAGAAGTCGTTTAGAATTTTATTACAGGCAAGTTGTTTTTGGTCATCAGTCGCATCGTGAGCTGCCTGCTGCAACGACCTCACGGCCAGATATGGCGCGCATACTGTACCAAATGTCACTCGAAGAAGACGGTAATCAACCAATTCCGAAGATGGATCATTTCGCCACACCAATCTTTGATAGTTCACGTCTGAAGGGTTAACCTTAACCTGCCGATACATTTTAATGACATCCGCTGCCAAACAAATAGGCGATATTCTAAAGCGTAGGACAATATGTCTCAGATCAGCTTGTAAATGTGGTCCCGTCAACAATGTATCATTTAATGAAACCCCATTCCTTCCCTTACAGGACGCGTCGAAAACTACTCTCACCTTGGTAGTATCCTTGTCACTTCGCACTACAGCGTGATGAGGCAAGTAAACAGCAGTATCTAGGTATTCATCTGGTTCGGTCACCCTTTCCATATGCTTCAACTGTAAGTATTCATTCATTACTTCGTTGTATTTCGTTTTAAGTTCTATATTTTTTTCTAATTTTGCTTCTAATGAATAAAATCTCCTTATAGCAATTTCTCTCGAACTACCGTACTTACAACTCGGATCTTCGGTTTTGAAAGGTAAGCGAACAACAAATCTACCATCGTCCTCCCGGTAAGTAGTCCTTGCATAATAATCTTCACATTTTATTTCTTCATCCGTTAACAAGGATTTAGTAAGTTCTGTGTCAGACTCAAGTTCCCAAAATTTCTTGAGTAACGCATCATCATCAATGCGTGAGTGGAACGCTACTATGTTTGACCTGGATCTGGCTGAATCAATTATACCACCTGACAGTACCCAACCCATAGTCGTGGATTGGGCTATCAAACCATTCGGACCCTTCTTTAATCCTTCCCGTAACACTTGGGAGTAGACTTCAGCACCTAGCAGAAGGTCTATTTTATTTGGAGTCTTATATCCCGGATCTGCTAATACCATTTCCTCAAGTTCCAGCCATTCCATCGATGGAATTTCTTTACTAGGTAAGAGAGCCGTGATACAGTTTAAAACATAAGCCTTAACCGAAATCACAAAATCTGGATCAACTCGAGAACGAATCTCTAAAGTGACCGTTGCCTTGGAAACCGCCTTATGGCTTCCACCTATTCCCACAATATCGCCCCTTACGGGAAACCTTTTGAGATTTAAATATTGTACCGTTGCTTCAGTCACGAAAGACGCTTGCGAACCTTGGTCGAACAAGGCGCGCAATGTATAATTCCTGCCATTTCTTGACTTAGCTTGTACTAACGCCGTTGCCAGCAAAACCTGGTCGTATGTTCTACCCACTGAGAAACATGACACAATCTGACCTTGCGAACTAGTCGCACTGGACGGTCCCGCACCTGACCCACTAGTTTCATGACTATTGGCTACAGTGGTCGGGATCGTACTACTCTCGGGATGCAGTAAAGTGTGGTGACGCTTTTTACATTTATGACACTTGACTAAAATGTTACAATACCTTGCCGAATGGGTGCTACCTAAACAATTAAAACATAACTGATTATCTCGGACAAAATCACGCCGTGAATCACTAGGTTTACTAATAAAATGTTTACACGAACTTAGCTTATGTTCTTCAGAGCAATATGGACACTTAAAATTGACAATATGTAAAGTTCTAGGCCTAGGCTGGTGTTTTGACACATCTAATACATTCGGCTTATTCGATTCCAAGGCTTCTAAACCTCGTGCCCTATCCAGTAAAAAGTTTTTAAACTCTTCAAAGGTTGACAAAACATCTGAAGAACTATTGTTATTACTAAAGAACTCCCATTGCCGTCTTGACTCTTGATCAAGTTTCAGTGATAACATATAAATTAACATTACATCCCAATTGGATACATTTACACCGATATTACTTAAACCATTTAAACAATCACAAGTAGTATCAATTAAATTTTTTAAATATTGAGCTGATTCACATGTAGCGTTACGTAAACTAAATAGTCTTTTGAGAAGGTTCTTTGTTAAATATTTCTTGTTTTCATAACGTGACTTGATGGTATTCCACGCTGTTTCGTAGCTATCTGCAGATATCGGAATTTGTCTTAGTAATTGCTCTGCTTCACCGGTCAAATAACCCTTTAGGTAGTGCATCTTTTGTACGTTGTCCAGTGATTCACTGTTATGTACCAACGATGTAAACAAATCGCGAAACGTTACCCACTCCAGGTAATTTCCAGAAAAAGTTGGTATTCTTATTTTTGGTAATTTGACTCGCCCTGAACTTGAACTTTCCGACGTCTTCTGACAGCTTCCTTCCAATATGAAACTATCAAGTAACGTTAATAATTCCGCCTTATAATCCATGAAACATTCTTCGGTTATGTCATACACATTTTTTAAGAAATATTGACTGCTTCTGAATTCCTTAGATTCAGTTTCCTTAACAAGTATTTCATGAGTTTTGTTAAATTGTTGCCATAATTCCTCCAGATTAGTTAACCTAATTTGTATGTAAGAACGCGTTAATCTCTCCTTTGGCGATTTCTTTAAATTCCTTTTAGCCTTAGAAATTCTGTCTGTAATATCGTCTTGATATTTTAAAAGACCTTCCATGTTGATAGATACAGATTTTTCTAAGTCCTTTAAATAACTTCTTCAAAACTTGCAAGTGTTTTTTAACAATTTTAAAAATAAAAATTTCTAAGTCCACTGAATTCTTTAAAATTTTACAAGTCCCAATGCCAGTACATATTATTCTAAGTTCCCTTAACACAATTTCACAAATTTTTACAAGTCTTTTTGAATCACTGTACTTGCGATGAAATCCAGCATGGATTCCCCGTCTAAACCACTTAACACTTAAAATTTTACAAGTCTCAACTATGTTAATAAATTGTCTAACACTACTTGCAATTTTCAAAGTTAATTTATTACTACAATTAAAGTTCAATTTAGCAAATCACTATACCTAATACTGTCACTATCACACACTATACATTATAAAGTTCAAATTGGAACGGACTCACAGTTATCCCACAGAAGAATGTCCAAACCGCTGACGTCACACTGCCTCCACTTCGTACGTAGTTCCTTGGTTCGCCGCACGCCGTCACACACTGGCGCCCGCCAGTGTAGGCTTGGTTACACGTCCCGATACAGCAATCCACTGCCAAGGGTACGAAGGGTAACAGGGTTCCCACCCTGCTGATAATGCACCGTCACCACTCTTTCTTGCCGCTCACCCGGATCGAAGGACCAATGTTTACGCACTTGCGTAAATCTGTAAACGCGGACAACTACCGCACCTTCGAGAGTAGGGTTGGAGTTTGATGTACTCTGAATTACTCTAGTCACTTAGGGATATAAGTAAAAAAAGTATCAGTTAGGTACATAATTTATTTTTATAATATTCACCCTATATAATACTTGACGAACAACTTGATATCTCGAATTTAAACGGCATAGCGACATCTATCGCCGTGCGACGTCACTACACATTGCACTCAACAATTGTTTATCTGGCATTTTGTGTGTGCATATATTTTTTGATGAAAATCTTTAATTTCAAGTCTTGTTTTAATAGTATAGTAATAATTTAGAAAAACATACATACATACATAGGTTCACGCCTCTTTCCCATATATGTTGGCAGATACCACATCTTTCCACTTGCTAAAATCCTGACACACATCTTTAGCTTCCTCTACTTTAATTAGTATTTAACTTCTTCCTCTACTTTACGTCCTTCAAGCTCGTTTGCGGGTACTTTTGTCGTGGCTTTTACTTAAAACGATTTCGATCTGATCGTGATGCGTTTGCCTTTGTCGACCCTTAACGGCCTGCCCACTCACACTCGCCGCATAAATCTGTTTCGTCAATCTTCTTTCATCCATCGTCTCTACGTGTCCAAACCATCTAAGCATATTTCTGGACTTTCTATCTCTCGTAAATTTTGAACCCAAGTACACAACTCTTACACTTGTTCCACTCTTTCTCCTTCAATCAAAACTGCGATTCGTCATACTTTATTCTCTTTCAAAAATCATTACTTTCGTCTTATCTGCATTAATTTTCATTCCTTTGCTTTGTAGAGCATCATGCATAATATTAACCATCGCCTGCAACTCTGCATTATCCTCCGATGATGCTAATATTACCTGATCATCTGCGTATAGGATTCCTAATCCAAACGCGCTCTCTTTCAAATATTTCCAGAAATTGTCTATAAATAGGTTAAACAGCCACGGCGAAACCGCACATCCCTGTCTAACAACTTTTAAGATGTTAAATCAGTCTGTGTAAGCCCCGTTTGCCTTGACACATGCACTAGAATCCTTGTAGAGTGATTTTAGTGCTTGTTTCAAGCTGCCGTTTACCCCATGTACAGACAATGTCGACCATGATCATTCCTCACCCCTTTTTAATAATCGTCGCATACACGCCTTTTTCATGTCTACGAATGCGCAATAGACTTTTTGACTTTGAGCCAAGAATTTTTCGGCTATGCTTCATAAGGAAAAGACCTGATTCAAGTATCTCACTCAGAAACAAAAATTAAAACATTTTTTTTCTTAATGCCCTTTTGGAAAAACGCATAAGATTTTTGATTAAATAGAAAATATTTTGAGTTTTAGAGAAATATAGACGACTTATATTTCCATAGCTCCGGCAATAACCTGAAATAATCTTGACTGAAATGATTGAAGGAAAAGTAATTAAAAATCTTAAAAAATATAATTAAAAGTTTTAAATTATCTTAACAGTTTATAAAATATCATTCTTATCGATTTATTGGTTTCATTTTGATGGTTTCTATTTTCTTTTCTTTTACTAAAATGTCCTACCAGCGTACGAACATACATTCATAAGTATTCTATAAAAATTCTTTAAAATAACTTAATTATGAATTAGCCTAATTGAAAATCGTTGCGGCTTTCAAGTTCAAGCTAAAAAAAATCTTTTACTTACACAAAAAACGACGTGAACTGGACGACATAATTTTCAATTGAACCTTTCCCTGCTACAACAGAAAGGGCGAAATATAATTAAAAATTATACTCTAACACAAACAAGCACGCAAAGGTTCTTTTACATCACCACTGAATTATTATTTAAAATTACAACTAAGCACCCAGATTGTCCGTGACCCACACTAGTAGGCGTCAGCTGAAAATCAGCGCTATCTTAACTACGAGTATATATGTAGCTTTATGCTAAGCTGACTACCTTTTGGTCGTCACATACACCGACATTATATTAAATCGGTATAATTTCATTAATATATGTAAATTTAAAAAAAAAATTATGTTCTCTTACTATTTTGTTGTTTTTTGGAAATAGTGTTTGTGAACGATCAATGAAGATTTTTCTATTCTAATCTAAATTTAAGATAGTATAAAGTAAGTTCAAAAATACAGACACCTACAAGAAGTACAAAATTTGATGTTAAGTTCAATGTAAAAGTCGATCAAAGAAAATGCCAAAGAAAATCTAAAGGTAAGATATATCATGGGCGATAGATAGCGGAATAACAACCAAATATGCTAGACCGAAATTATCCAGGCCAGAAACGTGCAGCAGCGCCTGAGGTGTGAGGTGTCTGATGTTAGGATAACAGATTCGCATGCCAAGCGTGTGTAGTAAACACTAATCACTAATCCTTGCAACTTTAGAAAGACCTACGGGTACCTCCTGCTCATCACTATCGTCGACCTCTATACAGTTCACTTTGTTTAACTGATGATGAAGATTGATCCGATTCCGTCGCTTTAAGTTCATTGCTGTTGACGATATGATTTGAAGCATCATGGATTGTACATTTTTCTCATTTATTTTAAACATAGCTTTTAATAGTATTTACATCAGATATTACAACTTTTTAGATACAATAAAATAACGTGACATAAAATTAAACGGAACGGAAAAAATGCCATTCCGTCTTTGTTTACTTGTGTTTTGTGTTATTATGTCTGGTTGACCGCGAAGTTAGACGGAGGCCGGAAAACGTCCAGCGGTGTGACACGTCTTTGCACTAGGGCACTGATGGAGAATAGGTAGAATTTCTTAAGTCTGCTAAAATACTTAAGGCTTTATTAAAAAAAAAACAATGGCCATTTAGAAATTCCGCTTAATAAAATTAAAGAAGGCTCTGTCATGGATTCCTTAAATTTTATGAAAGTTTAAAATAAAGTTTCATCTGAGATGTTCTATCTCAGCTGAAATATAGTCCCAACGTTTTCTGGTAACTAATATGTTAGTAAAGTTATTTATAGAAAATATTACAGTTAAAAGTTAATTTTTTAAAAGTACTTTCATCACATGTCTGTTTTCATATGTTTCAAATATCGAACTTCTGTGCAAGAGTCTGTCTAGTATGTACCATCACAACGCCAGTTTATACCAGTTGTCCAATATGCAGTTGTGACAATAATACTGCTTCACGGCAGAATTACTGTCACTGAGGTGATACCTACGTAGATTCCTGCATATGAGTCCTTCCACCAGTAAACCACCAGTGCCCGATAAATAAATACAATGTAAAATATAAGACTAAACGTATTTTTGTACATTGTTCTTGATAATGTATATTTTTTGGTCTATTTTGGGGCAACTGAAACGTATAAACGGTTTAAACTGATATTCTACAAAAATACTAATAATTTATACTGCATGCTCCTGCGTAAAGATAACTTTTGCTTTGATGTGGTGGTTTTTGAATAAATAAAATATAGATAAATTAATTAAAACTAAAATATTTTGTAAACTACTAATTTCTTTGTAAAGACAAGAACAAAACCTATATTCTGCGCTGGTTACTATAAATTTTCACAGTGTTTCTTAGCAAAATTAAATACTGCCAGATAACGACGAAGTGTGGTTGGGAGTTAGTTTGATTGGATGTTATTTGTTGCCTTTGTTGAGTACATTAGTGCAACTAAGCGCCATTGTACCTAACAGAAAACTTAAGTAGACAAATCGTCGACTGCGTTGAATATTTATTTGTTTACACACACGGCTTTTTCATATCATCATCATCATTTCAGCCTATTACTACATAGTTCACTGCTGAACATAGTCCTCTCCCATAGATTGCCACAAGAGTTTATATATCTCATTTTTGGGGGATTTTGCGATAGTTGCCGCGCTTGACAGGCGGATTGGCAACCGCACTTTATTTATTCAGATGTTCCAGGAAAATGCTGATGCCCATCTCCTGGTTTTTATTTTCCCTGTGTCAACTTTTACGACACCCACGGGATGAAAATGGGTGGTTGGTTCTCTTAAGCCATACGGCGTGCCGCCACCACACGGCGTGACGTCACCACACGGCGTTTACATATAAGAGGTTTTTATTTACAAGATGGATTTATTGCATGTACTGTACATGCAATAAATGCGATATCAGGGATTTAGAAATGCAGTAAGGAAGATAATAAGACAAGGTACATTTATTGCATAACCGTTTATGCATTTTTGGGATTCAAACCCAGTACAACAATAACTTAATGGTGGTAGGATTTCTATTCAGGAATCCGTCTAGGTAGGTACCATCCCTGTGCCAGTTATTCTGCCGTGAAGTAGTAGTGTGCAAATATTACTGTGTTTCGGTTCGAAGGGCACTGAGAGCTACCGTAATCACTGGGCATATGCGACATGAGAACTGATGTCTGGGTGACGAGCGCAGTGTGGTCTCACACGAAAATGTTTTGGATGACAACTTTTTTGATTAAACATTTGTGACCGATTGCGACCCTTGATAAAGAAACGTTGCAAAAAATAATTTTGTTAATATAAACGTTGCGGAAAGAACGTTGAAAACTTTAACCTTCGTAATAACAATATCGTGACGAATATCTAAGATTCTCAATTTGCAAACATAGTACGATAGAACGTGCCATGAAAACAAACAAGCCATGAAATTAAACGTTTGCTCTAAAACGACAACTGGGAGCAGCTAGTTTTAACAATATAGAGAAAAGCGAATAGCTCTTGTTCACGTTGTGAATTAGCTTGCCCTTACCTTCATTTTTTAAATTGCTTATTGGTACTTATAAATATACGTTATCATAATCTATAGCCTTGTTATACTCGTATGTTAATAACAGTATACTTAATAACATATATCAGTGCCTCAAATTTATTTTAAAACCAATAAAATATTTCCAAGAGACCTTATCTATTGAAGTACTATTCAAGTTAATTAAAAATATTACAATATAATATTAACTTTATTTGTATGGAAAATATATAAGTAATTCATAATAAGAAAGTATATCTATCTCTAAAACTGGAAAGTGTTCATGTAATGCCAATTACAAAACCTCGTATCTTAATATTAGAAAGTGTTCGCGTACAGCTAACACCATTCTATAAGTCCGGGGGTTATATACCGCGCGGATACGCGGGTATGCCCCATACCAGACTGCTATATACCTATAGGTATGAGGGTCGAGCATGACTCTCTACAGTATCAAGTTGCTTGGTGCCAATGTTCCATACAAATATCCTATACTCCTCCGTCAAACAGAATCATAAGTCGCATTGAATCAGGCGCAACTCATTCATATAACCGTCACTAAAACACAATACCACAGTAGTAGTAAGTATTTTCGTGACTATCACATAGATGGTGCCTCCTTACAACATACCAAAATGATAAATATCGACTTTGGAAAAAGTTGTTGTTGGAAAAAATTATCAACGTTTTAAAGTAGCAAGCCACCAAGACGCCGGCGTTAGACCATGTATCATAGAGGTGACGCTTTAAGACATGGGGCGAAAGAGTAAGCTCCTGCACCGAAAATGATAATAGCGACACCCTCTCTGACGGGATGGTATGAAAGTCTAATTTACTCTCGAAATTTCAAGTTCCATCTCATCTTTATTATGTACTTTACTTACATACAACTATGTAAGTAAAGTATATGATAAAAAAGGTCTATCATTGAAGGTCTCTTGTAAGAAATGATATAATAAAGATGAGATGGAACTTGAAATTTCGAGAGTAAATTAGACTTTCATACCATCCCGTCAGAGAGGGTGTCGCTATTATCATTTTCGGTGCAGGAGCTTACTCTTTCGCCCCATGTCTTAAAGCGTCACCTCTATGATACATGGTCTAACGCCGGCGTCTTGGTGGCTTGCTACTTTAAAACGTTGATAATTTTTTCCAACAACAACTTTTTCCAAAGTCGATATTTATCATTTTGGTATGTTGTAAGGAGGCACCATCTATGTGATAGTCACGAAAATACTTACTACTACTGTGGTATTGTGTTTTAGTGACGGTTATATGAATGAGTTGCGCCTGATTCAATGCGACTTATGATTCTGTTTGACGGAGGTTTTTGCAGAAGTGTAGATGTCTGCTAAGACCGTATAGAGGCCCTTGTGTTGGCGTATGTCTGGCGATAGTCGTATTGATGCCTCTTGCACCTGTGGCAATGCGTCTTTGTGGCAGTTGCTTAGATATCGTTAGTATAATGGTTGCGTCTTGCACTTGGTTTGACTCACATTTCTTTAGCTTTGTCCAAGTCGGGTCTCTCTATCAGACTGCAGACTGTCTGCTCTCCAATGTGTTGAATAACAACAATATTAAATAAACCTCTCAGTAAATTCCCACAAATTAATGATATCTGAAAACTTGGTGGTGGGTGAGACAAACTTGATCGAAATACATAATACTCAACGTCAGTTACACTAACCCATTTTGACGACTATAATAAAATGTTGACTGCCTGATGGCTCATTCATAATTATAAATGATAAAGAATAGCAAAATACATCATTGCAATGGTTGGTGGAGCTAATGCGTCTATATGCATGTCTATATGCATGCGGATGGTAGTAGGCGGGAGGAGACTCTTAAGGCTGCGTCCGAAAGCCGTGCAACCTGGGACCCCATACCGATTGAAGTGAGCAGTGGACTCACGATGTGCTCTGCGGAAAATTGCCGTGCTGACCTTGTATTAGATGTTGATGCCACACACTCGACAATCATAAACATCTGCAGTTGCAGCGGTCTGGCGAAGTGGTGGCGCGAACGGAAGTCTCATTTGTTATTGCGCCAGGTGCTCATAATTATTCGACGTGTGCCAATCCGTACGACCTACATTCACGAAGACTGGACTTAGCTGCATACTTGTATGATGAAAACACGCATTGACGTGCGAGACTTCGGTCAAAGTTTGTGCTTAGCACTAGCAAGAGGCCAAGCCCTCTTTTTGCTGGTTCGCCAGTTTTGCTGTGGACTACGGTCATTGTTACCGACTTCTTGTCTGTGTCATGGGGAGCGCTTGAGATGAACGGCGCTCACCGCACACGGCGGGTTGCGGAGCCGTGTGCCTTCCCCACATTTTTTTAAACGAAAATGTTGGGGGAGCGATAGCTTGTTGCGGGTTATTAATAATTTAATGTAAATCTTATACAAGTGCGGAATACAAATCTCCTTGTATTAGATATTTTGATAAATAAACATTGTGAACCCCTTACAATAGCTTAAGGATTAGTAATTAATTAGTATTCGAACACTGTCTTAGACTTGCAGCTTCTCTAGTAAAATCTTTCCATGATACACCTAAAAGAACAAGTTACAATAAATAAACACAACGTAGATAAAAGGGTCCTACCTATGACGATCACCATATATTAAAATATTTCATTCAAATGGCCTTGAATGAAATAACCTTTAGAAATAATCTTGAAAAAGACAAGTCTATTTTCTGGTCACGAATTTAATTTTATCAACGTGAAAGTTGAATAGTTACAATGGTTTGATAAATAAATAGCCGGAAATTCCTTTAAAAACTGTATAGAAAGGAAGATAGCATTTGAAGAGAATGTAACGTTCATTTTAGATTCTAGAGTGGCACAGGATTCCAGAATGTTTTGTTGTGAGGAATGTATAGTTTTAACAAATGAATGCTTTTCTCTGAAACATATTTTTATTTAAAATAGCAAGGAGAATTTTTGTAAAGAATCCGAAAAGACTAAACTAACAATAGTTTGAGAAATGAAACAGATAGAGAGAAAAATATTCAAAGAAAGCTAAAGAATAAATGCACCACGTAGGAAGATGAAATGAAATGTAATGGCACAAAATAGTATTACGAAATGAAATAAAATATTCAAAGATTGCAAATTTTGTTTTTTTAATATACTATGCTACTTATTTTGCTGGTTATCTTTAAGATAATTGTCTACGAAAAATTCCTTTATCTATCTACGTATATCTATTCATGACTGATGATAAGACGGATTTACACCAATCGTAATAAACAACTTTACTTATGAAGATTTTCTATTGTAAACTTTTACTCTGCAATGAGAAGAATGCACTGGAGCAGCGTGGCGGACTATTCCCGTCTCCAAAACCCTCTCAGAAATGAGAAGAGGCCTATACTCAGCAGTGGGACATTTATAAGCTGTTACTTTACTTTACTTTTAATGAGAAGAAAAACACTACAAAATTATCTAACAAAATAAATGACAGTAATTTCAAATCGTTTGATAACTAAATCGAATAATTGATTTTTTATACAAAATTCAATTATTCGAATTAGATCCCCTTTTAAATTTAGAAAATTTATGAAGCTTTACCAGCTGTGCCATATCGCTTTTACAGCCAACAGCACGCCTACTGTTAACCACAGGGCT
Organism: Luehdorfia chinensis; assembly: GCA_019845155.1. Lineage (NCBI taxonomy): Eukaryota > Metazoa > Arthropoda > Insecta > Lepidoptera > Papilionidae > Luehdorfia > Luehdorfia chinensis. The sequence goes on from JAHVAK010000022.1 coordinate 3,790,642, forward strand.
CTTCATAGATTGCGTTAGGTACATACATATAGTCAAGTCTTTTTCCCATATAAGAGGTAGGCAGAGGCAACACGTGTAACCCACTTTACGCACCCGCTGGAAAAAATAATCTGACTCTCCGTTGCGTTTCCACGAGCAGTACAGTGGCAGCATTGCATATTCTCGTATTAATTTGCATGAATGGCTCTCTGTACAAAACCTAGGTAGTGGTATTATACTCTGCCAGACACGTTATATAATTCTTTAAATAATCACACATGAAAATACATGCACAATATATGCCTCACTTACTACCGCGTGGTTTGGTGGTCAGAGTGCCTAACTACCACGCCGTTAGTCTTGGGTTCGAATCTCAGCCAGAACCAACATTTGTGCAAAAATACAATTTATAGTTTTTGGGTCGGGTTGTGTAATATTGTGTTGTCTTGATAGCTTCCGACAGTATTCGAAAGTTGTCATCATGGTCGAAAATCTGCCAGGAGGGCGTTATCATTATACATTACTTATTAAAGACCTAATAATTTTTTTTAACGTTTGGCATATTTGATTCGGTTATTACGCCACTTATAGCTGTTAGAATTTTAGAACTCGTTTACGATGCCAATGGATTGAAAAAAGATGGTAGAATACTTTTTGCTGTACAACCGTGGTAAAAACTTATTCGGATCATCATCATCATAATTTCAGCCTATCACTAGTCCACCGCTAGTTTGCCACAAATGTATGTTGCTCTCATTTTGGGAGGATTTTGCCGTGTTGCCACGCTTGGCAGGCGAGTTGGCAACCGCAGTTTTTTTTATAAAGATGTTCCAGGAAGATGCTGCTATCAACTCCTGGTTTTCATTTACTCTCTGTTGACTTTTACGACACCCACGGGATGATATGCGGTGGTATTCGCTTAAACTGCCACCTCACGGCTATTCAGATTAACCTAAGCTAATTCAAAATATTATTTTGCTCAGATAATATGTGCTTATAGTTTTTCAATAGCTTATGAAAAGAAAACTGCTGGTCTCTGTTTAAAGATGCGTTACCCAAGTGCGGTACCGGAGGAGTTGCCCTGGGGCCCAGTGGGATGAGAACATTGGGATTGCTAAGGAGGAGCGGTGGCTCTCTGTACCCTCCGCGGCCGAAGTTTTGTTGGCGGCGGAGCCACCATCCAGATCCATCGCTGGAGTCGGACAGGCTGGTATTTTTTTTATTTATAAGCTAGCGTTTAATTACAATCCCACCTGATGGTAAGTGGCGATGTAGTTTTTGATGGTAAGCACACTAGCTTAAGAAATCCTATTCACTCTTCACTTGAAGACACCCACATTGTAATCGGACGGAAAGACTGATGCAGGCAAATTATTCCAGTCCTTTGCTGTACGCATTATGAACGACGAAGCAAAACGCTTCGTCCGAATGTAAGGTATATCCACAACAAAAGGATGGAAACCCGCCGTGCGTCTTGTTGTCCGATGATGGAAAAGGGAAGGGGGAATTAATTCATGTAATTCCTTCGTACACTCTGCAAAATGTAACCTATAGAACACCGAGAGCCACCCGATGCCTGTGTTCGAGAATGGACAAATTGGGAGTAACCCAGTCAGGATATATACCATCAGTTCCACTGGCCTTGTTCACGTCCAGATGTCGCAACGTTTTGAGGACCTCTTTGTTAGTAAAGTGGACCTCTGACATTGAAGTACCACAGGGAGGTATGGAAGTTGAAACTGCGTTGCTTGTGTCCAGAGGTGAGTTGCTGGCAAAGAGATTCGCGAACAGTTCTGCCTTCTCTTTTGCCGCATAATCCAATGTCCCGTCGGGCTTAACCAGCGGAGGCTGTGAAGGTTTACAAAAACTCGTCTCGACCGCCTTGGCATGAAACCAAAAAGCTCTGCTGGTTGAGCAGAGAGATTCGCGCTAATATGCCTAATGCGTTCGAAACGAGCCTTCCGCAACACCTTTTTGTAAGACTTGGCGGCTTGATTAAAGGCTCCCTTCTTGCATCTGACATCCGGAGTTTAACGGTTTCGAGCGTCAACCCATGAGAGGTACGCCGAATATTAAAGATTTTCGGCTTGGGAACATTCGGCGTTGAACCCGCCCATGGTTCTTTGCCTCCAACGGGTATATCAACAAAAGGAATAAAATATTTCATAGCTAGACACACCACTATATATGTTATAGCATCCGCGCAACTCGATGGATCACCGAAAGAGAAGCAGACCCGCCGCCAAGGATAAGATGCAAAGAAGTGTCGGATCTTATCCCAATCTGCTGACTTGTATCGCCACACTCGCCGAGTACCATGTGTATTTTAGAACATGTCTTGTGTTTCGGTGTATCATGGTAGGAGGGAAAGTGGAAAGGTGTTGTCCTCACCCGAGGAGAGGCTGAATAATCTCTGCGGCGCCGGCCACCTCGCGCACCTCGGGACCGCGAATGTGAGCGGCAGCGTTCCCACGGCACTGCCAACATGAACAACATGCCACGAAGAGGAACACCATGGGGTCTTAGTCGGACATAACTAGCTTTCTCATTTCAATAATGGTTACGGGGGGGAATGCGTTAGGCATTTATTTCTCCATTTAAATAAAAAAAAAATGTCTGAGATGGTTATTCCACCATAAAAGGGATCCACCATTTCCTACGGGATGAAAGCTGCCTTACTTCTACGCATATACGTACTCTCATATATAACATACGCTTCTACATTAGAAGGTTTAATTTTAAAATAAACAGCACAACATTTATAGCCTTCTTATTAATATTCTGCAACTATCGAAACTCAGCAGCGTTCTATACGTTCATCTATTGAATTTATATTTGCTTTAGCATATCTTAAGAGGAATTCACTTCTGCAAAAGTCATTGAAAATCACAGAAATTAGATTAATAAACTAAAATATATTGAAATAGTAACTGTGATTATTGACGGTAATTGTGCGAAAATTATGTGCGTGTTGAGAGTAAATATAAATATTTATATTACAAATATTAAAAGTTGATGAGAAACAATGTTGATTGAGTTTTTAACTACATTCCATTTAATGTCCCTATATTAAATGGGTTGTTGGGAACTATACGATCCAAGTTGTCGACGAATATATATACCTAGGACAGATTGTCCGACTAGGTATGCCCAACTTTGACCAAGAGATCAATCGATGGATCCAATTCGTCTGGGCAGCTTTCGGGAAACTACGTCACATATTCTCGTCGAGTAAACCTCACTGTCACAAAAGATGCATACTCGTAACATCGTCTCATATATATTCAGAGGTAAAAGTTCAAATATTTATTTAAACTTTAAACGATACGTCGGAATAATATTTTTCTTATTTCAATAATGATTACTGGTGGTTTTCCTACGCAGGAATTCGTTTAGGTATGTAAGCAGTATTGTGTACATATAGTAGCGTGTTTTGGTTTGAAGGGTACTGATAGCTAATGTAATTACTTGGCACATAAGACTTAAAATCTGATGTCTCTGAGTGACGAGCGTAGCAAAAACACTCGTTCTCGCGCTCTGGTGCAGAACGGACCTATTTTTGACCGCGCTCCATGCGCAATCAAGCTCAAAAATCATACTCGTTATGGACAGTTGTCTGTAAACGCCCGTTGTCACAGTTGTGGATAGTGGCCAACACCCGCTCCCGTAGCGGTGTGTCTGGTTATTCTTCTTCGTGCGTGCCTTCATCTATCGTGTCCCTCGAAGTGGAAGTGTTGTGCTTCGTGGTGTTGTGCGAACGTGAAAGTTACGCGAGAGCGTTCCTGTATTGCGTCGGCTTGCTGGTGAAAACCGTGAGTAGAGTGCATACACATATCTCGCCTCAGAGGCGGCTTTGTATTTTTGTGTCCGCTTGTTGCACTAGGCAACAGCCAGGTACACACCCTCGCGCACCTAAGGCGTAAGGCATTAGGTGACGTAAATATAGCACACACCTCCCTGCTCACGTAGGGAGAATATTTTGCATTTGTGTACACACCGCCTCTCGAACCATCGAAATGGCGACACCCCGTGCCCCCGCGCCGGAGTTTGTACATCTCGCGGAGTTTTTACGCGCCGCGCACCCCGAGATCTGGGCGCAGTTTCACGCCCATTGCGTTATGTCGGAGGAAATCTCTGGAATCCGTCCAGACACCCAAAATCTGCTTAGGAGTCGCGTAGCAACGTTTGACTCCGACAGCCCGTCATCGCCAGCTGTAGAGCCGGCCGCGCCGACACCTGCGCAAGATGACGCATCCGCACCTGTGTGCGAAACAATGCCTGGCGTAATCGCCGGCAACAAAAAGACCGTGCCGACCGTGTCGGCATTGTCAGTAAAGAACGCACCTGCAGGCAATAAAACCGCCGCTAATGGGTGCAATAAAACACCAAGCACACCTGCGCTTCCCTTCCGGGAATCGCAATCCATTGTTGGGCCCGCGGCCCTTTCGGACGAGGGATCCGACATGGATTGCGAGGAATCCGGAAATGCGCACGACGACGGCTTCACCGTCGTCGCGCGCAAAGCAAAGAAACGCGCCGCGAAAACGGATTCCGAGCCTAACTCGGACACCGCATCGCCGTCCGCCACACGGAACCCGGCCAAAAAGGGCGTGTCCAACAGCCGCAAGACTATTGAAAAGTCTCTGCCCGCGCATCCAGCAGCCCAACCAAATAAAGCTCCTCCGCCGATAATCCTACAGGATAAGGCGAAATGGAACGACTTGTCATTGTGGATGACAAACAAGAAAATTGTGTGCCCGAAGGCGCAGACGGCAGTGCAAGGTATCCGCGTATACCTAAGCACAGTCAGCGATTTCAGGGCCGTCACCAGCCATTTGCGTGGAAACAATATAAGTTTCCACACGTACTCACTCGCGGAAGAACGAAGACTCCGCGTAGTCATTAGGGGCCTGCCTAAAGAATTAGAGACTAGCCACATTCTCAGTGACCTTAAGTCACAAGACATACCTGTGTTGGAGGTGCATCGTATGCATCACCCACACAACAAGAAGTCGTACGACCTGATCCTAGCCATACTGGAATTATCTCCAGAAGGCAAGCAGGTCTTTAACATTAAGACGATTTGCGGCCTTTCAGGCCTTTCTATTGAAGCACCCCGCAACAGGGGCATCATTGGCCAGTGCCACAGATGCCAACTGTACGGACACTCTGCCCGAAATTGTTTCGCCCGCCCTCGTTGCGTAAAATGCCTCGGGGATCACGGCACCCAGGATTGCGCTCGCACGCCAGAAGCGCAAGAGCCCCCAAGCTGCATACTCTGCGGTGAGCTGGGACACCCCGCGAATTACCGCGGGTGTAACAGAGCGCCGAGGAGTACAAAGCGCAGGGGAGCCAAGAAGAACGGCCGTAGGAAGGGCCCCGGGGCCACACAGCCCCAAACACCCGCTCCTAAACAAACACCCAAGCCCGCGACTAAACCCGCGCCTAAACAAACGCCCGCGCCCGCTCCGGCCGCAGCAAAACCCGGTCCCGCTGACGGGACTACCGGGCAGAGCAAGAGCCAGAGCGCCGCGCCGGCGACGAACGCATGGACAAAACCATTGCCCATGACGCAAAAGAGCGCAGCCGCCTCACGGCCCGCGCCTCAAATCGCAACGCCCAAAATACAGGGCTCGTCAAATTTCGCCGCAGATTTCTCGCTAATTTGCGGCTTCATGCGCAGCATAAATGTTGCCGAACTTTCGACTTTAGCACGCAAAATCCGCGAAGCAAAGTCTCCTCAAGACCGACTCATGGCTACCGTAGAGCACATGAACGTCATCGACGCGATTTGGACGTATCAATGCGCCTAAACATCACGCGCCGCGTCGAAAAATAAAATTTTTAATTGTTACCAATGGCGTCCCATATAGGTAGGATTAAACCACGCTCTCTGACTGTCTCGTATTTTAACGCAAACGGTCTTAAGACGCAGTTAGTTGAAGTCGCGAATTTCCTTCGTGACAACGACATCGACGTTATGCTAGTGCAAGAGACTTTCTTAAAACCTAGTATGCGCGATCCAAAGATTGCCAATTACAAATGCATCCGTAATGACAGAGCGACCGCGAAAGGCGGCACTCTGATCTACTATAAAAAGTCCTTGCACTGTATCGCGCTCGGTACACCCGACTTAGTTAATATAGAAACTTCCGCGTGTAGGTTAGCAATGACCGGCCATAGGCCGCTTGTACTAGCATCAGTCTACCTCTCGCCATCCAAACAATTATTAGAATCAGACCTAAAATCCCTACTAGATTTAGGCCGTTCTGTTATTCTCGCCGGAGACTTGAACAGCAAGCACGGCAGTTGTAATTCCAACGCAAATAACACAAACGGTAATATACTGTACAGATTAGCGGAGAGCCATAACGTAAACGTTATAGCTCCCGAAACACCAACCAGAGTTCCGACGCAGTTAAATCAGCGGCCGGACACTCTCGATGTAGCCATTATTAAGGACGTGAACTTAGAAATAGACTCTATAGTTACGCTTCACGAACTTGAGTCGGACCACCGTCCGGTCATTTTTAAGCTGGGCCGGCCAAATGGTGAGGTCACACAGACCAAAACCATTGTGGACTGGCGTACCCTCGGGGTCAAACTCGAGGCTACGAGCTCCCAGCACTTGGATGAAATACCAGATATTATCGACTCGCCAGAGGTAGCCTGTCGAGCGATAAAATCATTCTCAGGTCATCTCAAAACAGTCGTCGGAGAATCCTCCCGGACGGTTACGGTGTCGAGCGATCGACGCTGCAATCTACCGGCGGACCTCCGACGCCTGATTAGAGAAAAGAACCGTGCGGCCAAAGCGCACGACAGATATAGAACAGACGCGAATAGACTCAGACTGCGCCTCCTACAAAGGGATGTTAAAGAGCGCTTATCTGAGTACACTAAAGATAGCTGGGACACTATGCTTGGAGAAATCGAGCCGTCGCACACTGCCTACTGCCAGTTGGCACGGTCTCTCAAAGCAGAGCCGGTCTCACCCATGCCGCCACTTATTAGATCGAACGACAACTCGCTCGCCTTCGACGACAGCGAAAAAGCCGAATGCCTTGCAGACAGTCTAGAGAGCCAATGCACTCCGTCTCTCGCGCCTGCGGATCCCGACCACCTGCAGCAGGTGGCCGCGGAACTCGAACGCAGGGCTGCCATACCACCAGTGGGCGAACCACTGACTCCAGTGACTCTCGACGAAGTCACGAAGATTGTTAAAAATCTTAAAAACCGATCCGCGCCCGGCCTCGATGGCATAAACAACAGGGTGATCAAATGTCTAAATACGCCGCTATTGTGTCTGTTAGTCAGTATTTTCAACGCGCTCCTCTCCAGCTGCTCCTTCCCGGACGACTGGAAGGAAGCGGACGTTATAGGTATTCCGAAACCTCACAAGCCGAAGAACATCCCGTCCAATTATCGCCCAATAAGTCTCCTCAACTCGATGGCCAAGATTTATGAGCGAATAATCCTTAGTCGATTAAAAGACTACGTCCTTAATAATAACATCCTTCCAGACGAGCAGTTCGGCTTTCGCCCCGAACACTCGTGTACCCATCAAGTGCACCGCCTAACGGAGCACATATTAGAAAACTTTCACGACCGCCCTAAGCCAGTAGGCACAGGGGCCTTATTTTTCGATGTCGCAAAGGCATTCGACAAAGTCTGGCACGACGGCTTGTATTACAAGTTGTATCACACAAAAGTGCCGGACAGACTCGTGAACATCATACGAGCCTTCTTGTCCAATCGCCTATTTCGCTTCCGGGTAGAGGGAACGCGCTCCTCAAGCCGCCCTCTCCGTGCGGGTGTCCCTCAGGGCTCCTGCCTCTCTCCACTCCTTTTCTCGCTATACACTAGCGATATACCTAAAGACCCTAAAGTCAATCTTGCGCTTTTCGCAGATGACACGGCCCTGTATTATTCCGATAAGCACAAGGGCCGCATAACGATTCAGCTCCAAGCCGCAGCCGATCGCCTAGGCGAATGGTTCCGGAAATGGAGAATAGAGGTTAACCCCGAGAAAAGTGTAGCAATATACTTCTCGAGGGGCACGCCTAAGCCAGCTAGACGTTACCACACAATCGGCAACAATCAGCTAGGCTCGATCACCCTGTTCGGACGCCCTATTCCCTGGGAAAAGAGCGTCAAATACCTCGGGGTCACTTTAGACGCAGCGATGTCGTTCGCTGCTCACATTAAGAACGTGCGTAACAGGGCGGCTTTTATCGCAAGCCGTCTTTACCCGTTAACTTGCTCTTCAAGCAAAATGTGCTTAAGACACAAACTTCGCCTCTACAAGACATGCATTAGACCCGTAATGTCCTATGCATGCGTCGCGTTCGCACACGCGACGGGCAATCATATAAAGAAATTGCAGGCGGTGCAAAACAGATTCTTGCGAAGTGCCACCGGAGCCGGCTGGTACCAACGCAATGTCGACCTTCACAGCGACTGTGAAATGCTCGTACTCTCTGAACACTTCAGAGATATCACGGCGGTTTTTCGAAAAAGCCGCGGTTCATCCAAACCCGCTGGTGGTTAAAGCAGCTAATTATCGATGTAATAAAAACGCGACCGAACGCAAACGTCGACCGCGAAATGTGCTAGACGACACGGACGTCTCAGCACTCCCTGACCACGATACGGTCAGCCACGATCCGAACAACACTGTACACACAGTTAATAGTTTCAACATCACACGCACAACGTCGCGCGACCGCCGTAGAGAGCGGCGCGCAGCTATCGTCCATAACACCGCGTACACCAGATACACCCGTGTTCCAGGGCGGTTCTCACCGCCCAGAGTTTCCGACACACAAGTCGACAGTCCGAACGGAGGCCCGCAGTCTCCCTCGGACGGTCATTAGATGACTTCATATAATAAATTTATGGAGATATTCACTGTAGCGCAAGCACGCTAGCGAACGCAACGGTCCGAACTTAGATGTTTAGTAGGAGTTAATATTTATGTATATATGTTTTGGGTCAAACCAAACCTGGCACGCGGGCCCCGGGCCCGCGAGCACAGCATCCGATGAAGCTGTAAAAGCCAAAAGGCTAACAGCGATCACATCACCGAAAATATAGAAAATATAGACGAGCGTAGCTTGATTTTACACAGAAATTTTCTATGTGATGGATGGCAGATGTTGCATTTGTTACGGAAAGATTTTGCACTTGCCATCAGGTGAACGATTTAGTCGTTTCGACGCTTTATCCAATAAAAAAAAGTAACAATAAGTTCTTCCTTTCTATGGCGAAAGAGCTCATTGTCCAGTGTGTGATAAATAGTGACTGTGGTCTATTATATCCATATTCGATGCAAAGTAAAGATGAACTTATCGTACCCTGGGAACTAAAACGAAAAGCTATTTTGTCCGTAATTATATTTCCCGTTTAATGGTATTTCTCTGCTCTGTTATTTAGTGTGGGCGAGGCATATCGCTTCGCTGCATTACTTGTCTATACGATTCTATAGTTTCATAGAAATAAGGTTGTTGTGATGTGCACTACTTATGATTATGCGGAATACGTATTCATCTCAGCGTAGTATTCCAACACCAACCGATACTGACATGCAAAAATGCACGCTAGTAAAGATCGGCGTGTTGTCCATGATAATTTTAAAGCGTCTATTTGGAAGACACTACTGAATTCATTGTGCATAGTAGTATGATGATGCAGTGAAGCTTTCATAATCACTCTATAATCTGCAAATAAAAGGTGAGCGATCTATTTGTTATTAATGTGTATACCTCACCCTTTTCATACTAGACTTGAGCCGTAATACTTTAGTTTTTTGGTATTTAAGAAAATAATAGCCGTTTTGTAAAAACTGGTTGTTGATATAGTGAAACTAGTACTCATTTGTTACTGTAATAAAAAGTTAGTGTATGATTGATACATTTTTAAAGTAGTAGCTAAAAAGTGTTTAAAGATTTACCCATATTTCGTAACCATTAAGAACAGAGAGTTGAAGTAAGATCTCTACAAAAAGAACATTAACGACAAACCATTCAGCTGTTTAACCATTATAACTGTTCTTATTTTGAAACTAATTAATGACACGACAGCAATCCCTAAATTCTACCTTCGTCAAATTAAAGTACAATAGTTAAATGGAACTGTTCTGAAACATTGTGTGAAACATTCTACAAATATGTCCGATTGTTCACAAAATTACTATGTATTCAGGTTTCAGTAGCCTGACATTTTAAAGGTTAAAACCATTGGTTAAAACATTTTATTTCCTGATGAAATTTTGTCTGTAAATTAAATTGGAATTTTAATTTATTACAGCATCTTTCAAAAAGTAAAGAATTAAAGAATAACGAATAACTCAAACGTAATTCCAGAAGTATTTAAGATACAATAATTATGAGAAGTTATAAATATCGAAGAGACCTGGTTGTTAATTTTTAAGATACCATATTATAAAAGAAAAACTAAATTGATCCTTACCACAGTTACCTTACCTCTACATAAAATAATATGCCAACTTCATATTTATACTTCATCGTAGTGCTTACCTAATTAGTGCATTATTATAATATAGCGTTCAATATAAAATCCATCTACTCTACCGAGACATAAATTTTTAAATGTTTGTCGATTAAAAAAAATATATATTTATTATTTATATATGAGAATCTGCAACCCTGTCTAATACCGTGGCAGTCGTTAAAGTTTACTAACTCAAACGCTAAAAAAGTGAAAACTGCTATATATATGATGCATCATAAATTACCGTTTTTAGAATTTTTCGTCGAGCCGAAAGTTAGTCTAGAGTATTTTTTTATTTTTTTTAGGACTGATGGTCACTGTTAGCCCGAAGGCTTTGAAAGGTGGCAGAGCGCCGAAGCCTTTATTTATGGATAACTGGCGCAAGGGCCTCGAGAGGGGACCTCGGCTTGAACCGTCATCCTATTCGCGAGAGTAACTGACTCGAGGGTGCCAAAGGGGGCCGGCCACGGCTCGGTCAGTTACTTCAATTGGGAGGGCAATATTACTATTACTATTTACATTATCTGGATTATTATTAACTAAATTTACCAACAATTCGGAATGCGTTTCCACTGGAGAAGAAATGGCGCAAGAAGCTCCAGCGACGCTTCTACGAGGGGTGATCCAAAAGTAATGATAATCAATAATAAACACAATGAATAAAATAAATAAATAAATTTATTTCTCAACATAGTCTCCTAGCAAGTCTATACATTTAGTCCATCTCTTTTCTAATCCTAAAATTCCCTTAGAAAAAAAATCTTTATCTTGACTCTCAAAAAAGTCCTCAACCGCGGCCATCACGTCGCTATCATCGTCAAATTTCTTGCCTCGGAGGTGTTCCTTGAGTCGTGGAAAGAGATAGAAGTCGCTGGGGGCTAGATCTGGTGAATAGGGGGGGTGTTCCACCAGCTCAAAGCCCGCTTCCTGAATGGCAGCCATGGCAATTGCAGCTTTGTGAACCGGTGCGTTGTCTTGATGGAACAGCACTCCAGCCCGCAGTTTGCCTCGCCTTTTCTCCTTAATAGCCTCCCGCAATCTTCTTATTTGTTCTGCATAGTAGGAGCCTGTAATAGTGGCCCCCTTTTCCAAGTAGTCCACCATGATTATTCCTTCAGCGTCCCAAAAAACAGACGCCATAACCTTCCCTGCTGAGCTTGACACTTTGAATTTCTTCGGCGTCGGTTCATCGGATCGTTTCCATGTCATCGATTGTTGTTTTGTTTCAGGATCAAAATGGTGGATCCAGGTCTCGTCCATGGTCACAAAACGTGACAAAAAATTATCCTTGTCTGCCTGGAACTTTTCGAGATTTGCTCTTGACATGTCGACTCGTTTCTTCTTTTGCTCGTCGTTTAACATTTTCGGTACCCAACGCGCGGAGACCTTTCTCATATGCAATTCGTTCGCAAGGATTCTTTGAATGCTGCCATATGAGATCCCTGTGACCTCAGCTACATGCCTGATAGTCACTCTTCGATCTTCCAATACAACTTCTTCAACTTTTTTCACATTTTCTTCAGTGAGGGACGTCGATGGGCGTCCTTCGCGGTGTTCGTCTTCCGTCGATGTTCTTCCCAACTTAAACTCCTTAGCCCAGCGTGCAACTGTGGAATATGGAGGAGAAGAGTCCCCTAATGTTTCCACCAAGTCGCTGTGTATGTCTTTGGTAGACATTTTTTTCAAGCAGAGGTATTTAATGACAGCTCTGATTTCGTGTTTTTCCATTTTGATGTTCACTCCTTGACAGTCCGTATTCAAATGAATGTAGCTCCCGGGAATCGTGGCCTATTTATATGATTTTTTTTCCCTGAACTAGTGGTTAACTGAGTAAGTGACTGAAATTTTTTTGTATTTTTGTGTGCACTAGAAATAACTGATTATCATTACTTTTGGATCACCCCTCGTATTAATGACACTATCGCTAATCGCGCACGCTATCGGGAAGAACCGGCTTGAGATGCGGCGGTACGGCGAATAACTTTGTCTGATACGCCCTCGCCGAAGGCGGGGGCAGCATGATGGTCATTGTATTGTGTGTGTGTGTCGTGCTGAGTAGAGCGCTTGGGCCCTAGTGGTCGCGTCGTCAGGGTCCTCGAGGACGTCGGTCTCCTTTTTCCGCGAGTCGAGTTTTGGTGTAACGCGAGGGGGTTGTATGTGGCGGCACTTACAACCAGTGGGTTGGGTTGCGTGGCGGCAGAGTCGAAGTATCGGCGGGTGGACAACTTTAGATATTGGGCTATAGTAGGAAGTCCTAAATCGATGTGAAGATTAACATTACGCACGAACCACGGTGCACCTGTGACTTTGCGCATGAATCGATTTTGTAGTGCCTGAAGTCGGTGAATATGACGCGGGGAGGCATGCGTAAATATAGAGCTTGCGTATGTCATAATTGGCTGCTCGTGGATGGGGATCCCTCGAGACTGCATGAAGTCTCTTAAGCGGGCGAAAAGTAGATGTTCGTATATCTTGCCTAAAACCTTGAGGAGGCTGATAGGTCGATAGGTCGATATGCCGTGGTAACGGACGGGTTTGTCTCGAGTAGCCTACGAAACAGCTTAACGGATTTTAATGAACATTTTAAGAATAAACTACTACTACTAATAACAGTAATTTGAACCTAAATGTTTGTGCATGTTCCATTTTGATACCTTGTAGGTGTTTAGAAGATATGAATATAAATTTGCTATAATACTTGATGCTATCTGTGTTAATGTGGCCTTAAGGAGCCGCACGCTGTGAACCAAATATTACCGAGAAGGGCTGAACCGAAGGTATCACCGGCGCAATCATGTGGTCGGCTTATTTGACACGTGTGAAACCGCAGGGCACAGCTAGTATTTCAAAAATAAATTACTCAGAGTAACAGCCAACTAGCGAGGGGATGGAATTGCGTTCTCCAATCGGCCTGTTAAGCGTACCAATCACAACAAATCCTGACGACTTATTTTATTGCAGTTAGGGTTACAAACGAGTACACAGTCCACCTAGTGGTAAAATGTCACAGGCCACCTGCGACACCTGCGTCTATCCGAAAATCAAGATAACGGTGTATTCTCATCTTTAAGGACAATGGTGAAAGGCCTATTTGTGTGTTGCCGGCTCTTTTACTTCACTATACGAAAACACACCAGTGTTATATAGTTACGAGTACTTTACGATAGTATTCTGTATAAGCGCGGTACTTCCTCAGCAGACTCATATATGTGGACTGCAGTCACTATGTAGCGTGAGCATGTCTCTATCTCGTACGAAGAGAAACTTATGTGCGGTAGTGAACTGTTTGAAAGCGGATAATGATGTTGATTCTTAGACAAATGGTTTTCATCAGAGACATCTTAAAATTTTAAGGATAACGCATTGAACATCCATCTTACTCTTTTTACTCCACCGCTGAAAAAAGTTGACCAATTGTAATAAAAGTTTGAAAAGGAGACTGGTAAAAGAGAATAATTGTGTAGTACCTCGTCCTAATTAGCCATTTTACGAATCTCTAGCCACTTATTTTCAATTGTGCTCCTGAAATTGGGTAGTAATGTTCCCTTGAAATGTTTTTATATAAATAAAAATTAAATTGTAATTGGAAGTCTGTTGTTAACTACAAACTAAATTTTTGATAAATTGATTTACGCTAACAAAAAAAGGCCGTTTTAATCACAATAAATCTAATGTTGATATCAATTATATTTTTGGCAAGTGGAAAAAGCTTAAGGATTTTCCTTCAAAGTTTATGTGAACGCCTGAGCCTTCGGCAAACATAATAGCGAGTAGAATAGCACTTGAGTGGAGCCAATCAAATCGAAGACAAGAGTCGGGTAAACAATAACTACGTCGGTAAACAATGAACAAGAATAATATTTATTACAACCATATTACACTGGGAATTTCATACACTTTGTTTTGACTCAGATTAATACGATTTTACTGGTGGGAGGATTTCTATGCTCCTGAATATCCGTCTAGGTAGGTACCACCCTAAGACAGTTATTCTGCTGAGTAAGAGAAGTGTGCATACAGTACTGTGTTTCGGTCTGAAGGGCTCTCAGAGTTAGTGTAATCACTGGGTATATGATAATACACAGAAATGTTCTGGATGACACAGCATTTGTTATGGGCAGACGTTGCACTTACTATCAGGTGAACGTTCTGCTCGTTTCGTTACTTCATCCAAAATAAAAAATACTTTTTGTTTTGACTCTGAACTCTTTGAATTTATTGCGATTATTTTTAAGTGAGCCAAACACACTTTTCTGCGAACGCGAACAACCCTGCTTCACCAGTCAGTACTGGCACCGCTACTTGTTCGCAGTTTTAATTGATGACTTATCACGAATTGTGTGGTGAAGGGATATTATTGAGAAAAATTAATTGACAAAGTAATAAAATAATATTTTTTGTGGGTAAGTGAAGTACTCAGAAATTTAGGGGCACGTAATATAGTTTAATCGTTAAAGAGTACTAAATATTACTTGGTGGTAGGACTTCTATGTATTAGTCCATCTAGGTACGTACATTATTATTCAGCTGACAAACAACGGTGTGCAAACATTGCTGCAGCAAGCTTAATTGGATGTCACTGAAGCTAGAAAAAATATTGGACATATGAGACTAAATAACTTCTCAAGGTGACGACCGCAGTGGGGTACCACAGAGGATTTTGCAATTAAAAGTTCTGCGTGACACTGTAACTATCAAGGGTACGAAGTGGTCAAACGCCGCAGTTCCTGGATTAGAATCTAAGCTGGAACATAAATAGTTGCGTAGTGCGGCAGACCCGCTACTTGTGTTATGCATGTCAAATTTATGTCTGCTAAGCACATAAACGATACAGAAAAAATCCAAGTGAAATCGTGTGTCATTCACGATGTTGATAGGATTCCGAATTCCTACATCTAGAAAGGCTAGAGTTATTTGCCTACGTCATCGTGAACTAATTTTTAGAATTTATGCAGTTAGGATGGTCTCAAAAAGACAGAAATCTTAATTGATGGTAAAACTGTAATAGTATCATCATGTTATTATCGTATTACCAACGTCTCGCTTGTAGAATCTTGGATTATAGGGAAAGTACGAAGGGCTTTCTCCTCAAAGTTTTTCATGAATATGTCAGCGACAAAGGGAGATTGAAATACCAAGGAGCAGGAGTAAGTACCATTCAAGTTCCGTAGGATTTCCACCTGCATTTACGAATGACTCTTACGATTATGTTAATTAAAACAAAGTGAAAGATGAGCGGTTTCTATTTATTAATTTTTTTTAATGTATGTCAATATAAAATATGGGAAAAAATAAGCATACAACACTCCACACTTTAGAGTACATCTATGTAGGATAATGATAATCCTAAAAGTAAAGTACTTATTTAGTATTAGTAGTTTTACTGGTGGTAGGAATCCTATGTAGGAATCTGTCTAGGTAGGTACTGACCCAAGCCAGTTTCGGTTTGAAGGGCACTAAGAGTTAATAACGCAATCACTGTAAACCACAATATGAGACTTACAACTGATGTCTCAGGGTAACGAGTGCAGTGTGGTGTCACACATAAATCTGGGATACACAGCATTTGTTGTGGGCAGACGTTGCACTTACCACCAGGTGAATGTGGTTTTGATCTGTCCAGTCACTTTTTCTAATAAATTAATAATAATTTTATTTTTATTTAAATAATTTAAAA
The DNA here is from genome assembly GCA_019845155.1 of Luehdorfia chinensis. Lineage (NCBI taxonomy): Eukaryota > Metazoa > Arthropoda > Insecta > Lepidoptera > Papilionidae > Luehdorfia > Luehdorfia chinensis. The sequence goes on from JAHVAK010000022.1 coordinate 3,806,810, forward strand.
AATACTAATAATAAAAAAGTATGTACTAGTAGCAAATTACAGTAAGTCATTTTGGACTTTTTCTTAGTATTATATTGTGTTATTAATTTGATGTGGTCTTTCACTGCAGGTCGCACGAGGTATCTCAGAGTCGCTCAGCGAGCTATGGAAAGGGCATATGCTTGTTATTTGTCTGCGAGATAGAATCAAAAATGATTGAAGAAAGAAACTGGAGTGATAGATTTTAAGCATCCTAAAGTGACATATAGGCCGGCTATATCGTTGGACAACCGACAACCCCTGGAAAATAAAGGTTCTAACGTAGTAACATCGTACCGATAAACGCAGTGCGATGATGTATGCAGTTTTGTGGGAAGTCGATCAATGCAGGTAACTCCGGACCATACTTTGTGTTAATATATGGGGAGGCAAATGTTTGCCAGTGGGCTTGTGATGGATTGAAATGATGGTTATTATTTGATTTAATTTCCTTGTTTTTTAGGAGTAATACAGATAACACCAGTAGTCATTTTAATAAAATATAATCACGTTTTCCTTATATTCGCTCTTTTACTGAAAAGCCCTACTCTGCAGTCGACAGAACAGCACACATATGACGGAAAAAAATTTCAACTTTAACTTTTCGCTTATGCTTTACGAAGTATTCGGGAAGGTGAATACAGCTAAGTTCTTTTATTTCCTCATCGTATTAAAATGCATACGTAGAAATATATATTGCAAATTAATCATACAGACACCCTCTAACAGAACTTTAGAAAAGATACACGGCACGACTGAAATTATAATCACTAAGCTACTACTTGCTGTTTAATTTTGTATCATCCTATAGATGACTGAGCGAAGATAGCAGCAAAGCGTTTGAAATGGTTGCGACACGACGCAGTTAATTTCACGGAATGTTTACCTGCTGAACGAAACGTAAAGTTATATACTTTCTTGTAAAATACGTATTTTTATTTTTTTTAACTGTTACTCGATTTAATGATTTGTTATGCTTATGCAAATATCTTACATTTAATAAAAGTAATATTATATATTTTATGGCGTCGAATTTTTATCAGCACCCATGGTCACGGGAGGACGTCCTGATGTCGTACTTAATCCGGAGTACGTTCAGCTTTTAATTATTATTTTTGGTCCAATCTACGCATAATGAGCTTACAGTGTCTTCAAGTGTTGCAGTGGTACGCTTGGTTTTTGATTAGTTTTTATTAATTATAGGTGTGGTAGCGGCTTAAGAGAATCTATCACCCCATCTCATCCCGTGGGTGTCGTAAATGTCGACAGATAGAAAATGAAAACCAGGCGATGGGCAGCGGCATTTTCCTGAAACATCTGAATAAATTAACTGCGGTTGCCAACCCGCCTGCCAAGCGTGGCAACTATGGCAAATTCTCCCCCAAAATTGGAGCTACAAACTTTTGTGGTGATCTATGGGGGAGGCCTGTGTTCAGCAGTGGACTTGTGATAGGCTGAAACAACGACAACGACGACGAATTATAGGATCTCGAGCAGTCGGTGGTAGTACTCAACCATCTTTTCTATTGAAATTAAGGTGTTATTTTTTATTTCGATAGCCTCTCGAATCATACTTGGTATGGAGTCGGTGTTATTTTGTGTTCTATTAAATCTGATAGAATGGTTGGGTTGAACTGCAGACTTCCCACAGCGTCAATGCTTCATATCTATATGTTATTTTACGCGGGTTTTCAAAGATCTTTTTGTTTGCCCTAGGTAAGAGAGATCACACTCACAATCTAGTGTGTATACTCCTGCATCTGTAGACATTACACTTGACGGATGATAAAAACTGACTTATCTTCTTCATTGGCTTGAAAATGTTGTTATGGATGCATGCTTCGAGGTATAGCCAATCTTGTCCATGACTCTTCTAACGTATGGTAGTATAGCGGGTACACGCTCGTCTGTGGCCGGTATCATTTAACACTGCGAAGTTGTCGTGGAAACCGAAGATTGTTTTCGTGAAATACTTGCTTAAGCTCGGCGGTTACGTGATCCTTGTTCCATGTACTTACAGTCACGATAGTGGTGAGATCGCCGCAGAGAGAGTATTTTTGCTTCATGTTGAGCCAATCTGTTGGTCTGCAAGTTGGTGAATCAAGATTGGTGACCAAAAATAATAATTAAAAGCTAAAGGTACTCCGAATTAACTATGACATTAGGACCTCCGACATCTCAGTACTCCCATTATGCGAATAAAGCGATCAAAACGTCAGGCTATAAATATTTAAAAAAAAATATACTAACTGTAAAATCGAAAAATTAGAATTTAAGTTTTTAATACTCAAAAGAACAGTATATGGTCTGTGTAATAAGTTTTATAGAATAGCTTAATCTCATATTTTTCTCGGCAACTATAAATATTTTTGTTTTCTATCAAAGTTAGAGCTTTCGAAAATTAGTGTTCGTAGCTTAAGAATACTAAATAATAAAGTTTTGCTACAAAACGCGATGACAAATCTAATCTCAAAGATAGTCTATGATTTCTACTCGTTTCGATTATCTTTATTTCACCCAACGGCATCATTGCAAGGAAATTGACTATTGGCAAAATGATCTCTGTGTGAAAGAAAACCTAAAAGGAACAGAATTATACAGAAGTTTTAGTCTAACGTCTATATAGGTACAAATATATTCACTATAAATTAGATAAAAAGCGTTCAACTTTTCCCCTGTTGACCAGGATGATCGTTATGGGAATTAAGTCTAAGGCTGTTGGTTGCGATGAAATGAGCAAACATATGGTTGTCACCATATTAGAACATCTACTCCCGGATTACCCATATTATAATATTTTCTCTTGTCTCTAGCCAATATCTTAGGCAATGGAATTTTTTTTAGGTTGAGCAACTCCCTAAAGTATCTACTCTTATTCTCCCTGATCATTACTAAAAACTAAAAAACAAAAAAAAATATCAAACCACATCAATTCTGCCCTTCCTTAAGTTTATCACGATATTATCCTTTACATCCTTTCCCATCTTAATTTTGCACTTAATTTCTTAGAATGGTTTGCGTCTTATCTTCGCGAGCGTCAGCAATCTGTTCACGTGGAACAAAAAACCTCAGCTTGGACTGATGTTTACCGCTCTCTGTACCGTTTAAAATATTCCTCCCTATTAAATCTAAGCTCATACTTGTCCATACGCTTATATTACCCATTATTATTATTATCCAGACCTATCCCAAGATCTTTTTAACAAGCTAGAGCGCCTGCTCAACAACTCCGTTAGATTTATTTTTAGTACCCATTAGATTTATTTTAAGTATGGCCATATCTCTCAATATAGATCTTAGCTTAATTGGCTTACTGTTCGACAAAGGCGCAAATCTAGAATTTTGCTTGTTCTTTTCTCCATTTCAAATGATCCACTTTCACCGTCTTATATCATACCGTCTTATATATCATCACATATTATGGTTATTCGTTCTTCCCCCAATATAAGATTTGTATTCCCACATACTTCACCGGGTTCTATAGTTACTCCTTCACTATTTAAGCTGCGCTTCTTTGGAACTCCTTGATGACATCAGGAAATAGAATATTATTAAACATTTTAATATTAATACAGCGTATAACGTCATTTTTCAACGAGCTCTTCCTGTACAAATTTTGTAATTAAAAAATTTATAATATTCAAAGACTCAGAGCTCCTTTTAACATGTGTTTTATAAATCACTTTACGTTTCAATGAATAACTAATTTTATTGTAAAGATTTTTTCTGGATTATGTATATACGAGTAGTAATTAAAAGTTATGTATGCAGTGGATACACCATCTATCATTGACATGCATTCTGCATTAAACAATCAGAGTGGAAACACTATGCGCTTTATGCCCATGAACAAACACTGATATCAACCAGCGTTTACACTCATTCAGATTTGTAGAGATAGGATTACTACGAGTATTTCTATGAAACTGGAAACAAAACAAAATGAAGTCTAGCATGAGTACATGTACTGAAATGAATTCTTCGCTTGCCGATATTTCCATTACAATTATTTTAGCATATCAGATTTTATTTCCGTTTCTTATATTATACAAATTCCAACTTTTGCAAACACTTTCGTAATTTCTACTGGTGGTAAGATTCCTAGGCAGGAATCCGTCTAGGTAGTTACCACCACAGGGCCAGTTATTCTGCCGTGAAGCAGTAGTGTGCAAACATTAGTGTGTTTCGGTTTGAAGGGCACTGTGAGCCAGCGTAATCACTGGGCATATGAGACTTAAGAACTGACGTCTCCGGGTGATGGGCACAGTGAGGTGTCACACAAAAATGTTCTGGATGACACAGCATTTTTTATGGGCAGACGTTGCACTCTTACCATTAGGTGAACGTTTTGTTCATTTCATCGCTTTAGATAACAAAAAAAAATCTTTTCTTGACCGGACTTTCGAACTGCTGGGTTTAGGCCAACACAAACGGGCACTTCAGGTAACATTTTCCCATAGTCAACACGCTGATCCGGCGGTTTTCTGAGCGCAGTGTCAGATACCCTCAAACTATTAATAATGCTTTCATTATTAATTTTAGTGGGAATTGGCAAATTCGGACGAATTTTCTGCCATCAGTAGGTTGCCAAAAAATGTATTTTTTAAGCCTGGTTTAAATGTTAATGTTAGAAGAAAATACTAATTGATAACTATAAGTAAAGAGTTGCCATGTGGTGGAGGCTTAAGAGAACCTGCGACCCCATCTCATCCCGTGGGTGTCATTTAAATTCGTCATAGGGAAGAATTAAAACCAGAAGATGGCCAACACCGTCTTCCTGGAACATCTGAATAAATAAACTGCGGTTACCAACCCGCCTGCCAAGCGTGGTGACTATGGCAAAATCCCCTAAAGTGAGAGCTTCAAATGTATGTAGCAATCTATGGGGTAGGCCTATGTTCAGCCGTGAACTAGTGATAGGCTGAAACGATGAAGTAAAGAGTATAAAATGTACTACTATTCTATTACTACTTTACTCTTACTGAATTAAACTTTACTCTCAATTGCAACAAATCATTATAATAACATTCTGTGACCTAAAGACAGATCTTGATATTGGGATGGCTTAGTGAATCCAGACCGTTGACGAACCTGATTATTGTGTCCGCGAGCATCGGAGATAAGCCAGAGCACCGCGGCTGACGAAGACGGAGAGAGGACAAATCATTGCACTGAACCTTCAGCCTGCGGTATTCCTCTTTGGTGTAGATCATCCACAGCTGTATGGAACAGGTGAAACATTTCTGAAAGCGGCTAGCTGTTTTATTAGAACCCACTGACAAAGCACGTCGCTAATCATCTATTTCGAAGATGTCACATATATCTTATTCTCTCCAATTGTGATTTAATCAAATACACTGGAAGGATATGATCTTACCACGCCAAATAGCAAACAGACGGTATCATGGTGTTGTACTAGATATTATGATCCACTGTATTTTCTCACACCTCTGAAGTAGTGCATGCTGCATGCACACCAATCTAGAAGATGAAAATTTTTAGAATTACTATATATATGAACTGTCTAAAGCACATTATTGTTGCGATGGAATATGTACACTATTGACTATAAAAAAACTTATTTAGAACTTATTAAATCAAGGAAATGTTACGTAACCACGAAGCTATTTTTCATTTCCGATTAGCTTTTGATCAAAAGATTCTTTTTACCCTCAATAAATGACCACAGCATCGCTGCCATTTCCATTTTTAATCAACATGAACGCTACAGCCTTTTGTAAATATAAGCGGGATTGCAACGGCACTTCAATGGAGGTAATCGAACCGCGAATGAAGAAGAGATCCGGGCGATTAATAACCTACATGTTGGTTTAATTGAAATGACTGGAAACCTACACAAGGAAAACCGTTATGACTGTGAATCAGCTATTATTTTAAGTATGGTGGTAAGGTTCTACGGTTTTATAAAACTCAAGTTACATAGTTGTGCTTGTTATTGAGTAGCCCATTACCTAAAACTTGCCTTAAAACCTGTAATACATGCCAGTAAATATATTGTATTTTATCTTCTATGAAATAAGAAAAATAATTCAGTTACAAAAAAAAATAATTACACTCCAAAGTAAATTAAAACTTCTGAATTCTTACACAGTTAATTTGGAAAGCTAAGTTTTTACAGAACTTTTAAATTGCGACCATTTTACTCAGTTAAAAGTTACTAGTAAGAAAAGAAGGAAACCGACCGACAATTTGACATGCTATTGCGCTTGAACATTTACATTTATACGCCTGCCAAGCATGGTAACTATGGCAAAGTCCACCCAGGAGGAAGGAGAAAGAGTGGAACAAGTGAAAGAGTGTATTATATTTGTGTTCAAAATTTTCGAGAGACGGAAAGTACGACTGTGATAATGAACGAAGAGCGTTAACACGAAATAAAATTTATGGGGCCCTGCATAACTGTATGTGTAGCCAGAAATCTAAATTAATACTTATGTATTAATTTCTAAAATCTTTATACTTAATAATAAAAACTTATGTACGGTAGTGAATGTGGAGTGGGTCTGGTAGAAGAAGAATGAAAATAAAATTAATGCTGTTGAAATCAAAAGTTTGAGAAGTATAGCTGGAGTCACTTTGAGGGACAAAGTGAGAAACAGCGTGATAAGGGAACGTTGCGGTGTGGTAGAAGGTGTAATGACAAAGACAGAGAAAGGGATCCTTAGATGGTTTGGACTCGTAGAAAGGATGGATGAAAGAAGATTGACGAAACAGATCGATGAGGCGAGTGTGAAGGGGCAAGCCGGTAAGAGTCGACGTAGGTGAACGTATTACGATTAGATCGAAATCAGTTTTAAGGAAAAGTCACGTCAAAAGTCCCCTCAACCGACGAGCTTGTATGAAAATACTAATGAAGGTAGAGGAAGCTAAAAATGTCTGTCAGGATCGTAGCCAGTGGAAAGATGTGGTATCTGCCTACCCCTATGGGAAAAAGGCGTGACTCTATGTATGTATTAATGTAGTATATGAGTGATAATAGTTAGACAGGTGCCTCTAAAATGAAAACCTGTGAACTCTGATAATTAAAAAAATATATCAAATCGAAGACCCGCATTAGAGCAGCATGGCTGGTTCCAAAACCTGGAATCTGGTTCCAATATTGAAGAGGCTTGTGCCCAGGACATTTGTATGGTGTTACTTTTTTGTTAAATATGCAATACATTTTATAGTTCGATAAGTGAAAAAGTTTTGGACGAATCAATAACACGGTAATATTTGTTTTATTAGGTACAGACAGAATCGTAGTTATAAAAAATAATGCCCACAACAATAAAATCGTATAAAATACGATAAGCACTCTCTTAATATTCATGAAAATATTTGGCGGCGATTGCCTTAGTAATTACGCGGTTAGATTAAACTCAATTAAAATTTGCTTATCACGGCTATAAAGTGATTAAAACTTTTAAACGATGCAGCGCCGATGAAGATCATGTAATTTAAATGGATATATTTAAATTTAAAGTTTTTGAATTAGCTAACGCAAAACATTATGTGGATCCAAGATTTTAAATATTAATTACGATTTGATTAATTGATATAAACTTCACTTATTTTACCTACGTATAGACATAGTAATCTTTGCACTACGTCTGTTAATACCATAATCATGTAAAAGTTGTCTTTATTTATGAACCTCATTTTCTTAGTAAAAGTAAAGTTTCAGCCTATAAATGTCCCACTACTGAGCACAGGCCTCCTCTCATTTCTGAGAGGGTTTTGGAGCTAGGAAGAATCCGCCACGCTGCTCTAATGCGCGTTGGCGGACTTCACATGTCTTCGAAATATTTTTTATTCCTCAGACAAGCAGGTTTCCTCACGATGTTTTCCTTTACCGCCGAGCACGTGGTAAATCAGCACTTCAAATTCCAATTAACAATTTTAGTAGTGCCGGCACCGGGAATCGAACCCAGGTCACTCGCGTTCTATGAAATTTAAAGCGAGCGCCTAGCCCCTGAGCTACCACGGCTTATATTTTTCTTAATACAGTATTGTAATTGAACACATATTTATTTATGGAAGTAAACTTTCAATATATATATTTTACATTCACAAAAACAACACGAGCCGTGCTTTCTCATTGAGGTAGGCACATCTTTCGCTTCTTCTACTTTCACTAGTGTTTTTTATAAAAGCTCGGCGGTTGCGGGTACTTTTAATGTGGCATTTCCTTAAAACTACTTCGATCTGATCGTGATGCAGTCCCCTACGTCGACTCTTATCGATTTGCCCGTATAGCGTCTTATAACTTAATTTTAATGTATAATATATGGAGAGGAAAAGCAACATAAAAAATGTACATTTTGTAATTGTTAATTTTCTTTAGAAACATATTTGTGAAGAAAGTTTAAAACTAATGAAACAGTTACCATAATTGTTATTTTTGTGATAAACTCTTCGACGAGTGATCAGTGAGCTTATTTATTCTAAAAGCGATCGGTGAATGAATGAAATGAAACGTCGATGTCAGGTATTGCTTTACGCGATTAATTACATTTACTATATATACGCATAATAGGAGCTTGATTACCGAGATGCGATTTCGCAACATTGTGTGTTGAATTTATATATATTACTCTTACACATTTTGCTTAAAACTAGTATTTCATATGAATAAATATAAAATTTTAATTGTGAAATATGAAAAACAAAGTTAATAGCAAATTTATTTTATTTATTTATTAAGGATAACCAACAGAAGTTACAGTAATGCTTACGAAAAAAGTACATTTATACCTAATACTGTGTTAATTGTAATGTCTAAATATTCAGACCAGGGAAGGTGACGGGGTGAATAAGGTCAGTGAATCAGGGGCGAAACGTCTAATAATGCTAACTGATATCCTTCTTCGATGTGTGGTGATTACGTTCAGTTTTTAGCCGACTTCAAAAAAGGAGACGATTCTGTATGCATCTGTATGTATTTTTTTTATGTATGTTCACTGATAATTTAGTCAATTGTTGGCCAAAGAAAATTATGAAACTCTTTAATTCACATATGCATGTTTGAAGCTGTTTCGTTGATGTCGGTTTTTGTTTTGTTTGTTTTTGATAAATCAAATATTTTTATTTTTCTTAGCTGAGTGTATACGAGCTGATGATAATACAGACGAAGCATTGACATTATTTAATTTCTTTTAAAATAACCTATAATGTTTTTATCTCATGTTCGCTTCAATTTTCACGGGACGCCACTGAGAAAGCCTGCACTGAATACAGTGTCGCGTAATTATCTTAGCGCAAACAACGTTCATCGTAATATAATTAATTTGCATCCTTTTCTGTATTAAGCTCGCTAACAAGTTTACAAAATATTTCTCACTTTGAAATTATAATACTCGTTCGTACAAAGACTTTAAAATCTCTGTTGATTATTTTAACAGCAGTACTTTTTAATGTGAATATTTATTTATAGAAGTTATGTTTTTTTGGTGTCGTTTTCATTAAATACAAGTTGAATAATTGCGTAAAGTAATATAAAATATAACCAATTGTATATTTTATGTATAGTATTATAGAAGTATTTTTTTTGTACATTAACCATGTTTCTATACCAGTTACACGTGATTAGTCACAGAAAATCCACGACATCACGCCGCTACAGATGTACTTCAGAACAACTAACTGAAATTTTTGAGAAATATCAAGAAAAATCAAAAGACATATTCATTCATTAGTTAAAATATTTTCCGTAAACAAATATGAAAAATATTATAGAGTATTCATGCATATCTTTCTCTATTTTCAGCACTATACATATATTGTTGTCTGCCCTATACAGATCGCCACTAAATCAAAAATGGGGACTTTCCATACTACGTTTTCCAACTTTTTGTACTGGTCAGCAGTGAACTGTTTACGCCAGGGATTCCCAAAGTGGTCAAAATCGGTTTCCCCTGGGTTTGACATAAACGAAAACTGATTTTGAGGGTCAACGAGGTCTAAAAATAGACCTCTATTAATTATCACAAGTTCTTATTTCAAACTTTCAAGATACTGTATAAGTTGTGTTACATGTACCAACTTGTTGTAAGAAAAACTAATATTTTAGTAGGAAGTAACATTGTTGTACTTTTAAAAAACTCAAAAAGTCGATAAGCGTACACAAGTTCGTACAAGATGAAAAACTCGGCAAGTCAATAAGCGTGGACAAGTTTTTACAAGATAATGTGTTCGAGCGTACAAGTATTTCAAGCACGTTTTGACTTTCTCTGTATTTGACACATATACGCGATATAACACGAACGAAATCATGATCAAGTTCAAGTCCAAACATGCTCCTGAAATTTTACTATATACCTAGTCCGGCCATAAGTTCTGTTAGAAATGAAAATGAATTTTTTTTAATGAAGTAAAAGTAAATTTTCAGCCTAAAAATCTCCCAATGCTGAGCACAGGCCTCTTCTCATTTCTGAGAGGGTTTTGGAGCTAGGAAGAAACCGCCACGCTGCTCCAATGCGGGTTGGCGGACTTCACATGTCCTCGAAATATTTCTATTCCTCGGACATGCAGGTTTCCTCACGATGTTTTCCTTCACCGCTAAGCACGTAGTAAATCAGCACGAAAAATTGTAGAACAATATTAGAGGTGCTGGCACCGGGGATCGAACCCCGGGTAACTCGCTTACTATGAAATCAAAGGCGAGCACCAGGCCCCTGAGCTACCACGGTGTTTAGATCCACGGCTTTTAGATACCACGGCTTTTATAAAAAATCTATTCGAAATGGCCACCTTTGGCTTTTATACAGGCCTTTAATCTGTTTGGCCACGACTCAATGGATTTAGGCACTGTTTCCAAGGGAAATTCCGCCACTGCTTGCTCCAAAGATTTTTTAAGAGACTCAATGTCGCCGTGGCGTTTAGAGCAGGTCATGTCCTCTAAAACTGACCATAATTTGAAGCCTAAAGGGTTGAGGTCTGGGCTAGACGTGGGCCAGTCTTCAGCTCTTATAAAGTCCGGAACGTTGGTTTAAAGCCAGGCTTGGGTACTTCGTGCCTTGTGACCAAGTGCAGAGTCCTGCTGGAAAGTCCACGGTATATTTATAAAAAGTTTATTGCTGACAGGTCTCACAACATGATCCAAGACTGTATCTTGATACACTTTGGCTGAAGTTTTCACTCCTTTTTCACAAAAATGTAGTTTTGTGACTCTTTGATAAGACACGCCACACCAAACGATCACTGACGCAGGATGATGACCACGTTGTACCTTTCCGACCACTTGAGCAGCTTCTTTAGAACAGAGAGCGTACACTTTATCATTTTGCTTATTGTAGTGTTTTTCAATAGTGAAAATTTTTTCATCGGTAAAGAGGATATTTATGTGCCTTTCACCTGCGCCAGAGCTTTCATCGCGACAGAAGGCGTTTTGATCGAACCGCTTTCTTTAATTGTAAAGATTGATTTAGGACATGTCCTGTATATCGACGATAAGCACCGAGCTTCAGGTCTTGTTTTATACTACGCGACAGAGTCCTAGCGGGAATCTTCGTTTCTCGCGATAAGATTTTTTACTTCCTAATGGGTTTCGACGAATTCTAGCTTTAACAATATTAACAGCCTTTGTAGTTCTAACAGCACGCGGCCGCCCCGATCTTTTCTGGTCTTCGACAGAGGAAGTGTAGTTGTATCTGTTGATAGTACGATATACGAACATACGGCTGATACCAAGCTTTTGAAGTGTCTGGAATATGACCGACGGCTCCATACCCACTTTGTGCAAGGCGATCACTGCAATCCTATTTTCTTTAACACCCCATATTGTAATTTGATAATGAACACGAAAAAATATGTGAAATGGCGCAAAATCGAAAGAAGTTTTTAAAATAATATACGTGTTCCAAATTCAAAATAATTAAAAAGTTGAAAAAAAAAAAGTTTTTATGTAACAGTATTTATGGCCAGACTAGTTAATTAGCATGTACTTAAGTTGAAAGCTCATGTGCATTTTGAAATTCGTTGGAGCTTGAATGATAACACTCATGTACTAATTTATTTCAAGAGATTACAAAGTGATTACATAGCTAAATAAAGTGGTTGAAAAAAAATTTACAAAATGCTTAGTTACCTACGCGCGGTAATTGCGTAACCATATAATTCTGCAGTTTATGAAACAGTAACAGGGTAAATACCAAAAAACTTTTTAATATTTTTTTAAATTACTTTAGAAACTTTGTTACCTAAAATTACAAATGTGCAGTTTTCTTTGTTTTCGTTTTTTACGCTGATTGGCACCTAATACAAATTTTCTATACTACAGTGACTATATCCAAGTTTATCAATGAGTTAGTTTGTGAGCATACCTAAAAACATCCAGTATCTAGGTGTGATGAAAATAAGCTCGTGTACAAATTTAACAGTTTTATTATAATTTATTATTGTTTTTTTTAATTAGTTTCTTAATTATATTTTTTTATTTGCAGGTTTACTGCGAATTTTATGATGGCAGACACGAAAAAAAATGCAGACAAAACAGTTTGGACTACTTGAAGTTTGGATTTGTTGCATCACTATCAAATCGACACTTGCCAATGTCTATCATATGTGAAAGTTTATTCAGTAACGATGCCATGAAGCTTTCAAAAATGGAGGATCACTTATCAAGAGTACATGCTGACAAAAAAAGTAAGCTCTTGTCATTCTTTCAAGCACTTAAAGAAAAACCATCCTTAAGATCGATGTTTGCGTCATCATCTATGCAAGACGTTGATGGTTTATGAGCGTCCTGTAATATATCTTTAGTAAAAGCGAAGACGAGGAAACCCCACAAAATTGGAGAGCAACTTATTTTATCATCCATTGCGGAGGTCCTCATCAATGTATTGCACAAGCCCGCACATGGTATATAAAAATACTTCCTTTGAGCATTACAAAACAGCATTACATTACATTACAACACCATTCAGAGACGGATAGACGAGATGGGTCGCGACGTGGAAAACATTTTATGCAATTTCTTACATACCAACAGATTCCAGTTGGACGAGTCTACATTACCCGCCAATGTAGGATACGTTCTTACTGTTGTTAGGATAGTTAGGATATGTTCGATATATTAAATTATTAAAATATTTGCCAAGAACTGTTTTTTGCTACATATTTAGCGACTGATACCAGAAGAGAATCGAATTTTCAAGACGCGGAACTTTTTTTTACCGACTAAGCTATTCCATAGAAGAACATTGTTTCTGTTGCGACTAATGGTGCACCATCTATGGTTGGTCGTCACCGTGGTTTTATAGCTCCCTTAAAGCGACAACTGCCTAAGGTACACATGCCTAAGGTCATTCACTGCGCGATTCACAGACAGCATTTAGCAGACTCCAGTCGTCTCAGTACTAGATTGCATCAGTTTTTACAATATGTTATAAATTCTGTCAACTAGATTCGAAGCAATTCTTTGAACTCTCGGTTATTTGCTCAGCTATGTGAGGAAAACGACGAAGTCTTTACTCGGTTACATCTGAACACTGAAGTTCGCTGGCTTTCATGAGGCTCTTGCTTAGCAAGATTATTAGGTAGTTTTTAATCTGTGTTGGAGTTTTTATAAGAAAAATATCCGATTTTGAAAGAAAATCTGAACAATTGTAAAACAGATATTTATTACGTGACTGATATATTTGGTATGTTAAACAACATTCTCATATCAGTTCTCATTTAGAAAGCGTAGAGAGTGGTAGTGCTATTAGTTGTTTAAAAATATAAAACAAGTATATGCAGATAAGGATAAGCCGTAGTGCATTTAATTAGTGGTATCATATTTGCGTGCACTTTGTGTGTGAACTTGTTACTTGCTGGACTGAAATAGCGATCGACGAACTGTTGTCATCACGCTTTCGCATAACATCTCGCGATTGTGACTGCGCGGGGACCTCACCTCCTCACCGATACGTTAAAAGACAGTGCTATAATTTTCGTCTCTGTTATACCTGTATATTACGTACAAGATGGCATTACAGCGCACACCGCCTGACAACTTCTCTTCGGACAGCAATATTCCGGCATTAGTTGAAAAAGACAACGAAAATACCTTCATAAATAAACGAAAAAGGAAACAACCTGAGAATGACTACGAGCAGAGAATGAGACGTCTAGAGGAGTTGTTTGATAGGCAGATGTTAATTTGGAATGAAAAAATTACCGAATGCATTACAAATAGTATAACAGCGGCAGTGAATTCAGCTTTGTCAATAGAGTTGTCAAAGATTACTTCCACACTTACAAACATCAATAGTAATATCAATAGTCTTACAACAAATTGCAATAACCTCAACAAATCTCTGGCTGAAATTGAAAAAACTCTTCGCTTCTCCACTGAGAGACAGGATGAATTTGACTGTCGTTTGAAGAAACTTGAAGATAATATAACTTATTCTGCCACTTCGGTTATCCATATTCAGTCACTTGAATATAAGATGCAGGCTATGGAACAGCAGGCCCGCCAATGTAACTTGGAAATTGCCAACATCCCAGACTGACGAGGGGAAAACCTTATAAGCATAGTTGAATTTCTAGGTAATGCAATTAAACATACAATACGAACTTGTGACATAGTAGCTGTACACCGCGTTCCCCACGCCGACCAAAAGGATCGAAGACCGAAAAGTATTATCGTAAAGTTCTCTAACAGGATGTTACGAGACAACGTGATTGCAGCTTGCCGTGCAACAAAAGGACTGAACTCCACCAATTTGTCGATATCGGGACCGCCGACTACCATATATGCTAACGAACATCTTACACTTAATAATAAGTTGTTGTTTCGTCAGTGTCGGGAAACAGCAAAGAAGCAGCAGTACAAATACGTATGGGTCAAAAATGGAACCATTCTTCATTTCTGGCTCGCAAATCGGACACTTCACCAGCAATTGCAATCCGTGGGCCACAGGACATTCCTAAAATTAAGTAAAAAATATCTAAGTACCATTAATCAAGTTTATTTTTGGCTATCATTTACACGGTTAATCATAATAATTGTACAAGTTAATTGGAAACTTACTGAACTATTGCATTTTATAATTAATAGTATAAATTTAAAGTATTTATGGCACTACCTATTTGTTAAGTGTAACTGGTATAATAATAGGTTCATAACTCAGGAAGAAGTAACTAACCAACATATACATTTAACTAGGTTTTCCTTAATGTCATTGTTATTTAAAAGTATATTTTCCAGATGGGTGCAACTAAAAACTTTTGTCATTATTCATTATTATTGTTATAATTTTAATGAAATAAATTTATTATATTCGAAGGTGGATTTTTACCTAGAAGTATTATACGCTATAGTAATGACAAAAATATTAGAATACAGCATACTCCGACTTTTTTACACTGACTCTGAGTAATGGATAGATACAACCTAACGGTATTTTATCAAAATTGTCGTGGATTAAGGACTAAGTTGCATACGTTATATATGAATGTTTTAACACATAATTACGACATAATTATCTTGACTGAGACATGGTTGCATGGTGATATATCGGATAATGAGTTAATTGATTCAAGGTATCATGTTTTTCGTTGCGATCGAGACCGTGTTAATAGCGGACGGCGAGACGGCGGTGGTGTTATGGTAGCGGTGCGGCGCGAACTGGGCGCGAGGCCGTGCGTTGCCGTTCCGTATATTGTATCCCCTTCCCCATTGCTCGATCATCTACTCATAGAGATTCGCACATTGAACTGCTGTTGTGTTATTAGTGCTGTTTATATTCCGCCTAACTTGAGTTCGGATACTTACATATCACACTTTAACTCGTTAACATCAATGCTACTATCTACAACTGTTAATAAATTTATTATAGTCGGCGATTACAATTTACCTACAATGGAATGGCATGACCGTAATACTTACTTAGAACCTGTGCTTTGTAGTACTTACTGTCTTGTCTATCAAATAAAAACTGAATTAATATGATGAGCGTTCTCAGTGGCATCCAAATTAATAAATTTAAAAATGTTAACGGTAGGATATTAGATCTGTATATAACAAACATAACTACAAGCACATCTACTCTTGCACCGCTACCACTAGTTCCTCCCGACGACCACCATCCCCCCTTCTTTACTATTGTTCCAATTAATGACAACTTTACATGTATTAATAGTAAACCAATATTACAATTTAATTTTAATAAAGCTGATTACCCGTCTATAAATAAGGATATATATGACACTGATTGGAAAACGTTACTTTTAAATAATAAAGCGGAAAATGCTGTCTCTGCTTTTTATGAAAAAATATACTTAATTATAAAAAAACATGTACCTACTAAAGTTATTAAACCCTCTAAATTTCCAGTATAGTTCTCGTCGGCACTTATTCATATTTTTAAAAATAAAAATAAATCGTGGATTAAATGGAAAAAATACCAAAATATATCCGATTATCGTGCCTATGCTATGTATAGAGATCGATTTAGAATTGAATCACATTATTGCTATAAAAGATACGTGACATTGGTTGAAGACAATATCCAAAATAACGTTAAATACTTCTGGACATATATTAATAACCTGAAAAATAGATCTGATATTCCTAATAGTGTAACCTACAAAAACGTTAGAGCTAATAATCCAGACGAAATTTGTAGACTTTTTTCCCTGTCTTTTGCATCTGTATTCGAACCATCCTGTATATCTGATAATTATGACATAGATGATATTCCCGATTCCAATCATAACCACGATCTGATTATTAGTAATGTAGTGGTATCAAAAGATGCAGTTATAAAGGAACTAAAAGCATTAGACACAACAAAGGGACCTGGATTTGACAATATCCCGCCGGCTTTTCTTAAATCAACCGCCATCACAATATATCACCCCTTACAACATATATATAACTTATGTTTGAAAGAAGGGGTTTTTCCAAATATCTGGAAATCGGCGCGTATTGTACCGGTTTTCAAGGGTGGAGATAAATCTAATGTTGAAAACTATCGCCCTATCTCAATATTACCCACTCTTTCAAAACTTTTCGAAAGACTAGTGCTCAATAGTATTTATCCATTAATACATAACATCATTATACCACAACAGCACGGCTTCGTTAAACGGCGTTCAACCAATACTAATCTATTGATATATACAACGTACCTCTTTGAAACTATTGATAATAATAAACAAACAGATAGCGTTTACACAGACTTCCGAAAAGCGTTTGACCGAGTTGATCACAAAATACTACTGGATAAACTAGCCTTCAATGGTATACGTGGTAACTTGTGGCGATGGTTTAGGTCTTATGTAACTAACCGCACACAAAAGGTTGTACTTAACGGTTATGAGTCTGAATTTGTGCCTATAAGTTCTGGTGTACCACAGGGCTCATTTTGGACCCCCTTTTATTTATTTTATTTATTAACGATATTTGTGAATGCTTCAAATTCTGCGAGTTCTTATTATATGCTGATGATCTTAAAATATTTCATACAATTGATAATTCTATCGATCATATTAGCTTTCAAAGTGATCTTGATCGTTTCTCTAATTATTGTGTCAAAAACAAGTTAAATCTAAGCATTAATAAATGTAAGGCTATTATATTTACAAAAAAAAAGAAAACAAGCAATTTTACGTATAGGCTACGTAACATGCAACTTGATACTGTAAAGTCAATTAAAGATCTTGGAGTTACGTTAGATAGTCAGCTACATCTTGACATCCACATCGATAATATAGTAAGTAAAGCATATAAAATGTATGGATTTGTTATGAGGTCCTCTACAAAATTTACACGACCATCCACCTTCCTTTATCTTTATAAAGCTTTAATTCGTTCTCAACTAGAATATGCTGTACCCATCTGGAATCCTTTTTATGAAAAATATATTTTAATTCTTGAAGACGTACAAAAAAAATTTTTACGCAGAATACATTACAAATGTTTTCGGAATAGTTTACCCTATCAAAAACTTTTGGATAAATATAATCTCCTAACATTACAATTAAGACGTAAACAACTTGAAACTATGTTACTTTACGACTTATGTCATAACAGATACGACTGTACTCCTCTAATTAATAAACTATGCTATAGAATACCAAGTCGAACGCATTGCCGTAACCCCTGTCAACTTTTTGCTACAACTCGTTGCCGCACTAATGCCGGTAAACGTTGTCCACTATATAGAATTGTTGACACCTACAATACAAACTTTAACTCTGTAGACATTGCGGCATCACGTCCTAGCATATTTAAATATAAAATTTTGAAACTTCTAATTTAATAAGCATTACTGACTTTTCGCGCACTTTTCTGTATATAAGCCGTGGTAAATGTTGTTGGTGTCACAGTTATAATTTCTATGTACTATTACAGGAAATACGTTATTGTGTCACTGTTGGTTTACCCCAATAAATTAAAAAAAAAAAAACATTCATTGGCAGCTGCAGGACTCAAGTCTTTAAGCAGAAAAGAGTATTCGCAGTTTCCGCATTTGTCAAAATTACCAGAGAAGCTTCAAGACGACGTTATTTTGGACGCTTGGACGCATTCCACAACAATTTTACTAAGATGTTTGAGAATCTCTTAAATTTACAAATTTCCTAATGGATAATAAATCCATACAATATCACAGCTATGGAAGAGGCCAATGTGAATTAGCAAGAAGAGTTGATT
Organism: Luehdorfia chinensis; assembly: GCA_019845155.1. NCBI lineage: Eukaryota > Metazoa > Arthropoda > Insecta > Lepidoptera > Papilionidae > Luehdorfia > Luehdorfia chinensis. The sequence continues at coordinate 3,825,474 of JAHVAK010000022.1, forward strand.
ACCGTCAGCATAGACAATGAGCTTAAGCAGAAGTCCAACCAAGGCTATTAGAAGTTCTGGTTGCAACGCAACATTGAAACATAGTATCCTGCATTGTGGAACATTGCTGGAAAATACCTTATCGTTTTTCCGTCATCATACCTAATCGAAAAAGGCAGCAGTGTGGTTACAAACATTTTGACAAAACAAAGAAACCGTTTGAAAATCAACGAACGCGGAGATTTAAGGCTGAAACTCACCAGTATTGAACCGGATTCAGCTAGATTGGTAGAAAGTTACCAGGTTCAACGAACACACAGAATTTTTTTTTATTTTTACTTCGCGATTTTAATCTATTTTTTAAATAATTACCTACTTAAGTACTTGTATACGTAATTTGTATAAATAATTATTAATTACACTTGATAATTACTCAATTTTATGTCTCTTTATTTCGTTAAATTTTGATGAAAAAATTATGTCAAGTTTACTCACTTAACCAACCGCAAAGTTTTTAAATTGGTAAGTACTTGGTATCAATAGGAAAAAACTAGAGATACGATTTTTAAAGTAATTTGGCTATGTTGATCAGTGTTGTCAGCTCATTTTGTAAAAGCAAAGGACCCCCCCTTGTCCAAAATAGTTTGGAAACCCTTGGTTTACGCATTGACAATGATGAAATAAAGATAAAGTAAAAGTATTCTACTTTACTTACTAAAAAACACACATTTTACAGATAAGCCAATATTAATGATTACTTATATATACGCTAATATTATATATTTAATAAAGTTAATTTTAGGACTTTATCGCGTTTAATTTCTAAGTATTCGTATTCGTATAACCAGACGTTTCGAGCGCTTTACAGCACCCATGGTGACGGGGGACTGAGGAGTCAGACGTCCTGATGTAATAGTTAATTCAGGGACCTTAGCTTTTTAGTTATTAGTTTTGGCCGATTTACGCAAACTATTTTAAATTATTAATATTTAACATTTACTTTCTCCTTCGAGTCCCTACTTCATTGGAGCTACGAAAACTTAATCGAAGCGAAATTTTTCTTTGTATGTATCATAGTAAATAAATATTTTGTCAAATACCTTGCGTTAATTTTATCATACTTGTATGTACTGTATAATAAACTTATATCACAGTTTTGATCGTAGTTGTCAGTGTTGACGACTAATTTTATTCAATACCGACAATATAAATTGTTTGATTTAGATAAATTTGTACAAAAAAATTACTTGATGTGGGTGGTATGATAATGTCTAAAGTTAACGGAGTCCGATGTACTACCAGATTTAAATAAAAGTATGATTTTACAATGTTTCATCAAATGAGGATTTACACCAAATTCTTTACTACAATTAAAAATAATGGCTAATTGAGGTGCAATTATATCTATAATAGATGTACTTAATTCAACGGATATACCCCATAGATCTGCGGTTCAAGAAAACTGCATTTAAAATATTTAAAATATCTTTTGAACCTACCGTATGAAATTTAAAATCTTTTATTTGACCAGAGACTATTACGTGTTTGATAGTGGTTGTATGAATGTATACAAACGATAGACTATTTTGTGTTCGAAATTGTCAGCATGAACGTAAATATTCAATGTTATTATTCATGCTTAAAAAGGCGTACAAATATTTCTCTCCACGTATTAATATACATATATATGTGTGTGTGTGTGTGTGTGTGTGAATGTCTCACTAACAATTAGACGACATTTTTCTGTCTACGAATTTTGTGATTTGTATTTATACAAAAATTGTTCAAGTATCGCTTTTTACATTATTTATATATAAATGTATGATTTTAATAATTTTGTAACAAACTTTACTAGATAATTATCTAAAAACCATAAAATGTTTTGTAAAATAATCAGTAACTAAAATATTCCATTAATATAGCACAAACGTATTCCAGACCCCATTGTAGAACATGATACAACTCCTAAAGGAATTTGTTTTATATGCGGACCTGTTTGTTTATTCTCAGAAATTACACTCACGGGTAGTGTATTTCTAAGCGTGTTTACATTTCTTCTCTAGGCAAAAAGTGAGTTGTTGATAATTATAATTCAGAATTAATTCACGGCCTTAAAACTTAGTAAATGCTTAATCATACATATTTATTTTGACACACATAAAAATGCAACTCCAAAAAGGTCAATTATTACTAACAAAAATGCTATGACGCTACCATCACACTTTTGGATCCACAGAACAGAAAATATCCGTTCTGAGTTTGGATCCCACGCAATAATGACTTGTAGTTCGTTGTGACATACTCGTAGGTACATGTCTAGACCGAAATATGTACATATGATAATGTATTGTATTACTATTTTGATTTTATTAACAGATATCCTAAGTTAATTCATATATTATCTAGGAATAAGGGAAACTGTTCATACGCAGACTAAAATAAAATATCTTTCATATTGTTCCTCATAGAATAAAAATCTAATAAAAACTCTTATAAATATTTTATATAATACTGATATATAAAACTGTTATAAATAGTATAAAATTAAACGCGATAAAATCCGTAAAAATTAGTTTCATTTAAAAACTCTTTTCCTTAAAAAACAAGTGCTTTTTTGGTATGTCTGTAACTGGAAAAATGGCATTATTAAAAAACTTATTTTTGCATTGCAATATTTTAGTAGCATGTGATAAAGTGTCCTCGCATGAAAGAAAGTTTGTTTTAATGTCTAATTTTGTACTTTTAAAATGATTTTTTTTCCGAAAAACTTACGAGTACCTATCGCAGGTAGTTTCTATTAACTTTAAAAATAATTGGAGAATTACTGTTAAAAATTGTTTTAATATCGTAACTTAACATAAGTAAAATGAATAAAACGATGCCCCATACTAGGATTTCTCATAATATAACGCGGAGCGTTTTACAACAAAAATTGCTCCTACACAAATACCCAGAGCCGGGCGAACTATTTGTAGGCCATTAGAATAATTGTCCCGTGGGGGAATCGAACCTATAACCCATACGTAGAAAGAAACCGAAAGAAAATAGAAAAGAAAACTTTCTAAAGAGTATAGTCGTTTTTAAGATATATTTAACAGAAATTTATTAAATAACATATCCAAACTTATTGTTTAAAATGGACTAACAACATTTAGAACGTAGACAAGAATGTTTACAAATTATATAAATAAATTAAGCTTACTTTAACTTTTTTAGTTAAAAAATCTTCCACCACATTTCGTCGTCGCGGGAGTCGTCTGAGTTACATACCTGTAAAAGCTCAAACTCTGACTTGGTGGTATAACCATTTCGAAACAAGACCGAAAATACTGCTACAGGGGATGGGCAGCAGCTTCTAAGGTGCGAGACTACTGGTACTCTCGTCACTAATCCGCCTTCCGAGTGTGATGATTACGGAAATCTTCCCTTCTTGGGAGAGGTCTATGTTCAGCAGTTGACTTATAACAGGCTGATTAAGAGGAAGATGTAACTTATACGCTTAGGTGCTGGTGTATTTTTGTAAGTTAACATAGGTTTCTGCTAGAAATCAGACTTAATAATGTTTCTTTTTTAATACGCTTTCTTTCAGTGTGCAGAATAATACCTCAAAATGCAACGCTGTCACTATCCTGTTTGTGGGAACGCGATAGGGAGTTAGAACTTCTTGACTCGTACCAAAATGGTGGCGACGTAGTTCGCTACCCGTCACGTCTCATTTCCCACGGGGGCGAGAAGTGGGCGACGGATTTGGTCTCTGCCTACCCTTTATAAAGGAAGAGGGCGTGACTGTATGTATGTATGTTTTATTAACTTAACTTTTATGCATTTATTTATGTAACTAATATTGTGACAGTAAAATCTTTAAATTCAATTTTCACCCACTTCCAGACGTCCACATAATTATGCAAACGTATTGAGAACCGATAACAATACAATATATTCATGATTATGATCAGGATAGTCAGCTCATTGCTGTTCTGCGTATATAATCTATTCTTAGTAGTTTGCATTGCATTATCGTAATAAAAACTTAAAATATTTATTTTAGTTCGAGGTATAACTTGTTTTTGAAAAGGTTTTTCATTTATTTCATTTTGTGCTTTTTAGTATATACGTCTTAAGCTTGTCATTTTTAATTACGCATTATTACTACAAGTTCTTTTATCCCGTAAGTTTTGAGCTATCTATCTAGCTAGCTATAGAGCTATCTCTTCAATGACGTAAGGTTTCTAAAGACTACTCTGCTCAAGGCAACGTATATTTGTCCAGCAGCGAAAACTTTTGGTCCTTTATAAACTACGGCACGACCGACAGTGCTGCCCCACGTCTTATACACAGTGGACGTTCTACATTATACCGTGGGTAACATTCTTCGTTTAGTCGTGCCATAACTGAATCTAGCTAGAAACTGAATTGATTTATGTTTAATAATGTGTACTTCGTTGTTACCGAAATCTACATCTACCAATGTTATGTCTGAATCAGAAATTTGTGCTCGCTAAAAGTAAGGCCAGATGATTTTGATGTAACCAAAAGCGGCATTTACTAATCCTTTTGAAAGATTTATATTATACCGTAACATAATCTTCGCGCCTGCAAATATTTCTAATTCTTTAGGCAGCCCCCCTATTTTATTGATGTCTGCATGTATAAGGTTTTATATTCAAGTCTATAAAATCTGATTTACGCGTCGCATCAATCAAAATGTTGTCTGCCAATAATTTGTGCATAGCTTTTCTACTGGCTTGAAACTGTACAAGTACAGTTTCATTGTGGTCTTGCACTAGTTTGTCGGTAGGATAAATTCGCAAAGCCTTATCAACCGCATAGGAGTTCCTATGACCAGCTCCCAGCTCCATCATGAGGCCCTGGAAAACATCTAGGTCTATAGTAGTCGTCATGACAGATTCAACGACCCAAATACGACGGCGTTATGATGGGTACTTGAGGAGTTCCTGTGACCACGTACCGGCTCCATCATGAGACCATCTCCATAGTACCATTTTATTGCATTATTACTGAAGTTATATATGTTTCAAAAATTTCCGCTCACTGGGTTGGGGGGAACTGATCCAAAATTCGGTTGTAAGACATCTTGACAAGTTAAATAAAAGCTTGTAATAATGACACTCTCCGCAGTTAGTTCATGTACAACATTGTAGTGTAATTTAACGGATTTACATATTATTATACGAGATACGCCGAACCCAGCGCACATCTCATAGAAAGGTATTAGTATCGCTTTGCTTAACTACAAAATTGAAAAATAAATTTAATATTTTAATTTAAATGTAACGTTCAAAAGCTACACATAATTCGTTTTCTACAAAGCTATAAGTTATCAGTGAATTGGAATTGTCAAGAAATCACAGAAACTCAAAAACTTTTTTGTGGTAAGTATTAAAATTCCACTCCATTCGCCATCATTGCTTCTAGTGCAAAGGCATGTCAAGCCGTCGGGCATTTTCCGGTCTTCGAGAAACTTTGCCGTCAACTGGTCAAAATGGCCGCTGATTAAAGTTCTCATTCAGTTCGATTTTTCATTATTTTAAAAGTTGTTTTAAATTGATACACATAATTTTTAAAGGTTTTAAGAGAATACAGCCATTACTTTGCATTAATTTATACAGTTTTCAGCCACGCTATTACAGCGCCACCTACCGGGTCGAATTTTGTAATTTTCTTTTTTGGTTTTCCACTTAAATTTCGGAATCGTTAATTCCTGTTAGCACATCGTTAATATATTAATGTTCATATATAATATGTTAATATATTAACAATGTGCTAACGGTTAACGATTCTCTACAGTTATATCCACGATGATACATTGAATAACCATCGATGCCAGTGATAGTCCCCGCAGTCAAATTTCGTAGACAACGCTTTGAAGACTTGCCGTCGACCATGCGCGGTGATAACAATAGAACTATCCCAACGAAAGTGATAGGAAACGATTTTGTGGTCGACAACAATTTAATTGTTCCGTATTCCTTTCCAAAACATTCAAGGCGCATTGCAACGTGGAGTGTTGCAATTTTTATCTGCAGTGGATTGATTCTCAATATCGCGAAGTCTAATTGCATTCAAAGTCAAAGTCAAAGTCAAAATTTATTTATTCAGTTTAGGCTTGTATAAATCTCTTATGAATGTCAAAATCTACACCGGTTCAAAAAATAAGACCTTCTCAGAGAAGAACCGGCAAGAAACTCTGAAGTCTTTTTTATTTTCAATGTCAAATTACATGTCATTTATAAGTTACAAAATTACATCATAAATTTAATAGACCGGGGGTTAGCAAGTGCAGAGTAAGAGTTATTCCACACATCACTGTCCTCTATGTAATGATCTATTTTATGATACGCTTTTTCAAATAATGTCTTCTTGACAAGTTTGTTGAATTCTACGTCAGTTTTTTGAGTCACACTTTTAGGAATTTTATAATAAAATTTTATGGACCTACTAAAACAAGATTTTCTAGTTTTGGCCAACCTAAACACAGGAACCTCTAACGCGTCACCTCGGCCCATTCTACAGGATACAGTCACTTTTTTATTAAATAAATACATGTGTTTCCGTACGTACATTATATTTTCATAAATATACAAAGACGGAAGTGTCAAAATATTTATATCCTTGAATAGTTCTCGTAGCGACTCGCGAGGACCCAAGTTATATATTGCCCGAAATGCTTGTTTTTGCAAAATAAATATTGTTTCCAGACCGGCCGCGGATCCCCACAGTAATACGCCATATGACATAATACTGTGGAAGTATGCAAAATAGACTAATTAAGCTGTAGCGTAATCAGTTAACTGTCTAATCATGTCAATTGCAAAAATGGCAGAACTTAATTTTGAAGCAATTTTTTCAAGATGTGCATTCCAAGAAATACAGTTGAACTTTCAAAAGAAGGGTAAGTATCCTCTATCTTAATATTAATATTATGTGCCGACTTGGACATTCTAAAGTGTAGACATTTTGTTTCAAAAAGTAAATTATTTGCCGCAAACCATTTGGAATCAAAATCCAGAGTTTTATTAGGTTGTTCCAGCGACAAGTGATTTCTTTTAAATTTAAACAAAAATGAGGTATCATCAGCAAACAGAACTACCTAAGACATATTTTGTACCAAATAAGGAAGATCATTAATGTAAACCAAGAATAGAAATGGACCAAGGATCGATCCCTGAGGAACACCCATTTTTACTGGACAACCTGACGATATAACACCGTTAATCGCTAATTTTATGCTCTCGATTTGTTAAGTAAGATGATAAAAGATTTAGTGAGGTTCCACGAATGCCATAGTACTTAAGTTTACGAATTAAATTATTATGCTCTACACAATCAAATGCCTTTGAGAGATCACAAAACACACCGATAGTGTCCTGACGATCTTCCCAGGCCTGGAGAACATGTGTGACTAGTTGAACACCGGAATCAGTCGTTGACCTTCCTTTTGTAGAGCCAGATTGCTTGTCGTTTAAAATTATATGTATAGTAAAATGAACGAGCAATTGCTCTAGCATAATTTTTTAAAATATTTTACTTGAAGCGGGCAACTCAGAAATGGGATGCTAATTTGTAGGAATTTCTATACTACCCGATTTAAAAACTGGTCGAATTTACTATGTTTCATCAGATCGGGGAAAATAGCAAGCGAAGACAAATCCAACAAATCCAATATCATAAAAATCGGTCCAGCCGTTCTTGAATTATAAATGGTGTAACTAACACAGCTTTGTTTTACTTTTAGCTATGTTTTACATATATAGAGATGATATTCACCCGGTCGATTTTCAGCAACGGCGACAAATTCCGATAAATGTCAAAAGCGTACGCGCGTATTCAGAGACATACACTCGTCTTAAGCTAACCGCGTCTGATACGAGTATAAACCTCATGTGATAAGATCGGAGGCAGGTAAGGTTTCTGTAAGAAATGAGACCGAACCTATAAGTTTTCATCTACAACCTACAAGAATCTAATCTTGTAGGTTGTAGATGAATACAAATATCACTCAAATGTGTTTCAAATGTTTTTACTGGGGTACTGTTGTACCATCTTATTTATTTAATTTATTATTATTATGACGGGCTATTGCACACAATTGGTGCCGTGGAAAGGTCCACAACACAATTTATCAAATTATTGAGATTTAATAATAATATCGAAATACCCTTGATTACAAAGCGAACAGCGCCTTTTAAAGACAAAAAAAAATGAAAACTCTTTTTTATGGAACGCTGACGAGATCAGCACATCGTTCACCTGGTGGTAAGTATAACTTCTACCCATAACGAACGTTATGTCTCCCCAAACATTCATCTGTGACATAAAGTGACATAGTACGCGAGTGGCCAGAGTTCGGTCACTGGTGCCGTCATCTCTAAAATTGCTCTGCAATTTTAAGTGCTGATTTACTTTCATTTGTTCAGTAGTGAAAGAAAACATCGTGAGGAAACCTGCATTTCCAACATATAAAAATATTTGGAAGACATGTGAAGTCCGCCAACCCGGATTGGAGCAGCGTGGTGGACTCTTCCCGGCTCCAAAACCGTTTCAGAAATAAGAGGAGGCCTGTGCTTAGCAGTAGGACCATTATTAATTACACTAGCTAACAGTGCCCTTCAGACCGAAATACAATGATGTTTGCACACTATTTCTTGACGGCAGAATAGTAGACAATCCGTCTATACGGATTCCTGCATAGTCAATCGCACTCCCTACCATTAGTTAAATGAATATAACAATTAATTTTGAAATTTTGACCACATTTAACTGTACTAGTATCATTTTCTATATTTCTTAAAGGGGTGTTACTGAGTAAATCTCATAATACTCAATATTTAGTTAATAGTTGGCACTCGAGCCGTGGTAGCTCAGTGGCTAGGCGCTCGCTTTAAATTTACGTACGCGAGTGACCTGGGTTCGCTTCCCGGTGCCGGCACCACTAAAATTGTTAATTGCAATTTTAAGTGCTGATTTACCACGTGCTCGGCGATGAAGGAAAACATCGTGAGGAAACCTGCATGTCTGAGAAATAAAAATATTTCGAAGAAATGTGAAATCCGCCAACCCGCATTGGAGCAGCGTGGCGGATCCTTCCTAGCTCCAAAAACCCTCTCAGAAATGAGAGGAGGCCTGTGCTCAGCAGTGGGACATTAATAGGCTGAAACTTTACTTTTTTACTTACTCGAGTTTTTTAAAAAGTTAATTTCAAAAACGACATGAAACAAAATATTATTTATAGCAGGACACACCATTTTCTCATTTCGCCTGTAGCACATATCAAGTTGATTTCATCTTGTTCACTGAATGGATCTACGGATAAGTTTTCCCCGACGTATCATATAAATAAATTGTTTTCAGTCTTTATTACATTCAGTGTACGGATTACATTCTCTCGTGTTTTTTCTTTAGTGGTGTACGTGACTTTGTATCTGTGATTTTAACATGGCTATGGTGCGTGAAAGTATCTAACAGTTCAATAAGTATAAACAATATGTGCCGTAAGTAGACAGAGATTCTTATTGATTCTCACTTCCTACACTTTTAAATTTGGGGGGCTGGGGAGCTGTTGCACTGCCCTCGCGTATCTAATAATTTGTGTTAATATTTATTTAATCATTAGATACGAGTAAAATATAGAAGATAAATGAAATAGCTTAAATAACGGTGCTGTGTATATAAAACATCATATATATCATAAATATAGACAACATAAAAAAACTTTAAATGGTCACGTATCTTTCATAGCGCATTTACGAGTATGTACATTTATGTAAAGAGAGCGTACATAGTGTTACCGAGTTAGAAATACTCTGTCAGTTGTTTTGGGTACCGCTGGCGTGACGAAGTACGGAAAGACCTTTATGTTTACAAGAAAGTACATAAACCAAAACCCTGTCTTGTATCCTTCTTCCCGTTATCAATATATTGTTTTCCGGTGTCTGTCACACAGTTTATACTAGCACAGACACCTTCGTTAACTCTATCTAAGTTAGCTTCAACAATGTGAATTACTTTTAAGATACATTGTAATGTGTTTGAGCTGAAGTTGGAAAATTAAAAAAAATAGTTTATGTGATAATTTCGAAAGTCGGATCAGGTGTCTGACTAGGCAATCAAATCCGGACTAACAAACAATAATTTATTGTATAATTATTTATTTTAGTTAGGATTTGAACAAGGGCCTAGTTTCAATAGTAAAATAAGACAGACCGCGCAGTTGTTATAGAACATATCACAATTATAAGAGGAACTAAAAATATCTAACTTTGAAAGAAAATAAATCGCCAGAATTTATTTTAAAGGGAACATAGTCCTCATATTATACATAAATTATGAAAAATAACATTTCGAGAAAGGGATCCACGAAATTTGTTATTGCACGAAGGAACGAAAGGTTTTATTTTGCCGTCATTTGTCGAGTTCAAAATGTAGAGTCCAATTTGTCAGGCGTACAGGGAGATTAAGCGGTTACAGAGAAATGGATACGGGAGGGATTATTTCCTAGTACAGAAAGTTGCTGTAACTGTTGTACATGCAATGCTAATTACAAAAAAGTTGCATAAAGTCTGACACTACATTACGTAAATGGAAAGTTTTATTAATTTCGGAACTGGGAATAGAAGAAGTAATAACGTATATTATATTAAGGACGATTGTACGAGTATACTGACCATGACCACATGGCCATTATAGGTTCTTATCCCAAACCGGGACCAATAGTTGTGCAAAAACACAAATTGTTGGTTTTCGGGTCTAGTGTTAAACGCACTCGAGTCTGCATTTTGCATATTTCTCATTCTGACAATATTTAAAAAGGTTATTCCTCCATCTCGTAAGCCATGATATTTTTCAGGGTATTTCCTTTAGTTAACTCTTCAGACGGAACGGCAGATTTTCGTACGTCAAAAACACATGTTTTATTCTAAAAGCATAATTTTATATAGTATTAAATGATATATTGTATGAATATATTGTATAATAGTAATACAATATTAAATGACGATTATTCATAAACGACAGTTTCGTAATGGTCGTAGTAGGCAAACATTTGTATTGTATTTTAGGTGCAGTAAACATACTGACCGCATAGGTAAATTAAAATGATCTCAACTGTACAGTTGATGGAAACTAACGATTACATCGAATGGACTTGTGTCAAACTTTCCTAAATTAAAGCAGCGAACTCGATGCTTCTGATAAAAATAACAAGACAGATTTTTGACTAATAGTGACAGATTCTGTTAATAATTAATTATAAAAGTTATCGTATATCTGCTCTTGTATTCGAGGCTTACCTATTGGGCAGGGCTATGTACAGCAGTGGACTACTGATAGGCTGAAACGATGATATCTGCATTTGACCGAAACAAACATTAAAAGAAAAAAAAAACTTTTTTACATGATTAGGAAACGCAAGAATTTTTATACTAGTATTTCGATCATGCAAAAACGTACGAAAAGATTTAATTTTCTGTAAGATGCGAAAAACAGAATAAAATCACTGGGCTTAACAACTGATGTCTGAGACATCAGTTGTTAAGTAAAGAACTGATGTCTCGGGGTGACGGACGCAGTGTGGTGTTACACAAAAATATTTTAGGTGACACAACATTAGTTATGGGCAGGCGTTGCACTTACCATCAGGTGAACGATTTGCTCTTAAAAAAGCCTTTAGAATAATATCATTATATGCAATGCTGTCACTGTACTGCTCGTGGGAACTGCAATGGGGAGTAATAATTTTTGGACTCGTACCAAAATGGCAGCGATGTGGTTCGCCGCCCGTCACGCTTCGTTTCCTGCGGGGGCGAAAAGTGGACTGCGGGTGTATGGGAATATATGGGTGTATGGGAAAAGGCGTGACTGTATTTTAAACGATACGTTTTTTTCGTATATGAGTGCCAAACATAAACTCTGAAATTCTTAAGTTTGAAATTTATTTTAAATAAAATGAATTTCTAGACGCTATAAAATAATTCATAAAATCGGATCTTTGAAATAAATAGCGGACAATACTGCAAAACGATATTGGAGAATTTAGTTATCGTCGAATCACAAATTTCCAACAAAATATCATTCACATTTTTGTCACATCTATCATATGAGTGACAGTAATAGGTTTCTGATATATGGATTCTACATTTATCTTTTAGCTCTCTCTGTTAGAAATTATTTCCTTAAAGAAGTATTTTAAGGGCAAATATCTATTTTAATACATACATACATAACATCACGACTGTATCCCATAAGGGGTAGTCAGAGACTGGGCACTCACTGCAAAAAGAGATGACTGCCACAATCCATGTTTCACCAAAACAATATAATGCACTTGGTGTGACAGGTGGTGAGCCCATCGCCACCATGTGCTGTTGAGTGCACAGTGCAGTTTAATTCCTTACTCGCCTTTTACGAGATCCATTGGATGAGATGTAGTGGTAGTATTCTGGCGGCTATTTTATTTTAATATAGTGTGACAATCTAAAAAGTTTTTTATTTCGTATCCAATGTTCATACTATTTTATAAGCTTCCATATACTTAGGTTTAGAAGTGGAATAAACAAAGTTGCTACGTTTAGCAGATACATTCGAGTACTACTGCATAAGATAATTGAGCCCAGGAGGTTGTTGATGTCCATTCTGCACCATTATCTCATATATTAAAATATCCAAGTAAGCAATTATTTTTAAAAATTTTCCGAAATTTACAAACGTCAATATGTATCTATCCTAATTAGTTATTGTTTCATTGTTACATAATCAAATATACCGAATTTACATTATGCAATTTACCTACAGAACTATTATCAGGCTTAATTAATTGCGATAAAGTACAACATTTAAAAGTTTTAAATTCAGTACTCTGCTTCGAAGTTAAGACTTTATTTTTCTACATATTTTTTTAATTTATTTCTACACTAGCAACACTAGCCTGCAACAGTCCACTGCTGAATATGGTCCTCTCCCGAGAAGCGGTATTTAGACCGATATTTGACTTCACGCATCCAGTTTCTGCCAGCTGTTTTTTGCAGATCATCAGTCCATCCTAAAAGAGGTGTCCCATTCTAAATATGCCTAAACGCAAGCTCCAGTCTATGACTCGTCTACCCCAATGGTGGTCCCGTCTGTAACAGCTGTGAATATCCCTTTGCCACAAAGTCACACAGAAAGCATGGCTCTTTCCATTGGTTTCTGAGTGAGCTTTATTTTACGTCTAGCCTCCTTGAGTCTGAGAGTGTGATCAGAGAGCTTCTGGATCTTTTTTGCGCGGCCGGTCTTGCAATATTTCGTCTACTGTAACGCCAAGTGGTGAAGGCGTAAGAGAATCTACCAACCCATCTCGTCCCGTGGGTGTCGTAAAAGTTTACAGAGGAAAAATTAAAACCAGGAGATGGGCAGCAGCGTCTTCCTGAAACATATGAATAAATAAAATGCGGTTGCCAACCCCTCAAGCGTGGAAACTATGGCAAATTCCTCCTAAAATGTAATTTCAAACTTTTGTGGAAATCTTCGGGGAAGACCTATGTTCAGCAGTGGACTAGTGATAGGCTGAAATGAAAATGAAATGAATAACAATATTTATAAAAAATGGGGTTTCCTCGTGATGTTTTCCTTCGCAGCTGAATACTCGGTAAATCAGCACCAAAAACTGCAAAACAATGTTTGGGTGCCGGCGTTGAAGGTCGAAGTCGGATCACTGATCTCATGAAGTTGACGGTGGGCGCCCGGTTCCAGAGATATGATATGATGATCTGTGATCATCGTTTCAGCCTATTACTAGTTCACTGCTGATATATTGCCCCATAGATTGCCACAAAAGTTTGTTACTCTCATTTTAGGGGGATTTTGCCATAGTTGCCACGCTTGGCAGGCGAGTTGGCAACCGCAGTTTTTTTTATGAAGTTGTTCCAAGAAGGTGCTGCTGCCCATCCTTTGGTTTTAATTTTCCCTCTGCCGACTTTTACGACACACACGGGATGAGATGAGGTGGTAGATTCTCTTAAACCTCCACCACACGGCGAATCACAGAGGCTGTGTGCAAACATGTATAAATGTATTAAACTAGTTATAAAAAAGTCTTTATGAAAAATTCAACTGATGATTTAGCACGCTCTCAAACTTTACTATATACGATTTAGTAATAGAATACATTTCGTGTGGTGAGTAAAGACAACCGGAGACTAGTATATGGCTTTCCATCTTTGGCAGGGATAAATGTATGTAACTGATCTATGGACCGCTGTAACTACCTACCTTAGGTGAATCGTTATGTTGTTTAATAACTCTACTCAAACTAAAAAAAAATCTAATTTCAGAAGTTGTTAGTAGTAATACATTCGGAATTTTTAAACATAATTTAAAAAAAATATAAAGGATAATATGTTTCTTCTAAAAATTGTAATGTGAATGTAATAGTAGCCTTATATTCTATATTTTATATTAAGTTCCAGTATTGAAAACACATTGTTTACCGTGAATCCGATTATGCTAGATTCAAATGAATGCTAACGCTGCGGTATTTCCAACCCGTTAAATCTAGGCTGCTGCACGCAATACGCATCATTTGCTTAAAAGTTCTACATTGTAATCCTTCCACAGCTTATTTTTGCAGCGGTACGTAGCTTCGCTAATATTTCTTTTTTAATTTATTAGATCAATTTTATATATTTTTTATCTTAAAAGATGTTTCTGAAGCTACATCTAATCACATTACGACAATGTGATAGGTTAAGTGACTTGTAGCATTTATTGCTACTTAGATACTGTTGAATAAAACCTATTTTGAGTTTTTTTAATCACCTGATGGCTGCTTATTAAAAAAATTGTAAATCTTAACTGTTAAAATAAAAAAGAAAAACTAAAAGAATATACAGGAATCTCCTATTTTTATGTTCTATAGTAACTTTTGTTAAGCTTTTCTTCTTTATTTTTTTTAATATTAACAAAAATAACTTTACTCAGTCTAGCAACATTGTTCGGTCATACCGTGGCAATCGATGGCCTAAGGATAAAAATGACCGTCAAACCTTGTTATTCAGCGGCAGTAATGAAATGAAAATTCTTTATTTTTCGACGTAATAAATATAAATTTCGTTTGTCAAACGTCATTTTTTTACAATCTACCATCGTTATGTAATGAGGTTCCTCTGTCGGAGAATAAACAGGCGAAAGAAACTCTGTAGATATTCTCTTTTTTGTAAAGTCAAAATATATTAATAAATAAACTTACAAAGAATAGTATCAGAATAACCAAAAAAACGCTAAAGGAAGTTAATTAAATTTGCGTTTTAAAACTAAGGGATATCTTAAATTCTAAAAAAAGATATCCAATTATCAGTACAGGGAATAAATGACATAGCCGCGAGGATGGGAATGCTTTCTTAAGATTTGATTTTATTGATATCCATGTTTGTTGTCAATAACATTAACTAAAATTAAAATTTTCTTATATTTATTCATTGAATAAACCTATGAGTGCTGAAAAACGTAGAAGGATTCCTATGCAGGAATCTGTCTAGGTAGGTACCACCCCAGGTCCAGTTATTCCGCCGTGAAGCAGTAGTGTGCAAACATTACTGTGTTTCGGTTTTAAGGGCACTGAGAGCTAGCGTAATCACTGGGCATATGAGACTTGAGAGCTGATGTTTCGGAGTGACGGGTGCAGTGTGGTATCACGCAGAAATGTTCCGGGTGACTCAACATTTGTTATGGCAGACGTTGCACTTACCATCAGGTGAACGTTTTGCTCAATCGAAAAAAACGTCGGTATAATAAATCCATAAGTTTTAGTTTTATTCAATAAGTTAAAATTTTTGATTATATACCGTGCATAATAATGTAATTTTGGAAATTCGATATTATCAATTAGCACTTCCCGTTAAGTAGTAGTATGTAGGTCTTTTGCACATACGTTAGACTTCCATGTCAGTATCATTCTACTTGGTGTTCCAACCCATTAAGCTGCTATTTCTGACATTTATTATCCTTTTTTAATTTGTCTAAATGGATGGGCAAAAGTTTATGGAGTTTAGGCAATCAACAAATATTTTTGAATCTCGATGAAATTTTGCCTATAATAATGTGTGATTATGATATTTTATACGCAAAATAGATTTTTTAAGTTTTTCCTTTCAGTTTCTGAGAAAATATATTATAAAAATGGTTAGTTTCTGTTAACTCAGTACTACAAATACATTCCTTTTACATGCTTAAATCATGTTAACTATGGTCATTCAGGATATTACTTTGCTTTAACTTTAGGAAACTTAATAATAGATAAAACATGTTTTATTCGAGCAACCACTTTTTGTTTGTAATGTTTTTTTTTTTATTGTTCATACACATCTTAGAGTTTCTTGTCATTAATCTAATATTCGAACGAAAACTAGTGTATTACGTACACTGGCATACTGACTTTCTTGATAATTAATTCTTGTTGAAACCAGGTTGAGCTGTTAATAGCAAGGACTGCAAAAGTAGTAAAACATTGCATTTTATATAATTGCGCTAGTAATTAACAAATATCCATTATTCTAAACGATTTTATCTTTATTTTACTCAGAACGAAATACGTTTTGTTTAGTTCCATATAAATTTATGCTTAGAATGCGAGCGTAGGATGATGTTGAGGAGAAGAGATTGCACATGTTATCTGACGACATTGTTAATTAATGTCTTCAAACAAAAAGTAGTCCATGTGGTTTCTATAAACGAATGAAAAGTTTCCTTACAGATTATGAAATTTGTATAAAATGTTTTAATAAACACAAATTAATGAGAAATTCGAATCAAAAGAATGGGCAATCATATCTACGATCCATCACTATAAGAAGACTTTTCCCTGTCACTTGTATGATTAATGTTCGGAAATAAAGACTACACCCTGCTCAGCGTAAATGTTGCGATAAAGGCAAAGGATCACCTTACACTGCGAAATTTTATCATCAAAGTATCAGTGGCGTCTATATTTATCTGTTAAGGGAGTAACCACATGTTTTTTATTAGAAGGTATCACATTGCTCTGCAAATTTAATGTACATATATGAAATTTGAAGGAATTGGTAAACAAAATCACTTTTATATTAAGTGATTAAAGTGCTTAAGCACTGTCAAACTTCTGCAGTTAACAATGGTGTGCTAGTGAAAACTTTTTTTTTATTGGATAAAGTGATGAAACGAGCAAAACGTTCACCTAATGTTAAGTGAAACGTCTGCCCATAATAAATGCTGTGTCACCCAGAAAATTTCTCGGTGACACCACACTGTGCCCATCACCCCGAGACATAAGTTTTTAAGTCTCAGTGATTACGCTAGCTCACAGTGCCCTTCAAACTATTAAAAATCCACCACCCCCACATCAAAATATGACATATCATTACAATGAATGTAACAGCTTTCACATTGCCATGTAATCGACCATAACCCAGAGTTCTTTCATTAAAAAGAAATAGATTAATGACACGTTATTTTATGAAGGAAACGTATATTTTCGATGGTATGGCGAGTTGTGATATATGTAAAAGATAGGTCTAAATAGAACCGGCTATAGATTACTTTGCGCTAAGACTAATCAAGAGATTATTTTACTATACTTGACTGTTTTTATTTAAATTTTAAAAATTCATAAAAACATTGTTTCAGGTATTTTAAATGAAACCATAAACTTATTCCGGTTTTCCCCCTCTTCAAAAAAGAGCCATTTATGCTCGTCGGTACAAAGAAACATCTTCATATAATAATAAAATAATTTGGGAATTAAGTTAAAATTATTTCTGGATATACTCGTATATTAGTTTCTAATAAGATAATTGTGAACATATTTTTAACACCCACATTCAACAGATAGATTGAATTTATTTTTTAAGCTACAGAAACTTAAGAATATTTTTTTTTATTTTCGTTTCGACACTGGTTTTGTGGAGTACAAATAATATATTTTTCAGTGATAATGTTGGCGGTAGAAATCATTTCCGTTGTGTCAATCAGACGTCTCCTTGTCCATCTAACTTCAAATAATGAATGAAAAGAAATGGATTCAATTAATGAAAGGAATTACAACTCAAAGTTCCAGTCACCCAATATTCAATCTATTCATTACATTCATCGATAACGTAAACTTTGTCATAACTTTATTAATTACATTATTTAATCAAAAAACTGACTAGAACGCAGCAAATCCATACATGCTTATGTAAATTTAAGTTTCATGATTTTCTCGTGGATCCTATTATCAAAACCTGACCAAATTTTATGGGATCAACTCGAAAATAATCAACTAAAAAAAGGATCAGTGAAATCGGTTCACAATTGACGAAGATATCGCGTATGTAAGTTTGTTAAAACCATAAAAGTCGACAGATTTTTATTTTATTAAAATCATATATTTAAAAGAGATCTTAGCCAAATAGTATATAAACAATTGTTTATTAATCCATAAATATTGCTTAAGAATAACAAAAACGTTTCACTCAAATTCTACCTTGATATTTTATCTTACCGCGTCCAAAGAAGTTTCACTTAAAAATTATGTTTCTAATTTACCATTTTGTAATATATGCGTTATTGACAGAACGATGATCTTATTGCAATACATAAAAACATTTGTGAATTGCGTAAATACACCTAACCTCTACTGACAGCATTGCATATTGATGTGTTCTCCTAGCCGATTTCGACCACGGCGACAACTTCCGAATCCGAATGTCGAGAGCCATCAACTGCGCAGGAGATATTATAGTGCCACAATTGTACGCGCAAACACAGAGACACTCACTCGTCCCAACCTACCCGCGCCCGATGTAACGCTGATGCGATAAGATCGGAGGTAGGCTAGGATGCAGTGTCAGAAACACGGGGACAAACACAACACAACCAGACCCGAAAACCAACAATTTGTGTTTTAGCATAAATGTTGGCTCCGGCTGGGATTCGATCCCAGGACCCGCGGCGTAGAGGTCAGGTACTCTGACCACTAGGCCACGCGGTCGTCAATTTGAGAATGGTGTTATTCTGCACCAATAAGTATTTAGATGTCGTTCATATACTAATGTAACTGTCGACTTGTGTCTTTAGAAATCATATCCACCAATAAAAAGGACTAGTGTGGAGGACACTTTTAGTGGATTCCAGTAACCTTTAAAAATGCGCTGGTAAATAAATAACATATTTACTTATTTTGTGTAAAAGGTACAATCATTTCTTCACAAATGTAGGCTCATTTTTCCGTGTACGATTTATTCGGGAACGATTCCTTCGAGTGTCATAAACCGTTACAGTTAGCAAGGAGGCCATAAAAGCGATTTCGTGAAAATTAACTCTACGAAAACATTCTTTTACTATCCTCGAAAGTATTCACTCAAGCAAACACTTTCTCATTTTCCCATCTCATCTTCGCGAATGTTTAAGGAAAAGCACTAACGAACTAGTACTGCTATTGTTTATCTTAGTTATTTTGGTTAAGTATACGAAATAGCAGATGTATGAAAACAGCACATTTTTAAATTTAAGCATTAATTATTCTTCATTCTTAGAATAATTATTCCTTACTTCACGCACATATGAATGCTTTAGTCTCGGTTCAGTTTTATTCTATTTCTTAATACATAGATTCGTTTTGAGTTAGAATTAAAAAAAAACATTCTTCTCCACTAGGAAGTAACCTTCCTCGTTGGTGCGTAAATGATTATACTATGTAGCTCTCAGTGCCCCTCAGACCAAAACACAGTAATGTTTGCACACTGCTGCTTCACGGAAGTATAACTGGCCCTGGGATGGTACCTACCTAGTTAGATTCCTGCATAAAAATCCTAATAACAGTTATACTGATATATTTGAAATCTGACAAATATTTTGTGTTATGATCTTTAATTTTGGAAAGTAAAAATTACCATACATAAGGTCGCATTTTAATGGTGTATTAATATGTTAGTTGATGTTAAATTAATATTAATATAGAAACTTACATACGTAGAGGAAATAACAAATATTCGATCGAGTATTGAATCACAAATAATGGGAAGTTTATTTCATTAAAAATTATTAGGATTAATATAAATGTAATTGGTTTTGGTCAATGTAAAATAAAATACAAGCTGTTGTTAGTAAAAATATGGTATCTTATACCCGATCAGACTTTAAATATCGTACTGAAGAGTACACGCATCGAAATGAAATTAAATGTAAAATATATTTTATTCTCTGATGTAACATTCAGATTTCGTCAAATGTGTGCAGAGAGAAGAAACATGCGAAAGAAACTCTGCAGATACTTGCAGAAGATACATTCTTTCTTAGGCATTTTTCAATGAACTTTTAGAATAATAACAAAAAAATATTTATTACATCAGGAATTAGTATTTAGAAACAACCTGGCAGCGATCATCCTCTTATCTGGTAAAAGTATCAATCGTAACCTGCTACGTCGCTTTCATTCATGTTAGTGAAATTTTCATAATTATTGAGACTGTATTGCTCTCAGATGAGCTGAGCTTTGTTACGATATTTATTTACATTTTAAACTTCATAAACTTATACTTAGCGGCACTCGTGCTGTTAATGTATCCTCAAATCCAAAATTTATTAAATCTGTGGACATACATGTTTTCTAGTTTTAAAAAAGATGTAGTTTTGAAAATGAACGACCCTCGGAGGAATCCAAAAGTAGACTATTAAGAGTGTATAATTTGTACTCGTAACATTTTCGACGTACAATTTTTTTACGTGCATATTTTTCATTTTCTTAATTACTATAACATTTGTTAATCTAAATAAAAAAACTTTAAACTAAAAATTTTTGCGGAAGATGACAATGCAGTCGTAATTTATACATTTAATTGAGGAAAGATTAAGCACTAGTGATAGGATTTAATGGATCTAATTTTTTATGTTTATGTTATGAAATATCTATAGGAGCGGCTTAGGTGTATGACAGACTCCTATGCCGTGGCACTCCTATATGACCCTCTCCGCCGCCGCTCTTTACTCTCTTGTGTGTGCGTGGCGCGTATACTATACACATTCTTGCTTCTCGATCCGACTACAGTATACTTGACGCGTTCGCTTGTATATACAGTAACTTTCTTTCTTATATTATAGTTTTATAGAAAACATTGTTTAAAGTTCCGTAAAATATTAAATCAGTAACAGTATTTTTTTTTTAAATATGAGTGAGAGCGACGATAAGAATAATACATCCACATATATTCACGCCTTTTTACCATATAAGGGGTAGGCAGAGGCTACACACATTGTTACACTTTTCGCCACTGCGGGAAACGAGACATGATGGATGTTTGCCACTCGATTTCACGTCGCCGCCGTTTTGGTACAAGTCAACAAATTCCTTCACCCTATTGCGTTCCCACGAGCAGTATAGTGACAGTATTGCATGTTATGGTGTTAATCTGCACGATTAAAGGCAATCCGTACAATACCTTAGTCGCTTCTTACGACACCTCGGTAGGAAAGAGGTACGTGGGTCTATTTTACTCTGCAGGACACCTATCGGCTGTAAATAATAAATACTACAATAATAAATATAAGTATATTGCAAACTACAGCAGACTAGCCTCCATCCAACAGCACCTGTTTACAAATATGACACCCGTCACACTTCATTTCTATCGGCTAATACTAAGAAAAAATATTTTATTAACGAAACTCTAACTCCCGGTTGATTGGGTCCTTTTTCAGCCTGAGCGTGTGTCAGATAGAGGGTGCCTTTCAGGAACTTTGTGCGTCTTCAGCGTCAGAGAGCGTGTTAGAGTTTCAGATGAATTAATTCCCTTGTAGATTTCGTCGAGGGCATACGCTACAACCATCGAGTTTTCCATATTTTCATTTAAATGTTTAGTCTAGCAACTAGACCCAATCTAGCCCTCTGAAGTGAGGGCATTTCAGGATAATGTGCCAAACAGAATCGTCGATATTAGGGTCACACTCACAGCCGGACTACTTTTAAGCTTAATCATGTAATATATTTTTATGTTAATCGATTTTGACTAAGCACTTATCATCAAATCTAATATTTACTACCGCACTCAAGATAGAATAGAATAGAATAGAATACATTTTTATTCAATATAGATTACCTATATAATACTTATTGAAAGTCCTTTTTTTTCCTTTTTTAAACTACGCTGGCTCGCAAAAAATGCCTCTGTCCTGGGAAGAACCAGTAAGAAACCCAGCGGAATTTTTTTTTAGTCACTTTTTAAAATAATGTACAATAACAGCAGCATTGCAAAGATGTAGAAATGGCTTGGCGGCGATCACCTCATTCCCAGGGGTTATCATCATCTATGTATTCTTTTATATTATAATAACCCTTTTTATGAAGTCTTTGTTTAATATAAAATTTGAACTTTTTGATTGAAAGACTTTTACCACTTTCTGTGAACTGGTTTATGTTCTTGTGTACATACGAGTACAAAACGTTTTCAAATATATATTGGGAGGCCAAGGTTAAGATATTAATTTCTTTAAATTTATCTCTAAGAGACACTTTAGAGCCAAGATTATAAATAGCTCTTACGGCCCTCTTTTGCAAAACAAAAATCACTTCTGCATCAGTTGCATTTCCCCATAGCAAAATACCATAAGACATTATGCTAAGAAAATAACTAAAATAAAGCAATCTAGCAGTTTCAAAGTTAGTCAAATTCCTTTTTTTTTTTACAACATAAGCTGCAGAGCTAAGTCTACTTGCTAGTTTAGATATATAGGGGCTCCATTGAAGTTTTTCGTCAAGAGTTATTCCAAGAAAGACAGCAGTATCCACAAGGCACAACTCTTCACCATTCACAAGCACTTTTACATCTAATTGTTTAACATTTGGTGTTGTGAATTTAATACATTTTGTTTTATTGCCGTTTAAAAGCAAATTGTTAACGTTAAACCAATGTGCTAATTTTGAAATAGCATTATTCACCTCGTCATATAATAAAAGTTGACGTTTTATCTTAAAAATCAAAGATGTATCATCAGCAAATAACACTATATCATGGTTGTCCCCTACTAGGTAAGGTAATTCATTAATGTAAATAAGAAATAGAAATGGGCCGAGAATCGAACCCTGCGGGACACCCATAGATACCGCTGATCCGGAAGAACTCTTGCTATTGATAACTACTGTCTGCGTTCTATTACTCAAATATGAAATTAGAAGTTGAAGTGCAGAATTTCTTATACCGTAGTGATGTAGTTTCCTGATAAGTGTTTCATGATCAACGCAATCGAAGGCCTTAGAAAGATCACAGAAAACACCCAAGGCATCCTAAGAACTCTCACAGGCTTCAAATATATTCTTAATAAGTAAAACACCTGCATCGGTTGTAGAACGACCCCTTGTAAAGCCAAATTGGTTTTTGTGAAACAATTTATGAAAATTAAAATGTTTTAACATTTGATTAAGTATAATTTTTTCAAAAATTTTACTTAATGTTGGTAGTACGGAAATAGGTCTAGAGTTAGCAGGGTCCGATGTACTACCAGATTTAAATAAAGGTATGATTTTACTATGTTTCATCAAATCAGGAAACCAACCAAATGCAATACCGGAATTAAAAATTATGGCTAATTGATGTGCAATTATATCTATAATAGACGCACTATCTTCCACGGACATACCCCATAGATCCGCGGTTCTCTTACAATCAATAGTTTTAAAAATATTAAGAATGTCATTTTCATCTACCATATCGAATTTAAAATCTTTTGTACAAGAACTTACACTGTAAGAGAACTTACATTTTGTTTGAGTGATGTCTCAGTGGCAGTAGGAGAAAAATTTAATGGCTTGGTTATGGAAATTGGAATATCACTAAAAAAATATTTCAAATGTTGTAGCAACATCTTGAGCAGATGTCACAAGCTTGTTGTTAAAATTAATTTTGTAATCATGGTTTCGGTCCTTGACTTTCTCGGTTTCACTATTAATAATACTCTAAGTCATTTTTATTTTATCTGTTGCTTTCTTTATTTTATTGTTCAAGTGTAATGACTTGGCTTCAGAGCATACTTTTTTAAATAATTGTGAATAATGTTTTAACATATTCTTTAAATGTCTTACTATGATTGTATGATCTTTCATTGTAAAGTTCATACAACCTTTGATTTTCGAAGAATGCTATTCTCGACCTTGCACTATAATTATTATCGGACTATATCTTATTGTTTTTAATAATAAAATTAAACAATACTTTTAATTCGTGGAAAATCAATGACGGTGTGAACCTATTATTAAACGTATTTTCGACGACCGCGAGGCTCAGTGGATATACACCTACGTTTAACTCGAGTCGCGGTTCCTGGGTTCGAATTCGAATATGGCACTATAATGGCATTTTTTTGGTTTATATACAGTTGGTTTTCTTATTATAATGTACGAGTCTGAAATTTCAATGATTCGGCTACAA
Organism: Luehdorfia chinensis; assembly: GCA_019845155.1. NCBI lineage: Eukaryota > Metazoa > Arthropoda > Insecta > Lepidoptera > Papilionidae > Luehdorfia > Luehdorfia chinensis. The sequence continues at coordinate 3,849,878 of JAHVAK010000022.1, forward strand.
ATAAAAGATGACTTTCAACAAGTTTACTTGTAGGGAAAAATGAGATTAAGCAAATAAAAATATGAAAAAATGTACATACACTTAAACTGTCACCGTACTTTAACACTATAATTAGTAATTGACTTTTAAGGTTATTATCTATAATCTTTGTTCTTATAGCGTCATTGTCTAGTTAATAATTAAATTAAAAGATCGAGCTGTTCAAACGCCGTCGTCAAGGTGGTACGGTGATTTATCGTAGTTGGTCTCGACCGCTAACGACGGCCGACGTAACCCAAGTACCCGCTGATTGATGTTCTACATTTGTTTTAACTGATTTACTTAGGAATTTGCACACATTTGTACAGGCCAACGTTGAAAGCGTTTAAATTTGTAATGTTTAGTTTTTACATCATTTTTAATACAAATAATGAAAACATACAAAGTGTTTATGGATTTTTCCAAAATTTTAAAATCAGGATCAGTTTTTCAACCAAACAAGGAAAATTGTGATATTCTTCAGATAGATAGTCTTTTGGCAGAATCGTTCGAGGACCTTAGCACTATGCTCAATGATCTCAATAGTAATTAAAAGAAAGAAAGTAAATTTGCTAATATCCGCATGCAAAATTGAAAAAGGTGCGTATTGACTAGTATTTTAATAGCACCGCCCGCCCTCCCTCAACAGTGTGCAGAAGCAAAACAATACCGCCACTAGGAGCCGCCACCAGTACACTCTACCACTACAACAATACCACTAGGCAATACATGCAAGTGAAGCGTAGTATGGGGTACTGGGTAGCGATCAAGAAACAGCGTCATATTTTCTCGTCGAGTATACCTCAAGTTCTCAAAAGTAAAGTATTTAAGCATTGCGAGTTGCCAGTGATGAAATACGGAACCGAGACGTCGTCAACTGCAGGCTGCATGAGGAAGCACAGAGTTGCTCAGCGCTATTGAAAGGTCTATGCTCGGAGTTTCTCTGCGAAAATCCGTAACGATGATATCTGCAGCAGAACGAGAGTAAGCGACATAGCCTTAAGAATCGGCAAGCTGGAGTCGCAATGAACCGGCCTTATAGCTTGTAGAACTGATAACCGCTGAGGAAGAAAGGTTCTGGAGTGGTAACCTCGTACCGGCCATCGCAGTGTAGGACGACCCCACTAGATGGAGCGACGACCTGCATGGTTTTGTGGAAAGTCGATGAATATAGGTGATGAAGGAAAGAAAGTTAATTTGCTAAGATCCGCATGCAAAATATAAAATGGCGTAAATTACCTAGTTACAACAGTCCGCCGCCGAGTCAATATTACTTGGTAATGCCTCGTTTTGAGATGAGAGTATCTAGTGGCGGTTCCCGGTGGCGGTGTTTATTTGCTCGTGCACGCTACTGTGGGAGGGCGGGCGGTGCTCGTCAAAACTAGGTAATACCATTTTATAACATTACCATTTTATATTTTGCACACGGATCTTAGCAAATTAACTTTCTTTCCTTCATTATAATGGATTTCCGCAAAGTAACGTCTGATGCTATTAACTGGATATAGGTAACTCAGGATTTGTGGCAATCTATTGGGAAGACCTATGTTCAGCAGTGAACTAAGATAGGCTAAAATGATGAAGATGCTAATGAAAAGCTATAAAAAGATCGTGTTTAGGTTTTTAAAGTAATCTGTAAAGCGATTCATAATAATCCACCATCTGATCCTGGTTATAAATCTGATGATGAATTGAAAACTGAACATTCAATAGATATTATGTTTGGACTCTTGTGACTTGTCTTTTTGAAACCATTTACAATCCATGGACCTGGGGTCTCCTCAACAAGCGTCAATAAGGTGTTAGGGTTTATTATCATTCTACGCAATTTGGGTGTTTTGCGAAGCATATGCTTTTTTATGTCGTGTTTGCAAAGTGGTCGAAAAATCATGCCAACATGTTAAAGAAGAAGTAACTAGGTACTTAAATATTAATTAGTTAGTACTGTACTAAATTAAAAAAAATACAAGTAAATATTTATTATTATTTGTTTTTATTTGATCAGCGAAAAAGGCAAGAGGATTAGAATTGGACCCTCTGAGCTTCATGATGCATTTAGTCTTAGATCGATCGACCTTCGCCGTATATCTATTAGTAGGTAAAAGTTAGTAGGTTTATACGAGTAGTAAAAATCAAGCGACGTGTTGAGGTACTTAAATCTCTAGCTTGCTTCAAGTTGGTACGTAGTTGTAGCTTCTACTTTTTTATTTAAAAAAGAAACGAAACGAGAAAAACGTTCACCTGATTGATGGTAAGTGCAACGTCGGCCCATAACAAATTCTGTGTCACTCAGAACATTTCTGTGTGGCACCACACTGCGCCCGTCACCCTGACACATCAGTTCTTTAGTCTCATATGCCCAGTGTTTACATTAGCTCCCAGTGCCCTTCAGACCGACCGAAAATTTCAGGAATCACACCGCTATAAATACAGATAAATATCCTGAAGAACACAGGGTGGCAGTAAGCAAATACCAGAGCACAGTTTAAAAATCTCAGTCGGCTCAAACAACTTCATTTTTTTTAAAAGAAACAAAATCTTTTTTTTTTTCTTAAAGCAAAAGTCCCTTATTCAAAATCAGTGCAAAAATTTCTGGCCAGTATTGAATATTTAAATTAAATATGGATGTGCAGAACTTATGACCCGAATAGTTTTATAAAAGAATATAGATATTGCCTTGTGGTGGCGGCTTAAGAGAATCTGCCACCCCATCTCATCCCGTGGGTATCGTAAAAGTCGACAATGGGAAAATAAAGACGAGATTGTTAGCAGCATATACCATCTGAATCAATAAACTGGGTTTGCCAACCCTCTTGCCAAGCGCGGCCACCCTGGCAAAATCTCCCCTAAATGAGAGCTACAATTTTTTGTAGCAATGTATGGGAGAGGCCTATGTTCAGCAGTGGACTAGTGATAGGCTGAAGGAATAATTATGATGATGATATAAATATTTGTTAATCCAGTCAAAACATTCATATTTGTTATTATGTATGTTACCCAGCCGTGGTAGCTCAGGGGCTAGGCGCTCGCTTTAAATTTCATAGTAAGCGAGTGACCTGGGTTCGATTCCCGGTGCCGGCACCACTAAAATTGTTAATTGCAATTTTAAGTGTTAATTTACCACGTGCTCGGCGGTGAAGGAAAACATCGTGAGGAAACCTGCATGTCTGAGGAATAAAAAATATATCGAAGACATGTGAAGTACGCCAACCCGCATTGGAGCAGCGTGGCGGATTCTTCCTAGCTCCAAAACCCTCTCAGAAATGAGAGGAGGCCTGTGCTCAGTAGTGGGACATTATAGGCTGATACTTTTATGTTACCCAGTCCATATATTCGACTACTATCTTCTTAACTCTGGGTTTTGTAAAGCGTTTAATCTGATATATTAATTAAACAGTTAATTTAGTAGCATGTGAGACTTGACATCATTTCTCATCGTAGTAACATACTAGGGGTCACGTCAGTGAAACCTGCTCGCTAATAAATCCTATTCCCCTTAAAACTATCCAAGCTTTGATAAATTAATTATTAATATTTTATCAGGTTAGTTTGTGTTTAATTTTTTAATGATCCCAACCTCACGTCTCCAAAAAAAAAGATGTTCAAAGTTTAAGCACATTGGTGGTAAAGTAGAGAATATTATGTTCATATTTAAAACAAATAATTATCTCCTTAATGTTGCAGCATGTGTATTGCGGCCTACAAACTACCCACTACTTGGCATAGGTGTTTAATTTTAGAAGGTTTTGGAACTGGTCTTACAATAAAATATTTCATGCACATGTTGGTTTCGCCTCGATGTATTACTCTACGACAAGTACGTAACTAAAATTAAACTGTATTTAACGCAACGCAACTTCAGTGTGGCTCGCGAGGTTCAAAATTTTAGCGAAGCGTCCCTGTGTTCTGGCATGGTCTCGTCATCGCTTTCGCGCAATATGCTTCCTTGCAAATCCTCGGATATAGATAATTTATATTTTTCAGCCAGCATTACTTTGTGTCAATGAGTTTGTTTTATGTGTAATAATAATGTGGTACCTAAACAAGATGAAAAATAATATTTCTTTTAGGTTTGCTACTATAATTTCCAATGACTTTTCATAATCATCATCTTCATTTCAGTCTATCACTAGTTCACTGAACATAGGCCTCCCCCATAGAGTGCCAGAAAAGTACAGCTCTCATTTTGGGGGATTTGTTGGCAAACGCAGTTTATTTATTCAGATGTGCCAGGCAGATCCTGCTGACCATCACCTGATTTTTATTTTCCCTCTGTCTACTTTTACGTCATTCATGGGTGGTAGATTCTCTTAAGCGACTTTTATTTGTTTGTATATAAAGATTTTTTCTGTAAACTGTTTTTATTGCCGTTAATGAATTTTATGTAATAGTTGTAGTTTCATTTTTAATTTTATTTTTGAAGAGCCTATTGCTGAATATGAAATATTAACCGAGAACAAAATTGATAAAAGTATCACTTTAAAATATTAAAATTCTACAAATAACCTAATTAATACATCTTTCACATTTTCTTTAATTTTTACAGGATTACGTATTAACTATTTTGCGTTAGGAAATCTACATCGATAAAACAAAAAAGTCTAATGTGAAGTATTTGTCTTACTTAAACTATACATTTTAAATCAAAAGTGCATTCGTTTCGTACTTTTTGTCGAAGCACAAACAAATTTCAATTTAGTTTCAATTTACAGATCTGTTTGACATCCTCCAAACGCAAATCGGAAAAGGTATATATGGACAGCGATTGCATTTTCATGAGCTATCCTAAAAATAATTTTGCTGCAGCGCGGTTAAATTTAATATTTAAAAAAAAATTAAAATTATTTTTTGACGAGTAACAGAAAAAGGGAGGGTTCGCTACTAAAATGATGTCCACCTGGCCGATTTTCAACTACGGCGAATACTTCCAAATAACGCAAAATATAAATAGTATAGTGATATATATATCTGATAGTGTAGTGTGATATATGTGATATATATGATAGTGTAGTTATAGTGACCAAGACTTAGACTGAAGAAGAAAGATTTGTGTAATTGCAAAAATATTGGCTCCGGCTCGTCATCAGGTACACTGACTACTTGGCCACGCGGTCGTCACTTGGTACACTAGTATAATCAACTATGGAAATGTCCCTCGCACAAGAGGTATAAGGATATAGCCCGTAGTCCCTGACAATATCAAAAGTCCTGGCTACGGTAGCAGTTGCTTTGAGGCTGAGATTTTTCTTCCACGATAATATATGGAAAAGGCTATTCGCAGAGTTCCTCTGTGAAACGAAGATATCCGCAGTAATGAAGTCAATAAATGAAGGAAAGGGAGTTAATTTGCTACGATCCGCATGCATCGCGGATGCGGAATGGAATGCGAATCTTCCCTATATATTCATTATAATGGATTTCCGCAAAATAACGCCTAATTCTGCTTTGTCGTAGTTTATGTCATAGAACTTTGCTAAAGAGTGAACTTGCGATGAGTTGTAAGTATGATGAATGAGGACATAATGTCCTCCTGGCAGAGTTTCGAACACGGCGACAACTACTGAATTCTGTCAGAAATTACCGACTGCGCAGGAGATAATATAGTATCACAAGTGTAAGCGCAAACACTGGAGCACTCACTTGTCTCAACCTAACGCTCATGCGATAAGATCGGAGGTAGGCAAGGATGTAGGGTCAGAGACACAAGGACAAACACTACATAACCAGATCAGAAAACAGAAAACACTACACAATAATTTGCGTTTTAGCACAAATATTGGCTCCGGTTGGGATTCGAATCCAGAACCCGCGTGATAGTCAGGTACCCAGAGTACTAATAAATAATTAATGTTCGTAGATCGCGTAACTACGCGAGGTCGAACATCTAAACTATGAATTTTTTACTGGTTTTAGTCTACAATAAAATTATAACGAAATAGTCTGACACACAGTGACGGACGAATTGAAATATAGTAGTGTAGAAGTAATCGATCCTTTTAAAAGTTTTTTTAAGATAGCTCTTTGCGTCCGTATGTATAAACTCTTAATTTCCTGCTCGTATCCACTGGGTTTTGCTAAACAATCGGTGTCATTACTGGAGGTTCGCTTCAGCAATGACCGGTTCCGTGTTCCAGGGCGGTTCTCACCGCCCAGAGTTTCCGACACACAAGTCGACAGTCCGAACGGAGGCCCGCAGTCTCCCTCGGACGGTCATTAGATGACTTCATATAATAAATTTATGGAGATATTCACTGTAGCGCAAGCACGCTAGCGAACGCAACGGTCCGAACTTAGATGTTTAGTAGGAGTTTATATTTATGTATCTATGTTTTGGGTCAAACCAAACCTGGCACGCGGGCCCCGGGCCCGCGAGCACAGCATCCGATGAAGCTGTAAAAGCCAAAAGGCTAACAGCGATTACATCACCGAAAATATAATGACCGGTTATCATGCATTGGGTAAATTTATACAACAACTGACTTTTGCCGTGCTCCAACATTATACTCGTAACTAAAAAAGTATTTTCTAGTCATAATATTTTAGTCTGGGCGGTTAGCTTTTAAAACTAAATTACCTACCAACTGTTAAAATATGCTGGAAATCATAGTTTAGTAAATAAAGAAGTCGTTAATAGTAGGCATTTTATATCAAATATATGTTAATAACAGTTTAAGAAATTATCGTGACATATGGAAAAAAATCTATGAATTTTATTAAAGTAAAATAAAATATTTTCCGTGTATTGTACTTACTACTGTTATAATTAATTATGACTATAGATTTCATAATTTTGTACGTCGTCTTTGGGTATATATTTTAAAAACCAATCAAAACAATAAGAATATGATGAACAATATTACATTATTAGCAGTCGGAAATGCTTGTATGAAATACTTCAACTATAAAGCAAATTATATTTTTTTTAATATAAATTTTTATCGAATTACAATATTAAATTATTTCAAAGCAACAGAATATTAATATTATATATATTGTGTAGAATATATAGGTACATATTCATTACCCTTAGTCGACTTATTCAAATATTAGATATAGTAATAAGGTACGTGGGCTTAACATGTAAGTTATTCAAACCATTGCCAAAGGGGATCGAGGTAAATTTTCATGATCTTGCGGTTAGCGTCGCTTGTTAGTTAATATTAGCACTCTTGCACAATATTTCGTACTTTATATTTAATCACATATCCTGACATTTGTATAGCACACGCTTACATAAGAACCTACAAAATACATAATTTCAACAATATTTTACACTTATATCTCTAGCCTGTCCGGCAGAGTAGAATAGTGCCTACGTCTTTCCTACCGAGGTCACGTAAGAGGCGACTAAGGTATTGTACGGACAGCTTTTAGTCATGCAGAATAATAGCATAATATGCAATGCTATCACTATACTGCTCGTGGAAACGCTATGGGGAATAAGATTTTTTTGACTCGTACCAAAATGGTGGCGACGTGGTTCGCCACCCGTTATACGTCTCGTTTCCCGCAGGAGCGAAGAGTTGGCTACAGGTGTGGTCTCTGCCTACTAATTTTATGGGAAAAAGGCGTCAGTTATGTAGTAATATATTATTAAGTGCTAACTCTTTATGCAACTGAGAAGATCATAATTATGTTTTCTAAATAAAAACGTTTCTTGAAAATGCACTTTACATCTTTAACTATGTACAAGTTGAAAAGTAAAAAAATAAAGTATACACGAATACGACACAATTTTTTTTTTTAGAGGAAGGGTAAACGGGCAATCATCTCGTCTGAGAGTAAGCGGGCAAAACGTTCACGTGATTGTAAGTGCAACGTCCGCCGAAAATGCAAAAAAAAAAAATGCTGTGCCACCCAGAACCATTCTGTGTGGCACCACACTGCGCCCGTCACCCTGAGACAGCAGTTCTTATGTCTCATATGCCCAGTGATTACGCTAGCTCTCAGTGCCCTTCAGACCAAAACACAGTAATATTTGCACACTACTGCTTCATGGCGGAATAACTGGCCCTGGATTGATAAACCTATGAACCTCCTACGCTAATTTTTGGATTTTATCGTAAATTCGGGTAAAAACTATATTTTTAGTGTATTATATTGTACCAGTTGCATTCAACTTTTAAATAAATTTGCCTTAGGGCGAGCAACAGTTATATATATTCTTCCTTTACACTGTAAATGTATTACGCAAGTTAATAATTAGGATGAGTTGCAGTTTAAACTGCTCTCTCCCACTCATTAGTGAAAGTACGTTCAACCGGACAGACACGACATGTGACTGACACATCGGAAATTATTTCTGATCCCATCACTGAGTGTTATCTTTGTGAATAGTACTCTTTTATTTGTTAAAACAATTTTTATTTTTTCAGTACATTAACGTACAAAAAAGTGAGGTACATTTAAGGTTAATTGTAAATAATATTCGTACAACATCTATGTTGAGCAATTTACTGAATACAGTAAAATTACAATACAGTAAGTTTTAATAAAAGAAACACTAAAATTTTGAACACCCAGCTAAACAATTTTAATTCAAATTCACTTAGGACTTGGTTTTAATTTCATTATGAATTCTAAGCACTCTTTGACAGATAATAATTATCAATAAGTCAAGCGATTTCTCATATATTATGCAAAAGTAAAAGCGTTTTATACTTTTTCCTAGGAGTTTCACATTGTTCAATTTATTCAAGTGCAAATATATCTACGACAACTATTTTTATGGATCTGTCGCTCTGAATACTGTGATTAAAATTATGCCCGGGGGTTTCATTCGTACAGAATAGACCAACATCGTCTACGCTCCGATGTGATATAAAGAATGGAAGTATCATTTAGATCTTACTTGGCACAAGAATCTTAGGATTTTAAATTAAAAAAAAAATAGAAAAGGCAATTATTCAAAGTTTAAAGTTGCCGATATAGATTAGTGAATCATCGTTTATCATTAATTAAAGACGGCCGAAGGCGCTAGCTTTTTAATACATTGCTCTCGATTCTTGTAACTATTCCTTTATTATCCTGAACAATGCGACTGTGGTGACTTAAACGTTCTTGTGGATTTTTTGAACTTGACTCATAACAGTGTATTGCAATTACACTTGCATTGCAAGTAATCTGTAAGCAGGTCGCTCTCGTGATCCACACAACAATTAAATTTCCTTCAGTGGTTACTAATAAAGATCTGTCTTCTAATAATTCATATAGGTAGTTAGCGCAAGTTGGTGTTTGATAGTGATGGTTAAGAACGAATCATTAAACACCGAACTATTAAACACCGAACTAATTCTTTCGTATTGCTTATTAAGTTCGCCACAAATATCATATTATAACTATATAGTTTCGGCATTGCTCAACTGTATCATATAGAAAAAAAACCCTTTTTTATGGTATTATTATATGAAGACTACTGGTAGCTAATGTAAAAATGCGTCAATAAATATGTTTGCAATTCCAGTTCAGCTTGCCGATCAAAACCAGCAAGCAAAATTGGCAATGGGCCTGACACTGCACATATTGCATTTAGGAAGTCAATAGATACAGGTGGGGCAGGACTGTGTTTTATGGTAGTCTATGAGGTCTATGTGATTGGCGGTAAGGATAATGATAGCAACGAATGTTAGAAAAATGATATACATATTACGTATAATATAAAAGCTCGAGGAGCCGTGGTAGCTCACGGGCTAGGCGCTCGTTTTAAATTTCATAGTATGCGAGTGACCTTGGTTCGATTCCCGGTGCCGGCACCAATAAAATTGTTAATTGCAATTTTAAGTGTCGATTTACCACATGCTCGGCGGTGATGGAAAACATCGTGAAGAAACCTGCATGTCTGAGAAATAATAAATATCTCGAAGACATGTGAAGTCCGTCAACCCGCATTGGAGCAGCATGGCGGACCCTTCTCGGCTCAAAAAACCGTCTCATAAATAAGGGGAGGCCTGTGCTCAGTAGTGGGACATTTATATTTTTTTTTTACTGTATAAAGTAACGAAACGAGCAAAAAGTTCACCTGATGTTAACTGCAACGATTGCCCACAACAAATGGTGTGTGTCCCAGAGTATTTCTGTGTGACACCACACTGCGCCCGTCACCCTGAGACATCAGTTCTTAAGTCTCAAATGCCTAGTGATTACGGTAGCTCACAGTGCCCTTCAAACCGAAACACAGCAATGCTTGCACACTACTGCTTCACGGCAGAATAACTGGCCCTGGAGTGGTACCTACCTAGACGGATTCCTGCATAGGAATCCTACCACCACTATGGCTTATAGGCTGTAACTTTACTTTTCTTTTATAATAGCTCGTATTCATTGTCACACAGTCATCATTATCGCTACGTTATGTGACCAAAATTCAAAGAACATCAAATATGTATATGTTTGTTACTACGGTTAGTTTTATGAAAAACAATGTGTGTGATGTAGAGACTAGGGATACCATTTCTACAGCATTAGAATAGGTTCTAACAATTCTCTGTTAAAATGGCATTTATGCAAGAATTAATAATAATCTTGACAGATATACGGAAACAGAATTGAAAAAATATCCTATCGAAATATATCCGCTAAGCTTCCTTAATTGATGGCAATTATTCCTAAACCTTGTTCTTAATATTTCTTAAAAGAGAGAGAAAGCACAGACATCAAGGCTATAATCGTAGGTACAATATTGATTCATCAGTGAAGATGGACGTTTCCGCTTGATGCATTTTTGATGTTTTTCTGATGTGGGTCTATCTGAACATTCTATCTAAACTCGAACCTTTAACGACTTTGCCTACATAAAGATATGTAAAATGTTTTAATTAAGATTTGACACGCAGTTTAGTTATCACCATCTTCACCACATCAGTCATTAAACAACCCAATGCAGGACATATGCTTCTCCAAATGTAAGAGTATTTGTCGTGTTACTTACGCTTTGCAGACGGTTTCGCAGTACCAGACAGCTTAGACCTTAGGCTAGATAATGTAGGTCTTCTATATTGGATTGGTAACTCAGTCACCATTCGAAGGCCAACAAAACATTTTAGCATTGATTGAAATGTGAGATTAGGCTTAGGTCACCCCTGCATAGCTTTACTATTCAGTTATATTCCGATCTGCAAAAGCTCCGTTTTTGATGCATAAGATATTCTTTGGCTTATATTGGAATGCAGGACTCACACTGAGCAGACAGGTAAGCATAAGATACTATAACATAATAAAAGCATCACCTAACACGTAAAATGTGGCAGTCGCCGTGTGGGGGCGGCATAAGAGAATCTATTTATTTATTTAACTTTATATACAGAAAGTATATAGGCGGACTTAATGCCTGAGGCATTCGCATTCTGTAAAAAATAATAGTAAATATAATATTATTTTTTATGTATAATTATAATAAACTATTACTGCGATGATTCTACCAACTTATTTTGAAGCAGTTCCCGAACTTTAAATTTGAAGCAGCAACCACCCCATCTCATTCCGTGGGTGTCGTAAAAGTCGACAGAGGGAAAATAAAACCAGGAGATGGGCAGCAGCATCTTCCTGGAACATGTGAATAAAAAAACTGCGGTTACCAACACGCCCGCCAAGCGTGGAAACTATGGCAAAATTTCTCCAAAATGAATCTACAACTTTTTGTCGCAATGTATGGGGGAGGCCCATGTTCAGCAGTGAACTAGTGAAAGGCTGAAATGATGATAAAGATGATGAACACGTAAAACGAGTTTGACTTATCTATCAATACATTTATTTGTCAATACCGATAATGGAACAATTTTTTTTTTAACAATGATTTAAAATACAAAATCAATTACATACATTAAATCATAAAATCTAAAAATTCAATAAAATAAAGATGTCGCCAATTTTGTTACAATAATTTACAATATTTTTACTGGTGGTTGTTTTCCTATGTAGGAATCCGTCTAGGCAGGTACAACCCAATGCCAGATAATTCTGCCAGCAGTAGCGTGCAAACATTATTGTCTCGGTCTGAATAGCACTGAGAGCTAGTGTAATCACAGGGCGTATGAGACTTAAGGACTGATGTCTCAGGATGACGGGCGTAGTGTGGTGCCACACAGAAATATTCTGGGCGACACAGCATCTGTTATGGGTAGACGTTGCACTTACTATCAGGTGAACGTTTTGCTTTTCTCGTTACTTTATCTAAAAAAAAAAACAATATCTATTTGCTCAAAGTATGATAAGTAGGTATAAATGATAAATCAATCATTGTTTGGCCACACAACATCAGGCGTTAACAAATGTTCTGTGAAAACACTGTTTGATTTTCATTCATCGGGGGATCTGATTGGTTATTACGTGATTGCTTGTCAAGATTTAGCGCTAAGCTGGTGTAATGTTGTGGAGAGCAGCGGTAGCTAGTGGTCAGTTACTGCATCTTTCAAGTGAAGCAAAGCCAAGAAGAACTGTATACTATGATTGTGCGACGAGAAGTTAAATTGACGTGGTACTTCAACTGGCAGGTCTCGTTTCCCACGGGGGCGAAAAGTCGACTACGTTTGTGTCTGCCAGGTTTATGTAGATTTATAACATATCGGTTTTTTTGTACGCTGTTAATTTGGGCCGTCGAAACAATAGCTTTCTTTTGTATCAGTTATGGGTACGTTCTTAAAATTCATTTTAAATATATGAGGAAATTACTTAACAAACAAGGATAGCTCTAGAATATACAAACCGGTCCGAGTGTGTATATTTAGCTGTCTTAATAGAGATTTGCAGGAGTGGTTTTACTGGTGGTAGGATTCCTATGCAGGAGACCGTCTAGGTAGGTACCACCCCAGGGCCAGTTATTCTACCGTGAAGCAGTAGTGTGCAAACATTACTGTGTTTCGGTTTGAAGGGCACTGTGAGCTAGCGTAATCACTGGGCATATGAGACTTAAGAACCTAAGTCTCAGGGTGATGGGCACAGTGTAGTGTCACACAGAAATTTTCTGGGTGACACAGCATTTGTTATGGGCAGACGTTGCACTTACCATCAGGTGAACGTTTTGCTCGTTTCATCACTTTATGCTGTAAAAAAAGTCTATAGCGTGCGCTACACAAATTGCGCGTATACATTTTTTTATAAATTATTTCCGTTGCTTTCTCCGATGTGGTATCTCCATATGGAGTAATCCATATCATTATACCACATCGGAGAAAGCCATCCGTGATAAATACATGCAGCTGCATCCTCAGAAATTACTTCACTGACTACACAAAACGTAAATTAATTTATCTATTTTTTAACGAGAGAATTTATGTAGCCCTTCCAACTTGGAATTTGTCATGGTACTTAAGTATTAACGCCACCGCAGCAGAAGTTGCGCTAATGCGCCAATAAAAGTAAAAAGTAAAATTCAATTAAAATTCCTGAAAGCTAATGAAATTACCTTTCGAATGATACCCTCAAACCACAACATTGCCATTGGCCTGTTGTGTTAAAATAGTATTTAAATTATTTTTTTCGGATGTGCGATTTTTTTGACGCCGAGTGTAATACTTGAAAACATTGTGTTTACTTGTATATGAGAAAAAATAATACATAATGAAACCGCACATCAAAAGTAAAAGAACATATTACAAATTCAAACGCAGTGCATCATAGACAAGTATACGTGGACAGCATCACTACCTTCCAACACCTTCTCCTGATGTTCACTCATGCCGAGACACGTTTCTATGCATGCATTAATCTTGCACAGTGTCTTTCAAACTTTACTTTTGACAATGGTTTTGTCATTACGTCAGCTAACTGAATTTCTGTGGGACAGTAGCTAATATTTATTAATCCATGCACGAAGTGTTCATGTATAAAATGGTACCGCACGTCTATATGCTTCGACCTTTTGTTGAAGGATCCAGACTTCACAAGTTGAATCTTACTTTGATTATCAACATGCAAATTTATTTTTATGTCCAAACCGGTTATTTCTTGTAATAGATATTTGAGATACAATGCATCTTTGCAACAGTCTGCTGCGGCTCTGTACTCGGCTTCAGTCTACGATAGCGCTACTATAGGCTGCCTCTTGAATGCCGATGATATTGGTCCATCGGCTATCATTAGCACGGAGCCAGAAGTGCCTCTTCGCGTCAATGCGCGTCTCCAGCATATTCGCGGAATATGCTGGAGACCCTCCAGCATAATCCGAGTCGCTGTAAGCATCGATGTTCTGGTTCGCACTAAATATTTGAATATTTTCTTGACTTTTGTGACGTCTTCTCTAGTGGGGTTTTCGATCTTTCTGCTAACTAGATTGAATAGAACTAGATTGACCGCTTGTGCGATATCTGGTCTGGTTCTGGTGGACAGGTACAGTAGACTTCCCACTGCTTTCCTATAGACATATGCTTCCCTGGACTTTATCCACCAGCGACCGATTTTTTCTTTCACTCATGCCATTTTGTTGTGGGGTATAAGGTGCAGATAGTCTTCGGCTTATATCATTATCTTTGAGGAATTTGTTAAACGCTTTAGACCTGTATTCACATCCATTATCAGATTGTAGATTTTTTTTAAGAAATATACACAGCAGTATCTTGTATAATCGTCATAAATGTTACGAAATATTTTGATCCGGCCATTGATTCATTCTCAAATGGGCCACACACGTCACTGTGAATTATCTGGAGCACTTCGGTAGAGATTATTTGTCCATGGCTTTGGAATGGTAGAGTGGAAAATTTTCCTTTGATACAAGTCTCACAGGTACCAGTTAACAGTTTTTTCTTTAAAGTCGAGTCCTCGCATCATTTTATTTTTAACCATTTCTTTTAGGTCTCGTTCATTGACGTGACCTGATTTCTTGTCGTCGTCGTCGTCGTCGTTTCAGCTTATCACAAGTCCACTGCTGAACATAGGCCTCCCCCATAGATAGTCACAAGTCTGTAGCTCTCATATTGGAGGGATTTTGCCATAGTTGCCATGCTTGGCAGGCGGGTTGGCAACCGCAGTTTATTTATTCAGATGTTCCAGGAAAATACTGCTGCCCATCTCTTGGTTTTATTTTCCCTCTGTCGACTTTTACGACACCCACTGGATGGGATGGGGTGGTAGATTCTCTCAGGCCGCTACCACACGGATTTCTTGTGCCATTTCATAATTTCGCTTTCATCACTAGGCGTGAAGTTTGCTGTCTCTTCCGGTTTATCAAATTAAAGATAGTATAATTAATTTCTTCTGTTAGCTTTTAATACAGTTTTACCGCCTTTTGTGACACTTGCTTGTTCCAAATAGAACCTTATAGCCATGATCCGTAATTTTGCTTGCAGAAATTAGATTATTCGACAAATCAGGTACATATAATCTGTCAGAAAGACTAATTTTATAGCGTCGATCCTTTGTATAAAGTTCGGCTTTTCCTTTCCCTTTAACTTCGGTCATATGCTTTTCTGAAGCTAGCTTTAGTGTCAGTCGCGGGGATTAAGTTATGGAGTATACTTTTATCACCCGTCATATGTGACGTACAGCCACCGTCAAGACACCATAAATTGCCTTTACATTTCGACGTTCCTGTTGTTAAACAGATGTTATATGTCTTTTCTTGACCTTTAGTTTTATTGGGGTTATTGGGTCTCTTCTTTGACCAACAAGCTTATTTCTTATTGCAATCTTTGCAAAATTGTACCTTTTTCTTCGTCTTTGTGTAGAATGCATCTGAAGTCTGAAGTTCAATCGCTTCGGTTTGCCTTCTTGCTTCATATTCTTCTACGATTTTTATTTTTAAATTGTCAGGACTTGGCAGAACATCTCTCGACTCAATTGCCGTTCGGAAGCTATCTAAATTTGTAGGTAAACTGTACAACATCATTATGCTTGATAATTCTGGATGAATTTTGACATCCATGTCTTCTAATTTACCTACTACATCCATAAAATTACTGAGATGGTCTCTCACATCTTCTTGTGGAGTCATTTTATTCAATACTAGTTGTTTTAATAGCGTAGCCTTTCTTGCCGGCCCTGAACTTTGATGTACAGACTTTACTTTGTCCCATACCTCCTTGGATGTATTACACCCTTTAATTTGTTTAAGTTCTGGTGGAGATATAAGTAAAAGTAGCTCTGACCTTGCTTTTAAGTCTTTCTTTAGGAATGCACTCTTTTCTTCGGCAGTCGCAGTTGCCACTAACGTTTTTTCACCACTAGCGTATTCCCACAAATCGTATCTTATGAGAATCGCCTGTGCTTGTAAGCACCAGGTATCGTAATTTGATTTTTTCAACGGCTTCTGATACTTGAGCTCATTTAAAAAAAATATTTTCTCATTTACTTACTATTATAAATATGCTTCTTCCATTTGCCACTAGATATTCATCCAACCACGCTCTGCTACCACTTATTAGAGCGGACTAGCGGCTATAGAAATTAATTAAAACGTAACTAATACTTGAAAACATTGTGTTTACTTGTATATGAGAAAATATAATACATAATGACACCGCACATCAAAAGTAAAAGAACATAATACAAATTCAAATGCAGTGCATCATAGACAAGTATACGTGGACAGCATCACGACCTTCCAACAGTTTCATCTGTAGTCCGCCAACATGTTGGAGAGCCGCATAATTAAATGCGCTCCGAATCCTCTTATGGAGAAGCATGTCAAGACTAATATAATTGATTTACATTTCAGTAAATTTTTCAACATACATAATATACCTCATTGATAAACCATCTTAAGATTCCACAACATAATACAGGATACTATAACTCTTCTTTTACTGTTCAAGCTACCCTCCCTGATAAGATCAAAACAGCCCCTAAACATGTTCAAGAAATTAATTCGTGAACATTACCTAAATCATTGATGTCATTCGGCTTATCACATTTTCGGTTTTTATTATTTTACATATACGAGTATGAATGTATGTATATATATATGTATAAATATATACATTTATATATATGTTTATATATTTATTTATGTATGTAGTGTTATAATTATTTGGTTCTTATTTAATTGTATATGTGTTTATATGTGTATAATTTATTTATTATATATCTTATAAAATCATAAATTTATTTTCCTCTTAAGAAATAAGTTTTTATATTATTTTTTATTTTATTCTTTGGTTAGCACCTGACTTCTACTTTTCACCATAACAAAGGTTGACTGGTAGAGAATGCCACTAGGCATTAAGTCCGCCCGTTGTAGCCCTTAACTTAAGGTGTCAGCAATAGAGGATCAATAAATAAATAAATATAACTAAAAAAACATGTAACAACAGTAATTGTTCTTTGGCAGTGTATGCAACCTTCAAACGAAAACTGTCACATTTCTACGTCAAAGGAAAATGTTTTAGGGTTTGCCAGATTTACTTGCCTTTTAAAATGGCATTGCCAAAATTTAGCTGAGCACGCCTCTTCACTACAAAGTGCGCTCCTTCAAAAGGTCTTCGCAGTGATAAAAACTCAGCACTTTCACTAATAACTCTAGAAATAATGATTTGAATTTGGCGGAATATTAACGAGATAGCTCTTAATATAGGGATCACCTCAATCAAGTTGCCACTATATCAAATTAATTATTACTCAATTATTTTTGAATAAAATTAGTACCTTAAGTTTTCAAATTATAGCTGGATCAAATATATGTTTAAGTATAATTTATTAATTGTCTGGTATTATCAAAAAGTTTTGAAGACTTTTAAGAGAGACAATATCAAATAATATATTTTTATTAGTGGTAGGATTCCTTTGCAGTAATCCATCCAGGTAGGTGACGCAGTGCCAGTTATTCTGCTGTAAATCAGTAGTGTGCAAACATTACTGTTTCGGTTTGCGAGGCTGGGTATATAAGACTTAAGAATTGATGTCTCAAGGCGACGAGCGCAGATGTTCTGAGTGACACAGCATTAATTATGAGAAAACGTTGCACTTATCATCAGGTGAACATTTGTTCGCTAAGGTATGTATCATATTTTAATAACAAAATTTAAAATATTTATAATTTAAATATTTCCGATTGGCTTATTTTTTTAAAAATTTTGACATCAGGGGGTAAATTGTGTAACTCTGGTAGGTTTCGGGATCGGTTTTATTACATCCAATTAATTAATAAACGAGGTTCAAACTCCAAAAAATAAAACTGATCCCGAAACCTAGCAGAGTTACACAATATACCTCCATTACGTCAAATATCTCAATCCTCATGTGAACATGGGTGAAGCGTTTAAAATCCATATAATTAGTTTTGTTTAATGTTTTATTAAATGTTTTATATTGTATTTAAAATTGAAATGTATTTAGTTAGACTATTTTAAGAAGTTTTGACTATGAGTGACCGACTAAAATTACTGCCTTTTAAATTGTTATATGGTTAAGTTTTAAGCAGTTGAAGTAATATAATTTAGTTCATCACTTCAGCCCATCGCAAGTCCACTGCTGAACATAGTTTCCCATATATTGCTACAAAACACGATCCTTAGCAATTTGTATTCATCGTAGCTACATCTCGTGGAATGTCGCTTTATAGTGCGTTTGCCCGTTCTACGTGCTAGAGATAAAATATATTTTTTAATTTATTAATATTCTTACCAAGTAATGTAATATCATTTGAAAGATAATTCAATTATTTAACTTTTTTATTACCGTGTGGTGGCGGCTTAAGAGAATTTACCACCCTATCTCACTCCGTCGTTGTCGTAAAAGTCGACAGACGGAAAATTAAAACCAGAAGATGGGCATCAGCATCTTCCTGGAACAATTGAATAAATAAACTGCCGTTGCCAGTCCGCCTGCCAAGCGTGGCAACTATGGCAAAATTCAGTGAACTAGTGATAGGCTGGAATTATGATTATGATGATGAATAAAATGTTGTTATCATTTTAAAATTAAAAAAGTTTACCGCAGCACAACTAAATTTAGGCGAAAATTCTTAAAGCTTTTTTATTGAAGTTGACAATAATAAAATTAAAAGGGATTCACTAAAAAAAGAAACGTATTTTTAAATAATCTATTGGCGCTCCTGAGGGTATTTATTACTGCTCTGCATTGTCTCTCCGTGCACAATATAGAACTGTCATTGGTCGCCTGTGGGATCGTGCTCCAAATCTTAGAAAGAAGTAGAAAAAGATCATGGTCAGTTCTCTGGTTGTTGAGCATTTCATTGAAAGCTCTTCTTTCGAGTAAATCCAAAGCGTGCTCAACAAGTTGGAGGTTGGATTTTAGCGGACAGGATGAGCCTCCGGAGGATATTGGAGTCTGTCTCTACGCCCAGAAACTCGCCAAACACGTACTCTTATTGAATCCAGGTGAAAACAGAAGCGAGAGTCATCTAAAAACAAAACATACATCCGTAAACAAGACCCTCGGCCACCGTTCATTGGTCCAGTATAATTGATTACGAGCCCACAATAACGTCTCTCTCGATTTCTACGTCGCAGTGCTGCGGCTCGTATCGGCCTGCGAATGTAAAGGTCTACTTCATGCAGTAACCTTGTGGCAATTTGATCACTGAGTGATAACCGCCTTGTGTTGCAACTGCAGGCTGTTCACGAGTTGACGAGCAGCCATATTGGGATGTCTTCTGGGATAATTTTGTATAAACCCGATCTTGTCTTGCTGTTGTTACTCTATATCTTCCTCGATGCCTCATCTCCAGTAAGGCTTAGAATCTTGATATCGCACTTTTTTGGGTGTTAGTTGCCATCGCAGCATTAGACGACTGCGTGGCGTGGTTAGCATACCTGACTTTTGCGTTCGAGCCCCTGCCGTCGTCAACATGTATTCAGAAACTTTGTTTTTCGTGTGTGGCTATGCACCTGAAACGTCATTAGGCTGACAAGCATGGTGATTACGGCAAGTCCCTCCCAAATATTTTTTTTAATTATTAAAACGACGCCTGTAACTTGGATTTGTCCTGTTTAGTGGGTGCATTTTACAAACCTAAATTTCACATGAAATACACAACCAGGCCCGAAAACCAACAATTTGTATTTTTGTTAGCTCTGGTTGGGACTCGAACCCAGGACCCGTGACGCAGAAGTCAGGTGCTCTGATCTCTAGGCCACGCGGTCGTCGTGGAAGAGGCCTAGAAGTGGACTTTTATACGCTGATGAAAAAGAAAATTAATAAAATGCAAACGAAAAGAAAAACAAATTCAATTTAGTAAAATCATTCAAGATTTGTGAATTATTTCTTCTTAAATGTCTGTATTTAAGCATGTATGCACGAGTGCGATGCACGTTTAAATTTCTGTTCTATGTACCCATTGCAGTGTAAAGGAAAAGACGCAGGAAGAGGAAGCGTTTTATCTGTGCTCCGGAACTCATGTTGGGGAACGATGCCTTCTGTCTTCACTTCCCTTGAATTCCTAGAGGCGCTACATGCGGGCTTGTGTGGATTATTCTAACACTTTTATTTTAGTTAAAACTATAATATTTTTTTTTAAATACAAACGTTTATAATCTAGACTAATCAGTATCATAGAAGTAAAGTTAGCTTCAGTCAGTTTTACTAATAAGTATTGGATTTAATAATTAGGTTTAATAGCCACAATACATCACCACTCGGATTGTTTCTTTAAATGTAATGGAATACAAAAACACATGTAATATTGTATCATATTTACATACATACATAAGATCACGACTGTATCCCATAAGGGGTAGTCAGAGACTGGGCACTCACTGCAAAAACAGATGACTGCCACAATCCACGTTTCACCAAAACAATATAATGCACTTGGTGTGATAGGTGGTGAGCCCATCGCCACCATGCGCTGTTGGGTGCACAGTGCAGTTTTATTCCTTACTCGCCTTTTACGAGATCCATTGGATGAGATGGAGTGGTAGTATTCTTTTAACGAGCCGCCACCACACGGCCATCATATTTAATTATTAATTTATACTTTGTGTGACATATAATTATTTAAAGAAAACGACAAACGATTTAACGATGTCAGAAATGATTTAAACGCGCATTTTATGCATAAATAGCAGCACATGCACCAAAACAAACCCGGCACAATTGTCTGTAAGGTATACAAATATTTTTCGCGTGCAGGGAATGAACGCGCGACCCGTCGTTCACTATATTGATACTATACAAATATTAAATATTTTATCATTACATACGATGTTGATGATGGCGCACTCCTCGTTTATTTCGACCATAGCGCTGTTATAGAGTTTTAAATAAATATGTGCGCAACACAAAGGCACTCTATAGTCTTCACCTTCTCTAAACCTTTACTGGCGGCAGAATTCCTATGCAGGAATCCGTCTAGGTAGGCCACATCAGTGTCGGTTATTCTGCCGTGAGGCAGGATTGTGCGAATATTAATGTGTTACGATCTGAAGGGTACTGTGAAGTGGTGTAATTACTAAGCATATGCAACTTAAGATCTGACGTCTCAGGGTTACGAGCGCAGTGTGGTGCCACACATAAATGTTCTGGGTGACACATCATTTTTTATGGGCAGGCGTTGCACTTTAACAATTTGTTCATCTTGTCACTTTCTAACTTAAAACAGAACTTTAGCGCAATAAGATCACAATACGATCAGAAAGAATAAATAATACACAATAAAACCGAGACCCGCAACTGAGCGGTTAGAAGCAGTGACCACTAAGCCGCATCTTTTAAAGAATTGAAAAGTATATTCTATTTATGAATTCAATTTGAAATTGTACTGACAGACTAAATGTTGCTTTAGTTGAAAGCATTTATGATTCACTGCACATTCATATTTCATTGAATAATTTGACAGGCGTTCATTTTGCGACAACTCAAGCGTAGCTGCGTCATGTTAAATATATTATAAGAATGAAGTAAAGAATACTTAATTTTTTCTTCTAATAACAGCTTTAATATTATATTTGTTTCATTCTATGTCATAGAAAACTAACAAATTATTAGAATCGATTAACTAGTAGTTTCTAATATTAATCAAACATAAGAACTCACACTCTCTTTATAATTTCATGGAATACATATAAAGAGTTAATAAAGTTGAATCGTAGATCCCGAGTCTGTTGTTTGTGTCCGATGTCGGAGGTCGGGGATAAAGTCTTTTCACATATGGTATGTATAAACTTGTAATAAAATCTATTTGGCTGTACTATTTGTAACTGGCTGGTTTTGATGATCTTAAAAAGGGTACATTTCAAAAAAAGAAATAAAATAAATACAATGTTGTTTTCAGCTGATTTTCATATGTTTTTCTTTCTGTCAAAATGAGTGAATCTAATAAAGAAACCTGGAAAATCGCGTAATAAAATTGTGACGTTATGGACCTAATGCAGTGTCAGTAAGAGTAGCACAAAGTTGGTTTAAGCTTTTTCAATCCGGGAAATTTGAAGTTAAAGATGCACCACGCTCTGGTCGTACGTACGACAAGAAAGTGTGAAAAAGGTCGTGCTCAAAGATCGGTCAGGCTTCACAGACTATGTCGAAACCCGGGTTAACTCGCTATAAGGTGATGCTGTGTGCATGGAAGAGCGTTGTTTATTATGAGCTTTTATCGCCGGACAGAACCATCGATTCGGATCTCTACTGACAACAACTGATGAGAACAATGCAAGTTGAGAGAAAGCGGCCAGAATTTATTAATAGAAAAGGTGTGGTCTTTCATCACGACAACTCTAGACCACACACATCTTTAGCCACTCAGCAAAAATTAAGAGAGATTGGCTGGGTGGTGTTAATGCATCCGCCATATAGACTTTACACCTTAAGATTTCCACCTGTTTTGGTCTCTTTTTTCACTAGTGTCAGGTTAACATCAACAAAGGACTGCTGAAACTTCTTGTCGCGTTTGCTATGCTCAGAAGTCCTAAATTTCTACAGCAACGGGATCAACGGGACCTTCAATATAGCAAAATGACACACATATTGTACTGTAATTAAATATAAATAAACTTGACTTTAGTTGTTTATACTAATACTTACTCACTGTAATATATCGGCATTATACTACAAATTGTACTTATTAATATATAATTAAAATAATTACCGATTGTATTATAGTGCCTACGGAAGAAAAAATATTAGAGTGTCGTGTGGTATCGGCCTAAAAAATCCATATAGTCTCGTAGTGTCGTAAGAGAAATGCCAGGACTTTCTCATTGATTCCGCTTCCGACACATGGCGCCAGACTTAAAATTCACAAATCGGTGACGGGCAGCTTCGACTGAGGTTCGAGGCATCTGGCACTGTGATCTCCAACCAATTACCAAGGGCGATTAGAGCAAAACTTCCCACCTTGGAAAAGGCAGGGGGACTGAGGTGACAGATGTCCCGATATCATAGTTAATCTGGGGTACCTTTAGCTTTTAATTATTATTTTTGGTCAATAAAATGAGCTTACAGTGTCTTGAAGTCTTGCGGTGGTATGCTTGGTTTTCGATTTAATTTTGTTAAAATAACCTGGATTAACTATGACATCGAGACATCTGTCATCTCAGTCCCCCCAGTGACCATGGGTACTGTAAAGTACTCGAAACGTCGGGTTATAAATAGTTAAAAAATGAAATTCGATAAAATCCGTAAAAGTAGTTTTATTAAATGTGTAATATTCGCGTAAATATAAGAATCCACAACATAAGTAGTACAAGAAGAATAACTATAAATAAAAGGAAAAACTAAAGTGTATATCTGAAACAGTATACGCATTTCATGGACGATTAAATGCGACGAGATTCTAAATTGCAGCATCTGTCGCATTTTACTTTAATCAAATCTTAACGTTTTGAACTTCTTATCTGTACGATACCATGTTCACACTTTTTAAGAATAAGAAGCAATTATGGCATTCAGCGAATTTATCTCAGTTTTGGATAAGATCTGGGGAATACAAGAATCTTATCTGTCTGTAGGGTCGCATGGGAACATAGCATAGAACCTTGCCGAATTGGTTTTCGGTGTTGGCATAAGCATGACTTGATTATCCAAGCCAATAACGAAGTTGATGATTGTACCGTTACTCCCCAGACATGGACATGCAACTCAAATCTTCTTGAAGCATGATATATTACCAACTTTCGCAAATCCTCTGTGGTGATGAGTGAGTAAGTCATGAGTATTTGAAACTATGGTGCCACATTGTGTGTGTTGGTTTTGCAATATATATTAAACTAGCAGAAATAACCGGGATGCATAGCAAGAGCCATTTTCGCCTACATTTCTCCTATAAATATATTGTGTCAAGTAAAAGTTTGTGTAATAATGTCTTGTCAACTATTTTTAAAGTAATATTAATATCTACCGATAGTGTAAATTTCACCTCGCCCAAGCTTTAAATCATGCTAAGTAACGGTAGCCCATTACTATAGCAGTTACAATTTATGACTTACCTATCGTTAACAGCTTTGTAACTTGTATTTAGACGCTGAATTTGCATTGCTGTTGTTGGAAAAGGAAATAGCGTCATTAGGTTTCCGCGCATTTCGATAAATAATTTATTGTAATCGTTTAATGAATTAAATGAATTTTATGTTTACTAACTTAAAATAGATATAAATACTTTATCATTGATAAAATAAATATTTGCTGTCACTCCTAAAAAGTAAAGTTTCAGCCTATCAATGTCCTACTGCTGAGCTCAGGCCTCCTCTCATTCTTCTTGCAAAGCCGAATAAGATTAAAAAATCTTATTCGGCTTATGTTAGTTTCATTATTGAAAATTTCTTTTTTTGTGGAAATGCTAAAATAATTATCAAAAATATAATTATATTATATTAGAATACTTTGCCTGCGTGTTTTGGACAGTCGATGTATAAAGAAAAAGTTGCTCCAAAATGCCGCAATGTTTTATAGCTTTTCGAATAATGAGAACTGGACTTATCCCAGTTCTTGACATTAACTTAATATGTTGTATGTATGTCTTCACATGAACTTAGAAAAATGAAACATCGAACCTAAAAAGCTTCTTTACATTAATACTTTTTCTACTATAGATATTAAATTATCATCTAAAATCGGTTACCAAAAGTCATCATAAACGTCATCACGTTTCTACTGGTAGTATTCCTATGCAGGAATCCGTCTAGGTAGGTACCACCGAAGTGCCATTTATTCTGCCGTCAAGCAGTAGTATGCAAACATTACTATGTTTCGATTTGAAGGGAACTGATAGCTAGTGTGATAACTTGACATATGAAACTTAAAAACTAGTGTTCGGGGTGATGAGTGCTATTTGGTGACACACAGAAATGTTCTGTGGGACACAGCATTGTCATGGGCAGACATTGTCATCAGGTGGACGATTTGGTCGTCTCGTTACCTTGTACCATAAACGAAGGATTTGCTATAATCAGCACGTATGACAGACGGATCACAATTACAGATAGGCATATTAAACGCTGCTGGTCGGCACCGATCGGTATAACGAGTCGTGTCATAAGTTCTGTGAAATTATTTAATTTGTATTTCGAATACTGGCCAGAAATGTTTGAACTGATTTTGAATAAGGATCTTTTGCGACATATTAAAGTAAAAAAGAAATTGATCTGGTTCCATTTAAAAAAAAAGGAGTGGACGTGAAGAGAAAACAGAGGTTCGCGGTTATTGTGTTGCACCGCTGAGGCAACGCACCCACTGAGATTTTTAAATCTGTAAATAACTCTGAGGTTCGTACATCGTACTTTCAATCGATTAAGTGAAGATTCGACCTTTGAAAACATATACCTTTGGACACCAGCGGTCATCAAAAAATGTAAGCCCTTAGTTAAGGAGGAACGCGGGGAAAAAATACCGCAAATTTTTATTTTTAAAGGCAAAAATTTTAACGTCGAAGAAAGTAACAACAAAATAAAGTGTATACCCACCCAGCAGCAGAAAACACTGAAGAAGCGAGCAGGCGTATCCCGAAAATCCAGCGTGGGCGTCATCTTTCATCATTTATGGTTTGGCGTGGAGTCTGGTATTCAGGCCTAATTGAGGTGTTTTTCTGTGGAAAAGGTGTGAAAGCTATGATTGAATATATATATATATATGAAAGAAATGTATTTTGATAATAATTGATAACATTTCTTATAGCCTCGTGGTGGCAGCCTAAGAGAATCTACCACGCCATCTTATTCTGTGGGTATCGTTAAAGTCGTCATTGGTAAAATAAAAACCAGGAGATTGGCAGCAGCATCTTCCTGGAACATCTAAATAAATAAACTGCGGTTGCCAAGCGTGGCAACTATAGCAAAACTTTGGGGAGGCCTATGTTCAGTAGTGGACTTGTGATATGCTGAAATGATGATGATAACATTATACAAACAGCAAAAGTCCTTCAATTTATTTAATGAAGTGTTTGTGACAGAACTTACGATCCGACTAGTAGATTTGAGATAGTAATTTTGCCATCGTGATACCGACGAGGCGGGATTGGTTGATAAAATTGAATACTCTTTCGCCATCCACGGTAAATAAAAAAATGTTATTTCTAAATATCTGTTGCTTTATGGTCTTTTTTGACTTTAGCAGACTTTTCAGTTATTACTTAAGTAATAGTTATTAGTTAATAAATGTATTAAGTTGATGATTGTAATTTTTGATTGACTGAAACAATTTATTTTTATAAAGAAGCCGTTCCCCATAGTATTGCTCCTGTATCGTAAGTGCGTTTTACAAACATTAATTTTACATTTAAATGAAACTAATTTTACGGATTTTATCGCGTTTTATTATACTATTTATAACCCGACGTTTCGAGCGCTTTACAGCACTCATGGTCACGGGAGGACTGAGGTGACAGATGTCCCGACGTCATCGTTAACCCGGAGTACCTTAGCATTTTTTTAAGCTTTTAATTATTAATTCTGGTCCGATCTACGCAGAAAGACGCTTGGTTTTTGATTTAATTTTATTAATTATAGAATCCCAAGCTGGTGGTAATACCCAACCATCTTCTCTATTAAAATTAGGATGTTTTTTTAATTCAATAGCCTCGCGAATCATCCTTGGTAGGAATCGGTGTTCTTTTGCGAGGATTTGTGATATATATTTGTATAATAGGTCACAGACTGCAGACTTCCTGGAGAGACGATGCTTCACATCAGCTATATGTTCTTTTACGCGGGTTTTTACTGATATTTTTGTTTGCCCTATGTAAGAGAAACCACATTCACAATCCAGCTTGTATAAGGCATATACCCCTGCATCTTGTAGAAGGATGTTACATTTGATAGATGGTAAAAACTGACTTATCTTCTTCGACGGCATGAAAAATTTTCTTATGGAAGCCCGCTTCAAGATATAGCCAATCTTGTCCGTGACTCCTCTGACATGTGGTAGGACTACAGGAACACGCTCGTCTGTGGCCGGCTTCATTCGGTCACTGCGCCGGAGGTGGGGAACCTGAAGCTTGTAGTCTTGCAAAACTTGCTTGACATGCTGAAGCTCGGCGGCCAGATGTTTACTGTCACAGATCCGTTGTGCTCTCTGAAACAAAGATTTACCCACGGTAGCTAACTGTGAAGGATGGTGATGAGATTCACCGTTTAAATACCTATTGGTATGGGTCTTTTTCCTATACAAAGTGTGACTCAAGGTGTTAATAGGATTTCTAATTAATAGAACATCTAGAAAACCCAAAGAGTTATTTGTCTCTAACTCCATAATAAATTGTATTTTAGAATTTATGGAATTAAGGTGGTCTAAAATGCAGTGACTTTATCCGAAGGTATAATTGTGAAAGTATCATCTACGTACCGCTTGTAGAACCTTGGATTTACTGGAGAAGTACTGAGGGCTTCCGGAAGTCTTCCATGAAAATGTCAGCAAAAATGGGAGATACTGGGGAGCCCATCGCCACACCATCTACTTGCCGGTAGTATTCCTAATAGTCTTCCACAATTGATAGATGTTAGGAAATATATATTAACTTGTGGATAACGGTGTGGGTTACACAATTAGTAAAAATGTATTTTTAAACTCTGTTTAACATTACAATATTGTGTAACTGTTTGTTATTCCAAATAAATAAAATAAAATAAAATGTCTAAGTAATTCTGCATATTCTACTGGCATGATTAATTTTACAAGCATAAATACAAGAAAAGCTGTCTGTAGGCTAAATAAATATCTGTCCGTGCAGAAATCCAACCCGCGATCCAATGCTTAGCTACTGCGCCTAAGTTAATAACTTAATAACATTAAAAAACCGTGATACTAATTAATTATTTTAATTAAGAAGGATCACTTGATAGCGTACTAACCATGAACAAAGAATTGCCCTCTTTGTTACTTTCGTCGTAGACTTGAAGGGGTATTCGAGTTATGAAAAGGTATGTAATTCACAGGAAAGTTTTTACCGTTTTTAATCTTTTGATGTCGTAAAGGTTTTTATTAAGTTGAATAATTTAAAAGAAATACATTATTAAATAATCTAAACAGGACTCATCATCATCAGCCTGCGGCAGTCCACTTCTGGGTCATATATCCTCTCCCAATAGGCGCCATTTAGCCCGATCGTCAGCTTCACGCATCCAGTTCTTGCCAGCCGCCTTGCGCAGATCGTCGCATCATCTGGCCAAGGGACTCCCAGCACTACGTTTGCCTAAACGCGGCCTCACTCCACTAGATTCGCCTAGTCCAATGGTTGTCGCGACAAATGTTTCCAGCCTATTGCCTGCAACTTCCTGCCTTCAGTCTGCAAACTTTAAAGGCTATATCGGCGACTTTAGTTCTCCGGCGGTTTTCTTCATTTCAAATCTTATCCACAAGAGAAACCCCAAACACAGCACTTTCAATTACTCTCTGAGTGACTTTGAGCTTGTGGAGCAGCCGTATCACCAGTGTCCACATTTCGGCACCGTATGTGAGTACAGGCAGAACATACTCTTCGAAGACTTTCGTCTCCAGGCTTTGCGGAATAGGCGACTAGAAAACCTGACGAAGCATCCCAAACGCTGCTCAGCCCAGGCGAAATCTCCTATCGATTTCTTTGTCCAAGTTGTTTCTACCTGATTGCACTATCTGCCCGAGGTAGACGTAGTCCTGAACAAATTCGAGTATTTCGCCATCGACGGTTATTGGAGCTGGTATGACGAGGTCGTTGAACACGACTTTCGTCCTGTTTAGATTCATACACAGACCAAACGTCGGGAGGAGTCATTTGTCATTTGTTCAGCATTTCTTGCACTTCCTGCAGCAATTCTGCCAACGATGACGACGAAGATGTGAAATGTGCTCAGCGTTAATATTGATGCCTCGTCCCTTCCAGTCTAGCGTCTTAAAAGCATCTTCCTGTGCATTAGTAAACAGTTTCGGTGATAACATCCCCGTCTTACTCCTCGATGCATCTGGATAGGTTTTGTCAAACTTCCCTGTACTTGGACGAGCATTATACTGGCACTATAGAAAGGTTTTAACACCTTGAACCAGTCGATTTGGTATCGCTGCAAAGAAACCAGAACAGACCAAGTTGCGATGGAGTCAAATGCTTTCTCAGAATTCACAAATACAAGGCACAGGGCTCGGTTATACTCACTTGTCTTCTGATTAATCTGCCTCACTGTGGATATGGTCCATGGTGCCAAAACGTCTTAGAAAACCGGCCTACCCTGGGGTTGGAAGTCATCAAGCTTTGTAGCGATCAAAAGTATTTAGACAAAAAAAGATAATTGAGTTAAATTAAAAATACTAAAAATGAATACTATTTTATATTTCAATAATTTCAATGTTTTATGTAATTTAATAAAACTCATTAATGTTTACCAGGAAGTAGAGTTAAATTGAAGAAAAATAATAAAAATGATAGTGCAAAAGTATTTTGACACTGTCATGAAAGGTATTTTTTCAATAATTATTTTCGTCTAAACTAAAGAAACAGTCAATATTTAGTGGTGTATCTACGGGTTTTATGACTGCCTCGCAACGCGCCGGTATTAAGTCGACTAGCTTCTGTAATCGAATTTTTTTAAGAGCTTCATATAAAGCATCCTCGTTCGAATAATTTCAGCATCTTATCCTGCAACTTTTCTTCTCCTATATTATATTCCATTCCGATTGATAGATATGTATTGTTGAAGAGAATATGATATCTGAGCTGTGACATTTTTTTTAACAGTTTACCAAATATACACAGCTAAGAAATTGGTCTCTTTGATCTGATCTTTTCTGTTGTTTTTAGGACTGGATGTTATAAGTGATTTTATCTATATGATAGAAAAGATACCCAATGAAATAGACATATTGTTTATAAGAGATATTGGTTTTAACTACTTGTGCATGTTGTATTTAAAGATGAGTATAGGATACAGTCAGGTCCTTGCCTTTATGAATGTTAACATGTTTAAATTCATCCAATGAAGTTTTGACATCAATATTGGTGGTAGGATTCCTAAGCAGGAATCCGTCTAGGTAGGTACCAACCCAAGGGCCAGTTATTCTGCCGTGAAGCAGTAGTGTGCAATAGTGGTGTAAAAGTAACGAAAAAAACCGTACTCGGATATATTCGTTACTATAACTATCAGTACTCGTTACTATCGTATCGTTTCGTTACTCGTTACTTTTGATACCTAATAAATAACATCGCATCGACGACGTCGCGTCGGTCGTACCTACTTTGTAGAATACATTCTTAATACGTTACATATTTAGCTGCGTAATGTGAATATTTTAACTTTTACATTTTTTGAACCTGACTTGTGTATATTATGTAAATCTAAATTTAGTTTGATTTTATATGGAAGTGGGTAGAACTACAAGTAAACTGTAATTTAATTACCACAACGATCTAATTGAAAACTGAACAGAATTTACTGTTTTGAATATTTTATCCCTGAGAATATGTAAGCCTTTATTAACCAAAAAACAATTAAATCTCATCTCATTAACACGGCTTTATTATAATATCTCTTATAGTATTATTTTTAGTGAAACTAATTGACAATAGTATAAAACAAAAACATAAATCTATGTTATATTATTACATTAATTAATATTTTCTATAAAAATACTTACCTACCTTGTTTCTCTTCCAATCCCAAACTTTGTCTAAACAATTTCTTTACTTATAGTAACTAAATAAACAGTAAACAAACATCGTCCTTTGTAACATACGTATTTAAAATCACGAATTAAGCGCGCGCATGCGTTTATCGCACTATCAGCAAACCGTTTCAATTCAAGCATCAACGCAACGAACGTACTTGCAAAAATTCAATCAAACTAATATCAGTACGAAAATACGAAAGTAACGAAATAACGAAATGCATTCTTGAGTAACGTTTCGGTACTCGGTACTAGATGGCGTACCCGTTACTCGGTACCGAATACATACGGTTTGCTACAGCTCTAGTGTGCAAACATTACTGTGTTTCGGTCTGAAGGGCACTGTGAGCTAGCGTAATCACTGGGCATGTGAGACTTAAGAGCTGATGTCTCAGGGCGCAGTGTAGGGTCACACAGAAATGTTCAGGGTAACACAGCATTTATCAGGGGCAGATGTTGCAAAATGTTCACCGTTAAACATTTTGCTAGATTCGTCACTTTACACGAAAATTGCGCTTTAAAAATAGTTTTCGTTTATTTGGAGGCGATAGTCTTACTAGGAATGATTACGATATCTGTACGGTGTCTAAAAGGGAAAAGCCCCTGGCGAGCGTGTCTTTTTTTATGATCGCGCTAATGAACCACTGAACGAATTTGCATGCGGTTTTCACTGCTATGATCTGCATTTCTCATGCTAGATTTATTCTTACATACATATAGTCACACCTTTTTCCAATATAAGAGGTAGGCAGAGACCGCCCCCCCTTGCCCACTTTTCGCCCCCGCCTTCATCGAGGCGTGACGGGAGGCAAACGACCTAGCGGCCTTTTTGGTACGTGTCAATAAATTCTTACTCGCATTGCGTTCCCACATGCACTATAGTGAGAGCTTTGCTCATTGTGGTATTATTCTGCACGAATAAACTATCGAATAAACGGTTGACTGGCAGAGAATGCTTTTAGCATTATGGCCGCCTTTTGTTATTTTACTTATAGTAAGATTCAATGAAGAATAAATAAATAAAAGCTGTCCGTACAATACCTTGTCGCCCGCCTCTCACAAAACCTCTCGCTTCGGCAGAAAAGAGGACGATCAAGTTGGTAAAATGGTAAAATTTATTTATTAAGTTTATCACTGTAAAAACCAATCTAAGCCTGGCTGGGTCGCTAGTTAAATATAAAAAATTAAAACTTTTTTTTGAAATAAAAAGTTATTTAAAATACAATAAAAAGGCACACTGCGTAATTTTACATATTTTAGGATATCATTAGCATGTTAACGATAAACAAAATTATGCTTTATGCAAAAATAAAGTGAATGAGTGGTTTACGAATTACAAAAAAAAATATACTCTCTAACAAGAGTTTTGGGTACCCCTTAAGCGTACGTAGAGAGGTTGGTATCAATTAGTGTGATTGTTTATCCCTGAATGCTTGCCATCGGAAATGAGGATTTAATTTACACTGAAGTATCTATTACGGCAAATATTGCTGTATTGTGTTAAATTAATAAATAAAACGTTACACTCTTTTTACGCTATTGGAAGTCTATCATGTGCTTTATTCCAAGCCAGTTTATTAACAAAAAACTGTGTTGCAGTTTGTAATTGTTTAGTGACTCAAGGGCCATCCTACCTATCCGATAAGTAATGAGTTCTAGGTTTAAATCCTAAAAACAGTTACTTGTGCAACACACAATTGTTTTTTTTTTCACATTATATTATTATTGTTTCCTATTTCTTGCACTGCATCTGACCAACCCTTCGATCTTATTGAATAAGCATTTGCGTATAACAGGGAGTACCTATGTGTTTATCTGTTACGGCACTTAAGGTACTACAATAAATTACTCGGCCTTTAACTTTTAATTTTTACCCAGAAATCATTTGATTTCGCACTACAGCATTTATAAAAATGAGGTGGCCATCTGAGAACATTCCATCCCAACGGTCTACGAGCAATATAACAATTTGTCCTAGATATACATATTCGTCAACAATTTCAAGCATTGTACTCCCAACCACAACCGGTTTTGGCATGAAAAGTACATTAGACATGATCGTTCATCTTAAGAAACTACTGAGGTCATTGGGCGCAGTCCTAAGGTCCTTCGGCAATTCTGCCACTATAACTATGTCGTCAGCAAATCGAAGGTAAGTGATGTATTTAAAATTGACATTAATATCGTATTATTTCGATTCTTGTAGCTTGAAAACATTTTCCAATATATCGGTAAAGAGTTTTGAAATAGCAGGCCATGTATATGAAGGCGCTCTTCTGGCGAAGAGTACATGTGCGGTCTATGTAACTAAAGCCTATTAGAACACCAGCTTTTTCGGGAAAATGGAGGTCTTCTAGTTTGCTTGCAAGATTATTGTATTGACTCTCGAAAACAGAACGTCGATGCGGCTCTGCATAAATATTGGTCATAGTTCTTTAAGAGAGCCTAATATTTCTTGAACAACACCACCACGCTTCCACTCCTCGGCAGCGGATGTCAGAATTAAACAACTTCAATATGACTACTAGTAACGGATTAGCACCCACTTTCAGAAGCTTTGTAATTTCGTCTTCATCCGGCGCTTTGTAATTTTTAGGATGTATAGAAACATAATAAAATAGCTCAGACTGACGTCCGGGATATCTTTCGAGTAGGGTCAGACGAGGTTTGCTTTGGGTCGTTACTCACACTAGTTTGTGAACGAAAAACGAATGTCTGTTCAGTTGCTGTTATGCTGGCGAATTAGTTAAAGATTGAAGCTTCATTGCATGCCTAGCTTCTATAAGAGTAAGAGTGTGTTTTTTGTTGTTTGAATCATATATTTCAATACAATAATAAAGTATTATTTGCTCCTTGATGCAATACGAACATATTTTGTACCGGTAGTAGGTATTGCCAGGGGCCAGGTTTCATGATTTATATTCTGTGAGTAAAATCCGTATAAAAGCAAGCAGCACCGCCTCTGCACCAGGTTTTGTATGCGTCATAACTGCCAGAAAATCATTAAAAGTCGAGATACTACTACTAAATTTAAAGTACTGTAAATTATAGCATACTAGCAAAATATTAATTTTTATATACATCATAGATGTGAATACAGCAAAGCGTGAATTCTGGGAATGTAAAAAAGTAAAGTAAAGTTTCAACCTATAAATGTCCCACTGCTGAGCACAGGCCTCCTCTCATTTCTGAGAGGGTTTTTGGAGCTAGGAAGAATCCGCCACGCTGTTCCAATGCGGGTTGGCGGACTTCACATGTCCTCGAAATATTTCTAATCCTCGGACATGCAGGTTT
Source organism: Luehdorfia chinensis (assembly GCA_019845155.1). NCBI lineage: Eukaryota > Metazoa > Arthropoda > Insecta > Lepidoptera > Papilionidae > Luehdorfia > Luehdorfia chinensis. The sequence continues at coordinate 3,884,135 of JAHVAK010000022.1, forward strand.
CCTCACGATGTTTTCCTTCACCGCTAAGCACGTGGTAAATCAGCACTTAAAATTGTAGAACAATATTAGAGGTGCTGGCACCGGGGATCGAACCCAGGTTACTCGCTTACTATGAAATTAAAGGCGAGCACCAGGCCCCTGAGCTACCACAGCTCTGGGTATGTAAAATGCCTATACTATGTAAATTTGTTCAATCCATAACTATAATAGTTATGATGTCTTATCATTTAAGTAAAATTTTTACTCTACAAAGGAATTTATATTAACAAGATAATATATATAAAAATAAATAATCATCGAGACATAACTACTGTTTCAGTTACGGCATATTATTCACGTTCTAATTGCAACTTATAACTTGCTAATCGTGTCTACAAACTACGAATGAAAAATTAAGTGTATCCCTCATTTATTTTCATATTAAACTATTTGCAACCGATATTAAAGTAAATAAACAAATGTTCTTGTTTAAGTTATTCGTATGCAAATGAAATCGAATGCATCGTGTCTATTCTGATAGGATGTGAATTTTTAAACCTCGTTTATTTAGGTGACGTTTTGACCAATTCTATGAAAATCTATTTAATTACAACATGGGTCTATTTGTTTTTGTTTTAATGGTGTCATGGAAAAATTACAAAGATTATTGGTGCCTTTTTATTACTTTACACGACATTTGCGATGACACAGTCCACAATTACATTTTCGAGGTTTTACCACTAAAAAATTCTTCACGTGTAAACTGAATGACAACTTCTCAAATATCATAGTTAATTACTACTTATTTAAGTTTTCTATGGTCATACTACGGAGTAATTTTTATGTTAAATTTAAAAAGCTTTTTAGCATTCTAAGTAAATTTGTTGTAGAAAATTTAGTAGACATTTGTGTTCATCACATTTAAAAACATTTATGAATGATTATTTTACTAAAAACGTAAAGCCTAATATGCATGCAACGTCACTTTGCAATAACTATAAAAATATTGTATAACTTTTCATCTTTATTTTTTCAACGTGATTACTGTAAGCATCTGTCATAAATAAATATTCTATAATTTCTACCATCTTAAGATAACATACTACAAAGTTTTTTGTCTTATTCGGAGATGCTCTAATGTGTATCAAGTAGATAATATAAAACAAACGAATATTTTACTGAGATAAGGATACATAAACCTAAATTATTTCGTTTACGTAGTGGTACGGAGAGTTTACAAACCGACATGCCCCAATATGTACCACAAACCACAAAGTCATGAAACTTTATTCCTACTCATTTTGGCAATATTAACTTAGAAGTTTGAGCAGTTTGAGTACATTAAACGTCATTTTAGCTGTTTATTATTGTTGATTTTGTTGCTTGTAACACAAAATTAACATGTTTATTATTGTAATAAACTCATGTAAACTATAAAACAATTTTGATTTTAACTTTGAAATAATGGTATATAATGGTAATTTTTGTAGACTATTTAAAATAAAAATGTAGTATTTACTGAAATGCTTAATTTTTATAGTCTCACATAGCCTTTATTTTGTTGAAAATAATGACAAATCGTAGTTATATAAATAATGTTTGTGTTTTTGTGTTTCTTACCAGGCCTTATTTTTTTTTCAGTTTTGTTCTAGTTATCGTTTAAGTATTCCTAAAACAATCTCATACTATCACACGAATATAAATTTACATACATATTTCAGACAGACTTTCTAGAAATGTTTATTAAAATAAGATGTTTGTGTATTCGTTTTGACGCATCTTTAAGCTTATGTGTAGTTGAATTTTTTGAAATTACAGCACTCTTTGGTTCTAGAAAAACATTTTCAAACCATCTTCAATGCACAAGTGTGGTGTTGACAAAAAATAACTTAATTTTCTTATTATTATACACATCACATTACATATTACAACCGTGTGGTGGCGGCTTACATATTAATCTACCACGACATCTCAACACGTGAGTGTCGTAATAGTCGACGAAGAGAAAATCTACTACTTCTAATCTACCAGATGTTCATCTGAATAAATAAAAACTGGAGATATCAACCCACCTGCCAAGCGTGGCAAACTATGGCAAAATCCCCTCCGAAATGAGAGCGACTAACTTTTATGGCAATCTATAGGGGAAGGCTATGTTCAGCAGTGGACTGGTTATAATGGCTGAAATGATGATGATGACTATTATACAACCGGAACCGTTACATTTTCTTCTATTTTGTTTAAATTAATAGAACATCAAATTATAGAAAACCATTATATTATATAATAATATACGAAAACCAACGCATATTCTGAAAAATGCATTAAAATTGTTGTTTTCTTCTATTTAATTAATTTTGTTTTAGTTAAATTTCTTAAGAAGATTCTTATGAAATCTTCTGATAAGTAAATATAGCCCATGATGTTGATGTAGGAAGAAAATGCACGGAAGATTAATTTTAACCTGCTGGGAACTAACCACACTCCAACTTTAATTAAATTTCAGCTGCTAACAGTAAACCAGAGATCATTTTAAAATGATTCATAAATATTTTTAATGAATTCAGTTAAAGTAGTAATTAAATTTAACTTTGGAAGATTTAATATTAATAAATTCTATTAACTGTAATGATTACTTATAATTATGCGAATACAACACACTACAAGTAATAAACATAGTCGAAGGGTGTTCATTTAATTTAATATCTGCTTTTACGTTAACACACACCCCGCAAAAGAAATCATTGATTAAAAGCAAATATTACTCTATACATTTAGTGAAGACCACTTAGCCTAGACTTCAGTGTACCTGATTACTGCACCGCGGATTTGGGTTCATATCTCAGGCGGAGTCAGCAATTTTGTTGGTATTCGAGTCTGGTTGTGACCGTGCATCCTAGCCCAGCTCCGATCTTATCGCATGAGCGTTACATAATGGGAGTAGGTCCGGACGAGTGAGTGGTTCTGTATTTGCTTAGACACCTGAAGCACTATAATAACTCCTGCGCAATCAACTAACTTCGCTTCCCACAATATTTAAATGTCGCCGTAGTTGAAAATTAGATAGAGTAACATTAACCCTGTACAGATTTTTTTTTCCCAACGGTTTTATTGTTGGTCGATATTGTGGAAATATTATGTATGTAACATATGTATTGTTATGGTCGAATCTGACGGGGTTGAGCAATTCGTTCACATGATGTCAAGTGAAACGTTTGCCTATGCCGCTACCACACGGCCGCTTTTTGTACATCAAGTTAAGTAATTTTTAAAGTTCTTTTTTTAAACTATGTTTTATACTAGAATTTCTCCTGTACCGTGCATGGATGTGATGTGATGTGAAGGAGTCGAACCTGGCACCCATGGTGTAGAAGTCAATTATTCTGATCACTAGGCCTTATCTTAGGAATGATGTTGATGTGTGATGTATAATGTAACTTTTTGACTTATAGAAAACATCAACCATTTATATTACAATAAAAACTTATAGAATGTAGATGAAAACTTAAACTAATAACTTATTATTTATACATATCTAACCTCGACAATCGTTTCAACATCTCAGTCAACAATTGAAATAACTTATTTCATTGTCATGAAATTCGAACGTACCACTGAGTAATACCAGAAATAGACAAAAAATAAATAGTAGCGACGCAATACTTCTGTTATACACTGACTAAGCTATGACTTATACGCTAAGCCATATTATAATTTTACTGTAAGCCCATAAATATTTATAACATTTTGTTACAGCATATAATTTTTAAAGTCTGACTTTAAAAATTATATGCGCTTTGTACGGATTTGTAAGCGAGTAAGTGTAGCGGAATTACAATTCGTCGTTTGAGCCTATCATAGTCCACTGCTGAACATAGGCCTCCCCCATAGATAGCCACAAAAGTTTGTAGCTCTCATATTGGAGGGATTTTTCCATATCTCTGTGAAACAAATTGCAATCATGATTACGGACTAAATAATTCCATCAAGAATAAACCTAAAGACATCATCATTTTGCTCTTATACAATGTATAGGCGAATCTTTTCTACTTCTACGTGCATAAAATGATATTACTCAAACGAATGTTCGTAATATCGCTCTTGTACCTTATTTTTACATCGTATGACCTTCTTGTATTACCTTTTCAGCAGGGTATTGTGTGAATAAAAAATAACATATCTCCGTCATATAGAGATAAATTTTAGACAGAAGGTAACTTTGCAACTTCGTAAGAGTCAATTTTGTGTTATTTTATGACATTTATTTATTTTATTGTTATTTACTTTTATAAGTTTATACATGTAATATCTTAAAATAGGTCATGTGTTGATTTTTATATATTTACACGAATACTACACATTTAAATAAAACAAATTTTACGGATTTTATCGCGTTCAATTTTAATTATTTATAACCCGACGTTTCGAGAGCTTTACAGCACCCATGGTCTCGGGAGGACTGAGTTGACAGATGTCCTGATGTCATAGTTCACCCGCGGTACCTTCATCTTTTTATTATTATTTTTAGTCCGATCTACGCAGAAAGAGTTCACTGTGTATTGTAGTCCTGAAGTGGTATGCTTGGTTTTTGATTTAATTTTATTAATAATAGGATACCAAGCCGGTGGTAGTACCCAGGAACTGCGGTGGTGTCACCTAGACGTGTTCCTGCATAATAATTCTACCACTAATGATTTCATATATTTACGCGAATATTATACATTTATTAAAATATTATGTTAAATTATATTAACCAAAATAATAATAAAAGGTCCTTCCGTGACCATGGGTGCTATAAAGCCCTTGAAAGGTGGTATAAATAGTTAGAAATTAAACGGAATAAAACCCATAAAATAAGTTCTATTAATTTCTACTACTAGCAAAAATGTGATTGAGTGGCAGATCGATTACCATTTTTTTCAACAAATATTGCAATGTCAACTAACTGGCATTCTTAATTAACTAGTAATACAGAATTAAGATTTCGGTTTCTCCTATGGGACATTCATTTGTACTATCTTCTTCGTGTTCCTTCCTATGTGTGAAATTGGAGGACGGGTCGAAAGTAGTGCCAGAGACATATGGATAGTCACAAAGAATATAGGCTCCGTTGACCTTGGAGTTCTTTTAATATAAAGCATATATTTGTAAAATTATAAGAGAACCGTCATTATTCTAAAAGCTCGGTTAAATTTAATGATATGTTAATAGACGTTATAACTAGTGGTAAGATTCCTATGCAGAAATCCGTCAAGGCAGGTACCACTGTAGTGCTAGTTATTCTACCGTCAAGCAGTAGTGTGCAAACTTCAGTTTGAATGACACTGATAGTTTGCCTAATTACTGAGCATATGAAACTTGAGAACTGATGTCACAGGAGTAACGAACGAACCTTTGTTATGGTGAAAAGTAGAAGGCAGGTGCTAACTGTAACGATATACTATCTCTAATTACGTATTTTTACGTTTTAAAAAGATTTAAGAAAATATTAAAAATTATTAAAAAAAAAATGGTGGTCCAAAAAAGTTGGGAAAATATATATGAGGACCAATCCCAATAGTGAAATTTCACTATTTTCAATTTAATTCTTCTTGGCATAATATTACATAGATCAGTGCCTAAAATTTACTTTAAAACATATAAAATATATCCAAGAGACCTTATCTCTCGAAGTACTATAGAATATAATTAAAAATATTACAATATAAAATTAACTTCATTTGTATGGAAAATACTCTATATAATAATTCATATTAAGGAATTGTTCGTGCATTGAAATTTTATAAATCCTATCTTAAAACTAGAAAGTGTTCGTGTATAGCTAACACCATACTATTAAGTCCGAGGCTCGAGTACCGTGCGGAGGGGCATACCAACAGTTAAACATCTAGGTGTGTGAGGTCGAGCATGACTCTCTATAGTATCAAGTTGCATAGTGCTAATGTTCCATACAAAGATCCTATGTAAGTAAAGTATATGATAAAATGGTCTATCATTGAAGGTCTCTTGTAAGATATGATATTATAAAAATGAGTTGGAACTTAAAATTATTAAGATAGAGAATTCATTAGACTTTCATACAATCACATAAGAGAGGGTGCGGCTTTTAGCATTTCGGTGCTGAAGCTTACTCTTTCGCCCCATGTCTTAGAGCATTAGTTCTATGATACATGGTTCATACACCGGCGTCTTAGTGGCTTGCTACTATGACAAGTTGGTAATTTTTGTTGGTTAAACAACTTTTGCCAAAGTCGATAATTATCATATAGGTGTGTTGTGAGGAGGCACTATCTAATAGTCACAATAATACTTACTGCTATTGTGGTATTGTGTTTTTAGTGACGGTTATATGAATGAGTCGCATCTGATTCAATACGACTTTTGATTCGGGTTGACGGAGTTTTTTTGCAGAAGTGTAGATGTTTGCTAAGACCGTATAGAACCCTTGTGTTGGCGTATGTCTGAGCGATGGTCGTATTGATGCTTGTTGCACCTGTGACAATGCGTCCTAGTGACAGTTTCTTAGATGTCGTTAGTATAATGGTTGCGTCTTGCACTTGGTTTGACTCACATTTTCTTTTGCTTTGTCCAAGTCGGGTCTCTCTATAACGAGACTGCAGACTGTCTGCCCTCCATGTGTTGAATAACAACAATATTAAATAAACCTCTCAGTAAATTCCCACAAATGAATGATAACTGGAAACTTGGTAGCGAGACAAACTTGATCGAAATACAAAATACTCAACGTCAATTACACAAACCCATTTTGACGAATATAATAGAATGCTGATTGCCTGATGGCTGAATGATAATTATAATTGATAAATAATGGCAAAATACATCATTACAATGGTTGGTGGAGCTAATGCGTCTACTTCATGCGGATGGTAGCTGGCGGGAGGAGACTCTCAAGGCTGCAGCCGAAAGCTGCACAACGTGGGACCCCATACCCTTGAAGTGAGCAGTGGACTCACGACGTGCTCTGCGGCAAATTGCCGTGCTGACCTTGTATTGGATATTGATGCCACACACTCGACATTCATCTACAGTTGCAGCGGTCTGGCGAAGTGGTGGCGCGTACGGAAAGCTTTACTAGTTTATTGTGCTCATAACTGCTCGACGTGTGCCAAATCCATGCGACGTACATCCACGAAGACTGGACTTAGCTGTATACTTGTATGATGTAAACACGCATTGACATGCGAGACTTCGGTCTAAGTTTGTGCTTACGCACTAGCAAGAGGCCAAGCCCTCTTTTTGCTGGTTCGCCAGTGTTGCTGTGGACTACGGTCCTTGTTCCCGACTTCTTGTCCTGTGTCGGGGGAGCGCATGGATTGGAAGACGCTCACCGCACACGGCGGGAGTTGGAGCCGTGTGCCTTCCTCACATTTTTTTTAAATAAAAATGTTGGGGGAGCGATAGCTTGTAGTGGGTTATTAATAATTTAATGTAAATCTTATACAAGTGCGGAATACAAATCTCCTTGTATTAGATATTTTGATAAATAAACATTGTGAAACCTTTACAAGAGTATTGGGATTAGTAATTAATTAGTATTCGTACACTGTCTTGGACTTGCAGCTTCTCTAGTGAATAAACATTTTTCCATGATACACCTAAAAGAACAAGTTACTATAAATAAACACAACGTAGATAAAAGGGTCCTACCTATGACGATTACAATTTTTAACATATATTATTCAAATGGCCTAGAATGAAATAACCTTTAGAAATGATCATTCAAAAGATTAAGTCTATTTTCTGGTCACGAAATTAATTTTATCAACGTGAAAATTGAATAGTTACACTATCATAAAGATACATTAAAATCACATATAATGAGTAACCAAACTTGATACATCAATTTAAGAACATCTAAAGAAACGCTCGGTTTATTTGTAACTGTAATCAGAGACGTTGCAAATAAATGGCGGTAGTTAGTCGAGCACCGCTGAGGGCAGTTTCTAAGATTTATGTGCCGGGAAGCAAAATTCGCGGGAGGAGAACACCGTTGGTCGTAAGTGTTGTATCCTTTACAAGTTCGGGTCACTATAGTAAAACCTTGTGCATGTCTTAAGTCACTATCCATAGATTTGTTATATAAAGCTGCAAAAAAAATTGCATTACAGTGCTATTACACAATTGTGCATAGTGAATTTAATGTCGATAGAAATTATTTGCGATCTAAGCGTGGGTATATGATAGAGGAAGCTTTAATTTTAGCACTGAAAAAGAAATATTGTACATATCATATCCATCCCGTGGGTGTCGTAAAAGTCGACAGAGGGAAATTAAAACCAGGAGATGGGCAGAAGCATCTTCCTGGAACATCTGAATAAATAAACTGCGGTTGCAAACCCGCTTGCCAGAAATGAATGGGCTCTTTTCTTGAAGGTCCCTGTGTTATCGGTCCGGAAAAAACACTGGCGGCAGCAGATTTCATAATTTTTCATTTCCATATAATTCTTCTTCATTCAGGTTCAAGAATAACAGCTAAAGAGAAGACTTATCAGTTTATGTGGGTACGTAATCGACATATTGTAATATTGTCAGGTGTTATTTGATCCAATATCCGACATTGGTAGACCAGTCGAGTTTAATATTATTTTTGAATATTCAAACTGGTAAAGAGAAGTCCAAATTACTTTTTCATTCAGTATTTCGTTTAAAGACTAAGTACTCGCATGATTACAGAATTAGTAATAAGTTCGATAAAAAAATATAAATAACAAATATATTTATTATTATGATAATTACTAATAAGAGTCATAAAAAAAATATTATAATTACGTTTGTACTTGTTTCAGAAATAAATTATTTATGAAGTAACTGACCGGTTCTATCTAACAGCTTCGTCGTAGCAGTTACAGTATCAATATTTGGTTATCATACACACAGAGCACAGGCCTCTCATTTCTGATAGGGTTTTGGAGCTAGGAAGAATCCGCCACGCTGCTCCAATGCGGGTTGGCGGACTGCACATGTCTTCGAAATATATTTTTTTTTAGACATGCAGGGTTCCTCACGATGTTTTCCTTCACCGCCGAGTACGTGGTAAATCAGCACTTAAAATTGCAATTGATATTTTTAGTGGTGCCGGCATCGGGAAGCGAACCTAGAAAACTCGCGTACTGTGAAATTTAAAGCGAGCTCCTAGCCCCCGAGCTACCACTATTCTTAAGTCTATTAAAAACTAATTTGGTTCATTTGGATTGAGAAAAATTAAATTTAATATTTGTACTTGTTTCAGAAATAAATTATTTATGAAGGAACTGACCAGTTCTATCTAACAGCTTCGTCGTAGCAGTTACAGTATCAATATTTGGTTATCATATTAATATGAGTTTCATCAAGTACCTCTTCTTTAAACATCTAAGTAATCGCTTCAAGCTTTTGATTTTTTGGACTGATGGTCACTGTTAGCCCGAAGGCTTTTACAGCTTGGCCGGATTGAAAGGTGGCATAGCGCTGAGGGCGCTTAGCCGAAACCTTTATTTCTTTTTTTTTAACGAGGGTGCCCAAGGGGGCCGGCCTCGGCTCGGTCAGTTACTGCAATCGGGAGGGCCGCTTAAAGCCCTTCTTCTTCTTCGATATGGCCTAAGTCTGTGTATTGTGTGCTCTACTACTTGGAAATGCAAAGAAATTATCGTTAAAAATAAACGGCGCCATTATTTTATTTCAAATATTGCAGCGAATACTAAAATCTTTATATATATATAAAGGTTCTTGAAAAATTTAGCCTGATGGAAATGAATTGCCTCATTGATAGAAGTAAATTGTGTTAATGGTTGTTTTAAACGTTGTAAGTCAATTGTATTTAATGCACAAAAAAATAATATTTAGACAAGACAAAATACATTTTCGACGAAGTTTTTTTGGAAAAGTATTGTTTATTCCTATTATGACACTAGCCAGGGTGTAGTACACATCAGTTACATTGCTTGAATTTACTTAATATATTTTGAATGCTAGAAATTGTATTAACATTATTATTCCTGTTAAACACTATAACTTAGCTGTAAATCATGTACTAGGTGATCGTTTATCAGAAGTCAAATCCCGGAATCGAACTTGTTCATGCAATATACAAAAACTCAGTAAAGGAAGTAAATATTTAATGAAATTTACCCACTATCTGATTTGAGATCACTTTTCAGCGTGTTAAATTTAAAGGATAATATTTTAAATTTAATCTCTTGTATCTAAATATTTGTTTTCAAAGTTCCGGAGTGGAGATAAACCACTTCCTTTTCCTGTTTCGTTCCCTAACACCGTGAAGATTTGTAACAAAGCAAGTGTTATTTTTTAATGTTCTGTTCAATTTATGGTTCCCCGTTTTATAGTTTTATTTTATAATTATTTTCATAACAGGTATTCATTTCGAAAGTCAAATAAAATGTAAATACTTGTCATGTAGGACATTTCTCTAATAAGAACGAAATTATTTTAATCATAAATAAAATAAAAGAAGTAATAAGACTATACCATATAGTCTTAGTGCTTTTTCAAATAGTAGAAAATAAAATGCATACTGTTTTTGAACGGCCACTAGTTTAACGATCTAACTTTTCAAAAACTTCTCCATAACCGATTCTCGTAAAACTTTACTTATGTATTCAGTCATTATGACATTACTTTTGATTGTTTATTTAAGCCTCCGATCCTCTCAAATCCTGATGTTACACCATCATCAGGCACAACGTTCACCTGATGGTCAGTGAAACGTCTGCCCATAACAAATGATTTGTCACCCAGATTTTTTTTTTGTAAGGAGTAACTGACGAGGTTGGCTAAATGTTCACATGATGGTAAATGCAACGTTTGCCCGTAACATATGCTGTGTCACTTAGAACATAACTGTGTAGAACACACTGCACCCGTAACCCTGCGACATAAGTTCTTAAGTCTCATATTCCCAGTAATTACACTAGCTTTTGTGCCCTTCAGACCGAAACACAGTAATGTTTGCACACAGCTGTTTCACAGCAGAATAAACAGATTTGTACAAAAGAATTCTACCACCAGTAATAGTACATCTGCTGGTTTTAATTGTTATTGTAAGTCTCTTGCAGATATTATGGTCATTACCTCTGGCTTTCAGTGTCTGATGCGTCAGCTCCTAATGCTGCAGTGGCCTAAACTGTAGTATTTGAAGATATGTGTCAAATAGTTAAAGTAGGTAGTAGATATAAGGACATTTTTCTCAATATTCATAATTCATACACTTTTGTAATATTTTAATTACATGTTATTTTAATAGTATTTTTACTTGTATTGCCATAATTTTAACTTGATAGATGTCGCAAGATAAAACTGCGGCATATTAATTTTAAGAATTATTACCCTGATGATGCCTTGAGGCGAAACCGATAGGCATAAGGAATAAATTGTTTGTGATACGAGTGAAAGTGTTATACTTAGTTGTAATTTTTTGGTGATCACCGTTTTCCATGAAACTCATAACTAGAGTAGAACTATCTGTTCAAAGTGTGTTATTCTTTTAATAAATTGCTTATTTATTATAAGAAAATATATAACTTAATTTCTCACAAAGGCTAAATAAAAATATCGGACGGATACGGAAAACGTGCAAGTCAATGAAGTGGTAATGGTAAGACCATTGTCCAAAAGGACCGCAGAATTCAATTTCGTAACAGACCAAAATGAAAACACTAAACTGCAGCGTATTGCTACTATCAGTTGTAAAATAAGGCATACTTTAGATATGTTTTTTTTTCGATCTCTGACCGGGTGGCTAAGCGGTAAATATTGTAGGTTCGAATCGCAGCCAAAGTTAGTGTTTGTATAAAATAAAGAAACAAGTCTGTTTCATATCAACAGTTTTTGGTTTTCGTTTCTACAAGTAACTCTGGTAGAACTGCATAGATTTTCAATCGAAAAGAGGAAATCATAGACGAGTATCTATACGTTTATATAGACGCAAGGGCCTAAGGATTATCAACGTTGCCTGGATGAGAAGGATATCATCATTATCGTCATCATCATTAAGAAAAGGAATGTGAAGTTTTTATATCCAATGACTGCGTGACAACTAAAAGTACAACGTATTACTTTGCGTTTACTTGTACGTTGTGTTAACGTACAAGTAAACGTTACTTTAAGTAACTACTTAAAGTAGCGTTTGAATGAACGAGTGACTACATAAATCGACTTCTAAAAAAAAGTTAAGTAAAGTGCCAGCCTATAAATGTCCCACTGCTGAGCACAGGCCTCTCATTTCTGATAGGGTTTTGGAGCTAGGAAGAATCCGCCACGCTGCTCCAATGCAGGTTGGCGGACTGCACATGTCTTCGAAATATAATTTTTTTTAGACATGCAGGGTTCCTCACGATGTTTTCCTTCACCGCCGAGCACGTGGTAAATCAGCACTTAAAATTGCAATTGATATTTTTAGTGGTGCCGGCATCGGGAAGCGAACCTAGAAAACTCGCGTACTGTGAAATTTAAAGCGAGCTCCTAGCACCCGAGCTACCACTATTCTTAAGTCTATTAAAAACTAATTTGGTTCATTTGGATTGAGAAAAATTAAATTTAATATTGTAAACCTTCTAAAACAGATGCCTACCTATTACAGAACAAACGTATAATAACCCGCATATATAAAATGAAAAGAAAGGAGAGATCAGATATTATAGAAGGAAAAAACATTTTGCACTCAGAAAGCTTATTTATATATTAAGTAAGTACATTTTAAACTTTAACTCTAAAGAGTTAAAGTTTAAAATGTATCTTATTATTTAAAATATATTTAATATAAATCTTAAATATTATCATGACAATTCATTTTATGTATTGTGCATTCGATAAATGTTTTTTTTTTATCGGACTTGTATGTAGTTTGTAAAGTAAATTTGAAACCTCATTCGAATATTAAAATAAAACCTTTGTACAAAGGCACGATGAAAAGTAACAACCGAACCACAGATCGAACGAACCATAAAATTCAATTTGTAGCAGACAAAATAAAAGCATTCGTCGAAGCGCTGATTTGGTTTTTTTTATCAGTATAGATGACAGAATTCAAAATGTCAGTAAGCTGATACTTGTAAGTAGACTCCTATATTATCGCTGCAGGATAAACTTTAAAATTGGTTGTCACTCCTGAAAACTATGATTGAATGATTCTTTTCCAGTAAGTAATATTGTACTTATGTCTCAGGGTGATGGGCACAGTGTGGTGTCACACAGAAATTTTCTGGGTGACACAGCATTTGTTATGGGCAGACGTTGCACTTACCATTAGATGAACGTTTTGCTCGTTTCATCACTTTATCCAAAAAAAAAACAAAAAAAAATTAGTTTCAGGTTATCTTCACTTACCATATGAAAAAAAAATAAAGTTTCAGCCTATAAATGTCTCACTGCTGAGCACAGGTTAGCTCCAAAAACCTGACCTCTCATTTCTGAGAGGGTTTTTGGAGCTAGAAGGAATCCGCCTCGCTGCTCCAATGCGGGTTGGCGGACTGCACATGTCTTCGAAATATTTTCTATTTCTCAGACATGCAGGTTTCCTCACGTTTTCCTTCACCGCCGAGCACGTGGCAACGCACACGGAAAACGGGACGTGACGGGTGGCGAACCAAGTCGCCCCCATTTTGATACGAGCCAAAAAAACTCCCCACAGCATTCCCACGAGCAGTATAGTGACAGCATTGCATATTCTGGTATTATTCTGCACAGTAGGAAAGAACTAGGTGCTATTCTACTCTGCCGGACACCTAACGGCTTATCATTTAATACCTATAAATATTAATATTAATATTAATTTTACTGGTGGTAGGATTCCTATGCAGGAATCCGTCTAGGTAGTTACCACCCCAGGGCCAGTTTTTCTGCCGTGGAGCAGTAGTGTGCAAGCATTACTGTGTTTCGGTTTGAAGGGCACTGTGAGCTAGCGTAATTTGAGGGCATTTGAGACTTAAGAACTTGTGTCTCAGGGTGACGGGCGCAGTGTGGTGTCACACAGAAATGTTCTGGGTGACACAGCATTTGTTGTGGGCGGACGTTGCACTTACCATCAGGTGAACGTTTTACTCGTTTCGTCACTTTATACATTAAAAAAAAATAAAAGATAAAGAAGAAGAAGAGAAGACAAATGAGAGTAACTGCTATATACTCGTACGTTACATACCCTGCAATGTGTTTTAATTCGAATTTTCATTACTGCATTTCAATAAGTATTGAAATATGAGACGTTTTTACGAGTTTTACGTTGCCGACTAGGCGTTGTGTTTAAACGTAGTGAGGCAATGACAAAATATTGTAATTTTAAATTTCTGTTGAAACTATTTACAATAATTGCCATTCGACGCAGTATCGTCTTTTCGTTATACGTATATCGTATACGTATATAGTTATATGTGTAATAATAAACTGTACATATTTTAAACAGATTTGTTTATTTATAAATGAGGGTTTTGATACTGTCGCCATTTTTTTCTATAGATTTGCAGGTTTGCTCATGACGTTTCCTTCCCAACCATGGTAAATCAACGCAACAAATTACAATCAACAATTTTATTAGTGACGGCAGTGGATAACGCACTCAAGTTGCTTCCGTACTTGAAAATGTAATATGTCAGAATGGGCGCTAGGCTCAGTTTTCAATCTACTAAGTCCATTCATTTCAATAAATTATGACGCCAGGCGTGACAGATAACATTTCTTGTATCTGATATCCCTGTGTAATTTTATCGGCATGGGAAAGTATTAATTAATTATCTGGTTAAAAAAATAAAGCAGAATAATTTAATAACAAAATATTTTTAATATAGCAAAGCAAAGTCATAAGAAGTATATCGTTATTATTGTGTTTAAAAATCCTGTAGGAATGGTTCACATATTTAAAATTCCGTTTTGTGTATCTGTTACACAGTATAAAGCAAAGACGCAGGAACGGGAAGCGTTTTATCTGTGACCCGGAAGTTAGAAAGATGCACGTTCGCTTCAGCCTTGACTTCCGTTAAATTCCTTTAGGCGTAACATTAGTACGAGCCAAACTTTCTACATTGTTGAAAAGTGGACTTCAGAGGTACTGTATTAACTATATATTTTGGTCATGTGTCATGTTGTTAAATGATTGAGAATACACAAAATTAAGTCATAAAAAGCAAGAACAATTTTACTTGTTTTAAGAAAAAAAACGAACAAATGCGTTTTACTGAATAATAACAATTAAAACAATAGGTTAAGCTACTTAGCCTGTAGGTAGTCGATCCAGGAGGATGCGAGCCACGAAACAGTCGAGTAACCTAATGACCTACTATAATAAGCTCCGAGGGGTTTCAGTAGGATGCAACCCAGTACTTTGTTACCTAAGTTACAATACAGAACAGATTTTTTTATGGCTGACTGTTAGCCCGAAGATTTTTACAACTTCGCCGGATTAAAAGATGGCGGAGCGCTGAGGGCGCTTAGCCGAAATCTTTATTTATAGAATACAGAACCGCCGTTATCGGATTTACATATGTATGACTAAGTAACAAAACAATAGCGTATACATGTAGCCGCATGCTTTAGAAATTCATTAGAACTAAAGTTGCCTTCTTAGAACGTTAAATAAAGTAAATTAAAAGTATAATAAAAGGCATTTCATCATATGAAACTCATACATACATACATAAGATCACGACTTTATCCCATAAGGGGTAGTCAGAGACTGGGCACTCACTGCAAAGACAGATGATTGCCACAATCCACGTTTCACCAAAACAATATAATGCACTCGGTGTGATAGGTGGTGAGCCTATCGCCACCATACACTGTTGGGTGCACTGTGCAGTTTAATTCCTTACTCGCCTTTTACGAGATCCATTGGATGAGATGGAGTGGCAGTATTCTTTTAACGAGCCGCCACCACACGGCTCAACAATCATCAAAAAAGATTTCTTAAGATGTCAACAAGAGCCATCAACAGCTTATAAATAGTATATTGCAAGAATATTGGTGATCGCAGGACGCTATTCTACCAAAGCCGAAAACTTTCTTTGCTTGACTTCCCCTTCTAAAATGTGGAAGTTCTTAGGATGAATTCTTAGCAGCATCAACTGTTCATCAGACCGATTACGGCTACGGAGAATTTTCTGTATTATTAACCAAAAGTTATTATATGAGAAGGATATGTTTTAGTGTATTAAATAAATAGCAATTCGGTACTTGCTTGTTTTTACCTTCCAAAACTAGGTGCAATTTAATTTTTGATATCAATAAGATAGGAGTAATGGTCAGTTGCAGTGTCACAGACATAGGACTGTCACAATACGACCAGATCCAAGTGAAGCAGTAGTGTGCAAACTTTACTGTGTTGTTTGTTGTTGTTTCGATCTGAAGGGCACTCAGAGCTAAGCTAATCACTGGGGATTTAAGAAGTGATGTCTCAGGGCGAATGGCGCAGTGTGGTGCCACACAGAAATATTCTGAGTGACACAGCATTTGATATAAGCGGACGTTTCACTTTCCATCAGGTAAACGTTATGCTCTTTAATAAATTTTTAATAAACTATGCCCCACAGTAGGATTTCTCCTGTGTCGTGGGTACGTTTTACAGACATAAATTCCACATCCACAAACCACCCAGACCCGGAACAACTATCTGTAGGCCATACAAATATTTGTCCCGTGCGGGAATCGAACCCGCGACCAGCGGTGCAGAAGCCAAGGGCATAGCCACTACGCCAATCGAGCCGACAGACGTTATGCTCGTCTCGTCTCTTTCTCCAATAGAAAAAAACTAATAAGTACATGTGTAAAACAAATATTTGCATAATACTACTGCAATTTAAACTCACGACCAGCAACTCCACGTTTAAGAAAGCTGATCACGCGGTCTTCAGGGTGAATATTAGTATTAACTAATGTACTTTAGGCAGACTGCAAACGAACTCAACAGCAGATAATGTCGCTCCATTATGTAAGAGTAAGGACCTGATTCACCCAAGCCTACAATAATGGAAGCCTACCAAAACGAATAAACCCACTTTTTAAGTTTGCGTCAGGGGGAAAGACAACAAACCAAGGGAGCTAATAGAATCAAGCTCTATTGTGCAAAAAACCACTATTATAAAGAATAAAAACAAAGTTAATTCTAGTTAGTGTTAGTATTCTTGACTTCAGTGCGTATAATGGCAGACTTCAGTGGCGTATAATGGCTGGTAGTGGGGTTGTGGTGGTGGAGGCTTCATATAAAATACATCTGGTGGCATTTTCCGGTCGAGGTATTTATCTACGTATGTGAACGCTTTTGTACGTAAGCCGACGGTGCTTTATAAAAGTTGGTAAAACAAACCATATTATAATTTTAAATGGGAAGGTTAGCAAAGTAAACAAGGGAATTTTATTATACAGTTTAGAAGCGTAATTTTTTTGATTGAGAACATGTACTTTCTGTTACAGTATGATGCTCGCGACTTGGATTTAGCTTTTTTAAATATCCTGTGGGAACTATTTTAATATCCGGGATAAAATCTCTTTGCCGAATTTCGACAAGATTGGTTTAGCGGTTGAGAGAGAGTTACTTTTTTTTATTGGAAAAAGTGACGATACGAAAAAAACGTTCACGTAAGTGCAACGTCTGCCCATAACAAATGCTGTGTCACCCAGAACATTTCTGTGTTACACCATATGCGCCCGTCACCCTGAGACATCAGTTCTTAAGTCTCATATTCCCAGTCATTACACTAGTATACAGTGCCCTTCAAACCGAAACACAGTAACGTTTGCACACTACTGCTTCACGGCAGAATAACCAAAAAAAAGTGGGGTATAAAATTATAGTATTCATGAAGATGTACCACATTATCGCGCTTATTTATTATAGAGTAACCAGTGCCCAAATAAATCAACGCCAATTTCAATAGAAAATATCTGAGCTACCGGGAGATTTTGTTTAAATTAATAATAATATTTTGTAACTTAGTTTTTTAACTTTTTATTCTATCCTAAACTTATTTAAAATCATCAATTTTAAATAAATAGTGTCTCACTGTTATTATAATCTTATATTAAGGTTTTTCATAAAATTCAATACAGAAATAATCTACAGTAACATACCTTCAGTATCTATACTGAAGGTATGAGAGACTCTTTTAACAAAGGATTCATGGCTGGTATTATTCTCGAAACAATATTGATTCTACAATGTCCTTCACGTTTCCGCTTGATGCATTTTTGATGTTTTTCTGATATGGGTCTATCGAGCCAATCTATCTAAATGTGACAAATATACACGACGTCAGTTTAATGAAGACATGTAATATATTTTAATTAGCGGGTTCTCTCTGAACTCCAAGAAGTTTACTATCAAATTCTTGTTGTTATTTTTGCAGAATGTGCAATTTTACAACATTGCCACTTCGCAAAATACTCACTTCTTACATTGCAATTAACCCACAAGGTAAAATTATTATAAATCTTTAACCAGTCACGCAATGATGATTAAATTTATTTTATAATTAGCGTATATTACTATTTAATGTCATGCAGCCAAATTTCGAAAAAAAAAGCGTTTCAATGATAACGCTGTTCTCTATATTTTTTATGGGAGTGAGGGTAAACGAGCAAGCGGCTCACTTGATGGTAAGTAATCACCGCCGACTATGAACATATATGACTATGAACCCCCGCTATACCAGAGGAATTGCGGGAGTATTGCCGGCCTATGAGAAAAAATAACATATCGTTTATTTCTCTTCACAACGTATGCTGAAGCTACGGTACTTAATATTGCACACCAATATATTCACAAAATTACTTACGATTCCTATTTACGTAGCAATTTTAAAGTGTTAACCAGGTAAAAATCCTCATTAAGATTGTTAATGTATGTGTATTTTAATACAGGGGATATCCACATTATTTTTAACCATCATATATTTCATAAGGACGACAACGTCTGTGAAAGCCTATCAAATAAAAACGCTTCTGTGCATAGATAAAAGGCATTTGACCTGTCGTCTACGAAATTGGATTTTGTTCGGATAAATTCAATAACAAAGTTTAAGTTTGGAAAATAATAACGGTCTATCTTTTCTTCACGTTGAATCTAAAATATGTTTTTATTTATTGTTCCTTTCATGTTTTTGTACAACTCCATTTGGTTGTCTATAGCAAATATTTTATTTTCGTTTACTAAATACTAGTAACAATATAATATTACTAATATTGTGGAAATTAAATAAAGCAACAATCTATAACCGTCCCACTAGTGGATTGGAAACCATTAATTTGTGAGAGGCTGTGTGTTGCTCCATTGCTGGTTCATGGACAGCAGATGTCTATGTTTTTCCTTCAAACTTCGCAAACATGGTGTATATACGATAAAGTTTCCTTGAAACTTTAATTCATCCCTGCATAAGTAATCGAGCTCGGGTTTATTACACACAATGATTATCTAATTAATTACGTATAAACATGTTGTACATGTACTAAAAAAATTGATTTAGTTCAAAAATAGTGTAATTATTATTTGCTTAGACGGTCTCCTTTTTGTACCGAACTAGCAAATTCGCTTAAAGCGACGGGCTATGACAACAAACAGCGGGTACAGACCGGCGGTGCATTGAAAACACGAGGAATCAAGAGCTAAGTCAACTAGCCATTGCTCCCTATTTGCACGCTATGGATCCGAGGTCACTTTGCTACCATATTTGCAAACGAGCACAGAAATTCATTAATTTTCTTTGTTTAAGTATTTTAATAAACAAGAGAGTAATTTTTAATATTTTTTTGTATATTCAAATTCATGAAATTGACACTAGACATTGTTTTATTTATAACAGTAGGGAGACGAAATGTTTTTATTTATTGACGGAGAAATATTGAGTTATCCATACTAATATTATTCGGGACAGCGATAGTTTGCCTCCTGGAGACGGATATAGGATACTTTTTATCTTTTTTTTTATATTTCTTTGTATATAAAAACAAAATGTCACGGGGTATTTAAAAAAGCTATATAAACGCAGATGACGTCGCATCAGCTAGTATAGAATAATTTCTAGTAGAAGGTAGAGGGAATTGTTGGATAAAACTACCAATACTTAGAACAACTTGCACTCATGCTGTAATATGACGACCGCGTGGCCTAGAGGTTATAGTACCTGACTACCACGCCGCGGGTCCTGGATTCGAATCCCAGCCAGATCCAATAATTGTAAGAAAATATAAATTTTTGGTGTTAGTCTCTGGCTGTGCTATAATTGTCCTTGTGTCTCCGACACAGCATACTTTCGATATTATCGCATGAGCGTTACATCGGGAACGGGTAAGTTGGGACGAGTGAGTGTCGCTGTATTTGCGCATTGTGCACTTGTGGTACTATAATATCTCCTAAGAAGCTGATTACTTACAATAGTATTCCGTAATTGTAGCCGTGATCGAGAATCGGCCTGGAGAACTTCATCATCAATTACACAAAAATAGATATTCTGTTTTACTGTTTAAAAACGATGCCACACATTACAATTCTACGGCTTTTGAGTGCGTTTTACGGACATACTCGTAAATTGCACAAACACGGACACCCAGACCCAGAAATATCGTGTATCTCTCTATGTGTCCTGTCTCATTCCGTGGGACTCCACTACGAGAAATGCATGGAAAATCTCATGGCTTTCAACAGGTGATAGAACAACACTCTTAAAAAAATGCTAGACCGATGACGCGTAGCAGCGTCTACGGAGCGAGGCGTCTACAACTGCATTCGCTTATCCGCCAGCCAAGTGCTGTGATAACAACAAATCGTCCTATTTGAAAGAGACCAATGTCCAGCTGCATGACCTAGTGGTCAGAATACCCGACTATTTCGCCACGGCTCCTAGGTTCAAATCCCAGCAGGATCGGGTAAGGTTGTGTTGCAATTGTCTCTGACACTGCATCCAAGCCTACCGGCTGTCTTATCGTATGAGCTTATATCGTGTGCGGTTAATTTGGACGAGTGTATGCTTCTGTGGTTTCGCGAAACTTGCACTATAATATCTCCTACGCTGCTATAGCTGTTCAAAGTAATCGAAAGTTGTCGCCGTGGTATAAAAACGTCTAGGAGTACATAATTAACATGCCCAGCCGTGGACGGGTGAATGTGATATGTATCTTTATCCACTCGATGAAAATCAACTCGATGAAAACTTTTAACAAATATATTTTTTAAACATTACGTTACTTGTCAATATGTTAAAGAAAATATTTTAATATTTTGCAACATTGTTACTCTTTATCCAATATCAAAGGTCAATAATTATTAAAGGGAAATGTAAACAGAATCTGTTTAAAATTCATTTCTAAAAATAATAACTGCTACATGCACATGTTTTGTAGCGAGTATTTTAAATAATGAAGTGGCATACACAATACTCCGAGATTGCATTGTGTACATCTATAAAACAATATCGAGTGCAGCTATGACAAATATTTATGCAAACAACAAAGAAGGTCCCGGAGCATATTGTGAATATTGTACAAAAGTAAAAAAGTTTTTTTGAATTTCTTTATTTACATAGATTTACAAAGAATTATTAATTGTAACCACTTTCATACTATATAACATACATACATACAGATTATGTGTCAGCAAGCAGTAGTGGCAATGGACCGTCTATATAGCTCGTAGAACCGATAGCCGTTGGGGAAGAAAGGTTCTCGAGTGGCAACCTCGTCCGGGACAACTAAAATAAACCGTACAGGATCACTCAAAGGAGTTGAGAGTTATTTAGGTTCGTCCGTTTAAAGTATCCTCTAGTACGCCCCAACAATATGACGTACGTAAGCCCAGATCAGGACGTCGTGACCACAAGGGCTCAAGTCCTTTACTCAATATTACACAGAACACAAACACCGCCGTCATCGTCAGCGCGAGAATAATAAAAGAGTTATCTTAGGCCAGTTTTCCCCGACTATTAATACTTTGAGTAAAAGCGTCGCTGGAGTTTCTTGCGCCATTTCTTCTCCAGCTTCTACGCATTTCAAATTGGTGGTAAATATACATGTTGTAAACGTCCCCCCAATACAGTTAGTTTAGCGCACAGGATAACAGTCTATGTCGATATTCCCTCTCAGTGACCCTTGTGCTATTTTTTGTGCCATAATAGAGGTCTAGGCTAAGCGCTCTCCGCGATCGGCCACCTTTCAATCCGGCGAAGACGAAGCCTTCGGGCTAACAGTAACCATCAGTTCTAAAAAAACCGCGCTGCTCACTCGACGGCTGTCTGTCGTAGAGTCAATAACACTTGATAATGCCTCGTTTTGAGGTGAAACTCGTGTCATGGTCTTGACTTCAGAGGTGTATATTGCCTAGTGTTGTAGTAGTGGTGGCGGTTCCCTGTGGCGGTGTTAAATTGCTGGTGCATGTATTGTGGTAGGGCGGGCGGTGCTCTTCCAAAACAAGGTAATATACACTGTTTTATATTTTGCATGCGATTTAATGAATAGCGCCTGCTTAATAATTGAAATTCTGGATTCAAAATGCACATAACCAATCGCACGCAACTGACGACACAAATAAATATGTGTTAATAAATAAACCTTTTTAACTTACAGGTAGTTTGTAGAGTTTATTTAGATTAAATAAATTAATCGCAGTATTATAAATTGCCATGCTTGAACTTAATATTGATTAAGTAGTTATACTTCTAGATAAATAATTTTAAAGTTGGTCAGTTACGAATTGGACATGGCTCGTTATTCCAGCACTTCGTGGCGGAGTAACAGAAACTGCAACGAAGTTGAAACTGTTTGGCGCAAATTAGAATTATAGCCTCACCTGCCTTTAGAAATGTATGTTTTCCTAAGAACACGATGGAGAATACATTTAGGTCTAATATAAAAGTATTAAATGAAATAAATATATTAAATATACCAAACGTTATTATATTGTCGTCACAAAGACATTAAAAAGCCGTCAGGAATAGAGGGACGCGGCGGCTTCAATGAAAATATCTCTGGAACTTTTGACGCGTTATGAACATAATACTCGTATCTATAACAACTGCTTATATATGTATATGCATATCGTCATTAGAAAAGCACTATTAACTGCAAATAATAATGATGTTGATTGACCAGCGTCCATTTACTTATTGCAAAAATTTTTTTATTAAAGAAAGCCTCGACACTAGAAAATCGTTTACCTGATGTTAATTGCAACGTCTGCCAATGCTGTATGACCCAGAAAATATTTTTGTGGGACTACACTGCGCTCGTCAACATGAGATATCAGTTCTTAAATCCTGATTATTTGCCCGGATAATATGCCCAGCAATTACATTAGCTGTCAGTGTACTTCAAACCGTAACACAGCAATGTTTGCACACTAGTTGTTACCACCCAGGGGTGCGACATGGCAGTGTGTCTTCGTTTTTCGTTGCCTATAGAGAGAAATTACATGATCGTGCTTGTACAGTTCCTATACAGTTTTACGTATTTTTTTAAACTACTTTAAAAAAAAATCATCTGTCCTGGGATGAACCAGCAAGAAGGGCAGATTTTTTTTCTTTTCAGTTATGTTAAAAATTGAATAAAGAAAAACTTAAAAATAAATATTAATATGTAGAAATATATTAGCTGCGATCACTTCATTCCCTGGGGTTATCATCATCTATGATCATCCATCATCATTAATACAATAATAACCTTTCTTAAAAATTTTAACTTCTATAAAAAAAATTATTTCATTCTGATCACTATTTTTATCATAATGATTAATGGTGTTATACATACATTTTTATACGTATGTAGAGGCGAAGATATTAATTTATTTAAAATTTTCTCTAGTTGGTTCAGCCGAGATTGTATTCAGTGCCATTCGTTGCCTAAATGTGAATGAAAATAGTGAATGTTATTATGCACAGTTGTCGAAATGTAATCTGTAAAACACAGATCGGCAACTATATCTGAACCTCAAACAACAAAGCATCATCTACAAGTCCCTTGGCACATCTTTCGACGAATTAACAATAAGCAACACCTGCCCAAATAGGGCAACAGTACCTTTACTACGACTGGACTTTTACTGGATAAAGTGTGACGTTTGTTACGGAGGAAATTATGGATACGATTGCTTTACGTGTTTACGTGTGAAGTAAAAAAAAGATATAGCGTATTTAGCTGTGAGTATAAATGTACTCTCAAGCTAAAGATTAATTAATATCACTTATGAAAATAATATAGTTATGTAAAAAGCGACGTAATGTTAAAGTCGTATTTTCTGAGTATTTAAACTACTTGAGAATTACTTTCATATAGCAATCTGAATAGTAACCAAGACACTCTACCCACAAAGTTTTCGTTATTAACGGGCATAAGTTTACAATGAACTACTGGGAATGTTTGTCAGACTGCGATAACACAACAGACAGCTTATTGTATCCATGTTTATTGTCACTTCTTACTCGAACTTGAATTAAGTGATGATCTGTTTTATATTTAATTTAAAATGTGTTTTTACTTAATATATTATTTATCAAACTCAAAAAAAAATTATAATGTCGGAAGTGCACAGTAATAGGTAAAATAAGTTTCTTTATTCCATTTAAACTAAACATCTTGATTGAGATTTTGAAGTGGCTGTAGTTTAAATAAAACTATTTTTTACCGGATTTGAACATCCTCCTGTGACCATGGGTGCTGTAAAGCGCTCGAAACGACGGATTATAAATAGTATGACATTAAACGCGATAAAATCTTTAAAAAATATTGTTATTTAAATGTGTAGTATTCTCGTAAATATAAGAAATCATTATTGCTGTACTTTGTATTGACAATTTATAAAGTTTATCTTTTTCCAATGTTTTATTTACTAGTAGCCTAGGCAGGGTACCACCGCAGTGCCAGTTAATAAGCCGTTAAGCAGTACTGTGCAAACACTTCTATACTTCGATCTGAAGGGCACTGATAGCTAGTGTAATTACCGGACATATGAGAGTTGAGAACTTTTGTGTCTGGGTGAAAACACACCAGTTGTTGTACAGCAGTTGTTATGAGCAGACATTGCAATTACCATCAGTTGAGCTCGTTCGTAATATTACATAATAACATACATCATAACCAGATCATCATCCAAACATAACGAAATGTTAAAGCTTAGTCGCTTAACAAAATTACTTATATTATCTTATTAAACTAATTTTAACACTTGCGTGTTACAGGTAGTTAATAGTGGTTCACTGAATAGCTTCTTTAAATTTCTTGTATATGCCTTTGAAAAAAAAAAAAATATTGGTTATCTATTTTATTTACTTATTATAAATTAGTTTATTTACTAGTATTCTTTAATATTGTAGCTACCTATATTCTGTATCTATCATGTCGTCGTAACTGATTAGTTTTTATATAATAAAAACTTTATCGACTTAACATTACAGACAGATTTAGTAACGTCTCTGATTTCCGAACTAGGTATGAATACCTGTATCTCAGAAAATCAGCGACCTCTTCCACAGTACATTATCCTTAATGTGTAAACATATGAACTCTGTTAAGCAATAACCTGTCAACCAACAAAAATGACTAAATGAGATTTTGATGTCAATCGCTTGTGTAGTAGGTTGACTGCGTTTTTCAAAAGCGTTTCATCTGATTAAAATCACTTTACTATAAAAATTTTGGACAAAACTCTGTACACAAAACTAGCACAGAACATTTTACAATAGTGTGCCATGTTCATTTCTACCAAGATCAAAAATATCGGTTTATAGTTAGAAGAAGTTATTAAGTTTGACACACATCCCTTAATTCAAATCAGACTAATTTTAGATAGTGTCAACAACAATGATTGGCTTCACACTCAAAATAAACATATTACTTGTTATTATTTTGTTTTAATAAATTGTGTGGAATAATGAGAAAAAAAGTTTGGAGATAAAATTATTATCTGAAGATGAATGTTACATATTTCATAGGTTTTTATTCGTTAATTACTGGCAAGCGTATAAATAAATGGTTCGTAAAGTAAAACTTTATATTGTAATAGAAATAATCACATTTTCTGAACAAGAAAAACCAATAAAATTGTTAGTTTCTTTCAAATGCAAGCAATAAAATTAATTATTTTGGTTGACATATTATTGTAAACTATCAATTTGTTATTTACTTGCACTTCTTATTGGATTGTAAATCTTGACACTTGCTAAGTTTACACTGTTGGTAACTAGTGCAATATTTATTTTTAATTTGCTTTTACATCATCATTTCAGCCTATCACTAGTCCAATGCTGAATATAGGCCTCCCCCATAGACTACCACAAAAGTTGTAGCTCTCATTTTGGGGGGATTTTGCCATAGTTGCCACGCTTGGCAGGCTGGTTGGCAACCGCAGTTTATTTATTAGGACTTTTCAGGAGATGCTGCTGCCCATCTTCTGATTTATATTTTCCCTCTGTCGACTTTTACGACACCCACGGGATGAGATGGGGTGGTAGATTCTTTTAAGCCGCTACCACACGGCTAATTGCTTTTACATGCTTTGGCATATTTTTGCAAAATGTATTAATATTGAATCATTGTCATAGTGTTATTTCAATCCAAGGAAAATGGGGAAATTCTCCCAAAAAATGAGAGGAGAACTGTGCTCAGCAACTTATAGTACATTTATAGGTTGTTACTTTATTTTACTGCTTAATATTATATAAATAAAAGGGGCTCATTTATTTTTGTATTTTCAGCAGCGTGGTTGTGAGTAGATCCGTGCTCAACAGTACAACGTTCATATGCTGTGATTTTAAGAGTCGTTATTGCTCAAGAACCGCGAGCTTCTATTTCATTGTGTGTGAATAAAGTGGGTTCTGTCCCGGTGCCGGTGAAAATTGAAAACTAAAAAAGTTTATTGCAAAATGTATAAAGGTAAACATTAAAAGGAGGTTCGAGCTATGAGATATTGATTTTCATTTAATTCCACCATTAATTAAACGTTAGCACATGGAAATATTCATAAAAATTGCTTTATTATCGTGAGAAATGGCAGATTTTCTTGCGCCGCCAACGACAGCACTTTTTTAATACTTAGCATTGCTCATTGTTATTATTATCCAAAAATGCAGCAGGATTAAAATTTATTTTGGTTTATTTCCACCACTAAAGAACAGAGTTGCTTTTTGCGTTGGCAATAAAGCAAAATATCTCGAATAGGCTTTTTTTTTCGTTGGATAGGTTATCCAATGAGGCTAAAAGTTTTGCAGTCAAACCGCAAAATGATCGAATTAGTTGAAAACGAATTCGCGGAAAAAGCTAGATGTCAATATAATACAAAAAAAATACTTATTCATAGACCTTCAAAAACTTTTTACTTAGAAGTTATTTATTATGCAAAAAAATATTTTTTTGGTTTCCGATGGACTCCTTATTAACATTATATATTCACCTACATTTTATTGTGCATCATGTATTTAAACCTTTTGTATAAATGTATGTAGGTCATAAAACAATGTCCAAATTCTAATAAAAAAATGAGAAAACATTATTTTTGTTTGGTAGAATGTATCTAATATTATCACCAAAAAAGATTCTATCAATTATATTAATTTTTTTCCAATATCAACTAATCGCATTTAGCAGTCCTAAATTGGTTTCTACGCTCATTTTAAAATTTGTGTAATCAGTTTAAAGTTTTGGGTCACGTTATCAATGTATTCAAAACCAAAAGTTTAAAGAAATGAAACATCGATACTGTATAATTCATTCGAAACAGTATCATTGAATGGGAGTGCTTTTGACATGAGCTATTCTTTGCTGCATACTTATTTCTGAGTGATGGGTTTCTTTTGTGCTCTCAGCTTTCTGTATTATTTGTAAATGAAGTGAATCATTTTTCAAATTCCATTACACTCCTCTCTTCGATAACCGAACGCCATCATGTAACTTTTTCAAATGTTCAGTTGCTTAAAAAAATGTTGTGTTCTAAATAAGTATTAAATATTTAAATTTATTTAATTGCTTTTGTAATTGACAGATAAATTACACTTAAAAAAACTCATGATAAGTGTAACTTTAAAAGCTTTAAGCAAGTCAATGGACACAGTGGTGCGAGTACCACCACAGGACCAGTTATTCACCAGTACAATGCACACATTATTGTGTTTCGGCCGAAAGTGTAGGAATAGCTAGTTTAATAACTGGTCATATGAGACTAAAGAACATATGCATTAGGGTGACGACAGAATGGTGCTACACATTAATGTTCTAGGTCACTGGATTTGTTATGGACAGACGTTGCCTCACTTGCCCTCAGATAAACGACTTGCTTGTCTCATCACATTGTTTTATAAAAAAGTAGAACGTTTTGATTTGGTTCAGGTCGATCATAATCGCGGCGGTGTTTTCATCATGTAAACGCTGACTTTTGCGTAAGTTACATATTAGCTACTGCAAATATTCATTAATTTATTCTAAACTCTCGTTATTCCGTTATCGGTTGATGGAGGCTCGCAAGATGTATCGTGGAGTGCTAAATTATTAAAGAAATCAATTAATTTAATTGATAATTATTTTACCCATATGTGCACAGTAATAAAAATACTCCGTCCTTTGTTGAGTTTCAGTTAAAGGGAATGCTTAAATCTTACTTGTATATATAGGTAGTGTTTACTGGTGGAAACCATCTAGGTAGATGCCACCGTCGAGACATTAATTTGATTGCCATGAAGCAGTAGTGTGCAAAAATATTACCACCGTGTTTCTGTCTATTACTATTAATAGGCTGAAAATGATTAATGATAATTGCGTGTAACTTTAGTTCCTCAGGATCAGGTAATTCTAAAATTTATATTATCTTGAGTGATTTAACCTTTTTATTGCGTTGAGCTACTTTTTTATTAATTTCGTTATAACCTTTAACAGTTGCTGAGAAAAAACTTAAAAAAATAGTTCATCACGTATATAATAACTCGTAGTATTATAAATTAGACACCTTCTTCAGATTGTCACCTTTGTGTTTTGACTTATAGTTCATGACATACTAGCTGTGCCCCGCGGTCTCACTTGCGTAAAATAAGCCGACCACATGATTGCGCCGTACGGCGTGGTACCTCGCTGACCAGCACACTTCGTTACGTCTCGGTAATGTTCGGTTCTAAGCATCTCGCTCCTTAAAGTCATAGCATCAAGTTTTAAACTCTAAACTAAAACCATACGTACATACCTTAAGGAGCTGGATGCTTGATGAAATTAATAATTTTTAAAATCGGATTAGTATTTTCTGATATTAGTACCTACTTTTCAAACCTACAAACTCTATACCTTTATTATAGTAGTATTATTTTAAGATTCTAGGATTCCGGCAAGTACTTTACAGATTTTGATAAGCCCAGTCTGTGAGTATCAAAATATGTGTTAGAATGGCCGGATCTTTTTATCACATTTAATTTTTAGCCTGAATTTTTACTAGTTTTGGATTTTCACCGTTCCAAATAAATAACATAATTACAGATATAATATAACATAACATATACAGATACAACATAATTACAGACAGTCGGGCAATAAAATAGGTGGCTAAGGAGTTACGAAAACCTAAAAAATATAAAGGCAATAAATTCGTCCTCATAAAGTAACAGAAAATCTTTGTTACATTTTGCAGTTTGCTTCGATGGAGTAAGTGACGAGGCGAGCAAAACGTTCACCTGATGGTAAGTGCAACGTCTGCCCATAACAAATGTTGCGTTACCACGAACAATTCCGTGTTTCGCTTCACTGCGCCTGTCGCTCATTGACATCAGTTCTTAAGTCTCATATGCCCAGTATTTACACTGTATCCTTCAGACCGAAACATAGTAATATTTGCACACTACTGCTAGATAACCACAGGACCAGGACTTGACGGACTTTTGCATTGGAATACTCCAGCCACTTCCGGTTGAAATTAAATATGTCTTACTAATTCAAACTTCGACCAAGAGGTCAATCGACGGATCCAACTCGGCTGTGCAGCGTTCGGGAAACTGCGTCACATCGTCTCGTCCAGTATACCTCAATCCCGCAAAGCAAAAGTGTACAACCAGTGCGTGTTGCCAGTGATGACATATGGAACCGAGACGTGGTCCTTCACTGCAGGCCGCATGAGGAAGCTCATAATCGCGCAGCGAGCTATGGAAAGGGCTATGCTCGGAGTTTCTCTGCGACATAAAATCCGTAACTATGTTATCCGCAGCAGAACTAGAGTAACCGACATAGCCCTAAGGATTAGCAAACTGAAGTGGCAATGGGCCGGCTATATAGCTCGGAGAACCGATAACCGTTGGGGAAGAAAGGTTCTCGAGTGGCAACCTCGTACCGGCAAACGCAGTGTAGGGCGACCCCCCACTAGTGAATCATTTAGATGGAGCGACGACCTACATGATTTTGCAAGAAGTCGATGGATGCAGGTGGCTCAAGACCGTGTTGTGTGGCTATCTATGGGGGAGGCCTATGTTTAACAGTGGACTATGGTAGGCTGAAATGGTGATGATGATGATGAATTCAAACGATGAAACGGTTTAGTATAAATAAGTCATTTGTTTTTTTCTTAAATTAGATTATTTGCGGTTATTTGTAATTTTCAAAAAGTTATATCGATGCACGATGACGTATATAATATTTGTGTCATTATAAAATCAATATATTTTTTATTTCTTTTTACTAATAATTTTCATAACAAAATGAAATAAATATCCATTAGAAACCATTGAAAACAAGAGCACTCACTGATTTAATCAGTTCTGTCATAGGATCAAAAATATAAAATAACAACATTTACTATATTAAAAATTATCTCATTAAATTGTAATATATGTATATATACATATATATATATATATATATATATATATATATATATATATATATATATATTGTAAACAAATAAAATGCTCTATTACCTTAGCGTTAATTAATACCTTAATAATCATCAATATTCGCATTCCTTGTTACTATAAACGAAAGAGGTAAAAAATCTATAGAAAAGTTGTTTCAATAAACATTTAGAAAACAGCTTAATAAAAAAATATAGTACCATGTACTCGTAATTTTACTGGTGGTAGGATTTCTATGCAGGAATCCGTCTAGGTAGGTAACATTCATACATACAGTCTCGCCCTTTTCCCGTATAAAGGGTAGGCAGAGGCTACTCACGTAGCCCACTTTTTGCCTTCGCGAGAAACGAGTCGTAACGGGTAACACCCCAGGCCAATTCTGGCGTGAAGCAGTAGTATGCAAACGTTACTGCCGTTCGGTCTGTAGGGCACTGAGAGCTAGTATAATCACTAGGCATATGAAACCTAAGAACTGATGTCTCAGGGTGTCGGGTGCAGTGTGGTGCCACTGCATTGAATACACAGAATTGTTCTGGGTAGCACAGCATTTAATTGACCTCCTGTGGCATAGACATGTCATTACATGATCAACAATTTTTTTAATAGTTCTTAGGAACTTCAATTTTAAAATTCAACTTAATTTATTTCATCTTAATAGGTGACTAGTTTTACGGATTTTATCGCGTTTAATTTTATTATTTATAACCCGACGTTTCAAGTGCTTTACAGCCCCCATGGTCACGGGCGGACTGAGGTGACAGATGTCCCGATGTCATAGTTAACCCGGAGTACCTTCAGGTTTTAATTTTTATTATTGGTCCGTGCTGTAAAGCACTCGAAACGTCGGGTTATAAATAATAAAATTAAACGCGATAAAATCCGTAAAATTAGTTTCATTTAAATGTGTAGTGTTCGCGTAAATATAAGAAATCATTAGGTGACGAGTATTATTAAATATTTTTTTAATATAATTGTTCACATGTGATAGTATCACAGTTGATATTTTTACTTCTCCCAAAGATGCGACCGGAATTATTCTCCTGATAAAATGTTGCTTTAGTGTTCTGCTTTTGTGAAATACGTCAAGAAAATAACGGCTTACAACTTCCGTAAAAGCAGCAGCCATTTGGCGAGATGATGTCTAAAAATTCTTAAAATTGTGAGGTGGTATGTCTATAATCTGTGTATATTTTGTAATTAGATAATAGGTATTTCATTTGCAGAAATCATTGTAAAAATAATTTTGTATTTCAAACGATTCAAAGGCTTATGTCTAATTTTATTACTTTTAGAATAAGAAATTATTTGTTAAACTTTCTTTATATACAGTTTGAAATGTGTTAGATGTAATCTATTGTAGTTACTTACTACGTTCTGTAGGTCTGTTTAGAATGATGTGATTTTATAAATGGAGTTTTTTTTTTCCACGTAAAAAATGTTTTCTTGTAAAATCCAATTACATTTAGAATAGATAAACCTATATGTAAGGAGTGATGAATTAATTCTATTTTGCACAAGAGTGCACTAAAATAAATCCACTTTCTTACAGTGCGAGAAATTCCCCGTGAAATTAACTTCTGGATTCAGTTCACACTGGACACCTCTCAGGTATAAAAGACAAACGGCCGCAGAGGCAATAATTTTAGAGTAGATTACATAAATAGAAACTTATCTTGCGTTTATATAAATTACATTTTCATTTCAATCCAATTTAAGATTAAATTTTTAATGCCCATTTCAATTTATAATATAAACAATATATAAATAATACACTATAAACTGTTACGACATTTTTTAACAATTATGCTATTTTGATAAACATAAGGGTGAGCAAAATTTCAGTATAATGCTAAATTTACTTTACACTAACGAAAAAACAATATTCATGTATCAATTTCCTTTTAAATTTCAAGAAAATGACTATATGACATAATCGTAAGTAGCTGCACCTTGTTCCTCTACTGGATACTTTAGGTTGTCGGCAAGCGTCCATAAAAAAGACAATTTCCCTTATTGCCGCAATCTGTTACACATGTTCCGCACAGGGTTATGTCTACAGCAGCCCTCATAAACGACAAAGTAAACCATAATTTATTGCTTAAATTTAGGGACAAGCAGTGGAGTCATAAATTGTTTCTCTATATTATTTCTGTTACTATTACCGGCGACGAAAATAAAAAGCCGTTGGAACGTAGTAGTTCAGGGGCCGGGTGCCCTCCTTAAATTTAATAGTACGCCAGTGACCAGTGTTCGATCGCCGGTGCCGACACCTCTAAAATTGTTTTGCAATTTAAAGTGCTGATTTACCACATGTTCCGGTCAAGGAAAACATCGTGAGGAATCGTGCATGTCTGAAAAAAATTATACTTTGAAGAAATGTGAAGTCTGTCAACGTGCATAAGAACAGCGTGGCGGTCTCGAAAACCCGCCTAGAAATACGAGGGGCTTAAGAGCGGCTTAAGAGAATCTACCACCCCATTTCATTCCGTGGGTGTCGTAAAAGTCAACAGAGGGAAATTTAAAACCAGATGATGGGCAGCAGCATCCTCTTGGAACATTAGAATAAATAAACTGCGGTTGCCAACCCGCACGCCAAGCGTAGCAACGAAAGCAAAATTCACCCCAAAATGAGATCTACAAACTTTTGCAGTAATCTACGGGGGAGGCCTATGTTCAGCAGTGGACTAGTGATAGGCTGAAATGATGATGATGATGATGATGATGATGTTAAACAGTTGAACATTTATAAGCTGTAACAGTGTAACTTTTTATAATCTTTACTGGCGTCTAAGAACTAAATAATGTATTGACGTTATCAAGTTTTAATATTTTATATTCCCTTAAATTAAAGTATATTAAATTAAAAATAAGTGTAATTTTTAATGTTTAAGTATATTATTAAAATTGCAAATACTTTTACAATACACGACTTTTAAGTTCAATATAATAAACAGTGTACACTGAAACTAATTATACAAAGTAATTAGTAAGTATCTTTGAAGAATACATTGCCAGTTCGCTAAGTTTCTGGGTTCAAATCCCATTCGAAACTAAAATGTATATAATTATTTTTTGTTTTGTATATTAATTGCCTCTGGCACTGTATTCCCCTCCTCGTCCAGTTTAATTGCATAAGCCTTAAGTCACCTATTATTTTCTTTTTCTTTTATATCTATTTTTAAATTTATTCTGCCGTGTTTTTTCATCATAGACTGAGCTGTAAAATAAAATCGAAATAGAAGGCCTGCTTTGCCCATAACCACCGCAGTGGTAGACGACTATCCTCAGACATCAGTTATACTCCGTAATTTTACCTAGCCTTCAAAAACGGCAGAGTAATTGAAATTGACGTTTCTTCCTCGGTAAACTTCTGCATGTAAGTCCTACCACCAATATGATAGACTTAGAACTTGAAAAGTATTAAGATACGGTTTTGTTTACCATCAGGCCCGTCATGAGACTGCATTGAATGTGCATTTGAACCGAAACATTTCGGAGTCGGTGGTAAGTGTTATCCATATTCACGGCCCTTGTGCTCGCGAGTCTCTTTAAAAAAGGTGTGAAAGCCGACGGGCTAACAGCATACTACACATTAAAAAAAGTGTTAGTAGTGCCGTTTGTGTTCGGCGTCATAGTGTGTACATAACATATGTAAAAATATATTCATATGACATGTCGATTATCTTTCGAATTAGGAAGAATGTATTTGGTAGCACACGGTATGTTGAAAACATACTCATTCCCTGTGGCTTGTGGCGCCAACTCTACGAAATGTGGATATCGTGGTAGTTAACTCTTTCTATACTCGGCACTGTTTTTATTTGATTATACTCCTAAACCTCCAAATTAGAATTTAAACAAATGTATCGTAAATTTCAGAGTACTAACGTACCGTTCACATATAATTATGTTTTTTTACTGGCTGTTAAAGAAAAAGAAATTATGATACAACTTAAATGTATAGTAATTTTGTTATGAAAAATATTGGTGAAACTTTTAAAAGTCTGGAACATGGCTCTTCTTTTATTCATGCTCTGACATGTGGCGTTTTCTTCGTTGTATACAGGCTTTCTTCTTTAACAAAATAAACTACATTTTGCTTTGAGTTGAGTCCTTTGAGAGACTGCATCACATGTTTTATGAATGAGTTCTTATGCAGTTACGTTTAATATAAATGTTATATTTCTTTCCATTTTTATTGAGCAAACCTATAACTTTACAATCAAAGACTGCAGAGAGTAGGAAAGAGAACTCATTGATTTTGAAAAAAATACTTTTTTTCAGGTTCACACTGATTCTTACAGCGAATTTAAGATCATCCCCACTATAAGATTTCTGTAGGCTGTACCCTTAGCTACTTAAACCTATATTTATCTCCTTCTAACATAGAAAAACTCAAGCTTTTCTCTGGGCTCCAAAACACAATCGTTTCGTATAGCACACTGTATTTCCAGCTGTAACGCCTGCGTAAACAGTTTCAAATTCTTTGATCGATGCTTGTAGTATGAACGTTTCAATGCTACGTACAAATACCTTAGGGTCTTAAACATTTTGAAAAGGAACTAAGAACCAATCTTATTCAAAGCAAATTTTACCTTAAAATATTATAATAAAGCTTATTTTTTACTATTAAATGTTTGTCATTTTACCTTTCAAAATATAAGCCTGCATAGAAAACTTGAAAGGTAGGCTGGTGGGAATGCGTTGACTACGGGTTCCAGTACAACATGCCTTCAGTCGCTTTGCGCATTTGCTTGCGTGAAGACAATAAATGAAAACAGATTGTGTGGTCGTGCCGTGAACTTTTAGAACTCTCGTAATTTAATACGTAGCCGAAACTTTTAAAATTAATAATTTTAAAGTCAAACGTGGTATATCTAAAACAATTTAGTATTTGTAAATAAGTGTTTCAATTTAAAATAATACATTTGATTTTTCTCAGCTGCATTATACACTGGTATGTATTTACTTATTTTTAGTAAAAGTTATCTTCACGACCTATTTGTTCTGCTGCTCATTTACTTATGATTGATTAGAATTTGCTTCACAAGATATAAAAAAAACTCAAAATACAAAAACAACAAATAATAAAATACTTTTGGAATTTTAGACAACTTTTCGGGTGTTGATTAATTATATAAATAAAAAAATTGAATACATTTATGAGCTTTTTTAATTTTTCTTCTAAAATATTTATTAACGTAAAAAAATGTATTCGTCGATGTAAAAAACGAGCAGCTTTGAAAGATAAAATTGAACTGTCTGTTTGTAATAACAAAATAACAGCTTTTACTCAATGCTTATGAAAGTGTATACGTTACATATAGGAAAAAAAAACATTTTTTTAATTTGTTTTTGTCTGTTTGTTAATCTCCAAAACAGCAGTTGATATTATAGCGGGTAACTTAGGCTATTTTAATTTAAAAAAAAATCAGGATTGCACGCAATAAAGTTAAAGCCTCAAAATCCGATTCAAATAGAGAAGTATTTATGAATATCAAGGATCGTCATCATCATTTCAGCCTATCACAAGTCCACTGCTGAACATAGGCCTCCCCCATAGATAGCCACAAAAGTTTGTAGCTCTCATATTGGAGGGATTTTGCCATAGTTGCCACGCTTGGCACGCGGGTTGGCAACCGCAGTTTATTTATTCAGATGTTCCAGGAAGACGCTGCTGCCCATCTCCTGGTTTCAATTTCCCTCTGTCGACTTTTGCGACACCCACGGGATGGGATGGGGTGGTAGATACTCTTAGACCGCTACCACACGGCACGGCATCATGGATCGGAGTCGGCTTTTTTCCGCGGTCGAAACCGCAGGGCACAGCTAGTTTAAACTAAAAGTCTATCAGTTAATTTTAGTGCTTCTTCTAATTAAATACTGAGGTAATGTAATGGCTAGGTTAGATGTATTTCTTTATTTTTCATAGCTTTTAAAGCAGTTTTATTTACCATATTTGGTAATTTGTAATTTTTGTAAATACTTCAAAGTATAATATATTCACCGTGTGATAGCTACGTTTCAGATTTCCATTTCATATCGTCCCTTGGGTATAGTAAAAGTCAACTGAAGAAAATGCCAGAAAATCACAGCTTCATACACACGATGGAATATCTAATATATCATCGATATCGGCTATAAGCTGTCTATTGCTGGATAAAAACCCATCTCCCAAGTTGTGGGGATATTTTATAGGAGCGCAACGTCTGCCCATGACAAATACTGTCACTGAGAACATTTCTGTGTGGCACCATACTCCTCCCGTCCCCCTTGTGCAATTAGTTCTTACGTCACATATGCCCAGTAATTACACTAGCTCTCAATTCCCTTCAGATTGTACCACATAATATTTGCACACTAATGTTTCAAGGCAGAATATATCATTATTGTGATATAACATGACCTTATAACGAAAACTTATTGACTAACTGTGACTTATTTAGCAGTTTTTGATGATGATTATGACGATGATGACGATATGTAACATCGATTTTACACTAAACGAATTTACTAAAACTTATATACCTGTCGCATTCATTATATATTTTTACAATAAAAGAAACGATACATAATAGTCGTAATAACAAAAGTGAAATATAATTGCACTGTATTTTCTTTGTATATTTATTTCTCTGTATTACCTAATTAATAATATTTTCTTTTAAATTCATAAAAAAAAAATCGATGCTTATTTAAAATCAATTGAAAGTATAAATTTAAAAAGATAAAGAAGCACGAAATTTCCGATGAAAATAATATTCGGACGAAATGAAAATGCCGAACGATGCATTTGGAATCGCGAGCGCCGGGCGGGGGTTTTAATTCCCTTGACTGTTGCGAATCGGCGCATGTTTTTTCATTAAAACACATTCAATACCACGACGACGTGGCTTTGAAAAAGCAGACCTTTTCAAAATATTTTTCTGACATTCCAGCTTGCACGGCTCCCGATCTATTCATTTCTTTTTAACAAAAAATAAAGCTATAGACGTGTTTCATCGCTATCGAAAGCGAGAACTTACGATCATTTTGATAATGCTTAAATAATGTTGTCGAATGAGAGATTTGTTCACATTTCTCTATCTAAGACTTCATTTACACTTAATTTAATTTATTTATTCCGTCCAATTATCTGCCGTGAAACAGTAGTGTGCAAACATTACTGCGTTTCGGTCTGAAGAGCACTGAGAGTTAATGTAATTACTGCGCAAATGAGACTTAATAACGGATTTCTTAGGGGGACAGGCGCAGTGTTTTGGGTGATCCGGCATTCGTTATGGGCAGAAGTTGCACTAACCATCAGATGAATGTTTTGCTCGTCTCGTCATGTTAATCGATTTTTTACAGACTGTAGAAGAAGAAAAAAAAAGATGGCTAAACAAATTAAAACTATAATTGTTACTTAATAAGTTACAAAAGCTGAAAAAAATTTTAAGAAGTTAATAAAATAAATGTTAAAAAGAATTCACTAGAAACGTCATAAGATATTCTTTATTAAATGAACGGCATAATACCCATTTTGTTTACCAACATTAAATTTTTTACAATGAGAATATTCAAGTAAGTTAAGTAACAACAAATTAGCGAACGTATGATCATTATATAAATCAGCATGACAAGCTTGTAACAAAATCGTCGAATCTAACTTTGATCGATATTTAACATACAAAAAAAACTCATTTCTATTTATTTTATTATCAATTGCATCGTTATGTAAGAGTATATATTCTAAATTAAATTTATGTTTACATAATGTACCGAAATTTGCCGTATCTCTGAA
The DNA here is from genome assembly GCA_019845155.1 of Luehdorfia chinensis. Classification (NCBI taxonomy): domain Eukaryota; kingdom Metazoa; phylum Arthropoda; class Insecta; order Lepidoptera; family Papilionidae; genus Luehdorfia; species Luehdorfia chinensis. Next base: position 3,922,688 of record JAHVAK010000022.1, read on the forward strand.
TCGAACTACACCTAGGTGCGTTAATTAGAATCCTTCCTTGACGGGCTACGTTGTAGCGGTTTAGTTGCGGTCACGCTGACACCCTCACCTCTCCATTAGAACGTTGTGTAGCAGGGTTAACGACCAGTTTGCGTGCTACCGCACTACTTCACGCTTATTTATACGATGAGGCGAACAAACCTGGGACCCGACATTCAAGTGTTACAACACACGGTGCGACCTATCAAATTTCCATTATCAGCAAGTTTCTAAAGGCGTGCAAGACCCTAAGGTTATAATGTATAAATATTAGCATCGATGTTCATGTTGAAATAAGATTTGTGTTTTACGTATTCATTACAATGAATAATGTTACAAAATATAAATCATATACTACAATAGCTTGAACAACACCAAATGTAAATGCGTCGATCGTTTTAACGAAATATGCAAATTAAATTTCCAGTAACCAAATCACTTCCATCAAGCTATTATCATTTCGTGTTAAATTCTTCGCTGCATTGCCAAATTTTCAGAAAATCAAATTTTGTCACACTTAGAACCTCAGCTTGTAAAATCAAAATTTCATGAAAATATGAAACGTTGCGACTGCATGCCGTGTCGTATAAACTGTTAATTTCATGATAATTATTTCTCGGCTTATTCCATCTAAATTTTTACACATCCCTATTGAATTCAAAAACTTTTGTGAAGAGAACTTGTTTAAAGTGTAAGTAAATTTGACGACGAAGCGAATCGACGGCCTAGTTGGTGGTACCACTTTCTTCAAAGTTGAGAGTTGTGGGTTCGAGTCCAGCTTGGGGAGAACATTTGTCGGCTTGGTAGGCGCAGTAATTAAGCGACTGACATCTGCGCTATGAGTTGCAGGTTCGATTCTAAATTTACAATATATCGATATAATACCGATATTTGTACAGTGTGGAAAAATCTTAATGTGGCTTACAGAAAACTATTCCGGTTCTGGGTGTTTGTGTATGTGCAATTAATGACTGTAAATCGCACCCACGGTATTGGTGAAAATCTAGTGGAGGTTGCCCCTCAATGTGTGGGTGATAGAGAGGCAAAAAAATATTTTTTTATGAGTTGGGTCGTTAGCGGACTCCGGACAGGACATCGGACAACGGACAGGACGGGATCAATTTTAGGAGCCAGCTTAGCCGACTGGCTTCCCTCGATGCTGCTGACCTCATGATGATAATGTGAATATTTGTACACGTACCATGGATTCATCATTTATCTATATGTATATATTCTTATACCACTATCCAGGGTTCAAGATACAGCAAACCCTAATTATGGGGCTGAATGATGTTAGTGCGTATAGGTTTACGATATTATTATATTATATTACAAGAGGATTGCACTTTAGGTAGAATGCATGAACAATATAGCGTAATTAGATTGCCACATCGTTTTGGCGCAATTGTATACGTCGGAAGATTGAGGAATTAGTGTTCATAGTCTACCGTAGTACGTCTTGACGATAGACTTATTAAATGACAGAAATAGTTATTTAAAAGCTGTAAAGACATTTTTGGATATGTTCATTTTAACACTGTTTTGAAATTTTCATGTACAAATCTTATCTACAAATGAACTTTATACCGCTATAGTCTGATGAAAATGTTTTTTTTTTGTTTCAGGTTGTCACAAAATGAAGCCATCAAAATATTAAAAGTAAAATATATAACAAACTGATTCGGAACTGCAACTCCTTAAAATTATATATAAAAAACTTAAATTAGATTATTATGTAGCATCACAGGTATCAAAAAATGTCCAATGCCAGATTTGAAAGATAAGGTGTCATAGACAATGCATAGCTACCTCGAAGCGGCAATAGCTACGACGTTACTACAGATTCTGTTTTCTTTCGCAGGTAAATGATTTGTTCAAAACCGTGACTAAGTCACCGCTTTTAATACTAACTTTCTATCTTCAAAAAAATTCGGGTAAATTTTTTCGTATCGTTATTCTGAAGTTAATTATCAAAATTGATATATTTAAAGAAATACTATTGATTGACTTCTAAATTCACTTAAATACGTGTAGAGGTTTTAAATAACCCTAGTAAAACTTATAATTTTGTAATCGTGTAATGAGGTCTTTGTAATTTTTTGCAATTAACTTGAAATATTGGCTATCCTTCATGTACTTTTTTAAGAATAAACCTTGTTGAATTGTGCCAATGTAGATATTAGAATATTTCAATTTAGTTATTTAAGTATGTTTAATCAAAAAATATTATTAATAGTAAATTGAGGGTCATCTTAAGTATACTTAAAATGGGATTGTCGTACGCAGATAGTGCCTTTACAGATTATAAAACAATATCTTTTGCGGTAGAACTAAGTCTATAGGAAGAGACAATATTCAACGCACTTTTTAAAATACATAGTCAAGCCGCTGATCACGATACAATAACAGCTTGCTTTAATCTTTTATTAATTCCTCTCCCATAGATTGCCACAAAAAATTGTAGCTTTCATTTTGGAGGGTTTAGCCATTGTTTCCACGCTTGGCAATCGGGTTGGCAACCGCAGTTTATTTACTCAGTTGTTCCAGGAAGATGCTGCTACCCAGCTCTTGGTTTTCATTTTTAGACTTAGGAAGCTGTTATTGTATCGTGATCAATAAATAAACAATTTCCAGTTTCCTTGGATTGCTTTTTCATTACCAGTTTCATTCAGTCTCCGAGCGCCCTGCTTCTGAGCTTCATCTTCAGTTTACATGATATTAAACTTGCAACTTTCTTTTTGTTTTAGTTTTATGTTACGTCATTAAACATTACGTTTAACGTCAATAAACGTAATGTTTAATGACGTAACATAATTTTGTCGTTTATATAAAAAGAGCCAACTAGAGCATCAGTAGTTAGATATTAATTTCGTTTACACGGTCTTCATCAAGTCCTCATTATCATATGAGTTTAGTTTCCGATCGCCCATGAGGTTCATTGTCAAGTTTAAAGATTCCAAAACGAAATCGCCCAAACCGTTAATGCCCAGTCCGTTCCTTAGTTTTGTTTTGTATTGTATTGTATTGTAGTGTTTTTTGATTTGAATCAGGGACCATCGACAAAGAGGCATTCCATGACATACATGCCTACATAGTCATGCGTATTTCCCATTGGAATAGACAGAGACTACATTTTTTCACTTTCTACTATCCTGACACACATCCTTCGTTTCTTCTATTTTCATGCGCGTTTTTTTACAAGCTCGTCGGTTGACGTGACCTTTCCTTAAAACCCCTTCGATCTGATCGTAAATCTACGTCGATCCTTTTCGGCTTGCCCATTCAAACTTGTCTCATAAATCTCTAAGCACCATTTTCTCTATCTTTGCCACTACATCTTCTACCATACCGCAAGAAGAGGGAGAACGCGCCAAAATCAGGATTCTTTAACTTCACTCGTTTTCTAGTAACGGACACTTCGTAGGTACTGGACCTGATAACAGACAACTTGACCTCATAGACTAACTGGCAATCTTAAGACTATATATTTTATTTTAAATAAAGACAAAAAGGAATATGAAAAACAAGAAAATGTAAGTTTGAGTTATTCCATTTTTATAATAATATTTGGGATATAGTAAAAGGATATATTTTTTTTACAAATTAATTTTAAAAGTTTCTATTTCGCAATATTTGTTTCTTCTATAACTTTGACAGAACTAACGTTTAAATGTTCATCTTTGTGAATAAAATATATTTATTTCTTGGTATCTTCAAACTATAATCCTCGCCTTCCAATGAAATAATAAACATTTAAACGTAGTACTCCCGTGGTCCTTCCTCATAGCACTGGTAGTCCGGGATCGTAGGATTTTTGAAACAGTTTGCATATACGTATTACATACATATATTATTTGTGCGCTTACCATGTTCTTTTTGTTAAAAATCAGTAAAACAATTTTGGTATTAATAATGTATTAGCGATATTCGAGTAAGCACTGGGTCCCTGATAAATTTTTAGACAAGGATAAATCATCGGATATATGAGTATCGTAAAATTTTCATCATTTTCATGAGACAAACGTTAGCAGTTGCATTTAAGTTTTTATACGTTACATTTCTTTATTATAAGATACTACGGCAAGGAAGTAGCGATGAAACGGGCGGCGGAAGCAGCTGTGTCGTTCGCGTGCTGTTTACCAATTTATCACTAAGCTGATTATATATAGGCTCTTTCTTGTGACGTACTTTATGACCTTGTTTACTCTTCTTTTATTGTTTTATACTACTCTTTTTACACCTTTTAACCCAAGAAAAAACAGCATAAACTCGTGTGAACATCGCTAAAATCGCAATTTCTTTCAAACTCTTTCTGCTATTATTATCTTCTATTAAAATTTATAATGGTAGTAGATAGTTCTTGGCAAAAATAATTCCTCACTACGGGTACAGTAATTTCAATTAAGTAAAATGTGTTCAATATCGCGAAAGTACGGTATTACTACAAGATTAGATACCTATGAGTATATAGCAATACGCATAAACTTGAAAAACAAATTGCATAAAAATAAACAAGAGTCACAAAAGGCACACCACAAATTGTGTTTTCAGTGCTAGGTTCGGAGCGCAGGTGGCGAAGCCAGCCTTAAGCTCAAGCGGACCGCCGCCAAATCCGCATACGACTTTAATTTAACTTCGCTCCGTGTATATTGTCCCTGCACTAAAATTTGAATTATAATTTAAACGAAATAGTACCACAGGACAAATTTTTATACAAACATTTTAAGCAAGTATACGTGTTACAAAAATAAGATACTTTAGAGGTATCCGAAATAAGTTACTAACATTTATTTATTTGATTTTGTAAGACAACCGAAAAGTATATTTTGAAATCGTGGAAGGGAAACTTTGAGGTGATTCATATTTTTGTAATATACTGTCTACGTTTTAACAAAGATACAAATGCACTAAAGTAAACAAATAAGACTCTTAAGTTGTATTATTCACAATTCGTAACGATAAAAGGATTATAGACAAGTCTATAAAGACAAAGAAAAATCCATTAGCATCATCGCAGTAACAAATACTTGGTACGAGCAAATGCAATATTGTAAAATTTGCATAGGTAGGAGTTCACCCGCGCGCCGGTGTGCAGTACAGTATGAATACGTAACACATTTATATGGATATTCCGTCCGAAAATATTGTTGTCATAAGCGACAAACCGTTTAAAGTAATCTGATTTCTAAAACTCTCTGTTATTGATACAAATAGATTTTCGTCCCCTTTTACATGCTCGTATTTTTGTAACTTTTTACAAGTTTAACTAATCTTAATCATTTCAATTTCGTAATTATCTTTAAAAAGTAACAGCTTATTAATGCCTCACTGCCGTGCACTTTGGAGACAGGACTTTGGAGCCGGAAAGAGTCAGTCACGCTGCTCCAATGCGGATTAATGAACGTCACATGTCCTCGAATTATTTTTATTTCTCATGCCGGTTTACTCGCGATGTGTTTCTTCACTGCTAAGCACATGGTAAATCTGCACTTACAATTGCAGAACAATTTTAGTGCCAGCACCGGGAATTCAACTCAGGTCACTCGATTACTATTAAACTAAAACGAGCGCCCGGCTACTATCGTTCATTTGAAATTAAGTTCAAGTTGTGTCAGTATTCATTAAATACTATTCTTAATACTATTCTTGCGTTTTGAAACTCATCACTTTGTAAGATCTATTTTTTAACAAATAAGAAGACTTTTTTTTTAATTAGACCAAACTCAAGAAGACGAGAAAGAAAATTTACGCCCCGGTTAAGCTTTTGTGATACGGGCGCCGAGGAAGACGATTTCACTGCAGCCTTGCACTTTCCACGCAAAGAATATCCAACGAACCGTGAAATTGCCTATTTTCCGCGTGATTTTATTTATTTATTTCATACATCAATGACATTTCCATTCTTTTAAGCTCATTTTATCGGAAAATCGATAACGAGAGGAGAAATAGATACGGATTTAATGTTAAGATATCAACAGTAAATGCAGGCTTTAATTAAAAATCTATACTGTTTTAAACATTCACAAACTTAGACTATGAATTTTAAATGTATGAACCGTAAGTGCAATGTGTCTCCACCAGGTACTGCTGGTTTTAGTTTTGTTAGGTTAATCAAAATTCAGCGGTATCGTCCTAAAATTAAAGTTTCATTTAGTACATCCGCATTTGTGGAGATATATCATTTACCATTCTCGTAACGGAAACTGATTCATTTCCGATGCATGGTTGAAGCTCTTTGTAGAGTCTGTCGGCTGCGAATTGCTCACGTTTTCAACATTTGATTGCGACATCAATATCTTTGAAATATTGTTGCCTGTTAACTTTGAAATAGAATTATCAAATTAGTTCTAATTGTTTTTGTGATATTAAACACTGTATCCTTTATTTAGAACGAATATTATTCGTAAAATAATTCGATGCTCCCTAGAGCAAGCCGGTGTCTTTCAGACTCAGTCGTGAGTTAAGACTGCAAAACAGATGCTGACTGGCATCTCCCAGTCGAGCACTCGCCTACGTCACGTAGTAATACCGTCTGCAAAATGCAACAATGCATAAGAATTCAATCTTATATTCTGGTATACATGCCGTACTAAGCAACAAAATATTCAAAAATATAAATGACTACAAAACGATTATTTAGGAATAAAACATATGGAACATAAAAATAAGCTGAGGTGTATTTATATATTTTACTATATGTTTTATTAACTCATGCTATAGAGGAGTTAAATCAAGAACTTATGAGTAATTTTAATTACTATGTTATTAACGAAAGTTATTATCATCATCATCATTTCAGCCTATCACTAGTCCACTGCTGAACATAGGCCTCCCCCAAAGATTGCCACCAGTTAGTAGCTCTCATTTTGGGGGGATTTTGCCATAGTTGCCACGCATGGCAGGCGGGTTGGCAACCCCAGTTTATTTATTTAGATATTCCAGGAAGATGCTGCTGCCCATCTCTTGGTTTTAATTTTCCCTCTGTCGACTTTTACGACACCCACGGGATGGGATGGGGTGGTAGATTCTCTTAATCTACGACTAGACTAGTGATTTTCAACCACGGCGACAGCTGCCGAATAATGTCGGAAGTTATCAACTGCATCAGGGGATATTACAGCGCCACAAGTGTTCATGCCAACTTAGAGTACTCACTCATCCCATTTTACCCGAGCCCGATGTAATGCTCGTGCGAAAATATCGGAGATAGGCTATGGTGCAGTGTCAGAGACACAGGAACAATGACAAAACAACCAGATCCAAAAATCAACAATTTGTGTATTTTCTCTAATGTTGGCTCCGACTGGTATTTGAACTCGAAACCCGCAGCGTGGTAGTCAAGTACTCTAACCACTAGTTCACGCAGTCATCGCATGGTAACATGAGTATTGTGCAAATAGATAGAAGCTATCTCAAAGCCAATTACTCAAAGATTTGATGTAATGAACATGTCGTCTCAGGTGTTGTTTTCACGGCAAAGTTACTTTAAGCCACACTAAATTGTACATAATATATTGTCCGTAGTTTGGTAAGCTCAGTTAATGTTATTCTTGGTCTTATATCATATGAACGTTATTGAATAGTTCTGTCTGTAATTGATATGCACCTAATACTCGTATATGACAGCGCCTTACAATTCAAAAGGTCTTCAAACATTCTTGATAAAAGTTCTGCGTCATTTAAATAATGACAAATAGGCCCTGCAGGGCCAGTTATTCTGCCGTGAAGTAGTAGTCTGCAAATATTACTGGTATATGAGACTTAAGAACTGATGTCACAAGGTGACGGGCGCAGTAAAGTGCCACACAGAAACGTTCTGGGCGACACGGCATTTGTTATGGACAGTCGTTGCACTTACCATCACGTGAACGATTTGCTCGTCTCGTCACTTTTTTCAATAAAAATGCTGTGTAACACAACAAGTTTCAGTGTGTGGCACCGCAGTACAATTGACACGCAGAGACGTCAGTAATGAGACATCAGTGCCCTTCAAACCGAAACACATTAATGTTTGCACACTACTGCTTCACGACAGAATAACAATTGATTTATGACTGAAATTAAATTATCGCGAGAAAACCGGCATATCTGTGAAATATAAAAAAGGTTTCGATGCGTCGAAATTTCCTTTAACTCGCGCTAAAGCTGACCAAATCCAAAAGACTCAAAAATGAGAGGTGGTCTGTGTTCGGTACCGCTTCATTACTACGTATATATATGTGCTAAAATTTTACTTATTTGCTTATGACCATCGAGCCAAATTTTGAATGGTTATGAGCCCGAACAACACCGTAAGAAATGTGTAACACATTTCATACGGTGTTTGGAAGGATTTGCCATAATCGCCAGAACTGGCAGACGGATTGGCGAATGCTGCTTCACCATCATCGATCAGGATATCTTAGCTACAGCTTATTTTAAATCGTTATGCCATCTGTGGCTACGAGATTTACGTCAAATTTTCCTTGATCGACGTTCACCAACTAAGATAATGTGATAAATATCCTCAAAGTATGACCATGTAAAAATAAATTGTGGCTTTCTTCCTATTGTTAGCAACCCCAACAAGAATTATAGTGACTTAAGTTTATGGTACATCGACCACTTCCTCTTAACACCCAGAATTGTCTACACACGTACACGCTCCTAAGTTGTCATATTAAAACTAGAATTAAAACCAAAAGAAACTGCGTTTTAGTGCGAAGTACCACAAACAAACCCATGAGCTATTGCTCCCAAAGTCAATTAGTAAATTAATGATACGTAAGCAACTATTATGATGCATTGGAGGCTACGCCTTCGCGACACAACTACATACACATAAACATTAATACATCCGCATATTCTGAAATACAAATATTCGTACACCTCGTGAATTGAACACGAGCCCCGTTTCGCAGAAGCCAATCGATTAGCCACTGCTCCTACCTAGCCTACAATATAATTAATACGAGTAACTGGTACCATTCCATACAATTGTTTCAATTGAAAGCGTAGGTGCATTTACCTAAAAAATTTTGTTATATTATCCTACAAATAAAGCGGCATTATACTACGGGGAAGTTTGTTGAGTAGCATTAAAAGATTAAAAGTCGACAGTTCGCTGAAGCTGTATCGAATCCAAACTGGAAACGATCTCTACTCCGCTGCGACATATATTTGCGATGCAAGCGGCGCGTCCGTGGCGAACTTCGCCCGGCGAATGCAAAAATTTAAATTAAAAGCATAAATCAGGCATGTATCGAGTAAGTTTCGAGATTGGTATACATTTCAACTGTTTGCCTCTGAATATGTATTAGTGAGTTTGTTTTCATTTTAAATCTACTCATTGCTTTATTGATTAATTTATTTACACGATACATTTTGTTGTAAATAAAATGTTAAATTAAAATACATATTTCATTTTCAAATACCAAAAACCTGATTTTTATTCGAGTAGGCTGGTTGTTACTAAAGGTTAAATTTCTAAAATACTTTAATTATCCGGCATCATTTAAATAAGTGGGATATCTTATGACAAGAAAATTTTCTTCATAAATATTTAAAGAGTAGGAATTTCCTCCCGTATTTTCGAATTAATTGCTCCAAAATATTATGAGTATCATAATTTCATAATCTTAATTTAGAGTACTTAAGAGCGTTAAAATTTGAAATTTTAATCGCTTGCAAATCTGTCCAAGCTGTGAATACTGTGGAATATGTATTTTTTTTTTAATTTAAAGTTAACTGAATGTATGTGTACAAAAGGACAAAGATTTAAAATATGTTAGATCTTACTGAACAAATACAACGCAAATATTATTTTTACCACTATCTATAATATGTCTATAAGTAACAGCCTCTAACTTCAGGCCTGTGGGTTTCCTTGCAACATTTTCCTTCATCCTCAACCATGTGGAAGATAATTCCAGAATCGAGGATCGAACCCATGTTAGTCGCTTCGCCGTCTGAACGGCGTAAATATTTTGCATCTATACCAATAATAAAATTGAAGTGTCTGTCTGTGATTTCATAATAAATGCCAAAATTTAAGTTTAAACTACTAGTAGTTACTACTGCCTAATCATAAATGAGTGTTTTTTTAAATTGTTGTCTGTCTATCTGTAAGTTTGTCTCGAATAGGCTTCGAAGTGGCTCAACGGATTCAAATGAAAACTACAGGGAGTAGAAGAAAAATTTTAACTTTAATTTTAGTGTATGTTCTATTGCGATATCTTGCAAGGTTCAGAGTATATGAATATGAATATGTGTAATGTATATAATCCAGTGGTCGGCATATTTTGCGCAGGTGAAATCGCGAGGTACAGCTAGTTCATGAATATACGTCGTAGTAAATTTGCGGTATCAAGACATCATTGATATTTTGACAAACAAAAATGTTAGTTGAGAAAATGATTTCTTATATGCGTGCAAATTATGTCCGTAAAACGCACCCACGATACAGGAGAAATCCTAGTTAGAAGCAACGTATTTCATAAAAACTAATATAGTACAATTTATATTTAGAAATACATTGATATAATTAAATCTGCTCCATCATATTTTTAAACATCAAGGGAAACGTAGTGATAACAAAAAATTACGCTATTTGATTCAATAGTTGTGTTTATTTCGATAGCATTTATTCAAGTCAAAAGATCTTTTATATCAAATAACATGTAATAACAAATAAAATAAATTTTAATTAGTCTTGTCTTGTCTGTAAAAGAATGAATGAATAAAAAAAATGCGTAGGCGGAAGGTTTTTCTGTAACTTTTCACAAGCACGAATAACAATAATTGGTGTTCGTTTCTGTAGATACATGTATTCGCAATAATATTATTGTAATAAGAGTCCATTTGACATACAATTTATAGTCGAATATATACTTGTAATGTAACGCCTTTTAATAATAATTAGTGGTCGCCCAATGGTCGGAATTCGACCGTAATTAATTAACTTTTTTATTGAATTTAATGTATTTGTAACAAATATTATATATATAAATTTTAAATTTCTACACTTCTTCTCCATATAAAAGGTGACTATGCCAAATCCCACACTTCGTGCGCGCAATGTTTAGCACAAAGAAGTACATAATTTTCTCTTCACGTATTAATATATAGATATATGTACTCTTTCATATTGTTACCCTGTCATATTTTTATAGGCCAATATTGCTCACTATAAGAATTTTGCAAAGTTAATTAGAAAGAATTTGATTGCAGTCGTGAGCGGTGTCAGCTGGGAGGAATGGTGGACCTACGACGGAATTTCAGGTGAGCGCTTTGCTATGTTTATATTGAGCTGCGTGAAACGTTATCGTGGCATAAATATCTGCGTAATCACAAAAGTAGTAATTGAACCTTACCTCTTTTATGCGATATATATCGTAATTGAAACGAAAGTTCGAAAGTGATGCGGTCTCAGAGATTTTTGGACAGTCAAAGTCAACTAAAACCATAATTACTCGTATAAGTAATTTGTAATTAATAATGTAATAAACATCTATAAACAATTCAATAAATTTTTTTTCATACTTGTTCTAAGCAAATTGTTTCAAAAATAATAAAATGTTATTTAGCTGCCTGTAATTAAATATAATTATAGTAAAACATAAATTTTTAGATATCGTATTATAAAACTTTCAACTTGGTCATTATGTTTCATAATGGTTATTCTTGATAAATAAAAACGCTCTTGATGAAATCATTACAATGATTTCAAATAAGGTTAAAATGTTTTGTTTTAAGAAATATTCTTTTGCAAAACAAATACTGGCAAAACTAATTCACTCGGTAACCATCCTATAGATTTCTACTATTTCTATAAATACGTTTCTAGCACCAGGTACGAAATTTTATTGACCTGGAGTTGTGAGTTTATTGAACTACCACAATCTCTCCGCAAATATTTCGATTGTGAATAGTATCAATTTCTCTGTGCAGATAACATTTTTGACGGTTTACGTGACTTGAAATTTATACGGGCGATTTATCTTGCTTTCATATTGCGTTTCACACAAAATCGTGAGGTGTGTTATCGTATCAAACAGCATTTTTAAAATATCCTATTCGAATTATTACATTTGGAATTTTTTTTTTTAATACTATATCTTCGTAATCTTCTTTTTTAATTCTTATGTAGATCATCCTTCTACTTCAGTACTGTATTAATCTTCATTATATGTAATAATTATTAGGACTAATGAATTATGCAGTAAGGTGAAAGTAAACTTTTTTCATGTAGGTATGTATTATCTATATTTAAATAGATTTAATTTACATTACTACATTTTTTATATTATAGAGTATGTTGTACGTTTAGAGTACTTTAAAGCACCTATGGTCACGGGGGGAGTAGTTTTATAAAATTAATTATTTACATTAATACTGACAATGTCAATCACATAATAGTCTCTGGTCAAACAGTTGTATAGAGCATTTAAAACATTGTCAAAAAATTATTACACAAACCTCAAAAACGTTCAAATTAAAAAAATTCCCTAATAGATTTTTGTTTAATAATACAAATTAATAAAAGAAGTCATCAACTGTTAAGCTTGTTTCACTAAGTTCGTTTTTTACGAGTTATGAAATAAGGTAATATAATTATAAAACATACGTATTGCCTTTTCGCTGTTTGAACTGTTTCAATATAAAAGCCAATACACGATTTACGTTGTTACAAGAAAGTTTCCAGGCGCAACTTTACTGCTAGTCTTATTATTAGTTTCAGTTACAACGATAGTTATGATTGTATATGTACGGCACGTCTATCTGAATTCGTGGTAACTTATCGAAATAATGTTTTATGAGACTTAACGTCATTACGTTAAAGACTACAGATTTCTTACGTTAATAATATGTTTGTAATGTAATAATTTCCTATACTTTCGCAATAACTTCACGTTTTATAAAACTGATTACATATTACTCAAATAGTAAAATAAAACGCGATAAAATCTGCAAAAAGTTTTAATGAATATATTTTGGTATTATACTTTTTTTTTTAATAAATATAATCAAATAATTGAAATTAATCGTTTGGCAAAGTGTGGCAAACTGCTTACAATAGCATGTTGTTATAGAAATAAGCCATACAGAGTACAAATAACATACTTTGAAATATGGCATAAGCAATAATATATACAGGGGCAGCCTTTCGCCTTAAACTTCATAGAAAGCGAATGACCTGGATCCGAAACCCGGTGCAAGCATTAGTAAACCACCGCGGTGATGAAAGGGAAATATCGAGAGGAAACCAACATGTCTGAGAAATCAAACATATCTGGTACAGTAGCAACAGTGGCGAACTTTAACTGTTTTTACAATGTAACAATCATAAACTACATCTAGAAAATGAAAATCTTAAGAATAAAATGTACAATACCTTTAAATATCATAACAAAGTACGTAAGGAAATTAAAAATTAAAATTCACATGCATCTTATCTTACTACTACAGTAAAGCTAGAGAGTTTGTCAGAAGTAGCTAATATTATAAAATAATCCGATTCGAAAAATTATTTTTGTATTAGATAGCCCATTTATTGTGGAAGGTTTAACACTATAAAACTGTATGCCTTAAGGAGCCGCACGCTGAGAACCAAACGTTATCGAGAAGTGCCAAACTGTGAATGCACAGTGCCAGCGAGGTACCATGCCGTACGGCGCAATCATGTGATCGGTTTATTTTACGCAAGTGAAACCAAGGGGTACAGCTAGTAATAAATGAATATATTATATAGGCAGTGTCGGTATCAGTGCCGTTGTATGTCATGCTGTTATTATTTATGCATAGGTATCTTTCTCAGTGTTACTACTATAGATTAAAAGTAAACAACAACCTGTCTTATGAGATCCCCTAAATATAATAATATATAAATATAATAATAATATTAGGTGCAACGTAAACTCTAGAACGACATAATAATAGCTAACTTGGGCATATATTATCCTACCCGGAATAGTTGCCGTGCAGTTTTAAGCTGTACTTGATTACAATGCAGTCTTCATAAAACGGATACTAGTCTGCGAAGTGAAGTTTGGAACTTTTTCGTGGTTGGGGGATTCTTCATTTCGAAGTCCATGCTTGCCTCAGAATTTATAATTCGAGCGAAGCTTTGATTAAATTTTATGCCTTCTTTAATAACTGACGGTTTGTTATTATTGTTTTATTTGGTTGCAGAAATTAATCGAATATAACATGATATTGCAAGTAGCTGTGACATGAAAATAATAAAATTAATACAAAGATTTATTAATTATTACAAAAATTTATTCGAAGCATAAATTACAAAGATGGAACGTCAATAGTATATAGCGAAACATGACCGCAGGACCGAGCCTTCAGTCGACTATTGTTGTGAACCATCCCCTGGCACAAGTTTTTAAGCTTAGTTGGAGTGGTTAACATGAATATTAGTAATGTTAATAGCATTAGATAATATTATAATATGATCTTAAGAAGTCTGATAAGCCTCTTTCTGAATCTGAACACAGACCTTTAGATCTGATATATCGTTAATGAAAATATTGTCGATTACAGTGAAAAATGTTCATCATCATCATCATGATTACAGCCTATCACTAGTTCAGTGCTGAACAGAGGCCTCCCCTATAGATTGATCTGGGGGGATTTTTCCATACTTGACACGCTTGGAAGGCGGAATGGCAACCGCAATTTATTTGTTCGGATGTTTCAGGAAGATGCAGCTGTATAAATTAAATTTTTCCCTCTGTCGAGATTACGATAGATTCTCTTACGCGGCCACCACTCGGCGAGAAAAAAAATGTTATAACTAGAGAATAATGTAACAAAAATAAGAAAACCATAAAAAGTGAGATTAAGACTGAATCCGTAATAACTGAAGTAGACGCAAATTGCCAAAAACAATAAAAGAATGCTCCAAAGGAACGTTCACTTAACGCGTGCCATAAAGAAGGCGTGACCGCAACCGCAGCGCCGGCTTACTCATGCAATTTTCAAGGTCATAAATAATAAAACCATGAACGAGATCCAAAGTACTTTGGCTGCTTTTACGCTGCAGTTATCTGCCATATTGAAATACCTTGCAGACGCTAATGTGTTTACTATTAGTAGTGCACAATCACTTATTCCAACTTTTGAAAAAATAATTTGTCCAAAAATATTATCTGATAGTTACTGCAGGCTGCATTGCAATTTAATATAACTGAAATCTGACATTGATAATTTAACTAAATATTTTATCTATAAACATGAGTACTTCTGCAAAAATGTGTAGTTTTCCTGTTTTTTTTTTAAATTTGTTAAAGTTATAATATATGAATTTTAGGTCCAGCTTTCTGGGGATTAATCAATCCAGAATGGTCCTTATGCAACAAAGGACGGCGGCAGTCACCGGTGAATCTCGAGCCGGAAAAGTTACTTTTCGACCCCAACCTCCGCTTTTTACACATAGATAAGCATAGGGTATGCATAGACTTTTTAGAATAAGTTTTGACTATAATAATTACTTTTTAAAATTATAATTGTAATTGAGTTTTTAAAAGGTTTAATAATGCTTTAAATTGCATTTTAAGTACAAAACTTAAAATAAAATGACTAAACCTTGTCTAATTTCAATTTAGGCGTGGGATGACGCCATGTTTTGGTTTCTGCCAAAAATTATGTTATGCGTTAATGCCGTTACAATACGTCCGTAACGTAAACTATCACGTTCCTAGGTGTCATTAAAGGAATACTCAAAGGTGTTACTGGTGGTAGGATTCCTATGCAGGAATCCGTCTAGGTAGGTACCACCCCAGGGCCAGTTATTCTGCCGTGAAGCAGTAGTGTGCAAACATTACTGTGTTTCGGCTTGAAGGGCACTGTGAGCTAGCGTAATCACTGGGCATACGAGACTTAAGACCTTATGTCTCAGGGTGATGGGCACAGTGTGGTGTTACACAGAAATTTCCTGGGTAATATTGCATTTGTTATGGGCAGACGTTGCACTTACCATCAGGTGAACGTTTTGCTCGTTTCATCACTTTATCCAATAAAAAAAAAGGTTCTCTTCATACCTTCCCGTATTTACATTGCATACGAACCATTATTTACACTGTATTGTACACTGTACTTAGGAGCATATTTTCAAGAAGTGTCGTACAAAAGAAGCAGTCAATAAATTATCTAGAGCCCAAAAATTGAATGACTTTTATCTAGTACTTACTCGCAGATTTCTCATACTTGCAATATTTTAAGTTATCAACGTTCAAATGTAATATTTGTCGGTTAAATTAAAGCAGGGGTTGAGCGAATTGCTTCTGCGCTACGATTCTCGGGTTCGATTCCCCCGCGATACAAATATTTGTATGGCCTACAGATAGTTGTTCCGGGTCAAGGTGTTTGTGCATGTAAGCACCCAGGATACAAGAGATTCAGTTTTTAAGTTCAATTCAATTTAGTCACTAGATTTTTCTATCATTATTTTCATTTATAATTTAATTCTACATTTTATCTTTAGTACAAAAAGAATAAAGGTAGTTGATTAACTTTCAGTAGTTAACTTTAACAGTAAGTAGTAAGAGGAACATAACTGTCAACAGATTAACGGATTAATTAGCAATACGGGTCACTCAGTTATATTTACGGTCGAGAACGAGACCCGTCATCACATCAACATCACGGGCGGTCCGCTATCGTACAAGTATCAATTCCATGAGATACATATTCATTACGGACTTCACGATCAATTTGGATCCGAGCACGCCATCAATGGATATTCATTTCCCGCCGAGGTGAGTACCGATATCGTATTTTCTATTTTTCTTAGCTCCCCATTATAAAGAGTATATTGATGTAGTATACAATCTAACTATTTAAGTGCATATTAAAATAGTTATCTAAGGTGAATTTCCATAATGATTTAGTTTTACAAAACAACTCTATTAATAGATGTTTTCTAGAGCGTATATTAATTAATGTTATTAAAAAGTAAAATTATTTTTTGTTGTTCCAACGAATAGAGCAGCTTTTTCATTTCGTAGAGAGGTATTAGTGATAAAAGATAAAAACAACTAGACTTAGTCTAAATACAAGCACACTAAGACTAAATGGTATTGAGCGCACAATAATCCATTGTTGTAGTTCCGCCGAAGTTCGTTCAGTAAACAAAGAGATAGACGTTCCACTAATTGATTGCAGACACTTACTAATACAAACATTTAAGGTGATATTAATTATAACAACACACTAATTATATCATCTAACTACAATGCAGATGTACAGAGTTGGTACAACTATGTTGTATTTAATAGCACGTTAATTTACGAGACAGATTTTTAATTCCAAGGATTACAATGGTATCCGCTTAAGTACTGTGTTCATTAAATGAATGATTACTTTACTCAAATACATCCAAAAATACAACTCAAGTAGAAATGTTCATCATTTTACTTAATTTTACATGTATTAAAACGCTAACGCGGATTCCTAGCGAGAGTTTCAAAAGAATTCGTAACAGATGTTTTTTCACGCATGGCCCAGTCGCGCCACACTTTCTTCTCTGAGACGTTGAAATCCCAAATGTAATCCCGAGGAACGACTGCGAGCCAACTCAAGCATGCCTCCTGTTTATTTATGTGACAAATTCTTACGCAAACGCGTTAAATCTAAAATCATGTGCTTATCCTCTCGTGTATCCGATTTTATTCGCGTACTTTTATCACAGATTTTTGAAGTAAAAGTTTATCACATTGAGATTTTTTTGAATAGCTTTTACTATTTCGGATTCAGTTGTTCAGTTATATATTAATATATATTTTTCTTAACATAACTTACAAAGTTGTAAAGTATTTATCTAATTTCAGATACAAATCTTCGGTTTCAACTCCCAACTTTATTCAAACTTTTCCGAAGCTTTGCATAAAGCCCAAGGAGTTGTATCAATATCTTTGCTATTACAAGTAAGTGTATTGAGTTTTTACACGATAAGGATTGTTCTAAGATTTTTTTTTCGTTTGATCAAAGTGGCGGAACGAGCAAAACGTTCACCTGATGGTAAGTGCAACGTCCGCCCATAACAAATGCTGTGTCACCTAGAGACATCAGTCATCTTAGATTTAAATTGTAGAAGCACTGTAATAACAGTGTAGGTATGTATGTATATACAAGATATAGCCTTTGTATTAAGTAGCCCAGAACATGCCAAGTTACCACAAAATAATTTCTAATAAAAGTGCAAGATCGTGATTCTCGCAAAAAATATGGAATATTGAAAAATAGAAGTGCGCTTTAACACGATCGGAGTTATCGGCGAAACGTTATCAACAGAGCCGCACCTATTCATAGCTTCCACCCAAACTGGAGGTAGTTAATTAAGGAAATTGGAATTTTCTGTGCGGCATTGGATTAGCCGACAAAGCTATTAGTTCAAATTAAGAGTCTGCATAGGAGTATATTGAGAATACAATTTTGTATCATCACTTATTTGTAGAAGAGGCAGTGGAGTCATATTTGAAGTTAAATAAAAGAAGTAATGGCTTAATAATCTCTCATACATCTGCGACTTAACTGGTGGTAGGATGTTGGTAGGGTGGTAGGATTCTGTCTAAGTGGGTACCACTGCAGGGCCAGCTATTCTGCCGTTAAACAGTAATTTGCAAACATTGCTGCTTTACGGTCTGAAGGGCCTTGAGAGCTAGTGTAATTATCGAGTATACAAGACTTAAGAACTAATGTCTCAGGGGGACGAGCGCGGTGTCAACAGAAATGTTCTGGGTGACACAGCATTTGTTATGGACAGATGTTGTACTTACCGTGAGGTGAATCTTTTGCTTGTCTTAGCTATTTCTCCAATAAAAAAAAGTTAATTTAGATGCATTTTTCATTGAAAACATCAACATTTTGCTAGTGTAAGAGACACTATGTTAATTCAATAAATATTGTTTAAGTGTTAAGATCACAAGGAAAGTTATTTGGTCTTTTCGTGGCTTCAGTTTCATTTAGCGAAATTACTATTTCGTTCATTTTCGATTAGAATAGTAGCTCGGTTTTGACCTAAATTCGGATTATACCGTGGGAAGTATTTATTAGTACTCTATTTCTTTTATTCATTTATAATTCAATGCAATTATTTGTTTTAGCTTGGAGATTTATCGAACCCAGAATTAAGAATATTGACGGAAGAATTAGAAAATATAAAGTACGGGGGTAAGATTCAAAGTTATTAATTATTGTTAAACAAAGTTGCCGTGTGGCGACGGGCTAAAATATGCCACCCTCAGTCATCTCTAAAGTCACACATCCTGTAGGTGTCTTTAGAGTTGACTGAGGAAAATGTCTGAAAAATGTGATAACACATCCAAAACTGACAGATCTAAAATACATATATCAGTGAAGGACTGCAGCTCCTAAAGTGCAATGCGTCTAATACGATCGCCAATAAGCCTGCCAAAGGTTGTAATTACGGCAAATCTTTCATTTTTTGGATTCTTGGAATCTCGCCTCTCATTTGTACAGCACTTGACTATTAACAGGCTGGTGAAGGAGAAGAAACAACATTATTTAATATCAAAGCAGTATGACACAAAACAATAACAGAATATTACATTGTTGATAATCTATTATCAAAACAATCATCAATTTTTGTTTGTTCTAGGAGAAAGTGACGCGACTAGCAAATTGTTCACTTGATGGTAAGTGCAACGTCTGCCCATAACAAATGCTCTGTCACCTAGAACATTTCTGTATCACCACACTGCGCCCGCTACCCTGTGACATCAGTTTGTAAGTCTTTAAAGCCCAGTAATTACACTACCTTTCAGTAATGACGGATTTTAAACTACGCCTTTGAAGACATTATTATGAAATATTTCAAGTTAAATTAAGGTATATTGTAGGTGCCGAGATGCCTGTAAACAGATTGTCAGTTCGAGGCCTGCTACCTGATACGGACTACTACATGACCTATGACGGGTCAACGACGGCCCCGGCATGTTTCGAAACCGTGACGTGGGTAATAATTAATAAACCCATTTATATCACCAAACAGCAGGTAAAGTTACTAAATTTGATTTTTTTAAATATTTAATGTCTTGTTATTCAAGGTGTTATTTAAAAAATATTCAGGGTAAAGTAAAATTTAAGAATTAAACATAGAACAAGTGTGCTCCTGACTTTATGTCCTTAAAGTCGGCTTGAATCGGAATGATGCGAATGAAACCTTCAGAAATTAAAGATTTAGTTCATCTTTTTTATATATTCAAATATTACGTATTATATATCTTAGTATAATTATGATAAAGTGACGAGACGGGTTCACCTGGGTTGTTACTCATTTATACTTTTGCTACGGCTAGGCGAGAAAACCAATACAAAACCATAATATGAATTTATTGAAATATCTGCATTTTGGAAAAAATTTGCAAGAAATACAAAATTATCATGATAAAATAACCAATTAAAAGCGTTGTATGGGGTGAGGTAAGGTAAATTATGAAATTTTCTGAAATTGCCCACTCTTCGAATAAAACTTTATAGAAAATTGTTAGAGGAATTTTCTCTTACTAGTAAATTGTAAAGTTCCATATATTTCATAATGTCACACAACAACACTTTATTATAACTGTCCAAACTTTTGGAAGTATAAATATGGGATAACTTTTCACTTAATTTTTTGTTATCTAGTCTATTTAACATTAGTCCTCATTTTTTTTCTTACATAAGTACTGAGGCAATGACAATAAAAAATAAAGAGCGCATCAAATTACTATCACATATAGTTTGGCTGTGGTCGAGGGCACCGTAATAACATTTTCATTTGTGCTCACGCTACAATAAACAACTCACGTCCCGCGCCTTTAGACAAAGACTCTGCCGTGAATTATGTACGTGTTAAAAGTAAACTGAAAGTACCGCGCTGTATGGCTGTTATTATAAATCATTGTTTATGTTTTCCGTTTGTGTTGGTAGGAAAATTAAGTGCTAGTGGAAACTGCTTGCAATCTCGCGGGGAGTTGAGTGAACGCCATGCGGTTCTTGTTTGAAGCGGAATATATTACTAATGTATAAATTTTACATTCAATCTCATGTACATACATGTAATCATTAAAATAATTTTAATCTGCTATAATATAGTTTTCGAATATTCAATTACGAAGTGTATTACAAGCAAAAAAATAACACAAAAAACATTACGGAGTTTTTATTTGATTCAATTCGTTTATTAAATATATTTAAATTAAATGATACCTAAAAGAAAACTAAATTTAGGCTATCGTTCCAAAATAAAGTAATTTTAACTTTAATTGGAACAATAATTACAAACAAATTGTTTGATACAACGAAAAGCGCGAAGCGAATGAGATAGCAACTATCGCGTGTGTCGAGCACATTAATCCCACCGCACAGACTGTACCTACCTGAACAACGGTCGACACTATACATTAAAGGAAGAAGGAAATTTCAATTTACTTGAAATCGTTTCTGAGATGTAATGATTTACCTTCACCTTTGGGAATGAATAACAATAGAAAACGATTTCATCACTTTTTGTACCTTCGTGACATATTTTCATTTTAATTAAATTGTGAACCGTTATAAAAAATAGGCTTCTTTAATTTACACTAGAATATATATTTTGCGTCGTCAGCGCGTTTTACGGGTTAAATACATTCACTTGCACAATACAATCGAACCCGAAAATCAACGATTTGTGATTTTACTAAAATGTTGGCTCCCGCTGCTATTCGAACCCAGGACCCAGGAGACGTATAAGTCTGGTACTCTGACTACAACTCGTAAATAAATAATAATAAAATTTAAAATTAATTACGCTGATCTACGCCAATTCTACATTACTTACGTACTATTGTATAATTATGATTACCAGTAACCTTTTTCTTAACCTACGTCAGAATAATTAATTTAATACAATGAAGACTTTAATTTTTATTTAACTGTAACTGTTTTATCGCTATAAGACAAAAGAAAACCAGTTTTTTATTAAATTGTTGTTTCAGCTTCATGGATTAAGACGTCTCATGCAAGGAGATGCTCGACATCCAAAAGCTCCTCTTGGAAACAACTTCAGACCACCTCAACCACTTCATCATCGAGCCGTTAGGACTAACATTGATTTTAACTTGAGCAAGGTAATATAAAAAAGTAGCAGTTAATAAGTACTACTGCGGAGCACTCCTCTCATTTTTGAGAGGGACCGGGAAGAGTTGACCATGTTTTTCAGAACAACTTTAGAATTCACTTGGTTTACTATTGAATTCGTTAGTTTCAAAAATGTATGTCACCTTTCCATACCTGTCGACAGATGATTCATATCATAGGTAATGACAGTGGAAGAGCCACGCATTAGCTATTGCTGTTTCATGAATGGGCCGGCTCGACCGGGGAAGTACCACGACCTCACAGAATACCGGCGTGAAGTAGATGTACAAACATACTTCTGCGTTTTGCCTGGTGAGTGAAGGTAACCGGAGGCCCATCCACCCCCTCCACCAATAACGACATGGTACTTGCATTAAACAATCTACACCAGGGGGGTACCGGCACCAATGATACTGGAGAATCCCCCGCTGGGCATCCACACTCGGACTACCCTACGCTACCTGAGCAGCTCAAGCTGCGTATTCGGGGTGGCAGGGTGGGCGAAAATCCTTTTGATACGCGCTCTGCTCGGGGTAAACAGAGCAACAAGAAAACGGCACTCTACCCTTACCACGCTCAACTTGGATTTCTGCAATATCCGGGGACTTCATTCTAATCTCAGCGCTGTCCACTACCATCTAGATACAGTGAAGCCGGTTTTGATATTTCTTACCGAAACGCAGATATCTTCTCCGGCTGATACCACTTATCTCTCCTACCCGAGTTACAAACTGGAACACCACTTTGTGCCACGGGCTGGGGTTTGTGTATACGACAGAGAGGATATAAGTTCTCGACGCCTGCAAAATGGTTTACGCCAAAAACAGGAGTATTACCAGGCCTGAGCTAATGCGTCGGCGTCCCAAGATGTAAACACCAGCGATATTAAAAAGAAGTTCAACTCTGCCTCCAGGTTCTTCAAAAGAGTTATTGCCAAGTCAAAGGCAGAGCACATTGGCAGAATTGGCGAGAAACTAGTTCACCTTCCTTCAGGAATTCGTGCATTCTGGTCTCTCGCCAAGGCTGTCCTCAAGAACTTCTGTCAACAAATCGTTAGCATAAAGAGGAGGCCTCGCTGGCCCATGGCACAAAACAGAAGGCCTATCTTTTAGGCTTTCTCTTTGCGTCCAACTCGACTCTCAATGACAAGGGGAACTTGCCGCCGACCATCCCGCGGTGTGAGTGCTCTATGCCAGACATCCAGTACTGGCAGAGCTCAGTGCGCAAACCACTATTCTTTCTGGACATCAACAAGTCTAGTGGGCCCGATGGAATCCCCCTAATTGTGCTGGATGTGTGCTCCGGAGTTGGCATCGGATTTAACGCATCTTTTCCGGTACTCCTACTCTCTAGGTGTCGTCCCGAACTCTTGAAAGACTTCAGTGCACCCGCACCCTAAAAAGGCGACCGTTAAGATCCGAGTAACTACAGGCCAATTGCTATCACCTCCTTGCTCTCCAAAACAAGAGTCCACTGTCAAGAGAACAAGGGGGAGGCCCTGACAGTTAGTTTGGATATAGCGGAAGCCTTCAATAGAGTCTGCCATGAAGCGCTTCTTTCGAAGCCGCCATCCTAAGGGCTTCCTGAGAAATTATGCAATTGGGTCAACAGTTTTCTTACAGGCTGGAGCAACGAAGTCGTAGTCGACGGTGTAAGCTCGGACTCCAAGCCTGTGAATGCTAGTATTCTACAAGGCTGCGTGCTATCATCAACTCTGTTTCTTCTGCTTATCAATGGCATATTACAAATTAGTAATATTCATTGCTATGCAGATGTCAGTACTGGTGATACTTTATATACCAGCTGTGCCAATATTTCTCGGGAACACGTCGATGAGTATCGAAACAAACTGGTGTCTAAAATCGAAATTTTATTAGACAAAATTTCAATATAGGGCCGACAAAATTTGGTACAATTCAACCCTAAGAACAACAATCGTAATAGACTAGCAGATTGTATATTACAATATAATACTTATAAAATAGCAGATTTGTAGCTCAGATAGATGCTGGCTTTAAACTTGATGGTAAATGCACAAACGATATAATTGCAATTTTAAAATAAAATAGATCTGTATTTATATGAAATCTATTGTTTTCAGTACCCTGGAAAAACTTGCCCAAGCATGCATCGGGACATGCATTACAAAGGTAGATTTTATTGATTACATGTTCAAACTTTATTATAATCTTTTATATTTGGCTTATAAGTCTTTATATTAACAACCTGTTACTAATTTCATCCTTTCAATTTCAGCCAAAACTTGGACACAATATTAACATGCAACAATTTATTTGCTAAAATAGTCGTATACTCTGAATAGACTTTTGTATGTAGATAACATTATAATTATTAAATGATGAGCAAATGTATATATTATGTACAGTCTTGTCGAAGTATTTCGCTAATGTTAAATGGAGCTATTAAGTATATTAACAAATAGAAAAAAATATTGTATTATACTAAGACAAAAATGTAATAGACTTATTATATGTACTAGAAAAAAATTCTACTGAATTAAAACTCAGCAGTTAAAATTATATTTAAATAATATTAGTATAATATGACAACGGCCTCTTAATTATTAGTTCATACATATTTTCGGATAGATTATTCAAAAAGTATGTCTTGCTGTCGATAAATACTATTAAAACCCTCAAAACTTAGAGATAATATTTAATTATAATAATATTTAAGATTTGTTTACTTTTAGTAATACTGAACGGAATATAAAGTTAGATAGCTTTCAGCTATGAAGAAATTGGCACCAAAATGTTTACATCATATCTAAAACTGTAATAACATATCAATTAGAAATGTAATCCCAATTGGCATGACATGTTAATTACTCTATATTTTTCCTAAATGTATCAGTGTAACTAAATATTACTTAATACGAGTAAACAAATTTCTGAAAAAAACTTAATGTTATTAAACCAATAATTTTTATAGGTGAACTGTATTTACTAGCATCTATCAATAATTGCTGACAAGGACATACAGCTTTAACTAATCGATAAATACGGTCGCTTAAAGAGAAATTGCAAGTATAAATAATGAACGTCATGAAATGTACTTGGCTTTTTTGCAATTCTTGTAGAATTTGGAATAGTTATTTAAATAAATGATACCTCTCGACGCCTTTTCTCAATTTATTTTTTCCTTCTTTTTATTGTCAATGCCAATTATCAAATACTGAAATGTTTAAGGCAATGGAAACCATTTCAATTCTGTTCACAAAGCCTTTTAATAAAGTCACAATGTCAGCGATCACAAGCTTAAAAATATACCTCAACGCTTTTTCAACTCATCGGAGTGGAACCGTCTGTTTTAGTGTTTTCTTCACTTTTGTATTTGAATAAGAAGCTCATTTGAATTCTATGAGAATCGAAATTGCTCTCTTTTCCGTCGTAGTAACTTAATTTAATCGAGTTTCTTCACGGTGTCCTTTAGATTACATACTCTTAATACGAACTTTGATGGTTATATAATAATTTCTTTTTTTTAACTTTTGCATTCGTAAAAAATGTTAATCGAATACAATGGCAATAGATTTTTTTTTTTATTTATAATAGGTACACCAACAGTAAGTATATATCACATTCACACAATGGAAGTTTATAAGGGGATTGTTCTTATATACTAAACAAATTATAGGTATACACAACATTCACAGGACTTATGAATAACTGACAAACATTAAAAATGTAAATGTAAAAATGTATTTTCATACTAGTTAACTTACCATAATAAAAACAAAAAGTGAGAGGATGTTTACAAAGTCTGCTAAACACTTTACGAATGGGGCACGTCTTGAGTATATACTTGAAGACGAGTGTGAACTTCAATGTACTCCAGCGTCGAGATTATTTGCTTTATATTCATCTAGTGACATCTCGTGAGAGATTGCGCATCGTTGTCGTTTACAAATACTTATGTTCTTTTTATATTTTTTATCTTATTTTGAATATTATTTTTAATTCAGCAACTTTTATTCATTTCATAATAATTGATCTTTATAATCTTTACACATCATATCATTATGATTACCCCTTGACTAGATTTTCATACACTATCTTTTTAATAAATATTTGCTTGGTTTTTGCTATCACGAGTACATACGATATGCTTGAAGAAAATTATTGCTTTTTTTATAGCCTAAACATAACTGTACTGTTTCGGACCGAGACCTTCTTGCTTTAAATTCCTTACACAAGATTAAAATTTAAGTTGTCCGTCGTATTAATTAAAATAAAATTAGAAACAGTTTCGCTGTTTCTCTCCGTTTGTGATACGCCAACTGGCCCCAAGGGTCTCGTAGCAAACTACCGACCATGCAGTAGAACATTGTGTATTTTAGACATTGTTCATCGTTTCGTTAACGCTGTTTATTTAGTACTATATATATTACATTTACGCATACAGAATCGCATAAAGAAGGAAGAAGGTTAAATAGACATTTATAACCAAAATTGGACAAAAAATAGATTTATATCAATTTAGAATTAACAACTACAAATTACAAATCGTCTAAATCGAAATACTGTATCAAAACATTAA
Source organism: Luehdorfia chinensis (assembly GCA_019845155.1). Taxonomy (NCBI): domain Eukaryota; kingdom Metazoa; phylum Arthropoda; class Insecta; order Lepidoptera; family Papilionidae; genus Luehdorfia; species Luehdorfia chinensis. The sequence goes on from JAHVAK010000022.1 coordinate 3,949,376, forward strand.
TTTTAATAAACTACTTAAAAAGTATGTTAGCGGCATGAAAAACAATTCAGCGTTTTAAAGATTGAAGTACAACGTAATTAAAAGTAACAGCCGATAAAGTTTTGTTGCTACTAGGCAATAAGCGTCGGTGAAACCAATTTGACTTTTATGCAAATGCATATGTTGTACAGGCGACCTAACATGCAGGTTACTAAAAGTATAAAATTACTAATAAATAATATGCGCTTGTGTAATAACCATTTATTTACTTTGAAAAAAAAAATATATATTTATACATTTTATTCAGAAATTGCTATTACTAACTCACATCATCATCATTATTATTATTTCAGCGTATTATTAGTCCACTGCTGAACGTAGATCCCCTATAAATTGCCACAAATGTTTGAAACTCTCATTTTGGGGGGATTTTGCTATAATTACCTCGATTAGCAGGCGTTGACAACCGCAGTTTAATTATTCACATGTTCCAGGAAGATGCTGCTGCCCATCTTCTGGTTTTAATTTTCCCTCTGTGGACTATTACTACACCTACGAGACGAGATGGGATGGTAAATTCTCTTGAGCCGCCACCACACGGCACATGTCACATTCAACTTCTAAATATATTTTTTCCATTGAAGTGTTTAGTCCATTAATTAATGTGTCAAATACCCCACACCTAAGCCTATCCCATCACTCCTGTTCTGGCACTAGGTCATACACACCACTAAAGTCGAAATCACGACACCTGTTTGGTTTCACAATTTTCTTTTTATTCTTACATTGAAAAGAACGGTACATAGGGTTCATTCTGAGACTACAGACTATAGTGATTTTAGTTATTCTTTTTGGCGGATACTCTTATGAAGTGGAGGGGCCTCTTCACAAAAAAATCAGTACAATCAGGTAATATAATAAAAATACAGTAAAATCAGGTACCGTCGAATACTGCGATGATACGTTGAAATTTATTGCTGCATTGACCATATGACCATTTCTTCTCATTATATATGCCCTAATAATCTTTGGTGGTGTTAAATCGGGCATCAATTGCACACGCATCGCAGGGCACACGAAAAAAATAACTTTTACTAAAAAAATTGAGAATTTATCGAATTTATAAAACTTGTAAATTTCTCCTCAGACTGTGCTCGATTCACTAACAAATCTGTATTACCGGGAAACAGAAAAAAACAAATCGATGAAAAAAACATAACGCTTGCTGTTGTACAGTCAGTAATCTGGTGCTGTGACTGCGATGTCTGCCGATGATGTTGTCGCTGCGGTTGTGAGAAGCTGGTTGCGTGTTCATATAACACCGGGGGCACCAATTTGGCACCGATGTTATGCCAAGAGAAAAGAGTAGCTGCCCTCCAGATCAGAGCAGGACATCCCATACCACCAGTAATCTTTAAATGTTGTATAAATAAATAGCATCGGTGAAGATTAGCCGATAGTTGTCCGGCAGAGTAGAATAGCACCTACTTATTTCCAACCAAGGTCGTAAGAGGTGACTTATTCGTGCAGTAATATTTTATGTAATGCTGTCTCTATACATACTGCTCGTATCGTAAATGACGATGGTGGCCACATGGTTCGCCACCCGTCACGTCTCGTTTCCCGCGAGGGGCGAAAAGTGGGCTGCGGGTTTGTCATCGCACTGCGGTTGTCGACAACTATGGAAAATTCATATCCATATCATAAAATTATATTTTTTTTTGAATGACAAAATATATTGCATTGGGCCAAATAATATTAATTCTTTTTGAAGACAAAATATCAGGATCTGACTCACGAGGTGGCCGAATATTGCATTATAATGACAAAATATATTGCATTGGGCCAAATAATATTAACTCTTTTTGAAGACAAAATATCAGGATCTGACACACGAGGTGGCCGACATGTGGGGGGTGTGGTAACCGAAATAATTTCAGTCGGCGTTTCTGCAAACAGGTTAATTCAGGTCTGTCTCTCGGGACGTCTGAGTCCTAGACTCTGTGACGGTCCACTTCGCGCTCAAATGCAGAATAATACCCTCGGCCGTTTGGTTACCCCTGCCGAGGGCTTCCGTCTGGTTGGGGTTTTATTTATATATTTTATTTATAGGCCGATAGGTGTCCGACAGAGAAGAGTTTTGACTCGTACCAAAATGGCGGTGACGTGGCTCGCCACCCATCACGTCACGTTTCCCGCGATGGCGAAAAGTGGGCTACGAAAGTGGCCTCTGCCTACCCCTTATAGTCTTCTTCTTATAGTATCTTGTCGTATTTTATAGTACATTTATATATATATATATATATATTATATATATATATATATATATATATATATATATGTATATTTCCCAACCTGACCAGAAAACTGTAAATTGGAGGAAAATATAATAATAATAATGCTGGCACACCTTTGCTTGACGGCAGAATAGCTGACAATGCCGTATGGTACCCAAATGGTGGATTCCTGCAGCATAGAAATCCTACTTCTAGTACTACCACTTGATGGTCAGTGGTCAAAATGGCTCCAAAACGCATCCGCTCTTACCGAATCACGACGTATGTGTGTTGTAAATCTTAAATACTAAAATGGAATGTCTGAATGTCAGTAACTGACTCACAACAGTAAAGATACTAAAAGCAGTAACGTTGAGCTACTACTTGACGCTGGGGTTAAACCCATAGAAATAAAAAAAAATGAAAAATAACATTTACAACATAATTGTAGTAGTGATGGTATTAGGATTCCTATGCAGGAATTGTTTTAGGTAGGTACCACTCCAGGGTCATTTATTCTGCCGTGAAGCAGTAGTGAGCAAACATTGCTGTGTTTCGGTTTGAAAGGCACTGAGAACTAGCGTAATCACTGAATGTATGAAACTAATGTATAAATGTAGTAATAATAATGATGTAACAAATGTATAAATGAAAATGAAACTTAGGATTTCTTGTCTCAGGGTGACGGGTGCTGTGTGGTGTCACAAAAGAATGTACTGGGTGACACAGCATTAATTATGGACAGACGTTGCACTTATCATCAGGTGAACGTTTTGCTCGTTTCATCACTTTATTCAATAAAAATAATAGAATAAATTGCACAATTTGAATACCCCTGGCTAGATGAAGAGACGGAGATAGGATAGCGAGAGATGGTTAGGAATAAGTGGCGTACCTTGAAAGGAGCACATATCAATCTCTGGCAAGCTGATGACAGTCATGTCACTTATGCATACTATATTTACCAAACAATAGTTCGTAACTATAAATATCATGTCGAAGCTTAATAGAAATATTTATATAATTTATGAACTTTAAATCACTACAAAAACCAAGTAAACGGCGTCTGACATTTAAGAAAAATTTACTTTAACAAAAATATTCTCATAAGAAGAAATCAACTTTTATACCTCCACTAACTCTTTATTTATTTGGCTGATCCCGGGAGAGAAGAACTTAAAAACAGCTTTCACCGGCCGACGCGTTTGAATAAGTTTCACTAAAGTTTTATTGAAGTTGTAACATCGGCTCGGTTTGATATATGTACTTCGGCCATCTGTAACGAACAAACCCGTCGTGAGCAAAGTTACTGCACTCGTAAATTATTCAACCCCCCTCTTACTTATACAGTGACATATCATGTTCAACAGTTAGATGTAAACGTAACAATATGATTTGTTGAACGCTAATTTTTTGGTTTTGGCGGCATTATGGATTGCTGCATAATGCTTATTTTACGTTGCAGTTATAAACCCGTTTATAACTAGTGTTGCCAGGTGTTCTGATTTACGCCGAAAATATATAATAATAATATATAATAAGAAAATAAAATAATCGATCACGATTCACCCATAGACGGAACGCCAAATGTCCTGATTTTTCGCTTACCTCTAAATTTATAGAAATATTTATTTAAAATGTTATTGTATGTTACGGACAGTCTTTATTTGTGCAAAATATGCAATGATATACTGCTCGTGAGAACGTTTTTTGACTTGGACCAATATGGCGGCGACGTGGTGCGCCTCCCGTCACCACTCGTTTCCCGCGAGGGCGAAGAGTGTGCTAGCTGAGGTTAGTTGCTCTGCCTACCCCTGATTGGAAAAAGTCGTGTCTGTATGTATGTATATTAAAATATTATTTGTTTTGTTTCTTGTAATAACCAATAGTAACATATCATTTTCAATTCAATAAATTATAATTCAGAAAAACCTGTTCTTTTGTTAATTACGTAGTCATCCCGATATGAACGCCAGAATCTCGATTATTATTACATTCCGTGCACATTGGACATGGCAACACTAGTGCTAGCGCTTTTATTTAAATGCGATTTTTCACATGGCAGCTAACAGTTAGGACGGTGGTGAGATTCAGCGTTAAAAAGTCACTTTTTACCATCAGTCAAGTGTAAAATTCCGCCGCAAAATGTAGGAGTTTACTAGCTAGATTGTCAATGTGGTCTCTCTTAAAGGCTAAAAAATCTATTAAAACCCGTGCTATATTACATATAGCTGATGTGAAGCATCAACGGTCTAATAAGTCTGGAGTTTTTGACCACGTTCAAGATGCTCCCATCCATTATATCAGATTTGATAGACCACAAATCCTTACAAAAGAATATCGATTTCTACCAAGGATGATTCGCAAGGCAATTAAACTTAAAAAAACATCTTAAGTTCAATAGACATGATAGCTGGGTACTACACCAGCTGGGTACTACTGGGCTTGGGATCATATAATTTCTAAAATTAAATAACCACTGTAATATTTTAGGACACTGTAAGCTCGTTTGCGGTTGATGGACCAAAATAATTATTTAAAAATTGAAGGTAGTCTGGGTTAACTATGACATTAGGATGTCTGATACCTCAGTGCTCTCGTGCCCGTGGGTACTGTAAGGCACTGGAAACAACGTGAAATAAAAAGTAATAAAACAACTCGATGTAATTTAATTAGTTTTATTAAATAATTAAAAATAAATTCTTTGTCGCTTTATTCAATACCTATATGACTTATGCACCACCCCTTATGAACATCATTAAATTAGCATTCTAATAAGCTTTGCATATCAGCATAGTGTCTACTAACATACAAAGGCACATCCGACAAAGGCTAATAATATTGCATACTCAACGCTATGCATTCGTATGACTATAAGATCCAAAGCTATGGTACTAAGAGCCGACCTGAGCCGAAACTAACCAGAACTCCAAATACCTCAATGGCATATTGGAATTGTGCTTTATTTGAGTTCAATTATATTCGCCATATTCTAAATAACGTAATATTAAAAATAACGGTAATAATAATGCGCAAATAAAATGTGGAATAGTGTAAGTTGTGACTCCGAAGGAATAATTTTTATTTACAGAAACATTTGAATTCGTTTTTCAAGTAATAATCTACGGGTACCTATTAATTACTACAGAGCTGTAAAATGTTAGAAAATTGTGTCAAAGCTTCTATACATACTCATTGCGATATAGCGTTCATCAATTATAAAAAAATTAAAGATTATAAAAAGGTTTGAAGGAAGGGTGAATACTCGTGTGGCTGTGTATTTGTCCATAAACCTAATTGAAAGTAATATATAGACAAGATGACTGAAACGCGTTACCTTCTCCCACGCTGTCGTGTTAAAACCCAAGACCATTTTTCAGCTTTCTTTATTTGGTTACACGCTGAGAGAATTTATTATTTGCAATTTTACGAAAACAATAATAGCTGGTAGGCTCTGACCCTCAGTTGAGACGATTTTGACGACATTTTTAGTTAATTTTGCAAGACGAATTAAAAAAAAATCATGAAGTTATTTTCCGGGATGTCCTTAACCAAAAGAAATCCCAGATTTGCAACATAATCCGACAGAATCAGCATAATATAAAATTGCAATATATGAGATTTAAGTGGAACAAACATCATATATTAAATAGGTTGTTAAATACCAATTGAAGGACTATCATCAGTATTCATTCAAACTGTAGAGAGCCTCATTAAAATGCGCCGAACAATAACCTCTGACCCATGCGAGACCTATTGTAGTTGTGGAAATTTTAGTAGTCTGTTATTCGTTGTTACCTACTGAAATATTCACTGTATTTTAAGAACATTTTTACTTTAGGTTTAACTTATAAAATAATTGCGAACTATGTATATGAAATGTGCTCGACACTGAAATCAAACATTGTTAAAAACTTGTACGTCTTAGTAAAATATTTGAACTATTTAACCTACAATCCATCTCAAACATTAGAGAACTTCTGTGCTTTCTTGTCATTACTTTCTTGTCATTACTTTTTTATATTATAGAAATATCGATGAATTATTACGTACATACATATACATACAAACAGTCATGCCTTTACCCATATAAAGCTAGGTACACTAGAACCCCGCTAGTTCGTTTTTAGACTACTATGAGTTGTTTTATTGCAAACTCTTTTAGTTGGCACCCGTGTTTGCTCAAGACACGGCGTAAATTCTGCAGTCGCGAACGCTTTCTTGCCCTCCTCATTTCGGCCCCCTTAACCCTCCGAAACCTGGCCCTCTAGGCGGGAGCCTCCAGATGTAGTATCGTGGAGAGCGGCTAGACGTGGGAGTGCAATCGAGTCATAGCACTGTTCTGTTAGTCACCAACAAAAACCAAAATAAGGATCGCAAATCAGAACCCCTCCTCTGCTTCTTCATCCTCCGCCGCTTCATCGCCGAGTACAAGTACATAAGAAGGCGCGGAAGGATCGCAAGAAACGCCAATAACGAAATTTAAGCTTGAAGAGCTATCGCCTACAGCACGCTATGTGCACGATCTAGCGATGATCCACAGTATGAAGAAACTCAACCTCATATAAGAGTTATCCGCGGATCAGTATGTCGTTAAAAATGAGAAGTACATAGAAGCCGTCGAATAGTCACAACGCAATATCGTCAGCAGAGTGGCCGTACCTTGAAGCATTAATTGACAAAACGGACGAAGAACAACGAAGTTCTGAGAAGGACTAAGAGATCGCCAGAAAGAGGCACTGTGAAACGCCAAGTGCGGGGAAGAGTGGAGATGAGTACGCCGAGCATTCTTCGCCACCTGATCCCTCCATGTGCTTGCGCACCATCTTTACACTAGGAGTAGAAGTCTTCCTTGTGGAAAAGAGAGCCGCATATAGAGCTTCTACCGTGAAGATCGACCCAAAGGAAGTGCGGCATAACTTACAGCAATACGCCAACCCTGATTGCGGGAATATGAATTGCAAGCACACAGCCGGTCTGGAACAGTAACTGCAACTGCGTGAACGGACGCATTCGGTTTGAGGACGCAGAGGCGATGGGATATTATGTCGCCGGACCGGAGACCTACGCATTACCCGAGTCATTCGAATGGTAGCCCCAATGTACTTGATGTCTTCATGACTCACCAGGTTAGCAGTCCCATCACACACGAAGTATTGTATGAAGATGTGGAGTTGAAACACTTGCCTATCCTGGCCGTGCTGAAATATGAGATTCCGAACGCACCCCTATCAGCATTACATCGACGTTATGCGTCGAACTGGGAACGTTTTGCAGAGAGCATGAGGTGCACACGCATTCGACCCCTTATCAACCGATAAGTTGATAAGGGGTCGAATGCGTGTGTGAAGTGTTATGCGCACACCACATCGCAAAAGCGCGTAAGGCGCTAGAGGAAGCCACCACCTTCACAGAACGAATAATCTGATTCCGTCAACTTCCACTCAACATTCTGGAAGTAATCCAGAAGAGAAGGAGATTGTGAAGGGTCCTCAACACCTTTACATTCAAAATAAAGGAGAAAATTATACACCAATACAATAGAACACCGAACCGAGACCTGGAACATGCACCTGGCATCGATCGAGGATGAATGGATGAAACTGCTGCCAGCTCTCGGGGGCTAAACGACTTAGAAAACCTCTAAGGCACAGTGACGGTTCGCTCCGCCACAGCGAGTTCGATCGTGCAGATATTTTCACAGATCATCTCGATCATCCCGGCCCTTTCCCATCACCAACACCAATCATGTCGCAACAGTCGAGAGGCACCTTCGGATCTACTATTTCGGGGTAATGGAACCAAGGAAAACCGTAGACGCAGAAATAGAATATAGAGATTAAGACAAAAAGACTTAAAGACTTAAAGACTTTTCCCCGGCCCTAGTTTGGCGCATGATACGCCAAACTAAGCTTAAGAAGACTCTGGGACTCGACTGAATCACGAATGAAGCTATGAGACACTTCCAGATGAAGGCCATAGCTGCTCTCACCAAAGCATTTAATGGTATATTAAGAACCGGCCACTTCCCCGTCGAGTAAAAACGCTGCGTTGCATCATGTTGCGCAAGCCGGCAAAAAACGTCTTTCTCCCGGGGAGCCATCGGCCTATGACCCGGCTGCCCAACATCTTGAAGGTGTTTGACAAGCTTGTGTTGCCACATATAACTTCTTATGCCAATCTCAGGAAAAAAAAGTTCGGATTCAGGGCCGGAGATTCAACAACACTGCAACTATTGAGGATGCGAATGTGCCTTGGGGCCACAACCGCAAACAAGAAGGTGAATACAGTGAAGGTGGTGGCATCATACTTAAAGGACCGCCGATCTGCGGTAGCAGTCTAAGGAACTTTGTCCTCAGCGCGGTTGGCCAAAGCCGGAGTACCACAGAGGAGCTGTCTGTGTTATTCAATATTCTTCGACGACTTTTTGCGGGAAAAACAAACCCAACTGGCGCTCTACACTGACGACATGGCGTACTTTGCACTTCCACCTTTTATAGAGATTACAGCGGACCCTGAATCGTCGCGAGGCCTGGTTGGTGAATATCAACAAGACGCAGGCCATAATGCTAGGATCATCCAAGATCCATCTAATCCAAGAAACTGCTACCAAAATTTATTCTCAGAAACGAAGAAGTCAACTGGTCAAATACCTCGCTGTGGTCATTGGCCGGAGACTATGTATGGACGTCCGATGCTGAGTTCCCGCCTCCCGCTGAGTGTAAAAATTAACATCTACAAAGCGTACATAACAAGCAAGATAACTTACGGGTCGCTGCATGGTACACATTGACGAGCGAAGGATCTAGCAACTTCAACAGCAAGAAAACCTATGTCTGTGCACCATTGTCGGCGCCCCTCGCGGAGTGCGGAACTAAATAGTTTCTTACTCGTACGTCGGAACAGCGTAGGAAACTACTGAAGGGGGCAAAAATCCCCGAGCAGTTACTCGGCGCCCCTGATGAGGCGCAAGAGACAACTCGGAAACTAGGAAACGAGACGTGACGGATGGCGAACCACGTAGCCGCCATTGGGTACGGGTACAAAATAAAATCCTACTACCCATTGCATTGCCACGAGTAGGATAGTGATAGCATTGAATATTATGGTGTTATACTGCATTAATAAAGACTGTCTGTTCAATACCTTAGTCGCCTCTTGCAACCTCTCGTTCTGTTGTAGTATGCCGGACACCTATCGGCGTGTTTAATTATTATCGCTGATGAAATTCCGATACGAAATAAAACTATGTTAGATAGGGGAGATCTACGAGTATATTGGGCCCTTACAGGTAGGAACGAAGGGTTAGACAGTGCGGCTTGGCCTCACTGTAACTCTCAGCGTATTCATGGACCAAGTGAGTGTGATCAGCACTATGCAGATTTGTTGCTCAATTAATGAAACTTTTATGAACAACATTTGTTACGCCAACGCTGTGAGACAGGTGTACCAGAGCTACAAAAGGCATTAGGGAGCATTTATATAACTAATATTTCAGCAACGATATATTTATAATTAACTAACTCTAACGTTTAAAAATGTTATTATTTTTTACTATTTAATAGTATCCTGCTTGACATGTTAAATTGTACCCATTTTTGTTACAGTTTTTGAGATGTATTTATTTGGAAATAAAAAGTCTAAAGCTTATACGATAAATCTCGCTATACGAATTTTTAAAGATACTTTCATTTTACTAATTAACCTTGCCTGGTTATTACGATTTTCTTATCTCATCTTACATTTGATGTTTTAATTAAGTTCACTGCTATCATTCAAGTTTACGTCGCTGTCCATTGTCAATTCTTAGAAAGCAGATCATTGTTTCTGTCAATTAATAGCTTTTTTATTTATCTCTTTCTTTTTATTTAAATAAAAAAAATTATTTGGATTTTATCGCGTTTAATTTTGAACTATTTTCAACCATTTCTTTTTTTTAGTCAATAGGTGTTCGGCAGAGTAGAAAAGCACCTTACTTTTTCCTACCGGGGTAACGTAAGAGGTGTCTAAGGTATTTTCCGGGCAGCCTTTATTTGTGTAGAAAAATACCATAATATGCAATGCACTATACTGCTCATGGGAACGCAAAGGGGAGTAAGATTTTTTGACTTGTACCAAAATGATGGCCACATGGTTCGGCACCCGTCACGTCTCGTTTCCTGCGGGAGCGAAAAGTCGCTATGTGTGTGGTCTCTGCCTACTCCTTGAAAAAGGCGTGTGTGCACGTATGTATGTATGTATGTTTACTTACTTATCTCTCTCGACTCTGTCGTCAATATCGAGATTGAGATAAATAGATGATAATTACGTTAAAATAAATAAGGAGAACTGCAGATAAAGTGTTCCAGTTTAAATTGTATTTTTTCCACTTAAGATGTAGATAAACGACAATAAAGTCCAACGAGTCGCACAATACATGCACACACAAAGTAGTGGACCGTCATATACTATGTAGCTAACTTTAGCAGCTTTTAGTAAAGTTTACACGTTCAAAAGTAAAATCGTGCAGAGCAAAGTATAGACCTGTAGAAGTTTAGACATGTCATGATATGATTCAGTTATAACATACGTACTACAATAAACATTTACATACAGGCACGCCGTGGTCCCATATAAGTGGTTGACAGACACTACAACCGTAATCAACTTTTCGCCCCCGCAAGTGTTGATAAGGTATGTAGATTCACCGATCTTGATAAGTACGGTGCACATATTGTACTAAATAGAATAGTACACTAAAATAATAAGATATAGATTAATCAAATTTTTAAGAAACTCTAAAAATCTTAAATTTTTATTGAAAAGTATTTTTTGTAACAAAATGACGAAACGAGCAAAACCTGTTTTTGTTTGCCTGATGCTAAGTGCAACGTCTGCCCATAACAACTGCTGTGTACTCAGAACATTTCTGTGTGACACCACACTGCTCCTGTCACCCTGAGACATAAGTTCTTAAGTCTCATATGCCCAGTGATTACGGTAGCTCTCAGTGCCCCTGAAAGCGAAACACAGTAACGTTTGCACACTACTGCTTCACGGCAGAATAACTGACTAGGACTGCATGGGAATCCTAGCACCAGTGAAATACTATATAATATTACACTTTCACGCATAAAATCAGTCTCATGCCATATTAAATTATTACCATTACCTCTTCCTTTCATCATTCCTCTACTTATGTTCTTTCACTCATTTACGTACAAACAAAAATAAAAACTGAGCTAATGAACATAGTTAAGTTTTTAATTATTATTTTAATGCGTTTTTCGCAGAATGGGATAACTATGACATCAACACTTCAAACATCTCAGTCATCCCGTGATTATTGGTACTGTAAAGCTCGCAACGTTGGGTTATAAATAGTTAAAATTAAAGCGATAAAATCCACAAACTTAGTTTTATTATACAGAAATAGGTACTCAAACACTTACTTTTTGCACGAAAATACATAAAATTACAGTTTGTTACAAGTAATTTTGCAATCTGTGCCGGTTTAACATGACTCGTGGGATGCTATTATTTTAATTGAAGGTGATTACCTCAGTGTATGATAGAGTAACTCAACATAATATGTTACTTCCATTATTAGCTCCGCTGTATTGATCACAACAATTAATAGATGTTGACTTTTACATTTTATGGAACGGCAACTTTGTACCGATGCAGCAATTTTTCCTAATTAATGTGAAATAAAATTTTGCCGCAAAGTTACAAGTAGTTAGTACGTTCTACAAATGTATTAAAATTTACTTTTGATATGATTAAAAAATATTTCGAATTTACTTTTACAACAACACGATTAAATAAATTTTAAAGATAGCAGTCAGACAATTTAAAGGCCTTTAGACATAGAGTTTATTTCATAACTTTTATTTTTTTATCTGATTGTGTTTAAAATACCGAATAGTATTATCAACTAATACTGAAAACAATTCAAAACTATTTTAAGAAGAAGTTATTCTGAATTATGTTTTTAAGTATTACAAGAAGGCGCGAGTTAAATATTCGCATTAGCTCAGATACGTACTATTCAAAAGATGCTCTAAACGGAAGGATATGAGCTGTAAAATAGGATTTCACGCATATGTTGGTGTGTGAAGAAAATATTCGGTTGACATCATAAGCTCGCGCCATATTTTTTATATAAAAAAAAAAAATGTTTTGTTTCTCCTCACATACACGTCCGTTAACTAATTGATTTAATTAATTATGTTTACATTTCGATTAACATTGTAAAACCAAACGCGTTAAACCTTGGACCGTGGTAGCTCAGGGGCCAGACGCTCGCTTTAAATTTCATAGAACGCGAGTGACCAGAATTCGATCCCTGGCCCCGGTGCTGGTAGGGCAGGGCGGGGCAAGTTGAGCAATTTTTCACTTGGTCGGCCTTCCTCACAAAAAAAAAGAAATCAGAGGAGGTTTGTTCTCAGCAGTAGGTCATTTAGAAACTGTTCCTTTTATTAGGTGTGTCAAAGTATTTATGTATATAAATAGATAAAATAACCTAAATATAAGGTGTATACATATGAGCATGTATGGGTGTGCGTTTATTAATAATTTGTAAAAAAAAACAATAATCTTATGAAATGATTATTCTGAAACTTAACTTTGTCTCAGAGATCTCACTGGAGGCATTATTTTGCTTAAGCAAAATATAAAACACATACGAGTCCATTGAAAATCTACTTTTATTAAATATTTATTGCTCTTGGAGGGAAACTAAACAAAGCTAATAAGTTTTTCATACTTAATAAAAAGCGCATAATGAAAAACCTATTTTTTCTTAAAATTTTGATCGCTTTACTAATTAAGACTTCAAACAATGAAATGGTCGGCTATGACACTTGTATTGTTATATTTACTACAATAAATAAATGTTTTATTCAGCGTTAATTACGTAGTAAAGACGTCTAACTTCTAAGCTTAGTTACTGGCCTGGTCTGACACATAAAATCTAGGCGACTATGTTTTAAATTTTAATTGCTTAATAAATTATAGAAATTACATGACAATGAATTATAGTATAATGGAATCGACGTAAAAAGAAAAAGTGTCAGCCAGTATCAACCCGTCTTGAAAAACAAATACATCCAAATGGCAATAATTTATGTATTGGAAAAATATTGACTTTAGCTGAGATTCAAAGCCAGCACTAACAAATTTGCAGATTGATCGTTTCAGTTATCTAATTTTGTATTTCTTTGTATCATATTTAAACTAATTATAATTTTAAGCGGCAAATAATTCAGAAAGAGTCGTCGTTCGTCGTCGTTTCAGCCTATCAATAGTCCACTGCTGAACATAGACCTCCCCCATAGATTGCCACAAAAGTTTGTAGCTCTCGTTTTGGGGGGATTTTGCCATAGTTGCCACGCTTGGCAGACGGGTTGGCAACCGCAGTTTATTTATTCAGATGTTCCAGCAAGATGCTGCTGCCCATCTCCTGGTTTTCATTTTCCCTCTGTCGACTTTTACGACACCCACGGGATGAGATGGGGTGGTAGATTCTCTTAAGCCGCCACCACACGGCCAGAAAGAGTATTCGCTTTTATTGTTTCTTATTCGCCGTGTGGTGGCGGCTCAAGAGAATTTACCAAAGCTATCTCATCCCGTGGGTGTCGTAAAAAACGACAGAGGGAAAATGAAAACCAGGAGATGGGCAGCAGCACCGTCCTGGAACATCTGAATAAATTAAGCAGCGGTTGCCAACTCTCCTGCGAAGCGTGGCAACTATGGCAAAATGCCCTAAAATTAAAGCCCCTAAAGTGATTGCCACAAACTTTTTTGAAAATCTATGAGGAAGGCCTATGTTCAGCTGTGGACTAGTGACAGGCTTAAATAGTGATGATGATGATGATTATTTATTACTACTAGTAATTTACAAAAAGTAATCTTTTTTAAGTCAATTTAGAGACTTAAATACACCAAAAAAAAATTTAATAAAAATAATAAATAGGATTAGATGGTGGTAGGATTTCTATGCTGGAATCCGTCTAGGTAGGTACCACTCCAGTGCCAGTTTTTCTGCCGTGAAGTAGTAGTGCGCAAACATTACTGTGTTTCGTTTCGAAGGGCACTGAGAGCTAGCGTAATCACTGGGCATATGAGACTTAAGAACTGATGTCTCTGGGTGACGAGCGCAGTGTGTTGTCACACAGAAATGTTCTGCTGACACAGCATTTGTTATGGGTAGTTGCACTTACCATCAGGTGAACGTTTTGCTCGTTTCGTCACTTTCTAAAATAAAAAAGGTACTTAAATTTGAACACACACACATACACAAAGGCACCCTTTTTGCACAAAGAAACGTAAAATTTAAATCTGTTACAAGATATTTTGCAATCTGTGCCGGTTAGACGTGACTTGTGCGATGCTATTAATTTAATTAATGGTATTTTTCCTATGCCTCAGCATATGATAGAGTTGCTTCCATTAGTAGCTTATCTGTATTGGATTTTATATTTTTGCATAGGACGGCAACTGTATATCGATGAGGCCATTTATAGAAAATAATGTGAAAAAAAATTGCGGCAATGTTATCAGTAGTTAGTAATTTTGAGGATTACAATAAGACAATAAAATTCATTTCTTATAAATTGTCTTATTGTACTTTTTAGACGTGGAGTTGATATAATAGGTTTTTAATTTTTTATCTGATTGAGTTACTACTATCAACTAATACTGAAAAATCAAAACTATTATAAGAACAAGTTATTCTGGATTTATAAAAGTTTCATTGAAAGTAACTCCAGTGGAAAATACCGGTGATATATCTATAAATTCTTAGGCGACAGTTTGATACATTGCGCAAGCGACATTTTTATAACATGTTAAAATAATAATTACTCGTAACTTTTTTTATAAAAGTATATATTTTTGTCCTACTTACATAATATAAATGTTGCTATACTGACATTCCGGAAAAATTGATTTACTCTGTGTTTACAATATATTTATAGTTAAAGTAAATAAACTTTAATTTTTCATTTAACTTGACGTATATTGTTAACTGTCCATGAAGTACTAAAAATATCGAATTATCGCTTACACACACACACACATATATATATATATATATATATATATATGTTCAATATAGGTATATACTTTATATGTTAAATGCAAAAGCGATCTAAATATGTATAGAATATAAAGATGCGGAAAGCTACGTCTCAAAGGATTTAAAAAGTATCAGTACGAAGTCGAAGGTGACATTGTTGAACACGTTTTCTCGCTCACTAATTCCTTCACTCGGTTCGATCGAAGCATCTAACTTTTCTTCGAAATTCACACTAGTCTGTATAAGATATTTCTAACTCGACTTTCTACTTTCTTTGTACAGATGTAGATGTTTAACGTTTCTTATAAAAATTCGTTTAACGTAGCAGTGATAAGAAAGAAGAAGAAAATTTAAGAACGCGATATAAATATCTGAATATTTATGAATGGCCTTTTGAATAAAGTATAACAAGTATTATGGGTTCGCAATTATCTTTTGAGATTAATGAAATTTAGTAAACTAAATCGCATCAAAGATAAAGAAATATAATACTAGTGAATTATTCAATAAGTTATTTCATATTCTTACTATCTATGAAAAGTGAAGTAACAGTCCACGAACCTCCTATTAAAGGGCAGTTTGGCGGACTTTACATGTCATCGAAATATTTTTTATTCATCAGCCATGTAGGTTTCCCCACGATGTCATTGTGCTGCATGTTTTACTTTTATAAGATAAAACATACTCGTATAAACTATATTAATATTAATAACCCTTGGCGAAAAATAAACCTGTATAACAGTAAAAACACACGAAGAGAGTTGTAACTGTAACTTTTTTTTAAATTGATTTACCAGGAATTTTCCCGTACACCCATAAATTGCACACATACAAACACAGATAACATGAAATACATTTATTCTCTGGCGTAAGAAATACAAATTTCTATTGTCAAACGTAATTTTATTTTACAAACTGCCACCGTTCCTAAATGAGGTTCCTACCTACGGACAAGAAACAGGTGAAAGAAATTCCGCAGGTATCCTCTTCCTTTCCTTTTTTATTCATATTTTCAACATTTTATATTGTTGAAATTATGTTAATAAATACATAATACATTAGTTAATAGAATTTAGAAGCAGCCTGGTAGCGATTACGACGATCAACTACCATCTATTGACTATAAAAAAATTGTCCCATGTAGAAATAGAACCCGCAGACCATATCCCATAACCGCTTAATAGTCACCTATTACACTAAATGAAATATGCTACTTACATAGAATTTTATAAATTTCCAACAAAAAATTATTTTATTTAAGACTTCTACTACTAAATCAGTTTTTATTTCAGACAATAGCAATTTATTTCCAAATTTGTATGATTAAATAAATAATAATAATATTCTTTAGCTTTATGCTTAATGGATCGCAGTGTTGAGTATATATTTCTTTGAATCTAGAATTTAATGTGTCTGCAATGCTTCATGGACGTTAGGACAGGAATGCAATGCCACAGGTCGTTTCTTTTATGCCCCCTTTAATGTTATTTTCCCGTTTATGATACTATAAAGACGATATCGGCCACTACGTGTAATGAAATCTTCCGTTCAATACCTTGTGATAGCAGTTTTATAAGATATAGGCGGCATGTATATTCAGTTTATTTGATTTAAGTAAAGCATTTTGTAAATTAGTAAGTTATATGATAGACACATTCAATGAAAAAAAAGACACAGAAATACATATTTGTATCTACGTCAGTGCGTGTTTATTTATATATATGTGTATACGTCTATCTTGCATTTGTTTATGTTTTTCGCCCTTGCCCACCGCTGTACACGCTTCTACCACTAACTTCCGGTTGACTGGTAGAAAATTCAAATTAGCATTAAGTCCACCGTTTGTATACTTAGTACAATGAGGTGTAAATAAATAAATAAATAATCCATCATCCCTCTAATAATGTGTATTCAATTTTCTTTTAAATAACGATCATAGAATATGATACATATTCGTATTGCGCCTGCACCTATTTTATTCCGCCACAATTCATGATTACTAATTTTGAACAATCTAATTCCATAATATATTGAAACATCGCTAAAACCAAGATTGTTATATCTTGGTTTTAGTGTATTTACAAGAGACCCGCATGATTTACACTGCGTTTGATCAATCTTAGCACTCTGATCGTTTGTTTACAATTTGAGAGAAACTAGTAATTCAACATAACTGAAATTAAAATAATGAAATGTTAATAATTTACTATTTCATCCTTAAGCTCAGTTTTATTTAGGAATTATGCATTTCAATTGTAATTCGATCGATTTTAAATAACAGCATAAACAGTAACGAGACACATACATTTTTAAATGGCATTACATAAAACAAATTTTTTTTAGTACATTTTTATTAATTTTGATGTTTAAAAACCCTCTTTGTTTACATACTTATTGTTAACATATTGTTTACTATGAAGCACGTGTCATCATCAATAAAGTTCAGAGGACAGCGAAGCAGACCTTGGCATCACGGTCTTCGAGTCATCGTTGTTTGTGTCGTTATGATCCTAACTTGCGAACCTGGTGCTATACAAACTCTTCCGACGAAGCTAAAACCCACCGGACTAAAAGCTTAATAAAAAAAACCACGCTTTAACTACATAGTGGCTGAAGCACGTGAAAGATAATCTAGGTGAAAACCCTGTTGTTTTGTATTGTGAGTGTCACTCGTCACGCGACTGATTACATCGAAATATTTTTTATTCATCAGCCATGTAGGTTTCCCCACGATGTTTTCCTTAACTCCTGAGTACGTCGTAAATCAACACTTAAAATAGTAGAACAATTTTAGAGGTGCTCGCACCGTGGACTGTTGTTGTAAGTGATTACATCGAAATATTTTTTATTCATCAGCCATGTAGGTTTCCCCAAGATGTTTTCCTTCGCTTCTGAGTACGTGGTAAATCAACACTTCTAATTGCAGAACAATTTTAGTGGTGCCGGCACCGAAGATCAGACTCAGGTCACTCGCAAGACGAACGCTCGGCCCCTGCTACTACGGTTTCGCCACTGACCACTTTGTTATTGTGATCATTATTTAAAAAAAAAAATTTTTTCACTGTTTTTGTCATTATATGAGCGCATTTTTTTCAGTGTAATTTTTGCATTGCTGTATTGGTTGACTTCTAAAGTAAAGTAAAAAAACTAAAGTGACAGCCTATTAACGTCCCACTGCTGGACACAGGCCTCCTCTCATTTTTTTCATTCATTTTCGAGAGGGTTTTGTAGCTGAGAATTTCACATATCTTCGAAATTTTTTATATTTCTCAGATATGCAGGTTTCCTCACGATGTTTTCCTTTACCGCCAAGCACGTGGTAAATAAGCACTTAAAATTGTAGATCAATTATAGAGGTGCTGGCACCAATATTTCGAGGACATGTGAAGTCCGCCAACCCGCATTATTATCGTACGTTATTATTGCTAACTTGATCGTAAGTGTATCGCTATACGACACCGTGTTTTTAAAAATATCAATTTACCCTCGTAAGCGGTTTTAAAAATAATAAATATCATATCGTTTTTTAATTTTAAATTCAGTCGATTCTGAATATCATAGTCACTGTGAGACAGTATGCGGCTTACTTTTTTGTTAGTAGTTGACAACGGTTTGATATGGCAGTTTTGTTTAAATATTAATAAATACCGACAGTATCGTTGAAGAGTTTACGACGCCTAAAAACTGGTTGTGTGACTGTTGTTCACTCAGAGTAAGAAAAAGTAAGTCGAGGTCTATTAAAAACGTGTTGTGACGGCCTTATTGAATCTACCACCCCATCTTACCCGTGGGTGTCGTAAAAGTTGATAGAAGTTACACAACTAATAGAACCAAACGAAGAGCCCACAACTGAAAAACACGGAAGTCCACGGAACATGAAGATTGGTATTAATCGTAATGATAATAAAAAGCGTGTAATGTGTAAAAGAACTGACAGACTAATGAAAACACTTTAACCAAAGTTAAGTCTATATCAAAGTTATTTGTGGATACTGGGCTTATAATTCCACCAGGAAGAAACGCTGCAAACAACATTTGACTTCCCAACTCCCATTTCTTATAAAGAAGTGTCTTGTCTGTTCATATTAACTGGATGACATATAGAATTTTACACAATCTATTTAAACATGTGAAGGATCATCTACGATCAACTACACAAACGTCGAGCCGCACTTATTTAGCAAACAAAGCTTCGTACAGGATTATCACACAAAGTTCTATCGTCACTGTTACATTTACCTAAAATAGTTATAAGTAGATGTATACACAGCTGTAGAAAAGTATTGATGATGATATTACTCTCGTCTCATCACATTTATAAGACGGGTCATAGAGGCTGTGAACGGGCTACTCAAAACGTTTAAGTCCATATATTAAAAAGTACTCTGTGCGTTTAAGTAACTGAACAACGTGATTCCTAATCAAATACCCTACATTGGTGACTACGTCAAGATAGTGAGTAGCATTTGTAACACTTATAACGCCCACGAAGGGTACAAAATAAAATGACGTCATTTTGGTTAACCGAACTATGCCTGAACTTTCAATAATATCAAATGATATGAAAAAGAAAGTGGAACAAGAAGGTTAGACAAGGAAACGAGTTTCATGGGAAGGAATGTCGAGTGATTTTTTAAGAGACTTTCCACGCCTTAGTACTGAAAAATTGCGCTTTATGACTTTGGGTGTTTTTATCAATTAAAACAAGCCATATCATACACTAAAGAACATACGAATACTGAATAATTTTACACGATTACCGTTCACGGTGAGTATAATAAGAGTAAAAATACAGTCATACTTGGTTGGAATACAGTGTCACTAACATTTCGGGATGGTATTGCCAGTGTAAGGGGTACTGTTGGCTTCTGCGCTTACATAGCATCAGCAATATGATAGTTATCATATGATAGACATGAAACCGACGTACAACGTGTCATCGATTATAGTCAGTTAGTGCAGGACGCAGCCGCTGACACCTCCAAGTGTGGGTGGTCAGGTGATTCTTTCATTATTTTGTCTCATTTTGTTATAATTTATTGCATGCTAAACCTACAAATGGCAGTTTAATTTATATTATCATTTAACATACTTATTTGAGTAGTGTTCTAATAAGTTCTTAAAAATATTTCTGAAAAATGAATAATGTTTACAGATATAAGGCTCAAGCTATTTAAAAATTATACATATATAATTTTTCTAGAGGGGTCACTTGTCTTCGCTTCGCTACTCCTCCTTTTGCTTAGGCTTAGTTTTTTTTCTAATAGTACAAATACTGTTACTAAGACATTTCATCATAGTCTTAAGTGATAACAACACACTTGTGTTTGGTTTTTGATGAGGAATGTGCTTACCAGGGACATATTAATTAAGTTAACTGGTGGTAGGATTCCTATGCAGGAATGCGTCTAGGTAGATACTATACACTATAGTGCCTGTTACTGTCATCAAGCAACAGTTCGAAAACATTACTGTGTTTACGTTTGAAGGGCACTGGTAGCTATGGTAGGTATGTCTATTAAACTGAATATTACAGTGGACATTTATATTTCGATGACATATATCGACTCAAATTAAATATGATCTTGTAAACCCCGAGCGACCACTCTCTGTTCAAAATAAAGATGAATTATTCAAAGAGACAGAAACGGTTGAATGAGCTATCTATTAAAAATGGACATAGTTCGTTTGCTACTCATTTTGAATGAAATAATTTCCCTTTGGGTATTCCGATTTACTGTATATACATTTCTTATATAACTTATAGTCGTAGGTATAAGACTTATCACGTATAAACTACTATCACATTGAAGACTTAAGGCTTATTTAAAATAATAAAATGAATTTACTTTACTTTACAAACATATATACATATTATGGACAAACCGTCAAAAATATTATATTAAGCAAATGCAATTACTTTTTCAAATAGATTATTCTAATTCATTGCTTGTTTTTTTTTATTTATTTATTTATTAAAACTTTATTGTACACCTTAATTAAAAGGGTAACAATGGGCGGACTTAATGCCTATTGGCATTCTCTGCCAGTCAACCTGTGGGCGTGGAGAAAGTTATGAAGGGTGCAATTTAAAAAAAATGTGAAAAATTCCTTAAATAACCAGCCGAAGTAAATAATATAAACAAAAAATTAAGAAAAAAATATATAATAATATAGTATACATAAACATACAAAAACTTAAATACACTATACACACATATACTTAAAAATGCAATGATCAAGGAAGACGTTTACAAATTAACTATCAACAGATGCCTGCAGATAATATTCCCGCACCAACCTTTTAAAAGTATTTTTGTTGGATACTTTTCTAATATCTTCGGGCAGGGTGTTCCAGAGCAGTGTAGCCTCAGTAAAGGAGTTACCGACGAAACCGGTGGAATGTTGAGGTACACTAATCTTATGATTAGATGAGGAACGAAGAACCCTTTCATGAGTTAAAGAAATATACTGGAATTTATCCTTAAGATATGACGGAGTGAATGGATTTTTTAAAATAGTGAAAAGAATAAAGAGAATTCTAGAGTTACGACTTTGTTGAATAGGCCATGAATAGGCCAAGCCATTTAAGGCGAGAACGATATTCAAAGATATGGTCATACTTTCGAAGGCCGAAAATATACCTGATACAATTGTTTAGAAGGCGCTCGAGCTTATAAAGAAGATCTTTGTTCAAATCTGTGTAACAATACACATCTGCATAGTCAATAATTGGAAGTATGAGTGACTGCATAAGCATGGCCTTAGTCTTAACGGGCAGAAAGTTTTTAAGGCGGTAGAGTGAGCATAATGTCCCGGTCACTTTCCGGAAGACCTCAGTGACGTGTTTCCTCCAGTCCATAGTAGGATCGATATACAGCCCTAGGTTTTTCACCGAGTTAGAGAACGGTATTATCTTATCGGTGTAATGCACGGAAAGCAGACTTGAGAAATCAAATTTAGCTAGCATTTTCGGGCTACCTACTAAAGCAAGTAATTCCAAAGCGTAATGACCAATCGTATATGGACTTAAGATTGTTATTTACATTATTAATCGCGTTATGTAAAGTATAGATATCAGATTGCACGTAGATCTGAAGATCATCTGCATGCAGGTGATACGAACAATTGAGACTCGAAGTGATGAAATTAATAAAAACTGAAAAGATTAAAGGAGAAAGAATACCGCCTTGCGGAACGCCAGTATCAATATCAGCCCACTGTGAGGTATTTTGGCCCATACAGACAGATTGCTGACGTCCGCAAAGATAAGAAGACAACCACTCCAGGACCGAGGGAGCGAATTTAAAAAGCAAGGAGGATATCGTGGTCGACTGTGTTAAAAGCATTAGAAAAGTCAACAAGCACCAAAACTGTAACTTTCTTCAGTTTCATGCCTTCCCTGATATATTCAGTGATTTTAAGTAATGCAGTTGTGGTGTTGTGACCAGAGCGAAACCCAGACTGATAAAGACTCAGTAGGTTATGTTTGTATATGAAGTTAGAGATTTGCTTATGAACACAGGCTTCCAAAACTTTAGACAGAAAAGGCAGAATCGATATGTGCCGGAAATGATAGGGAAGTGTAGGGTTGAGACTTTTAGGTAGAGGTCTCGCAAAAGTCTTTTTCCACAGAAACGTATATTGGCCTGAGTCAAGAGAAAAGTTAATAATGTGAGTGACTGCAGGGAGAAGGTACTCTATTATATTGCCTATCATGACTCTACTAACCTCATCGCAACCCACAGCCCCAGACTTGATTGCCAGAAAAGTTTTCCTAACATCTACTTCGTCTACCGGAGAAAAATTAAAGACAGGAATGGGAGGGGGTTGGATTGAAGCTATGTAAGCTATGGTACAAGAACGGATTGTAGGATCCATTGCAACAGCAGAAGTGAAATGAAGATTGATATCGTCGTGAGAAATAGTAAGACCGCAATCCAGAGATGGTGACTTCCCATAGAGTTAAGAAATTTCTATATATTGGATGGTGAAGAATTCTTTATATTATTGTAGAAATATCGGCGTTTAGCAATACGTACCACCTGATTGCATCTGTTTCTGGCCATCTTAAAAGATAACCAGTTCTCCTCCGTACGTGCCCTTTTAAATCGCACGAAAGCCCTATTGCTCCTGTTCATTGCCTTTTGTACAACTTCAGTCATCCAGGGAGCTGACCGACGTTTGACCCTAACCATATAAGCTGAAGCGTGAGCATCATATAAATCCAGAATCATGCTGTTGAGTAAAGTAACCTTTTCATCAACAGCAGATGCCCTTGCCATAGAGGTAAAACTTAAATTGGCTGCGTCACTCATTAATTTATCCAAGTTTATTCTATTAAAATTGCGTAAAAACCGAACCGATGGAGTAAATTTCGGTGGTATTGGCTTATACGAAGCATAAATTCTTGTTCATAGTGTTCATATATTTTGGTAATAGTTTCACCTATCATTCAATTGGATCTATATAAATCAAGGTTTAAAATGATTTATAGATTAATTTTTTTGAATGTTATAATTAGTTGAATAAGTTATAGGTGCAATAAGTCTACCATATTTTATGAGACCGAATAAACTAACCATCCGATAAAATCAAAAATATCAACTGTATCAAATGTTGTTTTAAGCAATTTTCAAGATTAACTATAAAAATGTTGTTATCAAGAAAAAAAACATATACTTTCTTATAAAACTAACATATTATTTAACTGGTGGTAGGATTACTATGCAGGAATCCGTCTAGGTAGGTACCACCCCAGGGCCAGTTATTCTGCCGTGAAGCCGTAGTGTGCAAGCTAATGCTTGCACAGTAATCTGTGTTTCGGTTTGAAGGGCACTGTGAGCTAGCGTAATCACTGGGCATTTAAGACTTAAGAACTGATGTCTCAGGGTGACGGGCGCAATGTGGTGTCACGCAGAAATATTCTGAGTGACACGGCATTTGTTGTGGTCGGACGTTGCACTTACGATCAGGTGAACGTTTTGCTCGTTTCGTCACTTTATACAATAAAAAAAAATAGTAAAGCAATGTTGTTCAACTATTTCTCGATTTATTGTAAATAAAAATCGCGCTCTAAAAAGTAAAAAAAAAGTAAAGTAACAGCCTATAAATGTCCCACTGCTGAGCACAAGCCTCCTCTCGTTTCTTAGAGGGTTTTAGCCGAGAGCTTGAGAGCCATAGCTCAGGGGCCTGGTGCTCGCCTTTAATTTCACAGTACGCGAGTAACCTGGGTTCGATCCCCGATGCCAGCACCTCTAAATTTGTTCTACAATTATAAGTGCTGATTTACCACGTGCTTAGCGGTGAAGGAAAACATCGTGATGAAACCTGCATCTCCGAGGAATAGAAATATTTCGAGGATATGTGAAGTCCGCCAACCCGCATTGGAGCAGCGTGGCGGACTATTCCCAGCTAAAAAGTATGTAACTAGAAAATGTTTTTTCTGACATTCTTATCTACAAGCTCTTCAATATTTCATCATCATCATCATTTAAGCCTATCATTAGTCCACTGCTGAACATAGATAGCCACACAACAAAAGTTTGTAGCTCTTATATTCAGGGAATTTTGGCAGAGTTGCCACGCTTGGCAGGGGTTGGTAACCGCAGTTTCAGGAAGATGCTGCTGCCCATCCCCTAGTTTTCTTTCCCTCTGTTGACTTTTAGGACACCCACGAGATAAGAAAGGGTGGTAGATTCTCTTAAGCCACACGGCATCTAATGAGTAAACAACTTATACATTATTTTCAATTTAATACATAGACAAAGTGATTTTCAGAGGCGAGCTGTGGTCGTATTCCACTTTGCCCTATAGCCAACGATATCTCATTTGTCAAATTATGATAAGTACTTTAGTAGTTATGCGTAAACATACGTACATCCCGGTCAAATTCATACCCTCATTTTTCATTCGCAGTAGTCGGGTAAATATATGATAAATATGATCCTATATAATCATGCACATTGCAATACTCGGTAATGCCTTCTGCCACAAATGTGTACCCCACACAAACACAGTTCATGGTTAAGAACTGCATTGATTCAGTAGTTGTCCTTTCAATCATAATATTGCATTACAAAATCTGTAAGGTGTAGAAAGGCATAAGCTATCTCGTCGTCGTCGTTTCAGCCTATCACAAGTCCACTGCTGAACATCGGCCTCCCCCATAGACAGCAACAAAAGTTTGTAGCTCTCATATTGGAGAGATTTTGCCATAGTTGTCACGCTTGGCAGGCGGGTTGGCAACCGCAGTTTATTTATTCAGATGTTCCAGGAAGATGCTGCTGCCCATCTCCTGGTTTTAATTTCCCCTAGTCGACTTTTACGACACCCACGGGATGGGATGGGGTGGTAGATTCTCTTTGTTTAAATCTGCTAAATATAGTAACTCTTTTGTGGATAATCTTCTACTATAACTAACTATTGGTTCTATTAGCTATGTGACCAAGTCATGCCACTCTAGCTTGCGTTCTACGGTTTCAGTGTAGAGGCTTTTAATAGTTTTATAGTTACCTCGCTAATACATAAAACTGATTGGAGATCAACTACTTCAAGCTCGGTGCACCTGACAAGAGGAGTTCCTCAAGAGTCGGTGTTGAGAACTCTGTTATATTGTATAGTGCTGATGTTGTAGACTATATCCAACATTCATAATAACAGTGACAAATGACAATCAACTGTATAAAACAGTGACTTTGAACGAGTAGATCAGAATATTTGAATTCCTGTCTTATATAGAACCCATGGGATAAAATTGAGCAGCACATTTTCTAACGCCGCTAAAACCCGGTCGATTAATTCCTGGAAAATCCCGTATCCTCGACAGTGATAATAAATAAATAAGTGAAATATTATCAAAAGTTCTTCTTTTTCACTTATTAGAAATTTTCAAGTTAGTAGAAAATAAGGTATGTTCTATTTAAGCTCTAAAGAATAAAATGTTTAAATTATCTAAGTAAACACAAGCTCTACGTAAATACACTAATGTTATCGTCGTCATTGACGCACACATAACGTATGAGTTTGCGATTTGATTGCATACAGTAGTCTTCTAAGTAACTAGGCGAATTGAGGAATAACTTAACCACAGACTTAAGCATATTCATTTAACTAATGCATTGTCCGACTATTGGTCTTGGTGCAAACGAAGCACTTTATTCCTTAGAATAAATTATTAGCTTCGCTCCTTAGACTACACTGTGCGTGTTTTTAGATTTTATTACATGCAAAAATATATTTGATGATAAGTAAAGAAAAGGTTTTTTTTTATTTGGAGAAAGTGACGAGACGAGCAGAACGTTCACCTGATGGTAAATGCAACGTCTGCACTTAGCAGTTACTGTGTTACCCAAAATATTCAATTGCACAGTTATGTGAGGCACACTGCTTTCATCACCTTGACACATCAGTTCTTAAGTGTCATATGCCCTGTAATTACACTCCTGTACTGCGGTAGTACCTCGGACTCCTCCATAGGAAAGTTTTTTTTTTTTCGTTTTAAAAACGATGCCCCACAGTAGGATTTCTCCTGTGTCGTGGGTGCGTTTTACATACATAAATTCCACATGCACAAACACCCAGACCCGGAACAACTATCTGTAGGTCATACAAATATTTGTCCCGTGCGGGAATCGAACCCGCAACCCGTGGCGCAGTAGTCTACTGCTTAACCACTGCGCCAACCGAGCCGTTATTTACCAGTGAATTTTCAATAAATAACACACTTTCGTGATAAAACATCGAGTTGTGCGAATTATTTAATTTATTCAGATATTGATTTATCAATACATCATCTATTAAAAAACTATTTATTAGGAAATATTTAGTAGGTACTTTTGAGTGTTTAATGTGACACGATATATGTCATTAGCTCCAATTAACATTGTAACCTCAGCACATAGATATGTGAGCAGTTAAATGGAGTAATACCTTACTTCCATTAGTCGACGCCCTGTGTTGTTTACATTAAGTAAAAGTAATATGAGTATATTACTTTTCCTGTGTTACGATTATATACGTTTGCGTCAACCTGTCACAGCTTTTTTATTAATTACTTAGCTTTTTTATTTATGGCATTAGTAAATATTGCAATTTATTTTGTACTAGCTGAAGCCCGCGTCTACGACTGCGTGAATTTTTTTTTATATTCCATGGGAACTCTTTGATTTTCCGGAATAAAAATGTCTAATAAAAATGTATAATCTAATTCTATGTCCTTCACCATCATGCAAGCTATCTCTGTGCCAAATTTCGTCGAGATCTGTTTAGCGGTTGATCCGTAAAAAGGTAATGATTTCTGATCTTTCATTTAAATCCGTAAAAAGGTATCAAACAGTCAGAGGGAGAGAGAGAGTTATTTTCGCATTTATAATATTAGTATAGAATATAGATGATATTGTCGGCTCGGTTGCCGCAGTGGTTGAGCGCTTAACTTCTGCGCCACCGGTCGTGGGTTTGAGTCTCCCACGGGACATATATTTACATGGCCTACAGATAGTTGTTCCGGGTCTGGGTGTTTATGTATGTAGAATTTATGTCTATAAACCCATGATTCATAAGAACAGGAGAAATCCTAGTACTTACAGGGCAAAGTTTTTTTTAAGCAAAATATAGTGAAAGTATATTTATTTTAATCAAAACCTTATATTTACTTAATTTATTTTAAACACGATATTAAAGCAGCTCATGAGATTTACCTAAAATACTGAAATATTTATTTAATGAATAAAAGTCGATACAAATTGTGAACA
Source organism: Luehdorfia chinensis (assembly GCA_019845155.1). NCBI lineage: Eukaryota > Metazoa > Arthropoda > Insecta > Lepidoptera > Papilionidae > Luehdorfia > Luehdorfia chinensis. The sequence goes on from JAHVAK010000022.1 coordinate 3,977,443, forward strand.
AGAAGAAAAATTATAGATTTATTTTAGTTAGCTCCATATAGTAATTACTTGTTGTATTATGACTTGAAACGCGATTGAAGAAACCATCTTTATTTTAGAATGGATATCTAAACAAATTTAAGCATTTTCTCTCGCTTTTTGTAACGTTTGGCATCAATCGTCGTTATAGTGCCAAATATTATTTTATAGTCTCGCCAAAGCTACCCAATCGTTACCCAATCGGGTTCATTAAAATTATTAATTTCCGCGAAACTTACGCGGCGACGATTTGATTTAAAAATAACATTTTGCTTCCTAAACATGGGTATAACAAATTCCTTTAAACATATGGCAGGAACGCTACGCAAAGTTTTGGGCGGTTAACTTTTCTGGTCTCTTGCTTGCGCTGGGATTAAATTTATAACTTCCCTTGACTATCCTCATAAACTTGATGTAAATGTACGTGCACAGCTTTAATGTACATTTTTAGGTACTTATGTTACATTGTACTATAACATTATTTTGTGAGCACAAAATTCTTTGAACATTTTCACTTTTATCACACGATTCCATTAACTTTTAACGTGTAATAATCATTCGTCAATATTGTAATAATAATATATTTCATTGTGTAATCAAAATGAGTTTTTTATATTCACACAAAGGTATGGACTTTTTTTATTAAACTGTTACAAACATGTTTAAGTTAAAACGAACAGTCCTCATATTTATACAAAACGCAAAATATCTTTCTATATTTTTTTAACAGTGTCAGAAAAAAAGTGACTTTTAATATGTGAGCAAGAATAGTCTTCGTACTTTAGTATTGTGCTAGCTGTCTTACCAACCCCCATCCAAAACGAGAGGCGCGGAGCAACACCGTTCATGGCACCTCGAGACCATCATTTTGGGGGCCGAAATACGCTACCCCCACCTTCCAACTCCTAGTTAGATAGCGTAGAGGGAATATCTCCCATACCCTCAGGTCAATATATACTATGCCATAAATCATATTTAGGCATAACAAATACTTAGTATTCTTCATTCTAAATATATAAATTAATAAATTATTCTAAAAATTTGATTTTAAAACATTATATTTACACAATCTTACTTTTTATTTAGTAAGTACTTTCAGTATATACAATGATAAAATCCATCAAGAGCTATGATCAAACATCGTACTTTATAACTCAAAAAGTAAAAGATCATTTATTATTACGTCTGAGTTCGCACCCACACACGTATTAAATAAAAACCTATCCATTTAAATCTGTCACTATATGTTAGTGGATGTTGTAACCATAAACATATTATAAGAGTAGACATTATTTATACTTATAATTATTTAAAATTAGTTAAATTATATTACTTAAGAATTGATTCATAGCTTACCAACTGATTCGTGTGAGAAACAAAAAAAAATATTGCTGCAAATTAATACCAAAAAGTCGGAATAGAATTTGTATGGAGAGTATATAAGAATGGTAGTAGCGTTAGCTGCTGTCTTGTAGCATAAGTATATGGCCCTTGAGGTATTTTATACATTAATAGTGAAATGATATGAATATAGGCTCATCGCTTATATATTTTTCTAATACATTTCTGATCGCCTTATTTTTGAGTCACGAAAAAGTAAGAAATGTTCTGGATGACACAGCTTTTGTTATAGGCTGACGTTACATTTACCATCAGCTGAACTCTTCTTTACTCGTCTCGTTACTTTCTCATATTTAAAAAAAGTACAATGCTACCTCCACTGTTTTTACTTTATCTTAAGAGTAAGATAACGCCTGCGTTCTCGAAACAATCCCTTGACTCAAACTCTTTATGGGTCTTTCATGTACTTACAATAAACTTAGCACATTGAATGGGACATGAACCCTGTTAGGACACAGCAAAATGCGGGACTGTGGTACTGGTGAACTCTAATCGTTTTTGTATTGAACGAGAAAAGAAATCACAACGATCATTTTTTTTTTGCTGTCCAGATATTTAATAAATTCCTAAGTAGCAAATAATAATGATATAATTATAATAATTCAATTATTGCTCTCTTCCTATAAAACTTAACAGGTATACTCTATAAAATATAACAGAAGGCTTAAACATTAACACCTATTTACACCACAAGAAATAAAAAATAAAAACTAGATAGCAAAAGGAGATAGGCTCAGCGCGTACTGTTATCAAATATTTATTTATTTATGGTTGGGTGAAACCAAACCTGGCACGCGGGCCCCTGGCCCGCGAGCACAGTACCCGATGAAGCTGTAAAAGCCGAGAAGGCTAACAGCAATTACATCACCGAAAATATATATTATACTGTTATCAAACAGTGCTGATTTTCAGCCTACTCTTGTGGTCGATCGCCACATCAGAAGAAGAGACAGAATGAAACACAATTAAAATAGAAATATACTAAAAAAAATTAACCTCAAACATCAACTAACATTGTATATCAGAAAAAATATATATAGAAACATAAAAATAACATATTAAAAATTAAGAATTGCTTAGCAGAAATGGCAAATGTGGAAGATGAAGGTCTGCACTTAATGATTTTGTTTTGATATTAGAATTTCATCTATAACAAATAACCAGTCTCTTACTCGTATATGTAAAAACATTGTTTGATAAACTTTATTTTTATCAAACAATGTTATTACAGTTTAGTAATAAGTTCATGTTAAAATAAGCTTTTTTATCCATAATAAGCTACACCAAATGCTATACCTCTGACATCCGATCTTATTTTTTATTCCAGTACGATAAGATAATCGGACCTTAACTTAATTTTATTGATAAACATTTCAATTTCATTAGACGATTTAATACTCAGACGTCACGTTAAATAACATAAGTAACTAACAATTTACAGTACCTAATGTAATTATCGTTGAAAAATATGTTTTATAATGGATATTTAGGATGTAACACAAAATCGATAACCTATTTTGAGCAATATCCTACTTAAAGAGATTTAAAATTATTAAAAAATCTTAGCATATTTACGTAAGAAAAGCAACTGAAACGCTTCGCCTTAAAGCGCCGCGTGCGCTGGCTCCCACGTTTTCATGCCACAGACACGCGACGTTTATTAAACTCTTCACGTTTTGTTACCTGCTGAGAGATTTATTACTTTTAATTATTACTCATTGTCCGCTACGGAAATTCTTCTAAGAGGCATCTTGCTTGAATTAGATGCTCACGCAAAAGTGATTTACTACTTGGTGTAAGTAATTTACGATGCCTAGAGCCAAAATTCACCTACTCTATGCCTCAAATGGTTCAAAGAAAAAAAAGGATTAAGTGGCCGTTACATTACAATACCAGTTATTTTGTCGTCAAGCACTAGTGTGCAAACATTGCTATATTTCGATTTGAAGGGCACTGTACCTAGTGTCATCTGTCTCAGTGTGACGAATGCAGTACGGTGCCATATAGACCTTGTTTAATTCAAAGTTGAAGGTGTTATCGGAAGAGCACTTATCAACAGGGCACTTATCAACAGGGCACTTATCAACAGGGCACTTATCAACAGGGCACTTATCAACAGGTGAACGATTTGCACGTGTTGTCACCTTCTTTCTATTAAAATAAACCGTTTGTGGTCTTATGTAACCATGTAAAAAGTTATACTTTTTGGCGTAACAAAAATAACTTAAATATCTTTATCCCGCATGTTAATACTCTACGTCAGTATAAAGGACGATAAAAAAGTAGAAGATAGTAAATACCATTAATAGAGGTTTAATAAAAAAACCTAATCCAATTAAAATAATGTTTATTTATACACCATTAAATTATTTTTAACAATTAAAAAAATTAAAATGTATATCTATGTACATTGATAATTAATAATAATTTATTAATTATAAATAAAATGTCAAAGTAAACTTTCCGCCCCTTTTTGTAGGGATTTAAGTTGCAGCTTCATAAAATTAGAGTTTTAGTTCGACAAGCAATAGTTTTCAGTAGGCTTTCATTTTTATTTATCTGCCACATATTAGGAGTTCTTGACATCTTTGTAAGCAGCAAAATATTGGCTCCGGTTAAGATTTGAACCGAGGACCTACAACTCAGCATTTAGCTACTTAATTGTAGCTACAAACAAAACCAAATATATAAATAGATTATGTTACAGTATTTAACAAACTTACTATCATTTAGTCAGTGATTGTGCTACATTAATTACAAGTAGCCATGGCAAGTACAAATATAATTTTATTAACATGATTTTTTATAGAAATAATGTAATGAACTTAAATAGTCAAATAAGAGTAGTCAAAATCAAAAACTATGTAGTATTTGAAACAAATGTTATACAATTAAAAAACAGATAAACTTTAAAAAGTAAGATTAACTTTTTAAAAGTAAAATTAAATCCAATAAAAAATATCATCTTTACAGACTAAACGATTAACCATACTATCAAACCGAATAAATTGACAAAGCTAAAAATACAAACAATTAATAATGACTAGTAACCATAATATGATAAGATATGGTAACTACATAACATATGTAACATACTATACATATACCTGGATAATTTTGTTTGAAATTACACAGTTTATCTGAAAATTTGTCTATCTGTACCTTTTTATATGTTAAATATAATGTCTTGATGATTTGTTGATGAAGCAGTTATGGCCAAAATTCAATTTAGACAGTGAAGTACAGAACAAGACATAAATGGAGTCTTGGTATGATAATTGACATCACTGCTCATCTGTCTATTAGACATTATTAAATTGTTGAATATATTTTCACAAAACTAACTATATGATGTGGAGGTACAGATTTTTCACTAATTTGTTGTATGTCATCGAAGAAGAAGCCGTTAGTAGTTTCTGAAAAAAAATGCTAACATATAATTGCTATAAGGCAAACAGTTTATTTGTTTGCCCAGAGATAGTAACGTTTTAATTTTTTTTGAAATAAATATATGAATAATTTAAACTTCCAAATAAGAGCACATTAACATTGTATAAATTGGTAGAACAGACATGACTTACTCTGAAATGTATGTAGAAAATTTCATAAAATATACTAACGTAATTTTAGGTGCGATAATTGTTAGCAGTAAGCAAACTTTTGTTTTCAAAATGTCTGTCATATATATACATGTTATATAAACTAATATTAGAAAGAGGAAAGATTTGATTTTTTGTATATTTGGTTGTAACGAATATATTCAAAAACTACTGAACCGATTTTAAAAACCTATATACAACTACATTATCACCAACTAACATGAGTTGTCGTTTTATTTTGCTACCACGACATCAAATATTGGCTATATTATAAATAAAACATTATTTTGGTCAAATAACGTAATCTTATCTGACCAGTTGCAGAGCCGCCGAAGAGAATAGTCGCTACAAAAAATGTTAGGATAAGGAATTGTGGTTATTCTATTTGTCCAAATAAAGTACTAATGTCTATCTACCCTTCTAATATCTCTAATGTCCTTCTAATATCTATCTACCCGTGCGAAGCCGGGGCGGATCGCTAGTTATATATATTTTACAATGATTCCCTCAGTTTCGATTTTTCGGACAAAATCGCCAACCAAATCTTAATTCTGGCTTCGTTAGGATAGCCAGCTTTAGGATAACGATGCATAGGCATTCGGAACTGGAAATAAAAAATATAGGTAGACACCACGGAGCTTTTACATAGGACTACTAATATAGTCCTATGTAAAAGCTGCGTGGTCTTTTCTGTCGGAAAAGCAAAAATCCATGGGAATCATTGAGTTTAAACTCAATGGTGGCAATGCCGAAGTCGTTCGTAGCAGTATAAAATCCAAAATCTGTAATTCGTATTGAGTGTCGAGTCAGTCGATTCAATATAACTAGAAGAATCCATAAAGAATACTAAGTCCAAAAATAAAATGACTAAAACAATATTGACGAAGCGTATTAACACGGGAGAAAAATAGCAAAATAAAAACAATTCCGATGAGGAACAGTCTACATGCGAGTGGCCATAAACATTTACGTATTTCTAAATTTTTCAGCATTAAATAAAAAACAAAATTAAAATATAGATAAAAGCATTTTATCAGTAATTTAATTTTTTACAAATATTTCTAACAATTCTGTGCAACCGTGCCATCTATTTAATGGTTGTATAAAACTTTCACTAAAGTTTTGGAGTCCTACAGATCGCACTTTCAGTCATAATCCATGCTAATATTATAAATGCGAACTCTCTCTGTCCCCCTGTCTGTTTGTTACCTTTTCACGGCTTCACGAAATTTGGCGCAGAGATATCTTGCATCCTGAAGTCGGACATAGGATATTTATTATCCTGGATAATCAAAATGTTTCCACGGGATATTTAAAAAAACCTATATGCCCGCGGACGAAGTCGCGGGCATATACAGAGTCAGTTTTTATGTTTCATATGCCCAGTGATTACGCTAGCAGAATAACTTCACCAGATGATTCTTCATTCGTGATGATTGAAGTGGTGTAAGGCTTAACGCCGCAGTGACCATTTACTACTCGTACGTATAAACTTTAGGTATGCAGTCCATACTTTTTAAGCTCCTTATCTTCTTATCTCTGACGCTGTACTTTTGTAACTTTTCATTACATATGTGACGATGTGAATGACTGAGGGCCTCTGTGATAGTATAGATAACAACTTCTAGTAATAAATTAAAAATATCGCATTGGACATAATCAGAACGTTAACTAATACTGTATTTAATACCTAAAGCTTAGAAAATATAATATTAATGGTCTTAAATATAGCATGGGTTAAGTTATTATTTATCGCAATACGCCCAAGCCGTGTTCTTTACATCTATGTGTTGCTCCGCCTACTTAATTTACATAATGATTTAGTTAAGCTTTATGATTCTCGAACTTTTAATAACTCTGTTAGTAAAAATTGTAAGCCCTGTGACGGCTTAAAAAACTTTTTTCAGATTAACTAATCCATGCGCAATAAAAAATATGTCACAACACAATCCATCATGAAGATGATGCATTATTTGAACTTTTTTGCCGTGAACTCCCTTTTGCTTCATACTTTTTATAATCATAAAATTGCTCTTCTCGACGGTCCTCAATATGCGTTGTATATGGTCAAGTCCAAACAGCAGGATTAATTAACTAATGATTAGATTTCTATGAAATAATCCGTCGAGGTAGGCAGAACCGCTCGGCCAGTCCTTCTGCCGTGAAACAGCAGTATACAAACATCAATGTGTTTCAGTTTAAAGGGCAGTGAGAGCTAGTGTAACTACTGAGCATATGAGACTTAAGAACTGACGTCTCCGGGTGACGGGCGCACTGTGTTGCAACACAGAAGCGTACTGGGTGATACAGCACATTTTTTAATAAATAATACCAGGAATGATATAAACATTACTAAAATTTCTGTTAACCACTCCAACTAAGCCAAGAAGCTTGTACTAGGAGATGGTTCACGACGAATAGTCGAATGGCGGTCTCGACCCTGCGACATCAACTTTCGCAGTCTATTAGACCATTGATTGCATTTGCTATAGGCAGGCGTTGCACTTGCTATTAGGTGAACGTTTTGTTTGTCTCGTCACTTTCTCCTAAAACAAAACAAACAGACTGAAAGACAGACGTAAAAGATACTTCTATTTTATATAAATGTATGATGTATGATAACTAGTAAGAAGTGAGTAAGCAAAATAACTTATTAGTTAGCTAAATAATAATTTACTAATAAAACAACCAAAACCAAATCCTTTACAACCTTCGCGTATAGAACACAGTACCGACAAATTAAATTTTTCGGTACTTTTTGCCTTTTAAAAATAAGCAACTCTATACAGAGCCAGAGGTAGGTACGTTTTTTTTTTTCAGATGCTTAATATTTTCTGACTGTGTTTTCTTTACTTCGACGAACGCGGTAAATCAAACAAAACTTAAAATTGCAATTGACAGCTTTAGTGGCTCGAAATCGGGTTTGCTGCAACTTTTTTTTACTTTTTTTACACTTTAACATCCGTTGCTGTCAATTGTTAATCTGGTCATTAAGATAATATTATTTATATAATATTGGTTTTAAAAATGTAAAAATCTTATGTCTGCCCTTTCCAAGGTCAAACATAGTATTTAGAGCTTATCTTTAAAAATTATTAAAATTTTCATGTTTCAAATATCCTCCATCGCGATATTTTATATAACTTAATTGTGATAATAGTAATTCTTATAATAATAATCTTAACGAAATATGATGGTTTAATGTGATTTCTAAAGAATGTTGCCGCTTAAAAATAACTTCGACCTATTAAATATAATAGTATAATTCTTTCTGCTTTGGTATTCTTAATCAAATCTACGCACCATAATGTTACTTTAATAGAGTAGAGAATATCCACAAATTAAGGAAACATAATTTTATACGCAAAATTTTCTTAAACATTTCATCATAAATACATCAAGTAAAATAAAATATAAAAGGCACAAAGACAAAGATTGTTTCAAAAACATGGGACTTATACTTATAATACACACAGAGTAATTTTTCAATTGAATTTCACAATACAATGTAGTCCTCTTTGTAACTTAAATGAGGCACGGGCAATGTTATTAGTTTCAATTAACGTTGCAACCTCAGCACATGTATGGCCAATTAAATAGAGTGATACCTTACTTCCATTAGTACTAAACCAGCGTTGTTTACATTAATTAACCAACGTGTTGATTCTAAAATTAGAAAATAAACAGTATTTTCTGTTTCCAAAAATTCTTTTATCAATTTAAATATTTAAAATAATGTAGAAAAATGAAAAAATTAAGGCTTTTCTTTTATAAATAATCTTAAAAGACCAGTAACAGACTTTGATCTTGCAAAAGATTAGAATAGAGTAGACTACACCTTAAAACTATAACGAATCTAAGATAAACAGTTAACCGATATGTCTTCGACTTTATTATCTTGGAACCAGTGGCAAACAGATGTGTTACAGTTAATCGATTTACTCATGGACCTAATGCACCTATGAGGTTTGTGATCGACATTTTAGTGTGTTATACTATGTCAAGTAGTACTGGTGGTAGGATTCCTATGCAGGAGTCCGTCTAGGTAGGTATCACCCCAGGGCCAGTTATTCTACCGTGTAGCAGTAGTGTGCAAACATTACTGTGTTTGGGTTTGAAGGGTTCGGTTTGAAGGCACTGTGAGCTAGCGTAATCACTGGGCATATGAGACTTAAGAACCTATGTCTCAGGGTGATGGGCACAGTTTGGTGTCACACAGAAATTTTCTGGGTGGCACAGCATTTGTTAAGGGCAGACGTTGCACTTACCATCAGGTGAACGTTTTGCTCGTCTCATCACTTTATGCAATAAAAAAAGTGGATACTTACGGATCAAGGAGAATGTGTTTAATAGCACTCCGATGGAACAACCATAGTCACACCCCATGTGTTAGCGCGTTCATTACGCACACGTAGATGGAGTGGATGTATTTTGGTTATGGATGATTATGGATGATAGTTGGCGAGAAGAGACTTAAAGTTGTAGTAGATGCCGTGCACGTTTAATCCCATCATTTTAAAGTGGGGTCTATACTTATGACGTGCTAAGTGGCAAACAGTCGAACTTACGGTGCGGTGGTAGTGGTTTATGTAACACTCCCTTACGTCATAGTAGCAGTTTAGCTCGTTGTATGTTACGCTAATGAGGTAGTGTAAGACAGGGAGCTAATTTTCCCGTTTGCTCTTGAATATAGGACGTCTTTATGCTAGTACGCCACTTTGGCTGCGATACCTTTCCTGGCTCCACGGGAACAGCGCGTGGTTTGGACGGCGCACTGCTGCTGCACACAATGATGATATGGTTGTCTACAGCCCACAAATTTTAAGCACAGGTCACTTTATAAATACAACGTCATAATGGTCCGAACTAAATTTAAATCGACAAATCATAATATTAATTCCAATTTCTTGTTTAATATCATAACGATATTAAACATTTATACGAGTATGTATGTATGTGGTGCGCAGTGACGTTACATCTCCCGATCACGGCGTGCCGAAACAAGCAACTCCTGTATATAATTGATTACTTGGCAACGTCACTAACGATTTTTTGAAATTTTGCATTTTATGTAGTAGTTATGCATCTAAATATCTATAGTTGGAAATAAAAATAACCAAATTCAAAAGATACCGAACGAAGCTCGGTCGCTCAAGTACTATACATATCAATACGATCGGAAAGTATTAAATTCTTAACAGTGTGTCTGCGCTTTATGTAACAATGTCGACTACATACAGAGTATTATAAAATGCCGTGTGGTAGTGGCTAAGAAAATCTACTACCCCATCTCAACCCGTGGGTATCGTAAAAGTTGACAATGGGAAAACCAAGAGAAATCAGGAGAAAGGCAGCAGTATCTTCCTGGATCACGTGAATAAAAAAAGCTGCCGTTGCCAACCAACCTGCCAAGCTTTGCAACTATGGCATAATACCTCTAAAATGAGAGGTAGAAACTTTTGTGCCAGTCAGCCTATGTTCAGCAGTGGACTACTGATGAGCTGAGATGATGATAATGATGATTATAAAATAGATCATTATGACTAGATCAAAGAAGTGTGTGAAGGAAATAACTGTAACTCCGCATTTTATTCTGGCTATTAAAACTAATACTACTCGTATTAGTAAGAAATTATTATAATTTGTTTAAATGACATGTAATATGGAATTAAAGAAAGACCCTAGAGTTTCCTACCGGTTGTTCTCTGAGGTCTTGCTTTTCGAACCGGTGTGAATTTTGACCTTCATACAAGTTAATTTTAGCAAAAAATACGCTGGTTTTCAGTATATTCTCTGTGACTTTTCCCTTTCGATCGTACAAATACAGTCATTTTTAGTTACTTAAAAGTATTCTTACAATGTAATAACGATAAGAACGTGAGACGAATACTAATGTAGATGATAAAAATTCTATGCATTTATACGAGCTTACTGGAAATGAAGATGGTATAGTTAAAGCTGACTGTGCCTACGTTACTGTAAAGTTTTAAATCTTTTTCAATTTCAAATAATTTATGATAAGCTGTCCTAACGTGTTAAAACCACAGGTCGACATCTTGCGGCCAGTGACAGATATTGTAACTACGCATGATATAATATTATAGAGCTGCTAGCGTAAACTGAGACGACTTTCTACATCCAAACCTACCTATATCCAAACAACAATTTGGAGAATATATTCTGAGCACGGCAAACACAGAAGATTCTAAGATGATCGCAAAAGTGACGCTTTCACTTATACTTAAAAAAAGTTGCATTGGTATTAGATATACTCGTAAGTGTTTTGTTGCCTTTATTATCCCATTTTTGTTTTGATTACCTAGTTAATAAAGGAGGTATAATTACTTTGCCATGAAGCTGTAGCTTGCAAAAAACCATATCGGTTTCAAGAGCACTGTAGCTAGTGTAATTTTACAGGTCATACAAAACAAGAACCAATGTCATGGTGGCAAGCGCAATGCGATTGGATCTGTTTCGTACTCTGGTTCTATACTCGGATAGCCATCGTAGCCTTATTGTACAAACACTGCAGCACTTCGATATACTTACAGTCAATTCGGCACCGCTGAAGTGACTGAAGCACCGCCCAAATTTCGACGAAATCAAAGGCTTTCTCATAGTCCACATACGCCAGACATAGCGGGAGATTGTACTCTTCGGTATTTTGTACAATCCGGCGAAGGGTATGTATGTGGTCTATGGTACTAAAGCCTTTTCGGAATCCGGCTTGTTCGAGAGCCTGAAAGTCGTCAAGTCTGCTTGCGAGACGATTCGTAATGACTCTGTAATGAAGCTGCATAGGTCCCGCCGCATTCATTGGGAGATCTGTCTATTCAGTTGCCGATATGCTGACGCGTCAGTTGAGGACTGTAGCTTCATTTCACGCATAGCCTCCATGAGACTGAGAGTGTGATTGAAGAGCTTCTGCATATTACTTTTGCGGTAGTTCTTACAAAACTGGACAATTTCCACGAGCCTCTCGTTCACATCGTCCACTGTAACGCAATCATCTAGGCACTGAAAGCGATTATGTAATTCGAGCTGGAAGCTCTCAGGGTTTTGGATAAGGGCTCGAGATGGACGGAGCGTAGACTCACCGGACGAGTCCTCTCCAGCTTTATGTTTAAGTTCAATTTACCTCTTACCATTGTGTGTCAATGGTGAAAACCGGAAGTAATCACTGCTGGTTTTCACCCCAGAGATCACAGATACATCATTGAACAGCTGTCGTTTGGTCATCATGATGAAGTCTATCTAATTTTTGGTAGAACCGTCCGGGCTCACCCAGATGCACTTTCTGTGGGGCCGCTTTTTGAAGAAAGAGTTCATCGTAAGGAGTCTCTCCTTCTCCATAAAGTTGGCCAGCTGATGGCCCCTTTGGTTCCGTTGCCTTGTTCCAAATTTCCGCAGGTGGTTAATTTTAACAGTACGATAATTAGCGGAACGTATTTTTTAAACCTCTCAAAGGCTTAATGATTTTGTGAATAAAAAAGTGCAATGCGTACGAAGAAAATGTTTCAATGTAGAAGTGGCTTTAAACGGCATTTTTGTAGGCGTGTCTTAATTTCACAGGTTTGTACGTAAGATTATTTTCATTGGTTGATTATGTTTTTAGCGCAAAAGCGGTTCACCTATCGCATAAAAATAAATGCTCTCCTGGTACTACGTTAATAGGAGGTTATATTTAAAGTGCGTTTTTCCATTGCCTGGCAGCGATGACGGCATGGACCGACGTTTTTTTTCTACTAGGCCGGGGACGGTGCCGGCCTGCGCCTGCTTTTTGGGCAGTACACGGACGGAATTCAGATACTACGTAATATGACTTCAACAGGTGGGGGGTGTTAAAAGTACGAAACTTAGAGAAACGTACAATTTCTTGATAGTATTTCTCTCGGAGTATTTAATTTAAGCTAATTTAGTTTAATTTAGTTTAGTTTAGTCTACTAAGCAGGGCCGAGTACTTTGTATGGAAAGTGGGCGAAACTTAATGATAAGAGTACAACACGTGCGTACTGAAGGCAAATAAGTTATAATATAATTCATGCCACGTATCCCTCAACGCACCATGCAAACGCATACTACTACAGCTGAGGGTTATTGCGGATGCAGATTTTTTAACATCCGCGAATGCGGAAGCGGCTACGAATTTTGGAAGGCTGAAATCCGCGGATGCGGAGAGTGTAACCACATTAAATGTAAACAATTCCACTAGAACAAATTACTTGCATCAATTTCAATCTTCCGCAATTGTTTTGCTTTATTTGAGCTTTTAAATAAACAAACTATTCTGGGTGTAACGATTTTTCAAAGACGAGATGGTACGGTCCAGTACTTCATTTACTCTTACCTTTTTATACGACATGCGCAACTAAACACGTTGTGATTGATTTAAGAGTAAAACAAAGTAAAATAGCAGCCTATACATGACCCACTGATGAGCATCGAGAGGGTTTTGGAGCTGGGAAAAATCCGCCACGCTGCTCCATCACGGATTAGCGGACTGCACACATCTTCGAAATATATTTTGCTCAGACTTACAAGTTTCCTCACGATTTTTTCCTTCACCGCCAAGCACGTGGTAAATCAGCACTTAAAATTGCAATTAACAATTTTAGTGATGCCGGCACCGGGAATCGAACCCAGGTCACTCGCGTACTTTGAAATTTAAAGCGAGCGCCTAGTCCCTGAGCTACCACGGGTCTGATGATTACTGTGATTGATTTACGAGAAACAAATGGTAAACAATAACAATGTTGTATCTTGTCACCGAAAAATTCGCTCCTATTGGTCAATCAGCACGCGCCACTCGCCGGCCCTCGCAATTTTTTTCTGTCTTGTACATCTGGATCTGCATGGAAATCCGCATCGATTATTGAGGATGCAGATGCGGATACAGATGTCCAAATCCTTGCGAAAGTTCTGCAATTGCGGGTGCGGAAGCGAATATTCGCAATATCCCTCTTACAGCTTACAAAATTTCGAAAATATTTTCAGTTTTGTCAGACGTTAATCCAAGAAGCTAGTTAATTTTAATTTTAAACACGGAATGTGTTTAAAGTACCTTTCAAGATGGCATCTGTCACGGTCTCGGTTTTGTCTATGTGCGCTCTCAGTGTCATGACAAAAGAGTAAAAGGGACTTCAATAAACCTGGAAGATATGATATTAAATACTTCAGACAGAACGATAGCTTAATTTCGTAGTCCCTACATTGTGTGCATTAGATTAGTGCTGATTTATCACTTAAGTATCTGATTTATAACTGATCACCGGCGTTAAAGGAAATCACGTTTTCTTAGTAATAAAAATAGAGAGCTTGTAAGATGGAACGCATTTATCACAGGGAATACTAACCCGATTTGAAAAAATCTTTTTGCATTAGATTGCCTGTTTATTGATGAAGATTATAGGTCTTTAAACGTACAACGCAGTCATGAAGTCCGCTTATTTTACGTGAGTGAAACGCGAGGCACAGCTAGTGATTAATAAAAACATAGTTAATGGTGTAATTGAAATAACTTTCAATTAAAATGAAAAAAAGTGATTACAACACAAACTATAGGATTAAGAATAAAAAAAAGTTTATTTCTTCCTACAAAGTATTTAAATTCCTAAAAGAAGTATTGTCTTTATGTATTGCATAAGTATTATAATAATGTAAGGAGTTGTCAGCTATGGTATGTCTTAATGTAGTAGAGATCACTTAGACCTAACCCCTCCGAACTGGTGCAGCTATTTACTCATTAGGTACATACAATTATGGCAGACATCAATATTGATAATTATTATTATTATACGTCTGAATAATCCGTAAATTCAAGTGAGGAAATTTATTAAAAAAAATATGAACATCTCAATTTGTCGATCTTTATAGTTATTTTAGAAGCATAAATTTTTGCATCCAAACATTTTTCATGTATAATTGCTTAACTTAAGGAATGAAATTGACTTTTTTTAACATATATGCAATATTTTATAGAAATTACAAATTAAAATTCTAATATTTTGCTTTTACACTTAAAATTCAATTCTAAAACCTTGGTAAAGTCAATGTAAGATTAACGCCCAAAGTGTTGGAAATTTTCCAATCAACGCCTGTAAATTAGAAAAGTTTAATATGAGTTCAAAGTCCAGGTGTAGGTATTGCCACAGTTCTGATTCCGTTTCAAGTTTTTAATCAAGGCTTTCTCCGGCATGAATATAACAGTTATATACCCGATGCAACTTATCCAGAAATTATTTTTTCAATTAAAGATTCTACATATAGGAAGTGTTTTATAAAAAGTACATTTACAATAAATAATGTGTTAAAATTCTAAAGGAAAATTAAACTGCTGAATATTTACTGTATTTATAGAAACTAAATCTGAACAAAAAAATAATCTATATATAAAAAAAAGAAGTTACACCATTTATAACTCAAGTACGGCTTGACCGATTTTTATGATATTGCATGTATTGGATTTGTCTACGCCCCGAATGCCACATTAACTATTAAAACATCACAAAAAAAAACACGAAAAAAAGTTATGATGAAATTTATTGTCTCATATATTTTTCGTTTAATTCGCCATCCGTGATACATACCAGAAACAAAACTAATATTATTGACAGTTCTGTGACACTAAATACTTTTTGTTTCTTTCTGTATTCTTTCATTATCCTCTGACATCTGATTCAACTGCGCGGTCCTTTCATTGCATACTATTGAGCGCCGTCGTTAATTTTTTTTATTTATTTATTTAACTTCACATACAGAATGTATATAGGCGGACTTAATGCCTGAGGCATTCTATACCAGTCAACCTCAAGGGTCTGCACCAGAGATTGAAAGTGGTAGGTGCAGTTACAAAAAATAGAACAATAGAGAAATATATACATACATATATAAATTCTAATACACACACATATTTATGAAAAAAAAGTAAAGTTTCAGCCTATAAATGTCCCACTGCTGAGCACAGGCCTCCTCTCATTTCTGAGAGGGTTTTGGAGCTAGGAAGAATCCGCCACGCTGCTCCAATGCGGGTTAGCGGACTGCACATGTCTTCGAAACATTTTTTTATTTCTCAGACATGCAGGTTTCCTCACGATGTTTTCCTTCACCGCCGAGCACGTGGTAAATCAGCACTTAAAATTGCAATTAACAATTTTCGTGGTGCCGGCACCGGGAATCGAACCCAGGTCACTCGGGTACTATAAAATTTAAAGCGAGCGCCTAGCCCCTGAGCTACCACGGCTATATATTTATTTATATGTTCATATTTATGAACATATACATAAATATATACACATACTTATACATATGTAACAAAAACATAGTACATAAATACATATTAATAAATAATAAAAAGTGTGGATAAACTATTACTGAGATGATTCTGACCATTATTTTGAAGCAGTTCCCGAACTTTAAATTTTAACGACCAACGATTGTTAGCTGTTCTGATTTCGAGAGGGAGTGAGTTCCAGAGAAAGACGCATTTAACAGGAAAGGATGAATGGACAAGGGAAGAGCTATAAGAGGGAGACTGAAGTAGTAAGTTATTCGATGAGCGAAGGTTTTTATCATGCGTAGAGCAAAAGGTACTGAAAGTGGGGAGTCAAGTAGGAAGGGGCAGTAGGAGACGTAAGAATAGAATAAAGGGTAGTGAGTGCAGGCAGACTTTAATCGAGAACGATAAGCAGACACCTGGTCATACTTACGAAGATTGTAAATGAATCGAATGCAGTTATTCAGAAGACGATCATATTTATTGAGTAGATCTGCATTCAGATCGAAATAACACACATCACCATAGTCGATCAAGGGAAAAATTAAGGTTCGCACAAGCATTATTTTGGTACCTGTTACCTCCTGGCTTACATGCATCGTTGGGTTTGCCAGCTCAGAGTAGTGTCAATATGTAAACCAAGGTCTTTAACAGGTGAACACAGTTCATGAGCGGTGCCGTTAAAACTATTGGAGGAAGCGTTACATAGTTCAATCTTTTAAACATCCGATGTCTACCTACTATTAGGGCCTGACACTTAGATGGGTTGACCATAAGGCCAAACAACTTGATGAAGACTCATCAATGTGGACCGACTGCTGACGTCCCCGAAGACAAGTTGAAAACCAATTCAGTACTTTGGGAGAGATCATAGAATGGGAAAGGATAGAGAGTAGGATGTCGTAACTGATGGTATTAAATTATTATTATTATTATTATTATTTATTATAGAATAGGAGGCAAACGAGCAGGTGGCTCACGTGATGGTAAGTGATCACCGCCGCCCATGAACACCTACAATACCAGAGGAATAGCAGATGCGTTGCCGGCCTTTGAGAAAGGAATAGGCTCTTTTCTTGAAGGTCCCTAAGTCGTATCAGTCCGGAAAAACCGAATGCGTTCGAAAAGTCAACCAAAGCCAACACCGTCACTTAATTGTCCTCCATTCCCGCTCTAATATCACCAGTGACTTTGACGAGCGCAGAAATAGTACTGTGACCGGGCCTGAAGCCACATTGCAATGGACTTAATAAGTTGTTACCATAAACAAACTGAGACAGCTGCTTATGCTGTTATTCTGCCGTGAAGCAGTAGTGTGCAAGCATTACTGTGTTTCGGTTTGAAGGGCACTGTGAGCTAAGCGTAATCACTGGGCATTTGAGACAGAACTGATGTCTCAGGGTGACGAGCGCAGTGTGGTGTCACACAGAAATATTCTGGGTGACACAGCATTTGCTGTGGGCGGACGTTGCACTTACCATCAGGTGAACGTTTTGCTCGTTTCGTCACTTTATACAATAAAAAAAAAAATGCACACAGGCCTCGAGTACCTTGGATAGGAAGGGAAGATGTGTCAAAAGTGATTATGTAATGAAGGATTTGGATTCTTAGGCAAAGGGATAACATATGCCTTGCGCCATAATGAAGGAAAAAACCAGAATCCAAGGAGAAGTTACAGATATGAGAGATAACTGGGACGACATGGTCTAGGATATAAATAATCATACGGCGGCAGACATTGTTGCATCCCACAGCGTTAGATTTGATGGAGAGGATTATCTTCTTAATCTCGTCCGTCGTAACTGGAGAAAAGTTGAAGGGATCTATTTTAGGACGGGGTAAAGCCTTGATCCATATGAGTGTATAAGACGAAACGACGATTGATATCATCCAAACCAAGCTTTTTTTCGAGTTTTCACCAATTTTCATTAATTTTTCGACCGATATTGCACTTGTAAATCAAACATAAAGTTGCATTCGAAGATGTTCACTTTGTAAGGTTATCTTTGTGATTACTGCATTATGTAATTTTGATTCGTGTGACCAATTTTCCAGTGTTCTTTAAAATGCCGCAAGCCAGAAGATCTAATCTTTCACATCAAAGTAGTAATGTAATTCAATTTGCCTTCGCAATATTGTATATTGCCTATTGATAGTGGCGTTTGCCGGTGGCGGTGTTAGTTTTTTCCTGCATGATGTTGTGGGAAGGCGGGCGGTGTTCTCAAAAAACTTGGTAATACATGAATTTTATAGTACCCGAGTGACCTGGGTTCGATTCCCGGTGCCGGCACCACGAAAATTGTTAATTGCAATTTTAAGTGCTGATTTACCACGTGCTCGGCGGTGAAGGAAAACATCGTGAGGAAACCTGCATGTCTGAGAAATAAAAAAATGTTTCGAAGACATGTGCAGTCCGCTAACCCGCATTGGAGCAGCGTGGCGGATTCTTCCTAGCTCCAAAACCCTCTCAGAAATGAGAGGAGGCCTGTGCTCAGCAGTGGGACATTTATAGGCTGAAACTTTACTTTTTTTTCATAAATATGTGTGTGTATTAGAATTTATATATGTATGTATATATTTCTCTATTGTTCTATTTTTTGTAACTGCACCTACCACTTTCAATCTCTGGTGCAGACCCTTGAGGTTGACTGGTATAGAATGCCTCAGGCATTAAGTCCGCCTATATACATTCTGTATGTGAAGTTAAATAAATAAATAAAAAAAATTAACGACGGCGCTCAATAGTATGCAATGAAAGGACCGCGCAGTTGAATCAGATGTCAGAGGATAATGAAAGAATACAGAAAGAAACAAAAAGTATTTAGTGTCACAGAACTGTCAATAATATTAGTTTTGTTTCTGGTATGTATCACGGATGGCGAATTAAACGAAAAATATATGAGACAATAAATTTCATCATAACTTTTTTTCGTGTTTTTTTTTGTGATGTTTTAATAGTTAATGTGGCATTCGGGGCGTAGACAAATCCAATACATGCAATATCATAAAAATCGGTCAAGCCGTACTTGAGTTATAAATGGTGTAACTTCTTTTTTTTATATATAGATTATTTTTTTGTTCAGATTTAGTTTCTATAAATACAGTAAATATTCAGCAGTTTAATTTTCCTTTAGAATTTTAACACATTATTTATTGTAAATGTACTTTTTATAAAACACTTCCTATATGTAGAATCTTTAATTGAAAAAATAATTTCTGGATAAGTTGCATCGGGTATATAACTGTTATATTCATGCCGGAGAAAGCCTTGATTAAAAACTTGAAACGGAATCAGAACTGTGGCAATACCTACACCTGGACTTTGAACTCATATTAAACTTTTCTAATTTACAGGCGTTGATTGGAAAATTTCCAACACTTTGGGCGTTAATCTTACATTGACTTTACCAAGGTTTTAGAATTGAATTTTAAGTGTAAAAGCAAAATATTAGAATTTTAATTTGTAATTTCTATAAAATATTGCATATATGTTAAAAAAAAGTCAATTTCATTCCTTAAGTTAAGCAATTATACATGAAAAATGTTTGGATGCAAAAATTTATGCTTCTAAAATAACTATAAAGATCGACAAATTGAGATGTTCATATTTTTTTTAATAAATTTCCTCACTTGAATTTACGGATTATTCAGACGTATCATTACTTATCCACTGCTGAACTGCTTCCATCGACTTCCAGCAAAACCGTGCAGGTCGTTGCTCCATTCAGTGAGGTGTACACTGCATTTGCTGGTACGAGGTTGCCACTTTAGAACCTTTCTTCCGGTTATCGGTTCTACAAGATATATGACTGGCCTATTGCCACTTCAGCTTACTAATCTTTAGTGTGTGTAAGTATGTTCGTTACTCTAGTTCTACTCCGGATGTCGCTTGCTGATGCTGGATTGTCGGATTTGTCTTCGCCCAAAAAATAACGAAAAGAGAAGAAGAGAATTCATTATCTCATATATGTTCTGTTCTATCTGACAGAAACAAAACATGGACAAAAATGAACATGGCGAATAATACATACATAATGAATTTATGACACGTCAGTCATAAACTATAATCGATGGTACGAGTACTTAGTGGAATTTTAGTTAAGGCTTATTATTTTGTATGCATGACAGTTCTGTGATAATAAATACTTATTCTTTCTTTCTGTCTTTTTTTCCTCTTACATCTGATTCAACTGTGCGGTCCTTTTATTGCATACCATTGAGCTACAAAACCGTTTTCTTTTACTTTCGTTGTGATATTTCTAAAAAGGAAAATTACAAAATCCGACCCAGTAGGTAGCGCTGTAATTCAGAAATCAAACTCATCACGTAGCATACCGCAATTGGCAGGACAACGTGTGCAGGACCAGCTAGTTCCAAAATAATTAATGGTAGTGGCAGTGGTAACACATTTTTAACCAGGCATAAATTTTTGTTAATTGTACCCTCAATTTTTTTAATCATAAAAAATACTCGTATCCTTTCATCCTACAAAGTGATGCAAAGTAGTTTTTCTTTCAATAAATTAGTACGTATCAGCACCATAGGTTCCAACAAAATCGGGTGTCGTGGTTAAGTACTAGCTTATTAATAAAAAAATACTCAAATAAAAAACAAAGAGTTTCTACTCTAAGATAATAAAAAGTACTAGTTGCCTATTACATCTATTATAAATGCAAATATAAAATAACAAGATTATTTAATTATTGAATCCTTTTTATTAATTTAAATTAGTATTATATAAAGGAGATCTATATTTTCGGTGATGTGATCGCTGTTAGCCTTTTGGCTTTTACAGCTTCATCGGATGCTGTGCTCGCGGGCCCGGGGCCCGCGTGCCAGGTTTGGTTTGACCCAAAACATATATACATAAATATTAACTCCTACTAAACATCTAAGTTCGGACCGTTGCGTTCGCTAGCGTGCTTGCGCTACAGTGAATATCTCCATAAATTTATTATATGAAGTCATCTAATGACCGTCCGAGGGAGACTGCGGGCCTCCGTTCGGACTGTCGACTTGTGTGTCGGAAACTCTGGGCGGTGAGAACCGCCCTGGAACACGGGTGTATCTGGTGTACGCGGTGTTATGAACGATAGCTGCGCGCCGCTCTCTACGGCGGTCGCGCGACGTTGTGCGTGTGATGTTGAAACTATTAACTGTGTGTACAGTGTTGTTCGGATCGTGGCTGACCGTATCGTGGTCAGGGAGTGCTGAGACGTCCGTGTCGTCTAGCACATTTCGCGGTCGACGTTTGCGTTCGGTCGCGTTTTTATTACATCGATAATTAGCTGCTTTAACCACCAGCGGGTTTGGATGAACCGCGGCTTTTTCGAAAAACCGCCGTGATACTTCTCTGAAGTGTTCAGAGAGTACGGGCATTTCACAGTCGCTGTGAAGGTCGACATTGCGTTGGTACCAGCCGGCTCCGGTGGCACTTCGCAAGAATCTGTTTTGCACCGTCTGCAATTTCTTTATATGATTGCCCGTCGCGTGTGCGAACGCGACGCATGCATAGGACATTACGGGTCTAATGCGTGTCTTGTAGAGGCGAAGTTTGTGTCTTAAGCACATTTTGCTTGAAGAGCAAGTTAACGGGTATAGACGGCTTGCGATAAAAGCCGCCCTGTTACGCACGTTCTTAATGTGAGCAGCGAACGACATCGCTGCGTCTAACGTGACCCCGAGGTATTTGACGCTCTTTTCCCAGGGAATAGGGCGTCCGAACAGGGTGATCGAGCCTAGCTGATTGTTGCCGATTGTGTGGTAACGTCTAGCTGGCTTGGGCGTGCCCCTCGAGAAGTATATTGCTACACTTTTCTCGGGGTTAACCTCTATTCTCCATTTCCGGAACCATTCGCCTAGGCGATCGGCTGCGGCTTGGAGCTGAATCGTTATGCGGCCCTTGTGCTTATCGGAATAATACAGGGCCGTGTCATCTGCGAAAAGCGCAAGATTGACTTTAGGGTCTTTAGGTATATCGCTAGTGTATAGCGAGAAAAGGAGTGGAGAGAGGCAGGAGCCCTGAGGGACACCCGCACGGAGAGGGCGGCTTGAGGAGCGCGTTCCCTCTACCCGGAATCGAAATAGGCGATTGGACAAGAAGGCTCGTATGATGTTCACGAGTCTGTCCGGCACTTTTGTGTGATACAACTTGTAATACAAGCCGTCGTACCAGACTTTGTCGAATGCCTTTGCGACATCGAAAAATAAGGCCCCTGTGCCTACTGGCTTAGGGCGGTCGTGAAAGTTTTCTAATATGTGCTCCGTTAGGCGGTGCACTTGATGGGTACACGAGTGTTCGGGGCGAAAGCCGAATTGCTCGTCTGGAAGGATGTTATTATTAAGGACGTAGTCTTTTAATCGACTAAGGATTATTCGCTCATAAATCTTGGCCATCGAGTTAAGGAGACTTATTGGGCGATAATTGGACGGGATGTTCTTCGGCTTGTGAGGCTTCGGAATACCTATAACGTCCGCTTCCTTCCAGTCGTCCGGGAAGGAGCAGCTGGAGAGGAGCGCGTTGAAAATACTGACTAACAGACACAATAGCGGCGTAGTTAGACATTTGATCACCCTGTTGTTTATGCCATCGAGGCCGGGCGCGGATCGGTTTTTAAGATTTTTAACAATCTTCGTGACTTCGTCGAGAGTCACTGGAGTCAGTGGTTCGCCCACTGGTGGTATGGCAGCCCTGCGTTCGAGTTCCGCGGCCACCTGCTGCAGGTGGTCGGGATCCGCAGGCGCGAGAGACGGAGTGCATTGGCTCTCTAGACTGTCTGCAAGGCATTCGGCTTTTTCGCTGTCGTCGAAGGCGAGCGAGTTGTCGTTCGATCTAATAAGTGGCGGCATGGGTGAGACCGGCTCTGCTTTGAGAGATCGTGCCAACTGCCAGTAGGCAGTGTGCGACGGCTCGATTTCTCCAAGCATAGTGCCCCAGCTATCTTTAGTGTACTCAGATAAGCGCTCTTTAACATCCCTTTGTAGGAGGCGCAGTCTGAGTCTATTCGCGTCTGTTCTATATCTGTCGTGCGCTTTGGCCGCACGGTTCTTTTCTCTGATCAGGCGTCGGAGGTCCGCCGGTAGATTGCAGCGTCGATCGCTCGACACCGTAACCGTCCGGGAGGATTCTCCGACGACTGTTTTGAGATGACTTGAGAATGATTTTATCGCTCGACAGGCTACCTCTGGCGGTTTGATAATATCTGGTATTTCATCCAAGTGCTGGGAGCTCGTAGCCTCGAGTTTGACCCCGAGGGTACGCCAGTCCACAATGGTTTTGGTCTGTGTGACCTCACCATTTGGCCGGCCCAGCTTAAAAATGACCGGACGGTGGTCCGACTCAAGTTCGTGAAGCGTAACTATAGAGTCTATTTCTAAGTTCACGTCCTTAATAATGGCTACATCGAGAGTGTCCGGCCGCTGATTTAACTGCGTCGGAACTCTGGTTGGTGTTTCGGGAGCTATAACGTTTACGTTATGGCTCTCCGCTAATCTGTACAGTATATTACCGTTTGTGTTATTTGCGTTGGAATTCCAACTGCCGTGCTTGCTGTTCAAGTCTCCGGCGATAATAACAGAACGGCCTAAATCTAGTAAGGATTTTAGGTCTGATTCTAATAATTGTTTGGATGGCGAGAGGTAGACTGATGCTAGTACAAGCGGCCTATGGCCGGTCATTGCTAACCTACACGCGGAAGTTTCTATATTAACTAAGTCGGGTGTATCGAGCGCGATACAGTGCAAGGACTTTTTATAGTAGATCAGAGTGCCGCCTTTCGCGGTCGCTCTGTCATTACGGATGCATTTGTAATTGGCAATCTTTGGATCGCGCATACTAGGTTTTAAGAAAGTCTCTTGCACTAGCATAACGTCGATGTCGTGGTCACGAAGAAAATTCGCGACTTCAACTAACTGCGTCTTAAGACCGTTTGCGTTAAAATACGAGACAGTCAGAGAGCGTGGTTTAATCCTACCTATATGGGACGCCATTGGTAACAATTAAAAAATTTTATTTTCGACGCGGCGCGTGATTTTTAGGCGCATTGATACGTCCAAATCGCGTCGATGACGTTCATGTGCTCTACGGTAGCCATGAGTCGGTCTTGAGGAGACTTTGCTTCGCGGATTTTGCGTGCTAAAGTCGAAAGTTCGGCAACATTTATGCTGCGCATGAAGCCGCAAATTAGCGAGAAATCTGCGGCGAAATTTGACGAGCCCTGTATTTTGGGCGTTGCGATTTGAGGCGCGGGCCGTGAGGCGGCTGCGCTCTTTTGCGTCATGGGCAACGGTTTTGTCCATGCGTTCGTCGCCGGCGCGGCGCTCTGGCTCTTGCTCTGCCCGGTAGTCCCGTCAGCGGGACCGGGTTTCGCTGCGGCCGGAGCGGGCGCGGGCGTTTGTTTAGGCGCGGGTTTAGTCGCGGGCTTAGGTGTTTGTATAGGAGCGGGTGTTTGGGGCTGTGTGGCCCCGGGGCCCTTCCTACGGCCGTTCTTCTTGCCTCCCCTGCGCTTTGTACTCCTCGGCGCTCTGTTACACCCGCGGTAATTCGCGGGGTGTCCCAGCTCACCGCAGAGTATGCAGCTTGGGGGCTCTTGCGCTTCTGGCGTGCGAGCGCAATCCTGGGTGCCGTGATCCCCGAGGCATTTTACGCAACGAGGGCGGGCGAAACAATTTCGGGCAGAGTGTCCGTACAGTTGGCATCTGTGGCACTGGCCAATGATGCCCCTGTTGCGGGGTGCCTCAATAGAAAGGCCTGAAAGGCCGCAAAATCGTCTTAACGTTAAAGACCTGCTTGCCTTCTGGAGTTAATTCCAGTATGGCAAGGATCAGGTCGTACGACTTCTTATTGTGTGGGTGATGCATCCGATGCACCTCCAACACAGGTATGTTCTGTGACTTAAGGTCACTGAGTATGTGGCTAGTCTCTAATTCTTTAGGCAGGCCCCTGATGACTACGCGGAGCCTCCGTTCTTCCGCGAGCGAGTAAGTGTGGAAACTTATATTGTTTCCACGCAAATGGCTGGTGACGGCCCTGAAGTCGCTGACTGTGCTTAGGTATACGCGGATACCTTGCACTGCCGTCTGCGCCTTCGGGCACACAATTTTCTTGTTTGTCATCCACAATGACAAGTCGTTCCATTTCGCCTTATCCTGTAGGAATATCGGCGGAGGAGCTTTATTTGGTTGGGCTGCGGGATGCGCGGGCAGAGACTTTTCAATAGTCTTGCGTGTGTTTGACACGCCCTTCTTGGCCGGGTTCCGTGAAGCGGACGGCGATGTGGTATCCGAGTTAGGCTCGGAGTCCCCTTTCGCGGCGCGTTTTTTCGCTTTGCGCACGACGACGGTGAAGCCGTCGTCGTGAGCACTTCGGGATTCTTCGCAATCCATGTCGGATCCCTCGTCCGAAAGAGCCGCGGGCCCAACAATGGATTGCGATTCCCGGAAGGGAAGCGCAGGTGTGCTTGTTGTTTTATTGCACCCATTAGCGGCGGTTTTATTGCCTGCAGGTGCGTTCTTTACTGACGATGCCGACACGGTCGGCACGGTCTTTTTATGGTCGGTGATTACTCCTACCATTGTCTCGCACACAGGTGCGGATGCATCATCGTGCGCAGGTGTTGGCACGACGGATTCTAAGGCCGGCGATGCCGGGCCTTCGGAGTCGAAAGCTGGTTCGTGACTCCTTGGCTGGATTATAGCGTTCGGACGGACCGCTGCTACGTCGTCAGACTCCAGTAGGTATGACCTAAACTGGGCCCAGATTTCGGGGTGCGCGAGGCGCAGGAATTCGTCAAGACGCGCTAATACGATGTCGCTCTTGGTCGCCATTTCACTCGGGTGACTTGGCGGTGTGTACACAAATGCAGAAAAATTCTCCCTACGTGAGCAGGGAGGTGTGTGCTATATTTGCTTCACCTAATGCCTTACGCCTTAGGTGCGCGAGGGTGTGTACCTGGCTGTTGCCTAGTGCAACAAGCGGACACAAAAATACAAAGCCGCCTCTGAGGCGAGATATGTGTATGCACTCTACTCACGGTTTTCACCAGCAAGCCGACGCAATACAGGAACGCTCTCACGTAACTTTCACGTTCGCACAACACCACGAAGCACAACACTTCCACTTCGAGGGACACGATCGATGAAGGCACGCACGAAGAAGAATAACCAGACACACCGCTACGGGAGCGGGTGTTGGCCACTATCCACAACTGTGACAACGGGCGTTTACAGACAACTGTCCATAACGAATATGATTTCTCAGCTTGTTTGCGCATGGAGCGCGGTCAGAGATAGGTCCGTTCTGCACCAGAGCGCGAGAACGAATGTATAAAGGAGATGGAGGAGAGTCTAGTAGGCTACGTGACCCTCGGGCCAAAGTGTGAGCGAGACAGTGGACACTCATCCATCACACAGCCCTTACGGGTCCTATCTTGTTGCAAAGGTGCGAGTCTACTCCCTCTCCCCTCAATATATCAGACTTATTAAATGGGACCAGCAACAGTAAAGTAGACGGGGAGATTATCCGGTCTAGCTAGATCGTAGTATCGAATTCTTATATCTATGCGTAAACTTTCACCTTAAATAACTTATTAAAGTTTTTATAGGATAAGAAGTTTTGCCTGATTGCAAATTTATTTCAGTGACTAAGAGCTCCGGTCTTGAAATTATTTTAATAAAATTTAGATGTGCTTAATTTTCCCTTATTATCAATAACACATATTATCAATGACACCTACGGGATGAGATCGTGTGGTAAATTTTTTTACGCAGCCACCCGTGGTGCAAGAGATCTTATTATATATTTAATTTTTCTCAATTTCAATTACTCTGAATATTTACTACTAAGAATTACTAACTAGTGGTATGATTCCTATGCAGAAGGCCCCGGGTTATTATGCCGTGATGTAATACTGTGCAAACGTTACTACGAGTATGTTTAGGTCTGAAGGGCACTGAGAGCTAGTTTAATCACTGGGCATATGAAACTTAAGAACAGGTGTCTCTGGGTGACGGGCGCAGTGCGGTGCCACATAGAAATGTTCTGGGTTTATGGGCAGACGTTGCGCTTACTATCAGGTGAACGTTTAGCTCGTCTCGTCACATTATCCAATAAAAAATATAGAATGATGAACAGATCAAAAAAAAATATTCCGCAAGAATATTTTACTTAGTTACTCAAAAGAAGTATAACTTCTAATGCGCGTATGTACTTTAAGTAGATGCAACGGTTTTTTTAATCATAGAAATTATATTGACAGTCAATCAAGGCTCATTTTCTTTTTTTAAATTAGCTATGACTACTCTCATTATTTATCATTATAGCTATGTGATGCTTTCACTAAATCAATTGACATTGATTATTTAGCCTACAGTGTAGCCTATAAAGCTATTTTCCAAGACATAAAATTAAGCAAATTTTTTTAAATTGTCTTTTAAGGGCGATAATCTTATACCTTCATTCACATGTCCAACACTAGTGTTAACAAAATAACACTGCAATTATGGGCGCATTGTAAATTGGTATTTGGCTCGATACCGCACGCCACCGCACCCCTTATTAGTGGCCATTAGCAATTTTGGCAAAGCTACATCAGCCAGTTTCTAATATATGACTCTACCAGATTCCAATACCGCATAATTGTTTTTCAATTTATTACCAACAATAATAATAATATATATCAAACAGTTATTGATAATAACGGAAAATTAAGCACATCTAAATTTTATTAAAATAATTTCAAGACCGGAGCTCTTAGTCACTGAAATAAATTTGCAATCAGGCAAAACTTCTTATCCTATAAAAACTTTAATAAGTTATTTAAGGTGAAAGTTTACGCATAGATGTAAGAATTCGATACTACGATCTAGCTAGACCGGATAATCTCCCCGTCTACTTTACTGTTGCTGGTCCCATTTAATAAGTCTGATATATTGAGGGGAGAGGGAGTAGACTCGCACCTTTGCAACAAGATAGGACCCGTAAGGGCTGTGTGATGGATGAGTGTCCACTGTCTCGCTCACACTTTGGCCCGAGGGTCACGTAGCCTACTAGACTCTCCTCCATCTCCTTTATATAATACTAATTTAAATTAATAAAAAGGATTCAATAATTAAATAATCTTGTTATTTTATATTTGCATTTATAATAGATGTAATAGGCAACTAGTACTTTTTATTATCTTAGAGTAGAAACTCTTTGTTTTTTATTTGAGTATTTTTTTATTAATAAGCTAGTACTTAACCACGACACCCGATTTTGTTGGAACCTATGGTGCTGATACGTACTAATTTATTGAAAGAAAAACTACTTTGCATCACTTTGTAGGATGAAAGGATACGAGTATTTTTTATGATTAAAAAAATTGAGGGTACAATTAACAAAAATTTATGCCTGGTTAAAAATGTGTTACCACTGCCACTACCATTAATTATTTTGGAACTAGCTGGTCCTGCACACGTTGTCCTGCCAATTGCGGTATGCTACGTGATGAGTTTGATTTCTGAATTACAGCGCTACCTACTGGGTCGGATTTTGTAATTTTCCTTTTTAGAAATATCACAACGAAAGTAAAAGAAAACGGTTTTGTAGCTCAATGGTATGCAATAAAAGGACCGCACAGTTGAATCAGCTGTAAGAGGAAAAAAAGACAGAAAGAAAGAATAAGTATTTATTATCACAGAACTGTCATGCATACAAAATAATAAGCCTTAACTAAAATTCCACTAAGTACTCGTACCATCGATTATAGTTTATGACTGACGTGTCATAAATTCATTATGTATGTATTATTCGCCATGTTCATTTTTGTCCATGTTTTGTTTCTGTCAGATAGAACAGAACATATATGAGATAATGAATTCTCTTCTTCTCTTTTCGTTATTTTTTGGGCGAAGACAAATCCGACAATCCA
This sequence comes from Luehdorfia chinensis, assembly GCA_019845155.1. Classification (NCBI taxonomy): domain Eukaryota; kingdom Metazoa; phylum Arthropoda; class Insecta; order Lepidoptera; family Papilionidae; genus Luehdorfia; species Luehdorfia chinensis. Next base: position 4,006,641 of record JAHVAK010000022.1, read on the forward strand.
GCATCAGCAAGCGACATCCGGAGTAGAACTAGAGTAACGAACATACTTACACACACTAAAGATTAGTAAGCTGAAGTGGCAATAGGCCAGTCATATATCTTGTAGAACCGATAACCGGAAGAAAGGTTCTAAAGTGGCAACCTCGTACCAGCAAATGCAGTGTACACCTCACTGAAAGGACCTGCACGGTTTTGCTGGAAGTCGATGGAAGCAGTTCAGCAGTGGATAAGTAATGAAGTGCTTTTTGAACTTGAAATTCAGTTTCTGATCCAGCGTTACACACAAATCACACTAAAAGCATCAATGGGGTGTTCAGTAAAGTGTATTTGTTAATAAAAAATGTTATTACGATTAAACTGTCTATAGTCTATAGACTTTATAGAGTTATTGTCTATATCGAACAAAATTCTATTATTAAAACCAATATTCCAGACAATTAAGATCTGTTCGATGGATTTCTTCAAAAGAAGCAATAGACTCTTAATTTTTTTTAAATCTTATTAAAGAAGAAAAATAACATGAAAAATTAATAAGTACAATTTTGAGTCTTTAAAATATTCCGAAATATCATTGTTATTTGGTTTTAAATTTCTTACAAGGATTATTATTAGTTTATATTCGTCGACTGGATGCGTATTGTATTGTTTGCTGTAGTTGTATTAATTTAGTTTTATGTTATTAAACGACCGCGTGGCCTAGTGGTCAGAGTACCTGACTTCTAAGCCGCAGGTCCTGGGTTCGAATCGCAGCCGGAGCCAACATTTGTGCTCAAACAAATTGTTGGTTTTCGGGTCTGGTTGTGTTGTTTCTCCCAGTGTTTCTGACACTGCATCCTTGCCTACCTCCGATCTTATCGCATTAGCGATACATCGGGCGCGGGTAGGTTGGAACGAGTGAGTGCCTTTGTGTTTGCGCGTACACTTGTGGCACTATAAAATCTCCTGCGCAATTGAAAGCTATCGACAATATTCGAAAGTTGTCGCCGTGGTCGAAATCGGCCAGGAGAGTATAATGTTATTAAATATCGATATAATCCAACAATTATGTGATATTATTATATTGTGTATATATATTTTCGTACAAATTTGTGTATAAGAGATATGATACATTTAATTCATTCACTGTAACTACGACTGAAGTCAGCGATTGCTAATGTTTTAATATATGAACTGGAATGAATCCCATAGGTAAATACCTTTTACATACGACGTTGCTTGACGTTGCCTATTACTAGTCCGCTGTTGAACATCAACAACACACAACAGCCGTGTGTGGGCGGCTCGTTAAAAGAATACTACCACTCCATCTCATCCAATGGATCTCGTAAAAGGCGAGTAAGGAATTAAATTGCACTGTGCACCCTACAGCGCATGGTGGCGATGGGCTCACCACCTATCACACCAAGTGCATTATATTGTTTTGGTAAAACGTGGATTGTGGCAGTCATCTGTTTTTGCAGTGAGTGCCCGGTCTCTGACTACCCCTTATGGGATACAGTCGTGATCTTATGTATGTTGAACATAGGCATCCCCTATAGATTGCCATAAAAGTTTGTCGCTCTCATTTTGGGGGATTTTGCCATCGTTGCCACGCTTTGCAGGCGGGTTGGCAACCGCAGTTTATTTATTGAGATGTTCGAGAAGGTTGCTGCTGTCCATCTCCTGATTTTTATTTTCCCTCTGTCGACTTTTCCGACACCCACGGGTTGAGATGGGGTGGTAGCATCTCTTAAGCCGCTTGGAAAAAAGCTCTGAAAGCCCGTCATGGATTTATCATACATATCACACATATGGGTATGATTAATCCATGACGTACACCACATAGTTCCTCAGTATGAGGAATTCTGGCTTACTTTGTATCTGTGCAGATACTCAGAGTGAGAAAGCGCCAAACACTCGGAGATGATATGCTCGACATGCGTTAAAAGTATTGACAGTGCCAACTAAGGAAAGAGGATGTTTTTCTGTAGTTGTTGGTCGTAATCACCTGATGTGATGCGACTTTGTCTACAAAAGACACATGCACAGCTTTGTGGAACCTCCATATAGAGCTTCTACTCCTTCCACACGGTCTTTCGATCGAAGATGCTCTGTACTGATGGGTCCCGACATCGCTTGTTGGCTAAGGATAAAAGGGTAAGCTTTTTATTATATATAATATCACCCGCATACTGTGATTCTTCGGATTTCGTCAGGAAGTAATGACGGAGGTCCGCGATTGTGCATATGTAGGGGCACTGAAAAAGCCACGCCCACCATGCTTCCGCGGCAGGTACTGCATCATCACAGACGAACGCTACTGTGAGGCGTCATAATCGAGTGTATTTTTCGGTCTAGAGCGTTAAATTCGGTTTAAGTTTACTTGAAAGAACTGAATGTTTCATGCCAGCCTCATCGATAATAATGTTTTATTACATACCTGGCTATCGGTATCGGGAGGAGCGCACACATATCCGTCCCCAGTTCCATCCTCATAGACTTGGTAAAATCAGATATGACTTTCAGCGATTCCATCAGCTGGTAACGATTTGGGGCCAACAACTTGAGGTCGTTCATGTTGAAAAGAGGTAACTTATGTCCTTCCATAAAGAAGTCGAAGTCGTCCACGGGAGCCCTCCAGTAAGGAGCTGATATTGTTTAGGGATAGACAAAACCAGATTGGACTCGAAAAATCAGCCTGACAGATACCCTTTCGTATCCTTATCCGGTTTTCCGCAGACGTCATCCTGACCTGAAGCTTATCAGTCTGCAGATGAGAGGCCTTGCCTTTGCGACACTGTCCACAATCCTTGTCACATTGGAATTTTTCGTAACAGATAGCATAGATTATGTACACATAGAGATGGCACTGGTTATATATGTTTTAGAGATTGAAAAAGGCAACGAATACGTACGAATGACGTATTTTTACTCTAATTCGTTTTTTTAAGGGTTTAAAAAAGGAGAGATCGTAGAGTAGAAGGTTGTAATAACTAATTCTAATCGAACACGGCCATAGCTTGAGATATATAAAGATACCACTTCTTTTTAAAAATCTCCTGATAGTAGTAGTACTAAAACGGAACCTTATTGTCAAGTGAAATAATATTATAAATAATTTTCGCATCTGGAAAGAATTCAATTTTCACTGACAATGAGTTAATGTTCGAGCACAACAGAGAAGCGTTCCAAGATACAAATAGTAAGCACTTTAACACTGGCGTTTGGAAGACATGTTATCCAGACTCATTTTCCAGCAAAAGTCATTATAAGGCTCTTTATAGGGACATGACAGAAGTTATTCGATGGTTTGGCTTTATGCGGTCGATATTGACTACCTTTTAATAAGATATGCCCTTATTTAAGACAGTTGGGTTAAATTGATAGTGAGCTAGAACTTTAAACCAACTCAGTCCAAAGATTATTAGGAATACATATATAACATTATAATATTAATTTATAAGTGTCATGTTATTATTTATAAATTATTAAGTAAATAATTATAATGTGAAAATAAATCAACATAAAAATTAATGTCAACAAATTTAAATGAGTAATTCGATAGTATGAGTTATTGTAATGACTACTGTGATTGCGTTATACTTATAAAAGTCTGTCGAATCTTAGTGTAATAATATATTTTACATACGTATACCAGAACGTTACTCTGCCCAAAAGTAATATACCGTAATATAAGTCAGGTGACTTGAGCAGTTCCCAACCCTCAAATTTTTGTCATTAGCAATAGTAGAATAAATATTATAGTATATATGTATCCTCGAATAATACATAAAAACAAAAATGTTATATATATAAAATATTATTAAGTCGCGATAATGTTTTCTGGAAAAATATTGCATTGGAACGTGGGAAGACGACACTTCATTAAAATGCATTGTTGAAATGCTATTCATTCATTCGTTTTTAACAACAGTGTTAAAACTTTTTTCTTTGTAATCATAACTTTGAATCTTACTATGTTTCAATTTAACTTCTACATTCAAATTTATCAATTTGTATTTCCAGCAAAATAAACATAGAACAAAAACTATTAAAACGAATCAATACTTAAACGTACATAAACTTTAATTAATAAAAAAATGAGTTTGTATTAAACCGAATAACAATCAGGTCATTTAATAAAACTAGATTTTATTGCGTTTTATTTTACTGTTTTTATAACCCGACCTTTCGAGCGCTTTAATCCAGAGTAACTTCAGCTTTTAATTATTATTTTCGAACCGATCTACGTAAAATGAGCTTACAGTGTCTTGATGTCTTGCAGTGGTATGCTTGATTTTGATATAATATTATTAATTATAGGATCCAAAAGCGGCATAGTACGGCGGTAGTCCGCAACCTTCTTTATTAAAATTAGAATGTTTTTTTAATTACAATAGCCTCGCGAATCATCTTTTTTTAGTAAAGATTTGTGGTCTATCAAACCTGATATTATTATTGGGATGATCCAGAACATAGTCACAAACTGCGGCTATATGTTCTTTTACCCAGATTTTTATAGATCTTTTAGTTTGGAAAATCCTTACCAGTGATTGGGACTATCAGAGGGAACGTAGCGTGCTAAATATGTCGAAAATACATAAAATAAGACCACATCCGTAGCCCACTTTTCGCCAACCACGTCGCCGCCTTATTTGTACGAGTTAAAATTCTTGCTCTCCATTGCGTTCCCACGAGTAGCTAGCTATCGGCACGGCAACCACTAGCTTATATATTATAGGTAATAGACTTGGGAGTTGGGAATGGAAAATTGGGAAAGGTGTAGGACACTACTATATCGGAAGTAGTAGAAGTAGCAGTAGGCCGGAGTGTTTTATCCAATACTCTACCGTATTTATCGGACAAGGTAACTAGTTCAAGGCCTAATAGATTTATAAAAATTATAAATTTTAAAGTGGAGGTGGGCTGATTATATCATCCGACTTTAAGACCAGACATAGATCACATGGGTGACGTTATGGAAGGATCATTAACGAACATGTGGTAAAGGAGAGCCGACACACTATTTGAGGTCCTATATACTAGCATCAAATAGCCTAAGATCGAAATGAAAGGCTATATTTAGTGTAGACTTTTACGTATAGAAAAGTACTTGTAATAAATATGAGTAATATTAGTCAGTATTTAAACCCATACAATTATTGTAATACAACATTAAAAGTTATTAACAACCAGTTAATATTTCGAGAACATGTGAAGTCCACCAACAAACACTGGAGCAGCGTGGCGGACTCTTCTCGGCTCCAAAACCCTCTCAGGCATGAGAACAGGCCTGTGCTCAGCAGTGGGACATTTATAGGCTATTAGTTTACTTTTCTTTTTTTAAGTCAATGTCAAAAATCTCACTCCTATGCTCAACTGATAATATAATCTTTAACGTAAAATCTTTATATAAATTAAAAGAAACGCTGAACAGCCTAAATGACTCTTCCTAGAGTGTCTGTCTGTCTATGAATCTGAAAAAGACGAAATTAATAAACAACTACGTCATGCCAGCTCGACCAACAATTGACGGTGAAACAAATTTTTATTCGTTAACGTTATTGCCGTATTATGTGAATAATTGAGATACGTAAGATTTTTTTTTTTTCAAAATGAGCTAGTAGTTGACGATATGCCGACAGCCGTTTTTAATTCGTAGCCCAGTAGCATTACTCCAAAAAAATGGAATGTAAAAAAAGAGATGGTGTTCTTAATTTTACAAAAAATATTTAAGATTATGATTTCTTATATTTATGCAGAAGTAACAAATTTAAGAAAACTAGATTTACGGATTTTAAAGTGTTTTATTTTTACTATTAATAACCCGGCCATTCGAGCGCTTCAAAGCCATGATCATGGGAGGACTGAGGTGTCAGGCGTCCTGATGTGATCGTTAATGCAGGTTACCTTCAGCTTTAATTAATTATTTTTAGTCCAGTCGATAATAACATCTTGTACCAAACCACAGAACTTGTATGGGTTATCCAAAGTACACACACCAAATGCTCAACTACATCGAATAGAGCCAGATCTATTCACTAACTTATAAATTGGCCGAACATGTAGCCAAAATACTGTCACCGATCAGATGACACACAAGGGCACACACGGGATTCATAACATTTTGTCAGTAAATTAAAAGACCTACAGCTTACTGTAGATCAAATGATGGTCAGACGCCTACTTGTTGAACACTGTATCTCAATTGTAACTACAAAGCCAGCAGAGACCATCAGGCCAGAAGAATATGCGGTATTACTTAAATATTTCTTCTCATCTGCCTATAAATTGTGGAAGGAACAGTTCTAAAAGCAAGGAGATGGTGTTGCAATGTACTCCTTTCCTATTGTCCCCCTATTGTTGCCAAATTATTAATCAGTTTATTTTGAATACACGGAAAGTTTTTTTATTTTATTCAAGTGAAAACAGGTAGATGAAGCTTATTTAATCGAATATTCATTTCTTTATAAAATTTCATCGATCTGGATTTGAGTTGAGAAGCACTTGTATTGTGAAAAAACAGAATTTTCTTACGGACTGAGTAAACGATGACTGATTTTGGAAGTTGCTTTCTTATTCAATGCAAGCAATAAGGACTTTTTGCCCTGAGAGGAAAGGAAAGCTATGCAGGATACCGTGGATCTCTTTTGGTTTGGTTAAAGTAAAACGCAGCAGGCAGCCTCATTTCGAAATATTTCCTGATCACCGTATGAATTTTAAAAGTATATAACATCTAGATAGATGGACGTATGCTAGGCATGCATTCAGACGTAAATATCAAAAATCAACGACTCAGTTGTTCAGAATACAAATTACCATGAAAATCAAGATGGACTAGAATTTCAAGATGCAGGCAGATTGTATAATTTAGAACATGGTTCATCGTCGATAACATATCCGAAAAGTCAGAAAGCTAAACCAGAAGATGACGAAGACACAAGAGAGGCGTCTGTGTTGCTAGTTTTTCTTAATTGTCGTGGTTTGAAGATAAAAATTAAACTAATTTAAATATCACGTTAAGTATCATCACAACAATCATTTCTGAGGTGCTAAATTTTCAAGAATACATTTATGTAATTCAACGTCAATCCGTAGTCTGAGATATCAACTAAACCGACTGAACGTCGAGTTTTTTTTATTGGAGAGAGGGCAAATATCCAAGCGGTTTACCTGATGGTAAGTGATCACCACCGCCCATTTGATTTCGGATTAGCGAATGCGTCGGTGGATAAAGATCGGCACTTTAAAAAAGAAATAGGCTCTTTCGCTGGCGGCAACTTAAAAAAAAGTAGTAGTGGTAGAAAATACCGCGAAAAACGGACTGTGGTGGAATGCCAACCATCAAGGTGATGATGATGGAATTTTGAGTTGTGAAGCAATGTCTGATGGTAAAATTTAGTGGCTGGAATTATTTCGAACAATTCCTCGGAACACTCCTCGTGATAGATCTTGTAAAAAACGCAAAAGGCCAGTTGTTCAACTAGCCGATCGTAAAGAACATGATCGTAGACGATTCGGGGCGCTCTTCGTTGAATGCGGCCAAATGGGAGGAACTGGTACTGGGGGCTCACGCCCAGATATGTGAACAGTACTCCACGTGAGGCCTAACATACGCCTTGTAAAACTGCAAGCGGTGAGCCGGCACGAAGTACTGTCCCGCTCTACTGAGTACGCCAAGCTTTACATTATTAAAGAAGACTTAAAAGATTATTAGATGTCTTTAAACAAAGATCCAGAAAATTATAATACTTAATAATAATTTGTTTATTAATTCAGGTAACAGAGATCCTTGATATAATTATTAAAATAAAAGATAAATACTAAATCTTAGAATATTTTGTACTTGAAGTATTTATTGTACAATTATTATATTAAGTTTTAAAGTAAGGTATACTTTAAGCAATTATAAATTCGACCATTTTCTTAATATGTCGCTGTCAGAGAAATTGCTACAATTCATTTTAATGAGAAAAACGAAGCTTCTAAATCGCGCGATACGGTGACGGATAAGTGCGTCTAGATCAGCGACGTGGACCTCGGCCAACATCGGAAATGTCCTAGACCACCATTGCTGAGGGAACAGCACACGAAATGCATCATCACCTAACAGTAAGTTGCAAAAAACGCCAGTTTAGAGCCCGTTGAACACTTCTAAAAGTGTCGAGCTATCATGTTGGCACGCACCGACACGACTGCCGCACAGATTTTGGGTAACAATCTGTACCGGAAGGTGTATCCACTCCAACTGCGAATTACCTAAATAGAATGGAGGGATATGAACCTGGACCTTACCACTCCCCAAAAACAAACAGACTAACTTTTTGGTGTTATACAAGAGGACAAAATCAGAAACCAGGATGGAAGTATTGTGAGAGGAGAGGAATCCATCACAAAGAGAAGGAAGGAATATTTCGAAAACTTATAGAGAAAAGGGAAATTCCAAGTACAGACCCCATCCGGGGACATGATAAAATATTGGAATAAAATGGTATAAGTATGGAAGAGATTGTGGAAGTGTTGAATAGTATGAAAATCCTGAGAGTATGCATCACGCTACTTATATTTATCGTCTTAATCTATTAAAAATACTTATATAAACCATCAAACAAAATAAATTAAATTAATAATAATTTACTTTTCATGTAAACGGTATTACAATAAATTGTCGTAATGGTTGGCCCAGTGGCTAAGTTATTAGCTTCTATGCTATGAGTCATGGGTTCGATTCCCGCATGGGACAAATATTTGTATATCTTGTAAATAGTTATTCCGAGTCTGGGTGCATGAGAAATTTACGTCTGTAAAACGCACCCACGATGCAGGATAAATCGTATTGTGAAGAATCGATTTTTTTAAAAAACATGTTTATATTTTATTCATTAAATTAGTTATCATATGCTCTAATTATTCAAAATAAATTTGAATTGAAAACAATTCTTTAAATACTTTTTTTAATGCAGAACGTACATGGTTTCTACGTTAACTTTTTGAATAAAATATTATCACTCCATGGTACTTGAAATCACTGCTGCTTAAAGCAGTAATATTATAAATTCGCAATATAAGAGCGCTACTGGCAGTTAAGGACGCACTTGGGAAAAATATGGGTAAGTGTGTTATATAAAATAAGGCGAATTCAGTTCAACAATTATTAGAAGAGTTATATTTAAATAAAACTACTTTTTTACGGATTTTATCGCGTTTAATTTTGAACTATTTTTACCCGACGTTTCGGACGCTTTACAGCACCCATGGTCACGGGGGGACTAGTCCCCCCGTGACCATGCACCTTACAGCACCCATGGTCACGGGGGGACTAGTCCCCCCGTGACCATGGGTGCTGTAAAGCGTCCGAAACGTCGGGTAAAAATAGTTCAAAATTAAACGCGATAAAATCCGTAAAAAAGTAGTTTTATTTAAATGTGTAATATTCGCGTAAATAAAAGAAAACATTAGAAGAGTTATAATTAAAAATGAAGTTAGTTTAAGCTTGTGTAATCGGGATATCTAATTCTAGATTTTGACAAGTATGTTTCTTTTGTGTATATGTTAAACAAATATCTACTACCCCGTCTCTTTCCGTAGCGAAGGAGTCAACGAATGGAAATGTCTGAAAAATCTTTGGCTTTCCTCAGATGGCAGAATAGCCATATCAAAAAAGGCCAGTTCAATAAACATACTGTCCGGTGACGGGCTGCCACTAATTCTGCCCCATAGACATGAAAACACTACTTCATACTCATATATTTTTATAGAAGAAAGTAAGGAAACGTCACCTGATGATTATTGCAACGCCTGCACATAACACAACTTGTCCATTAAACTGAGACAGCAGTTCTTAAGTTTCATAAGCCCAGTGATTACACTAGCTCTCAATGCCCTTTAGATCGAAACATATTTGCAAAATATTGCTTCACGGCAGAATTACTGGCCCGGCGGTTGTATCTGCCTCCTATGTAGTTTCTTGCATAGGAATCCTACCACCGTTTCATCAGTACCTCTGTATCACAAAATGAGTATATTATTGCAGTGGAATATATACGCAAAACTTTGATGGTCATAACACGCTCTACGGTGGTTTGTAGGGTAAAACCAAAATTAATACAGAGCAGCTTATGTTGTTATTAGTTATTTTTTCCTTGTTAAACCGTTATGTACAAATTCGTATCTGTTGATAATTATAAGTTCATATTGTCATATTTTGAGTAAATTTGTCATTAATGTTTTTCCAATTTGATAAAATATCGAACATACAGCATATTTGTTTTAAATTTTTTGTAATATTAATCCGTTCGATGAAATTACAAAAAAATATATTATAAAAACAATAATTTAATATTTAAACGTTTCTAATTTACAGACTAGTTAGAAAATTTCGAAAAGTTTTGGTGTTGATCCTGCTTTGATTTGTTCTAAGTTTGAATCCAACTACAGTTGTAGATAAATACTAATTGCAAATCTCTTAATTATTATCGGTAAATAGTATCTTTTTATATTTGAAAAAACAATTACTAACTATATTTTAAGGCTAAAATGTAATAAACTTTCGCATTTTATGGAACTGATAGTTTTAATTGTCTTCCGACCTCCATTTCTGCAAAATACGTATTTTAATTGTTAACTGAATTTCGTTGCACGAAGTAAGCATAATATAGTAATGAATAAAGTATAAATGTATCATACAAAAACTATGCAGAATATATTTTATTGCACTTGGTGAGATCTAAAGGAAAAGCTACTTTGTTAAAATTTAAAGGCTTACTTTAAGTAAGCCTTTAAATTTGACAATGATGAAAAAGTTGTACAAATTTCAAAATTAATGAAAGAAATTTCTTCTTCACAATCACAACTTCATGTATTATACTTCACACACTACACTTCATGTATTCCCTAAAAGTGTATTTTAAAGTATTTTAATTAAAATATATACGAACAGAAGCTAAGAATGCGTTTTTGATACAGCTTCATCAGTTTGTGCTATTCTTATTTGTACATAGTTTGTTTACGCGACATTTACACATGCGGATGATGCTTATTTTTGTTACCTGTGGTTGTATGTACGAGTGTGCATTTTTCATTCCATGGATATAACGTACTCATACAAAACACGAACACCTAAGATATGTGTACGTTTCTATATATATACGTTTTTGTAGTATCATACACAAAAACGTACTTTCTAGCTAAATATTACATTTAAGTTTTGACTAAAATTTTCCAAAAGAAAATTTAAGTTACTCGTTTTAATATTGTATAAAACCATTTCTTAGTAAAACAACTGTACAAAGGTGATGAATAGATTTGATTAATTTCTTGTTCCCCTATAATGCGTTTGCATGTCTTCCCTAACGGGTATCGGTTCTACTTTAGCTTGCTAATCTACAAGGCTATGTCGAGGACTCTAGTTTCGCGAGCATAGACGTTTCCATAGTTCGCTGAGCAACTCTGGACTTCCTCAGGCGGCCTGCTGTGAAGAACCACATCTCGGTTGCGGATGTCATCACTGGTTAACACGCACTGGTTGAAGACTTTGGTTTTGAGACATTGAGCTATACTCGACGAGAAGATGTGACGCACTTTCTCAAACGCTGCCTGGCCGAGTTGAATCCGTCGATTGACCTCTTGGTCCAAGTTGGACTTACCTAGTCAAACAATCAATCCCAGGCAAATATATTCGACAACAAACATTGCTATCATCGGTCATTCTGTAATAATTGATAATAATATAAAAATAATAATATAATCTGTAATATAAATAATAATAATTATATTTAAAATATAATTATTATTGATTAGATATATTTTAGTCTCATTAGTGTTTTAATAGTAAGTATTTAAAATTATGAATTTGCACATTGTAAAGCACCTTTAACAATATCTTTCTATGCCTTGGGTTGACTGGGAGACAATGCCAAAAGGCATTCAGTCCGCCCTTTGTAATACTTTTTTTTTAAATTAGGTAAATACAATAAAGAGTAAACAAATAAACTTCGAGCACAGTGTTCCCAATAACAACCTGTATAGGTGTGACATGGACGTTAGACATGATCTTCGTCTTTTCCATGTTTATCTTAAGACCTACGCTTTGGGAGACGCTATTGATGTCATTGAGCATAGTGCTGAGGTTTTCCAGCGATTCAGCCATTATGACTCTATCATTGGCAAATCGAAGGTGAGTGAGTATTCACAATTGACCATTGCTAATTCTTCAATTGGATCGTTCCTTTACTCGGATACTCATCGTAGCTTTGATGTACAAGCACTGTAACACTTAAATATAGCGACAGTTAATCCGGAACCGCCGTAGTGACCGTAGCACCGCCCAAATTTCGACAGAATCAAAGGCTTTCTTATAGTCCACAAACGCCAGTGTTAGTATACAGGTTTAGTATAGAAGATAAAAAAATGATTTTCAATACAAGTAAAACATTAAGTACATACGGAAATAATTTGATATTAAGCTAGATTTTGTGTTGTGTTTTGACACAGTTTGACATCTTTCTAGTGTTAAGATTTGGCAATGTAACAGTAGGTAGGGTTTATTTATTTTTTAATTAGAACCGAACGAATTAGAATTAGAACTATTCCAAGGGCATATGTATGCTCATTAATCAATGTGAACTTAATGACAGTCCGGGCACTAAGAGAATGCGTTCCTAACAGGTCGTGATCGAATGGACGTCGTAACTTTGACGTGGCGAAGAAATTAGAATAAAAATATTACAATCGTTTACTTGCCTTTCTAACGAATTATATCATTACAAATTATTTCAATCTACGATGAAAATAATAAGTGTAAAAGCGCTAAATTTAGTTTTAAATAAATAAGAAAACTGAACAAATGACAGACGTCAGGATCGCATTCCCTCAGCGGCTGGACTGTTGATTCATATAACAAATTTTTAAAATATTACATTCGGTATGTTATTTTTAAAAAGGAATTGCATTAATTTCTTGATTTCCAGGTCAGTAATATATCTCGTTACTTGATATCAGGGCTATTTAAAACGATAATATTATTTAAGAATAAAATTAGGAGTATCTTCTCATGCTAAGTACGGCTCATGCGAAAACTACAGAAAAGCTTTATTAAATATTTTATGTAGACTTTAATGGTACACGAGCATAACTGAAACTAAATATTTTCTATAAGGATGAATCCTTACAGAAAATCTTCATATAAATAGAATTTTATTATCTATTTCTTAATATTGTGGGTACGTAAGCAAAATAATATTATGATTTAAATAATCTCGATAACAGAACGAATTTTAGTATAGATTACCACACAGGGTAGCCGTAATCTACATACATTAAAAAGTCGTGTTAGTTACACCACTAACTCAATAACGGCTGGACCGATTTGTATGATGTTGGATTGGTTGCATTTCTTTCCGCCCTGAATAGGAGAAAAATTATAAAAACATCGAAAATAATCAAGAAAAGAGAAGAAGCGACTATATTCGTATTCAACGTCATCCGAAAGCAACAAAACACGGACAAAAGTGAATATGGCGAATAATACATACATGATAAATTTATGACACGTCAGTCATAAACTATAATAGATGGTAATGCCAGTAGATGGCGTTGTGTGGCATTACCGTTAAGGAGTTTTAGTTAAGGTTTATCATTCTATAAGCATGACAGTTCTGTGACAGTAAATACTTATACTATATAATAAAATCCGACCCAGTAGGTGGCGCTGTAATCGTGTGGCTGTAAAGTTTCATACTCAAATGTAATACAGAAATCAAACTCATCGCCTCACATACCTCAACGGGCACGGAAACGTCTTTCGGGCCAGCTAGTTCCTAAATAATTAATAATAATAATTTTTTTAATCGTTCCCTCAATTTATTTAATTATAAAAAAATATCCTTTTAGCGTATAAAATGATGCAAAGAAGTTTCTCTTTTAATAAATTAGTACGTATCCGCACCATATGCTCCCACAAAATCGGGACCATGGTTAAACTTATTAACCAAAAAATACCAAAAAAAAACAAGTAGTTACTACTTTAAAATAATAACAAGTACTAGTTGCCTATTACATCTATTATAAATACAAATATAAAAGAACAAGACTACATAATTATTGAATCCTGGCTTTTTTAAATTTAAATTAGTGTTATATAAAGGAGATGTAGGAAAATCCAGGAGGCTACGTGCCCCTCGGGCCAAAGTGAGGGAGAGCCGTTGAACACTCATCCAACACACAGCCCCTACGGGACCTCTATTGTTGCAAAGGTACGAGTCTACTCACTCTCCATTCAATATATCAGATTTATTAAAGGGGACCAGCATCAGTAAAGTAGACGGGGAGGTTACCTGGTTCAACAACACCTAGATCGTAGATTATAGACCAATTCTTACAACTAAACTTTCACCATAAATAACTTATTAAAGTTTTTATAGGATTTTTGCCTGATTTTTAGATATACATGCTACTTTTCGCGCATGCAAATTTATTTCAGTGACTTAAAACTCCTGTCCTAAAATTATTGTAATAAAATCTAGATGTGCTTAATTTCGCCTTATGTATCCATAACTGATTGATATTTATTATTATTATTGTTGATAATAAATTGAAAAACAATTATGCGGTATTGGAATCTGGTAGAGTCATATATTAGAAACTGGCTGATGTAGCTTTGCCAAAATTGCTAATAGCCACTAATAATGGATACTAATGACAGTAGACTTTAAAAAAAAATACAATGATGTATACCATTATATATTTTGCATGCGTACCTTAGCAAATTAACTTTCTTTCTTTCATTATAACGTATTTCCGCAAAGTAACGCCTGATTCTATTAATAATACGATGAAATTAAAATTATTTAAGAATTACAACATGGATCTATAAATTGGTTTTACCGAGTACTTTAACAAAACAATGCAGTCGATGGGCTTCTGTAAATCGATTTTCGGCTTAATAAAGCATACTGTTTTAGTCATTAACAATTTTGGCAAAGCTGCACCACCGCTAGTGTGTGAAATATGAAAACTTGATTTTGTGTAAATTATACCATTAATGAACAGAAAAAAATACAATTGCTTGCATATCTAATCTAATACTGTACATTTGTCAAACAAATATATCTGACGGAAACTGAAAGACACTTATTGAATAAAATAATAATAAAATGTTGGAGCCGAAATTCAAATTGCTCCGTAATTTGTCAATTAAATGAAAGAGTGTAACAACATACAGCGTAGTGCGATTACTTAAAGTTTAAAGAAATATGTCGAACAAGAACTCATCACAATTACATATAATATAGTGTAACGGTATTATATTAAGATTCGAAATAGACACACAAAACAGGTAAAGAATGCAAAACGACAAAAACACAACTCGGCATTGACTGCGATGCGCCACAGAACTGCAACAGAATGAATTCGAATTTGAACGAACTGGAGGTATGGAATCCTATTGTCCCTTAATTTTATCTTCTATCGAGTCATTTCCAATATATTCGTGTGTAAAATTCGTCTGTATCTATCATCTGTTCGATTTAATACGTATTTTTTTATTTAAAATACGTGAATATTAAATAATAGTTGTCTAGCTGAAACCCGCTACTACGACCGCGTGGTTTGGTTTTTTTTTTAATACCGAGGGGACTCTTGAACTTTTCGGAAAAAAATATCCTACGTCTGTCTTCAGGACGCCAGCTATGTCTGTGCCGAATTTCGTCAAGCAATCAATGCAACGGTTGAGCCGTGTAAAGGTACAAAACAGACAGAGGGACAGAGAGGGTTACTTTCGCATTTATAATATTAGTATGGATAATTTAATGTATTTTTTATTGACATTCTATATACAGACTGTAGAGTCCGGTGTTTCAATTTTAAGAAGTAATATTTGGAATAATTATTGTCAATAATTATATTTACTATGTTCAATTATTGAAATTATTGCATATTTACATCCGTTATAACCTTACGAACCGCACACACTCGAGTTTAAGTATTTAATTTTTTCAATCAGTCTTCAATAGAGGTTTTACCTTAAAATGCTTTACTGACTATTCTATACGTTTCTAGTTTGTTTCACTACAATGTACAAACAAACATAAGAAAGTAAACACCGAAAAGTTGGAGTCATCGTTAGTGTTAGTGAACGTTTTACTGTAAACTCTGCGTTTTAAATACACAGCCAGCGTATAGTTAAAGTTAGCCTCTACTCTAACTAAGCAGGCTGAGGAAGGATAATGAACAAAAACGATACCAAAATTTAACGAAATTTTAAATTAGTGGAAATATGTTTAGACCATTCGAAAAATGTATTGTAATTATATTTTTACTCGTGGTAGGATACATCCGGGGATCCGCCTAGGTAGGTACCACCGCAGGGCCAGTTATTCTGATGTGAATTAGAAGCTTGCAAGACGTGTGTTTTATACTGAAGGGCATGAAATGTAGTGAATGACACAGTATCATCATTACATTTTGGCTATTTAAAAATCTAAAATTTGATAAATTGTTGTATTCTCATCTTTAGAAGGTAACTTCTAGCTGAATGCTTAAACTAACAGCTACTAAGAAACAGGTTCATATCGAATGGCTGTACTCGTATGATATGGCAACTAAATTTAAAGCAAGCTTTTCTCGTCTCGTTTACGATGTCGATACTAATGAACATATTTGGAACTATTAGTATAAACCAGCAACAAAGCAAGCAACGCAGCGCAGTAAGCATTTTTCTTATATTTAATTGAGTTTCTGTGGTTAGTACCTTTATGATTTTTTTTAAGATAAAGTGACGAGACGAGCAAAATCTTCACCTGATGATAAGTGCAACTTCTGCCCAAAACAAAAGCTATGTCATCCAGAACATTTCTAAGTACCACACTGCTCCTTTCACCCTGACACATAAGTTCTTAAGTCTCATATGCCGATCGATTACACTAGCTCCCAGTGTCCTTCAGACCGAAACACAGTAATGTTTGCGTACTACTGATTCACTGCAGAATTACTGGCCCTGCGGTGAAACCTGCCTAGACGGATTCCTACAACCAATTCATTTCGAATGACATGGTTAATGAATTATGAAATGGTATTCGTCTAAACTACGCACTCGGCACTCAAAATAAAGGACTTCCATGACCGATCAATTGCTTTCTTGCTGTCACAACGTACTTTCGTGAGACTTGCATAAGACCCGTAATGGCCTATGCAAGCGTCGCTTTCGCTCACGCGACGGGCAATCAATTGAGGAAGTTACAGAGCGTTCAAAATCGATTCTTGCGAAGTGCCACCGGAGCTGGTCGGTACCAACGCAACGTAGACCTTCACAACCACTGTGAAATGCCTCTAATCTCTGAACACTTCAGAGAATTATCACGGCGGTTATTCGAAAAAGCCGCGAAAAAAAAGCAGCAAATTACCGAGCAAATAGAGACGCGACCGAACGCAAACGTCGCCCGCGAAACGTGCTAGACAACACGGACTTCTCAGCACTCCCTGACCACGATACGGTCACTCACGACCCAGGCTACACTGTACACACAGTTAACAGCTTTAATATAACACGCACCAGACGCGCGACTGCCGTATAGAACGCCTCGCAACATTCGACAATCGCACCGCGTACACACGATACACCCGTGTTCCAGGGCGGTTCTCACCGCCCAGAGTTACCGACACAAAAGTCGACAAATCATTTAAGATATTTGAAATCGCGCAAGCACGCAGCGAACGCGACACAGGCCGAATTTCGATGTTTTGGTAGGAGTTTATATATTTATTTAGGTTTGGGTCAAACCAAACCTAGCCCGTGAGCACAGTATCCGATGAAGCTGTAAAAGCCAAAAAGGCTAACAGCAATTACATCACCGAAAATGTATATTACTTTCGTGTGTCTTCTGTTTAAACACTAAAAACATTAACTAAAATAAAAAGCTATATTCAAGCAAGTAGTGTGGGCGATGTTTGAATCCGACAGGAAGAAATTTTTCGAAAATTGGGTTTACGTTTTAATTTCTATAGGTTTTTGTAGACAGTTGTTTGATTTGATATTTTTATAGGACAGAACTTTATTTCTAAGACCTTTTTTTGTTTTTCGTATCTGTCTATGAGAGCTATTACACTTTTAATACGTGGTATCACCACGCTGTTGTTATACTGTTTACTGGTTACCGTACTATATGTAAATAATTTAGCAAGGCTCTGCCGAAGTAGTACCAAAGCTCTCTTAAATTATTGGATTTATTGTCATAGTTCTCCAGGATAACAAAGCACATGTATTTTTATGATATGATATGTAGGTTTCTATAGGGCAGAGTTAGTATCATTTACCATTAGTAACCGACAACTTGTGATCCTTACTTCCATAAAAAATACAGTTAGCAATTTTCAATTTCGGAAATTCGTTTCCTTTAAAAGAAAATTATTTAGCATTGAATGTAACATTTAGATAGCATCTAACCTTGTATTACGTAATCGATTTCAGTTATTGCAAAAGTTAGGGAGTTTATTGATAGAGTTGCCAAAGTAATTTCGTTAGGTTTCGTGATACACAGTGTTAAATATGTGTTGAGAGAAAATAATAGAGGAATTGTTTTATGATTATAGTGAGCAGCCACCGTGACCTATAGACACTATTTACCATCCACTGTGCTAAGGGAATACCGGTGCCTTGCTACTGAGGAATGAGGGGATTGAACTCTTGTCAGTAAATTAATCACCATCTGCTACTTTTTACAGGTAGTGTAACTGCCCCGATCCAATGTTTAGAAACATAAAAAAAAAGATTTTTACTTAATCGAAAAATGTTGTGTGTGTAACACATAAAATAAAAATATGAAAATAAATTATACGAAAACTGAATCTGAAATACTAGATATTTCAGATTCAGCTTACACATAAGAATGTAAATTAAATTAGTAGCTGTAATTTTTAGCTTAAGTTCATTTACTTGCAATTTCATACTGCTTAACTTAATTCTTATCTTCAGCGGTAAGATAATATCCCGGTACTAAATTCAATACATTATTCATGAAGGAACTTTGAATGTCGACGTTCTTATTACAATGTCAATTTTAACTCTTACAGAATCTTGCACATAATTAAAATAAAGTACTTAATAGTGTCATACTACACTGCGTAACTTCCCATTTTATCTTTTTCCCATATTTTTTTATATTTTCTTAGTAAAAAGTGTCCGCAAAACCTAGGAAAAAATGGAGGAGTTTAGATACACAGTTTACTGACACTGAATCTATCATTTCAATCTCTAAGCAACTGATCAAATATATCTATGATAAGATTTCTCTATATATCTTTTATTCATCATTTTGTATCTCATTAACTCTATAGGGAAGGGGAAAAAGTTTCTTCGCATTTTATAAGAAAACTCAAGACATTATTTTTCAAAGTTTATATACATTTAATTGTAGTATATATGTGCCATTTTGCTGGAAGACTTTTTGCCATCTTGAAGGTAGTGACATGATCCCGTTGCTGTAGAATATTTGGAACTTCTAAGCAAAAAAAGTTACAAGTAGTATTTATTGGCAATCCTCTCTTGATGTTAACCTGACACTACCTAAAGAATTCTGAAGAGACCGAAACCGGTAGAAATCTGAAGGCGGATGCATTAACACCTCCCAGCTAAAGTCTCTTAATTTTTACTGAGTTGCTAAAGGTGTGTGTGGTGTAGCGTTGTCGTGATGAATGATCCTTTCTATTGATCAATTCCGGCAGCTTTCGCTCAACTTTTTGCTTTATTCTCATCAGTTGTTGGATGTCGAGATCCCAATCGATCGTTCTGCCCAGCGGTAAAAGCTCATAATGAACAACACCCTTCCAATCCCACCATACACACAGCATCACCTTATTTTGAGCTAGCCCGGGTTTTGGCACAGTCTCTGAAGCCTGACCGACGTTTGACAACGACCTTTTTCGGACGTTCTTGTCGTACGTGATCCACTTTTTATCACCAGTTATCAATCTCTTCAAAAACGGTTCTATTTCATTACGTCTCAATAAAGAATCACATATGAGTACACGGTTCGAGTATAAAGCTCAGCCTTACCATAATACTCGTAGAACCCTATCCTCCCGAAATACCAATTAAAATAGTAGAAGAACGCTGTCACGTTTCGTGTAGTGATCGTAAATTGACAGTGTCTATTGTGTGATGCCAGCAATACGTTGCCATTTTCATATTAAAAAAGCAATAAATTTAGTAGAAATCAGATAAGTGGGTACGATTTAACGGCTGGTCCAAGTTACCGTACCGTCCTCTATGTTCAAAAACATATTACGAAATGAAGTCTAAACATATATTTTTTGTATAATATTACAGATATGTTAATATTTTAAAATGTAATCATAATATTTCTGGCAAAACAACCTATTGCTTTTAAAAATAATTTTAAATATATTATTATTATAGCGTACAAGTGCTCTTATTAACTGGAGGGACCTTCTTAATAAGAACGTTAAGTGGTCTTATGCTCCTTGAACTTTCACTCAAAATTCTAGGACGGACTTTATTATCCGTTTTAGAATATAATATGACATTATTTATTTATTTTTTCTAAAAATATTACTATTACTTTTAAAAATATTTTTAAACATTTTTTAATTGAAGAACTTGTTTGTGTTTGACAAAATTAAAGAATTTGTCAGACTTAATTCTTAGAAAAAAAAATATATGTATCATATGTATGTATCGTCTTTGCACAATTGCAGTATATTAAAATACTGCTACGTTTCCCCTGAATGTAACTCTCTTATTAAACCAACCGCCACTTAAACTGTAGGTAACCACAGGGTACATACGAGTAAATAAAATTGATTTCTGAATCAAGGAAGCCAGACTTCTCTACCTTATCAATTATTTTACCATTAGTTTCTAACCTAAAACAAGGAAGCTAGACTTCTCTGTCTTGTCAATTTTTTGACCATTATTTTGATCCTAAAACAAGGAAGATAGTCTATTTGATTTATGAAAAACTACACACTGCATAACATTTGCATTTACGGGTATTTCTAATCAAATGGATATCTATTGTAAGAATTTATGAAGCATGTCACGCAGATGTCGCGTGGTGGAGGAAGGGTTGATACAGTCATATACACAGCGATAATTAAACAGCAAATGCGAGTTTGTGTTCATTCCGGCGGTTGTTAGTCTTAGTCGAAAAGGTAAAAATAGACCGAGTAAGTGTAGCAATGCAAAGAGCACATAGCATAGTTATCAGTTAACAATAACATACATGCAATAACAGAAATTATGATATCAATCAGACTCAGAAAATAATCAGACTGTTTTATCACAACTATTAAAAAAAAGTTGTTAGACGGGATTAATTTCTGCTTAAATATAATACCTAATTAAACCATAACTGACCTTTCAGGAAATTTGATCAATATGGTACCTAGACAGGTGTGAATATCGGGACGAATGTGTCTAAGACTCAAACGGCACTGAATTGTCGTTGTGATTACGTAATAAATTTATCTCGTGATACTTGGCTATTTATAGTAGCTTAAAACATAAGTCTAATAGGCGGATTTATTGAAAAAAGAGATCTTTTCAAGGCATTAAGACGGAGCGGTATACATAAAAATGTATAAAAACAATAAACTACATAAATAAAAGTTAAATATATCTACATAGATAAAATATCCTACATACAAACTACATACATACAGTCACACTTTTTACCTATTGGGGTAAGCAGGACCACACCTTTTCACCTGCTATGATCCTGACACAGATCTTTCGCTTCTTCTACTTCCGAAAAGATGGCTAGCAAAAGATCTAAGTGTTAATTAATTTAATACCCTCCTTCTTCATAAAGTAAACGGAATTAAAAGGGCCAACAGCTGGCCCTTTTGATTCCAATGCCCTATTCCAAATTGCCCCACTATCATCGGCCCTATTACCAGTAACTTGTTTACCTCTTGTTCCAGCTTCAAGATTTTCTCGTCGGTCCTCAGCGTGCGTACGTTGAGTGCAGGTTCAGTGGTCGGTGGTGGTAGCATGTTCTCCTCCTCCGCAGATTCTTTCCACCTCCTGCCCCGCCGTTACCATGACCCACGGGACGAAATGAGGGTGGTAAATTCTTTAATGCCGCTACCACACGGCCAAATTAGTATTAGTTACTATTTATTTAATAATTGGGTTTAGTTTTTTTAGGCAAGTGCATGAGTTCAATAAAACCTTTCCAGCTACCGCTATATTAGAAGAAAATACGTTTATTTTATATGCTTATGGTAATTAAAGATTCACGCAGCGTCGTATTCGTTTGTACATTTTTGTTAACCCAAATTCAAACTGGTGATGTGGACAATGTAAACAATAATTACAAAACTAGTCTTGAATGAATTTGCAACAGTAATTGAGATTTTTTTAAGAAAAAATGTAAGTGCAGTGCAACTGCCAGTTATCCGAATACTAGAATTTCCTTGGTATATTAGTGACTTTACTTTTATTAATATTTGGTTAGATGTAGGTGCTAAAAGAAACGGTTATAATCGAAAAGTCTAATGGCTACCGATGTCTTTGCTGCCGTGGTTGACAGAAGCTGGCAGCGATGTTCATTACACGTCATAGATTTGCCAAATGAAGGTTCTAAGGAAAAGAGTAGTTACATGCTAGATCAGTGGTGGCCTGAAGCAAGTTTCATCTTATTAAAAGCGTTTTGTTTATTGTTAAACGCTTAACACTGTTCTTAAGATATCAACTTGCTGCTCACACTATTACTAATCTGCATGTCGCTTGCTGATCACAACTTTGCTGCAGCAACAAGTTTTGAGCAGTTAAATTTTAAAGTAATACCTACTTTACAACCTCCGTTCCTTCGTCCACATACGAGTATAACTATACTACTCGAATCCACTAATCTGTTTTATGATTTAATAACGTGTTTTATAAATTAAATAATGGTTATGCAGAAATCAAAGTATTTTCTTTTAGCTAAGATTACGGATTTTATCGCGTTTAATTTTGAACTACTTTTACCCGACGTTTCGGACGCTTTACAGCACCCATGGTCACGGGGGGACTGAGGTGACAGTTGTCCCGATGTCATAGTTAACCCGGAGTACCTACAGCTTTTAATTATTATTTGTAGTCCGATCTACGCAGAAAGAGCTTACTGTGTCTTGAAGCCTTGCAGTGGTGTGCTTGGTTTTTGATTTAATTTTATTAATAATAGGATCCCAGGCCGGTGGTAATACTACGGCTGTAAAGCGTCCGAAACGTCGGGTAAAAATAGTTCAAAATTAAACGCGATAAAATCCGTAAAAAAGTAGTTTTATTTAAATGTAATATTCGCGTAAATAAAAGAAAACATTAGCTAAGATTAGTAGAATGAGAGGAAAATAAAAACACAAGCAATATTTTTTGTTATGCATATGTAGTCCCGACTATTCATTTGCCCTTGTCCAATGAATAATAAGATTTCTATTTGATTAAAGAAGACATAATTCACACATATGAAACTATCAGACAAATAAATAAACAACCTAGTTTACGAAATTTAATGTTTAAAATGTTCATTCAACGCAAAAATAACTTCAATGCATTTGGTCGGCAGAAAAAGAGACTTTCTTTTTAATTTAAGCATCGATTCCAATCACAAAAGATCAAAGAATCACCACCCGGCCCATTTCTTCATTGTTCGAATTCAAAACGATGAATTATTCAAAGACCTGGAAATGTTTCAATTGGCTAGCTATAAAAAATGAAACGGTTCGTTGCTTTTTCCTCTTAGTTAAATTGGCTATTCATGTCAAAAGACGAATCATATTTGATTGGTTAAATCATCAAAGTCTTTCTGTCAACTCAGAAATTTGTATTTGTTTCAAATTAATGTGATTTACTTTCATTACTAGTAGCATTCCATATAAAAAGATGTATTCACATCACTATAATTAATCATTATAATAATCTGTTGGTATACTATCCTTAAAGATTAAGACGTTTGTCTTCAATATATCAAATTGAGCATATTAAAGTGTACATAAGACCCGTGTTAGCTCGCCTTGAATTTCATAGTACGCGAGTGACCTGAGTTGGATCCCCGGTGCTGGCACTCTGAAATTGTTCTGCAATTTAAATGCTGATCTAACACTTGCTCAGCGGTAAAGGTGACATCGTGAGATAACCTGTATATCTGAGGAATACAAATATTTCCAGAACATCTGTAGTTCGCCCATGGGAGTGACGTGGCGGACTCTTCTCAGCTTCAAAGTCTTGTCAAAAATGGGAGGAGGCCTGTGCTCACCAGTCAAACTACTTTTTAAAGTATGACTGTAAAGTTACAACAGCCCATTAATGTCATAAGCATCTTAATTTTGATAGGAATATGACAATTACAAAAAGCCGAGTTCGCTACTCCGATCCAGTAACAGTTGACGGATTTCACATGTTTTTAAAATATTTTTTTTAGTTCTCAAACATTCACTCACCACAAACAAAAACTTTCAGCATTCTATAAATCATCTTTAAATACAATATTAAACGATGATTTATAATTTTAGTGATGAAGGCATCGGAGACTGAACTCGGGTTGCTCACGCTATTCGCAATTTTAATCGAGCTCGCGGTCTCTTAGCGAATGGATTTCTTATTTAAGATAGCAGCATATACTCGTTAATAAGCACGAGTATAACGTGTACATTTGTGTTAAAAAAATCGGGATGGCATAACAATTAAGAACGTAATTAATGTCGTTGAAAAAATTAAAACGCATTTTAATTAATAATAAAGTACTTAATATTGCGTTGTTACTCTTAACGTCTTTTCATAATTCTAAAATGATAAATTTGATATGTCAACGATGTCACTTATTGAATTTGCATGCGAATCTTAACACGTTACTCGACCATGGCTGTAATCGTCGAGTATCGCAAAGTACCCCTTGATTATATTAGGAATGTCACTTCTGGCATTACTTTATTGACAGTATGTATAACTCTGTTGTAGACCTCCATGGTACTTTAAAGGACTTCTTACCGTACTGAACGAACTTTTATATTTTTATTTAAAATAACATAAATTAATACATAAAACATATGGTTAAAGTTTTTATGGGCTGACTATTGTTAAATATTTAGCCTAAGAGTCCAAAAAATGTGTATACGTTTATTGGAGAGAATCGCCGTCAACAGAGAAAAATAAAGTAATAACATTAACTTTTATACGTCCTACAGGGCATAGACTCATCGCATTATAATAGCGTATGCCATATAGTCTAAACCTCTGTGGCAATACCTGCGGAGCTTCTGCTCGCGAGTCTTCCGACGAAACTGTGAAAGCCGCCGGGCTAACAGCGTACTACACATACAAAAAATTCGGGGCAGTGCTTTCCTGCGGGTTGAAAATGAAAATAATAAAAATGTACATTTGATACTGTTTAAATTGCCAGAGTCATAATACTTTACCTTGGGGTGAGTTACAAAGACATTTATCGGGGCAAACTCAGGCTCTCTATTCAACAATTTTCGCGAACCATCTGCAATCAGTAGTATTATACAAATTCTCCTTTTTTTTTTGTCCAGTGACTGAAAATATGAACTTGAACAATTCAAAATCCTTGAATGGTTTTACAAATTCAGCACCTCATCTCTCAAGCCAGGTGTGACACAAGGTATTAATTCAAAAGGCGTGCAAATTGTGACCATTAATAATATTTTATTAATTCGAGTACGGGTCGTTCACTCCATTACCCAAGTGAGGCAGGTGTCACCAATATAATCACAAATCACAATCCATCCTTATCAGGAAATTCGTATCAATGTTGTTTTTTTATTTTAAATTTTATTATGTTATAACAAATATTGGGCAAATGAAGCTATTAAGAATTAATATATCATGACCAAGAGCGATAGAAAAAAGCTACTTTTAAGGATAATGATTTTCTTTATTTATTTACTTTAAATTTAATTTACCTGTTAAAAACTAAGGTTTACAATGATATTTACAAGATGTTATTAAAATTTTCTTATTTACAGAAAATTGTATAGTAACGTGATGAAAGAATTGTTTTCTTATTTGTACCGCAAAGATTAAACTATTGCCCACATTTTACACATATGACATTTACACATTTACACAGTTAGTTTTACATCTGTTACGCGCCCTATTCGCTGGGCTTACTGCGTCTAACCCGTTTACTCATTCAGGAGTAAATTTTAGTAAAATTTGTTCTTAGTGGATGTCTGGAAAGGACAAATATGTATGCCAAACTTCAAGTCAATAGGTCTTGTAGTTTCGTTAGTTATAAAAAGTATTATTTAAGAGTTCAACTCTCCTCTTTAGAAAATGTTACAAATTAAGGTTTATATTCTATATATTTTTATTAAATAATGGCTACTGAATAGTGAATAAAACGATGCAACGAACGATAAGCAAGTACAGTAAATTGTATAGCAAGCGGGCTATTGGATTTGAAACAAAGCTAACGAACCGTTGAATGATGTAAACAGGAGCAAGACGACCGTCTTGTTTACCTAAAGAGCCTTTGCTTCATTAGGATCCAATTTACTGACAACAAATTAATTCCCATTCGGTTGTATTACAGATACAGTTTAATAACATTATATTACCTACATAGTTATCAAAAGGATTCAATGCAGTAATATTTATACGGATTGCCTTGTAAGCATCCATGAACACTTTTCTTCTAGGTAGAATATATGAATTTAGTCAATGTAAATAAATAATAATAACAAAAACGTTTATTTCTCCTCAAAAAAGCTGTTGTTTATGGTAGGCCGAAGTAGCATGCTGATCTTAACAAATTAACTTTTTTCCTTCATTATAATGGATTTCCGCAAAGTAACGTCTGATTCTATTAACTATACGTAAAAACTACAGATAAACGTAACGATAAATATGTTACAAAATTAAGAAAACGTTTAATTTAAAAAAAATCACTGTTTTAAATGCTTTTTTCACTGTCTTTTCACTATTCGACCAACTATGCTAACAACTCCAGTGGATTTTATAAAACGATTATGAAATGTATTATATACACTAACTTTCCAAAATATTTATGTAAACAGTGTTAATAAGATTCATGCTATATATATTGTATGTATTTAACATCTCGACGAATCTTCTTTCTTTAATATAATTAATATTTTTTTGGAAAAAATAACGACAGTAAGATTTCTCCTGTATCGTGAAAACGTTTCACTGACATAAATTTCACACGCACAACTCAACCAGACCCGAAAACAAACAACTTGTATTTTCCATAAATGTTGGCTCCTGCTGGGATAACCCAGGCAGTCAAGTACTCTGGCAATTAGGCCACACGGTCGTCAAAATGTAGTGTGAGAATGATGCAGGTGAATTTCCCATAGATAATTAATTCGAGACCATTATGCTCCTGAGGCGATGCCAAACTTATATGATAGTTATAGAGACGCATTATCGTTACGCTCATTAAAAAGTAAGGCTAAAACTATAACTAATACCAATTTATGTTAAAGATTTTTCTGACCAACTCTGCTGATTAATTTTAAAAACTATCCTTTGGCCTTATTTTATATTATATATTACACGAAATGCTTTTCAAAGATTGCTCAAAAACTATGATACTCGTATGAATTAAATTTAGTGCATTTCCTTGTGCATGTACTCGTAGTTTACATGCGAGATACCACAGCCTGAATGATTAGGTATGTCAATGATGTTTTATGTAAATAAACTTAAAAGACTCTTAATTTGGACTAAGCACAACAATTATATTGTAATGAAATTGATTATGCATTCAAGTAAACTGTCAGAGATAAGAGAACAAATCCGTTAATTAATACTCATTCTCGTGTAAACTTTTAACTAGGTGTTAATTTATTCGCGTCACTGGCTGCTGTTCCATCACGTTACAAAATATCGTATTTGCATGATATTTTATTTATTATTAGTATTATTCAAATATTTTTACACACACACAGCCAAGCACAATTTCGAGCGAGTTTATCTGTATATTACATGAGTGAGATTTGGCGTTGTAAATGTTTATTTGGAGAAAGAGTGCGTTATGTAATGGTAAGATTGCTTTAAAATAAATATATAATGTATGTTACAAAAACATTAAATTCAATTAAAAAAGTTAATGAATTATGGTCGAATTTCGATGATTGGGCGACTACTATTATTTATTAATTGACATCGTCATTTCATCTAGTTTACAATAAGATTGAATCGAAACTCTTCTAATAACAATGTAACAAATTAGAAATAGAAATAGCAATAGAATATTTTTTATTCAATATAGATCATTTACATAATACTTATTGAAGGTCATTTTTTAAACTACACTTGTTCGCAAAGAAATGCCTCTGTCCTGGGAAGAACCAGTAAGAAACCTAGCGGGATCATTTTTTTCAGTCATTTTAAATATACAATTACAGCAGTTTTATAAAGATGTAGAAATAGCTTGACAGCGATCACCTCATTCCCAGGGGTTATCATCATCCATATATTTCTTAATATTATAATAAACCTTTTTAAAAAGTCTTTGTTTAACAAATAGTTTGAACTTTATAATTGAATGATTTTGTGCACTTTTTGGGATTTTGTTGTAAAAACGTATACATTGCCCCATGAAAGAGTTACTGACTCTGTGAAGTCGGGTAACTGGCATAATTAATTTGTGCTTGTTCCTGGTATTCACATTATGAACATCAGTTTTTTTTATTTAAGTGATTAATATTCTTATGTACATACATAACGTTTTCATATACATATTGAGAGGTCATGGTTAAGATATTAATTTATTTAAATTTATCTCTATTAGACACTCTAGAGCCAAGATTATAAATAGATCTTAAGGCCCTCTTTTGCAAAACAAAAATCACCTCTACCGTCAAAATCACCTTTTCCACATAGCAAAATACCATAAGACATTATGCTGTGAAAATAACTAAAATAAACTAATCGTATAGAATTGTAATACACATTACTTATGAGAACTGGGCAATAAAAAATGTGAGAAAATAAAGGAATAAATACATACATAGAGTCACGCCACTTTCAAATTGGAGTAAGCAGAGACCACATCTTTCCACTTACTACGATCCTGACAAACGTCTTTCGTATCTTATACTTTGATTAGTGCTTTCGTACAAGCTCGGCGGTCGTGGGTACTTTTGACGTGGCCTTTCATTAAAGCGACTTCGATCTAATTGTGATACGTTCGCTTACGTCGACTCTTGCCGGCTTTCCCATAAATCTGTTTCGTCAATCTTCTTTCATCCATGCTATTTACGTGTCCAAACCATCTAAGCATCTCTTTCCCTATCTTTGTCACTACATTTTCTATCTTCTACCATTCACCGCAACGTTCCCTGATCACGCTGTTCCTCACTTTGTCCATCACAGTCACTCCAGCTATACTTCTAAAACTTTTATTTTCACAGCATTAATTTTATTTTCATGCTTCTTCTACCAGACCTAACATTCACTACCGAACATGAGACCAGTACTCCTCTATATACAGCCAGCCGTGCCCTTTTAGATACGTTTTGGCTACACATAAAGTTATGCAGAGCCCCATATTCTTTTATATCTTCATTTCCTGCTTAAAGAAATATTATATGTTAAAAAGTTACAGATTTTTAAATTCTGTGAGTACCTACAACCATGCTTTTCATAATATATTAAAGCTGAACACATTAAAAGCCGTGTGGTGGCGGCTCGTTAAAATAATACTACCACTCTATCTCATCCAATGGATCTCGTAAAAGGCGAGTAAGGAATTAAACTGCACTGTGCATCCAACAGCGCATTGTTGCGATGGGCTCACCACCTATCACACCAAGTGCATTATATTGTTTTGGTGAAACGTGGATTGTGGCAGTCATCTGTTTTTGCAGTGAGTGCCCAGTCTCTGACTACCCCTTATGGGATACAGTCGTGATCTTATGTATGTATTTATGTATGAACACATTAAAGTAGACATATAATTAAAATATTTCGGTTAGACTGCTGTTATGGACGTAATTGATTTCGACTCTTGTATTTTTTAAACTATATTTGACTGAGAACTGTTCTTTGAAGAGACTGATTGGTTTCCGAGAAGTAAGCCGATAGGTGTCCGGCATAGTAGAATAGCACCTACCTCTTTACTACCGAGGTGTCGTAAGAGGCGACTAAGGTATTGCACAGACAGCCTTTATTCGTGCAGAATAGCATCATAATATGCAATTCTGTCACTATACTGCTCGTGGAAACGCAATGGAAAGAATTAAATTTGGACTCGTACCAAAATGGCTTCGCCACCCGTCACGATTCGTTTCCCGTGACGTCGAAAAGTGAGCTACGTGAGTGGCCTACCCCTTGTATGGGAATAAGGCGTGACTGGATGTATGTATTTATGTTTATAATGTAGATTGTACTATAAAGCATAATCAGATCTGTGTGCAAGGCAGTGCCCCTTAGTACTTAATTCACAACAAAATTGTTGAATTGGCAATTCAATGTTAATAAAACTACAGACTTGGCCCTACATGGGATCTCACAACTTTTTACTGTATAGAGGTTGCAATGCGAGGCTTGGCATAATTTTTTACATTTTAATGTATTTGATGGGATAATGTTTCCTAGTTGCTTATCAGAAAATTATAGACGAAATCGGCTCTACGCCTATTAGTTATCATCGGTATAATTTATAATACATTTTTCTTTGGGACTCATTAATAAACGAATGCTCGGTAATAATGGTTTATGAAAAAATAAAATTCATATGTTGATGTATTAAACTGTATAACAATATCTTAGCGGACGCTACTAAGCTTCGTAAAGCGAAATTTAAGAAAACTGTTTACAATGTAGTCTTTTTTAAGAAAGCTTCTTTTATTATTTTAAAACAGTGCAGTACTTAGACGACGATATACATGATTGAAAATGAATACTTTCAGCACTTATGATCGACTGGCCTATTTTTATTTATTATCATAACAATCTCTTGTTATTTATTAGTTATTATTATAATTATAAACGGTATATTTTTTGTTATCTCTGTAGGCGTCTAACTTTTCGATCTGGTGTTAATGTTTGACATTTAAAGGAGCTTGGGAAAAACTAAATTTGAGTACAATTTTTTTGACTTTGATGTTTATTTCTCTATTTCAAATATGATGCGAATGTAACTCTCTGTCCCTCTGTGTGTTTGTTACCTTTTCACAGCTCAACGGTTGAACTGATCTTGACACAATTCGTTACAAAGATAGCATGCATACTGGAGACGTACATAGGTTACTTTTTATTCCGGAAAATCAAATAGTTCTCTCGGTATTTTTTTTAATAAGCAAAATCCACGCGGACGTAGTGGAGTTAGTAAATAATAAAATCGACATCACTAAATATTTACGCTGTAGAAGATATTCAAATTTCAAGCTGTCCTGTATGTTCTCTCAGTGCAATATTTACAAATCCTTATGCCGTATAAATTAATGAAAGGAAATAAGAAGATGATCCCTTATTTCCATAAATATTCCCTCTGCTTAAGATGGTTGTTAGTGTGTCCTTGTAGTGATTAAGAGAGGATGCCAAGAGTCGCGACGACATGACTTGGGTGCCTTGGAAGAGGACCAAAGCCCACGTGTAGAAGGGACATTACATCTTTTAGCACTTAACGCTCTATGTAACAGAAAACCTTACCATTTTTTTATGTTTAAGACCACGTCAACTTATTAAATAATCTGTATGAAAAATTTTAGCGAAAGTAAATTGGTTTCTATGCATTTTGCCTGCAAAATAATTACAGCCCGTATATAGGGCTGCCATGTATATCAATAACCTTAAATCTAAAATTCTAGATTCTCATCACCCACCGTAAGAAACTCAACAGTATTATATTGCTCATTTACAATAATAACTCAGAAAAAGTAATACGTCACTAACGGAAGTACGATCAGAAGTTGCAATGCTCCTCTTTGTTTGAGCTATTGGTGCGTATTGTAAGATGAAAGCCCTATGTGAGTAAGCGAGAAAAGGAAATAATGAATAAAAGTTTTACGCTCTGTGTTTTTTTCCGGTTTTAGTCATGTTATATTGTTTTGCCTGATTTATCTTATTATAAAAAAAATTGCGTAAAAATCTCGGCTGCTGTCAGTTGTCCCACGACACCTAACTCGCCTTTTTTAAGTATTAACTAAACAGTGAACACGAACAAGTGAACATGTTTTGAGCAGTCTGTTGAGGATTCAAATAAAACATAATGAAGATTGCATATGAATGCAGTTTAATCAGATTATACCTTAATGATTATTTTTGTTATTAACAAATTAATTTATAAAGAAAGATTCATCATCATCATCATCATTTCAGCCTATCACAAGTCCACTTCTGAACATAGGTCTCCCCAGTAGATTGCCTCAACAGTTTGTAGGTCTCTTTTTGGAGGATTTTGTCATAGTTGCCACGCTTGGCAGGCGGGTTGGCAACCGCAGTTTATTTATTTAGACGTACCAGGAAGACGCTGCTGCCCATATTCTAGTTTTAATTTTCCCTCTGTCGATTTTTACGACACCCACGGGATGAGATGCGGTGGTAGGAATCTCTGGCCGCCACCGTTAATAAAAGGATAAATCAAAGATGTCAGTTAATAACCAATGTAATCTTCAATCTTCTTCTATCTTCTATATAAATAAAATCAATTGCCGCATGCATGAAAGATCATCACTTGAGAACGGCCGACCGATTTGGATGATATCGTTTTTGTGTTCGTAATTGACAGAACAAGGTTGGTATGAAAGAAATTTTTTGGAAAATTCCTCCGAAAAGTCGGAAATTTGAATGTTATTTTTATATTAAAACTCAATAAAAAAGTGAAGTTTTTTGACAGTTCTGAGGTCTAGTGCTTTTAGTACTAAATATTTTGCTAAGCGCACTTCTCATTTTCTTTATTACTCGTAGTAATTCGCACCCGTGCGAAGCCGGGGCAGGTCTTTAGTATGTTATATTTTCACATTGATTTTTGTTGGCTCTCCTTAAAATAAAAATTAAATAAATATGTTACTTTATTATCTATCGTCTTTCTTGCAGAAAAACGTAACTCTAAATCATTACATTACAATTACAAGCAAGTAACAAGTGAAAATTGAAAG
Organism: Luehdorfia chinensis; assembly: GCA_019845155.1. NCBI lineage: Eukaryota > Metazoa > Arthropoda > Insecta > Lepidoptera > Papilionidae > Luehdorfia > Luehdorfia chinensis. The sequence goes on from JAHVAK010000022.1 coordinate 4,039,709, forward strand.
TATAATAGATTTTATAGGCCCTTAAACTTTATGAAAACTGCTGTAAAAGTGAAGCAAGCACGTTTTATCGTAGAACGCAAAAGTGATGATAATGGTGGCTAATAAAGAAGTGATGCAGGGCCGATAGATTCCGCAAGTTAACAACTTTTAGGAAGTTGTACCGCTATTAGGCGGGTACGAGTGCGGTTACCCTACAAACTGCCGCTAATGTTAAAATAATGACATTAATTTTATTTTGGGCCGTATTTTATTACAAGTTACCAAAATTATTTTTGCTTGTTTTTTTATACTGTAAAAACTAAACTGGCTTTGTATCTTTTGACTTTGGATAAATGACTCGTTTACAATACTTGTTTATAACTTTTATGTCACATAAATATGCCAGTGTATAACCTAACAATAATTTAACTAACATGTAACATTTATTTTTATTCTTTCATATTTTGTTTTAGTTTTTAATGAGTGAGTAAAATATGTATATTGCGAATTATTAATTTATTATTTGTTTCAGTTTTTAATGAATTTCATTACGTTCATCAGAGCCGACAATGTACATAGTTATCGGGTCTCTGGTTAACAGTTTGTTTGTTTCCCAGTCTTAGATAAAAAAAAACATATATTTTCATAAAGGAAAAGTATTTATAATAATAGTAGTTGTATTTACAAACAATATACATGTCCATCAGCAAGACGCAACTTGATCAGTAGATTTAAAACATTGAAACGTTAAATTGAATTCTCCCAGGGACACTTCAAATAACAGCAGATTACCTCTTATTTTTTTAAGTTTCCGTTTTATACGACGTAGGAAAGAACACTCGTCTAGCTTCGATTCTATAAACGTATTAGCATTGGATTTGAATAGAACAAACAAAGGGATTGTTCAAGACAATGCGCTTTCGTAGGCAATTGTGTATTCGGAATAGCGTAAAAATACAATCATGGGAGATTGGGATTTTTTTTATTGGATGTAAGTGACAAGACAAGCAAGTCGTTCGTTCTGTGAGAAACATGCTGAGTCGAAGTCCAGAATTCACTGGAATGGAACTGAAATTGATTAACATCAGCTACGAGGTAGTTTTCTATTGTCTGTTTAGATGAGTAGAGCCTTAGCAAACATTTTTCATTTTCCAAACAGATAATTTTTCATTAGCCAAACAGAGTTAGCTAAAATGATTGACATTTCGGCCGTGCACTGCTGATGACCGGACGATTATTTTTAGTACAAACGTTCCGATGAGGGTAATATAAGATTTGAAGAATGCCAGCCGGTCGGCCGTCTGTCTTTGATGAATTACGCTCCACGCCATCACTAACCGTGAATCCGGATTACAATATACGCGATTGGAGTAGGTTCTCGGACAACTACGTTCAACCATAGACCACCATAGACCAACATTTGAACTAAAGTAAGGTGATGATATGTAATGGATACCTCACGCTTTAACCGCCGTCAACAGGGCTGCTTGTGTGTGTCAAAGTCTGCGTTCTCACGGGAAAGATTTAAAAAAATCATCACTGTTCACAACTCGTTTATCGTATAATTTTACGGTGATAGTGTTTAAACAGTATGGAATGTATGAAATCAATGATATAAAACTAAAGTGGGCTGTAGCTAGAAGTAAGTTTACTTCACAACATCTTAAAAGATAGCTCCTCAATTAAAACAGTGTGTGACTGTAAAAAATTAAAACTAGATTGATGCTTAATATAATGGAAGGCAAAATATAAACTCCTATTTTAGAAAGCACTTCCCCCAAACATGCACAATCTAAATATCTTACATAGTCTAAATAGACACAGGTCAGTGTCTAACCACGTCTTGTCACTCTGAGTATCAAATTTACATTGCGCACATATTTGCGGTTAAGAATGGCAATCCCACTTTGTATTAGCAATGCGTAGCATTGCAAACAGTTGGCTTGTGATAAAACATTCAAGCACTTCTCAGATAACGATGTAATAATTGAGTTGATTAAAAAAATGTTACAATATTTTAACACCATATTTACTCATTTAAATAAAACTACTTTTTTACGGATTTTATCGCGTTTAATTTTTGAACTATTTTTACCCGACGTTTCGGACGCTTTACAGCACCCATGGTCACGGGGGGACTGAGGTGACAGTTGTCCCGATGTCATAGTTAACCCGGAGTACCTTCAGCTTTTAATTATTATTTGTAGTCCGATCTACGCAGAAAGAGCTTACTGTGTCTTGAAGCCTTGCAGTGGTATGCTTGGTTTTTGATTTAATTTTATTAATAATAGGATCCCAAGCCGGTGGTAATACCCAACCATCTTCCCTATTGAAATTAGGATGTTTTTTAATTTCAATAGCCTCGCGAATCATCCTTGGTAGGAATCGGTGTTCTTTTGCAAGGATTTGTGGTCTATCAAATCTGATGTAATGGTTGGGATGATCCAGAACATGGTCACAGACTGCAGACTTCCTAGAGCGTCGATGCTTCACATCAGCTATGTGTTCTTTAACGCGGGTTTTAATGGATCTTTTAGTTTGCCCTATGTTAAAGTTGCTTATTATATATTCGATTCTGTTATTCGATTTGGCTTAGTTATAATCTTAAGAGGTATAACGATGTACGTTGACGGAAGGCACAACTCTTAATCACGTTATTTCAAGGATTTTGACTGTATTATTCGGAAATAAACGCAACAGATAACGGACGTGACGGAAATAAGTTTTGTATCGGGGCTTTTCATAATAGCTTCACTAGTTATTTGGTTCTTTCTAATTTCTTAAGTTATATAAATGGCACCAATTTATTGATATTGGTAAAATATTAAATTCTATAAAATTTATTTTTATTTCAGAAAAGATGTATAATTCTTATTATATAAAAATAATTTCACAGCGCCTGACCGCAGTCCGTAGAAAGGATTGCTATTCAGTCTTCACAAAATAAACAAATTAAAAGTACCCCATAGTTATTCCAGGAGGCAGGCGACTTCATTAGAAAAGTTTGGTTCCCTCAAAGCTTAAACCTCCACCGGTATTAATAAAGTTTTGTTTCGGAGCCGGTAGAAAAGAAACGTGTTAATTATCTGTGGTTAACTTCTACCGTCTGTCACGTGATTATTTACAATGATCACTTTATTGCGATCTATATTCAGTAAAATTTCTTCAAAAAGTACATATTTTTTTGCAATAGATGCATAAAATATGTACTTTTAGTTGGAAATAAAAATAATTGTAATAAAAAAATTGTAATTAATTTTGATTGTTTTTTTATTAATCGAGAAAATGAAATTTTACATTTTGTATACAGTTAAGTAATTATTACAACACATTGAACATGCTTCGTATCGCGATTGAAATTTAATTAAACCGATGCGAAAACACAATGGCATAAATCTAAACGAATATTTACAATCGATGGCTCGCCTGATGGTAAGTGATCACCATCACCCATGAACATCTACAATACCAGAAGAATAGCAGATGCGTTGCCAGCCTTTGAGAAAGAAATAGGCTCTTTTCTTGAAGGTTGCGTTATTAGCGCTGAATGGAGTCAAGTACTAATAATATAGAGGAATCTTCTAGGGGTGTACAATGCATTTTATATAAATAATAAAATAAGGGCTAGACACTGAAATTCATTTGACAAATTAATTAAACTATCGATTTAATTCCGCCATCCCGAGTGTGTCTTTTATAGCAGTAGAGGAAATAGGCGTCAGCATACAGTTCAGGTGAGACAAAAAAGCTCAGCTTGGGGCTGATGTCGAAGCTGGAGTTCCGCAATTAATGGCAATTAGCAGGCAGTATTCTCTTCACTACAATTTTCACTTTTTTTATAAACTTGATCACCTCTAATGAATTCTAATTGGCTGCATACCATCTCTCTGAAAACGATCCTCAGCTATTTGTTATTGAGGATATTCATAATCGTATCAGTGACTAAAAGAAAAATCATCTTCTTATGGAGTATCTAGTGACTATCCTAATAAGTAGACCAGGGACGTTGATCAGGCGAACGTACCTACTATATAATATAACGATGTTTTTCATTTAGAAAAATTGTAAAAAATCTTGCTAACTAATGTTACTGACATCGATCAGAAAGTTATTGCCACCTTTATCGTCTAAGCTATCTTCATCAAATCAGCAAATCTAAGCTCATGCTTGATATATTTAATATATCTCCTCATCACATGACAGGGTTATAATAGAATTTGCATTCCTACACATTTCCCCGGTTTCTTTAGTAACTTGTTCACTGTTCAGACTACACATGTTCCAAACGCTTTATTCGACGACATCATAAAAGCTTTTTTTTTATTGATAAGTCATAAGGTGTATAATTATAAGTAGTATAATTATTTTGAGCTTTTGTCATAGTTGCCACGCTTCGCAGGTGGGTTGGTAAGCGCAGTTTATTTATTCAGCTCTTCCAGGAAGATGCTGCTGCCCATCTCTTGGGTTTTTATTATTCGTTTGTCGACTTTCACGACACCTATGGGATGAGATGGGGTGGTAGATTCTCTTAAGCTGCTACCATATGGTGTTCATGGATGAGATGGGATGGTAAGTATATATACAACATTTATTTAGTATTTTATGTGTCATATACATGTTTCTCTTTTTGCATTACTACACCTTCATCGAAATTACACGACCCTATGAGTTGACTGGGAAAGATTACTTATAGTTATTAAGTCTGTATCCATTTTAAAGGAAAACCATAAAGATTAAAAATATACGGATTGTTGCAATTCAATTTACTTTACTTATTAAGATTGAAATGCAGGAGTCCGTCTAGGTAGGTACCACCCCAGGGCCAGTTATTCTACCGTGAAGCAGTAGTGTGCAAACATTACTGTGTTTCGGTTTGAAGGGCACTGTGAGCTAGCGTAATCACTGGGCATATGAGACAGAAATTTTCTGGGTGACACAGCATTTGTTATGGGCAGACGTTGCACTTACCATCAGGTGAACGTTTTGCTCGTTTCATCACTTTATGCAATAAAAAAAAATTATTAATATCATCATATTTATTTTTATTGTTGCAACCGATATTGATAGTATACAAGGATATCCACGACATATATCAGGTATCATAATAACAGGAATTTTATAGACTGAGTCACAGACAATACCTCTAATTTAATATTTAATGATATTTGAAATTTGGGTTAACAATAATCACAATAACAATTGATTGAAATTCTCTTCTACACTTCTGTAATAATGTAATGTAATAATGATAATAAATATTTTCTCAAGACTAACTTTGACCAAGAAGGCATCTTCTGGTAAACCATTAGTAATCATCAAAAGCTATGCTAAAATATATATATTATTCATTTATATGGATTTTTGTAATTTCTGTGGACAAATATTTTGATAATAAATTAAAGTATAGGTAAGACTTTGTATATATCGGTAATAGGAACTTAAGAATTATAAAAAGAATAGTATCGCTTTTCGCTGGCAAGTCTCTGCTTGCAAGTCTCTTCCGACTGTTGTCAAACTACTAAAAATCGATTGCAAAATTAATGTTTCTATACTTCTTTCTTTCCTTTCACATCTAAATGCAATTACAGCATTAATGCTAACTGCTGATACATTCACCAAATTGTTTTCTTCGCGTACTCGTAAAACCGACTACACAACATATAAAGCAATTCTGTAATAAAATTAAATATAATAATAAGAAATTAATAACTATAGCTAACCAGTAACTGAAAAGAATGTTCTTTTGTAAGGTAACCACCTTAAAGTAATTTCGGATTGTTTGTCCTTAGAGAGTATCAATAACATGACACTCTTGCTATAATTACATTTTCTGTTTCACTTACTTATTTGCTGAAGAAATTACTTTTTCGTCCCTTGAGATAATATCAAAACGTATGGAATGAGTTTTTATAAGATAAAAATGAATTAAATGTTTTTAGTTAAGAGACATAGAGGCTGAACCCGCTTCTCGATTACGTAACTACTATGGTATAATGAGAAAATAATAATTCATGACATCCTCCGGCTCGGTTGTAGCTGGTCTAAATCATTTGTAAATTAATATTTTAATTTTATTGTAATATACATATATCAAGTTCTTTTTTTTGTTTCCCTAATGCACTTGTATTTATGATATAACACACACCAAATATTAAAAAAGTAATTCCGAATAACTTCACGCTTCACACTTTATGCTATGAAGAGTACGAGATAAGTTATTTTTATTACATATACTGCCAAAAAAAGTTGAACACCACCAAGTTGCTTTCGCTGTTTCTTCAGTGGTCTAGGCATATATATAGCTAGATATATATATAATCGTTTTTAGGTTATAGCAAATTAAAGTGAAACTGTTTATTTACTTCAAACGAACTGTCAAATTTTTTAAACGATCTTATAATGCAAAGATATTTTGCAAATTCGGTGTATTTTTAAATGGAAGTTAGTGGCGAGACGAGCAAATCGTTCACCTGATGGTAAGTGCCACGCCTGCCAATAGTAAATCCTCTCAGAAGTACCTACATAGCACCTTTTGTAACACCGCACCACACTCGTCACCATGAGACATCGTTTCTTAGGTCTTATATACACTATAATTACTACCACTCTAACTTCAGTGCCCTTCAAACCAATTTTCCCTTTATTTTTAAAATGCATTACATATATACACACATACATACATGTAAGGGGTAAATAATGAGTAGGCAGAGGCTACTCACGTAGCCCACTTTTAGCCGTCGCGAGAAACAAGACGAGACGGGTGGCGGACCACGTCACCGCCATTTTGGTATGAGTCGAATATTTCTTACTCCCCATTGCTTCCCCACGAGCAGTATAGTGACAGCATTACATGTTATGGTAACATCCTGCACGACTAAAAGCTATCCGTACAATACCTTATTCGCCTCTTACGACACCTCGGTAGGAAAGAGGTCGGTGCTATTCTACTCTGCCGGACACTTTCATTATCAATTCTCAACAATATAATTTTTGAAAGAGTTGTAGCATGAGAATTAATATTTGAATAAGTACAATTATCTAAACTTTATATAAGCACTTTCTGTGCACATCTAACGCCGAAGCGTCTCATAAAAGGTGTAGGATTTAATATAACCCATACTGTTGATGACATAGCATTGTCAATAGCCCGTAAGAGACATATACAGTGGTATCAGTGTGTGAATAAAAATTAAAAGCCGATGCTTGGAATTTAGGGGTCATCGATCATAAATTCTGATATCAATCAAATAACCTGGCATCGTTCATAAAAACATAGATGTTTGGACCCTTATTCTTTTTTGCTTAATTGTAACATTAAGGGCAACAACGATATATCGATTTTGTTACGAAGTTCGACGAACAAATTAAAACAAAATTTGCTTAAAGATGTAGAATTATTCACAGTATTTTAATGCTAACATAAATGCAATAATACATCAAAGACGTCCACGTGATAGATGATATATTATTGCAATTTTATTTAGAAAATGTTGGTTTTTATGTATTATTTGTTTTTAAATATCCTCCAAAACCATTTCAAAGCGAGCAGTGATCTGTGCTAAGTAGTGCCTTTAAATATTGATTAGGCTGTAACTTTTTAGTCAAAGCACAGTTAACATTTGTTTAAATTGTACTAATAATATTAGTGTATTTATTTTATTTATTTTCACCTTCTATTCTGTACGTGGCTTTAAATCAACTTCCCATTATACATTAACCTGGACTGGTTGTACCCTGGCGTACAAAGGGAGCCCGCACATAACAACATCAGACATGCTTAACAGATTCAAGCTATGGGCTGAGGTTAACGACGCTGTTTTATTTTGTTATAGATATTCGCATTGTCCTAATAATTGATTAACTTATAGTTTGCTTCGATAATCATGAATGTCCTAAAAAGTCTTTATTATAATTGAAATTTTAGCCTGAATATTTAATACAATTAATTAGTCACTATAAACTTATTATAAACTAGGTATGTCTATAACCATCAATATCAGCCTCTTAATACTCAACTGCCGAATATAGATCTCTGACATACAGGATAGTAAATTGGGATGATCATTCTTTGCATTTTAGCCATAGGGACATGTTTTATTTTCGCTGGATGATCACACCGTTGCCAAGTCTGTCGCTGATGTAGAATTTTAGGGAATATTATTCTTCGTTCTATCCTCTGAATTTTGCTATAGGTGATAAGACGATCAAAATGTAAGTGGTAAATGCAACGTCTGATCAACCCAACTCCAACTCTGTTTCTACTACTCGTATATTCCTTGCTTTGCAGATGACTGCGCCGGTAAGGCTTTATACATCGGCCATGTGAATATATCTCGGGAACACATCTTTGACTAACACACAAACTTAATAATATAAATAAAATCTCAGATTGGTGTCGAAATTTAGTCCAATTCAACCCTAAGAATAGACAGATTACCCTTTCAATTAAATCCTTAGCCGTATTTTTAAAGCACTCCTCTTGATGTCTCAGCTAGTATCGGTATCGTTAGCGTTAACATAACGAGTGACGTTCATACGGTTCATACGGTCACCTGGAAAACAACGTTAAATTGGTCCCGACAAAGCGTGGCGTGCAGTCGAACGTAGTAGGAGGTAAAAAGGAAGTGTGGCCTCATATGGACTATTCTTCTCACATTTGGGCGGGGACACCCCAGCGCCAGCTTCTTCCAGGCGAACAAAGAGCGTTTCTAATCGTCGATGACCATTCTTTTCCGATCGGCTTGAAATAATGGCCTTACGAAGAAACATTATTTTTATTGCCGAATTCCAAGAAATTATTTGGATTCATACCCGCCGCCGCCGCATAGCGGACGGATTAGCGATAACCACGAACTTGAAATTTTTCGTAATGGTTATTCCAACCACAATCATAGGCCAAAAAAAGAAAGAAAGAGATTTTTCGAGCAATTTATTTAATCTTACAACACTGGTGTAACGGACTTGCAGATTTTCTTTTCTCACACAGCAAATAAATAATTATTTTAAAGTAGTTCTTAAAAAAAAATTTACTATTAAGCTTTCATCTTTTTTTCAACTGATACAAGGTGTAACAAATTTTAAAATGCTGAAAATTAGTTCTACTTTCTTCGGAAATGAAAAACCATTTCAATCATGAAAGATTATGGAACTTCGTCGTCCGTAAAGAAAATAAAAAAACATAAAATACTCAATTTGCCGGCAGTAAGAAGGAAATCGTGCCTTCGGTGCTCACTTTATTTTATTAGCTACTCCGTTTTACTTTTAACTTTTGTAATGTGAGGAACGGATTTTGTTATGTTTCCGTTGATCTCGAAACTGAAACTCTACTTGCATATTATTTTTATAAAGTTAGTTACTTAAAAATACGAAACGCAAAGTACTGGGTGTAATTTGCTTAAAAATTTAATAAAACATAACATAACGCGAGTTAAGTTTGGGCGATGGAAGAATGTTTTTAAAAACTATAATATTTATTAAACAAGTATGTGACAATGTTAAAGATAAGTCAAGACTGGTTAATGAATTATACAATTAAAATTATGTAGAAACTGGACAATGGATATGCATAATGCTGATGCTACGTCGATGCGCCGTATGCACGGCACCGCAGCAATACAAGTGTTATCCCGTGGTAACTCGCGCTAACTGAACGGATTGTGTTATCGAAAGTTATTAAGCTTAAATTATTATTAATTTTATTTTTTTTATTTTATATCTCCGCTTCTGTAATACTATGATAGATACTACTTTGAATCCAGTTCCATAATACATTTCTGGAAGGGTTAAGTTGTGAAGCAACATAATCTGAATACAAACTTTCAGAGTTTCGTTATGCGCAGGGAGTCTGGATGCAGACAGGGAGTCAAGAAACTCTACCGGAGAAGGTGAAGGTGGCATCGGTTCTGGCTCTGAACTGTATTTATGGACCGTGTTATAGATAAGTTTTTCTAATCAACTTAATTTCTCTGAACAATTTAATTTTCAATCCAGTATTTTCTTAAAGATTGTCAATATGTGTATAAATAAGTTAATGAACGCAGATTGCAAGCAGTAATAACAATTCTTTCCCGCTATTCTCTCTTGTAAAACTCTTGTCAAAAGTACCTACCTATTCTGGCTTGTTATGTTTTATGTGTATATTAATGTGCGCAGTTAATAAAGCAGTAATTAAAGTTGCAAATAGTTATTTCTTAATAACACAAACAGGTTATGGGCCCAGACCCGACCTTCGAACGAAATAGCAATATTGGAACTATTTTCATAACTGCGGTAATTCAACGTGTCGTGTGTAACTGTTGCTGGACAGCGTTGTAATAATGTCTGTACGCTTAGATAGAGTTGCAGTGGACATATTGGAAGGTGATTCAAATTGGATATCCTGGAAATTTGACATAGACCTTCAGCTGACCTTGCATAAGGTGTTTGATCATGTTGTCGGTACGGCAAGGAAGCCTGATCCCTCAAAGATTGAGGACGTCAAGATATATGCAGAAAAATAGTCTATTGCAAAATATCTTATTGGTTCGACAGTAGGCAAGGAGCCAAAGAAACATATATTGACATGTAAAACTTCAAAAAAAAATGTGGGATGTTTTGCATGCAATTTATGAGCAGAAATATGAGAGGAGATTAGATTTACTTTACTGTGAGTTGTTTACTTATAAAAAATCAGAAGAAGATATTATAGCAACTCATGTATCCAAATTGCAAAGAATATTCTGCCAATTAAACAATGAATTGATGGGTGAGAAAGCAGTCTTACCAAATTCCCTTTTGCTTAATAGAGTATTAAATACTCTTCCCAATGAGTATTTAGAGTTTAAAAATGCCTGGAAATCTGTGCCTTCATCTGATCGCACTGTCACAGTATTAATGGAGCGACTACGCTTACATGAGCAGAGACTTCAGGAAACTTCATCAATAAAAGTTCAAGGAGAGGTTGCATTGGTAGCCAAAGGAAATAAGAAGGTAATTGTTTGTAATTTTTGCAAAAAGAAGGGTCACATAAAGAAAAATTGTTTTAAACTTAAGAATAAATTAAATACACAGTATGAGGCCATAAAAAATAAAGGGCAAGCATTTATGATCACTACTAATGCATATGAAAATGAATGGATTATTGATTCGGGAGCTTCGCATCATTTAACCAGTCATCGTGAATGGATTCATGATTATCAGCCATAATAGTTAAATAGCCAATATTCCTGATTCTAGAATACCTTATCAGAATATTATTGGTAGTTTAATGTATGTTGCGATACTAGACCGGACATACTTCATTCTATATGTGTACTTTCACAATATAATAATTGTTATAATGAAGAACATTTTACTTGTGCTAAGAGAGTTCTTCGATATTTGAAGGGCACAATTGATTATTGTATGGTGTATAGGAAATCTAATCATTTTACTCTTTATGGATATGTTGATGCTGACTGGAGGAATTCTGACAATAGAAAGTCATATTCAGGAAAAATTTTTAAACTTGGTAAAAATGTCATTTGGATGTCATTTGAAAGCAAAAAACAGTCATGTGTTTCACTTTCATCAACTGAAGCTGAATATATTGCATTAGCTCAAGGAGCTAAAGAAGCTATTTAATTAAAAAACCTTTTAAAAGAATTGTGTACAGACATAGTAGATTGCCCAGTTACTATTTACAATGACAATCTACCATGTCATAAAATAGCTAGCCATAATATGAATAGTACTAGTGGCTGTATTTAGTGGTAACATTGTTATTCAGTATTTACCTACTACTGATATGATTGCAGATCTTTTAACAAAACCTTTAAATGGTATTAAACCTAAAACTTTTGTTAAAGGCTTGTCATTGTTTATAAAATGAATATCAATATAATTATTTTAGACATTATTAAAATTGTGTAAGTGTATTGAGAAAATACAAGATTGAGGGGGCATGTTATAGATAAGTTTTTCAACTTATGATCAACTTAATTTTAATTTTCAATCCAGTATTCTCTTAAAGATTGTCAATATGTGTATAAATAAGTTTCGGAACGCAGATTGCAAACAGTAATGACAAAGCTATTCTCTCTGGTAAAACTCTTGTCAAAAGTACCTACCTATTCTGGCTTGTTATGTTTTATGTTGTGCGCAGTTAATAAAGCAGTAATTAAAGTTTCAAATAGTTATTTCTTTATAACACAAACAGACCGGAATAACACCTCGTTGCCATCCATTTTTCCAAAATGCTCTGGTTTATAGCAGCCGCTAGATGATTATTTTTGGGCGTCAGTATTACTCTTTCACAAAGCCAAGAATTCTCTTGTGTGATATTTGGGATACATTTACATAAACGAAACTAATAAGTTCCTCCATCCAAAGAACAATTTGAAAAAGGCTCTTTAGCACAGTCACTAACCCATTCGATTCGGGCAATATACTCTCGCAGATTTTTAATAAAACGTCCGAGAATTCTCGCGCACGGGAATTGCCACCCAAATGGGCCCTCATGTTCTGCGTCAGACTCAATTTCTGTACCCGAGGCGAAGGTTATACCAAAAAAAAGGGTCCCAATACTACGATCTATTCACGATATCAGCCTTTGCAGTAGAACTATAAGTTGTCTCCCCAGCATACCCGCAGATCCTCAGCGGGTTCCTGTAGCTCTGGAAGACCGAAATGGATGGATCTTGAAGCGAGCATAGCCAACGATTGATAACACTCTCATCAGATTCTTCCAAGAAATCTTCCAATCGATGTCTCTGATATTTCTACCACAACTGGGAAAGTCCGCAGAACACCATCATAACTGCATATATGTGGCGCAATCGATTGGTACTTTCACCGATCGGCCTCTTCGAGCGTTTTGTCCCAATTTCGGTCGTCATCTAGCAGACGCAGCGAATAGCAAGCGTGAAACGATAAAAGTTTAACGCTATAAATACAACTACAATTCTCAAAAAAAATGTACAATTCTAGTACAGTATAGTACAATACTCAAAAAAAATGTGTGGCTATGCAGAGTGTGTGCAGTAAAAGACGCAAGTAATCACTGCGCATATGAGACTTAATAACTAATGTCGCTTACCTATTCACGTATTTGCAAATATATTTGATCGACTCTACGCTGGCGCAGTATTCGCCATTCAGGTAAACTTCAAATGCACCCGAAATTACTGGTGAGTATGTTACTACCCACCTATTGTTTACTTCAACACACTGACCGTCCATATTAACTTAAGCTGTGAAACCATCATCTTGACCACCATCTTGAGGCGCCTGGCGGCGACACCCTTTCTCGTCAGTAACAGTTTCGTTAAAGAAATTTTTCGGAACCTTTCTCGCAACGGCCTTCTTTCATGCAAGGTGAACTGGTTTTTAATGGGCCGCATGGACCATGAATCATGATGGTTTTAACAATCCTGTGCAGAATGGGATTAGTGTCGTATTTTCGGCAAAATCTTCTCTTCGCGCCACAAAAGGTTGTGCGAATGAGTTCACGCTTTTGCAACTCTGTCGAATACGTAAACACCGAGGTAAAAATACCTTTTCTTTTGTAAAAAGATCAAGAAGAAACCAAGTCGTGCCTGCCGTGGGACGCCTGGCCGGCAAGCAAGTTGTTTTCTACTTCGGGTCACTTTGGATTGGTGGTCATAGTAATATACTCGTACAAATCTGTACCGCCATATTTTCTAACATACAAAAATCATCCTGAGTACGCTCGGATGTATACCTGGGACCACCTGTGAATGTGGAAGAGAGAATCACCATCGTACCCAATTTTTATTTTTGAGTGATGCGTGATCAAACAAACAAAAACTTTAAAAACAAACTGTTTTGTGTTCTATTGTTCTTATGAAGATTTTTTTTGAATATTTCCTACTAACCAATTAAAGTTAAGTATTATGAAAGGATACCGATTGTAATTTCAATCTTAAAGTGACATCTGTTAATGGGTAGCGCAAAAAATTCACTGCAAAACCCCAAACTTTAATAACTTTTGACAAAATTGTTAGTATATACATGTTTATAGATGTCCCTAAAGGAATAAAGTATTTTGCGACCCTCCCACTATTTCTTGTTATTATTAAATAATCAGCTTTTACGCAGCGTATCAAATGAAACATGCAACAGATCTTAAGTTAGACCTCTAGCAATACAACTGTGAAAATCACATTATTTTGAACTCGAAATTTTGTGTAGTAGTTTTTGCGTAATACGCGTACACGCTTACAGACAAATAGACAAATAGATGGACAAACAAAAATTCTAATACTCGTATATAATTGTTTTTGATTCTGTTGCTTTTGCACCTTAAGACCCCTCAAATTAATTTTTAGAAAATATCTCCTATGTACAGACATCGGCTTACAATTTTTTCGGTTACAATTTTATCATATGTATAGATTTACACTTCATGCCACATACGTATCCTAAATTTTCATACATAACTATATTCGATCCTTACGTTTAAAACTTTACTAGACAAATTCTAATTGCTTGTTGAAATTTTCAAATTAATTCAAAATATACGAGCGTCGAGTGCAACAGACTTGTTTGTAGTACCTGCAATAAATTGCAATTAGGAAAACAGTTGTAGTCTTGTTATCAAGTTAGCAGCCTTCAAGTATCTCTTCGTTGTAAACATACTTCAAATCTACGGATTTCGTGATAAATTAATTAGTAAAAGTAAAAAAAACTGCTTCACTGCTAAGCACGGGCTCATTAATAAAATGGTTTGGAGCCGGGAAGAGTCCGCCACATTGCTCCAATGCGGGTGGGCGGACTTAAAATTGTAGAACAAATTTAAAGGTGTCGGCACCGGGGATCGAACTCAAGTCACTCGCGTACTGTGTTATTCAAGGCGAGCGCCCCACCCCTGAGCTATCACGGCTTTTATTTAGCTATAAAATTTATTTATTTACCATTAATGAAAAGTCTTTTTTCGAGAAGAGAAGAAATTAAATATTGCTATTATTGAGATAATGATTTGGTTGTTTGAAAACAAAAAGGTACTCTACAATGATTTAAGTAAAAGTAAGATGAAAACTGTTATCTTTAATGACCTTGAGAAGGGCAGTTATTTTACCATGACCAGGTCGATAACCGGTCCGATATGGTGAAAGTATATTATTAGAAAAAATCTGAAAATTGTTTAAATGCAATAGCTAAAACTAAAACTTAGATAGAAATGGCAGGGCATAAATTGGCCTGAAATAAGAAAGAAGTTTTTTTTTGGAAAAAGGGATGAGACGATCAAAACGAATCACCTGATGGTAAGTGCATAGCCGCCGATAGCACATGTTGTGTATCTGAATTAGTAAAATAATAATTAAATATTGTAAAAGATAATAATTATATACTTAAATGTATATATCTATAATGAATGTGTTAGCTAAAGGGGCTGGGCGCTCGCCTTAAATTTCATAGTAAGCGAATGATTTGAGTTCACTTGCCAGTGCCGGCACCACTAAAATTATTCTAGCGAACCCGTCACTGCTATGGTTAAATTAGGTCTATTACTGATATGATTACGCTTGCATTTGCTGGAGGCTATGATATTATTGCCAATTTAGTCGACTTGAACGCCATTGGCATGAGGTGGCATTATAATACGCAAGCTTCAATTTGGTAGCACCTTAGCTAAGAAGATAATTTGCATTTGTTTAATGGCAGAGATCGCAAATATAAAAAAGTACCAGCCCAAACAGATCATAATTACATCATGTAATGCAGACCACATATAAGCTGACTCATGTTTTAATAACGACATTGTAAAATATTTTACGAAATCGTAATCTTACACATGTGAATATAGGTTTGTTTATGATCCAGTATGAGCATACAAAACGCTCGTCTATTTATCCTTTGTGATCGTGAGTACAAAGATAATGCGTCCGTCACAGCGTCAGGTGTGCCCAACAGATTCATGCGATAGGCTATGCTCATTGTCTGCGGTGTAAGTGCATAATTGGTGTCGGTTTAGTGGACATATCTCTCAGTGGGCTTTTAGAGGATTTAATTATTACGATTTAGTTGCACAATCATGAGCCCGTAATTCCTAAATATAAATAAAATGTTTCGTTACTAACAAAATAAATCATTGAAGCCGTGTGGTGGCGGCTCGTTAAAAGAATACTACCATCAATCTCTGGATTCATCCAATGGAATTGAACCCGCGACACATAGCGCAGAAGCCAATCGCTTACGAATGAGCTGACCAAGCGCTCAATGACAATCATATTAATTATAAAAAATACATACAAATACAACATTTTTTACTAAAATTTTAGTCCATGTTTTTGCTTTAAATATGTTCTGGTTTAATGAAATTAAATACGACTGCTTTATTTATTAATATAATAAATAATTAACAGAATACAATTTAAAAATAAAAATTAAATAATCAGTTCCTCCACAAATGATTCTGTATCCTTTACGTCATGTAGTTTATAAAGACAAGCTTTCCATAAAACTAATTCAGTCCAAAGAGCGTCTGAGCAATAAAAATGGTGGACGTAGGAATTAAACCTTTAGCAGTTGAAGACGTGAGAATTCCAGCACCTGTGAAATAGGAAGGAATAAAGGAAAGGCCTATTAAGTGCTCACACCATGCGAGGCAATCTAACGAACTATGCTTTTTTGGATAGTTCAATTCTAAGCTCATTGACAAAAAATAAATAAAAATTATTTTACTGCTATAGATTCTCAGGTGATTAATGCGCAAATGTAATCTATAACAGCTGGTTGAACATCTCTATGTATCGGTATGTCGAGTGCATTATTATTTGCTTTTGCATATTTATTTTGTGATTAGGAGATTAAAATTTGATTTAACTTTTAATTTAAGTAATATATTCGAACTAATCGCTATTTTAACTCTGATTGGTTGTCATAAATACTAAATGAGCAACTGCTTAAGAAATAATACTAAAAAGCACTGCAAATACTAAAAAGTAAAACAATGCGAAATAAGAAAATATTCGATACGTAGTCTCTTTGTTCGCTCCATGCATCCCATTTTAGGAATACTTATACCTAACAACAATCTATAACAACTTGTATTGCTTTATAGTCGTTGACAAGTTTGTATTTCAGCATTCTAATATTTTTTTTTAATTTACGTAGAATATAAAAGATATACAAATTAAATATGCTTTTATAAGTGTCAGTACATGACATAAGACTTATTATAAGAAGGAATGAGCTTCTCACTTGCTAAGTTGGCGGACTATAAAACACTTCGAATGATATTATTCTCGAACTGTACTTATAAAATGAAGGTGGTGGTTACTAAGCTTTATATATTTAAACCAGCTGTAAACGCGACATCGTTCGCATGGATTTTTGGATTTGTTTAGACAGGTTATTATAAACATGTATTATACATACATAAATAGATACAGTCAAGACTTTTTCCCATATAAGGGGTAGGGTAGGCAGAGGCCACTCACTTAGACCACATTTCGCCCTCGCGGGAAACGAGATGTGACGGGTGTATATATAATTTCGGTGATGTAATTGCTGTTAGCCTTTTTGGCTTTTACAGCTTCATCGGATGCTGTGCTCACGGAGCCGGGGCCCGCGTGCCAGGTTTGGTTTGACCCAAACATAAATACATAAATACTACTCCTACAAAACTTCGAAATTCGGACTGTCGCGTTCGCTGCGTGCTTGCGCTACTGTGAATATCTCCAAAAAATAATTTTAAGTCATCTAATGACCGTCCGAGGGAGGCTGCGGGCCTCCATTCGGACTGTCGACTTGTGTGTTGGTGACTCTGGGCGGTGATAACCGCCCTGGAACACGGGTGTGTCTTGTGTACGCGGTGTGATTTTCGACTGCTGCGCGCCGTTCTCTACAGCGGTCGCGCGTCGTTGTGCATGTTATGTTAAAGCTATTGACTGTGTGTACAGTGTGGCTTGGATCATGGCTGACCGTATCGTGGTCAAGGAGTGCAGAGACGTACGTGTTATACGTATGTTCTACTTGATTAATCACACCTATAATAAAAGTTCCGTAACCACTTTGACAATTCTGTTTATTACAGACACACAATTGTTTATAAATAAGCTAATAAAACTAACACTAATTGAGTTCGACACGAATTATACATACGCAATTACTGGTAGCGAGCGACACAGATATAACGTAGGGATGTTGACACGTTACTGGTGTGCGGCTCGCCTGTTGCTATGCTCCGGCGCACCACGGGATACTTCTCGTGAAGAGATAGGTAAGTAAACTTTATATAATATTAATAAATAATAAAAATGTAAATTATAATATTTGTTGAGTGTATTTGAGTGAATTGAAATTTTGTTTGTGTGTTTATTAACATGTTATTTAATTGTGTTTATTAATTATTTATTTTAGTGTTATTTGCAGGTGGTGCGCCACAGTGTCGTCTAGCACGTTTCGCGGGCGACGTTTGCGTTCGGTCGCGTTTCTATTTGGTCGGTAATTCGCTGCTTTAACCACCAGCGGGTTTGGATGAACCGCGGCTTACTCGAAAAACCGCCGTGATACTTCTCTGAAGTGTTCAGAGATTAAGAGCATTTCACAGTCACTGTGAAGGTCTACGTTACGTTGGTACCAGCCGTCTCCGGGGGCCCTTCGCAAGAATCTATTTTATTTATTTATTTATTTACTCTTTATTACACACCAATGTACAAGAAAAATAATATTTAAAAAAAAACAAAAACATTAAACTAAATGGTATAGCAATCGGCGGTCTTATCGCTGAGAGCGATTTCTTCCAGACAACCGGTAAATGGACATAACTGAAGGAACTATTAAAGAGGGTGTGCCGGCGATTAATATATAGCAATATAAATATATTATGAAATAATAAATACAAATATATACCAAATATATACTTACGTACACACATTCATTAAAATAAAATACATACGATATATACATAAATATACACATACATAAATACCGAAAAAAGGGTTTAAAATGAAAGCGACAGGTAGTGACTTTTGACGAGCTTTTTGAATACTATTAAAGACTGAGCACGTCTAACTTCCACAGGTAATGCATTCCATAGACGCACGGCCTGCACAGTGAAGGATCCATCTGTGAATTTAGTACTGTGAGAAGGCATTTGTAATAGAGCATTTAAAAACTTAAAGTTTTCTTTTAGATAAGAAGGATAAGAAGGATTGAAGAGCACGCTATAGAGAAGGTAAAGTATATGTGCATTCCGGCGAAGGCGAATTGGCAGCCACTTGAGCTCTTTACGATCGCTTGAAATATGATCATATTTGCGTAAGCCAAATATGAATCTGATACAAAAATTTTGAAGTCGCTCAAGTTGATCTAATTGGGCTTCAGTGAGGTCCAGATAGCTGACGTCGGCATAATCTAAAATTAGTATAAGAAGAGATTGTGCAATCGCAATCTTAGTGACTGCCACTAAGATTGCGATTGCACAATCTTCGCAAGACACCCGCAGACGCATAAGCCTTACGACGAATTTCTTGCAGCTGAGGACTCCAGGAGAGATTCTTGTCAATATGGATCCCTAAGTTCTTTACTGTGTCGCTTATGGGTATTACAATGCCATTAAAAATAACCTCAGGGGGAGATAAGAAATATTAGACTTCACTAACATTTTTGGGCTGCCTATAATAATGACCTGCGATTTCAAGGGGTTAACCTTTGAGCCGTGGTCTGTGCTCCATTCTAAAATTTGCGATAGGTTTCTATTAAGATCTTGTATGGCAACGGAGAGATCTTTAGGAGCAGCCTGTGTATATATTTGAAGGTCGTCAGCATAAAGGTGGTAGGAAGAAGTAATTTTCTCGGAGATAGAGATATTTTGTACGCTCTGCAGTTTCTTTAAACGATTGCCCGTCGCGTGAGCGAAAGCGACGCATGCATATGCCATTACGGGTCTAATGCAAGTCTTGTTGAGGCGAAATTTGTGTTTAAGGCACATTTTGCTTGAGGAGCAAGTTAACGAATATAGTCGGCGTGAGATAAAAGCCGCCCTGTTACGCACGTTCTTAATGTGTGCAGCGAACGACATCGCTGCGTTTAAAGTGACACCTCGGTAGGAAAGAGGTAGGTGCTATTCTACTCTGCCGGACACCTATCGGCTATTATAATTATTAGATTATAAAATTGTGTTCAGTAAAATCTTCAACTTTACATAGAGTCACTTCTTTCCCATTGGGGTAGACAGAGATCACATCTTTCCAATTACTACGACCCTAACACACATCTGTCGCTTCTTCTTCGTGTTTTAGAGATAGATAGATAAACCGTTTATTTGTAAAATTATAATACACACATACAATATTTTGAAAAAACGACAGGTACTAAAATATGAATTTTTGCTACTCACAGTACAGATGTTTTCATACAAGGTCGTCGGTTGTGCGTGCTTTTGATGTGGCCTTTCCTTAAAACGACTTCGATCTGATCGCGATACATTCGCCTACGTCGACCCTTACTGGCTTGCTCATTCACACTCGCCCCATAAATCTGTTTCGTCAATCTTGTTTCATCCATCCTCTCTGCATGCCTAAACCATCTGCATCTCTTTCTTTATCTTTGTCACTCCATCTTCTACTATACCGCAACGTTCTCTTATCAAGCTGTCCCTCACTTTGTTTATCAAAGTCGCTCCAGCTATACCTAAATACTCAAACTTTTCATTTCCACCACATTAATCTTATTTTCATGCTTGTTCTGCTAGACCCAACATTCACTACTTTACATAAGTATGGGGACCAGTACTCCTCTATTTATGTCTCTAGTCGTGGCTTTTTGGATACGTTCTATCTAAAAAGTTATGCAGTGCACTCTTCGCTCAATGTTACTGTCGTACTTTCCGTGTCATAAATTTTGAACCCATGTATACAAACTCATTCACTCGTTCCACTCTTTCTCTTTCAATCAGAACTCTGCAATCTGTCTTACTTTTTTTTCTAAAAACCATTACTTTCGTCTTGTCTACATTAATTTTCATTCCTTTGATATCCTGATCGTCGGCGTATAAGAGGCATTTGATGGTCAGATCATTCATTCTTAAGTAAAACGCACTCTCTTTCAAATCTTTCAAGCAATTGTTTATGAATAGGTTAAACAGCCACGGCAAAGCCACATATCATTGTTTAAGACCATTTCGAATACCTAACACCTAACTTTACATAGACGTTCTAATTCTGATTGTCAACAAACCACAGCCTTTTCCAGAATATATTGTCGGTGGGGGTTATGGTCAAGTTTTCAATAGTCAAGGGTTCTACTACTGCACCATAGATGCCGATCTTTGGAACATTATTGAGAAAATGTACATAACTACTGAACCTATGAAACCAACACGTTCAAACATAGTCAATGTTGGTTCCAGATATATTAACTATAACTTGTATAATTCATGCCAATAGCTTCAGTAGTTCTCGAGTAAAATCTGTTCGTACAGACAAACATACCAAAAGTATATTTTATCTTAACACTTGATAATGCAAGATATGATATAACAATTAGAATGAAAAGAAAATTTAACCGTAATTACCGATTATAATCAATAGTCATACAAAGCCTAAAGTGTAAAACGTACGATTTTTTTTTAAAAACATAAATTCACGCGGACGTCGTCGCGGGCTTCAGCTATATTTAAATAAAATTTATTTTGCACTATTTAATAATATATAAAATATATAGCTTTAAAAATATTTTTAAAATTTGTTTATTAATAAAAACCTTTGAATTATTAATAACTTCTAGTACCGAAAACTAGAATATGTATGTAATTCGACGATTAATTATTTAACCAATTATTTATTTAATAATTTAATATATATATATATATATATATATATATATATAGATATAGATAGATAGATATATGTAGGGATATATATATATATCCCAAGAAGCAATATATTGCTTCTTATTATTATTATATTACTTGAAATATGTTTATTACAAAAAATATAGTAGTTGTTTTAGTTCAGAATTCAGTACCAATATTACAATACCAACTGTATGTCTACACCAATATTCCATACAATGCGCAATATCCTTGCGTTATTGGTAAATCCTCACAATCGTTCTGGCTTCACAAATTGCTCTTTGTCGATGGAACTTACGCCTTCTATTACTATTTCGCTTAACTGTGCTACCAATAAAATGGATAGACAATATGTATTATTGTAACAGTTATTTATGAAATGAAGTAAGGTCGCGTTGATGCAGATCAAAGGCAATATTTATGCAACTCACAATTGTTGTTATGGGCAAACGTTGCACTTACCATCAGGTGAATGATGTGCTCGTTTCGCGTGTCACTTTCTTGCATATAAAAATATGTGTGAAAAAAAATAATCGTGTTTAATAGATCACGCGAAAGATATATTTGGCGAAGAGATGTATATCTTATATAAATGCAGTCCACTGCTGGACATGGGCCTGCCCTGATAGATGTCGCTTAGGCCGATCTTCGGCCTTTCCTAATATAGTCGTTCATTGTACATTGCTTCATCTAACCAGAGGGTGTCGTAACGATTGCCTTAATGCGGTCGGCACTCCAGCAGTCGTTTACTTTACTTCTGGAACAGAAATAACCAGCCCATTGCCACTTCAGTTTATAAATGCCAAAACCAAATGTTGGTGGCCTCTTTGTTGGTGGCTTTCTACGGTGATTTTTTTAATTACGAAACTCTTACACAGGGGAAATATTGTTTCCACCGAATTTGGTAATAATAATTAATAAATTCCACAAAATAAAATAATTTACAAACAAGAAAAAGGGAAAACAAACAAAGCAATTCCAAATTAAATTGTATTTAAGGCGTACAAAAAGCAGAAGGCCTTACTTTAATTTACAATAAATAGCAGCTTATAAAGGACACCGTTGAATAGACCAGTTAAAGAAAGCAAGCAACTAAAAGCGGAATACAATACATCAAAACTTAGAAGTTTTCTATTGTCGAAGTTGAATTAATTGCGCTCGCATAATAGGACGTCAAATAATAAATAATAGGATATTGAACAATTCTCCTAAAGAGATAAGCCAATGTATTTGGGATAGTAAAGGACATGGAAACTTAGGTATTTATAATCACGAATACCTTATCCATAAACATATTTTACTTTTATAAATATAAATTCCTTAATTATTTTTAAAGAAAAATAATAAACTGTGACCATCCCAGTGCCAAAAAGGTTATTTTCTTTTATTTAGAGATGTTCCGCCGTCGAAGTTTTATTGCCGCAGCACATGGGAAGTCAGTATTTGAAATTCCTGTGCTGTCGGGTCTTCGGTAGTGTGCGAAACCGTCCCCTTAATCTGAGTAGATTTTCGCACGATAAAAAGGCGCTTCTTAGAGTTGGTAACTAGGTTGGGCAAACTCCTTGTTTACCTAAAACATGTTAGACCCGTCCAATTCGATATGTTAAAGATGTTTAGGCAAATATTCCACAGGGTTTTGTGGAATATCGGTTACGATTTTTCATTGTGGTGTGATCTGTTTCTGGGTTTAAACGTAATCTGCCATGATAGTGGCACACGTTGTTAACGTTGATAGCAGCTCGTCGCGAAGTGTTGAGAGAGAACATAAGAGTCTCGGATTCCTGTCGGCAATGTCCGTATCGAAGTTAAGCCTAAGATGAGGTTCATCAGGGTTTTACGAAAGGACTGCTTACGTTGAAGAAGGCTGCCTAAGCACTGGTTAGATCGAATCTTTGGGATATAGAAGCAGATTTCTCTGCGTCAATGTGTTGGTGCCACTCGGAATTCAGTCGAAGAAAGACCTGCTGTCAAACTCTTATAATATTTATTTATGGATGAGGTATTCATATACCCAACCTAGACAGATTATAAATACTCATCCCGAGTCGAAGGAACGAAGAGATTCTATGTTCGTCAGTCTATACTGCGAAAATAGAAGAAAAGACAGACGGAATGGCCCGGGTGGACAGGTGGGGTGTGATTGTTGTTCTTTCGAACAGTGCAGTTATTTGATAGCACTTACAGTGTGGCTAAGTGGTTAGATTTCTGACTTTTGTGCTGCAGGTCCTGGGTTCGAATCTCAGACGGAGCCAATATTTATGCAATAAAGCTGTGCATCCTATACAGTAGGATATAATCACGTGTCATCAGACTCGTTGAACTAAACCATTTCTTGTTAATACTTACAATGGAAAGAAACCCTAATACCATTACAGTATGTTCATTTTTATTTACATCACAATGCATCGACTTCATAATAATCAGTTGATCAGGACATTTCTAATATTCATTACGGTGCATTTTGGTAAGTGTTAATTTTTTTTTTGAATTTTTTAACTGTGTAATTTTGAACTTCAAAATTCATGAAGCCTCTTTATATTTTATTTAATATATAAAATATATTTTATAAAAAAAATCATTTATCTGCTTTTAGTAAGCTAAACTATTTTATAAATCGATATAAGATTTTTTTATTTTTGAAAATAAATAAAACGGCGTCCAAATAAAAAATAGGAAGTCACGTTTTAAAATTGAATTAATAAAGCATCAAAGTTTCCATATGTTAAAAAACCATGCACTCTGCACAATGTTTAAAAGAAAAATACGCAATTCATAAAAGTGGCATGTTCAGGAATCGGCTAATTAATTAATATATTCAGTTTTCAGTATTATTTGTTTTCTCTCAACTTTAGATATTCTTAATTTCTGAAGTTCTCTCTTCAATGTTAGATATTAAAATAATATGTTAGCTATTAAAGTGTAGTTCGAACTCCACGTATTACTAAGATTTATAGCAGTATATCCTTTTTATCTTTCTAGCTGATTCAATGAAAATTACTATACTCCACGTTGCAATGCACCTTGAATGTTTTGAAAAGAAGTGGCGAATACGGAACAATCCAAGTGTTGTCGACCACAAAATCGTTTCATTTCACTTTCGTTGTGATAGCTCTACCGTTGTCACCGTGCATGTTCGAACCGCAAGTGTTCCAAACGTTATCCACGAAATTTGACGGCGGAGACTATTGGAACGATGGTTATTCAATGTATTGTCGTATATATAACTGTAGAGAATATTAATATAAAGAAATAAATTTAAGTTGAAAACCAAAAAAGAAAATTACTAAATCCGACGGTTGGTGGCGCTGTGATCGTGTGACTGTAAACTTGCATACTTCAATGTAAATCAGAAATCAAAATCATGTTATCACATACCGTATCAATGGAAAATAAAATATATTTTTTTATTTGCATTTATATGTATAATATATTGTATTTAGTCTAGTATATATGTATACAAAGATAAGTAAGTTCAGGTAATTAAATATTTTTAAAAAAAAATAAAGGGTTTTCGTTTTCGCTTATACGAGTATTTATACTAAATACAATACAATATACATAAAAACGCAAATATAATGTATATTACGCAAATATAAATAGTCAAATTTTATAACTGTTTCAAGACCACGTCATAGGCCATGTCACGACATATTTTTTTTTTGTTTTTGGACAAATTTCAAAAGTTAATTGGAATTAAAAGAAAATTCTTATGTCATTCGTATTAAATCGTTGAAATTTGAATACAGAAGTGTAGTTATATCTACAAAAACATTTGTATTCGTAAAAATAAAGTAATATCGCGTCGTGGGATTTGCAAAAAATCATGCAACATTAAACGTCACTTTTGCTAAAAGCCTAGCGTTCTTCATCAAAACATTTAGTGTTGTTTTATTCCCGCTGTGATTTTAGCGATAATTTTTGAATTTAAAATTTATTTTTGCTTCGCATACTTCAAAGCATACAGATACGAGTATACTGCTACTTTTAATAACAATCGTCTCTTTACAGACAATAAAGTGTTATTGAACATAAATATCACTTTATTTTGATTGCCGTGTAATTTTCATTATAACTACTCTCTCTAATCTGGTACATAATATAACAAAGTGAGTTTTTATGCTCAAGTTTAGAATTTAATCCAGTAATAAAAATTTAAAAAAATTACTAAATCATGATTACAGTCCCAAAACTGTTATAGATTATTTATCTAAAAATTATTGGGCTCTTAATAAGATATAGAAATATCTATTTTTTATTGTATGTACGAGTATGTGTATGTTTATCAAGTGATTTGCATAGTACTTATTTTATGGGAGCAAATGGCGAGACTAGCAAAAGGTTCACCTGATGGTAAGTGAATTTATTCGTGGCACCACACTGCGCCCCTCTCTCTAAGATATCAGTTCTTAAGTCTCATTAGTTGCCCAGTAATTATACTAGCTCTCAGTACCTTTCAGACCGAAACATTCACGGCAGAATAACTGGCCCTTCGGACCACCGAAAAAAAATTAAAAAAAAATTAATGCTCATAAGAAATTAAGAAAACATTGATTCAGGAAAGATTAGGTCAGTATTGAATGTTTAACGGATGTTGCGCATCGACGAAATAGCGCTTCTTTTAAAAGCTTATCATGTGGTAAAATATATGTCGCTACATATGTTTATATTCTTATCGTATCACTAAATCTGATTAATTACAAACCAAGTTGTAAATTTAGTGGCAATTAAAAAAAAATAGGAAATAGAAAATATTTATACAAATCAGTGGGCTACGTGTGTGGTCTCTGCCTATCCATAGAAATAAGGCGTGACTGTATGTATGTATGCTATACAAATCCCTTATAAGTACAGGCATTTTACATTTACCTTACTTATAAAAATTACGATTCGTTTAAAATTTTGTTAACAATGCTCATTAAGTTTTAAGGTTACAGCCATTAAACGTCTACAACCCAGGAACTAAATATTCGTCGCGCATTAACAGAAAAAGGTGTATTGAGTTTTGCCTAAGAAATTTTCTTGTGCACCTCATTAGTGCAGTTTAATGCATCCGCCTACAGCGAGTTTCGTAGCATTATGCGAACGCTCGTATATTGCAGTATTTTGAGTACATTAACGGTGGTGGCGTCCTGCATATTTAAACGAAAATGTCACGAATAAGATGAACGTTATGTTGCCGTTTACCGTTACACGCTGAACCACTAAACTTTTATGAAGGTGTTATAATTTAAAAGTTTTATATTTTAAAAACAGGACTATATATAATATTATCTAAAAATCAATGCCGCCGTGGTAGCTCTGGGCCGGGCATTCGCCTTATATTTTACAGTACGTTAGTAACATCGATCTTCGGTACCGGCTCCTCAAAAATAGTTGCATTTTAAGTGCAGCGAAGGAAACATAGCAACAAACATGCATCCGGCAATCCGCTTTGGAGCAGCATGACAGACTCTTCCTAGCTCAAAAGTCCTTTAAAAAATAAGCCTGCACACAGCAGGGAGACATATATAGCCTTTTATATTACAATAAAAAATATTTTTTCCACATTTTAATTATGTACTGCGTCGGTATCTTATAAATTATATATGAGTGTCCTTCACAATAACAGAAGACGACAGTAAATCACAGACTGTACCATAAATCATCAAAATGTTTTCACCTTCGTAATATCTTTGTGTTTTTGAGACTAATCATACATAAGATCACGACTGTATCCCATAAGGAGTAGTCAGAGACTGGGCACTCACTGCAAAAGCAGATGACTGCCACAATCCACGTTTCACCAAATAATATAATGCACTGGGTGTGATAGGTTGTAAGCCCATCGCCACCATGCGCTATTGGGTGCACAGTGCAGTTTTATTCCTTACTCGCCTTTTACGAGATCCATTGGATGAGATGGAGTGGTAGTATTCTTTTAACGAGCCGCCACCACTAATCATTGTATTGTTTTTGTGTATGGAATACCAAAAAATAAAATTTACCTATTGATAATGCTGTAATATAACACCCATAATATATTTATGAACCTACAGTTTGATAAAATTGTTTTCGACTATTGTAAGTTAAGTATAGTAATATATACGTATTTATTTTAATACATACGTATATATTGAAATAAATAAATTGTATCTACTAAAAAAGCGTAGTTACTTATCTGTTAAACCAATTAATGCTTAATTACAATAACATGTATGGACCAAATGAGACCTCTGGGAATATTCGTCACATTTGGTTTCATAATATGCTTATTGATTTCGGGAATACAGACATATGAACCAGTAATGATAATTAATTGGTAATAAATGAGTCACAAAGATTATGATTTAATTATTTTATGCAACTCTGCTATCATTTAAAAAAAAATATTCAAGATATATTGTAATTTCGCTATAAAATATAATATGTATTTTAAGCACGAAAGCAAATGGATGGCGTTTTTAACAGAAAAGTCCCTCGTTCTTTAATTCATTTATTCATTCATGTCTGGGCAACCATAGTTTAAGAGGCGTTCCTACAAAAGAGATCAACATTTCGTGTTAAATTGATAATAAATAATTTCAATGGAATATAGTTTTGTCTATTGTTTCTTTGTACAGACTTTTTTACACAAACCGTTTAATATTTATTTAGATATTCATAAATTCAAAAATGCAAAATACAAAAATCAAAAATATATGTGAATGAAGAAATCATGAGCTAGGCAATTAATTGTATTATTTAAAAACGATGTGTGAGGACACTAAGATTTTTTCCTGTATCGAAATTCTGTACCTGTACATGCTGATTTCGAGAGTCATTGCGAATCATCTCGCAAGCAGACTTGACGAATTCCAACCTCATTTTTTATTGGAGAAAGTAACAAGACGAGCAGAACATTTACATGATGGTAAGTGAAACGTCTGCCCTTAACAAACACTGTCACCCAGAACATTTCTGAGTGGCAGCCGTCACCCTGAGAAGTCAGTTCTTAAGTCCGATTTACTCCGTAACCAACTATCAGTGCCCTTCCAACCGAAACACAGTAACGTTTGCACACTACTGCTGACCCTGGGCCGAACCTATATGGACGGATTCATGCATAAGGATCCCAAGCAAACCGGTTTTTAAAATAGCTTTAGTACCCTGGACACAAACATAACCTTCGCCAGATTGTACAGAAGTCCGAGGATTACAACTACCACCATTTCATGCGTATGTGGACTATAAGACAACCATCGATTCCATCAAAATTTCAGCCGCGCTATAACAATTTCAACGGAACCAGATTGTCGGTATATCAAAGTGCTGCAGTGTTTGTTAAGTAAAACTGCGATGGCTATCCTAGTATAGAACCAAAATACGAAATCTTTCCAATTGCAGAAAAGTGTGACAGGTCATTGTTATATCCCTGAAACTCTTCACCGCTGCACTAGAAAATGTCTTCCAGCTACGTCGTCGCGCATTTGCTTTGACACAGAGAACTGTGTCGATGTGTCAGTTTACTACTGTAGCAATTGCATCAGCAGCAGTGGGATCATAAAAAAATGATTAAAATCTCCGCGTATAAAAAAACAAGGAAAGAGAGAGAAAGTAAGAGAAGAGTGAGAAAGCTAGTAGACATCGCGAGTTTATTATTTAAATTACGCTACGTAGGTTTTAGCGTAATTTTGTTCAAACGCACTGTAACAATGATTAACGTTTTTATGGTGGTAGGATTCCTATGCAGGAATCCGTCTAGGTGGGTACCACCCCAGGGCTATTTATTCTGCCGTGAAGCAGTAGTGTGCAAACATTACTGTGTTTCGGTTTGAAGGGCACTGAGAGCTAGCGTAATCACTGGGCATATGAGACTTAAGAACTGATGTCTCAGGGTGATAGGCGCAGTGTGGTGTCACACAGTAATCTTCTGGGTGACACAGCATTAGTTATGAGCTGACGTTACACTTACCATCAGGTGAACGTTTTTCTCGTTCCATCACTTTTATGAAATAAAAAAAACGTTAAAATTTATTAAGATTAATTAATTTAAACTTAATATAAGAGCTGCTTCCAACTTTAAACTTAGTCTGACTCGTTAACATTACAACAGTATTTATTGTAAACTTCCGGTGCCCGCGACTTCGTCTACGTCGTCGAGATCTGTTCAGCGGTTGAACCGCAAAATGTAACAAACAGACAGAGGGACAGAGAGAGTTACTTTCGCATTTATTATATTTGTATGGATTAGTTCAGTCAATAGTACTAACAAACTAGCACATCAATAATCTTTCAAATTAATG
Organism: Luehdorfia chinensis; assembly: GCA_019845155.1. NCBI lineage: Eukaryota > Metazoa > Arthropoda > Insecta > Lepidoptera > Papilionidae > Luehdorfia > Luehdorfia chinensis. Next base: position 4,069,727 of record JAHVAK010000022.1, read on the forward strand.
TTTCCAATACTATAAACATGTGAATAGGCGGAAATTAAGAGGCTTGGCGGTAGTTATGATTGTGATATTAATTTAGTTTTCTTTTTAATATGTTGATACACTTTGATTTACGTGACAAAAATAACAAAGGCGCCGAGGCCAATTTCATACTTAAAAAATAATAACTCTATTGACCGGTGTCAATAGCTACATTTGAAAAAGTGTCACGTAATATTTAAATCGCTGGGGTCGAGATGTGTCCCGACTGTCTAAAGCAGATGGCGAGAAAAATATCCCTTTAGTCAAATAATTCAATTATTATTGTACTTCTGAATTTTCTGCTAGTTTAGAGCAACGTTATCTACATCTACATAAATGAATAATAAAAAAAAACATTTTTTTTTTTTGGTAATTCACTTTTAAACTCTTGCGTTTATGACTTTACGTTACTTTATACGATCAAATTATTTTGTTATTACAACAAATACATATTAATCAGTGATATAAAATTATAGTTTTTTCTTAATTATATTATTTAAGTACTTCGCATAAGCCTTTTTGGGATTTTTAAAAATAGCGCGTCTCTGCTGACGAGAGACGGTGCTACAGCCCGCTGCACCGCTGGACTCCGACTCCTGAAAACGAATAAAATAGTATCCGACTAACTGGGGAGGGCTCGAAGTGATTCAAGGGTCTTCTGCAGGAGGTACGAAACCTCGCCTTGAATAATTGTCGAATGGGAATATTATTTATATTATATTATATATACATTATAATATAAGCAATAAAAACAATAACTAAATGAAATCAAAAAAGTACATTTTACGTTTTTATTTTATATAAAAATTTGTAATAAACACTGGTTAAATTTTACGCGCCTATTTGGCTTTAAAAAAATTATTTCTTTGAGCACTCCGATGTGCTCAACGGACGCTTGCCAACGCTCTTTAGACCGTGGGACCGTGTAGTTCTGTACTGCACTGTCCATATACTGCAAGAGTATATCAAAATCCTCTAGCAGGCGATGAAATAAAAGCAAAGGCAATTAGAACTATAGAACTATTTATTTTATCAAAGTAATTTAACCATTGATAATGAAAGTGCACAAACATGACGAGAGATACAACAACAGAATGTAGACGACAATATGCACATTATGTAGAATTACACTCAGCGCAGGCGTCCTTTTCTATACTTATAACATCCTCTTCTGTACGCAGACGCTTCAAAATTAAGCCTATTGATGAGGTAAAGTTTTCATGCTTCGGTCAATGGATTCCTTTTGTCAAAATATCAGCGACCATGTCCCCAGTGCTATATTGCTATAGTGCTATATTGAACCATGATTTGCTTGGCAGAAATCTTCCCTCGTACGAAGTGGTAACGAACATCTATATGTTTATGGATAAGCATTTTAGTTTTATTAACCCATCTGCTGGGAATTACAGATTTTCCTTCTGGTAAGTTAACCAGTGTCCACGTATTATTCTTTATCAACGACTGATATTGTCATCCATCGCTCTCTTCCATTCATCAGCCTTTTCACTGTTTTGAGCTTCTTGAAGACTTTGTGGATCACTGTTTATTGTTAATTTATTCTTAATTTATTGTTGACTCAACATTCTGACATATAAGTGATGAGGGGCTTTGATGAACATCATTATTATGGCGACTCATTCTGTGCTGGCGCAGTCTCAGTTATATTAGACACCGGTGAATAGTCAAGTGTTTGTTATATCAGGTAAGTATGTCACATCATTAATATCTTCAAATTGATCAGAATCATCTGAACTACAAATACTTTGAGATGCAGCTAGTGTTTTTTTCGTGAATTTCGTCATCAGCGTTTCTCTCACATTCTTCGGGTTCACTTACGTAAATCTTGGGAGATCGGTTTACAATATATGCATCTGTAGCAAGGGCTTCTGCCCAGAACATGACCTGCAATTCAGCATTTAAAATCATGTATTTAGCACACTCTAAGTCCCATTCATTCTCTCACTGAGACCATTCTGCTCTGGAGTGTGTGGATTAGATCTCTGGTGCAGTGTTCCATGTTTCTTCAAGTAGGCTTCAAAATTATTATTTTTGTATTCAGTTCAATTGTGGCTTCTGAGAAATTTTGTTTTGTACTTATTTTATTCTCTAGTCTATACTAAATTTAAATAAAAATCAAATACTTCACTATTGTTCTTAATAAAATATACATATACTCATCGTGAAAAATAATCAGTGAAGGTTAAATAATACCTTGCCCCGCCTATAGATGTCTCCTTCGTGGGTCCGCATACGTCACTGTGGATGAGCTATAGCAAGCTGGTTGCACAGGAGCCTTCAATGGGGAACGGTTTTCTCGTTTGATTGCCTTACACAAATGGAAATGGAATTTGACAGGTTACACAAATGGAATTTTCTTTTCTTTGTGACAGCTTTACACCTTCTGTACTATTAGGTATTTTATTAAGATTAGTGAAATTTAAGTGATCCATCCTCTGGTGCCACAGATAAGTATCAATATCTGTCCTGGCCATCATGACTAGCATTTCTTGATTTTTACCAGTATTTAACAGTCATGTCTCATTGATTAAATCAGCCTTTGCAACTAACTTGTTACTTGGATTGTAAATTTGACAGCCATATTCATTAAATGTTACTCTACATCCACTTTTAATTATTTTGCTTGCAATTCTGTTAGCAATTCTTATGCTCGGTACAGGTGAAGGTTTTGATTTCAGTGAGCCAGTCCCGGTGCATGGTCATATGCATGGATGCCCCTGAGTCGACATGCCAGAACTTTAAGTAATTTGCTACTGATATTGAAAAGGCTGCGACATTTACAGTTCTTCCATTTTTATTATTACTTGTCTTCTTATGCCAACAATCTTTACTGAGATGTCCGTACTTATTACACTTAAAGCATCTAGGGCCTTTCTTGTTTTTTGTATGATCACTTTTGGGCTTATAATTTTTTGAGTTTGCATAAAGTGCGGTAGTGTCTGATGTCTTTATTTCGTGTAGTAATTTATTTTTGACTAAATCGGCACTAATTTTTATACCGGAACTTTCTAATCCCATAATCATGGGTTGTACATTTCTGGCAACACTGCCAGCATCAATGTGCCGAAACACTCATCGTCCCCATTGAATTTTATATTTCTTAACTTACATAAACAAAATAATGACAGCCGCGCACAAGGCGCGGCTGTCATTATTTTGTTTATGTAGTCGTCTACTGATAAGCTATGTTCCAACTTGGGATTAATGAGTTCTTTAAGTAAGCCAACTTTTCGAGTCAAACCACTGTCTTCAAATGCTTTTGCCAAATTTTCCAGGTACAGGAATGTGCATATTGTCTTGTTATTACATTATCTTGCTATTACACTCAGCGCAGGCGTCCATACTTTCAACAGCAGGTCCGGTAGCAAAGTATTCCGCGACTCGCCACGCAGAGGGCGCGGGGGTCGAGGGGCCGAGGGGCGAGCTAAAACTGCCTGGACTATGGGCGGAAGCCTGGTCCACGCGTTCGTTCTTGGCGACGAAGAAGAAGGCCCAATCGACCCCCCTGGGGGCCCAACGTGCTTTTGTAACGGCAGGGCGCACGGGGCTTCGCCTGTTTAGCGCTTGTCAAGTCAAGCGTAAAGCGCTTTAGAAATATTTCCCCAGGCAGCCTGACCCTGTGTTACTACAGGAGGAGGCACCTTGGGGGTCCGTAGAGTTCCGGCCTCACGGGAGGGCGCGGAGGTGCCCATCGGGACAGGGCGCAACGCCTTCTTGGCTTTCACGTTCGGGCGCGGGGTCGCGTTCGAAGCAGCCGCCTTGCGAGAAGACTTGGCTTCAGCGTCTTTTTTTGACGTCTTTTTCTTCCGGTGACGATGGTGATACCATTGGCGACGTTCATGTCTACTTCAGTGATCGGCGTGGAGGTGCGGGTACACCTATAAGTCCGTATCATATGAGTAGTCTGTGTAATTTCCGGATACCAATAATGCGCGCGACGATGCACGCAACGACGGCGACGTACGCATGTTCACATGGATGCATCTTCCGGACAACGCGGCGAGTTGCGCCCAGAGTTTGGCAGCTTGCGCGCGATGTCTTGATGGCCAGAGGGGCCTAACAGCCGTTTTTCTGGGAAAGTTTTATGACCAGCAGAGACAATTTCGTTATATGTGCCTACATACATATAATTTAGTATAAAGTTCCATATATTCTTAAGTACCTATAAGTCACATCTTGGTACCAATTTCTGTTTTATTCTAGTCCAAAATGAGTAGCTTTCTCGCTTCTTCTCCATACAAACTTTTACTATGCCAAATTTCACTTTCCATCGTGCATACAATATGCTTAAACCTTTTTAAATCCTTTTCGTATTAATAATAGATTTGAAATTTACACAACAAAGACTGTTAAGTATTATGATGTAAAACGACAAGTTTTATTAAAACTGAAGCTGTATGACGCATGGATTTGTACAAATCTTAGGTTGCATTTTTACATAAACGTGCTTTGTCTTATTACTATAAATGTAGAATGGAAAAAGAAAAATAAAATGTTGTTAAAGGTGAAACATTAAAACTGTACTAACGAGGCGACACAGGAAATTGAATGCGATTTTGTATTTTTACGACTTGCGCTACACAAGTTATGCCCGCGATTTTGTTTTTGAACAATTTTATTTGTAGTAGTATGGTAAATCCGAAACCTTTAAAAAAATAGAAATAGAAAAGAAAAAATTATTACGAAACAAATAATTATGAAATGCTGGGATTATAACTTTATATGATATAATAAACGAAGCAAGCTGGTGGTAGAATTCCTGTGCAGGATTCCGTCTTGGTAGGTGTCACCCCAGGGCCAGTTATTCTGCCGTAAAGACGTAGTGTGCCAACACTTTTTCATTCTGAAGGGCACTGAAAGCTAGTGTAAGCACTGGCCATATGAGACTTAATAAATGATGTCTCAAGGTGATGGGCACAGTGTGGTGCACACAGAGATGTTTTGGGTGACACGGCATCTGTTATGGGCAGACATTGCACCAACCTTCAGGTTAGCGTTTTTCTTGTCTTGTCACTTCATCGTCATCATTTCAGTCTATCACTTGTCCACTGCTAAACATAGGCCTCCCGCATAGATTGCCGCAAAAGTATGAATATCTCATTTAGGGAGGACTTGGCGTAGTTGCCTTGCTTGGTAGGCGGATTGGCAACCACAATTTGTTTATTCAGATGTTCGAGGAAGATGCTGCTGCCCATCTCTTGGCCATATATTTTCCCATTGTCGACTTTTACGGCACTCACGGGGTGAGATGGGGTGGTAGATTATCTTCAACCGGCACCACACGGTAACGGCGTAACGGTTACAGTGTGGTGGCGGTCTCGTCACTTATTCCATTAAAAAACACAATAGTAAGAGCCACGCTTGCCTTTAACCAAGTCCATTGTGGCACGCAAGGCACACTGTTATGCAGAGCATTAAAACTGACTTTTTTAAAAAAAAAGGATTATTTAATAGCTGTAAGTTGATAAACAATTTAACTTTATAATTAACCCGCACAACAAATATAAGACAGAACAAGTAGAAATTGACTTAGACAGCCGTTCAACTGAGAAATAGAAGCGAATCTTAAGGCATGTATACCTAGTCGGGTCATAAGTTCTGTCAAAAACACTTCATTAAATAAATTACGACTTTTGTTGTTTATATAAAATATGTACTATATGAAAATAAAGGAGTTAAATGTAGTTAAAATTTTTGTTAAAGTTATTTGAAATGCTCACCTTGCTTTTGAATACAGGCCCTCGACCACCGAGGCTATTCGTCGACCGTGGCACGCACAATGTTCATATCTATATCAGCTACTGCTTTACTTTATTAAAGGATACTTTGAGAGACTCCAAATTCTTATGAGGTTTATTTATTATATATTCTTTATTGCAAACCGTATACATAAAAGAAATGAAGAGAAGGGAAGAGTGTGCAGTCTTATTGCTGACGGTAATATCTTCCAGACAACCGTTGGATGAACAAGATATCAATAACAATGAAAACGTCGAAAGCGTCGGCGTGGAAACAAATAAATAAAATAGAGATATATAATAATTTTTCAAAGAGACAGATAATGATTAAATACAAGTTTCTTAAAGGTTGGAAGGGATGGTGCGCGTTTCGCTGTCAAAGACAGCGCGTTCCAGAGGCGGACAGCCTGTGCAGTAAATGATGCGTCCTATGGTAGGATTCCTATGCAAAAATCCGTCTAGGTAGGTACCACTCCAGGGCCTTCGCCAGATTGTACAAAACACCTAAGAACACAACCCACCGGTATGTCTGGCGTATGTAGACTATAAAAGAGTCTTTGATTTTGTCGAAATTGGCGCGTAGCTACAGTCATTTCTGCGGTGCCGGATCGAATGTACATCAAAGTGTTTCAGTATTTTTACAATAAAGCAACGATGGCTATTGAGTACAGAACCAGTATAAGAAATATATATTTTCGGTGATGTAATTGCTGTTAGCCTTTTAGGCTTTTACAGCTTCATCGGATACTGTGCTCACGGGCCAGGGGTCCGTGCCAGGTTTGGTTTGACCTAAACATAAATAAATAAATAAACTCCTACAAAAACCTCGAAATTCGAACTGTATCGCGTTCGCTGCGTGCTTGCGCGATTTAGAATATCTCAATATGATTTTAAGTCGTCTAATGACCGCCTGAGGGAGGCTGCGGGCCTCCATTCGAACTGTCGACTTGTGTGTTGGTAACTCTGGGCGGTGAGAACCGCCCTGAAATACGGGTGAATCGTGTGTACGCGGTGTGATTGTCGACTGCTGCGCGCCGCTCTCTACGGCGGTCGGGCGTCGTGGTGCGTGTTATATTAAAGCTATTGACTGTGTGTACAGTGTAGCCTGGATCGTGACTGACCGTATCGTGGTCAGGGAGTGCTGAGACATCCGTGTCGTCTAGCACGTTTCGCGGGCGACGTTTGCGTTCGGTCGCGTTTCTATCTGGTCGGTAATTTGCTGCTTTAACCACCAGTGGGTTTGGATGAACCGCGGCTTTTTCGAAAAACCGCCGTGATAATGCTCTGAAGTGTTCAGAGATTAAGGGTATTTCACAGTCGCTGTGAAGATCTACATTGCGTTGGTACCAACCGGCTCCGGTGGCAGTTCGCAAGAATCGGTTTGGAACGCTCTGTAACTTCTTTAATTGATTGCCCGTCGCGTGAGCGAAAGCGACGCAAGCATAGGCCATTACGGGTCTTATGCAAGTCTTAATAAGAAAACGAACCAATTGCAGAAAGGTGTAAGACTGAGCGGTGCTATTTCTCCGAAAGTCTTCACCACTGCATTGGAAGACTTCTTCAGCTACTGGACTGGAAAGCATACGGTATTAACATCAATGGCGAATACTTCACTCACCTTTGAATCTCCGATGACTAATCATTATGGCAGATTCGCTGGACGGCCAAAGTACTATGCTCAATGACCTCAATAGTGTCTCCTAACGGCTTAATGTCCATATCACACCTGTTCCGTTTGTTGTTGCTGTCCAAATTGTCGTCGAATATATTCCTAGGAAAGATTGCCCGACTAGGTACATTCAACTTCAACCAAGAGATAAATCGAGGTATTCAACACGGCTGGGCAGTGTTCGGGGAAAGTGCGTCGCATATTCTCGTCAAGTATACCTCAAAGTCTCGAAACAAAAGTCGTCGACCAGTGCGTGTTGCCAATGATGACTTACGGAACCGAGTCGTGGTCCTTCACTGCAGGCCGTATGAGGAAGTTCAAAGTCGCTCAGTGAGCTATGGAAAGAACTATACTCACCGCGAAACTATATTTAACTGCGAGTTACAATCCGTAACGATGACATCTGCAGCAGATCTACAGTAACAGATATGGCTCTTAGGATTAGTAATCTGAAGTTGGTATGGGCTGGCCACGTAGCTCGTAGAACTGATAACCGTTGGGGAGGAAAGGTACTTCAGTGGCAGCCTCGTACCGGCAAGCGCAGTGTAGCGCCGCTCCACTAGATAGAGCGACGACCTGCACAGTTTTGGGTATTCGATGGATGCAGGTACCTCAGGATAAGACCTAATTACCCCTTTGATCTCCCCCCATAGATTGTCACAAAGCAATCTATGGGAGAGGCCTATGTGTAGCATTGGACTGGTGTGGGCTGAAATGATGAATCTGTAAATTTTTAATATCAATCATTGTTACAGTTTTTGAGTAATACACGCATGGACAAATAGATAAATTATTATTATTTAATAACAAATTGGGTTTAGTAAGCCAACTAATAAATATTTATAACCCAATAATTGGTAAATAACAAACAGATTTTTCAATGTGAGTTATTACGTTTTTGTATTGGTGAGTTATGCGTTATTCTGGTGGAAATAACACCTACTAACGTCCGAGAGAAGCTTTAGTCTTTTCGAAGGAATCTGTTCCTTTATACTACTTTATGTACGCAACGGGTATTCCTGGAATTAAAATTATCTCACTTATTAAATTTATTTAAAAGAGTAAAAAAATTACAAAGAGCGAGCAACGATGTAACTGAGTTTATATGTAATGGCAAATATTTCATATTATTAAAAGTTTTTCCAACTTATTTGTAGGCTGCAGGTAAATAATAATGAAAAGTTTATGCGAATTTCCCTAAGCTCGATGTGAACTTGTAATGATTTTACGCTTCTTATTTTTTGAAATCTATTTATTAAGTTGTATTAAGTTTTATAATGTATTAAGTTTTGCGTTCGATAAAAATCCCCTTAAGTTACTTTATCTATTGAGATTTTATTCACGACTGCGTGGCTTAATGGTTAGAGTACCTCCTGACTACTATGCCACGGGTCCTGGGTTCGAATCCCAGCCAGAACGAACATTTGCGCAAAAACACAAATTTTCAAGGTTATGTGTGATTGCCTTTGCCTCTGACATTAAATCCTACCCTAACTTCGATGTTATCATGAACAACGCATAGCATGAGCGTTACATCGGGCAACGGAAGGTTGGGAAGAGTGAGTACCCCTGTGTTTGCGCGTACACATGTAGCACCTGCGCAGTTGATAACTTCTTAATATATTCGGTAGTTGCCGCAGTGGCCGAAATTCGGCCAGGAGGAATTACATTTATTTCTAGTATCTTAAACAGTCGCAGAAAACCATGAAGGACGTCTTTATTCAGCAGGGAACTTTAACGGACGGAAATAATCAAATGATTATGGGCCAGGTATAATATATTTAAATCAAATTATAGGAAATTACACGATTACTAAAAATACATGTGGTCGTTTCAGCCTACCATAGTCCACTGTTAAACATAGGCCTCCCCCATAGATTGCTACAAAACACGGTCCTGAGCCACCTGCATCCATCGACTTCCTGCAAAACCGTCTAGGTCGGTTTCCGGTACGAGGTTGCTACTCGAGAACCTTTCTTCCCCAACGGTTATCGGTTCTCCGAGCTATATGGCCGGCCCATTGCCACTTCACCTTGCTAATCCTTAGGGCTATGTCGGTTACTCTAGTTCTGCTGCGGATAACATCGTTACGGATTTTATCTCACAGAGAAACTCCGAGCATAGCCCTTTCCATAGCTCGCTGAGCGATTCTAAGCTTCCTCATGCGGCCTGCAGTGAAGGACCACGTCTCGGTTCCATATGTCATCACTGGCAACAGGCACTGGTTGTACACTTTTGTTTTGAGGGATTGAGGTATACTCGACGAGAAGATGTGACGCAGTTTCCCGAACGCTGCCCAACCGAGTAGGATCCGTCAATTGACCTCTTGGTCGAAGTTGGACCTACCTAATCGTACAATCTGTCCTGGGTATACATATTCGTCGACAACTTCGATCGTAGTGTTCCCAACCATAACCGGTATAGGTGTGACATGGACGTTAGACATGATCTTCGTCTTGTCCATGTTCATCTTAAGACCCACCCGTTGGGAGACACTATTGAGGTCATTGAGCATAGCGCTAAGGTCCTCCAGCGATTCTGCCATTATGGCTATGTCGTCGGCAAATCGAAGGTGAGTGATGTATTCGCCATTGATGTTATCCTTTCCAGTCCAGTAGCTTGAAAACATTTTCCAATGCAGCGGTGAAGAGTTTCGGGGATATTACATCACCCTGTCTTACACCTTTCTGCAATTGGATCGGTTTCGTCCTCTGGTTCTGTACTCGGATAGCCATCGTAGCATTGGTATACAAGCACTGCAGCACATCGATATACCGACAGTCAATTCGGCACCGCTGAAGCGACTCTAGCACCGCCCAAATTTCGACGGAATCGAAGGCTTTCTCACAGTCCACATACGCCAGACATATCGGAAGATTGTACTCATCGGTCTTTTGTACAGTCTGGCGAAGGGTATGTATGGTACTATAGCCTTTTCGGAATCCGGCTTGTTCAGGAGGCTGGTAGTCATCAAGTCTACTTGCGAGACGATTCGTTATGACTCTCGAAAACAGCACGTAGACGCGGCTTAGAAGCGATATCGGTCTATAGTTCTTCAAGAGGGCGTAATCGCCCTTCTTGAAGAACAGGACAACCACGCTTCTACTCCACGCTTCCGGCGTAGCGCCGCCCCGGATGACGGAATTAAAGAGCTTCTGAACGACTACTAGTATCGGTTTTCCACACGCTTTCAGAAGCTCTGCTGTAATTCCATCCTTACCCGGCGCTTTGCCATTCTTAAGCTGTTTGAGAGCCATACTAATCTCGTTCAGACTGACGTCCGGGATATCATCGGAATAGTGTCGGACGAGATTTGCTCTTGGGTCGTTACTCACACTAGTGTGTGGCTCCAACGACGATGTGTACAGCTGTCCATAAAAACTCTCGATCTCACTCAAAATCTCTGCTCTAGCGGAAATGACGCCACCGCTTTCGGTCCCCAATTTAGTCAGTTGGCTCTTTCCGGCAGACAGACCCCTGGCAAAAACCTTGGAGCCTTGGTTTCGCTCTATCGCTTCCTCTATACCAGCTGTTTTGAAGTTGCGAAGGTCTCGCCGCATACATTTGGAGATCTGTCTGTTTAGTTGCCGATATGCTGACGCATCAGTTGAGGACTGCAGCCTCATTTCTCGCCTAGCCTCCATGAGATTGAGAGTGTGGTCGGAGAGTTTCTGGATCTTTTTTGTGCGGTGGGTCTTGCAAAACTTTGCCCCACCGCATGGACAGTTTCCACTGAAAACGATTTTGCAGTTCGAGCTGGAAGCTTTCGGGGTTTTGGATAAGGGCACGAGATGGACGGAGCGTGGAATTCACCAGACGCGACCTCTACAGCTTTACGTTCAGGTTCAATGTGCCTCTTACCATTCGGTGATCACTGCCGGTTTTCACCCCAGATCACATAGACATCATTGAACAGCTGTCGTTCGGTCGTCATGATGAAGTCAATCTCATTTTTGGTGGAACCGTCCGGGCTCATCCAGGTACACTTTCTGTGGGGCCGCTTTTGAAAGAAGGAGTTCATCATGAAGAGTCGCTCCTTCTCCATAAAGTCGGCCAGCTGTTGGCCCCTTTGGTTCCGTTGCCCTATTCCAAATTGCCCCACTACCAGCTCATCGTCTTTTTTCATGCTCAGCTTCGCGTTAAACTCTCCCATCAACACCGTGTAGTGAGTTTTGGAGAAATGTATGGCTCTTGATATGTCCTCATACATTACCTCCAACTCATCACCAGGATGTGCCGAGGTAACGCACGGAAGGTACGCAACCCTAGTCGACACACTCCCGATCTTGACAACGTTGTTAATGCGAGACTTGTGGACGATAAACCCGACTCCTCCTTGGGACAGATGGTCGCCCTCCCGGTGGTAGAACAAGTTACCGGATTCAAGGATTACCGTGTCCTCCCCCTGTCTTCGGACTTCAGATAATCCTATAATATCCCAACGTAACTTGCTCACCTCCTCTTCCAGCTCCAAGATCTTCTCGTCGGTCATCAGCGTGCGTGCGTTGAATGTTGCCAGGTCCAGTCTTCGGTGGTGGTAGCAAGATCTCCTCCTCCGGAGATTCTTCGCACCCCCTGCCCCGCCGTTACCATGACCGCTACCGTAGCCAGGACTAGCGGGGCCGCCGGAGACTAGGAGCCGTTGTGTTGCAACTCTCATTTTGGGGGGATTTGCCATAGTTGCCAAGCTTGGCAGGCAGGTTGGCAACCGCAGTTTGTTTATTTGATGTTCCACGAAGACGCTGCTGCCCATCTCCTAGTTTTCATTTCCCTTTGTCGACTTTTACGACACCCACGGGATGAGATGGGGTGGTAGATTCTCTTATGCCGCTACCACACGGCAATAAAGTAAAATCGTGTTAAGATTGTAATTTTAGTGAGTCACAAAATAGTCAATATTATCACAAGATCTTCACTTCATGAACAAAAGATGTTTCGTACACAGCTTAACATTGCAGTTATTATTAAGAGAGCGGTTTTCGGAGATATTATGCTAAGCGATAGTGAAATTGAATTTTTAACGAATTGGAGTTTTCGTATAATATGTACATATATTAGTAATCAAACATTTTAACCATGTTCATAAAATAGTTAAAGAGCATTCTTCGCTTTGAAGCCTTACAGAGATTTATTTTTTATCCATACTAATGTTGTAAACGCGAAATTAACTCTTTCTTTCCTACTGTCTGCTTGCTACCTTTCACGTTTCAACTGCTGAACCTTTCTTGACGAAATGTTGCACAGAGGTAGCTGGCATCTTGAAGACGGATATAGGACTTTTTATCCCGGGAAATCAAACAGTTCCCACGGGACATTTAAAAAAATCTTTTTCCATGCAGTCGAAGTCGCGGACATCAGCTGTTTTTTTTTTATTTGATAAAAGTGACGGAACGAGCGAAACGTTCACCTGATAGTAAGTGCAACGTCTGCCCATTACAAATACTATACAACTAAACTTAATAGCAGCTAGAAATTATTTCCTCAAAAGGAATTTTTTTTTAAACCACTTAAATAAACATAAATATTTTATTTTTTATGGAAGAAAGTGTCGAGACGAGCAAATTATTCACCTAAGGTAAGTACTAATTCCGCCCATAGTCTACTACCGCATCTTATCCTGTGGATGTTGTAAAAGTCGACAGAGGAAAAATAAAAACCAAGAGATGGGATGGATGGATCTTATTGGAACATCTGAATAAAGAATCAAGAATCAAGCATGGCAACTGTGGCAAATTCCCGCCGAAATGAGAGCTTTAAACTTTTGTGGTTATCTATGGGGAGGCCTATGTTCACCAGTGGACTGGTTATAGGCTAAAATGATGATGATAAGCCCAGTAAATACACTAGCCATCAGTACCCTTCAGACCGAGACATAGTAATGTTTGCACACTACTGCTTCACGGCAGAATATCTGGCACTAAGGTGGTACCTACCTGAACGGATTCTTATTTATGAATCCACTGTTTTTGATTTGTAAGAAGTAATATGTGTTGTCATTTTAATGATTTTGGAAAATACTAATAGTAACATTATAGCTCTAAAAAATAGTTTTGATTTAACATTATTATTTTTTAGAAACAAAGCCGCTCACTTGATGGTAAGTGATCACCATCGCCCAATATTATCCGCAATATTCAGAAAACATATCTAAATCATATTAGTAGGCTCTTTAGTTAAAGGTCACTAAGTCGTATCCATCCAGAAAAACCGCTAGCAGTAACAGATTCCACAAAGTAATAATGGCAGACAATTGCTAGAAATAGAAAATAGCTCATAGTGTTGGAAATGCCAACCATCGAGGTGATGTTGATGGAATTTTGAATTGTACCGCAATGTGCGACGGTGAAAGTCGGCAGTACATACATACACACTTTTCCTAAGGTTATGATTGTGATGAAGAGAATACATCATACCGTCCAATGTACCTGACAGATTTACGCAATAGGCTAATATCATTGTCATGCACTTTAATATATTACTGATCTCGTACATGTCAAAATATGATGACTGGAGCGGATTCAGATGAATTATTAATTCACTGCAGATTTGTTACACATCAAAATAAAATAGTCTTGAAAACATATTAACTGTATTTTATAACGGCAATGTGTAATAACGAAATTACGGTATTATTAAAAATGACTTTCGAATATTACATTTTTTATATAAATAAGTGTAACGCACGAAGTACATAGTCCACGTGGTGATATATGGTCACTGTGGTTTATAGTCACCTATATTCATCCTATAAACCTTTTATATTTATATATATTATCATACAGGAATGCGATAGAATTCCTCTTCACCAGTTATTTTGTCTCCGGTAATCATCACGCTCCACACGAAAAGTGTCACGCTGTTACATTCAGACCGACTAAGTTATATACTACATTACATTATATACCTTGTGGAAGCCGCAAGTACCCACTGTACGTATTTCATAAGTTTAAAAAAATAAAATAAAATTTTGTATATGTATATATACAAAATATTATATTGTATTTATTAATTGGATGCCATTGACTAACAGGGTAGGGTGGTATGTCCTAGCATATCCTGCGTAGCAATCCTTTATGGAGCATTGCACCACACAACCCCAACAAGGGTCTGGTTGTTTTGTGATTGTCCCCGTATTTTTGACACTACATCCTAGCCTACCTCCGATCTTATCACATCAGCATTACATCGGGCGCGGGTACGTTGGGACGAGTGAGTGCCTCTGTTTTTCCGCGTTCACTTGTGGCAGTATAATATCTCCTGCGCAGTTGATGGCTCTCGATAGTATTAGGAAGTTGTCGCTGTGGTCGAAATAGTGAGAAGTTATTTTACAGTTAAAAATATTTTTGTTCATTCACGTTAATTTATTGTAATATATATTGTTTAACTGTCTTAACTTTTGTTAGAGTAAACAGATGTTGATTCAATAAAGAGTAAATGTTACCGTAAGATATATGGTCTTCAAAGATTTCTAAGTAATTGGTCTAAATAAATCAAGGTTAGTTTTTACATAATGCGTGCACAAACTGATAAAATTGTGTCCATTTTTTTGGGTGGGAGTGAAGCGTCAGAGATATGAAAGCGTGCTGGGAAGGTTCGACGATGACAGGGTGAATGAGAATGGACAAAATCTGGGTAAAGTATGTTTGAAGTGGAACCTTGTGGTAACAAACACTATTTTTGACTGCCTGAGAAGTATGATTGATTTTGTGATTGTGGATGAAAGATTGAGAAAGAAAGTGTGTGTCCAGCACTCGGGCATACCGCGGCGTCGGCATTCAGACGGACCACTTTCTGGCGTTAAGCCGAATAAGAGGTGTCATTAAGCGATGGCGGCATCGTGTGCATGAACCTATTAGTGTTCTAAAGCGCATAAAAGTTGAGGGTCTGCAAGAGAAAGGTGTGAGAGAGGAATTTGTAAAGAAACTGATCGAGAAATTTCACACGTTGCGGAGTTTCTTTCGCCTGTTTCTTCTCCGTCAGAGGAACCTCATTACTAAACGGCGGGATATTATAAATAAATTACGTTTGACAAACGAAATTTATATTTCTTGCGTCGCAAAATAAAAGGATTTTTATTTCAAATCGTTTCAAATCTACAACTACCGCAACCGGGCTAACGTTTTATGCACTAAAGTTGATAAAATTTGAGTTATACTTACATACAGTTAAACTCGTTTAGCTAAAAATAAAAGAGAAATTTTTATTTTTTATGGAAGGGTTCGGGAATTCAGGGGAAGTTCAGGGAAACGAAAAAGTATGAAAGAAATTTAGGATTCATTTATATTCGTTTCGTCGTAACCTTTAAAGGTAGCTAAGGCTGACCCCAATGAAACACAATGTAAGATCCTTTTTAACAAGGTCGAAGTTTAAAAAACGGACGTGAAGAGGTTTTTTTTAGTTTCGGAATAAATATTATTTGTTGAAAGTACGAATTTATAAGAATTATTAAATTTATTTGTTTTATAATATTATAAGTATTCCACTTTAAAATCACATTTTATCTGATTGATATTTTAAAAGCACTGCTTTTCAACACATAAACAGAGTATTTTTTTAATATAATGTCATGTTTCTTGTCAAAGCTTTGAAATATTTAATTTGAAATGTATGATGGTAAAGTTTGGGTTAAAAACACGAAATAAACTGCGCTGATACAAAAAAAATCGATATTCTGTATACATAAATTGTATTTAATATATTAAGAAAATGTTTGTTACTAAATTCCTGCGGAGCGAAATGTAACAAATCGCTAGTTAAGAATAATTTTATTAAAATTAGCTTGCAAGCGTTAGTGCGCAAACATTACTGTGTTTCGGTCTAAAGGGCACTGAGATCTAGTGTAATTACTTTGCGTATGAGACTAAAGAACTAATGTCTTAGGGTGACGGGTACAGTGTGGTGCCATGCAGAATTGTTGTAGTTGACAATGAATTTTTTTATAGGCAGACGTTGCACTTACCATCAAATGAACTTTTTGCACGTCTCGTCACTTTTCCTAAAAAAAATCATAACAAATTAATACCTCATATCGTTACAAAATTTTACATATAGATAAAGACAAATTGTGCTGTGAGCAAAACTGCGGAAGTGTGGTATTATGTAATGAATAACGTTCTGCTTTTTCTATGATAAAAATAAGAACGCAATTCTATTTTGATTCCACAAACGTATTACTATTGCATTTGAATAAAACAAGCAAAGGGATTGCTCGCGACATTGTTTTTGCAAACGATTGAGGATTCAGGGCATCGTAAAAATTCAAGCATAGGGTGTCACTAAGAAGGCACCAACAGACATTGCAATAAAAATCATACATACAATACGCATATGTAACAAAACACTTATTACAGTAAAGTAATAGATATTTTATAGTATACATTTTTTTACAGTGAAGTAATACAACTTTGCAAAATTATGATGCCCTCATGGGTATTTTGACCACGACGACAACTGATATTATAATGCCACAAGTGTACGCGCAAGTACATAGAAACTCGTCCAAGAGTAACGCTCTTGCGATAAAATGTATGTATGATGTATGTATATAAAAAACACTGTCCAGTTTACTTTGAAATTCAATAATTAGTAATATTTCAAATTTAACAATAAAACCATAACATAAGAAAATGTGACTGCCTAAAAAAGTTCCACTACTGAGCACAGTAGTTACCACGAACCTAGGAAGAGTCCGTCCCGTTGGTCTTTTTTTATTGCTTAGAGTTACGAAATAAGCAAACGTTCATTTAATGGTAAGTGGAACAACTGCCCACCACGCTGCATCCGTCACCCTGAGACATTAATTCTTAAATCTCATATGCCCAGTGATTACACTAGCTCTCAGTACCCTTAAGTACGAAACACAGTAAAATTTGCACACTACTGCTTCACGGCAGAATATGATGATGATTGATGTTCTCCTAGCCGATTTCCACCGCGGTGACAACTTCTGAATACTGTCGAGAGCCATCAACTGCGCAGGAGATATTATAGTGCCGCAAGTGTACGCGCAAACACAGGCACTCACTCGTCCCAACCTACCCGCACCCGACGTAACGCTGATGCGATAAGATCGGAGGTAGGCTAGGATGCAGTGTCAGAAACACGAGGACAATCACAACACAACCAGACCTGAAAACCAACAATTTGTGTTTTAGCACAAATATTGGCTCCGGCTGGGGTTCGAACCCAGGACCCGCGGCGTAGAAGTCAGGTACTCTAACCACTGATTCGTAGTATAAGAGCAACCTTTTAATTTTTTTAGAAACGCGAGTTTTCTGACAATGTTTTCCTTCAACAAATTAAAAATTTTGGTGGTGCTGCCTCTGGAAATTTAACCACACTTGTATATGAAGTTTAAGAGGCCCGGGTCCCGTTGTATATCCATACTCAATATGATAAATAAGAAAATAACTCTTTATGTCCCTCTGTCCGTTTGTTGCATTCTCACGACTTAACCGCTGTACCGGTCTTGACTAAATTTGTCACGGATATAGCTTGCATCCTAGGAACAGACATAGGATACATTTTATCCCATAAAAACCAAAAAGTTCCCACAGAGTATTAAAACAAAACTTATATCCAGGCGGACGAAGTCGCGGGCATCAACTATGATATAAGTTAAATATCATTTACAACTTTAAAATTTTTGTAACGTTATTTCTTTTCTTTGTGAAAGCTTATGTTGACCTTATAAAATAGTCGAACAAGGTACCTACCTACCAGCCACGACGATTTAGTTAGATTTAGTAAGATTTAATAAAAAGTTAAAACATTTAATGTTTTATTTTTATCGACACTTTCGAATTAATCAAATTTGTTACGTGGCAAGTTTTTGATAAGGTTTAATAAGATATGATTTTTATACACGTTGCTAACATGATAATCTTATTTCCTTATATTATATAATTATATGAAAAGCGGATGTATTATAAACTCTAACATATTTTAATTAAAATGTAATTTATCTATTTATTTATAATTTATTAAATTTCGTTAAATAAACTGTAGTTAGGTAGTCATTTGGTTAGTTTTTTTTATTTGATAAAAGTGACGGAACGAGCAAAACGTTCTGCGATGGTAAGTGCGTCTGCCCATAACAAATGCTGTGTCACCCAGAACAGTGTGACACCACAATGCGCCCAGGGTGACCTGAGACATCAGTACTTAAGTCGCATATGCCCAGTGATTACGCTAATCATTAATAATGCATTTGGTGCAGTAGCTGAGCGACTAACATCGTGGGTTCGATTCCCGCAAGAGACATAGATGTTCATGGTCTCATGGTCTACGTATATATTTGTGCATGTATGTAAAACGCACCCACGACACAGGAAAATCATATTGTAACATAGTTAGTAATTTTGTTACAGCAACGAAAAGGCACTTCTTTGCAAAAAAACGGATTTGTACTAAATCCAATTTATATTTCCCGTGCCAAAGTAGGTAGAGTAACTATAGCGTATAATTTGCCACGAAACAGCCCTGAGGTTTCTGCGATAACGCATCTTATCAATCAGTTGCTCCGACAGAGCCTGAAAAACGATTTGCCGAATAGGTGCCACGAGATCCTCCGAAATTTTACGAGTTCGCTGCTGAACCTCAAAACGGAGACATCGATGCAATGACTAATGCATCAGGAATCTAAAGAAAATACCAGTCCTGAAAACTTAAAACACAGTGATGTTTTCACTCCTACTTGACGGCAGCTTAACTAGAACTGCGGTGCTACCTAAGTAGGGTGTATTCCTGCACAGTAACCCTTTCAGTAAAGATATTAGTAAGTTTAGTAAACTATTTATTTGAATAGTAATTCAATTATGAATTATTTCATTATTTGGTTGGCGTAATAAAATGAGCGTCAGTACGGCCAACGCGCCGCAGAGCGTTTAACTACACTAACGAGGTGTGCGACAAGATCGTATGCTAAAGTTAATATGCGTCGTTCTTATCTCTTTTAAATTTTCAATAGATATTTTAAAATAACATTGTTCTTAATTATCAATATATTCTTTATTGTATACCAGTAACGAAATAAACATGAAATATTATATTTAAGTTAAAGTACAAGAGGCGTTCTTATCACTGAAAGCGATTTATTCCAGACAACCCTAAGGTTTGGCTGTCAATTTAAAATGAACTTAAGGTTTGGCTGGCAGCAAAATAATACAGAAGAAAAAGATATTGGTGTACTTTAAATCATATAAATTAATTTAAAAGACTAGATGATCATCTCATGATCAAAGCAATGAACGTAATTAGAGATTGAAAATGGAAAATATAAGTGAAAACAACACACAAACAACAAACAAAGTTACATGCTACTTGCAACACTACATAGAATCATCTACATCCTACATGCTTCTTAAAGGTAATAATAATAATTTAATTAAATAAAAATAATGATTATGATCTAATCAATTATGAATAAGTAATATGATTGATTGAGAAATTGAGCCGTTGCAATCGTTACTGTGCGTTGTAAACGTCCGTCGTAACTGAGTGAAGAGAGTATTGTAGAAAACATATACCGAAACGTTACCCTGCCTAAATATTATGTGTTTCAGAGTATTCATCCTAGTTTTAATTGGCCGTAGAACGAAGAAATATATTATCTGGAAAATACTCAAAACGGTTTTTTATAGGATTGAAGAGTAGATTTGAACAACACCCAATTCAAAGCAGAAAGACTCAAGTTGTTTACAAAATTCAGAAAATATATGATCATATTTGCAAAGTCCAAATACGAACATGATACGTTTGTTAATATTCAATTATGTAGTGTCAAGGTATCAAATATCAGCATAGTCAAGGATAGGCAGGAGAAGAGATTTAGCAAGCACGTGTAAGAAACTTAAAGGAAAACGTACCCTTCCTTAAACAATATTAAAATAAATAGGCTACTGTGATTATTAATAAACTACTATTCATACATAGACTTTGGTCTCCTAACAGACCATTGCAGAACACCTCCAACATGGAAGGCAGGCATATTAATAAACGTATCATGGGTTGACTTTTTTAGACACCACGCACCTTGTAAACTATTTACGTGACCAATGACTATTTATTTTAGAGAATAAATAACCTAATTAAGTATGCGAGAATCTATGCAAAATATTATTATGTTTTTATTGCTTATAATTTCACGTGCAAACGTACCCACATTATCATTTGATGATTTTTTCACATTCCTAACACGTGTATTCTCTTGTCATTCATTGATTCACTCGACTAATTTGACTGTTTACACTACAGCGAGTAACGAGGTAAGTGTCGCTATCAAATACCAAATCAAAAACTAACTTCATTTGCCTTTAAAAGAAAGGTTTTGTTATCAGTAAAATAAAGATTTATATCATCATTGCAAAAACAAGTATAATGTACAATTTGAAAATTTAAGATCTGGCATAATTGTGGTGTGTGCTGAGGAGGTGATATTTGCGTCGTGTGGTGAAAAATCTACCAACCTATCTTATCCCGTAAGTGTCGTAAAAGTCGACAGGGAAAATAAAACCAGGAGATGGGCAGCAGCATCCGCCTGGAACATCTGAATAAATAAACTGCAGATGCCAACCCGCCTGCCAATCGAGGCAACTATGGCAAAATCCCCCCAAAATGTCATCTACAAACTTTTGCGATAATCTGTAAAGTGATGATGATATCTGAGGTTTTTCCGCTATCTGTCAGAGGCTACGAAAATATTCTGGGATTTCCTTTAGCCGACTTAACGACACCCACTGGACAACATACACTGCTATATACATAACTTACTTCTTTGTAACTAATTGATTTTTAATTACAAAATTGATCCTGATTCTCGATTATGGATTGATTTAAAAATTTGTACATAAGTAAATACTTTTAACAATGTACAAAGATAATAAAGCACCTGTAAATTTGTAACTGTGTTATAAGATTATTAATGTCAAGTAACTTTAATTTAAACTGTCAGTTTATGGCTGACATCTCTAATTCCAAAAGGTTTAGTTCCCGAGAGTCGCAAATATGCGCACAATGTAAACTTGATACCCTTAGTGGCGAAAGCAAGTCTGGCCTCCGTCACTCTCATCTACGACACGAATTCCAAGTTATCGTATTTTGTCAAGGCGAGTTAACTTCAAAATATAGCTGTTATGTTACAGGCTCTTTTATAGTATTCATAAAATCGTATTATTTTAAACAGGTATCCCAGTACTAGTAGTCTGAGTAAACTATATTGATTGAAATTCTAACATCGTCCTCAATATTTTAAAAAATATTTATCTTAGGTTCTAGTAGTGTCGTGTTCGCGTGATCGCAATGAGTAGTAAGATTTTTTTGACTAGTACCAAAATGGTAGCGAAGTGGTTCGCCACCCGTCATGTCTCCTTTCCCGCGAGGGCGCAATATTCGCTACGTGAGTGGCCTCTACCTACCCATTATATGGGAATAAGGCGTGACTATTTACATGTATTTACCTAGAAGTGTAGTAAATTTATTTAAATGACATATTCCGTTTAATGAACTATGGATTTGGTTTAGTATCCGACGTATATGTTTAAGTTAAAGTATAAAAACTTGAATATGTAGAACATCATAGCTCAATGTTTCTAATTTTCATTTATATTAACCTATTTTTAGGATACTATACCTATTTTCTACTAACCTATTTTCTTTAGATACTAACGATTACATAAAAACGAAATAAGTCGACAATGAGCATAGTCTATTATATAAACCTGACGTTATAACGTGCGTATTCTCTATGTAGCTTGTCATGAACTATAGTTAAATGTACACGGTAGTTATATCTAATGACCGGGATTATTGTAACCAACTAACGTTGCCTACGTTAGTTGTTTAGTAGTTAGTAGTTATCTCCATATCTATTAGTGAAACGTACAATCATGTGACTATAGTTCATTAATCGGAATATGTCATTTAAATAAATTTACTACACTTCTAGGTAAATACATGTAAATAGTAGTAGTAGGCAGAGACCACATATTTCCACTTACTACGATCCTGACACATATCTTTAGCTTCCTCTACTTTCATTAGTGTTTTCATACGAGCTCGTCGGTTGCGTACTTTTTACGTGAGATGCGTGATTACCTACTTCAACCGTTACGAAGATGTGTGTCTAGGCCAACCTTAAAATTTTTTAATTTTTCAATATTTGCGGTTGAACGCTACTTACAGTTCTTAAATCGTAGCGCTTCTCAATAAATCAGATAACGCTATTTTGTACATGGCAAAATCTGAATTCTTATGAACCAATAGACAATCCGTCCGCTGGCTGAATGACTACAACGTGATACCAACCAAAGCTCGATACTTGGTGATTAGGCGCCAAAAACTATAGAAATATACGAGTACACACGCCGAATGGCTTAACCGCTGTGGCTAATTAGAAGAAATTATTACATCAATGCTCATCAATGTGTTGCAAATATGTCATGAATAAACTAAATATTTTAATGCTTCTAATAGTTAAACTTAAATACAAAAAGAGTTTTGTGTTTATTTTGCTGACATTTTAAAAATATTTCTCAAAAACAAACTTACGAGTACAATAAATAATTACAAAAAACAAACAAACATTTACCAACAGAGGTCACTAACTTTGCGGAGAAGTGTAAGAAGCTGGTTTAAACTCTAAAGCGTTTCGGACAAAAACAAAAAGGACAACGAAGCTTTTAAAACATAAAGAAAACACCACAGTCAAGTTAAGGGAAAAGTTAGCAGACTTTACGCTTCTATTTTTATTTAAGAACCGTTGGTGTAGTAATAAAGTGGTTATTATATAAGTGTAAATTTGTTCACAAAATATATAACATTTATTTAAATTATTTATTTACATTTTCAATGTATCATATAGGATGGAATGTTTAATAGATTTTTATGGGTCTCGAGTTTAGTTAACGTTGAACGTTAACTAAGCCCAAGACACCCTTATTAACCCTTCAGACTGGGAGGACCTAGCGTGTGGTGCATGGTGATCTGGTACTAAAAAACTTAATCAGTCTACCAAGCATGACGATTACGGCATTCCCTCGTTAGAAGAGGCAAATGCCTTGAAATTATTAATCTGAAACCATAAATTTCATCATCTCAGCACAAAACAATCATATGATGAATGTGGCTCTCCATAGATAGCGGACTCTAGCGGAAGATCAAATGCTATACCATAGCATTTGATCTTAAAAAATAAATGTGTAATAAATTTGATGTTAAAAAATAAAAAATAAATAAACGACTGTTGTGCACCAGCACAACAGTCGTTTATTTATTTTTTAGTTTATTTATTTATTACTTTTCACGTAGTATGAGCTGGCTGAAATTGAATGTAATAGTTTGGAATAAAATTGTAAAATTTTGTAAAAAAAGCAGTAAAATTTAAACCAACAAATCAAAGTTGATTTTTTTAAATACAAATTTGACGAAGAGCGCTTTTTAATTAGTGTGATAATTTTACCGCGCAAGGCTCAGATGGTATCGGTATCTTTTCTTTAAACAGTTAATCTAATTTTCGTTATCATTTTATCTTTGTAGTATTTTTGGTGTTCTAGGATTATAAATATTTTTTTTATAATTTAAAATAACTAGCTAAAAGCAAACCTTTAAAAGGAGTCGCAACTATATTACAATAAGTATCTATATCAATAAGTATAATATAATGACTATTACACATAGGTTACTATTATAAGATTTCATTTTAGTAATTTGATCGTCCAATACCCTTGGAAGAGAAGTCAAATACTTAGATGTCTTACTCGACTCAAGACTCACCTTTGGTGCACACATTTACCGCGTAAGGAACCGAGCGGCTTTCGTCCTCGGTCGATTACACCCTCCTCTTACCGATTACCGATCCTAAATAAAAATAGCAAAATGTCTCTAAGTAAATAAATTACATTATACGAAATCTGTATTTGGCCAATCATGACATACACAAATCCCCGCGTCATGTTCACCGAATTCATGTCATCCAGAATCGGTTCATGCTCTATTGACATAGTTTGATATTATGAGTTACTATAATGAGTAGAAACACTAATTTTATATATTTTTCATATTATGTCTTAACTTATAAGAAGTTAATACTATAAATTATGACAAAACTCTTCATCATCGTTCATCATTTCAGCCCATCAAAAAGTTAAACCACGGTACTTCAGTACTGCTGGATAAATCGTCGTTTCAGAATCTATCTCGTAGATAAACACCAAGCATAGCCCTCTCCATAGCTCGCTATTACTTTTGAGCTTCCTCATGTGGCCTGGAAAGTACGAACACGTCCCGTTTCCCTATGTCATCAATATACTCGATAGCGTGATATGAATCAGTTTCCCGAACGCTGCTCAGCCGAGTTGGATTAGTAGATTGACCTCTTAGTAAAAGTTGGATTTACCTAGTCGGGCAATATATCCTCGATGGCCGGCAGAGTACAGCAGCGTAGTGGAACAATTGTTACGTTCATAATCAGTGTTTTAGTTATTATCATGACACAATAAAAAAAATATATAAATAATTAATTTGATTCATTTCAATAGACCCAAAGGATATTAAATCCAGTTATACATTATTTAATTTATTTCAATGAGGAATAAATTGTTGCCAGTAAATTGGATCCTAATGAAGCAAAGGCATTTTAGGTAAACAAGACAGTCGTCTTGTTCCTGTTTACATGACTCAACGGTTCGTTAGCTTTGTTTTAAATCCAATCGTCCGTATGCTATCCAATTACTGAGTCTAATTATCGTTCTCTACATTTCCTTTTATAGAATATTTTAAATGCATTTAATTATTTCCTGTATGCAAATAGAGTGAAACTATTGATATAAACGTTGACTCTTTGCTAAAAAAATATAGGAAAAAATAATTAACTTCTTATTATTTTTATTCCTATATGACAATATATGTTTTAAAAATTCTAATACTAAAACCTATTCGAGCATGAAGAATAATATAAATAAACATATTATATTTTATTCATGTATTACATTTTTATTGAAGTATAAGAGGCTTGTCTTAAATTGTTAAGGATTATTCTTTATTCAGAGATTCTCGCGAGACTACATACATGACGGATAACGAAACAATATTGCGTGTAAAAATCGCACATCGAAATTTTATACAAAATAAACATTATAAAAAATTATTTTAATTCCGTGCTTAGACGTACCGCCAAGGACTAAGTGGTCCTACAAAATGTGTAAAATCCTAAAAACTAATTACACTGTAAAGAAAACAGAATCAAATAAAATGTCTGGCCTTAACATAATGTTAATAAAAATTTAACTAATTTACTATATATAAAATGATAAAACAAATATTAAAACAAACGGTTTTATTGTTTTTTTTATTTTGTCATATTAAACAACAAAATGTAAACACGAAAGTACATTGTGTTTGAATGCATAGATGATTGACATTTTATTCATTATTTACAGTAAGAGGCAAGGGACATAGTTTCGAAATTTGAAGTTGAATCTAAGACCGTTTACAGCACAGTGTGACTACCCGTATCCCTACCATACCAGGATGAACGTTCATTACCCAGCCATAAAACCACTTTGCAGGAGGTAAATTGCTCTCACTTACTAAAACCACACTTTTACCCACTTTCAAACGTACAAATGGAGTTTTGAAATTCCATTTGTACCTTTCAAAGGACATAGTTAAATACTCTCTAGACCATCTCTTCTAGAAGGTTTGAAGCAAGGGTTGTGTAAGTTGCCAACGACGTAAGCTGCTTATCGAAAGATGCTAGAAATAGTTATAAGAAATAGAAATAATTAAGACATGCCTCAATTTACGTTAATACCGTAGCCAATTCCTCGTCATTTAGGATAGAATCGAGACTAATGTTGTCGAATATAACATTTAATCAAATCTTGTGTTGCCTTAGCTATAAGATACGGTTAAGAATATTTCTTCCTTCAATGGAAGAAGTCGTCGACAAAATGGTATGAACCAAACCAACTTCCGTTAAGAAGAAAAATAACGAATGAATCATCGTTAACATTTTAAATCTTATTTGGTCTTCAAATTAATAACTATGGAAGTTGGTTTCTCGTACTCTATCGTCTTTTTCCGTAACCAGCATGGATCTGTTTTCGGGGCTATCCCCACCATCTTTAATTTTGTATGAGAATCATTGCCAATGAACTTTTTTCTACTAATAACTCTAAAGTAATAATTGTGTCTTAAAACGACGGGACCAAGTGGCCTAGTGATAAGAGTACCTGAATACCAGGCCGGGTCCAGGGTTTGAATCCCAGCCAGAGCCAACATTAGTGGAAAAACACAAATTGTTGGTTTTCGAGTCTGGTTGCGTTGTAATTGTCTTTTTGTCTCTGACACTGCATCATAGCCTAGCTGCGATCTTGTCGCATTTAGCATTACATCGGGTACGGGTGTGTGCCCTGTATTTGCGCGTACACTTGTGACACTATAATATCTCTTACGTCCAGGAGAACATCATCATCATGTATTTAAAAATGTGTAATTGTAAAAAACAGATTGAAAATTTTAATATAGTTAATAGAATCAGGCGTTACTTTGCGGAAATCCATCCAAAGGAAATTAAGCTAATTTGATAAGATTAGCATGCATGCAAATACTTAATTCAGGATCTTAGCAAATTACCTTTCTTTCCTTTATTAAAGATTTTAAATTTCTGAAATAAAAATAGCTTGAAACATGACACAGAAAACTAAAAATTTTATTTATTTCAAATAAAAATAATACCTTCTGTTAAACTATAATTTCGAAAAAACGTCGAAGTCAAAAACATAACGATATTAGTATTTACGAAAATACACTTGTAATAGTAAAGCTTACGCCAAAAACACGCACATATAACCAGAGGTACATCATACAATAACGGTATAAACTAAGAAACATTTTATTACATGAACTTAGTCTTATGCACAGTTACTCAAGACAAAAATCTCTAAATTCTTGAAAGTTTATGCCCTTCAAAGATTAACTCAGTACAATCTTTACCTCGGCAGTCTACTGTCTTTGAACTGAAACTCGTATTTTCTCATAAAGGAGGAGAAAATACCATCATAACTTACGGTTACTTGGCTCCCTAGAGCGTAGTAAAGATGCTCTTAACACTAGTCTTTATTTGCTTCTAAGTAAAGAGCATTTGCTTTAGACACCGACACACAAGTTACGGAAAGTTGGACATTGATAAATGGTCAGTTAGAAATGAAATTGGAATTAGGAACATTGCGTAAACGTGTAAATTTTTTTGCATAGAGATTAACGACAAATTTGAGAAAGAAATACATAATTTTAACTCTTATACTCTCCCAGCGAAAACAACATTTCTATTAATTTTTTTCACCCCTGTGAAAGCAGTATATGCCGAAGAAACTAACCAAACGGCCGGGGATTAAAGTGATAGAATAAGAAACCAACGGATCATTCATGCTGTATCGATCACCCCGGGTATCTACTTCTTTGCTACCAGGTCACGGTCATAGGCAAATACCTGACTTCATATAATTTCGGTGATGTTATTGCTGTTAGCCTTTTTGGCTTTTACAGCTTCATCGGATACTGTGCTCACAGGCCAGGGGTCCGCGTACCAAGTTTGGTTTGACCTAAACATAAATAAATAAATAATACTCCTACAAAAACCTCGAAATTCGGACTGTGTCGCGTTCGCTGCATGCTTTCGCGATTTCGAAAATCTTAAATATTTTAAGTCGTCTAATGACCGTCCGATGGAGGCCCGCAGCCTCCATTCGGACTGTCGACTTGTGTGTCCGTAACTCTGGGCGGTGAAAACCGCCCTGGAACACGGGTGAATCGTGTGTACGCAGTGTGATTATTGACTATTGCGCGCCGCTCTCTACGGCGGTCGGGCGTCGTGGTGCGTGTTATATTAAAGCAATTGACTGTGTGTACAGTGTGGCCTGGATCATGACTGACGGTATCGTGGTCAGGAAGAGCTGAGACGCGTGTCGTCTAGCACGTTTCGCGGGCGACGTTTGCGTTCGGCCGTGTTTTTGTTTGGTCGGTAATTTGCTGCTTTAACCACCAGCGGGTTTGAATGAACCGCGGCTTTTTCGAAAAACCGCTGTGATAATTATTTGAAGTGTTCAGAGATTAAGGGCATTTCACCGTCGCTGTGAAGGTCTATGTTACGTTGATACCAGCCGGCTCCGGTAGCATTTCGCAAGAATCGATTTTGAACGCTCTGTAACTTCCTTAATTGATTGCCCGTCGCGTGAGCGAAAGCGACGCTTGCATAGGCCATTACGGGTCTAATACAAGTCTTGTACAGGTGAAGTTTGTGTCTTAAGCACATTTTGCTTGAAGAACAAGTTAATGGATATAGTCAACTAGAGATAAAAGCCGATCTATTTCGAACGTTTTTTTATGTGTGCAGCGAACGACATCGCTGCGTCTACAGTGACCCCGAGGTATTTGACGCTCTTTTCCTAGGGTATAGGGCGTCCGAATAGGGTGATCGTGCCTAGTTGATTGTTGCCGATTGTGTGAATTCGTCTAGCGGGCTTTGGCGTGTCCCTCGAGAAGTATATCGCTACACTTTTCTCGGGGTTTATCTCTATTCTCCATTTCCGAAAACATTCGCCTAGGCGGTCGGCTGCAGCTTGGAGATGAATCGTTCTGCGGCCCTTGTGCTTGTCGGATTAGTACAGGGCCGTGTCATCTGCGAAAAGCGCAAGATTAGCTTTCGAGTCTTTAAGAATATCGCTAGTATATAGTGAGAAAAGGAGTGGGGAGAGGCCGGAGCCCTGCGGGACACCCGCTCGGAGTGGGCGGCTTGAAGAGCGCGTTCTCTCTACCCGGAATCGAAATAGGCGGTTGGACAAGAAGGCTCGTATGATGGTCACGAGTCTGTCCGGCACTTTAGTGTGATACAACTTGTAATACAAGCCGTCGTGCCAGACTTTGTCAAATGCCTTTGCGACATCGAAAAATAAGGTCTAGGCACAGCCTACAGGCTTAGGGCGGTCGTTTAAATTCTCTAAAATATGCTCCGTTAATCGGTGCACATGATGAGTACACGAGTGTTCGGGGCGAAAGCAAAACTGCTCGTCGGGAAGAATGTTATTAGTAAGAACATAGTCTTTTAATCGACTGAGTATAATTCGCTCATAAATCTTAGCCATCGAGTTGAGGAGACTTATTGGGCTGTAATTTGACGGGATGTTCCTAGGCTTGTTAGGCTTCGGGATGCCTATAACGTCGGCTTCACACACACAATAGCAGCGCAGTTAGACATTTCATCACCCTGTTGTTTATGCCGTCGAGGCCGGACGCGGGTCGGTTTTTAAGGTTTTTAACTATCTTAGTGACTTCATCGAGAGTCACTGGAGGCAGTGGTTCACCCACTGGTGGTATTGTAGCCCTGCGTTCGAGTTCCGCGGCCACTTACTGCAGATGGTCGGGATCCGTAGAAGCGACAAACGGAGTGCATTGGCTCTCTAAACTGTCTGCGAGGCATTCGGCTTTTTCGCTGTCGTCGAAGGCGAGCGTGTTATCGTTAGATCTAATGAGTGGCGGGATGGGTGAGACGGCTCTGCCTTGAGGGATAGAGCCAACTGCCAGTAGGCAGAGTGCGACAGCTCAATTTCTCGAAGCATAGTGTCCTAGCTGTCTTGATTGTACTCAGATAAGCGCTCTTTAACATCCCTTTGTAGGAGGCGCAGTCTGAGTCTATTTTCGTCGGTTTCTCGTGCGCTTTAACTGTGCGATTCTTTTCTCTAATCAGGCGTCGGGGGTCCGCCGACAGGTTACAGTGTCGATCGCTCGACACCATAACCGTCCGGGAGGATTCTCCGACGGCTGTTTTGAAATTATTCGAAAAAGATTTCATCGCTCGGCAGAGCTCGTAGCCTCGAGTTTGACTCCGAAGGTACGCCATGGTTTTGGTCTGAGTGACGTCACCATTTGGCTGGCCCAGCTTAAAAATGACCGGACGGTGGTCCGACTCAAGTTCGTGAAGCGTAACTATAGAGTTTATTGCTAAGTTCACGTCCTTAATTATAGCTACGTCTAGAATATCCGGCTGCTGATGTAATTGAGTCGGTACTCTAGTTTGTGTTTCGGGAGCTATAGCGTTGACGTTAAGGCTCTCCGCTAAGTCGTACAGTTTATTACCGTTCGTGTTATTAACGTTGGAATCCAACTGCCGTGCTTGCTGTTCAAGTCTCCGGCAAGTATAACAGAACGACCTAAATCTAGTAGAGATTTTAAATCTGATTCTAAAATGTGTCTGGATGGCGAGAGGCATACTGATGCTAGTACAAGCGGCCTGTGGCCGGTCATTGCTAACCTACACGAAAAAGCTTCTATATTAATTAAGTCTGGAGTATCGAGCGCGATACAGTGCAAGGACTTTTTATAGTAAATCTAAGGAATTTTTATAATAAGAGTGCTTCCTTTCGCGGTCGCTCTGTCATTACGGATGTATTTGTAATTGGCTGTCTTAGGATAGCGCATACAAGGTTTTAAGAAAGTTTTTCGTCTATTGCACTAGCGTTGATGTCATTCCTTCCGCCTTCAACTAACTGCGTCTTAAGACCGTTTGCGTTAAAATACGAGACAGTCAGAGACCGAGGTTTAATACTACCTATATGGGACGCCATTGATAACAATTAAAGATTTTTTTTAACTACGACGCGGCGCGAGAAATGTAGTCGCATTGAAACGTCCAACTCGCGTCGAATACGTTCAAGTGCTCTACATTCGCCATGATTCGGATTTTGCGCGCTAAACTTGACAGTTCTTCAACATTTATGCTGCGCATGAAGCCGCAAATTAGCGTGAAATCTGCGGCGGAATTTGACGTGCCCTGAATTTTAGGCGTTGTGAAATGAGGCGCGGGCCGTAAAGCGGCTACGCTCTTCTGCGTCATGGGCAGAGGTTTAGTCCAGGCGTTAGGCGACGATGCGGCCCTCTGGCCTTGGCTCGGCCCGGTAGTCCCGTCAGAGGACCCGGGTTTCCCTGCGGCCGGAGCGGACGCGGGCGTTGCTGCGGTTTTAGGCGCGGTTGTCTGCGCTGGTTTATTTGCCGGCTTTGGAGCTGCTGAGGCTGCGAGGCCCCAGGGCCCTTCCTACTACCGTTTTTCTTGGCGCTCTTACGCTTCTTACTTTTCGGCGCTCTGTTACACCCGCGGTAGTTCGCAGGGTGTCCCAGCTCGCCGCAAAATATGCAGCTAGGGGGTTCTTGCGCCTCGGGTGTATGAGCGCAGTTCGCGGTGCTGTGATCCCCGAGGCATTTAACGCAACGGGGTTGAGCGTAACAATTTCGGACCGAGTGTCCATACAGTTGGCATCGGTGACACTGACCAACAATGCCCCTGTTACGGAATGCTTCCACAGATAGGCCTGAGAGGCCACAGATCGATTTGACATTGAAAATTTCCTTAACCTTGGAGGTTGGCAAGAACAAGATCGTAGTATTTCTTGTTGTGGGGATGATGCATGCGATGCACCTTTAGAACAGGAATATCTTTGGCTTTGAGATCGTTAAGAATGTGACTTGTCTCTAGCTCTTTAGAATTAGACTAAATTTAGTCGGCCCCATATCGATATTTTGTCTAAAAAAGTCTCGGTTTCAGACACAAATTTATTCCGGCACACATCGACGTGTTCCCGATAAATATTACGATTAGTATAGATATTGTGGGTTTTTGGAGAAAAGAATTGAAGAACTTTGAAAAGTCTATTCATTAGCTCACATTTTATGAACATCGATAACTCTCACTAAAGTTTTTATATGTAGATTTTATTTTATTGGTTCTACTACCAATAATGTTTTAGATTAACCATTTAGTTTGACAACTTAGTTCATCAATTTACAGGCCCGATATGAGTACTCCTATAATTTTGTTTGAAAATCTTATGTATTTAAAGGAATTTTAACTATTACCCGAGTAGCTCAACCAACTGCTTCGGTAGCTGTAGCATATACGGCTGTCTGAATGGTATCAAAACAGTTTTCATATTTAGTGAAGAATGGTGATAATAAAATAATGTTTACAATATGCACAGCCAATTTTCAGATTCTTAGGCAATGGTTTTGTAGAGTTATAAATTAAATTAGTTAATATCACTAACAACTTTTTACAGATTTTCTTCATATAATATTTAGTGTGTAATGTTCATTCATCAGGATCATCCACTTATTATTATTTTTTCTCTATAGGGTCTTCTTTAATTTATCAACGAGTAGAAGAAACTTGTAATCAAATTGTGTGAAAAGTATTATTACAAAAACATGCCTCACTAAATAATTAAACATCTTTTCCATTTTGAAGTCAAATTTCCCAATAAAGGATCGTTCTAACGAAGGAACAAAAATTCAATAACATGTAAATTTCCCCTCCTGGTATCTAAACGTAAACTTTGAAAAGAAGTTCTTTACCGAACAAATTGACTTAAGAGCTTGTACGATATAACGTCGATTTTATTATTCAAAGCTGCATTGGAAGCAATATGTTGCCATACCAGGAAATAACTAAATTGTAGGTAACTATTTTATAGTATGTATTCACAATTAGTAAACAGGCTTGCAATAGGTAATAAAAAAAGAATTAAAACTAAAAAATTTGATTATGCTTTCGAGTATGATAATGTATAACACATTTCGCAGACCTGAATTTATTATACATACATACACGCCTACATACAGTTACGCCTTTTATCCATATAAGGGGTAGGCAGAGATCACTCACGCAGCTCACTTTTCGCCCTAGCGGGAAACGAGACGTCACGGGTGGCGATCCACGTCGCCGGCATTTTGGTTCAGGTCAAAAAAATTCATACTCGCTATTGCATTCCCACGAGCAGTACAGTCACAGAATTGCATATTATACTATTATTCTGCACGAATAAAGGATGTCCGATAATAGCTTAGTCGCCTCTTACGACACCTCGGTAGGAAAGAGGTAGGTACTATTCCACTCCGTTGATATTGTATTGGATAGATAAAGAGATCTATTTAAGTTGAAATAAATCAACAATCTATCCAATCTCAAGACCATGTTTGGCAACTATTTATGGCAAAAGCTCAAATTGAGCAATGGACTTACGATGGGCTGTAATGGTGAAAAAAGAAAAAAGTTACTTGATCGGAATCGAAATCGAAATTAAAAATTTTTCACCACTATTATACTGAAAATATTAATGGAAATAAATTTTTGTCTTTATATTTCATGGAATAATGCCCTTATATTTCAATAAAATATATTGCTGCTGTTAAAAGTTAATGCATGAAATCTGTATTTTTAAGGACATTTTTATCATTCATACACTAGTACTTCATTAACAAAACCTTATCTAAGCCAAATGAATTTTATAGTATCATTAGATAACACCGAATCATTACTTACAACTGCAGTGTTATACTGATTCTCAATATGAGAAAGCTGTAGTAGTCTGATTACTGTGTAATAATACTTAGTACCAACATTTTCTTACTTTTTATTAAAGTTCTTATCTTAAAAGCTTTGTTATTTTATCAGTTTAAAGTGGAGAAAACTCTTCGCGGTTATAAATTTAAAACTAGCTTTTAAGACTCAACCGCAAAGCTAAGTATTTGAATCATTATTTTTTTAGCTAACAGAAAAGCAACGATAAATATGACAATATTATTTTTGATTATACTTCAATGTACCAGAAATAACATTTTGTTGGGGTAGGTTTATTAATTTATATTTTTAGTAAGGTAACATTTAGATGTGTGCCAGGATCGTAGCAAGTGGAAAGATGTGGTGTCTGCCTACCCCTATGTGAAAGCCATAGGGGTAGCCCTATGCGTGACTCTATGTAACATTTAAAGTAAAATCAACGGAACAGAATTTTCTCAAATAAATACGATATGAAATTAGCTATGGTGGTGAATAGTGGATGTACCGGAAGGAAGTTAAGTTTATACAAAGTGTTTTTAAATATTCTAAAATTCTTTCCTAAAAAAACTTTAAATATGCACATAAAATTGTACTATAAAACACACTTGATTCTGTTATGTACAATTGACGCTACGATATGCGCATTATCTTTGCCCTTACTACCACGTGTTAATTAAAAACAGTTAAATAAAATTATTAATGACTAAATTAGAATTTTTCAGTGTTCCATATTTCAATATTCGTATCCTGATAAATTGTATATAACACAAATTATGGGCCGAATCTGAAGCCCCCCTGATAGAAGTTACTGATCAAGCCTTAGTTTGGCCCTCTCGGGCGCCCTCGAGTCAGTTTACTTACGTACGCAGAGTCCAAGCCTAGGTCCCCTCTCGTGGACCCTTGTACTAGTTACCCATAATAAAAGTAGTAGCCAGGCACCCTCAGCGTTTGGCCACCTTTCAATCCGGGCGAAGCTGTTAAAGCTTCCGGGCTAACAGTGACCATCGGTTCTATAAAATAACAAAAAAAAACAAATTTGAATGCTCCTCAATGAATATAAATCAATAATACATAAAGTTTAAAATGCTTACTTGATTTTTTACTCATATTATTAGTCTTATTTAGTAAATACAGACTAATTATTACATCCTAATTTATCAAACGAACCAATTTTTATTTAGACAAAAACAAGATTGCTAAAGTAGAAAAATATTTTGCGACTTTTTTTGTAAGTTCCGAAAAGTTATTTTAGTCAGATAATCGTATATATTTATATATAGGTAGAAAAAATAGCCTTTCTTTTAGCGTTGTGTAAAAATGTCAAAGCAATGCTCTCGAAATTCTGTAACACACCTTTGATATTGGGTCTCTTATAAAACCATGTCGGGTCACATGCACGCTTCAAACACTTTTTTTGTTACTTTAAAAGATAAATAAATCGTAAATAATATCAAGTTCTTAAAAAACTTCAATTTTGATCTTAAATTTATATCATAATACACTTTTCAAGAGACATAATTCGAATCTTAATATGAGCACTTAAATTATAATGACCCAAATCAAATAATATTTATTGGATAGACACTCACTAAATATACAATTACTAAAAATTAATATAATTGTGTGTGATTTTTGAATTTACTACCTATCTGCTATATACATAATATTTGAGGTTAGTTAAATATAACTTTATGCGTTAGGAAAGTTAAAAAAAGTCGTTTTTTTAATACTCTCTTAACTACTTCTTACTATTTGGGGCGGAGACAAACCCAACAAATCCAACTTCAATTAATCGCTCCAGCCGTTCCCGAGTTATAAATGGTGTAACTAACCCGACTTTATTTTATATATATATAGATTGTATTCTACCCCTTACAGACTATTAGCATATTAACACCGTTGCATGTGTCTAACATGTAAAATAAAAAGAGTTGTTAATAATTACGTAATAGTTCTCATCAATACATATCTACCGTGTAGGGCGACCCCCCACTAGATGGAGCGACGACCTACACGGTTTTGCAGGAAGTCGATGGATGCAGGTGGCTCAGGACCGTGTTTTGTGGCAATCTATGGGGGAGGCCTATGTTCAACAGTGGACTATGGTAGGCTGAAATGATGATGATGATGATGATGAATACATATCTTAATACAATACACATCTTAATACTTAACACAACCACTTTGTTTTATTATGATCCTTACCAAATCTAACCATCTGTCTTACTGAATGTACCGTCAAATGTACTGTTTAAGCAGTAAGCAAAGGCTGAAAAATCTTATCAATCGAAGGATCCGGCTTTTGATACTATTTTCAATATCCTGATTTCCGTCACTCCATGTAGAATAGGCCGTATGTGAGAATTTGAGACACACTAGTTCCTCAAGGGAAATGTTTGTTTTTTTTTATGACATGATTAATTCACATGGTATTAAAGCCATAAGTAGACTAAATAGAACTAAAGGAAGACGTATGTTATATCTATGTTAGATCGTATAATGCGTATAACCTTCCCCGTATGTATGTAATATTTATGTACGCATGCACATAAATATTACATACATACGTGGAAGGTTATACACGTTATACATGTGAGCGTATCTATATGGGTGCACGAGATATTCAGAACCGAAAACCATTTAAAAAATATTTTTTAAAACAATACGCATTCAAGACATTTCATCATCAGTATAGTTTTAAGTGAAGTTTTTTTCCCGCTAAGAGCAAGATGTCTTTTTAACCGATTAAGCGCAACCAGTGAGATACTTGTCCTAAACTACTTGCTTCCAATACTACGCTCTTGTGGTAAGATCGGAGGTAGGCTGGGATGTAGTATTAGACCCAAGGGGACTATTACAACATAACCTGGGCTGGACATGCTATTATCAAGACATTATCATTCTAATACTATAGTTGCTATTTTTCTACACTGCTAAATTTTCAATGACATGATTTATTTACAATGGTCGCTACTGTCATAGTAATGGCGATCGTTGAAAAATTGTGTGTTAGTAGAATACCGAAACTGTCGTTATGCAACGATGTCATTATTATTTTGAAACATTGTTGTAATAGAATTATGGCTGAGATTTGAAAACCAACTATTTGTGTTCATACACGAAGATTTGCTTCAGCTGGGATTTGAACCTAGGACCTAGTTAGGTACTCCGACTCTGAGATCACGTGGTCATCTCAGAGCATATAAGGTGTTGTGTTTAAAAATAATACATTGATAACTAAAACGTCTTACAGTTTTGCGTACACTTGCCGCAGTTACTTCTTTTAACTATAACGTTTTCACTAAACTTTATTATATTTCGCTATATAAAAATAAAAAATAGCAAGTATCCCCGTACTCTGTGTTTGTAATCTAGTAAAAGGGAATGTAATACAAGGCGCAAGTTGCATCGACAAAGTACAATTCGCAAAGCCGTACCGATTGTGAGGAATTACGTAGGGATATTGTTCTCGGTATAGAATACTAAAAGGGGAGTGGGGTATCCCTATCGCAGAATTATTATTTGTTTTAAGCGAAGCTATATGTGTCCATATAATGTAACAAACCCGTAAACTATAAGTGAATTATAAAATGAGATTAAATTTATAAGGTTTAATATTTATGAGACTGAAATAATGTGTAATGTAAATGTTATCCAGAGACATCTCGTATTGCAAAAAACTTTTAATTAAATTGTAATGCACATTTTGTAATAGAATTTATTTATGATTTTCGAGAAACAACCGCATCTTCTTTCAAAGATTACTATAGAATATACTGTATTATAATATATAAACGCAGGAAACTTTTCTATATTATAATATAATCTATCTACAGAAATTGGGTTGGCCGACTTCACATGTTTTCGCATTATTTTTTTCTAACACATTTTTTTTATTGAATGAAGTGATGAAACGCGCTAAACGTGATGGTAATTGCAACGTCTGTCCATAACAAATGCTGTGTCACCCAGAAAAATTCTGTGTGGCACAACACTGTGCCCATCACCCTGTGACTTAAATTCTTAAGTCTCATATGCCCAGTGATTACGCTAGTTCACAGTGCCCTTCAAACCGAAACACAGTAATGTTTGCACACTACTGCTTCACGGCAGAATAACTAGCCCTGGGGTGGTACCTACCTAGACGGATTCCTGCATAGGAATCCTACCACCAGTAAATGCAGGTTTTCTCGCGATGTTTTTCCATCACTGCGGAGCACGTGGTAAATTAGCACTTAAAACTGCAGAATAATTATAGAGATGCCGGCACCGGGAATCAAACTCAGGTCACTCGCGTACTGTGAAATTAGAGACCAGCGCCGGGCCCCCAAGCTACCACGGCCCTGAGCGACACAACATTTTTAACAAGGAGACGTTGCACTTGCCATTAAACGAATAATTTGCTCGTCTCGTCACTTTTCTCTATAAAAAGTAGTGCCTACTTATAAGCTTTGCAGATTCCAGAAAGATAAAAAAATTTTTGGTCGTGGATTTAAATATATTTCTCTTATTCTCCGCCAATGTATGGTCTGTGATGAATGCAAATGATGAATTGTAAAAATACTTATAAAATTTTAATCGTTTTTAATAACTATTTTCGGTAACTATATAAATAACGCTATAATGTTACCATAATTAAGACCATAAATATAAAATCATCAGTTTATCGGACCACATCGAGTGTTCTGAACAAAACAATTGACAACTCAAATAGATAGTACATTTTATATTTACAAGCACTATCTGGAGGTATTGCCGTGATTAGTTAATTAATTTATGAAAATGTATGTCCATTACATCGATGCCAATTATGCACCTCCAATGCAGGGCAAGTAGCAAATCCTATCACATTAATCTGTTATGTACACCTGACGCTGTGACATGCGCATTCTCTGTACTGGAGATGACACAACGATAGGATAAATCTATAATATGGTACGTTTGTGTATGTGGTACTTATATGACATGATTATAAGAGGATTACATCTATTTAATTAGTATTTAATTGATATGGTACATTAATAGCTGTTTGTTGCAACAGCTATTAATGTACCATACCAAAATCATCAAAAAAACCAACTAACTAATGAACTACTTCATCATTGAGCATAGAGCCTATTGAGGTAGTCTCTTCGTTCAAATCTAAAACCACTATTTTTGCAGATTGACGATAGACATATGAGATTTAGTAAGTATGGTGACTTCATTGATTTTATGTGATACATCGTCGTGTCATATAAAATAAAATGTCCAACATAAGCGATATCTTACGTTAGTAATGAAAAGATTTAAATTTTCATTAAAACTCATTTCGTGGAACGACTAAATTCCTTGCAAATCATCATAATCAGCCTTTGGTAGTTCACTGGTGGTAGGATTCCTATGCAGGAATCCGTCTAGGTAGGTACCACCCCAGGGCCAGTTATTCTGCCGTGAAGCAGTAGTGTGCAAATATTACTGTGTTTCGGTTTGAAGGGCACTGTGAGCTAGCGTAATCACTGGGTATATGAGATTTAAGAACTGATGTCTCAGGGTGATGGGTGCAGTGAGATGTCACACAGAAATGTTCTGGGTGACACAGCATTTGTTATGGGCAGAAAAAAAAACTGCTGGATACAGACCTCTCCTAATAAGCACCACTAAGACCCATCTTTCGCTTCACGCATCCAGTTACTACCAGCCGCCTTACGCAAATCGTTACTCCGTCTAGCCAAAGGTCGCCCCACGCTACGTTTGCCTAAACGCGGCACTCCACTTTAGGATTCGCCTACTCCAGCGGTTGTCACTTTTGCGACAGATATTACCAGTCCATTTACATTTCAGTCTCCAAACTCGAAAGGATATATCGTTGACTTAGGTTCTCTGGCTAATTTCTTCATTCAGAATCTTATCCACCAGAAAAACCCCGAGTGTCGCTTTTTCAGTTGCTCTCTGAGAAACTTTGAGCTTATACAGCAGACGTACCGGCAGTGAAAGTGAAAGCCCAACTGAATCCTATCGGCTTGATCGTTACCTTACCGACCTAAAATATTATTCTACACAATTTTACATAGTAGTAGTAGTTATTAGAGTCAATCTACTGCTATTTATCTCACCAAGGCTCAGATTTTTCTTCACGTATTAAATGAATGCAATTATCACGCTGTTCCTTACTTTGTCTATCAAAGTCACTCTAGCTATACTTCTCAAACATTTAATTTCCACAACATTTATCTTATCACTTTCTTTGCAATCTTCATTAATGCCCGAACGGGAACTTTACTTGCGTATAATAATGGATCTTTTTATGATCAAACATAGTGTTTTTTACCACAATATTCCACTCCAAACTCACTTTCATATCCATCACGCTTCACAGCAACCCATAAATCTCGCCTAGCATTATGATTTTTTCATTTTGGTTGCATTAATTCAAAACATCTTTCATGCTATCCCAAAACTCTGGTCTCTCATCTGGGCTTTTGAATAGCCGTTCCAACTTGTATCTTGTGGAGCATAAATTTTATAATTAAACACCTAATATGAAGATGCGAGTAAGGCCAACCTTCAACCCAACCCAGAGGAGTCTTGGGCTCACACAATCAAAGTCAGTCACACGTTGATTAATTCTAGCAGAAAGCATTACACCAACGCCCTGACAGCCTCTACCGGTCTCAGGAACCCCCAACCAATAGGCTGTGTAGAATCCATGCGAGGTGGTGTCGCATCCTTACAGCTTGGTCTTACTTACAGAAAGAACGTCAATCCGTCTTGTGTTCATTTCACATATTTCGTCGATTTTATCACTCATTCCTCCTCTAACATTCAAAATAGCAAAGTGGCTATCCGTAGCCCACTTTTCACGCCCACGCCCCCTTAAAAATAAAATCGTTTTCAAATTCCTTTTCATTTCTGACAGTAGGTCATATGTTAATAATAAAATTTCAAATGTCACGTAATTTAAACATATTCGACAGAAATAATTTAATTATACAAAGCGGGATATGGCATGGTCAAATTTCGACAGAATTAAATATATCACGTTTCAGCGTACGAATTTGGATTTCACAAGACGTCGAAGAAGGCAATCTCCAAGATCACAGGTGAAAGGTCTGCGTTCTAAAGTAACGAGCACGCAAAGGGAAATTATGAGAAGTGTGTATGAGAAAACAGTTTACACCTACGCTCCATTTTGCAGAACAATTTGACGTCAGCTGAAACTATTCGCCGCTATTTGCACAAGACGCAAATGGCGAGTAACACCTCTGAATTATCTTAATACGTTAGAAAACGTCATGTTGCCGACCCTCCGGAACGTTTAACCAGAAAATTGACTTCCCTAATTTTATTATTTACAAGACAACTTTCGAATACATACAGTTAGGATTACCCACGACTGGTTCTAAAGACAACAATACATCCGGTTGATGCCGGGGCTATCTAAATCGCCTGATTTAAACCCAATTGAAATCTTTGGACACTTATGGTGCAACAAAAGAAAGTCATTGCAGACTTGGGAGTCCATACGGGCTACAGATATTTGCGACTTGTTGTTTGTGCGATAATTACAAACCTGAAGTTATAGGAAGGAAGATCAGTTTTTGTATCTATTTGTATAATTTTTTTGTATAAGTATATGAATCCAATGATAAGAAAACGCTAAACTAGAAGAGGACGAAACAACAAATAATATTACGTATGGTATCGTGGATTACCCGGTTGTGTGTGCTTTATTAATGAACTAGCGACACGCCCTGGTAAGGCAATTACATGGTCGCCTATACTTTATTTCGCGCTCACTCAGTTCAAATCGGATATAATCGACATCGGTTGGAATAACTAAAACAAACGTTACACCGAGTTTGCTTTGATATGCAATATATACCACTCAGTATATAGGTATTGATTTGTGTAGCGTTATATAGTTACTGCATGTATGTACATTTCGTATAGCCCATGCCTAGTTTGAAGTATATTCGGTC
Source organism: Luehdorfia chinensis (assembly GCA_019845155.1). Lineage (NCBI taxonomy): Eukaryota > Metazoa > Arthropoda > Insecta > Lepidoptera > Papilionidae > Luehdorfia > Luehdorfia chinensis. The sequence continues at coordinate 4,111,514 of JAHVAK010000022.1, forward strand.
GGAGTTTGGACTTCATTAGACGGATTCTCTCAAACTTAACCACCACCCCAGGGCCTGTTATTCTACCGTGAAGTTTTGATTTAAAGGGCACTAAGAGCTAGCGTGAAATTTAAGAACATATGTCTCAGGGTAACGGACGCAGTGTGGTGTCACACTGAAATGTTCTAGGTGACGCGCGTTTGTTGTGGGCAAACGTTGCACCTATCACCAGGTGCACGTTTTGCTTATTTCGTAACTTTATCCAATAAAAAAAAGATGGAACCTTGGCCGGCACAGAAAATTTTCACAATCCTCTCACTGAAGATACTATTGACGGGGAAACCTTCTCTGCCTTGGGAAACTCCGTCTGCCCGAAAGTAGAGCAGATGACCCAATTTTAGAGTAAGTGTGTATTCCCTCTCTTCCGGATTGTTAGCAACCTGCGTTATCATAACCGCCACCTTGGTCGGTAATAATGCTGGTTGGTAATTGGGGACCGTAACATTTTGTCTATATTTGGAGGATGATTCTATAACCGGCATGCTCGGCAAACGGATTGTCGATCGTCAGAGATCTGGTAACTGTCACAAGCCTGGATAATTTAAGTTCCATAATATTGAGATGGTTATTCCGCCATCTATCGATTGTTTGAGACCCTTCTAGGCATTTCCCTTTGGTTGGTTTCTATAACACCCAAAAGAAAAGAAAGAGTTTTAAAAGTCTGAGGCCACATTTATCATTATAATAAATTATATTTTTTTTAATTTCACGCGATCATATATCTTATCCTGAACATTGTAATGTCCTGAACATACATTGTGTGTAGTAATATACTGGTGGTAGGATTCCTATGCAGGAATCCATCTAGGTAGGCACCACCCCAGGGCCAGTTATTCTGCCGTGAAGCAGTAGTGTGCAAACATTACTGTGTTTCGGTTTGAAGGGCACTGTGAGCTAGTGTAATCACTGGGCATATGAGACTTAAGAACTGATGTCTCGGGGTGAAGGGCACAGTGACGTGTCACACCGAAATGTTCTGGGCGACACAGCATTTATTGTGGGCGGAAGTTGCACTTACCATCAGGTGAACGTTTTGCTCGTTTCATCACTTTATACAATAAAAAAAAATGTACACATATTGCCACAAAACAGGATCCTAGGGGCTACATGTTTCACATTGACACATAGGCAAATTGTCGTGTCACTCCAACCAGACTGCCGTTACTCAGTAGCCACTCGTGAACCTATCTTTTCAAACGCTTACCAGATCTACAAGCTACATGGACAGTCTATTGCCTTTACAGCTTGCTAATTCTTAGGGCTATGTCGGTTACTTCAGTTCTACTGCGGATATCGCATAGCGTAGCGCATAGCGGAGAATAGCATTTCCATAGCTCACTGCTATGAGCTTCTTCATGCATTTTTATGTAGTTGAAAGTAATCAGTAAGAAATACCAACTTATGTAATAAATACTTCTTTATGACAAAAAATCACATAGAGAATAACTTGCGCGAGAATAAAGGCAATTAGGGACAACAAGCGATGCCATCACAAAAACATTAGAATATAAGAAATATTTTACAGAACTGAAATAAAATTTTAATTTTACTGAACTGCAAATGTGGAATTACCATAGCACGACTTTTGCTATTGCACCACCATCCCACCTGGTGATGACCTTTAGAAAGAAGAAAACCCCTGATAAAGAAGAGCACGTTAGATTAGCCAGGAAGATACCTCGTAAACCTATTTCTATAATGTGTATTATACTTTATGTTATGGCGAGTCATGTAATAAACTTTATTATTTTTACAACTTAATAATATATAACCACACACAAGTTATTTAAGCAATTGTCCTAGCTTAGGTAGCTCTATGTGCATCTTTGGATTACTTACAAGGTGATGACAATTTTTTTATAAGTTGCTTTGCAAGAGCAATATGCGCAAATATCCTCTCAATACATTTGCACGTACTCCGACACTGCTCCATTACGTATTGCCGGACTTTACATGGCTTTGAATAACGTTATTTTAGGGTACGTAGGTTTCTTCACAATGTTTTCTTTAATACATATCACACGGTAAATCTGTTCTAATTAACGTTTAATAACTTTTGGGGTTACTTAGTAAACGTAAACATGTAATAATTCTGCTTTCGTTAATGATACTTTTAATCAATAAAATAGGACGCAGGAACATCTAAAGCGAAATAATTATGTCGAATATATGACTAGAAATTATAACGTGAGGCCTTCCAGAGTAGGCTCTGTATACTTGTCAAAATTAACTAATTGTTATCTTAATCTTAGAAAGTTTGTAGCGTAAAAGTGTTAGATGAAATGACGACGGTGCGACTACAGTGGTCAGCAAATTTGCCTATCTAGTTGTTGTTTCACCGTATCACTACTCAAGGTTCTAGATTCTAAAGCTACATGGGCAAATTTGTAGGAGCAAATTGTAATATGTGTAATTAAAAAATATCACATATATATATATAGTGTAAATACATGTGATAATTGTATCACACACTTGGATTCTAATCTATCGACTTCACGTTTGTAAGTTTGAACGTGCTAATCTCAAGAAATACTAACCCCATTTAAAAATGTATTTTTGCATTAGATAGCCCATTTATCAAGAAAGGTTGCAAGCTATAAAATTTCCAAAGCCACGTGTTCGGTATTTTTTTAAATGAGTGAAACCGCGCGGCACAGCTCGTGATAATATAACTATTACAGTTATTAGCAAGCTACAAAACCAACCATCTCTGTTTTTGAAAGTAATTGAAATATATTTTGTACTTAGATTTATCAACTTCTTCAGTTAAAAAATTACTTTATATTATGTGATTACGTCATGTGAACGTAGAGTAATATACAAGTCAGATATTTCAAATGTCAAGCACGGTGAGCGTGTCAAAATCTGAGCAAATGTGTTTATGCAAATTACGGACTACATTAACATCGCTCCTTCAGGAAAGATAGCTTACATACGTGTTTGTTTAGTAAATAACTTACAACGTCTCCCAGCACAAAGCGCACCATTAGTTATTTAAATTAACTTAGTAATTTTGTGTTAAATATAGCGTATATTTACTAAAACATAAACATGAAATATGCACATAAATTAACGATTTATAACAAAATAATATCTATCAAACTATAAAATTTATTTTCAAATACTGCTTTTTACTTATTTTCGATAAAAAATATGGAATGCATTCAATGATATATTACGTATTCAGGTATATTTAAAAATAAGACAATATAGCGTGCTTTTTCAAATATACTTATCCACAGCTACATTAATATATGTACTTTTAAGATGAACTAATAAGAAAACTTCTTTAAAATTATTAAAGAGTTCCAATACTTACATATATCTTATGTCAAAATTATTCATAGCAAGGTTTTGTCCATATTTAACTATTGTGAATATTATATATTTATTCATTAAATAATTATTATTAAAACTATATCCACTGGCATCAGCAGTACCACGAGCGGTAATGAAGTCCTCCTTCCCTTAACTGCACCATGTTAATGGCCTTCATACATACATACCCATAATCACGCCTTTTTACCATATAAGTGGTAGGCAGAGACCATACACGTCACCTCCGCGGTAAACGTGATGTGACCGGTGGCGAACAACCTTGCAGCTATTTTGGTACGAGTAAAAAAATCTTAATTCCCAATGCGTTCCCACGACCACTATAGTGACAGAATTGCATATTATAGTGTTATTCCGTCCGTACAATACCTTGGTTGTCTCTTACGACACATCTGTAGGGAAGAGGTAGGTGCAATTCTATTAGGACGGACGCCTATCGGCCTAATGGCTTTCATAAGGTTTTCTTCAAGCCTTTAACGGATGTTATCATTTATTTTTGTTATGGTACATTTGCAGCTACTCTTGCAGCAAGTTGGTGATTTCATTGGGAGTTGAGTCGTGCCGGTGAAGTTCCTACTGACCTTGAGTTTTCGTAGCGCAAACGGTGCACGTGTGTGTGGGTGTCCTACATACATACATACATACATAAGATCACGACTGTATCCCATAAGGAGTAGTCAGAGACTGGCCATTCACTGCAAAAACAGATGACTGCCACAATCCACGTTTCACCAAAACAATATAATGCACTTGGTGTGACAGGTGGTGAGCCCATCGCCACCATGCGCTGTTGGGTGCACAGTGCAGTTTAATTCCTTACTCGCCTTTTACGAGATCCATTGGATATGATGGAGTGGTAGTATTCTTTTAACGAGCCGCCACAACACGGCCTACTTACCTACCTACATACGTGCCTCGAAAATTACCTCGGTCTTCTGGAAATCTAAATTTTTATAACCACAGTTTTGCATTATTTTACAGAAAGTGGATAAATACTCAATATTTTGTTTGCTTTTTAATCAAATATATAGATAATAAGCAGCTGTGCCGTTTAGTCAGTGTAGTTCGATATAGAATCGGATATACAAAATTTTCCAACATATTCTTCAGGATTATATGGAGTGTGATATGTTGTCTAATAATACTGCATAAAATGTAAAGGTACTAACAATCACAACAGCGCATTTTTCATACAGCTTCTAAGTTAGAAATCTAAAAGGACTAATTTTCATCGTTTTAAGCAAGGATCTTTGTGCTCTCTCGAGTTTAGTCATTATTGCTTTACACACTTTTCTTAATAGCAAAATGTCTTATGATATTTGACTACGGAGAAATGCGACTGACATAGAAATAATTTTTGCCTCACAATATGTACATGAAAGCATTATATATTAATATAAGAATATTAAACAGTTTAATAAAAAGTGATGTTCGTAATGTAAATACGAGGGAACAAGCACAAACTAATACCGCCATTGACTCGACTTCATCATTGAACTGACTCATGTCAGTAACTCTTTCATGGGACAATGTATGTTTTATAACAAAATCTCAGAAAGTGCACACTTTCAATCAAAACATTTAAACTTTTTACTAAGCAAAGACTCTTTAAAAAGGGTTATCATATTAAAGGATACATAGATGATGATAATTCCAGGGAATAAGGTGATCGCTGCCAAGCTATTTCTACATCTTTATATTTATTTTGATTCGGTTTTTATATATTAAATTGTTTTTAAAAGGACTGAAAAGAAAAATAAACAGTCCGCTGGGTTTCTTGCTGGTTCTTCCTGGGACAGAGGCAATTTTTCGACTTAGGAGCCTGGAAGAGCCTCCCACGCTGCTTTAATGCGGGTTGGCAGGCTTCACATATCGTCGAAATATTATTATCCCTTGGACAATTCCTCACGAAGTTTTTCTTGACCGTCGAGTAAGTGGGAAATCAGCAATAAAAATGTTAAAACTATTTTAGTGGTGCTAGAACCGGGAATCGAACTCGGGTCATACGCGTACTGTGAAATTTGTGACGAGCGCCCGGGCTTTTAATTATTATGAAACCACATTAAATACATATTAGTAATTTTTACGCATGGTTCGCGAGGAATCATAGTAAATTTCCAGCATAAAAGTATAATGTATTTTTACGTTACACCATTACGTACATACTATCATCACGTACAATGAAAACCATAGTTAACCAAGAGTTATTTTTGATCTGTTTAACCAAATAAACAAATGTTTTTGAAGTTATACTTCTTTCGGCACGTTTAGCATCCTGTTACTGAAGTGCGACATGATGAAGTTAGCCACCAATGATAACGGTATTGCGACAAACATGATGAAGTTAGCCATCAATGGTAATTTACAATGTTTATTAATTTTACTGTCTGAACTGGCCCTTAGAAGTCTTAAGTTTTTGAACGTGATATATCTAACGCGGAAGGGGTTCAAACTCCTTAAAAGACCTAACATTATTATTTATTATAAATCCATGGGATTTCGGCTTTTCCCAAAGAAAAGACCATGCAGATTTTGCATCGTACTTCGAACATGTCTTCAAAATACTGTTGTTTTGGTTGTAAGTTGGATGATTAGTCAAGAATTTGTAATTAAAAAAACATAGCCACGAACGTTGGCGGTTTTGTCCGAGAAAATAAAACTCAGAAGAACATAGTATAATTAAATTAACTAAGTAATGACTAAACAGAAACTTAAAAAAAACAAGTTTGCTTACTGCTGGCAGTTATCCCACCTAAAATCATACATTTCAGGGTAGTCAACTCTGTCCTAACACATTTTGCTAAATAATAATAATGTGCTCTTACTTGGAAATTTAAAATTATTCATATATTATAATATATTATGTATGTATTGAAAACTTTATTACCTGTGGGCTGTGGGCAAATGAATGCATCTTTGTCATGTAGCGTTTTATACGTAAGCATAATGTTACATGTTTTTTTTCCGAAACTACCCACGGCTTTTGCTTCGATGAACATACAACAAATAGTGATATTGAATAATTTAATAATGTCTAACAGTCACATGGACAGTGATGTCAATTATTCATAACTCAATCTGTAATTAATGCTCCTTTGAATTATTTAATATTTTATTTTTAATTTATAAATTATTATTAATAACCGAATATACACAGAAATATATTTTTTAATTATTTTAAAATAATTTAATAATAATGAAAATAATGGTGTTTTAAAACCTTTGTTAATTGTATTTAATATCTTATATTATTGTATCGTCCATTTTCTAACGTAGAGTATACAATTTTTGGAGTTATATTTGTTTTGTGACGCCAAAGAGGTATAACTTTTTACGTGCGTATATAAGTAGATAGGCGGTTTTTTAAGATTAGATCTAGAAACACGAAGATGGTCGCAATAGTTTTCTCATAGCCATACAGACCTCCCCGAAGTTGTGAGGATTAGTCGTAATCGCCATACTTAGCAGACGGATTGGCGACTGCTATACCAAACGCTGTCCACAATTCATGAACAGACCCAAAATCAATAAGTTATGGGCAAACCTATGACCCCGCGGCCAATGACTCTAAAAATAACCCAGTCAAACTAAAAAATAAATCAGAGCATCGTTTATTATTGATCTAATAAAATACCCTTCAAAAAATAATAAATATGAAAAATTAATTCCGTGTATTATAGTCATGAAATTGAATGTTACATAAGATTGTACACACCACAACATAATTCTGTGCTCACTGCGCATTCAATTCGCATCCGTGCATAATACATTGGTCAGGATGGCTAGACATCTAGAACTCTGGGAAAATTTGTACTATCTAATTACGTTTTATGTCTAACGATGTAGACGGAATACCTTATACCAATGTTGATCATTTAAATAAAATTTTGCCTAACTTCATAATGTAAACATATAACTTTTTGTCTGGGCAAGTACACGTTGAGATATTTTTTGGTTTTTTTGTGCACTTTTTTTTTCTCTTATACGCAACCCTCTCTCTCTCTCTCTACTTTTAGATCGCACATGCTACTGCTGTGATGGTCGTCGCTAGCTAACGCAACACCTTTCCCTTACTCCATGACTTACATCACCGACAAGTCAGTGCCGTGCTTTTTTTTTATAATCTGGGCAGGTGAGGAGTCAGGAGGTGCGAGGCGCAAGTTGCGGCGTCTTCTTTACTGTATAGGCTACCAATGCAACGTATTTAGACGTAGTGAATACCTAGTAAGAACTTTTTTAACAAATGATTTAGAGACATTCGCATATATCCATAGATAGACAAATGTGAGGTGAGAACAAATTTCGACGATGTAACAACTTCGGCATTCAATGGTTTAGCTGGAGATACAGCCTCGACTGTCTTGCTGTCTCCATTGAGTGGGTGAGCCTTTTATTCAACTTTTCGAGTAGAGAATGTCGAGCATGCTCCACGAAGCTGCTCCAAGACATCGATCGCCACTAAACTATAACGCACATTGCTCAGTAGGAGTAGGACAGCAGCTACACGCTCGACTGTGGCCGGTTTCACTCGGTCACTGCAACGTAAGCGCGGAACCCGAAGCTTGTTGTCTAGCAAAACTTGCTTGACATGCTGAAGCTCGGCGACCAGGTATTTACTGTCACAGATCCCTTGTGCTTTCTGAAACAAAGATGTACTCACGGCAGCTAACTGTGAATGATGGTGGCGAGATTCACTGTTTAAATACGTATTAGTATGGGTCTTTTTTCTATACACAGTGTGTCTCAAGGTGTTATTAGGATTCCGAATTACTAAAACATCTAGAAAAGCCAAAGAGTTATTTGTCTGTATTTAAATCCATTGTGAATTGTATTTTATAATTTACGTTTTAGTTAGGTGGTCTAAACATGCAGTGAATTTATCAGAAGTTAGAATTGTTAAAGTGTCATCTACGTACCGCTTGTAGAACCTTGGATTTACTGGAGAGTACGGAGGATTTTCTCCTCAAATTCTTCCATGAAAATGTCAGCAACAGATACTGGGGAGCCCATCGCCACACCATTTATTTCCCTGTAGTATTGTTCCTTCTACAATAGATAGCCAGATGTTATGCAATGTCTAAGTAATTCTGCATGTTCTAGTTTTTTTTTTATAGAAGAGGAGGCAAACGAGCAAGCGGCTCGCCTGATGTTAAGAGATCACCGCCGCCCATGAACATCCGCAATACCAGGGGAGTAGCGGGTGCGTTGCCGGCCTTTGAGAAAGGAATAGGATGTTTTCTTGAAGGTCCCTAAGTCATATCGTTCCGGAAAAACCGCTGGCGGGTTTTTCAAGGTGATGTGGATGTAATTTAGTACTGTGCCGCGATGTACGATAGTGAAACTCAGCGGCTGGAACGAATGTGTTGTTATCTGTTAGCTACCTAGTTACAATCGAGATGCAGTCTTTAACATGAAGGCATATCAATAACGACTGGACATCATAACTGACCATAGTTTCATTGTCAGATAGATGTAGGTATATTATCTTATTGACAAAATGGTATGAATCCTTTGTCTGTGCTCTTGTGTGTACTCTAAGTGGTGAGAGTATTTTAACCGCATATTGAGACAATCTGTGAGTTGCTAAATCGATTTGGCTCACTATTGGATGTAGTGGATCATTGAGTTTGTATATTTTGGGTAACCCATAACTTCGGTTGTCTGCTGTTGTTTTTAATGATAATAAGAAACAGAACCGAGTAATAGTTTTTTTTTTTTTGATAAATGTAACGGAACGAGCAAATCGTTCAGCTGATGGTAAGTGCAAAGTCTGTCCATAACAAATGCTGTGTCACCCAGAACATTTCATAACTGGCCCTGGGGTGGTACCTACCTAGACAAATTTCTTTTTGTTCTTCCTTTTTGTTTTGTCGGCGGTTCGACGAGCTCTTAAATTGTTCTAATGTTTATAAACGTAAATTAATTATTTTACACTCATGTAATGTTATGTTTGTGATTATAATAAAGACGATTTTCACTCTCCACCACTATAAGCTATTATTTTTAGTAACTACGACTGGGATCTTTTACTATAAATCGTAGCATATAAATCGACACAATTAAAACATTTACAATATTATTACTTACTCTCGTATGCGTTATCTTAACTATTACAAGTAAAGCGAGTCATATAATAAGTATGAAAGCACCAATATATTACTTAATGAGCATGATAAAATATACACTGCATCTAATTCATTAAAAAAAACTTGCATCATTTTAAACTTCTATAACTTACGATAACGTATCGTGCAATATCAGTAAATAAACCATAGTTGCACAGTATCAAAGAACTGCAGCAACATGCCCCGAATTTATTTACCAATTGAAAGATTCATCCAAAATTAAAACTTAATCCGGAAAGCTTCCAACCTAGAACCAAACGTAAACTTTCATTGTATATTCTTAACAACTCACGGAGCTCTACTTAACCTATTTTAGAAACTAGACATACAAATAATATTATATCGACTCTATCGGTGTGCTCGTTGTGGCATATTTATTGACGCGAAACTCACGACTTATAAACTAAAAAATTATTCATTAACTAACACTCGCTATTAAAAATTTATTCTTAAAATATTGTGCAAAAAAATTAAAAAATTTAGGCTGTTACAGTTTTTAGTATAGTATATACATTTACTAATATACGCCTATAGTTGTCATACTACTGTGCACAGACTCAACACTTCCTATTTTACTAAAACGTTATGAAGTTAGGGAGAGTCGTTTTCTTTTACCTCTTATTTAAAATTTTAAGTATTGCTGTAATTGAAAACTGAACTCGAGTTGCTCGCATACTAGAAAATTTAAGGGTAGCGACCAGTTCATGAGTTAACACAACTTCTTTATAGTGTGTACTGTTATATATATGATGCTACTTGACTAAACCGTTAATTTATTTTAACTACGAAAAAGAGAAAACATTATTTATTCCGATCAATAATTAAGAACTCTAGTATCTCATTTTTCGAATTCTGTGAACGTCTACATTACCTGCAGCTGTTTTTATTAGTTTATACATTGCTTTCTCAGACTTTTCGATTTGGTCTACCTTTGGCCACAATTAAAATTATTATTTTACTTTTCTGCATTCTATATACTTTTTAAATACTTTATAATTACAAAAATCAAACCTTTCAAAATTTCTTGATAATTTATATTATATGGATTATACTATCTTTAATTTGATAAACCGGAAGAGACAGCAAACTTCACGCCTAGTGATGAAAGCGAAATTATGAAATGGCACAAGAAATCCGTGTGGTAGCGGCCTGAGAGAATCTACCACCCCATTTCATCCCGTGGGTGTCGTAAAAGTCGACAGAGGGAAAATAAAACCAAGAGATGGGCAGCAGCATCTTCCTGGAATATCTGAATACATAAGCTGCGGTTGCCAACCCGCCTGTCAAGCGTGGCAACTATGGCAAAATCCCCCCCAAATGAGAGCTACAAACTTTTGTGGCAATCTATGGGGAGACCTATGTTCAGCAGTAGACTATTGATGGGTTGAAATGATGATGATGATGATGTGATTCTTGAACTTTCATAAACGCGAAGGAACGATCATGCAGAACTTCTAAACGAGAACAGTAGAGCATTCAAACTGAATACCTGGTCAGTTTTTAATATTTCTGCATTTGAATACGTTCATTTAATAGAGACCGCAACATATCTTACCGGTCAACATACCTGACTGGTAGGTCCTGAATTCGAATGCCAGCGAAATGAGAATACTTGTGCTATACAAAAAACCATATGAGTGACCGTGTTTCATGATTATTTCATTATTTCGTTCATGTATTATACATAAATTAACAATGAAATAAGAAGACATGAAACAAAAATATAATGAAATACGTTTTCGTTGTTACGAAAACCACCAAGGTTGTTACACTTTGATAAAATATTCAAATCGGTACATGAATTTATCTATACAACAAGGCATTATACGTAATTAGATGCGGCAAACGTACCCAAAGCTCGAAATGACCTGTCGCATTCATAATGCACGAATTCAAATTGAATGTGCAGTTAGACGGATGTCAGATTTACCGCATGTTTTGAATGTGCCCGTAAGTAATTTACATCGTTATAATTCTTCGTTTCTACGAGAATTTAAATAAACTCTCGTAGATTATACCAATATAAATGAAGCAGCAACGATATAAGTCTTCAACTGTGTTTAATTATCTAAAAGTATGAATCCAAGAATAGAGACAAACTGTTTATGCTAATCGATATCCATATTTTAATGTCGAATTATCAAATATAATTCGAAATACAAAATGTTTATTAAAACGGAATGTATAATTTTGGCAAGAAGTCTGAACTTTGATGAATTCTCATCTAACTATTGACGAAGTATAGACTGTTGCAATTTAATCTCGAAATCAAAGGGAATCCGTCTGAAGAGACACTAAATTAAACTGTAAATATTGATCTATCTACCTGCTCCAAACCAGAATAATTTAACAGTAAAGGTATCTATTCAGTCTGATATTATAATTGTCATAGTATTTAAGGTACGTTTAATATTTTACTTATCAATTTCATATTTTATTCTATATTTAAGATTTAAAAATGCGGCTTTTTTTTAAATATGATCGATAATGTAACATGAAAGGTATATTTGAGCATTAGTTAATAGGAGAAACACACCTTTAAAAACATCCCCGGTGCTATTTGTAATTTAAGCTGCCCATTTACTACATACTCGGCGGTGAAGATAAATATACTCAAACCTCCATGAACGAAAAAAATTGAAGACACGTAAAGTCTACGAAACCGTAGTGGAGCTATTTGTTTGTGTGCTTCTGCAGAGGAAGTTTTGCTGATTCTCCACTACTTCACTAAAAAGGGGCTAATCAGAGATGCGGTAGGAAAGGCTGCCTGCCCTCTCTCCCTTACTGTGGCCTATTAGATTTCCTAAAAATGAGGCTCTGACGGTAATGTGTTGTTATTACTTCGTCTTAGGACCCAAAGTATTGGGCTCGGTAGGATTGCACACTCCTACTTGATGGCCTCCAGCTTCACCGTTTCGACGATGAGGGTCCATGAAAGGCCATCGCGTTTGGGTTCACGGTATTACGAGAAACTGTCGAAATGAACACCGTGGAGTGTAACAGAGTAACACCGTGTAGTTCCTACCGATGAACGATACGTTACGGCGATGAAGCAAGCGTTATCCATATAAATTGGCCGATCAAAAAGGAAAGATAACATGGAACGATTGCTTATTGATCATGTCTTCCACCATTCCACATTTACCACGTGCTTAGCGGTGAAGGAAAACATCGTGAGGAAACGATCATAGCAAAACTTCCTGTTAACAACCAGAATACGTCGTCTGCGTAGTATATACATATTATAGTTTCGTAAATATGGGCCAGACGCTCGCTTTAAATTTAATGGTAGCGCTAAAACGAGTGACCTGCGTTGAATCTCCGGTGCCGGTACATGTAAAATTGTTTTATAATTTTAAATGCTGATTTTCCAGGTGTTCGGGTATAAAAATATTTAGGGAATAAATAGCAGCGTGGCGGAATTTTTTCGGCTCTAAAACACTCTCAGAATGAGAGGAGGCCTGTGCTTAGCAGTGGGACAATTATAGGCTGTATACTTTTACTTTTTTTATAAATATAAGGATGAATATAGAGGCACTCACTTATCTTCATCTTCCCGTTTCAACAGAATTATGCAATAAGACTTGAAGAAGACTAAGATACAGTATAAGAAATACGGAATAATCACAATACAACTAGACAAGAAATTCAAAAAATTTAATCTCATTCTAGTAACTGAACGGCTCCGAATATATTCCAACCTTCGGCTACAAGATTTCAATCTACAGCTTCGTAATTTCAATCACAATCAGCAGTTTTAAACGCATAATGGACATCTCGTACCGTAAATGAAATGCTCTGAATTATGGCTAAATAAAACTAAAACAGCGTCCGAATATATATTTGAACCCTTAAAAGAAATACATAAAATTGGCGATTTTTGAAGAAGTCCTCTTCAACAACAACAACATCTTCACTATTAATTTTGGACTTACAAACTTCGCAAACTCCGCATAAAGATTCGGTGGAAAGATAATTTATACAGTTTCCGGAACTACCAAATTTTTGACGTCTAGCGATTTTTATTCCATATATTATATTTGCAAAGCCCTAATTCTCAAAGTAAAATATTTTTAATTTCCGAATAAAGAATTTCAATTTCATATAAAATAGCTTCCATTAAAATAGCCTGTCCCATTCTTAATCATTACTTCTTTTACTACCCCCGAGCTTTTGTAATAACGTTTTTATTCCCCCGCTTTAGTCTTTGTTTTTAGTTACGCTAAACTAAATAAATGTTGTAATTTAGCCAGAATACCGCGTTCACCTGCGCAGTTCTAAGCACCCGGTACACTGATGACTGTAATCAAAGAAAACACGCTAATTAAGTTTCACGCCTAAGACATTTCTTTGTCGGAACTTTTTCTATTTTCTATACTAAAATATCGGCTCACTGTGCTCTTCTTAAATGTTTGTTATTTGGTTGAAACTAGTGTTTTGATAAAATGGTGAAATATATGAGCCCCAATCAATATAATAAATAACTGCTCTTCACTTAAATATTTATATTAGAACCCCGATGCATCTTTTAAGAAAATACATACATATACTCGTATTTTCCACAGGTGGTAGGATTCCTATGCAGGAATCCGTCTAGGTAGGTACCACCCCAAGGCCAGGTATTCTGTCGTGAAGCAGTAGTGTGCAAACATTACTGTGTTTCGGGTTGAAGGGCACTGAGAGCTAGCGTAATCACTGGGCATATGAGACTTAAGAACTGATGTCTCAGGGTGACGGGCGCAGTGTGGTGTCACACAGTAATTTTCTGGGTGACACAGCATTTGTTATGGGCAGACGTTACACTTACCATCAAGTTAACGTTTTGCTCGTTCCGTCATAAAAATAAATTAATAAAATAGTTAGCTATGTTATTCGATTTCTCTGCACACTATCAGTCAGAAAATTTTAAATCTGAAAATATGGCAGAAATAGCATAAATGTTGCAAACTATTTATTAGTAAAGGCGGTACCAACTTAACAAACGCAACAATAATGGAAAATTACCCTCAAAACACATTATAAAAATAACTATATTTTTATTAATTAAGTAAATAAACATTGATGTGCGAGATAATTAAGTAAATAAACATTGACGAGCGGCAGCGGACGGAAAAAGAGAGCGTCATGTCGTTTGCAGTCACGTCATATCCGCGACCATATCACACATCACATACCGCATCTGGAACTCGGACTGCACTTACGTGTCGTTCGCAGCAGCTGAGCGGACATACACTGGGCTGCGCAATGTTAGATTTGATGTGTTACGCGTTTTTATATTCGATCAATACGTTATAGATTCGCTGTAGCTAGTTATCACAAGTTTGAATTCGTTTCGTCCCCTGTTTGCAATTCCGTTGTCCGAGTTTGATTATTGCGGGAGAGGCCTGAGAAAGCCTCGCGCCGAGTCATCGCGACGTCTTCGTTGCTAGTTAGAAGATTTGTGACATAGTGAAGTGACATTTAGGTACGCTTTACAATTAGTGCGAAACACAACAGCCCATCGTAAATAAAGTAGTTGTGCCGGTTCATAAAACTTCGCCGGGTTCGGTTTGGCTCAGGCGGAATCTGCGCAGTAGGAACCGCCTCCAGGCGTGAAAGTATCCCACCCTAGACCCAGAGGCGATTTCTCGCGTATACTAACACGCACCCCAGAGCGACACGAGCGTTAGTCCCAGGTTAACGGTCTGTTCGATTCACTCGAACAAAAGGCGTTACGTTACGTTACGTTTTAGATTTTATTAGTTTTTATTTATATTTTGTTATGTTTTATGATGTAATAATATATTAAAATATAAAATAATATTCCTCTTCGACAGCGATTCAAGACGAGGTTCGACCTCCTTCTGGCTCTTAGATCACTGAGAGCCCCCCCCCTTCCATCCTGTTGGTCGGATACTGTTTTGTTCAATTTCATGGGTCGCAGTACAGCGGAGCAACAGCGCCGAGCGGGGGCGGCGAAGTGAGATGTTGTGCTTCTTACTCGCGGACCTTCTGCTCGCGAGTCTCTCGATGATGCCGTAAAAGCCACAGGGCAGCACAACAGCATACTACACATTCAAAAATACAATCTTACCGCCAAAGTGCGCTAATAGATATTTCACACAACGTGTTTCACTACTGGAAATATACCTATCCCATCTCATTTTTGATTTTGAAATCGGAAACAATCTGCCACGCTACTCTGATGCATGAGCCATCGATTTTTTTTTTATTTCATCCCATTAGCGTGCTATGGCTCAAATTTAAAGGTGACACCTGGCTCGAATCCGTCCTGCTAACACAATAAATAATTTTATTAGTAATCTTATACATACGACGTTAGTGCTACAGTATCATCATATTATTTCAGTGATTTTCGAGAATGAATACTCAAATTTTCATGCTACTACTTTGATGAAATATTATCGTCCGGCTTTAGATTGTTGCAATTTGAACTCGAAGTCAAAGCGAATCCTTCCGCTTGCAGAAGCACTAAATTAAATTTCAAATCATAGGCTGTCCTACAAAGTCTACTCGAAGTTATCAAGAAGCTGAGGCGTTCTACTTAGATCAATTTTGCTATGCCAAATATGATTTTACTAATTTGATGAATGCGATCGAAAATAACGATTTGCATATAGTTATTAAGTTGAAATATATTTAAAATCGAACACCATTAAATTTTATGAAATTTTATTTTTTATTAAATTCAAGTAAGTTACTATTCCAGTAAGCTACTACTTAGTCTAGTCAACAAGTTCAAAAACGTGTTAAATAGACATAAAGCTCCTAAAAATATGTACGATAGCTCATTGGATGCGGAATGATGTCTACAAAAATGTTTTTTAAAGGGCTTATTAGCACATAAAAAATTGCGATTGTTATAAAAAAAATAAGATTGAAAAAAAAGGAATTTGGTTTTTTCTTAATAATTTCTAAAATAATGATATTTAAGGAATTTTGAAAAAAGATCCTGAAAGAGGAAGAAGTTTCCAATAAAAAAGTCCCAACTCCCGGAATTCTATCTCTATTATTTATAATTTTTTTTTTACGCTGAAAATAGGGCTCCGCGAGGTCGTTACGGCATAGGCGCGCCGTCTAAAAAGCCGGTATATCACCTAAAATAATTTTTTTATAGTATTAAATAACAATTTAAAAATTTGAAAAAATTATGGTGTAATCTAAACACTTGAACTATATATTTACACCATTGTTAATTAACTAATTTATTTCCAATCTCTGTTTTTATAAATTACGGAATAAAAGTTTAAATAATTCATCTATAAATTTTTCCCTTCGTGGAGCTCTTATCATTTAGGTACTTAATAAAGTAATGTAAAAAAAATTTTTTAAAGTTTATTATTTTGTTAATTATAATTTTTTTTAATTAACAAAAAATTAAATATCTAAAAAATGTTATGAAAAAAAATTTTTTTAAGTAATATCTTATTATTGCTGTTTTTGCATCTACCATAGGTTAATACCTAAGTGCTAATTAATTCCAGTGTTAATTAATATTAACACTGGAAAAAAAATTTTTACGCTATTTGTTAAGAAATTGTTTATAAACAAATAGACTATTTTGGGATTTTTTAAAAAAAAATTTTTACCATCTTATTGTCTAGGTGAAATTATGATTTTTTAAAAAAAAATTTTTCTTAAATAAATTTTTTAACTGTTTAAAATCGTTTTTTTCAAATTTCAATTGTTTAAATAATTAGTTATGAAATTATTTTTTTCTTAAAAATCATCATTGACTCTTTTCAACGGTTTAACAACGAAATACATTTTTTTTATAAATAATTTCATTGTTTATTAACTTAACAATTTGTTATAAACAATTAATATTAATCGTTATATTTTTTTTCGAGAACTACAAAAAATTACAAAAACAACCATATACAACAAAATATAGAAAAAAATAATTTCATAACTAATTATTTAAACAATTGAAATATGAAAAAAACGATTTTAAACAATTAAAAAATTTATTTAAGAAAAAAATTTTTTTTTAAATATAATATAGTTCACCTAGACAATAAGATGGTAAAAAAAATTTTAAAAAATCCCAAAATAGTCTATTTGGTTATAAACAATTTCTTAACAAATAGCGTAAAAAATGTTTTTCCAATGTTAATTAATACCTATGGTAGATGTAAAAACAGCAATAATAAGATATTTCTTAAAAAAAAATTTTTTCATAACATTTTTTAGATATTTAATTTTTTGTTAATTAAAAAAATTATAATTAACAAAATAATAAACTTTAAAAAAATTTTTTTACATTACTTTATTAAGTACCTAAATGATAAGAGCTCCACGAAGGGAAAAATTTATAGATGAATTATTTAAACTTTTATTCCGTAATTTATAAAAACAGAGATTGGAAATAAATTAGTTAATTAACAATGGTGTAAATATATAGTTCAAGTGTTTAGATTACACCATAATTTTTTCAAATTTTTAAATTGTTATTTAATACTATAAAAAAATTATTTTAGGTGATATACCGGCTTTTTAGACGGCGCGCCTATGCCGTAACGACCTCGCGGAGCCCTATTTTCAGCGTAAAAAAAAATTTATAAATAATAGAGATAGAATTCCGGGAGTTGGGACTTTTTTATTGGAAACTTCTTCCTCTTTCAGGATCTTTTTTCAAAATTCCTTAAATATCATTATTTTAGAAATTATTAAGAAAAAACCAAATTCCTTTTTTTTCAATCTTATTTTTTTTATAACAATCGCAATTTTTTATGTGCTAATAAGCCCTTAAAAAACATTTTTGTAGACATCATTCCGCATCCAATGAGCTATCGTACATATTTTTAGGAGCTTTATGTCTATTTAACACGTTTTTGAACTTGTTGACTAGACTAACTAGTAAGCTAAATAAATATTATTTTTGTTACAGCTAAATACATGTTATCTATTTTTGCTAATTAGATTTAACCTTATGAATTGTTAATCATTAGATGTCGCCGTGATCGAAATTTTTTGATAATAATCATAATATCTATTATAAAATCGATTTATTTTTATTTAAATTAAATTGACGCGTTAATGTTTCAATCTTATCATCATTATCATCATCAAAAATAACCTCTGGAGAGTTCAATGCGGTACACAGCTGTTTTCCAAACTAGAAAGATTTATCGTAATCGTAACGCTGCAGGCACATTAGCAATCGCAGCAGCTGTCTCCTAGGGTACCAGGAGAAAGGTACTGCGATTGCTAGATGAGATTTGATGAAATTGAGATGCAGCAGCAGTCACAGTTTATGTCTTGCTTATTTTTTTAGTCTTATTTCCATAGTATTTTTCTCTTGTTTTTTTTGCTGCTCGTGAGTTTTTCTGGTTAAGGGCACCAACAGAATAAGAGGGCTGCAGTTATGCCACTGCAGCATAATGCTGAGTCAAATTCCTTTTTTCTTGTTGTAGACCTATATAAATTTTTATTGGATAATGTGACGGGACGAGCAAAACATTCACCTGATGGTAAGTACGATGTCTGCCGATAACAGATGGTGTGCTCCCAGAACATTGCTGTGTGACACCACACTGCGCCCGTGACCCTGAAACATCAGTTCTAAAGTCTCATATGCCCAGCGACCCTT
Organism: Luehdorfia chinensis; assembly: GCA_019845155.1. Lineage (NCBI taxonomy): Eukaryota > Metazoa > Arthropoda > Insecta > Lepidoptera > Papilionidae > Luehdorfia > Luehdorfia chinensis. Next base: position 4,130,606 of record JAHVAK010000022.1, read on the forward strand.
CCGACCGAAACACAGTCATGTTTGCACACTACTAAACAGTAGTGCAAACCAAAACTGGTTAAAAACAATTCCGATTTCAATCATAATTATAAACACTTTATCCATCTATCGTAATTATCCTAACGGCTACTTACAGTGCATAGCACCCAATTATAAATGTTACTAAATTAATCCCACATCAAATTTCTGGCTACAAGTATGCTTTGCAAATAACAAACAACATATTGGGTAATTAAGTAATAGTGCCAGGTAAGCCGATTAAATGGCCACAATGAGCTATGTGCTTAATAGTAGGTCTAGGATTTGAGTTGACAAACAAATATTTATTAATTTATTTATTTTTATTAATTTATTTAAACTTTTATGCACTAGTGGTACATATAGCGGTCTTAATGCCTAAAGCCATCTGCTAGTCAACCATAAGGCAAAGCAGAGAAAAAACATAAAATATGATTATAAATACATACACAGTATAATAAAATATATTCATATATATATATATACATATATACAGATCCGTTCACACGTTTTATATATATCCATCTACTTACATACATATTTATATAAATATACACGAAACAGGAAAGAAAAAATCAAACTTGCAACGAATTTTTAAAATTATATTTTATTTTCGAAACCAAACTTATTAGGAGTTCTTTTTAATATGAAGAGATACATCGTTCCAGAGTCTTATAGCCGTTAAGGAGAATGAGTGAAATATGCAACCAGAACGTTGTAACAACTTGAGATTATCTGAAGAACGGAAAAAACATTCATGAGAATCTCCCAGGTATTGAAACTTAGCTTTCAAATACTCAGGAGCACATGGATCGTTTTGGTATTGTTAAAAGGGTGAAGAGTATTCTTACATATTGCTGACGAATAGGCATTAAGCTGATTACGAAAAACGATACATGATCATATTTGCGGAGACCATATACATATATATATATATATATATATCTGATACAGTTATTGAAGAGACGATTCAATGTATTAAGATGTTGTTGAGACAAGTCAGGGCAACACACATCAACGTAGTCGATAATGGACCGAATGAGAGATTGGACAAGCAAAACATTGGTAGTCGATAGAAGAAAATTTTTCAAACGGTAAAGAGATCGTAAGACTGCAATAGTTTTGCGACTAACCTCCTGAATCTGCTTGGTCCGTGTAAAACAACTGTCAACATGCAGGCTGAGATTCTTTACATGTGAACAAAATGGAATTGCATTGTTTATACACTACTCGAATTATTCTGCAACTTAAATTTCGGACATTGATTTGTTGCAAATGTCACAAGTCTCTTTATTCGAATCTTTTTCGGATCGCATATGCTCTCTATCGAATTCAAGAAGTCAAAGTCAGGAAAGTGCCTTGGAGTTTGGACTTATACGGCACTAAAGTAAAAGGCCCCTCTGCGCTGATATCCTGCCCTGACCAAGAACATGATAATAATTAATTATAATAACCTTTATTTCAGAATAAATCCATAGTAATTACATTTTATTACACCTTGTTATGATATAATATTAGTCTAATTCTTAATTGAATTTTATTAAATATTTAGTACTATCTATAATAAAATTATATTATCTTTTAAAGCATTTACATAATATACCTATTTTATACCTAGTCCGGCCATAAGTTCTGTTACAAATGAAAATGCATTTTTTTTATGAAGTAATGTAATATTATTAAAATTTATACCTACATATTTATTAGTCTCAGCAAAAAATAAAAAATATATTCTATTCGAAATGACCACGTTTGGCTTTTATACAAGCCTTTAATCTGTTTGGCTACGACTCTATGGATTTACGCACTGTTTTCAAGAGAAATTTCGCCACTGCTTGCTCCAAAGATTTTTTAAGAGACTCAATTTCGCCGTGTCGTTTAGAGCAGGCCATGTCCTTTATAACTGACCATAATTTGAAGTCTAAATGATTGAGGTCTGGGCTAGATCAGGGCCAGTCTTCAGCTCTTATAAAGTCCGGAACGTTGGTTTCAAGCCAGACTTGGGTAGTTCGTGCCTTGTGATCAGGTGCAGAGTCCTGCTCGAAAGTCCACGGTATATTTTTTAAAAGTGTTTTGCTGAGATGTTTCACAACATGATCCAAGACTGTATCTTGATACACTTTGGCTAAAGTTTTCACTCCTTTTTCACAAAAATGTAGTTTTGTGACTCCTTGATAAGACACGCCCCGCCAAACCATCACTGACGCAGGATGATGACCATGTTGTACCTTCCCGACCACTTGAGCTTCTTTAGAACTGTGAGCGTACACTTTATCATTTTGCTTATTGTAGTGTTCTTCAATCGTGAACATTTTTTCATCGGTAAAGAGGATTTTTCTGTGCCTTTCACCTACGTATCACGACAGAAGGCGTTTTGATCGATCCACTCTCTTTAATTGTAAAGATTGATTTAGGGCACATGTCCTGTATATCGACGATAAACACCGAACGTCAGGTCTTGTTTTACAATACGCGACAGATTCCTAGCGGGAATCTTCATTTCTCGTGATAAGATTTTTTGCTTCCTAATGGGGTTTCGACGAATTCTGGCTTTAACAGCATTAACATCCTTTGTAGTTCTAACGGCACGCGGCCGCCCCGATCTTTTCTGGTCTTCGACAGAGGAAGTATTGTTGTATCTGTTGATAGTACGATATACGAACATACGGCTGATACCAAGCTATTGAAGTGTCTGGAATATGACCGACGGCTCCATACCCACTTTGTGCAAGGCGGTCACTGCAATCCTATTTTCTTTAACACCCATTCCGTATTGTAATTTGATAATGAACACGAAAAAATATGTGAAACGGCGCAAAATCGAAAGAAGTTTTTAAAATAATATACGTGATCCAAATTCAAAATAGTTAAAAAGTTGAAAAAAAAAAACTTTTTATGTAACAGTATTTATGGCCAGACTAGTTATATCATGACACGACAGCCATGTGAGATAGTGGTCCGAGTTTTAACACCGTAGATCCGCCCTTGCCGAGGCTAGCATTTCAGCAAAAACATAAATAGTTGGTTTTCGTTTTCCGTAGTTTGAGTTGTGTTATGACTGACCACATGTCATTACAGCGTAGCCTATCTCACGTTACATATGGCGCAGGTAAATTAAGACAAGTGTCACTGTCTTTGCGCATACACTTAAGACACTATCATATCGTCAAAGCAGTTGATAGCTTCCGACAGAAGTAGTCGCTGTGGTCTAAAATCGATCACACGACATCATTAACAATAACTTTTAGTATCTAGTATATAGTGGTAACCAATAGTTTCTGTTTCTGAAATATTAGCATCGGCTGGAATAGTAAATCGGGACACATGACTCACTAACGGCTTAATAATAAGGTACACTGACTATTAACTTTATTATACAAGAATTGCAACGTTACCCACGTAAAAAGTACAGTAAGGTAACACAGGCGTGTAACCGTACTTTTTAAGTGGTTAACGTCGCAATTATTACGTAATGAAGTTCCCATAAATACCAAACAGTAAAATATAATTTTGAATAGAAACATTGGCCTGACGAGAACGCATTTAGCTCTTGATAATGTCAACTTTCCGAGAAAAGTAGCCTATGATTTGAAATTAAATTTACTGCCTCTCTAAACAGAAGAATTCACTTTGACTTCGAGCTCACATTGCTGCAATTTAAGGCCGGTAGAAAATTCATTGAAGATTTAGCATGTAAATTTTAGTTTTAACTCACTGTGTAGAAGTAATATAGCTTCAATCAAAAACCTTTCGTTGTACAAATATTTCAGTAACAGATTAATAATACTATCATAGTGGTTATCCAGTCACCCAGTCACAAGTCAGTTACCATTTATATGCAGATGACACACAATTATATTACTGATTGAAATATAGAGATACTGTAGAAGGTTTTGCTAAAATAAATAAAGATCTGGACCCTATGTATAAATGGTCTAACTAAAACTCGTTAACTTTGAATCCTTTGAAGTCAAAAATGATGGTAATGGGGACTATATCAGATACTATATGATCAGACTATATCTTATTTCATCAGATGAAATAAGTTTTTGGAATACGATACAAAGCTGTTAATAAATAATAACGTTATTCCTGTAGTGAAAGAGGCAAGAAATTTAAGGCTATTACTGGATGGTGAAATGAAATATGTAAACCATCTAAGTAATAAAGTGCGGTCAGCATTTTACAAATTAAAAGTTGTCTATAATATAAAAGATCTCTTGAAGGAAGAAATACGTCTATTTTTAATGGATTTACTAGTCTTGTCTCTTTTTACTTACTGTAGCTCTGTTTGTGGTCCAAGAATCGATGCAAAGACTAGTCAGGCCATCTAGAGGGTGTAAAACACTTGTGTTAGGTTTAGTTTTAAGGTCCAGAAAGGTGAACATATCACACTTTACCTAAATAAACATGATATACTTAACATGGCAGCTAAGCGGGATCTACAATTAGCATGTACGATTCAAAGAGTAGTTTGGAACGAAAATCCAATATACTTATTTGAAAACCTTACCTAGATACAAGACCTGCACAAGCTAAACACTAGCTCAGCCACCAAACACCTTCTTGCCTTCTCACGTCACAGGACAGCAGGCTTCAGAGGGTGCTTCAAATTGAAAACAGCAAAATTTGGCATTACTTACCACCACCCACGTGAAGCCCGTGTGGTAGCGGCCTAAGAGAATCTACCACCCCATCTCATCCCGTGGGTGTCGTAAAAGTCGACAGAGGGAAAATGAAAACCAGGAGATGGACAGCAGCATCTTGCTGGAACATCTGAATAAATAAACTGCGGTTGCCAACCCGTCTGCCAAGCGTTGCAACTATGGCAAAATCCCCCCAAAACGAGAGTTACAAACTTTTGTAAAAATCTATGGGGGAGACCTATGTTCAGCAGTGGACTATTGATAGGCTGAAACGACGAACGACGACCCACGTGAAAGAAAATAAACGTAGGAACGTTTAAGGCAAAATATTGTAGAGGTTTGCTACATAAACAGAAAGTGACAGAGATATTGAAGCTAGCCTTTAAAAATACGCTACAGCTAAGTGTCCTTTAAATCCCATTTGCATTGTACTCTATTCACACCTTTTGCCAATCAATTCATAAACATTTTTAATGAATCGACTTTTTTAGTACAATAATTTAAAAAAAAAAACACGACGTTATTAGCCAAGTAAAAGAAATAATATGTATCCAGTTACTCGCAATTTTTGTGAATCTATATACAATATGTCTGCTTTTTATAATTTTCAATATTAATTTTTGTGTAATTTATTATTGTAGTTCTTGTAAGTAGTTTTTATTACTCGTAATAACTTAGTGCAGTGAATCGGGCGTTTATTCATTGCGGAAATACATTATTATAATATCAAGAGAGTTCATTTGCTAAGATCCACATGAAAAATTGAAAATGGTGTCTACAGATAGCAGCCTCTGCCAATTATTCAAAAAACATTAACAGAATTATTAAAAACAAAAAAAATTCACGCGGCTACATCTTAGTGTTCGGCGATATGGGGGCAATTTTACGGTTTTGTATCTGAGAGAATAGAATAGACTTTAGTGTAACGATACTTGCGTTGCATACAAAACAAACAATTCACTAAAGGGGTTCGTACCGTAAAAGACAAAACAGAAGATGTTTGTAGTGAATGCGGCGCTGTTTATGTCGATCAAGCTGGTCTCAATTTGAATACTCAAACACCCGATACAAGGAGCAATTGGCCGCGTACAAAAATTGCAATCTCGACAGATCACACTTCGCGAAACATATTTTGAAAACTGGGAAAAACTTTACCAGCTGCCATAAATTTCTAGTTTTAGATATTTGTGATTATAGGGTTAAGCTGTGTGAAATATATTGCACCGTTCAATGAACAAACAAAATTCTTTTAAATTATTATTATTATTCTAATAAAAACGATGCTCCAAAGTAGGGCTCTCCTGTGTCGTGGGTACGTTTTACAGACATAAATTCCACATGCACAATCCATCCAGACCCGTAACAACTATCTGCAGGCTATACAAATATATGTCCCGTGCGGGAATCGAACCCGCGCCCTGCGGCGCAGAAGCCAAGGGCTTAACCACTGCGCCAACCGAGCCGACACAAATGTATCGAGTTCACCACTAATTATCTTTAAATCTAGTATTTAAAGTTTAAATCTGCTAGTTGCTTACTTGCCAGCGGATCTTAGCAAATTAACTTTCTATCCTTTAACATAATTATTAACAAAAAAATTAAAGTACATTACAATGACACCAAAACGATTATCTACTAATACTTATTTTTTCATGTGACTGTGCTACAGTAAAAATGCGACGTTTGTCCAAAGTCGCTTACCAGTTTGGGCAGCTCTGAGGCAATCATAACTTACATTTAACTAGAAGCCGGGGTGTAATCTTGGAACGATGCACACAATAACCTCGACAATTTCCTTACTCTGTTTTACCTTTATCTCCCGTTGTTCTAAAATTATCAAGCATCTAGATGACACAAAAAAAAACAAAGAGACAAATACATTGTATTGCCTAAATTTATAAGTGATAAATAAATAGATTTCACAATGGTTACGACGTAAAAATATCCCTAATCCTAAAGGAAATAAGAAATCTCGTAGTCACCGACTGATGACGAAATGACTGAAATGATCTCTGAAATGAGCCAACAGAGTCTACAATAGTAGTAGTTTGAATATGTTCTATACTTATTAGAGAATTGTTACTCTAATAACAGGCAACCACAACCTGCAGTTGAAGTATGTAGGAATCTTACTGCAAACATCAAAAAAATACAATTATTATTACTGCTTCTTAATTAAGAAAATAATGCTTGGTGTGCAGCGGTAACGATATGTGTCACAATAATAACTTCACAACATTTACAAGCAGCATGTATAGCAAAAATAATATTCAAAATAACTTAGAATGAAACAGCGGCCCATAATATAATTTATATATATTTTTGGTGATGTAATTGCTGTTAGCCTTCTCGGCTTTTACAGCTTCATCGGATACTGTGCTCGCGGGCCAGGGGTCCGCGTGCCAGATTTGGTTTGACCCAAACATAAATAAATAAATAAAAACTCCTACAAAAACCTCGGAATTCGGACAGTGTCGCGTTCGCTGCATTTCGTGATTTCGAAAATCTTAAATATTTTAAGTCATCTAATGACCGTCCGAGGGAGTCTGCGGGCGACCATTCGGACTGTCGACTTGTGTGCCGGTAACTCTGGGCGATGAGAACCGCCCTGGAACACGGGTGAATCGTGTGTACGCGGTGTGATTAATAACTATTGCGCGCCGCTCTCTACGGCGGTCGCGCGTCGTGGTGCGTGTTATATTAAAGCTATTAACTATGTGTACAGTGTAGCTTGGATCGTGACTGACCGTATCGTGGTCAGGGAGTGCTGAGACGTCCGTGTCGTTTAGCACGTTTCGCGGGCGACGTTTGCGTACGGTCGCGTTTCTGTCTGGTCGGTAATTTGCTGCTTTAACCACCAGCTGGTTTGGATGAACCGCGGCTTTTTCGAAAAACCGCCGTGATAATTCTCTAAAGTGTTCAGAGATAAAGGGCATTTCACAGTCGCTGTGAAGATCTACATTGCGTTGATACCAACCGGCTCCGGTGGCAGTTCGCAAGAATCGATTTTGAAGGCTATGTAACTTCTTTAATTGATTGCCCGTCGCGTGAGCGAAAGCGACGTAAGCATAGTCCATTACGGGTCTTATGCAAGTCTTATAGAGGCGAATGATCTCAAAAGTAACCATCGTAGAATATAATGACCGGTACCGGGCGCAACGTCTATGGTACGAACAATTAAGTATTGTGATTGCCAATATACCGACCATCCATTTTTCAATTCAGATTTTTTTGGAATGTGGGTGTCGAGCAATATGTTTGCATTGATTTCTAATAAACTAACCAAAGATTACCATTTCAAATTATATGGCACGCTGAAAGTAACACTTTCAATTATTATCTATACATAATATCCGAAGTTGTTTCCACTTCCCTATTACGGTTTTTTTTCGCTAAGGATGACACTTATGCTGTCGAAAAGAAATAAAAGGATTAATTAAGAGGAACAGTCGATTACTCGATGAATCATATGTGGGACGTTGATCTGGAATATAAAATATGCGTAATTCGAAGACTACATTCTTTAGGGGAAAAAACATCACTACTAACTATATAATATCCCTGTGTTATAATAAATATTAAGCTGATATTTTAGATGTAAAATCAGAAAAACAATTATTTAAGGCACGACTGGCAGAATAAGCATGAAAGTAAGATTAATGCTATGGAAATGAGAAGTTTGATTAGTATAGCTGGAGTTACTTTGATCGACAACGTGAGGAACAGCGTGATAAGCGCGATGTAGTGACAAAGATAGAGAAAAGCATGCTTAGATAGTATAGACGCGTAGAGTGGAAGAATGAAAGAAGATTAACAAAACAGATTTATGAGGCGAGTGTGAATAGAAAAGGTAGTAAGGGTCGACTTAGGCGTACATAACACAATCAGATCAGAGACCTTTTGAAGAAAGGTCACGTTAAAAGGACCCGCAACCAACGAGCGTGTACGCTAATGAAAATTGAAGAAGCGAAACATGTGTGTCAGGATCGTAGCAAGTGAAAAGATGTGGTCTCTGCCTACCCCAATGGAAAAGAGGCGTGACTGTATGTAAGTATGTATGTACGTAAAAACATTACAGTTCACACAGGTCAATATAAAGAGACTATGTCTAAACAGGATGGAAATTTTCATTCTTTTCATTTCACTGTGTTTCGGTTTGTGCTAAGCTAGTATAATCAAAGGGTATCAGGTCTAAGGTATTATATCTTAAGAACTAATTTCTTAGACCTTGCAATTGAATTTTCTGGGCGATACTCCAACTATTATGGACAGATGCGGCACTTGAACAATTTTATTATCTCGACACTTTCTTAAGAAAAATAACAAAAAGTTGTTATCATCAAACATATGCCACACGGTCTAGTATGGACGTTACAAAATTTATCACTTCTTCTCGTCCCATGGGCATTGTAAATGCCAACAAAGATGAACTTCAGAAATATCCTGTAGCCACAACAGACATGTAGTTGTCTAGCCATCCCCAGTCAAAGTCCAACTAACTCCAACCAATTCTTAGGAGGACTTGTCCTGCTGATTCCTATCAGATCTAAAGCCCACTCAAACATGATCGTAGGTCAATCAATGTTGTAAGACATTTAAAGGTTGATGTTTTACTTTTTTTTCATATATTACCTAAAGATGTAAAAATATCTTGAAACTAAATATTAATAGAACACTCGTCAACAAATACACTATTATTTACAGTCACACGTTCATGAGAGCACGACCATTTCAAATACAACTTTTGAATTTTCTGTAAAGTTCATTAGTGCAGTTTAATGCTGAGCCTGTTGTGAACCTCATTACATTATGCGAAGAGCCTGCAGCAATTTAAGAAAGTCGTCAGTTTTGACACGTTTCATTAAAAAAACTGGCAAGACATTCGCTCACTATTGTAGAGCGGAATAGACTCCTTTCAAGAAAGTTAAAAATTTTAAATTACATGCCAGCGGTTTCATTTAAAAAATAGATTTTATTTCTACTTTTGGAATGACGAAACAATCAGTAAAAAAATCGTCACAAGCTTCGTTGTAGTTACATTTAAAATATAATTTTATGTAAGTAACATACTAAATATACAATGTGTCCGGGATCGTACTCGTATTAGCGATAATTTAGGCATTGATTCTACATCTCATCCCCATTCTAAAATCCCTATCCGCAAATGGAGAGAACTTTCAAGTTATTGCTATTTTTTTGAGGACATACACAACAAAACGCTCAAAAAGTTGAAATGGTCATGGCTGGAAGGGGAAAGGGGTTAGGATAGTAAGGGGGTCTAATTTTAGAGTGGGGATGAGATGAAGAATCAGTGCCTAAATTATCGCTAATACGATCCAGGACACATTGACAAGATGATATCCGGTAGAAGAAACCCTCCCTAGATTAGACCATTTAATCTAGCGGGTAGCTCTCTCTTCCTCTCTTTCCCTTGCACCATTCTGTCAAAGAAGAAAAACGTTTATACCATTTCTTGAAAACAAATTTTATTTAAGTGAAACTTCTTGAGGGACTGTAGGGAAAAAATTGGTTACGGTCACGATGTAACGGATGTCTAAGCCGTAATAAGAATTTCAAAGTGGACGTCATTTTGAAATTCTGCTTTACCGAATCCTTTCAAATCTATATCTAGATGTTATAGTAATCATAAAAAAGGAAACTTTTGTCAAAACTTTAAAAAGTCGACGCTAATTTGAAGCTCTTTGCTATTGAAACGATTTTTTTTAAAAATCGATAACTGCCTGTTAAAGAAGTCTAAAAAAAGACTATGGAGCGTCGAGTTAAGAAGTATACGATATATATGTGTCCCTCAAACAGCATTAAATTAAGATGTTCCAGAACTAGTGCTAGTGTTCCAGAACAGAAAAAAATTCCCGAAAAATGTGTATAACCCATAGAAGTTTCACTTTTTGCACGTGTTCCCCCCATACACGCAGCATATTTTAAGTGATATATTTAAAATGCAGTTTCACGATTAATAAAATTATATGTGTATTTTTAACTTAAGTGATAAGTAACTCACGGATAGAGCAAATAAGTATAATTAAAAATACAGCAAGGTCGTTTGTAAATTCAGTTCGATATTTAAGGTATGAAACCACGTAATAGTAAATTTCTAAAGATTTAAATGCTTAATTTACGTTTATTTAATTTTTTTCATTAAAATAAACTGTAAACTCCTGTCACATAAAATGTTTATTTTTCTAAGAAACTAAAATAAAATGCAAGAAAACATTTTTTTCTGTTCTATGGCACAGCTAAAATGAGTTTTACAGGTAAAATAAAAATTCCAAAACAAAATAAAGGTTTTATGTTCTTTCCCGTAGGTCCCTTGAGTGCGATACAATTTAGAAGAACAAACGACCGAAAAGACCTGAAGTTTTACTTAAAATAAACAGCGTAATTTTGGTTCGAAAAGTATTCAATCACAATTTTGTTTATTTTTGTTTTCCACGCTTAAATTGAGGATAAAGTAGACGAGTGATCTAGGTCACATTTCTGGTGCAGGCATCACTAAAATTGTTAATTGTAATTACAAGTTGACTCACCCCGTGCTTGGCAGTGAAGGAAAAAGTCGTAAAGCAAACTGCATTTCTTACAAATATGAAATATTTCGACGACATATGAAGTCCACCCATTCAAATTCAAATTTGTTTATTTGCCATAGTCGACTTTTTCTTGCTCCAAACTCTCATTGGAATATTTATAGGTTATACTATAATTTAAAGAACGGCAAAAATCGCAGTAAAATGTAAAGAAATAGTTCCTTAAAATTAAAGTTAGTGTACATTCAACAATATATTATAGGTTACTTCAAGTTTTTGTATAATGGCTTATGAGAATCTACCACCCCATCCCATCCCATGGGTGTCGTAAAAGTCGACAGAGGGATAATGAAAACCAGGAGATGGGCAGTATTGGATGGGCATCTTCCTGTAATACCTCAATAAATAAACTGCGATTGCCAACCCACCTGCCAAGTGTGGCAATTAAGGCAAAATCCCCAAAATGAAAGTTACAAACTTTTGTGACAATCTACGTGGGAGGCCTATGTTCAGCAGTGAACTAGTCATAGGTTGAAATTAATGAAATTATTTGTATATTAAGCTTTAAAAACTGCTTAAAATAACAGCATTGATCTCCTCTATACTATTCTCTCTCTCATTCACTCTTCATTTGCGATTTCACAAAACTTTAAAATCGACAGATCTAAACAGATAAGCAAATGGAATCCCTTCATATTTTATACTCATTAATTGTAATATAAAACAGAGACTTTCATATAGACTTTTAAGCAACAATAGAATTATATACTATCTACTGAGCATGAATTAATTATGCTAAGAAGGAAAAATAATAAAATTAAAAGTGTTAATAGACGCTGGATGTTTTAGATGGTATAAATAAAAATAATTAGTAAATTTCTTATTACGTATCAATTTCTTTAACCTACGTTATGTGAAAATGCAATCAAGTTTTTAAAGAAATTCTTTTTATACCGTTGGATGGAAAGAAGATATTTTATTCAGTAAGTAAACGCATTCGGTTTGATTTCGTTAGGTGCGTACATAAGTGTGTTTGAGATTTTCATTCAATGTTTCGAAATTCAAAGGGAGTTCCATAGGCACAGTAAACACATAAACATCAACTCAAATTACGTGAGGAAAATTTCAACTTTATATCGGACATCTACAAAATATAAGGAAATGGATTGGCGCATTGGGCGAGCATTTGACTACGGGTTCGGGGTGTGTTTCCCATGACACGAGATAAGGTGTTATCTGTAGAGTAATCTGCCATCATATGGCTACAGTGAGTCGTATGTTTGCGAAGCTCGTGCAGACTTGGTTGAACGTATTAAAAAATTACCTGTATAAAGTATATGTTACAAGTTAATTATTTATAATAATTAGTGTAGGAAATGATGTTAATAAAAATCAACATTAATAAGAGACAATTATCTTAATCACACATAAACTATTGCACTCAGAGAAGTTTATCGATTACTTAGGCAATTACTTAATATCATTTTTTTTTATATAATTAATTAATTTCTATATATTACTTGCATTGCATGACAGGTTCCTACTTCAAAAGGATACAATTACAACGTACATTTGTTTTTGACATAGAATCCAATGTATGTAGGATTTGTTGAAAGCGCGTTGCTGCTTTGATGTCTCAGCTTACAGAATCATTAAGTTCAAAAGCAAAATCTTGTTTAATAATGAAACAACAAAATGATTATACTAGTTATTGTAACTATGCTTCCACTTTTTAGTTTACTATTTAATTGACAAATTCTATTTCCGAAAATATCGAAATACATTTTTTTTCAAATACGACTACATTTCATCCAACGGCTTTTCTTTAGTCCCTTAGAACATAATCAAACGTACATATAGTCATGCGCTTTTTCGATATAAGGTGTGGGCAGAGGCTACAAATGGCCCATTGTTCGCCCCGCGGGAAACGAAACGAGAGAAATCAGAGATACAATGGCATGGCCTTTTTGGCTCTGATTATACTCTCAAATAATTTATCTTACATAAACACAATAGATTCACCTAATGCTATAGATACATTATTAAACCGTCAAATTAAATTTTACCCTTGCTAAAGAGCGAAAATTATACCAACAAGCTTCAGCTGAAATAATAACAGACACCTCCCAGCCGGTTTATAAATTAGATTTCTTGGGCCTTCAAGCAAAGCCAAATCCAAAATGTCCATCCAAAATGAAATACTCGTACTACATTATTACACAGCGTTCGTTAACTTTGTGATTTTCTATGAAAAAAACGTAAAGTTTAAGGTTTAAAGGTTAATATTACTATTATTCCTTTATTATTTTTTTAATTATGATAAGTGACATACAGCTGATGAGTTAACCTTCAAAATTTCACTAGCCTGTTATATTTTCAGTTATAGTGGCCAAAATAAAGATTTGGAGGAAAAAGTACGAATAAGATTTTCTAATATTTAAGTAATAGTGGAAAAAAAGTCCTTAGAAAAAAAATGACTATAAGAATGTATCATTAAATAAAAAAGTGCAGTACCAGTTTATTAATATCCTATAGCTGAGCACCGACTTCCTCCTGTTTTTGAAAGATTTTTGTAGCCCCGAAGTGTCTGACACGTTGCTCTAGGGTAAGTTGGCGTTGGTTAACGTTGTTGAAATATTTTTCCACAATTTTTTACTTTCCAACCGAGGACGAGTAAATGGGCACTTATGACACAGTGCTTTAAAATATTAGTTATAATATCACCGTCAAATTTATTAAGTGTCTCAGTTAAAGGTTTAAAAATGTAGGATATTACTTAGCCACAAACATACAAAGAAAACATTAAGCGATTTTTAAGAAAAAACTTTTGTCTGACAAAAGCATTGAATTTGATTCAGTTACAATGCTTTAATATAATAAAGATTAAATGATATTTAATATAATAAAGCATTTGAACTAAAAATTGATGTACAGATAAATCATAAATCCAAATACATTTACCACGGGCAGAGTTCCAAGGCATTGTTTGTTTTAATTACAGCCGCTGAGTTTAACAATCGCACATTAAGGCGTAACTCCAAATTCCATTAACTTGCTGGTAACCATTTTACCACTGTAAAAAAAAGTAAAGTTTCAGCCTATTAATATCCCACTACTCAGCACAGGCCTCCTCTCATTTCTGAGAGGGTTTTGGAGCTAGGAAGAATCCGCCACGCTGTTCCAATGCGGGTTGGCGGACTTCACATGTTTTCGAAATATTTTTTATTCCTCAGACATGCAGGTTTCCTCACGATGTTTTCCTGGTAACCATTTGATAAGGGATAAGGGGATTTGCATAAGGGACTTTAGGACCTCTCATAATTATTTAACACACTTGTACATTGGATAGGCAATTATAGTTCGTGGCTATAAATCCGTAAGCTTATAATACTGTTAGTAACTGTTAACCGTGTAAACAATAACATGGATATTCCGCAGTCTGAACTGCTTTCCTTGTATAGGGGAAATGAAATAGTTTACTTATTACGCAAACACAATATAATAAAAAGTGAAACTTTTCATATTTCTTTCCTATTTTTAATAAGAAAATGTAAGAAATGGGTAAGAACTAAGGCTAGAAAAAAGCGACAAATATAAAAAGCGATTAATTTTTATTTTAAATCAACCATGTCTACACTTGACTTTCCTCCGCATCGTCAGTGCGTTTTACAGACATAAATTTCGCACGCGCAACCCAACCAGACCACGATTTTGACGATTTTGTTTATGGTTAAGTGACGAGACGGGCAAATCGTTTACCTGATGGTAAATGCAAAGTCTGCCCATAACAAATGCTGTGTTTCCCAGGACCACACTGCGCTCGTTACCCTGAGACCAATTCTTAAGTCTCATATGCCCAGTAATTATACTGGCTAACAGTGGCCTTCAGACCGAGACACAGTAATGTTTGCACATTACCTACTGCTTCACGGCAGAATAATTGACACTGTCGTAGTAACCTTAATGGATTACTGCATAAGAATCCTACCAAGTGTTTTTGCACAAATATTTGCTCCGGCTGGGATTTGAACCCAGAAAGAAGGCGTCAAACAAATGTAAGTGTAACGCGGTCGCGATACACTTACATTGCGAATGCTAAATAATAAAACTATTTTATTTCATCGCTTTTTGATCGTTCGCAAAACTTTGGTTTTATTTGTCTAACTACTCGTAATATAGGAATTAACATGATTCTTCGAAAAACTACCTCAGCCAATTCAGCGGCATACGTAATTGGCTAGCTTTCCTTTAATTTAAAAGCAGTTGAAAAGCATTCAAATTCTGTATAATAATTTTCCAGCGGTAGGTAGAATTTAATATTCGTTTAATGTTTGCTTTCTTTAACAAAGCTTGTCTGCTTGTTCAAAAACTGAAAATGTTTCCGTAAGCAGAGTTGCAACTTCTTATTTTTTAAGTTAAATACTTATCCTATTATTGGAATTTTTAAATGCACTTATATCTATATTATATTATTAACACAATACCACGTGTTGTAATGCCATTTTGAAATTAAAACAAACAATAGGTATTTATTTAACTAATAAGTGGTTATCGCATTCACTATAACAGTGTAATTCCGAGCTTTGTAAGAAACCAGCTGTCCTTAGAGACATGCTACCAAAGTCAGAGACTTTTACTAGGATTCATAGGCCAAAGCGCAATGTTAAAAGTCATAAAATACCGACAATAGAAAAGCACCACTAACCTCAAAATACCGTTAACCGTGTAAACAATAACATGGACATCCCGCAGTCTGAACGGCTTCCCTTATTTAGGGGAAATGGAATAGTTTGCTTATTACGCAATCACAATATTAAAAGGTGTTACTGTATATACGTGAATGGGATTAAGAATAAAACTTTTTCATTGAAATAAAATTAGATTTAACGGATAGTTTTACTTTTTATAACCCGACGTTCGAGCGCTTTACAGCACCCATGGTCACGGGGGACTGAGGTGATACGAGTAGATTTAAATGTGTAGAATTCGCGTAAATATAACAAAATCATTATGAACACCTTTTAACTTTTTTTAACAGTGGACTGGTTTTTTATGGAAGGAAATGACGAAACTAGCAAATAGTAAACCTGATGGTGAGTGTAACGACTACCCATACCAAATGCTGTGTGACCCAGAACGCATCTGTGTGGCATCACTTTGCGCTCGTCGCTCTAAGACACCATAGTTCTTATATCTCATGTGCCCAGTAACTTTACTGGCTATAAGTGGCCTTCAGACTGAGATACAGTAATGTTCTACTGCTTGACAACAGAATAAAAATTATGCAGTGCTTACAGATCAGAGAGGCATCTAACGAAAAGCTTATAAAGACTACATGCATACATGAAAAAATTAAAAAAATGTATAAACAAAATATAAATAAATTCCAAGAATACTGATAGTAGGGGACGTCTTACTAAGATTATGATCACCGGGTACGTCTGGGCAGGGAGCTACCCCCTATTCAATCAGTACCTTTTTCCACCAAACACTAACCCTTTATATTTAATTATAATTTTATTTATAATACTGACATTAACTAATTAACTAGGTAATACACATTCTACAGTATTCATTAAATAATGTAAATTTTAAACATAGTGGTATCTCATGGTTTTTCTTAGAGGTGACAACGCATCTTCATCTTCATCCTTTGTTGTGGATGGACATTGCCATTATTTGTCACCCTGACCATAAAAACGTGACGATAGGTGTCCGGCAGAGAAGAATAGCACCTACCTCATTCCTACCAAGTTGTCGTGAGAGGCGAGTAAGGTATTGTACGGACAGCCTTTATTCGTGCAGAATAACACCATAATGTGCAATGCTGTCACTATGATGATGATGCTATTCTCGTGGCCGATTTCGACCACTGCGACAACTTTCGAATATTGTAGATAGCTATAAATTGCGCAGAATATATTATAGTGTCACAAGTGTACGCGCAAATACAGAGGCACTCACTCGTCCCAAACTACCCGCGCCCGATGTAACGCTAATGCGATAAGATCGGAGGTAGGCAAGGATGCAGTGTCAAAAACTCGGGGACAAACACAACACAAACAGACCCGAAAACCAACAATTTGTGTGTGAGCACAAATGTTGGCTCCGACTGGGATTCGAACCCAGGACCTGCGGCTTAGAAGTCAGGTACTCTGACCACTAGGCCACGCTGTCACTATAATTCTCGTGGGAACGCAATGGGGAGTAAGAATTTTTTAACTCGTACCTAAATTGCGGCGACGAGGTTCGCCACCCGTCACGTTTCGTTTCGAATTACGGTTGCGTTGCTGGCATTAGGGAAAGGAGAATTTTTTAAGCGTTGACCTTGTGGAAAACCCGCCGGTTTCTTCAAATTCCACGAAGTGGTTGCGCGTGGCACAAAATTTATTTTCGCACCGTGGTAAAATCCTAACCAGTTGTTGAATTTGGAGTCACGGCTTAATGTGCGATTGTTAAACTCAGCGGCTGTAATTAAAACGAACAATGCCTTGAAACTCTGCCCGTGGTAAATGTATTTGTATTCACGATTTATCTGTACATCAATTTTTAGTTCAAATGCTTTATTACGAACCATCATTACGGTTTCATTGTAGAAAAGCTTACTATCGCCAACAAAATAATAGACATCAAATACCTCAAAAAAATAATCTATTCGTAGTGTTATTGTCAACTTTCTATTATAAATCCAAAGTAATTATTAGCCAGGTTTATTTCGTAAAAGTTGACAACATATCTGGTTTTTTAAGCGTTTAACATTCATTACACATAATATCTCGTTTCAAACGTGACCAATGAATTGGATTCTACTATACGCAAAACTACATCTGGCATTACCCTGCTCTAAATCTCCCACTGTTCGATTTATCTACAAACGCCCTTCTAAATGATTTTAAGCATTGTAAATTATGTTTAAAACACCTATTACATTTGCTACCTACAAATTTACAAAGATTTGTCTCAAATGTGTGGTCATTGAGAACAAAATAGTATAATAATGGAACCCATAACAGAAATTTGCGGCGGAAAGAGTAGATAGCCAGATTTTTAAGCACTAGAGAACATCGTCATGCCGTAACGCAAAATAATAATATAGTAATGGCATTTTTTTTTACCTATATTAGATTAAGTGTTATCATTGTTAGTAACACAAATATGGATGTTAAGACCGAAATAATCGATTTTAATTATAAATCCCCTTTTCATACTCTTAATAACAAATATTGAATCTTGAAATACTACTGTACTAGCTATCCCTTTAAACTGTTTACACAGAGCTCTTACTGTCATATTTTACTCAAACGTCGCATTCAAACCACATATTGAGAATAATATAGTAGGGCCGCGTATGAGATGTAAACCATTAATTGTATCGTATTCCACTGCATATTGCTGTGTATGCTTTGGATAAGTAATATCTAGTTAGCTTTAAAACTCTTATCCATAAAACATAACGTTAGTTATAGCATTAATTCATCATACGTAAATAATTCGCGTTCAATTATGAAAGTCATTGAAAAACTTATATTATTTTAGTTAGTTTCACTATTTATAACTCAAGAACGACTGGACCGATTTTTATGATGGTAGATTTGTCTTCGCCCCGAATAGCAGAATAACTATTTAAGCATAGAAAAAATCACAAAAAATTATCAATAAAATTCATTTTTTCATACATTTACCGTATACAACGCCAACTGTGATACATGACAGAAACAAAACTTATATTATTTTGTATGCATGACAGTTTTGTGACGATATATACTGTTTCTTTCTTTCCGTCTTCTTTCATTATCATCTGACAGCTGATTAAACTGCGCGGTCCTTTCATTGCATACCATTGAGCTAGCTGTACACACGGGCGCAATTTGTAAGTCAAATGGTAAGTTGCCTTCGAAGATATTCACTTTGTGAGGTTATCAAATGTTTTATTGATAATTGCTTCATTATGTAACTTCGATTGGTGTTACCAATTTCCCATTGTTATTTACAATGCCGCGAACCAGAAAATCTAATCTTTCACATCGAAGCCGTCATCTAATTAGACTTTGCAATATTGAGAATAAATCCACAGTGTTTGTGATATAGCCACTTCAAATACGGCGGACTTCAATTATTCATTTATGATATAACAATCGATAATTCGCCTGCTAAGCTTGGCGATACGGCAAACCACCTACTTGGGAGAGATTCTGCAGTGGACTGAGAGGCTGATGAATGCCTATTAGACACAGGCATGAAAATGAGAGCATAAAGAGTCTTTTGGCATTAAGAGTCGAGGAAAGTCCACCTAACCGCTGCGATAGCACGAATTGGCAGGCTAAACATGCCGTTGAAATATTTTTTATTTTTCTGGTCTTACAGATTTTCTCTCGGTATTTTCCTTCAATGCCAATGTATGTGGTAAATAAGCAATGGCAATAATATATATATATATATGCCACTGTCTATTTAACTACATATTATAGTGCTTTCTTTTAATATTTTTTAATTTGATCTGTAGTACCACAAAAAATATTATCGTCATACAGTCTATGAATTTTGGTGTGAGGCGAAACATGTGCAGTGATTTTAAGGTTAGTGGTCTTTAGGTGTTTGGTATGTTATCTTTATTCCGTTTTGAGAGTGCATGGCTCCAAAAGCAGCTGGTTTCTACATGACTTAAAGTGCATGTCTCTAAAACAGCTGGTTTCTACACGACTTGGAATTACGTTGGAATTCGTAATGAACTTAGTAAATTCATTACATCCAAGTACAAAACTTATTTTTATTATTTATTCTTAATTACAAAATAACATTATATCATAAGACCACACACTATACACCATATGAAAAGAGCAGTACTAAAATTACAAAATAATATAACTTATAAGATAGCAAGTTTCACCTCTGCTTACGAAAACGTTATCAGTTTTTGTATAACTAGACAAGCTATGTAAAATAATGCGAATATGAAGTACTAAGTTATACTGATGGTTAATTTTTAAAAAGTATTTTAGTGCAATTTAATGCTTTTAAATTGTAGCAATACTTGCCAGGTAGCTCAGGGGCCTGGTGCTCGCTTTTAATTTCATAGTAAGCGAGTAACCTGGGTTCGATCCCCGGTGCCAGCACCTCTAAAATTGTTCTACAATTTTAAGTGCTGATTTACCACGTGCTTAGCGGTGAAGGAAAACATCGTGAGGAAACCTGCATGTCCGAGGAATAGAAATATTTCGAAGACATGTGAAGTCCGCCAACCCGCATTAAGGCAGCGTGGCGGATTCTTCCTAGCTCCTAAACCCTCACAGAAATGAGAGGAGGCCTGTGCTCAGCAGTGGGACATTTATAGGCTGAAACTTTACTTTTACTTTTTATACTTGCCAATTAAGTATGCGGACTTTTTTTTAAACGTTACCTCACATTAGGATATGTATAGGTTTGTGAAGACATACATTTCCTATGCGATAACACCCAGACCTGGGACAACTACCTGAAGGCTTCAAAAATTTATACCGTGCGACAATCGAACACATGGCTCTGAGCGCAGAAGTTAATCGCTTAGTCACTGCGCCAGGTTGACAGTTTTCTAAGATAATACTGATAATGTGCATGCGTATGTTCATGCGCGGATGCCAAAGTGTGAAAGAGACTTAACAACTACATAACGATTACCTAATAACCATAACATCAAAAAAAAAATAAGATACATCGTACTGTAAGTTTTTTTAAAAATTCTAAAAATATGTAAAAATTTCAAAAAATACTTATATCAAAATACTTAAGTTTACGAAACAGATTTATGAGTCGAATGAAAAAGGGCAAGCCGGTAAGGATCGATGTAGGCGAGCGTATCCCAATCAGATCGAAGCCCTTTAAGGAAAGACCACATCCAAAGTAACCGGAACCAACGAGCTTGTATGAAAACACTAATGAAAGTAGAAGAAGCAAAAGAAGTGTATCAGGATCGTAGGAAGTGGAAAGATGTGGTCTCTGCCTACCCTAATGGAAAAGAAGCGTCGACTCTATGCATGTATCTCTCACTATACAGTGTATATAACATACGAGTATCTTTCAAAAAACCTTCTCCATTTTTATTTATATTAACGACTTACCCTAACTAGTAGAAGATAAACGTTATAGAGTATTAATTGGTGGAGTGGAGCAATATATCTGTATGTATAATTTTAAAAAAATAGTGTATGGTACATTTTGCATGACCAGATTTTGTGACTAATGTATAAACAATGTATCTCTAAAGACAAGTTATATCGAGCTATTTATATTATAAAGTATAAACATTAGTCTACATTATCATCAGCAGTGGACTTGCAATGGGCTGTCCATTGCAAGTCCACTGCTGAACACGTACCTATATTACAACTAAGTACGGCCCTGAACCACCTCCATCTATTTACTTCCCGCGAAACTGTACATGTCGTCACTCCATAGTTAAATTAAGTACCGACATAAATGTTATATAAATTTCAATTCACGAAGTAGTAAAAATATATTCTAATAATTTATGTTCTTTTATTTTAAAAAAAAACATGCTCCACTTTAGGATTTCTCCTGTATAGTGGGTGCGTTTTACAGACATAAATTTCTCAAGCATAACGCAACCAGACCCGAAAACCAACAATTTGTGTTTATGCACAATTGTTGGCTTTGGCTGTGATTTGAACCCACTACCTGCATCGTAAAAATCAAGTACTCGGATTACTATACCACGTCACCATCATATTATAAGATATGAAACATTAGAAAAAAGCAAAATCTAATAAAAAAAGGTTTAGCCAGTAGTGTTTACAATTACCTTGAATGTATTTAAACAAATGGTTATTATATTATGACCATATTAAATATTAAATGTCCTCTATCTTAGTAACCTTACAGCGTCGTTGTCGTCATATTTTCTCATAGATGCCCGTTTGAGCACCGCTAAGGCGATCATAACTCACACTTAAATATAGCCCGAGGTGTAATCTTAGGACTAGCAATAATCCCAACTGCTCTGTCTATAATGTTCGATAGTATATTCCTTTTCATTTTAGTTTGTTGATACAATACATAAAAGAAAAGGTACATTTCATACTATGAACACTATGTTTTCAAGAATCAATATCATATCTTTGTAATCAATGTCCCTAGTACTAAATAATCATTTTAATCAGTATTACGTGCGTTTTACATGAAAAAACACCCAGATCCGGAACATCTATCAACTAAAAGTCTTACAAATATTTTTTCAGTGCGGGAATAGAAGTCGCGATCTGTAGCGCGATGCCCAGCCAATATTACAGCTACTGCAAACCGAAGTAGCTTTGAATAATTTTACAAGTAGCAATCGAAATCGTCTTCTGTATACATAACATATGGTAGGAGATAAAAAATGTGTTATTTGTAATTTTTAATTTTTCTAATTAGATGGCTGAAGTTACCTTTTTGTGGCTTCGTTGTAAAAACGGAATATTTATTATTGTATTTTTTTGATGAACGATGAAATTTAAGCTATATATCCATACTTACTTTCTTACTACTCATTTAAAAGTTTTAATAATAATTAAAAGAAACATTCTATGTCCACGTACGAAAATTTACAATCGCGAACAGTACCAACACTGTATCGCAACCGAGCCAAAGAAAAGCAGTCAATCTTTTTTGGATGGGGATTGGGCTCACCACAAACTGTGACGTTTACTATATATTTCACTAGCTGAGCCCCGCATAATATAAGCATGATTGTGCTGTACGGTACTTTATGACCTGAACATTCACAGTTCGGCCCTTCTCAGTAAAGTTCTGTCTAGCGTGCTGCATCTTAAAATTGTAGCATGAAATTTTATAGTTTAATAATCTTCTTTAATAAGCGGGCTTCCTAAAGCTAAAATATTTGTTCAAATCGGATAAGTACTTCTTGAGATTAGTGCGTAACTCTCCAGCTTTATTTTTTATATTTTTATTTATTGACATGAACCACAAACAGGTTTACAATACATTTTATTAGAAAAAAGTATATTTAAAGAAAGGCATGTTTGTTAAACCAACAATGATGGTCACATTTTATAAAAACAATTTACTTATAAAGTGGAGCACGTGTAGATCTCTATGTACTTATTAAATGCAAATTCTAAATCACTACATTCCTAATTCTATAATAAAAAAACATAATAAAACTCCCTATTGCAAGGAATACATGTGTGTGTGTGTGTGGTATTTTATAATACTATTCGAGTTAAACCAGCGCCAAAGCTATTTTCTCAAGCAATATTTTATGATCCACTTTGTCAAATGCTTTACGAAAGTCAGTGTAAACAATATAAAGCATTTGACACAGTGAGTTTTTTATAGATAAGGTTAAGGAATAAGGAGAAAAAGTAAAAAAATAACTATGAATATTTAAAGGAAGGTAAGGTATTTAAACTGCCAAGAACTATTCACAGTTCGGCCCTTCTCAGTAAAGTTCTGTCTAGCGTGCTGCATCTTAAAATTGTAGCATGAAATTTTATAGTTTAATAATCTTCTTTAATAAGCGGGCTTCCTAAAGCTAAAATATTTGTTCAAATCGGATAAGTACTTCTTGAGATTAGTGCGTAACTCTCCAGATTTATTTTTTATATTTTTATTTATTGACATCTTCTCGTCATCTATTAAAAATGTTCCAAAAGAAAGATCAAAAAGTTTCCTGGCCGCGTTAATATTCAATTGATATTGAATTTCAATACATTGATTAATATTTCATTTCATTTATAAATATTAATATTCAACGGAAATAGTTACACGCGTTTTTTAAAAAAAAAATCTGACTGTTTGTTTGCTTGTTCGGACGAATCTCCGATACCGCTGAATCGATGTTGTCGAAAGTTCATTAGCAGGTAGAGGACTTCTTAGAGACCAGTAAAAGCTACTTTAATATTTCGGAAATATTTATAGTTCCTACGTAAAATCTGAATTTTTTAAAAATTAGGGCCTGATGTTACGCGCGGCTTTTAATTTGCAGTTTTGTCATCAGTATTTTAGTTCTTGGCAGTTTAAATACCTTACCTTCCTTTAAATATTCATAGTTATTTTTTTACTTTTTCTCCTTATTCCTTAACCTTATCTATAATAAACTCACTGTGTCAAATGCTTTATATTGTTTACACTGACTTTCGTAAAGCATTTGACAAAGTGGATCATAAAATATTGCTTGAGAAAATAGCTTTGGCGCTGGTTTAACTCGAATAGTATTATAAAATACCACACACACACACACATGTATTCCTTGCAATAGGGAGTTTTATTATGTTTTTTTTATTATAGAATTAGGAATGCAGTGATTTAGAATTTGCATTTAATAAGTACATAGAGATCTACACGTGCTCCACTTTATAAGTAAATTGTTTTTATAAAATGTGACCATCATTGTTGGTTTAACAAACATGCCTTTCTTTAAATATACTTTTTTCTAATTAAAGTGTATTGTAAACCTGTTTGTGGTTCATGTCAATAAATAAAAATATAAAAAATAAAGCTGGAGAGTTACGCACTAATCTCAAAAAGTACTTATCCGATTTGAACAAATATTTTAGCTTTAGGAAGCCCGCTTATTAAAGAAGATTATTAAACTATAAAATTTCATGCTACAATTTTAAGATGCAGCACGCTAGACAGAACTTTACTGAGAAGGGCCGAACTGTGAATGTTCAGGTCATAAAGTACCGTACAGCACAATCATGCTTATATTATGCGGGGCTCAGCTAGTGAAATATATAGTAAACGTCACAGTTTGTGGTGAGCCCAATCCCCATCCAAAAAAGATTGACTGCTTTTCTTTGGCTCGGTTGCGATACAGTGTTGGTACTGTTCGCGATTGTAAATTTTCGTACGTGGACATAGAATGTTTCTTTTAATTATTATTAAAACTTTTAAATGAGTAGAAATTATTATAAAGAATCTAATTAGAAAAATTAAAAATTACAAATAACACATTTTTCTAATTAGATGGCTGAAGTTACCTTTTTGTGGCTTCGTTGTAAAAACGGAATATTTATTATTGTATTTTTTTGATGAACGATGAAATTTAAGCTATATATCCATACTTACTACTCATTTAAAAGTTTTAATAATAATTAAAAGAAACATTCTATGTATGTTACAGTGAGTTTATTATAAATAAGGTTAAGGAATAAGGAGAAAAAGTAAAAAAATAACTATGAATATTTAAAGGAAGGTAAGGTATTTAAACTGCCAAGAACTAAAATACTGATGACAAAAATGCAAATTAAAAGCCGCGCGTAACATCAGGCCCTAATTTTTAAAAAATTCAGATTTTACGTAGGAACTATAAATATTTCCGAAATATTAAAGTGGCTTTTACTGGTCTCTAAGAAGTCCTCTACCTGCTAATGAACTTTCGACAACATCGATTCAGCGGTATCGGAGATTCGTCCGAACAAGCAAACAAACAGTCAGATATTTTTTTTAAAAAACGCGTGTAACTATTTCCGTTGAATATTAATATTTATAAATGAAATGAAATATTAATCAATGTATTGAAATTCAATATCAATTGAATATTAACGCGGCCAGGAAACTTTTTGATCTTTCTTTTGGAACATTTTTAATAGAAGACGTCGAAAACGAGCAAGTGGCTCACCTGATGGTAAGTGATCACCACCGCCCGAGAAACATCTACAATACCAGAAGAATAGCAGATGCATTGTCGGTCTTTGAGAAAGGAATAGGCTCTTTTGTGAAATTCAGCAGCTGGAATTTCTCGATACACGACACTACAATCCTGTAAAAAATGTAAAGACATGCAACACTTCTTCAAAAGGCCAGTGGAATGAGCCGATCGGAAAGAACGTGATCATCGACGATTTGAGCCGCTCTTCGTTGTTGCGGTCAAATGCAAGGAACTGTCACTGAGGTGCCCTCAGCCAGAGATGAGAACAGTACTCCATGTGATGCCGAATCTGCGCCTTGTATAGTTGTAAACGGTGAGCCAGCTTTAAGTACTATCTCACTCTTCTAAGCATGCCGAGCTTTTTAGAGGCAAATTTGGCCGTCCCTCTAAGTGACCGCGAAACTGAACGGATCACTCGATATGTCGACGCCGAGGTTTCTGCCAGTGCCTGTATCTGGCTGTAGCAACTAGAGGAGTGCTCCCAAAATGAGGTGATACAACGAAGGGTTTAATTTTAACGATAAAGGCGCACTTCTGTGTCTTATTAAGATTGAACTGGCATAACGGACATTCTAAAGGTTATATAATATATCAGGTGTGAAGCAGTGTGAATATCAGCAGTGAAGTTGGGGAAAGACCGTAGTCCATAGCAAAACTGGTATACTAACATAAAGAGTTACTTGGTGGTAGGATTCCTATGCAGGAATCCGCCTAGGCAGGTACCACCCCAGTGCCAGTTATTCTGCCGTGAGGAAGTAGTGTGCAATCATTACTGTGTTTCGGTTTTAAGGGCACTGTGAGCTACTGTAATTTTAATTGCTGGGCATATGAGACTTAAGAACTGATGTCTCAAAGTAATGAGCGCAGTGTCCACACAGAAATGTTCTGGGTGACACACATACAGACGTTACACATACCATCAGGTAACGTTTTGCTTGTTTTATCACTTTATCCAATTAATAAAAAGGAGTGCCCCTAGGTAGTACGTAAGCACAATCATCGATCGAATTCTCCCATGTCAATGCGTGTTGACGTCGTATTATATATTCGGTTGCTGTTTATACTTAGAAATCGTAAAGAACTCAAAATCAGGTCTGCTATGTTAATAGTTTATAATGTTTACGTCAAAACATGAATATTGTAGTTCTGTCTGGCTTATAACTTTTAATAAAACTAAAGTTACGGATTTGACCTTCAGCCTTTAATTATTATTTTTGCTCCGATTTACGCTAAACCCAAATAATTACATAATAACTACTTTAGGACCATGCGCACTGTATTTCCTTACGAGGCAGAAAGTATAATGTGTGCGAACTGCGAACATACATATATCACGGGCCACCAGTATATATCGACAGTGGAATTAATAAGCGACATATGTAGGTTTTTCGCGTTAATGTATTGCTATTTGGCGTCTCGAATATCAACAGAATTTTCAGCGTACACGTCAACCACAAATTGGCTGAAAGAATTACGAAAACGCTGTTAATAAACAAAGCAATCACGTCCTATTTGCAGCATGTAACAAATGTGATGTTTTTAATTGGCACCTCGGTAGTGAGGTCAACATGGTATATACCGAAATTATACCCATCTTCACCACGGCAGCATATACACTGGTATTGGAGAGCTCAGTGAGTTTCGCTAATACGCTGCTTTCGATTATCATAAATACGCAGCACGAAATAGTTGTTTATCTGCTTTGATCACAAATATTGATTTCTTATATTTACGCGAAAACTACACATTGAATATATTTACGGACTTTCATCACGTTTAATTTAACTTTATATTCCCAACGTGACGAGCGCCTTGCAGTACCCATGGTGCTCTCGTGGCAATGAGCATCTCTGTAGTATTACTCTACTCTTTGGAACTGAGGTATAAAATGTCTTGATGTCATAATTAATTTGAACTACCTTCAGCTTTAAATTATTAATGTATTAAACAGACCAAAGTAGCTTTATCTTTTTATAATGTGAGGTTTATCAAAAATCAAACAACCAAATCTTAGTAGACCGAGTCAGAAAAAAACGCATGTAGTCTCGGCTATAGTTAATTTCCAAGACTAATGGCCGTATCAAATTCTCTCACACTCTAACACACTCATACACATACACAATCAAGCATACAAATGAATCATTCGCTATTATGTTTAGAAGCGTCGCTGGAGTTTCTGGTGCCATTTTTTCTCCAGCTTCTGTGCTTGTTTAAAGACGTCCTTCCGATAGAAGTAACTGATCGAGCTGTGGTTCGGCCCTCTCGGGCGCCCTCGAGTCATCTTACTTACGCGCACAGGGTAACACGCCAAGCCGAGGTCCTCTCTCGGGGGCCCTTGCGCTAGTTATCCATTATAAAGGTCTCGGCTAAGCGCCCTCAGCGCTCGGCCACCAAAAAAAAGGCGTGCCAGTGCCAATGTGTGCGTGTTTATGGGGGATACCAGCTACTATCAACTCTCACGTAAAATTGGGAAATAATTTTTCCACTGATTAGTTAAGCTTATTTTAAATTAATTCCAATAAGCTAAACTGTTTTGATTTTTTTGATGAGAAGAATTATAAAATGAAATTTTATTTATTATTCTAATCGTATTTTTTGAAAGAGAATAAAGTATGTCGGATTGCAAAGTTCTGATTGAAGGAGAAAGAGTGGTACAAGTGGAAGAGTTTGTATATTTGGGTTCAAAATTTTCGAGAGACGGAAAGTACGACTGTGATATTGAACGAAGAGCGTTGGCAGGTAATAAATTATATGGGGCCCTGCATAACTTTATGTGCAGCCAGAACGTATCTAAAAAGGGACGACTGGCTGTACATAGAGGAGTACTGGTCCCCACACTTATGTATGGTAGTGAATGTTGGGTCTGGCAGAAGAAGCATGAAAATAAGATTAATGCTGTTGAAATGAAAAGTTTGAGAAGTATAGCTGGAGTGACTTTGATGGACAAACTGAGAAACAACGCGATAAGAGAACGTTGCGGTGTGGTAGAAGATGTAGTGACAAAGATAGAGAAAGGGATGCTTAGATGGTTTGGACACGTAGAGAGGATGGATGAAAAAAGATTCACGAAACAGATTTATGAGGCGAGGGTGAATAGGCAAGCCGGTAGGGTCGACGTAGGCAAACGTATTACTATCAGATCCAAATCGTTTTAAGGAAAGGCCACGGCAAAAGTACCCACAACCGACGAGCTTGTATGAAAACACTAATGAAAGTAAAGGAAGCTAAAGATGTGTGTCAGGATCGTAGCAAGTGGAAAGATGCGGTCTCTGCCTACCCCTATGAGAAAGAGGCGTGACTCTATGTATTATTTGGAAATAAAAAGCAATAAATGTGGTACTTAAATAAATTTATTTGTACAATATAAACATTAAAACTAAACTCAGTGGCCATCGCTTTGTACATGTTTTTTTGAAAACGTTTCATTTAGACGCTACACTGAATTCTAATTTATCTTATTTTATTTTATAATAAGACCTTATCGCAATCGCATCGCATTAAGTAGCAAGTATACAGGTGTGATGTTTTGTTGTGTTTATATGTAAAAAATACATAGCTATAAGATCGCAACAATCTCGGTTTACTTGGTGTCATCTATTGAAGAGTTCTATTACCCATATCCAAAGGTTTTCAAGAGATCTTCATGAAATTTAAATGACTCTATCTCGGGAGTATATACTACCAAAGAAAAAACTATTATAATCTGTGTATAAGTTATGCCCGAACATACAGAAACAGACTCTAAAAAAAATTAAAAACTACTTAAAAATTATAAATTAATATTATGTGGGTAATACTGAGCACTAGGCGACAATTGGGAAACATGCACTCTATACATACTTAAGAGGTACACTAAACTTGTCAACAGAACTCAAAGTTCGTACAAAATGACAAAAAATAAACTGGCAACACTACGAAAATGGCTTACTAAGGATAAGCCAAAATAGAAGTTTCTATGTTGAAGAAATAATTTTTAATTAAATAAGACAGTTCATTGTTTAGTAACCGATGGTAGGTTGATGTTTTTAGTTGCTGTTAAGCGTCCTTTATAACTCCTGCATACTTGAATCGCGCAAACCGTCATTTTAGGAATGCTTTTATTAATTTTTAAGACGTGCGTAATCTGTGCCACGTTCACGTTCGGCACAAAACGGTTGAGTAAGGAGTTATCAGCCAACAGTTGACTGATATTTTTGTGTACTTTTTCGCGCAGTGGACTCTATCTAAACATTTTATAATCAAAATCCGGTGGTCAATTTTTACGCAATGTATCCACAAGAAAACAAAACAGAACGACGTAATTTAAAAAGGTAGTTCTGTCTTCTACTGCTCTAAATTAGTCCACGCATATATTTTTTTCCAAAATATTTTAATGTACAGAATTAACTCTGCTACAGTTTTATTGTATGTACGTGTGTGTGTGTTACTTGATGTAGATACAAGTAGGTACAACAGCCTTTTTTATGGAATGTCCCAAAACTGAAATGGTTAATTTCAGTTAAATCTAATTTGAGTTCGATTAATTTGTTTTGGCCTTCTACCATTTCCCTGATAAGGTTTTTGGAATACATTTTAATTTTGGACGTGTTAATAATATCGTGGAACTGACCACCTTAACAAAAAAACGTCTAAGAAAAAGAATTTAACGTCTTAGCTTACCTATAAATATCTACGCATTAACGTTCGTCATCGTTTATGGGATGAAAACCATGTGGCGTAGTGGTTCTAAACCCAGCCGAGGCCAACATTTGTTCAAAAACACAAATTGCTAGTTATCGGGTCTGATTGTTTTGTGATTGTCCTCACGTCCACTGCATTCTAGAATACGTCCCATGTTATGGCATGAGCGTTACATCGGGCGCAGGTAGATTAAAACAAGTTGGAGCCTCTGTTTATAAGCTTACACTTGTGGCACTATAAAATCTACTGCGCAGGCGATAGCTTCTGACTGTATACGATGAAGCGTATCCGATGAAGCAGTATCCGAAGAAACTGTAAAAGCCAAAAATCATAACAGCAATGACAACATCGAAATTATATATATAGCTTCTGACAGTATACAGGAGTGAGGACGGCCCATGGTCGAAAATCGGCTAGAAAGTATTATTATTTACATCGGATAGGAGTTTGTCGGGACGAGTGAGTAATTATTTGTTTTTTAAAGTAAGTAATTAGACCAGCAAGTCTTTCACCTGATGTTCCTGACAATAGTGGGTATCAACCACAACTTTTGATTAAAAATTCGGATGCTACTCTCGTAACCCTGAGATGTCAGTATGTAATGCCTCATACGAGTACTGACTGTTCAAACTGAAATTGTAAAGTTTGTAAAATGTCAAAGTGCTTCGCGGTAGAATAGAGATAACACCGCGGTGTTTTCTAGGTTTATCTTCCGCATAGGAGTTGCAACTAGTAAGAGTATCTGCGCAAAACCTAACGAGCGAATCAAATAGTGCTACTTTGCTGGATCTTCGGTGTTATAAATCTAGTTGATACCAGCTGCTTTAATAAGAACATCGCTACATCTAGAGGGCTAACCTGAACTGTGTTCGCCTAAGAGTAATTTTACTCCCAGAGCGCATTCTGGAGTGAAAGTTTTTTTTTTTATAAACTAATTCCTATGGTCAACTTTTTTGTTTTTAATAATACGACAGAATTTCGATTTTTCTCTTATGTATACATTGAATGGTTAAAGTTATTTGAGTGCACGTTATAAATCCAGAAAGTATTTCAACACTTACTTAAAGATACAAAAATATACATGTTTTATAATGCTAAAAATATTTAACAATATAACGCGTTAATTTTTAGAGTCTACGTTCAGAATAACGACTTTAACTTATCTCATTACTTAAGCCTAAGTCCTTCGACTAATTCGATTACTACTTTGCATTTCAAGTAGATAATATTATGGTTAGAAAACGTTTAACGTCTAGAAACAGCAAGAGAAGAAATGTCAGTAATAGCAAAAGTATTAACAAAAGTAAATTCGAAAGATCAGCAAAAGTTAATCTGTACTCCGTTAAAAACTTAATAATAAAATATTCTAATTTATGAATTATTTTGAGTACATAATATAATATAACTGAAAAAGATATTAAACAAAATTGTATTTAAATTATAAAACTGAATATGATTTAAAAATAAAATCAGAAAAAAGAAACATATCGCAACCCGATCTTCGGTATCGATCTCAAAACTTTCCATTCAATTAGTCTCTATAATGGCTTCTGCTTGATTAGGCATCGACGTAATTTATAACAGAGCTAAATCAAATATACTTTATTCATACAATCACTTATTAAAAAGAAATCCTAAAAAATAATTTATTGAACCACAATCATTTATTTTTTATTTCCCAAATTGAATATTTCCAAAATGTTAAACCTTTTTCGGTCACCACGTATAATTTATTAAATCGAGGTGTACTCCTATACACCACAAATATCACTATCACTGCCTTACTAATCACTCTTCAAATAGCTAGTTAGCGTAGAAAAATAACGTATTATTTAGGTATCGACTATAATAAAACAAAAAATGTAGACAGCATAATAACATAGTGTTATGCGTCATACTAACTCGATTCATTGTTAATGTCGTACGTATAAATAACACAAAAAAATAAGAAATAATAATACATATTTTATGAAAATCAGAAGTACATTGGAAGATTTTCATTTTACTTTTCATGAAAGACAACAAAGGGAATAAATAAATACCTACACCATAGTGAAAACGAAATATAGTTTTTATGAAAGCTTCTGTTACACGTAAAATACATATAAGAATCTATCTCACGTTCGGAAATACGCACTTCATGACTGTGTCATCGCATCGATGTATAAACGGTTTACAACGAACGTGTCAATTTTGCAAAGCTCCCTATTTTCACAGATCTCGCGAAATTTAAAGATCAAAATAAAATGTTCAGAACAAAACTTTCCCGTCAGTTCACAAAGTTTTAATGTGAATAAAATTTTGAGAATTTCATTTTATATTTAGGTCGTACATGATCGCGCTCGTTATTTCATAAGAAGTAACTACACACTTTTATATTCAAAGATAAATTAATAAAAATAAGAGAATTAGAAAATATTCCTGTACCTACACAAATAATTTTCAAAAAAGATAAAAGAAAGATACAATACATTTTTTTTTCACTATTTTACTCGGATCGGGTCTCGTGGAACGTGAGTGGGAGTTAGATCCCCGGCGCCAGCACCACTAATATTGTTGATTGCAATTTTAAGTGTTGCCAATCCGTCTGCCAAGCGTGGCAACATACCAAACCCCCCTTCCCCAATCATGAAATCCCTCCAAAATGAGAGCTACAAACTTTTGTGGCAATTTATTGGGGAGGCCTATGTTCAGAAGTGGACTAGTGATATTTGGAAGTGATGATGATGAATTTTAAGTGATGATTTACCTCGTGGTCTACGATGAAGGATAACATCGTGATGAAACCTTGCCTTACAAATAAAATATATTTCTAGGACATCTGAAGTAATTCAACCCGCACTTTTAGTAGCGGTGACTCTTCCAGCTGCTTTTAAACTCTCTCAAAAATTGGAATGACGCCTCTACTGCTGGAGTGGAAAGTTTATAGGCTAATATGTTTTTTATATAACTTAACAAACTTACTGCATACAAATTTTAAAACCGTTAAAATGTTCAACAAATGTTCACCGTGTAGTGACGACTTAAGAGAATCTACCATCCCATCTCATCCCGTGGGTGTCGTAAAAGTTGACAGAGGATAATTAAAAACCAGGAGTTGGATTTTCCTGGAAAATCCAAATAAATAAACTACGGTTGCCAACCCGCCTGACAAACATGGCAACTATGGCAAAATCCCCCCAAAATGAGAGCTACCAACTTGAGGCGAACGATTGGGGAGGCCAGGGCTCAGCAGTGGATGAAATGATGATAATGATGAAATGTTAAAAATAACACCTCGGAATATAATTATCACAATTTCAAATGTTCATTAAAAAATATCATCATAAATGAAATTCAATGAAAATCTCTCTATGCCTTGGGTTGACTGGGAGAGAATGCCAAAAGGCATTAAGTCCGCCTTTTTTTTAAACAAGGTGAAACCAATAAAATAAAAAAATAAACATTCATCTAAAGAAAATTTTTATTTTTTGTAAGAATGTACGTTTCTCCTAATACTGTTTCGTTTAGCTATCCATTTTAAAACGTTAACTGGAACTGGTTATTCTGAACGTTTACTAAAAATAATTTTCAATTTTGCTTGAATTACGCTTTATTAACAAGTACGAATATTTCGTTCATACTGTGCTGTAGCCAAAACACGTGAAACAAAGGATAAATCGATCGTCTGAAGTATTATATTTATATTATTTATAAATATTTTATTATTTTTTTATTTATGGAAACAGTCGTAAACTATGTACAAGTGTCAAGTAACATATCAATTTATAAATATATTATTTTTATCCTCAAGCCAAAATATTTCAAAATTTCGATAGACAGTAATATGCTAGTTGACTTTTACTGAAGATTTGCTGGACAAACCGAAAAGTGCAATTTTGGTCTTGAATTTAATTTTTAATCACTGTATACTTTTACGTGCACTTCATGTATAACAAACTATCAATATTAAACATCAAAACCCAAAATATACCCGTGTATATTTTGTGTTTTGAATTTCTGTAAATTACATAATTTAATAAAAACACTACGGCTACTTTTCAAGTTGGCCCCAAAGTCTAAAAGGATACCTGCCTACCTCAATGGGAACGAGGCGTGACTCTATGTATGTATGTTATTTACATTAATTAAATGTTTCTCACTACGATCAAGTTTTACATATTAAAAATACCTACGTAATTATAATTGTTAGACCCGGGTTTTTTTATTGATAATTATTTTATAATTAAATAAACTAAATTCTCTTCTCATTTCAGAATTCTAATTAAAAAAATATATTAATTGTGATAGAAAGTTGTTATTCTTTCTATTCTCTGTTAGACAAAACTACGTGAAAACGAAAATTGAATATTAAGTACATTTTATAAGGTAACAGAGTTCTGGCATAATAATATCAGAATCTATTTCACGTTCCCAAATGTGATATTCATGGTGGGGTGATCGCGTCGATATGTAAACGGTTTACAAGAAACGTGTCACTCCTACAAAGCTTCCAATTGCCGCAGATCTTTTGATGATTGTGAGGTCAGAAATATAAATTGTTTGCTACATTTTTTCCGACGATGTTTATATGGCACTTAAATGTTAAGCCCTGAAATCCAATATCGGATCCACATTAACTGTTAATTTTAATTATATATGTTGATTAAGGTATCGTTAAAAGGGATAAATGAAAATACAGCGAAGAAATTTTTTCTGGAAAAACAATATTCGTCATTTGAAGACTATTTACTCGCACTGGAGAATAGTGACAAACATAATTTTATATTAAAAAACAGTAAATTAGATATAACCAAAACTTAGGTTAATGAATAAATTAAAAAAAAATTATGGGCTATAGTTATTATAGATTTAATAGTTAAATTCTGAACGGCATGTTGAATTAACCAGAAACTAAATTTAAATTTTATTATTTTTATTTTAATGATTATTACAATGAACAATGATGATAAGTGTAAAATGAAGGTTTAGATTTGCTAAAATTGTTTTGCGTTCGAGTACTAACGTACGTACGAGTATTTTTTGCTGATTTTATCATCATCTTCATTTCAGCAACTGGAATGGTATGAACTTTTTCCGGGTAATGACCAAAGTTTCACTGCCATGAATTAATCTCAGGATAATTCTAATATGTACGAGTATCTTAGCATGATGCTATAATGCAGTAACTAAAGTTATCATCCACTGTGTAATCTACAAGATGAATATGGACATGACTTCGGCTCATGTTCTAACATCGATTTCCCACAAACTGTTAATCAGAATGCACAACCGTTGTGAAAGAAAATATCGAGTGGCAGCTTCGTACTGCATGTACGCAGTATTTTCATAAGTAAAGCAGTGGTTTTCGAGATGACAGACAATAGATGCTGTCGTAGCTTAAGGTAGTGCTTTTTGGCAGTTTATGTATAACAGTAGGCTAGCAATAGACTGAATTAGTGAACGTTTGGATTTAATATACGGACACCACAGAAAGAAGACGTTCTCTTTTCTCAGTGACTGTCTTTCAATGTTTAATGAGTTGAAAGTTTTCGAAATTTTTAACCTTTAATGTATCTTGGTTACCTTATTAATACGCTGCGGGCCTTGACATCGAATCCCAGCCGGAGCTAACATGTGTGCAAAAATACAAATTGTTCATTGTCTGGTCTATTTGAGATCTTTCATCATCGTACTTAACAAATGTTATCCAATTGTTTCCAAATGGTTTGCGGAGAATAATTTACTTTTAAATGCGGGTAAAACAAAGTGTCTACACTTTGGAATGTCCAAGTCGGTACATAATATTAATATTAAGTTAGAGAATTCTAACCTTTCTTTTGAAAATTCAACTGTATTTCTTGGAATCGCTATTGATTCCAAGCTACATTGGGGAGCACATATTGAAAAAATTGCTTCAAAATTAAGTTCTGCCATTTTTGCAATTAGAAGGACGGTTGACTGATGAGGCTACAGCTAAATTAGTCTATTTTGCATACTTCCACAGTATTATTTCATATGGCGTATTGGCGTGGGGATCTGCGGCCGGTCTGGAAACAATATTCATTTTGCAAAAACAAGCATTTCGAGCAATATATAAGTTGGGTCCTCGCGAGTCGCTACGAGAACTATTCAAGGATACTAATATTTTGACACTTCCGTCTTTGTATATTTATGAAAATAAAATGTACGTACGGAAACACATGTATGTATTTTAAAAAAAGTGACTACATCCTGAAGAATGGGCCGAGGTGACGAG
This sequence comes from Luehdorfia chinensis, assembly GCA_019845155.1. Taxonomy (NCBI): domain Eukaryota; kingdom Metazoa; phylum Arthropoda; class Insecta; order Lepidoptera; family Papilionidae; genus Luehdorfia; species Luehdorfia chinensis. The sequence goes on from JAHVAK010000022.1 coordinate 4,167,380, forward strand.
CTAGAGGTTCATGTGTTTAGGTTGGCAAAAACTAGAAAATCTTTTCTTAGTAGGTCCATAATTTTTTTTAATAAAATTCCTATAAGTGTGACTCAAAAAACTGATATAAAATTCAATAAACTTGTCAAGAAGATATTATTGGAAAAGTGTATCATTTTTTTTTATTTGATAAAAGTGACGGAACGAGCAAAACGTTCACCTGATGGTAAGTGCAACGTCTGCCCATAACAAATGCTGTGTCACCCAGAACATTGTGACACCATATTGCGCCCGTTATCCTGAGACATTAGTTCTTAAGTCTCATACGCCCAGTGATTACGCTAGCTCTCAGTGCCCTTCAAACCGAAACACAGTAATGTTTGCACACTACTGCTTCACGGCAGAATAACTGGCTCTGGGGTGGTACCTACCTAGACGGATTCCTGCATAGGAATCCTACCATATAATTACATATAATTACATAGAGGACAGAGATGTGTGGACATAACTCTTACTCTGCACTTGCAAACTCCCAGGCTACTAAATTTATGATGTAATTTGTATATAACTTATGTACTAATTTATGTATTACATGTAATATGGCATTGAAAAAAAAACTTTAGAGTTTCTTGCCGATTCTTCTCTGAGAAGGTCTTATTTTTTGAACCGGTGTAGATTTTGACATTCATAAGAGATTTATACAAGCCTGAACTGAATAAAGAAAATTTGACTTTGACTTTGACTTTGATCTGATGTACGGTTGATAGCTTCCGACGATGTTCGAAAATCGTAGCTTTGGTTAAAAATCGGCCAAGAGGGCTAAAAGAAAAAAAACACCGCCTATAAATATCCCACGGCTGAACCCAAGCCTACTCATATTTCTTAGAGGGTTTTGGAGCACGGTTAATTCCGCCACGCTGCTCCATTGCGGGCTGGCGGACTTCACAAGTCTTCGAAATATTTTTTTTCCTCTGACTGCTCAGTGGGAGCACGTGGTAAATCAGCACTCAGAACACTCGCGTATTATAACATTTTAACCCCATGGGAATGATGTAAAACTGAAGTTGTCATATACATAACATTCATCATGATGATAAATTGTCTTTTTGTGTTTATCTTCCTGTATCTAATTTAATGTTTATACTTACGCTATCCAAAATCTTATGACCCTTCAGAAAGATTCAACAACCTGTGTTAGTACGAGCATAAACAATATGTTGATAGTAAAACTAATATTTTAAAAACATGTAGTAGTACATATTTCCAAACTTCTAGTCTCTTTCGTTCGCCAATATTTGAAAGTGGAAAAATAATGATATTTATGAAAACTTATGATTTTAGTAACCGAATTCTCTGCCAGAATCAATAAATTATACTCTAATTATATAAATACAAGAAGTAAATTATATTAATTCGGATAATACATTTAATACATTGATGTTAGTTATAGCACAGCTGGTCTATAATTAGTTTTGTAAATGCCGTCTTCGGCGCCTTGATATAAACATCATTTGTTTTGTCGACAAAAGGAGATGAAAACATTACTCAGCCTGTTTGCTTAAGCATTTAGTAAAATAAATAATGTTAAGTTTGCTTGTCTATGAGCTAATTAAGTAACCTATGAAAAATGCATTTTTTTTTTAATTATGAACAGCGAATTATACCTTAAAAGTAGCCTACAAATATTAAGATATCTTAAAGTTTTTCATTTTAACAATTTTCGTTTCATCGGAAGCTACTTTTAATAAAGTGTATAAGTACGTACGTTACGTGTAGTGTAACGTGTATGCAAGTATATCGTTTTAATAATTAATATTGAAGATCTTGACGACAGCGTGACTCAGCGGCCAACGTACCCACCAACAAAATCACAGATCCTTGGTTTGAAAGTCTATAAAATTCTGTATAAAATAATTATACAGAAATTGTAAAATAAATAAATAATTTGCATAATTATAATCAGAATCAATTTGTAATATAAATAAATTATTTGCATAATTACAATCAAAATCAATACAAACTGTTTCACCTTTTTTTAATTTATTCACTTAACCTAAAAAAACAATATACTTTATACAAACAGTTTCTTCTTTAATAACATTTGATAGCAAGGCTTCTGAGGTGACGTATAAAATATATTTTATGAAATGGCTAGACTGATTAAGATATTAAACATAATGCCCTTGGAGCGAACACTTCAGCGCGTAGTCTGTAGTACTCGTATATTGAAATAATGTTTTTATATACTCACGTTTTATTTTTTATAAAGATAAACTTAAGAGTTAAAAGTAAGTCAATTATACATAAAATATTATTTCCTTTACTGTTCAATACAAAATAAAACTCGATTTATTTTAAACATACATACTTCTCCTTAGAGTGTGATCTTTAACCATTATAGATACACATAACATATAACTGGTGTAAATTAAAAACCCATTTACCTGTGAAAAATAAATATAAACTAACAGCATATAACAATCCGACTGCTTAGCACAGGCCTCCTCTTATTAAGTTATGATAATAAATCCCATCCCGTGAGTGTTGTAAAAATCGAGAGGGCAATTAAAACCAAAAGTTGGGCAGCAGCATCTTCCTGGAACATCTGAATAAATAAACTGCGGTTGCCAACCCGCCTGCCAAGCGTGGCAACTATGGCAAAATTCACCCCAAAATGAGATCTAGAAACTTTTGTAGTAATCTATGGGGGAGGCCTATGTTTAGCAGTGGACTAGTGATAAGCTGAAACGATGACGACGACGACTTAATATTTGGTCAGAGTAGCGTTCTGGTACGCGTTATCAAAAATACTATCAACACTTTTTTTAGGGCTGAAAAGGCTTTTACAACTTCGCCAGATTGTCATCACTCCGTTTCGACGGACTTTAATACAACGCAATCACAAAAGACATTACAACAACAAATGCAATCAAATTATCTTCATATTAATTATTATTGATTATATTACTCATTATACTCGTATCACTCAATTTTTTTTTAGGACGGCTTTGGAGCTTCGAAGAGCCCGCCACGCTGCTCCAATATGACTTGGCCACTACACATGTCCTCGGAATATTTCTATTCCTCAGACATGCAGGTTTCCTCACGACGTTATCCATCACTGCCAAGCACGTGGTAAATCAGCACTTAAAATTGCGGAACATTTTTAGAGGTGCCGACACCGGTGGTCGAACTCAGGTCACTGCCCGGCCCCTGAGCTACCATGATATCTGTGAATATTTGTGTAAAATTCACTGATAATTAATAATAAATAGCGCTAAAAGACATAATCTACTTCTTGTTAATTTTGAAATCATTAATTTTATTAAATTTGTTATTATTTTACTTTATCATCTGTTGATAAATTAAATTTTCTCGCCATTAAGCTTACAATGACGTAATTTGTTTCAATGATGGAAGAAAATGAAAACCGTTATTCATTGACTCATTTATTAAAACGCCTAGCAAAAAGAAACAAAACAATTTATTTTTTTAAATAAAAAACAAATATTTTTATTGTTAACACCTTCAATCATAATCATCGTCAACATTGGAGGTCTTCTGTCTCACAATAGATCTCTGATTATCGGTTGTGTATGTGGTAGTGGTTCCATGCGGCCGCGTAAGAAAATCTACCGCCCCATCTCGTCCCGTGGGTCTTCGCCAAAGATCGACTAAAGGAAATGCCGGGATAATATCATAGCTTCCGGTAGGCGGTAATATAGACCTAAAATACACAGATCCGTGACGGACAGCTGCGTTTGAAGTGCGAGCTTTCTGGTACTGTGATCACCAATCCGCCAGCAGAGAGCGGTGATTACAGTAAATCGTCCCTTCTTGGGAGATGCCTCAGCAGTGATCTATTAAAAAGTTGATGAAGAAGAAGTAAAAATGGAAATTACTGGTTCTATGGGCTATTGCGGTTACCTAAACTCTGCTGTGGAAATAAAATAAGGTCTTGCAAACTAAAACTAAAATAGTTAAAAAAATATTAACGTCAGCGGGAATCTTTGGGGTCTTTGACTCTAAAATAAGGTTCGGTTATCGCCTTGCTACGGAGACGTCCTTACATTCTGCGAAGTAGGAAACTTCTAAATCCTATGTAAATTTCCACTTTAATTCATAATTGTTATAAATTCATACTTTAGCTACGTAAATTTTAAACAAATAAGTTTTACATATTCTTATAAGTATTTATTAAAGTGAGGGTGTAAACATTCACGACCCAAACTAACACAAAGTCCACCTGATGGCAGGTATTCACTGGGGCCACGTAGGTCTTCATACCTACATTATTCATGTTTAACGAGGAATTAATACGTAGGTGTGATTTCCCCCACTTACTAGTATTATGATTAAAACGCACCGTAGCCAGGAATTGTGTCTCCCTTTATCATCACTCATTATGGGAAACGCTGCTACTTATTTAGGTTAATAGTCTGCAAGACTTTCCTCGGTCTAGCTGAGGCATATATGTATTGCAATCAGTACAACTGCAGCATAACTGCTGATAAAAAATATGAAAATTAATTGCTGTAAATATAGAAAAAATAATTTAATGTTGGTTCCATTTATGAAATAATGCACCAAATTATAGTTTTGCATTTAAAGAACTCTTAATACAAAATAGGAAACCTAAGATCAGTAAGGTAGTATGATTCCTATTCCACATCCTAGTAGATAGGAATTCCACTATCTTACTGGTGATAGGTTTCCTATGCAGGAATCCGTCTAGGTGTAACGTCCACGTGTAAATACTGCGCATATGAGACTTAACTGAACACAGAATTGCTCTAGATGATACAACATTTCCTATGGGTAGACGTCACACTTATCATAAGGTCAACGATTTGCTGGTTTCGTCACTTTCTTCCATAAAAAATAATCTTTACCTCGTTAAAGTCAGTCTCTCGAGACTGTCGTTAAAATTTTATAAGTTCTATGTTAAATATGCTGACCATCGTACATACAAATACAAACAGTTCATAGCATGGTGATAAATCTATTCTACGGCGACTTAAGCTGTAATAACAACGTTTGTTTTGTTGACAAGAGGAGATGAAAAGCATTATTTAGCAGTCGTCTTGTTTAATGTACGTGCTAAACATTTATTCTATAAAATGAAATTATTACTAAAATGTTTACTGTTGCGCAAATATTTTGCATTATACTTTCTTCTTGCTGATAGTTATATGTTTTTAATTATGGGTGGTTTCACTAAATTAAATAATATATAAATTAAATAATAATAAAGTTATTCAATATTTCGACAAATGCTGTGTTATTTCTATATACTAAAAACATTTAGTAATATAGAAAATACACATAACTCAGCTGAGCAGCGTTTGGGAAACATCTCTCTTCTATTCTATTCTCTCTCTATTCTCGTCGAGTATACCTCAACGCCTAAAACCAAAAATCTTTACGTGTCTAAACCAGTGCATGTTGCCAGTGATAACATACGGAACCGACACGTGGTTGTTCACCGCAAGCCGCATGAGGAAGCTTAAAATCGCTCAGCGAGCTATGAAAAGGGCTATGCTTGTTGTTTCTCTTCGAGATAGAATCCGTAACTTAGATATCCGCAGCAGAACTTGAATAGTCGACGTAGTCTTAAATGGCGATGGGTCGGCCATATAGCTTGTAGAACCGATAAACGCCTACAGCGCGATAGCCTATTCATCATCGTGGACGTTATCACCAGGTGGAATTCCGGTCAAACGTTGGCCTCTTCAAAATAAAATAAAATAAACTCGTTTCCGTAGATCATCACTAATAACACGCATCGCCCGTCTTTAGGCACTTAGCTACAATAAATGGCATGATGTGCATTAATTTTCTGTAAGCTTCGACCACCCCGTCTCATCCCGTGGGCATCGTAAAAGTCGACAGAGGGAAAATACAAACCAAGAACACAAACTTTTGTGGCAATCTATGGGGGAGGCCTTTGTCAGCAGTGGACTGGAGATAGGCTGAAATGATGATGATTTGAAATTATTTAGTTTCGTACTGGTGGTAGGATTTCTTTGCAGGAACCCGTGTAGACAGGTACCACCCCAGGGCCAGTTATTCACCCGTGAAGCAGTAGTCTACAAACATTACTGTGTTTCGGTCTGAAGGGCACTGATAGATGGTGTAATCACTGGGCATATGAGACTTAAGAGCTGATGTCTCAGGGTGACGGGCGCAGTGTGGTATCAAACAGAAATGTTCTGGGTGACACAGCAATTGTTATGTGCAGGCATTGCACTAACCATCATGTGAACGTATAGGTCGTCTCGTCACATTGTCAAATAAAAAAAAATAAAGAGATTAATTTTTCGGGCTCAGTCATCCAAATTTCATAAATCACGAAAGATAGTTTTTATTCTGTCATTAGGTACTTATTATCACAATTTTGCGTTTAAGTTCTATTCGTCTATATTGGTGGCACTCATAGATTACTCATATGGTGGATAATTGTTATATACTACATATGATATGCTTGGCAAGCGACTTGGCAATCACAGTTTAATGGCTTTCATAAAATTGTCTCACGCCGCCACCAGTCGTCGTGAAGTTGTGGCGTCCAAAAATCTGCTACTCCGTCTTATCCTTCTATCCTGGAAAATCTCATCGACAGATTGCGAAATAATTATTTAATACAATACAACACTAAAATACGCAGACCGGTGACGGGAAGCAGCAACTGAAATGCATAACGTACTGATAATTCTTTAAGGAATATACTGAAATCGCCAACCGTGACATGCGTGTTAGTTGTGGAAAATAATCCCTTCTTGAAAGAAGCCAAATTAGACTATTTACAGGCTATTGATAATGTTAATGATAATTTTAAATTTAACCTACATTCCGTCGCAAAGAAACGCTGCGTGAGTTGCTATTCAAAGTAAGGTTCACATAAAACGTTAATTTGCAACAAAATAGGTAACTGATAACTCTATCAAATCAGGAACTAAATCGTGTCCGCAATCATGATAAAGCATTAAATGTAACATTTAGCCCATCATAAAAATAATTGGCTCAAACTATTCACCAGTAAAAGTCAATGTGAAATCAAGCCTATTAACAGGCCGTAGGCGAGACGTGGGAAACATAGCAACTGTTTACCAATAGGAGTTGATTTAAATGTATTTCTATGGGCATTGACACATATACGCCAACGCCAAAATTGTCTCAGAAATTAGTTTTTGTTTATTGCATAAAGTGATGAAACGAAAGCATTGCATTGAGACGAAAGCTGGTTTATTGGTTAACTGTTTTTTTATTATTGCATTACATTTTCATTTATGCTACATTACGTCAAAAATTAAACAATTTGGGTGACAACAGGTAAAAAAACTATTTCTTACACCGTTTATTAAATTAATGACCTTTTGTTAATTTAAACGTAATGTAAGAATCGTTACATAAGTAGTATTTTTGTATACTGTCATTTACAAACCGAATAGTAACAATAAAATGGGCTTAACTCAATTAAATTGAAAGTGAGTGCCACTGAATTTGCACGTACATCTGTAGCACTATAATATCTCCTGCACAGTTGATAACTTCAAACAGTATTCGGTAGTTGTCGCCGTGGTCGAAAATTGACCAAGAGGACATTACTCTTTTACGAAAGCAGTTTGTTTATTCAAAATATTTATTTAATAATTTAATTAAACCAATATCATGAAATAAAAATATATTTTGTTAACAATATTTAATTCGATGTGCATAATTTTACAAGCAGTTCGTAAAGAAAATTTACAAGTAAACAAAGATATTTAAACTGTATTATGATTAGAACGACTACCGTCTCATGCAGTATTTGAAGAATTGTTACTTTAACATTTAAATTTGTAATAAAGACAGGTAACACACTTTTGAAGTTTGTAATTAACTAATGTAATATAATTAATTGTAATTAACAATAAAGATATGAGATTAGCAGTGTATCAACTTAGATAATAGAATGTACCACACATTCTATTATGCCGTCGCTGCACAGCGCATAACGTAATACAATTACCAAAAATAGCGTTTTTATCCTTTCAGTTTGTATTTTTACACAACACGAAACAATTCTATAATTACGTTACAGCTCCCAACTCACTTGTTCCGAGTCGCAGTTCCAAACATCCGGTGCGCTTTGACTGTAATCAGAGAAATCACATATACGAGCGTTTACGTTAAATTTATAAAAGATGAAATACGTGAAAAATTAAACTAAAAGTTGTAGAAGTGAAATAAGTAAAACGCTAAGTAATTTAGAATATACTAAGAAAATTCAATGTTGTAATTAAACAATAAGAAAGATTTTTAAATAACTATACACCGCTATTAGCAAATTAAAAATATGTCAAGCTGATTTTATAGCAATATGTTGAAATCTCAGCGATGTCATCTCCTGGCGCTTCCACACGAATAAACAAAGAGTGCATAAATCATGTTAATGTGACGTTTGAACACATTTCATTCACAATTCAACTATCTAAAATTCCGTAAACAAGCTTAAATCAAATTAATAGGTGGACTATAGAGTGTAGTCCGATTGCAAAGTATCTGGTGCTACAGTGATTATGAATCTGATATCTGATCGGGTATGGCCCTTACAGCAAAAACTCCCAATTTTAGAAAGGCTAATGTAAAAAGTTATTAGAAAACTATTATTTTGTCGTTTCAACTTTTGTAACTTTAAAAAATCTACAATCTTTATCAAACTTTTAAATATACTAAAATTAATAGTGCAATATCACGTGAAACGTAGACAAAGCGCTGTACTTAGATACGTAGCGCGTTGTGACAGCGGCGGACTAACACAAATAGCTCAATTAAACGGACCGGTGTCACAATATCGCTTCGTTAACAAATGGACCAGTCTCCGCTCACGTACCGAAGTATCACGTTCTGAATTACATTGCGTGCGTTTCCGCTAAAATTTGAAACTGTCGAACGAAAAACTACAAAAAAAATCATGTATGTTGGTATTTGCAAGCGCACCTAAACTTTTCTATAATCACATTAATATTTCAAGCTGATCAAATAGATAAAAACAATACGACACTATATTGTAATATGCAGTGGCTTGGATAACTCAATTATTTATTAACAAAGAGATTATGAATTTATTACCTCGTCGATCAATGAAATACGATGGTAAGCTGATATATTTTGCAAAGCTACTAGATCTTTTTTTTAAACGATGCCCCACCGTAGGAGTTCCTGTGTCGTGGGTGCCCTTTACATACATAAATTCCACATGCACAAACACCCAGACCCGGAACAACTATCTGTAGGCCACACAAATATTTCTACCGTGCGGGAATCGATCCGCGACCCGCGGCGCAGAAGTCAAGGGCTTAACCACTGCGCCAACCGAGCCGACGATTACCTTTTAGTAATCGTCTTGTTTCAACAAGTTCCGTTTTCTGTCAATTCCGGTCTTGTAATCAAATAGCAAAAGTCAAATCTCCGTCAATTTGGGACATCAGTTATTAAGTCTTCAATAATTTTATTAACTACGTTGCCCATTAAGCCGACAGTATATCGGACAGTATTTCGGCTTAAAGGCGCATGGTGGCAAAATAACTGGTAGTACGATGGTACTTAGGCGGACTTCTGAGTCATCATCGACAAGAAAAAAAGCAATGTTTTATATACAATACTTTTATTATGACAACAACTAATATTTGACACTAGAAAATAACTTGCAATAAAACACCTAAACGATTACTACAAAACTATCTCTGTAAGATATATTGCCCCAAGCGGCTTTTGTCCTATTAAATATTTTCACATTCTGTACCCTCGTGCTGTCGCGGCAGTAGTATTTTCTCATAGACGCCAACTAGATTGAGCATCACTATGGCGATCATAACTCACACTTACACGTAGTCTAAGGGGTAATCTCATCTTGCAGAAGCGAAGTATAATAGTTACCGTCTTTCACAATATTAAATTCTGCTTTAATTAAACTTGTTAATAAAACCTATGTTACATCAATTTTAATAAATACATACTTTCATCTTCAATTTTGACATAGTAGACCTAAAACTAGTCGTAGCACCTAAATAGGTCGCCCCGATAATGTGCTTTGCTCTCGAAGAATATCAGAATAAAGGAGCAGCACAACACTGCTAAATTCGTGTAGTAAGACGTGAACCGGAGACCCAATTACAGGGGTAACAAAGCACCTATATTTCATACTCCCTTTGAAATTCGCACGTGTGCTCGTTTCTAGCCCTTACACATATAAAAAGACAAGCATTAAACAGAACGAACGGTCAATCAACTAATCAGGAAACCTACATAGAACAGAATGATTGTATTTAAAAAAAATTAAGATTTGCTGTAGATGCAAAAACAAAAAAATTAAAAATTTTATAAAAAAAAATTAAACGAACTAAAATTTTCTTATCGCATTTTGCGGCAGTAGTGAGCTGGCCGGCAAAAATCGCACAAGACAATAAAGCAATAAATTTTGTATCTTTCCCTCTATACTCACTGCTTGCGGGGAGAGTGAATTTCTGTGAAATAATAGCATTAATTTTAAATCTACGTCAAATAAAAAACGCGAATTTACCTATAATCTAACTCTCGTTTTAAATATAAACAAAAAAAAAACTAATATAATAAAGTCCCAAAATTACCCTATAATACAGCTTGCCTAAGCGCCATAGTTTCTTCAATCTCTAAATGTATTTATTACTCCACGCGGCCCTCGACTCCATCCTATTAAATATCCTCACATAGTACCTGCGTGCTGCCGCAGAAGTAGTATTTTCTCATAGACTCAAACGAGATTGAGCAGCACTACGGCGGTCATAAGTCACACTTATAGGCACTATAACCGTATCATCAGTCGATACTCATCTCAATTTTCATTTTTTAAGTATATTATCAGTATTGTTCCCCTGCTCAGTACAGGCCTCTGCTCATTTATTACAGTACCATTTAATGTAACGGGATTGACGGCATTAAGCGTGTGAATTTTGAAAAGCATTGAAAAGCATATGGATTTCTGTCTCATGGAAATCCTTTTGGCTTAAAAATATATGTAATAGTATTCTGTTATTTCTACTGAAGCAAATAGCATATTGAAATACTAGCTTTAAAATCAATAACGACACGTCAACATCCGCGATCAGTTGTCGTAGTATCGTATCTTTTAGCGTAATACTACGGTAGACTACTACTACATAATACTACGGAATTTCTAAAATAGTTACTAAAACCAAACAGTATCCGACAGCAATGTCTGCAGCTGTGCACTGGAGGTTTTTAGATTAAAAAAAATAAGAATATGGAGTAATTTGATGATCAGGATAGTAAATTAAATTACGATGACATCTTCCGACTAACAAGCAGAAGCTATTGTATGCATAGGAACTATAATTATTTAGGAAAACACGGGGCATTTACACGTCCTTACCAAATATTGTCTGGCTCAAGACTGACTCATCAGATTGGTATGCTCAACGCTGAGTCAGTCGTTTAACAACCTAATGTACAAAACTTAAGTATATTTACTCTGTGAAATAATTTGCATATTATGAAGTTAAAAATCTACAGTATAAATAGTGCATAAAGTATAATAAGTGCAGTGTGGGGTCAGTAAGAATAAAATTATTATTTCAACCGAACAGGTATTTATTTTTGACTAAGGGAGAATAGATTTCTGTGAAAATCTAATTCTAAAGTTTTTTTTTTTAATAAAGACGTTAATGTAATTAGCAAATAATCTGAGAACTTCGACCTATTCCCTACCTATTACTAATTCTGACGACAATGAAATATTTTTAACACTTCTTAAAATCAGGCTTAAAAACAAAACAAATAAACGTAGTATTTTCGTTTCCGAGTTCCGTGGAAAAGGATTATCATCAGCTATTACGAGTTACTCTAGAAACATTTTTTATATATAATCGAAAATTGTGAATAAAAATATTTCTAGACCGAACAAATATTCACATTCAACTATTGCTAAGGAAAAGTCAATATTATTTCTACAAAAGGTGCGAATCTAATTTATACTATAGACGTAAAAAGCGAAGCAGTTTTATTTAAACAACTGATTGAGACCTGACGCCTGCCTAACTTCGAAGAGAAAATATGTTCATCATGATATTAGTGACGAGTACTCTTGTTGTATTGTAAGTTTAGCACATTATTAAGTGTTATCACATGTTTTTGTTCATATTCATTTTAACAAAAGTGAAATGAATGAGTGACTTGATTCATAATTACATACATACACAGTCATGCCTTTTTCCCATATTAGGGGTAGACAGAGGCCACTTACATAGCCCACTTTTCGCCCTCGTGGGAAACGAGACGTGACGGGTGGCAAACCACGTCGCCGCGATTTTTGTGATTTACTCCCCATTAAGTTCCCACGACTATACTATGCACGAAATAAAGGCTGTCCGTACGTAACTTACCTTAGTCGTCTGTTATGATACCTCGGTGGGAAAGGGGTAGGTGCTATTCTGCCAGACACCTATTGGCTATGATATGAAAACGTGATAAAAAATTTATTCATAATTTAGTGTTAAATATAGCGGTTACGTTTCTCTATACAAAATCTGTAGAACTACTATATTTATCTTACAGATAAATGTTATCTGACCACTGTAAAACGGGTCATTATCTCTATCTTCTTAATAAAAAAAACGTTTGCTTAATAAAATTAGTTTCATTTAAATGTGTAGTGTTCGCGTAAATATAAGAAATCATTACGTTTGCTTAATAAGTTATGAAATATGTTATGACTATGACACTGATTTATATATGAAGACATAAGAAGACTTTGTTAATCAGCGTCGCAGCGCTTGCAGTACGCAGCAATACGAGTAGAAAAAATAAATATAGGGCAGGCCCTATTGTAGTAAGAACCGAGCCAGGTTTTGCTGATGTATACCGTATTAAGGTAATATCTCTCATCAGATTGAAATTACCACGCCAATGAGTAATGAGGGATTGAATAATTGTATAATCATAGATCTAGAACAACTAAAGATTTTGTTCTAGAAAACTGGAAAACTGCAGATCAAACTGATGACAATAGGAACTGAACCAGAAACCTCGAAATGAATCCATTTGTCACTTGCTTATTTCTGGCTCTATGATAGTATAAAATCTCATCCCGGTAGATGCGGCATATTCTGCTCAAGCAAATTATTTTTTTGATTTAGTACAAAGGTTGACAAAGGTTCTCTCTATTTGTCGGCTCGAGCCAGTGGTAGGCAGTTTAAAAAGCACGTGTAAAAGCCTCATCGCTGAAACCAATTTCTTTCACTAGGTTTCCACGTAGAGTAAAATCGGAGAAGGCCATTCAATATTAACTAAGTTATAGCTTTGAAGGCTATTAGCTGAAAACGCAAGAGATTGTCAGTTGGTCAGTGAATGTTTTCTGTAGAAAAGAAAACTATTTAAGAATTTCAAGTAGTTTTTTTCTTATTGAATATTATAAAAAATATGAAGATTGAAAAATGCGACTATACAAACCTAAACACATTTATATGCCTTGACTATTACTGCGAAAACATTTTCAAGGTATATTTGGTAAAAGAGAAATACCCGAGAAAAATAATATTGAAAGAGGGTTAAAAGTCGTCAGAAGACATAAAAGAAGAAACTATGAAATGAAAGATGAAATTCCTGTATTCCCTGCTGAAGGACCACCCACCTAGAATCTCACTGGCGTGTAAATAATTTAAGAGCATGTATTTGGTTTCATGTATCACATTAAAAATTAGTGTTAGTGAAGTTTTGAAGCCCTGCAGCAATTTGCAAATATGATTTGCAACAGAAAAAAAAAAATTTGATTGACATAAATAATATCAAGAAATAAAGATGTTTATTAATACAAATGGAGGCCATGCCGACATTATTCTAGTACGGAAATGTATAGTTTCAGTTCCATAGTTATTTGTTATAGAACCTTTTGAGTTTTATCAGACATTGACTTATTGACATTAAAAATATTGTCAATATTCCATTCAAAATAGTTGTTACTCTTTCATACATTAATAATATGTCAGATTATTTTAAAAAACAGACGACCAATTTAAATCAAAACGTAACAGTAGACAGACAGGTGACTGCCCCATTTATTTCGAAGTGATGTTTCGCTTTACCCAATTGAGTTATTTGTGTTAGTCCACCGAAACAGCGCCGCAACGTAACTTTATTATACATTTTGTTTACGTTCACCTTGATATGGGCCATCAGTTCTTTTAAATTTTTGAACCTAAACCGAACTTGATATTTGCGTTTGTATATTGAAATGTAATTGTATCGTTTGTTGGTTTTATTAAACCATTACATACTTATATTAGATTATATAAGTATCTTATATTATATAATCATTTTGAATATTAATGAAAATAAAGTTTAAATTAATGCATAATAACAATAAAATTATGCAAACATTAATGAAGATTAAATAAATAAAAAATCAACCATTCGGTACCACTCACAGAACAGAAAAAACACATCTTGGTTTTTCTGTTCTGCAGTGCAACGTAATTCTTTTTTCATACTTTTTAACAAAAAAACTAAAACAAACACATTTCGGTTTTATAATGCAATATTTAGAAAAATAATAATAACAAAAATTTAAGGTTTATAATATTCCAATTTTTAAGAATATTTCTTCATACTTAGGAGATATCCTTGTGTGAAGCAATGTTTGTCTAAAAACCATTTGTCTAAAAAACTACTAAAATGAGAATACTACATATATTTTTTTACTTTATACGGGCAGCCTTTATTCGTGAAGAATAATACCATAATATGCAATGCTGTCGCTATACTGCTCGTTAGAACGCAATGGGAGTAAGATTTGTTTTGACTCGTAACAAAATGGCGGCGATGTGGTTCGCTACCCGTCACGTCTCCTTTATCACAGGGGCGAAAAGTAAGTTATTATGTGTCATCAGATCTGATTTTATTACTTCCTGTCTCCTAGGGTTCTAACTTAGCACTCAGAAATCCACGTCAATAAGTTAGTACCTACATACGTCTCATCTTGAATGAGTATATTCACATATAAAATGCAATCAGTCATTTTAAAAGTAATGGTTTGTATGACAAAAATTCGTTCAAAACTGTGAACCACATCTGTGAATGCATGGTTAATACAAACTAGGGAAATTGTATTTATCAAACCTAGATAATCAGTAAAAATCTATCAAATCTAAGACTTAATGGTGGTTCTTAAACGCTTTTACTCTTACATTCACAACTATAAACGCCCATAGCGTAATGGTTTAAGGTACGTACTGCAAAACATGACGTCATAAGATCGATACCGACTATTGTCGTGAATTATTTCATAACAAAATTTTTTGAGCTTAGTAAGAGTGGTGGTTGTAGTTGGAATATTATTCATGTAATTAGCTATGCAAGAATCGTTAATGAAAAAAAATACAAAATATGGGTATAATGACATATAGCACTAATCTATGGCACGTTTTGATAAGTACGAAACTTTGGTAATAAAGTATTTACCTTATTTTTCGGACTATAAGACGCACTTCAAATTTGCAAGATAATTGATTAGAAGGTTACTTTCGGATCAAAATGTTTATTTATTGTTAACATAACTCATAAACAAAGAGTGTAGATAAATCGGTGGTTCCACGCTTGTCTTGCGTCGTACTTATCAGAGCGTACCATATTTTCCGGACTATAAGGAATACGTCAAATTTAGAGATAGCCTATTAGAAAAAATATTTTAATGTTACTTTCGGACCATAAGCACTACCAAAATTTGAGTCCATTTTACTCTGTAAAAAGGCGCGTCTTTTAGTCCGAAAAATACACAGGTACATCTCTGCAAAGGCTGAGCCATGAATCGTGGGTGTGAATCCCAGCCAAAGCTATTTGATCAATACATAAATTATGTGATCTGGATGTACTATCTTCTTTGAAACTGCAACCGAGCCTTTCATTGATGATACCGTAACATCGATATCACGGATCGAAGAGATGGAGTGCTAACCAGTGAGCGACGGTATTTGATCTTAATGCTTTCGGCACCATAATAAATTCTGTGAGGAAGACTTATTGTTTTATTACGAGAATATTTCGCCATTGGATTTTTTTTTAAATATTAAAATCCCCCGTTAACTATGCCCTATTATTATTATGCAGAGTTTTCAATGCGTTGAACAGAGTTTACTTCAAACTTGTAACTTTGAAGCGAAAACGCTAACCAATTAGTAAGCGGTCTAATTACCCAGAACGAACTTTCTTAATTGTAAGCACTCGAAATATTTTTACGTTGCATAAATATTTTTTTTATTTATTTGCTTTAGAAATTATTAAAATTAAATTTTATATAATTTATTTTAGACAGTAAAACTTAAAGCCTGCTGGAAACTGACTGGACAACATTATTTACAAATGTTTTATTGTTAAAGTAACATTTATCGGTAGTTCGCTTCACGTAAATTGTTTTATTTTTAAGGCACGGCAAGTCCGGTGATTGATTAAACGCAATAGTTAGATGTGTCTTTTTATTTTCGGCTAACTTGATATTCACAAGTTATAGTATGGTTTCTCAACAGAGAGAATTTAACATAGAAAAAACCTAGATGCTTATAGTTATAACGAGAAAGATTATAGTTATAACATATATTTCATTATCATCATCATAATCATTTCAGCATATCACTATTGCACTACTGAACATAGGCATCTCCCATAGATTGCCAGAAATGTTTGTAGCTCTCATTTGGAGGGGTTTTCGCCATAGTTGCCACAACTAGCAGACAGGTTGGCCGTTGTCCTGACTTTTTTAGGACAAAAACTTCCATCTCATATTTATTATTTCTACACATTAATTTATGTAGAGGCCTATAGAGGTCTCTTATCCCATGTTGTAAATGTTGTCGGTTTGGACATATAACCTCCCAATGCAGATCAACCCCGCGATGTTTCATATGTGACCCGCGAGGTTCCTCCCACAGGAAGACATTGATCATTCCCAGGCGTCTCCCTAATCCAGCTTCAAGTTTGTGTTACCATAAATCGGCTCATCAGGCAATAATTGAAGCACCCGCATCTTCTCTCTAATGGTTGTGCTTTACCAGAGAAAAATTCTATCTCTCCTAATGACAAACTCTGTGAATTAATTATATCTATGCTGATAAGTATGCTATCCCGCTTCAGTGATACTGAACTTCCACTTAATCTGCCACAGAAACTTACTGAGCTATTTAGTCCATCACATGTTAAAACTATCTTAACAACTGTGTTTGTCTCTTTGTTATATTTGTTTTCAACAGTTTAGCATCTCCAAAATTTTCTCATAGTTCTGCTTGTATTTCCCAATAACTTGTTTAATGCAGTCTGTTTAATGCCACCTCAGCTGTTAAACTATTCGGTTGTTAACACGACATTGGCGATAACAACAAAACCGCCATATAGGAAAAGAAAAAGAAGAAGAATGTTTTGAAAAGAAGTGGCGAATTCGGAACAACTTAAGTGTTGTCGACCACAAAATCGTTCCTATTCACTTTCGTTGTAATAGTTGTACCGGTATTACCGCGCGTGGTCGACGGCATATATTCCAAAAAATAAAATTACAAAATTCGACCCGGTAGGTGGCGCTGTGATCGTGTGGCTGTAAAGTTTCATACTTAAATGTAATTCAGAAATCAAACTCATCACGTCACATACCGCAACGGAAAACACTGAAATCACAAGTTATATATACTACAATACAAGCATGCTAAATAGGGTTTACCACGTATTCTGCAATTAGGAACCCTGCATACGTAATCCGGTACATCTTATAAGAAAAATACTAACCAACTTATTATTTAGAGTGTTTGGAAGCGTTTATAGTCGGAAATCACATTTTAATAGTTTAAAATCATACTTGTAAGCCTAACGTCATCTGTTCCTAAATATAATAACTTATAGCAATCTCACTTATCACGAATGTTTACTTTGACTATATAATAAACGGGTTAAAGTTTACGTACATCTACGAGTACAATCTTAATATTTCAAACTCATCACGTCACATACCGCAACGGGCAATGTCTGCCGGGCCCGCTAGTTAATTATATATGTAAGTCACCACCTATATTATTTTTATAATTTGTATGATGTCCTCTATAAAAACGTATCCAATCTTCTGAAGAAGATTTTCCGAAACAGCTTATACAACAACCTACGCTGATCTGACTTAAAGGTAAACAATTTCAGAATGATCAGATCGTCTTTTGTACCATAACGTTAAAAACATATTGATTGGGATTTTGTTGTATAAACGTATACATTGTCCCATAAAAAAGTTACTGATCATGTGAAGTCAAGTAACTGGCATTATTAATTTGAAATATGAATAGTATCAAGTATTCCATAATCAAAATATTCGTTATAGAGTTATGGATACACTTATTTACTTTGTAACCCAGCGTCTATTCTTTTGTTACACGGATTGGTAATGAGATAACAATGATGAATAAAAAACTGTTTTTATTTGCGCAGAAGCAGAACCAGAAGAAAGTATGTGAGTTATCGAAGTTATCAAGAAGTAAATTAATATATTTATCATAAATCATATATTCTGTCTTGGACGAATTCAGAAATCTAATTATTTCTAACTGAATGCTTACGGATACGCTAAATTACATTAAATCAACCGAAAATATAGCCAAATCATTAATGTTCGTTGTCTTTTTATTTTACGATTCATTATTATTTCTAAAGGGACCCTACACAATGTAATTCAGAACGCGATACTTTGGTACGTGAGCGGGGGCTGGTCCATTTATTAACGAAGTGATATTGTGACACCGGTCCTTTTAATTGAGCTATTTTGTGTTAGTCTGCCGCTATCACAATGCACTACATATCTAATTACAGGGCTTTGGTTACGTTTCGTGCTATATAGAACCAGGTTTTTCACAAAAACAGCCAGTTTCATTTAAAAATTATAAAATAATTTGGTTTTATGTTTATAACAAAGTCATTATTAGTTACTAGCTGTTGCCCGCGACTTTTTCCGCTTATATATAGGTTTGTTTTTTAAAGTTCCGTGGGAACTATTTGATTTTCCGGAATAAAAATTATCCTGTGTTCATCTCCAGGGTGCAAGCTATCTCTGTGCCCAATTTCGTCAAGATCGGTTCAGCGGTTAAGTCGTGAAAGGAAACAAACAGGCAGACGGACAAACAGGTACTTTCGCATTTATGATATTAGTATGGATACATACATACATACATACAGTCACGCCTTTACCCATAAAAGGCGTAAGCAGAGGTTACTCACTTTTCATCCTCACTGCTAGCCCACTTTACGCCCTCGCTGAAAACGGAGACGGGTGGCGAACCACGTCGTTGACTAATACATAACCTGTAACTTAAGCATAAAAAAAATTCAGCGTGATTACTCTGAGAAACTCCGCCACTTTACGATACAGTCACTTAATGAACGGAATGATTTCTTTTATATAGTATTTACAATTCTTATTAATTACATAAAACGATGCGACCTTTTAATAATCACTGTTTAATTTGAGACTTCCCCTTAGATGTCCACGTAGGCCCATCACCTCACTAATAAGACCTTTGCGTAAACCAGTTTCAAGATTTAACTCGCCAGTGGCTCGTTTCTGCAGACTTCTTATTAAGCACAGTGGTACTTTGGATCCGTTCAGGGACTCGTTGCCAAGATTCCGCCATAAAATAAAGTTAATTTTGTTCCCATACATAAGAAAATAATAATCTTTTCTTTTTACTTCAATATTACTTGTAATTTATTGGTTTATTCTTGTTATTTATCAGTATTGTCAAATTGTGTTAAGCTTGTTTTTTAAAGTAACTTTTAAAGTATTTATTATAATAAGTTTTATGCCATATAAAGCACTTAGGTACTAATATCTTGCCTTATTAACCTTTGGTGTTATATATTTTAAAAACTATTTTAATATTCACCTCTGGTGGTTCTAAATAAATAAATAAACCTGAACTCTCTTCTTGTTTTAGTTTATACAGTAACAGTACATAAGTTAATGAAAACACTGAAATCACAAGTTATATATACTACAATACAAGCATGCTAAATAGGGTTTACCACGTATTCTGCAATTAGGAACCCTGCATACGTAATCCGGTACATCTTATAAGAAAAATACTAACCAACTTATTATTTAGAGTGTTTGGAAGCGTTTATAGTCGGAAATCACATTTTAATAGTTTAAAATCATACTTGTAAGCCTAACGTCATCTGTTCCTAAATATAATAACTTATAGCAATCTCACTTATCACGAATGTTTACTTTGACTATATAATAAACAGGTTAAAGTTTACGTACATCTACGAGTACAATCTTAATATTTTAAGATAACATAATCATCAGTTTAAAATAAATGGCGCGGGTAAAAATCAATTATTAGATATATATTAAAATTTATGACCACTTCAAATGATAATCACATCTCGTATCGTAGGTGTCGTTAAGTCGATCAAAGAATATGCCTTGTTATGTATATATTTTTCTAGTGGTAAGATTTTTATGCAGAAATCCGTCTAGGTATGCTGTGTTTCGGTATGAAGGGCACTGAGAGCTAGTGTAATCACTGGGCATATGAAACTTAAGAACCGAAGTCTCGTCGACGTCAAAAGTAGGAACTGTGACGGGCGCAGTGTGATGCCACTCAGAAATGTTCTAAGTGATACAGCATCTATTATGAGCAGACTTTACAATTACCATCAGGTGAATGATTTGCTAGTCTCCTCACTTTATCGACAGATGACGGAAAAACCATCTCTAATACCAAACCTGAAACTCTGCGACTGGTGACAGAAAGCAGCTATTGAACTGTGAGACGTGTGTAACATTGAAACATTATTATTAAAAATATTATTAATTATGTATTAAGACATGTTAATTTTATATCAACTCCTTTGTTAAAAAAATTTATGCTAATTGTAACCAAGAAAATATTGCAGCATGCAATTACAATTAAGTTACCTGAAATGATTAGGTAACAAATGTTCAAAGTGTATACGCTGCTGAGAAATAGGTGACAGTGCGATGTAAGCTGTAAGGTTTTGGTTTAGCTACATAAAAAATATGAAGTCATAAAATTTGAACATAGACGCATTCAAATAAGTTACACTACATATACTACGATATTTAAAATACTTGGTAAAAAAATTACCGCACTATTGGATAACCAAGCACGAGTAGTTACGTATGGTAATAAAATGCAATTATTTCCTTAAAATATATAATCTAGTGTAAAATACAGTACACTGAACTTTAAGAAATGTACCGTCCGCCCTCCCACATTAGCGTGCATACGCAAACTATCACTGCCACCGGGTACCGCCACTAGATACCCTCCACCACTACAACACTACCAAATGGCAATAAACACCACTGAAGTCGAGACCACGACACATGTTTCACCTCAAAATTCATTATGAAGTGTCATAGATTCTGCAGTGATTGAAAATTAACTTTCTTTTCTTCATTAAAATATTATGTTTTTTTTATTATGATCCGAGACGAATGATATATACTCGTACATATAAAAATGCTTGGAGACTCTAAAATAGATTTAACAACCGCGTGCTCTGTTTACGTCTTGTTGTGACCATATGATGGTTACATTACATACATACAATCACATCTTGTTCCCGTAAAATGGGGTAGGCAGAGAACACACCTATAGCTCACTTTTCGCCTTTGCGAGAAACGAGAGGTGACGGGTGGCATACCACAGCGCCGCCATGTTGGTACGAGTCAAAAAATTCTTACTCCCCATTGCGTTTCCGCGAGCAGTATATTGACTGCATTGCATATTATTGTGTTACTCTGCACGAATAAAAGCTATCCATATGATACACCTCGATAGGAAATAGGTAGGTGCTATTCTACTCTACCGGACACCAATCGGCTTCGGGTATATATTCTACCGGGTAGTAATACATACAAATTATGTAAAACATACAAATGATTAGTTTACTGAACTGATTGGTCTGTCTGTATTGTGACTGTTCTGGTGTCACTCTCATACTCCATCCAAATCGTTTAGACTCACCATCAACACAGATGTGTTGATGGTGAGTCTAAACGATTTGAATAAATGGGTGTTTGTGCATGCCAAATAAAAAACATCACTACATTCTGTCCTGCGCCAAGATACCAACTACGGAAGATATGACTAACACTCTTATAAAATATGTATCCTAAGCAAATTACAGCTATTCTATATATTGAATAAGCTTAACACTCTCACTGCCGATCATGCGCTAGCGCGTGATGTGGCGCCAACGTTAAGAAGCTAATCGCGCGCCTGCGCGTGATGTGGAGAATTTACTCAGTAGCCAGTCACGGGTTTGCAAAATTGGAGCTCAATACTTTTTGTGTTTTGTTATTTCTTTATTTCTACGGCGAGGCAATAACTATCAACACATCAACGGCAACGAAAATGATGTTTTAAAATCAAGTGTTGGATTAGGGTTTGCACGATTATTTTGTATAATACCCTTGTTTGTAAAATACACTTTCTTACAGTAAAATGAGTGACAAGCCAGGTCCTTCTAAACGCTCTGGGAGTGTATTAACTTCGGGTTCTCGGCCTAAACGAGGCCGTATTTATAGTGCTAACAGTAGTTTGGATGACTTTGAGTGCTCAAGTGTGGAAGCTGAATTCTCTCAATGTGGTGATAAAGATGAAGAGGACTATGAAGAGGGGGTTAGCGCCGATAGTTGCGATAGTATTTTTGATTCTAGGCGTCTTATCAAACGCAAACATACTCCTAATATGGACAGATTTGAGTCATCGAGTCGTCAGAAGACTTCAAAACCCGAGGAGACATTTAACCGTCCAATGTCTCCAGATCGGCAACCTCACCATCTATCATTCAAGATTATGGTGAGCTACCTGATATTCCGGATAATTTATTAAATAATTCTATTACACCATCAGTATCTATGTTAATGTCCGATGCCTTATCAATCAACATTCCCATTGAAGATATTGAAAACTCGCCGCTAAGGTCACCAACTTCAGTCGAAACTTCACGTACTAGAGTTGAAAGGCTAGATAACCTACCATCTGAGGAAGGAGCTACATCTTTTTGGAGTACACAAGGGACAATGAAAATTATAGATTTCACCAAAACTCAGGAATTATTAGTTCCACCTCCATCTGATCCATTTGAGGCATTCCAGTTACTAGTAGACAACAATATTCTAGATTTAATAGTGCATGAAACTAATGCTAATGCCATTCGAGTGCAGAATGCACCTGGTGTTAAACAACACTCGCGAATAACATCATGGAAAGACATAACACGAGCTGAATTGTCAACATTTCTTGGGCTAATTCTTCATACAGGAACAATCCGGTTAAATCGACTCAATGATTACTGGAAAAAGCATTGGCTCTTTAATATTCCTTGTTTTGCACAATATATGTCTCGTAACCGTTTTATGTTAATATTGCGTTGCCTCCATTTTTCATCTCAAACAAATGAAGAAGATCGACTGGCCAAAATTCGTCCGATGGTAGATCATTTTAACAATAGAATGAATGATATTTATTACCCAGGCAAACAGCTTTCTCCGGATGAAGCGATGGTGTTATTGCAGTTTAGGCAATACATTAAAAATAAGCGCCATAAGTATGGGGTAAAGTTATACGTACTTGCAGAACCAGATGGCACAGTACTGAAGTTTCAAATATACGGTGGTGCAGGTGATGATACGTCTGGAGTAGGGCACACTCAAAAAATAGTTCTCAAACTACTTGAAGAGAAATTGGACGCGGGACACAGTGTCTTTATGGACAATTATTATAACTCGTATGATTTACCTGTCAAACTATTAGATCGCCAAACATACTGTACGGGTACTTTAAATAAAAATCGAAAAGGTAATCCAATAGAACTTGGTACTGTCACGCTGCGTAAAGGAGAAAATAAATCCTTGTTTTTAAATGGTGTACATATAGGTAAATGGAAAGACAAGCGATATGTGCTCTATATATCGACAGAGCACGATAATGAAATGATGGAAACCACAAACAAAAGAGGCACTGTTATCATAAAACCATCAGCAATTCTTCATTATAACAATTTTATGTCAGGTGTGGATTTACAGGACCAAATGCTGTCTTATTATCCATGTAGTAGCAAAATGAATTTTTATGATTTTCGTTTACATATTTTGGAAAAATTGTTACCAAAACCTGAACAAATAACTGAGAAAATTTCAACTAAACATATTTTAACCAAAATTGAGAACGTTAAGACGCGTCTAAAAAAAGAGGGTAACACGACAAGATCTATCACAGAAGTGGTAAGAAAAGAATGTAAAGGGTGTAGAGAAAAGAAGAACCGAGTTGCCACTATCTATGAATGCAAGAGCTGTATTGGAATGCCAGCCCTATGCATTGAATGTTACTTTGAACAACATTTATAATTTTTGAAACTTCTTGTCATTATTGGTTTTTTTTTTTCTGCAATTAAACTTGTGTGATTATTAAATTTGTTTAATTTGTAATATCTATGTTCGAATTAAAATAATTTAACTCAAAAACACTATGAATACATCACATACTGTAACAAAAATCAAATTTGCCGCAAGCAAACGGCGCCGTGTGTTTGGCCACTCATAGCTCCGTAGGCCAAGTACACGGCGCCGTGTAAATGCATTTTTTTTATCAATAAATAAAGGTTTATTAAAAATATTATCAAAACTTACCTATAATACTTAATTACAAATAATTAAAACACTTTAAACTTATGGCCACAGTAGTACATTCATTACCAAAACCGGCTTACAGAGATGCAACTTACAATGCATTTGGCAGTGAATGTGTTAAAGAACAGAAAATTCAATCATAGACATCGAAATTTAATTAGCTGAAATAAACAAACAATTGAAATATGTCGTAACAAAACTAATTTTTCCGTTACATTTTGTTTATCAAACAGAACAGTTTACATTAAATCCGGCCAATTTTATTTCTTTGTTATTCTACACAGTAACACATTTTACGAGCTGACCGCTTTGCCTAACTTCCCCCGTTAGAGACAGGTGTCTCGCTCTCCGCCGCAATAAATAGCTATTTACCAGAAAGTGCGGGCTGTGCGGTGCCGCCCTGACGCCGGAAGGTGTTCTCAATTTGTCGCCCGGAATGAGATTGTCGCCGCTTTCAGCATTAGGTAAGTGCCTTTCACATTTCACTTTACGCAAGCCAACTTTGATTTATATTGTAACGTGTACAGAGAGCATTTGATTGCGGTTTTTATAAAAAAAAAACTTTTTTATTGCGCTTTCTATAAAAACATATATGATGTTCTCCTAGCCGATTTCGACCACGGCGACAACTGCCGACTGCTGTCGAGAGCCATCAACTGCGCAGGAGATATTATAGTGCCACAAGTGTACGCGCAAACACAGAGGAACTCGCTCGTCCCAACCTACCCGCGCCCGATGTAACGCTGATGCGATAAGATCGGAGGTAGGCTAGGATGCAGTGTCAAAGACCCAAGGACAATTACCACACAACCTAGAACCGAAAACCAACAATTTTTGTTTTTTGCACAAATGTTGGCTCCGGCTGAGATTCGAACCTAGAAGCCGTGGTTCGGAAGTCAGGTACTCTAACCTGTCCACGCAGTCGTCAATTCATTCACCAAAACTTTTCTTTTTTTCAAGCTACTTCCGACTGTAAATTTTATGTTTCCAGTTGGCAGTAGTTACTATTACTAGTGGTAGGATTCTTATGTGGAATCCGTCTAGGTAGAAACCACCTCTAGCCACCACCGTCTAGGTACAAGCCACTAGGCCTGCCTATTCTGCCGTGGAGCAATAGTGTGCAAACATTACTGTATTTCGGTTTGAAGGGAGCTGAGAGCTAGTGTAATCACTGGGCATGTGAGACATAAGAATTAATGTCTCAGAGTGACGAGCGCAGTGTGGTAACATATGGAAATGTTCTAGGTGACTAAGACAACATTTGTTATGGGCAGACGTTTCAACACCATCAGGTAAACGTTTTGCTCGACTCGTCACTTTATCCAAAAAAAAAATGGTATCACAAAAAATTTGGGCGGCTCGAATGTTGTTAACACTGTTAATCTCTAAATTCTCAACCGCATGACATATTTGTTTTAACGAGAAAATATCTAAAGATCATAAATTATTAAAAAATATATAAACTCACCAGTTAAGTAGATACACCATAGTCCCGACATGGTGAGTTCGCAGTGTTCGAATGGAACAGGGAAAAAGTGTATAGTATCTATTTTTACTTACAGTATCTGCAATAAAACAAGCCAAGTGCGTGTCGGACCACGCACAGTGAAGGGTTCCGTAGTGGGGAATAGCGTGTAACCGAAAATACTCTAATGTCTCAAAAACTACTCGACATATCTTATTCAAACCAATTTTCGTTGAAAGTGTTTTCTGGGTTCTACAACCATTATTTTTTTCAAAATTTCCCATCGAAAAGGGCGGGGGAGGGACATGGATATACTTTTTACGACTTCAGAAGCGCATATCCCACCAACTATTGGCTTTAATAAAAAAGTAAGTCCGGGAAAAAGTGTTTTCGTATATATGTAGTAATTATAAACTTGTAATAAAATCTCTTTGGCTCTACTATTCGTATATGTCTGTTTTCGACGATATTAAAACGATTACATTAACACATTATGTACAAAAACAAAAACAAATTAGTAAAATATTATTTTCAGCTATTTTTCATTTGTTTTGCTTTCTGTCAAAATGAGTGAATCTAATGAAGAAATTCGATATATTTTTTTAAATTTTATTACAAAAAAAGGAAAAAATGCAACGCAAGCCGAGAACAAGTATTTGAGATGTAAGTATGTTGTCAGTAAGAGTAACATAAAGTTGGTTTATGCGTTTTCAATACGGGAAATTGGATTTGCGGAAATTGTTGTCCACTTCACACATCAAAATTATCTATTATATATAGATATCAGTAGTTACGACATAGCTAAAGAACTGGGAATTGACCACAAAACAGTTTTGACCCATTTGAAAAAAGCTGGGTACACAAAATTTTGGTGCCACACGGGCTCACTGAAAGAAACCTGATGAACAGTGTACTCATTTGCAATTGATTGAGACGTAATGAAACCGAACCGTTTTCGAAGAGATTGATAACTGGTGTGAAAATAGGTCGTGGTCAAATTCACTTCACTGACTGTGTCAAAACCCGGGTTAACTCGCAAAAGGTGATTGTGTGAGGGGTGGGATTGGAAGGGCGTTGTTCATTATGAGCTTTTTCCACCTTCTTTCTTCTTTTGGATCTTTACTGCCAAAATCTGATGAGAATAAAGCAAGAAGTTGAGAGAAAGCGGTCGGAATCGATCAATAGAAAGGGTTTTCCATCACGACAACGCGAGACCACACACATCTTTAGCAACCCAGGAAAAATTAAGAGAGTTTGGCTGGGAGGTCTTAATGCATCCTTCAGATTTCTACCTATTTCGGTCACTTCAGAGTTCTTTAGATAGTGTCGGGTTAACATCAAGAGAGGACTGCTAAAACTACTTGTAGCGTTTTTTTGATCAGAAGTCTCAAAATTTTTACAGCAACGTGATCATGTCATCTTGACAAAAAGTCATCGAACAAAATGGCACATATACACTCGTACTTTTATTAAATGTAAATAAACTTTAAAAAAAAGGTATTGAGTATTCATATAAAATGCGAAGAAACTTTTTACCCAACCTACTAAGTATTTGAAAACTTCTTTATAATTTTTCAAGATTTATCTAACGCTTATATTAACTGATTTTTTTCATAAAGTTCGAATCGCTGCCGAAGCCAACATTTGTACAAAAAACTAATTGTTAGTTTTCGGTCCGGTTCTCTAATCTGTCTGGGTAGGTACCACCCTAGGGCTAGTTATTCTGTCGTAAAGCAGTAGTGTGCAAACATTACTGTGTTTCGGTCTGAAGAGCACTGAGAGCTAGTGTAATCACTGGGCATATGAGACTTAAGAACAGGATAACGGGCGCAGTGTGGTGCCACACAGAAACCCGATATGGGTGAACGTTGCACTTACCATCAGGTGAAAGTTTTGCTCGTCTCGTCACTTTATTAAATAAAAAAACATACCGAGAAGCAACTTACACTATTAATATCTTACGACGTTAAATTATTTCAATTTACCTGGCATAATAAGGAATAAAGCCATGCTTCTATTGGGCTTTAACATATTAATAGGTCAGCAAGACCATCGAACATTGGACCTACCGCGTTCTCTAGAATACCTGCGTAAATAAGAAGCGTAACGATGCTGAATGCCGATTTACTTCTGGCCGAGTTTCCACCACGGCGACAACTTCCGAATACACAGGCCAAACTATAGTGCTACGAGTATACGGGCTTACACAGAGACACTCACTCGTCGCCCAACACTTATGCAATAAGATAAGGATGCAGTTTTATGAACACGGGGACAATTCCATAAAAACCTGACCCAAAAACCAACAATTTGTGTTCTTACACAAATGTAGGTTCCAGCTTGGATTGGAACCCAGTACTCGACGCGGGAGCCGTGGTAGCTCAGGGGCGAGGCGCTCGCTTTTAATTTCATAGTACGCGAGTGACCTGGGTTCGATTCCCGGTGCCGGCACCACTATTTTTTTTTTTTTTAATGTATAAAGTGACGAAACGAGCGAAACGTTCACCTGATGGTAAGTGCAACGTCCGCCCACAGCAAATGCTGTGTCACCCAGAATATTTCTGTGTGACACCACACTGCGCTCGTCACCCTGAGACATCAGTTCTTAAGTCTCAAATGCCCAGTGATTACGCTAGCTCACAGTGCCCTTCAAACCGAAACACAGTAATGCTTGCACAGTACTGCTTCACGGCAGAATAACTGGCCCTGGGGTGGTACCTACCTAGACGGATTCCTGCATAGGAATCCTACCACCAGTAAAATTGTTAATTGCAATTTTAAGTGCTGACTTACCACGTGCTCGACGGTGAAGGAAAACATCGTGAGGAAACCTGCATGTCTGAGAAATTAAAAATATTTCGAAGACATGTGAAGTCCCCCCGCCATTGAAGACATGTGAAGTCCAACCCGCATTGGAGCAGCGTGATGGATTCTTCCTAGCTCCAAAACCCTCTTAGAAATGAGAGGAGGCCTGTGCTCAGTAGTGGGACATTTATAGGCTGAAACTTTTTACTCGACGCGGAGAAAGCACGTACTCTGACTACTAGGCCACGCAGTCAAATGAATGCTAACCATATATTCATTGATATCATATCCATTTTACTGGACAAATAACGCTTTAATCATATTAACCACACTTAGAACTATAAAAATCAGTTAAACAAAAAATCATAAATTATAAAAATCCATAAAACGAAGATGATATGGCCTTTTAGTACACTTCAAAATAATACGAACGTCTATTAAAGTCCGTGACTCACAGTGTGTGTATAAAACTAACAACAGAAAACCAGTTTGATGTAGAGGGGAGAGTATTTTGAAGGATGTTTGCTCACGTACAATATTTTGTTTAGTTATGTGAATAATATTTATGTACATGCGATACAAAATGTTATTAAAGTGCGTAATAACTGTTTTCTTAATTTGTGTATTACATATATCGAATTCAACTTCGAAAGGAAACGCTAACTCACGAGGTATATTATGTTGTTTACTTGATTTTATTTAAGATATTTAATGTCGCCAAATCGAACTTTGACATCAATCTGGGCAACGACATACAAGTTGTGTAAAATACATTGTAAACATAGCGATAAGCAGATTTTTTTTCATTGCATAATATATTATTTACTTTAATTTGAATATTTAGTTAAATTGTATTCTGTAAAGGAAATTTGTATTAAAAATTAAGTCTATATAAGTGTGCAAGGCTATATTTTAAGTAACTGTAATGCACCCAGTTACTATAAACATACGAGGTTTAGTTTTACATCTTACGTTAAGATCCACGTTTTTTTTATTTAGTCGCCAATTATTAAAGATGCTACTAACAAATAATTTTTACTTTTGTGTTATTGGCTTACAAACCAGTACTACTAAAAAAGTACGTATTTTTAAATGGCATTTTCAAACTCCGTTCAAGAAGAAATTAATGTGCAATCTTTATTTGTACAACAATCATATTTAAGAAAGGTTATAAAAGAAAATAATGTAACATTGAAGTAAACCACTGTATATCATTTTATTTTCTTTATTTAAATAAAGAATTAATGAAAATCTTAAAATAAATTGTCCAACCAATTAAAAGAGTAACAACAAATAGTCTGAAAATTCTTCGTTCTAGAAACGGAAGTTACCATCGGTATCATTTTAATATTTTTTTATATAATTACATCTGCAACACTACTAGCGCTACCTGAACATAGTTAAGGAATACTTATTTACTTCTTTAGATAAAATGCTCGTAATTTTAAAATATTTTTAACGTGTAAAAACTATGTATAAAAATATTAAACAACTTTCTCATTTCGGAATCTTAACACTAAGAATATTATTAAAACAATTTTAGTACATGAACAAAAACTACAACACGAACAAAGTAGCGAATATTGTTATTTTATAATATTATAATCGAAATAACAATTATAAATGAAGTGCTGGTCTATTTTTATATTAGAATCGAATCTAGTAAGGCCACAAAATATTGTTCCTTTTAAATTATGTTACCTCTCCTTTTATAATACCAAATATCCTTTTGATATTTTTTCACCATCCAACCACTAACGTTCTCAGCACTATTTATTCGAACAGAACTTTTAATCTTTCAGAAATACGTTCACCTCAAGGCCCACCTCATAAGATGAGAGGACCGCCTTATCCACCTTCATCCAACGGAAGAAATAAAGCTGATAACAGAGGACCACCATATGGTAGAGGGCCAACAAACGAGCACTTACCGCCAGGGCATAGGGGACCTTCCGGTCAAAGAGGTCCTCCAGGTCAATATAAACACAGAGGGCCACCAGGCCTTGTGAATCAACCCAGCTGCGCAAATTCTCGCAATGAC
The DNA here is from genome assembly GCA_019845155.1 of Luehdorfia chinensis. Classification (NCBI taxonomy): domain Eukaryota; kingdom Metazoa; phylum Arthropoda; class Insecta; order Lepidoptera; family Papilionidae; genus Luehdorfia; species Luehdorfia chinensis. The sequence goes on from JAHVAK010000022.1 coordinate 4,198,391, forward strand.
TGTAATTCTGAAGAAGCCTTACAACAAGGAAAGATAACAGATCACAGTTATAATTTGTACCATAATTTAGCTGAACCTCATACGGAAACTACCGTAGGCGATAAGAAATTGGATTTTAAGAATAAAGAAAACCAGCATGATAAAGATAAAATAACATTCAAATCTGAAAATAAAGTTAAAAGTGATTTCACTGCAGAAAAAAATAATGTAAATGTAATTTATGATGCAGGTCGCGCAGTTGCTTTAGTGAACGATAATTCAGATGGTGGGACAAAAACTGTGCCGGTTACATTGATTTTTTAAGCACAGCCCGTTACTCCAGCGAGTTAAGCTATTATGTTTGAATAGTGACTTAAAATTTACATGACTTTTGTTTTTATTTAAAATATAAGAATTTGTAGAAAAAAATGTATGCGTGTATCACTTTATTTTAAGCAAAATTCTTTAACAATAATTAAAAAGTGGGTTTACATCTTCCATCAGGTGTGCGCTCGTAGCCTGTTGCGCAAGCGCCTCTGAAATTTTCTCGACCATCCTGTTCCGTTCCATTTGGTTTACTCTTTGAATCATCTTTAACTGTCGTTACAGAGGCTTGAGTGCTTGTAACAATATTATTAACATTGTCACCACCAGCAGGTTTAGACACTTTTACAGATTCAGGTTTAGTTTGGCTATTCCTTCTGCTGTTTGACTGAAAAACACTTTTTATGTCATTTCCTATTTTCTGTGCAGATTCCTGCAATTTTCCAAATAAGTCAACAACGACGTCTCCATTCACTTGTGGACTAATTAATGTAATTCCGATACAAAAAAGGACAAAAAATGACAGCTTCATCTCGACTTAAAACGTCTTTTTGTTTTCACGGTTCTTTATAGAATATTTTCATAATTAAGCTACTTTCGAGAATATAGATAGATAACTTTATGACCTTATGACCAATGGAATCTTCAGTCACTTGCGATAATTGTTGCGTTCCACGAATTGATAACTCGTTATTTCAATGAAATCACATAAATTGTTAAGTTCCATTGATATTTTCGTTATACTTATTTCTTAACCCACTGTAATATCCATCTGAAAGAAGCAGATTATTATTAAATTCAACTAAAAAAAAAACAGATTGATTAATACTTATATTGTGATAAAATGTTGTGATAATTAAACATCTTGGCAGTGAAATTTACCTAATAACATCCAGTTACAGAGCACTGCCAATATTAACTATTCTGTAAAATATTATCGTTTAATGTCCAATATGTAGGTAGGTGTCAGATGGTAATTTCTTTCGAGGTTTTTTTATTGTTTTATGACACGAAATAACACACTTTATTCTGGTCAATACTTACATGCAAAATCATACATCTTTCACTAGTATTTAATGTAGAGGATTTTTTTAAAAGTGTCGAAACCAGCAAAACGTTCACCTGATGGTGAGTGCAACGTCTACCCATAACAAATGCTGTGTCATCCAGATTATTTCTGTGTCACCACACTGCGCTCGTCACCCAGAGACATAAGTTCTTTAGTCTCATTAGCCCAGTGATTATGCTAGCTCTCAGTGCCCTTAAGACCGAAATAGTAATGTTTGCTCACTACTGCTTCACGATAGAATAACTGGCACTGGGGTGGTACCTACCTAGACGGATGAGTACACTGTTCACCTAATGTAAAATACTCGAGGTTATAATGAACATTATCAAGAATTTTATTATCTCTTGTCATACTTTTATTCCATTTTAATCTTTTACAGAACAAAATATAATTATGAACATTCAAGTAATTTCTACCTACATACCAAATATATATGATAATAAATGCTATGAATTATAAAAAGGTGTTAAGTAAAACTTACTTTTAGAACCTTTCCCTGCAAATATCTAGCTGATCACGTCTCTGTCCGTCAGGACAAACGAGTTCAGGCACTCTAATTATTTGACTGGTCTTCACATTCTCCGTTGTAGTGGAAGTGGCCATACGCAATTTGTCATGGAAATTAAATACAACTCCACTTTTACCCAATGAAGTCATACACAAAATAATAATAACAACAAACAACACACACTTTACGTCCATTTTATCGAATGTTATTGAACAAACTGCGCGTCAAATTCATTTAGTGTTAAGTGCGGTCCCCATTCACCACGGTATCCTACACGCTCCGTAGATATCCTTCACGGCGCCATTAGTACAGCTATTTGTGTTCATTGGCACATCAATCATTGAGGGATCAGGTGTAACGTTTTTTCCATCACCTTTCTGTTTAAGGTCCTTCCGGAAATTATAAAGAAGAAAATCTACTAGATCTTTTACTGGATTACTAAAAGCAATACCAAAATCATTTCCTGAAATCGGTGCTGCTCCAACTTTAAGCAAATTTAAACATACGAGTATTAATAAAATATGAATATATGTTAACGATCGGCTCATTTTAATGAACTCCTACACTTCTTAAGTAACAAAGAACTTATCATACTTCAACATTTAACTAAGCACATTTATCAAACATTTATTAACTACGCACCAATCAACAAACACGCTGTAGACGTTACAATCATTCCACAAATTATTTGTTTACATTATATGAAATAGTTACCACCCAACCGTTTAAAATAAGTCAACATGTGACAAGGAATTTAATTCTATACAATGGTTCTAAAATCTCAATGGAGTAAAAATATGTTGAAAAAAAGTAAAATTACAGCCTATAACTGAACCACTGCATTTTTTAGTTCATTAAATACTTTTGTGCCTATCTGAATATAAAAGGTTCCTTAAAAGGTTTTCCTTCAACGGTGAGTACATTAATGAAAATCAGCCCTTAAAATTGCAGAATAATTTTAGAGGTGCCGTCACCGGGGATCGAACTTAGGTCGCTCGCGTACTACGAAATTTCAGGCTAACGCCCGGCTCTTTAGCAACCACGGCTGATAGTACTATAATTATAAACTATGAAAATATTATAATCATAATATGTTTATAATATTAGTTAGGTTAGCACCCCCCCCCCCCTTTTTGGGTCCTTGTCGTGATGGGGGGCCTTAGTAACCGCGGCTTGGTCACACACGGTGAAGGCTAAGCCCACTCTGGATGCGAACTGCAGGACTGCTGGGGGTGAGTATTCAGTCGGCACTGCTCACCCTGCCCTTCGCAGCCGAGGTGTAGTCGCGGGGGAAGAGGAGTGTAGGTGTTGCGTTGCTTCTCTCCCTGTACCCCGCGACTTTCTGTTTTGGTGTTTGCGGGGCCACACCGTAAATGCGGGGGTGGTGGGGCCGCGGAGGGAGAGGAGTGTTGGTGTGTCGTTGCCTCTCTCACTATCCTCCGCGGCCGAAATTTGGTCGGCAGCGCAGCCACAGACCAGATCCGCTGACGGGCCGGGAAAACCGGTGCTTCCGAGCACAAAGGGGGGCCGTGCTGGAGGGCGAGTCGTGTGTTCCTGCGCGCCTTGCTGGAAAGGAGAGTGGAGAGGAGCAGTTATCTCCCGAGGAGGGGCCGCCGATTTTAGACGGCCAGCGCCGGTGGGGTTGCGAATGTGTGTGCGAGCGTTTCCGTGGCCCCGTCAATAGCCATTTCCTCATGTAAAAAAAGTTAGGTTAGGGCCAGTTATTCTGCCGTGAAGCAGTGGTGTGCAAACATACTGTTTTTCGATCTGACGGGCACTGAGAGCTGGTGTAATCACTGGGCATATGAGACTTAAGAACTAAAGTCTCAGGATGACGGGCGCAGTGTCGTGCTACACAGAAAAATTCTGAGTGACACAGCATTTGTTATAGGCAGACGTTGCACTTACCATCAGGTGTGCGTTTTGCTCGTACCGATACTTTATCTAATAAAAAAAATTGAGCTACAAATCTGTACGTTATAAAGAACAAATGGTTATTTAAAAGCAGGAGTCTTTTTATAAGTATGTTGATTAACTTGTATTTATATATTTTCATAAATATCAGTTAATCAACATATTATGGCAACAACAGCTATATTATACTGTACTTACAACAAAAACGGACTATAACGGCTACTATAACCGTTAATTATTAGTCGATTGCTGTCCGGCAGAGTAGAATAGTATACTCTTTCTTACCAATGTGTCGGTAAGAGTCCAAGCAGCACACGAGCGTTATATACGTTGGATTGGTTGAATTCACTAAACTTTTTAACGTGTTTAGCTGTAAAAAAACTCCCTATAAAGTTCATACCCAGCTATCAGCTTTAATGTGGTTATATAGTAATCACTTATACAGACAAAAGCTGTACATTATATATCTTTTAACATTCCACTACACTTCTAGTTCTATTGTGTAATAAAATACCTTGAAAAGCCCTGAGTTCTATGATAAATATGACAAAGAATACTATCTGTTTATTGGTATAATTTAATACTAAAATAGCACTAATTTAATAAGGCCCTTGGCAACATTCTCAAAAAAACCTCTTTCTGTATAATATGTATTTGTAATAATATATATATATATAATCATCATCATTTCAGCCTATCACTAGTCCACTGCTGAACATAGGCCCTCATAGATTGCCACAAAAGTTTGTAGTTCTCATTTAGGGGGATTTTGCCATAGCTGCCACGCTTGGCAGGCGGGTTGGCAACCGCAGTTACTTTGTTCAGATGTTCCAGAAAGATGCTGCTGCCCATCTCCTAGTTTTGATTTTCCCTCTGTCGATTTTTACGACACTCACGGGATGAGATGGGGTGGTAGATTCTCTTAAGCCGCTATATATATATTGTAAGCCCTTAACTAGACGATATTCTAACAGATTAAAACGTAATTCTGACATAATGCTCTACATCCAAATCCGTAATTAAATCTCTTATATAGCAACAAGCCAACTAGAACCCGATTAAAATAATATTTATTAACCTTAACATAGTTAGTGGATCTAAAAGGATCGTTTTCAAACACAGACTGCCTGACAAAATGCTACCATAATTCTAAACCTTGCTCTATTATTTCAATACAATTTTCAACTATTATAACTATACAAAATGTTTTGGAAACTATTCAGGTCCATGTTTGTAAACCAATGCCTATGAAGTAGCGCATACCCAAAAATTTAAAAATATGTTCTTACACGTATGCTGCTTAAATGTTTATTAACATTAAAATTAAAATATTGCACGGCGCGTTAAAAATCCAACGAAAATATACATGCACACTTACATTAAACTGATCTTCACAACCATTTCACACTTTTTCTGGATTGGTGGTTTGGTTTACCAAGAGAATTGACATATCCAGATTTATTACTAGCAGTAGATCCCTCATTTTTTTTTGTTGTTTTTGTTGATGTATTATCTTTAATACTTCAAACTGAAATTGTTTTTTTAATCTGTTTGCTGCTTGGGAGGCGGCTAAGGTATTGTACAGATAGCCTTTATTCGTGAAGATTAACATAGAGCAACGCAACGTAGTCATATTTTTTTACTCGTACCAAAATAGCCTCTACGTGATTCGCCACCTGCTTCCGCTGCACTTTATGTGTAATCACTGTCTACCCCTTATATGTAAAAAGGCGTGACTATATGTATGTGGCTATAAGCTTAATTTTTTTTATATAATAAACATAAAAATTAAAAACGATGTAAGATAATATTATAATTAATATTTGAACAATAAAAATCTAATATGAGATTATCCCATCACTGAATCGTTATGACATCAGGTGTCTCATTAAATTAATCTTCAAATAAATAAATGTTAATGTATAAGTAACTAATAAAACCTTTACCAGTAAGTCTTAAATTGACGTAAATTATCTTAACAGCCATTGTTGGTCTGAGGTCCAGCCATTCGCCTCAAATTAGACGCAGCGATGTCGTTCACTGCACACATTAAAAACGTACGTAATAAAGTACGGACTTTATCACAAGCTTTATATCCATTTTTTTTTTTAAAACGAAGCCCCACCCTAGGATTTTCTCCTGTATCGTGGGTGCGTTTTACAAACATTCATTTCACATGCACAACACAACCAGACCCGAAAAGCAACAATTTGTGTTTTTGCACAAATGTTACCTCCGGCTGGGAATCGAACCCAGGACCGGTGGCGCAGAAGTCAGGTACGCTAACCACTACGCCACGCGGTCGACATTAAATTGCTCTTCAAGCAAAATGTGCTTAAGACACAAACTTCACCTCTACAAGACTTGCTTAAGACCCGTAATGGCATATGCAAGCGTCTCTTTCGCTCATGCGACGGGCAATCAATTAAGAAAGTTACAGAGCTTTCAAAACTGATTCTCGTGAAATGCCACCGGATGGTATCAACGCAACGTAAACCTTTTACAGCGACTGTGAAATGTCCTTAATTTCTGAACACTTCAGAGAAGTATCACGGCGGTTCTTCGAAAAAGCCACGGTTCATCCAAACCCGCTGGTGGTTAAAGCAACAAATTCCAACCAAATAGAAACGCGACTGAAAACAAGCGTCGCCCGCGAAACGTGCTAGACGACTCAGACGTCTCAGCACTCCCTGACCACGATTCGGTTAGTCATGATACAGCTAACACTGTACACACAGTTAACTGCTCTAATATAACACGCACAGCGACGCGCGACCGCCGTAGAGATCGGCGCGCAACAGTCGACAATCACACCGCGTACACACGATTCTACCGCGGTCCAGGGCGATTCTCAACGCCCAGAGTTACCGACTCACAAGTCGACATTCCGAATGTAGGCCCGCAGCCTTTCTCGGACGGTCATTAGATGACTTAAAATTTTCAAAATATTCGAAATCGCGTAAGCGATCAGCGAACGCGACAGAAACCGAATTTCGATGTTTGTTAGGAGTTTACATATTTATTTGTTTGGGTCAAACCGAACCTGGCGCAGTATCCGATGAAGCTGTGAAAGCCATAAAGGCTAACAACAATCGTCGTCGTCGTCGTCGTTTCAGCCTATCATAAGTCCACTGCTGAACATAGGCCTCCCCCATAGTTCGCCACAAAAGTTTGTAGCTCCCATTTTGGGGGGATTTTGCCATAGTTGCCACGCTTGGCAGGCGGGTTGGCAACCGCAGTTTATTTATTCAGATGTTTCAGGAAAATGCTGCTGCCCATCTCCTGGTTTTCGTTTTCCCTCTGTCGACTTTTACGACACCCACGGGATGAGATGGGGTGGTAGATTCTCTTAAGCCGCTACCACACGGCTAACAACAATCACATCACCTAAAATATACCGCCTCAAATTTCATAGTTCACAAGCAACCTGAGTTCATAATTGTGGAATGCATTTTCAGACAAGGATTTTACGGTATACAGTAGTAAAGGAAAATATAATCAGAAACCTACTTTTCTGAATATGTTGTGGACTTGTGAATTCGCCGTAACCCGCACTAACCGTTGTCCTCTTAAAGAAGCAATGTGATCCAAGCGAATAATTTAAGTACGGAAAGCAAAACCAAATTAACTTATGGTATTTTTATTTCGTCCTATCAAACAATTAAGTTTAAATTTACGAACATACAAAATGTACACATTACAAAGGTATTTCATGTTGAACGATTAATAATTATGTACAAGTAAACGTTGGATTATTCAGGCAAGAACGGTATTTCAAGTACGTGATAATATTAAGGCGCTTCTCGGAATTTATACCGACTGAACATTAAAAGGATTCTTGTCGCAGATACAAACATGACATAAGTGAAATGAATATAGTGACGCGGATTATTTTAATTGACTTTATTAAAAAATTATACTTAACGACGACCAATCAGTAAATAACTTTTTTTTTAAAGAAAGTTAATATCTGGTAGTCAGAGCTACGCCTGCCTGAAACAGTTGCAGTATCAACTTAACCTTCAAATTCATAAACCTGTGTAAAGCTGCACATCGCTCGTTCACAAAATATATCACTCGTCAAAACTCTTATATCCTGTGGTTTACTAGTCATAGTGAATTTGAAACTGAAACATAGTAACTTGGCACTACAACTTGGCAGCATTATAACTGGGACTTTACCGAGGCGAACTTTTTCGTTTTTTTTATTGAAAGGCGATGGTCCAAACTAGGATTTCTCCTGTACCTGTACATTTTACAGACACGAGTTGCACATACACAAACATATGTCACCACAGAACTGGTTCTGTAGGCCACACATCTTTTCCCGATGAAGAATCTAGATGTTGGGACATCGTCACCTCTGTGTATACTCTGTGTGTACACAGAGGTGACGATGTGCATGCATCTAGTTTCTTTTGTAACACGTCGGAAGAGTAATTATGTCTCCGATTTTCCTCGCTGAAATTACACGAAATACAGCAGCATCACATTGCTACTTTTCTCTTAAATTTTATGAGAGTGTGCTCCTCTCCTCTGTGTAGCCGACCCTTTGCAGCATGACAGTTATCTGTAAAATCTAGTCTAATGGATTTCACAAGCATATCACATAATGGGACATTTATTACCCAAATATTTCGTAATTTAGGCTTCATCGTTGTAATAACCGAAATCTTACCTCTGTAGAAAACCATAGTTCAAACCGAATACTATAAAAAGTCGTTATTTAATGCTAAAAAATATCCATAAAAGTATGACGTATTATTTTCTTCGTTTCAAAATTTTGTATAAGCTAATAGAAAAATGTAGTCCATAGCAAATATAAATGTATTTAACGTAAAAATATTATTTTCAAGTTATTATGATTACGGAGAATGCTCGAAATTCATCATTATAAAAACCTCGTTAGTGGCGTCCGCAATACACACTCGGTTCAGCGATTTTATTCGTTCGGGAGGAATATAACTAATTTTCACGAGAACACTGACCAACTTGATAGTTCTTGCCAACAAACCTTTAAATGCTGTTTCAAATAATAACATACATATGTATAAAATTTATAATTTACCACTCTTTACTTTAATGTAATTGGTAGTAGACTACCACAATGGTGAAAGACTCATTAAGCAAAACATTTTTAAAATTTCCTGCTATATTTAATTAAGGTTTCAGGGTGATAACTTAAAAAGTGAAATTCAAGTCAAAAAACAATACTGCAGGTTCATGACCTTGCTACATGTTCTCATTAAAAATGCCAAAAACATGTGTGAGTAGGAAAGGCATTTCATTATTAAAATACCTCTCTCCCAGGGCGACAATATTTCAATTATGTGTTGTGAAAACATTTGTAATTAAAGCCATTCAAAGCATGCCAACGCATAAATGTTAAAAAAGTAATATGCAAAAAAAGATTATGTATTCTTACCTAAAAACTAATAATTACACTTTACATGAAAACACAAATGAGAATAAATATACTAACTTAAAAAAGAAAAAAAGGTCTTTTTTTTATTGTATACAGTAATGAAACGAGCAAAACGTTCACCTGATGGTAAGTGTAACGTCTGCCCATAACAAATGCTGTGCCACCCAGAAAATTTCTGTGTGACACTATACTGTGCCCATCACCCTGAGACATAGGTTCTTAAGTCTCATATGCCCAGTGATTACGCTACCTCACAGTGCCCTTCAAACCGAAACACAGCAATGCTTGCACACCACTGCTTCACCGCAGAATAACTGGCCCTGAAGTGGTACCTACCTAGACGGACTCCTGCATAGGAATCCTACCACCAGTAATATATAATAATATCCGGACAACCAATAGCACCAGTCTTAATTAGAACTTTGTTTACATTTCAGTGAAATTTATAAATAACTAATTTTAGGAATATACCGCTCAGTTTTGGTAACCTATGTGGGTTTACAAGTAAAATTAGTTAGAAATAACCTTAAAAACAATATATTAAGAAATTTCTCTTTTTTTTTCTTTTTTGATGTATACTGTGTATATAGTATATTGTGTATATAGTATATTGTGTGTACTTCAAAATATAGTAAAACATTATTTAGATAGATATTCCTTTAATTGACTTTTTGTTTTCTTGTACTCTTGAGATCCACAATGATATTCAATGATCAGCTAAAGTTGCAAAAAAAAACAATTTTAAAATGAATACATTTGACGACAGGCTCTTACTTATAAAAGCAGTTGATAAGCAGCCTAAATAAATCTTGTAACTACGATTAAATGATTTCTTATATTTACGCGAACACTACACTTTTAAATGAAACTAATTTTACGGATGATGACATGACGTGACCATGGGTGCTGTAAAGCACTCGAAACTCGGGTTATAAATAATAATATAAAACGCTATAAAATCCGTAAAATTAGTTTCATTTAAATGTGTAGTGTTCGCGTAAATATAAGAAATCAATATAAAAAAAACTGTTACAAAAGGAGTAATTCCTTATTAGATAAAGAAAACAAATAAACTAATTATCGTAATGACTATAACTTGTTGTTACTTACATTATACTCACGTATTACGTTTATATTTCGAAGGTATTAAATTAAACAACAAAACAAATTTTAATCGCAAGCGTGTTAAAATTAAACGAATCCAGATCGAAATCTGCATCGGCAACAATTTATGGATTAATTAACTCATATGAAGGCTTTTTACATGCACAACGGTATCGCTTCAGGTTTTAATTTTATGTTTATTAAAATCTTTAAAACGTGCTGCTAAATATTTTAATTTCGTACTTTTAAAATAAAAAATAAACATTTTATCATAAGGTAACTTTAAAGATAACATTAAAACTATTCACAATATTACCAAATTCGTCATAAACACGTACATACATTTTTCATTTCATAATTATAGTCAAAATTCATCCGAGATGTTTTTAATAATTACGTGTAATTCTTGTGTTCTCTGGTAGTTGCTTCGTTTAGTGCTTACCACATTTAGTCTTTAAGTGTTTTCCTTTCTTGTGCTAAAAAAAACAAAATCAATCTAAAATTATTCTGTAATCACTAATTACACTTTTATTATTTCATTGCATCATTTTTTTAAAACATGTACAATTAGTATAGTAAAGTTGCTTTAACGCAAACTTCCAAAGTTTCCTTGACCCAGAGTTGATGCATAATCTAAGGTGGCGATCTAAGGTTAATACACACATTTGTAGTCGACGTCGAAAAAAGTTTAGTTCGTCAGTAATTTAGTGCTATAACGCCTAGAACGCACTAGCTATTATGTAGCTTGAAAGTCGTCAGTTTCCTTTACTTAAACGTGAATGTTACACTAATCCTATAAAGAGTAAATGTAAAAACATTTACAAAATATATAAAATATAAAATTATATTCTGCATCAAAGCATCAGGCTCTATCAAAATATACCCAGACACAAACTCCAATAACCAATGCGTAATGTACTGCACAAATATTCTAAACTATTAAAATTCGTTAACGGGTTCCAACCAAACTAATACAATATACGAGTATCACGTGCGAGTTAAACGAATTCTTTAATCCTATTGATACATTCGTAGACTCTAACAATCCTTATTAAATAGCTAATGTTTAAGTATTGATGTAAGTAAAAAAGTAAAAAGTAAAGTTTCAGCATAAAAATGTCCCACTACTGAGCACAGGCCTCCTCTCATTTCTGAGAGGGTTTTGGAGCTAGGAAGAATCCGCCACGCTACTCCAATGCGGGTTGGCGGACTTCACATGTCTTCGAAATATTTTTTATTCCTCAGACATGCAGGTTTCCTCACGATGTTTTCCTTCACCGCCGAGCACGTGGTAAATCAGCACTTAAAATTGCAATTAACAATTTTAGTGGTGCCGGCACCGGGAATCGAACCCAGGTCACTCGCGTACTATGAAATTTAAAGCGAGCGCCTAGCCCCTGAGCTACCACGACACCACGAAACACAAAACAATACTCACGTGGTGTGAAGATTGATCGTCATCGTTGTTGTTGCATTTTTCACCATTGTCTTCCTCTGAAGATGACGAAGAAGATGAGGAAGACGAAGAAGACGAAGAAGATGAAGAGGAGTCATTATTTTTTGCATTTGCTCGGCCCTGACATTATAAGAATGAAATAAAATACAAAAAATGTTTCAAAAATACTATAATGGGCTAAAAGTAAATGTGTTAGAGAGTTGAAAAATATTTGACTCATGTATTTTTTTTACTAGACAAAGTGACGAAACGAACAAAACGTTCACCTGATGGTAAGTGCAACGTCTGCCCATAACGAATGCTGTGTCCCTGAATATTAGTGGCGTTACCCTGAGACATCAGTTCTTAAGTCTCATACGCCCTGCGATTACACTAGCTCTGTGCCCTTCAGACCGAAACACAGCAATGTTTTCGCACTACTGCTTCACGGTAGAATAATCGACCCTGGGGTGGTACCTACCTAGACGGATTCCTGCATCTGAATCCTACCTGCTAAGCGTGGCAACTATGGTAATTGCAATAGTTGTAAATGCCTATGTAACAATAGAATATTAAGTACCGAAATGATGAAGATGATAAAATTTAGTCATCGTGATAATTATAAATACGATATTATACCTGAAAGCATCGATATTCCAAGTTTCGTTTCATTTTACAATTACAAAATATATAATAATGTTTGATTTGCACGACTTTCTTTCTCCCCTTACATATCTATTAAAGTGGAAAAAAATGCGGCAAAAGTTAGGGGAACAGTTTCATCATTATTGCTCATTAGAGCCGCAATTGAAGCTCGCTTGAAGAAACCCGCCGTAACGCGAACATTCTCCAAACAAATTGGAGTATTTCGCTGCGTACACTAAAGTCAACCCTGTAGGTAAGTAATATATAATTCCTATATAAAGTTATGGTAATCAAAGCGTAAATTGAGAACTAGATGTATTTTGATGCTATAAAATTTAAACCACTTTGTCATTGTATGGGATCATAGACAGAGATTTTTAAACGCAATTTAGACAACAGCCCATCGAAAAAAAAATACACCTAATAAAATTTGATAAGTTATAAATTAAAGAAAAGTAAAAAGAAGCTGTCTTTGTGAGTGCGGATGTACGTATGTCCACGCCTGCTCAAATGTGTATGTGAGTGTGTCTGTGTAATTATACTACTAAAGCTACGTACATATACAGTATTCATGTTCAACATGTTCAGAACTTAAAGTAGGTACATTTAATTTTACATAACGTGCATGATCAACATTTTGTAGAGTCATGTCTAAACCATCATATGATTGTGAAGTGCTGACCTGTATATAAAAGTTTATTCTAACATCATCTTACAATAACAACATTTATGCAGTGCCATTAATTAATTTTTAACTCAAACGTTGATACAACGGCTTGAATGCAACTGTAAGAGTGTATATCTAACTATAAACTCCTTTTCGAACGTCGAATGGATACCAAATGTCCCTTAGTGTCCATTAGATTTTCAGTATCGACGACCGTATGGCCTAGTGGTGAGTGTACCTGACTGACTCCGTGGGTCCGAATCTCAGTCAGATCGTATATATTTGAGCAAAAACACAAATTGATGGTTCCGGTTCTGGTTGCGGTGTGATGTGTCTCCGCGCCTCAAAAATTGTCCTGTCCTGCCTCCGATCTTATCACATGGGCGTTACATGGCATGGATAAATTAAGAAGAGTTTGTGCCCCTGTGTTTACGCGTACACTTTTAACAGTATAATATCTACTGCGCAATTGATAATTTCAGATATTTTTAGGAAGTTGTTGCCGGGATCGAAAATTAACCAGGAGGATACCGCCTACTCCAATGTTATCTATTGCCTACTCCAATGTTAAATAGAAGTTGTAACGTGGTAAAACCCGCTCTAATACCATACGGAATACTTCGTTGGCATTCTGTATGGTACAAGTATTATAGTAGTAGTAGTAGTATTAAATATTAGTAATATTAATTTAACGATACATGGTTCATACAGCGTCGTCTCGGTTGGCGCAGGCTAAGCCCTTGACTTCTGCGCCACGGATTGCAGGTTCGATTCCCACACGGGAAAAATATTTGTATAGCCTAGAGATAGTTGTTTCGGGTCTGGGTGTTTGTGCATGTGGAATTTGTGTCTGTAAAACGCACCTACGACACAGGAGAAATCCAACTTTGGGTATCGTTTTAAAATAAACGAGTGCCCTCTGTACACTGGAGACTCAATTACTGGCAAAGTATCCTGCCCTCATAGCCTTACTCTTAATACGTACTAATATTATAAATGCGAAAGTAACTCTCTCTGTCCCTCTGTATGTTTGTTACATTTTCACGGCTCAACCGTTGAACCGATCTTGACGAAATTCAGCACAGAGACAGTTTGCGTCTTTCAGATGGACAAAGGATACTTTTTATTCCGTAAAATCAAAGAATTCCCATGGTATCTTTAAAACACCTAAATTCACACGGAAATAGTCGCGGGTTTCAGCTACTTAAAGATAAATGTAGATATCTTCGAGCCATAGTGATCACTCACCATCAGGTGTATGCTCGTGACCCTTACGGAAGTTAAAAAACTGGCTAGTACGTGTTGGACAACGCTTTATGAAGGGTTCCATAATGGGGAAACGCATGTAACGGAAAATATCCCATGTCTCAAAAACTACACGTCATATCTTTTTTAACTGATTTTCGTTTTGTTTTCTAGGTTCTAAAACTTTTTTTCAGTATTTCCACCGCATAGTTGAAAAACATGGGAACACGCTATTCACGACTTTAGAAGAGCATATTAACAACTATTAGCTTAAATAAAATAGATACACTGAAACTTCTTCATATTTATCAGAAACTATCTGACGATACCTCACACGCATGTGTACTGATTTATTTTTTCATCCCTCAGTTATATATACAGATGTTGTGCCACCCTTTTTTTATAATTTTACTAAATTATTGTGTAGCCGTTCATAAAAAACCCCTTCCTTCAAAATTTCATCTATATAGTGCTAATAGTCTTAAAGCAATATGGCTGTGACATACGGACAGACAGACAGGACGAAATTATAAGGCCTCCGTTTTACAACGGAACTCTTATAATTTATCACTTACACATTTATCGTTATCTTCTTCCGATGATGACGACGAAGAGGATGAATCATCGCAGTTGCTTCTCTTTCTTTCGTGGCTCTGAAATTATAATAATTATACATTTAATAGTATTATACAGTAAAATTATGTCTTATCTATCAACTGCAAGTGAAATTCCTTGAAAAAAGTATTGTGATAATATGTAGGCCCTTCAACATCACCACAATATTCAAGCGCCTGAATATAATTGTCGTCATTGACTACAATGAGCTCTGTTAGCTCAGTGGCTTAGCGATTGGCTTCTGCGGCATAGGTCGCGGGTTTATTTCCCACGGGAAAAATTTGTTTATGGCCCACACATAGTTTTTTCGGATCTGGGTATTTGTGCATTTGGAATTTATGCCCGTATAACGCTCCTAAAATCTAGGAGATATTGTTTACAAGTTATCATCATGTTAACATAGTAACACAATATTTAATCCTGAAAAGTAGATAAAGATGATAAACTCTCATGGACAAGGGTTTCTATTAATAAATAAAATTATTACATTCACCTTTGATCCGTCCTATTTTAGCTACTTCTGTGATAACCTCTTTCATCACTATTAAGTATATCAGCGATAGTATAATTCTAATGTTTTAATACTGAAGATTATATTTAGGAAAATATGCCTAATCATTGATATTTTCACATATTCTTACATTTCAGATACATGGATTAAACACTTTTAAAGAGAATTGTATGTGAGGATGGCAAACTTTAACACAGTCCACTTAGTGCCTATTGTAAAGTAAAAGTAAAATAGCAGCATAAAAATCTCCCACAGGCCTACTATCATTTTAAAATTGGTTTTGTAGTTAAGAAGGTTTCACTACGAACTCGAAATTTTCTCTTCTTTTACAATTGTAGAATTGCCGGCAATGGCGATTGAACGCAGGTCGTTCGAGTACTGTAAAATTAAAGGCGTGCGATCGCCACACGCTTGGATCACGATGGCTCTCAAATACATTATTATCCTCATCATTTCAGCCCACCACGAGTCCCCTGATAACCATAGACCTCATCCATAAATTGCCACAAAACGCGGTAAAAAAAGCCTCCTGTATTCACGGACTCGCAACACCGTACATGTCGTCGCTCAATATACATAGTTGTAGGTCGCCTTAAACTGTGTTTGCCGATACGAGGTTGCCACTCGTAAACCTTACTTCCCCAACGGTTAAAGGTTCTACGAACCGAACCTCTGCCTCTATAGCTTGCTGATTATTAGGGCTATATCGGACACTCTAGTTCTGGTCCGGATAGCAGAGCACGTTTAAAAGCTCTTCGAACGACATTGAGCTTCCTCGCATATTCTTACAGTGAAGAACCAAATCTTGGTTCCGTATAAAAAGACTGGCAACACCCATTAATTGAAGACTATGCTATTAAGACATTGAGGTATACACATAAAAGTTTATATTACCTTACGATTCCCCTTGTATTCCTCTAATGCCAGTTCAATTATTTATGGAACTCACGTAATGGCCCATCACTGTGCCCATGGTGATATCTTACTCAAAACATATGTAGATACATTGTCACCATTGACGACTGATGAAATACCACGCAGTAGCGTAAAACTCGTGTCTTGTACAGCGATATTTTGTGGTAGATAATTAAATAAGGAAAAAACTTATGAGTATAACGTTGTATATTCGGCTCTAAACTTGGTATGATGTGATTATAAGATAGTGCATTTTTTAAAAAAAATTTATTCATATTGATTAAAAATAAAAAAATATATACTTAATGTTTTACCTTAAGCCATCTTCAGTGCAAGTTCAAACCAAAAAAAAACATTTTTATACATCGTAATTATTTCTCTAATACATTTTTACCATACCATCGCTTCCTGTGAGTGTCGTAAAGACGAAGATGGGATGGTAAAAATTCATCTAAGGGGAAGGTCTCGTGACCTGCTGTAGATGGCGCAATTGCTATCTCAAATACACCACATCTAAATCATCATGACAGGTGACTGGCACTGACGATAAATGTGCTCGAGATTAGGCTCTGGGATAGCCAATCCTTGTGCTAAGCAAGATGATGATGCTAACAGGGAATTCTCCCGACATGAAAGAGGCCTTTATACAGCGGTGGACTGCTTAAAGGCTTAAATTGATGATTATTATTTTTTAAAAAATCAATACTTTCCACCGCATAGTTGAAAAACTTGGGAACACGCTTTTCACGGCATTAGCAGGCGTATCTTACCAACTTATTAGCTTTTATAAAATAGATACACTGGAACTTCTTTATATTTTTTCAGAAACTATCTAACGATATCTCACACGCATGTATACTGAATTTTTTTTTCTTCCAAAAATTCATCTGTATAGTGCTAATAGTCTCAAAGTAAAATGGCTGTGACATACAGAGAGACAGACAGGACGAAATAATAAGGCCAGCGTTTTACTACGGAATGCTTATAATTTATCACTTACACATTTGTCGTTATCTTCTTCTGATGAAGACGATGATGACGACGAAGAGGATGAATCATCGCAGTTGCTTTTCTTTCTTTCGTGGCTCTGAAATAATAATAATTATACATTAAGTAGTATTATACAGTAAAATTATGTATCTTATCTATCAACTGCAAGTGAAATTCCTTGAAAAAAGTATTGGGGTAATATGTCGGCGTTACAATATCTTGAAGCGTCTAAATATAATTGTCGTCATTGACTACAATCGGCTCTGTTAGCACAGTAGGTTAGCTGATTGACTTCTGCGGTATAGGTCGCGGGCTTATTTCCCACGGGACAAATATGTTTATAGCCTACAGAAAGTTGTTCTGGATGTGGGTATTTGTGCATGTGGAATTCATGCCTGTAAAACGCTCCTAAAATCTAAGAGATATTATTTACAAGTTATCAAGTTCATCATATATATAAATCGCAGAAAAACACCGAGCAGAGTCCCTTTCAAAGCTCTTTGAGCGACTACAGACTAGAGCACGCTACCTGCGTGACGTCTCACAGCGACTGTGAAATGCCCTTAATCTCTGAACACTTCAGAGCATTATCACGGCGGTTTTTCGAAAAAGCCGCGGTTCATCCAAACCCACTGGTGGTTAAAGCAGCAAATTACCGACCAGATAGAAACGCGACCGAACGCAAACGTCGCCCGCGGAACGTGCTAGACGACACGGATGTCTCAGCACTCCCTGACCACGATACGGTCAGTCACGATCCAGACTACACTTTACACACAGTTAATTGCTTTAATATAACACGCACCACGACGCGCGACCGCCGTAGAGAGCGGCGCGCAGCAGTCGACAATCACACCGCGTACACACGAATCACCCGTGTTACAGGGCGGTTCTCACCGCCCACAGTTACCGACACACAAGTCGACAGTCCGAATGGAGGCCCGCAGCCTCCCTCGGACGGTCATTAGACGACTTAAAATCGTATTGAGATATTCTAAATCGCGCAAGCACGCAGCGAACGCGATACAGTCCGAATTTCGAGGTTTTTGTAGGAGTTTATTTATTTATTTATGTTTGGGTCAAACCAAATCTGGCACGCGGGCCCCTGGCCCGTGAGCACAGGATCCGATGAAGCTGTAAAAGCTAAAAGGCTAACAGCAATTACATCACCGAAATTATATATATGCGTGACGTCACTGGTCCTGAGGAATCGCCCCCGCGCCGCCTGTATCATAGCGAAACTCATACAAATAAACTCAATCGCGCGCGCTGTTGTAATTCTTTTGCCGAAAGTGCCAAGAGTGGTATCTTGATGGTGGCTCAATATTTTATAGAAAATAAGGATTTTTAGCCGAAATATGTACGTAGAATAAAAATGAAAAGGTATTTATCTTATTTTTTATGCATAATTTGATATAAACCATAGGTTACGTACTTATAAATACCTAGATGATACCTATTTCGGACTTTAAACTGAATGTGATATTAACTTCATGGAAAAAAAGGAAAATATACCTAGCTGCTATAATAAAAAAATGCTTTAATAATAATATACTTATTTTGTTTTTATGGTTTGGCTTGGTTGTAATTCACGATTTTATAACGTTTTGTTAGTTACTTACATACGAATACCCATTTTCCAAGTACATACCTACTACTTACCTACCTAGTAGTTAGATACCTTAAATATTATAAATGAAATCAGATCTCTTCATGTTCACGTAGTAAACATTCACATATTTTCAGTAAAATAATATAACTACAACGACAGTGATAAAATTTAGCATTTTGGGCCTATTCAATCAAGTCTTCGTATAGCTTTCGTAATTCCGCGTAATTCTGTCTGGAATTGGAATCATTCGGCACGCAAACAGCTTTTCCTAAGAAAACATCGGAATTAAAAAATTACGTTAGAATTAAACACTGGCGCACAACACAGTATTTGTTATTAATTTTAAGATGCGCTTTAGCAAAATTTAACAAAAGAAGGAAAGCGCGATCAGTCACCGAATAGCTCACTCCGCCCGGCCGGCGACAGGACTGGTGACGTCATCCCGCGATCGAGTGCCGCCTGCGTTTTTAAATATTTATTAACGAAAATGCGCTCTTTAATCTTAGTTTTCTCAGTCATTTTTAAAAATAGAAAAAAGTAAAAACGGAGTTATTTATATTTTCGTATTTTCTTTTATTACTTTGGCATTTATAGAAAAAAACGTTTGTCATCTCCATTGTACCAACATGAAACAGGCATTTATCCAGCGGTGGACTTCTTAAAGGCGTAAATTGATGATGATAATTTAAAAAAAAATTTGAACGCAGTCATTAAATATTAATATAACCTACCTCACTATCGTCATCTTTGTTACTATCACGTGAAGAATGATGGTTTTTCTTTCTGAAAACGAATAAGTATATAAATCTTCAATTTAAACAAATTATAATATTTACGTTTTAAATGTTACTAGCTTTTCATTTCACCAATATCCTTCCTGGTGTTAGATGATCGTTAGTTCCAAGGTGGCTTTGGAATCATCATCGTTTGAATTCATGAGTTATCAAATAAATACATAGTTATCCATAAGTTCAAAGAGTTAGACTTGTAATGCTTATTTTTTGACTCTTTTGATTTCGACTCGTACCAAAATGGCGGCGACGTTGTTTGCCACCCGACACGTATATTATGTCGTAAACACCATGTTTCGTATATCGTAAATACTATATTTACGTACAAAGGTTTATTTCGTTATGTAGAACAGAATACTGGTGGTATGATTTCTATGCAGGAATGTGTCGTGTAACATAAAAATGTACTGGATGACACAGCATTTTTTATGGGCAGACGGTGCACGATGCACTTATAACACCAGGTAAACGTTTTGCTCGTCTCGTCAATTTATCCAATATTTTTTTTTAAAGAATATACAACAAATAAACATTTTTTTAGTACGGTTTAATCTTTTACTGATTGCTTTATCTTACGTTCAAGAACTATTTAATTGTTCTATTACTTCCCTACTACTTGACTACTGAAAAAAATTACATGACTCACCAAGACGAGCATGATCTGGCTTCTGTATGCAACAATTAAAACCAGCATACTTAGTATTATAATATATTTAAAAAAGAATATACAACAAATAAACATTTTTAGTACGGTTTAATCTTTTACTGATTGCTTTATGTTACGTTCAAGAACTATTTAGTTGTCCTATTGCTTCCCTACTACTTGACTACTGAAAAAAACTGAGACTCACCCAGACGAGCATGACCTGGCTTCTGTAAGCACCATTAAAGCCAGCATACTCAGTATTATAAGCACACTTTTTCTCATTTTACGTGTTGAATGACTGTAAGAAGTATAACGAAAAAATATATCGAAATAGTTTTATTTCAAGCATGGTATTGGTAAACATAAAATAAATTATCGTAAAATGATGCTAACATAAATATGCGTTCTATCACAAATAAAAAACTCCTCGACACCTATTTAAATTGAATTGAAGATTTGCACTGGCTAAATTAAATAGTTGTCACAGAAGCAAATTCACGTAACATGTTTGGGTTGAGACCGCAGTTAAAAAGGTCACTTGATAAGCCTGCGCTTCCAAACGAATGCAATAAAAAGCCGCTAAAGTCTGACAAAACAATATTTGTGGTATCTCTACAAATGGGACAAAAATATAACAATAATATGAATATATTATCTGACGTACACAAAGAGCTCTCAACTAGTAAATTAATTCACTTAACTGTAATAAAATCTGTGAAAACCAAATAAATTTCTAGTTTTTATGCATCATGTGGTTATTACGAGTATAATAAGTTCCTGTCCCGGTTGTAATTTTCATTTAAGCTTTAAATTGCCGTGTGGTGGCAGCTCGTTAAAAGAATACTACCACTCCATCTCATCCAATGGATCTCGTAAAAGTCGAGTAAGGAATTAAACTGCACTGTGCACCCAACAACGCATGGTGGCGATGGGCTCACCTCTAATCACATCAAGTGCATTATATTGTTTTGGTGAAACGTGGATTGTGGCAGTCATCTGTTTTTGCAGTAAGTGCCCAGTCTCTGACTACCCCTTAGGGGATACAGTCGTGATCTTATGTATGTATGTATTTAAATTATCAACTATCTTTTTGGTCGTAAACTAACAATTTCCAAATTTATAAAAAATCTACTCCAGAAGTCATGCCAAAAGCAATTATTGAACTGGCCTGTCCACCACCTATTCCCCTAAATAGACCTGAAATCAATTATATCATAAATAAGGCTAGCAGCTTGATGAAAACTATCTGAAAATATATCAGCTATATTTATAGAAACTGATATTTATTTTATGACTATACTATACTTATAGATTAATTGATTGTTAAAACCAAGTCCTGATGGACTGTCCAATGGTCGAGAAAAACCGGGCTAAGTATCTCGCCTCGCCGAGATTGCTACCCGAGGTCATGTGCAATGCAATGGGTTTACTGCGGTTTCTGGCAGGGCTTGGTTGGCTCGAATTATTCAACTCTTCCTGCCACACGCATAATACGCACATAGATGTGGAGGTGCGAAAACTGGCCCGATGCAATCTACAAGTGTACGTGCCAACCCAGATAACCTCAATCGTCCTGAAAAAACTCCGCCCAATGTTCACGCAATATGATTAAAGGCAGACTAGGAAGGAGTACCATAGACATGCCGTCAATCATAACACCAATAAAATAGTTATTTCGAAACTATTTTATTTAAGCCATTAAAAAACACCTTTCTCCAAAATTCAGCTATATGGCTGTGAAATACGGACAGACGGACGGGACGAAATAATAAGGGTGCCATTTTTACCACTGAAACTTTTCAAAACACCGAATAATCAAAAATGCGTTCTAATGGATTATATATCAAAACTCGTTATTTTATTCCTTGCCAAGATATGATAAATAGCCCTAATTATTTGATACAGATACTATAGTATCATATTCCTTATTTTACTTTAATTTGAGTTTTTTCAACCGAAAGCGAAACCGTGGTTGTCTTGTTCTTCAAGAAGGGCGATAATGCCCTTTTGAAGAACTATAGACCGATATCGTTTCTGAGCCATGTCTATGTGCTGTTTTTGAGAGTTATTACGAATCGTCTTGCAAGCAGACTTGACGACTTCCAGCCTCCCGATCAAGTCGGATTCCGAAAAGGCCTTAGTACCATAGACAACATACATACACTTCGCCAGATTGTACAAAAGACTGAAGAGTACAATCCCTCTATATCTGGCGTATGTGGGCTTTGAGAAAGCCTTTGATTCCGTCAAAATTTGGGCGGTGCTTCAGTCACTTCAGCGGTGCCGAATTGACTGTCGGTAAATCGAAGCAAGTGCTGCAGTGTTTGTTCAATAAGGCTACGATGGCTATCCGAGTACAGAACCAGAGTACGAAACCGATACAATTGCAGAAAGGTGTAAGACAAGGCGATGTCATATCCCCGAAACTCTTCACCACTGCATTGGAAGATATCTCCGAGCTACTGGACTGGAAAGGATACGGTATTAACATCAATGGCGAATACATCACTCACTGTCGATTTGCCGACGATATAGTCATAATGGCAGAATCGCTGGAGGAACTCGGCTGGGCAGCTTTCGGGAAACTGCGTCGCATCTTCTCGTCGAGTATACCTCAGTGTCTCAAAACCAAAGTTTACAACCAGTGCGTATTGCCAGTGATGACATACGGAACAGAGACGTGGTTCTTCATTGCGGGCCGCATGAGGAAGCTCAGAGTCGCTCAACGAGCTATGGAAAGGGCTATGCTCAGAGTTCTCTGCGTGATAAAATCCGTTATGATTATATCCGCAGCGGAACTAAAGTAACCGACATAGCTGTAAGGATTAGCAAGCTGCAGTGGGAATAGGCCGGCCATATAGCTCGTAGAACCGATAACCGTTGGGGAAGAAAGGTTCTCTAATGGCAACCTCGTATCGGCAAGCGCAGTATATGGCGCCTCCCACTAGATGGATGCAGGTGACTTAGGACCGTGTTTTGTGGCAATCTTTGGGGGAGGCCTATGTTAACAGTTAACGTGGACTAAAATAGGCTGAAATGATGATGATGATGATATTAATAAAGTAATTTATAAATAAAATGTGTGTATTACACCAATGAACAATACTACAAATAGATAAATCAATATAAACCATTTTCTCAATTCTCTTCGCCTTATAAGGATTACTCGATAAACGCTTTTCCGTCAGCAAGAAAACAAGCTTCTTACACAAATAAAAGGGATTTTAATATTCTTAAGTAGTGATGATACTGGTCTGCGTTCTATAAAGGACTTGCAAAGTAATCCACAGAAGGCGCGGGGCTATCCCGCAAATCTGCTTGGGTCATCGCAACCTTTTCAAATAAATAGGATTTGTTTTTCCTTAAAAAAAATCGTTTATTGCGAGCAAAATATGTACGATTATTTAATCTTAATTCATTTTTTGATCATTATAACATGACTATTTCCATGGTAAAAATTGCATGTATTTTAAAATTATGATGTACGGATATTATGAAAATTTACCAGGCAATAGCATTTAATACATTATTTTTGAAGTGAAACTTCTTTAGGCGCTTCTTAGTCGAATTTGAGTGAAGCGTTTTCGTGTACCGCTTCTAGTATTCTTTATTAATATTAATCAATTGATTAATAATTGTTTATATATTTAGCAGTTATTTAAAAGTGAGTAATATTTATGTTTTTTCATGTTTCCTTTTTTTTCAATCAAATTTTTAATATATCAGTTCCACTTCTGTCACGTGTACCGAGTTGCAAGGGCTTTTTTATTTTATTAAAATTTCCAATATATCATAAGTTCCACTTCACTCTCGTTTACTGAGTTGCACACATTCTTTTTTTTTAATAAATAGAATTATAGTAGGGGTGCCAAATATAGTATGCATGACTTGTGCAAAGTTTTGCGGAAGATCAGGTGGTACAAACCAAACTAAGAATTACAAACCACATTCAATTTCCTTGCCGAATTAACGAATTTTTTAATGGATATGGTTTAAATAAAAGATATATTATGTGCCAAATAAACTATCAATTAATAAATGATTAAAAGCAACATTAATATATTTTAAGCTTATAATAACTTCTTCCTTGCTGCTATTTACAACTGTATTTCTGGAAATACAGTTGTAAATAGCAGCAAGGAAGAAGTAATCACCGCTGATTTGCTTATTGGCAACTTATTGAATTTACTTTGAATGAACGCTGAATGTATTACTTGCAAGTAAAATTACGAACTGGCTTAAACTTTCCGATGGAGTGGAGTTCGAAAATGGCATTATAAATTTAGCAGTTTACAATCACAGCGCTACTAGGCGGAGGCAAAAAACCTCCGCGGGGAAACTCGTTCTAACTTTTCCTATTTTTCTGCGTTAATT
The DNA here is from genome assembly GCA_019845155.1 of Luehdorfia chinensis. Taxonomy (NCBI): domain Eukaryota; kingdom Metazoa; phylum Arthropoda; class Insecta; order Lepidoptera; family Papilionidae; genus Luehdorfia; species Luehdorfia chinensis. The sequence goes on from JAHVAK010000022.1 coordinate 4,223,160, forward strand.
TCACCTGAACCCATTACACTTTGCAACAATTCTTAGTGCGAACGTTTCTATTAGGATGTTTAAATTGTATTTTAAATAGCTTTTTCGAAGTTTTGGACCGGGGATGGTGGCCTTTTTTTATAAAGAACTTTAAATTTGAAAACGGAATTGCCTATTTCCAAAAACAATATAATATTTCATATTGTTTTTAAAGTAACAGAAGTTATTTCAAATTGCACCTTATGTAAATGTATTATTCGAATTATTTTCTTATAAATCTAAGTGCGTATGTCCACAGTGGTGGTAGGATTCCTATGCAGAAATCCGTCTAGGTAGGTACTACCGCAGGGCCAGTTATTCTACCGTCAAGCAGTAGTGTGCAAACATTACTGTGTTTCGGTATGAAGGGCACTGAGAGCTAGTGTAATCACACATACGAGATTTAAGAACTGATGCCCCAGGGTAGCGCAGTGTAGTTCTACACAGTAATGCTTTGAGTGTCTCGTCCATATCTACTATAAAAAGGTAGGAAATAATATGTTCCTATTTTTGTCAAAAATCTCGTTGTTTATTTCAAAATGTCATAAACTGTTATATAAATAATTTATCGACGTCTAAACAAATATGTCATAAACTTTTCATTACTTTAATACCGGTAAATAATACATCTAGATATTATAATTTGTAAGCAATATAATGTAAAATATAATATAATACAAAATGACACTAAAAACTAATTAAAATGTTCGGACTATCTACGTTAGGTTACTTTCTAGAATCAAAAATGCTTGACGCAATAGTAACAGAAATTTGGAACGAAAGTTGAGCAATGAAATGTTAAGGATGAATAAGTTAATTGGTCCCTGGAGCGTATCGGCGTGGCCTCCTGTGGCACAGAGGAATGCATTTAAATTGGATTTTAAGAGTAGAAATCACCGGCATGCTCTCCGCCTCTCCAAGCCTTGTTAGAGTCAATCTCAAAGTTTACGTAAACGAATAAAGCTTCCCCGTGGAACTGAATTTATTGGTATCAATTCAACTGTACTTTTATAGCTATTGCTGTTAATCTGCATCAAAACATGTTCCACAAACCAATTAAACAGACCTGTTAACTATTTATGTATATAATATTATCGATAGCTAAATTACGGTAGTCTTTAAAAAAACGATCTATAGTTTATTGCTACACTACAAATCGAAACTTGCGGGGAACCTGCGAAAAACTTCTTTACTTTACTACCTTTCGTACACGTTCGCGTATGTGTCTGTTGATTGGAGAAATTATTTATTTACTTTATTTTTTTACAGTTGTTTGTACTAAGGTTACAAATGGCGGACTTTGTCTTTTGTTTATGGCATTTTCTATTAGCCAACCGGAGAGTAAAAGAGTGTACGGTGGGCAAGAGCGACATGAACACAAAACATGTAAAACAAAGAGATACAAGATTTTCCTACATGCGTAGACTTACATTTAAGAGGTGTGTGCCGAGAGATCTGTGCTCAGAAGTGGGACTTTTGAAGGCTGTTACTTTACTTTTTTTATAGTTACATTTATGAATAAATACATACACAATAGATGCTGTGCCAAAAACGAAATAATCCTAGCATCAGCTAAGAATTGAAACCAAAACCATCGAATCGGCAATATAGTAGGCTGAAAACTGTCCCGCGTATCGCTCAAAGCCATAAAACTTGAAATAACAATCCGTAACTCGAAAAACCTCATCCCGCTAAAATATTGTTTTTCTCTCCAAGTCTTTGTATTTATAACAATGATTTTCATATTACTGTCGATAATTTTAGTTTCAATTATTTTTATGCTTCGCTGAATGTATTTTATATTTATTATAAAGCCGATAATGGGTTCTGCTTGTTCGGCACAGGTTTGCCCAACCGTCCGTAGGTAAGCAAGTTTTTAAATTTTCAGACATTAATATTGCATCTACCAACCCACGGCGTTTTAGTTGGACGACGTTCTAAGAAATTTAAGAGTTAGAAAAGCAGTTGTAGCAGTTATCGACATATTATAGTCATATCCAATTCAAAATAATATTTGTGAAAAATACGGTTTTTTGTGAACTCATCGTCATTCTTTTATTCCATGTTATTTCTGTATCATATGTTTCTTAGTCCATATTCTCTCTAGTGTCACTCTAAATAGGGAAGGGTATCTCTAAATAGGAAATATTTAAAAACTAAAGCATCCATATTTGTTTACATAGAAAACTGTAGTCGTGTGGTGGCGGCTCGTTAAAAGAATACTACCACTCCATCTCATCCAATGGATCTCGTAAAAGGCGAGTAAGGAATTAAAGTGCACTGTGCACCCAACAGCGCCTGGTGGCGATAGGCTCACCACCTATCACACCAAGTGCATTATATTGATTTGGTGAAACGTGGATTGTGGCAGTCATCTGTTTTTGCAGTAAGTGCCCAGTCTCTGACTACCCCTTATGGGATACAGTCGTGATCTTATGTATGTATGTATGTAGAAAACTGTATTACAACTTAAACCCTCAAATTTCTTTTATAGAGGTCGGATTATGAATCTGTACTTTAATAAAAATATGTGTATGTTAAATATGTGTTTTTAGTACAAGAAATAACGCTAAAATTCGTAAACGTCACCACATATCTATCTATCTTCTACCTATCTTCTTATCTTTTTATCTTATACCCTATCGCATATCTTATATATAAGTAAAAATCAATTGCCGTATGTATGAAAGATCACTTGAGAACGGCTGGACCGATTTAGCTGATTTTTTTTTATGTATTCTGGATTGTCAGGACAAGGTTTGTATGAAAGATTTTTTTTAAAAATCCAGCGGGTAAAGTCGGAAATTTGGATCGTATTATTATATTAAAATCTCAATAAAAAAGTGACGTTTTGTTTAACAGTTCAGTACTCAATATTTTTTGGTAAGCGCACTTCTCATTTTCTTCATTATAAATTTTACCCGTGCGAAGCCGAGGCAAGTCGCTAGTATTAAATATATTCAACACAACTCGTATAAATTATATAATAGCTTATACGCTAACGATATTTGTAAAATACTGAAAAGTTCATGCGAGTTTATTTCACAAAAAAAGTAGTTGCGCTCATTACATGTAATATTAATTTCGTTTCTCAAAATACATCGGCGCAAAATATCGGGACGGTGCGGTTAATTCTGAGGAAAAACGGCGTGAGTGCCCTCGTAAATGTTGGTTTGAGTGTGTAGTAGGGCTGTAGCAAATCATTACAACCAACAAAAATTATTCGCTGGGTGAAACTGCTTTAGGTGCCTCTGTATTTCCTTTATCGTTACATTTTCGAGTGGAACGCAAACGTCGTCAATGAAAACTATTTATAGAAAAGAGGTTTTAATATATGTATGCTTAGTCCATTAAATATGAAATCTTATTTACATAGACAAGTTCGTTAGTTCCAATTTTATGATTTTTTTTTATAATTTTTAAATTTCCGCACCGCACATATTAGCTGCAAAGAATAGCGTCTATTAAATATATAACTATGAAAGTTATGGTATGCCGAAACAATACTGTTGGTATTGTTTCATTAAAAAATTGTAAATAAATTTTATTCTCTTGTAATAAATGAAAAATAACGCTTGTGAACGTTCACGTGTAAATATGCACGCACTCTTGGACACGTATGCACGTACGCGCACTGTCCTGTTATTGGATTTTCATACAAAAATATTGAAATATTAATGTAATATAGATTTGATAAAATTGGTCTTAAAGAAAATGCCTTGTGTCCATGTTCTTTATTTAATTAATTGTGAGTAATTCGACTTGGATTCTATGCTCGTATATCCTGTAATAAGACTAAATAACGTTAATATAACTTACCCACATAATAATACCATGAATTTCGTAAGTCGTATAATAACATAAGAATAATTTGTAACTTAGGTAAACGCATTTACGCGTTAATTATGAGATCTCATTTAAGGGGGCACGTAGGTCATCTTTCAGGTCAGCAGCAACTATTACGTTAATGGCAAGACGGACTGATGACTGTAGGCTCACAGTGCGTAATAATGTCCGACTTTACCAGACTTCGTTAAGCTTTCATTCTTATTTATTACCTTTATTTTATTACTCAGGTGTGCTCGTACATACAGTATAACATAAACTATTAACTAAATTATACAATATAAATAATCTTAATCATCATAATTCACAAGTCCATCACTAAACATAGATTTCTCCCATAAACTGCGACATAACACGGTCCTGAGCCGGTCATCAATCCATCTAGTGTGTGGATCGACCTATACTGCGTTTGTCGGTACGAGGTTACCACTCGAGAACCTTTCTTTCTCAACGGTTACCGATTCTACAAGCAATACAGCCGGCCCATTGCCAGTTCAACTTGCCGATCCTAAGGGTCAGTTAGTCTAATTCCGTAGCCGTCTCCTCGCGTCCGATCCGACGGCTATGCTGAGCGGGGACACGGCGTGAAGCGCCGTAGCCAATTTCTGTGAGACCGGATGGTCCAGAAGGAGGCTGCCAAGAGGGCTGTATCGAGAGAGGACAGATCCTTCTCGGAGACGACGCCGCCGAGGCAACGGCGGGCTTCGTCACGGCCCTCCCATCAGAAACGGTGACCCCCTACCAAAAACGGGGCCTTCGGGGTCGCAGGCATTCGGGATGGGGATCCCGAATGCCCAGAAAAGCGTCCCCGGGGAGGACGATGACTCGAAGTGGTCTGGAGTCATCGTACTAGCACCGGAAGAGTGCTGGGGGCAGTGAGAATTGTCCAGGTCGGGCTAAAATTTTAGCAAAGCGATGAAGGGGTCACGGTTGCGTTCCGAACGGAGATGACCCCTCTTAAACGCTGATAGAGACTACCGTGGGGTTTAAGTCAGTAAGAGTTCGACATAACCCGGCTGCCCCCCTGGCCATTTGAGAATCCATGCAGGATTTCCCAACGAACAAAAAAAAATTCCTCTGCAGATATCGTCATTACGTATCCTATCTCGCAAAGAACCACCGAGCTCTTTCCATAGCTTCTTTTCTGAACGACTTTGGGCTTCCTCGTGCAGCCTGCATCGAAGGACCACTCTGTTCCGTATGTCACCTTTTTTTTAACATGGGAAAATGCCTAACGCATACCCGGGGGGAAGGACGGGTTATGTCGGACTTGCACCGACTAAAACCCCATGGTGCTCCGCCATCGTCGCATGTTGGCAGAGCCAGGGGAATTAGCGGCCTCTCCTCGGTAGAGAACTGCGTCTCTGTCTCCTTCCTAGTAAGGCGCACCGAACACACAACGCGCCTTCCAGCACAGCCCACTTTGTGCACGCAACGAACCCCACCGAGTCCGCCACGCGGAGGGCACGGGGCCAGGAGACTTGCACTCGAAAGCACCAGTCTTCCCGGTCCCGGCAGCGAATCTGGTTTGTGGCTTCGCCGCAAACAACATTTCAGCCGCGGAGGATAGGGAGAGAGGCAACGCAACACCTACACTCCTCTTCCCCCGCGACTCCACCTCGGCTGCAGAGGGCAGCGTACTGCTCCCCTCAGCAGTCCACCTATTCGCATCCAGAGTGGGCTTGCGTAGTCCACTCTGAGCGACCTCCACGGGTCAGCCTGACGCCACAGGCCAACCATGTGGGCTCCTCTTAGCTTCACCAAGGGTGAACAAGCCACGGTAGCTTGAATAAATCTTGTAATGTAGCGGTGAAGAGTTTCGGGGATATAACATGGCCCTGTCTTACACCTTTCTGCAGTTGGATGGTTCTGTACTCGGACAGCCATCGTAGCTTTACTGTACAAACACTGCATCAGTTCAAGTCAATTTAATGGGGTATTAACACCCTTCTCAAAGAACAATCCCGACACGCTGCTGCTCCACGCTTCCGGCATAGCAACACCACATATGATGGAATTAAATAACTTTTGAAATACTAACAGTACCGGTTTTCCACCTACTTTTAGAAGATCTGCTATAATTTATTTATCTATTTAGTAGAAAGCCAACTTGATATATACGAATACATAAAAAATATAACAGGTATATTAAAAGAAACTAATCTTTAGTACATAAAATACTTAAAAGCTAACTTAGCGTGGTAATAAAGTAAAGAGAGAAAAAACAAGCAGTTAACAGAGAAATAAAATAAAAGTAACATTATGTCCTATATTTTGTATAAATATATTCTTTTATTTTATTTTTAAAAATATTAATTCCGACCAATTTTGAAATTACATTATAACTTTAGGAAATCTATTCGTGCTAAGCTGAATTTTAAATAAGTTATAGTTTTTTATTCTACAATTAGTGCATGATACTTTATGTAAAAGTTTCATGGAGTTTTGATTTGAGTTTAATTCCGACTTCTCTTGGTGCTTTGTAATTTTTAATTTTTATTTGTTTGATAGCCTTGAAGTAAGATAATTACCTGATATTGGGTAACCACTCCATGTCATCCAATGGATCTCGTAAAAGGCGAGTAAGGAATTAAACTGCACTGTGCACCCAACAGCGCATGGTGGCGATGGGCTCACCACCTATCACATCAAGTGCATTATATTGATTTGGTGAAACGTGGATTGTGGCAGTCATCGGTTTTTGCAGTGAGTGCCCAGTCTCTGACTGCCCCTTATGGGATACAGTCGTGATCTGATGTATACATACATATATATGTATTTGTATTTGATTGGTATGGACCATATAAGTATTTGATTTTAAAATATTAAGTTAATTACATATTATTTTACATAAATTTCAATATACAGTAAAATCACTGTGATCTTCAAATAAATCGGTTTTATATACCTAATATAAACCATTTTATTAAGGAGATAATTATGGCGAAATTATTGACTGAAGAGCTCCATAGCGTAAAGATATGCTTCGGTTGAGATTAGGACGATGATAGATGATATTTACTAACAATCATAAATTCGTTCAACGGCAAAAGATGTAGGGCAAAATTATGCTTGTCCTATATACCAAACCAATAAAAATAACAAATGAGGTAATTGTTCACGATAAAACCACAATGCTTTAGTATTAAAATTAATGATATAGATATTCATAACAAAACTATTGTACCTAATTAAAATCTGAGTTATAGGTCACCAGACATCTGTCACTCGGTTACAAATATAATCCCTATAGCCTATTTAAATATTTGTGCGTATGTGCCTGGCTGTGTGTGTGGGGGTGTGTAATGGCTACGAAAGCCTATTTTATTGCAAAGATCTTCTGTTTCACTGTAAGATTGTTTTCAAAGCCGTTGTTGGAGAGTATATTACAGTTGCAATCTTTAAACAAGCAGTCTCCGATGTAATCTTACTACTATAATAAAGCTAGAGAGTTTTTTATGTTTGAAAGCGGTAATCTCAGTAAGTACTAATCCGATTTGAAAAAATAGTAGCCCGTTATTAAGAAGTAACTATATAAAATTTCATGTTACGGCCTAAAGCAGCACGCTGAGAACCGAACACTCTATTTTTTTTTATTAAGCTTCGCCGGATTGGCACCAAGAGTGTGTAAATGCTAATGCTCAGGTCAGCGAGCTACCATGTTGTACGGCGCAGTCATGTGGTCGGCTTATTTTACGCGGGTTTGGACCAAAGAAACCTAAAATCCTGTTGCTAACATTTTTAGATTTGACAGCTCGATGATTACAACGGTCCGTGAAACGATTATATTCTGTAACTAACTAATCTAATTTGTAACTAGAGATATTCCTTCACAAGTCTTACATCAATTCAGCGAAAAACAGTGATTACTTTTTTTCTTTTAAGTATAAAATAAGGAGGATATATAAAATAATTGGAGCCGTGGTAGCTCAGGGGCTAGGCGCTCGCTTTAAATTTCAAAGTACACGGGTGACCTGGGTTCGATCCCCGGTGCCGGCACCACTAAAATTGGTAATTGCAATTTTAAGTGCTGATTTACCACGAGCTCGGCGGTGAAGGAAAACATCGTGAGGAAACCTGCATGTCTAAGAAATAAAAAATATTTCGAAGACATGTGAAGTCCGCCAACCCACATTGGAGCAGCGTGACGGATTCATCCTAGCTCCAAAACCCTCTCAGAAATGGGAGGAGGCCTGTGCTCAGTAGTGGGACATTTATAGGCTGAAACTTTTTATAAAATAAAAATTAAATTATTAATATTTCAAAGATTTTAGACATCAAGATAAATTGAACTTGTATTGTTAATCAAAAACCAATTTAACAGGAAGCAACCAAAAATATTACTTGACGTTCAATACAAAAGAAATTGCAACATTCATTAAGCATAAAAGAAGACGCTTCCTTTTTAATGTCAGATAAAATTACAAAAGTATGAAAGATTAATTAATCGTTCTGTATTAATAAAGTCCTCCCAGTTTGCCATCAATCAGGATTCGCATCAAAATTCCAGCGTATGAAAGAGACGTATGAAAAGGTCTCGAGAGGAATGCAATGTGATTGTTGAATTTTCGCAAATGGTCCGCGACGTCTCGCGGCGAATACTGACAGCAGAGGGATCTAGGGAGCAACGTCACTTGTCTCCATGCTATACTGCACTCAATTGTTTCAATGTAGTGAAACATGGTTATTACGATGTTTTCGTTATATTTGTTTCAATGTCTTTCAGTTTTGATATGAGTATTATGGGAAATAAGTTACTTTATTGTTCCATAATTTGTTTTAACAAGTACTTAACTTAAGTCCATAATTTGTAGCAACAACTTAAAAAAGTTTTAATTCATTCATACGGAAAAAAGTGAATAATACTGGCTAGAATATTTTGATATAAATTATTTTTAACACGAACAAGGGAGAAGTCTATGCACTGAGTCTAGTACTACCTAACTGGTATTGTTATCACTATACTGTTAATTCTTGTAAAAGCACTGCCATTTTATTAAATTTTTAAAAATTCAACTTTTGGTTTATTTCATATTCGATTCTATATAAAACTCACTGGAGCAGCCAACTACTACCGAACTGCGTACTACCGAAGTTATCAATATTCTATAGTATAGCAATTTTTCAATCGACGGTTTGTCGCCTCCTGCCAAACACGGAAGAAAAAAAACTGACTGTTTTAATGTTACAAAAGATTAGTTCAAGTTTAAAATTATTTTTAGTCTTCTTAAATTTGTATCGAGTCGAAGAACCAAACAACCTCAACATTTCGACAAAATCTGCATACATAAGCTCCAATACAAGTTAGAAGTAGATTTATTACAGAGATATTCAGATCTATATACTATGTATATACTTAGGTCTGTAGACAGTAGAGTACTCAGAGAATTTTGTTTTTAAATCATTGTGTTATTTAATATAGTTTTATTGTAGTAATAGTAGTAACAGCCTATAAATGTCCCACTGCTGAGCACAGGCCTCCTCTCATTTCTGAGAGGATTTTTGTAGCAGGGAAAAATCGGCCATGCTGCTCCAATGCGGCAGGGCGGACTTTGATTTTTTTTTTTATTTCTTAAACATGCAGGTTTCTTCATTCACGGTGTTTTCCTTCACCACAGAACGCATGGTAAGTCAGCTCTTAAAATTTCAATTAACAATTTTAGCTGTGCTGGCACCGGGAATCGAACCCAGGTTCCAAGTTTAATGTGAAATTTAAAGCATGGGTCCAGCGCCTGAACTACTAAAGTTTTACAGCTTTACTTATTATTAGTAACGGCCCATAAAATAGTCCGCTGTTGTATATTGATTTCGTCCATATACGGAGGTACAGTAATAGCCACGCGTACAACCAGATTGGTACATCTGCTGTGACCTGTCTGTGTATTTTTGTTCTCATTGATTTCCATTACTCTACACTAGTAAAGATTCACTTTTATGTTTTAATAAGCTTAGCAGAGACGAATGGCGCCCGTCGCATAGTCCTGCCTACATATTTGATATTGTTTTCGTATAGAATTCATTCATTATTTATATATATGTCGGATAATAGTTTGACTGACTGAAATCATTATTCTTGTCTTATTTCACCGGAACTGAAACACTCCTTGGTGGAATTCTATCGTTTTATTAGCCTAACTTAAAAATCATTACTGGATATATTAGTTATTATTATTTTCAATAGCTCCTATTTCTGGATAAAGACGCTAATAAAATAAAATTATCGAATATATTAATTTATAGATTTTGTATGCATGTATAGAGTAACCTCTGTTAATTACACTATTCTCTGTTCTCTTGAAATTAGGTGACTATTTTTGTTGTAATATATTATATGTAATTTAAAAAGCCTCAATTAAATGTACACTCGGTTTAGAATGATCCGTTGCTAACCATATTCGATTTATTATTCTTACTCTCTACTCTGAATTTTCGTTACTCATCCACTAACCTGACCGGGCCTGTCCATTTAACTTGAATAATGATGTGCGAGAAAAAGGGATCGGTGAAGTGAGCCGGTAAAATACCCGGAGTACCGCACAATCTACCCGCCTGAATCCGACCCCATCCTGCTTGAAATAGTAATGTCGGTAATCCAAAATATCCATTTGAATATCGCTAATCCTTTCGGACACAACAACTGATTTAAACTATGTACTTATTTATAAAATAAGTAGTCTAATTTGTCGCATTAAAATGTAAAGAGATTCATATGCTCTGTAATTTTCTTGTATTATTGCTATTCAGTGATACGTACTATATGTGATTGTCAACCTACTTGAGACGTGACTTCCAGGCTAAAATTCCATATAAAGTCAATAATTATCCAATACTCAAACATACTGTATTTCTGGTCTCGATGTAACTGTCTAGAATCTCGGCCACTATACGCGCGGCCTGTCCCAAGATATTGCATAAGCGCTACATCAGTTACGTGAAGGTTAATACAGATATAAAATATGATATTATGAAATCATAATTTTATATGCATGCACAGTTTATGAATGGCAAGAATTTTCACAAAACATTAACTTATTATTATAATTGAAATATGCAAGTTATTATTCCGAAGTAGTGCTAGAAGACTTAGTTTACAGTAATTTCAATATTTAATTAAAATAAATAAATAAGACGTTACATAACCAAACGTATGAATATCAAGATATAAAAATTATCTTACTTTATCCATTATAAAATTACTACAATCGGTCAAGAGACTAATTAAACCTAGAATCGTTTTGAGCTTCGGAAATTTCAGTAGTCTTTGCAGCTAAAACAAATTTTGAAATTTACCTAAATTAGAGAGAAGAATTGAAGAGGTCGGTAAATTTGATGTTGTTTGGAAGGTTTTTAAATAGTAATTTTAATGACTAAATACACGATATGACAAATTAATCGTATTGTTCTTAGTGTGTAAAGTTTCAAATATTTTTTTCCAAATAGCACTTATATATTATGAATGAAAATATTACTTGGTAGCTCAGGGTCCGGGCCCTCGCTCGGATTACATGTAGTATTGAACAACGAAATGTAGTTCTTAAGGATAATAGTATGCATTTTACAGGTAAGTGTATAATTTAATGTGTAAAAAGCAGCTTTAGCCGGAACCGACGGACCCTATTCCGACGGATATTAGCTCAAAAACTGAGTAAATTCTCGTATGTACAGTAATAAAGTAATTTAGGAATAATGACAGCTGTTTGATTCATATATTGTGGTCAAGGAAAGTTATAATACTGGTACCGTGCAGGTTTCTTTTGGATAAGGAGACGAAACGAGAAAAACGTTCCACCAGATGCTAAGTGCAAAGTCTGCCATAACAAATGCTGTGTCACCCAGAATAATTTTTATGCGACACCACCCTGCGCCCGTCGCCTTAAGACATCGGTTCTTAAGTGTCATATGCCCTATACACTAGCTCTCAGTGCCCTTCAAACTGAAACACAGTTATGTCTGAACACTACTGCTTCATGGCAGAATAACTGGCCTTGGGGTGGTAACTACCTTGACGGATTTCTGCATATAAATCCTACCACCAGTACCACGTATAAAAAAGGCATACACATGTCGACAGTTATTCAATTATTAAACTTGATTGCAAAATTAGTCACCTTAATTTGTGTCTGACCATATGTCTCTAATAAAAACATAAACTTAATATGGAATTTCATATTTCTTAAAAGTTGTTTAAGTGCTAAGGATATAATACAATAGAGGCGAAAGTTGATGTTAAGCATCATATAATGCTTAGCCTTTATCATCATCATCATCATTTTAGTCTGTTACAGGTAAATCACGATGAGATCAAAGTCGTTTTAAGGAAAGGCTTCGTAAAAGGCTGACGATAACTTTGTATGAAAACACTAACTAAAGTAGAAGAAGCGAAAGATGTGCGGCAGGATCGTAGCAATTAGATAGATGTGGTATCTGCCTACCCCAATGGGAAAGAAGCGTGACTGTATGTATGTATGTATGTATGTATATATGCACTGCGAAATTTTACTGGTATAGTTCTTAGCCGATGTGCACTACTCCCATCCCAGAGGAAGGGTCATATATTTACTGATGCCGTAATCACTTAGCGGAATAAAATCCATACCCCATAAACCTCTAGACACCCAGAAGAAAAAATTGATCACCTTAATTTCTTAGCTTTGCGAAGAGAAGAACTTTACATTTTTTATCGCATCTATTTAGGTGCTTCGAAAAGATATTCAATCTCTACCGGTCAAACTTGACCTTCCTACCGTAGAAGTAAATTCGATCCTAGCATTCTTCACGGTTTTCGGTTTATCGTAGCACACTAGTATACTGGATTTCACAGAACGAAACATTACAAACGAACTTGCCTAAAAAGAAGAATCTTTTTAAGCAACATTCTAAAAACAGGCATTACAACATTAGTTACAAATTTTCATTTCCCCTATTGTGATTTTTTCAGTAGCTGCTACTGCTGAAAAGAAAATCTTACCGAAATATCTACGAAGATATGACTTACAAAAACTGTAATATTTTAAACGACAGCAATCTATGGATACAATAATTTATTAAAAATAATTTTATAAAATATAACTATACAAAACTTATTTACATATTTGCTTTGCAATAATTACAAACGAAATGTACTCGTATATCTAAACACGCTGGAGTTCATAATACTTGTGAGTAGGTGGCGGTAGAGTTGCGGTGCGTAACCCCGCGGAAAGGAAACGGTTTTCTTTACGAGCTATTCCGCTGAGCCAATATTTCTTCGCGACAGTGCGCGCCATCATAAAATAAAACGAAAAATTCCAGCGCACAGCCTCGGGCCGCCATGAAAATCATAAGAGGCGAGATTTTATGACCTATCGGCGTGGCCAGTGCGCTTCCTCAGGTGATTAATAACATAAACAATAGATATATGGGTTTACAACTATTGGAGAGAGCTAATAAAACGTGATTCGTAGTCGTACATTCCATTGAAATAAACATAAATGATAAATAATTTAAGATTAATGTTAAAATGTCGTCTTATAATAAAAAATGTTTATCTTATGTCTGTAATAACTAAAAATATACTTAGGGTCTCATTAATGTTTTTTTTTTGGATTAAGTGACGAAACGAGCAAAACCTTCACCTGATGGTAAGTGCAACGTCTGCCCATAACAAATGTTGTATCAACCAGAACATTGCTGCGTGACACCAAACTGCGCCCGTCACCCTGACACATCAGTTCTTATATCTCATATGCCCAGTGATTACACTAGCTCACAGTGCCCTTCAGACCGAGACACATTAATGTTTGCACACTACTGCTTCACGGCAAAATAACTGGCCCTGGGGTGATACCTACCTAGACGGATTCCTGCATAGGAATCCTACCACGAGTAAAAAATATATGATAAAAGTTTCATGATCATCTTTACAGTTCATCACATATCACATCACACAAACAAGGCCACTGCTGAACTTAGGCCTCCTCCATAGTATATTGTTGTTGACATATATATTGACAAAACCACGGTCCTGGGCCACTAACTTAACACTTGCTTAAAACTCATTGGTTCTCTCAGGGACTACCCTGTTATACAGCTGATCGAGGCAATGAACTCATAAATTTAATTAGGCATTTTTCCATTGAGCTGCCATCTAAAGAACTCGCAAGTACTATGATAACATGAAGCTTTAGGTAATCTGTTGTGAAGTAAATCTGTTAGTGTGACGCCGTAGTAGGGTAACATAAGTTAAATAAAAAAGAAAACGTATTTTGAATTCGTCTGATTCGGGGCAACGACTTTCTGAGTCAGGGTTGCATAAAGTTATAAGAAACAAATAATTTTAAAGTTTTGTATGGACATTTTTAGTATTCAATTTTGTCATTAAAGCTTCACCGTTGTGTTAAAAAAAAGTAAAGCAACCGCATATAAATGCCCTACTGCTGAGCACAGGCCTCCTCCCATTTCTGAGAGGGTTTTGGAGCGGGGAATAGTTAGCCACGCTGCTTCAATGCGGGTTCGCGGACTTCACATGTCCTCGAAATATTTCTATTCCTCGGATATGCAGGTTTCCTCGGGATGTTTTCCTTCACCGCTGAGCACGTGGTAAATCAGCACTTAAAATTGTAGAACAATTATAGAGGTGCTGGCACCGGGGTCGAACCCAGGTTACTCGCGTACTATGAAATAAAGGCGAGCACTAGGCCCCTGTGCTACCACGGCATCCGTTGTGTTTATCAGATCAAAATAGCATGGGTAGGTGCCGGGATGATATACCAATTATGAATAACGTTGTATATTCAATTTTGGTCTATGAATAGACCTCAGAATTCTACTAGAATTTCGATGGTCTGTGTCGGCACCAATGAAATTGTTCATGCGATGAAGAAAACATCCCGAGTAAACAGGCACGTCTGAGTTTTACAAGATATTTTAACGATGCATGAAATCCGCTTACCCACCACTGGGGCAACTTCTCGGCCCCAAAACTCTTTCAAAATAAGCGGAGGCCTGAGCCCTGAGATGTTTACAGGATATTCCTATTTATGTATGTATAAGAATAAACCGTGGCCGTGTGGTAGCGGCCTAAGAGAATCTACCACCCCATCTCATCCCGTGGGTGTCGTAAAAGTCGACAGAGGGAAAATGAAAACCAGGAGATGGGCAGCAGCATCTTGCTGGAACATCTGAATAAATAAACTGCGGTTGCCAACCCGTCTGCCAAGCGTGGCAACTATGGCAAAATCCCCCCAAAACGAGAGCTACAAACTTTTGTGGCAATCTATGAGGGAGGCCTATGTTCAGCAGTGGACTATTGATAGGCAGAAACGACGACGACGACGACGACGACGACGACGACGACGACGACGACGACGAAGAATAAACCGTCGTTACCCAATAATCGTTGTGAAGGAAACTACTCGTATATGTACATTCTACTCGTATATATTACTGTAGAAATGAGATTGTCATCGTCGTAAGACATTTTGACAACAATATCAGATTTAAATAAAATTTAATTTATTTTATCGCGTTTAATTTTACAATATATAACCCAACGTTTCGAGCGCGTTACAACACCTTTGGTCACGGGAGGACTGAGGTGACAGATGTCTTGATGTAATAATTAAACCGGAGTACCTTTAGCTTTTAATTATTATTTTTGGTCCGATCTACGCAGAAAGAGCTTACTGGGTCTTGAAGTCTTGCAGTGGTATGGTTGCGTTGGTTGTTGATTTAATTGAGTTGGTTTTTGCTTAAATTTTATTAATTATGGGATCTCAAGCTGGTGGTAGTACCCAACCATCTTCTCTATTAAAATTAGGATGTTTTTATTTTATTTTTAAAAGCCTCGCGAATGATTCTTGGTAGGAAGCGTTGTTCTTTTCGAGGATTGATATATATTTTCGGTGATGTGATTGCTTTTACAGCTTCATTGGATACTGTGCTCGCGGGCTAGGGGCCCGCGTGGTTTGGTTTGACCAAACATAACTCCTAACAAACATCGAAATTCGGTCTGTGTCGCGTTCGTTGTGTGCTTACGCAATTTCGAATATCTTTTAAAAAAAAATTAAAGTCATCTAATGACCGTCCGAGGGAGGCTACGGGCCTCCATTCGGACTGTCGACTTGTGTGTCGGTAACACTGGGCGGTGAGAACCGCCCTGGAACACGGGTGAATCGTGTGTAGGCGGTGTGATGGTCGACTGTTGCGCACCGCTCTCTACGGCGATCGCGCGTCGTTGTGCGTGTTATGTTAAATCTGTTAACTGTGTGTACAGTGTTAGTTGGATCATTACTGACCGTATAGTGGTCAGGAAGTGCTGAGACGTCTTTGTCGTCTAGCACGTTTCGCGGGCTACATATGCTATCGGTCGCGTTTCTATTAGGTCGGTAATTTGATGCTTTAACCACCAGCGGGTTTGGATGAACCGCGGCTTTTTCACAAAACTGCCGTGATACTTCTACGAAGTGTTCAGAGATTAAGGGCATTTCACATTTGCTGTGAAGGTCTACGTAGCGTTGATACCAACCGGCTCCGGAGGCATTTCGCAAGAATCGATTTTGAACGCTCTGTAACTTCCTTAATTGATTGCCCGTCGAGTAAGCGAAAGCGACACTTGCATAGGCCATTACGGCTCTTATGCATCATGATTCACATCAGCTATATGTTCTTTTACGCGGTTTTTAACTGATATTTTAGCTTGCCCTATGTAAATGAGACCACATTCACAATCCAGCTTGTATACTCCTGCATCTTGTAGAGGGATGTTACACTTGACAGA
This sequence comes from Luehdorfia chinensis, assembly GCA_019845155.1. Lineage (NCBI taxonomy): Eukaryota > Metazoa > Arthropoda > Insecta > Lepidoptera > Papilionidae > Luehdorfia > Luehdorfia chinensis. Next base: position 4,239,781 of record JAHVAK010000022.1, read on the forward strand.
TGGTTAAAACTGACTTATCTTCTTCGGCGGCTTGAAAAATGTTCGTATGGAAGCCCGATTCAAGATATAGCCAATCTTGTCCGTGACACCTTGGACATATGGTACGACAGCAAGTACACGCTCGACGCTCAATGCGACGTAAGTTTTGTGGAATATCAGATTACTTAATATTTCCGAAAATTTCCGCGTAATATTAATAATCACGTTCCTTTAAAATAATAAACCCAAAGGTTTGGCAAGATAATTATGGACGTGGTGCCAATAATAGTACGTTTAAAAAAAATGGAACACTAAAAGTAACTGTAAATATCACTATCATCATCAACCCGTAAATAGTCTCCTGCTGGATATAGGCCGCACCAAGGTTCGTAGGATTTGGCATAATCATCACGCTTGGCAGACGTATTGGTGATCGCATTGCCAGACGGACGGAAAGCATTTATTCGTACAGAATAACACCATTATATGCAATGCTGTCACTATACTCGTCGGAACGCAATCGGGAGTTAAAAAAATTTGATTCGTACCAAAATTGCGGCGACGTGGTTCGCCACCACTCACGGGAAACGAGATCCGACGTCTAAAAGTGCACTACGTAAGTGGCCTACCCCTTATATAGGAAAAAGGCGTGACTGTATGTATGTATGTATGTATGTCATACAATAAGCTGTTAAGCGTCAAGTACTTCACCTAGTTGCCATGTCCAGCTAATACCGTAAAGTACCGGATAAGAGACCCCGGCCTCCCGACTGTCTATTCTTACTCTTTTCGAGATATTAGTATCTTACACCTTACAGTTCCTTTCCCAACTTCCGAATTCTTAATCCTTTTCACTTCCTCTCTGCCAAACCAGTAGTTGCCGTGCTGGTGGCAGGGTGGCTAAGGGCTAGCCTAGGCGTTAGCATACCAATCCGCTCGTAGATCGGGTGACACCAGAATAAAGTTAGCCTTACCCAATCATGCGGGACTCTGTTTAGGTAGACAACGACAAACAAGAGATCAAGTATTTTGAATCGTACCAAAATGGCGGAGACGTGGTTCGGCACCCGTCACTTCACGTTTCCCGTGAAGGCAAAATTAGGCTACGGATGTGGTCTCTGTCTACCCCAATGAGAAAGAGGCGTGACGGTATGTAAGTGTTTAGGAAATATTTGGCAACGGTTTTTACACATATATTTTAGATAAGTTTCAATTGTTTACTTTTTTTATTTAATAAGTCATTATTTTTCTTCATTGGCTTAAACTCCTAAATTGTACTTGTTCTAACTCTAAGTTATTCCTTAAGCTTTTATGGAAAGCGTATGACTTGATCAAAAGAACCATTTTTAAATATTAAGCAATTAACAACTAAATATAAACTACAATTAAAAATCTAGATTAACATCATGTGTTAAAAGATTTATAGACGAAAGTAGTAAAATAAACAACTTTTCCTTACTCTATAATATTTCTTTTCGCTACTATGGATTATACAATTTTAGCGCTAATGTATTGATGCCGACACTGTGTTATATCTTATCTTATCTTTTAAGCATATTTGTTCAAAATGCACGAATATTGAATTACACGATTATTAAAATCAGTTCTTACTTATTTCTACACATTCCCATATTATAAAATTATTCATATAAAAAACAATAGCTTTTAACAAAAAATACTTCGTTTGCCATATTCCCTCAGATCTTCAGTCTTTATAATGTCATGTTTCGTTTATGCATGTCATACCCATCTCATCCCGTGGGTGACGTAAAAGTCGACAGAGGGAAAATGAAAACCAGGAGATGTGCAGCAGCGTCTTCCTGGAACATCGGAATAAATAAACTGCGATTGCTTACCCGCCTGCCAAACGTGGCAACTATAGCAAAATCCTCCCAACATGAGAGCTACAAACTTTTGTGGCAATCTATGAGGGAGGACTATGTTCAGCTATGATGCCATACAACCTCGCTGAACAAAACGATCGGCATTTCGGTAGCAAACAATAAAATATAATAACGATTAAGTAACAAATTGCTTATTTCTTTCTTCAAAATGAACTTTAACTGCTTTCTATGACAACGTGTATGACCGTATGGAGTGCACTTAGAATGTCGTACACATGAAAAGTCCCACACGTACGACAAATGCTGGACAAAATACAATGCCAATTGAGTCAGAGTCCCGCCCTCAATTGTTCGAGATGAAAAATGGCTTATTCGAATTGTTCGTGAACAAATGCGTAACGTGAGGGTCATTACGCTTTGTTTAGAAGTAAGTACGCCAAAAAAATTGTTGTGAAAAGCTGAAATTTTTTGCTTTTGCGCTCTTGGAGTACTTGTACCTTAGCAGTGTTTAAACTACGGTCAATTGTTTCGTCCTGGTAATTCATACCCCAAAACGAAATTTGTTTTTTGCTTTTTTATTTGAAACATTTCTCCGTAAAATTTGCTCTAATAAATATACTTTTCATTTTTGTTCATTCGTGAGCTTCGAGATGAAATGTGAAATTGGTCGGATAAATCTAAAGGCGAAATTCGTCACTGGAAATCATAACCGATGAGATTTTACTGTCCAGCATCCGATTGGAGTGAAAAGATTGTTTCAGGGATCGAAGAGAATTGAAGCGATAATAACAATGTCGTCACTTCCTCAATCATAACTTCTGCAATATTTCTACTGAACGAGTTTTCAATAAAATTTTATTTGCACGTCTCTTTTTCTTTTACTTTGCATTTGTCATTTGAATATTTACCGACCTTAGAGTTATATATTAAAGTAATATACTCTAAAGCCGTACTGTTTTGAAATGTGATTTCCTACATCTTGGAACATCTTTAAACATCCCGTTAAGAACAGATCGCATTAAATTAAGCTGCGTAATGTTTCCTTAAACGACTTGCCTTCGGCACCGAAGTCGATATCCTCTAAGTCACGGCGTGTTTTCTTCCAATCACGTCATTTAGCCCGACACCCCGGCCGTGTTTACAAGTTACTTTACGAGGCATCTAATTGCTCTCATCGTTACACAATCAGATCCGGCCTAAATGTCGCGCAGGAAAATAAACAACCAAATTGTTGGCAACGTTGGTAGACTTTTTGACGAAACAAATATAACTTATTTTTCTGTCTGTCACAATTATTGTATAATACACGCATTACGACGTATTTCAACAAAATCAACATAAAAAATGTGTATAGTACATATGTTTACCATTTAAAAAACTAATATGGCGACGCCATCCTCCTGAACGGTTACAAGCACTGTGACGTTTGATAACGTTTTAACCTGAAGTTGTCATCATCACAAAACATGATACTGTCGTAACTATAAGTTTCTAACATGAAACACTAACTCGTCTTTACTCGTCCGTATCTGGTGTAAAGCGTATCCGATAAAACCGGTAGAGGGGTAAGGCAATATTAAGTCGATTGGATTTGAACTTGAAACTCATGGCTCACATGTTAAGCTTTCTCTGTAGGAAATACAAAACATTGTGTAAAGAGTAAAAAAACATTTTAAATAGTCATTAAAGCTAGAACGATGTAAGGTTTTTTTACTCGTTTTTATGCATCTGGAATAGCATTATATCAAAGTATCAGAATCTATCCATTACCTTTCATCATATGAAAAATCAAGTATACGTAATTTTTTTATTAATAATATTTTTTAAGCGTGGTCTAGTGATCAAAGTACCACTGATTCGCAGATTCTAGGTTCGATTCCCAGCCGGGCTAACATTTTTTCAAATTACAAATTGTTGGATTTCGGGTCTGGGGAGTATCATGTCAGAACAATCCTCCGATTTTAACGCATAAGCGTACGTCCGAATAAGTAAGGCGAGGCCGAGTGAGTCCTCAGTGTCCATGCTGACGCTCCTCAGTACTTACGGTACTGTAAAATTTCCTGCGAAGTTGACATCATCTGGTAACAAAACAAAACAAAACAGAAGTTCGTCGCCGTGGTTAAATTGGATTACGAAGTATGTAAAACGCACCCACGACATACATTCTCACAAGCGACAATGTGGGGCCGCATTCAAAAAAATAAAAGAAGATGAAGAGCGACCAACCTTAACGAAAGCTGTGTCACCAAGTATATTTCTGTGTGGCACCACACCGCGCATTGTAATAAACAATATGAGTCAAATATTCTCCATGTAAGTGAACTGTAAATTGATCTTTTTTGAGAAATAAACATCTTAAAACCGAATTGTATTGATAAATGTTCTAAAGACAATTATTGTCAAGGGGATTAAATTCCACATATAGCTCATCTCCCAGTTCCAAATGTAACTCTCAAAGCTGCCTTAAAACTCATCATATTAAACTAACCGAGAGGGATGAATGGTCATTAATTAATTAAGGTAAGCCCTTCGTGATTACTCTCTGAGGATCCATTACTTAATTAGTATTGCCGTGAGCCGATTTATAGGAGTTTTTCAATGCTGCATATTTGTTAATATTCAGTTTTATTTTCGAGATCGATATACTAAAATTATTTAAAACTTGATTTTGTTCTAAAGCGTTACAGCGGAATTTAAAAGTATGACGTGTAATCATATTGTGTCTCTATAAAATGATACTATGAATTTGATGCCATTTAAAATAATTCCATTTCGCCTTTATCACTTCACAAAAATAACCTACAAATAGATAATTTAAATAATAATCAATATATGTTGTTTCTGTAGTTCAAGATAATTGAATCCATAAAAATAAAAATTGAAAAACCTATTTCCAGATAATATTCAACCTACAGGAGCATGTTATAATGCTTTATTGCGCACTGAAAGGTAAAGGTCTGGCATTACTCATGGCAGACTTTACTAATGCATTTTATGGTCGCGGGAAATATTTACGAGGCACAGGTGAACGCAAAAAGTGTAGGCAAGCTCCTAATCTGGTTGTTTTAATATTAGTTTTACAGACAACACAAAAACAGTCCGATGGAAAAATTCCACCTGTACATTTAATATCGAGAGGTTTAAAAATATACGGATTAAAACGAAGGCTTTACGTCCTACGCTGTTTTTTAATCGTTTTGTACGAAATAATAAATTTATTTAGCGACTTATTTTTCAAAAGCTAAGTCCTAATTGCTTGTTATCTTTTGTTTTAGCACCAAAGCTTTAAGAAGCTATTCTGTAATCCCAGTATTAAGAATTATGCGTGGCAGGGGATTTCAAACGTGTTTTTCCTTATTTTCACAGGGCAAACCGTCGTGTCCCGCTATCCTCGGGGATTCTATTCCGAAAAACCTCCATAAATATTTCTTACAGTATTTGTATCTTCCTTGGAGTATCGTTAGCACAATGTTTTCTTTTTTTGTAGTATGAGTTACCATCTGTGTACGCAAATGTTTAACTCGGCTAGTATAAATGTTTATACTTAAGTATATAAAAATAATAATTTAATTTATTATTATACAACGGTTATGACACAAGACGATGTTTTATGCGGGACATCGTCGGACGTCATTACGTAAAAAAGTTTCAAAGAGAGGAACATGTTTATGTTTGAAGAACGATAACTTTTGTGGTTATTGTCACAATTACACGACTCAACCAAAACAGAAAACCAACAATTTGTGTATTTGCACAAATTATGGCTCCGTCTGGGATTCAAACCTAGGAAATACCAAAACTAGGTCAGGTACTCAGACAGGCCACATGGCGCCATTACCGTCAAACAATTAGAAGAGGTCTATGCCTAAGGACACATGAAAAGTTAATATTATTAAGGTTAGGCTAACAGCATAATGGTTTATGGCACGGACTGCGAAAGTTGACGTCGCAGGATCGGGTCAGCCATGCGACTATTGTCGTGAAGCAGAAACTTTTAAGCTTACTAGCAGTTGGAGTGGTTACCAGGAATAACAGTAATTTTTGTTTATGACAGTAATTTAAAAAAAATATATCAATATGACAATTATTTTTAAGCTATATATTTATCGTTCTAGGTGTTTTCTATTACACTGCCATGTTCGCCGTGTGGTGGCGGCTTAAGAGAATCTACCACCCCATCTCATCCCGTGGGTGTCGTAAAAGTCGACAGAGGGAAAATGAAAACCAAAAGATGGGCAGCAGCATCATTCTGGAACATCTGAAAAAATAAACTGCGGTTGCCAACCCGCCTGCCAAGCGTGGCAACTATGGCAAATCCCCCCCAAAATGAGAGCTACAAACTTTTGTGGCAATCTGTGGGGGAGGCCTATGTTCAGCAGTGGACTAGTGATAGGCTGAAAAGAAGAAGAAGAAGAAGAAGTTCGTTTGCGGCTCGGATTCATTAGGTCCCTTCGGATTATTAGAATCGCGATGGTATGGTCCTCAACGTGTCAAATGTGTCTATTATATGTGAATTATTGTATTCGTATAATGTATGTGAATTTAACTTACACTTTTGAGCATTACTCGTGGGCTGATACAATACAATAAAACTAAATAATTTATAAATAGTTAATAGTCGACAAAAATTTTTACTTACCGTAAAATGGGTTGAATAGACACAACTTTCAACTTCTACACAGATTTTCTTACATATACTTATATACTTATGCAAGCTGTTATTAAAGCATTGTGGAATTACAAGTGTAATTGCGTGTGGTGGCGTCTTGATAAAAGAATACTACCACTCCATCTCATCCAATGGATCTCGTAAAAGGCGAGTAAGGAATTAAACTGCACTGTGCACCCAACAGCGCATGGTGGCGATGGGCTCACCACCTATCACACCAAGTGCATTATATTGTTTTGGTGAAACGCGGATTGTGGCAGTCATCGGTTTTTGCAGTGAGTGCCCAGTCTCTGACTACCCCTTATGGGATACAGTCGTGATCTTATGTATGTATGTATGTAATTGCAAGTCGCGTTGTAATTTACCAAATACTAATCTTAAAAATATGTAAATTAATATAATAAATTAATAATATAAATAATTTAATATGTCAATTGTTTTTCAGGAATACGTAGGCGGTTTCTATTTACCTAGAAACGGGGGTCAAAGGAAACGACAGAGGGGTGAATAGATAAAACACTAGAGCTGTCAAAATCAGTTTCTATTACAGTTTAAGTATGAAAAAATAACGCGCTTAGCCGAAACTTTTATTTATGGATGACTGGCGCAAAGGCCCCCGGGGACCTTAGCTTGTACCGTCATCCTATGCGCGAGAGTAAATGACTCGAGGGTGCCCAAGGGAGTTGGTCTCGGCTTAGTTAGTTACTTCAATCGGGAGGGGTACTATGAGTTAGTGTTATCACTGGGTATATGCGACTTAAGAACTGATATCTCAGGGTAACGGGCTCAGTGTGGTGCCGCACAGAAATGTTCCGGGTGACGCAGCATTTGTTATGAACAGACGTTGCACTTATCATCACGTGAACGTTTTGCTCGATTCGTCACTTTATCCAATAAAAAAACGTGGAACCTCCTTTTATTTCGAAGTCGGTAAAAAATGTATTAGAAGGTATTTATGAGAAAATGCGGTGTGTTGATATATTGTGTGTGTGTGTGTGTGTGTGTGTGCGAGCGTGCGTATGTGTGTCTGGGACAGGTTGTGTATGAGTGTTGAAAATAGCATTGTTTTTCAACTTAAAAAATTTTCAATAAAACAATGACAATTTAAACAAGTTTATGTTATAGGTTGAAATCAAAATTACAATTACTCATAACATTTGGGAGAAATAGAACTAGTAATAATAAAATTCACATTTAGAGTTGAGTTTACATAGTACATGTCACTACTTTGATTTTCTTTTGTTTATCTAATCTAAATCCATCAGATCTTTTAAAATATCAGCGTCATTCTTGTATGAAGTGTGCTTCTAGAAGTAGTTTTTTTTTTTGTTGAAGTTGTTGCTACATATTTATTTGAGAATATTTTCTTTACTTTAGCATTGCTCACTAGGGTATTAGAAAGAATTTAAATGTTTTTCGATTTCTTCTCATTACGATTTTCATCTGCATTGCTCCTTCCAACGGCTTCAACGTGCCCTATACCATCCAGGTCGTCTTCAAAAATTACAGGCATAGTGTTTATGTTGTAATTGATGTCATACGAACTAACTGCAACTACTTCATCAGGTGGATTTCCTTTTGCAATTTTCTGAGTAGAAACAAGTTGTAAAGATTTTCATATTTAGGTGGATAATTTTGTCCAAATAATTTGTAACCAATAACCTTATGTCATAAAATTCAATAAGATACCTCCATTCATCACATACATTAAGGTATTTTATAAATGCCAACATCGTCTCTTTTGAAAGCACTGTCTGGTGACTTCAAATTTTTAATGCTATGTCTATAAAGGGCAGACTTGTCTATCTCTAATAATTTGGCGATGTGACTCAAAAAATTCGTACTCTCATTGTATTCACGAACAGCCTGCTCGATGAGTTCTTTATGTGTTTTTCACAATACTAAATGTAAAGCTATTAGATGTAAATGTGCTTGTAAACGGGGAAGAGTTGAGCCTTGTGGATACCACTGTCTGTTTTGGAATACCTTTTGACGCGAAGCTTCAATGGGGCCCTCATATATCTATATTTTTAATAGCAAGTAGACTTAGCTCTGCAACTTATGCTGTAAAAATAATTAGAAACCTGACTAATTATGAAACTGCTAGATTAGTTTATTTTATTTATATTATTATTTATTTTCATAGCATAATCTTATGGTTTTTTGCTATGGGGAAATGCGACTGACATAGAAGAATCATTCAATCCTTAGCATAATTTTGCATTTTCGATAACTTGCAGTATAACTTCCACGTTTATACCACATGCAGCCAGATCGTTGTTTAATATTTATGATTTTAGTCGCAATATCAAACTCTTTTTTCTTCAGTGACTTAATCGGAGATATATATAATTTCGGTGATGTAATTGTTGTTAGCCTTTTTGGCTTTTACAGCCTCATCGGATACTGTGCTCACGGGTCAGGGGCCCGCGTGCCAGGTTTGGTTTGACCCAAACATAAATACTTAAATAATTAAAAAAACTCCAACAAACAAATCGAAATTTGGACTGTGTCGAGTTCGCTGCGTGCTTGCGCGACTTCGAATATCTCAAATGATTTTAAGTCGTCTAATGACCGTCCGAGGGACGTTATTTTGGACACATTTAGAGTAATCTACCGCATCTGGGTTATATGGATAGAGACCGCATTTGTGAAAGCCATTCTTTATAGACTCATTTGATGTATGCTTACGTTAAACTTTATGGAGAAGCGGGCAAAAGGTTGTTTTAGTTAATACGTAATTTAAATTATCTGGTTGAGAACACCACTCATGAATAGTTGACTTCCATTCAGATTTTAACGGTCTAAAAACACTGACATCTGCTGGTTGCATCAAATGTGTTGTGTTGGGTGGAAGCGCATATAGTATGACATTGTTACCGCAACAATATTGACTAAGCCCCATTGTCATATGGCTTTTATGCTCATCAATGAACACAAGCACTGGTTTTCTTATACCATTTTGCTTTATCCATTTTATCCATTGAGACATTTTGATATATAATCAAAAAATATATCGGCTTTCATCAAACCAGTGTCAGATTTGTCCAGAAACCAACTGTCAGGCTTGCTATAAACAATATCTTTGGGCGGTCTGATGTATGGAAAAGTGACACGGAGGTAAAATATCACCATTCGTGGAAAAAAATGCTAGAACAGTGATTGCTTCTTTTTCTTTTCCCTTGGCTATTTGGTATACATTCTTATATCCACGTGGTACTATAATTATTAGTATAGTTTCAAGTTTTAAGGCAAATTATAAAACTCGTTTAGTATAGTTTCCAGTTTTAAGGCAAATTATAAATCTCCGTTTAAAATTCTTTGAGGGTCTTCTAGCACATCCAATGCTTGAATGAAGATATTCTTTGAGATTATCAAACCATTTTAATACTTTCCTCTGTAACTACTGCTCTTCCTTTCGAGATCGTTTCAGGTGTCCTCAAAGAAAGTAATGGATTTCTTCTAAAAAAAAAATCAATAATTTCTTAACTAGTCTTCCGTTTAGGTTAGGTCTACTTTATAAAAAGTAATTAAAAGATTGTCAGGTTTAAGAGGAAATCCACACGCTGCAATAGTCATAAGCCAGTTTCCAATCTCTGTTTCTTCAGTTTTGGAGAGAATACTATCAAGGCCCGTTTTTCTAGAACCTTCAGCAACTCGAAGATGCAGCCGGTCTTGCAACGTACCTCGAGGAACACCATACACTCTGCTACTCTAATTTTCATGGCATTTCTTATAGCATCTTCTATCATTCTATCATTTTCTCCTCTGGGTATTGCAGTGTTGGCCTCGAAAGAGACATACTAGAATCTGAAAATTAATAAAGCTATTTGTAAATTAATTAGATATTGATTAATTTTTATGCCTGAGTAATTGGTCTGGCGTTAAGAGATTGTTATTCCGCCATCTGTCGGAAGACAGGTTTTTTTTTCCTGTGCAGGAATCCGTTTATGTAAGTAACACCGCTGAGGCAGTTATTCTACCGTGAAGCAGTAGTATACATATATATGTGTTTTCTATCTGAACGACACTGTCACTGCATATAACACTTAAGTACTGATGTGACGGAGCGACGAGCGTAGTGTGGTGCCATACAGAAATGTTCCGAGTTACACAGCATTCGTTACGGCCAGACGTTGCACTCACCATCAGGTGAAAGTTTTGATCGTCTCGTCTATGTCATTACATTTTTCTGGTATATTCCTACGTCAACTCTTACGATACGCACAGATTGTGATGGAGTGGTAGATTTTCTTACGCCGTAACCGCACGGCACAATTTAAATATTATTTCACTGTCCCGAACTCACTGAGCGGTGACGGGCAGCAGCGCCTAAAGTGCCAAGTAAAAGCGGTTTTGCGACCGCAGATCCACCGGTGCCCGTAGTGAATCTTAATGGTAATGATGACGATGATGATGATGATACCAGAATTAATACAATCGCAATTCAATCATGCATTTTCATATCACGTATCAAATGTTTTTATTATTAGAGTAATTCGGTATTGACATACAAATTTTCTCATTTAACTGTTTCTTATCATAAATAAACATGAAATATACTTAAAAAGTCATAAGATGTAAATAATTCCAAACAATATGAACACGATTTATCCTTTGGAGCGGTCACGAAATAAATAGACGCTATCAAATAACGATTACTCTAACTGTTCAACAGATCATAAAAAGAAAAACATTACCAAAAGTCTGATTGGAAAGAATAATAAAAGGGCAAATAAACTTTAACGTTCACAATAGCGTTTAATAACAACGATGTTACATCACGATCGCATAAAATAAAGATAATATTCAAAGCGCAATATTATGGTATGAATAAACATGAAAAGTACCCTGGAGGATAAATTGACTAATATACAACTTACATGCAACATTCATTAACAATTCGTCGACCTCTTGGTGACATTTTCAAAGTTACCTGACGCCGCCTGTATATTCTAAGGAAAGTAATTTAAGCGAAAATGTTTACTTCAACGTTTATCTTAGGAATACAATAATATATAAATTAAATTAAATTAAATATACTTGTACACCATAGTAAAGACAAAACTTGAAATACAGCACAATAAGACGGCAGTATATATAAAATGTATAAAATCAAATCAATAAACTACATACTCGTATTATATGTGTATTGGGTTTGCTCTAATAAATAAATTTTCTTTCTTTCTTTCATTTTTTCTAAATAAAAGTTAAATATAGACAAAATATCCAATCTACAAAATACAATATAATATTTTTATTTTTGCATATATACGCGTATATGAGATATAATTAGATATGAATACAAAAATAATTATAATTAAAAATAATTAAGACGTATTTCAAAGAGTGTTCAGCAACCTGGGTTTTAAAAAAGCCAGAGATTTGGATGTCGGATAGATGTAGGATAAATTAATCCCGATTGGATTTGTATAATTTCTCTTTTTTTTTGCCCCACATTAGGTTTTCTCCGGTATCGTCTATATAATTAATATATCGCGAATATACACAATGCATTGATAAAACAAAAATTTAAATTCTGTTTATACTTAAATGTGCCAAAAAAACATACAATTCAAATGTGAGAATATTAAAACAACTGGGTTAAATTATATTAAACACTCATTAAGATTGGCATCATCACAAAACGTCGTGGCCAAATGTTCACGCGCTTCGATTCCATTTTACACACTTTTGCGTTATTCTTTAAATCTTAGTACCTATAAATTTGAATATATGACTGCATATAATTTGAAGGTATCGAAATTCGTACTTGATTGTCAATATACGCCGTTCGGTTAATGTTTTCGACAAAAAACATCTGGTCCGTTGATTACTAACGTTTTTATGTTCGTTTTAGTACTCGGACGGCACGACGTTAAAATTTTTTCTGATAAGGGATTAAAATGCATTTAAGAAGTTATTAGAAATTTAATATAGAAAATATTTTAAGTTGATGGTAAAAGTGTGTACCTGTGTATCTTAAAAGAATATTGAGACTCGGTTGATGCAAAGACGTGATAAATTGATTTAGATCTGTAAGATCAATTTGTAACGGCACCTTATTTATCTACATTTCCACTGATGTATTCTATTTTTAAACCCCTTACGTTTCAATTACGCCGTTTTAAAGAAAATACGTAAGAAACAAAATCTATTATATTTATTTGATTTCACAAAAACCACGCAATAACAAGCAACAACAACAACGGCAAGTTAGAAAAAAAATGGAGAATAGATAAAAATGTGTGACCCTATTTCAGCACATTGCTGCAGTACTACAGTTTTGTTTTCAAATGTAACCAGATTGTAAACATCAGGCTACAGACAGATATTTAAAGCATATTGATTCAGAGTGAAGAAAGCAATATGCATTAATTCGCTTTGCACTTTTAATAAAACTAGCATTCATTCGCTTTGCAGTTTATAATAAAATCAGCCAAAAAAAAGTAAAATTAGCCATCTGCCCGATGGGATTACCCATCGCCAACATCTCAGGAACTCTCCGATTTTCTCAAATTTGAGAGTTTTTTGGTAGTCTTCTCTCCCAATGCTGTCTATTTTACCCTTTGGTGGCGGCGAGTTATTAGTTCTGCGTAAACAAATAAATACTAAACAGACTAACAAAGCATCCACATAACCTCCCTGCAAAGAAAAATTAGACTGCACACATCAAAGAATCACCTGTCTTCGCGATATACCACATTTTAAGTCCAGACTTGAGGGCCAGACTGTCCGGAATGTGTACCAAAAACTTTCACATCTTCAAAGCGCCTGACTCGAGAAAATACGACATAAATTTGACCATGTTCGATATAAACTCCGCTTTCGTCAAATGTCTAATCTTGGAACTTGTTGATTTTCGAACGGCACCCTATTAGAATTATTCCGAGGAATGAACTTAACGATCTGTTTACTCACATCATTATGCTTTTCCTGCGATTAATTAATAAAATAATAAGGCCTGACATAAGCATACTTCATCTATTACAACAGGAACAACAGTTTGTGGGACATTCTGCCCCTCAATCATCAAAATTTACACAACCATTTTAAATAAATATGATGAAAGGAAAAAATAACTATCCCTGTTTTCAAAAGAAAACCTCAAAATAACTCAAATGCTAAACCAACACAAATGAATAAATATGAAAACTATATTCGGGTTTTTGCATTTTGACGCTAACGGTGTTCAGACGTGTCACCGAGTAGGACACAAACATTGGATCTCGATTGTAACTTGGGAATTGTACTATGACATAATAAATACGCCTATAAATATTTTTTAATAGTATTTATTCCAATACATGATTAAAAACATATTTTTAAAAAGCTGACTGTTTGGTAGGTTTTAAATTGGCATAACTGAGTATTTATATATGAACCTAACATGGACAAAAATATTAATTGAAATATCGCGTTTAATTTTTTTTACTATTTATAACCTGACATTTCAAGTGCTTTACAGCACCCATGGTCACGGGAGGACTGAGGTGACAGATGTCCTGAAGGCATAGTTAACCTGGGGTACCTTCAGCTTTTAATTATTATTTTTGGTCCGATCTACGCAGAAAGAGCTAACTGTGTCTTGAAGTCTTGCAGTGGTATGCTTGGTTTTTGATTTAATTTTATTTATTATTGGATCCCAAGCTGGTGGTAATACCCAACCATCTTCTCTATTGAAATTAGGATGTTTTTTGATTTCAATAGCCTCGCGAATCATCCTTGGTAGGAATCGGTGTTCTTTTGCAAGGATCTGTGGTTTATCAAATCTGATGTAATGGTTGGGATGATCCAGAACATGGTCACAGACTACAGACTTCCTAGAACGACGATGCTTCACGTCAGCTATGTGTTCTTTTACGCGGGTTTTTATCGATCTTTTTGTTTGGCCTATGTAAGAGAGACCACACTCACAATCCAGCTTGTATACTCCTGCGTCTTGTAGAGGGATGTTACACTTGACAGATGGTAAAAACTGACTTATCTTCTTCGGCGGCTTGAAGAATGTTTTTATGGAAGCCCGCTTCAAGATATAGCCCATCTTGTCCGTGACTCCTCTGATATAAGGTAGAATAGCAGGTACATGCTCGACTGTGGCCGGTTTCACTCGGTCACTGCGACGTAGACGCAGAACCCGAAGCTTGTTGTCGTGCAAAACTTGCTTGACATGCTAAAGCTCGGCGGCCAGGTGTTTTCTGTCACAGGTTCCTCGTGCTCTCTGAAACAAGGATTTACCCACGGCAGCTAACTTTAATGGATGGTGGTGAGATTCACCGTTTAAATATCTGTTAGAATGGGTATTTTTCCTATACACAGTGTGACTATAACTGCCAACTCTTAAATTAGCCAAAACGTATTTTTATTATATAATTACTTTCAAAGTTCTTCACCAGCCTAATACAAACTTTCAGGTTTTAAACTTTATGAATGACTCATTTACCATACAAACTTTCGTCACTTATTTTACAACGTAAGAGAATGAATCTCTAAAAACGTTGTAACTATTGTCTTTTATTTATAAACAGAAATCTAAACATTGATTCCGATATTTATAACTTCAAAAGTGACGAAATTCCACACAAACTTTCCTTTTAATTGCCACCTTAATGTATTTTTAAAACCCGTGTAAAATAACGCATACGGCATGGTACCTCGCTCACCTGAGCATTCACAGTTCGGCTCTTCTCAGTAATGTTCAGTCATAGGGTGGGGCACCTTAAAGGCGGAGCATTATGTTAGCTCAAAACTTGCCACTATCAGAATATCTACTACAAAAATATTTTTTAAATCGGATTAGTATTTCCTAAGATTAACACGATCAAACATACAAGCTCTCCAGCTTTAATATAATAGTAAAGTAAATATTAATAAACTTATAGTTATGACTGCGTAGGATATTGTCGCCTCAGCGGGAATGGAAGCCCAAGTAGGGAATTGAAGCTCAGCTTGACTTGGAGATAGATTAATTCGAGGAATGAAACTTACAATCTGCCAGAAATTCCTTTGCCGTTCAGGCTGCATTACTCTGGAATTCCTTACCTGAAGACATAAAAAAAAGCCCCAAATAAAGGCTCGTTTAAGAGATCAGTTCGTGATTACTATTTCATAGTAACCAATGTTTGATGATAAAAATGTTACCTATAGTTTGGTTTAACAGCTTATAAATTTCCCACCTCTGATCACAAGCCTCCTCACATTTCCGAAAGGGTTTGGAGCTAGGAAGAATCCGCCACGCTGCTCCAATGGAGATTGGCGAATTTCACATGTCTTCGAAATATTTTCTATTTCTCAGACATGAAGGCTTCTTCACGATGTTTTCCCTCACCGCCTTAAATCAGCACTTAAAATGGCAATTAACAATTTTAGTGCTGCCGGCACGGTTAATCGAACCCAGGTCACTCGCATACTTTGAAATTTAAAGCTAACGCCTAGCCCCTGAGCTACCACGGCTCTCCTGAGCCACCACGGCTCTCACGGCACGTGCCATCAAAACGTTTTCACTCCCATCCAAACGCGCTATTAAGCACATCAAAAAAAATTTAAAAGCTGCTTGTGTACCGAGTTTCCGACCAGATAACACGTGAACCTTACATTGACAGAAATATAAATTTTTCATCAATTGAAAGAAAAGCAATAAAATGTGAATTGTCTGTGATGAAAGTTATAATATTTCTCAAAAAGTATTTAATCCTCATTATTGTGTCTATCCGTATGTTCCGTAGATGGCAGAGTGACGTATTTGTTGTCATTAGAGGCCGGTTCGATTTCCTATAGAAAGATGGTATAGAAAAAATGCACGTCTAATTGTTGTTGGAATAATAATATGGAGTTAATACTCAATATCAATAACTCTGAATCTCTTTCTTCCCCGTTAGTTTCTTAGCGTGTTTCGTAAGTTTAATTTCAGGTGGATCCGTGCCACTTCCTTTTTATAAAACAACCCTTAAATCAGTCAGAACGAACCTTTATTTATCAATTAGTTTTGAAGTTATGAAGGAAAATTTAAAATTTCCTGTGAAGAAGGTCTGGGTAGGTCCGATTTTAAGCCGATGTAGATTTCGACATTCATTAGAGCTTTAAACATGTCTAAATTAAATAAAGACATTTTGACTTAGAGCTCGTGTAACTTCTGAACGACTTGCCGAGATCCTGACCTCGGTCGTCTTTTTTCCGCGAGTCAAGTTATAGTGCAACGCGATGGGGTTATATGTAGCGGCACTTACAACCAATGGGTTGGGGTACGTGGCGGCAGAGTCTAAATAACAGCGGGAGGCCAACTTCAGGTACTGAGCTATGGTGGGAAGCTCAAAATCGATATGTAAATTTTCATTACGCAGGAACTACGGCGTACGAATTTAGTTGACCTGAAGTTAAGGGGTATGACGCGGGGAAGCCTGCGCAAACACGGGGCGTAGTTTTAGAACGTAGGGACATTTTTCTGTTTTCAGGCGGTGATGGCCGTGTGGTGGCGGCTTAAGAGAATCTACCAACCCATCTCATTCCGTGGGTGTCGTAAAGCTCAACAGAGGGGAAAAGGAGATGGGCAGCAACATCTTCCAGGAAGGGGGTTGGACGATCAAATAACTCTATTTTAGGGTTATATGATGTTGTATCCTGCATCGGGAAAAATACATGTCTGCACTTTTGGTGGATTGTCCTCGGTTCTCCATTTCAGAAACCAGTTCCCTAGGGTTCGGGCTGCGGATAAGAGGCGCTTCAAGATAGTGTCTAGTTTAAGTCCAGATACGTAGAGGCTGGTATCGTCTCTCAAGCAGACGAGAAATAATCGCTCATAGATTTTACCTAAAAACTTGAGAAGGCTAATAGGCCGATAAGCGGTAGGATAGATCAAGACAAAAAAATATAATGGTTGACCAAAGTACTAATTACAGTTACTGTCAACAGCGCGATGAGGACAATGTTGGCGAAAAGGCGAACTTATGTAGCAAGTTTCATTTACAAAATCCTAAGACAAAAATTAAAATTAACTCGGGCAATGTCGGGGAGGGCCAATAGGTATTTGGAAACTGACACTACTAACACAGTTAATTACATGTAACCAAGGTTCCTGTTGAATCTTGGTATGTGTCAGATGACATTTCTTCTGTGGAATGCTGCTGGCGCCCATCCATCCATCTGGATACGTACGCTCATCCATCTGGGCGTACGGATACGTACGCCCATCCATCTGGGCGTACGTTCAACCTTACATGCGCGAATCTGCGCCTGCATGCATACGTGCGTGCTGCGTCCGTCCATGCGTTCGTCTATACATCCGTCCGTGCGTCCGTCCGTGCATCCGTCCGTGCATTTTCTCCGTGTCTCCAACCTCCGTTCTCCATGCAACAGTGTACAATTACTATGCAGTAGTGATACAATTCCTATGCAGTAATCAATTTACCATCAGTATACGATTTTACACTTACAATCAGGTTAAAGATTTGCTCTTCTCGTCACTTTCTCAATAAAAAACATCACCGATATGTCTGGCGAGTAAAAAATTAATAAATATACAGCATAGAAAAGTTTATTTTTGAAATAAGCATAGCAATTAACTACACATGAACACAATATATATATGTAGGCTATGAATTAAGCGACAGCAAATGCTCATTTCATGGTACATATTTTTCAAATTATGTTAGGGTTATAAAACACCTCATCGCTACTATTAATACCTCACTTATTTGTATAGAATCAGGTGAGCTAGCCGCTTGTTTACCCCCTTTTAATATAAAAGCAAAGGAACTGTTCGATTCTCATGAAGGAGCCCACTTAGTTAAGAACCACCACAGTGCCAGTTATTTTGCAGCCTAGCAGTAGTGTGCATGCTTTACTGTATTCCGGTTTGAAGGTCATAGAAGCCAGTGAAATAGCTGGGTATATAATGCTAAACAATTGATGCGCAGTCCAGTGCATAGGAATTTGCAGCTTAAAGTTTTAAGTAACACTGTAACTGATATGAACAGGTGTGGTACTTCCATCAAGTGAACGAAATACTCGACTCGTCACTTACTGCTATAAAAATCAATAGCTATACATTTTAAAAATTCAAATTACTCTCTTAAACCTTTAAGAGAAAATACTTCATGTAGTATATTCACATAGCATCCATCCCTTAATATTACTAAAAACTCGTTTATGCACGTCATTTAGCCTCGCGGAATATAGCGATCAGCATTTTGTTAGAGAACAATAGAATACAATAATGCACGTATAAGAATTTGCTATTTCCGTTCTTGAAAATAAATGCTAACTGCTTTCTGTAACGACTTGTATGAGCGTATGGAGTGCACTTAGTAGACTTGAAAATTCCACTCGTACGACAAATGCTTAACAAAATACTCTGCCAATTGTGAGAAGTCCGCCCCTAATTGTTCGAGATGAAAAATGGCTTATTCGGATTGCTCGTGAACAAATGCGTAGCGTGCGGTACATAACGCTTTGTTTTAGGCGCAAGAACGATAAAAAAAATCGTTTTGCTAAGCTTAAAATTTTCCTAAGCAGTGTTTAAACTACGGTCGATTGTTTCACCGTAGATATTCATATCCCAAAATTAAATTCATTTTTGTTTTATTAGAAACACACCTCCGAAAATTTACTAAAAAAATATTTTTATATATGTATATGGTTGGTGAGCTTTGAGATAAAACGCGAAATTGGACGAAAAATCAAAAGACGAAAGTCGTCAATGAAAATCATAACAGACGAGATTTTACTGTCCAGTAACCGATTGAAGTAAAAATATTGTTTGAGAGATCTAACAGAATGGAAGCGATAATAACAATCTTAGCACTTCCTCAATAAAACATCTTCAGTATTACAACAGAATGTGATTTCAATAAAATTTGATTTTTGTAATTGTTTTCTAATATTTGAATTAATGTCCTTTGAATATTTACCGATATTTTAATTACATAAACCTGATATAAGTCGACTGCTGGAAATAGGTCTCTCCCTAGTTAGGAATATTTCCCGTTATCACTACGCTTGGATAGCGGATTGGCGATAGCAATACCAAGGACTCTATTTCACATCAGACCTTGCCTATAGTCTGCATAACTGAGAATCTGGCGTAATTGAAAGTGGTTATAACATCAATCGATGGCCATGTGAACTCACGAACTGAAATGAGATGGCAGACTCTCTAAAACGGCATAAATACAAGTACCGCAAACAAAAACCGTTCAGAAGTGTAGTAGTAAGTATTACATATCCTACATCTTCAAACATCTACATAAATCGACCGTTAAAACATATCACATAAAATCAGGGCGCGTATCGTAATGTTTTCATCACACAACTTGCCTTTAGCGACAAAGTCGATATTCTCTAATTCACGACGTGTTTTCTTCTAGTCACTTCGTTTAGCCCGACACCCCCGGCCGTGTTTACCAGTGTCTTTACGAGGCAATTGATTGCTCTCATCGATTTACAATCTGCTACGAGTTTTATATCCCTGAGGAAATAAATAACGCAATAATTATTCACAGTATTTTCTACTATCAACTTCATTCAGGCACCAATAGCCTAATTTATAAGGGTACGGACTGAAAAAAATTACCACGTAGGTTCGAGCCTGCCGAATTCGATTATTGTCATGAACTTTCTCCTAGCACAAGCTTTTATTAACAGGAACATTAGTAATATTAACAACATTCTGGCAATACTGTTAACGTTACTAATATTCTTTACGATGTTTTTAGGCTTAATTAATAACAAAGAAATTTAGTATTCCAGTGTCAATGCTACTTCACAGATAAACAGCTTCTCAACTTATATGAAGCTTAAAATTGGTATAGTATGGAGTACTGCTATTATCTCTGGACTATATCAACTAGCTAGTTTGGACTAGATCTAAAATACATCAAAACTTGGGCGACCCTGATTACCGTAAAATCGTTAAGTGTTGATTTTCTATAATGAGCATTTCGGAGAATATGCGCGTGCTAAGCACTCGTTGGTTCCACTTTCTCTCTTCCTGTATCAATTGAAAATCCGAATGTCGGGGGAAAGATTGAATCCTTTCTTTTTTTTAAATACCTACGACTTGAAATCAAAGCGGCATTCAATGTCGTTTTAGTACCTAAAGCATATATATATTTATATTATTTATTGGAACTTTTTGCCGCCATCCACTTCAACATAGACTGATATGCCATTAGGTTTTTCAAGGCAAAAGCGGGTCTAATGGATGAATAAAAAAAATGCCCCCCCCCCCCCCTAGCTCTCCCTTAATATTAATAATATTGGAATTGATTATATAATCTACACATGTTATAAAGAGATTGATTGTCAAGGATATTAAATTTCTTATTTCGCTCATATTCCTATTCGTAATGTAACTCAAAGCTGCCTTGAAAATCACCATATCAAACTAACTGACAGGGAAATGGTCATTAATTAATTAAGACCAGTTTATTGTGATTACTCTCTAAGCAACCATTACTTAGTAAGCATTACTATGTGCTGAATAGTGCGACTTTTTCAATGCGTTGTCAAAATTCAGTTTTATTCTCAAGTTCGACAGACTGAAATATTCGTATTATAAAACTGATTGTCAAGTTTTACAATAGACTATTTTTACATTACTTATCCATACTAAACCCTTTGTCTGTTTGTATGGGAACAACCTCGAGTATAATCAATTTAAGTAAATTGCAATTATTGAAATCAGCAATTGGCGATGATATCGTGTAACATACACAAAAAATAATTCAGTCGAATTGAAAACCTCCTCCTTTTTTGAAGTCAGTTAAAAATACGGTGTTTTCCAAATACGAGTCAAACTGTTGTAATGCATTTGATTGTCACCAAAATTATTTAGGGGATACGTTAATATAAAAACAGATTTACCAGTTTTAGTTATACAGAAAAAAACACGATTCTTTATAAATATTCCATAGACCTTTAATTCCATATTTTGTCTTGTGCACGAATTAAATTAGAGATTACGACCTAGTGACTTATTTTTCGAAGGTTATGTCCTAATTGCTTGTTAACTTTTTTAACACCAAAGCGTTAAGCTTTCTGTAATCCGTGTGTAAGTATTCATTAAGTATTATTGGTAGCATAGGTTTTCTAGCGTCTCGCTATCGTCGGGGATTCTATTCTGGAAAATCTTCTACTGTGAATGAAATTACTGACGAAGAGTCATTCCATCACAATCTTCGGATGTGACAACGCACTTTTATCTTGATTCTTCATCGAGTATTGATTAATGTGTCTGTATAATGGCCATAGTAACCATTTGCCTCCATGTGAATTGAGGGGTGGCTAACCAACCTTAAACAAATAAAAAATTAAGGATGGTCTTGTCGACCACATAGATATTACAACCAATGTCCATAGAGGACGAATGGTTGTAATATTTTTTACTTTTTTTTTGCTTCATTTCTGTCAATAGTCGTACGCCTGACTTATATGAAACCGAATTGAACGAATCTTATGATAGTAAAAACTTCGAGAAGCGTGCGTCTGCAGCGCAACCCACTCACGCTCGTATTATTTTGACACCATTTGAGATTCTGTGTCCGTAAGCGATGTCTATTTGTGTGTAACAGACGCACATTTCCTTTTTTTTGCCTTTAAACAGGGCTATGTAATTCAATCATCTATACTGAACAATCAACATAAAAAGTGGTACACAGTGATACAAAATGAACTTGTACCCTGATGAATAAGTTGATTATACTACCGACTTACAAAACTCATTTACAAATCGTCTACCCCTTTGTGTCAATTTTAAAGTCACTTTTAACAACACAACTACTCCTACCAGTGCAAATGATACATGAATATTTTAAACACAAAAAATTTAGCTACTAATACAAAAATTCAGAATTTTCGTTAAATTGGAAAAAATCCTGATATATCGAAACTAAGAATTTAAGAATGCACCTGAAAACAACTCAAATCCAACCCAATCAAATGTAGTTCAAATATCAGAATATTATGAATACCGGATAAAATTATAGCAAATAAATATATGTATGTTAAGTGTTGTCTTCATCGCAAAACGTCGTTGCCAACTGTTCACGCTTTTCGATTCCATTTTATATACTTTCGCGTTATTGTTTGGATCTTAGTACCTATAAATTTTACTGCATATATTTTGAAGGTATCGAAATTCGAACTTAATTGTCAATTTACGCCGTTCGCGTTTATGTTCTCGACAAAAACATCTGGCCCGTTGATTGCTTACATTTTTATGTTCACTTCCAAACTCAAACGGCACGACGACGACGGTGAAAACGTTTCTCTATTTAGGCACCATAATTTCATTTAATTTCATATCGTAATTCCTAAAGTCGAAAGGTAAAAGTTTATAGATATACATTCATATACTTAAAACCTTATAGATAACAGCCTGCAAAGACCCAGCAAACGAATAGAAGTGTCAATTTTCTCGTAAATACAGTATTTCGTGCCGGATCGTCGCTGATTAAGATCTTCAAGACGTAGTCGTAGCGGCACCTTCCCTATCTCCATTAACTGATTAGCTTTCTTTCTAACCCCATTACGTTTCAATCACTCCGTTTCTATACGTACATTATCTTTCTGAATTTTTAGCCCTTTTTTATAGTTTTAAATATATTACAAAGATAAATTTTCATTACACATCTACATTTCTTTACATCTGAAGCCATGTATACAGAAAACAAAAATACAGTCAAAAATGTCTCCCGCGCGCCCTTACTGTAGCGAAGACCGGTTATATCGAGCTTGTATCTTGTATACCTTCGTCGCAAATCGGCAGGACCTCAGCAAAGCTCATAAACACAGCCGCGGCCACTAGCGCCGTCCAACCTAAGTGAACGGCGTTTCGGGAGAGTAGAATTCTTCACATCTCCCTCTCTCCTAACAACGTGCGACGGAACAAGGAATGCGCCTTCCTACACAGCCTCTCCCTCTGCGTGCACTATAAACCCCTTTAACACACGGAGCCCATAGGTGCCAAAAGAGCAAAGCCTAGGAAGTCAGCCTTTCCGGCCTTCAAGGCCGATCTGGCCTGTCTGTGCCTCCGCAGTCTACACGTCATATTTCGTCTCCGGAAGTTGGGAAATCCACCACCGGCATTCCAATTTGTATCTAAATTTGCCCTATCACTGCCTCATCAACGGTGTGTCCCAGCTGCAGTTCCGGAAAATTTCAAAAGTAGCGCATCGCAATACTAAAACTCCACCTTAGCTGCAGAGCGCGAGTCTACCAATTCGGGTCCAGAGTGGGCTCGACAAGTTCACTCAGAGGAGCCACTCCAGGACTCTGGCTACTGGATTTCTCAGGTTTATCGTGGGTGATAACTAAGACCCGATTTCACCGATTGCTTTGGAAACCAAGTTTAATAAAACCGCATTTTGCTGAACTGAGTTCAAATGTATCCATTTTAATCGCGTTTAGAAAAACGAAGTTTACATGAAATATCGTCACAATCTAAAACAAAAAGATGATTTATTTCGTATTTTGCGACATCAAACAGCCTGTTCTTATGCATAGGTTACATAAGTATGCAAACAATAAATAATACGAATTAAAAATAAATTTTGTGTTTACATAGTTGTGTAATTGATTGAACGCGTTTAAAAAGCTGAACGTCGAAAATTGGGCGTTCAGAATTTGAACCCCGTTTAGCATTGACTGCGTTCATTTGATGTTGATGAAACGCAAACTATAGCATTGAACTCAATTAAACGCTTAAACTTCGTTTTTCTTGAACTGATCGCGCTTGGTTTCAACGGTGAAATCCGTCCTAAGCCGCTCGACACGACAGTCTACCGAAGTACAGCAAAACCTAACAGGAGAGTGCGATGTTTGCACAAACGTGTCATAAGTTCAAGGATTTGCCGTAATTACCGTATTCCTAGGCGGATTTGTGAAAGCAGTAAGGCCGGCAACGCACCCGCGATTCCTCTGGTGTTGCGGTTGTTCATGGGCGGTGGTGGTCACTTACCATCAGGTGAGCCACTTGCTCGTTTGCCCCCTCTCCTATAAAAAAAAATAAAAAAAAGCAGTACTTTGAATGCAGCTGCCCTTCGCCGGTTTAAGTCTGCTAGGTAATATCATAATTGAAATAGTTGTTCTGCGAAACGAACATGAAGACAGTTCCTCGTGTAATCTATCTCCTTCCATCCCATTCTCCGTGGTTATTGTAAAAATCGACTTAGAATCTACCAGATTTTTTTCCTCTGCTAAATGTTGGAATTGCCGTTATAAAGTCATTTGTTATTATCACAAAGTATTATCTATCACCAGGCGTTACTTTGCGGAAATACATTACAATGAAGGAAAGAAAGTTAATTTGCTAAGTTCCGCATTTAAAATTTAAAATGGTGTGTATAACCCAATATTTAACGAGAGGGGGTTATATGTGACGACCCTTACAACCAGTGGGTTGGGGCAGTGTCGGCGGGGTAGTGTCGGCAGAGTCGAAGTATCGGCGGGAGGCCAACTTTAGATATTGGGCTATGGTAGGTAGCCCGAAATCTATGTGAACGTTTATATTACGAAGGAACCACGGTGCTCCCGTGGCTTTGCGCATGAATCGATTCTGTATTACCTGAAGTCGGTGAATTTGACGCGGGAAGGCATGCACAAATACGGGACTTACGTATCTCATAATTGGCCAAATACAAGCTTTATATAGCGTAAGTATGAAATATGTGAAACTTTAAATGTGCGGTCCCTAGTTAGGTTATACCCAGTTTACAAATGATGCTTAATGATGCGTGATCTATTGGGATTGCATTTTCTATACGTGGCCAAAAGCTCAATATATCGACTATCGACTCACGTCAACTGCGCTGAATTCATTAGAAACAAGCTTATAAATTATATAAACCGCCACGCCCGATACAGCAACAAACCCAAGGTAGCGTGCTTCCTATTCTCCCAAATACACGGTTATAAGATTTACTCTCATTACCCCTTAGAGAAACGAATGCATCCAATTTGCAATGTTTTGTACGCGGCTACAACTCAAAGTGTTCGACGATATGTGGACAATCTGACCTATTTGAGTCCTCTATCCGAGAAAATAGCAAGCACGCTTAGGCGTAAGTATCTTCACGTTGTATTCAAGACAAATGTGACGTTATAGCTCGTTAACCGAGTTAGGAACCGTGCGGCATTCGTCCTTAGTCCTCAAAAACAAAAAATTCAAATTGTCCCTGCGTAATAAAACAACACTATACAAAGCCTGTATTTGGCCGATCATGACTTACGCTAACCTCGTATTTGCGCATGCCTCTCCGCGTTATATTCACCGACTTCTGGTCACCCTGAATCGGTTCATGCGAAAGGCCGTGGTTATGAAAATTTACACACACATTTTTTTTGACCTTTCCCCTATAGCTCAATACCAGAACTTGGACTCCCGACGTTACTTCGACTCTGCCGTCACGCATCCCAAACAACTGGCTATAAGTGCTGCCACATAAAATCTTATCGCGTTACACCAAAATTCCACTCGCAGCTAAAGGAGAACCAGGCACATCCTCGGTGATCCGGATGACTCGACCTCGATGGCCCAATACTCAAACTCGTCATATCTCAGGCCAGTTTTCGACTTTAGACTTTCGACTATTATGAATAAATAAGCGTCGCAGGAGTTTCTTGCGCCACTTTTTCTCCAGCTCTAACGCATTCCTAAGTGGTGGTAAATGTAGACATTCCCCTGAATTAAGTAACTGGCCGAGCTGAGACCCGGACCTCTTGGGCACCCTCGAGTTAGTTACTTACGCGTACTGAGCAACGGTGCTTAGTTGTGCTGCTTTAACAACATTTAGTTATGGGTATAAATAAATGTTTCTGCTGAGCGCCCTAAGTGCTTCGCCATCTTTCAATCTGGTGACGCTATAAAAGCCCTCGGGCTAACAGTGGTTATCAGCCCTAAAAGGCTGTCAGTCATAAAGTCAATCATCATCATCATCATCATCATATCAGCCTACCACTAGTCCACTGCTGAACATAGGCCTCCCCAAAAGATTGCTACAATAGTAGCTCTCAATTCGGGGAATTTTGCCATAGTTGCCACGCTTGGCAAGCGGGTTGGCAACCGCAGTTTATTTATTCAGATGTTCCAGGAAGACGGTGCTGCCCATCACCTGCTAGTGTCAATATCACTTGATAATGCTTGGTTTTGAGGTAAAACAAGTTTCGTGTTCTCGACTTCAGCGGTGTATATTCATTGGTAATGTTGTAGTGGTGGATGGTAATGGGTGACGGTTCCTGTCGTAGGTAAAATAGTAGGTAGTATAGGTAATACACACTATTTTAAATTTTGCATGCGGATCTTAGCAAATAAATTTAATTTCCTTCATCAACACCAATTTGTATAGTGTCTAATTACTTATATTTCGCTATTCATAATCGATTTGTTTGATTTGTCCGTTAAGGAATTTCGGGTGAGAAGAAGAATTATTGGAATCAATAAATACTCATACAGAAGGAATCTTTTACTAATTTAGGAACCTTTTTTTCTTTTACTGCAAACAAGGATTTACTTCTAATGTCACCAATATAAAGTCTATAATATTTCCTAATAATCCCCGTCTAAAAGCAAACCCATGTAATAGAGTCCTTGAAGGGACTTCAGTTACCACATCCCAAGGGTCAACTGAAAGGTTTGACCATGCTACAAGTATTTGTAATTCATACAGTGTTTGCGAACAAAACAAATAAATACTAACGCATAATATTCAAAGAAGTTTTATGAAACAAGTTTTATATAAAATGTATTGATCTGGAAGTAAGACCTATAATAAAAAAACCACTTTCAATAATTTACAATATCAAGGCTAGGCAAAATATTTTTTTTATAGAGTGATTTAACTCTATAACAAAAATGATATTTTTTGCCATATCAATCAATCAATCAATAAATATATTCTTTATTGTTCACCAAATACAGGAATAAGCACAAAATAAAAAAAAATATGTACAATAGGCGGTCTTATCGCTCTGAAAGCGATTTCTTCCAGACAACCATTGTAAACGGAATTTTTGTGATTAATACATAAAGAAGGGAGCAGAAGGGGGGTGTACATAAATTAATGTAAAGCACAGGATGAAGGCATTCATAGATAAAAGCAATAGACTAAAGTTCAGGAAAAGGGAAGCATAAAATCATAGTTCCAAGAAATGAGCTTTTACGAGTTTTTTAAAGGAACAAAGTGACTTAGCTTATGTTTATTGAGGCTGATAACACTTAATAATTGTTAAAAGCTCAGAGCATCGATTTACAATAATCCTAATAGGTTTCATAGTTTTTCGAAAATGGTTTATATTTTGTACACACATTAATGAAACATTTACAAACTGACATATATATTCCAATCGTTGGTCTATTTGGACAATAAAAATGCATACTAAAGGAGAGAAAGTTAATTTGCTAAGATCTGTAGCAAAATGTAGAATGGTGTGTATTACCTAGTTTTGAAGAGCACCGCCCGCCCTCCCTCAACAGCGTTCACAAGAAAACCAATACCGCCACCGGGAAGAGCTGCTATTTAGACTATAAATAGCAGCTCTTTGACCGGGCCGCTAACTCGGCGGCTGACTGTCGTAGAGTCAATAACATTTGATAATGCATCGTTTTGAGGTGAAACACGTGTCGTGTTCTCGACTTCAGTGGTGTGTATTGCCTTGTGGTAGTGTTGTACTGGTGGAGGGTAATGGTTTTCTTGTACACGCTGTTGAGGGTGGGCGGGCGGTGCTCTTTAAAACTAGGTAATACACACCATTTTATATTTTGCATGCGGATCTTAGCATATTAACTTTCTCTCCTTTACTATAATGGATTTCCGCAAAGTAACGCCTGATTCTATTAACTATATTAAAGTGCATACTGTCAATAAGTATTGGAGATTATTGTATTTTACAGACATAAATTTCACATGTACAACACAATCAGACCCGAAAACCAACAATTTGTTTCTGCACAAAGTATGTAAAAAAGTAAAGTAAAAGCCTATGTGCCACTGCTGAGTACAGACCTCCTCTCATTTCTGAGAGTGTTTTTGATAAAAGTCTGCCACGCTGCTCCAATGCGGGTTGACGGACGGGAAGTATTTTATTCCTCAGGTTTCATCACGATGTTTTCCTTCACCGCTGAGCACGTAGAAAATCGGTCACCTCATATTATTAAGGTGGCTTCCGATAGAAGGCGGAATTACTACCGCGAAAAATATTTTCTTCTCTCTTCTTCTCTTCTTATTTACACGGACTGGTTACGGGCAGCAGCGTCTAAGTCGAAGCATCTGGTGGTCGTTCTGCGATCAGTAAATCGCATACCAATACTTTATACCAATTCTAAGATTTTCCGACGAGTCGTTAAACATCCGAGAATGTTGTTAAACATTCCCTTGCACATCTACGTCAACCTCAAAGTTATGATGATCGTAACATTAGCTAATATATTAACATATAAACATATGAATGCATAAAAACGTAAATTTATGTAAACAGTATCATAGTACAGCATTAACTGATACCAGGTCTTATATTAACCCTCTACAGTAACAATACGATTTCAATGTTCTACAAGCGAATACATGTTAGAGGTATTTAGGTGGAGCAGGATACGGCATTTGAATAGCCCTACGTTAGTTATTCAACGCGTGACTCGACGGGCGGGCGGCCACCCGCTCCCTCGTAAATCAAACTAGCCATTCGCTATTCGCTTATGCATTATACAATTTTATTTGTGCGAGTCCGCTGAATAGGTAATAAACTATGGCAGGTGAAACGTTCCGCGTCCGAATGCCGGGAGAATTTGAATCGTACGCAAACACTTGTTTACTAGACAGAGATTTACAATGCGTTTTGATCGAATTTCGTTTTGTGTGTAAAATATAATTTGTTTTCATATTTTTATTATTATCGGCATAAATCTCTGATATGATATGATAAAATATGTTTCACTTCCATAAGATCAACATTATATATCATATACACCGAACTCAATCAAAAATTTTAATAATTCTGAACTTGCCTTTGAACTTGAATTTTTTTTAAATAAACATGTATTAAAATTTCGATTGTTTTAAATTCTGGTTAATATCCTTTAATAGACGGCTTCATATTATACAGTGAATACCTCATATGGAGTCATAATCAAATCCGTGGCTATTTTATAAGTTAATCTATCCGATACCAACTTTAACTTACGTTAAATTCTCCCAACCTAGATAACGAATACCTTCATTCCATTCTGGTCCATTGAAATTTAGAAGCGAACACTATGTTCGGACTTTATATCCCCAGCTATTAGTAGTTACTTTTCGAGAGGTCTCTTCATCTCGCGGCGCGGCGGAGCAGAAAATTCACTCCAACCCTCGTTCCACACGTGGCTGCCTGCAACTCAGACATGTCTGGCGGGCGATAATCCTTTCGGTAATTTTAATTGCTTTAAATACTGCGTATTATCTTAGTAAGAGATGATTTTTTGAAGAATTCAGTGCTTAAAATTCAAATAAAAAACTATAAGAATATATGTGTCCTATTAAGTGTTTGGTGTCATTGTAATTTTAGGACTAGGATGATTAAGACATGTAAATTAGAGCTCACAGTAAATGAGAATTATAAAATATTTTTAAGTACTCAAAGCCAAATACGTGAACCGTGGTAACCCAGTGGCGGGTGCATCCAAATCTGTAGTACTACTAATAGTACATGAACCCTTGTGCACAGAGTTCGTATCACGCTTTTACCATCAAATGGTTTAAAGTCACGGTTTCATACTCGTTTTCTACGAGATTCGTGGTGGTTCCTTACAATTTATTCTTAATAAATTGTAAGGAACCTTTGTAGTTCCGCCGTCCGTCCGCGGCTTACCTCAGGGACTTACTAGAATGCTGTAAATTGGCAAAGGAATACATATTAATTACGCCGTCAAAAGGGTAGTATAAAATCTTGAAAAAATAATTTTAGCGTAGAGTAGGGGAGCTACACGTAATGTGAGGACGTATTTTTACTTTCTCGTCTATCTCATGATGTGGGTGTCATTTGGAAAGGTCTTTCAAAAACATTGCGGGTGTGTCAAAGCCAATTCTCCATTCACGGGTCCGTTAGCGAAATATTAAGCGAAACCTACACTGCGCGTGGCCTGATACGAACTTGACCGGTTTTTAATAATAATTTGCATCTAACTTTACTGAATGATTCAAATCTATGGTTACAAATACAACACTCAATTAAAGTATTACTTGAAAGTTTTCAATGTCTTCAAGCACAGTGACGTTTTTATTATAATTATCCTAATCAATATGGCCATAGATTAATTGAAAACAATGCGGAACGCTGATCCGCGTTCAGTTTAATGAAATGGGAAGTAAAATGATCATAATTACGGCGACCGTTTTTACTGTATTGTTAGCAACCCTCGTTGACGGAATCACCTGACATTACCGTTGCGAAAATATTTTCAACAAATGAGACCATTTGCTTCAGTAATCAGAATAACAACTTTGTAAATTACTTTTACTAAAATATCACATAATGCCAATTATAACTTACGGAACATTAAAAAACACTGTTTATTTTCACTAAAATGACAATCTATAACACACTAATACAAATAAAATGTTGTTGGTGTTGAAATGTATTAATGTTAAAAAAAACAGCAACATGTTTTGTAAACAATCATTGTAGTGGGGCAATCACTTCAAATTTTCTACTATGCAAGTAACCCAATTGCAATTGGCAACTCAAAATTTTAGTGATGATTTACCGTAGATGGTGAAGAAAAATATTAAAAAGAAATCTCACGTTTGAGACATAAAAAATATTTGCAACTTAATATGCTAATCCGACAATCCGCACTGGAGTAGGGTGTTTGGTTCTTTCTGGACATATTACACTGTTTTTCTTTAGCTCTCAATACCCTTCAGACCGAAACATGGTAACGCTTGAATAGCTGGCCCTGCGGTTGTACTTACCTAAATTCCTGAATTGGAATCATACCACCAGTAAATAGAAAAGAAATTTAACATTAACTACTATTACGAGTATTACTAACGACTATCAACGAACTTTATATATTCTTGTAAAAAAATTAAAGTACGATTCAGACCAAGCGCAGCGCGTCGGCGTGTAAGAAACTGCAGCAAAAAGAGAATCATATCAGATCTACATAAAGTGCGCGGCATGATCCCATGATCTGAAGATAATGTGCCGTTCATACCATGAAAATTAAAAAAGTTGCAGTTCACTATAATTTTACATGCTTACACAAATTTAACGATCAACCTGAATGAAATACGGCGATGCTACTTGAGCCCGACACCCAGGTTGACATCGCGGCAGCAAAGCGACATCAATATGTACACTTTAATAACTACAAGACGACAAATCAATTTCTATTAACCCATTGTAAAAGGCGCTACAACACGCGCCGACCCTCTCCGTCAGGTCTGAGTTGTACTTTATAATCTTTAAAAAAATTTATTAAAGAGTTAGTCATGGCGTCTGGGGTGGCAACCTCGTACCGGCAAACACAGTGCAAGGCGACCCCGTACTAGATGGAGCGGCGACATGAAAGGTTTGGCGGGAAATCAATGGATCCAGATGGCACAGGACCGTTTTTTGTGGACACAGTGGACTAGTGATCGGCTGAAATTATGATGATGATTATGAAAAGCGTCGCCGTATATCTGACGCTGCATTCAGTTAGGATTCTTTTATTAATTAGGACTTAAGATTCCATAATTTATGCGATAGCGTGGACCAATTAGCGCAAAAATTATGTCACTAAAAAATCCTGCGAAAATGACAAACAAGAAATGAACACATTAATAAATGTAAGAAGTTGTCTCTGTCTAATTCTGCAAGGATGATCTGAAATGGAATGCATTTGAGACATAAAATCAGTCACAATAATACACACAGATCCGAAAACCAATAAAAGAATAGTGTCTTCGCCTGGGATCCAAACACAGATCCCACGATCCAGGAAGCAAGTACGTTGACCACTTAACCACGCAGTCGTAAAAAATCTGACTAGTAAAACTACTACAATATATGTGCTCAATAAAATTCATACAAAAAACAACAATGTTAACGTATATTTTTATTGAAAACACCGCGCATTGCGAGCCCTAAGGACACACTTTCTACTTTGTTGTTACACAAAAGTTTCAGAAGTTGTTCAACAGATGTTCTGCGTGACTTTTATACCCAATACTTTTATAATAATAACAATATATATTTCTTAAGATTCATAAAAATTCTTTATGTTAAGCATAACGCACAGTTTAATAAATATGTATGAACAGAAAACTTTGTACCGCTTTTTAAGCATATTGTGCTCTTGAGAGTGTGAGATTTGGCATAGTTCGAGGATTCTAAAATTTATATATGTGTTAAAAGATGGGCAGCAGCATCCTCCTGCAACATCGCAATAAATAAACTGCGGTTGCCAACCCGCCTGTCAAGCGTGGTAACTATGGCAAAATCCCTCCAAAATGAGAGCGAGATACTTTTGTGGCAATGACAAAAAAAGATGTGTTACAAATACACTAAATGGAATAAAATAAATCATTTTTGTATCATTATGACACTGTTAATCTGATAATAGGCTGCTGCTGTTTACGTTCATACTGCCAATGTCAAACACATAGTCTGTGGTCAAACAGTTACTGAAACTAGAGATTGTAGCAAAAAAAATTAAAATGTTGACAACAAATAATAACTCAAACCTCAAAAACGTTTAAACTTTTTTTTATTAATAACGTTTGAATTTCGACCACAGGGCGACCACTAGTTTATTATTATTGCAGTATTTCTTTTCGTCGAGACTTACGACACCAACGGAATGAGAGAGGATAGCATAATTTCGTACAGCGCTACCACATAGCATTTCATTCTTCCTAATACTCTTCATTAAAATTTATTAAGTATTAATTTTTGTTCTTCAGAACCTTAAGTATATAGTGATGTCCTCCTTTTTTACCACAACACACTTTTCCCGATTTTTTACCACGTCGTTAACTTCCGAACACTGTTAGAAGCAATAGATAACGTAGGAGATATTATATTGTCACCAGTGCACGCACAAACATTGAGGCACTTACTCGTCCTTACCTACCCACACCCGATGTAAAGCACATTAGATAAGACAAGATGTGGGCTAGAGCGCGGTGTCAGAGACACGGAGACAATCACAACACAACCAGTCCCAAACACCAACAATGTGTTTTTCTCAAATTGTCTCTTTGGCTGTTGCGAACAGTGTCTGTGGCGTGAACTCTGATCAATAGCTAACGCAAATACAAAAGCTCCTTCTATTTGTCTTATACTTTGCATGCAACGCCAACAAAAGACGATTAAAGTGACATCTAGACTTGAAAATAAACAATTTGAGTGTTGCCCAAATGCTGGGTTCGATAAAGATTATAATCCAGGCCTTACGATACAGCAGGCAAGTACGCTAACCGCTGTGTCGCGCGATTTCAACACTGCTATGAGTAGAATGATTTCAAGAAATTATAATTAAATGCACTGCTAGGTTTTAAAAAGAAACTTCAAAAAACTCTCTCGTGTAATGGAAATCGTGCCCCACAGCCCCCAGGGCATCGCGGATTCCCAACACAAAAGACTCAACAAAAAGGTTTTGCCGTCACATGAACATTGTAAAACTCGCCCTCTTATTCACGTTCCTTGAAATAAACAAATTCCAACTTTAAGGCGAACTGTTAAGTTTCATTTTCAATCTGTCTTAGTTGTTTTGCAACAGTTTTTTCCAATCCGATAATGCGACCTTAGCGTCGGGATCATGGTTTACTACAAATTGTATTAGAGTAGTAGATTTAACTATTTACGTCTTGTCCGAACAGGCTACCGGCTACCTTTACAACCGACCGAGAACAATAAAACGAATTATATGTAGCAAAATCTTCATCATTTTTATTTACAGAACCACTATCAGAGTTTTAAATAGATTTCAATCACAGATTCTTCTCCATGAATCTGTCCAAACACTGTTGGGCTAAGGCTCACCGCGAACTTTGATTGAGTAAACATTTTATTTCCCTTGCGACAATAAATCTAAGGTAGTTAAAATATGGGCTTTAAAAGACATAAAGTATTCCATTCTAAACGCACTTCGGAAACGCGACAGAAATTCAAAAAATAGTTGTTTTTTTTTTATTGGAGAAACTGACAAGACGAGCAAAACGTTCAACTGATGCTAAGTGCAAAGTCTGACCATAACAAATGCTATAATGCTATGCCCAGTGATTACACTAGCTCTCGCACACTATAGCTTCACGGCATAATAACTGGCCCTGCGGTGGTACCTACCTAGACGGATTCCTGCATAGGAATCCTACCACCAGTTACCTACACTTTGTTTAATTAACATTATATTTCAGACAAAAAAAACATTGAAGTTTACAATACGCCTTTAGCCCTAAAACTCACCTACTTAACAGTGATTTTAAAATATTTGCAATTAAGCTCGACCTAATATCATTCAAAAACAAAAATGCGAATAGATTCCAGGACGTCTTAAAATGTAATCATAACATAGAGTATTGGAAAGGATTGTTTAACAAAAAGTAACTAAATTGCTTATCGTTATAATGTATTGAACTGTATTCCACATAAGGATTTTATCTATTTTTTTCAGTTTGTTTACAACAAAAATTATAACATGAAAATAGCACTGCAATTTACTTAACCCAGCAAAATTACGAAACAGTACACGTGGAGTGAACCGTATTACCCTTTGTCGATTGCGGTCCAGACAAGAGAAATACGTAAACCGATACACGATATATGGGCAGCATTATGTAGTGCGGGTCGTAATTGAGTTATCCAGCGAGTTAATCCGAATGAGTAGTTATATGGGCGAATAGTAGTGATTATACCTTGAATAGGCGTACATCTAGAGTGCAACCCTCACTGCAGGGAGGTTTTGCCTCGGAGGAATCGATTATCTCTAGACGTCTCGCATTCCAAAGATATCGCCTTGATCTCGATTCCACTATGACGGCAAGTATTAAATATCTATCTAGATGCATCCATGCCTAGAATATTTTTCTTTAGACTTTACTTTCTGAAGACTTTTTTTCTCAGGGTTCGGGTTCACAATCATGTTAATCTAGAACCATATGAGACATTAGAGCCGTGGTAGCTCAGGGGCTAGGCGCTCGCTTTAAATTTCATAGTACGCGAGTGACCAGGGTTCGATTCCCGGTGCCGGCACCACTAAAATTGTTAATTGCAATTTTAAGTGCTGATTTACCACGTGCTCGGCGGTGAAGGAATACATCGTGAGGAAACCTGCATGTCTGAGAAATAAAAAATATTTCTAAGACATGTGAAGTCCGCCAACCCGCATTGGAGCAGCGTGGCGGATTCTTCCTAGCTCCAAAACCCTCTCAGAAATGAGAGGAGGCCTGTGCTCAGCAGTGGGACATTTATAGACTGAAACTTTACTTTTTTATATGAGACATTACGATGAAATCCTAATATCTCCCTGGGTTAATGTTAATGCAGTAAGAATTTTCGACAACCAAAATGGCGGCATCGTGGTTCGCCACTCGCGACGTCTCGTTTTCCGGGAGGGTGAAAAGTGGGCTACGTGTGTGGTCTCTGCCTCCCCTTTTTATGGAAAAAAGGCTGTTTGTTTGCAATGTATGTAATGTCAATAATAATCTTTAGATTTCATGGTGGCAGCTTATGTAGTTTTTGAATAATATCGATCAGATAAAACAACATACTGAAATAGAAATAACTGTGATATTTATTTCTAATGATTTGATTTATTTATAATGAAACGTAAATAATTAATGTTCTTCCCCCTTTCTACCAGACGTATCTCAGTCAGAAAATAAAGAGTCAGAAAAGATAATATTATAGATTAAAATTTGATTTTTGATAATAGTATTAATACAGATTCCAAACCTAGCAAAAACGAAAAAACTAGCCTCTGTTATTCCATTACTGATGAGACGATAGGTTTGGTATTTCTTTACAGAGAACACGCAATACGTTATTATCTCGCTGAAACCCCTGTATCAAATCTTGAAAATCGCTTCGTATTGTTGTCTTTTGTGTTCAGGTTCGCATTCGTTTTCCATCGCACACCATTATTCACATTAAGTGGACAGATCTCGGGTCAGATCCAGGCACAAGAAAAGCACAAAAAGTGCCCGCTTTATCCGACCATGATAAATCTACTTCAAATCCGAGAATAGCGTCTTTTATGAAGGAAATTGAAATAAACCGACCGTGCGGATAACGGCTAAGTAAGAAGATCGGGATCCTTTTAGAATATATAGGCGAATCATTTTCATTCATGACGTCGTTTTAATAGTAATAAAATTAAATATTTTAATTTAGTTTATATTCATAATTATTCTACAATATTAAAGACTCAAAATCACATTTCATGTGCGTTTGACAAAAGTAATGTATTTATGAATAGTGTTTTTCAGGGTGAACGTAGATTTATGTCCCTACTTTTAGTGGCGGGACAGAAATCGAGCGTGAAATGGTTACCACACGGAGCAGTTGTCTCGTGAACAAACGAAATAGCAGATCGCCGGGCAGCGTTTGGCGGAAAATTGGCTTGCGCTACTGAATATAGTATGGTCGTAACTTTAGATAGTCTGCGTTTATTACTTTATAGAATGAAAGTAAAGGTTAGCTTTTAAACTAAGTTTTATTGAGACATTATTGTTTTTATAAATAGGCAATGAAAAAATTACAAACTAAGCACCTTTAGAAATAAGATCAGAGGCATTTTACAATGTGTGACTAGCTGCATTTAGATGCTGGCACAGGCAGAACGTAGACCTCAAGAAAGAAATCTCTCTTCCACAGAATGAGTGAAAGAGAGATCACGGGCGCAGTGTGGTGTCACACAGAAATATTTTGGGTGACACAGCATTTGTTGTGGGCGGACGTTGCACTTACCGCCAGGTGAACGTTTTGCTCGTTTCGTCACTTTAAACAATAAAAAAAATGATAGCGTACCAAAAACCTTGTTACTTAGCATTTTATAGTATTTAGGACTAACAGCTTCTTCATTGAGGATAGAAGCGGTTGCGAAATTTTTAAGACATCTGTAATAAGTAATCACGTGCTATGCCGAAAATTAAAGATAATGAAGAAACTTGCAGATTATCATGGAATTTCGTGTAATATTTTATAGAAATGATTGTAATTTATTTCATTAAATTAATTAAAGAATTGGTAAAGAATATCGCTTATACCGCTAAATTAAGCCGTATGGTTTTTTTTTGTAATTTATGTTAATATGTTACGTTTAAATGAAACTATTACCATATCAACAAATAATCATGTTTTTAAATTATCTATAGAACTATCCTATTTAACAGATTATATTTAAAATAGATTTATTAATCATTCTTTTGGTAAAATATAAATCTATTCTATTATAAATAGAAGCGAAGTGTTTGAACATTACGAGCATCCTTACTCGCGGGTCTTCTGCTTACGAATCTCTACCGACGAAGCTGAGAAAGCCGCCGAGCTAACAGTATTCTTTTAACGACCTTTGAATTGTGCGGAGATATTCCGACTAAATTCTGACTAAACAAGTACGGTAAGATGCGTGACCATGGGGTCTATTGTGTAACTCTGGTAGGTTTCGTGATCGGTTTTATTTTGGCGTTTGAACCTCATTCATTGGGTAATGGGTCCAAATAAAACCGATCGGAACCTACTAGTTACACAATAGACCTCCAGAACTGGACCATGCCATACGTAACAGTTTGTTGGTTAGTTGTCGTTTTATTATTTTATATATGGCGTTGTGTAAAATGTTTATATAACTTCTTTCTAGATTGTACTAGAATACAATAATTCATTATTGTGATAAAAAGAGGATACTTACGGATTTCTTCTCCGTTAGAGGAACCTCACTCAGAAACGACGGTAGTTTTATACCTCTTATTTAAAAATAAATAATCTATAATTGAAAACATAATTACATTTATGATTCTAAATACTGATAACATCGACTTCTTTTTACGTATAAAGTATTGTAAAGAAACATATTTAAAAATTAATGTGTAATAGAATTTTATTATTATGTTTGTTTTTTTTATGTATCTTAAATTATTAGCTGCGAATAATAGTATTAAGAGGCATAAAAAGCTTCCCACTGTGGCGACTATACTCTACTAAAAGTAAAAAAAGTAAAATTTCAGCCTATAAATGTCCCATTGCTGAGCACAGGCCTCCTCTCATTTCTGAGAGGGTTTCGGAGCTAGGAAGAATCCGCCACGCTGCTCCCATGCGGGTTGGCGGACTTCACATGTCTTCGAAATATTTTTTATTCCTCAGACATGCAGGTTTCCTCACGATGTTTTCCTTCACCGCCGAGCACGTGGTAAATCAGCACTTAAAATTGCAATTAACAATTTTAGTGGTGCCGGCACCGGGAATCGAACCCAGGT
Organism: Luehdorfia chinensis; assembly: GCA_019845155.1. NCBI lineage: Eukaryota > Metazoa > Arthropoda > Insecta > Lepidoptera > Papilionidae > Luehdorfia > Luehdorfia chinensis. The sequence goes on from JAHVAK010000022.1 coordinate 4,278,702, forward strand.
CACTCGCGTACTATGAAATTTAAAGCGAGCGCCTAGCCCCTGAGCCACCACGGCACAATGTGTAATTGTATTTTATCATTATGTTTGTCTTTTTATGTATCTTAAATATCAGGAGGCATAAAAAGACTGCCACTGTGGCGACTATACTCTAATAAAAGTAAAAAAAGTAAAGTTTCAGCCTATAAATGTCCCACTGCTGAGCACAGGCCTCCTCTCATTTCTGAGAGGGTTTTGGAGCTAGAAAGAATCCGCCACGCTGCTCCAATGCGGGTTGGCGGACTTCACATGTCTTCGAAATATTTTTTATTTGTCAGACATGCAGGTTTCCTTACGATGTTTTCCTTCACCGCCGAGCACGTGGTAAATCAGCACTTAAAATTGAAATTAACAATTTTAGTGGTGCCGGCACCGGGAGTCGAACCCAGGTCACTCGCGTACTATGAAATTTAAAGCGAGCGCCTAGCCCCTGAGCTACCACGGCTTCACTTAATTAAAGGAGCATGTAGTCTGTATAATAATAATGTGGTCTATATAATACTAATATTTTGAAACCTACATTACGCTCTTAAGTTATAAAAAAATGTCTATTCACTATTGAGCAGCGTGGTGGATTTTTATTTATTTACTCTTTATTTTTGATACCTCAAGTTACCGGTTACAATTGGCTAACTTAATGAATTGTAGTCCACCCAGAGTGATGGAGGAACACATAGGGCTAGTGCTAACCTCAGTCTTAACTAATTTGAAGCTGTAAACTCGAATAATATTAACGAAGAGATGTAAATGCACAATAAAAATATTGTGATTTGAACAAAGAACACAGATACAACGAAAAACGAAATGAATCCTAAAAAGAAAAAGTCGAATTGACATATAATGTCAGATGATAAAGTTTTTCAACAAGGTCGGCAAGAGCATTCCAGAAGCGTATGGACTGAACAGTAAAAGAAGAACTCGAGAATTCTGGAAGTATCTTAATAATATTAAGTATGTTTAAATTAGTACTAGGTCATGAACAATGAAAATAGTGAAATGTGAACAGTCTGAAACCTTTGATGATCATTTAAGCTTGCTCCAAGCTTAAATGATTATTCCGTAAGAGAACTTACTAAATAAGTTAAAAATATTTTTTGATATTGTTGACTCCAAATATCTCGAAAATTTGAAGGTAGATCTTGAATAACAGTAAAATTAGGCAAAGAACAATCATAAGTAAAACATAATCATTATATAACATAAATTCCAATTGAATGGCAATACATTTTTGAGACCATAAAGGGAACAAGAAGAAGGGAATAAGGCTTTATGGCTAATTTCTTAAAAATTTACCCAACTCCAAGAATAACCTAAATATGAAAGTCAAGATTATTACGTAACTAAAGAATGTAATCAAAATACTCTTATGAAATACAATAGCAAATTCACCATAATCATTGTCTTCGGCATGGTCATGGCATGCGACCATTACTTTTTACTTTTGAATGGATAAAAACTGAAATGCCTTATCTGTGCCATGGATAGTCTTTTATGGCTTCAAGATTACCATAAACGTCATTGTTCAGATTGTTAATACTAATTTGAACATGAAGCTGAAGCAGATCATACTAGGTGGATTGAAAAGTACTCGGCCTAACACAGATCCATTCAATTCTAAAAATCAAATCTACCCACATTATTTAGTTCAGTTCAGACTAGTTCATTGTGTGAAGTTCGAAACGTGTGCGATAATTAGTTGTGATTTTATAAATTTATTAACAAAGTAATCGGTCATAATTTCCGCGAATGGAGCAAATCGAGCAGCGTGCCGTCATTAAGTACCTCCATAAGAAGGGGCTATCATCAAAAGCCATCCATGATGACATGGTCAGTACATTAGGCGATTGTGTTCTGTCATATTCATCCGTCAAAAAATGGATAGCAGAATTAAAGCGTGGTAGAGAGAGTGTGAAAGATGAACCCCGCTCTGGAAGGCCTTCGACGTCAACTACTGACGAAAATATTAAAAAAGTACTTGATTTAATAATGGGAGACCGCAGATTAAAAATTAGAGAGATAGCCGAGATTATAGGCATCTCTTATGAACGAACTCAAAACATCATTGTCAACGAGTTGGGTTTCCACAAGGTGTCTGCTAGGTGGGTTCCGCGACTGCTTTCAGTTGAACAAAAAAGGACGCGATTGACTATTTCACGCGACTGTTTGGAGTTATTTGAAGCCGATGCAGATGATTTTTTGAATCGTTTTGTTACTATGGACGAAACATGGGTTCATTACTGTACACCGGAAACAAAACAACAATCAAAACAGTGGAGAAGACCAGGTTCACCACCCCCTAAAAAGGCTAAGTCGATTTTGTCGGCAAATAAGGTGATGGCTTCAGTATTCTGGGACTCGAAAGGTGTGATTATGATTGATTATCTTGAAAGGGGTCAGACTATAAACTCTGATTACTACTGCACCTTACTACGTCGTTTACGAGAGGAAATAAAAGAAAAACGTCGAGGAATGCTCAGAAGAAAAGTCCTGTTTCATCAAGATAACGCCCGTGTTCACACGTCAGTACAGTCAATGGCTGGAATTCACAACTGTGGCTTTGAACTGTTACCGCATCCGCCGTATTCACCTGATCTGGCACCATCAGACTTCTTTTTGTTCCCTAACCTAAAAAAGCACTTGGGAGGTCAAAGATTTTCGACAAACGACGAGGTCAAAGCAGCTGTAGACGCATATTTTGACTCTAAGGAAGAATCATTTTTTTTAATGGTCTAAATGCTTGGAAGGGGAGGTGGCAAAAGTGTATTGAACTTGATGGTGATTATGACGAAAAATAAAAATATAACTGATTTAGTATGTGTTTATTTTCTTGGTTAGGCCGAGTACTTTTCAATCCACCCTCGTAATAACATTCACAAAATTACAACCGTCACTACACTCAGTTTCTACTTATCCATGCCCTTTCTTTTGTAGTCGGTGACCGAAATCTGTACCTTCCTGGCATTGTAACCTAAACAAACCCCCGTTTGTAGAACATTCACAAGATTATGTTTAGTTATAATAAACACATGAATAATTCTATGAACACAGGCCTCAAGTTCAATAAGAAATGCGTTACTTTGAGTTTGTCGATAATCATTCTTAATGGATGCAGAATGATGTTATTATGTTTTTGAACAACCGTTACCGTTTTATAAACTTGTAGTGTTCAGATAATATTAAAATAAAGGAAATTAAGCAGAACGCTTAATTTCCTTTTTTTTCTATTTACATAGAAGCAGCTGTATTCTCAAGTAAAAACACATCTCGCTGTTGTCACATGGACAGCAAAGTTAAGTATCTTTGACATTCTTACTTTTATATCGAGATTTTACCGTAGAATCATGATGATACATTAAATTTTGTGCCCAATTTAATTTCTTAAACAATTTAAGCCAAATAATTTTGAAAACTGTAACCAAATTACAATATAATGACAAGCGAAGAAAAATCTATGGAGTTCTATTTAAAAACCGACGTGGATAAAATCGATGTTGACAAGGATGTCATGCGACAATCATTATCCTTTATTACACAAGAAATACAAAGGTAACAATTAATTTTATGTAACTAACATTGCTGCAAAAACACAAATTCTTGGTTTTCGTGTCTGGTTGTACTGTGCATGTTAAATATATGCCTGTAAAATGCACCCACGATACAGAAGAAATCCAAGTGTGGACATCGTTTTCTTTATAAAAAAAGGAGGACGGCAAAGCCATACCAAAGCAAAAAAATAGATTAATCAATCAACATCAAAGAGTTAATCGAATCTAAGCATAAAACGAATCCTATGTCTATACATTGACTGAGAATTTCTCTGCAGATTCCACTTTTATAACGATACATATCCCCAAAATGATATATTTGAAATCATAAAAAAATACAAGTCAAGTTTAAAATCTAAAAATAAGCAGATGAAAAAATTGAGTGAAAACATCAAAATCGCATGCAGTAAGTCATTAAAGAAATAATCACATTATATAAGAACATTGTTTAACATATAATGTGCTTGAATTTTTTTCACCTTTCACCAGTTGTGGCAAAAACTATTATTTCTGCAAAGGAGAAAGAATCTACGTCAATGAAAGATCTAGTAGAATCGCTTCGAAATGAGTCTGACATAATTTTTAAGAAAAACCTAACATTGCAGACAGTTGTTGAAGAATTAACGAAGGAAAATACAATAGTATATAATAAGATAGATGGTCTCCACAATTTGATTAACTTAGGATATGGAAAAATACAGAATATTCGTAAAGAACCAATGGAAGATTTAACTGTGTTCACCAAATTGAAAAAGATAATATTATGCTGTGGCCAATACTATGCCGATTTTTACACTGAACATCAAAGATGTGAGCAATTGCAACAAAAAATACGATTTTACCAAAACAAAGCGAAAATTTTGGAAAATAATTTGAAAAAAGTTACTGATGAAGTCAAAAATCTTCAGTATCAGAATATGAAATTGCAGAATCAAATAGATTACGACAGACAAAAAGATTTTATTTCGACTATACCCATTGCTTATTCTGATAGTCAAATTCACAAAGAACTCAATAAAAGTACGTTTCAGCAGCATTTACAAATAATACAAAAATCAAGAAGAGAAAAGCCGAAAATTGATTTATCGACACATTTACTTTTGGTTAAAAATTTACTCAGTGATCAGGACTCGATAATTCAAAATTTAAATCAATTGTCGAAGGAACTTTCGAATTGTAATTGATAAGAATAAACCTCATATTTATTTATAATTAATTTCTCTGTATCTTTATCACACCCCTATTCTGCCCCTACCAGAAGTCATATCACGGTAGACTCGGGGATCAACATACCTACCTGCTAAAGTCGTAGATCCTAAGATCGCATCCCTGCAATGGTCTGGACCCCCATATTATAGTATAAGCGTTTGGATACGGTATGATGGTAACAAGTGAATGCCTCTGTAATTGCGTTGATAATAATCGCGTGTCCTAGTGGTCTAGTAAGGTGTAGGTAGGTTTGTAGGCTCTGTGTTTGCGCGTACACTTGTAGCACTATAATATCTCTTGCGCAGTTGATAGTTCCCGAAATCGGCCAGGAGGATATTATTTACTTAAAAAGTAAGACCACTATAACATATCCTCCGTAGATGGCGAACTTCTGGTTGTTAACTTAATTACCAAATTAAGAAAAATTTACAGGCTGATGATGAAGAAGAAGAATCATAAAACTATACAATTATTATCACGTTGACCACAATAAGAACAGAAAAATTAAAGGGTTTATTTAAATGTATAATCCACGATCCAGATACCCCACAAATTTTTAACCGTTTTGGAATTGAAAATAGTCAATGCAGTTACAAAAACGATTTCAAAAAATTCAATTTTGTTGATCAAAAATTAAGAATCAATTTTGTCTAATTGAAGTGAAAATTTACGTTAACGCTTCTCCAGTGGTAGAGCCACGCAACAGTTTTGGTTGTTGCATGAATGGGCGAGCTCACTCGAGGAAGTACCACGACCCCACAATACCAGCATAAGGTAGAATTATGATATACTACTGCGTTTCGTCTGGTAAGTGAAGATAGCCGAAGGCGCACCCTCCTCCCTCAGTAATGTTCACTATAGCAGCGACTCTAAACAATTTCCCCAGGGGGGTACCAGCACCGACAGTTCTGGAAAATTCCCTACTGGCCATCCACGGTTTGGGTACTCTACGCTACCTGGGCTTAGGTGCTCAGGCAGCCTCGCGTATTCTGGGGGATGAAGTTCCGCTCTGCACGCGCGATGCTCAGGGCAAGCGGAGCAATAAAACTGCAGCAACCCTTACCACGCTCGCCGTGGATTTCTGCGATAGCTTGACGCCATACCAATCTTGACGCCGTCCACTGCTATCTAGAGACGGAGAAACCAGCCTTGCTTTATCTCACGAGACGCAGATATCTTCTCCGGCGGATGCCTCTTATCTCTTCTACCCGGGATACAAACTGACTCCTTTGAGCAATCCTCGATCCTCCATTTCCGAAACCAGGTCGCGAGGGTTGGCTGCGAGTTGGAGGCGCTTAGATATAATGTCTGGATTACGTCCAGATACATAATGGCGTGTATCGTCTGCGAAGAGGACGAGTTCGACACCCCTGGTGTGCGATATACCGTTTATCGGTTCGACTGCATAGAAAATCTCGTATGATGAGATATAGGCTATCTGGCGACCGAGTTCATATAACTTGTATATGAACCCATTGAGCCAGACCTTGTCGAACGCTTTCGCCACGTCCAAGAAAACGCGCTCTAAAATGAAGCCCGTGAATGAAACAGGAACACATTCAGTGTTCCGTTATGCGGTGCACCTGCAGGTTACATGAGTGTTTGGGAATCCCTCGAGACTGCATGAAGTCTCTCAAACGGGCGTAAAGCAGACAGAGAAGGCTAATAGGCCGATATGCGGTGGGAACGGACGAGTGTTTTGAGAGCTTTAGAATTCCTATGATCTCGGCTTCCTTCCGGGCATTCGGAAAGAGCGTTTGTCAGAGCTGCTTTATAAATTAACACCAGTACGTGGATAACGGTAGTAGGCAGGAGCTTAACTACTTTGTTTGTAGTACCATCGGGACCGTGAGCTTTCGGACTTCTTTCGTTCGTCAAGAAAAGCAGTCGGTTTGTTAGGGCGTACTAAGGGAGGCATTGAAATGTAGGTGCCTCCTTTGAGTGATTTCGAAAGTCGCCAGAAGGCGAGATAAGACGGTTGGACGTTAGCTAGACTGTTGTCCAACCTATCTTTAGTTTTGTCGTTCGTGCACTTAGAATCAAGTGCCGCGGCGCGGATAGAGATGTCGGCACCGTTGAACGCGGTGGCGAAGCGACAAACTAGTGCTAGTGCATGACATAGTACGCAGGCAGGCGGGCCGAAGGAGGTTAAGAGAGGTTTGTCCTTTGGTGTAGGATACTCAATAGCGGCGAGATCGCCTAGACACTTGACGCTGTGGGTCTGAAGTCAGAGTGGGCCGGTATTTGAAATACCTGAGCCTACATCCGGATAGTCGCTGGGGCTTCGAAGAACATTTCGAGCGTCTAGTCCCCGCTACCCTCTCGATCCGGGGATCGAGAGGGTAGCGGGTGCCATGCACAGACTGCTGCCCAATCTCGGGGGGCCGAGAGAGGAAGTCCGCCGCCTCTATGCGGGAGTAGTACGATCCGTAGCCTTGTACGAGGCGCCCGTATGGGCGAAAAGGCTAGCCATCCGACGCTGTAGAACTAAAATCCACAGTGTCCAGCGAAGGATGGCCATACGGATCGTACCAGGATACCGCTCTATATCCTTCGAGGCGGCGACCATCCTGGCTCGTTTTCCACCTCTGGACATACTGGCAGATATGGATGCAAGGGTGTATTACCGGATCTGCACCCTCCGCCAGAGACGTGGAAGCGAGCCAGTTGAGGCGCTCGAGTCCATCAAACGGCAGGAACGACAGAGCGCATTGGCGACGTGGCGTGCTCGGCTCCACGAGAGCAATATGCACGCAAACGCGTTGTCAGTGCAGTCCTGCCGATCTTCGAGGCCTGGATGCAGCGGCGAGGGGGAAGACTCACCTACCGACTTATACAGATAATTTCCGGGCACGGCTGCTTTGGTGATTATCTGTGTAAGATCGGACGCGAGGCGACGGCGAACTGCTTCCACTGCGGTGGAAGGGACCAGGACTCCGCATCCCGTACCCTTTCGGTGTGCCCAGCTTGGGAGTCGGAGCGGAGTATCCTGGTCAGCCGAATCGGATGGAACCTCTCCCTGCCAGCAGTAGTGGCTATGCTGAGCGGGGACACGGCGTGGAGGGCCGTAGCCAATTTCTGTGAGACCGTAATGGTCCAGAAAGAGGCCGCCGAGGCAACGACGGGCCTCGTCACGGCCCTCCTATCAGAAATGGTGTTCCCCTACCACAAACGGGGCCTTCGGGATCGCGGGCATTTGGGATGGGGGTCTCGAATACCCAGTAAAGCGTCCCCGGGGAGGACGATGAACCGAAGTGGTCTCGAGTCATCGAGCTAGCACCGAAAGGGTGCTGGGGGGCAGTGAGAACTGCCCTCGGGTCGGTCTAAAATTTTAGCAAAGCGATGGAGGGATTACGGTTGCGTTCCGAACGGAGATCCCGTGACCCCTCTTAAGCGCTGATGGAGACCACCGCGGGGTTTTAGTTGGTAAGAGTCCGACATAACCCGGCTGCCCCCCTGGCCAGTCGTGTATCCATGCAGTATTTCCCCACGTAAAAAAAGGCACTTGCCGCTCCGAGCAATTCCATGCTGTGTGACCGTAAAGTTGCCACTTGTGATATTGGTCGGGGGGCATTCTTCGAAGGGGTCTCTACTGATAGCCCCGATAGACTGCAGCAAGACCTCAGATTAAAAATCTGTTTTTCTGCTGGGGCGCAGCGGGATCTGCTGTGAACCAGCGGGGCATGCTGAGAGGCAGCGGGGGTGACCTGCGGTTGCGTAATCGGCGTGCTATCTTTGTTTTGTCGAATAAATCATTCCTATTCTTCACTCGATAACACGACTTTCAATTAGAAGATACCTCTCTTATATATATATATATATATATATATATATATATAAAATTCTAATTAATAATTTTGGTTTTGACTTTAAACTGGTCTGTGCTCTTATTAATAAAAATTAATTTTATCTGTACTCTAACCTGAAAATCGAAGATAATCATAAATTAAAAAAAACTGCACAAGTGAACTCTTAAATTAAGAAGTTTAAAAGTAGAGTGTTATGTATGTTATTTAGATTCAGAGTAATCGATAAAGTGGGACGCAACGGCCCTAATAGTATATTTCGTTGGTTTTGTCTCAGCATAACAAAAATGTCTTTAGAAAAGGCAAAACAAGTGGCGGCATACCGAGCAGTGGATGAATTTGTCAAAAGTGACTGCATTTTCGGTGTAGGTAGTGGTTCAACTGTTGTATACGCAGTGCAACGCCTTGCAGAAAGAGTTGAAATTGAAAATCTTAAAGTTGTTTGTATTCCTACATCGTTTCAAGCGAAGCAACTAATCTTAAAACATAACCTTCCTCTAGGAGAACTAGATACTAACCCCATACTAGATGTTACGATTGATGGCGCGGATGAAGTTGACTCAAACATGACCTTAATAAAAGGTGGCGGAGGTTGTTTGTTGCAAGAGAAAATAATTGCCTCTTGTTCAAAAAAGCTGGTAGTCATAGCTGATTACACAAAAGATTCTAAAAAACTAGGTGACAGATATAAAAAAGGAATACCTATTGAAGTGATTCCTATGGCTTATGTTCCAATAAAAAGCAAAATATTAGCACTATATGGAGGAGAGATAAAGTTGCGTCCTGCTATAGCAAAAGCAGGACCAGTTGTTACAGATAATGGAAATTTTATCTTGGATTGGATTTTTACAAATCAAGATTTAGACTGGGAACAAGTTAATGCATCAGTAAAAATGATTCCTGGAGTTGTTGAAATTGGCCTTTTTGTTAAGATGTGCTCTAAAGCTTATTTTGGGCAACCAGAGGGAACTGTAGTAGAAAGATTGGCTTAGATTATAGTTGTTACTATTATTAAACAAGGATAAATCTCAAATACTTTTTATATGATCACATTTTTTAAATTAAAGTTTTTTTTCTAGATATTCAGTTTTTCCCTACTAGTATATACTACTAAGAAAAATTTCACTACCCTGATAAAATTTTGAATGACCAACAGTGTGAACAATCCTATCAACTCAATTTTAGCACAATATCAGTATGGAAAATTTTAAATACCTAATTGATTGTTCATTCAAAACAGTAACAAAAAGAGTCATAAGTTAGCTTTTTATTGTTATCTCTGTATAGACTAAGCATTGTATACATACAAGCTTGTTGGCTGCAGGTACTTTTGACATGGTCTTTCCTTAAAATGTCTTCAAACTGATCATGATATGCCAACCCTTACTGGCTTGCCTATTCACACTTGCTTCATAAATCTGTTTCATCAATCTTTCATACATCCAGGATGTTAGAGAAAGCATTGTTTTCATAAGATTTTGTAAAAAAAAACACTACTATGATTTAATAAACCTATCAAAACATGCAATAGAATGGGTGAAATAGATCCTTAGTTTACTTATGCTTTTCTGCAAGCCAGTAACACCAAAAAAAGTATTTTGATAAAGGTTTTATTGTATTACAAAACTATATTGTAATAAAAGGTGCTCACATATTGCAAATATAGCAAGCACTAGGAGAAAATACTTTGTTACCAAAAATGTAGAATCTTTGGTTACAAAGTACTAATGATCATAAAATATAAACTGAAATGATTACATAATCATCTAAATAGATACAGTGCTGACTATAACTAGAAAAATTTGTTTTTATAAATATATTAAATTTACAGTTTTTAATATTGTTCCAAAAATAGTTACAGAAAATAGAATTAGTTTTAAACAAGACACAAAATACCAAATGCCACTTATGTTAGTACCATTTAATAACTTATATAAAGCCTTTTATTATATTAATCAATTAACACTTTTTTGAGAACATAAATTACCACAATCATAAAACAATTATGAATTAACATAATGCCATTTAACCAAAGATTATATATATATATATATATATATATATATATATATATATATATAAAGACAGATATCCATAAATACCAATTAAATAAACACCAATTTCATCTAATGCCAACGACAAGTAGTTTTTTAAATGAAACCTTTCTTTTTATGGTGGTATTGTTGTAGTCGCCAATGACATGTATAGTTGGACTACCATTTTAAGAGCTCAGCCGGCAAAATAAAAGATTTGCAAAAAAATTAAGAGATTGTGATAATAAATGAAATCAACTATTGTCAATGCTAATCGAAATGAGCGCATTTTCCGCTATTTTTGAATCGCTAACTGTGTATCTATATTGTTTTGTACATCAATGATTAAAAGGATTGTGAAACACATTAATTACTAAGAATAATGAAGAAATTAGTTTATAAAACAAATAAATTGTTAAATGGCTATTATTGGTTTTTTATGATTTGCTACTTCATTAAATTTTATCCTTATGTAATACACCCAAATATCTATTGGGCTTCCACAAATTATCTTTACAATAAGTAATACAAAAATCACAAACTGCAAAATTATTAATAATTTCTCCAACAATCTTTTATAAGCGTTAACAAAGTTGTGAATTGTAGTGCCCACAGTTTTTGTGTGCTCAACTCAGCTGTCCATCCCAATATAAATGAGTTTTACAATTTTATTTGTGCGAGTACTTGCAGTATAGCTGATCAAAAGGTGCTAACTGATCATTTTGCCTCTGTGTAAGATAAACTATTTTTGTTTATCCCTACATTACATTAGTAGTAATAACTGTTTATAGAATACAATAGCACTTCTATACAAGCATAATCAATTAAAAAACTACACAAAATACTATTAAAATACAATTAAAATAAATGTTCAATTTATTGCAGGTACCTGTGATAAAAATGTATGACATCAATTCAGGTTAGATATAGTATATGTGTAACATAAGTCTGGTACTGTCTAGTGGCAGTGTAAGAAAATCTGCCACTCCATCTTTTCCTGTAGGTGTAACAATAGTGGACTTAGATAAAAATGCCTGTGAAAATCTCATAGCTTTCCAGTGATGACACTATAAATAAAAAATTACCATACTGAAAAGACATGGTTCGATAATGAGTAGTAACATTTAAATTGTGAGGCTGGTACTGCAATTGCTTGGTGATTACAGAAAATCCTCTCTTCTTGGTCCTGTACTATCTAAGTCCAACATATAAATCTTTACATTAAGATATTTTAAACATAATAAGTAGTGGTAGTCTACTAGTATAATTATAACATTCAATACAAATCTAAGTTCTATGTGACAAGCACTTTATATCCATAATACAAAGTAACTTGGGTTTGATAATGTCTTAGACAATAAAATATTATAGCTTTTGGAACATCACCATTTTTAGTAACTGCACTGGTAATACTTTTGTTAGGCAAAATTAAAAAAATCATGTATAGGTAAAGCAGGTAAGAAACATTACCTAAAATTGTATGATCTTTTTACACCCCAGTAAACAATTTACATGGTTGGTGCAGAAGGCAAATTCACCTAGTATTTAACCAACTTATTGAATAAACTCATGTTAAGACTATTAGTAAAGACTAGTCTTTTTCATTATTCGTAGAAACTCTTCTTGATTAATTTCTCCATCTCCATCTCTATCTGCTTCATCTATCATTTCATGGAGTTCCTCATCTGTCAGATTTTCACCAAGCTCCCTAGCTACTCTTTTTAAATTTTTGAAAGAAATTTTACCTGTAACCAGAAATATCTAAGTTTAATAGTCATTCAATGTTATTTAACAAAAAAAGGTTTGTATTTCAGTTTTGGTATAAGGTTTACATTGTACAAAGTTTACCTTAGAATTAATATAAATCTGACCAACTGAATGTTATGATGAAATGAAACATAATGTTGAGTTAATATCTAGTAATAACAGCTTTAGTTTGTTTTAAATTACATGAAAGTAAATCATATTTATTTGTATTGAAGGAATAGCACACTCTTGAAACTAAATGATAGTTTTTTTTTCTTAAAAAGATTTTAAATTTATGGATACAAATTGACAGATTTTAACAAAATTTGTTACCAATAAATAAAAAGTGTAGCTATGTTTTTATATGTGCCTATGTTTATACCACATAATACAGGCCTCCTCTCCATTTTTCAATGTTTAAGAGGGTTTAAGAACTGCACTGTATGCCATGCAGCTCCAGTGCAGGTCAGCAGACTCCAAGTCATTCAAATATAAATGTCATACTGGTGGTACAATTCCCATGAAGGAATTCATTTAGGTAGGTACTTACTACCACAGTACCACCGATTCTGCCATAAAACAGTGAACGAGTGTACAAACATTACTGTTTAAACATGAAGGGCTCTGATAGGTAATGTAAAGTATTAGTACTAGAACTGGTCATATGGGACTAAAGAATTAAAGAAATTTTTTTTAAATTTTACATGAATATATTATGTTTTACCAGCAGTAGGGAATCAGAAATAAAATGTAAAAAACATACCAGTTTCATCATCATCAAAAAGTTTGAATGCTTTCATGATTTCTTCTTTAGTATCTTTCTCTGCCATTTTTACAGTCATCAAATCAAGAAAATCTTCGAATGCTACTTTACCGTCACCCTTATCAATTTCAGCAATCATTTTCTTTATTTCCTCCTTTTTTGGTTCAAAGCCAAGAGCTCGAATAGCTACCTTTAATTCTTTCGTATCAATTTTTCCTGTATTTTCTGTATCAAATAAATCAAACGCCTCTTTTATATCTCGACGTTGTTCCTCTGATAATTCAAACTTAGGACCAGATTTCTTACGCACTCCTCCTGGTGGTGGATTGTTAGAGTTTACATTCTTCTTTTGTGAATTACTCATAGCTGTGGTCTGTAATGTACCAAACATTTTTCTCATATTAAGGTTAATAGTATTTACCTAATTTATTACCTAATATTAATACTTCCTAGGAAGAATCAAAATGAACTGTGATAATTTCCGTATTAAAAAAATGCTTATTTGATGTAAAGATTAAATTTGTTTTAGGTAGATTTTGTCTGCAAAAAATATTCGATACTGTATGTTTAGTTTAAAATCAATATAGGACGCAAACCTTTACTAGCACTTACCATTTTGCCCTGTTTACAGTTATATGTACTGGTACTAAGAACCCGTTCAGTTTTAAGATTAGCAATATTAATTATGTCTAATTTTTACACTGGCTGTACGTGATAGGAAAAGAATTAGAGGCCTGTAAAATTTAAATGTTTAATAGACGTATCCTATAACATTAGAAACGGACAAAACAAAACACTAAAAAATATATATTGTCTATAGTACCAGGCACAGTTAAAATGTAGTTTTTACATTCTCTTTGGTACCAGGGGGTTGTACGTTACGTCACTGTATGCAGGGCTGCCAGACATGAGTCGTCAGATTACCCTAAACGAATCACAGGAATACCCGCTTTTACACGCCACCAAACACGTGATTACCCGTAAATGGACATTATTTAAATACATACATACATAAGATCTCGACTGTATCCCATAAGGGGTAGTCAGAGTCTGGGCACTCACTGCAAAAGCTGATGACTGCCACAATTCGCGTTTCTCCAAATTAACATAATGCACTTGGTGTGATAGGTGGTGAGCCCATCGCCACCATGCTCTATTGGGTGCACAGTGCCTTGTTGTGGCGGCTCGTTAAAAGAATACTTCCACTCCATCTCATCCAATGGATCTCGTAAAAGGCGAGTAAGGAATAAAACATTATTTAAAATCATTACAATTTAATTAAAATAATATAGAAAATCACCCGATATAGATCTATCGCCAAATTGTCCGCTTAGCGGGTAATTACCCGCTAAATTGTCCGCTTAGCGGGTAATTACCTGCCAATTTGCAGCTAACTTGTTTACCACACGTTTCTTAACATATTACAAGGATTGGTGACTTATGGCGCCAATTCGAAAAGTGACGGGGTAGTGTTTTTATTGAATTTTGTAATTTCTATTTATATTCTGAGTTTTTATGTTAAATATTGATTGTTTATTATGAAGCAAGTGCTCGTTAAAGTGTACAGTATTTGGAAAATTTGATTTTCGTTTTGTCTGCATCAGTCCAAATCTTTATGTTTATCACCATTCATCAGTCCAACAAATGTTCAGTAAAAGTCAATTATAATTTTACTGTCGATCGAATTTTCAGTAAAAGTCAATTATAATTTTACTGTCGATCGAAACGAAGTCCATATTACAATTAAATTATTACTCGACATTGGCAAAAATGGCTCAATTTGGTAGCCGATTGCCAGGAACTGGAATAACAGTGTGGTAAACTGTGATAATTTTAGTTATGAATAGTAATTAGATAATAGTTGTAAATAATAAAATAGTCACAAAGTCGGCGTCCGCCGCCCTCGTAATCGCGGACTCGGATTTCCAGTTTGCGGCTACGCAGTAGAAATACTTGCAAGTAGTTCTTGTCCGTACCAGGGCGCTCTACTTTGAAGCCCAGTCTTGGTTTTAAAACCTGGTATCGTAAATAGGTCTTATCCCTACACCAGATTATGAATATTGAATGAGTACATATATAACAAGCGGCAATAGTCTAATGGTTTCGGGTACGGACTGCGAAACATGACGTCGCAGAATCGAGCCCGCCATTCGACTATTCTCAAGCTTTTAAGCTTAGTTGGAGTGGTTAACAGGAATATTAATTGTCTTTTGTAATAGACATAGATAAGATAGTATATTAGGTAATAGACATCATTTCTTGTTAGAAGAGAAATCTTTTTTGAAAGTCCATAGCTATTGCAAGAAAATTCTTTTCATATTTACTTTGTTTTTAGTTGTCCTTTTCCTTTCATAATAAAAGAGCTTTTGTTAGATGAAGTTTATTGAAAATTGTTAGCTGTTTTATTTCTTAATAATTACCATTATTTAAGCATCTACTAACAGCAGATTCAAACTATGACCTGTGGTAAATGTAAAAACTCCAACAGTTTTGAATATCTAAACCTTATATGTTTAGCTCTTTAAGTGTTGCATTACTTACATATTCTCCAGCGGTATCAGCGACAGTCAGGAATCCAAAATTGTTCTTCAGATCAATTCATTCATTTTATAAAGATAGTGGCTTAGATAAGGTGTTGCAAGTGGTTTGTCGCTTTTCATGTTTTCACGTAACGTAAGAACAAATTTATTATATAGACTTCCCACTTTCATACCGATCTTGAGATATGTCACGTCTAAATGATTATATTATATGTATAATTAAAACTGTTTGAAATTTTTGTTATGGAGTATTCTTCGATAGTCTATGAGAAATTTCTTGTTCTTGTAAATGTTTTATTACTAAGATAAAAGTAAAAGAATTGCAAAGAAGAGAATATCTGCGGATTTTCTTTAGTCTGTCAAGTCTGAAGAGTCTAATCGAAAACCTTTTTCGTAGTCGGCTAACGACGAATCGGCGTTTTTGGGATAAATAAAAAAAAACAAGATTATGTTGTACAAAATACTAACCGCACGTTTATTACTTATTTCATAACAAATAATATCATACATTATTGATCAACAGGGATGAAAACAATCCCGATAAGACTTTAAGCCAGTTTATTCACATAAATTAGGTTAATTTTATTAAAGCATTAGTATTTACAGTTAACAGTGAAAATATATATCTGCGTTGAAACTTGCAACAGAAGATTTAATTACGTTATTTTAATTAGTGAACTTTGGAAATCAATCGCCACGTTAAGTTTCTGTAACTATAACGTTGTAATAAAAATAACTAGGTATAGTACGGCCGCTGAGAGAATGCAAATTTGACGTTTAACAGATTGCTGTAATTTTAGAGTTAAACGTGTACATTTATTGTAAATTGACGTTATTATATTTATTTATTTATTTAATAATGGAAACAATCATAAACTATTTTCCAGTGTCAAGTAACATATCCAAGTATACAATCTAAGAGCAGCGATACTTAAAAATTTGATCGACAGTAAAATGATAGTTGACTTTTACTGAAGATTTGCTGGACTGATGGAGACAAAACGAAAAGCACAATTTTGATTTTGAATTGAATCTTCCAATCACTGTGCACTTGCTGCATAATAAACTATCAATATCAAACATCAAAACTCCAAATATACACAGAAATTCCAAAATTAAATAAAAACACTACTGCCACTTTTCTAGTTGGCGCCTAAAGTTGTTATATCATTTCATGTTTCAGTTAGTGACAATTTACGTTTAAAATTTTTTCGTCGTAATGTGTCCGCCGCTTAAGTATTATATCGTACATTCGGCAACGAACTGCAAATGTGCATTCTGTCGGAGGCCGGACTATAACAAACCATATCAGAAAACATCGAGAGTATTTAGTTATGATTGTACTTGTACTTCGTAAATTAGAAGTAGAAGTACTATTATGTGTTCACAGAAACGAGTCAAAATATTCACTAATTTTCTTTATTGGATATAAGATAAATAGACAGCATTACAACGATAAGAACGCCTCTTAGTTTAAAAAAAATATTTATCATTCAAATATCTATCATTCAAATATTTATCATTTTATCATTTTGCCAATTGACTTAACCATATTTTTTTTAATAATTAATCCTTGTTCGTTATCTTCTATAAGGAACATGTGACAAAGACAGTGCTTTGCTCGGTTGTTTCAATAGACAGAGTATAGTGCTACATAGTTTTGAAGACTAACATTTATGTCATCTTTTTTTCAAAAAGTACATCTCAGAACGTAGTACAACGAAGTATATAGTAGAACGAAGTATATCACAGAACAAGTATTTTCGGAATTTACTTTTAAACTTTGTTATTTTGATTTTGATTTTTTTTTTGCTAATTGCGATAATAATAGCTATTTATTATGACAAAACATTAAACAGTATTCGGCGTATCATCATTTGATCGTAGAAGTTCGAGAGGTACATCCAATATCTAAATTTTTTACATCGAAGTGTTCGACACTAAACCAAATCACAATTTTACTTGCTTAAAGATAAGTGTTGATGACAATGAACCCTGGATAAATCCATCAATACCGGCGCTACTTTACGAAAATCCATTACGAATAACTATAATTCTTACAGCATTAACGTAATTACCCAATTATGCCTATATAGAGCATTAATATAAATTTTTCAATTGAAAAAAAAATTCTGATTAATATCGTAATGTCTATGTTACCCTTATTTTTTACTTGATTATTAATAACAAACTGTGCCTACGACTTTATTCGTGTAGGATCTCTAATTCCAGAACATACTGAGATATTACATTGGTACTAAGTTGGTCCCGGATTACTTAATGTCTATTGTCTGCGTAAATTTAGATAACATTTTTTTTTATTAAATTCAGAAGAACAGATAAGACAGATTAATTATTTTTCATATACAAAAAATCTATCACTTGCAAACAATTCTTATTAATTTGCATTGATGGAACTGTCCTTTCAACAGAATGCTCACAGTCCTTTTCTAAAAGCAGTTCGAGTAATTTCGATGCTATCAGGACGCGGAAGACAGACTTTCTGTCGGTAGCGATCGTAGGCCGCTGCGGTGGCTGATTGATATGGAAAATACATACCACTTGCAACTATGAATAGATTTGAACTAGAATTTTACCAAATCAACATTTCACGATTATTTCCATTTATAAAAGTAATAAAAAATAATTGATAAAACTGTCCTTTCTAATCAGAGGTTCCCAAACTTTTTCAGCGATGGAATACTCGCGAACTCTGATATATTAGCGAAACATTAGAATATCACTACCATTTCGTAGTTACCATTCGAAATAGATCTAAATATCTACAAGTATATAGTATAAGTATATCTGGCTAAGATAAAAAGAACAAAAAGAGGATATATACGGAATCTTCTACGTCGGAGGAACCTCATCGCGAAACGGTGGAACATTGTAAAAAGAAAATTACGTTTGACAAACGCAATTTACATTTCTTACGATGAATAATAAATAATTTACATTTAATATATTCAGCACCTAACCAATCCAACGTAGCATAGTTCGGGAATCCCTGTTCTAAGTAAGGTCAGTCCGTCCGTCTCGCAGAAGACGGGCTCGTTCTTACGCTAGGGGGCGGAGGGCAGCGTGCCGAAGGACTTCATGAGGTGGTAGCAGTGCGGCAGGCGGCTGCGGTGGCCGATCTTGTGCAGCGTGGCGGCGGCCTGCGCCAGCATGCCGGCGCGCTCGCCGGGCGCGGCCAGCACGGCGGCCGGCAGGTGCCTGCACGCCATGTACAGCGCCACCGCGCGCTCGCCCTCCCCGCCGCCCCCTTCCTGGGCGCGTTCTACGATTTTTTTTTTCATGAGAGTAAGGGACGAGGCGAGCATAACGTTCACCTGGATCCCAATTCTACTGAATCAATCGCTTCAAAATGACAATCGACACCATCGCAGAATGTCACTGGTTGTTTTTCAAGGCTCGCAAAAATAAATTCGTATATACATTTATCGTTTTATGTTGTTTTACATTATTTTAACTTTTCTTTGTTTTGGTTAAGATTTGGATTCTATTGTACTTAATTATGTTTATATTTCTATTCATAGTACTTGTTTATGTTAATTTTTTTTGGTTCTCAGCCTGCGGCTCCTAAGGCCGTATCATACATATAATCAAGGTTTTTTGCCTAATAAGGAATAGGCAGAGGGACCACCAAAAAAAATTCTTAGTCCCCATTGCGTTTCCACGAGCAGTATAGTGACAGGATTGCATATTATGGTGTTATTCTGCACGAATAAAGGCTGTCCGTACAATACCTTAGACGCCTCTTACGGCACCTAGGAAAGAGGTAGGTGCTATTCTACTCTGTCGGACACCTATCGGCTATTTTTTATTTGTTTTAAGTTGTGAGTAATTGTTTTAAAGTGGTAAGATGATGTTCTGTTACTGTATCGATAGTGAGTCGTAAACTCTTATGTCATATATTCTTAGTTAAATATAAATAATAAAAAAAAATCTGTCATAGTAATTATATCATTAAAAATTACCTTTCCCACAAATAATTGACGAGCGATTAAATCGTGGTCGCAAACTTCCATCGAGCAGTTGTTGTGTACGTCTCGGGGCAGCGCCGGCCATCATTCTGCACACCGCAGACTGAAGAAAAACCCGTGACGTCACCCACTGAAACACATTATAAAGATACAAATAAAAATACCAAAATATATTTCAAAATTCTTTGTATTGGAGAATAGAAGTATACATGTCTCACTATAAATTTAAATTTAATGAAGCACTTTAATCAGGCAAAAAAAAAAGAAATGTAAATGTCGCAATTTTTTTCCAAAACATACGTAAATTTTTACACAATCAGAGAATGTCTCCTTGAGACATTATTTCTACGAGGAATATACATTATTTCATTTCTTGGATTCGAATCCTAGCTGGAGTAAACATTTGTGCGAAAACATAATATTACACTATGTCTGTACAACCCACCCACGATACAGGAGAAATCCTAGTGTGTTATTTGTATGTTTTAAAAAAAATACCGGCAAGGTCTGCGACAGCTTTTAGAGCGAGCGCGCACCTCCAGCACCCAGTCGCAGCGCAGCACTAGCAGCAGCTGCCTACTTACCGGCAAGCTCTGCGACAGCCTCCTGAGCGAGTGCAGGTCGCGCTGGAAGGCCTGCAGCTGCGCGTGCGGCGCCGGGCCCGAGCGCGCGCCCGCGCCCGCCTCCCACACGCCCGCGCGCACCTCCAGCACCCAGTCGCAGCACAGCACTTGAAGCAGCTGCCACAGATAAACATATGCAACGTCTAATTTATTTATCTATTAGCTGTACCCGCAACTTCGTGTGGACTTTAAGATTATGTTCAGGTATGCTATAAAAAATCTTCACTCTATAATTTATAAACATAATTATGAGACAATTAACGAAAGTTGCACTCTGTGAAATCTTATTCAAAATCAACTTTACCTGAACCAACCACGACCGAAGATTTTTCCTATATGCATACATAGATGGCGATCTTAGAAAAAGTTTTTATTAGCCAATTGTTCTACTACTATACCATAGATGACGTTATGAGCAATAGTTTCTTCTAAGAATTAGACCCATTAAAAACATTAAAATATAAAAAATATATGCCAATCCTTGCATCCCAACCGTTACACTGTAAAAAGTTGTGAGATCCCAGGTAGTGCCAAGTCTGTCATTTTATTATCATCGAATCGCCAATTTGAAAAATTTGATATAAATTATTACGTACATTTCTTAATTAACAACCAATATTTTGGAGCACTCGTTATTACACATCATTGTTTATATTAAAAATATCGTGTCTCGGTAATTGCAAGGCGCAAACACATCTCCGCGTAGACATTTCTAATGTTCTAAAGTTCGCTAATAAGCTGATATTAGTAAGTACACATGTTCACAGGTCACACGTCACGATATTTTTTATACAAACAAAGATGTGTTATAATGAGATGAAAGACTAATGAAAATATTGGTTATTAATTAAGTACTTAATCCATAACAAAATTGTTGAATTGGCAATCGATTATATTCAGCAATTGTAAACCCCTAAACATTGATACAGTATCAATGATACTGCCTAAGTCAACATTCTATAGATACCATTTTTGGCGGATTATATTGTAAAGGAAAAGGGTAGGGAAAAGCTACCAGGCCAGATCGGGTGGTCTGATCTGGGGACGACGTCTCCTCCAACTAGTAATATTTAGATGTTGTACTCGTATATATGGTTCGCATCTCAGAAAACTTTCATAGCGCGATTATGGAATGTATGAAATATTTTCTGAGCTTCTCATGTGGCGACATAGATGTCGCTACACCATTCATCCGGACCTGTCACCCTTGACAATACGTGGTACGGTAAACGTTTCACTAGGTTCCCAGAATCATCAACAAACGATCATCTCTTATGGCTAATTTCATAAATCTTTAAAGTGTACGAATACAAAGCGGTGGCCGTCATTAGTTCATACACGGAACCGTACGTGGTAGTTTTTGCCATTGCCAGCCAAGTACACATCTGCGTTATGGTAAAGATCTCCAAGCTCGTCACACGTATTATAAAAGTGCATCTGATTCCATTGTGCAACCATTGAGTTCATGACGCACGTTAATGTCCTGCGACGACACAATTTAATAAAATTATTAACTCATAGTCACGAGAGGACTGAGGTGACAGAAGTCCTGATGTCATAATTAATCAGGGGGTGCCTTCAGCTTTTAATTATAATTTTGGGCTCGATTTACGCAGAATGAGCCTTGAGATCTTGCATTGGTATGCTTGGGTTTTGATTTAATTTTGCCAATAATATATCCCAAGCCGGGAGTAATAACCAACCATCTTCCCTATTGATATTATTATTATTAGGATGTTTTTTAATTTCAATAGCCCCGCGAATCATCCTTGGTAGGAATCGGTGTTCTTTTGCAAGTATTTGTGATTTATCTGCTCTGTAGCACTTTAAGATTCACTAAGAGAGAGAGAGAGAGAGAGAGAGAGAGTAATATGATATATGTATGTGTTATGTAATGTAAGCAAATTACAGAGAAAGTAAATTTCTGCCTAACACCTTATTTTTTTATCAATCATTGCCTTTCAGTTTCCGACAAATATAAAAATGATGTAAATGACATTCCAGCTGATTTCGAACAGGACGACATACATTGGAAAGTACCAGAAGTGGTCAACTGCGAAAGTATTTTTTTTTGAGAGGGGGCCAACGAGCAAATGGCTCACCTGATGGTAAGTGATCACCACCGCCCATGAACAACCGCAATACCAGAGGAAAGGCGGGTGCGTTGCCGGCCTTTGAGGAAGGAATAGGCTCTTTTCTTGAAGGTCCCTAAGTCGTATCGGTCCGGAAAAACCGCTGGCGGCAGCCGATTCCATAAAGTGGTCGTGCGTGGCAGAAAATTCCGCGAAAAACGCACTGTGGTGGAATGCCAACCATCCAGGTGGTGAGGATGGAATTTTGTGTTCTGCCGCAAAGTGCGATGGTGAAAACCAGCGTCAGGAATTATTCCGAACAATTCCTCGGAACACTCGTTGTAAATCCTGTAAAAAATGCAAATCTCTTCGCAAGGCCAGTGTATCAAGCCGATCGGAAAGAACCTGGTCGTCGACGATTCGAGCCGCTCTTCGTTGAATACGGTCAACCTTTTGACTGGAGGAGCTGGCACTGGGGTGTACCCGCCCAAAGATGAGAACAGTACTCCGTGTGAGGCCGAACCTGCGCCTTGTAAAGTTGCAAGCGGTGGACCGGCATGAAGTACTGTCCTGCTCTACTGAGCACGCCAAGCTTAAGCTTTAGCCAAGTATAGTTCAATTTGAAAAGTTATGCCGGAAAACCAGTTAGAGAAAGATATAAAGTACTGTATTTACATGTGAAAAGTTAATTTGAAATAGAAATAATATGGACCAAGAACTTATCGGATGTTCTACGTAGATATGATTTTATAAATCTAATATAATTTCCGTAAAATATCGCCATTTTTATGTTTGTTGTTGGAACCGACAATAACATAAATTTTATAAAATGACGAAACGAGCAAAACGTTCACCTGATGGTAAGAGCAACGTCCGCCCACAACAAATACTGTATCACCCAGAACATTTCTGTGTGACACAACAAATGCTGTGTCACCCAGAACATTTCTGTGTGACACGACACTGCGCTCGTCACCCCGCGACATCAGTTAAGTCTCAAATGCCCAGTGATTACTCTAGCTCACAGTGCCCTTCAAACCGAAACACAGTAATGCTTGCACACTACTGCTTCACAGCAGAATAACTGGACCTGGGGTGGTACCTACCTAGACGGATTCCTGCATTTTCTGAATAGATACTTTGTCTTATTTAATCAACTATATATATTATATAATTTGTGTCACATTGCCTGGGCGCATACAAGAATCTACATTCCGCCCCCATAGGATTGTTAAATAAAACAAAACTTTAACATACTAAGCAAAACTAGATTACAAAGAAAATGAATATAAAAACAATCGAAAATAAAAAAAAATATATAAGCCTCAAACCGTTGTGTACAAAACGTAAAAACTAAAGAGTGCGGCGAAAATAACTAAAGCGAGAATTGCTTTGTAGTAATATTGCACAAAATGGGGTAACAAGTGCAATGCAACTACAATGCACTCCCGCAATAGTCAACAGTACGGTCTTTATTCTTCATTTGCAGCCGGTTTTAAAAAAATAAACTTCGAGCTGGCACGAAAAAAAAACAATATTAAAAAAAAATATCCTCATCTCACCATCATAAGTTGAGTTGGTTTACGACAGCAGTAGTATGCCAAAGAATCAGCTAACCGGGCTCCAGCAATATCACACACCTATAAAACAATAGTTGTATATTGTTAAAGCATTTACACAACATTAATTATACCGAAATTTTAAAAAATAACTTACAAAATAACTTACAATAATGTATAATATCCTGAAGTAAACAGTGACATAAAATAGCAAGACCAAGTATTAATGACTAATGGGTAGAATAATGTGAATATGGATGAAGGATCGGATTGCCCTAAAGAAAGAAAAGCTTCATTCGTAACAAAACACTGACGTACATAAAACAACATACATAAACAAAAAAAAAACAAAAAGATTCATAACGCTAAAATTAAAACATTATTATTATTTATTACTGAACTGTATTCACCATGGACAGCGCGGAAGTCAAATTTTGTTGTGATTTTTCAACATGGTGCAACATGGTTGAAAAATCACATATTGATTGCACATGTTGAAAAATAACAATAAAACGTAATTATAATAAAATGGTTCAAAAGAACAGCGATCATTTAAATAATACGTAATAAAAACTTTTGCTGTGTCACCCAGAATATTTCTGTGTGGCGCGTCACTCAGAGACGTTCTCTTGTCTCATATGACTACACTAGCTCTAAGTGCCCTTCAGATCGAAACACAGTTTAATGTTTGCACATCAGTGCTTCACGGTCAAATGGCGTGGTACAGATTTCTGCAAAGAAATCCTACCACCAGTCACGTAACTACAAATCAAACTGCGACTTAAAAAAACACTTTCTTTAAATTATTTCAAAACAACATTTATACAAACAGCACAAGAGTACAAAAATGAAAGGAGAGGATCCTATAGGAAACGTTACAAAAATCGTAAATCCCTTCCGAACTTCCCTAATATAGTTAGACATTTAGTGGACTATATTTGAAGGTAATAATGAAAAGACTAAACGTGTGGGACGAACAAATATTGTAACATTAAAAACACCATTATCATCATCATCAGGCCTTGTTTTAAATGAGTATATAATTTTTAAATTTTTTAGGCGTCATTATCTTACTGTTCTTTCGAACTTCTGAGAAATGACATTTGCATATCTGCAATCATCATCATCATCATATCAGCCTATCACTAGTCCACTGCTGAACATAGGTCTCCCCCATAGATTACTACAAAACTTGTAGCTCTCATTTTGTGAGGAACTTTGCCATAGTTGCCACGCTTGGCAGGCGGGTTGGCAACAGCAGTTTATTTATTCAGATGTTCCAGGAAGATGCTGCTGCCCATCTTCTAGTTTTAATTTTCCCTCTGTCGACTTTTACGACACGGGACGAGACGGGGTGGTATGTTTTGTGCAAATAAATTGAATAAATGCAATGGATACGCATGCAGGAAATGGAATGACACGGTACACATTTGACATTTTATGAAGAGCTCTATGATTTCTTAATTTTAATATTCAATAAAGTTATACCCAATTCGCTGAGTGGATAGTGGATAGTGTACCAGTTTTGCGGAGACTTTAGTGTCATATTCATATGTAATTTGACCACCTAGCGTTTTAAACCGGAGCATAGTTATTGCTTGCACATCACTGCTTGGCGACAGAATAACTGGCACTATGGTGGTATTTGGCATAGACTGATTATTGTATAGAAGTCTACTACCAATATAATTTGTGTTGAACAAATGTTGGAAGAGCCGTGGTTCAGGGAGTGACCAGAGTTTGAATCCTGGTGACGGCACCTCTGAAATTGTTCTGTAGTTTTAAGTGCTGTTTTACCAAGTGCTCAGCGGCGAATGAAAATATCGAGAGGAAACGTGCATGTGTGAGGAATAAAAATATTTCGAGGACGTGTGAAGTCCGGTGGGACAATTATACACTGTTACAGATGTTAATCACGTCTAGGATCCAACCCACTACCAGCAACACAGCAAACAGGTACGCTGACCACTAAACCGGGCGATACTACCATTAATTAACACATACATACATGACCTGACGCCAATTCCCATATAAGGGGTAGGCAGACGCTACACATGTACCCCACTTTTCACCACCGCGGGAAAAGAGACGTGAGCGGTGGCGAATAACTTCGCTGCCATTTTAGTAAGAGTAAAAAAAAAACATGACTCCGTTGCGTTCCCTGCAATACCGCTCGTTCACGAGCAGTATTGCATATTATGGTGTTAATCTGCACGTCAAAAGGCTGTCCGTACAATACCTTAGTCGCCTCTTAGAACACTTCGGCATGTGCTATTCTACTCTGCGGAACAGCTACTAGCTAATGTCACAACAACAAAAAAGGAATAAACAGTAAAAACGCACCTTGAGTATGGTCTCGGATGTCCTTTCGATTGTGCGTTCATCTCGACACTGAGCGAGACTGAGCAATCCGCGTCGGCTTTTGTACGCCATGTGCAGTGCCCTACAAAATAACAACACAATAGCGTTAATTCAATCGGTCCGTGTTTATACTACGAAAGACAATAGTTATTAATATGGCAAGGATAAACCGTGCGCGTGTTTATAAAACACTATCGGAACTAGAATTTCTAAGTCGTTACATGTGTGAGAATTTGCTCATTGTTGAGATCGTCGCTGATTACTAAGCATTGTGATATCATGTTTTATTTTCTTCCAAATGAAAAATAATATCTGCGGAATCCATTTTCGCTCATAGCGAAAATGAGAGTTGGATACTAAAACTGTACTATTGCTGCTTGACATCGACTACTTAATCGACTGACGGAGTCATTCCAGATAGTTTCCATTCAAAATAGTTTTTAAAAGCCTTTTTATTAAACCTTTTAATGCAACCATTATTTTCTTCGGAATTTTTAAAAATAACGTGCTATGAGTGGAAGTACTGGAAATAGGCTCTAAATCGCGTCTTTCAGGCTCCAAAACCTCTCCTAAAGATGAGGTCTCTGCTCAGCAGTAGGACAGTCATAAGCTGTTACTTTACGATTTTTTTTACAACGGCGGCGCCGTGGAACTGTCCTGTTAACGGATGAGTTAAGATTGTGTAGTCATCATCATCATCATTTCAGCCTATTACAGTCCACTGTTGAACATACGCCTCCCCCATAGATTGCCACAAAACACGGTCCTAAACCACCTGCATCCATCTACTTCCCGCAAAACCGTGCAGGTCGTCGCTCCATCTAGTGGGGGGTCGCCCTACGCTGCGTTTGCCGGTACGAGGTTGCCACTCGAGAACCTTTTTTCCCCAACGGTTGTCGGTTCTACGAGCTATATGGCCGGCCCATTGCCACTTCAGCTTGCTAATCCTTAGGGCTATGTCGGTTATTCTAGTTCTGCTGCGGATAACATCGTTGCGGATTTTATCTCGCAGAGAAACTCCGAGCATTTTGATTTTCACAGGGCCGTAACGATGAAACAGTTTCCTACGGGGCCCCTGCACGGACTATCAACTCCCAAGAGGGAGAATCGAACTCGTTTTTGTCTAAAGCGACGAAGCGCTGTGACTGCTGAAGTGCTGAACGCTATATTATTTTCCTAAATCATGTTGTCTCCTATGAAGGAGTTATCGTATTACACTGTGCATATTACTTGAAAAAATACTGGTGGTAGGATTCCTATGCAGGAATCCATCTAGGTAGGTACCACCCCAGAGCCAGTTATTCTGCCGTGAAGCAGTAGTGTGCAAGCATTACTGTGTTTCGGTTTGAAGGGCACTGTGAGCTAGCGTAATCACTGGGCATATGAGACTTAAGAACTGATGTCTCAGGGTGACGGGCGCAGTGTGGCGTCACACAGTAATTTTCTGGGTGACACGGCATTTGTTATGGGCAGGCGTTGCACTTACCACCAGGTAAACGTTTTGCTCGTTCCGTCACTTTTATGAAAAAAAATAGCTCCCACTAGTATTTCTCTGTAATGAGTGCGTTTTAAAGACATAATGGAGACGCAATAACTCGGCAATTGTCGAATCAAGTCGTATGGTATGGTATTCAGACGATAGAGATATCGACGAGCTCAAGCTAGCATTGTTTGAGCAATACGACGGGATTTCTCAACACTTCTTTAAAAATTTATCAGGTTGAGTTTAGTTGTATTTAAAATAAAAATCTTAACCCCCGAGCCGATCAATGGTCGCTCGTGCGATATCCATGTCTAGTGATTGCTTACGCACAATCAAAAATTTCCAAAGAGCTAAGCGCTCGCTTTAAATTCCATAGTAAGCGAGTGACCTGGGTTCGGTTCCCGGTGCCGGCACCACTGAAATTGTTAGTTGCAATTTTAAGTGCTGATTCACCACGTGCTCGGCGGTGAAGGAAAACATCGTGAGGAAACCGGTATGTCTGAGAAATAAAAAATATATCGAAGACATGTGCAGTCCACGAACCCGCATTGGAGCAGCGTGGCGGATTCTTCCTAGCTCCAAAAACCCTCTCAGAAATGTGAGGAGGCCTGTGCTCAGCAGTGTTACATTTATAGGCTGAAACGTTACTTTTACTTTACTTTTATATATTCTTTCTCAAAGGTGTTTTTTGGTCAGCATGAAATATCTTCCCTAATACCGTATTATAATTAATTTTTGAAGATTGTTTTTCCCTTTTATTACGAAAAATTAGTAAATGTTTTAAAATGCGAACAACGCCATCTGTTGACAATCTGTTCATCTAACATGCACGACAGCTGTTGGTTGTAGTTGTTTACATTCTTTAAAGAAGGTAGATAGCGCCAGCGGTAAATGATCTCGATACTGTGCGAAATATTCGCACGGGTTAACTTGTTATGTTTCATAATTCACTTATCCGACATTACGTCATAAGAAAGATTTTGGCGGTTCGTGCCTATCCAAAGTCAAAATTTCTTTATTTAGTTCAGCCTTGTTGAAACTGTACATCATCATCACTTCAACCCACCAAAAGGTCTGCTGAACATAAGCCTCCCCCATAGGTTGCCACAAAACACGGTCTTGAGCCATCTGCAACCATCAACTACCCCCGCAAAACATGTCAGGTCGTCGCAACATCTAGTGGGGGGTTACCCTATGGTGCGTTTGCCGGTTCGAGAACCTTACTTTACCAACGGTTATCGCTTCAACGAGATATCTTGAAGCAGTTATAACCGTCAAAATCTACATCGGACCAACTCAGAGAAGAACCAGCAAACTCTTCTCATCAAATTACTTAACGAAAACTGTTCAGTTTTCTCGTCGTCGTCGTTTCAGTCTATCATAAGTCCACTGCTGAACATAGGCCACCCCCATAGATAACCACAAGTTTGTAGCTCTCATATTGAAGGGAGTTTGCCATAGTTGCCCCAGGCGGGTTGGCAACCGCAGTTTATTTATTCAGATGTTCCAGGAAGATGCTGCTGCCCATCTCTTGGTTGTAATTTCTCTATGTCGGCTTTTACGACACCCACGGGATTGGATGGGGTGGTAGATTCTCTTAGGCAGTAGTTTTCTAATGCAAAAATTATTTACTTCAAAGGTGAAAACGACAACTTAGCTCAACAGTTAGCTGAACGTGCCTTTTTTATTAGATAAAGTCACGAAACGAGCAAAACGTTACGACAAGTGCAAAGTCTTCAATCGCCCTAGTAGCAAGTATACTTGAACTACTATTGTTACACTACAAAAATGATATTTGTAGATATATGTACAGTTGACACAAAATTAAAGGATACAAAAGATTTCCTTACGATTAAAACTGTTTAAAAAAACTTCTTTGCAGGCGAACTTTAATCAATTTGAATGGATGGATTTATAAACTACACACCCAGGTAAGGGGTCCTCACAGTTCACGAGGGATTCGGGCAACATATTTAGTCTATCGCCGATTTCGGTCGCCTTGCCAATATCTCCCAATAGCCACGTAGCAGCAACACCGACAATATTTGCCCACCATTCCATAACAGGGTCCCAGCACCCTGTAGAAGCAAATTTTAAATAAAAATCTGCAATTTACTATAAGACTTATATTACAGAAGATGGGTAGGTTAGCCAAAAATACACAACAATAGTCACAATTCTAATACTGTAAACTAATTATTTTAGTATAATGGGTTTTGTACAGTTTGAACAGCGTAACGCTCTGTCTAAGATCTTTTGCAAATCTCTTACTCTTGTTGTATATGCTAGATATAGGCGTATTTATAGATAAAATTAGAGTTCAGAGGAACTGATTCCTCTTTACATTTTGGTAGGGTTCAGTCAATACAATGTTTGTATTAACCATTTTGATTTAAGTTTATTCAATAGTATTTGATACATTAATTAGGAAATTAATTAATAGTATTATATTATATATTTTATTATTATTTTGTTAACAAGATTATTTAGCATGTGATTTGTGTAATTATTAAAAGGAATAGCAGAGGGACTGACTACTCTTTACATTTGGCAGGCCATACAATTGTTGCTTGTTGTTGTTGGTTGTTGCAAAACCATTAGGATTTTAAGTTTTATTATTCAATAATTGATAACTATAGTATTTATCACAGTAATTATTTATAATGGAATATACACGATTATTTAGCTTGTGGTACGTGTAACACTTATTAAATCTTTCGATCCTATTATACCTGTATGATGTGGAGCGTCAGTAGAAACATCGTCAATGATCAATTTAATGAGATCAAGTACATCGCGAGTGTTGCTCCGCTCGTCCGCGCACAGCAGCATCTGTAGACTCTTCTGAAGGAGTTCCAGGTGGTAGGCCTAAAATATTTTCAATTGAAAAAATCAGTTCATTAATTACTAGTAAACTAGTGCGATGTCTGCAGAACTATTTGAGACGTTAGAAATATTTTTTCCTGCATGCAGTTTTCCTTACGATGTTCACCTTTACCGCAGTGAAACACCATGCTCTGTACGAGCACGTAATAACTAAACGTAAAAACTTAAAATTGCGATTAGTCTTAATATTGCCGCCATCGTTGTTTAATTTCGCGTTGTTCGCGTACTATGAAATTAAAACGAACATACGGCACCTGCTTCAGGCCTTGTTTTAAATGAGACATTTGCATATCTGCAATCATCATCATCATCATATCAGCCTATCACTAGTCCACTGCTGAACATAGGTCTCCCCCCATAGATTTCCACAAAAGTTTGCAGTTCTCATTTTGGGGGGAATTTTACATGGTTACCACGCTTGGCAGAAGGGCTGGCAACCCCAGTTTCTTTATTCAGATCTTCCAGGAAGATGCTGCTGCCCATCTTCTGGTTTCAGTTTCTCCCACTGTCGACTTTTACGACACCCACGGGATGAGATGGGGTGGTAGTATCGCTTAGCCATAATAGCTCTTTTCTTCGACCCTTTGTGTATTCGTAGGAAATATCTACGTTAAATATCTAAATACTGTTTCAGTCATTTAAATTCGATGAATTAAATATAAACAATAAAGTAACAGCCTATAAATGTCCGACTGCCGAACAGAGGCCTCATCTAATTTTTGCGGGGGCTTGGGACCTGGGAAGACTGCCACGCTGCTCCAATGCCGGTCGGTGGACTTTGTTAGCCAATTTGTGTTTGAAGAAAGTAGGCCATCAAGCGAGAAATATATCACAAAGTATAGTTTGCTCTTTACGAAATCACATGGCGTCGACAAGCTGCAAGGCGTAGATAAGAAGAACACAATCGTGTGCGTAGTACGCTATAAAAAATGTATGCAAACAGCACCGACAGGCAAATGGCGTGCAAAATAATACTATAACATGCAATGCTGTCACTATACTGCTCGGGGGAACGCAATGGGGAGTAAGAATGTTTTTGACTCGTACCAAAATAGGGACGACGTTGCTCGCCACCCGTCACGTCTCTTTTCCAACAGGGGCGGAAAGTGGGCTACGGTGTTATCTCTCCCTAACCTTTATATGGGAAAAAGCCGTGACTGTATGTATGTATGGTTACGTATGGCCGCCTATATGCAGCCGTGAACACGCTTATATGGCATAGAAGTCACAGAGACACTTACCCGCATGGCGTAGGCGAGCGGGAAGGCGCAGTGACAATGCTGTCACTACGCTGCTCGTGGGAACGCTCCCCACTGCGTGTCGACTGCCGTAAGAATGTTTTTGACTCGTACAAAAATTAATTAGCTATCCGTCACGTCTCGTTTCCAGCGGGGGCGAAAAGTGGGCAACTGATGTGGTCTCTGCCTACCCCTTATATGCGAAAAAGCATGACTCTATATATGCGTGTAGAGGTGACAGAGACACTCACCCGCATGGCGTAGGCGAGCGGGTCGGCGGCGCCGGCTACGGATGTGGTCTCTGCCTACCCCTTATATGGGAAAACGCATGACTCTATATATGCGTGTAGAGGTGACAGAGACACTCACCCGCATGGCGTAGGCGAGCGGGTCGGCGGCGCTGGCTACGGATGTGGTCTCTGCCTACCCCTTATATGGGAAAACGCATGGCTCTATATATGCGTGTAGAGGTGACAGAGACACTCACCCGCATGGCATAGGCGAGCGGGTCGGCGGCGCTGGCTACGGAAGTGGTCTCTGCCTACCCCTTATATGGGAAAACGCATGACTCTATATATGCGTGTAGAGGTAACAGAGACACTCACCCGCATGGCGTAGGCGAGCGGGTCGGCGGCGCCGGCTACGGATGTAGTCTCTGCCTACCCCTTATATGGTAAAACGCATGACTCTATATATGCGTGTAGAGGTGACAGAGACACTCACCCGCATGGCGTAGGCGAGCGGGTCGGCGGCGCTGGCTACGGATGTGGTCTCTGCCTACCCCTTATATGGGAAAACGCATGGCTCTATATATGCGTGTAGAGGTGACAGAGACACTCACCCGCATGGCATAGGCGAGCGGGTCGGCGGCGCTGGCTACGGCAGTGGTCTCTGCCTACCCCTTATATGGGAAAACGCATGACTCTATATATGCGTGTAGAGGTAACAGAGACACTCACCCGCATGGCATAGGCGAGCGGGTCGGCGGCGCTGGCTACGGAAGTGGTCTCTGCCTACCCCTTATATGGGAAAACGCATGACTCTATATATGCGTGTAGAGGTAACAGAGACACTCACCCGCATGGCGTAGGCGAGCGGGTCGGCGGCGCTGGCTACGGATGTGGTCTCTGCCTACCCCTTATATGGGAAAACGCATGACTCTATATATGCGTGTAGAGGTGACAGAGACACTCACCCGCATGGCGTAGGCGAGCGGTTCGGCGGCGCTGGCTACGGATGTGGTCTCTGCCTACCCCTTGTATGGGAAAACGCATGACTCTATATATGCGTGTAGAGGTGACAGAGACACTCTACCGCATGGCGTAGGCGAGCGGGTCGGCGGCGCTGGCTACGGATGTGGTCTCTGCCTACCCCTTATATGGGAAAACGCATGACTCTATATATGCGTGTAGAGGTGACAGAGACACTCACGCGCATGGCGTAGGCGAGCGGGTCGGCGGTGCTGGCTACGGATGTGATCTCTGCCTACCCCTTATATGGGAAAACGCATGACTCTATATATGCGTGTAGAGGTGACAGAGACACTCACGCGCATGGCGTAGGCGAGCGGGTCGGCGGCGCTGGTTACGGATGTGGTCTCTGCCTACCCCTTATATGGGAAAACGCATGACTCTATATATGCGTGTAGAGGTGACAGAGACACTCACCCGCATGGCGTAGGCGAGCGGGTCGGCGGCGCTGGCTACGGATGTGGTCTCTGCCTACCCCTTATATGGGAAAACGCATGACTCTATATATGCGTGTAGAGGTGACAGAGACACTCACCCGCATGGCGTAGGCGAGCGGGTCGGCGGCGCTGGTTACAGATGTGGTCTCTGCCTACCCCTTATATGGGAAAACGCATGACTCTATATATGCGTGTAGAAGTGACAGAGACACTCACCCGCATGGCGTAGGCGAGCGGGTCGGCGGCGCTTGGCTACGGATGTGGTCTCTGCCTACCCCTTATATGGGAAAACGCATGACTCTATATATGCGTGCAGAGGTGACAGAGACACTCACGCGCATGGCGTAGGCGAGCGGGTCGGCGGCGCTGGGCAGGCGCGAGAGCAGCGCGGCGTGCGGCGGCGCGCGCTCGTAGCTCCACCTGCGCGTGCGCAGGAAGCGCTGTCCGCGCGCGCCGCCCGCCCAGCGCAGGCGCACCAGAGACCGCGCGCACTCGTCCGAGCACCAAGCGCTGCACGCGCCCAGGTAGTACCTGCGCAGTTACACCACTGGTAGTACACAGGAAATCGAATGAAATATATTTTTTGTTCAAAGTAAGAAATACCTGAATATTATTTTTTATTGTATACAGTGACGAAACGAGCAAAACGTTCGTTCTGATGGTAAGTGCAACGTCCGCCCACAACAGATGCTGTGTCACCCAGAATATTCTTATGTGACACCACACTGCGCCCGTCACCCTGAGATATAAGTTCTTAGGTCTCAAATGCCTCAAATGCATTACGCTAGCTCACAGTGCCCTTCAAACCGTAACACAGTAGTGCTTGCACACTACTGCTTCACGGCAGAATAACTGGCCCTGGGGTGGTACCTACCTAGACGGATTCCTGGTTAGGAATCCTACCACCAGTTTGTCAAACGTCAAACTCCGTAAGTAACATCTTTTTTGTTTTTTTAATTTACTCAAAATTCATTATAGATCAATTTCCAAAAAATTGTATAGTAGATAAGATTCAATGTTAGACAGTTGAGTGTTAATAATAATAATATATGAATAACAAATAAATAATAAAAAAAATGTAAATGTACTGTAAACTCAAGCAGACCAGCCCCCACCAACAGCACCTTGAATATATTCAAGGGATTCTAGGCATCATACGCCTATTTTGACGACCGTGTTACATAGAGTTTAGAGTACCGGACTACCACGCCGCGGGTACTGGGTACTTTTTTATGGAATTAAGTGACGAGACAAGCAAATCGTTTAACTGATGGTAAATGCAACGTCTCCACAACAAATGCCGTGCCACCCACAATTTCTGTGTAGCACCACTATGCGCTCGTCACCCTGAGACATCAGTTCTTAAATCGCATACGCCCAGTAATCGCACTAGCTCTCAGTGCCCTTCATTCCGAAAGACAGTAATGTTTCACTGTTCCACTGCTGAACATAGGCCTCCCCCATAGATTGCTACAAAAGTTTATAGCTCTCATTTTGTGGGAAATTTTGCCATAGTTTCCACGCTAGGTGGGTTGGTTTATTTATTCTGATGATCCAGGAAGATGCTATTGCCCATCTTCTGGTTTTTATTTTCCCTCTGTCGACTTTTACGACACCCACGGGATGAGACGGGGTGGCAGATCCTCTTAGGCCGCTGCCACACGGCAACAGTTAACCTCACAGTATTACAGTCAACCTCTGAAATGCCGGAACGGATATTAATTTTTTAGTTTTCGTTAAAGCAATAACTTAGCTGTGCGTGTGAAATTCTCCGCGGCAGAAAATGTGCTAAAAATTTTGTGCAGACGAGAGTCAGCATTCCAGGGATTAAGCCGAAACCACTGTTATTGCAATAGTACTTGGCTACGGAACTACAATACAATAACCTAAAAATAACTGCAAATGGCTTTAATTGTAGGTTGTCAGAAAGACACACAAGAAAAGAGCGTATTCCTTTCTCAAAGGCCGGCAACGCATCTGCTATTCCTCTGGTATTGTAGATGTTTCATGGGCGGCGGTGATCACTTACCATCAGGTGAGCCGCTTGCTCGTTTGCCCACTCTTACATAAAAAAAGACTCACCCACACAACCAATTCCCAATTCTCGGCACATAATCCTTGAACACCAACGCAGCCGTGACATAAGTGTCGGCCAGGAGTTGCCTGTTACCAGTGACCTCGGCCAAGTTGATGGCTTGCAGCGCCAACAGTACCCGCTCACTGCGCCCGCTCTGATTTGACAGTATCTCAAGCTGCGCCAAGCGATTGGAGACACTTGACACTTCGGCAGCCCAGTGTCGTGTAGCTCTTCTCGCAGGGCTAACGTAAATTTAATTATTATATTCTTTGTTATTGAAATTAGACATTTTAAACACACATGAGTAGAGTTTCTGATTTCTAGACATATTTTTTTTCCTAAAAATTCCCACGTATTCTCGTGTCGTCGAGAAATATTAAAAACTTTAAAAAAAACATTCAAATGTTCATTATTTATTAATCCAACAATAATAACCAAGGTTTATTATTTATTTCACATATTTCTAACAAAAATAACAAAATTAAACATTGAGTTCAAAATTAAGTATTAAATCCTTATTATGTCTTTTTATTAAAATTAACATTCTCTTACTCTGGCGGGACTAACTTTAACATAGTATTTCTTTATATAACTAATAACAACTATTAATCATAGTCACAATCTATGTGTTTACGCAAAGCGCCTTATATTATATACGAGCAATAGTTAAGCATTGCCTTTTAATGCAGTATCTTTTTTTTTGTATTGTATCCGCGGTCTATGTAAAACTTTGAGTCAATCCTATGTGACATTACTCGGCGATATATCTGGAAGCTAAGAATTTTTATTTCTCCTGTTCACTATTATAGACACTATGAATTAACAATTAATAAACATTTTCATAAGTAACTAAAGGACCGTGAACTACCTTCAGAATTAATCACAATCATACACAGAATTAAACACATATAGTACAAAAATCCTGAAGGTAAGTACAACAACTGCCCATAACAAATGCTGTGTCACCAGAAATATTTCTTCGTGGCACCACACTGTACTCGTCAACCTGAGACACCATTTCTTAAGTCTCCCTGTGATTACCCTAGCTCTCAGTGCCATTCCGAAACCGAAACACAGTAATGTTTGCACACTACTGCTTCACGGCAGAATAACTGGCCTTGTGGTTGTTACTACCTAAACTAGATTCCTGCATAGGAATCCTACCACCAGTAAAATTCAAACTGGACCAGCTTATGAGCCTTAAAAATATAATATAAAAATAAAATCTAAACGGAAAACTACTTTAACCGCTGATTCTATTTAGCCGTGGTAGCTCAGGGGCTAGGCGCTCACTTTAAATTCCAAATAAGCGAGTGACCTGGGTTCGAGCCCCGGTGCCGGCACCACTAAAATTGTTAATTGCAATTGTAAGTGCTGATTTACCACATGCTCGGCGGTGAAGGAAAACATCGCGGGAAACCTGCTTGTCTTTGAAATAAAAAAATATATTTCGAAGACGTGCAGTCTGCCAACCCGCATTGGAGCAGCGTAGGCGGATTCTTCCTAGCTCCAAAACAGAAATGAGAGGAGGCCTCTTCTCAGCAGTGGGACATTGATAGGCTGAAACTTTACTTTTTTACTATTTTTACCCGACTACAGCTAGCAAAAAAGGTTATTATTAATTAAAATATTTTTTTTAAATACAAGGGTATTATCAGATGATTTTTTCGGTTCCTAATCTTTCAGAAATGGACTTTCAACTGATGTGGGTATTACCATATTTAAATTTTAAATACATGTTCAACAAAAAGACGCGATTTCTCGACACTTTTTTCTCGTCTCGAAAGAGTCCAGATTTCCCGAGAAATCTCGACCGGAAACCCTACGCGTGTGTAAAAGTAAAGTAACAGCCTTTAAATGTCCTAAAGGAACACAGGGCTCTAATTTTTTTAAGGGCTTTGGAGCTGGGAAGACTCCGCAACGCTGCTCCAATGACGATTGGCGGACTTCACACGTCCGCGAAATATTTTAATTCCTTACACATGCAGGTTTCCCTCACGATGTTATCCTTCACCGCTGAGAATGTGGTAAAAAAGTAAAAAAATTGATAAGTGTACATTTACCACATTAAAACTAGCGCCCTGTCCCTGAGCTACCTCGACTTTTTTCCACTTATCTCGTAGGTGTCAAACGTTGACTAAGGAAGGAATTCCATTAACTTTGAGAGATGGCGGAATAAACATCTCCGATATAACAAACCTACATTATCTGGATCATACATATCTTAATCTTTTTTAGTTGTGTTGACAAAGGCAGTGTAGTTAAGTAGCCTTTTGATGTTTTTGAAAACGTGCCTCAAAGTAGGATTTATACTGTATCGTGAGTGCGTTTTGCGAATAATTTTTGAATGTACAACACAAGCAGATCCAGCTGGGATTCGAACCCACGACTCACGGCATTAAACTCTGACCACTAGGCGGCAATAAGGTCGTCCATCACTTTCAAAGCAATATTAAATGGTAAAAGAAACCACCTGTCACTCCAAATATCACCGGCACGTCGCGCTAAGTAGCCACCAAAGGGCAGTCGTTGCAGAATCTGCCTCAGCACCGCAGCAGCTAGGGCTGAGTACTTCGCGTGTCCTGAGCCGCCGGCTTGCACACTTTTACCACAAAGGGCCAGTGAACGATGAAATTCTATTTTTGCATTTGTTAGATCACCCTGTAATCATAAATACAATATGCATCAGACATTATACCGAAAGGTTATATACACTCAGCGTCACAAAAATCGCACCTCTCTGAGTTTGCGCGAAAAATGGCTGTAATGGCTAGAAACGAATTATATTTATATAAATATTGGTATGTTTGAAATGGGTATTTGAATAGCTTTACATTATTAATAAAAAAATAATGAAATCATTAAAACATTTATAATTATAGAGCGTCAAAAATAAACACTGTCAAATGCTCGTTAGTAAGGACGCTAGTTACACCACCTAAAAAGGGTATAAAAGGGTCGATCTGGATGAAATATGGGCCAGTCGTAATTAAGACTTTGCAGTGAACACACGTGAACAAGTAACCCAAGTAAGAACAAGTAAAGATAGGCACCAGCTCTGAAGAAGCCGCTCAAGTGATTGCCCTATTGCAGTCGGGGATGCGGCAGTGTGACGTTGCTCGACGGTTGAACCTGTCCCGTTTTTCAGTTCGACGTGTGTTCCAACGTTTTCAGCAGACTGGTGGTTATGTTAGAAAACCGGGATCTGGAAGAAAACGGTGCACATCAGAAAGAGATGACCGTTTCATCGTTACGACATCTTTACGAAACCGTTTTACAAATGCTGTTGAGTTGCAACAACAGCTTCGATCAATTCGGAGAACATCTGTGAGTGTTTCTACGATAAGAAGAAGGTTACACGAAAAGAGTTTAACAGCCCATAGACCTGCTAAAGGTCCAAAACTTACTGCACAGCATCGCAGAGATCGCCTAGAGTTTGCTCGCAATCATTGCGAGTGGACTCTAGAACAGAGGCGGACCGTACTCTTCTCTGATGAGACGAGGGTCTGTCTCCTCTGCAATGACAGACGTAGAAGGGTCTACAGAAGACAGAGGGAGAGGTTCACACAACCCTGCTTCGAAGAATCCGTCGAATACGGGGGTGGCTCGTGTATGTTTTGGGGCGGCATTTCCGTCTACGGGAAAACGGAACTTGTGTGCGTTTCCCGGACTCGGGGTGGTCGTGGGCAAGGGTCATTAAATGCTGGTCGGTACATTACTGAAATCCTGGAGGAACATTTGGTCCCGTATGCTGGTTATGTCGGTGATGGATTCATGTTAATGCATGATAATGCTCGTTGCCACACCGCGGCTATTGTACGGGATTATTTACAGGAAGTCGATAGTCCCTGTTATGCATTGGCCAGCACGAAGTCCAGACCTTAACCCAATAGAACATCTCTGGGATGACCTAAAACGGCGCGTGCGAGCTCGAGATCCAGCTCCAGCCACTCTTCAAGAGCTCCAAGATGCGGTACTTGAAAAGTGGGAACAAATACCCCAAGAGGCTGTTGCGATCCTTGTAAGGTCCATGAAAGATCGCATGGAAGCCGTTATCAAGGCAAGGGGGGGGGGGGGGGGGGGGGTAACACTAGGTTTTAAGAACTTTTTTTGTATTTATTAAGTTTTTTTTTAAATTATTAATTTGCAAATTTGTACATACCCTGTCTTTTTCTTTAATTTCTCTTTCGTCTCGTTATAAAAGTAAAATTCAATTAAAATTCCTGAAAGCTAATGAAATTACCTTTCGAATGATACCCTCAAACCACAACATTGCCATTGGCCTGTTGTGTTAAAATAGTATTTAAATTATTTTTTTCGGATGTGCGATTTTTTTGACGCCGAGTGTATAATGTTTCGCATATTGGACACCACTATTAGATTTAGTCATTCGTTTTCGTTTCTTTTTTAAAAAGGATTCCCCACTGTATGATTTCACACGAACAAAACCCGAAAATCAACAATATATGTTTTTTCACAAATGTTGGTTCCGACTGGGATTCGAACTCAGGACCCGTAGCGTAGAAGTCAGGTAATCTGACGATATCTAAGCCACGCGGTCGTCAAAGTTGTCACATATCCACTTGTTTAGGAATATGATTGCAAATTCTGCTTTTCACACCGATTATGTTAGTTGTAAGATACTGTGACACTGATAAAGTGGGCTAGGTAAGTGGCCTCTGCCTACCCATTATATGGTAACAAAAGGTGACTGTATGTATGTAAAATACTGTAACGCTGTAAGATACAGTAAAACTAAAAAAAATAATTATACACTAAATAGAAGGGATACCCGCGGAGTTCCTTTCCGTCTCCGTAAGAGGCACCTGAGTACGAAACATTTGAAAACAAAGACATTCACATTTCATTTTACATAACGAATGCGAATCCACAATATTTGTATTGGTATCACATGGTTTAATCTATATATTAATACTTGAAGAGAAAACTTTGTACCCCTTTTTAAGCATATTAAGTGAACGAAGGAGTGTCAGATCTCTTTACGAGAAGAAGCGAGAAAGCTAAAATGTATACTTATATAATATATCTTCAGAGAATTCACTATTACAAATGCCTTCTCACACCACCGTATTCACATATGGGTCTTTCACTGTGCTGTCAGTGCGTCTATGGAATGCAGTACCTGTGGGCGTTATATGCGCTTAGTCTTTAATAATATTCAAAGGACTCGTCAAAAGTCTTTAATTAAACTACTACTTCTGTTCAGTTGCATGTATGTATGTGTGTATTTATGTATATGTATGTATACTGTGTTTCGGTTTGAAGGGCACTGAGAGCTAGCGTAATCACTGGGCATATGAGACATAAGAACTCGTTTCTCAGGGTGCAGTGTGGCATCACACAGAAATGTTCTGGGTGACACAGCATTTGCTATGGGCAGACGTTGCACTTACCATCAAGTGAACGTTTTGCTCGTTTCGTCACTTTATGAAATTTAAAAAAAATGTAATTATGTTATGTTACGTAAGTATGTTTTTTGAATATGTATATATTTATTAATTCATATATATTATTAGAGCTGTATTTCAATTGCCGGCACACCCTCTTTAATAGTTTTTTCAATTATGTCTATTTACTATATTATATTTTTACCGGTTGTAATATTATATTCAATATGCAAGAAAAGTGCGTAGAAGGGGTATCAGTTGGCATAGAACCTTAATGAGATGTAGTAAAACACAGGAAATTATAAAAAAAAAGTTAACCACATAGCTTTGTAAATACGTAAAATTCTTCTATACGGGCCTAAAAATGAATATTATATAATTCATCACGAATAACGTGATAAGCCATTCCCCAATAAATATTAGCTATCTATGTTTGGCCATAGATTATATTCGCTAAAGAAACCTCGCTAAGAAAAAGCTAGAGAAAGTGGATGTTTCATGCAAGATATCAACATTACCCCATTTACACACACAGTAAACAAAGTGCACGATATTATGACGAATAGTTAGTTCAGTTGTCAGGGTATATATTGACTTGTGATTACTAGATTTGAAACTCAGTCGCCACAAAAAATTCTGTAACACACAAATAGTGTTTTCGGTTTGATATATTTTTGTCTAACCTTTACCAAGTGATACGAGAAACGGCACTTCTCGGGACTTTAGGAATCCCGTCCAGATAGGTACCACCGCAGGCCCTGTTATTCTGCCGTTAAGCAGGCACTGAGGGCTAATGTAATAACTGGGCTACTGGGGCTAATGTAAATATATGACGAGACTTAAGAACTAATGTCTCAGAGTGAGAAGCGCAGTGTGGTGCCACACAGAAATATTCTGGGTGAGACAGCAGTTGTTATAGGCAGACGTTGCACTTACAATCTGATAATACATAAAACAGTGCCTCTGTGTTTGCACTGATACTTGCGGTATAATTAAATATCCCGCGCAAGCGCGAGGGACAAAATCTTTCGGAAGAATATCTAGCGAAAGACGATATCTGAGACACACGAAATCGGCTTTGCTGAAAGTAAAACCGTTCAAATATAAATTAAACAGAAGCTGGGATTAGTTCTGTATACGCGATCACTCTTGAGGAATATAAAACAACACCGGTAGTAGGTTGAACTCGATTTTAATTCACATGCAAGATTACTATACATTTAATCCAAGAGCACAACGATATCATGCATTTTAATTGATGATCGACATCTAGTGTAGCAAAATAGAGACCAATTACTATTACAAACAATTAGTAATTAAACAAGTTCCACTTGTGATTCGCGCGAGCCTGTAACGCGTAAGTTTTCATTATTCTTAAGAGGTATTCTGTCGTGAAGCAGTAGCGTGCAAACATTACTGTGTTTCGTTTTGAAGGGCACTGTGAGCAAGCGTAATCACTGGGCATATGAGACTTAACAACTTATGTCTCAGGGTGATGGGCACAGTGTGGTGTCACACAGAAATTTTCTGAGTGTCACGGCATTTGTTATGGGCAGCCGTTGCACTTACCATCAGGTGAACGTTTTGCTCGTTTCATCACTTTATGCAATAAAAAAAGACACATGTTTCTATAAGAAATATGTTCGAATTAAAAGTTTGTCGGAACACGTCAAAGTTGACAACGGCGTCTGACAAGAAATTAGTAATGGATATAGTGTATAGTAGGTAAAGATTAGCAAA
Source organism: Luehdorfia chinensis (assembly GCA_019845155.1). Lineage (NCBI taxonomy): Eukaryota > Metazoa > Arthropoda > Insecta > Lepidoptera > Papilionidae > Luehdorfia > Luehdorfia chinensis. The sequence continues at coordinate 4,321,503 of JAHVAK010000022.1, forward strand.
GGGATTTTAATACATAATTTATGTTATGATCATTATTTTACGACGCAACATATTTTGTATGTCTTATATTATTTTCTTTGGAACCATCACAAAAACGTATTTTGCTTATATCGCAATCGGAAGTCCGAAAGGCATATATAATTTCGATTTTCTTACCTTTTTCAAATAATTTTCAGCCTGCCTTTTGTGTGTATAAAAAAGGCCAGCTTCTTTGGACTGTGATTTCGGAACAGAATCTCCATATACCAGTAACTTTATGAGACACAACCCAAGTACGAAAAAGTTCACTAAATATATGAGGAATGTGTTGAACAGCCAGGATCCCCATGATGTCCCAACATTATCTGAAATTATAATATAATGTTATCAAATTCATGTAGGGTGACAAACAAGTCCACTGTTCATCGGATTGTAAGTGATCACTGTGACTGATCACATAGTTACCAACAGTAATTCTTGAGAAAAACAAAGATGTAGGGAAATGAAAACAAAATCAAGTGGCAGATGACGGAATAATAGCCTCAAATATAAGTAAAGTAACGGCATATAACGGGCTGTGCTCGGAGTTTCTCTACGAGATAAAATACGTAACGATGATATCCGCAGCAGAACCAGAGTAACCGACATAGCCCTAAGGATTAGCAAACTGAAGCGGCGCCGGCCACATAGCTCGTAGACCATGGGTCTACGAGCCAATACGAGTCAATATTGTTAGACTACGATCGATCGACTCTGAGAGGCTGCAAGTATGTGTGATGCATCATTTTCGTCTAGGTAGGGTGTATCGTGGCATAGACATTACTTATAGACGTATATATGTCTATATAATTCATTATGATAAACGGACTTGTCGATCGCGATCGACCATTTGAACACCTCCGTAGACTAATAACCGTTGGTGAAGAAAGGTTCTCGAGTGGTAACGTCATACCCGTAAACGTGCTATAGGGGCGATCGACCGACCTAGATGGAGCGACGACCTGCACGGTTTTGCGGTAAGTCGATGGATGCAGATGGCTCAGGACCGTGTTTTGTGGCAATCTATGGGGGAGGCCTATGTTCAACAGTGGACTATAATAGGCTGAAATGACGATGATTACGATGAACGGCATATAAATGTTCTACTACTGGACACTGTCTCTCCCCTAGTGCGCTTTGGAGGACTTTACATATCATTGATTTTTGTTTTCGCAGATATGCAGGTTTCATCACAATATCTCTCTTCACCGCCGAGCATGTTGTAAATCACTACATAAAATTGGAAGTAACAATGTTAGTGTTACTATAACTAGTGATTGCTTATGGGCTGGTGTCAACGCAGGGTCAGTTATTGTGTTTCGGTCTGAAAGTTTGCCCTCCGCAACCGCGGTATCGCGGAAGAGATTTGATGTTGCGATGCGCCATTAGTTCTATCCAAAAATATGAGACCGCGGATGTGTGCGTGAGCGTTCCTGTGGCACTGCAAACATGCGACAAACACCATGGGGTTTTTGTCGGTGCAACCCCGACACAACCCGTCTTTGCCCTTTGAGAGGGTATGCGTGGAGCATTTCCCCATAAAAAAAAGAAGGTAGATAATATCTAATAATCGTAGAAAAATATTAATTTCGTGGTTGACTGGTAGAGAATGTCCTGTGGCATTAAATCCGCTAATTGTACATTTACTATATAATAAAGTTTTTAAATAAATAAATAATATCACTTACTATAGTTATCATCAGATAGTATTCTTCTTTGATCAAATCTTGTTGTATAGTCATTAGATGCAGATTCTAATGTAAAAGCTCCAAAGAAGGCACTAAATGGATTGAAGGCAATCAGTCCAACCATGAATGCACAGAGTGCCAAACGGGAATGATCACCCATTCCAATAACTACTTTCGAATATTTGTCTTCAGACTGAAAAAAATATCATAATTGTAAAGAACTTCCAACTGAGCTAAAGCCAGTCAGCAAAAATTAAAATCTACAATCTCTGAAGTAAGAAAATTATACATTTAAATGAAACTAATTTTTACAGATTTTATCGCGTTTTATTTTATTATTTATAACCCGACGTTTCGAGTGCTTTACAGCACCCATGGTCACGGGCGGACTGAGGTGACAGATGTCCCGATGTCATAGTTAACCCGAAGTACCTTCAGCTTTTAATTATTATTCCTTGTCCGATCTACGCAGAAAGAGCTTACTGTGTCTTGAAGTCTTGCAGGGGTATGCTTGGTTTTTGATTTAATTTTATTAATTATAGGATCCCAAGCTGGTGGTAATACCCAACCATCTTCTCTATTAAAATTAGGATGTTTTTTAATTTCAATAGCCTCGCAAATCATCCTTGGTAGGAATCGGTGTTCTTTTGCGAGGATTTGTGGTTTATCAAATCTGATGTAATGGTTGGGATGATCCAGGACATGGTCACAGACTGCAGACTTCCTAGAGCGACGATGCTTCACATCAGCTATATGTTCTTTTACGCGGGTACATAAAAGCTGAAGGTACTCCGGGTTAACTATGACATTGGGACATCTGTCACCTCAGTCCACCCGTGACCATGGGTGCTGTAAAGCACTCGAAACGTCGGGTTATAAATAATAAAATAAAACGCCATAAAATCCGTAAAAATTAGTTTCATTTAAATGTGTAGTGTTCGTGTTAATATAAAAAATCATTATAAGAAAATTATACATAATTTTCAAAGAAAAAACTCTAAATCGAAAACTGAATATAATAATAATAACCTTATATTCTGGAGATGATGGAGAATCACTGTCAAGAGGATGTGGTGACTGATATGGAGAAGAAATATCACTGTGTGGAGGGGTGTATGCTACATCAAAAACGGGTTCCTTAACACCTGATTTTTGACAAGCTAACTTCAAAGCCATAATCTCTTGTTTCAATCTCGTATTCTGATTCTGAAGATATTTGATGTAATCAATTGTCTTCCTTAATATTGCTGATTTATTTAGCTGAAATAAAACATATAATTATGATTTAAAACTGATTTACTTTTAACTGTTACAATCAAAACTTCAAATTATATTTATTGATATTACAATTTTTTTATGTATGAAAAGTTAAGTAAAAAAATATACCGCAGTAGTTTTTGCAACTTTATACACTGGGTTTTGCTGCTAGGAAGCTAAACTTTTAAAAATATACATACATTTTAGCAGGCTTGATGCCTTCATAACCGACATAATAGGATTAGCTAATGAAAATGACTTAAAAAATAAATTATCTGAAGTTTTGAACACTTTACAGCACCCATGGTCTACTTCTGGTAGACTTGTCGAATAATAAATAATTAAAGATTTTTTTTCAATAAATGTACATATAATATTCAAACAAATATAAAAAATCTTTACCTTGGCATCTTCTCCAACAAGCATGTTCTTTAGTTCCACTATCCGATCATTAATACTTGTCCTATAACGTCTTTCAATTGCATTATGTGCACTCCTTTCGACTTCTTTAACTTTGGGTACACCTAAGTTTGGTGCTTGGTTTAAGGCAATCTTGTCACCATCAAGAACTACAGGTATACCAGTAAGGACAGTAGGGCCATTAGTGCTAGTGAAAAATGTATGTATGGGCCTGTTGTCAGGAATACAATTAGAATTTGTCAAAATGCTTTGAGTAGTGGCTGAAAGAATATTTTAAAAAAACTATCACAAATAATGAACTAAAAATTTGTTTGATAGCACTTAGATACTAAAACAAAAAACACTTTTCCTTAATAAAAGCATGCATATAAATCACCATCATCATTTCAGCCATCACAAGCCCACTGCCGAAAATAGATATTCCCCATAGAATGCCTCAAATCACAGTCCTGAGCCTGCATCCATTTACTTCATCTCATTCATCATCATTTGCATGTCGTTGCTCCATCTAGTGGGTAGTCACCTTACACAATGCTTGCCGGTACGAGGTTACACTAAAGAATCTTTCTTCCCCAACAGTTATCAGAAGTTCTACATGTTATATAGCCAGCACATATTCATAATTATAACCAATCACCATTCAGACTCCAACTTGTATTTATTTGAAATTTGCACATATTACAGATCAGAGTCAGGGATTAACAGTCTTTGTGTAATTTTAATATCTATAATGGTATTGTGTTTACATCAATTCAACATGAATGAGGTAATTGTTTTAAAAAATATAAAAAAATTAGGTTACCTGTTATCGGCTCATTTGTGTACATCAAAGTTTGGGTTTCTGGAGTAATAATATTAGATCTCAAAATGACTGGTGAGTAATTTGGATCAGCGCTTTTAAGAATCAGCGGTGTCACAGTTTTTGCATTACTTGATATTAAAAGTGGCTGATTTGGTTGATGTGTTTTATTTGCCTGTGTGAGCTGCGTGCCTCCATTTATTTGCACAATAGAAGCTCTACCATCTGGAAAGTGCTGTACGTTTGCTCTAGTAATATTGACATAAACTGGGCTCTGGACCACCTGTTGAATAACCATGGGCGATTGTGGTGAAATCTGAGCCTGCCCATGCTGAGTCACATCCGGCAAAGGTGCGCCGTCATTACTTGGCTGCAACTTATAACTTTCCTCCCGACTGTATACACCCTGAACTGGACTGCTATTCGTTTGGGAAACACTTTTTGGAGGTGTTTTTCTTTGTTGTGAATACTGGGAAACTAAAGGGTTTCCGCTCTGGTTACGTTGGAGAGATTGGGTTTCAACTTTAACTTTACCGTCAACGGACCAATCCAAACTTGGATCACTGTCGACTAAAGAAAGCTCTTCTTCTAATTTACTCATAAAATCCCCATCATAACCATTAAGAAAGTCTGAAAAATTTAAAAATTACATCATATGCGATAATCTTGAACAACTTTTCAATTTGCTGTAAGTACTTACCTTCCAGTTCAGATATATCATTAATATTGAAGACGTCGTTATTGAGAAATGGTTCTTGCTCCATAATATACAATGTTTAATAATAGTTATTATTTTACCATACTTTATATAATGTAATTTTCGAAAAAATTACAATTAGCACCTTGTTTACGTTTTGGATATTTTGACAGAAATTGTTCGACCAATCGGAGATCAAGGTTACAGTGGTGTGATTCTAATGAACGACTCATTCATCGTCAATTTTTATCACAAAATAAGGAATCATTCACAATTAAGGAGTGCTTAATTTAATTTACGTTAATAATTGTATTTTTTAATACCACAAATAATTGATTTCTAAATTATATTATTATTTTTATATATTACTATTATTATATAATAATCACGTTATTAAATAAAAAAAAATAGTTATAATTTCTTATATCCGTTCAATAAATGAAAAATAGATGGCTCTGTTTTAAGTAACAAAATTTATTTCTTTGTAGTGTAAGCTCTTACAGAAATAAATCTATACCCAGTTACCATTTATATTTTAACAAAATTTTTTGTGGTGCTATACACAACTTAGACAATAAAATTTCAAATTCAAACAATTAAATTCTGAATAAGATGTGTATGGCACCCCTTTGTCACTTTGAGACTGCCACAAAACATTCGTAGTATCGTCGCAGTCTGTGCTAACAGTTTCCGGCATGCACGAGGTTCCGCATGTTCAGCAACCTTTTCAATCTAGTAAGAAGGTACTAGAATAAAAAGTTTAATTTTGAAATAATTGTTGAAATAAGTATGTGGGTGTAGGGCTGTCTGGTTTCTTTTATGAATAGTTTTCGTAGGCTTGCAATACACACGACAGGTCGGCAGATTGTATTTAGACTATTGTGTAATCTGCCGAATCGAATGTTATAGTTTCTGAAACTGAAGCCTTTCGGAAGCCAGCTGGTTTGGGCAGTCTGTCTACGTGCATATCAATAGATTATCAATTTTTTTGGAGAACTGTTTCTCCTTCACGCCGCAGAATGACGATAAGATATAGCTCTTCGAGTGTCCGTTTTCTCTACCCAATTTCACGTGAAACAGAAGTATCACTGTAATTAAATCTTTACTTAGTAGGGCGCTGCCGTCTTAAGGCTACTTCATAGCCATCCATATCTCACTCCGGCTGACGCATGGGACATCTGCGGAATATAGTCTAATCAATGTTGCTCTTGCGTTAGTACCCACATTTGTATGCGGGTTTAAAGAAAATGTTTGAAGCTGTCCAGAGAATCTTTTAATTTAACTCACCGACTCAGTTAAATGGTGCTATCGATCATATCATACTTACTGAGTAGGTACTAAGCCACAAACAAATCTCAGGCGAATATTTTTTATTTATTATATTTTAACTACTATTCTACATTCCTTACAAAGTACTCGCAGCATAATTTTTCATTTGATTGCATCTTTATCTTTATAGGCGTTGCAATTTAACACATTGACTGACTCCTTTTAGAATTTTGTAGTATAAATAGTGCTCATCGAAATTCCGCAACATACAGTGACATGTAATTTGTTGGTTAAGTAATTAAAATCGTTGCATTTATCTAGTATATTCATTTTCAAGTGTGGTAAATCGTGACCGACTGCAGTCGCCACTAGATGGCGGTAGAGTGCATAATCAGGGTTGTCACTTCTATGAATTTTATCCAAAGGAATATGATGGAAAATCAAATTAGTTTTTTATGTTTAGTGTGTATTACACGTATTATTCGTATATTAGTATATCCATTTTATATTAGTGGGAAGTGCTATGTATCGGCTGTATTATCATTCAATACTTGATGATAATACAGCCGATACATAGCACTTCCCACGATTAGAATTTAATTTAGTTTTGGTTATCAATTTGTGTGAAATGTTAAAAAAATTTAATCTTAAATTAAAATCCAAAAAATTTTTTATGTCGAAATGGTAGGACTGAATTTATTTGATATTAATTTTAAAGTTTTTATCTCAGTATCATTTTCATGTGGTAGGTACTTTGTATATATAATTGTATGTTGGAAATTTTAAATTAATATCGTAGCAGTTTTGTTAGACGGAAACAAATATAAAATAATGACAATATGTATGATATTAAACGTTTAATTTATATTTATAACATTATATTATCTGTAAATATAGAGTTCTTACTATAATATGTAGGTACGAGATAAACAAACTCGATTTTATTTAAACTACATGTATACATACATAGCCAACTACTTACATAAAGTACATTAGATTTCTTGCTTTCCCAACTAAAAGATGAACTCTAGTGCATAACATCATACTTAATTTTATATTTATAGGCACGATATAGGTATTAATCACATAACATCTGAGTTAACAAAAAAGTGAGGTATATTACTATGACTGGACAGACATGAGTTTAACAACATTCATGTGTATCAAAGTTTTTTTTTATAAAGACCGATAATTCGAACTTGTCTCATGACGTTAGATATACATTACAAAGGAGCGCATTGCATCTACTGGAATGTCCTTAACACGTCTCGATTATAACAAAGGCACAACACTGATATTTTTAGGGTGTAGTATCTACACAATCGTCACGTGATCAACTTAAACATATGTAAATACTAAGTCGTATCTATGGCATTTTCAAACTAGACTACAGTAACAAATCAGTCTTCCAATTAATTAGCAAAAAATAAGTAAGCATATATTATAATTAACTTAAACAATATTATAAAATTAACATAAATGTAAATTTGTTTCATAGCAGTTAACGTTTAGCATGTCTAACACATCTTTTAAAAATAATAATATATATAGTCAAAGACGATGAGGGTTCGGTTGTAAATTGTATCTTAAAGCAGTCAATACGTGACAATATCTCCTAATTTTTTTATAATGACAGTAATTAATACGTACCTACACGACATTCTAAAATAAATTTTTATACGTATAAAGGTTTTCGCGACCAAATGTTATCAAATTACAATTTATTTAAAATTATTGTTAGAAATTATGTTATAAACATTGAGCATCCACACCTACTAAGCGATTATGAACCCACTAACTCTAATAAGAAAGTCCGTGCGAGTGCAAATCAATCGATGACAACGTGAATACAACTATAGGTATCAACAATGAACAATTATGGCAAACCGCAAACAACTATATTAATCTTAAACCACAATGTTAGGAATTAATAGGTAGATATTATAACTACGTCGCTATTTGTAATGTAATGAGCGCGCACGACGCACGGTGTCTTACAGTATCCTTGTTGACAATATCAAAAACATTAGGGGCTGATATCGACAGTAGATATTGGAATAAAGTTAACATCGTACGGTGCTTCGGACTAGAGTTAATCTGTAGCGAACGTGAGGTAATGGCGGCGTTTCAGTCTATAAACATCACAGTCGCGGACAACAAATTGCACAATAACTCGTCTAGGCGGACCCAGCGGAGGCGCGTCGGCGCGGCCGGCGCAGCCATTTTCACCCTCGGCCCTACACGGTTATAGCTTCTAACTAGGACGAAATTACACGCTAATTAATGCTAACCTACACGTTAACCCATTAACAAAGACGTAAATGTTATAAAACATAAAAAAACCTCGAGAAGAAAGTAAACAAACATAAAATCACAAAAAGTAACCACCATACCGTTTAACGGAAATTTTATTTCGTTATCAGCGTTTGATGGCATTTGGAAATAAATAGAGAAGAAAAGAGGTAGATTATAAGTGGCCGCGGGGCCCATTGCAATCGCCCGGCCGGAGCGCCCGGTCAGCGTGGTGTGCGCGCACGGCGCGTCCTACCAGTAGCCTAGCAATAAGTGCCTTACTTCTAACTTTGTACGCCTAAGTCAGTCTTTTCAAATATTTGCGATCGACTTTCTCAATCGTTCAATCTCTTTCGCTACTGCAATCGAGCGCAAAATTACGAGGCGGGACGATGACTCCTGCGGGCTGATCGACGTCTCTACGCCGCGATACAGAGAGATCTTCTACGTGGTCATCGTCTGGCGGTGGCGTACGGGGGGACTGCGGAGCTGATCTGGGGGGCGTTCTAGGAGCTAAAGCGGCATGCGCTGCAGCCGCTAAAGCCATAGCGTGAAGAGCTTCCCGGCCGCCATCTCTTGTTGCACCTTCTAATGCTTGTTGGAGGAATGATGGATCTATAAGAGGAGTAGCCGTCGTGCTTTCATCATTGCCCCCGGTACCACTTAAGCCATAAGGAAAGGCAGCGCCGTTTGACTCTCTTTTTATACCTCTGCTCATCGGTCGACTTGTTGTTATGCCAAGTTTCTTAACTTTATCATATAGTGTACGTGAGGGGACGCCGTATTTACGCGAGGCCTGTAGGGCACTCATGCCGTTTCTCACACATTCGATTGCTGACATTATATCAGATCTTGTATATTGCTTATATCGCTTCCATTCCGGTTTTTGTTGTGGTGGTACATATGGTGCTAAGCCTGCTCTTACATCTTGTTGGTAGTTAGGAGGCGGCGGAGAGGAATGGAAATTGCGAGAATTTTCTTCCTCAAAAGAGCGTTCCGTGTAAGGCGAATGGGCGTCTTCTGAGCGATCAGATCGATTATAATGCGGGGAGGAAGCTCGTGAGGATAATCGGCGAGGTCTGTAATCGAAAGGGCGTTGTGGACTTGGAGGACGATCAGATTCGTGGGCTGATCCGTTGGAATGCAACCGAGGAGGGGCGTGCTGATTTACAGGGTGACACACGAGGGACATAGGCTGTGAAGAGTCGACAGGCGTAGTTTGAGCGAGTACGTTCCGCAAAATCGGCGTGTCTCGTGTGGCTAACATGCTGGAGAGCTTTTTACGTTTCAGTGGGTTCATGTCGGGGGATTCATAGGCTGCAGAAAGTACAGGCGCCGTCGGAGGTGGCGGCCAACGGCAAGTTGGAACAGGAGCAGATACGGGCGGCGACACGCTAGACGGAGCGGCTGGTACCACTCTAGGAGGCGAAGCTGCTGGCGTCCGCTCACTGCCTCCAGGCCGCCGACGCAGTTCCGTCATATCAAACAAACCTTTTACCTCCAACTCCTCAGCCACCTTCATGATACGAGGGATATGCGCCTGCGTAACATTCACTTCACCCGTGTACATATATTCGAGTAAGGCGCGCATTTCGAAGTCCTTGACGCCGGGAAACAGGATGCTGCAGTGATCCATAGGTACATCGGCTAGTATAGATTGGAAGTATGGGGAGTTGGCAGCGAGCACAACTCGATGCGCTTTGAACGTGACCTGGTCATCTACTACCAAAGTGCAATCAACGTAAGTCTCTACTTTGATGAGTGCCTCCAGAATTTCGACTAAATTAGTTTTGTGGTGATTCCACTTCAAGCAGAATGTCTGCTGCCCTTCGCTGCTTCCCATTTTTCTTAAATGCGCTTCTGTGAACAATAATATTATCTGTTACAACTATTTTTTTTTATTTGGAAAAAAAATACAAAAAAGTGTTTGACAAACCATTAACAAATGAAAATGCAACTCATAAAGATTCCTCAGATATAATTATTTTTCTCTTTAATAAGTATTGCCGAACTAAATTGAATATTGTAATAGAAAATTAGAAAATATCTGCATGGTTGATGAATAAAAAATATAAAAGTATTTGAATTACAGTCACATTAAATAATAAAAAATATAAAAAATATTGTTTTTTTTTACTTTGATACCAACGCAAAAGGAAAATTATATGTTTATTATAAATACACTTCTTTATGTTAATTCCAATCACTTTTACATTTAACGAATGGTTAAGTTTCACTGTTTCGATTCTGTTATTTGTATACATCGAAAGTAATACGTCTTTAATAAATAAAAATAAACACAAAACTGAAAAATGTTCGATTATTAAAACACTTTTAGCTATAAAAATACCTGGTAAGAAATCGTCGAATGTGGATCCGGGATACATGGTGAGTGACTAAGTAACGTACATAAGAAACTGATATTCGGCACACGAGCGTATGTGCAAGCGTTGTGCACAGCGCGCTGCGAACTGAAGTCCACTGTAGACGTAGACGTACAACACGGCCCAGCGCGGTTGCCCGACTGCACCGCCCTTCCCCATTTACATATTTCGCCTCAAAGCCCTTCCTCACTGCTAAATTGACTTTTTACCTTTTATTCGGCAGGTAAATCGAACATAGGGGGACCGATGAAAGCCACTACGTAGCGGTCCCTCTTTTCATGTAAACTCGTAAATTCTGCATGAATAATCTCTTTGCTTTCAGCACAAGTGACCATAAATCGCAAGGAAAAACCAACCTTAAGATTTCTGTGCTTCGTAGCAAACTCTATCACGTAGTCTCACTGTGGGCGCTATTTGGGATTATTTTCAAAAATTAACAAAAAGTACTCACCTCTGTTTTAAAAAAATGAGCAAAAGATCCAAACACAGCAACGTGAATGTCGCGAACGCGGGAAAGTTGTGAATAAATTCGCATTGGCACTGAACGAAAGTTCGTAGCACGATCGAGGGGTTGTTTCGCGATGGGCCTATGGTGTGGGCCCTGTGGGGGCGGCGTGCTCTTGCGAGCGTCTGGCGGTGACTGCTGGTTGCAGGCAAACGCTCGCGGTCCTCTGCGCACCGCGCCCCGCGCCCTGCGTGCGCTTTTTACGCACGCAGCACGGCCCAGTGCAGTGCAATTGCGTGCGGGGGCCGCGGCGCGGAGCCGCCGACGAATTGCAGCGCTGAGGAGGGCGCGCGCTATAGTGTGCGTGAGTGCGCGCGCGCACGCACTATACACATTCGGTCACACACGCGCATGCCGTAAGAGACCGTAGATTAAAGCCGAATTCGGCTCATAAAAAGCCGTAGCCTCGCCCCGGCCCTTTGTATGCTAACGTTGAACTTCGCGTCGTGGCATCGATACCGATTATTCTGTTAGTTTGCGTTGCTAATTATCATAAAAATCATATTAATATGCCTACTAGCAGTAATAGTATATAAAAGCTAGAGACTTTCGTAAATATTATGAAGCCTTGGAATTGTCATCGACTCAGTATAATTTGTATAAAATATAAGTTTTATAAATAACAGGCGTATTCATTGCCCATCTGTTATATATTATTAATAATGTACGTATGTAAATGCTATTATTATTAAAACCATCTTTTCTGTTGCTTACTCAGTTCGCGAACTGTTACATCGTTATATCATATTAAGTTTAAACAAATGATCAAATCTCGTTATTACTAGGCTAATAGAGAACAAACCAAATTAAACGAAATTAAAACGTCTGAAAATACCTCTACATTTGGCTGTGCACAGATCGCCCCAAAACTTTCCAAAAGTACGTGAACAAACGCCGCGAAACGGGGTCATTGACACATTGCCTGTAGAGGGAACGCCAAAATAGCGCGAAATGCACTCAAAAATAGATCAAGCTGTGTGCAATATTTTTTGTTAAACAGAGCTCGGCTTCCGTTGATTCTAACGACTGTGCACGAATCTATTCTACATGGCGTCAATAAACACTTTTTATTAACTGTGAATTGCTCGTAAATACATACAGATAAAAGCTACTTTTCCAAATCATACCAGGAAACGATTTTCTGCAAACAGTCCACACACCGCCTGTAAGAATTTTTTACATTTGATCATACGACTCTACATAGAGCAAAGTTTTTAAGGATCTCTCTCTAAAATCATTAGTCAATTTAATGGTGAATATCTCCATGTTTTTCTTCACAACTGTTTTAGTTTATTAATTATTTTAATTTATAACATTTCAAACAGCTTTTAATGTACTTAAATGTCTTATGAAACCTATTCAATACTCGTGACTTTCTTGGATTTGAACCTCAGTTTGAACGAAACGTTATTAATCCATATATATATATATATATATATATATATATATATATATATATATATATATATATATATTACCTTCTTCTGTTTTTTATATTTCAACCTTATCTAAAAAACTTAAGCTACAAAATTCATTATTGACAACTACATAGGTATTGGAAAAAAAACAATGAAGATCAAGTAAATTTGAATTTTAACAGTTACGAAACTAAAACTTTAAGTGTAAGTTGTACAATTGATTGAGTATTTCAAATAAAAAGTATTTAATATTAAATTAAAATTAAAATAACCACTCCCAATTTGCCGTTCATCAACAGTTGTATAGACTTACTTTTAAAAATATTTAGTGCGGCACTCTTAATTCATACAATATTTACCTATATTGAATAAGTACATAGCCATTGCATTGATGAATTTATATGGGATATAGTCGTCAGTGCAATAAAAATAGCCTACCTAAAGATAAATTCAATATTGCGAAAAAGCTATAAGGATAAATAACAATTATTGAAAGTAATAATAATAAAATTTTATGACCTGAAAATAATGTCAACTAATGTCGCAGATTTGCCTAGTTTTAAACAACGATCAATCGATATTTGTTCAAAAAGAAAATATTTTTCATTTGATATGGAAATTAAAATAAATATTTTTCATTTGATATGAAAATGAAAATAAATATTTTCATTTATTTTGGCAACAAATCGTCATTTACAAAAAAAAAATATGTTCATTCTAAAACAAATATCCCCCTACTGAAAAGGTACAGTATCAATAAGATAACATTCAGTATATAATGAGCATTTATTTTACAAAGTATTTTTTTTTAGTACAGGAATGGCAAGCGCTGGTGGGTTTAAAATGCAAAACAATTTCTCACGACTTAATTGGTTTGAGTACAAATTCTGCGGCGTAAACAATGGCTGCGAAATGTCAGAGTTGCTCTCGTCACTTCAGCACTGCGTTTTGGAGAGCACTTGTCACAATCGTTTGCATATCGATGACGTACTCATACACGACAAAGAATCTAAACCCTTACGACAAACAGTTAGAAAATATTTAATTTACTGGTTGTTAATAATTTAAAAAATATATTGTTTCTTATCGAAATGCCCTCTGAAATATGTATTTATAATAGAAATATGATATATATACATATGGTTTCATATTTAATAATGTTTGAGTGTTTCTTTTTACAAATTGTTGTATTTTTTTACATACAAGAGCAAAATTTTTAATAAAATGACAGAACAAAGTATCAGCGGTCAACCACACGTCCGTTCAAATGGATGACAATTTGGTTATTGCCCCGGAAACACAAGTGCAGAAATGCAAATGTGCCTTTGTTAATACTCCTAACAGTAATGACCTCCGACATCGACGTATGTAATTAGTCTCAAAGTTTGCAGTTTCTATGTTGTCACTACAATTTCTAATGATGGTGCAACAGACTTTGTGGGGGAAATGTTCGATATTTGCAATTCACATTTATTAAAACGGCGGCGACAATTGATGAACAATGGATGTAAAGCGATGCATAAAAGCGCATTATGCTAATACCAGCATAAACAGCGACACCGCGACCTATCCCACGACGTACACGCAGCAAAAACACCATGCGAAGCGGGGGTTAAGGGAAAAAAGCTAATAAAAAAGCAATAATGCCATCCCGCATGGTGGCTCGTTGAGTCCCGAAATTGACGCGACTGATGAACCGAAAGCAAGGGATCGACAATAAGAGGTACTGCACAAATTACCCTCTTTTAAATTGTCTGTTAATTTACGAGTAGACATACCCTTCCTCGATTAATTCAATGGGAAAATAATAATTTACTAAATTTTCTTTGTGCTATATATACTTAATAAAAAAGGAACACAGTAACAAAGTAACATTTTATAGGTCATTAAAAGTAATATGGTTTTTTTTAATTCTTGTACTGTTCTAGACATATTTCAATATCTCCTATTAAGGCATAAAGTGGGAGCTAGGCAATATGAAAAAAATGTTTATAAGCAAAATATTATATACGTTGTTCTAAAAAGACAAGCCTCGGTGTCCTTATTTTTTTAAAAAATGAAATCCGACATTGGAAAATAATTTAAATTAGACAGATAAATGAAATGTAAATGATTCCAGAGTTTATTTTTATTAAATAATATATTGTATTCTAGAAACAAAGATTATTTAACTAGTTAATATTTACATCTGAGTACACTTTTGAATTAAATTGTGTAAGGCAGCGTAAGGGTCATGATTCATTCAATTTATATTTGTTTATTATTATACATTTTGTTGAGCCAGTGGTAATTAATACATTAACTTTGCATAATGCGCGAAGGGTTGGAGGCCAGGATAAATAGACAATTATAATTTCACGGAGAACCGCGGCCTCGGCATTTGTCATCAGCATCCTGCCACGCGCCCTGGCCAAATTTATTATTGTGTTATCTGGGGTGATCAAACCCTCCATAATCCGTTATATTAACTGCTGTGAGACAATTAAATAATGAAGTGTACCAAGCTTTCTCTGACTCTTCACACGAACAAGTCTCTATAGCAAATTTGAAAATTGTTATTTAATTTTAGACAAAATTTTAGTAACAGCTTAATCATTGTTTGAAAAAATTAATGGACGCTTTGTGAAAACTATTTCATTAACGTACAAATAATTTCTAGTTTCATTTATTGCAATGAAAGACGATAAAATATAAATGCTGATATTTTATCCGCTTTTAATATTTTTTAAGAGTTAATGGACTATTAAGATCGTTAATACAAAAATGCTGTATTTTTATGATTCCCAATTTACTAAATATTTTTTTACATGTTCCGGGAAATTTCCCATGCTACAAATTATATTTACTTAAAAAAATATCTTTAATAGCTTAAAACCATCAATATAATTGACGGCATTAACTTAAAACGAAAGAAACTTAGTGTGGCTGATCATCAACAACGTCCAAGCCGGGCGCGTCCGGATGCGACTCATTGTAGCGAAACTCCCCTAGACCGAGGTAAAACAACGTACTCTTTCCTGCCATTGTCTAATGTATGCCCATCGTTTACAAAAATTCATACTTTTATTTCACTATCATACATACATAAGATCACGACTGTATCCCATAAGGGGCACTCAGAGACTGGGCACTCACTGCAAAAACAGATGACTGCCACAATCCACGTTTCTCCAAAACAATATAATGCACTTGGTGTGATAGGTGGTGAGCCCACCGCCACCATGCGCTGTTGGGTGCATAGTGCAGTTTAATTCCTTACTCTCCTTTTACGAGATCCAATGGATGAGACGGAGTGGTAGTATTCTTTGAACGAGCCGCCACCACACGGCTATTTCACTATCGCTTTGTATATATGTGTAATTGCTAAATTAATGTCCAGAATCATCGCACTCTTATAAGTATTGAGTTAAGTATTTTTGTACATATATATATTGTATACTTATATAAAAGCGATTTTCCACTGACTCATCACGATATCCCCGTAACTACAGGACCTTGGGACTTGAAATTTCTCTTGACATTGATACCCACTAAGAACGGATTTTACGAACATTAAATCCTAAATATGTAAACGGGCGGGTGCCGTTTTTTTAATAACATAACAATTACTTCCGTGCGAACACGGGCAGGTAGTATATATTATATCTAAAAGCAAATTCTTTGCTCCAATGATGTTTAGCGCATATGAAAGTTGTTAGTAGTTTTAGCTTAATTTCCTAGTTAATACATTTAATTAACGTGTAAATATATATATCTAATGAATCAATATGTAAGCTTTTATTATTATTAAGGTACTTCTAATTAGGTACATTATTTAAAATATTATAGAATAGAATATGTGGGTATATTCTCTGCTTGACTGTTTGACTGACTTTGGATACAACATAAAACCACTTACATCGTTGACATTAAAACTGCACAGATTAAAGATAGTTAAACTTAGTCTGTATCAAGTTTACTGTTTCTTTCGTCCTTAATATCTTAAAAGGCTCTTTATGAACATACAATCCCTGCGATCATAACCACTGGCCAAGCTTTTTATACAAATGTTGATGCAACTATTAAATTATATAAAATCTATTATAAACAATAAACAAAAGAAAAAATATTAGATTCGCAAGCAAAATAATAATTACAATGTCGTCATAACTCATAACCACTATATCAGAGTTTGGTAGAGATAATATCAGCTTGCGCGGCGGCGCTCTGAAATGGGTCAAGAGGTATGATATAGAAAAAACGACTATTAAATTAAAAAAGGGCGGTTCTCTTAAGTAATGTTGTCAAAATATCGACAAACACCTGCTTTTTAGACAGACAGGCGCTTAACGAAATTATCAATTTAATTGTAATGAAAAACAGTCATTAAAATTTCTAACTCTACGGAATTATAATAACTATAGTATATATGTAAACATTATAAAAGTAATTGTACACAAAGTAAAAGCCTAAACTGTGGGAAACTGTGTGTGTAGGCTTAAGCCGTTGTGATAAATTAAATTCAAAGTATATTCACAATAATTCGCTCCTCTCGCGGCCATGTTGCCTTCCATCGGTGCTTAACAAAATAAAACAACCGCGAGTCTCGACTTTTTTACTTTTTTCTATACAGGATCATTTTTCTTACCGGAATTATTACATTAAATGACGTTTAAAAATAGCGCTTTCTGTGTATGTGATAAGGTTGCATTGATGATTTTGGGTTGCATCGGGAGTGGACGTCCTTGGACGGACTCGATCTGCTAGCCGCGAGAGATCGTCCCACCGTTGCACGCTGGTCGTTGCACTGATACGATACTTTTAAAAGGCATTGGAAAGTAGAAAACGTAATCATCGAATATTTTGTGGAATTTAATGTTCGTTTTTGAGTTGGAATATTTTCCTTCATTATTCTTACTAATTAAAAGGAATAATGAAATATAAATACTACTGATTAGTTCCATAAACTATATTTGTTCTTTTACGCTTTCCATTTTTTTAATTTGTATATTATAGTATACGGTAAACAATACAGTAAGCATACATAGTTAACTAGTATGCAAGCAAGCATTTTATGATCTTAGTATATTTCTAAACGGCATCGTAAATATTTATAAATTAAGATTAAGTAAATAGTGCTAAGTTTTAGTCACGCCCATCGTTAATGACACGTAAAAGGTTAGACTAATTTATGTATACCGTTACTGTCGCCAAAAGTTAAAAAACCGCTTTCGTAACTGCACGAAACTTCCATACTTATACAAGTCTACCTCGAAATCACTATTAACTTTCCATTTGCTTAAATACCTACTCGTATACTGGTTAAGAAACTGGCGAGAATACCGATCGCTTATGCTTGAATTAATAATGCAATAACTGAAATGTAAAATCATCATCACATTGATACAATAATAAATTAACATAGCGACTAATATTTGTGATATTTTTTTATTATTTTTTATTAGAATCTTGTTTAAATTTGGGTCATCAGCTAAACTAAACACATCCAGTATGTAATTTTAAAATAATCATATAATATACTTAAGTATATATAACTAGTCTGGCCATAAATACTGTTACATAAAAACTTTTCTTTTTTTCAATCTTTTTAATTATTTTGAATTTGGAACACGTATATTATTTTAAAAACTTCTGTCGATTTTGCGCCATTTCACATATTTGTGTTCATTATCAAATTACGAGTACAATATGGAATGGGGCGTTAAAGAAAATAAGATTGCAGTGATCGCCTTGCACAAAGTGGGTATGGAGCCGTCGGTCATATTCCAGACATTTCAAAAGATTGGTATCAGCTGTATGTTCGTATATCGTACTATCAACAGATACAACAACACTTCCTCTATTAAAGACCAGAAAAGATCGGGGTGGCCGCGTGCTGTTAGAACTACAAAGGCTGTTAAAGCAAAAATTCGTCGAAACCCCATTAGGAAACAAAAAATCTTATCGCGAGAAATGAAGATTCCCGCTAGGACTCTGTCGCGTATTATAAAACAAGACCTGAAGCTCGGTGCTTATCGTCGATATACAGGACATGCCCTAAATCAATCTTTACAATTAAAGAGAGTGAATCGATCAAAGCGCCTTCTGTCACGATACGCAGGAAAAAGGAGTGAAAACTCCAGCCAAAGTGTATCAAGATACAGTCTTGGATCATGTTGTGAAACCTCTCAGCAATACACTTTTTAAAAATATACCGTGGACTTTCCAGCAGGACTGCACCTGGTCACAAGGCACGAACTACCCAAGCCTGGCTTGAAACCAACGTTCCGGACTTCATAAGAGCTGAAGACTGGCCCTCATCTAGCTCAGACCTCAACCCTTTCTTGCGACTTTTAAGACTTCAAATTATGGTCAGTTTTAGAGGACATGGCCTGCTCTAAACGACACGGCGAAATTGAGTCTCTTAAAAAATCTTTGGAGCAAGCAGTGGCGAAATTTCTCTTGAAAACAGTGCGTAAATCCATAGAGTCGTGGCCAAACAGATTAAAGGCCTGTATAAAAGCCAAAGGTGGTCATTTCGAATAGAATTTTTTTTTTATTTTTTGCTGAGACTAATAAATATGTAGGTATAAATTTTAATAGTATTACATTACTTCATTAAAAAAATGCATTTTCATTTGTAACAGAACTTATGGCCGGACTGGGTATATGTACGAGTACGTCTCACCGCTGACCTAAGACTTCCTCTCATTTTAAAGAGGCTTTTTACCAGCAGTACAGTTTACCAGTTAAGTTTCGAGAATTTTAGTTTATTCAAACTTTTTAATATTCGCAGGTTTTCTTGTTGTTTGTCTTTCATATTCAAGAACGTGACTGATTTAAAATTTTAATTACATAATCTGGTATGACTGTTATCATTAAAACAGTAGCAACTAAAACCTCTTAATGTGAAACAGACTTCCAAAAAAAGATTCGAATAACGATCAGAATTCAAATAGTCCACAGTGATGGCTGCGAAATTGAAATAGGTAAATATAAAATAAGCAATGAAATTCAAAATATTTGCAAAAATAAACAACACTGGCCTTCGTTTTGTTTCCAATTGTAAAAAAAAATCAATAATATATCATGGTCATAGTACGTTATTTCCGTCGCGCGTGCATAACGCGACCGACGAATAGATGCCACCGCGATAGGCGACTGGTCAGCTATAATTACAGGTATCAATCGCAAAAACTGGTCTACTTTATATGACTCAATAAAGGCAGAGTAATATTAAACCTATATTATGAATGCATTATACTAACCAACCGCTATTACGGTTCTTTATTTTCTACTGAAAAATATAATGCTTTATTTAACTCCATATTATGATTTCGAACATGTATAAACGAATTTTATTATTTAATTTTCGGAGTCCGTTATGAATCTTTTTACAAACCTTTTAAATATTTATAGACCAAGAGTAGCAGAATCTACCCAGACCCACGAATACCTTGATTTAAGACATTTATTACAACTCTACACTACGCAATTATAAACAAATACAGAAATAATAAAAGCTAAAGCCGTCTTTGGCAGGAAGTTGATGGGAGTATTTAATAGACTATCACTATCCGACAAAGTATTATTCAATTTCATTGGACTTTTTAATGAGTTCATTTGATTTTAAGTCCATACAATTAACAGTTATTATATCTTATTAACTCTTCGAGTTAATTATCGGCTTCGTACAAGTTACAAAATTAATTAATCAAGACCTTATTGTATGCGTACTATACGAAATGCATGTTTACAAAAACAACAATTTATGTATTAACACAATAGAGGATTGAGTTATTTGTTATCAATAGTACAACAATTCTGTGGCGTGCAGTCGATATTTAAATATTTTACAATATTGCTTGTATTGTCCAGCATATGCGGTAACGAAACTGGAATGAATGTGTTTTGTAAGCTCTTTATTCGCAATCACCCCTTGCGCTCTTGGTAATGTTGACATGGGGCTGTGGCCAAAATTGTATTTTTATTATAATCGCACCGTTTTATAGACTGCCCGCTGGCTAGGGCAAACAGTAGGGTTGTTTTGCTACAAATAGACAAAGTACAACCGTATCAAATAATTAACTATGAATAATAATGTTATTTGATATTTTTTCAAGGATAGTGTAAGATTTGGTTTAGTAACTCAATTTGGTCAATTTTGGTCTGTTTGACCAAATTGGTCAATTTAAATGTTTACTAAGTCGTATGTCTTGGGCTCGAATCTGAGCCAAAGTAATATTTTGTGTTAGACACATTTTCGAATCTTCTATATATTGTTCTCGTCTTCCAAACGACGTATTCAATGGTGTTATTATTCGACGGCTTCAACCATAGCGAAATCTTTAAATTTTAATATATACTATAACCTCATGATGCAATAGACGACATGACTATGACCACTAAGACTATTGAAACCAATGACTTAAAGCAGATTACTTAATTGTACCATATATGTCCACGCAAACTCGGCTGCACGAACAAATATTTATCTTTTCGTATTTAAAAAAAAACTACATATCTAATAGGCCTTAAACTAGTGTCGAAGATATACAATTTGCAAAAAATGTTTATAAATTTCTTAACACGTATTTAACTTTTCGTTTTAAATGATTATTTCAGAAGCCTCCTCTGAGCCCGTTTTATAAAAAAAAATATTGCTACTAAATATTACTTGTTCGTAAAATATTCTGACAGTTTTATTACCCAAATAATAGCAAAAAAACTAGGCGAATATCTCTTCCTGTCCAAGCCCAATTCGACCCGCTTCAAAAGGCTTAACGTAAACCCCTTTTCACATTATGTCAAAAAAAGATTGTACATGACTATGTTGTTGCTAAATGCGTTTTGATTCTCTTTTTTATCTGGGATTTACTTGATATAAACGTGACATAAAGAAATTACTCTGTTCAGAAAAAGTACAATTTCATGAATACCGGTGTTATATTTTCCTACCCTGATAAAACAAAAATCATTGTTGTAATTAGTCAGTACATAATTTTCTTTATCTTATATTTTATATTATAAAGAAGGAGAGTTTGTATGTTTGAATGCGATAATCTCAGGAAATACTAATTCGATTTGGGAAAATTTGTTATTCATTAGAAAACACGTTTATCGAGCTAAGCGCTGCAAACCGAATGTTATCAAGAACCCAAGAAGGGCCTTGCGCGTACGGCGAATTCATGTGTTCGAAATATTTTACGCGGGTCAAACCGCACAGCACAGCAGCACAGCTAGTTAGATTATAAATACGAGATTAAGCACAATTATAAAGCCGATAAAATAAAATAAATAATATAGCCGTGGTAGCTCAGGGGCTACGCGCTCGCTTTAAGTTTCATAGTTCGCAAGTGACCTGGGTTCGATTCCCGGTACAGGCACCTCTAAAATTGTTAATTGCAATTTTTAGTGCAGACTTACCACGTGCTCGTCGGTTAAGGAAAACATCATGAGAAAACTTGCTTCTCTGAAAAATAAAAAAAATTCGGGGACATGTGAAGTCCGTCAACTCGCATTTGAGCAGCGTGGCGGACTCTTTCCGGCTCCAAAATCCCCTCAGACTTAAGAGCAGGCCTGTGATCAGCAGTGAGATTACTAGGTTACTTTACTTTTTACTATAAATAAAATATTATGAATTGACCGTAAAAACCTTTTAACGAATGTAATGTATGGTTATCAGATATTATGCATTTTTGGTGGTTTCGTCCACGATATTGCAATTTGTCGTTTCGTTATCGTCCATTATCAGGCTGCATAAGTTTCTCGGTACCGATAACATTATCTATAGCTAGAATTCGCCGTACCATATTATCATGCTTCATCGACGAGCCGTAGGCATATTGCAGAACTATATTAATAATAAATAATGTGCATTTACGTGATTATAAGATAGAGATTACATGGCACGGTTACGTTGCACGTGTTTTTTCTTTGTCTTCAAGTAGTTGCAATTTGATGCTTATTTCTACTAAGTTTCAGTTCAATTATTACCATCCATACTAAGTAATATTAAAATAATTCTCTCTGTCCCTCTCTCTGTCCCTCTCTCTGTTTGTTACCTTTTCACCGTTGAACCGCTGAACCGATCTTATGGAAATTTGGCACAAAGATAGCTTGTATCCTAGATATGGACAAAGGATATTGCTTGTCCCGGAATTATCTAGTATGATATTAATTTAAATAACATAAAACTAGAGCGAAGGGTGGCGAAGCTTGTTTAACAATAAAAGAGTTAATAAATGCTACATTCGATTGAAAATTGTTATGATTATTCAAAGAAACCTTCATTAGGCTCGTTTCGCACCTAGTTGATGACTAATTTAAGTCGATGCAAAGTTTTCGTCACCACAAGCATCGGAAAGTTACGAAAATGATATTACAATGAAGGCTTCTAAATTTATAAACAATTTTATAGTTCAATCTCTTTTAAAGAGAAGTAAAAATAATAAAACATCTTTTTATTATTCGTGAAGGTCCCTAGGTAGCTCGTACAAAGTGTAACCTAGGTACCATACCGTACCTTTACTATTTTCATAATTTCAAAAATGCGTAACGCACGTTTATTTCACAATGAATATCACGTATTGTGAATTCTAAACATAAGTAATTCGTTTGCGAAAGTAATCTTTTTTTCTACGCAACCGTGTTGAAAACGTGCGGCTAGGCGGAGTGCGTATCGCGCGAAATGCAATACGCACGCACGATGCGTACGCGCAGATAGAGTGCGTACGTCCCGATAACACCACTTTTTTTGCTGATAACGCTGATACTGCCCCATACTGCACATTAGTATGCCGAAATTATTGTTTCACTGGACTTTGTTGGCAAAACCAATCATTATTTTCAATTAATCTTACTAAAGCGTTGTATAAGGCGTTCTAAATATCCTAGACTAGGTGAATTTTTGATCACTAAAACTTCTAAAAGAGAAACCAATTTTAAATCATACCTTTTTAAAACAGGATCAAAGCCCATTTATCAAAACATAAATGTCTTAAATATTACAGCTTTCATATTATACAGCGCTTTCCGAAAATGAACTTCGACATACAACATAATTCCAGAATAACGTCATACGATATAACTACTTCGTTTAAATGAAAGTTAATGCAAAGATAGGTAGTATCAGCAATTAGAGACCTCGCATCCGAAACGTGCAGCTATTTTTCAAATAACTAATCAACAATTTTTGCCTTGCAATTGATGTGAATCTTTGAGCTGTCTAGACTTTTTAGTAGTTCAGAGTCGTCAGGTGTTCGCGTTGGGTTACTAATTCAAATTGAATAAACAAGCAAAAATGTAAAGTAGAGCATCAGAGAAGACATTGTAAAAATCAATAATTACGAAATATATTAACTTGTGATTGTGCTAGTTGGAGCGATAAGTAAAAACTATGTTCTCACAAAAGTTTGATGACTCTAGAATTAGTAAGCTGTACAATATGGTAAACAAAGAACATTCTATACGCAAATTATCAAAATAACAATGCAAAAAAAGTTAACAGACTGGCTTTTAGAATAATACTGTGAGTAGACGGAGATACTATTACAAGGTACAACGAAACGAATGTCAAACAATAATGATAAGACCACAAATTAAATCGTAGACGACAGAAACCTGCCACAAAAACATATTTATCACAACTACAGTCATATACACGCAATCACACAAACACATACACACTCATATACTCGTACAAAGCACGTAAACACATTCTTCACACAAAAATATCCTATACATAGACTAAATTTATATATTTGTATATATATATTACACTAGCTGACAAGCATCATCATCATCATCATCATGATCACTTCAGCCTATTATAGTCCACTGTTGAACATAGGCCTCCCCCATAGATTGCCACAAAAGTTTGTCGCACTCATTTTGGAGGGATTTCGCCATAGTTGCCACGCCCGGCAAGCGGGTTGGCAACCGCAGTTTATTTATTGAGATGTTCCAGGAGGATGCTGCAGCCCTTCTACTGGTTTTTATTTTCTCTCTGTCGACTTTTACGACACCCACGGGATGAGATGGGATGGTAGATTTTTTTTTTAAAAAACCAAGCCCCACAGTATTGTATCTCCTGTATCATGGGTCCGTTTTACAGACATATATTTCACATGCACAAACAACCAGACCCGAAACCAACTATTTGTGTTTTGGGCAAATGTGGGCTCCGGCTGGGATTCGAACCCAGGACCCGCGGCGTAGAAGTCAGGTACGCTAACCACTAGGCCACACGGTCGTCGAAGATTCTCGTAACCCGCTACCAGACACTTTTGGTCTTCGTCCGTGTGGGTATGGGTTTTTTAAATATCGCGTGAGAACTATTTGATTTTTCGGAATAAATAGTATCGTATGTCCGCTCCCAGTACGCAAGCTATCTCTGTCTATATCTCTAATTTTGTTAATATCGGTTCAGCGGTTGAAGCGTGAAAACGTAACAAACAGACAGAGGAACAGAGAGAGTTCTCATTTATAATATTAGTATGAATTATACATTTAAAATAGGTGTAGTCTGGGGACTCAGCGCAGGGTAGCCTAGTTTGGGCTTCTGAGCCACACATTAAACGTAAGAAAAATTTGTTTTTATTCACTACAATTTGTTACCTTAACTAACTTTAAGTAATGTACGTGGTAGAAGATAAAGTTTATTATTAATAGTTGCTTTCTAGTGATTGAAGCCTGAATCCGTGGCATTCTTCAGCAGCCGTGAGGAAGCAAAGCAAGCGAGGAAAGATGAGCAATCCTTATATAGGAGCTGTTGAGAACCTTGCTAAAGAAGGGTGTCGCCAGTTTTACAATTTGGTTAAGACGAATGAATCGGTGTAAAAAATCTCATCGACTCTCCATTCTGTAGTAGTTTATTTTTTGTATTTCAAATTTACCAAGTTACACATATTTTACACCCACACGCGCACACGCACACTCGCATACACACAGCCATACACGCAGTACATAAATAAAAGCGTCTAATGATCACTCTCGAGACGGAGAACAAAGACCTTTTCGCTCAGTTTTTCGCACAGTTGTTCTACAAACTCGAACGAGAGGGTATCCCCGACCTACAAAAAATGCACCGTCGTCTTGTAAATATTGTATCTCGTCCACTTTTATTGTGCAGCTACCGTATAACGACAATGACTAATGTTTTGCAAGTAGGCGCGTGCCCTTGCAAAAAATCGTCATTGTGGGCGGGTATGAAGTTACGTCAATTTCGCACAATTGTACCAGGAGATAATGAGCGTTCTGCAGGTTTTATGTTTACTTTGCAAATATTGCGCCGCTAATTTGTAACTGGATCTAAACTGATTTTAAAGTAACGTCTTAATAGCAATTTCAAATACGTTCTTTGTGGTTTACTGTAATCATTATAATAACAAAGTGATAAGTTCACTTTTCTTCTGTTAATAGATGGACATATTTATAGTAAAAGAATTCGTACGATAGTATGAAGTATGTACTCGTAGTATTAATGTGCAGCGCAAAATATAAAAGGGCTATAGAAATTCCTATTTTTTGTCAAAAATCTTAAAATTTGTAGACTTTTATGATACTAGGATAACATGAAATATAAGGAGACAACCGAAGACAAAACATATTATACATATTTACCATACAACATAACAACATTTTTAGGGTTCAGTTTAGATTTTTTTAAGTGATTCAATCCATTTGTAATTATTAACCTAAAAATTACTCAGTACTTTTTCTTTGTATAACATACGCTATTTGAAATAATAATCTTTTAATAAACATACGCTACTGAATATTGTTTGTGAAAGATAAAAAATATTTTATTCCCATTAAATAAGCTGAACAGACCCCCGGATACAGAAAATCGCTTAAGAGCAGTGTGCGAATGTATATACCTAACGGTGATTCATTTTAGTAATGCTTATAGGGGCGTTGCCAATCCACGATATACTTTATCACATACACACGATTCGCACACAGTTGCAAATTCCGGTTTGTGATAAGATTCTGTACGCCTGGTACGTTTTTACCTACTGTAGCGTCGACAGTTACTACAGTCCCGAAATACTAAGGTAAGGTTTTTTTTACCTTTTTTACTATTGGACTCGCAAGTAACATGTACGCTGTCGGGTCTGCTGCCCCCGAATCTTTTCTGATATATTAATACTGTCGAGTCAACAGTATTACTCACCAGTCTAAGAAAAACAGTTTTAGTAGATACGACTACCTAGTAGGAGTAGAGTAGGGGTCAGCCGCTTGCCATAAATTTCATAGAAAATGAGTACTTACAAATTTGCTTTAAAATAATAAACACTACTTTTAATATGATGCTTTTAATAATGAAAACATAGTAATTATTGATAGATTATAAACACTTTGCAGATAAACCAGAAGAAGCTAATTTTTACGAGTGCTGTTTGTAGCTCAAACAGTTTGTTCGACATCTCGAGTTATGAGCTGTCGAGGTTACGTGGAGATTTTGGGGCCAAGGTCCCGCCGCTAATAAGTCGATATTTTTGTATTTGATTTACTAATATATCAGAAGACTTCAGAATATGTTTTAAACCTAAAAAAAAAAACACAATATTGATTTTACGAAAGTGTGCCTTATTATTGGCGTACAGCGCTGACATGTTTTTAGTTCGTTAATTACGTCAACCCCTTGATAGAGGTGCTTATTGACAGCGGAATATTGTAACCCTTAACGGCGGACGGGCGTCCTCACGTCCAAAATACTCGTACTGAATAATTGAAGTCTGTTGGACCTCGGCCGCTACCACCCCGCTCGCTCGAATTTTCATTTCTATACGAATCAATTGTTGACATTTGCTTCATCAGATCTAGATCTATTGTTGTAATTTTAGTGTTACCTCCTTGTCACTTTATTTTTCTCCGTTTAATCGCTATTTATTTGGTATTATTTTACTAAGGGATACTCATAGAATTTTATCCACGATATCTCTAAAGTAAGGATCAGTCCTCACGACTGAGTAAAGTTCAAATAGTGAAGATATATATTTATCAAAAAGGTCCACTCATCTTCATTATGTGTTAATTTTACTAATTCAATATTTCTAAGTTATATATCAGAAATAGAAGATGTCAATTAAAAAGAAATAATTTTTAATTTTAATTAAATTTTGTAGTAAGCAATTATGCTCATCGTTTGTGTTATCAAGACAGTCTTTTCTAACCCGGTCGGTTCTGTGAAGGTAGAGCAGTCCGTTGGTAATTATAGAGAAACATTTCGGCCTCGGTGCGTTCGAGCGGCATCTATTTGTCTTCTACACGCAAATGTGTCGGGGAAATTTGTCTGAATAATTGATAGGTACGTGTCATTTGGCAACTCCCTTTCCCCCTATTTCACACCACAAAGTTTTAGCTGACCACCTCATGTCGTTTTAATGTATTATCGGTTTTTCGATCGGTTTGTAATCTATACTAATAAATTTTATTTGTGTTATTTTTTCTTAATTATTTCTTGCATCATTAAATATTTCGTAATCTTTCATTGCGAAATATTTAATGTAGAAAGTGGTAGAGCAGAAGGAACGACGTTTCTCTATATTAATTTGATAATGTTGACACGGTTTTAGGCTAGTTGCTCGTCCGGCGTTATCATATTAGGATTCCTGGCTCCGCAAACTATAACGGTTCGCTTATTTCTTTAAAAAACCAAAATGTGATATGAGCAATAAAATATAGCTCCAAAAAATACATAAACTTTTTCATCGATATTTTGTCGACGTCTCTTAAACAATAACTGCCACAAATATAAGTACAAAATTACAATTGAAAGAAAGCACTCGTACATCCTTTACATTTAAAGCGTAATTTCGGCAGGGATGTGACCGCGTCCACGCATGGCGGTGTGGTGGCGATGCCCCACATCGATATTTCGTACATTATTGAGTAGTCGCGTGTCGCCTCCCGAATTTCCAATGTTTGGCGATTGATGTGTAGATTGACTTTTGTCATTTGCCTTGGCCATGTCAAACAGTGAAAATATTTTTTCTATACTCTCTCCACAAATTGTGCTTCGTGTAATGGACTAAGGCGATTTGAATATACGTATTTATTTCTTTTTTATATCTGATTGGTCGGGTGATGGATGGAAGTTGTCCGTTGTTTTCTCATGGGCCCATTTACTGTAAAGCTATCGATTATCGTTTAAATTATGTTTGAGGAATAGTTTTTATTGATCGAACTAATAGGTAGAGTTTTTGTTAAAAATAATCGGCAACCTTATTACAATTGCTTACTTTTTCAAAAGGGCAAATTTGTGCAAGTGAACAAATAGATTTCGTTATGTTATCTTAAACATTAACAATAAGCGTAAAAGAAAAAGCCTGAATAGCATTGTGTGTTATATTTTTAACTTCATTCTTTAAATCTCTAGTCAGTAGGTAGGTTTAACTTGATGATTTTTTAACCGTTAACCGGTGTTAATGATAAGAAAGGAGTTAGGTTGTGCAAATCGAATGGGTGGCCGGAGAAAGGCCGAGCCATTAAAGCGGTTTCTTTGAGAGGGATGATATAAAATGTCGGCACCCTTTGTGCTTAAAGTTTTGAATAACTTTTAAATTTTTTGGAGAGTTTTATTTCTTTAACAGTTATGTGTTTTTAGCGCATATTATCTTAAACTCTGCTGTGATAAAGGTGTGTAACTGTGCAAACCTGTTTGCAAACACATTAAAACCTTCATTATCAGCCTACTGATATTTACTGACACTGCTGGACTTAGATCTTTTCCAAAAAGGGTGCAAAAAGTATTTTATTAAACAAATACTTCATAAATTATTCCTTATTAAAGAATGCATGAATGATGATAGCCCCTGGGATTGAGGTGATCACTGCCAAGCTATTTCAACATCTTTATAATCTTGTATTGTACATATTGACTAAAAAGTAAAAAAAAAATTGCCCGCTGGGTTGCTGTCTTGCTGGTTCTTCCCCTGACAGAGGCATTTTTTGGAACTAGTGTATTTAAAAAAAATATTTTCAATAAGTATTACGTAAATAATCTATCATCATCATTTTCATCATATCTGCCTATCACTAGTCCACAGCTGAACAAAGGCCTCCCCCGTGTATTGCCACAAAAGTTAGTAGCGTCATTTTGGGGGGATTTTGCCATACAACATAGAACTTTATTGCCAACCCGCCTGCCTAGCAGGCGGGTTGGCAATAAAGTTCTATGTTGAATATAAATTATTCTATTTTATTTTATCCTTTTCCGGCCTTTATCAAAATATACTTTCGAAGTTAATTGATTTTGGAGACTAAGTTTCTTATAATTAATGCCTAAGTTATCATGTAATCAAGACGTATACTGTTTAGTTTGAGGTCTTAAGTAGTTGTTTTAGTCAATTACAATAAAAGAAGCTTGGTGGAGCCATGCTGCTCGGCCAGCAGCAGGTGTCGGCTCGGTGCCGCAGTGGCTAAGCGATTGGCTTCTGCGCTATGAATTGCGGGTTTGATCCACATGGGAGAACTAATTGTATTGCCCACAAATAGGTGTTCCAGGTTTGGATGTAGATATACCCCTTAGGGTTAACTTCAAATAGACTTTTTACTCGTTTGTCACGAAAAGACGATTTCAAACATTTAAGATATTAGAAAACGCGAAAACAGGCAGCGAACGCGCGCACAGTCCGAATTTGGAGGTTTATGTAGGAGTTTATTTATTTACGTTTGGGTCATACCAAACCTGGCCAGTGAGCACAGTATCCGATGAAGCTGTAAAAGTCAAAAAGGCTAACAGCAATTACATCACCGAAATTATATATTACGAAATATTAAAAAGTAGCGCAATGGTGTCCGGCAGAGTAGAATAGCACCTACCTCTTTCCTACCGAGGAGTCGTAAGAGGCGACTAAGGTATTGTACGGACAGCCTTTATTCGTGCAGAATATGACATAATATGCAATACTGTTACTATACTGCTCGTGGGAACGCAATGGGGAGTTAGAATTATTTGACTCGTACCAAAATGGCGGCGACATGGTTCGCCACCCGTCACGTCTCGTTTCCCGCAAGGATGAAAAGTGGGCTACGTGAGTGGCCTGTATGTCATGAAAAATGCTAATAGCACTAGCATATAAATTATTTTACACTCAGAAATAAAACCCTATTTTATGTATTTTGGTTGATGATTTTTATTAATTATCATAGCATCGGTTTTATAGGCAATAAACCCTATTGAAAGCCAGCCTTACCTGAGCTAACGTGGCCACCATATTCCAAATAAGTAAAGGTAAATTTGTATAAAAACATATTTAATAACGTACCTAGTAGCCAAGACTTTACCGAACATCTCACTTATATCTCACGTATGCCAACGTCTTACTGCTTACAGTTTTAACAGTAATTAACATTAAGATGTTTCGAGTCCAAAAGCGACGGCACACGTTAGCTTTCGTGATAAATAACGAGCGGCTGTGAAGACAGTTCACTTATCTAATAACATATAATAAATAACGTACCTTCCATTAGAGTCCTACGAGAGAGAAATTGTTTTTCAACAAATACCGTTACGGTCCTTAAAATTTGACAACATCCACGCTAAATAAAGGAGAGACAGCATTTCACGATCATTAAACCCTTTACTGCGCGGTGCACGTTTTCTGCGGAGAATAGCGCAATTTTTATTATTTTACAACGCACCTATAATATTGCAGAACTCTGCAAAGGCGCCGACTATGAGTCTGAATAAAAGGGGTACAATAAAAACAAACGGAAAGGGTTCTTACAATGCGGAAATATTACGCAATGTTCGGTTTTATGAGTTTGTCAAAAGGATGAGTTAAAAAAATTCGACTTCGCAGGTACGAAAAAACTTCTTTTGTGGCAAATAGGGTTGGACACGCCTGTAAAATGGAGGTTGCGACGCGAATAATACTAGAGTTGTCCATTCACAAGTATAATAAAGTTTTTTTTTTTGCGGAGGATTATTTTCATGCAACAATTGTAACAGTAATAGTAATTGCTAGGCGCCATCAATTTCATTTTTTGTAGTTTTGCTGACCTCAATTAAAATAGTTTTAGGAGTGCAGACAAATGAGCGAATTTTAATTACTGGTACCACACCACAAATAGCACCGAATATTAATTACAAACAAATTTTCATCATAACTGACAGTTAATTTACTATATTTGTTTTGAGAAATGAAACTTAAGGAATCCTGACCTGGTGGTAATCGTATACTTATTTAATTAAAGGAAATGAAAGTTCCTAAATTGTATAATTGTAGTTTTGAAGCCGGACGGAGTCCGCCATGCTGCTCCAAAATGGAGTGGACTTCACATGTCGATGAATAATTTTTAATTTCACAGACATGCAGGTTTCCTCACAAAGTTTTTCTTTACCGACGAACAAGTAATAAATCAACACTTAGATTTGCAATTAACCATTATAGTGGCGTCTCACTCGCTTACAAAAAAAAAATTAAGCAAACGCCCAGCCACCATCACCGTTATTTTCTCTTCTTTAATAGTAGCTATGAATAGTAATATTTTTAGTGACCAGCTACTATTTTTAAGAAAAAAAAATGTTGTGTGCATACGCCCACGTACCATAAACCCAAAAAAATACCTATAATGGTGTACATACTAAAGACTACGTGTCATGTGCTACAGCAGACGGCATTTATACATTTCATGAAATGGTTCACTGACATGGAAAACTATATGTTTAATGTTTAACGTATTTTTTTTTAAAACGAGATCAATGAATCAAATAGCAAGAAATGAAATACTTAGAATTCTATGAAAGATCAAACGTTCGCAGATACTCATAGTGAAGCTTTGTGCGTTTGTGCATATCGTTTTATAACTTGTGTCATACTTCCGAGGATGTTAAATACTAGAGAGTTAAAAGGAAAAAATAATTTCGGAAATTTTATTAAAATAAACGACTGAAAACGACTCATGATTGGAGCTCATTTTAGAATAATATCTACACACTTAGACATTTGGCCCTTTGAACTTGATCTTATTATCAAATGTGACTACGAACCCAAAAATTATATCAGCGTCGCCGCATTCCGTGTTCCCTCACACATTCACACTTCGTGAACACCCACAAACGAAAGCGTGCATACATATCTTCATGCTTATAGTTCCTAATAAGGTACATAAATCCGATATTTTGACCCTACTGGTAAATTTGCTTAAATAAGTGTTACTACGTTGCAGACAGAGCCAGGTAAACTAATATTTGAGACTCGCTTGTTCTTCATACGAATACATTTTCAGATGATATAAACGAGGGAAAGAATATAAGGTTAAATAGATAGTCTTGATCGATAGCAAAAAATTCCAAAATTGATATTTTACCTCATTTCATCGTTGGCAACAGACGTAGTTGTGTGCTCCTAATCTAGACACGCACACAAACATAGTCGGTATAGGAAAGTTGCGATGAGGGAGCGCGGGCGCAGCGTTCAACAGACGCGAGCACGCACACAGATAGACATAAGCTAGACACGAATATTGCTCGCTATGCTAATGCAGCGGAGATTGGGCAGGTCGTTGGCCGCGCTCCCGGACGCTACAATACAAAGTCTTTCGGCAGAACCCGTCGGCGTCCACCCTCGCTCCTCGCCCTCACAATTATTCTGTGTCGTTAGATTTATCTTTAGATTTCTTTAAAATTCTCTAGGCGTCTTATTATATGTTCTATGATGATAATACGTTTGTAAGAAAGGTACTGTATGTATGAGCGTGCTCATTTGGAAAAAATGCCTAAATTTATTGTTTAATTGTTGAATTTTAAGTTTAGATTATGTGTTTCACTTTTTACTCTTAACTAAATCATCGTAGGTCATGTTAGAATCATGTCACAATATATGTCAACATTTCGCAAACCTTTTATTCCTTAAAAGGATCACAAAAGAACTTTCTAACATATCGATATATCTTTATAATTTCTGGTGTCCATAAAATCATTGTGGCTTTGGTACCATAGTTTTCCAATACTATCTGTGTGCTATAAATAATATAGCAAAGCTAAATTCACTTTAGAAAGTCAGTGTATCATGCAGACGAATTTAAAATTGGTCGGTGGGCCGCGTCATCACTGGCCAGTGACCTTGAGTAGCAGCGCGGGCGCAATAGATTAGTTACTCACACATGCGCAATACTGTAATAGGTATACACTTTTTAGTTGCATGTGTTTAAGGAGGGCTGATTGTCGCATCTAGGAGCGACTTTCAAACTTGGTAGCATACATATATGTATGTATGCAATACTTGTACTGATAAACCGTTATGCACACTATTTAATGTAGAAATAAATTTTCATTTTAGTTAAAGGTAATTTGTGTGCCCTAAAATATATTTTTGTCAACACGTAACAAACGTTTGCTACAAATCTACAATAGCGTAGTAAAGTAGAACGCGGACACCTAAAACTACGTGGCTTTCCGGTAATCGATTTCGAGTACACGACTAAACTGTGAACAAATAAAAATAGACCAACTTCGTAAAAATTGCATTGACTTTATTGACTTGTAGCATTTTTAAATGAATTCGCCAAGTGGGCACTGTAACATTTGATATTCAACTAAAGTGTTTGCTAATTATGAATTTAAGTTGTTTTTTACTTACAATTAAAATAATACTCACTAAAAGGGAATAAACCATCTAAAATGAGTAGTTACTTAACAAGCAAATATCGACATCATTATAGTAAAATAAGTGATGCATCTCCTATGTGCTAGTTCCCGTGAAAGTGCACCGTCTGCAACCTTGACTAGACCCTTTCCCTCGTTCATTAAATAAGCACTCTTACAATATTTTTCTAACCGTATATTATCCAATCGAACTTATCTCTGATACTTTATAAAACTGTTACTGTAGTTTGTCAAGAATAACTTAATGGATAAGTTGAGTTGGTAACGTGTATTGTAGTTTTTATTACTCTTACTATGGAAGAAATCAAACTTAAAATCTTTACGTAGTTCTTTACTAAAATCGAATTGTAAATAAGTTCAATAATGTACTTTGATTCAGGTAAGTATGTACTTGGTAGCTCCGGGTGAACCGTGGTGGATAGACGGCTCACCCAGAGCCGGGCCATCGATTTGTATTTCATTGTCAATTTCCTCACGATCCCCGGAACCGACACCCCTAAAATTGTTAAATGTAAGTTTCTGTGCTGATCTATGATCCGTGGTGAAACAATCATGTCTGAGTAATAGAAACCCTCCGAGGATATATGAAGTACGCCAGCGCAAATTGCAGCAGCGTGACGCACTTATATAGGCTTTAAGATTCCCTCACACAAGTGAAAAGACACCTGCAGTGGGCAACTTATGCTGTTATTTCTTTTCCGATATATAATTACGTACACACGTGTACTCGTGCAGGAAACAATGCCAGATGTGGTCAAATTGAGATTTTCTGTTTTTATATAAGTAACTAACTTTTTCAGTGACTTCATCTATATATAGATGAAGTCTCTGAAAAAGTTAGTTAGTTAGTCCCTAATAGTTTTACAACTTCCATGCATTACAATTCATAGCCTATAACTATGTCAAAGAATCAAGCTATCTAATATCGAAAACACCATCCAAATCAATTCTGTGATTTGAAGGAGAAAAATGTCAACAAGAAAAGTAGCTATCCTTTATATAGTGATCTCATAACAAGTTTGGCTTAGTGTGTACACACTTCTAGTACATTCGATACTTGAAAAAGGTATTCAGGGTTGTTTCGTGATATCCTGGCCTCCTCAGTAGAGGCGGGGAAGGGCGTGAGTGCGGGCGGGGCATCCGACCAAGCGGTTATTTCGGTATGCACATTGCATACGCCGCCATCACTGCACTTGCCACTCGAAATAGTCAGGTCAGGGACCGCGTGCATCGCTTCGATCCTTCACCAAGGTCAAGACTCCGTAGCCCGTTACCTCACCTTCCCTCTTACCCCTCGCGTTTGTGTCACCTTACCTCACCAGCCACGCTTGTCAAACATAAAGTCGGTTAATAGGGCTTGTGAAAAATGGATATTTTGTTGTTCTGTTCTCGAATTATTTTTTCTTCCTATACGTTTGTGGCTATTAAATCGAAATGACGACAATGTTATCGACATTAGAAACATTCTGACAGAGACAATATGATACAATTCATATAAATTTGTTTATCGTCTCTAATGTTGGCAAACGTGACCCATCGAACATTTAATCGATTCTTAATTGCAAATAATCATTGAACGTCGCGAGATAACACCTATAATGCGTATACTCAATTAGACTCACGAAATTTGCGATAAGAATGATTGTCATCGCGTCACAGTCGCTGAAAACCACAAATTTTCGATAATTTGTTTTTCGGAAACCTAGCCGGAATTCCGGTTGCATCTTTTAAAAAGTCGGTGATTGTTAACAAAAATAAAAATAATAGTGCAATATTACAACATTGATGACAAATAATTAAAATTAAATCGATTTAACCATTAGCATTAGCTTCAAAAGTGTCTGAATGCATTTTACACCTCCTTTTATTGATATCGTTAATTTTGTTCGCGACATAATAAAAATGTTATTAATTATAAGATGTGCCCGTGACTTTGTTTGCATTAATTTCTTTTTAATTCATTCAATCCCAGAAACTTTTGTGATAATAAGAGAAAAAATAAACCTTGTAGTTACTATGTATGTATGTATCTGTACATGATACGTACTAATAGCTTATAAGTTTTTTTATGTTAAATACTTTCAGACAGAGGGACAGATAATTTATTTATTATCAAATATTTATTTTTATTGTGTGTATTGATTAATATAAACCAAAAAATAAGTCCTATTTAGGCTCAAAGGTAAAAGACATACAAAACTTACACCAGCAGTAATATAATAACAGGATTCACCCTCGCATTGGTTGGCGTCAATTTTTATGGCTTCAGCTTCCCTTAGGTTTGGTCATCGACACCGAAACGTTAGGGAGACCTCAAAGCCAAATGCCACTAATTAACAATCCGTATCTAGATTAAGTTGCATAAAATTTTAACTGACCAACTGAATATTGTAAACTAAGGTAAATAAGGTAAATCAAATATTAAAATCAGGTTTTTAAAACTCAAATTTACCACCTAATTTAATGAATGATATTCCTTATAATAACGCCAGGTGCTAACATTTTTGTGGTTTGTAAAAATTTGTGATGCACAAAAAATAATCTAAAAAAATCATCAACAGTACATAAGTATACAACACAACGTCTTTAGGACGAAAAACGAAAAATCTACAAGTATGCAACGTGTGTGTGTAAATATCAAAGTTTTCTTATAAATTTTGTCGTGGCTAGATACACGGGCGAAGAGAAGTCAAGCAAGACATCTCTGCACCGATGTTGGCGAGGACATTGCACTTCTAATGCCTCCGCCCGCGGCATTTTGGTCCTTGCTCCCCCCTCGTGGGCCCGTCGAAACTTGCTAGCCAATGTTGCCCCTCCCAACCGGATTTTACTATTTAGTCACCCGATGGACGTATGATGTTTATTTGTAGGATGACGACGCTATTTCAAGTTGATGATTCCTTTTGACAGGCTCCTCAATATTTACTGTACTTTAATACATTATTTAGCAATGTTATTCGATGCGGACAATAATGAGCTTGCAATGAAACGATACATTTACAAGTTAATCATGTGTTTATATTTATTAGAAATTTGTAACGGTAAAGAACATAGAATATTGTATAATCTGAGGAATTATTATTAAACTATATCTATATTAGTACGTAGTTTTTGATACAGTTGATATTGTTTTTTTAATAACTGTAAATTGGGTTTTTCTGAATGAGCTCCTATAGTTATCTTACGGATAATGTACTTGGTGTAAATAAGTAACATAAACCGCAGTATCCTACGACCAATAATAGCTCAAGGCAAATATGCGAAACCAGAATGTTCACTGTATTTATGAAATAACTTTAATAAGTGTATCTGTTTAACATTGAATGGAGGGATTGCATCAACATCCCATAGAATCGGTCTCGTGCCGTCCATTGCAGCAGTGTAACGCTTCCCGTTATACTCTATGTATAGCGATACATAACGCCTATTTACTGACTCCGTTTGGTTAGTACTGTTGGCAAACATCGACCAACTCACCTGACATTTATCTAAACATTTTGGTATAAATTAACACTTTTTATAATTTAATATGTACCTTTAAGACGGTAATGAAGAAAGAACAGATCTTTGATGAAGATTTTTTTTAGTTAATAGTGTAATAATGAAATTTTAATTTTTTTTGCCGTGTTATCTCAGCGCCGGGCGCTCGCCTTATATTTCATAGTACACCAGTGATCCAAGTTCGATCACGGGTGCCGGTACGACTAAAATTCTTCAATTTTCAGTGCTGATTGACCACGTACTCAGCTGTGAAGCAAGACATCATCAGGTTTCCTTAATGCCTCAAAAATAAAAATATTTTCAGAGCATGTGAAGTCCGCCAAACATTGAACACATGTGAACTCTCTCAAAAAAAATGAGAGGAGGCCTGAACTCAGCAGTGGGACATTTAAAGGTTGTTACTTACTTTTTTATCCTTTAAAATAATGTTTAAGTATATTGTTAACCGCTTCTTCAATTTTCTGCACTCGTACAACAATCTTTTTATTAGAGTTTTCTATAACAAGAATAATTTAAACGCAAAAATACATATCAAAATTTTCAGAGACATGCGAAACTTGCCTTTTACAATATCATTCCTTTTTTACTTAATGTTTATATGATCGAATAGGTGCTTTGATGTGCATGGAGAGCGTTGTATTAAACCATTTTAAGTTACTTATGCAAAAGTTATTTTTTATTATTTTTCTTACAGGTACTAATTTAAAAACTTTTACAGAAATGCATTCTTTCTCTATATCTTTAAAAACAATCACAGTTTCATCATAGATGACTCTAATTTTTGTAATTTTATCAACATATATATCGAGAGTACATTGCTAGCCGTACGCATAGACGTGACGAGTGTGGTCTGGCCTGCCTCAACAAACGACGCGTTCACCGCGGCCGGCGGCGCACTAGTGACGTCAACGCTTCCTGGCTTCATTTTTAAACGATTAAAAAAAATCATAACAATTACCAATACGGTCCGCCCGGAAAATATTGTGTCTAAGAATAATATAAGTCGAAAGCTATGGTTCACGTTTATTTACAATTTGGAAAAAAAAGCATCTTGAACACAGATGATGATTTTTATATAAATCGCTTATTGATTAACCTTTAAAAGTAAATCAGTTACTCGTATTTTCAAGTTTAACGTCGCAATATGAATAACGATGATGATGATGATGGCCTATTGGCTAAATGACGCTCAACGATATAATAATATTATAAATTAGAAAGTAACTCTCTCTGTACTTCTGTCTGTTTGTTACCCTTTCACGGCTCAACCGATGAACCGATCTTGACAAAATTTGGCACAGAGATGCTTGCATCCTGGAGACGGACATGGATAATTTTTATCCCGGAAAATCAGAAACTTCCAACGGGATATTTAAAAAACCTTAATACCCGCGGACGAAAACGCGACCATCAGCTAGTTTTCCATATATTGTCAAAATTTGTCACTCTGAAATATAATAGTGCCCGAAGGGTCCACGCGTATAGAATAAAACTCTTCCATGGGACATCTAAGCATTCTAAGCAATATAATCGCAGGAAGGTTCGAAAACACTGTACACACAGATCAGAAACCCAATAACGTGTTATCCATAAATATAGGCTCCGACTGAAATGAACGGTACTGAGACTGAGACTCATGACCCTTTAGACAAGTACGTTACCCATTGAGACATATAGTCGACTCTTATACAATAAATGTACTTATACAACTTAAACTTAAAACAATAATCGAAAATAACCATTTTCTACAAGAAATCCAATTAAAAAAACTGACGATGCCCACTTTAAGTGTGTAAACATTCAATTAATTACATTCTATCATAAAAATTATTTTTTTACATGCTTTTCAGGGTTCCGTAGTTAAAACAAAAGTTATAATTTCGTCCTGTCCGTCTGTCCGCATGTCACAGATATTTTACTTGAAGACTATTGGCACTAAATGTAGATGAAGTTTTGTAGGAAGATATTTATGAACCGTAGTGTAAATATAATAAAATAGTGGTGGTACACCAACCTAAAACAAAACTACTGAACAAAGTTGCAATGCATATAAGCGTGTGAGGTATCGTTAGATAAGTCTTGAAAAAGTAACTACTTAATTTAAACCAATAGTTGGTGTCATTCGTTTCTAAAGTTTGTAAAAAGTGTGTCCCCTCCTCTAACTTTTCAACCATGCGGTGGAAAATTCTGAAAAAAATTAAAGTGTAAGTCACGCATCTTTCCCATTGGGGTAGGCAGAGACCACATCTTGTTACGATCCTGACACACACATCTTTCGCTGCTTCTACTTTTATTAAGAAGATGGTAAAACCTAGAAAACACTTTCATCGAAAATGGTTTGCTTATTCAAAATATTTTCGGTTACACGCTATTCCCCACTACGGAACCGTACGCTGTGCGTGGTCCGAAACGCACTTAGGCCGATTTATTTAAAAGGATATTTTATATTAGTTATATTATCAGTATATACAACACGTGATCGTCATTACAAATTTGCTTAAGATAACACAGGACAAAGAAAAGCCACGCGGAATGTAAATCAGACAATCGCCATTACGGATTTTATTTTAATAGGTACTCGTACTTCAAATATTTTCTCTCACGTGCTTACTTTTTTTGTATAAACCAGCTACATATAGTTCTAAAATTTATTTATAAGTTTGTAATTATACTAAAACGCGAAAACTTCGTCTTTCTCCTGTTCAAAGTTGGAAGGTTTTTTGTGGAAGAACGTGACGAGACCAGCACATCGTGGTAAATGCAATGTGTGCCCATAAAAAACGCTAAATTACCCAAAACATTTGCAACCATTGCTGCTCCATTTTACCAGTGTAAAGTATAATTTAAGTCTGGCATAATTGTGATTGTTATTACGCGAAGGCGATGAGATACTTCTATCACCTTCGGGACGAAATGCGGTCACATGTTTTTAACGCCGCCACATCACGGCATTATGGAACTCAACTTAATGCTTTAGTAGATTGTCCAATTTGATTGCTCAAAAAATCGACTTTAAAACGCAATACAGCTTGAAATGATTTTGACTTCAGTTTGTTTGCCTTTGGTTTGTTACCAGTCGAATTTCCTACAAGTAATAGAACTGGTTGTTAGACACGACTTAGAGAATTTATGAGTAAAGTCAAGACTGAAAACCTACTGACGGGATCTGCTCAATTTGCCCAACAAAGATATACAGGGTCATTCATAATGTCCTTAACATCCCGGCAGGCTGGGCTTGGGGAAGATGTGTATATGCCCCAAAAAATATAATCAGCCTCGTAGCGTGATACCTGTAGTAGATATATCGACTTAAAGAATTTGCTTAAAACTCATAGGTGACTGTTATGCCATCGAAAGAAGTCGCAAGTACTAGAATAACAACATGAAGCTTAAGGAAATCTGTTGCGAAGTAAATCTGTTAGTATGACGCCGTAGTAGGGTAACATAAATTTAATGGAGAAGAAAACGTATTTTAAATTTGTCTGGTTCGGGGCAACGATTTTCTGAGCTAGGATCGCATAAAGTTTAAAGTTTCAGCCTATAAATGTCCCACTGCTGAGCACAGGCCTCCTCTCATTCCTGAGAGGGTTTTGGAGCTAGGAGAATCCGCCACGCTGCTCCAATGCGGGTTGGCGGAATTCACATGTCATGGAAATATTTCTATTCCTCGGACATGCAGGTTTCCTCACGATGTTTTCCTTCACCGCTAAGCACGTGGTAAATCAGCACTTAAAATTGTAGAACAATATAGAGGTGCTGGCACCGGGGATCGAACCCAGGTTACTCGCTTACTATGAAATCAAAGGCGAGCACCAGGCCCCTGAGCTACCACGGCTTTATCTGTTTAGGATTATTAGGATCGCATATTACATTGTAAAGCTATTACACAACAAATAATTTTAAAGATTTGTATGGACATTTTTAGTATTCAATTTTGTCATTAAAGCTTCGTTATATCATTAAAGTCCGC
Source organism: Luehdorfia chinensis (assembly GCA_019845155.1). Taxonomy (NCBI): domain Eukaryota; kingdom Metazoa; phylum Arthropoda; class Insecta; order Lepidoptera; family Papilionidae; genus Luehdorfia; species Luehdorfia chinensis. The sequence goes on from JAHVAK010000022.1 coordinate 4,363,319, forward strand.
TGTATTTATCAGATCAAATTAGAATGGGTAGGTGACGGGATGTTATACCAATTATAAATAACGTCGTATAAATCTTTAAAATTTCTGTTCATTGTAATGGATTATATATAATAACGATGTTGTCTATTATATATTATTTAAGTAAAAGTGCTATTTATAATAACGCAATAAGGAAAAGTACCTCCGATGGAATCGAACCTATGCCAACAAAGTCCAAATATGTTTGTGGAGCAGTGATAGTCCTATCAGACTATGCAAATTGCCCTTTAAATGGCCAAATCGCTAATTGAACACAATGTTTACTGTCAACTGTGAACTGTGGAATAGAGTAAGCAAACAAGTGCTGATAAGGGCTTTCGTTTCGTCAACGTTATTAGTGAGGATAATGACGCGAAACTTCTTGTTAACTACTAATAATGGTAAAAATATATTGATTAAATAACAATCGATACTTATTTTTGAATTATATTTTATTAAATGCTTAGGTTTATTTACGGTAAGATTGAAATTTATTCCTGCTATTTCCTGGTGGTAGGTCTACGTCTAGGTACCACCCCAGGGCCAGTTATTCTGCCGTAAAGCAACAGGGTGTAAAATGCTTCGGTTTGAAGGGCACCGACGGCTAGTGTTATCACTGGGTGTATGAGACTGAAGAACTGATGTCTCAGGATGACGGGCGCAGTGTGGTGCCACACAGGCATGTTCAGGGTGACACAGCATCTGTTATGGGCAGACGTTGCACTTACCATCAGGGGAACGTTATGCACGTCTCGTCACACAACAAAAAAAAATTGCAAATTTAGATTTTTAATTTGAAACTGCACGATTTATTTTGACCCCACATAGACAATATATTCATGTCAAGAAACTAGAGTGAAGACTTTTCTTTTTTGGTTGAGACTAAGATGAAGACCGCTGAACCTTCAGCTGAGCCTGAATGCAGTAAGTCTAAGTCTTCAGTAGCACTTTAGTCATGGTAAAACTATTTTAGTTATGAAATATATTTAATAAAAAAATTCAGCAAATACTTGAACGTATGAATAAACTTTATTCAATCCACACCTTGAATTGTATAAAGGCCTCGAGGAAGTTTTCACCCTTTTTTTTTTTTTTTTTTAGGACTGATGGTCACTGTTAGCCCGAAGGCTTTCCAGCTCCGCCGGATTGAAAGGTGGCATAGCGCTGAGGGCGCTTAGCCGAAACCTTTATTTATGGATGACTGGCGCAAGGGCCCCCGAGAGGGGACCTCGGCTTGGACCGTCATCCTGTTCGCGAGAGTAACAGACTCGAGGGTGCCCAAGGGGGCCGGTCTCGGCTCGGTCAGTTACTGCAATCGGGAGGGCAATATTACTACTACTATAATTATTAATACCATGATTATTATTAGATAAGTTTACCACCAATTCGGAATGCGTTTCCGCTGGAGAAGAAATGGCGCAAGAAACTCCAGCGACGCTTCTGTTTATGACACTACTGCTAGGGGAAAACCGGCCTGAGATGCGGCGGTATCGCGAATAACTTTGTCTGATACGCCCACGCCGACGGCGGGGGCGGTATGATGGTGATAATGGGTGTTTGTGTAGTGTTGAGTAGAGCGCTTGGGCAATAGTGGTCGCGTCGTCAGGGTCCTCGAGGACGTGCCTCGGTCTCCTTTTTCCGCGGGTCGAGTTTTGGTGTATCGCGAGGGGGTTGTAAGTGGCGGCACTGACAACCAGTGGGTTGGGGTGCGTGGCGGCAGAGTCGAAGTATCGGCGAGAGGCCAACTTTAGATATTGGGCTATGGTAGGAAGCCCTAAATCGATATGAAGGTTAGCATTACGCACGAACCACGGTGCTCCCGTGGCTTTACGCATGAATCGATTTTGTATTACCTGAAGTCGGTGAATTTGACGCGGGGAGGCATGCGCAAATACGGGGCTTGCGTATGTCATAATTGGCCGAATACAGGCTTTGTAAAGTGTAATTTTATTACGTAGGGACATTTTGCTATTTTTATTTAGTAACGGATGTAATCGACCGAGGACGAACGCCGCTCGGTTCCTTACTCGGTTAATATGTGGACCGAAGCTGAGTCTCGAGTCTAATAGGACGCCTAGGTATTTGACTGTCTTTTCCCAGGGGATTGGACGATCGAATAACTCTATGGTGGGGAGATGCTTCGTTATGCGCCGCGAGAAGTACATGGCTGCACTTTTGATTGGGTTGACCTCGATCCTCCATTTCCGAAATCAGTTCCCGAGGGTTCGGGCTGCGGATTGGAGGCGTTTAGAGATAGTGTCTGGATTACGTCCAGACACATATAGGCAGGTATCATCTGCGAAGAGGGCGAGTTCGACGCCGCTGGTGTGCGGTATGTCGTTCGTGAAAAGGGTGTAGAGCACGGGACCTAGGACTGAGCCTTGTGGTACGCCGGCTAGGATGGGATGTGATTCGGATCGCACCCCCTCGACGCGGTAGCGGAAGGTTCGACTGCGTAAGAAATCTCGTATGATGAGTACGAGGCGATCCGGCACACCGAGTCCATATAACTTGTATATGAGCCCGTTGTGCCAGACTTTGTCGAACGCTTTCGCCACGTCGAAGAAGAGCGCTCCGGTATGAAGCCCGCGTATGAAGCGGGATTGAATGTGCTCCGTTATGCGGTGCACCTGCTGGGTACATGAGTGTTTGGCACGGAATCCAAACTGCTCGTGGATGGGGATCCCTCGAGACTGCATGAAGTCTCTTAAGCGGGCGAGAAGTAGGCGTTCGTATATCTTGCCTAAGGCCTTGAGGAGGCTTATAGGCCGATACGCGGTGGGATCGGACGGGGGAGTTGTCACCCATTTTACTTTGTACGTAGCTAGTTCATTGCTTTAAACTCTCGGACGACCTTTGGTTGCTTTGTCTTTTAAGGTCAGGGATTGACTTTTCGGGCGGTTCGATTAAACCTCTAATAAGTTATACGTTCGATTTACAGTACAATCTTCTCCCATTCTTAGCGTTTCTAAGTTTGTTAGCTATAACATTAGTATTGTATTGAGAAGAACTATGCACCTTGGAGCAGTCTGGATTCTATCTCATAGTGCACTGACAACTGCGTGGCCTAGTGACCAGAGCGTTTAACTTCTATGCCTGGGTTCGAATGGAGATCGATCCCAACCGGAGCTAACATTTGTGCTAAAACTCAAATTGTGGGTCTGATGTCGTGCATGTGAAATTTATGTCTGTAAAACGCACCCACGATAGCATGGGGCATAACTCCTAGTATAGGGTATCGTTATTTATAAAAAAATCATATATTAATTTAGACACTTATTGCTATTACAGCGATCAAGGTTTTTAATTTATTTTATATGTTTATAGCTAATAAATAATAACTGTATCTGTTCCTACCCTTTTTTATGTAGAAAATGTTCCCCGCCGTTTATTCCAGTTATACGATCATCGGTATACTCGATTACCTTGTGTTGTCCATTCCACTTCCGAATTTAGTTATCATCTCTTTTTACATGAAATAATCAAGCAGCAATTTAAACATTAGACGAGGTCGACCTTTTGTATTAGACTAGCATTTATTTCAAAGTCATATGTATCCCCATCTACCTTGATATTTGAACTTATGTGCGAAGCGAGTTTCACTAGTGATTAAATTTTGGCCTACAACAACTTTTCCAACGTTTCTTCATTAGTAGTGCTAGAATATATAATGCTGCGATTCCAATTTAACTTTTTAAAACTTATAGACTAACTTACTAACTGAATATTTCGGAGCATATACATTTATTCAGAATCGACCGACATACATACACCATTCAGCTCTAAATAATTTATATCACAAAACATACCTTTATTTCTTACCCAAACTTAGTCCGGCTAAATTATACCGTTGCCTCTTGATTTTAATTGGGAAAAGGATTAGAGGAAAAAAGACTCCTTTATATTTAGCAATCGCCCCTGTAATTACAGCGTTGGTTTCCTTAATTACAGTTCCCAATAAAAAGATTGAAGCTTCCTACTTCCCACGTAGGTGAGGGCGGGTACAACGCATGCGCGACATGTGCGATGAGGCTTATTATTACTTACCGGTAAATATTATCAAAATACACATTACGTATTGCCATAGAGTAGACAAGTATACACTAAAGGATAATTAACATTTAATTTTTAATTACGTTTCCTGTCCCATTTTTAAAGATAGTATAAAAATTAATTTTATACCAAAACTATATCATATCTGACATTGCAATTATGCCATGATGAGTGTGTTTTAGTTCAGCCTGTTAGTAGTCGACAGCTGGACGTAGGTTTCACCTAAAAAGAATTTGAAACACAACACCTGGCAGGCGGATTTCTAATACCAGTACCAGACGCCTCACTCTTTGAACCCTGCAGCCCATCACCGAGATGATTATTGCTACACCAATCGGTAGCCATAAGATTTTAAAGGCGTTACTCTTAGTCCACTCTTAAGGCAACCACGGCAAGAAATATGTGGTAGTTATTAGACTGCCGCTACAAGAAAGTGATTGTCATTTTAATTATGTTTTCTCGATTTCGACCAGACAACTACCAATACTGTCTTAAGGCAGAATAATGTTCCAGGACGCGCAACACAGGAGCACTCACTTCCCATACCGTATTGTACGCTCATATTAAGATTAGAACATCCGCATACAAGAAATTGGTTTGCCAGGTCCGCGGTGGTGTGTACAACATTAGGTTGTACTGTAAGTAAGGTTCTTGAAAATAAGTTGTAGCTATTTGAAGACCAAGTTTAGTACACGAAACTGAACAACTTCAAAAATCAACTGATCTTTTTCTATGGAAGGTCTAAAGGATCCCAGGAATAAGTTGAGCCTGCCTTTAAAAATAGTTTGACCTAATTTTGTAAAACCTTATATGCAAAATGGAACAAAGCCCCAATAATCTCTAAAAAGGCGAGTCTATCCAATTTTATGGATAGACTGGCGTTTTTAGCTTTGTAGCGTCATCTATTTCACCATATCAGAAGTTCAAGAATAGGTTATACGTTTAATATAGTGCTATTGAGAAGATTCAATGATATATACAACGTCTAAAGATTACTGGTTGGAGAAGACGTCCTCCCCAGATCAGACCATCCGATCAGGTGGGCAGATACCCTTTTCAACACAACGCGTGCGTCTTAGTCTTTCAACCACTGAGGATCATCAACGGCTTCTGTTATTTACGGACGCACTAAAGGCCTAGGCTCACCGTACAGCCAGACTGCACAACATCGGCAAACACTTTTTTTTTGTGGAACCGATACGACTTAGGGACCTTCAAGAAAAGAGCCTATTCCTTTCTCAAAGGCCGGCAACGTACCCGCTATCCCCTGATCTCTTTAAATGAAGCTCTTAAGCCCTGAGCTTTTGAAGGACTGCAAGAACCGCTTTTCCACCCGCTTTCAGAATCTCCTCTGTAATTTTGTCACCACGCGGCGCTTTGCCATTCTTATGCTGTTTGAGAGCCATACTTACGTCCGGGATATCATCGGAATAATGTCGGACGAGTTTGGCTTTTGGGTCGTATACTATTTTGTGGGTCCAATGACGATGTGTACAGCTGTCTATTGCCAAAGTCAAAATATTTCTTTATTTAGTTTAGGCTCGTATAAAGCTCTCATGAATGTCCAAATCTACATGGGTTCAAAAAATGCGACTTTCTTAGAGTAGAACCGGCAAAAAGATATACGTTTCATCAACAACAAAAAAAATGTGACTGATGTTTGCTGGTTCTTCCCATGACAGAGGTAATTTTTGCGAGTTCAAAAAATGACTTTCAATTTAAAATTATGTAAATTATGTACATTAAATAAAAATAAATATGTTCTATTCTATCACTAATTATTGGAAACATACTTGAAGTGTTACGACGGCATCTTCGGTGGTTTGTCTTTGAAAGCGTTTTTTAAACCATTGCTAGAAAACAAAACTGTGTATTAAAATATACTAAAGAAATTATTGCGTACGAGTATAACCATGATGGTGATCAGCATTTCAAAGTCTACTGCTGAACATAGGCCTTTCCTAGAAAGTAAGCTGTGTATGCGGGTTGGTAGCGCAATGCCGACGCCTTTGTACTAGTCTTAATCTCACATATTAGTGTTGAGGAGATACTGCTACTCATTACTATAAAAATATAATTATACTCGTAGTATACATAGACTTAGAATATATTGTCCTATAGACGAATTCTTTCAAATTCTTATATTTAATTAGTAATTTGAGTAGTTTTCCAAAACTATATTTATTTGACCACCTCTTTTATTTCTTTTGACTAACCATTATTTAAGTTAATATTTTTTTTTTTATTTCTAGCCCTATCTAAAACCTTATATACTCTTTTAATACTGTTGAAGGTACTGAAGAAAATAAAAAAGAGACATCGGCAAGTTCCGGGTGCAGGACCTGCGACAAGACGATTTATTTCAGGCACATTCACTTCCTCCCCCGGGTCTACGGATTAATTGATCACATCTTAAGTTACATGAATTAAATCTATTCATAGAGTTCAACTTTATTCTTATTTGGATGCGGTTTCCTCACATATGTGGTTGTATCCAGCAACAATTATCGATACATTTAACTGTATTTTCAACTAGCTGGCTCACTCCGCCTTCGCATGAAAATTATTATCATGTTAATGTTTGTGTAGAGGAAAACAACATGTCCATCTTATTTTTATCATCATCATAATTTCAGCTTATCACTAATCCACAGCTGAACATAGGCCTCCACCAATGATTGCCACAAAAGTTTGTAGCTCGCAATTTGATGGGATTTTGCCACAGTTGCCACGCTTGGCAGGCAGGTAGGCAACCGCAGTTTTTTTTTGTATATACCACATGAGTGTCTCTTCTCAGAATACACAACATGAATTATGTTTAGATGTTAAACGTAATAAGCTACGATGTGAAAAACATTAAACGCTAAGATCTAAACCAGCTACGTTTAATGCTTACCTTTAGTATAAAGTTGTGTGTAAAACAGTCAATAAAGTGACTGTCATGAGAAACACAATTTTATAGTAAATAGAATCCATTTAAATTGTTATAGTATATCAGTTGGTATCATTGGAATTCTCGGAATCAAACAGTTTAACCATGTCGTCATTATTGTGCATAGAATCAAATAATTTTTTGCTAGACATTATATTTACCTATCGCTAAATATTTCAAAACGGACGCGATAATGTCTCTTCGACGACAGCATTTTTGCGGACTTCATAAAAGTTATAAAATATCCACAAATCTTCTCGAAATAGTCCATAAATTTTATGCATTTATATAGCTTTTCTCTTGAAACATTCTGTTCATTAGTGAAACCCCGATAAAGTCAGTCCAGTTTTTACAGAGAAAATCGTGCATAAACAGACAGAAGCGACAGGGGACTTTGTTTAATATAGGGGATTAGCCTATGAATTATACGTTATATAATTTTTGTCACATACACTTCATTAAATCAAATGTACGACTTATTAATATAAAAATATTAATAATTTCATATTTAATGAAAACAAAAGTAGCTAAAGTGTAGTTTAAAATTCTACTAAAGTTATTAAAATGCCCTCCTTGATTTTAATACAGGCACTGAAGCTCCGAGACCAGATCGTCGACCGCAGCACGCACAATGTTCATGTCTTTATCACCTAGCCACTGCTTTAATGGATGTTTTGAGAGACACCAAATTCGGGTGAGGTGAATGTTGCTATATTTTGTCCAATGGGCTTAAGTCTAGGCTGGAAGAGTGCCTCTCGTCGTGCCTGATGAAGTAGATTCCATGGATGATAAGCCAATTTTGCGTCCTCTGTTTGAGAAAGAGGTTCCACAAGGTTTATAAGAACAGTATACACAAGAGCGCTAGTTTTCACACTTTTTTCACAGACAAACTCCTCAGGCATTAATACGAGACTTCAAGCCAAACCATAAATGATGAAGGATAATGCCCACACTGGATTCTCGAGATTTTTGATTTTTTGCTCGCTGACGGGATTTCGTTGGATTCGCGCCCGCACTTCTTTGATGCCCGCTGGCGTCCTAACCGTACGAGGTCAGCCGCTCTTTTACGGTCTTAAAAGATCGAATCTTCATAAGATCGTTTGACAGTACGATATAAGAAACTCAGTGTCCTTTCAAATTTTTCAGAACTTTAAATATCTGAGTGCATAATGAGTGCCCAAACATGGTAATATTTGCACACTACGGCTTGACGGCTTTTTGCATAAAAATCCTACCCCCAATAAACACAGTAACTGTTTCTTCTTGGATGTTCAGAAGATAAAAAGGAAGACAGACGCTTGCAAATAACAGAAATGCTCTTTCTACGTATCGTCAGTTAACTGTAGTCCGTTCAAATTTAAAAATAGAGCTTGTTTCGTCGTAAGTCGTGTGGTGGCGGCTCGTTAAAAGAATACTACCACTCCATCTCATCCAATGGATCTCGTAAAAGGCGAGTATGGAATTAAACTGCACTTTACACCCAACAGCGCATGGTGGCGATGGGCTCACCACCTATCACACCAAGTGCATTATATTGTTTTGGTGAAACGTGGATTGTGGCAGTCATCTGTTTTTGCAGTGAGTGCCCAGTCTCTGACTACCCCTTATGGGATACAGTCGTGATCTTATGTATGTATGTATGTATGTTTCTCAATGTGTTCTTACATAGGCATAGATTTTGTGCCACCGGTTATTTCCGGTTCATAACAGTAACCACATATAGTAATATCGGATGTCGGAATTCCTAAATTTAAGAAAAATTTACTAATGAGTAAACAGTTCACCTGATAGTAAGTAGTCACTGCGATACGAATGAGATGGAATTTTATGATTTCTCCGATTCTATTCACTCACCATACGAGCGTCATGCAATCACGTCACGCTGGTATTCTGTATGAGCTCGGTCCCACTTCGGTTGTATCGTCTCATCTGTAGCACAGGTCTACCACGCAAAATTTGCGTAACTTTGATCAATATCACAGATTTATGAAATTTTAGGATTTAATCTCATATAAGAAGTTAAACAAGAGAAGAAATCGCTGTAATGGTCGTAGCGTGATGTTATATAGCCTACAGCCTTCCATAAATGGGTTTCAACACTAAAATAATTTTTCAATTCGAACCAGTAGTTCCTGAGAATAGCTCGTTTAACCAAACAAACTCTTCAGCTTAATAATATTAGTATACGAGTAGATATAGTATTCGCGTAAATATATGTATCATTGTGGTACATATATTTAGATAAATTATTTTATTACTTGTAGTAATAAAATAATTTATTTTTGTAGTTTAAGAGATGGAAGAACTATATGCTTAGTGTGTGTTGTGAGTTATGAGAAACAAATAAACTTTCTTTCTTTTTTCTAATTTTATATAAAAAAAAAAGAATATAGGAACTTTCATTTGTTATCATTTTCTTTGATTTCGTTAAAAACATTAGGATTGCTCTTGTATCATGAGTGCGTTTCACAGACATACATTTCACACGCCCGTGTCGCGACAGACCCGAAAACCAATAATTTGTGTTTTTAGTAAACAGTGTAACTAAGTAACTAAGTAACTAATGTTAGTTAGTTACAATATAAATGCGAATACAAAGTTAGTTGGAGTAAAGTTTGCTGCAAAAGATATTTCAAGTCACTGGGTGTCGTGTCGTTCAATGAACCTCATTGTTATCAACTTGCGAAACAACTAATTTACATTCATGTGAATCTGTTAGCGTAGAAATTGCAATATTAATGATGCCTTTGCAGTGTTTATATGTTAATTTTGTGACATTTGATCTCCATTAATTCGTACATATGTGATTGTATCGTGATTAAAAGGAAAAAACAGAACAGTTTATGGTTTTTAAGATCTTTCGATGTAACTTCTTTTACCCTAAAACATTATAATAAAATATAAAGAAAGTTGATAATCAGATTTCTTATCATGCATTATTATATGCATCATTATTTGTATCATGAATGATATTAGTTTTATGATACATTCTCCTACATGCATTTAACAACGGAAAAAAAAAAAAACAATTTTTGTATCAAAAGTAATTTTACCCCTACTACTACTAACTACAATAGTATTAGGAACCAAACTTTAAAATCCAAGGCCTATTATAATCTTAAATATTATACCCATCTCACAAAGAATAATTGTAATTAAAATTAAACTTGGTTGTATGAAAAGTTCATTCTTTGCTTTTCTGTAAGGAGAAATGAAACTTTAATAAAATATCGATTCTAAAGACACGGTTTAATACAAAGCAGTTATGCTAATGGGAATCGTCGTTGGCAGGTCAGAGGTGTTTAACGGATGGCCAATGCACCCTTTTGCAATACCGCACCAGATCAATGCATTTATGGCACAGCTTTAGTACAAATATTAAATGTAAATTGGGGAAAAGATTTTGGGATACTTATTGTTCTGGAATTGTCGTTAGGGACTGATTTCATTCTTAACAGTATTAAAACAATTAGATATAATCAAACACTGTAATGAAATAATATTTTGTTTAAAGTACATTATAATTTCGTTATTTGGGAGAAAATAAAATAACGTTATTTCATGGATAAAAACAGAACTTCCAGGAAATATCTTTTGATCATAAAAATGGTACAATACGAGTACGTCATTAGTGTCAATCCTCCCAGAGTTACAAAGATACTTAACAATTATTTACTCAAATTTACTTATACAAAAATTTTATAGCGTGAAGTATTTTAATTCTAATGTAAGCAAGTATTATTTTACAAAGTTCTTCTTTAGTGTTGAATTTTCTAGGTATTGTTTGCTACTTCTAATTTATCTAATCTTGCGTCATTAGAATTTTTTAGAATTATGTATACATCATTCATCAATCTAATTAAACTTTCTTTTACATTCGACAAATTATATACAAACATATGATACAATAAAAAAAAACAATGGACCTTAAACACAGCAAAATTTTTACAAAGTCAGTTAATGTTTAAAATTACTCTATGGCAAGTCTTAGTATATTTTTTTTAATTACATAAGTTAGATTCAACTAGTGAAAAATATAACCATTTATGTTGTTCTTACCTGAAAAATAAATAGAAAAACTCTATGTGTAGTACATAGAGCTTTTTAGAAAGAAAAGGTATAGAGAAAGAGTGAGGTAGAAAAATATTTAAACGGGATATTAATTTCTTTGAATGTAACATAAATCGCTAAGTTCAATGTCATAGCAAGTTGGCGAATCCAGATGGAACAAGTTGTCGGTCCCATGAGGTCAGTGGTCATCGGTCATAGGTGATCAACGGCCGGACGACTGACCGGGGGTTGCGAATTGACTCGCCCGATACTCGCGACACAATGGGCTTTTGATATCGAGTGAATCCGAGATTTTTTATTAGTTTTTCTTTTTTATTAATAATGGAATATTATTAACATAACTACTGTTCCTACTAGTCAAGGCGATGGCGTACGAGAGCTGAATGTCGGGTCCGAACTAATGACATTGTTTATTATCACCTACAGGCACTTCGCAACGCAATTATAAAAATCTGTGCATTATGACTATTAAGACTAAAGTAACTTAAATGTGATATAAATTATTTCAAAATAACTGATTACTTCCAGACATAATGATGATGATTATTTACTATAACCATTTTAGTTTACTCTTGTAATTAATAAGATATTACACTCATAGACACCTAGATTATGCATTCTGTTAACGTAACGTATCTACGACTATCAACTTAGGCTTACAACAAATAAGTATAATATTGTATATATATTGTATGTATATGGCTATATGCATTTAATAAATATATCAAAATATGTATAAATGAATTTAAGAATTAACATTTGCTGAATTTCTTATCGTAACACACTTTAAACTAATTTTGTTGCATTTTTATTTAATGATAAAATTCAATGTCACGTTTAAGTTCAAGTTCTCAGTCCCAAGAGGTCACCGGGCATCGGTCAGAGGTGACCAACGGCCGGCCATTTTGCATACTGCGAATTTTTCAAAAGAATAGGATCGCTCTACCCTACACCTGTATGGACAAGTCATTGTTAGTGTACACAATGGACCAAAACATTTTTAGCAGTTACCTAATTAGTCGAAAGATTACCCATTAAAAAAAATGGTTATTAGCTTTATTAGCTTATACAATGCAGTCAATAATACATAGTTTTTTATTCTTAAAAATGTCAACAATGCGCAAAAAGTATTTCGTTGAAAATTTATTATTGAAGTAAAATAAAAACTTTCGCGAAAAAACGAGACTAATAATAGTATAAACAGTAAAAATCCTAAAAATGCGAATAAAAATGTTGAAGACCCTCAACTACCCTCTGTAGACGAAATCAACGTATAAACCGGGTGTCCGTCCGTTCGTCACCTCTGACCCACGCTTGACCAGTAATGTCCCTTAAAAATTTTGGGACCAGACAAGTACACGTAGCCTTGATATTGAACGTTAAGCACGTCCATAACTTTATCGTAACTATTATTAGATTAAAAAAAATACTAGTCATATGAATTAATTTTAAGTAAAAATCACGCGTGAGTTGAATTACCCTTTGTAAAGTATTTACTGTGGCTGTATTTATTTAATGAGTGGTTCATAACAGTATAATTTTATTAACCTATAATTAATAGTCTGGTAATTAATAGCTGGGTTTAATGAACTTTAAGCAGCAAGCAACTTACAACTGACATCAACCCTTATTTAAAGAAATAGTTAAGCGACATAAAATTTACATGGTTTTATAACTTTTAATCTTTATTACATATCCTCCAAAAATTAAAAAAAAACTTAGGCACTGCAATCCATTACTGTGTAAAGAACAGTACATAAATAGTGTATACTCATTCTGTCAGCCTATCAACGAAATAATCAACGAAAGCTAAGCAGAACTAAGTAATAGCAGATAAAAATTTTTGGGAGTATTATCTAAAGTGATCAAGGCAGTAATTCTCTTTTTTTATAAGTCTCTAGTATCGTGGGTGCAATTTACGTACTTACACAGCACATTTGCATGCACAGGTACTCAGACCCGCTACCACTATCTACAAGACATTCTGCATGGGAATCGAACGCGCGACTCATAGCGCAAAAGCCAGCTTAGCCACCGCACTTACCGAACCGATACAGGAGAAAAGATGGAAACACTAGGTTTTCACCTCCAATTTTTTTAGTCTTTCTTTCATTGTTGTTTATCAAAATAAGTTGTTGGTACCTCATGCTGTAGCAAGTAAAACTCGCTAGAATATTTGCATGTATTGTAAATTTTATATCAAACAACACTAAATAAATAAATATAGAGCCGTGGCCTTAATTTTTATAGTACGCGAGTGACCTAAGTTTGATCCCTAGTGCCGGCATCTCTAAAACAGTCATTCAATTTTAAATGCCGATTTACCGAGTGGTCAGTTGTGAAGAAAAACATCGCGAGGAAATCTGCATATCTGAGTTCTGCAGGTCCTGCAGTTATTTTCAATACACATGATGATGTCGATTTTCGACTACTATGACAACTTCTGAATGGTGTCGGAATCTATCATTTTTGCAGGAAATATAATAGTGCCACAAATTAACGCGCTCTTGCGATAAAATCGAAGGTAGGCTAGAATTCAGTGATTCAGATTCGGGTACAATCACCACACAAACAGACACATAAATGCAAAAATCTTAGCCCGGCTTTCAAACCCAGGACTCGACGTAGCAGTCAGATAGTCTGACCACTAGGCCACGCGGTTGTCGTTGAATTCGCATACATTAGTAACGTAACTACTATCTGTTCAATCAAAATAATGTTACCGTACACAATTGATATATCCAACTCGGGACATTTAAAAGTGTAGCGTCTTACTAAAATAGGAAAAGCTTTAACAATTGATGATTCACTTTACTTTCATTCGTCATAAAAACCGTTCGTAATTTTAAACGTCACATCAAATTTTATATTCGTAATTCAAAAACGGTGGTCACTGGACAACGGTCAGTTCCCCGATTTACGACTCTTTTATTTACTCTAAGCTTATTAAACCCTTTCTATTGTTAGATAGTCTTGAGAAGGGTAATTAATATGGTGGGTATTGTGCGAATACGCCACCTTTGTTCTCTGTTGTTTCGTCGCTTTGTATTGAAACTCCGGTTAGTTTTTTGTATGATATTTTGTTTAGGTGATCATTAGCTTAGTGGGCAGTTCGGCGATGACCCATTTAAAACGTTTATTCTCACAATATTCGTGTGATTGTGAACCGTTTCTCTGCATTTTATTTGCAAAATAAATAAAAATTAGATCGACTATATCGAAACAAATTCGATAAAATATCGAATAACTATAGCAATTCAGTGATATATGTATAAAACTATAGCAATTCAGTGAGATATGTACTTTTAAAAAAAATTGGACCTAAAAGAGTATACTTATATACTCTTTTAGGTCCAATTTACTTATATGGTAAAGGAAACAAGCGTTTTTAATTAAATACTTCATGGGACTTAAAAACGTGTTCTACGTAGCTTTGAAAGCCTTGAAGACATTGCTTATCTTTTTTATTGAATTTAAACACTTTTTCGCGTGGCCTAATGGTCAGAGTAGCTGACTTCTCGCTGTCCTGGGTTCAAATCCGGAGCCGGGTTGGTTTTTGTATTAGTATTTGGGTTTGATTGTGTTGTTGAACGCATGAATAAAATTTAATTGTAATTTTGCATTAAAAATAATTTAATTTATAAACATATATAAGTTATTATATACTACCCTCAAAATTAGTTCAGGGATATAAACTGAACGATTTCATGGATCTAATTTATACATAATAATATGAGTTTTAATTTTGCATAATTAACTTTCTTTTTCCCTTAGTTTAGTCATAACCATGCATGTGTTAATATTTAAATTTCATAGCGAGTGTCGTATACGGTTTCATAACCTAGCGATATACGTCCAATGCAAACGTCCACCGATCTGACCTCTTGATCTCTAATGCGCTGTTGAAGCAGTTGTGCAAAGACTGGTTTAAATGCGCTTTTGAATCGATTGATAAATGAAATGTACTTTTTCATTCAACACCAACGGGGAATAAAATTAGTAATTACTTAACTGAAACTAAGAACGGGTTCGTTACTACGAGTATGATGTGCGCAGTACTCGGCATTTTTTGTTCTACTACGAGTATCATATTTATTATGTAACATATAGAGAAAATGTCTTACAGTACTTAACTTATTGGGTAAAGGATTTTACATTCCATATTTCTTCATTCTTATGCATACGAAATCTTCAGTTTAAAAATAAAACGCGACATAATGTGCGTCTTATTGTCTGAAATATTCAAAAAATATAAATATATAGAAGCCATACAAGCGCGACCGTTATCGTTTTATGTACCTATTTGCGCAGGACACGAATCGTCAGAGACGTAAGTATGTATTAGTTCGCGAATCGCATCACTCGAGAGGAGGAGGATCGCCCTCCCGGAGCGTTAGCCAATGGGAAGTCTAGACTATGACCGCGCTCCGTTGGCGACTGGCAAACATCGCGAATAAATTAGCGCTTACGTGCGGAGCTTATAGGTTATAGGTTATATATATAAGCGTCAGATACACATAATGTATTTTTTTTCTCTAACATACTTACGGCTTAAAGATTCATGTACATATATATTGTATACGTATATAGATGACAGATATGATAACATAATCAATTTGTACGTCGTTAAGCTGCGCTGATTTATGCGGCCTTGGTAACTGAACGCCGCGCCGATTTCTTTACGCATTACTTATTTTCTATAGTTAAAACAATAGTTGTCAAAACGTCAAAGATTTCATTGCTTTACCGGAAGTATAAAAAATACAAAGCTGCTAGGGGAGCTCTTTTAAAACGGATTTAAAGGAGGATTACATCCGAATGAGTCTTCATATTGAGTGGCAGTAGGGTTTTCTAAGTATAGCGAACTGTAGGTGCGAACGTCGCAACCCTTCCGTGTAAAATATCCGAATTAAAGTGTTTTAAAACACATGTTTGCTTAACATCGATCCTTAGGGAAGGTTATAGGAGTAACATATTGCACTCGAAAATAATTTATTTTGTGTGTCAGAACTAGTAACAGATGACAAGACCAAAAACAAACAACATTTTTTCAAATACGTCTGTGTACAGACAGTTATTTATGAATAGAAATTTATTATAAAATGTTTAGCTCGCTATGTTTGTACAATTATCTAATAAGAATACTAAATGTGCAATACTGCAAACCAAACCGTCAAAGTTTACCATCATGTTAAGATTATGTGTACATGTTTTTGCATATTTACTATAAAAAAATCAATAATGAATCTACTTTTTAAGTGGTATAACCACAAGGAGTACCTAAACATAAAACAAGTCTAATCCATAACATAAATTACAATAAATATACCACGACCCTATCTAACTTTTCTCCTCAAATTTAAAACGCTGCATGCCGTCATCTTATAACTACCGCAACATGAAAACGTAAAAGCAATTAAGAAATACCTACAAGTAATTCCAACCCCTTGATACGTGATGGAGTAAAATACAAAATGTTAAAGGGGAAGTCGCGAGATTAGCCCTCCAGTGTTGCGATGGCAAAAACACTGCACATGGGCGTATTTCAATTAGCTGTCACCTCGTCAACTCTTCTGCTATTATTTTAAAATGCCGCTCGCAAGATGCTCTTTAGCACCCCTGGGTGTTTAAAAATAGTTATTCTGCTACCAAAAAATAAGTTTCATTAAGTTATATTACAAACATATTGAAAAAAAAGCTCTATGCTAAATCGATTTATTATCTGTATTCATTAAAACCAAAACGGTTATGAGATTTTTTCATATAATACTTTACTGTCAATTAATCAATTCTTGAGAAATTATGGTAATGAATTCTTTTGTTTGATTTCGACAGCGACATTTTCAGTTGTGCAGGATATATTACAGTGCTAAAAGGTTACCAAAAACCAAAGAGGTGTGTATTGTGGCACTCACTGCGAAAACAGATGACTGCCACAATCCACGTTTCATCAAAACAATATAATGCACTTGATGTGATAGATGGTGAGCCCATCGCCACCATGCGCTGTTGGGTGCACAGTGCAGTTTAATTCCTTACTCGCCTTTTACGAGATCCATTGGATGAGATGGAGTGGTAGTATTCTTTTAACGAGCCGCTACCACACGGCATAATTAATGTAGCATAAATTAGAGAAATGGAGTTAATTGGTAAAAAATAAAAGTATTGCCCTATTATGCATTTGGCGGTAATTCCCGGTGGCGGTATAAGTTTACTTGTACAATTCACGCGAATTAACTTTTTTTGTAATTGAATTTCGTCGAAGTAAAGCCGGATTCTATTAATTATAAGTTTAGACTAAATTTCTTTGCGTCTAAAAATTGTTCATAGAAAAATACAAATCTTGGGCGAGACCTATGTCCAGTAATGGACTACTTATAGATCGATAATGAATTCAGATATTATTATGATTAAAAGAAATAACTGTTAAAGCCGGATTCTATTAATTATAAGTTTAGACTAAATTTCTTCGTATCTAAAATTTTTCATAGAAAAATACAAATCTTGGGCGAGACCTATGTCCAGTAATGGACTACTTACTGATAGATCGATAATGAATTCGGATATTATTATGATTAAAAGAAATAACTGTATATGTAAATGCATGTTTTTTTATATAGCAACTTTGAACTTTTTTCAGCGGTTAGTTGACATAAAAAATATATTAAAAGCTGCGGGTGCATTATGCATTATGCCACGGTGTATGAGTACATTCAACTACCTAACTCTTTAATGCAAAGGAAGTGCATAAGTAGGTCAGACAGTCGATTGCACATGTTGTGAAAGCCGCAAAAAATACCCTCCTTTATATGCTCCTTTGTTTTCATACACGACAAAAAAATATTATTGCCCGCAATTTGTACCTACCCTTAAAATAGTATAGTTCAACTGCATTAAATTGGCACAATAACACTATAATTTTAAGACCGTCTTATACACATACATTTTACATTAAAGAAATTAATTAGGAAAGAAAGCTCATTATACTACGTTTTCTACACAAATAGTATATGGGCAATTCTTAATTCTAAATATATATTATACGCGATCTAAAGTCAAACAACCAATTCTTAATGTCAGTAGTATAATAAAACAGCATTTTATCATTTTACTCTTCTCGCATACGTTTTATATTTAACCCTTTTCAACGCTCTCGCAGTCTTTCTTTGCCTACGCACCTCTTTTTTGTCTTTGACCTTTTTAAATGGCACATGCAGAGAGAGAGAGCGTGCGTTTTTTAAGCATCAACCCGTTTGATAAAATGCAATATCATCAGCCTACCTGCACATCCTTTGAAGTCTATTCTCTTAATAGATCGACTCAAATCGATTAAGGCATAGAAAACTTGCATAGTAAATTATGTATTAAAATTATACGGTATGATTCGTTTTCATTACGGCGACATACAACCACACAGTCCAGCTGTTGGTTAGTTGTCACTGTAGCATATAGAATTCCTACATCAATTCTCAATATAGAATGAATATGATTTGACAACCGCATGGTCTAGATGCCAAAATACCTGGCTACTGCGTCGCGGGCCCTGGGTTCAACTACCGGCTGGGACAGCTTTGTGAAACACAATTGTGGTTTCGTGGGTATCCTGTGTCATTGACACTGCAACCGAACTTTCCTCCGATCTCAACGCATAGGCGTTATATTAGAATAGGGAAGGCGAAGACTGTACTGTGACTTACTGTGTTTCGGTTTGAAGGGCACTGTGAGCTAGCGTAATCACAGATATGAGACTTAAAAACTGATGTCTCAGGGTGACGGACACAGTGTGGTGTCACACAGTAATTTTCTGGGTGACACAGCATTTGTTATGGTGAGACGTTACACTTACCATCAGGTGAACGTTATGCTCGTTCCGTCACTTTAATGAAATAAAAAATAAAAAAGAAGACGAGTGAGTGCCTTAGGATTTTCGCTAATGCTTACGGCACTGTTATATTTCCTGCGCATTTGACAGCATCAGATCATCAGTATGAAGCTGTAAGGACGTTGTGATCCCTGAGAACTAAATAACTTTATTCCAATATTTAGGCATTGCGTTCTGTTCACTCACTATACGAAATATTGCTGTATTATCCTGCGAATTTTCGCTTAAATTCGGTGAGCGTAATCCTAACAAGACGAACCCATTTATATGCTACATCCAGCGTAGCACTACGCACTACTTTCAAAAATATTGTTATACTGTTGAATTCATCTCGAATAATGTTTTTTTATATGGAAGTATGTGACGCGGCTAGTACATCGTTCATTCTGATGGTAAGACGTACGTCAGCCCATAATAAGTACTGTGTCACACACAATACTTATCAGTAGCACAGTCTTAAATCTCATATGCTCAGTAATTATACTAGCTATCCCTTCTAAGCCCCTCAAACCGAAAAACAATAATATTTTTAAATTTCAGCTTGACAGCAGAATAACTTAAACTATTAACATGATTTGTTATTTATCGATGTAGACATAACTTCAAAGAAATATTTCGCCTAAAGTCCAAATCAAACACAACCGAACGTGCAAAACATTAGATTCGTCTAAATCCAAAAATCGGGAAACAAAAATACCAGGTAAAAAGTCATATACCGGTATAATTGTCACAAATTAAAGCAAAAAATCGTTCACAAAAGATATCAAAATTCTGCAAGCCACACGAGCAGGTAGAGACTTTATAAAATTCCAATTTTTTTGTATCAATATTGTGCAAAAGCGTGGGAGGGATCAAGGAATAACTGTACCCGTCAAGACATCAGGTCGGCCTACGACCCGAAATATAAATCAACCGTTTCATAAAGAAATAAATAATGGTGTTAAAATATTTTTCTTTCTAACATCGCAATACATAATAATATTTAAGAAATATATGCTTATCTTAATCAAACGGATGAATCTGCTTGAATAAAATTATATTGTTTTTGTATCACGTATCACGAAACTATAATGGAAATTTTCAGTCTCTTGTTTTATATTGAAGAAAACGTTACAATTATGAGAGGATGGATAAAACCATCGCATAAAACGTTTTAGTACGTGTTGTAAGTAGCAACGCAGAAACCAAAAACCCTAAAAGATTAATACATGAGCCTTCAAGGTTTGCCCTGTCACTAAGCAAACATTTGAATTACAAAGAATGCTAGTTTTTACGAAAGAAGATTTCGTGCAAAAACTTTTAACACAAACACAAAAAGTCCTCTAACTTTGGTTACGTGATAAGTTTATTTTGAAATGGAGATGCAAGATTTATTAGCTTGTTTTACTATTTATACTATCTTCGTTATAAATGACGTATTCTTGATAAGGAAAGACAATCTCCAATGTTTTTCATTGAAATATTCTGCATTTATATACTTACATATACAATTCATTCATTCGAAAAACTCGTTACTAACCGTCAGAATGTAGAGTTGTGCCGACGCGAACATTTGCGTGGTGTCGTTGAACCCTCCTGAAAAAAAACTCCCCCGACAGTTTCAGCATTATCGCCTGCCCCGTCTGCGTTCTCACGCTTTACTCTGAACTGTGACACCAGCAAAAACAGATTGTGCCTTGACAAACAGTATACGAAAGTACGTATGTACGTATATATGCTAACGTTTTGTTTAATCTGTGACGTTTGCCAACACACATATTTCGCATAAACAAAATCAATATCTGACGAATCTCATCAATTTGCCGCCCAAAAGTAAATAAGGCGACTTTAATTTAATCGTTATAATTATCCACTTGTTTAATATACACTGAAGTTAGAGGTTTTAATATAAGTACTTTGATAGTTTAGATTATTACTTTGACAAATAGAATTTGTATTTTTCAAAGTAATTTGTAGTGGTACTACGGACAGTTCATTAAAAGTATTTATAATTTTTATTTCAAAGGACAAAGTTTTACAAAATACGAGTAACTAATGTTACGAGCACTGCCCTACTCTGATAGGTACATCTGATTTTTGGAATTTTACATTACATTACAACTATTTTATGACCGCGTGACCTAGAGGTCAGAGTATCTGAGTTCTACACCGCGTTTTCTGGGTTCGAATCAGAGCCAGAGCTATATGCAAAAAACAAATTCTTGGTTTTCAGGTCTGGTTATGTTGTACATGTGAAATTTATATCTGTAAAACTCACCCACGCTACAAAAGAAATTCTAATGTGATATCCTTAAAAAAAACTAAAAACATTGAAACTGTTCAAAGAAGTTTATCACCATCTACTAAAAACTCTTGAACTTTATTCAACGAAACAGTCTACTGCTCAGTTTGAATATGCCACACTATGCGATTATACTGCTCCGTACCAACCAAACTAATTGCCAACGGTGTGGATATTTTACGTTTGGCATTTTAGGGTATTAATTTCGCCATCTGACACACGAGATTTTCTGACATTTCTCTTAGTGAAGTTTAACGACATTCATGTGTCTAGAACGGATTTTCTAGAGACGTCACGTACGTGGCGTATTAATAAAGTTGTTTCATATTTTTTAAGTTTATTTCTATGCTAAATAAAGTAATAATTAAATTGTACTACTGCCTTAACTAACTATAGGTAATAATTGATTTTACTTGTATTAAAACCGTAAATTTTAAATAAGATTAATACAATCGATATACATGACGCACCGGAAGTTGAGTTCCACCGCGAACGTAAAGTTTCCGGTCCTAAACTCGCCCCTGCCGCGAACTTTCATTATTCTTTCAGCAAATATGTTTTGACAACTGTCATTAGACACTCCTTAACAAAGTTTCTTTCAATAGTACTTCAATATTTTATAATCATCAATTTTACATTATCTTTTTTAACCAATTATTTTAGAATGTTAATAGATAAAACATTTGAACATGCTGAGTAGCAGAACTCAATATAATCGAGCATTTTTTCTTGACATACTTTTTTGTTTTAGTCAGTATCAAGTCCATAGTCTACTAAAATGTAAAACATGAGTTTAAAAAAGAGCATATACACATATAAAAGTAATGATATTGGCATCAATAAAAAATCAAAACAATTTAGTTTTAAAAAACAAACTGGCGCTATGAAAGAAATTGGTCGAAAAAGTGGAAAATACATCCAAAGTAACAAAGTAATATAATACCTAGTTTACTGCTAAAGAGAACAGTTAACTTAACAATAGACACGTACTACAGCTTTTCTTTTTTCGCATTCAATGCTAACGGTTCATAATTGATAAACTGATCTCTGTAGCTGTCAGCACTTCCCTGATCGCCCTGAGAATTGTGGGAACAAATTATCGCAAACACTTCTGCCATTATCAAAAAAGTCTTGCACAAAACATCGCATCAAGTATTTATTACAAGCAAAAAATTACTACTCCCACGCCGTGAAAGGGTTGAGTATGCACCTGACCTATATTGCACTTACGTAAAAAAGTCTGTTTTCATCTCTTTTTTTATTCTTTATTCCCCTAGTCATATCTTTGGAAATACAATACAATTGATAGGGTGACCATGATCTATGATCAATTTCAACAGAAAGTTTGCAATTAATGTCTTTCTGCATTTAATTGTACAATAATACATATGTTAAAGTTGAAGATAATGATTCAGATATTTATAATATTAATACTATGTTTTACTGTAGTCGAATAAATATAGGTTTTTTGTGAAGGTGTGTATTTTGAAGTTATCAATACTTAAAAGTTTATTCCAGTTTGTAGTTACGGCCAGTTATTCTGCCGTGAAGCCGTAGTGTGCAAACATTACTGTTTTTCGGTCTGAGGGGTAGTCAGAGTATTTGTTATGGGCGGACGTCCCACTTACCGTCAGGTGAAGGTTTTGCTCGTTTCGTCACTTGATACAATAAAATAAAGTTATAATAAACTTATTTTGTTTATGTATTAGTGTGATTGTTAGTAAACCTAACAAAAAGGCTACTTAACAAATTTAACCGGAAATTGCTAATACGACTGTGACTGATTATGACTATGATTATGTAATATACAGTGATTTCTCAGCGACATTTCACGTTACAAAATGTGAAATAAAAATAAATGTCAAAAATATTTTTTATTAATGTGTTAGATGTTATTTAAAAATCAAGAATGTTTTTCTAATTGAATTACGTAATGAAATGTGGTGTCTAATTGAATAACGTGGTGGTGTAATGAAATTATTCTATATTCAAGTTATTGCCACCCTACAGATGCAAGGGAGTTACGTACAATGCTTCTCGTTTAGGGGCACAACTCGCAGGTAGCGCCAAAGGGTTATCCGCTTATGCAAAAAACGCGCTGCGATCCGATTAACACCTGGCACAAATAGATTTGGCTTTTTTAGAACGCTGACAATTATGATAACAAAATTTATCGCACTTACCTCAGACGTGTGCTAATTTGCATTTCATACATATGTTATGTTTTTTGTGTAGTACATTTTAATAAATTTTGGTTTATGGATGGATCATTGAGTTTCAATCCTCTAATTGTTATTTTAATTGTAATTAAATGATTGCCGAATTTCGATGGAACTTTTTCTGCTTTTATATATATTATAACACATTTGTAATGCTTAGTGTGTTGTTTTTATTTTTATAAGAGCAATCTCACGTCCTCTGCAATTTAAAGTACCCGCGCCCGATGTAGCGCTCATGCGATAAGATCGGAGATATACTTGGATGGAGTGTCAGAGACACGGGACCAATCACAACACAACCAGACCTGTAAACCAACAATTTGTGTCTTTCTACAAATGTTGACTTCGGCTAGGGTTCGAATCCAGGACCTGCAGCGTAGAAGTCAGGTAATCTAAGCACTAAGCCACGTGTTTGTCAAAAAACTATTTATATACATAATGTTAAAATAACGTATTGATTTATCTGCTGTTGAGTTGCCATGTAACAATAAGGCCAGGTAAATTCGCGGCCTTTTACGTAGCTCATTAACTATTCATTGACTAGAACGCGTGAGCCAGGGTGGTTGAAAAGACCGACAGGCGTGTGTTGCGAAATGAATAAATAGTGGCGAGAAATAGGGGCAGTCATCAGTTAACGACCGCCACGGCTTAATAATGCAAACGATACCAATTACTTCCTATTCAGTGATCTACGTTCTAAAGCAATATGTGTTGAATGCGATGTCTTGTGAACTGGTCAGCTCTTCTTGGACGCGAAACACGGCACCTGTAATGAGTTTGTTCGCTGACACGATAATACCACGGCAAACAGTTACAATCGACAGTTTGCGAACCGCGCCCTCTCTTGTTCGAGATTTGTAAATAATTTATTAAATTTTCGCGACACTAATCAAATGCCAATTTTCGCATGAAATGTATCGAAATTATTCGAATTTAGTTTCATACTTCGTCAGCTTCAGAATTGTTACGTTTGGTTTCTTTCAATATAATACAGACGTATTATCAAATTAGCAACAATGCTTAAAATTAAGGCACTAAAAGGCGAATGTTATTTTATAAATATAGAACAATTGACTTTATTTTTGAAATAGTCAGGGATACTTTTGGCGCATAATAATGTACGTTAATTAATATTTTTTTTATTGTATGAAGTGATAAAACGAATAAAACGTTAACCTGATGGTAAGTGCAACGTCTGCCCATAACAAATGCTGTGTCACCAAGAAAATTTCTGTGTGACACCACACTGTGTCCAACACCCTGAGACATAAGTTCTTAAGTCTCATATGCCCAGTGATTACGCTAGCCTCACAGTGCCATTGAAACCGAAACACAGTAATGTTTGCACACTACTGCTTAACTGGCAGAATAACTGGCCCTGGGGTGGTACCTACATAGACGGATTCCTGCATAGGAATCCTACCACCAGTTTTATACGTGTGATCTATTTGCTATGTAGATGATGCTTTTATAAATGCATTTTATTAACATTAAAATCAATATTATTTCAATGCAGTTTTTTTTTCGAATTACTTGAATACATAAAATCGCTTACAATATATAAAAAGTAAATTTGACATTGTATATTCTTTTCAACAAAATATCTATTTATAAGAAATTGGTTGTTTTTAAACATAGAAACGTAATATCTAGAAATCAAATAAAATAGCGAAATTTATTTAATGTTTTCTCCTCATATTTATGAAAACTTAAAAAATAACCAGATGACTTAAAAACTGCATTAGACCGATCTGTCTGCGCAAATGTATAAAAAACACACTGGGCGAGCACCATGTGCAGACGCAGGTGCCCTCCGTTCCCACACAACCCTTTCAGTGATCGACCTCTTGCCCCGCGCCGCCCCCGCACTCCTGTCTCAAAACGTCTAAAAACTAAACAATTTAGACTAGTCGAATGCAAGTAATTTTCCACCCTCACTCTTTTGCATACCGTGCACTTCCTGCTTCCATAGACTGAGTTGTTAAGCCCTTTCTATATCGAGCTCATCATTAGTTCCAAATTCTACCTGTTTCGATTATATTTATAGACGGCATCGTGTCATTAGATTTATTGTGCAATCTTCTAATATTTCTTGACGTTCATTTGGATGCGCTTTCTTCAGAAATTTGTCTGCTGTATAAAGTATATAACACATCGAAATAAATTGCAAAGTTAATTAAGACGAGGTACATTGGCAAATTCTTTCCTTTTGTTTCTCTTAAATAAGAACAGTCTGTATTGGATTAAAATTAAAGATGTAAAGAAAAATGGATGGGAACGACGACCTTCTTTTCTCTCCTAAATAATAAAACTACATTTAATCTGCAAAACAATATTTCTTTTATTTAATTTTTTCTTTATTTAGAGACTTTATTTTTAACGTTTAAAAAAGGTCTAGTCCACCTATTAGTACTCGTAGTAATCCGCACTAACTATTGGTTATGAATAGGTTGCACATTTTGCTTATGTATTTCTAAGTGCACTATTTGTCATACTACCGGTGCTCTATATCAGCCTTAATATTCTGTAGGTGAAATTAAATGCAAATGTGAGGTCGTTATATTGTATATATTTTATACATGTGGCAAATCACATTCCCTACTTTAACTTTTACGAACAACAGTCAGTGCAATATATTTTTTTTTTTACAAAAAAGCTGCGACTTCCCGTTATCACAATGATCTTTTATAAATGGGATGTGTTTTGTAGCCAATTAAAGCAAAAGGGACACCGGCTGTTGCGGTCCCAAGCCGTCCGCAATAAATCGCAACCCTACACAAATGTTTCCGTTCCTATTGCGATGTGAATAAGTTTAAATCACAATTAAAAATATTTAAATTAATTTTTTTTTTGTTGTGATGATGTCATGGTCAATTTTGACAGTGTCAATCTTTCAATTACAACTAAAAACATCCTCTAAACAGGACAATTTCTGCACTCCTTTTTGTACTAAAAAGAAAGCCTAAACGATGCGATTGGATGGAAGTTAGAATGTAATATCGTAAACACAGGGACATCACATTTATCGTTAAATACTACTTCGTCGTTATCGTCGTCAGTCTGTCAGTAGCAGTCTGACAATCGCACAATCGCAATATTAGACATCTCGCACCTTAGATGCTGCTGCCCGTCACCGGTGCGTGTATTTTCGAGCTAATTTTCCAGATTGTCGGAAGCCATGACAGCTTCAAAGCATTTTCCTTAGCCGACTCTAACGACACCCGCGGAACGGAATTTTTTTCTTTCTTTCTTTTACCTACCTACTATACCTACTGCCAAACAATGTTTGACCACCATGCAACTTGCAACGTAGCTCTATACCGCGCAGGTCGATTTTAGAGAATAATACAGTGGATTGTGAAATAATATTACAGTGCCATTGAATAGTATAGATGAATACAGGTGGCTCAGGATTTTGTTGTGTGGCAATCTATGGGGGAGGCCTATGTTCAGCAGAGGACTTGTGATGGACTAAAATGTTGAATGTCTTACTCTTGATACACTATTAGAAGCTGTCGAAGCTCGGTGCCTTATATATAGAAGGCAAGTGGCCTGGTTCGGCCTCTCCATATCGGTACCACTAAAGTTGTTAATAGCATCTGTAAGTGCTAATTTACCACGTGCTTGACGATGAAGGAAAATCATACTTAAAACATGATATTGGTATGTCTTATTAATTATTTAGCAAGTTTACATTTGTTTTTGTGGTGTCTTTATATGTTCTCCGCCAAAAGGAGCCCGTTTACCTTGACTCCTACTTTTCAAAATGAATCTCGGGATTATACCGACCGCCTTCAGTTATTAGTAGTCGTGATAACATTGAACCTTAAATTTATGCGGTTCATTGAATCTAAAGCAAAAGCTGCTGCAAGGAAGCTGAGAGTTCGTGCAAAAGTGCGATAGTACTTTACTCCGAGGTAGCTTTTAACCCTTTACAAAACAAAGGTCCGGTCGGCTATAGAGTGCTGCTGTCTCATATGGGCTGATGCTGCCAAATATCAACTAGCCTTTGGACTCGGTGGAGGGACTAGCGAAAAAGGCTAGTCGGTGACTCTGATTTGGTTACTATCAATCTGCCAAGCCATGAGCACAGGGGTAGAGTGGCCAGTCTCTCGGCGTTCTACAGGTCACATTTTGGAGAGGGTGCGTAGGAAGCACACAACTTAATTCCTCCTTCCATCATCGGATAACAAGACGTAGGGCGGGTTTTGCTTCGTCGAATGTTTTGCTTCGAAACGTTTTGCTTCGTTGTTCATAATAGGTACAGCAAATAACTGGAATCATTTGATTTGTCTGTTTGATTCAGTCTTTCAGTCCAATTACAGTATGGGTGTCTCCAAGAGAAGAGTGAATAGGCTTTTTCTACTAGTGAGTTAAACATCCAAAACTGCATCACCACTTACTATCAGATAGGGTCGTGGTTAAACATGTGGGCTTCAAAATTTAAAAATAATTAACAAGAAACAAGATAATTATTATTTTTTATTAAGAAAGGCTTATTGTGGCTAATATTTACAAAAAAAAAGATATTTCAAAACTTCGAAATTAAAATGGGTTGTGACCATAACTTGAATTCTAATTACAAAAACATACTAAGAAATCGGTTAATAAAAATGAAAGCTGATAAAAATGACTACTTTGACAATGCTAAAAAATAATGATCACATTTTTTATTTTTCGGAAAAACAGGGCACGTAATCAGCCATCTTGCCGATGTGCACGCATCAATTAATTATGCCTCTATCTATAAAACTAAGGAGGGAATTTTAAGCAATTCAAGTTGTGGTGAATTAATTTGACGTGCGTGGATTAACGCGTTCCCTCATTGGTTGACTGCTCAAGCTGCACTTCCTCATGCAGTTGCAGAACATGTCGGATATTATATCTGTATTGTATTTAGCGGTTTTCACATCTGCCTATAGACTCATCGTTACTTATCAAATTGACCCTCATATTAAATATTAATCGATGGAAGTAGTGCAAAAATTTTATGTTACATATTATTAATAGGTGTATTAACACTTTCCGATGCTAGCCTAGTTTGTATATGTTAACATCCATGTTTAGCCTAAATTTATTTGTGTCTAATGATACAAATTTCGGATTTAATTACGATCCGTTGAATAACTTTAAAGAACTTATTCATTTTATGGTTTATAAACCTTAGTTTTATGATTGTAATAGTTACGACTATGTGATCAAATTCAAAATCATTGACTGCACTTCAATTTAAATTATTTCTTATGTTGCTTATAGCGGTAGTTTAAATACTCGTATATAAGCTTATTTAACCAACTTTAAAATGAAGGAGTTTATCAATTCGGGGCGCATGCATTTTTTTAATGTACACATGTACAATACTCCAGCATTTCTGACCACATTTGGATGATTGTTTTTGCATTTAAAAGAATCTACCTCGAGTGTGGCCCCATACTGGTAAAGATCTGATGACGCACTTCTATGATACTGCGAGTAAGTTGTTTTTTTTTTAATTTAAACATTTATTTCTTACCAAAGTTAATCAACTGTCATAGTCTAGCCAATATCTGGTTAATAGGTGATTTTTAAACAAGTCCTTAATTGCGTGGCATAGTGGTTAGCGTACCTGACTTCTGCGCCTCGGCTCCTGGGTTCGAGTCCCAGCCGGAGCCAACATTTGTGCAAAAACCCTAATCGTCGGTTTTCGGTTCTGTTTGTGTTGTGCATGTCAAATGTATGTATGTAAAACGCACAAGTAGCCTACTTTCCACGCCGCGGGAAAGTAGCCGTGGCGGGTGGCGAATCACATCGCCGCCATTTTGGTACGAGTAAAAAAATCTTTCACCCCATTGCGTTCCCACAAACAGGACAGTGACAGCATTGCATAATAATTTCATCCTATCACCAGTCCACTGATGAACATAGCCTCCCCCACAGATTGCTACAAAAAATTGTAGCTCTCATTTTGGGGGATTTTGTCATTCCATTTGTTTGTTCCTCATGCTCCGAAGTTATGAACATTAATTGATAATATTCACATACAGAACGTCATCCATGGTATAGTAGCATAACCCTGGATATACATACATACATACAGTCACGCATTTTTCCCATAGGCTAGGCAGAGACGCGGGAAACAAGACGCGGGTGGCGAACTACGTCGTAATTATGGTATTAGTCTAAAGGCTGTCTGTAATATACATAAGTAGAATAGCATAGGTGCTATCCTACTCTGCCGGACACCTATCGGCTATAACTTTTTACCTTTAACCTTTCAGAAATATAACTCTGGATAAAACACTTAATATATGTTTCAAAAGTTCATGCGAAGGAAATCGCGGGTACAGTTAGTATTAACAAAGTGTGTTTCTACGAAAAAATTGTTGTGTGAATACTATTGTATGAACAAAGAATCCCATTTAAATTATGACAAAACTCTGATTTATGCAGCGAAGTGTTACCGGAACCGATATTTCTCATTAAGTTTGTTTGTTTGCCATCTGATAAAAAACGTGTGTCCGAGGGTGGCCGGACGCAGCAAGGGTTGAAGCACCCCAGTGGGCTCTGAGGAGGTAAATAAGCAGATGGCCGCGGATTCAGTTACTTAATCAACAGTTATCATATTCAAATGAGATGCATTTGTAAACTGAAATATATCCGTAATTAAATAGTGCATCCTTATGTACTACGTAGCTATTATTGTGTTTATCTATACTCATATTAGCCGATAGATATCCGGCAGAGGGGAATAACACCTACCTCTTTCCTACCGAAGCGTCGTAAGAGGCCTTTATTCGTGCAGAATAACATGATAATATGCAATGCTGTCACTATACTGCTCGTGGGAACGCAATGGGCAGTAAGAATTTTTTTAGTCGTACCAAAATGGCGGCGATGTAGCCACCCGTCCCGTCTAGATTTCCGCGAGGGCGAAGAGTGTGCTACGTGAGTAGCCTCTGCCTATAAGGGTTTTTATGGGAAAAGGCGTGACTGTATGTATGTATGTATATCCAGGGTTATGCTACTATACCATGGATGACGTTCTGTATGTGAATATTATCAATTAATGTTCATAACTTCGGAGCATGAGGAACAAACAAATGGAATGACAAAATGCCCCCAAAATGAGAGCTACAATTTTTTGTGGCAATCTGTGGGGGATCTTTTTATCATATTTTCGCCCACTGGTGAGCCGTAAGTCACTTTCTTAGATAAATTCGCCCACATGCACTATATAGTCTCGCATTTTATGGTTGTTTATCTTCCCTATAATGTCCACTTTCATCAATTATACGTACGATAAAATATTACAACTTCAGACTTTAAAAACGTTCAACAGCCTTTTCTTCAATCGTTTTTAATTAATATCGTTTAAATTTTTTATGTCTTTTTGAAAGGATTTCCTAAATGCGGTATTAAAATTAATCTAACCTTGAAGGAAATAAAAAACTATTGACTGAGCAAAATAATACTTCTTTGCTAACTTTTATTACCTCATCGTAAAGCAATTGTTAAACAAATGTAAATATAAGCAGCATGAGACGTATAACACCATTAAACATTTTCATAGTGAGAAGTTACGTAATATCAATGTCGCTGCACTATCTATTAAGGCATAGACTCGTTATCAAAACGAATCTATTGAATTGAAATAATAACAATAACCGAAATCGAAAGTACAAACGAAAGCAATAGATATGTATTTTTGTAAAGTCACTGGAGCACTGGGTAATGATAATTGTTCCGCTGAGACGCAACTAGTCATTTCTTTTGAAACCGCCTACTTCTTAAACTTTAAAAACGACGCACAATAAGTAAACATATACAATGCTGCTCCAGTCACGAGACAACGCTCAAATTATCCCTTACAAGCATCGATGTATTTTGATGCTGGGGCAGGGGATATTCACTTTCGTGTGATAATAAAAGTTGAGATCACGATGCGTTATGTACGTAACGGTGCAACAGTGACTGAGTCACAGGGAACTGACCTAGCATGCTATGGAGTGCATTGACGCCGCCAACGCATTTATCATTGGTATGCCTCTTGAAAGATAATGCATAGAATATGCTCCACTTGGTAATGAATAACGCATCTGTTTTGTTATGCTATAATTCAGAATCGATTTCTAGTTTAAAACATTGAATCTATCATTCGATAGACCGTCGAATAAGAAATAGCTGATGTCTGAACGATTGAATTCGTTATTTTTTATTGATTACTTTAAAGTACGTAGATCCTTAAAGATCTCAGGACATTGATGAAACTGCAATATGTTTAATGCTCCGGGAAAACGTTTTCTTACTATTTTCATGAAATTTTTTTAGACATGGAATCAATAAAAAAAATAGTTTGATATATTTATAGCAGAAATTACTACGTGTTCCGTTTTGGTTTCGATACAAATACGGGCATTAATCTTTGGAGAATCTTCTTCTGATATACTCTATTCTTACCAGAATCTAGTAGGAAATTTGGTATTAATCAGTTATAAAATATGCTAAGCTTAAATTATTTATGATTTAATAATGTACACAAAAGATTATTATTGTATTAAAATTATATTTAACAACAATACTACAATAATTATAGTTAGTTCGTAAAGCTTTCTGACATTAGTAATTTCTTTAAATTAAATGTATAAAAGTTAAAACAATAGCTAAGAGATATCCCAGTAAGGTACAGTCTCCGGTCTTTTTAGAGATGGTTTTATGGGACATGGGAAAAGCTCAAGTTGGGAAAAAATGAAAACGCTGGTGTAATGTGGGTTGCCATTGTACTTTTATTGATGTTTTTAGTATTTTTATTTATTTCTCTGATTTATCCTTCATGACTTAACCTTCCAGCAAATGGTAAATCAGCATTTTAAATGAAGATAAAGTACCGGCACCGGAATCAAATTTAGGTTGCTCACGTAGGTACCTACTATGAGATTTAGAGAGCGCTCTGCCTCTGTAGTACTTGTGAATTAACACTTGTTTTTTTAATATGAATAAGTTATGATGATTTGGAATAGAAATATATAGTAACCAATTAATTTACATTTTATTAACAGTTTACTTATTTAAATGCATTTAAACGTAAAGTCTCTCAACACATCATGCAACCCACAATGCATTCTATGTCACGATACCAGTTGAGATGATTTGCTCAATTAAATATATGTAGAGTTTAAACAAGTAGAATAATTATCCTCAATTACGTTAAACATCTTTTTTTAATTGGAAAAGTAAAGGTAGAAGAGGCTTTTTCGATTGCCTCTTTCAAATAAAAATATACGCTTTTCTCATGAATACATAATCAACAACTATCTGAGACATATACTTGAGACTATATGAATATTAGCGACACAGCCATGGAAATTTTATTATCATTTGAAAATATAATCGTGAAATCGTCAACTTGACCGTAATTCGTGTGATCCAACCAAGGTTTTGGGCGGGTGATAAGACGGTTGTTTCACAATAGCAGAATTATTTGCGGCGGAGCCAACGTCACCTTGAGATGCGCGCCACAAACAACTGTAGTGATCGAGGTCCGCTGAAATTTAACATACTCGCGCACGAAAGTGAATTATTTTCTGTCCACACAAATGCATTCGCTTATTCGCTATCATCCTACGCTAAATGGAATCTATTTCGACTTCACCGTACATTGTCACGTTTGTTACCAGTGTTTTCAAATATATTTTAAATATTTTATATTGTCTAGTTTTTCTTTATTTTACTTGTATTCTGTGTGGGGTTTTTAGGATTGTGTATATCGAAGTCTACATCTATATATATATAATTTAGACTATTTTTTTTTCTGTTAAATTCAGTCACTTTACTGTTTTATACGCAATACAAATGATTTAATGGTTACAATATATGGTAAAATAAGAAAAAATACTACATTAACTACATTTGCAAGTAAATAACTTACATCGATCTATTATGGCTTAAATTAATACAATATCTATATTTCATAGTTTTAAGAATATGTTAATTTATTTTCTATAACCAAAAATAAAATAAAATTCGACCGGAAGTTCTGACATAATGTATAAGCACTGAGGTTCACAATGAAAATCTATTGTCTCATAGAGTATATTGCACCAATTAGAGAAATCAGCACAATTAAAGAATATCATTCAATGAAAATAGATGAAAACTATTTTGACGAATCTTTGATACGCAGAAAGAACGCATAATATTCCTAAGTTACCGGGTCTTTCAATACTGAACTTATAATAAAAATTTACAAGCTGACATTTGTACCATAACGTTCATCTATATATGACTCAAGATTGGTAAAAATTTAAAAAAAACGTCTTATTGCTCTAGTATCGCAGTGTTGGAAAGATGCAGGAAAGAAAAACGCCGAGTTTTAGGAAATATAGCTTAATTTGCATTACTATAATGGCTACTGGTTTTAAAAGTAAACTATTTTTGTACTTTAAGACGTTATTGCTTCAATGCCATTCAAGTAATGCATACGTGACAGATCAGCGTCGCGAAGGGCTTTCATTGGCAAGCATACGTAGTGCGCACACGCCGGTTAGGTATGTCTATGTGGGTCAATGGCGGCGCGTGACGCTGACGCGGCCCTTTGCGAGGCGCGCAGGGCTCTCCTTGAACCGCCCGATTTATGCCGGTATACCCACCGTATTAATTTCCTCTCGTTTCTATGCTAAAATATTTATAAGGTTTAAAGTAAAGTTGCGTAAATATCATACTCGTACGTTCTAAAGTCGTACCAATTATTCAGAGCAAAAATTGTGATCAATATTGTGATTCACGATTATAATTAACAATCATTCCACTTTTCGTGTATTCTGGTTCTAAAAAAATTATTTACTACATAAGAATAAGCTTCTTTATATAATATATATAAAAATAAAATACCAGTCTAATTGAACGTTAACTTAACTGAACTGTACAATAGTACCGGTACACAAATATTGAAATTTGAGTAACCATTGCTATTTACTATATATAGTATCTATTTTTTACTCTGTGTTAAAAATTATCAAAATGTCAGCTTAGTAGTTCACATTCTAGTTCTCTCATGTACATACTATACTAAATCATAATTTCAATGAATGATAAATGTGTAATTAAAATTCACAGAACGTAAAATACGAGTAGTTAGTGTTCTTATATTAAGGACAGTTCTTGGTTATAATTAAGAAAGTTTCTAAACTTGTAAAACAAAACAACGAAATTGTAGAAATTTATAATTTATTTCCTTGCAACCTGTCACAATTACCAAATCCCTTTCATATTGGAACTATTTTTTTTTAATTACTACACCTACCTAAAATTTCATGTAATGATTAGTGCTGGCCAAAATACTGATGAAAAAAGTAAAGTTTCAGCCTATAAATGTCCCACTGCTGAGCACAGGCCTCCTCTCATTCCTGAGAGGGTTTTGGAGCTAGGAAGAATCCGCCACGGTGCTCCAATGCGGGTTGGCGGACTGCACATATCCTCGAAATATTTCTATTCCTCGGACATGCAGGTTTCCTCACGATGTTTTCCTTCACCGCTAAGCACTTGATAAATCAGCACTTAAAATTGTAGAACAATATTAGAGATGCTGGCACCGGGGATCGAACCCAGGTTACTCGCTTACGATGAAATTAAAGGCAAGCACCTGGCCCCTGAGCTACCACGGCTCACCACGGCTCACTGATGAAATTGTTACATAATAAGAACTATATTTTTTTATTACTACATCTACCTAAAATTTCATCTAATGATTAGTGCTAGCCGAAATACTGATGAAATTGTTACATAATAAGAACTATTTTTTAATGAATACATCTACCTAAAATTTCATCTAATGATTAGTGCTGGCGAAATACTGATGAAATTGTTACATACAATGAGGCCATTTTCCCAAAAGGGCAAGGCAGAGACCGCACAAGTAGCTCACTATTCGCCCCCGCGGTAATCAATACGTGACGGGTAGCGAACCACATCGCCTCCGTTTTAGTACCATTCAAAAAAAATCTTACTCCCCATTGCGTTCCCACGAGCAGTATAGTGACACCATTGCATGTAATGGTATTATTCTGCACTTAATAAAGTCTGTCCTGACTGTCCGTACAATACCTTAGTCGCTTCTTACGATACCTCGGTAGCAAAGTGGTAGGTGCTATTCTACTCTGCCGGACATTTATCGGCTGAAAGTTAAAACCACTAAAATATTTCGCGATAACTGCAGCCGGTGATTAGTCGCTTACCGGGCTGATAAAGAAAAGCAGGTTAGGTTATCCTCCCCTCTCATTCCGCCAACGGATTCTCACCGTGGCAAGGAAGGCTAAGTGTAGCCGTAGCTGGGTCACCCATGGGAAGCTTTGGCCGCTCCAGGTGGGCTTGGCGGATCACGTTGGTTATTAGATTGCTGGCGGGAGGAATAGCGCTGTGTCGATACCGCTCACCCTTTCTTCCGGTTGGATTATTGGTTAGGTTGGATATCGAAGAGATCAGTTTTGATATAGCAATGCTGTACTCCCTCTCTGTCCTATGCGACTCTGGTGAAGCTGCACCACTGATTCAACAGTTGGGGTGGCAGCGGACGTTCGCGAGTGAGTTCCTATTGCACTGTTGTCTGTTTTAAAAAACGATGCTGTGTGGGGTAGGATTTTCTTCTGTATCGTGGTTGTGCACTTCTCATGCACAACATAACCAGGCTCGAAAACAAACTATATGTGTTTTTTTACAAATGTTGGCTCCGGCTGGGATTCATACCCAGAACCGCCAGCGTAGAAGTCAGGTACTCTAACCACTAGGCCACGCGGTCGTCAACTTCCTTTATGCAGCAAAGATTTTAGTCGATGTAAGCCCAAAATAGCCCGTCCTCCCGTCCGAGGGCAGATAAGCGTTAGGTACTTTCTCAAACCAGTAAAAAGTTCATGCGGACCACAAAATACGTATAAAACGTAATAATCTAAACTTTTTCTCTGAAGAAATGACGTTTGCGATGATTATTTTAAATTAAAAAAAATATATATATTGCAAAAAATTTAATTTCTTTATTGTAGCGATACTTTGAAAACGATGGATTTAAATCGTAAACAAATAACGCGGTTCAATTATTTACGATTTTCGCTGTGGTTTAAGTGAACAAGATGATTATTAGAGACTTCAGTTCAGCATATGGTATTGAAGCCCCATCTCGTAACTCTGTGTACTTCTGATACAATGACTTCAGATATGGAGTTGGTGATACCATGACCTACCTAGACGCATAGGAATCCTACCACCAGTAGTTACTATCAGTAGAAGTGAAGTTGAGAATCGGCAGCGTGCATGCGTGGTAATATTATACCAAAATATGAGGAAGGGTAATTTTTAGCAGTGTATTATATTTTAGCAGAGAATAAACGTATTACGCAATCTAAGGGGGAGGCCTATATTCAACAGTGGACTAAGATAGGCTGAAATGATGATGAAGATGATGATGATGAAACGTATTGTTACGGACCTGAAAAAAAAAGTCAATTGTCGGAGTGAGTCTTTCCTTCGGAGAACTCTAGCCAAGAAAGGAAGCTCGAAGCAACGAAGCACGGATAAAGAAAATCGTTTTTAGCACTTGCTCAGAAAAAGTACAATAAAACCGTCCTCACCGCAGAGTAATCCTTCGCCACGACAATGTCCACTAAAGAACCAACGGAGTTTTTAAAATCTCAAACATGAAACAATTGACGCAATCCCCGTAAACTCCGAATCTTGGACCCTGCGATTTCTTTTGGTTCTTTATTGTTTTCTGAATTTGTGCCTAAGAAATTTGCAACTTTGCAAAACAGTATAAACGATACAGACCTTATACTTAAGTGTTTTCATCATCATCATCATTTCAGCCTATCACTAGTCCACTGCTGAACATTGGTCTCCCCCATAAATAGTTACAAAAGTTTGTAGCTCTCTTTTTTTTATTGGATAACCTGATGAAACGTGCAAAACGTTCACCTGATGGTAAGTGTAAGTTCTGCCCATAGCAAATGCTCTGTCACCCAGAATATTGCTGTGTGACACGCCACTATGCCCATCACCCTGAGACATCGGTTCTTAAGTCTCATATGCCCAGTGATTACACTAGCTCCCAGTGCCCTTTAAACCGAAACACAGTAATGTTTGCACACTACAGCTTCACGGCAGAATAACTGGCCTGGGGTGGTTCCTACCTAGACGGATTCCTGCATAGGAATGCTACCTACCAGTAAGTACTACTACTGGTTTTCATTTACCCTCTGTCGACTTTTACGGCATCCACGGTTGTGATGGGGTCGTAGATTCTCTTAGGCCGCTACGACACGGCACTTAAGTGTTTTACCAGAACTTTTCCGTATGAGCTAGATAGAAGAAAAATCCCGCACAGGGTAAAAGTATTTTCTCTAAAATGATTATCTCCATATTCGCTTCGCTTATTAGTTTTTATACATACATAGATACATAAGATCACGGCTGTATCCCTATAAAGGGTAGTCAGAGACTGGGCACTCACTGCAAAAGCAGATGACTGCCACAATCCACGTTTCACCAAAACAATATAATACACTTGGTGTGATAGGTGGTGAGCCTATCGCCACCATGCGCTGTTGGGTGCACAGTGCAGTTTAATTCCTTACTCACCTTTTACGAGATCCATTGGATGAGATGGAGTGGTAGTATTCTTTTAACGAGCCGCCACCACATGGCCCATTAGTTTTTATAACACTTTTTAATTATGTTACCAAGACCATGTATACCATACAATAATATATTTACACTGTACCATAATTGTTATCATTGGCGAATAAATAAAAACAAATGTAGCCCGAACAACTACCACATTCCGTATAGATTCGTGCATTTGGTAAAGCACAGCAAGCACGCAATTGGATTTGCATAAGACCTGTTGTCAATGCTAACGCTGTAGGTAATTGAGAAGGTCTCATCGACCTTCCGCAGACATCAGCAAGGCCCTTTCATTCGCCACTGACACCACTTGGCACATCATTAACTGATCATAACATGTTAAGAGATAAACATTATTTCGTTTAATTATAATAATATTTTATTTTTATAAAAAAGTATTATACGCTTCCGCCGTGTGTTCCGCCGGCTTAAGAGAATCTACCACCCCATCTCATCCCGTGGGTGTCGTAAAAGTCGACAGAGGGAAAATTAAAACCAGAAGGTGGGCAGCAGCATCTTCCTGGAACATCTGAATAAATAAACTGCGGTTGCCAACCCGCCTGCCAAGCGTGGCAACCATTGCAAAATCCCCCAAAATGAGAGTTACATACTCACAGCAGTGAACTGGTGATAGGTGGAAATGATACGTTTCAGAGACTTTATACCATCATTATCATTTCAGCCCATTACCCAATTCCACTACTGAACATAGGCTTTCCAAGATAATTTAGATATCCTTCTCTTAAATTCTATTCTTAAATTCTCAAGAGACTAATTATTATTAATAATTGTAACAAACTACAGCAGCGTCGAGGACTTATCCCGGTTCTAAAAACCCTCAAAAATTAGAGGAGGACTATTTAATAAATACTTTAGAAGAAAAGAAAATTCCGCTAACTAAATATTATCCACCCTTTTTTATTTAATTAAGTCACTAACGAGACGTACTCAATCTCAATCGATGAAAAATTAAAATGTCTCTAGGTGGGCAGTCGCCTCGGGACTTACGATAAATTTCCGTTCTCAACATTCTCGGGACCCAACCGTATTATAATGCCACTTTACGCCAATATTCCGTGACAGTGACATATATTAATAATGTTCATTTCGACTCAGTTCGGCTAGGCTAAATAGCCTAGTCGAACCGTTGAATCGACCGATTTTGATTTATTCTGTAATATCAAAGCTTACAAACTGGGTTTCGTAAGAGTCGATTAAGGGAAACACCTAGAAAATGTCATGAGTATATTTACAATGCCCATTATTCCTCCCATTTACCTTAACATGAACTCGCATCGCCCGCCTTTACGTTTTCCGTAACTAACATGAAGCGTGCCCTCGCTATCCTCTCAGTATCATTGGCGTCCATATTATTCGCGAGCGCAAGGTTGAGTTGCGCAAGCCTTACACGTGTCGCTCGCTCGGCGCGACCTCTTCCGAACACTTCCGATTCGCATGCACAACGAGTTTTGAATATTCGAAAGGCAGCGATGACGTTCGTACGGAAATTAACTTAATGAGGACTAAAGTTCTTTTACATCGCTTAATAATATTTACATCCACTGTAAACTGCGTGTGAAACGTTCTAACAAAAGTTAATCAATTTTAAGCCTATATTTAATTGTTGATATAATTCGCTAAGTCCTATAATAATAATTCCTATTGTCTTTACAGTTATATGCATTTCGGTTTTACATTTTCTAGTTTAAAAAAAATTCTGGCACGTATTTATTATAAATTTTAATTCATAGATAAAATATTATTAACAGATTATTTACTATTCATACTTTTTTTTAATTTTCCTAATGAAAGTAATGCATTCTTAAATAAAACGTAAAACAGGTACGTAATTTACAGTTTCAAACGTCTATTTCGCATTCTAAATTTAAAACAGCATAGCCGGGAGAAAAAAAATTTTGGAGGGCAAAAATGCCGCGAAGGTCTCTAACAGATTTTTAAATATCGCTTCTGTGGCCTAAATACCAAAATAATTTTCGTAAACAGATTTTTTTATATTTACTGAAAACTTATATGCTGAAAACTGTCAAGTGACGCTTTTAAGGTATTTTTGAGTTTTGATTCTGTTACTTTATTTTCAAACATAAACTGACTTCTTTTTATCAAAGTAAAAGTAAAAGCCACACGTGGTTTGTTTAAAAAAAATAATTCAAGTTTCAAACAAAAATTATAATTTTAGTGTTAAACACTTTGTAAGAGGCATTGTCGTCTAGAAGCATCGCGAATGCTGTTTATGTCGCTCCGGCAACGCCCCTCTGCAAACTGCAAACAAAGAGTCCCTTCCTATTTTAGTTTATAATAAGTACAATAATACTATAGTGAATTTTTAGGCCTCTTATTGGGTGCCTACTTTGATATACAAAATATAAAGTACAAGCTGATGCTTGGGACTATGTCCGCGTGGATATAGGTTTTTAAATATCCCGTGGGAACTCTTTGATTTTCTGGGATAAAAAGTATCCTATGTCCGTCTCCAGGATGCAGGCTATCTCTGTGCTGAATTTCGTTAAGTTCGGTTCAAAAGTTGAGATGTGACAAGTTAACAAACAGACAGAGGGACAGAGAGAGTTACTTTCGCACTTATAATATTAGTATGGCTAAAATTATTACTGCCAATGTACAGCATTAAAGATATTGATCACAAACGCATATTCGTTTTGGGTTATATTTAAAAACCACCAACCCACATACTGGACAGTCGCGCATTCCGGGCCATAACAACGTTAGATGAATATCAACAGTGCCATTCTTAACGGGACCTCGTTTGACTTGTTTATTGCGATACAAGCGCTGATTGTTGCCATATTATTCTGACCTATTTAGCTGCATAGCCCTTATTAATGTTGCTTGCGTTTTAAAACGGAATGAAAACATTGTAGGTTTTACCTTCATTGTACTTATTTAATTTATAACGTAATAATACGTTGCTACATTCTTGCTATTGGACTAATTTCGTTAAACCACTGTAATAGTTACATATTTAATATAAATAATTAGTCTAAGCATACTTGTTTTACCTTAACTAAGTACATAAAATCCTTCAATATAATGTTCGTACTTAATTCATAGCAACTTTTTAATTTCATATTAATCAGGCAGTTCGACTACTAGTTGAAGCCCTTCACAAACACTTACGCGTGCAACGCACACATTCTAATTCCGTACATTGACGGAGCAAACAACGTCAGTGTGTGAATGCACAAACGTGGCACACAAAGCTAAGACTTTGTTTTGCTGGTGAGATTCGCGCGTGGAGTTGCGCAAGCCCATTGGAGGCCATTGACTCTGTGGACGTGCGCGGCCGCCATATTGACGGCGCGGGCGCGGTAATGGAGCGCGAATCCAGCGCCTTCTGTTCCGCGCGCTTTCGTAACATGTTTACGCGCGGCGTCCGCCATCGTGATGCTCACTCCGGTTCACAGATTAACGGAATATCGATAACAAGCTGCAAATAACGTTAGCGTCGATTCTGCAGCAAGTGTGCGACAAACTGGTTAAAACTGGTGTTAATTGAAGAAATATAAAAATAATTTTGAGCTTGATACTTCTAATTTACGGCAAGATAGTTTTTTTGCTGTTCAAATATGTCTATTGAACTATATATATAATTGATCTATTGAAGCCCAAAACGTATTTTATCAGTACTACTTAAGCGTTAGTATTCAAATTAATACAAGTAAATATTGAATATTATTATTGTAATATTGCAGCAGTACTGTGGAAGGTTCCGGCTATGGCTCCTCTCTTTTACTGATTACTGATCAGAGCAGTTTCTTATTCACCCTCCATTCCATGTAAGCGTGGTCACATTCTTTTACTCAGTTATCTATTTCCATGAAGTGGTCTACTGTTAATTAATTCTTAAAAAAAATAACTACTTACCGCCAAACACTTTTACATCACAAGTTAGTGACTAAAACTAGTGTGTTAAATAATTGAAAGTAATGAGACGATACTATACTATAAAACTGAAATAAGAAAAATTACATCTTTATAATAAAATATGTCATTCCAATACCTTACTTTCTTATGTTAATCTTATAATCACTACTTCAATGTTTTTTTTATTATTTTACATAAGAATAAATGTTACTACTAAAATAGTGTATTATGTAAATTATTAAGAAAGTTTCCGAAAACGACGCGAAGTAGGTATAACAGGTATTAAGCAGCGACATAAACATCTTACAAAGATGATTCCGACCGTATACAGTGCGCGCATCAAATTCGCAACAAGTGTATTACCGTCGCATACTGTATTTCCGGCCTTAAAATTGCAATTGAATACCTGTAACAGACAAGCGCTTGAAATACTAAGATAATGTCATAAATAACATCACCCATACGAGTGTTGCAACGACAAATGTGTTGTTAATGTAAAATGGAAACCTATTTTCCCGGTTGTACGTTGCGCAAGAATATTCGCGAACAGATAACGCGGTACGTAGAGCGGTGCCCCTCCGTCCTCTCGCGAGTCCGGTCCTCTCATTAGCTCCCTCCCACTCGCAAAACTGTCGTATATCTATCACACTCCGACGCTATGACATAGATACCGATAGGTACAGTTGCGAAAGAGCGCGGATTATATAGCAGGTGGAATGTGCCGCAAACTGGTTCAAATAACTGCTTTCACGAATATATATATATATTCTGTATTTAAATAGACACTTTTTAATCTGTTCTTCACTTAAACAATTAACGAAGTAATAACAAAACGCGCCTCTATTACAAAACAATGCGTTGTAATATAAATAAATGGATTTCTCACGTACAACACTTTTTATCGCTTTAAGGCAATTATTCTTCGCTATTTTCATACATCATTTAAGTCGTAAACATTAATTTGCGTCAAATCAATACTAAATAAATATTAATAATACCTCTTACTACATGATCTTTCCGATCGTTTTAGACCAATACTACATAATATAATGTTATCCTTTTTAACGACCAAGAAAAGCATTTATATTTAAGTGACATGGATGGACATAATTGATTTAATTTTGATTTCTTATATTTACGCGAACACTACTCATTTAAATGAAACTAATTTTACGGATTTTATCGCGTTTAATTTTTTTACTATTTATAACCCGACGTTTCGAGTGCTTTACAGCACCCATGGTCACGGGAGGACTTAGGTGACAGATGTCCTGATGTCATAGTTAACCTGGGGTACCTTCAGCTTTTAATTAAAATTAATAATTAAATTAATATTATCCGTAAAATTAGTTTCATTTAAATGATTTAATTTTTCTGCATTTTATTTTAGCTGAACAGGGTGCTGGCTCAAAGTTTAAAATTTCAATGTGCTAAAAATGCACATTTAGATTTGTTTAATAAAATAAACATCATCATGAAGAAAATTTAGACATATATAATGTTACTACATTAACTAATTCAAACCATTTCAAATATATATGTGTGGTAGCGGCTTAAGGGAATCTACCACCCCATCTCATCCCATGGATGTCGTAAAAGTCTTCAGAGGGAAATTAAAAACAGGAGATGGGTAGCAGCATCTTCCTGGAACATGTGAATAAATAAACTGCGGTGGCCAACCCGCCTGCCAAGCGTGGCAAATATGGCAAAATTCCCCCAACAGGAGAGCTACAAACTTTTGTGACAATCTATGGAGGAGGCGTATGTTCAGCAGTCGACTAGTGATAGGCTGAAATGATACATACCTATGATATATATATATATTATATATATATATATATTCCGAATGTTTGTCAATATCATTATTCAAGCTAATGCTGTGTAATCAAATGATTTGCGAAGAAGCGAAATAAATGAATATTCGTAGAAAATACATTTCAAAATGAAGTTCAGACTGTTTTCTTGGCAAAGACTCGCTGACTTTGCCAAAAAAACAGTAACCAAACCTCAAACATTAAATATGTTTGAGGTTTGGTTACTGTTTTTTTGTTTTGTTTTGTTTTGCACAAAAAGAAAATACCGAACTTCGTTATTGTTAGACCACGATATTTCTTTAAATGTTAACTTTGCACAACCAAGCCGTAACAGCATTTCAAAATTAATTTGACTCTTTTTATAAACAACCGCGCCTATTAAACAATTAATTAGTAAATACTATTCAGGTTTAGATGCGCGTCGCTATTGAGTACAGATCTGGGCGAGAGTAGACGAGCCGCCAACAGTGTGAAAGTT
The DNA here is from genome assembly GCA_019845155.1 of Luehdorfia chinensis. Classification (NCBI taxonomy): domain Eukaryota; kingdom Metazoa; phylum Arthropoda; class Insecta; order Lepidoptera; family Papilionidae; genus Luehdorfia; species Luehdorfia chinensis. The sequence goes on from JAHVAK010000022.1 coordinate 4,407,613, forward strand.
CTCCATAATCGAGACAAAAAGAAAAATTAAAAGGAAAATTTATGTTCAAGATATAGCAACATTTTAAAAAAAGAGACATTCTACCGATAGATAATACTTTATTGACGATGGTACTCTGGATGGACTCTTACTGGTTACTGGCAGAAAACTTTAAATAAAAAAAAGTTTGCAAATAAATCGAAGGCGGAGTCGGCAACATCCAATACAGCGATATACACGACGCATGCGCTTTAACCCTTAAGTATTAGGTACAGATTGGCGTCGGGTCAGATGCGTGCGTTTGATTCCTATTTTACCCGACCGCGTGACACGCCAGCGATAACGATAAGATAAGGATAATCGATATTTTCGCGCGATTCGCCCGCCCGGACACGCAAAAGGTCAAGTCGACTATGCAAAACATGCTGGAAGGTTTTCGAGACATAAAATGGCAATCGTAAAGATTAAGGTTACACAAAACTAAAGACTTATTTTCAGGCGACCTCTCGAAGAACGTCGACTATAGGAGATATAACTGGTATTTTTCATTAATATATAATTTTTATATAAGTTTGGACACTTACTTATGATTACTTTCAGACGCTCAAACATTTCATTCCCTGAACAATTGTTCATGGTTTAACTTTAGCTTATTATAACTTTGATTCATTATTATATCATTATATATTAATATATTATCAATTATTTTCGGATTCAACAGTGTAGTTGCCGGCTATCATGATCTCATCACACCTGCTCTTTACCTTGCTTTTTTCATAAATTTATTAAGCAAGGTCTTCTTAAAAATTATGCATTAGACCTATGGAAATATGTTCTTGCTGCACTCCTGATCGTCAGGCATATAATTAATATACCAGAAAACAATTATGAACCCAACATATTTTTATCAGCATTAATAACGAAACGATTTGCTAATTTTTTGGATCATCGGATGGGAAGCGCCCCGCTTGCCCGTTACAGTTGTAGTGACACCTACAACACAAGACATCGATTCTCAAGTATGCCCTGTGTGCAAACATCACTACTTGACGGCAGAATAAATGGCCTTGCGTTGGTGGATCAGTGCATAGGCATCCTACCACCAGTACCAATAATAATTAAAAATATGGCTCCAGAGTTTCTTGCCGAACATTCCCCATGGAGGACAATCTTTACGAACCGGTGCGGTGGTTGATTTTTGACATTCATAGAATCCTGAACTAAACCCAAACCAAATAAAACATTATTGGCTTTCATTACTTGAGTTTTTACTCCATCTTAGAGTTACTTACCCTTGGACGGGACATAGATAAAAAGGCAGCACAAGAATATGATAACAAAGGCAGCACAAGAATATGATAACACAGGATTAGAATACATACTTCATGTTAGGTACCTTATTAAGTTCCGTTACCTAGTCTTGAAACATGCTAAAGCTTTAGAAACTCTTTAATGGAAAAAGATAAGAATGTTCTGAAAGAAGCGTCGAATGTTGTAATTAGACTCGATTTAGTACAAAAAATGGGGTCTGTATTCTGAGAGGATGAGCCGATATATTTAGTTAAAACAGCAATCGAACGTTAATGGGCGGTGTGGTGGTGTTACTGGCAGGGGATTTTAGGCAGACTTTTCCCGTTATCGATCGTGGCACTGCAACGGACAAAAGTAACGTATGCCTGAAAGCATCATATCTGTGCACCAAAGTTAAAAACTGCATCTCGCCACTAACATGTGTTCAGCGATGCATTCAGCGATGTAGAGTCGGGTGCTAAAGTTTGAGATAGGTGAAGATCGACTAGTAACTGATAAGAAAGGTATGGTTCTATTCACCAACCAACTTTGTCATGTTGTGAATTCGGGAGAAGAGCTTATTGCACAAGTTGTTCCAAATTTAAAACATAACATTCAGGATGACAATTGGTTGTATGGAATCTTAAATAAAGAAAATCAATAAAAAGTATTGGACGAAATAACTGGCGAAACAGTGTACAACTCCATCGACACATTCATCTGATGACTCATCAGATCTCTTTGGAGCTATCTAGGGTGTCACAACATAGTGAGCTGGAAATAAAGGTAGAGATACGCGTTTTGTTAATGCGCAACCTGGACCTCTCATATGCCCTGTGATTACGCTAGCTCTCAGTGCCCTTCAAACCGAAACACAGTAATGTTTGCACACTACTGCTTCACGGCAGAATAACTGGCCCTGGGGTGGTTCCTACCTAGACGGATTCCTGCGTAGGAATCCTACCACCGGTAAAGGTTTTTGAACTTCACACTAATGAAGTCGCGGGCGTCGGCTATTATCAATAAACATTGAAATAATACTTCATTCTACAAAATACCTCCGTGATTTTATGTCCAGTTACAATTTTTGCAATCCCAACATTTTTTTAAAATATTTTGAACAAAAATGAACTTCTGCGCATCTAATTACGAGTAACTATCTACGCATTTTATTTAAACTGAAGTGTCTGTGTCTTCAAAATAACTGCGTTTTCTCAAGTACAAAGGTTTATTTATACGATAACACATACCGTTCAAATAAATGTTTTTATTTCTGTCTGAAGATGGAGGAGTTTGTAGGGCTATCTACATATATGGTACTATTTATTCCGGAAATATTTAGGGTTTCAGTGTCAAAATACGCAAAATTTTAATTTACGCGGTAGAAGCCGCGGGCGGAAGCTAGTTACGGTACAACAATGTTACTAGTAGTCGCCACGTGCTCGAAATACGAGCGTTATTAATAAAAAAAATAGTTTTTTGTAGTTTGTTTTAGTTTTTAGTGGTATAAATAACTATTTATTGGTAACATTTTAAAATTCTATGGCGACAATCTCTACTCTCTGGGACTGTTTGACCCCACTACTATCATGTGTTTGACATTGGCAGTGTGAACGTTACTAATATAAATAATGTAAAATAGTCATACACACTAACAAAGCAGAGGAAACTCCAGTATTAGATTTCCTTGGAACCGATTCGCGCCACTTTACCTGTCATGACGCCACAATGACATTGACGTGTTCTAAATTATAAATGCAAAAGCTCGGTATTGGCGCACACAAACATGTGATGGCGTGCACAATGTCGTATGTAGACATGAAATGAGTTAAAAGTACATGTGTTTTATTTCAATAAAGATTCTTTTCATATTTCACAATAAGTGATAATCTCTCATTTACCTAAAATTCCAATGTTATTTCGTTATTATTGTAATTCGGTAAAAGTAATTGATTTCGTGTTAATAACTAGTACGTGCTAAACTAAAAATAAATGTAGGTGAAGTATAAGCAGTTATATAGTATGTAGGTTAGGTACATTTAAATATTGGGCATAGGTCTCTATATAATGCGGGTAGATGTGACATGACATCACAGGAAGCCTCCTTTTGTCACGGAAAAGCTTTTGCTGCTATTCACTCCAAAGGTTTTTTTTTTCAAATATAATTGTCAGATTCAAGTCGAAGGTAATTTACTATTACTTTTTCGCAATACATTTTCGGTTTTTATCACCGATAAAGCAATTCACATTAAAGTTCTCGTGCAATAACTCAAGACAAAATTTAGGGGAAGGCGGTACTAAAGTACTACAATGTATGGAAATTCTTTACCTGACTTTTTTGCACATATGGATTTATCTGAAAACAAAACCGAACCGCTGTAAAATTATAGATAAAACAATCCAGAGAAGTATACAACGATTTTGGAAATTACTTTTTCACTATTCGTCATGGGTAACCAAAGACAGCACTACAGTAAGTTTGCTGTAGTACGGTAAAGGTTCAGACTCTAAAAGTATTTGTCCTTAAGGTATGTGATGGAAACATATTTACGTTTATTCAAGAATTTGGCGTCGAAACCCTGGCTCATCCACCTCACCGTCCTGACTTAGTTCCCTTTTATGTATTTTTTCATCGTCTATATCTATCTAAAAAAAGGAACTTCTTTCTATTCCCAAAGAAGCGGTAAGAGGTACATAACATTACTTTCACTACTTTTCAAAAATTGTAACCAATACCAATAATAAAATTCTTAAGGTTAATTTTTGTCTTAAAAATGATTAAGCCACATATACATTCTAAGATCATATATGGAATATGAAAATAGCGAGAATCTGCAAATATTTCTATTAGGAATGCAGGTAAACATGGGACGACGACATTATCGAGTCGTCCAAAAGGCGAGTGGAAATGGAGACCGATTTCTGTTATTTAACTCAACAATTATTGAATATCTTTAAAATGAATTAATTGCTTTAGATACTTTACAACGATAGAGCATAACCAGGAATATTAGGACTCCTGAACTTAACACATGATTAATGATGTTACCCGACTTTAAAAGATTTGCGATACGTTTTGGGACAAAATAATGAAATGATTAATGAACAAGCTGCCATTACATTTGACACGGCTTGTTTCCGACTTGTTGAAAGAATCTCGAATTCCCGACATGTGTTTTGGGTCTCCAACATTAAGTGAAATTACTAATGATATAATGACAGAATTAATATCATTTCTTAAATTTGCATATGTATTGAGAAAGGGAAATAACCAAGATAATTTTGATAATAATTGATCAATATTATCTTTCATATGAAATTGTCTTGTGTTATACTGATTAAGATCATCAATCTTAATTTCTTAAAATTCGGCACTCAAAAAGAATGTTGTGAGGACTAAATTTAATTATATTCACAATTTTTGTAAACATCAGATAATACTATATTATCGAATTTGAAATTTTGTTCAATTCGTTTATGCTTTACATTTATTGATCTCCGGGCCTAATCCCTTACATTTGTAAGTAAATTTTCATCAAGATTTCTTGATATATTATGAAATTAATATATTCTGGTAAAGAGTGTCAGCTGTTTGTGATATTGCAATCCATACTAATATTATATATTAAATGCGAAAGTAACTCTCTGGTCCTCTGTCTGTTTGTTACCTTTTCAACCATTGAGCCGATCTTACAAAATTCGTCCTGGACACAGGCATAAGACTTTTTCGGGATGGAAATATCCCGTGGAAACTGTTTGATATTCCGGGATAAAAGTATCCTTTGTCTGTCTCCAAGACGCAAGCTATCTCTGTGCCGAATTTTGTCAAGATCGCTTTAAAGTTAAGCCGTGAAAAGGTAACAAACAGACAGAAGAACAGAGAGTTACTTTCACATTTATAATACTCTAAGTACTAGCTGATGCCCACGACTTCATCCTCGTGAATAAAGGTTTTTTAAATATCACGGGGGAACTATTTGATTTTCCGGAATAAAAAGCATCCTATGTCCGTCTCCAGGATACAATTTATCTCTGTGGCAAATTTCGCTAAGTTCGGCTCAATTGTTGAGCTGTGAAAAGGTAACAAACAATTAGACAATACTATTAGGTTTAATTATTGATATGCGGTAATCCGCATATCAATAATTAAAAATTACCTTTTTATTATTCGTACCAAATCAATCACCTGTAAGTTTAAAATACTCTTCTTTTTGATAATTAACTTTATTAACATTCTACTCTACTTTTTTTAAGTTGCATTATTTATAGACCACCGTTTTTTTTCGGAGCTGAGAAACAACTCAAAGAAAGTTAAGATACTCACATTGCATTTTTTTTAAACCTTTTGCGCCTAAACAGTTAATAGTAAAATCAGTGGTAATCTCAGCAGTGATTACAGTCAAGACCTACCCGAAGGTAAAACCAATATCGAAGCTCTGCAACCAAAACAGATTTGTTCTTATGTGCCTATATTTAGTTACAAATACCTATTTGAAGTTACCATTAAGAATAAACAAATAGCACCAGCACACCGCTGTACAAACGCCATAAAATAAAATCAATCGTCTAAATGAAAGGGCTTCGCTCCCTCCACGTGCAATCGATAAAATATGTAATAATTAACACAAAAATTAATGGGAACATATGTCAAAAAGATTCAGAGATTTAAAAAAAATATGTAGAAGATTGAATTTCATTTATACAAATAAGTTTTTAAAGAGACTTCCAATTTTTATTTTGTATTTCGTCAGTCAAGTAGTATTTTGATTTGAAGGGCACAAGGGATATGTTGTGTAATTATTAGAAGAAATCAAGAACTGATGTCTCAGGGTAATGGAGCGCAATGTGGTGACACATGGAAATGTTCTGAATGGCATAGCATTCGTTATAGGCACAGGTTGCACTTACCATCAGGTGAACGATTTGCTCGTCTCGTCACTTTTTGCAATAAAAATATCTAAGTAATATTATATAAGTAATATGATATGCCCGATGCAAACACGATAAAAAACAATAATCTATGCTTCTAAAACTTTGTAGTTAAATGTTGACGTTTGAAACATTATAAAAATAAAAATAAACGATTTTATAAAAACCTTTAGTCGAAAATCGTAATAGAAGCTTTAACGATATGTATTCGCAAATATAACTACGGATGTCTTTTTTATACTATACCTAAACGTATTACTCATACATATTTAATGTTAAAGAAAATTTTTTTTTCTTATTAGACAAATATTAAGCCGATTAAGAAAGTAAATTGCAGACGTGTTGGCGGGAAATCTCACTATTCTAACGTGTAGCGAGTTTTTACGTTGTTTTTTTTTTTCAACGTCTCTCTGAGCAGGTTGACACAGAGACGAACTTGGAATATCACGGTCCTTTTATTGTCTGAATAAATATTTGCTTTACCCACGACTTTGCTGCAGAGAATTTTATGAATTGTCTTTTGTAAAATTAGCAGCTCGTTGCATATGAACTACTATTACGACATTGCAAATAAAAAAAATCAGGAGCTAAGTTCCCAAATCTACACATAGAATAATGGATAGAAATGTTAAGTAACAGCAAATGTATTATTATATAGCTTATTGCGCAAAACTAGTTTAGTGGCAGCAGAACTTGTACACTGCAGAGATTGTATATATGGAGTCGCATTAAAAAAACTACACAATTTATTTGCCTTTTACGTCTATAATTTGCTTGTGCATACTTAATTAAATTAAATTAAATTTGCAATCAAAGTAGTAAAATATGTAAAAATTTGACAACTGAACTGAAATTTAAAGATGATAGAGGCTATTAAAAGTTTTGTTTCTATGTATATTTCGGTTTTGATCCTAATATTAAAAGTGTATATTATTCAACAAGTGCTCGTGAATGTGAACAGTGACTGGAAATTCAAGACCGAACCGAAGTCGTGCTTTTTGTTTTGTCTGCATTATTAAAAGAAAACTATAATTTTACTGTCTTTTTTTATAATATCTATCTTTATAGGTACCTACCTGAAAAGTTTGACACTGACATAAACCTAAATTAGGACTATTATATTAACATAAATACATAAAAAGAAGTTAAGGACTGCAAAAACCTATGACTTTTTATAACGACATAATTCTATAGAATCGTATTATTTTCCTCTGCACCTGCATAGTATATGCAAATCAAAGATTATTTGTAAAGACATTGTTGCCATTGTTAATACAGTCGGATCGCGATCACGCACAATCCGCCCCGCGGTTCTGCTGAGTTATTTAATAGTATTTTTTGTGCGGTGGCGGGCGATTGCGCTCTGCCACCCTTGGGCTTCGCGCAAAAAACCCTCTTGCTCACAAATACTTCGAATGTTGTTTTGGAGCAGCGCGGGGCGCGGAAGGGGCCGCTAGATCACTATCACACGCACCCATTGCACGCACTATCCTGCCGCTGCCCACTTTAATTGTTATGTGTGCCGCGAAGCCTGAACAAAAATTTCCTCTATTAACTTGAGGAAACTGAAAGTGACCGATAAAATAAGCAATTTGTTCGGTGAACAACTTATGATTCCATTAAAATGGCTGGTGGGATCCTATTGCACAATGAATAAAAAAATATTCATGCCTTAATTCATGCTCTATAATATAATATTTAGATATGAAATTCCAAGCAATTTGTTCAGAGATAAAAGAAATATTGTTTTGCATTAGGTAAGCAAAAACAAGAAATAGCTACTATGCATGTATCATAGGCTCTTTAACATAGATGAATCAGCCAAGTAGTTGTACTGTAGTTAACAACCATGGACTTATGTCTCTGCGATGCTGCTTTGAAATTAATTTCAAATAAGAATATAAAATACTGCTGAAAATATATCGAACTTTTACTTTCAATATTTATTAACGGTATATAAAGCGGAAGAAAATCAGTATCAGATAAAATCCCTACTTCGTGTTTTAAATGCGAAGTGTTATTTAACTCTATGAAATCCCCTATCATATAAAAAGTATCTTCATATATCCTTAATCAAAGGACAGAGCCACGACAGATGTCTAGCAACCTGTTCTGTTATTAGATGACAGCAAAAACTCACACTAACTCTTTTATTCACATGGTTAGGTTCATTTGATATAACGTTCGATCGCTGGTTATTATGTTTTGGTTCATGTGGTACATTTTTCAAACTTGGTTGAATGAGATTTTCATTTGATTTTGAATAACTTGCCCTGGGGTGGTACCTATCTAGACGGATTCTTGCATAGAAATCCTACCACCAGTAATCTAAGATACCAGTTTATATGTAGAGATGTAAATCATCGGGTCGTAAGTAGCCCACTGCTAAACATAGGCCTCTCCCAACGTGGACAGATTTGCTGTAGTCGTGATCCTTGGCAGGCTGGTTGGCCCATATATTTGCCGTCTGTCACCATATCGGTCTGTTTAGGGGTCTGGCAGATTCGAGATGGTTATTCCACCATCTATCGGGGCTACATTCACTTTAGTTGTTTTTAATTGGTGGTTGGATTCTTATGCAGAAATTCTGCCGTGAAGCGATAGTGTGAAGCAAACATTACTGTGTTTAGCTCTGAACCGCACTGAGAGCTAGTGTAATTACAGGGCATATCAGACGTTGCACTTAGCATATTATCAAATGGACGATTTGTTTGTCTGATCACTTTCTTCCTTGAAAAAGTTGGTGTTAATACACAACAGTTGAGGGTTGAGAAGGGATGGTAGCCACTCTAACGGCACAACCTCACGGCACTGTAGAAAAGAGTGTTGGATTGTATGTTCGAATCGTATTTAAAGCTAAAATGCATCATGATTGTCCTCGCGGTTGTGATACTGTTTCTAACAGAATCAAAACCTGTTTTCGATTAATCAGACTTTCCAATTAGATAAGCTCGAGTGAGTGCCGCCTCTGTGTAAATTACGCCCTCTATATTGTTTTTTAATAACAGAAAATGTCTAGTAGCCATCGGAAGAGAAACAACATTAATTTAACAGTTTAAGGCTAGCAAGTTTCAATTAGTATGAAACATAAGATTACATACTTAATGCTTCTTTATATAAGAAACTAGATGTGGCTACCCAAATATAATAAAACTAAAACGCTTATACCATGCAGGACTGTAAAATATTTCACATTTTAACATTCGGTGCACAAAAATGCGTATTCGTTGCGTGCTCGCGCTACGTGGAGGTAATAGGGGAAGCTCATTAAGGTAAAAAGCCGAGTGCAAACGTCGACTAATGGCGAATTACACGAAGGGGAACCCTAGCCAGCGATATGCCGTCCGAAATACGTAACCCGCAACATCGGGGCAAATTTCAAAGCGACCTCCTAATTAACACGACGGAATCGTGTCGGTACTAAACTAACTATACGTATGGATTCTTGTGTGGAATCTACCTAAGTTTAAACCAAAGCTCGCGAAACCATAACTTCAACAAAATGCGTTTCAAGTAAAATATGAAAAATTCATCAAATGATTGTGCGGCCATTAATTATAAGACATATTTAGCTTCTTTTAAAATTTAAGTTACACATATTCTTCATATGGAGGCAAAATGCTAAGTAATTCCTAAATATTGACAGAATTCAACCACCATTTGCCAAGTGGACATTGCACTGTAAGGAACTTCAACCGTACATAAGCAATATGTAAAAGATGCTTTATGTAATTAAGTACTTTACGTACTTTAAGTAGTACTTTAAGTATTACTCTTAGATACTATTTTAGATTAAGATGATTTATGTAATGTAGGCAACATTAGGCTTATGCCCTTAATTCATACACTTGTTTTATTCATTCGTAATACAAGTATAGTACATTCATATATCGTATCTTGTAAATATTAAAGAATTATTTGATTCCCCTAAACCAATCACTAATAAGATCGGATACGACACGATATACTTAGGTGTATTATTAGTTATCACGTGTGACATGAAGACGATAGCAAACGTAAAAGCGCTTAATTACCAAAGCACAAAGTGCGTGGCAGCGTCAACCGGGGTGCAGTGGGGACGAGGGCGGAGGCGCGGAGGGCTATCAGCATTTCGGCGCGTCCGCGTATCGCTTGTCCCCCCTCCCCCTCTTAACCTCCTCGCCCGCAGCGCGCCGAATTTGCCCTGCACCGCACAACCCGCGACGCTCCCCTCCTCGCGCCATGCTAACCTTGAAAATAGTTTTTACTGACATGAGGGTATTCACCCCAAACCCGGATTCCGGGCCCTGTTGCACACTGCCGGCTTCGTTGTAGTGCAATAGAATTTCTTATAGGAACGACGCTCAGTTTCGGTCAATCGCGGTGTGTTTTCCAACGAGAGTTTAAACGGACCGCGGCGGGCGAAGGATATTTGATTATGTTAAGTTTTTTTTCTAGTAACCCCTACTTGCCTTTCCTGCTTCAAACTTTGTGTGAATTTAAATTTGAGAAACATTTTTGTTCATAGCTTTTGACTTCAAACAGATAAAATTGCGAAACTATACACTATTTTTTATTACTCTATCATTGCGTTAACATCAACCACGATGTTACTTATATTACTAAATATGTAAGTATTAAAAGTAAGAACTGCTAGTAACTGCCAATTGTATTATTTTTTCTATTATTAAATAAAACAAATTGATAAATGAATAGCGATTTTAAAAACTTGCACAACTTACAAAACTTGGACAATCTAAATCGTTTTATCCTGATCATCTTGTAAATATTATCACTGTGAATGGCAGTGCTTCCTAGTTGAATAGGCTGTATAAAATTCCATCCATAGCAAAACAAATAAGAAAAAGGAGGATCGTTATTTACCTGCAAGCGCTGCAAGTCGTGCGCTGGAGATGAAAATAAAGTAAAACGATTGCCATATACATAAGCAAGCGAAGCAAGGGTAGAGCGGCAAAAAAAGGTAAAAAACTTAACGATGCCGCGCTCCGTTCTCCGCGCCTACGCGAAGACCCCGGCCCTCTTTGCCCGCCTTCTCGCTGACCATGCCTTTAATCAGAATTCAACTGAATGGAAAAACTACTATTGTTGTTGGTTTTTAGCCTAAGACCTTCATTAAAATACAAATAAAATGCAAATGCATAAAATACAATTAAAAAGAAGGCCACCGCAAATTATTACTTTTAATTTAAGAAATTAACCACAAGTTATTTTTGAAAGACGCCATATTTAGGAATTGCTATTGAAATTTAGCATTTGCATTTTACACATGATTATTTTTGATACTCTTCTAATTTTTATTGGACTCAGGCCTGTTAATAAAAGCCATATTTTAAATTAATGTTTTAACAATTCGAATTTATTAAACGAAACTTTTATCTAATTCACTTCGGGTTATTTTTAGAAAAAGATTGAGTAAACCAATTTCATTATAATGTTTTGACTTCTAAACCTTTTTTTTCTTTGAAAATCAAATTGTAAACAATGAACAATTAGACAGCGAATCTTTTGATCAGCCATTCACTGATCAATCATCGCAGAAACTGACGAAAACGTTCTACAATCATGACTCGTCGAATTAGTGCTAAGCTACCCCAACTGCACAATGCACATTTGATTGGTGGGCAGCTGGTCGTTGCGGCAAAAAACTGCTTTCTAAATTACTGCTCATATCAACGACGGTTTGTTATCTATGTACACCCGCCTTTCTCAAGATTATAATCGGGCGCCGAACACCATACTTCCGTAAATTATTTACGTGAATTAACGACCTTCCTTTTTAATGTTTGCAGCTACTGCATTTTAATCAATTTAAATTTTAAACGTAGCCATTGACACAATTAGATCTTATGTCAACTCAATTTTTATTTTCTTATAGGAAACTAATCTAAATAAACACAATTATTTTATGAACGAATTCATATTTTGCTACACTTTTTTTTAATCTAGACTGTTCAGAGTTAAAGTTAGTCACATTCAGATACGAATTTTATATAGACCACAACTAGTAACAATTTAGTTTTAGATAAAAGCTGCGTGCGAGTCGTCAGGATGGCGGCGGTGCGCGTCGCAGCCAAGCTCGAGATAAGGAACTGTTTACAATGCTTGAGTCAATGTCCTCCTCTTGCGTACCGACAGGGAAAACCTTGGAGTGGCACTTTAACGCGTCTGCCGTTGCTTCCGCCTCCAACCTTCACATAAGGCCCTTGAGGGTGTTGATCCGCAGTAACGAGTACCTAACTTTAATCGTTCACGTACACGCTAAACTACCTATTGTAATTTTGAATCTGTAGTTCTAATATTGATGCGTACTTTTGTTTCATTGACAAATATGATTGAAGACGAGGCGACTTATTAATGTAAGATTTATTGAGAAATTCAAAATGCTTAGCAAAATGCAAAAAACATCTTTAGTAGTTGTAGATTAATAAAGATATATATTCTTACCACATTTGATGTACAGAAAAACAATTAAAAATTACATGTAATATGACAAGTATGGGTCACCAACATTGTTAATACGAACGCATGTAAATGTGACCTCTCTTAACCCAGCTACAGAGCTAATGAGTATGCCAAAATCCTTCCTATTATTGCATCAGACAGCAAAAGTGTTACCTTACCTAACTTCTTGATTCCTTACTGAACTCAAAGATTAAAGTATAAAGATATATAATAAAAAAAATGTAATTATTTTATCTATTCCATCGCAGTTGACAACTTTGTTCCAGCTCGCCCCTAGCGGCTGTCTCGTAAATAAATTGAGCCCTGCATTAGTGACAATTGTTCGCTATTACTATGAATGCAACTTCCTAGTAAGAAAACATTGCTTTCACGAGTAGCAGAAAACTTTATTTTTATTATTTACATTACTTTAGTAAAACAGATGCCCTTTTTTGCCTTGGGTTGTGGCTACATTTTCGATTCTGAATATTGCTTATTTGCAACTTTTAAAGGAAAAAGTGTTTTTTCTTAATTTCTGTTTTTAAGTCAAACTTTATCTTCATCTTTATTATCATCGTCCTTTTTAAGTACACTGCAGAACATAAGCTTTTTCAGGAATGCGCCGATAAATCCTGACATGAATTATATGAAAAAATCTTTGCCTATACCTAATACAGAGTGTAGGCGTGCGTTGTGCCGGTTGTGTCACCAGTCCATGGGATTTGGGTTTGAAATATTGGAATGAAATTTTCCACCATCAGGCAGTAGTTATAAAAAAATTAAGTATATCCTTTACACTTTTTAATATAAACTATCAAGTGGAATAAAAAGGAAACGTACGGAACCAGATTTTTAAAAATTGACATATACAGTGAAATATATTTAAGGGAAAATTTTTTTTTCCTCCTCGCCGATTTTCGAACACGGCGACAACTAACGAATATTGTCGGAAGTTATTAACTGCGCAGGAGCTATTTATAATGCCACAAATGTACGCGCCAACACAGAGGCACTCACTGGTCCCGACCTACCGGTGCCCGATGTAACACTCATGCGATAAGATGGGATGCAGTGTCAGAGATACAAGGACAATCACAGCACAACCAGACCGTAAAACCAACAATTTGTGTTTTTGCTTAAATGTTGCCTCCGGCTGACATTCGAACCCACGACCCGCAGCGTGGTAGTCAGTTACTCTAACCATTAGGCCAACTCTAACCAACAAAAAGGCACAAAAGCTTCAAAATTATCTTCACTGTCGTCATCATCATTAGCCCGTGGAAGACCACAGCTAGCTATATGCTTCTCACAAGAGATGCCAAAAAAGCAACATACCTGAAGATATTTGTTTCAACAATTCAGTCATTATTTAGGTTTTAAATCGGGAAAAAATGCATTTATGTCCTAAATAAATACTATTATATTATAATGCTCCTCAAATAAGATCCAAATATCTAGGTCAGTCAGCTATTGGTATAGGTCGGATTAAATACATTTTAGTGTTCAATGTAAGATGATTTGTGTGCTTACGTGCGGGGCTTAGTGGTCAAAGTACTTGACTACTGCGTCGCGGGTCCTAGGTTCGAAGATGAACTAAAGTTCAAAAAAAAAGTTTCGATTTTCAAGTTTCAACTGATTGTGATATAATTGTCGCTGTTTCTCTGACACTGCATCCTAGGCTTCTATCGGAGTTCTTCTAGGGAGTTATATCGAGCGTGGATAGGTTAAGACGAGTGAGTGGCTCTCGGTTTACGCGTACACTGACGGCACTATAATATCTCCTCTTATCTCGTATTCGCAGGTTGTCGCCGTGGTCGAACATCAGGGAGGAGGACGTTGTCCTTTTAGATTAAACAAATTTTGAGATGCCTACCATCTCAAAATTTGTTTAATCTAAAAGGCCAAGGTTTTTAGTATAACCCTTAGTTAACTTTTACGACACTTCTGAAAAAAAATCATATCAATACAAATTCTTGCACGTATGAATTTGAAACGCATAAAGGTCAGATGTATAAAATGTTTATTTTTAATACTAAATATTTGTGTTTTTTAATCAGAAATAAAGTAAGAACGACACAGACGTTCGTGCTTCATGTTGATAAAACTTTCATGACCATACATTGCAGGTTCCAGACTAAATTATCTCACGAACAGTATCGCAGGTCATTGAGTCTAGTTGTCGTAGTATTTTGCACATTCATTGCTTTGTTGGGCAATAAAGTACTTTATCATTTTCATTTTTGTTCTTAAAATATTGCGTGTAGGTTTTTACAAAACGAATTTAAAAAAATATTATATTTTTTTTTTTATTGGATAAGGTGACGAAACGAGCAAAACGTTCACCTCATGGTAAGTGCAACGTTTGCCCTTAACAATGCTGTGTTACTCAGAAGATTTCTGTGTAGAACCAAGCAGCGCTCGTCACCCTGAGACGAGATAAGTTATGAAGTCTAATATGCCCAGTGATTACGCTAGCTCTCAGTGCCCTTCAAACCGAAACACAGTAATGTTTGCACACTACTGTTTCACGGCAGAATAACTGGCCCTGGGGTGGTAGCTACCTAGACGGATTCCTGCATAGAAATCCTACCACCATTGTTTAATACGTGTATTTTTTTAGATTGTTTACATTAACCGGTTACTGCCTGACAATCTATTTTTGTGTCGAAATTTTGCACATTACTTTTTCCGACTGCGTCGCTCGCTCAGCTGTTGATCAGTCGCAGTTACTCTGGACATAGCGAAGGCCTTTGATCGGGTTAGGCAGAACGCGCTTCACTCGAAACGTCCTTCGAGATCGCGGATGTTTGCGCGAGCGCTTCCGTGAGCAGTAGTGTGCAAACATTACTGCGTTTCGGTTTGAAGGGCACTGACAGGGAGCTATTGTAATCACCGGGCATATGAGACTTAAGAACTGATGTCTCAGGGTGACGGGCGCAGTGTGGTGTCACACAGAAATATTCTGCGTGACACAGCATTTGTTATGGGCAGATGTTGCACTTACCAGGTGAACGTTTTGCTCGTTTAGTCACTTTATACAATAACAAAAAGCATGTGGTTTTAGTCCGTGTAAGTCCGACATAACCCTTCCTTCCCCCCGTGAAGGCGGGAATGCGTTAGGCTTTTAACCATGTAAAAAAAGGTAGGTACCACCGCAGTGCCAGTTAATCTGCCGTCGAGCAGAAGTAGACCATAACCCAAGAGTGCAAACAAAGTAAGAAAAAAATACGATGTTTCTGTGTAACAAAGAAGTACTCTGGGTGACACAGCTTACGCCTTTCGCCTGTCACGACTTCTTCCCATATAAGGGGTAGCCAGCGTTCACACACTTAGCCCACTTTTCGCCCCCGTGGGAAACGAGACGTGACAGGTGACGAACCACGTCGCCGCCAATTTTAAAACAAGTCGAAATCTACATAGGTATAATTTATAATCCACTGAAGGTAAAGCAATTTGGAAGAAAATAAGCCGAAACTTTGGACTGGGCTATTAATAGGCTGATAATAGTGCATTAATTGTGAATAAACTCTAAAATTTTGTAAATTATCTGAAATTCTGAGGTCAACGCGAGGAACGTCATGAGAAAGCCTTTTTTAACATTGTGCAAAACTTATAGATAAAAATAAAGATATCACGAATGTTAGATACTCGTATTTTAATCACTCCCGCTGGGCCTACTGAACATCGAGATCTGATTGCGAAGGCAAAGAATAAAAAATAAATCGCAGAAACGTAGTCCATTATCGTTATGTTACAAAAAATGCGAAACTTTTTTGTAGTAACGGTCCTGTCCAAATTAGGGCGTGTAATCTTTTCTTTCTTTTACCATTTTGATCTATAGAATTAGATACGTTCCCACACCACCGTTAGAATGCAATATATCATAACTAATTTCGCCCTTTAACAGAAAAAAAATATTGAAATATAGAGAACGGTAGCTTTTAAATGTTTTTCGTAACAAGCTAAGCGGTCGATTTTGTGGTTATGACTTTAAAGTTCACGTTGTTCCAGATAAATCTGAGATACGAGCATGATGATGAAACCATCACCTAACGTAGACCTAACCTACCTAACGTACAGGCTCTAGAGCGACTGCAAAATTTTATTATACCAACATTATTCCTTAACATTCGACAGACAAAGAAAACACTTATGTTAGGTTTATTTGTATGTATTGATTGCAATTTACCATGTGTCTGAGAAATAAAAATATTTTGTCGATATGTGAAGTCCGCTAATCCGCACTGAAGCAGCGTGGCGATCTCTTCCCGGCTCCTTGACCCGCTCAGGAATGAGAAGATGCCTGTGCTCAGCGGTGGGACATTTTTTTTAAAGCCCCACACTAGAATTGCTCCTATCATTATATCGAGTTTTACAGAATAAAATTTCCCGAATTTTATAACCTGAAAAGCAACAATTTTTAGCAAAAATGTTAGCTCCGGCGGAGATCCGAACGCAAGACTCGCGGCGTAGAGGTCAGGTACTCTGACCACTAGGCAACGCGGTCGTCATTAATAAGCATAATAAATATGTAAATATATATCTAGCGCCATTTCATTGATATACTACATGAGAAGTGAATAGGCATTTTCTGGCTAAAAACAGAGTTTACCGCATCGTTAAATCAAGACCATGTGATGTTGTAACTATTAGTGAGTCATTTATTTATTTACGTAATTGAATAACTGCCTTTATATGTATGTTTCAGGTATGAATTAATACCCGCGAGCGCAACTTTTTACAAGTGTGCGTAAACTCGAAGAATAGAATTTAAGGCGAGGATCTCACCGTGATACAAAGAATGCACAAGTCACAACGGCACCTGTGTCGCCGGGTCACCAGTCACCTGCAACTTGCGAAGTTACACCAAGATGTATGAATGAATATGCCTGTGTTTTTTTTTCACCGTACACACATTTTTAGTACAGGAGACAAATATGTTTATATGTTAAGAGTTAACTCTTCAGGGACCTTCATTTATTATTTATTATTGACAATTGCTTCGTAAAAAATTTACAAATAAACGGAACATATGCGTTTACACTTCGGTATATGTCTATCTATCACGACTGCTCAGTTTTATTTTAAAATTTAGCACTAATTTAACAATACTGATACATATGTATATGCAGGAGAACTTACAGTATGACCTCTCATAATTCGGTAAGTGAGAGTCATAGAAAGTAGTGACAGTTGGAAAGTAGCGTCTAGAATATATATATATTGTTTTCAATTAGGTTAACTTTATTATAGAAACAATGTTTTGACCGAAAATTTTGGATGTATGTCGTTAAAGTAATGTATATCTGTTATAATCAGTGGTTCTGGACTTGACTAAAACCCAAAATAGTTTTCAGTGAGTCTTTGTCTGTCTGAGTTTTAGTCAATCCTAAGACTGGCCAGAAAACTGTACTTGGACTTTACTCTATTTGGAGTTCGATAAGTCAGACTTGACCGTATTCATGCAGTATTACACTCTTCACTTGGAACTACGGAAAAAAGAGGAGGTAGGTATGGCTCAAAATTAAAAAAAATCATCTCAAAATATAAAATTTCTAAAAATAATTCAAAATTTTAAACTACCCAGGGCGTAGCAAATCTGTAAGGCGATCGATGAGAAATACAACCGCAAGTCATAACTAACAAAATAGCTGCATCACTATTCACTCGAAGCGAATAAAGTTTATTAGGAAACTGGGATAAAGGTTTGATACAAAAAAAAATCCTTATAGTGAAAGGTCGCCTTGTGTCGCTACAACGCTAACAAAAAGTATGGCGTACCCCTCTCATTCGGTTTTTTCAACGTTTTGATAGAAATGCGATGGCAGGTAGAATAGTCCTCTCGCAAACTTTGTATATTTAACGACCCTATCTACTTTTTATCCTTTTATTAGATTAGCTTCGAACCACTCGAATCCTGTGACGGTGGACTAACATAAGAGCATTTTCCGTACCCT
Organism: Luehdorfia chinensis; assembly: GCA_019845155.1. Lineage (NCBI taxonomy): Eukaryota > Metazoa > Arthropoda > Insecta > Lepidoptera > Papilionidae > Luehdorfia > Luehdorfia chinensis. Next base: position 4,426,209 of record JAHVAK010000022.1, read on the forward strand.
GCATAAGTTCGGCAATAATTATAGGTATATTTCAGGTTAAGACAGTAGACAATAATTGATTAAATACAAACGTAGGTGACAGTAGCTGATAAATATAGCTTCTTTCTTATATTCGATCCAGAAAACGTAAGTTGTGCTTGTACGATGCATAAAATAAATAAAAATAAAATTATAAATAATCCACACTTATCAGTACTGTTATTGATGGCTTACAGGTCATATTTGAACTTTTCTGTGAAGTCAATTCACAGTAATTCTTGCGACAGAATTACATTACTTTACTGATGTTATTACAATACGCAGTCGTTAAGCGTTTGGTTATCGGTTTCTGCGCTACGAGTGGCGGGTTTAATTCTCGAACGGAATAACAAATATGTCTATGGCCTACATATAATAATTGTTATGGAACTAGGTACTGTTTTATGCAATTTATGTCTGAAACGTACCCACGGCCACGATACAAGAGGAATCCTAGAAAAGATTTAAAACAAAAAATGGATGCCTTTTCTGCAACTCACAAGTTTACTTCCGACATATGTATATGTGCAAGGTCTAAGTGAAAATGGGTTGCAATTAAAGCGAGTCTTGTAACGTCCTCGAGAACAAAAACCGCCAGTCCAGCCAAAACGCAATCGCCAAGGCGGAAGACTCTGCTGTTTTTTTTATACGCATGGAGTTTTTTGTTGAGACATTTCTGCTTAATAATGACACTGTCGCCAAAGAATAACAAGAATAACAAGTTCAAAAAATATCTCATACGTCCAACGCTATTAAAGTTTCTGAGATACGAGATATATCTATAAAATCTAAAGATTACTTTAAAATCTGAAGGTTGGAGAAAATGTCCTCCACAGATCATACTACCCGATATTGCCGGTAGTCTGATACGATATGTAGTCTGATAGCTACCCTTTTCTTTGGCTATCATCTGCAAAAATTGACCCCGATCAGATCACCCGATCTGGCGGGTAGCTATCATCTGATAATACAACACCATCACCGGGGATGTTTACGTCGATCAGCTCCGCCAACTCGCCACTGCCACCCAGAATAAACAGCGAAGTTCACCTTTTACCTCTCTTCCGTTCCTTTAAAAGACATTTCGTACGACGATCACATACATACCTGGCGTAGGACAAACTCTTTGATTCTCAGTATCGATAATTATGGGCAGATGGCATTGAGTCACTGCCACAAAAATGAATGCAAGTATTAAATACTGAGTGGGACTACATTGTTAAATAAACGTTTAGTTCAAAAATCATCCAAATTTTAAAAGGACTATACTATAAATGTTTCATTATTTTTTTACCAACCTAAGATTATTTACCTACATTTAATGTTCTTTAATAATTAAAAAACAGTAGTAGCTGGACGTAAATTAAAAATTTTAAATTATTGATTTTATTATGATAAAAAAACTGTAATGAAAGTGTCTTAATACATTTTCCATGACAAAATGTACCCCTATGTCAAATTTCATCTAAATCACTTCAGCCATTTAAGCGTGATTGAATGACAAACAACGAAACATACAAACTTTCACATTTATATTGATAAACTAGCTGGTCCGCCAGTCGTTGTCCCGCCCGTTCTGGTATGTAACGCGATGTGTTTGATTTCTGAATTACTTTTATGTATGAAACCTTACAGTCACACGATCACAGCGCCACCTATCGAGTCTGATTTTGTAATTTTCTTTTTTGGTCTTCCACTTAGATTGTAGAATTATGTATAATATAGTAATGATGTGCTAGCGGTTGACGATTCTCTTCAGTTTTATCGACGACGATACATTGGTTAACTATCGTTGCCAGTGATAGCATCCGCCGTCAAATTTCGTCGCCGTCCATGCACGGTGATAACGGAACAACTATCACAACTGAAAGTGAAAAAGGGAAGGTAGAAAGAAAACAGAAATAAGAAAAAAGCAATTATTTTCACAGAACTATCACGCGTACAAAATAATAAACCTTAACTAAAATTCCTTAACGATATTGCACACAACGTCATCTACTGGCATAAATTAATTGTGTATATATTATTCGCCGATACGTGTTTATATTCATTTGATTGTGTCGTCAAAGAGTATCTAAGTATTGTCCGTGTTTTGATTCTGTCAAATGGCGCTGTATGCGAAAAATGTAAAAGAAAAACAATTTAATTTTATATATTATTTATATTTTATAGGCTGAATTGATGATAATGAAAGCGATTTTGCACTGATTCGTCACGATGTCTCCGAAACAACAAGACTAATTGACGTGAAATTTGACATACATATAGTCCTTATCCAACATGGATATTCACTAAAAAAGCATTTTACGTATATTTACTCCCAAATGTGTAAACGGGCTGGTGTTATTTTACTCTATACAGAGTTTAACATAACAATAACTTCTTTGCGAAGCTGGGGCGAGTCTAACTAACTGGGTGTAACTTTACAAACAGCAGTTCCACCGGGGAAGGACAAGAAAGTATGCTCGTTTCTCGCCCACATTTCAACAATGCTCTTTTCTTGTTAAATTATGTTAGCAAATATTATCATTAAGTATATAAAATCTTTGCTGGTATAAAATCATACCATTTTTTTAAGTACTACTTTCGCCTGTTGATAAGGAATAATAAATAATGCCAAAAATTGTAGTAGTGTATTTTGAAACTGTAAATATCGGCCGTTTTCCGAATAAAAATAATGTATATGCACTGGGGTTATACTTATACTATGAACTGTTATTTAATTTGAACAGTAAATAAACCAAAACGAAAAATTACAATCTACATGTATAATGACTTCGAATTTTATAACTATATATTTTTATTTATATTATACTACTAGCGATCCGCCCCAGCTCCGCACACTCTTGTCCACATAGATATTAGAAAGATAAATTAGTATTTTATTTAGCCGGGCGGCGGCTCGTCGTTCTCGAGACACCGCGGTCGCTGTATGTTTTATAGAGTGTGTGTGTGTGTTTTATAGAGCGTTTCAAAGTTTTAAATTAAAAAAAATATAATTAAAACTACAAACCACTATTCAATCGTTTCTCGTTTACAAAAATAATATAAGGAGGTAGGTAGGCTGTTCGCTGAACGAGGCATTTTTCTTACTTTTAGCATTTTTATATCCGTAGTAACTTCTAAACGATAGGTCCTATTCGTACAATTTAAAGAGGAATTGTTGAATGTACATAATCAACCTTGACTATAAAACTATTTAGTAGGTTAAGGATTAATATCATGATACGAATGTCATAATCTTTCGATTCTACCCGTCTTTTGCTTAACTAATTTGAACAAAAAGCGTTTAAAAGTAAAAAAAAGTAAAGTTTCAGCCTATAAATGTCCCACTACTGAGTACAGGCCTCCTCTCATTTCTGAGAGGGTTTTAGAGCTAAGAAGAATCCGCCACGCTGCTCCAATGCGGGTTGGCGGACTTCAGATGTCTTCGAAATATTTTTTATTCCTCAGACATGCAGGTTTCCTCACGATGTTTTCCTTCACCGCCGAGCACGTGGTAAATCAGCACTTAAAATTGCAATTAACAATTTTAGTGGTGCCGGCACCGGGAATCGAACCCAGGTCACTCGCGTACTATGAAATTTAAAGCGAGCGCCTAGCCCCTGAGCTACCATAATAGTTATACATATAGCCTCGCGGACTTTTTTGTGAGTAATGATGAGTAATATGTGAGTAATAAAAATGTAGAACCTTATTTTATTTATCATCAATTGTTTTTGCAGCGCACGCTAAATAATGACTTTTATTAGTAAATTATTGATACCTTGAGTTACATCATAGCAATTTTCGTAGGAATCTCAGATTTTTTTTTAATTAAATACAATCCATGTTAGTTGCTGATAGTGTAGCTGTATATAGGTGAAAGATTTTTAAAATCGGTTTTGTAGTTTTTGAGTTTATTGATTACACACAAACATCAAATCTTTTCTCTTTATAACATTAGTTTAGAAGTGCTATATTTCAAAGCGTCTTATGAGATTCTAATACAGAAACTTAAAATTTCATTATTTTTGGTTTAAGCTCGCAACCAACCGTAGTCGATATATATTAATTCATATGTGGATTAGGTGTGTTTGTAAAATACCAGTTACAGCCATACGATTAACATTATTCTTTGCATCTGGTAGTCACACTGTCAACTATAGCACATAAATGGGTTGGCTCTACTGAGAAAGTATTCTCACAGATTGCCAGTATAAAGTAACAGCATGTAAAGCAACAAATAGAGTATGAAACTTATATAGTGAGTGACGAAGATTATAGTACTAACAACTGGCGTTTTAAGAAACATTCCATCATAGTCATCTGGAGTGAGAACGCACCTTTATCTTGATTTGAAAATTTATAGACGACGGATGTATTACTAAACTTCTACGACAATAACTAAGGACCTGTCTATGGGTCATAGTGTCCATTATTCATCAGGTGAACTGTGTGTTCCAAAGGTGTTATCACCGTTAATGAAAAAAATACCTTTCGGAATAAATACTCAATTTACAACAGAGCAACCTAGCGCTAAGTTTGGAAATGACAGTTTTGTATACATATATATATTTATATATTATTTGAAATATATAATAGTACTACTAATATGTAGTGTCTATAGTTTTTGTAGAATAGATTTTAAGAAATTCCGTGGATTATAAATAATAAACTTAATAAAATGTTTTATTTTTAAGTGGTAATTTAATTATCTTAAGATTAAGCTAAAACACTCGTATCTATAACTACTAGAACAGTGACATTTGACAACTGATCTAAAAAACATACAAAATTGTTAATGACAAGACAAATTTAATTTTAAACGTTTTCAGTATTCGTTTCACTAGGAATTGATAATAAGTCGATATCAGAAAGAATACAAAATTGGAAAATTATAAAACTTTTATCCGTGTTACTCTAATAATAATATGGCTTTCTCTAATAAGGTAATAATCACGTCAATCTGTAGTTTACTGCAAAAAAATAGTATAAAACAAAATAATTTTAAAGTCAAATTTTTTTTAGAACTTCCCAGCACTTAAAAATGATAGATTATTACGGGCAGCTCTTGGAAAAGAAGTAGATAAAGTGCCAGTATGGGTGATGCGTCAAGCTGGACGATATTTACCAGAGTTCCAAGCAGTAAGAGCACAACATGACTTTTTTACTGTTTGTCGAACTCCTGAGTTAGCTTGTGAAGTAACTCTTCAACCATTAAGACGCTATGAACATTTAGATGCTTCCATTATATTCAGTGATATACTTGTTATTCCACAAGCTCTTGGGATGATAGTGGAAATGCATCCTGGTTTGGTAAATATAAACATCAAATTGCATTTGTGTTTTATATTTTTTTGTCATTTTTATTTTGAAAAAATACAATTCCAGGGTCCAGTGTTCCCAAAACCTTTGGAAAACCCTTCTGAAATAGACCAATTACAAGAGGAAGGAGCTGTTTCTAGATTGAATTATGTTGGTGAGGCCATTACCTTAACAAGGCACAAAATAGAGGGAATGGTGCCTTTAATTGGATTTACAGGTGCACCTGTAAGTCAGTAAAACAAGTGGTTATTTAGTAGATATGCTTGTCTAGCTGAGTAAATATAATATTGACTTAAAACATTTCAGTTCACTTTAATGGGATACATGATAGAAGGTGGTGGAAGTAAAACAATGTCCAAAACTAAAGAATGGCTGGAAAAGTATCCAAAGGATGTTCATAGACTTCTCAGTTTATTAACAAAGGTTATAATAGACTACCTTATAATGCAGGTAATGTTAATAATCTAATGTTTACTAGACTGACAATGTTTGATCAGTTAACCAAATTGTTTTACAAAATAGATACCTATTTACATATCATAATTGCATAGCAGTTATTGATTAAAACAAATGTAATAATAAACTAAATTGTTATAATTCCCACAACATGGAATAACTTAGCTAAAACAATAGGAGAGATATAAGAATGAGTAACTCACTATTATTGCTAAGTAACAAAATGTTCATACAAAAATTATTAACCAAATATACTTTATTTTAATGTCATTGTTGCCTTTAATGTGGTATATTTTACTGGTGGTAGGATTCTATGCAGTAATCCCCCTAGATGGATACCACATCAGCAACTGTTACAGTACAATATGCAGCACAGTTATATATCTCAGAAATCATTGCAGATTGAAAGTGGTGCCCAACTAATACAAGTTTTTGAATCCAGTGCTGATCACCTCACAAGAGAACAATTTGCAGAAGTATCTGCTCCATATCTAAAAGATATAAGATGCGGAGTTCTAAAAAAACTTGAAGAGAAAAAATTAGAACAAGTTCCTATGGTATGTACATCTATGTGTTTACTTGTAAAAACTGGTGGTTAAGTAAACATATCTTCTGTAGTGTAGGATCTGATGGAAAAAAATCATACAAAAAATAAATCTTGTAGCATTGCATATAGTGGGTGGGTAATACATTAACATCTTAGTAGGGAATAAATGTGGCATAATATTATAAACATGATGTTGGTTCAATAATAATGATGTCCTCCTCTCCAATTTTTAACCAGGAGACAACAACTAATTACTGAAGCTAACTGCAAACACAAAGGCACTCACTCGTCCTAACTTACCTGTGCCCAGTATAACACACATGCTATAAGATCAGAGGTAGGCTAATGTCAACAGCACAGCAACAATCAATACCCAACCAGAGCTAAAAACGAAAAATTTGAGTTTTTGTGGGTTTGAACAGAAGACCCACATCCTACAGTCAGCAATCCAACAGTCAAGAACTCTAATCACTGGGACTTGCTGCCGGAATTGCTTTCTAGGAAACTTCTTCAATGATTTCTATGAAATATATGGATAAGAGGAGGGTCAATAAACTGAACAAAAGATCTTTTTTTTTTTCAAAACAAAGACTATAAAAAGGTTATTAGAATATCATCATCATCATTTCAGCCTATCACTAGTCTACCTAGATTATCACAAAAGATAGATAGATTGCCACAAAAGTTTGTAGTTCTCATTTCAGGGGATTTTGCCATAGTTACCATGCTTGGCAGGCAGTTTGGCAACTACAGTTGATTTATAGAGATGTTCCAGGAAGGTACTGCTGCCCATCTCCTGGTTTTCATTTTCCCTCTGTCGACGTTTACGACGCCCACGAGATGAGAAGGGGTGGTAGATTCTCTTAAGCTGCCACAACCCGGCAGAATTAGAATATACCTGAATGTTAATAAAACCTGTGAATGAGGTGATCTCTGACTGCCAATCTGTTTCTAAATTTTAATTATTTATGGGATTATTCTTTTTATTTATTTTAGTATTTTTTCTATGACATTATAATAAAATATTAAAATAAAATGAAAATAGGCTCTTTCTCCCTTTTTTCTGCACTTAGAAGAAACTAATATTTTTTTTCTATTTCTTTCTTTCTACTATTATCCTATTGTTTGGAGACAAACTTTAGTATATTGTAATGTAATAGCTGATCTATAATCTCTTGCACTACACTCATAATTTTAAGGTATTATTGTACTCAATATTTTCTCAGAAAATCTTTAATTACTGAAATATATAACGCAAATGATATTTTCTTTATTTACTAGTATTTACTCTACAACACCCTTTTTTCATTTTTATTTACAGACAGTTTTTGCTAAAGGCGGAGGTCCTTCCTTAGATGTACAGGCAAAATTAGGTTATGAAACTATTGGATTAGACTGGACAGTTGATCCAATTGAAGCAAGGAAAATTGTTGGCGATAATATCACTTTACAAGGAAATCTTGATCCACAAGATTTATGCAAGACTCCAGTATGTATAAAAAAATTATTCACATTAAAAAGAATCAGAATTGTTCCATATACATATTATTAAAAAATATATTTCTCTTGCAGGAAGAAATTAAAAAGCTGACAATAGATATGGTTCAAAAATTTGGTAAACATAGATATATAGCGAACTTAGGGCATGGAATAACTCCCCAAACTCCATTGGAAAGTATGACTGCATTTACTGAAGCTGTACATGAGGCAATTTGAATTGGATTTGTTTTGGATATCATTTTTTTTATTAATTAAATGGTACTGGTGCATTTTATGCATTTATAATTAATTTCTAAAAACACCTGTAACCGATTTAGATGAAATTTGTGAATTGGGTTTTTTTTTGGTTAATAACTTAGCTGAAGCTCACTTTTGTAAAGTATTTTGAGTGACTTTTAAAGTCAAAGTATTTACTATTAAAGATAAAAATATTTTTTATCCAAATACAATGAAGCTCAGTTATCCAATACTGTTTATAATCCATTTAAATAAAACTGCTTTTATATGTAAGATACTTTAATTAGTACTCTAAATTATTACATTTTGTTATTAAATAATAATTTACATTGAATAAGTTGTCTTTGAGTTTTGACTTGTAGCTGGTATATCTTCATCATGACTTCCAGCAGATTTCTTTACATACTGAAATGATAGAACAAATTTAAAATTATTTGGAATCCTAAAAACATTAAGTAACATATCTTATAAGGGCGCTGGGGATTCCTCTTATTTTTGGTGTGGGTACCTAAGTGTATTATAATAAATGGCAATCCTATATTAAGAAATAATAGATATGTCATCCTAATATCCAATCACAACCTATAAAAGTCCGACTATTAAGAGCTGGCGCCATCCCTCATTTTAATGTGAAGGTTTTGGAAACAAGTTGACTGTGCTGCTCCAATGCAGATTGTCAAACTTATGTGCTCGATTTTTTTTTATTTCTCAGGCTTGCGGCATTATATTAGAATACTATGACACTATATTTTTCAATATATCAACACTCACTTGAGGATTAACTTGGATTTGTTCATCCATTTCTTGAATATACTGATGAAGCTTTGTACAAGCTGCCATCTGTTGTTCCAATACACATAATGTTTCAGGTGACGCATATTTTTCAGGGCTGTCCAAAAACACAACCATGCCATCCTTTTGATTAATCATAGCATAGATCTCTCCTTCTTCAATCTAAAATTTATGAAACAAATACATCTTATTTATATTTAATTTTAATTAAAAATGTAATGTAAAGTTATAACATATATTTAGAGAAAATAATAGTAAATAACATAAAATACTAAATTGCATATGAAACTAACTACAATACTGATAAAATATTGTAGAATATCACTGGGTCTTATTAACAAACCTGATATAATAACTACACTCGACGTCAAAAAAATCGCACATCCGAAAAAAATAATTTAAATACTATTTTAACACAACAGGCCAATGGCAATGTTGTGGTTTGAGGGTATCATTCGAAAGGTAATTTCATTAGCTTTCAGGAATTTTAATTGAATTTTACTTTTATAACGAGACGAAAGAGGAATTAAAGAAAAAGACAGGGTATGTACAAATTTGCAAATTAATAATTAAAAAAAACTTAATAAATACAAAAAAAGTTCTTAAAACCTAGTGTTATCAAGGCAAGGGGGGGTCCCTTGCCTTGATAACGGCTTCCATGCGATCTTTCATGGACCTTACAAGTATCGCAACAGCCTCTTTGGGTATTTGTTCCCACTCTTCAAGTACCGCATCTTGGAGCTCTTGAAGAGTGGCTGGAGCTGGATCTCGAGCTCGCACGCGCCGTTTTAGGTCATCCCAGAGATGTTCTATTGGGTTAAGGTCTGGACTTCGTGCTGGCCAATGCATAACAGGGATATCGACCTCCTGTAAATAATCCCGTACAATAGCCGCGGTGTGGCAACGACCATTATCATGCATTAACATGAATCCATCACCGACATAACCAGCATACGGGACCACATGTTCCTCCAGGATTTCAGTAATGTACCGACCAGCATTTAATGACCCTTGCCCACGGCCACCCCGAGTCCGGGAAACGCACACAAGTTCCGTTTTCCCGTCGACGGAAATGCCGGCCCAAAACATACACGAGCCACCCCCGTATTCGACGGATTCTTCGAAGCAGGGTTGTGTGAACCTCTCCCCCTTTCTTCTGTAGACCCTTCTACGTCTGTCATTGCAGAAGAGACAGACCCTCGTCTCATCAGAGAAGAGTACGGTCCGCTTCTGTTCTAGAGTGCACTCGCAATGATTGCGAGCAAACTCTAGGCGATCTCTGCGATGCTGTGCAGTAAGTTTTGGACTTTTAGCAGGTCTATGGGCTGTTAAACTCTTTTCGTGTAACCTTCTTCTCATCGTAGAAACACTCACAGATGTTCTCCGAGTTGATCGAAGCTGTTGTTGCAACTCAACAGCATTTGTAAAACGGTTTCGTAAAGATGTCGTAACGATGAAACGGTCATCTCTTTCTGATGTGCACCGTTTTCTTCCAGATCCCGGTTTTCTAACATAACCAGTCTGCTGAAAACGTTGGAACACCCGTCGAACTGAAAAACGGGACAGGTTCAACTGTCGAGCAACGTCACACTGCCGCATCCCCGACTGCAATAGGACAATCACTTGAGCGGCTTCTTCAGAGCTGGTGTCCATCTTTACTTGTTCTTACTTGGGTTACTTGTTCACGTGTGTTCACTGCAAAGTCTAAATTACGACTGGCCCATATTCCGTTGAAGTCTTCTTTTGCGTCCCTTAAAGGGGCGCCGGGAAACTGTTCGGGGCTTTTTGCCCCCTTCAGTGATGTAATTTTCGCCGCACGCAAAGACGTGCGGGTCACTGGGTTGCCATTAATTGGCGCTCTGGATTGTTCACACACGGTCAGTACCCAATGGGTCCTGCTCTTCACACCACCCTCAGCGTGGAGCTGCTGGCCGGATAAAACCCCTTTGGGGGAGGTCCAGCCTGTTTATCAGCGAGAGCTCCACCGCCGGTTGAAATGTCAAATATTAAACGCCGAAGACTGTTGTCTTGAGCGTTCGGTCGTCAAAGTGCTATGAGTAGTCCTCTGTATGTCTGCAGAGCTCGCGAGGGAGAATTTTTCCCTCGGGAGGTCGAGCGTGCAGTGAAGCAATGTTTGCAAGATGTTCTTGTTGTGACGCATCTGCACGCTCGAACATATTGGTTGCGAGACGTCTTATGAATGCGTCGAGATTCTCATGCTTCAAGTCTCGTAGTACCGTTGTGTTGCGCACTCCGCGAGGGGCGCCGACAATGGTACGCAAGCTGAGGTTTTCTTGTGTCTGCAGTCTCTTCCTGATGGTATCGCTTGTCAGTGCGTACCATGCCGGCGCGGCATAGGTAATTCTGCTACGGATGTATGCCTTGTAGATCGATATTTTAACCCTCAACGGAAGGCGGGAGCCCAAGACCGGGCGCAGAAGTGCTCGCGCCGATCGAGTTTTGATGATGGTATCTTTGGCATGGTGTGCCATGCTCAGTCTCCGGTCAATTGTTACCCCTAGGTATTTGACCGTGTGTGACCATTTGATCTCTTGGTTGTACAGTCTTAATTTTGGTGGCAATCGCTGGGACGATCCCATTACAATGGCCTGGGTCTTTTCGACATTCACCGACAACCTCCAGTCGGTGAGCCAGGTTTGCAGCGAGTCCAGCGTTCTCTGCAGTCTCTTTATGGAGTATGCGGCATTTTTAGATGTTGTGTAATAAGCCGCATCGTCAGCGTATAACGCTAGATTCGTCTGGGCCTCACAGGGGATGTCGTCGGTGAATATCGTATAGGCCACCGGGGAGAGGCAGCTCCCTTGTGGTACTCCAGCTTCTATTTTACGGGGCGTGGATACTGCTCCGTCGACTGCCACCAAAAAGCGACGGTCTTCGAGAAATGATGCCACCACCCTCACTACTGTCTTCTTGATGGGCAACAGTGACAGCTTGTATAATAGTCCGCCATGCCAGACGCGGTCGAAAGCTTTTTCCATATCGAGGAATACTGCAACCATGGTTTCTTTGCGGTTTGCGGCTGTGGCCGCATGGTTGAGTACCCTCGATAGCTGCAACGTGGTCGAATGTCCGGCCCTAAATCCAAATTGTTCCTCTCGCAGGTTTGAGTACGGTGTTATATGCCGCAACAGTAACTTCTCAAACACCTTCGAGATGGTTGGTAAAAGAGTGATGGGGCGATAACTCCCCGGGAGGAGGGTATTTTTACCCTGCTTTGGCAACATAATGACGCGGCCAGTTTTCCACTCGACGGGAAAGTGGCCAGTTCTTAAGATGTCATTAAATACCCTTGTTAGGGTGGCAATGGCTTTTGGCGGGAGATGCTTGAGTGCCTCATTTGTAATCCCGTCGAGTCCTGGGGCCTTCTTGGCTTTTGTCTGGCGTATCGTGCGCCAAACCAGGTTCGGAGAGAAGTAAATTTCCTTGTTCCTGTCAAGGTCTTTGTCTCCTTCAAGCGTCCCAGGGTTTACCGTCCCGTCAAAGTACTCCCGAAGGTGCTTTTCGACTGCTGCGACATGTTTTGCGTTGAGGATAGGGAAGGGCCGAAACTGTTGCTCTAGATGGTCTGCAAATATCTCGGCACGGTCGGACTCATTACGACGAAGTGAGCCGTCGCTGTGTTTGAGTGGTCGTCTAGGTTTTCTTGTCCCCGAGAGCTGGCGGCATATTCTGTGTACCGAGGTCCAGTCATCCTCGTTTGTTGCCAGATGTAGATCCCAGCTCTCGGTTCGGTACGTCCTGACTTCTTCCTTTAGTTTGACCGTCAAGGTGTTGATGACGGTCTTCAGTGTGGGGCATCTATTCTCTTGCCACCTCCTGCGCAGTCCTCTCCTTTTCTGGATGAGGTCCAGAACTTTGCGTGGGAGTTGGCAGATTGTATTCCTTCTTTCTGAGAGGGTGGTGGCTTCTTCCAATGCTGTTTGTGCTGTGGTTGTAAACTGAGAGCTCAGCGCATCCACTTCCTCTGCCGTGTTGACAGGGAATGAGCGCGTGCGCGTCTCCATACTCTCAGTGAAGTAATCCCAATTTATGCGTCGACGTGGTACTGCTGGGGGCGCGTCCGGGATCACGTCCCTCAGAATGACCAGGACTGGCAGGTGGTCAGATTCTAAGTCCTCGTACAACACTTCTTGTAGTATTGGACGGGCGATCCGGTGAATGATGACGACGTCGAGTACATCGGGGGTACAATTCGCCTGACCCGGGTAGTGAGTAGGCTCCTCCGGTCCTAAGACTTGGTACCCCTTCGCCTCGGCGTCGTCAAAAAGGATTCTTGGCCCATATTGCATCCAGATCGACCCTTTTATACCCTTTTTAGGTGGTGTAACTAGCGTCCTTACTAACGAGCATTTGACAGTGTTTATTTTTGACGCTCTATAATGATAAATGTTTTAATGATTTCATGATTTTTTTATTAATAATGTAAAGCTATTCAAATACCCATTTCAAACATACCAATATTTATATAAATATAATTCGTTTCTAGCCATTACAGCCATTTTTCGCGCTTTTGACGCTGAGTGTATGTAGTTAATAACAATTTAGCAATTAGAAAAACAAACAACTTCATCTGAATGCTGATATGCTATGTTTTATAAATATTTGTGCTTAACCACTATGTCAACCGAGGCAACAATAGTATAAAATTGTTCTTAATTAAATTAAAAATTTATATTTTTATAGCTAAAACATTTTAATGAATTTAATAGCAATTTTATTACTACCTACGAAATTAACAATTTTTTACTGGCAACATTGATTTTCAATATCTTCTGTTTTTAATTGACATTAAAAAAAGGAGGAGGTTCTCAATTCTCTGTATATATTTTAATGAATTTTATATATGTTCGGGCATAACTTCGTTTCTACCTCCCCATTTCATCCCGTGGGTGTCGTAAAAGTCGACAGAGGGAAAATGAAAACCAGGAGATTGGCAGCAGTCTCTACCTGGTACATCTGAATAAATAAACTGAAGTTGCCAACCCGACTGCCAGGCATGTCAACTATAGCAAAATCCCCCTAAAATGAGAACTACAAACTTTTGTTGCTATCTTTGGGGGAGGCGTATGTTCAGCAGTGGACTAGTAATAGGCTGAAATGATGGCGATGATAACTTTTCTGTTCATTAATTTTAATGGTTCTTTTTTTATTAAAAAGGGGGTACCATTTAGGTTGGTCAAGTTTGATGATGGGATCCATAAAATCATGAAACTCTTAAATTCGCATTAGCATGTTTGGAGCTGCTGTTTTGAAGTCGGTTTTTTGATCATAATTTGTTTTTCTAAAAAAAATGCTTCTAACAGCTACAATGTTCTTTTTCTAAAATCAGTATTTTATTTTTCTGTACTAAGTGTTGTTCATGTCATTGGCTTGATAATAAAATTGAGAAATTGGTTACTGAATGTTACTGAACTTTTGCAATGAATTCAATGAATTGCATTACTTGTGACAAAGAATTAATGGACTGGTTCAATAGAAGAAAATTACAATAAAAAGTTTGAATCAAAATTAGAATATGCAGTCCAACTATGTATAAACACAAGTTAATTAAGAAGGTACATTTATGAGTTTGGGTATACTGTGGCATCATTGTCCACTACAGTTTCTGGCAAGCTGTTCAAATATTGATGCTGATGTGTATGGTAAGTAGCTACAGGCAATAGTAAAAACTGGCAATAAAGTTACCAAGTTTGATCAATTGTTCATTCTCCACTTCTTCATAACAATGTCAGCCCTAACATTTCACAAACAAAAGGTTTGAAACTTCCAACATTAGTCCTGAAGACTCGCCCACCATACTTAACGGACTTTACCCTGACCATACTTCGATTTTACGAAACGAAAATGTTCGAAACAAAACTTTAGTAGCAGGGAATTCATTAAACCTATCCACAAGATTTATAGGAAAGAAATCAATCAAATGCTATTTTTTTTTTTTGTTGAAACTAATAAATTTTCTGTATGTCACTAATCAGTAATTTCATGTAAGCACTTTATACAAGTTCACAAGTTAGAAATAATCTGCCTTACCATATTCAGTATATAGGATTCCGCTTGAGCTGGACCAGATAACTGCACCCGCGATGCTACATCACTTAACGACAATGTTAAAAATGTTTTTGTGAGTCTCTGAATATTTTTCTTATACATTGAGTTGAGTACCTAAAAATGAAAAACTAAGTAGGCAGTATTCTGATTCATATATTATACATAATATATTAATTCTATAAATATTTATTTTATAATATTTTGATCATATTTTCTTTTTAAGAAGTTTTATTTGATATTTCTTATTTATTAAATATCTCCTAACAAAACAGTATCTCCTAACATTCTTTATGAATAGTGACAACCAATTTCTTTTGGAAATTTAGCACTGTTTGAAATCGCGTGGTAGCTACTGCAACGAAAGAAAAGGTTTCTTGCTGGTTCTTCTCTAAGATGTTATTTATTCATCATAATGGTTCATAAGTACTTCAAAAACACCTTTTCCTCTGGTGTTGCCTAAGTTCATAAACGGCGGTCGTCATTTACCATCAGGTGAGCTGATTGCTCATTTGCCCTCCCATTTATACTCGTAATTATAATAACAGATTCAAAATATTTGTTTGATTCCACCTATGAGAAATATAGTGTTAAACTATAGACAGTAGTTTTATAGTATTAAACTATTGACTATTGAACAGCCCTCCCCCCTTGATTATCTCATCTGGGCGGATTTAGCCAGCAAGGATTATGCCGCTTGACGGGCGGGTTGGCAAACGCAGTTTATTTGTTTTAATATTCTCGGAAGATACTAGGATGATAATATAATAGGAAAATACTGTTTAAATAAAACTACTTTTTCGGATTTTATCGCGTTTAATTTAAAAACTATTGACGTTTCGGGCGCTTTACAGCACCCATGGTCACGGAGGGACATCAGGACAACTGTCACCTCAGTCCCCCGTGGCCATGGGTGCTGTAAAGCGTAAAAATCCGTAAAAAGTAGTTTTATTTAAATGTGTATTCGCGTAAATAAAAGAAAACATTATGGAAGATACTGTTACTTACTTGATTTACCAATCCCATGTTCTTATCGCGAACAAATGACTCTCTATGTTTTATAGCTGCATGCTGAGAAGTGGCCAGCTCATGATATGCTACAGATAATGGCTTAAGAAATCTACAAACAACTTGTGATGTATATTTAGGCATAGGCAAAATCTGAAAAATGTACAATACATAAAATATGCCAATCATTACAGTTCATAATTAAGGATAATTTAGACAATAATATTTTACCTTTCCATGCAGGATGAATGAGATCAAAATATACTTTTTATAGGCTTCCAGCATTATATGGGAAACAACCATTGCAGGAACAGTAACAACTACTTCAAAGAAGTATAAAGCACGATCATAATTCTTCATGGCAGCATATATCATTCCTCCATAGTAATAATAAAGTAAAAAATGTTTTGAATCATTATTGCCACCCAACTGTAACAGATTTTTAAGTTAGTGTTTCTAAATCTGTAGATATTTTAATTTATAGAATACTAGCGATCCGCAACTGCTTCGCACGGGTAGATAGATATTAGAAAGATAAATTAGTACTTTATTTGGACAAACAGAAACAACAACAATCCCTTCACTAACATTTTTTGTAGCGACTATGCTCATCGGAGAATCTGCAGCTGGTCAGGTAAGAATAAGTAACCAAAATAATGTTTTTTTTTTTATGGGAACATAAGCCATGAAAGTTTAGTGGCTCAGAGCTTCCTTGTAAACAATATTTGATGTCGTGTTAGCAAAATAAAGCGACCGCTCTCGACCGCTGCGCAAAGTGAGCCGCGCACCTCGATGATGCCCAAGTCGCATGAATCCGGGCGGCGCGGCGTTCAAGATCGCGGCCGCTGCATTTATTATAAAGCGTTACAAAGTTTTAAATTTAAAAAAAAAAATTACAAACCACTATGCAATTGTTTCCTAGCTTACAAAAAATAAAATGAGGTAATCAACAGAACTTAGTCTAATCGCGAGTAGCGCGGGCGAGCGTATGGCTGTTCGCTCACACCGCAGCATTATTATACCCGTCGTAACTTCTAAACCATAGGTCCGATTCGAATAATTTAAAGAGAAATTTACATATACATAATCAACCTTGACTATAAAACTATTTAGTAGGATAATAATTAAAATTATGATACGAATGTCATCATCTTTCCATTCTAGCCCTCTTTTGAGTGACTAATTTGAACAAAAAGTGGTTATTGTGACTTAACTATAATAGTTAGACATATAGCCTCGCGGACTTTTTTGTGGGTAATGATGAGCACTATGAAAATGTAGTACATTATTTTTTTATCATTAATAGTTTTTGCAGCGCACACCAAATAATGACTTTAATCAGTAAATTTTTGATACCTTGAGTTACATCATAGCAGTTTTCGTAGGGATCTCGGTTTTTTTTTAAATTAAATACAACTCATGTTATTCAGTGATAATGTAGTTGTATATAGGTGAAAGAATTTTTTAAATCGGTTCAGTAGTTTTTGAGTTAAATCATTACAACCAAACATACAAAAAATCAAATCTTTCCTCTTTATAATATTAGTTTAGATAATACACTAGATGATTCACAAAATAAACACTGTTCCTTAGGAAATATTTTTATGTTCTTAAAGGAACAATGTTTATTTTACAATATTTGTAACAATTTTTTTATATGATCAATTTTTAGTATGCAGACATTACAAGGAGTAAAAATAGCCCTCCAAGTAAAGCTGGATCTAAGAATTTTTGATTATATCTGGAAATACGGCGTCGACCGCATGACCTAATGGGTAGAGAGACTTCTATGCCACAGGTGCTTAGTTCATATCCCCACTGGAGACATTTGTGCTAAACAAATTGTTGGTTTTCCGGCATTTGTTGGTCGTGTGAAATTTATATCTGCCAAATGCACTCAAATGGATCATTTGAGTGCATTTGGCAGATATAAATTTCTCAGTTTTCTATAGAAGTATATTTTTCTTGCAGATCAACAGTAGATTGAACACTGACTGCTACTATACTGATGTTCTCCCAGCCGATTTCGACCACGGCGACAACTGCCGACTACTGTCGAGAGCCATCAACTGCGCAGGAGATATTATAGTGCCACAAGTGTACGCGCAAACACAGAGGCACTCACTCGTTCCAACCTACCCGCACCCGATGTAACGCTGATGCGATAAGATCGGAGGTAGGCTAGGATGCAGTGTCAGAAACACGGGGACAATCACAACACAACCAGACCCGAAAACCAACAATTTATGTTTTAGCACAAATGTTGGCTCCAGCTGGGATTCGAACCCAGGACCCGCGGCATAGAAGTCAGGTACTCTGACCACTAGGCCACGCGGTCGTCAAACTATACTACTGGCTACTAACTATGCTACTATACTACTGGACTATTCAAACCACTGAACAGTTAGAAAGTCAAATTTTAATTAATTGTCAGGTTTATTTTTAAACCATTCTAGATGTGAGCACTCTAGGATTTCTCTTGTATGATGACTATATTTAACATGCACAACACAAATATACACAAAAACTAACAATTTGTGTTTTACACAAGTTTTGACTCCGTTTGGGATCCAAACACAGGTCCTGCAGCCAAGAAATCTAAGGAATCTTAAAGCTACTCTGACCAGTAGGCCATGGAGTTGTCATTGTAGTTCCAGTAATCGATTAATCTTTTCAGAGTTATCCATTTCAACTTTTGCAAGACAGCCAATTTACAGTGAATTTAAAAAAAGTATGTCAACCTTTATTACCTCTGATCCAATTCCTGTGACATCAGTGTCCAAAAATTCTAGAGCTGGTTTCATACATTTAGAGAGCAAGCACAACTGGCATAAGTTTGCATGAATTGAAGTTAGCTGAGAATCAAACAACTGTATTTTTTTTATGGCTTTCTTGAGTATTTCAATACCCCTTATTGGCTGTTTTATTTCAATTAGATGCTCTGTAAGATGGTGGCATAAATCAGCATCTGTAAGGTCAACATTGGAAATTTAAAAATTGATTTAATAACTATTTATTTTATAAATATGAAATATATAATTACATACACAAGTCAGGGGCCAAGCGTACTTGTTCTCCATTGCAGTTGGTTATAAATTCATGAATTTTTTGGTACATATTTGTTTTATCAACTTCATTTGCTCCCTGAAAGAATTGCATTAAAGTATTATGTCATATACATTTAATTATTCCTTAGTCATACATATAATTTTATTCTAATGCATATATTGTGGTTTGATATCCATGAAACCAGTCCAGTGCCATCTAGTCGAAACTTCCTTAGTTTCTTTCAATTAATTCTTCCTAAAAACTTAATTACGATAACATGTAGTCCCTCCCGAATAAAGTAACTGAACAAGCTGAAGCTTCAGTTTCTCTTCTCTCATGCATAGGATGACGGTATAAGCCGAAGTCCCCTCTTGGTGGCCTTTACGCTAGTCATCCATAAATAAAAGATTTAGGCAAGCACCCCCAGCACTTGGCCACCTTTTCATTTGTTTAAGCTGTAAAAAGCCTTCAGACTAATAGTGACCATCCACTCCACGTCCACCAGTCATAAAAAAATATCTAGAAAATATATTGCTCTATGATCACTGTGTGACTCAGCAGTAAGCATACCTGAGTATGATATACAATATATGTATGCTACATACACATATTGCACCCTATTTAAGTACCAGCTAAATAGTACAAACACAATTTATTGGTTTGGGGTCTAAATGCATTGCATTTGTCCCTATCTGTAATTTTTTTCCATATCCTGTAACATAAATTTTTGATTGAAAATGGGAAGGTAAGAATGAGTGTATTTATGTTTGCATAAATACTTAGAATTATAATATATACTGCATAAGTTCTTTCTCTTGGTTATATATTGGTATATGTTGATTTAATCATGTTACTATAATAGTAGGTTAACATACCTGTGGAGCTGAGTAATTTAGCAACAAGGACTGCTAAAACACCTAGTGAATGTTGCTGAACATCTAGGGTCTCTAAGACTGTATTTAAATGGGCACTGTTTCTTTGAAGGACCTCATCTGACTTTCCTATCATTTCAACCAGTTCTCTAAAATGACCTAAAAATTAATAAGCATGGTTTTAATATTAACCCTTATTAAAACGCTGGGAGCTATAGTTCCCACCTCTCAATTTGAAGAGAATCACATTTTATTTTTGTATGGTGACCTAATGCAATGTAAGATTTCTGAATGCACTTAAAAATATTTTTTTAAAAAGGTTGAATGTCAATTACTTGGCAAAGAAGTGTCACTTGACATTGTAAAGACACTTCAAAATTAGGTGAAGTGATTTTGCAACCAAAACTTACTGTTTTTAATTGATTTTAGTGTAGCAGTCGAAAAAAAATTAGTTAAGCAGATTTGAGTTTGACTATATTGCGGATAGACTATATTGTATGAACCATAAAACATCCCCAGAATCTTTCGTTTTTAGCTTGGCAGACTTGACTGAGTTTCGATCTGCAAGTGGGAAGATATCATCCCAGTATTTGTCACTGTTTAATATAAAATATGTGTATAATTATAATTAGTATAGCTTTTATAAGCAGCTATTATAATAGCGTTATAATTTAGTAAATGTTACTAGTATTGTTGAGTACATTCACCTCCTTAACTTAAAAAAACGATGTATATACAATTTTGCGTTACATATTTATCACAAGTAAAGCAATGGCAACTAGCTAGGGTGATAAAATATTAATACCATACTGGACAATGGGAGCTATAATTCCCACTTGAAAGATTTTGGATTTTCAGGAGGTGACCTCCCGTCACCTCCTGATATACATCCCACCAAAAATGATGTACTTCCCCCCCATCACCCCCTTTTTTCTGTGTATTTTTGAAATCTACAACCCAAAACTACCCAGGAACCAATCTAACTTTTTTGTTATCGCCTACACAGGCTCACATTTTAATAAGGGTTAATTATGAATAAGTCACAATTACTTCTTAAACGGCAAATAAGCTGTGTTGTCTACTGAAATCTTAAGGAAAAATAGTACTTTTTCTAACAAAGGTAAAGGTAAAAAATTCAAATTTACATAGATTAATAAAGAATGCGCCTAATAAAAATAGTTTCATAAATTTCTTTCCCATGGATTGCAGTACTGAACTTTAAAAACTGAAATCTAGACATATTAGATTACATATAATTATGGTAAGGGATTATATATTTAATTTTTAAGGTTGTAAATGTTTTGTGGCTGTGGCAGTTCATAGACTGTAGTTCTGATAATGCATGTAGATGAATGTGGCAACTTACATTTGACCACTAAAGCATCTGCATCTTAAAGAATTTATAGAACTGGTCTTTTACCATTATTGTTAAGTGTTATTGATTGGCGTCTAAAAGTCTTTGAAAGCCTTTATATTTTTTATTGGAGTTCTTAAGTCTCTTATGCCCACTAATCACACTAGTTTCAGTGTCATTAAAACAAAAACACTGTATTGTGCTTTAGGGATAGTTAGCCAATATATAGTATCGTGTACATTAAGCTACATAAATGAAATAACATATCGCTTAAGTTTTCACCTTACCTGACGCAGACTGATGTTCTAACATTATTAACAAATTGCTCAAGTGGTGAAGCCATGTTACTTAATTTTTATATAACTACAGAAAAGCTAACGCTAGTAGTCTGAGAATAAAGCTGATTTTTTTTTCAAATTTGAGTATAAAATATATTTAATGACTTAAAAGTACGATCAACCAAACAAAAACTTAAAATAATTGACAAACGTCAAAACGGGAGTGTTTCCAGATATTTTTTTTTCACTTCTACTACGACGAGATATAAAAACCTACCAGATTCTACCATATAAAAAAAGGATTTTATTTAAAAGGGTGACCCCTTTAATCACTTGAGGTTTTTAGGCCTCTTTTCTTTTAATGCAAGAAGTTCTCTGGTGTTTCAATTAAAAAGTTTTCAACATTATTTAGATACTGACTGTTATTTACAGGATAGTGTAACAACTGTATTACAAAACATCATATGACTACGTAATGTTTGTCTGAACTGTTCACATTCGGGTATTATCTCTCCCCACTCCTTTTCTCGCTATATACTAGTGATATTCCTAGAGACCCGAACGTCAATCTTGCGCTTTTCGCAGATGACACGGCCCTGTACTATTCCGACAAACACAAGGGCCGCATAACGATTCATCTCCAAGCCGCAGCCGATCGCCTAGGCGAATGGTTCCACAAATGGAGAATAGAGGTAAACCCCGAGAAAAGTGTAGCGATATACTTCTCGAGGGGCACGCCGAAGCCCGCTAGACGAATACACACAATCGGCAACAATCAACTAGGCACGATCACCCTGTTCGGACGCGCTATTCCCTGGGAAAAGAGCGTCAAGTACCTCGGGGTCACTTTAGACGCAGCGATGTCGTTCGCTACACACATTAAAAGCGTTCGTAATAGAGCGGCTTTTATCTTAAGCCGTCTATACCCATTAACTTGCTCCTCAAGCAACATGTGCTTAAGACACAAACTTCGCCTCTATAAGACTTGCATAAGACCCGTAATGGACTATGCTTGCGTCGCTTTCGCTCACGCGACGGGCAATCACTTAAAGAAGTTACAGAGCGTTCAAAATCGATTCTTGCGAACTGCCATCGGTGCCGGTTGGTACCAACGCAACGTAGATCTTCACAGCGACCGTGAAATGCCCTTAATCTCTGAACACTTCAGAGCATTATCACGGCGGTTTTTCGAAAAAGCCGCGGTTCATCCAAACCAGCTGGTGGTTAAAGCAGCAAATTACCAACCAAATAGAAACGCGACCGAACGAAACGTGCTAGACGACACGGACGTCTCAGCACTCCCTGACCACGATACGGTCAGTCCCGATCCAGGCTACACTGTACACACAGTTAATAGCTTTAATATAACACGCATCCACGACGCGCGACCGCCGTAGAGAGCGGCGCGCAGCAGTCGACAATTACACCGCGTACACCCGATACACCCGTGTTCCAGGGCGGTTCTCACCGCCCAGAGTTACCGACACAAGTCGACAGTCCGAATGAAGGCCCGCAGCCTCCCTCGGACGGTCATTAGACGACTTAAAAACCCTTTGGAGATATTCTAATTCGCGCAAGCACGCAGCGAGCGCGACAGTCCGCATTTCGAGGTTATTGTAGGAGTTTATTTATGTATTTATGTTTGGGTCAAACGAAACCTGACACGCGGGCCCCTGGCCCGTGAGCACAGTATCCGATGAAGCTGTAAAAGCCAAAAAAAGGCTAACAGCAATTACATCACCGAAATTATATATCGGGTATTATACTGTGTTATATATAAAACTGTTTTGAAAATGATCCAAAAAATATGAAATTTTCGCGCCTATTTCATTTCTATTTTTCATTTAATGCTACGAACAATGTATTCAACCATGTATGCGATCAAGTTCTTACACGAAAATATTATTTTTTTTTTACAGTACCAGAACATCACATTCTAGTGAAATAGATTTAACAAAGTCCGAGAAAGATAATTAAAGATAATTAAATTTTCTCTCAAATCATGATCGATTGCAATGTAAAAATCCTTCTAGAAGGCTCTATCGGAAACAAAGTTCAAGCAAGAATGTTTCGGTGGTTATTGGATTGTTTGTATAATTAATTAACTTGTATTAAAGAACATTTAAAATTTAGTTGCGAAAACTTCATCAGACATGATAGATATCAATTGATATGTCTTGGCCAGTTAAAAACTGTTGCTGGATAATTCCATTCTAATACAAAGCATAAGTACGCTTAACCTCACGTGTCATTAGCAAGGGTAGCAATATGACCTCATGTCATATTGCTAGCCGCTATGAAAC
Organism: Luehdorfia chinensis; assembly: GCA_019845155.1. Classification (NCBI taxonomy): domain Eukaryota; kingdom Metazoa; phylum Arthropoda; class Insecta; order Lepidoptera; family Papilionidae; genus Luehdorfia; species Luehdorfia chinensis. Next base: position 4,449,995 of record JAHVAK010000022.1, read on the forward strand.
AAAATAAAAAAAGAAATAAAGGAAGATATTACTAATTAAAAAAGTAGCATTTTTGGCGGGAATCAATGCGAAAATTGAAATCGAACAGTGCCCGCGCTTTACGTAGTGAATGCTGATAATTTATTTTATTATTCTAAATAACTTAATATTGTGCTTCATAGACTGTTTGTTCCTGCATTCCTTGTGCTGTTGGTATTATTTAGACTGCAATCGGTGTGCTTCTAAGTTTTAAGCGCATGCATTATTGACGGGTGATACGTTTCGGACTCCGGTGAATGTTTCTGGATGCTGTGAAGATATCCTGCCGGAGCTGCCTGCCCTTGCTAAGACACACAGGCGCTATAGAACAAGTGAGTGAGCTTTGGTTATCTTTGTTTTGGTAGGGAAGATTCGAGCTAAATAAGCAAACACCCCCGGGCGTTCGATACCTTCTCAATAGTCTAGCAAACGGCCGAGACAGATACCTAGACATAATTCAAACAAATATAAAATAATTTTATCCCTATAATTTATAGTGGAATATTCGGCCGCGGGAACTGACACAACGACCAGCTGGATCACAGATTAATGCGATATCATTAATTGATTAAAGAAAATATATTAAGACGTGTTCCATTAAATGGTGTGGGAAGTCGTCAAGAACATTAAATGACAAAAAGAAGGACATTACATTTCATCGGTAAGTAAATCGGGCTTGTAATTTTCTTGTCGGCCAGAGTTCAGGTTATAATGGTTCATTATCGTCTGATGTCTTTTTATGAAGTCCGGTTTCTCTCATTTCAGTTAATACATTCAGTTATCTCTTTCTGACAATAGCACGTGTAACATCTGCCATGTGGTTGCAACGCTCACGTCGGTATCGATATTTTATGTAATAATTTTGAAAACTTGTCATATGCTTTTAAAAAATAGTTATCGAAATATTTATAAAATACGTACTTTACTTACTCGCAAACTCATTCGTATTAAAATGAAAAAAAAAATGTTCCCTCAATGTCATAAGGTAAAATAAATGGATCCGTGCAAGTCGTCTTGAAGAGAATTGGCATCCTACGAAAAACAGCGTCATTTGCCCGAAGCAAGTTTTACGCTATGAAAAACCGTCGGCGGTCACTGGATTTAGCAATGCCAAGTACTCTATTTGGTATTTACCCTTTTACAAAAATGGCTTTGTTTTAGTTATAAATTTGCGAGGCATATTGTATTATTTAGTATTTTTGTTTCAGTATGTAAAACAATTGTAATTTTCTTTGCCCGATTATTTTTGGAATAATAATCGATAAATAATTACGGTCGATAATTTATTTCATTAATATCGACCCTACCGCCCTGCCTTGTCGCTCCACTATGACTTGGGCATTTAAAGTGCGACATTGAAATAGCCCTTCACTGTCACACACAATCACAGCACCGCTGTAACGTTTCCCGTAAGGTTACGTGCTTTCCACCAAATTTCAGTTGCACAAGACTCTCCTAGCCAGACGGTCGTTCCGCTACGACCCGCTCAGGCAGTGCGGTCGTCTCGTGCATACGTCATATTGTAAATCCACTCTCGGGTGGTTTCGTTTAGCCCGGTGTTCCTCTTTTGGGGAAACGTAGTACGGAAGTGGTCTACATAAGTTGGCCTTGGGCAGAGCCCTAGTTCCGTGACTAAGTGCAAAATAAGATTCACAACTTGGATGCACTAGCGATACACCTTAGGTATTCATGTTCCTTGTGTACACCAGCCAGGGAGGAAAGTTAGGTCACACACCCCTACATATCACCGGCGGCCGCTTCCCCGTTTAGTTAAAATAACAGATTGATAATACATCAAAGATGTCTACCACTCACCTATCGATTTATTCGGAGTTCAGGACCACGAGATAATATATGGTGAAGCCGTAAGAGTAGCAGATCCTATCTATCCTCCCGCCAAAGAAACAGAAAATAAAAAAGAAAACAAGCACTTAAACGTGCTCTTTATGCTCCAGGAGTCTCATCCAGATTTCTTTCTCTGAATGCAAGGCACTCTCCAGGTCCATATCATCAGATCATCAGCTTCTCCAGAATGCGAAACCAACGCGAAGGTTGCCAAAGCCTAAGCTTCTACCCCTAGCCCTGCTGTCTCAAAGCAAAGCTCCACCGCTTCACGGCAAACACCCGCCGCCTCACCGAGAAACACCCGCCGCCTCACGGCAAGCCTCCACCGCCTCACGGCAAAGCCCAGTTGCCTGATAGCAAGCTGCCGTCGACGCACGACAAGCCTGTGCCGCCTAAAGGCAATCCTAAACTGCACAGCAAGTCATGCCATGGTAGTTATTACCAACGAGAATATAATCACTACGTTTAGGATAATACTACTTAATAACAAAACATCACAAGTGGACTATCGATATGCAACACTGAATACATCGAGTATAGTAACTGAATACTACTGTAGTATCCTCTAACATCTAAGTAGTCTGTGAATAGTAGTATACTAATAGTACAGTGTTACCAGGAACACGGTAATAACCGTAGAAGCACAGTATTTCTGACCAAAACACGGTCTGCGTTAGTGATTCACTACCGTGTAATTTTCTACGGTAATTTTAAATATTAACTACCGTGTTAAACTTAATTAAAAATGAAAGCGAATAATATTAGTAGTTAGTTTTCAGCTGTGAGGTGATGTAAATGCAAAATTGCAAAAGTGTTTCTGTTAGTTTGTCTAACCATAACCAATATTGGTTGTTTAATAATTAATGTCTAAATCGCAGAACCGCCGCGACAGTAAATTCCAGCCAGTTTGTTCTATACAGATAGAACAAACTGTTGCATGGTTGTTGGTTATTTGAAGAAGTGAAAGAAATTGAGAAATAATATTTAGTCAAGTCATTGATAGTTAAACGAAGAAAAGAAATAAATAAATAACAAAAATCATAAAAGGAAATATTCTTGCACAACCGCCTATTTACCGGCCATGGAAACAGCTGTGTTGATTTTGTACCTACTACGAATATAATATCAAAACTGACTGCTGCTGTTATGTTGTGTATTTGATCAAGAAGTTCTTGTTATAGATGATTAAGAAAGTGGTTAATAGTAATTATGAATAAAAATGTTGAATATACATATATTTTTTAATATTTTACACGATAATTTACAAGGTATTTTTCAAATATGTCCACGGTATTTTCAGTCTGAAAAACCGTATTGTTAGTCCATCAACACGGTAGTTATTTGTTTTCATCTGGTAACACAGATATAATAATAACACAGTATTATACTAATTGACTTGACATCAACTTTAAAGTAATGTTACAGATACAGACTACTTTTGTTAAACTTAAACTGAATTATTATAAACAATATATAATATAGTGATTATATAATATATATTCTTAGTAATATATCACACACTGTAGTAATATATCTGGAAAATTATATTTTAGATATAACAATAAATGAGTTACATACTATATGTTCAACATGTTCAAGTACTGTTAATATTAGCCCCGACTTAAACTTTTACAAGTAATATATGTAACCACGCCAGTATAAGTCTTCAGTGTTTTTTATAAACATGGACTCAACACCAACACCTCAAGAAACATTAGTTTATACATTAACAAAACAGTTAAGTGAATTGGACTTATTAAAATCTATGTATCCTAGCCAAGGAGAGATTATATTAACTGATTGTAATGTACTTGAAGACATAAAAAAATTTGTGGATAAAAAGTCTCTTTCTATGCCAAATCATCTTGACTTTGTTTTAAACCTTTTTATTGACAATTTAAAGTTAGAATTCTATGTTAATTTACCAAGTCTATATCCCAATGAGGAACCAGATGTCTATGTACGTTGTAATCAATTGAACAGACAACAAGAAACAAATTTAAATTCAGAGTTATCACAATTTATTAAAATTGTTCATCAGAATGAAGTGTGCTTGTATACAGCAATATCATGGTTACAAGAAAATATTAATACATTTATGACCACAATGGAAAATCTACCAAAATCAATGCCAACTCAGTCCATATCAAAAAAAGATGAAGCACTCACTTTTGTCAGACAATGGATTTTTTCACATCATATTTATAGCAAATATAAAAGAGAGGAAATTAATAAAAAAGCTAGAGATCTAAATTTAACAGGATTTTGTTTGGCTGGAAAACCTGGCATAATTTGTATTGAAGGAACTGATGCAGATTGTAGTGAATGGTGGAAAGACATAAAATCAATGAATTGGAAAAAAATATCTGTTAGAAAAACAGACACTTTTTGCATTAATGAAAAACCAAAAGAGCAGAGATTTACTAATTTTCAGGAAATAAGTTTTCAAAATAGTAAAAGTGGTTTATCAAAGTTTATTGAAGAACACAATCTTAGTCGAGAGTTCTCTGAATTTTTAGGGCTGTAAGAATAATGAGAAAGAGAAAGAAAGATCAAAGGGCAAATGCAAAATTCTCATTTTCACCGAACAATTATATTTTTACTGTAATTTTAGATACAAGTGTAAAAATTTCATATAAATTAGTAGAATGTTTTCTTTTATTTATATTGTAAGAAGACTAATAGAAATGTTATATATCAAGAAAATTCCAAATTCCAATGGATGAATAATGAAATAACTAAACAAATGATTATTATTATTATATTGTCAATGCTTTTATTCTTACATCAGTATACTTATACTTTTTTGTTTTGGTAAAAAACCTGACTCATATCACAGTAGGATGGCCAGTTCCTGGTCATTGAGAGCAATTGAAAATTAATAAGAGATTTTTTAATACCATTGTTTGTGTATTTATGGGTGGATTGTACGGCTAAAAATTCCTTTCTGTTACGGCTTATTTCCTGTCACTTCATGAACAGATGATGTTCATGAAATGACAGGAAATAATTGGAGCACTTGAGGGTTTTTGAGAAAAAGCTGGATTCTAGTGTAAAAGTGATTGGAATTTTATGTTTCATAAATTTATTTCAATTAATTTTATATACACAATATAGTATATATTGATGCCATTCTCTGTTACTCTCGAAAACGAAAATAATAATTTTACAAGTAAAAAAAATTGATTGTCCACATTGTAAATGTTGTCTTCCAAGACAAAAGTTAAAATTTACATTTAATTGTATATATATGTTTTAATTCCAATTAAAAAAAGGACTCAATGTTTGGATTGTTTTAGTAAATGAAAAGCGTCATGGCTTCTTTTTTTAATGTTGTATCTAATATTTTAGTAGGCCTTGGAATTTTGAAAAAGACCTGACAGAGTTCCAAAATTAGCCGATCATTTGGGACCGACTATTTTAGATATAGATGAATTAATTTTCGCATTTTAACGTACCAAGAGGGAAGAGCTCGATTTTAGGCTGTGGCAAATCGAAGTGTCGACCCACTGGGCTGTGGCTGTTAAAGAGTAGTGGCTGTTGGTAATTTTAAAAATATCGGATTTTGACGTACCTATATTTTTAAAAGTATCAATGTCGTAGTTCGATGTATCGCAAACTAAATATCGATATTAAGATAATGATATATTATTTATTTAAAAATATATAAAGGATAAGTTAGTTCAAAAATTAATAACACAGTAGTTGAATCAAGAATAATTTTATAAAAAAAATATTATCCTCTTTCTGATTAATTTATTTTTTTTAATTTCTCTTGAAAAAACGATGACCCACAGTAGGATTTCTCCTATGTCGTGGGTACGTTTTACAAACATAAATTCCACATGCACAAACCACCCAGACTCGGAACAACTATCTGTAGGCCATACAAATATTTGTCAGAAGCCAAGGGCTTACCCACTGCACCAACCGCGCCGACAAATTTGAAACAATAATTTATAAAACAGTCGAAGAATTTTCTGTATAGGAAATATTGTGCCACTTCACTATTTTTTACTTAATGTACCATAATTTAGTTAAATTAACAACATAAGCAAACAACTTAGGACAGTAATTATTTATCAAAAAAGCGGATAATAAAACTTAATATTTAAAAAATATAAGTCCTAAATATCGATATTTATAAAAAATATTATCGATACCTTATCAACAGTCCTATTCAAAAAAAAGTTATTATATATTAACTAAATAATGCGCCTGATCGTCTACATCTTTTCAACATACATTTTTAAATAATATGTCTAAAAAATGTTTAATTGTGCAATGAGACAAGTTGAAGAGAGGCATGTTGCTTATCAAGTAGATCTTATGGTTTGGAGTAACCGTTTAGATTTATTAGCAATAAGTAATTTCAAAGGTAACTAAAAAAAATATGTAAACTCTTTAATGTATTTAAAGTATTACCCTGTCGTATCATTATTATTATATGAAATGTTGTATAAAATGTCCATTACAAGTTTCTTTTTAAAAGACGTGAGTATTATATGTAGTTCAGGATTATTTTAAGTAGGAAAGATGAACACAAGTCAATGCCCAATTGCAAGCCTTGAATAAACTGACTCAATTAAGCCTGCCATGAATTAATCTAAAAATAAGTTAACATTGTATTAGAGTAATATTTTGAAACATGTATAATATATATTTATCATTGTTATTGCAATAGTAAAAGTATCCAGAGGGATCTTCATCAATCAACATTCCCCACACTGATTTAGCACTATCTATCCTTATATATTATCTATCCTGAGTATTTGTTCTTTCTTATTGTACTGTTACACTGGCACAGTTGCTATCATATTTTTTTTAATTGATTATTTTGTCACCTAATCATCATCATCAATCCTGCCTATCACTAGCCCCATCCCAACTCCTGGTTTTTATTTTCCCCTTTGTCAACTTTTACGACACCTATGGGATGAGATGGGATGGTAGATTCTCTTAAGCCACCATTACACAACACATACACACACCTAAACCATATATGGTGTATATGTTTATCTTATTTAAAAAAAAAATTAAAGTTAATATAGTATATTTTAATTCAAAATATCATAAAATAGAAATTATATTAATTATGTTATAATTTACTGTATCTCCTGACTTTCTTTGGTTGCCTTTAAGTAAGGTGGCACATGCCTTTTTTACTAGTAGTAGTGTTGGTTTCTTTTGTGTTAACTTTGATGGTATTCCTTAATGAAATATATCAATATTTATATAAGTAACTAGCTGATGCCCATGACTACATCCATGTGACTATAGGTTTTTTTAATATTCCATGGGCACTTTTATTTTCCAAGATAAAAGTCCCTATGTCCATCTGCAGGATGCAAGCTATCTCTGTGCCAATTTTCGTCAAGATTCGGTTCAGTGTTTGAGCCACAAAAAGGTAACAAACAGACAGAGGTACAGAGAGAGTTACTTTTGCATTTATAATATTAGTATGGATTTATAACTAACATTAACTCCGACTTATCACAATATCTTCATAATTAAATGACAAATTTACTTGAAATTTGGCATATGTATTCCTTTCCCAACATCGATACCCACTAAGAATGGATCTCAAAAACATAACAAGTTTATGCCATTTTTACTATAAAGACTTTAACATAAAAATAATATCTAAGTGTAGTCTAGTTGGGTTAGGTGGGTGGGTAGCTAGTTACATGTCTAGATCAATTACTTTTATTAACTCACCTGTTCAAATAATCATTTAGAGGTACTTCAGAAATGGACATGAGGAAGAAATAAATGAATAGATATTATTTTTAATTTAAAAAACTGACTTCAGTGCAGCAGGTCCAAACATGCTAATGGAAATTTAAGAGTTTGATGGTTTTCTCATGGATCCAAACCACGAATTTGACCAAGAGTTGTTAGATTTTGCTCATTGTTGAACTAGTGTTTGCTTATTTATATATAGAGGAATTAGAACCTAAAATAGCAATTAAACATTTTAGTGGCATCAGCTCTTTAAATCAAACAGGTCACTGGCTTACCATGACATTAAAGGTTACCAGCCCCTGAGTTACTGTAACGTTACCATACAGCTTGCATAAATTATGGTCTTACAATATAGATTTTTTTAAAGGTTACTATTACCATAATGTTGATGATATCAATTATTAACTTCTCAAAGCTAACAATTTTTTTTTATTTACAGGAGAAGTTCAGGTGCACAGATTACATTGGCAAAAAGTTTGGAATTTACCACCTCCTAAAGAAAATGTCACTGTACAATCTATTGCCTGGAGGCCTGATGGAAAGGTAACAAATCACAATCAGGTCCTAACATAATGAAGCAACTGAATTCAAAGTATCATAATAAACATAATTACTTTCAGGCTTTAGCCATTGGCTACAGTTTCGGAAGTGTTTATGTGGTGGATATAGAGGACAAAGAAATACTAGACAAATATGTTTTTGATGTTGAAGCCACAGAAGAATCATGTGATACAAAACATGTTGGCATTTCCTGCATTACTTGGGCAGTTAAATCTGGAATGTTGGAAAGTGCAACAGAATACAATGTTTATGTATGTATTTTGATTAAAGACAGGTTAATGGAAGTATTTTTTATCCTATTACATATCTAACATTAGACTTTACTTTTCAGGATGATGCCACAATATTTTTGCAAAAACCACCATCATCTAGCACTTCATACAAAACTCAAGGGTCAGATGATAATGTAAAAAGTTTTAAGGAAATACCAGAACCTACACAATTGAGCATGCTAATGGTTGGATATGGTACTGGCAACATTTATATGAGTGTATTTGGGAGATATCCATATGGCACTTTACACCTTGCTGAAATAGTTAATGATGAATGTGGGGAATATAAAGTACTTGACATAAATTTATCTAATGATTTCAGTGTAATGCAGGTACTATACTTAGATAGAATCACAAATAATATTTATTTATTAGTAATGAATACAAGTGTATTGTCAGCATATTCTGAAGAATTGTTTGTTGTGGCTAATAAGCATAGCCAAGTTGTCCAATTGTTGTCATATCTTGATCAAACCATGACTTCTATAACTGAGGCCTGGGAGCATATTTTATTAGAAATGGACTCAAAAATGGCATACTATGCATCTTCCGTGCCACAAGGTGGAGTTTCAGCTGATTTATTGGAGTTACTTATGCTAGGTTTGTATATTAATATTATTTTAAACAGAAAACCAGCTGTACTTTGAAGTACATATAAAAACCTTAATTATTACAACTTTCAGGAGTCCCTTCAGATGAACTTGAATTATTTTTACTTCAAGAGTTGACAGCTAAAGGATTGAAAAAATTTGGTAGTTCAGTAGAATTAAGTTATTCAACCATACAAAAATTAGTTTTGAAACAGTTAAATATTGTAGGCCAAAACTTAGCTTATTATCTTTCTGACCTAAGAGGTCTAACAAGAATACCTGACAGATTTAAGGTAAGATGTTTAATTTAGAGATTGATTAAATTATAATTTTTACACAATTAGCTAATCACTAATGTATTTTAATGTTCTGTTTTCTCAGATTCTAGGTCTTGAAGAGACTACTGTGACTCAGTCTATCAAAGCTAGCTGTGCATTTTTAAACAAATGCCTAGAATTACAACAAGTGATTGATGTATCAATGCGTAACTATAAAGCTTTCTTTCGATGGTTATTTGTTGTGATTATACGCTTGTTAGATGAGCAAACACCAAGTGAAATAGTGAAAATTACTCAACAAGAACTTACTCACATTGCGGAATTTTTGTATAATTTTGATAATGTGCAAGCTGAAAATAGTGATAACATATCAGATAAGCCAGTAAAATTCAATTTAGAAAGACTAGGACAGTACTTACAAGATCAAGAATTAACTATACTTCCTGATGATGAAGATAATCCTTGGCATAAATTTTTGAAAGAAAATGCATGTTTGGTTAATGAAAGTGAAACAATATTTTCAATGACTGAATTCAAAAAATTTTCTTTAGTTCAGCAACATAATTACTTAAAAAATGCAATAAACCAAGTATTTGATGTTTCTGGTAAAAATATAGGCAAATATTTTTCTATACTTTATAACATTAAATGTTATGAAGAAAGAAGATCAGTTAAGTCAGAAAATAATTTAAGGATTTCACAGATTTTTGATCCCGGCCAAGAAAGGTTTTCTATGTCATTAATAGATACTAAAAATGTTGCAGATGGAATATGTTTCATGTCAGTTCAACTAAAGGAAAAACTATGTTCAGCAGTTGCTGTCAAATATTATTTTTCTTCAAGTTTGTTGCAAGACAGTTGATCAAAGTCTTTTAGAAGACCCAATTGAGATAATGGATGTACAGTTCTACTCACCTGAATATCTTTCTGTCCTCATAAAGCATCCAAGTATTGAAGAGAGTACCATTTTCATTCAGCTGCCACTCAAAATTGCTTTAGAAAATTCAAATGAGCTTAATATGAAATCTAAAGCTTGTGTTTTTGGTGATAAAATAGTAAAAAAAAATATTTCGCCTTTATTGGATCAAAGTGTTTACAAAGTGCTTGAAAAAATGGATGGTTATAGAATAGCTGTATCAGGTGGACGCAAGGTTGCTGTAGTTCTATCAAAAAGTCATAGAAAAGTTAGAGTATTTGAAATGGAAGTAAATGGAGAGGATGAAGAGGATGAAACTTTAGATGCCACTCCACAATCGCAATCAACCCATGCAAGTGATATCAATCAAATAACTCCTGATAAATATAATACTACTACAGAAGATGTAACATTTTAATAAATAAACTTGATTATTAAATATCAAACTGAATCTCCACTAACTTTTTGAATTAATAAATGTATTATACAATTTATTAACTAAAGACAGTAGAGGAAAATATGTCGAGCCCTGACTACTTGTTATTAATATAGTTAATAGAATCAGGTTACTTTGCGGAAATCCATAATAATAAAGGATAATAATAATAAATCCATAAGAAGAAAGTGACTTTGCTAAGATTTACTGCATGCAAAATTTAAAATGGTGTGTATTACGTAGTTTTTGAAGAGCACCGCCTGCCCTCCCTCAACTACCACTAGGCAATAGATATTGAGAGACATTGAAGTTGAGAACACGACACGTGTATCACCTCAAAACGAGGCATTATCAAGTGATATTATATTATGTATTTATGTATTTGTGTCCGTGGCGTATTTACGCAATAAATGTTTTCTTTCTTTCTTTCTTTCTTCTTTCTTTCTTTCTTTGATATTGACTCTACGACAGTCAGCCACCGAGCGGCTCGGTCATTAAATAATTAGTTAATAGAGTCAAACCTATTATTAAAATGCTGTATATCATCATGGCATTCAGCAATATTCTTCTATTTTCTTAACTTAAAATAATATATTTTATTCGTTTCAGCCTATCACAAGTCCACTGCTGAACATAGGCCTCCTCCACAGATTGCCACAAAAGTTTGTCGCTCTCATTTTGGAGGGATTTTGCCACAGTTGCCACGTTTGCAGGCGGGTTGGCAACCGCAGTTTATTTATTCAGATCCATCTCCTGGTTTCCATTTTCCCTCTGTCGACTATTACGACATCCACGGGATGAGATGGGGTGGTAGATTCTCTTAGGCCGCCATCACATGGCTTGATTAGTGATTTTTTTTTTATAGAAAAGGGAGCAAACGAGCAGGTGGCCCACGTGATGGTAAGTGATCACCGCCGCCCATGAAAATACTTACAATAACAGAGGAATAGCAAATGCGTTGCCGGCCTTTGAGAAAGCAATAGACTCTTTTCTTGAAGGTCCCTAAGTCGTATTGGTCCGAAAAAACCGCTGACGGCAGCACATTCCATAAAGTGCAAGTACGTGGCAGAAAATTCCGCGAAAAACGCATTGTGCTGGAATTTCAATCATCAAGGTGGAGACGATGGTGAAATTCAGCGGCTGGAATTAATCCGAACAATTCCTCGGAACACTCACCGTGGTAGATCCTGTAAAAAATGCAACATGTCTTCTCAAAGCCAGGGGATCAACCCGATCAGATTGGACATGGTAGTCAACGATTCGAGCCGCTCTTCGTTGAATGCGGTCAAATGGAAGGAGCTGACACTGGGGTGCCCCCGCCCATATATGAGAACAGTACTCCATGTGCGGCCGAACCTGCTCCTTATGAAGTTGCAAGCGGCGGGCTGGAATGAAGTACTGTCGCGCTCTACTGAGCACGCCAAGCTTTTTAGAGGCCAATTTTGCCTTCCCATCCAAGTGAAATTGAACGTTGCTCGATATGTCGACGCCCAAGGATTCCGATACTGTCTGTGAGGCAACGACGGGAGTGCTCTCGAAATGAGGTGAGACGTCGAAGTGTTTCTTTTTTGCAGTAAACGCGCAAACTTGTGTCTTGTTAGGGCTGAACTGGACTTAATTTAGTCGGGCCCCAGTCCGAGATTTTGTCTAACAAAATCTTGACTTCAGACAAATTGTTCCGGTACTCATCAACGTATTCCCGAGAAATATTGGCACGACCGGTGTTTAAAGCATCACCAGTACTGCCATCTGCATAGCAATCATTGTTACTAATTTGTTACATATCATTGATATGCAGAAGAAACAGGTTATAAATTTAAAATTGTGGGAATTCCTAGTTACGAATCCGTTAATCTGAAGATCAATATGTAGTTTTGACTTCAATACCAATTCAAGATCACATATCGGGTCAAGCCTTTCCCCGTATAAAGGATAGGGAGAGGCCACTCACGTAGCCCACTTTTCGCCCTAACACGAAACGAGACGTGACGGGTGGCGAACCACATCGCCGCCGTTTGGTACGAGTCCTAAAATTCTTACTCCCCATTGCGTTTAAATTGCGAATAAAGGCTGTCCGTACAATACCTTAGTCGCCTAAGACACCTCGGTAGGAAAGAAAGAATTTTAAGAATAATAAATTTATAAAAAGACTGCCGATCTCAGCGTACATAATAAATTTTGAATGAAGGAATAGTTTAGCATTGATATCATTTATAGAAAAGTATGAATAATAAGAGACCTAATACGGATCATTGAGGAACTCCGGATGAAACTGTTTTAGTACACTTGCCACGGGCCTCAACGGTATAGTTCGCAACTGACGTTGCTGTTGTATAAAACATATCATTTATTAATATTTTAAAGTCGTTTAATGAGTATTGTTTTTTTTTTCGAATTATGCTTTTTATACCTATACTTTAGTTAAAAATTATGGTAAGTCGTAGGTGCGTGAAACCTCAGAGTCCAAATAGCCAGAAAAAATCTGTAAACAGTACAAAAAGTTTTATATACGCAAACCGAATTCAAAATATAGGTAAATAAACGTTAAATTAATTTTGAATTAAAATTCCGCTGCCAATAATTATTTGACAATCCATTTTACACATACGAGGGTGGATTGAAAGTACTCGGCCTTACCAAGAAAATAAACACATACTAAATCAGTTATATTTTTATTTTTCTACATAATCACCATCAAGTTCAATACACTTTTGCCACCTCCCCTTCCAAGCATTTAGACCGTTAAAAAAATGATTCTTCCTTAGAGTCAAAATATGCGTCTACAGCTGCTTTGACCTCGTCGTTTGTCGAAAATCTTTGACCTCCCAAGTGCTTTTTTAGGTTAGGGAACAGAAAGAAGTCTGATGGTGCCAGATCAGGTAAATACGGCGGATGCGGTAACAGTTCAAAGCCACAGTTGTGAATTCCAGCCATTGACTGTACTGACGTGTGAACACGGGCGTTATCTTGATGAAACAGGACTTTTCTTCTGAGCATTCGTCGACGTTTTTCTTTTATTTCCTCTCGTAAACGACGTAGTAAGGTGCAGTAGTAATCAGAGTTTATAGTTTGACCCCTTTCAAGATAATCAATCATAATCACACCTTTCGAGTCCCAGAATACTGAAGCCATCACCTTATTTGCCGACAAAATCGACTTAGCCTTTTAAGGGGGTGGTGAACCAGGTCTTCTCCACTGTTTTGATTGTTGTTTTGTTTCCGGTGTACAGTAATGAACCCATGTTTCGTCCATAGTAACAAAACGATTCAAAAAATCATCTGCATCGGCTTCAAATAACTCCAAACAGTCGCGTGAAATAGTCAATCGCGTCCTTTTTTGTTCAACTGAAAGCAGTCGCGGAACCCACCTCGCAGACACCTTGTGGAAACCCAACTCGTTGACAATGATTTTTTGAATTCGTTCATAAGAGATGCCTATAATCTCGGCTATCTCTCTAATTTTTAATCTGCGGTCTCCCATTATTAAATCAAGTACTTTTTTAATATTTTCGTCAGTAGTTGACGTCGAAGGCCTTCCAGAGCGCGGTTCATCTTTCAAACTCTCTCTACCACGCTTAAATTCTGCTATCCATTTTTTGACGGATGAATATGACAGAGCACAATCGCCTAATGTACTGACCATGTCATCATGGATGGCTTTTGATGATAGCCCCTTCTTATGGAGGTACTTAATGACGGCACGCTGCTCTATTTGCTCCATTCGCGGAAATTATGACCGATTACTTTGTTAATAAATTTATAAAATCACACGTTTCGAACTTCACACAATGAACTAGTCTGAACTGAACTAAATAATGTGGGTATATTTGATTTTTAGAATTGAATGGATCTGTGTTAGGCCGAGTACTTTTCAATCCACCCTCGTATTTGCGTGCTATATTGCGGACTATAGCCATTTTTTTAAAGAAATAAGTTACAATTAACGTAGCCAAAATAATGCAATACAATTGTCCTTTTCTCATGTACATATATATAATTTGGTTTTTAATCATTAAGTCTTAAGTGCTGCTATCTAGTTAATACTTTATTAAATTTTATGAGAAAATGGCTATCCACTAACGCTAGATGGCGGTAGCTTATGTGAAATTTTCTGTAAATTGATTTTGTATGGCGTTTGCATTCCTATGTTAACATTTTGTAATGAGGTTCCTCTGACTGAGAAGAAAGAATAGTCTCATAGACAATCGTAGCATACTTCATGACAAAAAATTCAAACAAATTTTATAATAATTCATATGTAAATGTTTTGCAAACTCGAGCAGACCTGCCTCCACAAACAATACCGGTTAACAAGTATGATGCATGTTGCAGCCATCGCCCTCCTCAGCCATTTTAAAGGCAAGTAGACGTAGAGGCATAGCTAATAGCGGATTTGATCAGTTTTGATAACTATGGTCATGAATGGTCTGCACCCACTATTTAACTCTTAACGGTGTTGGAGCTTTTGAGCACCGACGGAATCTGCGACTTTTTTTTTTTACGTGGGGAAATCCTGCATGGATACCCGACTGGCCAGGGGGGCAGCCGGGTTATGTCGGACTCTTACCGACTATAATCCCCACGGTGGTCTCCATCAGCGCTTTAGAGGGGTCACGGGATCTCCGTTCGGAACGCAACCGTGGCCCCTCTAACGCTTCGCTATATATATAGCCCGACCCGGGGACAGTACGTGCTGCCCCCAGCACTCTCTCGGTGCTATCACGATGACTCGAGACCACATCGAGTCATCGTCCTCCCCGGGGTCACTTTACTGGGCGTTCAGGTCCCCTGCCCCGATTGCCCGCGACCCCGAAGGCCCCGTTTCTGGTAGGGGATCACCGTTTCTGAAAGCTTGGGGCGGAAGTCGTCGTCGCCAAAATCCACGAGTTGGGACTGGAGATAGCCCCTCACAAGACCGAGGCGCTATGGTTCCACAAATTGCCACGCAGCAAGGAACCTCCCGACTCGTGCGTCCGAGTAGGTAGGTCTGAAGTCAGAGTGGGCCGGTATATGAAATACCTGGGCCTGCATGTGGATAGTCGCTGGGGCTTCGAAGAACACTTCGAGCGCCTAGTCCCCCGGATCGAGAGGGTAGCGGGTGCCATGCACAGACTGCTGCCCAATCTCGGGAGGCCGAGGGAAGAAGTCCGCCGCCTCTATGCGGGAGTTGTACGATCCGTAGCCTTGTACGGGGCGCCCGTGTGGGCAAAAAGGCTAGCCATCCGACGCTGTAGAACAAAACTCTACAGTGTCCAGCGGAGGATGGCCATACGGATCGTACGAGGATACCGCACGGTATCTTTTGAGGCGGCGACCGTCCTGGCTCGCTTTCCGCCGCTGGACATACTGGCGGACATGGATGCGAGGGTGTATCACCGGATCCGCACCCTCCGCCAGAGCGGTGGCAGAGAGCCAGATGAGGCGCTCGAGTCCATCAAACGGCAGGAACGACAGAGCGCATTGGCGACGTGGCGTGCTCGGCTCCGCGAGGAGCAATATGCACGCAAACGCGTCGTCAGTGCAGTCCTGCCGGTCTTCGAGGCCTGGATGCAGCGACGAGGAGGAAGACTCACCTACCGTCTCACGCAGATAATTACCGGACACGGCTGCTTCGGTGATTATCTGTGTAAGATCGGACGCGAGGCGACGGCGAACTGCTTCCACTGCGGTGGAAGGGACCAGGACTCCGCATCCCACACCCTTTCGGTGTGCCCAGCTTGGGAGTCGGAGCGGAGTATCCTGGTCAGCCGAATCGGACGGAACCTCTCCCTGCCAGCAGTAGTGTCGGCTATGCTGACCGGGGACACGGCGTGGAGGGCCGTAGCCAATTTCTGCGAGACCGTGATGGTCCAGAAGGAGGCTGCCGAGAGGGATCGAGAGAGGACCGATCCCTCTCGGAGACGACGACGCCGCCGAGGCATCGGCGGGTCTCGTCACGGCCCTCCTTTCAGAAACGGAATCTGCGACCTCCTGTAACCAAGCACCTAAACAAATAATAAAATTGAACAGGTGTTCAGTAATTTGATAAGGTTATCAAATTACTGCTGTAGTTCACAACACAATGATTGCTTCAGAAACACAATGATTCTTGGTGAGCACTGTAAAAACTCCTACTGTTTATATTTGTGTGAAATAGGATTATCCTACTAAGCTAAATGAATTATGTTTTTAAAATAATTTCTTTGTATCTTTTAAATGAAACTAATTTTACGGATTTTATCAGCGTTTAATTTTTTACTATTTATAACCCGACGTTTCGAGCGCTTTACAGCACCTATGGTCACGGGAGGACTGAGGTGACAGATGTCCTGATGTCATACTTAACCTGGGGTACCTTCAGCTTTTAATTATTATTATTTTTTTTTTTTTTGGTCCGATCTACGCAGAAAGAGATTACTGTGTCTTGAAGTCTTGCAGTGGTATACTTGGTTTTTGATTTAATTTAATTTATTATTGGATCCCAAGCTGGTGATAATACCCAACCATCTCTATTGAAATTAGGATGTTATTTGATTTCAATAGCCTCGCGAATCATCATTGGTAGGAATCGGTGTTCTTTTGCAAGGATCTGTGGTTTATCAAATCTGATGTAATGGTTGGGATGATCCAGAAAAACTGTGACCATCACAGACTGCAGACTTCCTAGAACGACGGTGCTTGACGTCAGCTATGTGTTCTTTTACGCGGGTTTTTATCGATCTTTTTGTTTGGCCTATGTAAGAGAGACCACATTCACAATCTAGCTTGTATACTCCTGCGTCTTGTAGAGGGATGTTACACTTGACAGATGGTAAAAACTGACTTATCTTCTTCGGCGGCTTGAAGAATGTTTTTAAGGAAGCCCGCTTCAAGATATAGCCAATCTTGTCCGTGACTCCTCTGACACAAGGTAGAACAGCAGGTACACGCTCGACTGTGGCCGGTTTCACTCGGTCACTGCGACGTCACAGATTCATCGTGCTCTCTGAAACAAGGATTTACCCACGGTAGCTAACTGTGAAGGATGGTGGTGAGATTCACCGTTTAAATATCTGTTAGTATGGGTCTTTTTTCTATACACAGTGTGATTCAAGGTGTTATTAGGATTCCGAATTACTAAAACAACTAGAAAAGCTAAAGAGTTATTTGCCTCTAACTCCATTGTAAATTGAATTTTAGAGTTTAGGGAGTTAAGGTGGTCTAGAAATGCAGTTACTTTATCTGATGGTAAAATTGTGAAAGTATCATCTCCATACCTCTTGTAGAATCTTGGATTTACTGGAGAAGTATGGAGGGCTCTCTCCTCAAAGTCTTCCATGAAGATGTCGGCGACAATGGGAGATAATGGGGAGCCCATTGCCACACCATCTACTTGCTTGTAGTACTGTTTCACAATAGACAGCCAGATGTAAGGCATGTTGTTCTCAGCTAGCTTCCTAGATACAATTGAGATGCAGTCGTCTACCGGTAGGCATGTGAATAGAGACTGGACATCAAAACTGAACATAGTTTCATTGTCAGTCAGGTCGAGGTCTTTAATCTCACTGACAAAATGGTATGAATCCTTTGTGTGTGCTCTAGTGTGTCCTCTGAGTGGTGAGAGTACTTTAGCCACATGCTGAGCCAATCTGTAGGTTGGTGAATCGATATGGCTCACTATTGGACGTAGTGGAGCATTTGGTTCGGTGATTTGGCACAAGATGGTATTATCGAACTAACGTCCAGATTCAATTTTTCGGAGTGTTTCCTAATAAGATCGCTAGTCGTTTTAAGCGTATTAGTAGTTTGGTCTGATTTGACCTTTTTATATGTACTTTCGTCCGACAAAAGTTCTTGTATTTTAAACATTGGTTATTACCAACAGCTTGGGATCCAATAATAAATAAAATTAAATCAAAAACCAAGCATACCACTGCAAGACTTCAAGACACAGTTAGCTCTTTCTGCGTAGATCGGACCAATAATAATAATAATTAAAAGCTGAAGGTACCCTCAGGTCAACTATGACATCAGGACATCTGTCACCTCAGTCCTCCCGTGACCATGGGTGCTGTAAATCGCTCGAAACGTCGGGTTATAAATAGTAAAAAATTAAACGCGATAAAATCCGTAAAATTAGTTTCATTTAAATGTGTAGTGTTCGCGTAAATATAAGAAATCACTCTTTGTATCTTTTTTTGTTTACAATATAACAGCCAGCAGGCCAGCCGTGTGGTGGCAGCTTAAGAGAATCTACCACCCCATCTTATCCTGTGGGTGTCGTAAATGTCGACAGAGGGATATTAAAAACCAGGTGATGGGCAGCAGCACTTTACTGGAAAATTAGAATAAATAAACTGCAGTTGCCAACCTACCTGCCATGTGTGGCAACCGCGGCAAAATTCCTCAAATTGTGAGCTACAAATTTGTGTGGCAATCCATTGGTTATTCAAAATATATATTCAATCCAATAATGATGATGATAACACAAAAATGCAGACAAGGCCCACTGGCTCTTCCAGTTTTGTGTTGTCATGACATGCGGGTAATAATAATATTATGCTCAATATAACAATAAAAAAATACTAGTATAAGGATATATTTTGTTATAAATATTTATCAAATTTAGGTAAAGAGTATTTAATATTTAAATATTATTACTTATAACAGATTTTTAATATAATATAATTATAGCAACTTTTTATCAACTGTTTATGAAAGACCGTCTTAAATAATCAGAAATGGATATCTAAGGATATGTATGTATATGACACAGTGCAAGTAAACTAGTAACATAATGCAATAAGATATTTAAATTAGACTTGGAGTTGGGGTTTTTATCTGGATATTTTCAAACACAGAATTAAAATCAGTGTCTAATCCTTGATTGTCAATGCCATACAATAAATGTTCAGATGATAAATTCCTGCTGGGTCCTGGCACTGGAGTAATGGCAGTTGTTGTGCGGTTATATATTTCATCACCATCATCTTCTTCAACTTCATCAACTGCAAGTGTTTAAGAGATAAAAGTATAAATAATATATACATTAAATAATGTCCAAACAACAGTTCTTTAAAGTTTTTCATTAAGTATTATGTTATTATTATTAAGGCTGTCAAACAAGCACACAGTTAACTAGTCAGCAGTAATTGTAGCTGATATACACCAACATCTATAATAAAGAATAACCATGGTGCAACATCCATAATAGAGACAAAATCATCACTCATACGGTCTTGGTCCTGCAACAAACTGTGAAATGCAGCAGCTTTATGCTGTTACTTTACACTGCTATTCTGTAGTGCCATTCTTTCCCAATAAACACTTTTATGTGCTACAGAGCTAGAGCTGGAGTAGCTCCGGAACTGGGTGCTCGCCTTAAATTTAATAAAACATGATTGAGTTCAATCCCCAATGCCAGCATATCGAAAATTGTTGTGGAATTTAAGTGTGGATTTATAACATGTGCAGCGGAGAAATAAAACATTGCAAAGAAACCTGCATGTCTAAGGAATAAAAATATTTCAGACATGTGAAATCTGCCAACCCTCTCTCTATTCCCAGCTCCAAAGTTCTTTCAAAAATGAGAGGAGGCCTGTGCTCAGCAGTGGGACAATTATAAGCTATTACTTCACTACTATTGTGCTACAACTGCAACTTTGTAACAGCTTTGCACAGCTCATGACCTGTTGCAGTCCCCCTGCCATCCCATCCTGCTTTTAGCAGTCAAATAGCTTAAGAACAATAATACTTAAAGTACAAAGAATTTCTTTCATAATCATTTATTAACAATGTCAATAAGCCCATTTACTAACCTGGAACTACTGTATGGCCTTCATATCTTTTCCACTGTTTTCTGAATCTATAATATATAATAGCACATCCAATTAAAACAATTATGGAAACCACAATTGCAACAAGTTTCAGTGCATCTACAGATGAAAATGAAGAACCTTTAACAATCATTTCCACTTCACCTGCTGAGATCTTTGAACCATCTAGGTGTTTCGATAAGCATACATAATGTCCAGATTCAGTAGGCGAAACATTCTGGTGACAAAAATCTCAAATAATAAGCACATTCATTTTGAATCACACATGAAAATAAATTACATTTAAATAATATAAAGAATATAACTCACATCTATCCGCAGTTTTCCTGACAGTACTTCATACTTATATTTCTTTTCATCAAAATCATTGTCAGGACCAATGACTTTTGATTTGTTAACAAGCCAAAACATGAAATTATGGTCATAATCATTGCTATTGCAATGTAGAATTGCTGTTGAACCTGCAGGAACTTCTGTTACAATAGAAGTCTTGATATCGGCTGTCATTTTACAAAAAATTTTTCACTGTCTTACATGGAATAGTTATATCATCACTTTTTAACATCAGCTTGATTTTGACATGACTGTGCAAACATGCCAGCTTTGTCAATGAATGTGTGCCAAGTTTATAATTATCTACAGTCACATGTTTTTTCACATAAGAGTTTTTAGTTCAGATATTTATTATATTGTAAAAATTCAGATATTCCGTATTTTACTAATAACGGCTGCTTCTACTCGAATGTTTTATTAGGTGCATAAAAACTTCGACACAAAGTACCGGCAATAACATCCAGATAGGTGTCATTACCACGTAAATAGGCAGATTTACTTTTGTGTATTCTAACTTAATACAGATGATGATTTGCGCTGCCATTTTGAGTCCAATTGCAGCTATATACCATACATTTTTATTAATAGTCCCTCTAAACCTTTCTATGCCATTTCGGCAATGTGAAATCATATGAAATAGAACATATATCAATAATATACTGTCATATACCCACATTGGTATAAAAACTATAAACCAATTCCAGTGCGTTCTTGATTCTAATCTAAGGCAAAGTAAAATTAAGAAAATTAAAAATATAAACCACGTAAAAAGAGCCCTATGTAATATAGCCATTTCTATTTATAGAGTAAAACTTGTATCATTAGAGAAATTTGATAGAATCTTCAAAATACTAATAATACAGTAGAAGTTTGACGTTAACAATTAGAAAATGACACTTATGTTTTTAAATTGACACAATAGTAGTGCTAGCAAAGATTTCACACCATGCGGCAACTGAAACATCGATTAGATTGGGTGCTTTTAGTGCTATGATTATTTATGTATGCGACATTTTTCAGGCAGAACTTTAACTTTGAATCATGATTTTTCATTAACTTTTTTTTTTACTATCTTACTTTTATTTCTGACACATTATTTTGTTACTTCATATAAAAATTAAAAAAAGTCGCGTGTCGGATTATAAATAAGAAAAATACGGTATTATACCGTATATTTTTGTTTCATATTAAAAATTGAATGTGCCATAAGAAGCGTGCTCTTTTCTCTCAACTACTCACTCATTCGTTAATTTTTGCTTATAATAGAGCATCTGTGTTTTTACAGCTGACATTGACAGTCCAGTTACATCATTGGCCGTGACAGGGCGAACAAAATTCTGAAGTTAAGCGAGGCACTCAGAATCATATCTATGTTATTTTTATTCTGTGACATCTTGGAATTTAGGTTGTGGCGCCATTTTGGGCTAGTTTCACAAACGTTGTTTATCTCTTATTTCTATGATAGTTATGCTAGTTTGGCAGATTTTCCACAGGGAAACTGTCAAACCGCCATTTTTAATTATCAGTTATGAGTTACCTGACGATTGTGAAACAGGCCCTCAGTATCATTCTTGCTGTCGTAACCAATGATAACAATCAAACTGACATAAAACTTATTTTTCAATTCGTTACCTATGAATTTAATTATGTACATACATATAGAATAGAATAGAATAGAAAAGAATAAATTTTTATTCAATATAGATTATTTACATAATACTTATTGAAAGTCATTTTTTTTCTTTTTTTAAACTACACTGGTTCGCAAAAATGCCTCTGTCCTGGGAAGAACCAGTAAGAAACCCAGCAGGCTTTTTTTTTTAGTCATTTTTAAAACTATGTACAATAACTGTATTACAATAGCTGTATTACAATAGCTGTATTATAAAGATGTAGAAATGGCTTGGCGGCGATCACCTCATTCCCAGGGGAATATCATCATCTATGTATTCTTTAATATTATAATTGTGTACATAGAAAACGTTTTCAAATATATATTGAGAGGCCAAGGTTAAGATATTAATTTCTTTAAATTTATCCCTAAGAGACACTTTAGAGCCAAGATTATAAATAGCTCTTACGGCCCTCTTTTGTAAAACAAAAATCACTTCTACATCAGTTGCATTTCCCCATAGCAAAATACCATAAGACATTATGCTATGAAAATAACTAAAATAAACCAATCTAGCAGTTTCAACGTTAGTCAAATTCCTAATTTTTTTACAGCATAAGCTGCAGAGCTAAGTCTACTTGCTAGTTTAGATATATGGGGGCTCCATTGAAGTTTTGCGTCAAGAGTTATTCCAAGAAAGACAGCATTCACAAGCACAGTTTACATCTAATTGTTTAACATTTGGTAATGTGAATTTAATACATTTTGTTTTATTGCCGTTTAAAAGCAAATTATTAACGTTAAACCAATGTACTAATTTATAGCATTATTATATAGCATTATTCACCTCGTCATATAATAAAAGTTGACGTTTTATCTTAAAAATCAAAGATGTATCATCAGCAATATATCATGGTTGTCCCCTACTAGGTAAGGTAAGTCATTAATGTAAATAAGAAATAGAAATGGGCCGAGAATCGAACCCTGCGGGACACCCATAGATACTGCTGATCTGGAAGAACTCTTGCTATTGATAACTACTGTCTGCGTTATATTACTCAAATATGAAATTAGAAGTTGAAGTGCAGAATTTCTTATACCGTAGTGATGTAGTTTCCTGATAAGTGTTTCATGATCAACGCAATCGAAGGCCTTAGAAAGATCACAGAAAACACCCAAGGCATCCCGTGAACTCTCCCAGGCTTCGAATATATTCTTAATAAGTTCAACACCTGCATCGGTTGTAGAACGAACCCTTGTAAAGCCAAATTGGTTTTTGTGAAACAATTTATTTAAATTAAAATGTTTTAACATTTGAATAAGTATAATTTTTTCAAAAATTTTACTTAATGTTGGTAGTACGGAAATAGGTCTAAAGTTAGCACGGTCCGATGTACTACCAGATTTAAATAAAGGTATGATTTTACTATGTTTCATCAAATCAGGAAACACACCAAATGCAATACCGGAATTAAAAATTATCGCTAATTGAGGTGCAATTATATCTATAATAGACGCACTAACTTCCACGGACATACCCCATAGATCCGCGGTTCTCTTACTTTTAAAAATATTAAGAATGTCATTTCCATCTACCATATCGAATTTAAAATCTTTTGTACAAGAAGTTACATTTTGTTTGAGTAATGTCTCAGCGGCAGTAGGAGAAGAATTTAATGGCTTGGTTATGGAAATTGGAACATCACTAAAAAACTTTTCAAAGGCTGTAGCAACATCTTGATCAGATGTCACAAGCTTGTTGTTAAAATTAATTTTGTAATCATGGTTTCGGTCCTTGACTTTCCCGGTTTCACTATTAATAATACTCCAAGTCATTTTGATTTGACTTGGCTTCGGAGCATACTTTTTTAAATAATTTTGAATAATTTTTAACATATTCTTTAAATGTGTTACTATGATTGTATGATCTTTCATTGTAAAGTTCATACAACCTTTGCCTACTTCTGTGGATTCCTACTGTCGCCCAGTCATTAAAAGTCTTGCGATTGTTCAAGGAGATAGTTTTAGAAGTAAAAATAGAATTAAATTCCTTGCTCAGCAGGTTAAACAATACTTCATATAAATAGTCAGTATTATTATTATAAGGAAGTAATAGTAGTTTTTTATTAACGTTACTTCTAAACTTCTCCAAACGATACTTATTTACAGGAACAAACACATTTTTTTTATTATTTGTTTTAGTTTAGTTTATTTTTGTATTATCTATGGGGGATCAAAATAACAATCAAATTAGTAATTATTTATTAATTTCAGATCTTGTAATCGTAATTAAAAAAAACTTCCAACTTACTTACGTAAACAAAAACAAATACCTATGGCTACTTAGTCAAGGATTCGATCCCACACAGAGTGATACAAATAGTGCATGGAGACTGTTGCTCACTATGCACCCTGTGTGTGGCCTATGTCGCTATGCCTATGTAAGCAAATGATAATTAGCTCTGAATAATTATTAGAATAAGATTCATTGTTAGAGTACATGAGCTTCTGTATATATAATTTCGGTGATGTAATTGCTGTTAGCCCTTTTTTGGCATTTACAGCTTCATCGGATCCTGTGCTCACGGGCCAGGGGCCCGCGTGCCAGGGTTTGGTTTGACCCAAACATAAATAAATAAATAAACTCCTACAAAAACCTCGAAATTCGGACTGTATCGCGTTCGCTGCGTGCTTGCGCGATTTAGAATATCTCAATACGATTTTAAGTCGTCTAATGACCGTCCGAGGGAGGCTGCGGGCCTTCATTCGGACTGTCGACTTGTGTGTCGGTAACTGTGGGCGGTGAGAACCGCCCTGGAACACGGGTGTATCGTGTGTACGCGGTGTGATTGTCGACTGCTGCGCGCCGCTCTCTACGGCGGTCGCGCGTCGTGGTGCGTGTTATATTAAAGCTATTAACTTTGTGTACAGTGTAGCCTGGATCGTGACTGACCGTATCGTGGTCAGGGAGTGCTGAGACGTCCGTGTCGTCTAGCACGTTCCGCGGGCGACGTTTGCGTTCGGTCGCGTTTCTATCTGGTCGGTAATTTGCTGCTTTAACCACCAGTGGGTTTGGATGAACCGCGGCTTTTTCGAAAAACCGCCTTGATAATGCTCTGAAGTGTTCAGAGATTAAGGGCATTTCACAGTCGTTGTGAAGATCTACGTTGCGTTGGTACCAACCGACTCCGGTGGCAGTTCGCAAGAATCGATTTTGAACGCTCTGTAACTTCTTTAATTGATTGCCCGTCGCGTGAGCGAAATCGACGCAAGCATAGTCCATTACGGGTCATAAGCAAGTCTTATAGAGGCGAAGATTGTGTCTTAAGCACATTTTGCTTGAAGAGCAAGTTAGTGGATATAGTCGACTTGAGATAAAAGCCGCTCTATTTCGAACGTTTTTTATGTGTGCAGCGAACGACGTCGCTGCGTCTAAAGTGACCCCGAGTTATTTGACGCTCTTTTCCCAGGGAATAGAGCGTCCGAACAGGGTGATCGTGCCTAGTTGATTGTTGCCGATTATGTGAATTCGTCTAGCGGGTTTTGGCGTGCCCCTCGAGAAGTATATCGCTACACTTTTCTCGGGGTTTACCTCTATTCTCCATTTCCGGAACCATTCGCCTAGGCGATCGGCTGCGGCTTGGAGATAAATCGTTATGCGGCCCTTGTGCTTGTCGGAATAGTACAGGGCCGTGTCATCTGCGACAAGATTGACTTTCTGGTCTCTAGGAATATCGCTAGTATATATCGAGAAAAGGAGTGGGGAGAGGCAGGAGCCTTGAGGGACACCTGCTCGGAGAGGGCGGCTTGAGGAGCGCGTTCCCTCTACCCGGAATCGAAATAGGCGGTTGGACAAGAAGGCTCGTATGATGTTCACGAGTCTATCTGGCACTTTAGTGTGATACAACTTGTGATACAAGCCGTCGTGCCAGACTTTGTCAAATGCCTTTGCGACATCGAAAAATAAGGCCCCTGTGCCTACAGGCTTATGGCGGTCGTTTAAATTCTCTAAAATGTGCTCCGTTAAGCGGTGCACTTGATGAGTACACGAGTGTTCGGGGCAAAAGCCGAACTGCTCGTCTGGAAGAATATTATTTGTAAGGACATAGTCTTTTAATCGACTGAGTATAATTCGCTCATAAATCTTAGCCATCGAGTTGAGGAGACTTATTGGGCGATAATTGGACGGAATGTTTCTAGGCTTGTTAGGCTTCGGAATGCCTATAACGTCGGCTTCCTTCCAGTCGTCCGGGAAGGAGCAGCTGGAGAGGAGCGCGTTAAAAATAGTAACTAACAGACACAATAGCGGCGTAGTTAGAGCTTTCATCACCCTGTTGTTTATGCCATCGAGGCCAGGCGCGGATCAGTTTTTAAGCTTTTTGATTATCGTAGTAACTTCTTCGAGAGTCATTGGAGGCAGTGGTTCGCCCACTGGTGGTATGGCAGCCCTGCGTTCGAGTTCCGCGGCCACCTGCTGCAGATGGTCGGGATCCGGAGGCGCGAGAGACGGAGTGCATTGGCTCTCTAGACTGTCTGCGAGACATTCGGCTTTGAGCTTCTGTACGGACATATCATAGCTTTATTTTAGTTTTTAAAAAACGCCTCCACTGCTCCCGTTGACTTGACTACTTAGTCAGCTAGCCTGTTTTGGTTGACAAACGCTATACTCACTTAGACCTTAGATTTTATGCCGAGTGCAGTAGCTTAACTATTGTGAGGACAAAGTCACAGGAAGTCTCTTAATGTATATAAACTCAACCAAGGTTGTAGTTTCTATTTAAGATATCACTACTTGAATTACGCATGTACAAACGTTTACGGATTGAAATAACACTTTTAAAAAAAAAAAATTTTCCCGTATTTCGGACCTTGAAAAAGGTAATTGTATGTGGCGGCACTTACAACCAGTGAGTTGGGGTGATGGCGGCGGAGTCGAAGAATCGGCGGGAGGCCAACTTTAGATATTGGGCTACGGTAGGAAGTTCTAAATCGATGTGAAGATTAACATGAATCGATTTTGTAGTACCTGAAGTCGGTGAATTTGACGCGGTGAGACATGCGCAAATGGGTTGCGTATGTCATAATTGGCCGAATACAGGCTTTGTATAATGTAAATTTATTACGTAGGGACATTTTACTATTTTTATTCAATAATGGATGTAGTCGGCCGAGGCCGAACGACGCTCGGCTCCTTGCTCGGTTAATATGTGGCCCATAGGTGAGTCTCGAATCTAGGACGCCTAAGTATTTAACTGCCTTTTCCCAGGGGATTGGACGATAAAATAAATCTATGGCAGGGAGATGTGACTTTATACGCCGTGAGAAGTACATGGTTGCACTTTGGTCCCCACAAATGTGCAGCCAGTGAGTACGCACTGACCTCGATACTCCAATTTCGATACCAGTTCCTGAGGGTTCGGGCTGCGTATTGGAGGCATTTACAGATAGTGTCTGGATTACGTCCAGACACGGAGGCAAGTATCGTCTGCGAAGAGGGCGAGTTCGACACCGCTGGTGTGCGGTATGTCGTTTGTGGATAGGGTGTAAAGCACGGGACCTAAGACTGAGCCTTGAGGTAAGCTGGCGTGAATGGGATGTGATTCGGATCGTACCCCCTCGACGCGATAGCGCAAAGTTGGACTGCGTAGAAAATCTCGTATGATGGCACACTGAGTCCATATAATTTGTATATAAGCCCGCTGTGCTAGACCTTGCCGAACGCTTTCGCCACGTCGAAGAAGAGCGCTCCGGTATGAAGCTCGCGTATTAAGCGGGATAGAATGTGCTCCGTTATGCGGTGCACCTGCTGGGTACATGAGTGTTTGGCTCGGAATCCAAACTGCTCGTGGATGTGAATCCCTCGAGACTGCATGAAGTCTCTTAAGCAGGCGAGAAGCAGGCGTTCGTATATCTTGCCTAGAACCTAGAGGATATGCGGTGATAGGATACGGCTGATAGGTCGATATGCGGTGGGATCCGACGAGTCTAACTTAGTGTACGCTGAAATTAGTGCGCCTAGATATGTCCAATGTTAAAATTGTCCTTTTCATAGTTCTGTCAAATGTCCAGGCTGGCAACAATTTTGTTTGAGTTGAACAGCGTTGCCATATGCACCGTAATTACGGTACATTTGCCGTAATTTTACTTTTTGTTTTTAAATCTGCCACCTACAGTAGTCATAAATTACGGTGTATGAAAGTTACCGTATTTTCGAACCTAAACCGAAACTGGTATCCCGTTCAAATATTCAGAAAAAGACCATTGTCGTGACTTCGTCGAACACTCTCTAACCAATGGTATTCAATACTGCTAATAACACCGAAAATTGACATAGATATATCAATGGAATAACAAGTCTACTGAGTACAGGGTACAGCGCTTTACTACCAAAACATGCATACTGGCTAAGAGCCATATTTGTCTATGTTGAAAGTTTTTTTTTAACTACGTTAACAAGTTCTAAAATTGATAAAAAAATTACGTAAAAATATTTTATTGTTATTTTGATCCCCCTTAGATGAATAATTAAAAATTTTATTAAACGTATTAGAAAATAATTTTTATGTCATTTTGATGGTTGTTATTTGTTTACGATAGCAAGAATAATAAGTAAGCAAAATAGCGTCGCATTATAACTTAGATATTCCAAGTGTCTAACTTTGAACTTAACCTGGATGCCAAGCGTGGCAACTGTGGCAAAAACCACCAAAACGAGAGGTACATGCTTTTGTGGCAATCTATGGGGGGAGGCCTATGTTCAGCAGTGGGCTAGTGTTAAGCTGAAACGATGATGATGATGAACTTAGCGTACTCGGAATTTTGTTTGCCCAGA
The DNA here is from genome assembly GCA_019845155.1 of Luehdorfia chinensis. Classification (NCBI taxonomy): domain Eukaryota; kingdom Metazoa; phylum Arthropoda; class Insecta; order Lepidoptera; family Papilionidae; genus Luehdorfia; species Luehdorfia chinensis. The sequence goes on from JAHVAK010000022.1 coordinate 4,479,226, forward strand.
AAAATTGTTCATGTTTAGAGTCCATGTTTGTAGATTTTTTTTAAATGTCATTGTTTCGAAGTAATAGCTAATTAAAATGAATAGTGTCATGTCACAATTACTATTAGTATGACATGAATACTAATAGAGTTTCTTTGTCTGATCCTTCAACATCTAAGACATACAATCTAAAAAGTACAAAAAAGAGACTGCAAACAAAAATTTCGCTACGAGTGGTTGAATCTCATTGAGTCTTCTAATTTATTAGAACCTATAACCTAAAGAGAGGGGGCTATTATAAAAAAACCTGAATAAATAAAAGTAAATTAAATGTTGTTTTCACTAAAATAGGCAAATGTAACACCGTAATTCTACCGTAATAATTAAAACTGCTACAACGTATTTCTGGTAATTTTGGTCCACCGTGCACCGTATTATTGTCTTATCCATCTGGCAACACAGAGTTGAACTGTCATTGACATTCGTCGTATAGACCACTATCATGAGACAGATATATTTACGTCCAATAAAAATATAACCTTGTTTAGCTTGATAAAGTTTCAAAATATGAATGATTATTGAATACTAAAATTTTATAGTATATAACTACCTTCGCGGTACAAGTTTATGATATCTCAGTTGTAAATAGGCTATATGATTTTTTTTTTGTACATAAATGCATATTTAGAAAAATGATATACCAAACAGCTCTTTTACTTACTGCAATTAAGTTGATTTTCATACCTTTATAGTGAGTATTCAAGATTAAAGGTTTTCGTACGATTATTTTACGAAGAATTTATTTTGATACATATTTATTGATTTTTTTAGCCGGTCGACGGATTTTGAAGTTCATCGAAATTGGTTAGCAATTACCCATAATCTTACGACCGATAAGTGGTATTATCACACGACATCGGAATGGACATTAGATTACCCCCCATTATTCGCATGGTTAGAGTATGGACTGTCCTTTGTCGCGAAATGCTTTGATCCTGAAATTGTAAAAATACATAATCTGAATTATGACTCTCAGATGGCTGTACTGTTTCAAAGACTTTCTGTTATCATGTTAGATTTTTTGTATATTTGCAGCACTAAAAGGTATGTAAAAATATGTCATTTTGTATATGAAAGGTAGGCTTTTAGAGTAGTAGTTTTATGGTAGTAGGATTCCAGATGTTCGGATTAATTCCAGCTGCTGATTTTCACCATTGCACATTACGGCACAGGTCATATTCCATCATCACCACCTTGATGGTTGGAATTATCTGCCACTGAAGTTGCAGTTGCCAGTTTTTATGGTTACGAATCCAGTTACGAATTAGGGACCTTTAAGAAAAGAGCCTATTCCTTTCTCAAAAGCTGGCAATGCATCTGCTATTGCTCTGGTATTGTAGATGTTCATGAGCAGCGGTGATCACTTACCATCACGTGATCCACCTGCTCCAGGGGTAAGGATAATCCATTTATGATATGGGTAACCAGAGGATTTTCGGTTTAATTGCTTGTCGTAGAATTGCTTCGTTCTCCATTTCATAACTATCTTATAAAAATGAACTTAAACCCAACTTCTTAAAAATCGCGCTCTAAAGAATATGATATATTTTCGGACATTCTTATCTACAAACTGCTCAATATTTATCATCTAATAAGTAGACTACTTACATATACATTTTAATTTAATACATAGACATAGACATAATACTAAAAAAATCGATAATAGACACTAGTTGGAACAGTGCTCACATACGCACGGATTACATAAGGGCTACTGATTGAAAAGGTAATGGCTATCATTGATAGCGCTTCATTTGGTTCTGGTAAGTGGAAAAATTAGCTATAAGGTGTTATTTATTCCTAAGTATAACTCTTATAAAAGGGTTATCAAAATCAAGGGGTATAAAATTCTACCTCTTCAAAATTTACTCTTATAACCATCTTCAATGGCTCAGCAAATCAGTTTGTGGAGGTGCCACACAGGTGCAAAACAAAAAAGTAGTAAATATTGAAGTTAAAATGCCTTTATTACATTTAGATTGAGTTTTTGTACTGATAAAAATTCGGGAATACATTGTGAAAAAAAAGGCCATCTCAGAGAAGGACTATTGAGACACTGAGTTTTATTTTATTAAGAATAGTATATTACATTATATTGTAATTATTCAATTCCTTTTAAATTTACAATAGCTAGGGGATAACAAGTGCAGAGTGGGATTCCAAGATGCAAACAAATCCTCCATATAATGATCTTCATACTATACCATTAGTAAGTTTTTCTTCATCAGCCTATTACTAGCCAACTGCTAAACATAGGCCTCCCCCGTAGATTGCCTCAAAACACCGCAAGGTAGTGGCTCTTATTTGGGGAGCATTTTGCCAGTTGCCTTGCTTGGTAGGCGGCTTGGCAAGCGCAGTATAGTTATTCTGATGTTTCAGGTAGATGCTGCTGTCCATGTATATAGATTGCCTCAAGAGTTTCTAGCTCTCAGTTTGGGGGGATTTTGCCGTAGTTGCTACACTGCCCCACCACACACATAGCAACCGCAGTTTATTTATTCAGTTGTTCCAGGGAGGTGCTGCCCATCTCCTGGTTTTTATTTTTTCTCTGTCGACTTTTACGACACCCACGGGATGATATTGGGTGGTATTGTGGATTTTCATATTACCACAGTTAGGCACCATAGAACATGCTATGGAAGTATGCAAAATAGATTAGCTGTTGCCACATGTATATGTATATATGTGAATATGTCAGTGTACATATATATTTAGTGATTTTATAATAAAAAAAAAAATTGTTTTATTGAAAGTGCACATCCAGTGTTTCTCTTTAACCATATCCAGTAACAGGCCTGCTGGAAAAAAATTCGTCATGAAATAAGCAGCACCTTTGTACTAATTGTCTATCTATGTAATTTCTACTGTGATTTTTATGTGTATATAAACAGTAAAATAAATAGTTACTGACTGAATGTCTGAAAACATTTATAACATATATAAATAGGTTTTCTACTAATTTATGTATTATTATCTTGTTACTTTGAAACATCTTTTGTTGAGTCTCATATGACCTGTAATTGGACTAGTACAGTACTGCAATGGTACTCACCTAGACAGACTCACTTAAATTGCTATTATTCTCAAAAATAATAAGTAGGTACTTTTATGGCCTTGTTTGTTGTTCTAGTTGTTCCAGTCTAATAGGAAATGGAAAGCTGCTGGCCTTCATTTTATTAGTTACAAACCCTGGACTGTTGATGGTGGATCATATCCATTTTCAATATAATGGATTTTTGTATGCTTTCCTCTTGTTTTCTATTTCAAATATGATAAAGGTAATCTTTAATAATACATCCATAGTTTTTTGTTGTTAATGGTGCAAGAAATAATAGAACTATAGAATATTGTAATCTTTATGAAAACTTTTGAAATACATACAAAAATAAACCTTTATTTGATTCCATGCTTAGTGTAGCGAAACTGTTGTTTCTTTATTTAAATTCTATATTTATTAGTTTACAGTTAAAAATTCTTTGCATTTGGTAAAGCATGACACTGAAAATTATCATTTAAGATGTATTTTACTCTTTCAGGGAAATCACTTACAGGCGGCAATTTGGTTTGCAATATTACTTAATTTGAAGCATATATATTTGTATGTAGCTCCAGCTTATATAGTGTACTTATTACGAGCATATTGCTTCACTGTTTCATCTACAGATGGTGTCCACACTGCTTGGTACTCTTTTTCTATAGGAAATTTGATTAAGTTGGGTATTGCAGTTCTGTCAGTTTTTGCTTTATCTTTTGGACCTTTTATCAAGCATTTACCTCAGGTAAAGTGTAATGCTATAATTTCGTTATTTTTCAAACTGTTTTATCTGATTTTCTATTAAAATTTCAGCTTTTTTCAAGACTGTTTCCATTCAAAAGAGGATTGTGTCATGCTTATTGGGCGCCAAATTTTTGGGCCTTGTATAATTTCGGAGACAAATTATTGCAACATTTGTGTACGTATTTTAAAATACTACTACTTCCCACACCAGAATTTCTCCTGTCTCGTGGGAGCGTTTTATACAGACAAATTTCACACACACAGCACAACCGGACCCGAAAATCAACAAATGTGTTTTTCAAAAATGTTGGCTCCGGCTGTGATTCGAACCCAAGACCCTCGACGTAAAGATCAGGGACAATGGTCTTGAGCCTTAGACCACGCGATCGTCTTAAAATTATACTCACGGAAAAAGAAGACCGAGGCACGTCCTCAAGGATCCTGAGGTCGCGACCACTAGGGCACAGGAGCTCTACTCGCGTCGCGTCGGCGAGGGCGTATCAGACAAACTTATTCGCGATACCGCCGCATCTCCGGCCGGTTTTCACCTACTAATAGTAATATAATAGAATCGTCGCTGTAGTTTCTCGCGTCACTTCTTTTCCAGCGGAATAGCATTCCGAATTGGTGGTTAATGTAGTTAATTCCGATAAAGTAATAGTAATAGTATAATTGCCTTTCCGATTGAAGTAACTGACCGAGCCGAGGCCGGCCCCCTTGGGTGCCCTCGAGTCAGTTACTCTCGCGCATCGGACGACGTTCCAAACCGGACGAGAGTGTTTTAAAAATAAATAAATTAATAATAGCAAAATTAGATAATCAGTGGGTCAGTATTCCAGAAAATAAGATCACAGCACCAGCATAAAGAAGCATAACGAAGCGGCTTTTTTTATATGCTGAGTGCAGATAATTTGAGACCGAATTAATAGCATTTCATCGTGGTCTTCGCAAATGACAATAGGCCTAGTGATTCTGATGTTGATTGATGGATAAAGTTTTTTATGAGCTATAATGACAAATTACTTATCAGTGGACTGTGCACTTGATTGTGCCCCTTAGTTGATTGAAAATTGGATAACAATTTTTAATTTTATGTATAATAAATTACTAATACATAATAAATTACTAATGGTAGGTTATTCACAATCTTCTTTCTTCATTCTTCGTTTCCGACACTCCGACCCTGGTGCAGCCTCAATATTATATTTTCTACTTATTTTCATGATATCGGACGTGGTATCTCGAAAGGCCCTAGGCGAGTCTTTTGACCATCGTAAATGGCTCTCATCTCTACCATTCTGATTTGAGGGCTTTATTATAGATTGGTAAGATCTATTGGAAATATCAAGTTCCAAACAGCATGATTCTCGATTATGCTTAGAAAGACGATAACTGTAAATAAATAACTCATTAATTTTACAAGGACTAAAGTATAACATAACGGTATAAGACGAAAAATGGATTACTGATAGTGAGTTTCTCAATAGTATGACTGAGTCGTTTTACTTCCCTAAGCTTACATTTCGTGAACTTATCAACGTTTCCTTTGCATTCATTCCACGAACATCAATAATTTCGAATAAATTTACCTATAAATTTGTGTAAAATATTTGCAGTACCGAAATTTGGCATAGAAGTTTCAACGAATGAGGCTTCCATGACTGGAGGACTGGTGCAAGAGTATGATCATGTTGTCCTACCTTCAATAAGTCCCAGAGTCACATTTCTGTCGACGGTTTTATCGATGCTTCCTGCACTAGTTAAGTTGTGGAGACTGGGAGCCGACAGAATGTACAGAAGTATGAGTTTTGTAAGGTTTGTATTTTTATTGTTTTATAATAGTTTATTTTAACTCTCGTGAAGTGTTCCGTACTTTTCTGAAGTTTATTCGAAAGTACAACTGCCTGTCGTCGCGTATGTGTCGGAAGAGGCGAACAAAAGAAAAACCCGAAAATTGAGCTTGTAGTTTTTTGTTAAACGAGTAGCAGTATTATTGGTGGTCAATAACGGCTGTGTATTGTCTCTCTAGTTTTATTCAAGTTTCGGGATAGTCCTTCCTGAGTAATCCTATTTGGGGAAAGGGTCTGAATAATTTCTTTTTCATTTTACATATTTCAGCTAGCGTTATCGCCATTATAAATTACAATCACACTGACGAGATACGAGTGTCGGGTCAATTTTTTGTAGGAAATGTTCTAATTTTGAAGGATGAATATACAAAACTGGATTAAAAAATTTGTAAAACTTTATAAATTTTTTAATCCAGAACTTTCCAAAAGCGTGTTCTGTTAGTGGTTGTCTGCGCTGTTGTGTGAATTTGTGCTTTTGAGACAGAATTTCAAATCACTGTCTCGACAACTTGGAATGACAATGTACCCGTACAATTAGAATTACCTGGGATCTACAGTTGGCACCACATTTCTAACTAGATTTACCTGCGCGAGGTAATCAAGGCATGGAGAATACAGAGCAGTGAATAAGATCTGAACAAATTGAGACTTGAAAAATAATCAGAAAATATTCGGTAATAAACGAATTCATAGTATTAGCGATATGTCGTAAGTTAGTTTTGGTTACAACTTACCTGAGTAGAAATTGTGTATACACCTCGTTCCCAATAATTCTTAGTGATCCTTTTTGCAATTACCATTATTATTATTACAAATAAGTGTACAAACTGCATTATATATAATACCAAAATTATAGAGTTAGATCATAGTACGAAGTTACGACATACGCCACTTAAGATTTGAATAGGACGCTCTGAAACATTGATTCTTTAGAGTGTTAGGTGAAACTCGAATCATTATCTGTTCGTTCGTTCATTTGTTCGTTAATGAGGGCTGAAGTTTTTAAAATATATCTATCTATATATATTATTTATCAAAGGACTTTTTTTTGGTATGAAATATCTCCCTTAAAATCGTATTAAATTTATCATTAATACGCTATTTTGAAGATTATTTTTCTTTATAATGTCGAAAAATAAGTTAATGACTTAAAATTAATGTTTTAAAAATGATTAAAAAGATTGAATTAATTAATTTAATTGTAGAAAGCGCCACCTGCTGAAAATCTTTTTAACTAACAACTGTCGGTTGGAGTTTTTTACAATCTTTAAGAAGATAGATGGCGCCATCTATCATCAATCATCATGCGAAATATTGGTACACATCAAGCTAGTATTGTTTTAATTGTATAGTTTTCTAGATGGTTATTGTATGTTAGTAATCATGCTCATCATCATTTCAGCCTATCACTAGTCCACTGAACATAGGCCTCCCCCATAGATTGACATAAAAGTTTGAAGATCTTAATTTGGGGGAGTTTCGCCATAGCTGCCACGCTTGGCAGGCGGATTGGCAACCGCAGTTTATTTATTCAGATGTAACAGGAAGAGGCTGCTACCCACCTTCTGGTTTTCATTTTCTCGCTGTCGACCTTTACGGGATGAGATGGGTTTTGGTACGACTTTAATAAAATTTAGTTCTATTATTGTAGATGCTTGACGCTGTGTGCTACTTGCTCATTCATATTTGGCTGGCACGTGCACGAAAAAGCTATACTGATGATTTTAATTCCGCTGAGGTAAGTAAATTTTAATTTAATTAGTATAGCACTCAAGTAATTTGCATATTCATTGTAATATTTTTTGTTTCAGTTTTTTGGCCGTACTGGGCGAAGTGGACGGAAGGTTATTTCTGTTGTTGTCAACCGTCGGTCATTATTCACTTTTCCCTTTGCTTTATCCTAGGAATCTTTTAGCAATTAAAGTTCTTTTATTATTAACACATTGTGCAATTGCTTTTAGACATATACCTTCGTTATACGAAATTCCTAAAGCAAAAGGTGCCAAACGAAGGGGCTTTTTACGTCTGCCCATGTTGGGTCGGTGGGAATCTTTATATTCGTATGGACTGATGGTATTATTTATTTATGAAAATGTATTTCATGTAACTTTAGGTCTAGACAAACGATTGCCATTCTTACCATTAATGGTGACGTCTGTGTATTGTGCCCTTGGAGTTTTGTACTTTTGGGTAAAATATTATTATTACTTTTTAACTTTTAATCTAAGTAAGGCTCCTACTCAAACCGCAACAAGTTCAACACAACAAAATAAAAAAGTAAAATAAATTTTTAAATTTAGTTTTATTTAATTTTGTCTTTTAAGAGAGGCAGCAGATAACTTCGTCCAAACTACCAAACAAACTATGACATTTTTGAGAAAGAATCAGCACTGGGTATACACTAATATGCCTGTGGTCCAATTTAAAATTTATTAAATGTATACAATAAAAGAACACCGGTTATATTCAATGTTCATATTATTAGTTAAAAAGGAAATCATATTATCTAGTGTAATAGTCGACAAAGGTTGGCTGATTAACCATTTAAAATATTCCAGACCACAATACTCGGAATGGCGATTTAAGAGAATTTTCCACCCTATCTCGTGCCGTGGGTGTCGTAAAAGTCTACAGAGGGAAAATAAAAACCAGGAGAAGAGCAGCAGCATCTTCCTGGAACATCTGGATAATTAACTGTGGTTGCCAACCCACCTGCCAAGAGTGGCAACTATGGCAAAATCCCCCAAAATAAGAGCCACAAACTCACGTGTTTTGTGGAAATCTATTGGGGAGGCATATGTTCAGCAGTGGACTAGTGATAGGCTGAAATGATGATGATGATGATGATGACTACCTAGAACGACGCGCCATATGCTCCGACTATGTACTCCGGGATCTCCCCGGTCCCGTGATAAAACCGAGTTCTGTATGCTACCAACTACATACGTCGTCCGTTTGAATTCAGAAAAATTCAACCGCTACCACTTTCGTTGGTTAGTTTTTTCAATATTATATTAAAAAATACCGAAGTTTGTAAATATTTTTCGGAACTTCAAACAGTCTGTAGTATTCGTAGAATTTATCTGGAAAAAACCAAATTTTTTTGATAAGACTTATGGATACACCTTAAAACCGATAAATTGATTTATGTGAAAAGGATGAATCCAGTATCATTTGACTTTTTTTTCGTACCCTTTTTCATTAATGACAATAGCTAAACATTAAATCACAACTAAAGCTGACTTTTCCATGTAAAAAAAGTCCGCCTGTATTCTTCGTACATAGTAGAGGCCCGTGTTCAGCAGTGGGCTCTTTAAGGGCTAACAATAATGATGTTTCGTCTGTCTGCAAAATTAAACTGTATTGTTGCGTAAATTAATTTTTTTTTTCATTTTCATATGACAGTCGTGTTTCCTGCAAAATTGAATTTATATATTATTTTAAAGAGGATAAAACTTCGATAATATATGTAGGTGCTTAAGATCAATTGAACATTTATGTAATACAAGGCAGGCTTCAAAAGACACGTACACGTGTTTACTGTGAATAAAGGGAAGCGCACATCGATCACGATATGAATATTCATTGGAGGGTAAAGGAATGGGCTGCGGATGGTGACGAGATATGGCTGATTACACGCAAATTGAGTAGTGTTTGAAGAAAATTTGCAAGGAAATATCCGGACAAACTTTCTTCCACGATTAATAATTTTTTGTGTAATGAGTAGTTACGTATAGTCGGTTGCAGAAAATAGAGGAACTGCTATTTTCCTTGCATGTGAAAGGCGATAAATGTTAATATTGAGATGGTGACGTCATATTTTTCTCATTGTTTTTTTTTATTTGATAAAGTGACTAGACGAGCAAAACGTTCACCTGATGGTACAATGTCTGCCCATAACAGATGCTGTGTTACTCAGAAGTTTTCTGTGTAACACCACACTGCGCCCGTCACCCTGATACATAAGTTCTCAAGTCTCACATGCAAATAATTTATTAATAAATAGAATATAGTTAAATAATTTTGTGATAGACAGCGACGTGACAGCGAAAAATTTGAAAGCCAGTTATGTGTTTGAGCACAAAAATAGAATATCCGCTAATATTAGAACCGAGGATTCAAGATGGTGGTAGGATTCAGGTTCATCAGGTGAACGTTTTGCTTATTTCTTACTTGTCACTATATCCAATAAAAAAAAGATTCAGATGAGACAGATATGCTGATTTAATGTTTTTTTTTATTTACGAGAATACTACACATTTAAATAAAACTGATTTTAGCGATAAAATCGTAAAAATTTGTTTTATATAAAAGATACGCTGATTGCTTGACTATGCGGACAACTTAAGTTATATGCAGCGAATGTATTGAAGACCATAACAAGTATGTCTAATTGTGAACTTAGCTTTGAAAACACCTATATAACAGATGTGTTAAAAGCACTATTGACCTGTATGAAAAACGGTAGCAAAATGCTGAATCACAAATCAGCATGAGCGACTCTTTCCACCCCATTTCACTTTTATTTCAAAACTTCCAATTCGACGAATCGAACGATTAAACTCATTACGAATAAGTTTACCTGTCCCCTCATGAATAAACGAAAGAAATTGTTCCATATATGAACAAAAAAAATATCCGCTGAGGCTTCTTTAATATAATAAATTAACAGTGCAAATGGATGGATCTTAAGATAGACCCTTTACATAATGTTACACAAATATTGGCTTCAGTTGATTTCGAATCTAAGATCGTAGGTCCTAGTCGTTTAGACAGCTACTCAGACCATTGAGTCACTTGGTATATTTCCAAGAAAATGTCTCTGTCTTTAGAATATCACATAAGGGATTATATGCAGGGAGGGTGCAGTCTCCAGATGAATCTGTAGCGACATTTATTTCGTCACAAGAGAAGCTCAAGAAATATTTTATACATTCCATAATCGCGCTATGAAAGTTTCTGAGATGCGAACTATATACAACATCTAAATATTACTAGCAGAAAGAGACGTTGACGAGGAATCGTCCTCCCCAGATCAGACCTGGCGGGTAGCTACCCTTTTCTTTGGCAATATCATCCGCCAAAAATCTATCAATCATTGTTAAATATAATAAAGTAAAGAAATAAGCCATAATTGTCCCAGTTTTCAGAATAATCTTCCCATTTGTTGAGAGAGTGACAGGAAACGGGGAACCCCACTACGCGCCACCCACATTGTAGCAGCTGGGTTCCTCGTCAATGTCTTTTTTAAAATTTCCAATTGCTAACCAGCATTTTTCCAAACGATGTTTGTCTTCATCAGGCAACATGGCTATCAATAACAATCAGAGATGTGCAGATTCTTAGATACACACTATAAATACATCTGGAGACTATTGGTAGGAAGAGAGGCCCTGGCGGTCTATTTTGTAATTGGTAGGTTTCTTGATCGGTTTTATTTTGGTGTATGAAGGTCATTCATTGGTTAATGGGATCAAATGAAACCGATCACGAAACCAACCAGAGTTACACAGTAGACCCCTGGTCATTAGCCTTGGCACCTTCATAAGCCTAATACCTTTCTTATGTTGAGAGGATTTCACGGTTTACAGGCGGATTGGCAATCGCAGTACCATATAATTTTTACCTTAGATGCCAGTCGTTACCAGTCTTATGTAATTTAGGTCTGGCATATTTGAAATGATTATTCTGTGATCTATTGGAGGCCATGATAATGTAATGTTATGTGAACCCAAAAAAAGTACAATAATAACTTAAGCCCTATTAGATATTTTACTCGTATATACCCTAGTTGAACTACTTCTACTAAATGCGCATTCAAACAAAAACTTAATAGACCTGGAACATATGTATGTGGGCATATCCTTAAGGATTTAATTTCTTATTAAATAAGAAAAAAGCTTGCCGAATCATAACTTACTACATATATCGATTCATTGGTGATCATTCATTTCGTAACCGACGCAACCTACAATGAATCAGTTCATGCATGATGACGATGTGGTTCTGTAAAAAGAAACAGTGAGAACATCAATTATTGATTAATATATGTAATACTTGTTTTGTTTCTAAAATAATCAAATGAAAACGAGGCCTTCTCCCCTCTCGGGTGTTGTTAAGTTAGGCTCATTTAATCACATGGCAGAGCGCACACGATCAAAGCTGCCCATCGCAGCCTTGTGTGTGCAATCGCCTGTGCACGAATTCAATGAATTAATACACCTGACACACTTGTTCCCTCACCGTTTATTTAAGTTATATTTATGTGCTACAAGATTCACCGATGTTTGTATTAAAGGTTATATATCTCAACCGTAAAGCAAATAAAAAAAACAAGTTTTTGCAAATAACGAATATGTTGTTTTAATTCCATTTTATATAGAGAAGGAACTCAACTTCCCTTTGAGAATTTTTCGATACTGATTACAAGAATGAATTGCTCCCAAAGTGATCCAAAAATATTGTTTTATACATCTCGTTTTGGATGTAATCGAACATAAATCGAATAATAAAAGTATTTAAAAACAAATTTATTATTAAACATATACATAATATTTTAATTATGTGTATGATGTATGATTATAACAATGCATAATCGACTCCCGTTTGATTCAGATACGTGAACATGATAACTAAAACCGCAATATACGAACGTTTCGCATTTGTCAAATCGCAAACCCAAGCAGAATATTTCGTATTCATACGGGAGTGTCCATCTCGAATCGGTAATAACTTTTAACATTTGGAAGTTTTAAGGTTTAAAGTTGCTGCATTCGGTACATTAACATAACTTTATATTCAGTGATGTCGGTAAGAAGTTCTGGTGACATCGTAAATTTTGCCAAACTTACAAATACGCGCGATGAAAATTGTAATTTTCGAGTTACGGTTGCTATGAATCACGTCCATAAGTAAATACATTTCAGAGGTACTGTTTAGGTGCTGTATAAGGTGGTACTGTTTAGGAAACGACCTTAAAGCATTAACAGTGTAATTGGGTTATATTTTTGTTTATATAGATATCATTGTTTTTTTTTGGATTTAAGGGCAATGTACTTTGTTTGTTTTAGGTCGATGGAATCTTCTTACAATTATAAATACAGGACTATTTATAATTGTAAAACTGGCCTTTTGATCACTGTTTGTGCTTATAATATTTTCACGCAGATGATAGTTTGATCAGTATAATAACATGATAATTTGATTACTGTCTCATCTTATTTGTCAACTTCTAGCAAAGGTGAGGATTAAAGCTTATCTTTTGTACATTATAAGTATAAAAGAGATGTAAACAATTAGATACGTCGTATTTCATTTACGAACGTACATTGGGCTGTAGCTACAAAAAGGCTGTCGACTCAGCTTAACGCTATTGCGGTGTTTTCATCCATTAACTAGTCCACTGGCTGAACCCCCCGTAGATTGCCACAAAAGCTTTCGTTTTGTGGGGATTTTGCCATAGTTGCCACGTTTGACCGGTGGGTTGGCAACCGCAGTTTATTTATTCAGATGTTCCAGAAAGATGCTGCTGGGTTGTTCGATTTTCTTAAACCCGCCACCATACGTCAAAATACCAAAGCGTCAGGTATTTGAAATACCAATTACAGATTACATTTTTAGTAAGTAATTGAAATACAATTCCATAATAATATTATAAATGCGAAAGTAACTCTTTTTGTCACTCTGTCTGTTTGTAACCTTTTCACGGCTCAACCGCTGAACCGATCTGGCCTAATTTTGGCACAGAGGTGTCTTGCATCCTGGAGACGGACACAGAATAGTAAGTAGTAATAGAAGTTTCTCCGGTATATTTAAAAAACTCTATCTTGCGGACGAAGTCGCGGGCATCTACTAGTACAAAAAATGTATTGTTATTTCAAATACTGTCCAGTCCTGCTTATAGGCAGACGTCGCACTTACCATCGGGTCGCTCGTCTCGTCACTATTTCCTATAAAAGAAAATATGCTCGAAGATCGCGTGCGGCGCGGTGCGCACGGGGCGCTGGCGACGTTGACCTAGAACATTTCCCACACCCTGAGATATCAGTCCTTAGGTCTCATATGCCTAGTCATTACAGTTGCTCTCAGTGTCCTTCAGATCGAAACACAGTAATGTTTGCACACTACTGTTTGCCGGCAGAATAACTGACCTTGGGGTGGCACCTAGTAGGATTCCTGCATATTAATCCGACTACTACCACCACCTACATTCTGTCAGTAGGTGGTCCACTGTGTGACCGCTTACTACCAACTGCGTACTCGTGTACTGGCGACCGCGTCGTCTAGTAGATACAGTACCTGGCTACCACGCGGCTGGTCCTGGTTTTTCCCCGGGGCCCCGCAGCCTCAGACTCACGCTCCTAAACCGGCAACTAAACCCGCGCCAAAAACAACGCCCGCGCCGGCTGCAGCGAAACGTCGGTCCCTCTGACGGGACTACCGGGCCAAGCCAAAGCCAGAGCGCCGCATCGGCGCCTAACGCCTGGACGAAACCTCTGCCCATGACGCAGAAGAGCGCAGCCGCTTCACGGCCCGCTCCTCAAATCACAACGCCCAAAATAAGGGCTCATCAAACTTCGCCGCAGATTTCTCGCTAATTTGCGGTTTCATGCGCAGCATAAATGTTGCGGAGTTATCAAGCTTAGCGCGCAAAATTCGCGAAGCAAAGTCTCCTCAAGACCGACTCATGGCGACCGTAGAGCACATGAGCGTAATCGACGCGATTTGGAGGTTTCAATGCGCCTAAAACATCACGCGCCGCGTTGAAAATAAATCACTAATTGTTACCAATGGCGTCCCATGTAGGTAGAATTAAACCTCGCTCTCTGACTGTCTCGTATTTTAACGCAAACGGTCTTAAGACGCAGTTAGTTGAAGTCGCGAATTTCCTTCGTGATCATGACATCGACGTTATGCTAGTGCAAGAGACTTTCTTAAAACCTAGTATGCGCGATCCTAAGATAGCCAATTACAAATGCATCCGTAATGACAGAGCGACCGCGAAAGGCGGCACTCTGATTTACTATAAAAAGTCCTTGCACTGTATCGCGCTCGATACTACAGACTTAATTAATATAGAAGCTTCTGCGTGTAGGTTAGCAATGACCGGCCACAGGCCGCTTGTACTAGCATCAGTTCACTTCTTGCGATCCAGACAAATATTAGAATCAGATTTAAAATCTCTACTAGATTTAGGTCGTTCTGTTATACTTGCCGGAGACTTGAACAGCAAGCACGGCAGTTGGAATTCCAACGTTAATAACACGAACGGTAATAAACTGTACGTCTTAGCGGAGAGCCTTAACGTAAACGTTATAGCCCCCGAAACACCAACTAGAGTACCGACGCAATTACATCAGCAGCCGGATATTCTAGACGTAGCTATAATTAAGGTCGTGAACTTAGCAATAGACTCTATCGTTACCCTTCACGAACTTGAGTCGGACCACCGTCCGGTCATTTTTAAGCTGGGCCTGCCAAATGGTGAGGTCACTCAGACCAAAACCATTGTGGACTGGCGTACCCTTGCAGTCAAACTCGAGGCTACGAGCTCTCAGCACTGAGACGAAATTCCTAATACTATCGACTCCCCAGAGGTAGCCTGCCGAGCGATAAAATCCTTTTCGAATCATCTCAAAACAGCCGTCGGAGAATCCTCCCGGAAGGTTACGGTGTCGAGCGATCGACGCTGTAACCTACCGGCGGAACTCCGACGCCTGATTAGAGAAAAGAACCGTGCGACTAAAGCGCACGATAGATATAGAACAGATGAAAATAGACTCAGACTGCGCCTCCTACAAAGGGATGTTAAAGAGCGCTTATCTGAGTACAATCAAGTCAGCTGGGACACTATGCTTGGAGAAATCGAGCCGTCGCACACTGCCTACTGGCAGCTGGCACGATCTCTCAAAGCAGAGCCGGTCTCACCCATGCCGCCACTCATTAGATCTAACGATAACTCGCTCGCCTTCGACGACAGCGAAAAAGCCGAATGCCTCTCAGACAGTTTAGAGAGCCAATGCACTGAAACGACGACGACTGGAAGGAAGCCGACGTTATAGGCATTCCGAAGCCTAATAAGCCTAGGAACATTCCGTCTAATTATCGCCCAATAAGTCTCCTCAACTTGATGGCTAAGATTTATGAGCGAATTATACTCAGTCGATTAAAAGACTATGTCCTTACAAATAATATTCTTCCAGACGAGCAGTTCGGCTTTCGCCCCGAACACTCGTGTACTCATCAAGTGCACCGCTTAACGGAGCACGTTTTAGATAATTTAAACGACCGCCCTAAGCCTGTAGGCACAGGGGCCTTATTTTTCGATGTGGCAAAGGCATTTGACAAAGTCTGGCACGACGGCTTGTATTACAAGTTGTATCACACTAAACTGCCAGACAGACTCGTGAACATCATACAAGCCTTCTTGTCTAACCGCCTATTTCGCTTCCGGGTAGAGAGAACGCGCTCCTCAAGCCGCCCTCTCCGAGCGGGTGTTCCTCAGGGCTCCTGCCTCTCCCCACTCCTTTTCTCGCTATACACTAGCGATATCCCTAAAGACCCGAAAGTCAATCTTGCGCTTTTCGCAGATGACACGGCCCTGTACTATTCCGACAAGGACAAGGGCCGCATAACGATTCAACTCCAAGCCGCAGCCGATCGCCTAGGCAAATGGTTCCGGAAATGGAGAATAGAGGTAAACATCGAGAAAAGTGTAGCGATATACTTCTCGAGGGGCACACCAAAGCCCGGTAGACGATGTCACCCAATCGGCAACAATCAGCTAGGCACGATTACCCTGTTCGGACGCCCTATTCCCTGGGAAAAGAGCGTCAAATACCTCGTGGTCACTTTAGACGCAGCGATGTCGTTCGCTGCACACATTAAAAACATACGCAATAGAGCGGCTTATATCTCAAGCCGTCTATACCTATTAACTTGCTCCTCAAGCAAAATGTGCTTAAGACACAAACTTCGTCTCTATAAGACTTGCATAAGACCCGTAATGGACTATGCTTGCGTCGCTTTCGCTCACGCGACGAGAAATCAATTAAAGAAGTTACAGAGCGTTCAAAATCGATTCTTGCGAACTGCTACCGGAGCCGGTTGGTATCAACGCAATGTAGATCTTCACAGCGACTGTGAAATGCCCTTAATCTCTGAACACTTCAGAGAATTATCACGGCGGTTTTTCGAAAAAGCCGCGGTTCATTCAAACCCGCTGGTGGTTAAAGCAGCAAATTACCGACCAAACAGAAACGCGACCGAACGCATACATCGCCCGCGAAACGTGCTAGACGACACGGACGTCTCAGCTCTTGCTGACCACGATACTGCCAGTCACGATCCAGGCCACACTGTACACACAGTCAATAGCTTTAATATAACACGCACCACGACGCGCGACCGCCGTAGAGAGCGGCGCGCAATAGTCAATAATCACACCGCGTACACAAGATTCACTAGTGTTCCAGGGCGGTTCTCACCGCCCAGAGTTACCGTCACACAAGTCGACAGTCCGAAAGGACGCGCGCAGCCTCCTTCGGACGGTCATTAGACGACTTAAAATATTTAAGATTTTCGAAATCGCGAAAGCACGCAGCGAACGCGACACGGTCCGAACTTCGAGGTTTTTGTAGGAGTTTTTATTTATTTATTTATGTTTGGGTCAAACCAAACCTGGCTTGCGGACCCCTGGCCCGCGAGCACAGTATCCGATAAAGATGTAAAAGCCGAGAAGGCTAACAGCAATTACATCACCGAAAATATATATATCCTGGGTTTTCGGGTCTGGTTGTGTTGTAATTTTGTTTGTGTCTTTGACACTGTAACCCGATCTAATCGCAGAGCGTTACATCGGGAACGGGTAGGTTGGAACGAGTGAGTGCCTCTGTGTTTGCGAGTACACTTGTGGCACTATAATATCTCCTGTGCATCACTCGTGATCATGTGTACTTGTTTGTTTGTTTTCTTCACTCGCCTTCGATGGACTGGACCTCCATTTCTGGACGTAGGTCTTTCCTAGTTATTGCTGCTCCCCATTACTGGGCAGTTAACAAATTTAACCTGTATAGCGTAAAATTCATGTAAACATGTATTAATTTTCCGTTATTATTTGGGCACCAGAACCTTGTTTATTGGTCAGCAGGGTGCACTACGTTCAGTAGAGGTTGGCATTTGTAGTATTACTCCTCCAGGCAGTTATTAGAAATTATCAGAACATATTATATATTCTGCTTAGTATATATTATAGTGCGTTTGAGGGTTCGTCTTCACCTTCCCGCTAATGTAATGTAGTGAGTATTTGATAAGTTCGGAGGAAGGGTCTGATGCCGTGATTAAGGTATAAGACTAATTCTTTAATTCTTCCTTTTTTATTTTTCCTCAAAAAGCCAAATCAAAAATAATCTGACGAATAATCGACGAAATCTTGGCTGTAGCAACTTCATTAGAACAAATTCTCAACTGTATGTATTGCCATGAATTGGTAAAGATTTTGGTAAATCAAATTTCGAGATTATAGGTTATCGTCAGATTTACTTTTAGTCATTCTTACCTTGAGCCGTGGTAGCTCAGGGGCTAGGCGCTCGCTTAAAATTTCACAGTACGCGAGTGACCTGGGTTCGATTCCCGGTGCCGGCACCACTAAAATTGTTAATTGCAATTTTAAGTGCTGATTTACCACGTGCTCGGCGGCGAAGGAAAACATCGTGAGGAAACCTGCATGTCTGAGGAATAAAAAATATTTCGAAGACATGTGAAGTCCGCCAACCCGCATTGGAGCAGCGTGGCGGATTCTTCCTAGCTCCAAAAACCCTCTCAGAAATGAGAGGAGGCCTATGCTCAGTAGTTCTTCTTACCTTATTATTGTGATACCTCAAACGGTTTACGATTTACATAATTTAACAATCGAAAATCTATTAGTTCATTTTGTTAAAGCATTATATTACTTCGTAATCTTACAATAAGACCGTAGTGATTTCATCTGAGTGTTACGCATGAGAAATATTGAAACTGTACGCTATTAGACCAATATTGCAAGCATTGTTGAAAAAAAAATATTCAGTCATTTCTGACAATTTATAGACAGTTCTGTTTATACCCAGTACCCTGTTTATACATATATTTTGTAAGCACGTATAAATAATGTGTCGAAAAAGTTAATAAAGTAATATTTCACTGAGAGAATAAAGTTTTTGTTAATAAAGAAGGTAAATGTTGTCCGACGAGGAAGATGAAGGAGGATTCGGTGGCTTATATGAAGATGGTCATTGGATTTGGGACAATTCTTCGAAAGCTTTAGTTTTTGTTAGGTTGCTTATTGTCATTTATAATAATAAAGTTGGTTGATAAATTTCAGATCTTAAGTTCGCAGGCCTTTTCCTAATCGCCTGCCAAGTTTGATGGTGATAATTGACCAGTTCTTAATACAATTTAAAGAAATGATTGGAATTTTTTCCTTCAAGACTTACTGCAATGATTGTCACGATTCGCTTACCAATATTTATGTCTCTACAATTTTCAAACTAGCTTTACTTTATTCCGTTTTCGGACCCACTACAAATATTTTAACTGTGACTTTATTTTCGTGTTACTAATAGTGCCCCAAGCATTAATTAATTCTAGAATTACACGAAAGTACGGTTCTACAAAAAGATTTTTTAATTTTAGCGACCTTCCTCCAAAACCTGTGGAATCTATTCAAATACCGATTAAGGCACCGACAGGTACAATAGAATTCCGAGACGATGTTGATCTAATTGAACAGGTAACTGAGTAAAAAAAACCTTGCTTTTTATATCGGCTTCCATTTGGCTCAGCGTTCATAATAAATACCCTGTGAGTCGGGAATTCCAATTCCATCTGAAGCCGTTAATTTATGGATTACAAACCATTATTATACTTCTGGGTGTATTACGTCTTCTTGTCGCCGACACTGAGTCCGACTTTTTCTTCGATGTATACGGCACTGTAATAGCCGTATTACGTCACTGATTTTTAGTCGTCAGGTACCACCGATTTTCGGGAAATACTTCTTCACATTGAATAAAAACCAAACGTTATTAAATAAATCCAGAATATTCATAATATTTTATTACATAGAATCTAATTTATTTAAGAAAGTAATTTTTTCTGCATGTTTATAAATAAAAAAGTTGTACAAATTGTACATACATAAATACAGTAACGTCTTTTTCCCATATTAGGGGTAGGCAGAGGCCACTCACGTAGCCTACTTTTCGCCCTCGCGAACGGGTGGGTCCACCGGGTGGCGAACCACGTCGCCGAAATAATGATAAAAGTTTAAAAAAAAATCCCAATGCGTTTCCACGAGCAGTATAGTGACAGCATTGCATATTATCGTGTTATTCTGCACGAATAAAGGCTGTCCGTACAATACCTTAGTCGCCTCTTACGACACCTCGGTACGAAAGAGGTAGGTGCTTTTCCACTCTGCCGGACACCTATCGGCCGTAAAAAATTATTTTTCGTAATTAATCTAAATTAATCTTTAATTTTCTTTAATCCTACAAATTATACCATAACTGAAGGAGTTGGTGTAGTTTATTGGTTAAATAATCGAGTATTTGGTATATTTCAATCATGGTATGATATTATTAATGTAATCATGTCATTGGTAATATATTTAGATTCGGTTCAGACGGCGTTATCAAAGAAAATTGAAACCAGGACAAGTTGATGTTATAACAGTGCAGGTATTTTATTTCATTTAATAAATTTAAAAAATCTATATCATTTTTAATTCTGATTGTTATTTGTCACTGACTTTGAACTTCAGTTATTATATTAAATCCCTGAAAATAGGGTCCCTCTATACTGTCATGGCAGGTAATTGCCAAAGTTGGCACGTATGGCAGGCGGATTGGTAATCGTCGTATGACGTTGATTTCTATCATCTGATTAATTATTCCCTCAGTCGTATTATAACGATACTCATGGGAAGATATTAATTGGGTCTCTTATACTGCATCGTCATATTGCATACAATACGATAATGATGATGTGCAAAATAATAATTAAGTTTCAAAATTTTTTCTTATTCGTATGGATTTTTCATTTTGAAAACTTAAGTAATTTTAAGTTTTGTGGTAAAATTTTATAAAAGAAATTTCACATTTGTTTTCTATGAAACTATAAGGCTCGGCGTGCTCGTTCTTTCCTAATAAATTATCATACTGTAAGTTTATAATGCTCATAAAATTTTGTGATTTACAGGATGTAAAGGATATAGCATTGTTCACTGCGCCGGTTAATATATTGAGCCCCATGCTAATAAATTTGCTGCATTTACCTACTACTGAAAGATTCATACGAGCGCTTATTTTTTACTGCCAATATTATTTACAGGTACAGTGTCACAGAATATGAAAACATTATTTATGGTTAGTTTTACGCATTTGGTTGTAATTAATATATTATATGAATAATATTGCTGTAGATTGCAGAGGAAATGTCAAAACGTATTTTAGAGCTTGACACAAAAGTACGTACGCCGCAGTGTGAAATTCTTGAAAACGAATTTAGAGATAATTTATCCGATTTACGAATACTTGTTGCCAAGGAATATAGCACGATGCTTATCGGTTTGTGTTAATTTCTTATTATCTTGTTCATAAGTCTTGTTATAACTAAGTTATAATAAAAATATTATTTAAAACTTTACGCATAAAATGTTTGTTTTGGTAAATGGATGGATTCTATTCGCAGGTGGCGGAGATACTCGAAAATTTCATCATATGGGTCCACAGAAAAAAAGAAAATCGTTATCGGACAAAGATGCCCGAATTTTCGAAACTTTATTGCGTATGTGTGTTCAAGTCGTCTGGTTAGCTTTAGGGCGTAAGTCCTTTAACCAAATAGGTTAGTAATAACAATAATTACGTTAAGCATGTTTTAAAATTGAAATCATTGACGATAATGCTACATAATTCGGACTACAATGTATATTTTTGGCATAAGCTGATTAAAAGTATAAATAAAAAAATATTTCTTCTCTTAGAATTGGAATTAAATCGAATATTTAAATCTGAAGTATTTAACGCTGCGGAGCATAATTTGCGAACAGAATACTTGTCGAAAATGATGAAAGAAGAAAGGGAAGCATTGTTGGGTTATTGTGTACGCCGCGATAAGAAGCTAAATACGCGTTCACCATTAATGAACGAAGTGTTTTGTCATAGAGATATAGATTATCGAATATTGGGTCTCGGAGTTGTTAAGTATGTGCAGTAAGTGTCAATTTAGTGTAAATATTTACTTGTATTTTATATATTTGTAGTCATTTCTTGATCAATGTGTTGCACGATGACGAAACTTTGAATGTAAGTTGCTTATATAGCTGACAATATGTTTTTTTAGTTAGAACAGAAAATATTTTCTTTTTTCATTTGTAGTTTTATGCAAGAAATTCTAGGTAAGTACTACCATAGTACAAGTTATTCTGCCGCCAAGCAGAAGTGTGCAAGCACTGTTACTGTTCCGGTTTGGAGGTAGTATAGCTAGCGAAATTAGTGAGTCGTCGTTTCAGCCTATCACTAGTCCATTGCTGAAATTGTCCCCTATAGATTGCCACAAAAGTTAGTAGCTCTTGTTTTGGGAGGATTTTGCCATAGTTGCCACGCTTGGCAACCGCAGTTGATTTATTCAGATGTTTCAGGAATATACTGCTGCCCATCTACTGGTTTTCATTTTCCTTCTGTCGACTTTTACGACACTCACGGGAAGAGATAGGGTGGTAGAAAGTGAGTGAATGAGACTAATTAAGTGATGAGTGACTAATCAAGGCGACGAGCGCATTGTAGAGTCACATATGATTTTGGCAGTTCAAAGCCCTGGGTAATCCTTTTTTTTCTAGTAAATGATGCTCCACTCTATGATTTTAATTGTATAGTATGCACAAACGCACAGACTCGGAATAACTTTTTGTACATACAAATTTGTCAAAGTTAGGATTTAAGATCCATTGATATTGTGCCGTGTGGTAGCGGCTTAAGAGAATCTACCACTCCATCTCATCCCGTGGGTGTCGTAAAAGTCGACAGAGGGAAAATTAAAACGAAAAGACGGGCAGTTGCACCTTCCTGGAACATCTGAATAAATAAACTGCGGTTGCCAACCCGCCTGCCAAGCGTGGCAACTATGGCAAAATTCCCCTCAAAATGAGAGCTACACACTTTTGTAGTAATCTATGGGGGAGGCCTTTGTTCAGCAGTGGACTAATAATATGCTGAAATGATGACGATGATGATGACATACAAATATTAAGCTTTTGTTATTAACAGCTGTATTAAGTTTTCTACATTATCTGTATTGATTTTTAAACAGATTATCTTCGAGACTGTTGTACATGATGGAAGCAGTTGCTGGTTCTGAGGAAAGACTGAGTGAGCTTGGAATAGTTTTAGGGATAGTCGGACTGTCTCGGTCGACTTTCGATACCATGCTGAGACCTTTACCAACGGCTACGGACACCGGAAAATCCAAGGCTTCCATGTTAATAACATGGAAACTTTAATTTATTTTATATTCATATCGTGGCAATGAATCTAATATGGGGTATTTTACTAAAATAATAATGAACCAGTTCAATATTAATAGTAATAAAAATTACTAAAATAAATAATTATACAAAAAATTAGATACACGGCCAGCGATTCAAAAACGTCCTCAAAAAAAGTGCGCACAATGCGCTTATTTAGATTAGCGTCACGTTAACGTAAGGACTGTCAAAACGTCGTGGAGCGAAAATTGATTTCATTTAAAAAGCTATTATGTCGTGGGCATAAGATTCAATTTGTGTTTCTGTAATCGGATTTGGTGATGTTCCTTTTTTTTATGTTTTGATCGATCGAGGACGCTTTTTGAAGTGTTTTTGTAAAGAACTGTGTATCTTGGGTTTTTGTACATCATCGATCTACAAAAAACCCAAGATACTGTACCTTATAAATATTAATACTATTTTCACACATACGATTTTGTCCAGCTGAACATTGCATAGTTTTAAATTATTGTTTAATAGATATTTATTGGATTTTTATGTACCTAAGTAAATAATACCACACTTATCTTATGTTGATATGCAAGTATTGTTTATATTTCTTTTTCTTATTTCTATCTATTTTTCTTTATATTAAAAGTAATTTCGTATAGATATAGTGTAGATAACACTGTATACATACATATTTCAGTAGACATTAATTAATGTCGTTGATAAAAAGATTTTATTTTAAGGTCGTCAGCAAGCAGTCACAGTTCTAAAAGCGTTATGTCGAACAAAAAAAGTCAGATGTCTGTTCCAAAGTTATATGAGAATATTATATTGCCACATAAGGATACCGAAACGTTAGTGTTGATAAAAATATATGATAAAAAATCGTAAATACATGTTACAAATTTTATCTTAGCAGTATTTCTACTTTTTAGCATGTATTTTCCACCGTATTTTCCTGATAAAACGGCTGAGATTCGACCATGTAGTGAAGAGCAACGCTTGCGCTGGTTGAACAGACTTGCAAGACTCTTGCATCCTCAAATGCCGGTACGTTAACTAAAAACGTACATACTAAGACACTGAAGCACTTGAAGTAATTTTAATACAGTTTCTACACAAAAGTCTTGAAAAGTTGATTTTGTGACTCGTATGTAACAAAGTACGTTTCCGAAATATACGCTTAAGTCATAGTCTACGACAGTGTAATATATAACGTACGTATAAAACTTTTCAAATATTATACTATTTGAATAATACATTTTCTAGTTTCAATTAATAATTAATTATGTTGTAAACACCTAATATATCACGCTTGTGATACGGATTCTTAATGGATTTTGATCCTTAAATTTATTTTTGTACGCACTAGTGGTACTTAAAATGTTACTATATTTTAAATGATTATCTCAATGATAAGAAAGCGTGAAATGGTGCCCATTCAGTTTCATACGAAATAACGTTCAACTGCTACATTACATACATACATACATACATAAGATCACGACTGTATCCCATAAGGGGTAGTCAGAGACTGGGTACTCACTGCAAAAGCAGATGACTGCCACAATCCACGTTTTACCAAAACAATATAATGCACTTGGTGTGATAGGTGGTGAGTCCATCGCCACCATGCGCTATTGGGTGCACAGTGCAGTTCCTTACTCGCCTTTTACGAGATCCATTGGATGAGATGGAGTGGTAGTATTCTTTTAAAGAGCCGCCACCACACGGCACGACTGCTACATTAGCGAATAGTTACTATTAGATTTATTTATACGTAGTTCGAACAAAACTGTAAAGGGTCTCTTGGATTTTGCATGACCTACTCAATACGGACATGATGATGTTTACAATATTATTGTTACATTTCTACTGAGCACACTCAGATTTTATTGATATATGATCCGCAATGATATGAATGTCAGTAAAGTGAATAACTCATAAACATCATCATCATCAATTCAGCCTATCACGTTTGTGGGATTGGGTTTGTGGGTGATTTTGGGGGATTTTGCCATAGTTGCCACAACCGCAGTTCATTTATTCAGATTTTACAGAAAGATGTTGCTGCCCATCTACTGGTTTCCATATTCCATCTGTAGACTTTTAACACACCCACGGGACGAGACGAGGTGGTAGGTACTCTTAAGCCGTTGACGTAAGACAAAATTGTGTAAAATAAGAGTTTTTTTCAAATATTCACTAAGGTCTTGCTGAATTTATTAATTAGTATTTGTATTTATTATTTTATGATTATTACAAAGAATGTTGGGCATTATAAGAATCTACCGATTCACGCCTAGATTACTAAAAAAGCTTTACTGTTTATGACGTTGATATTTGATATATTTTAGAGCCCTTATTGAGGTTTGACTTGCTAGTAGCAAATTAATTTAGCATTTGTCTTGGTCGATCACCTATTCCATGTATTACAAGAATTAGAGAGTGAATGAATGCATCGCTTTCTACAAGTCACAATAGTATAGCAAGCGCGGATAACTTCCGTATCGGTATACTATTTATTTCATTGACAATGATAACCACAAGTTGATATAAGTCTTTCGAACATCAGAAAAAATACATGTTTCCGGGAAATTACATGGATTCAAAAGGTTCCTCCTCACGAAAGGTGTAACATTAAATATTCAGGATAGTTTTTGACAGGATAATTGCACCACGGGAAATCGGTTTCGGCCACTTAACTTGTCAGAGTATGATATACGATGAAAATCTATTTAATTTTTTGACATTTGGGCAAAGGTCTAAAATCTCATGTGTATAATATTATATTTCTTTGTTGATGGTAACATAAAAACAAGTTTATACATGTAACTTGCCAAATGTTTTATTATATATTCCTTCCCTTTCGTATGTTTAGTTGTATGTCTTTTCTTCATCGACGCGGCTTGGTGCAACCATTTCAGACGTTGTTCATTATTCGGAGGCATATTTTGTAAAATTTTACCTGAGATAATGTCTGGCATACGAACACTGTAAATAACGTTCAAAAGCTTTATTAGTAGACAGCGTGAAGTTACAGAACAAGTTGGAAGAAAGGAGATCTTATGTACGAAAGGTTTTGGAGATAATTATATTTTCTTTAAGAAAAAGAAATTAATAAGGAAGTTATACGGTATTAAGAAAATCAACAAAATTAAAATAAAATACTATTAAAATAATTCAGATTAATTCTTCTTCTTCATACATACATACATACAGTCACGCCTCCTTCCCCTTGGGGTAGGCAGGTACCATATTTTACCACTGCTGCTGCGATCCTGATACATATCGTTCGCTTCTTCTACTTTCATTAGCGTTTTCATACAAGCTGGTCGGTTGTGGGTACTTTTAACGTGACCTTTCCTCAAACGGTCTCCGATCTGATCGTGACACGTACGCCTAGTTCGACCTTTCTCTATCTTTGTCACTACATCTTCAACCACACCACAATGTTCCCTTATCACGCTGTTTTCACTTTGTCGATATAAGTTACTTCTTCTCCAGCCTGTTAATAATCCACTGTTTAACGTAGGCCTCTATCAAAAAGGGAGGATTTTCCGTAATCATCACGCTAGGCAGGCAGATTGGCGATAGCAGTTTCAGATGTCTTGCACTTTAAACGCTTCAGGTAATTATCATCCTATTTTAGATCAGATATTTTCCAAGATGGCTATTCTGCCATCTTACGGAAGTAGTACGTTTCGTAGGTACTCGTATTACCCTAGTCGACTCTTATTACACCCACGAGTTCAGGTGTGGTAAGAGATTCTCATATGCCACCGGCGGTCATTCAGAAGTCAGGTTCTCTGACCATTAGGCCATGTGATGGTCAAGTATGATGTAATTATAAATACGACTAACAACCTAACTTAACCGTTACTTATGCTTACCTACTATCAGGAACATTATCGGGAAGAATAATATCCGGATAGAGTTTTAATTTTTCCAATCCACTTATATTAATCTTTACCATGGAAGATCGAACTTTGGGAGATGATATCCTGAAACATAAACATGCATTTTATTATTATTATACTTGACATGACATTTTTCATGTCATAATTATAATAATACGCTGAAGAATATTATAATTATGATTTTATTGATTTTAACTATAAAATTAAATACCGTGAAATGCTTTTCCGAAGACTAGTCGCAGAAGTACTTGTGCTGGAAGATTTTTTAATTTCTCGCAGCATTATATCGTAACGTCTACGCGGTAAGCCAATAATTCCAAGAGATAAACCCAAATCCTTGAGAATATTTTCGGATGCTGACAAAATTCTTTCAAAGTATAAAAGCCGCGCATTTACTCTGCAGTAAAATAAACAGGTAGGTACAATTATATTTCTAATTATAAACTGAATATTTTTGCTATTACTACATATAATTATTAAATCAGATGCATTTTACTGGTAGAAGAATTTCTATATTTCTATATACCCAAAGGAACCCCAGAATTGATAGTACTAAGACAAAACAAGTAGCCAGAAATAACACGAATGGCTCGATAGCCCAGTAAAGAGAAGAAAGTTCTGCGTAGCACCGCACTGCTCTCGTCACCTTGAGATGACGGTTCTTAAGTCTCACATGCCTTTAGGCATCCAGCGTTCTTCAAACTGAATTACTGTGGCATTTGCACACAACTGTTTGACGGTAGAATAATTGGCACTGCGGTGGAACCTACCTAAGCTGATTCTTGTATAAAAATTCTATCAGTACTCATCAAACGTTGACCTATATCCTATAAAATATGCCAAGTTTTTCTGCAGGCCTCCGGTTACCTCCGGGTAAGAGATATTTTTTTTGCAATAATAAAAACGATGTATTTTTATTTGAAGTAAAAGTTTATGTTACTGTTTGTCTTATTACCTTGTATGATTGACTTTAAAGACACATTTTTACATATATAAATTTAGCATAAATATTTACTCAGGATATTCTATTGCTCCGAGTCCAAAAAAACGGTAATCGATATTTCTTTTACTACATGTAATCTCATTTAGAAGAGGTGAGTGTATTTTCAGCGGCTTTTCATGTCGATCACAGCAACCGAACAGAACAGCATGTTCTGCAGTGTCCATTTTTATTTCAAAATTGGTTTTTAATTCATGCTCCGGTGTAATGTAAGCGTTGGATTTGAACAATCGTTGTATTTCTATTTCTAAAAAAAAAAATTAGTTGATACAACAATCTAGAAAATGTATGGGGCGAGAAACAAATTACCGATTCGTTGAAATGATTTTCTGCCTAGAGCAATCCAAACTATATGAATGCTGATACGTAAAATAGTCTCGAAAAGTAAAGTATCCTTTCTCGTTAAAGAGAATAGCTTGTTCATCCCCATGTGGTGATATTTAGAATATTCTTCCGAACCTGAAAAAATAAATAGTGTTGATGGTACAGGAGCGGGACGCTCGTCTCAAATTTGGTAGCTCAAAGTTGTTATGCAATAGATCATTAGTATAGTACATCTCCCAATGGATTAGCGGTACAGAATCTTTCCAGCTCTAGGACTCTTAACAAAAATGAAAGGAAGCCTGTGTCTATATGTAAATTCATAAACGTTGATGTATTCATTTATCTAAATATGTAATTTAATTTAGATTATTCTAAAATTAGTGGAAGGACTTTCAACATTAGATACATTACCGCAAAATACAACTTTATTTTGGTACCTAGAATTAATCCACAATACTCTTTTGCTAGTAGTAAACGTATATCTTCAAGATTTTCCTTATATTGATCTTCGATTTGATGTGTACGTGGAGTTTTTATTTTGTATTGTAATTGCGAAACTCGGATGGCCATGTCTGTTGCGATCTGTTTAATTTATTTTTTATTATTTCTTTAAATATTTTTTATGAAAGCTGATTAAGTTTAATTTTTTTAGAGTAGTGACTAGTCGAACTAGCCGATTAACCGACGTTAAGTGTTGACCTATAATAGTTGCAGAACTCTACAGTGAAAAATCCTTTGTGACACTGGACTGTCCTCGAGACCCTGAAACGTCAGTTGTTACAGTAATTGTGCTAGGTAGAATTTATTTCCAACCAGAACACAGTAATGCTTGCACGCTACTGCTTGGCGCCAGAATAACTACTATAGAAGCACCAGTGAAATAAAATAGTGATCATTGATAACATATTAATGATGACGAAATGATCTCTCATAGGTATTAGAATTTAATAATTATCATTTCAGCCTATCTTAGTTCACTGTTAGGCCTCCCCCTTAGATTGCCACAAAGCACGGTCCTGAGCCACCTGCATCCATCGACTTCCCGCAAAATCGCGCAGGTTGTCGCTCGAAAGCTTTATATTTAACAAAAATTCGTAACAATTTATAATCTATAAGCGGTGTTTCCAAAACCACAAGACGTATTTGACTTGAAATTTAGAAATTTTATATTTTTTCAGACATAGACACCTAAAACGGATTTTACGAACATATACTCCTAAGTGGGTAAACGGGTTGGTGTAATTTTCTAAATACATACTAACATAACAATAATTTCCGTGCGTAGCCGGAGCGAGTCAGCTAGTATAATTCGACAGAGTTATATCTCAGCAATTTAAATTATTATATATACTACCCCGTCATGATTTGTTATATTTTTAATAACCGTCTTGTCGTTGTTCAGGGTATAGTGTTCTATTTTCATTATTAAATAATCTTTATTTTGTATATGGACAGTGTAAGTCCTAATAATTAGACTACGCCTACATTTGCCTATACTTATACCTAAGAAATCATGCGATTAAAACTCCTTTAAGATATCTCGCTTAAAATGTCATAGTACGCGAGAGACCTGGGTTCGATTCCCGGTGCCGGCACCACTAAAATTGTTAATTGCAATTTTAAGTGCTGATTTACCACGTGCTCGGCGGTGAAGGAAAACATCGTCTGAGGAATAAAAAAATATTTTGAAGACGTGCAGTCCACCAACCCGCATTGGAGCAGCGTAGCAGATTCTTTCTAGCTCCAAAACCCTATCAGAAATGAGAGGAGGTCCTGTGCTCAGCAGTGGGACATTTATAGGCTGAAACTTTACTTTTACTTTACTATCAGCCTTTTACAAATCCACTGCCAAACATAGCTTAGGGGAATTTTTCGATGTGGTGAATTCGCCACCTAATATAAGCAATTAATTTTTTCCATTCACACTAACGACAGGTTGAGAAGAGATTTGCAAAATCATATAAGTTTAATACGCGAACATGCTAATGATAATATTTTTAAAAACAAGAATAAAAACTCTCGGATACGGTGTCTGCATAATATGTAAGTTTATTTTACTTATTTGTGTTATTCAATATTATATATTTATTTTTCAATGTTATTCAATACTACATATAAATTTATTAAATGAAGCTACCTGTAAATAATATTGGCAATAAAAAATTAGAGCACGTAGAAACCTCTCTGTGGCACGTAAATGTAATACGTTTACCACATCAAAAGTTAGAGCTGTCCGTGGTGCGGTAAAGAATACGACGTCTTTGACATCCTGAGAAATTATAGAAAATAATCATAATTTATTGATACAATATGATTGATTTAAGATATTTAGTCAAATGTCTATTCAATAGAATAAGATTGGTTACAATATTGGTTGTAACCTGTATAAAAAATACACACAGACGATCATAGAACCTCCTTCTTTTTTTGAGGTCACTTAAATATGTATTACTACTGTGTGACATCACATAGGTTAATGGAAGTAACTTTTACAATAATATCGGAACAATTTTTATTTGGTACAAATAGTGAAATATAAATATCAGATGATTCTGTTGTATTATAAAATACTTTAGACTCCAATGGAAAAAGTGTAAAGTGTCTCATTAAAAAAAAAAAAAACGATTCTTAAACAAATTTTAAAACATTGTTATTTATATAAATTGATTCAGAATAACGAATTCAGTTTTCCAAGACGTCCATTAACCGATACGGGTGTTTAACGCCTTTCGTAGACTCCTTCTTAGACCTTCGATTGCGTGCAGTACGAGTCACTAATCAGGAAACTACACTATATATTATGGTATAAGAAATATTGAGCCTTAAACTTCTTTTTTCATATTTGAGCAATGGAATGGAGGAAGTAGTCATCCATAGTACGAATGAAATCGGCGTTCCGCAAAGTTCGATTCTTGGTCTATTTCTGTTTATTATTGCATATATCATCATAGTCATCATTTCAGCTTATTATAGTCTACTTTTGAACATAGGACTCCCCATTGATTGCCACGAAAAGCAGTCTTGAGCCAACTGCATCCATCGACCTCCAAAACCGTGCAGGTCGTCATTCCATCTAGTGAGGGGTAGCCCTACACGTCGTTTGTCGGTACGAAGTTGCCACTCGAGAACCTTTCTTCCCCAACGGTTATCGGTTCTATAAGGCATGTGGCTAGTCCATTGCCAATTCAGTTTGTTAATCCTTAGGGCTATGTCGGTTACTCTAATTCTGCTGCGGATTTTATCACGTAGAGAAACTCCAAGCACAGCCCTTTCCATAGCTCGCTGAACGACTCTGCATGCGGTAGCTACCTCATGCGGCCTGAAGTGAAGCATAACGTCTCGGTCTCGTATGTCATCACTGGCAACAAGTACTGGTTGTATACTGTCTTTTTGAGGCATTGATGTATTCTCGACGAAAAGATGTGACACCGTTTTCCGAACGTTGCCCAGCCAGCAGAGTTGGATCCGTCGATTGACCCCTTGGTCGAAGTTGAACCGAAAATCTTTCCTAGGTATACATATTCGTCGACAACTTCTAGCGTTGTGTTCCCAGCTACAACCGGTATAGGTGTGACATGGACGTTAGACATGATCTTCGTCTTGTCCATGTTCATCTTAAGACCTACCTGTTGGGAGACACTATTGAGGTCATTGAACATAGTGCTAAGGTCCATTAAGACTATGTCGTCGACAAATCGAGTGATGTATTGGCCATTCATGTAATACCGTACACATTCCAGTCCAGTAGCTTGAAGACTAGAAGAAGAAAAAGATCTTCCAAGGTATCGGTGAAGAGTTCCGGGGATATTACATCGGCCCTGTCTAAACCTTTCTGCAATTGGAAAGGTTTTGTACTCTAGTTCTCTACTCGGATAGCTATCGAAGCTTTACTGAACAAGCACTGCAACATATCGATATACCGACAGTCAATTCGGCACCGCTGAAGTGACTGTAACACCGACTCAATTTCCATGGAATCGAAGGCTATGAAATATTTATTGTATAAAGTGACGAAACGAACAAAACATTTACCTGATGGTAGGTGCAGCTTCTGCCCATAACAAATAATGTGTCACCGCATTGCTACCTTCACTATGTGACGTCATTTCTTAGGTCTCATATGACCAGTGATAACACTAGCTCTCAATGCCATTCAAACCTAAACACAGTAAAATTTGCAGACTACTGCTTCACGGCAAAATTACTGACCCTGGGGTACCTAGTCAGATTTCTGCATCGGAATCCTACCACCAGAAAACCTCAACCACATACGCCAGACAGCGGGAGATTGTACTCTTCGCTTCTGGCGGATGGTATATATGTGGTCTATCATACTAAAGTCTTTTCGGAATCCGGATTGTTCGGGAGCTGGAAGTCGGTCAAGTCTGCTTGCGAGACGATTCGTAATGACTCTTGAAAACAGCACATAGACGCGGGCACATAGAGCGTTATAGCCCTTCTTCAAGAATAGGACAACCACTTCTACTCTACGCTTCCGGCGTAGCGCCGCCGCGGATGACGAATTTAAATAGCTTTTGAAGGACTGCAAGAACCGCTTTTCCACCCGCTTTCAGAAGCTCCTCTGTAATTTTGTCACCACGCGGCGCTTTGCCATTCTTATGCTGTTTGAGAGCCATACTTACGTCCGGGATATCATCGGAATAATGTCGGACGAGTTTGGCTTTTGGGTCGTATACTATTTTGTGGGTCCAATGACGATGTGTACAGCTGTCTATTGCCAAAGTCAAAATATTTCTTTATTTAGTTTAGGCTCGTATAAAGCTCTCATGAATGTCCAAATCTACATGGGTTCAAAAAATGCGACTTTCTTAGAGTAGAACCGGCAAAAAGATATACGTTTCATCAACAACAAAAAAAATGTGACTGATGTTTGCTGGTTCTTCCCATGATAGAGGTAATTTTTGCGAGTTCAAAAAATGACTTTCAATTTAAAATTATGTAAATTATGTACATTAAATAAAAATAAATATGAAACTAATTTTTACGGATTTTATCGCGAATATTAAACGCGATAAAATCCGTAAAAATTAGTTTCATTTAAATGAGTAGTGTTCGCGTAAATATAAGAAATCAAAAATAAATATGTTTTATTCTATCACTAATTATTGGAAACATACTTGAAGTGTTACGACGGCATCTTCGGTGGTTTGTCTTTGAAAGCGTTTTTTAAACCATTGCTAGAAAACAAAACTGTGTATTAAAATATACTAAAGAAATTATTGCGTACGAGTATAACCATGATGGTGATCAGCATTTCAAAGTCTACTGCTGAACATAGGCCTTTCCTAGAAAGTAAGCTGTGTATGCGGGTTGGTAGCGCAATGCCGACGCCTTTGTACTAGTCTTAATCTCACATATTAGTGTTGAGGAGATACTGCTACTCATTACTATAAAAATATAATTATACTCGTAGTATACATAGACTTAGAATATATTGTCCTATAGACGAATTCTTTCAAATTCTTATATTTAATTAGTAATTTGAGTAGTTTCCAAAACTATATTTATTTGACCACCTCTTTTATTTCCTTTGACTAACCATTATGTTCTTCTGGCCGATTTTCGACCATGGCGACAACTACCAAATACTGTCGAAAGTTATCAACTGCGCAGGAGATATTATAGTTCCACAAGTGTACGCGCAAACACAGGAGCACTCACTCGTCCCAACGTACCCGTGCCCGATGTAACGCTCATTCGATAAGATCCTTAAGCTAGAATGCAATGTCAGAGACACAAAGACAATTACACCACAACCAGATCCGGAAATCAACAATTTGTGTTTTTTGCACAAAATGTTGACTCCGACTCGAATTCCAACCCAGGTCCTGCGGCATGGTAGTCAGGTACTCTAACCAGTAGGTCGTCGTACACTGTAAGTAAGGTTCTTGAAAATAAGTTGTAGCTATTTGAAGACCAAGTTTAGTACACGAAACTGAACAACTTCAAAAATCAACTGATCTTTTTCTATGGAAGGTCTAAAGGATCCCAGGAATAAGTTGAGCCTGCCTTTAAAAATAGTTTGACCTAATTTTGTAAAACCTTATATGCAAAATGGAACAAAGCCCCAATAATCTCTAAAAAGGCGAGTCTATCCAATTTTATGGATAGACTGGCGTTTTTAGCTTTGTAGCGTCATCTATTTCACCATATCAGAAGTTCAAGAATAGGTTATACGTTTAATATAGTGCTATTGAGAAGATTCAATGATATATACAACGTCTAAAGATTACTGGTTGGAGAAGACGTCCTCCCCAGATCAGACCATCCGATCAGGTGGGCAGGTACCCTTTTCAACACAACGCGTGCGTCTTAGTCTTTCAACCACTGAGGATCATCAACGGCTTCTGTTATTTACGGAGGCACTAAAGGCCTAGGCTCACCGTACAGCCAGACTGCACAACATCGGCAAACACTTTTTTTTTGTGGAACCGATACGACTTAGGGACCTTCAAGAAAAGAGCCTATTCCTTTCTCAAAGGCCGGCAACGTACCCGCTATCCCCTGATGTTGCGGATGTTCATGGGCGGCGGTGATCGCTTAACATTAGGTGAGCTGCTTGCTCGTTTGCCCCCTATTCTAAAAAAAAACAACATTGGAATGGCTCTTTTTAATAAAATTGTATTTATTGGATTTTTCTTTTACGTAGTTTGTACGCCTTTAAGTACTTGACCTAGTTGCCTTGTCCGCCAAATACACTAGTTGCCTTGTCCGCCAAGTACCGGGTAAGCGACCCCAGCTTTCCGAGCTACTTCTCCTTCCTCCTGATCCCTCCGAGATAGTAGTATCCTACACCTGATGGTTCCTTTACCTACTTCCCATTTCCTACCTAACTCTTTTTTCCTTCCTTTCCGCAAAGACGGTGGTTGCCGTGCTGATGGCTAGCTACTCGTGGGAACGCAATAGGGAGTGAAAATTTCAACTTGGCCTTCAATCAAAATGGCGACGTGGTTCACCATCCGTCACGTCTCGTCCTGCGGGGTCGAAAAGTGGGCTACGGATGCGGTCTGTTACTTCTTATATGGGAAAAGACACATACAGAAAAATGTTTGCTGAAAATTGTGGAGTTGTTCTTTGGACTCCAACCAGCCTGCTCATAATCATCATTTCAGCCTATCACTAGTCCACTGCCCAACATAGGCCTCCTTTTCAGATTTTTCAGATTGCCACAGAAGCTCTCCTTTTGGGGGAATTTGCCATAGTTGTCACACTTGACTGGCTGGTTGGCAACCGCAGTTTATTTATTCAGATGTTCCAGAAAGATGCTGCGGCCCATCTTCTGGTTTTATAATCTTATTTTCCTTCTGTCGACTTTTACAATACCTTCAAGATGAGATGGTGTGGTAGATCCTCTTAAGCCGCTACCACACCAGCGCACCAGCGCTCTCAATTAACCTTAATCATTTTCCTCTAATTATACATGTAAATTATATTGTTGAAAACTCTAAATCAAATCATGCAAATTATCAACAACGTGATTTTTTCCATCATATCAGCCTATCACTAGTCCACTGCTGAACATAGGTCTCCCCCATAGATTGTAACAAAAGCTTGTAGCTCTCATTTTGGGGGGATTTTGCCATAGATGCCACGTTGCTTTTTTCCATGCATGTATAAAAATTTACAATTCAATTTAAATTATTCCATATTTTAAACAGAATATAACAGAAATTTAACCAAAAATAATTATTTCTATGATCAACACCACAGCTATTCACAGAACAAGTTACCATTTTTGAAGACGCTTGTATTTATTAAAAATAAAAAAGATTTTACACCAAAACAGAAAACCAGTGTCATTAGATTCTCTTTACTTTTCTACCTTATATTGGCGTAAAGAATTTTCTTCCCCCTCGCACGCTATGGCCGTCTATACACCAGTATATTCTAAATCTGCTAGTATGTGAGATTTGCGAATTTCACTTGTATCCCTTACACCTAAAGGTTGGCGCTTGCGCTAATTTAACCTTCGTTGTTCTAAAACTTTAGTTAATTAGTGAAATTACTCTAAAATTATTACTACTGTTGTTGCACTATTAAATAAATTTATGGGGAAAGGAATTGTTTAGATTAATTTCCGCCACCGAGTTACACATTTTGAGTTATGCCGCAATGTACGGGCATTGCGGCATAATCAAAATTTCATCCATACTATCTTTATCAGGAATATTTCGCCACACACATATGTAATCTACTGCCTTCAGTGGTTTTTCAGTTACGACTTAGGACCTTCAAGAAAACAGCCTACTTCTTTCCCAAAGGTTTCCAAAACATTTTCTAATTCTAAATGCAATTTCTCTGGTGTAGCGGACGCTCATGGGCGGTTGTGATCACTTACCATTAGGTGAGCCACTGCTTCGTGCGATACACTTTATAAAAAAAGAAAGAGATATGTTATTCTCGCCATCCACTCGTACCTACACTATTTCTGCTTTTATAGAAACTACTTTTGAATGACCTAACTTTTGTATTCTCTGAAGTAATCGTACCTCTTCCATCAAATCCACTTCTTCTTTAAATTCTATCTTACTAACATCTTTCGGATGTATGGTAGTTTCCGTTTTCGTTACGTCACTATAATTAAATAAAGATTTTGATAAATGTTGATAAAGTTTAGAAAAAAACATGTCACTTTTTTAACGGCTCGGCTAAGCGTTTCGTTGCGGCGCCACGGACGCAGTAAAAATAGCTAAAGCAGTATAGAAAATAGGCCTATTTATTGAAATAAATGCCTACTCTCCATTTGTGCACTAGGGTTGTGTAATTATTGATTAAAACATTTATTTGTCTTCTATAATGATCAAAAAATCGAAAAATCGATTGTAAAGTAGTTTAAAAGATGGAAAAATTGTCTTATTTAAATGAAACTAAGTTTACGGATTTTATCGCGTTTAATTTATTACTATTTATAACCCGACGTTTCGAGTGCTTTACAGCACCCATGGTCACGGGAGGACTGAGGTGACAGATGTCCTGATGTCATAGTTAACCTGGGGTACCTTCAGCTTTTAATTATTATTTTTGGGTCCGATCTACGCAGAAAGAGCTAACTGTGTCTTGAAGTCTTGCAGTGGTATGCTTGGTTTTTGATTTAATTTTATTTATTATTGGATCCCAAGCTGGTGGTAATACCCAACCATCTTCTCTATTGAAATTAGGATGTTTTTTGATTTCAATAGCCTCGCGAATCATCCTTGGTAGGAATCGGTGTTCTTTTGCAAGGATCTGTGGTTTATCAAATCTGATGTAATGGTTGGGATGATCCAGAACATGGTCACAGACTCGTTCTAGGAAGTCTGCAGTCTGTGACCATGTTCTGGATCATCCCAACCATTACATCAGATTTGATAAACCACAGATCCTTGCAAAAGAACACCGATTCCTACCAAGGATGATTCGCGAGGCTATTGAAATCAAAAAACATCCTAATTTCAATAGAGAAGATGGTTGGGTATTACCACCAGCTTGGGATCCAATAATAAATAAAATTAAATCAAAAACCAAGCATACCACTGCAAGACTTCAAGACACAGTTAGCTCTTTCTGCGTAGATCGGACCCAAAAATAATAATTAAAAGCTGAAGGTACCCCAGGTTAACTATGACATCAGGACATCTGTCACCTCAGTCCTCCCGTGACCATGGGTGCTGTAAAGCACTCGAAACGTCGGGTTATAAATAGTAATAAATTAAACGCGATAAAATCCGTAAACTTAGTTTCATTTAAATGTGTAGTGTTCGCGTAAATATAAGAAATCATTAAAATTGTCTTATTTTATATCAATCCTTACATTTACCAAGCTATGATAAATAGCGGTGCATAATGATTGCGGACTGTCCGTGGCGCAAGCAACACAGATAAAAGCAAAAAGTAACCACTGGTCGACACCCGCGACTGACGACATTACGACCTCCGCTTAGATAATTGTTAAGGCGTGCGTCTGTGAGGGTGCGTTCGTTTTGAACGGTTTTACCAGTGATGTAACGAATGTATATTTTTAAGTATTTTCAAATGCGAATGCGAATATATTAGTCTTAGGCATAATAGGGCGCACAATTTTATTTGCAGTCCTATGTCGAACCAGTTGGCTCTTTTAGTTCCCTATCTTTCATAAAAAAAAATTAAGCACATCAAATAATTATTTCTGATCAATAAATAACTAATAATTAAATACAATTAAGAATTCTCATTTAAAGACATTTTTTTAAAACAAAGTAGCATAATTTATTGCTTATATTATGTTATATTTCTCGAGGATAATTAAATAATAAACAGTTTTTTTTTTCGATAGATAAAGCTAACTTGGACCTAGTATTACTACTGAGTGCTGCTGGTCACATAATTAAGAACGTTGAATAGTTTATTTTTTAATAAAAATTTAATTCAGAACACTCTGTGGCTAGGTCAATTGTCGCATGATTTTGGCGCCATTTATAGGTGTAAAGGGTGATTATTTCACAGGGAAAAATAATCGTGCCAAATATAAGGTGATTGCTTATCATCTGCAATATTCGAAAACGATGGTTTTACACGCCGTGAAGCATATTAACACATGTCAAACGATAACACAAATATTCCTCTCGTACCTGAACGGAGAAAGACATCTCGTCGAGATGACCGGAATATCGTTCGTTTGGCAAAACAAAATTCCTTTTAACTAGCTAGCTGTAGGGCCTAACAAGATTTTGAAAGCAATTTTACCCTTCAGCAATCTCGGCACACGCTATTCGAAGGCGTTTGGTGAAAGAGGTGAAAGAGAATTTGCACGAAAGTATAGCAACGAAGGTACTTTCGTGATTTGAAACGTTGCCATAGGCCAGCCCGTCTCACTTAGGCAAGAAAGTATGAAAACTGACAGTCACACAGTGGATTTTATTTTGATGAAATTAAAGTAAATAAGTGTGTTCTGATGGAAACGAAACTTTCGACGCCCTTCGAATAAAGTATTCGAATCCAAGTACACAAAAGTGACATTAAAGCATGGCGGGAAAAACGTAAAAATTAGGGGATGATTTCTTGGTTATTGAGTGGGATACGCTGATAGAAGGAAACATGGACCAATTCCAATAGTAATGTTATACTAGTCTATTCTGTAGACTTGCTTCCGGTGATCTGCAAATTTCGGTACGGCAATGATCCTAAGCCTATAGCACGCACGGTGAAAAAATTCCTCATTTCGCAATAACTTACTGCTTTAGACTGCTTTAGATGGCCAGCTAACAGCCCAGATCTAAATCCAATGGAGGTCCTTTGGTGCGATGTCATGAAAAGTGTATCAAATCGATAATGTGGCTATTTAAGAAAACGTTTCTTTAGAAGGATGGAACTGTATTTAAATTTTATTATAAAAAAATCCTTTATAATAAGAGTTCATTATAATACTAATGTTTTTTGAGTTATTTTATGTTATTTTCTTAATTTTTATAAGTTAAAAATTAAGTATTTGTATTAATCATATTCGCAAAATATTCGCACGATTTCCGCGAATGTAAATGCGAATGTCAAGAAATATGCGAATATTTGCGAATGCGAATACGAATATTCGTTACATCACTAGTTTTTACGTAGTTTCCGTAGTAGTGCTTTGGCTCTATATTTACTGTGCCCCGGGTTTCGTTCCCACGCTGGTCCAGTATTTGTATAAACTACAAATAATTGTTTCAGGTCTAGGTTAGGTTAAGTTAGCGTTTGAGTATGTGTAGTGTATGTCTGTAAAACATCTCTACGACTTATGAATAATTGCAACAGCGGAGTAATGTTTTTTTAAGTAATTATTGTGGAAATGTTTGCGTAAAATGTTAACGGAAATTACGCATAAATGCCCTATTCTCGATGAAATCATTTGAGGATCATTTTAACAAATTCTGTTCTGTTATATGAACTATAAATATGTTATTAAAATGCTACGTGGCGACGTTATAAAATCCATCACCGCGTTACTATACTTGGTATTCGTAAGTTACTGAGGACAAAAAACAACCAGAAACAAAACGAGCTACGAATTGTGGTATAAAAGGATGCTGCTCCTTTTATACCGCAATTGAACTTGCTTTGGAAGACTGCGCTACGCCGCGGGCCCTGGGTTAGAATCAAAGAGGGAGCCAACATTTGTGTAAAAGGATAAATTGTAGATTTTCAGAACTGATTGTGTTGTGCATGAGAAATATATGTAAGTATGTAAAACGCACTCACGATAAGTTAAAAACCCTAGTGAAAACCTACTATAGCAATTTTATTTTATCTTGCCCTAAATAATAATTTTATTTGTCATCTCATAAATGAAATCAAAATATCTTTGTGCGAGTTAAATTAACTTTTTCTATTTGATCTTAGATATTAATATGTAACATCAAACTGTTCGTGATGAAAAAAATCAAGGTTTATTAAAATTTACCTGATAAAAACTAATTGTTGCTTGTACTCATTCCATTCCCAATGGCCATTTTCAAAAGGTCGCGTAAGCATTTCATCGTCATCATCTTCGTAATAGTTATCCATTATATATAATAGTATTTACACATTCGATGCTTGATTGTACGGTGAATTTTAAGAAATATAAACTGTACAGTTATAAAAAATAAATAAAGTGTAAATTTAGCTGAAAGCTACATAAACAAGCTTTGTACATTAACAAAAATAACAGTTAAAAGTATTTAAAAATGACAGCTCTATCAATTGTCATTTGTAAACAAATTGAAATAGTTATCTATAGTCTAAGTGCTATATCTATAGTCTACACTCACTTTTCGCCATTTTGGTATGAGTCGAAAAAAATCTTACTCTCTGTGGCGTTCCCTCGAGCGTATCTATACTCAATCTAAAAATATATTTTTTTTTAAGAAATAAAACAAATATATAAACTACTCATATGTGTAACTTTTGGAGTGACTGTGTAACTTTTGAACGACTTGACTATTGAGGACATTTTTAAACAATATATTTGTTTTGTCGGGTCTATGGTTCATTGCTATGCTAGCATCCGAAAGGTAA
Organism: Luehdorfia chinensis; assembly: GCA_019845155.1. Taxonomy (NCBI): domain Eukaryota; kingdom Metazoa; phylum Arthropoda; class Insecta; order Lepidoptera; family Papilionidae; genus Luehdorfia; species Luehdorfia chinensis. Next base: position 4,520,657 of record JAHVAK010000022.1, read on the forward strand.
GTAGCTGTAGTAGAGTTATTAATTTATTGTATGTTTATGGAAACAAAATAACTCATATTCATAACATGTGCTGGTTTAATGCCAGAAAAGAAAATGACAAAATCTGGACCAGATAGGTGGGGCTGTGGTATTTGTTTTTTTATTTTATAAAAGTGACGGAACGAGCAAAATGTTCACCTGATGGTAAGTGTAACGTCTGCCCATAACAAATGCTGTGTCACCCAGAAAATTACTGTGTGACACCACACTGCACCCGTCACCCTGAGACATCAGTTCTTAAGTCTCATATGCCCAGTGATTACGCTAGCTCGCGGTGCCCTTCATACCGAAACACAGTAATGTTTGCACACTACTGCTTCACGACAGAATAACTGACCCTGGGGAAACCTACCTAGATGGATTCATCCATAGGAATCCTACCACCAGTGTTCCGTCACTCTGTGTGACGAAGAAAATACTGATTAAAATAAAATCTATAATTAACTCCGAATTCACCCCAGATTTTTTACAATGTAAAACCGAAAGGATTCATAGTTACACAATATGTTCCCGTGGTCAATAAAATGGTTTTGGTTTATGCTGCTGTTTGACAGGTGGCGCTATTTATTCCTATATGAGTCGCCTTTTTCTTTATACACCTGATGGACTAATAAAAAAAAATGTTCATGATAGCGTTAAGATAAACACAAAAATAAATAGTATATAGTTATTTAACATTTATAACATTATAATGTACTATAAGTTTCATTCTTAAATGCAATTCAGAAATAAAACTCATCGCGTCATCTACCGAAAACGCACAACCACGTCTGCCGGGGCCGATAATAACACGTATAACCAACCATCTCAACTATTAGAATACTTTATCGGTGTATTTGTATCGGTTATATTAAAACTAAATCAATCCAGGCAACTAATAATCTTATATATTGCTTAGGTTTTTAGCTATAGGTTCTTAACTCTCGACGGAATATTTTTTTTGTAATTTTCATTGCAGTGATATTCATCATCATCATTTCAGCCTATTACTAGTCCACTGATGAACATAGGCCTCCCCTATAGAGTGCCTCAAATATTTGTAGCTCTCATTTTGGGGGGATTTTGCCATAGTTGCCGCGGTTGGCAACCGCAGTTTTTTTATTAAGATGTTCCAAGAAGATACTGCTGCTCATCTTATGGTTTTAATTTTCTCTCTGTCGACTTTTACGATACCCACAGGATGAGATGGGGTGGTAGATTCTCTTAAGCCGCCCCCACACGGCAGTGATATTAATCTTCGCGAATATGATCGAATACACCAATATAAAAATATTTGTAAATTTACGGATTTTTATTATTTGTTGACAAGTAACGGTTGTGGCATTGTCATTATTAGTGGGCTATTTTTTTAAAAATTTGATACTTATTTTCTTTGAAATTTACTTTTATGATTTCTAAACGACAATGATAGATTTTGTAAAATTTATTAAAATCGAAGAGTAACGAATGTTGCGAATGTTTAAGCAATTAGTCCGAAGTGCTCTTGTGTAAAGAAGTTAGTCTGAGAATTATGAAGATTAGTCGCGATTTTTCTCGTAAAATAATAAAAAGGTATGGTACTTGACCAGCATTATAATAATACTTTTACTTCAGATATGTTTTAGTACTTAGATAAATAGTTAAATTAATTTTAGTCTCAACGAACTCAACACTGTGATAACAATTATCGTATGTTTTATTCGGAACATACTTAAAGATTACTTTACTATTAAGTAATAAAGTAGCAAATGAGTTTTTAATGTTTTTTCAATTAACCGTACTGATTCTACTAAACATTTAAAGTCAAGTCCTGTAGTTGCAGACTCATTTCTAACAGAATATGTAAACATTAACATTCCTAACTTTCAATTTTATCACATTAGCTCTACCGATATTTAAAAAGCATTTTGGAAAGTAAATAAAAAGAAAACAGAAGATTTTTGGGAGATTTCGATCTGGGTAATAGATATAGATATTAACGATTTAGCCACAAAATTGGCGATGAGCCAGTCTGCTTGCAGCCCGGATCTGATGAAACATACAAGAGTTGTATCAGTTTTTAAATCGGGTAGTACTGAAATTCCTAAAAATTACCGTCCCATTTCAATGTTGCCTGCTTTAAGTAAAATATTGGAAAATATGCTAGAGCATTCGCTCATTCATTTTAGTAACCAAAGAATTTTAAACGACAACCAATTTGGCTTTACAAAGTCAAGGACTGATGCCAGTTTTCAACTAGTCACACATGTTCTAAAGGCATGGGAGGATTTTCCTGACACTATCGGTGAACTCTCAAAGGCATTTGATTGTGTAGAGCATAATAATCTAATTCGTAAACTTAAATACTACGTTCGTGAAGCCTCATTAGATCTTTTATCATCGTACCTATCAAATCGAGAGCAACAAGTAGCGATTAACGGTTTTATCGTCAGGTTGTTCAGTAAAAATGGGTGTTCCTCAGGGATTCTTGGTCTATTTTTGTTCTTGGTTTATATTAATGATCTTCCTTATTTGGTACAAAAAATGTCTGAGAAAGTTCTGTTTGCTGATGATATCTCATTGTTGCTTAAAGTAACTAGAAATGACTTGACGCTGGAACAGCCCAATAAAACTCAGGATATTGTTTCCAAATGGTTTGCTGCAAATAATTTACTTTTAAATGCGGGTAAAACAAATTTTCTACACTTTGGAATGTCCAAGTGGGCACATAATATAAATATTAATTTAGAGAATTCTAACCTTTCTTTTGAAAAATTAAGTGTATTTCTGGGAATCGCTATTGATTCAAAGCTACAGTGGGGAGAATTATTGGAAGTATCAGACAGTTGACTGGTGAGGCTACAGCTAAATTAGTCCATTTTGCATACTTCCGTTGTATTATGTCCTATGACTATGACGTATAATACGTCCGTATAATACGTGACGTAGGGATCCGCGGCCGGTCCGGAAATAATATTCATTTTGCAAAAACAAGTATTTCGTGCAATATATAAATTGGGTCTTCGGGAGTCGCTACGAGAACTATTCAAGGATACTAATATTTTGACACTTACGCCGTATTTATAAAATATAATGTACGTACGGATACACATGTATTTATTTTACACTTTTATATAAAAAAGTGACTGTATACTGTAGAATGTGTCGAAGCGACACGCTGGAGATTCTGTGTTTAAGTTGGCCAAAACTAGAAAGTCTTTTTTTTAGTTAATTTTATAACAAAATTCTTAAAAGTGTGACGCAAAAAACTGACAGAATTCTACAAACTTGTCAAGAAGACTTTATTAGAATTTTTTTTTATAAAATAGATCATTACACAGAAGACAAAGATGTATGGAAATAACTTTTACTCTGCACTTCCCCTGGCTACCAAATAACTGATACCGTAATTAAATAATATATTGTATACATGACATTATTTAATATGATAAAAAAGGAAGGCCGCAGAGATAGTTCCTGCCGCTTCTTCTCTGAGAAGGTTTTATTTTTTGAATCGGTGTAGATTTTGACATTCATAAGAACTTTATACAAACCTAAACTGAATAAAGAAATTTTGACTTTGACTTTTTTTTATTGGATCAAGTGATGAAACGAGCAAAACAGTCACCTAATGGTAAGTGCAACGTCTGTCCATAGCAAATGCTGTGTCACCGAAATTTTGTATTTTTATGCTTGCTCTCAGTGCCCTTCAGACCGAAACATAGTTATGTTGCACACTACTGCTTCACGGCAGAATAACTGGCCCTGGGGTGGACCCTACCTAGACGTATTCCTGCATAGGAATCCTACCACCAGTAACTCCAGGGTTCCTAGACGAATTCCGCCTGCTCATAACAAATGAATTACTATTACACTAAATTACGTCTGCTCATATGCTGTTGCATACAGAACATCTGTGTGACACTAGACTGCACTCGTCACCCTGAGATATCTTCCGCCTGAGTTCTTAAGTGCCATATGCCCCGTTATTACACTGACCTAGTATAGGTTTAGTAAGGTTTTTTTTATTGGATCAAGTGATGAAACAAGCAAACGTTCACCTGACGGTATGTGCAACGTATGCCCATATCAAATGCTGTAATGTTTTAAACGAAACACAGTAATATTTGAGCATTACTACTTGATGGCGGAATAACTGGCTCTGCGGTGGTACCTACCTAGACGGATTTCTGCATAGAAATCCTACCACTTGAACAAACGTGACTGACTAACAAACGTTTTAACACAAACTTCCGCATAGTAATTACATTTTTTTTTATTAAAGTATATAGTACTTTGTACAAAACACAATTATTAAACTTTTTCATTAGTGATTAATTTTTTAACCTAATCACAGACATTTCTCTACATTCATAATTTGGATTAACATTTTACCGTTACTGCGTTTTGTTTGTTGTTGTATTTTTATCAAAATATTGTTAAAAACATTGTATTATAAAGTAAGATAATCGCTATTAATGCCACTATTTAAATATATGAATACTTATTTGTATATTATTTATAATCTATTAAATAAAGGCCACGAACAGCTTTGAAGGTGCTTAACAGACCGTAAGCGTTATTCGTTCATACGTTGATGAGCCCATAACAAGTTCATTCACTGTCAACGTTGTGGAAACTCGGGCAAGGGTGGATACATATTTAATACATGCACATCCCTAGGTTTAATCATGTTTACAAATACATAATATGCATTTGGATGTGATAGTTTTTTCACCCTAAACTATAATTTTGCACATTTTTAAGCTCGCAGAATAGATTTTTTTAACTGGCTTTTCACTCTAGAGGAATGAATTAGCGATACGACCGGAACATTAGCGTGCAAGAACCGGTGTTACTGTATACGCGTGATTCCAATTGAGGTGAAACATAGTTATAAACTTTTCCAAGAGAAGTACATTGTAAAGGAAAGAAAGTTAATTTGCTAAGATCCGCATTCAAAATGTAAAATGGTGTGTATTACCTAGTTTTAAAGAGCACCGCCCGCCCTCCCTCAACAGCGTGCACAAGCAAACCAATACCGCCACCGGGAGCCGCCACCAGATACCACTACAACTCTACCACTAGGCAATGCACACCACTGTAGTCGAGAACACGACACGTGTATCACCTCAAAACGAGGCATTATCAAGTGATATTGACTCTACGACAGTCAGCTGCCGAGCTGCATAAGTTTTTCCTGATTAATAATTCAAAAAATTAAAAATTCCATAATGTCAAATACATTAGTTGAATGTGTAGTTATTCATTTTAAACAAGTTTTTTTTTATTTTATCTGTTATAAATCTGAAGTGTTTCGAGTGTTTAGATTGATATTTTAATATTTTTACTAATTAGTTTTTAATAACTAGTGGTCGCTCTGTGGTCGAAATTCGACCGCAAATCATATTTTTTTTAATTTGTACGTTATTGAGGTTTGAGTAAATATTTTTTGACAACAGTTATAAAATTATATGGCGACAATCTCTACTCTCCACGACTGTTTGATCACAGCGTATTATGTGTTTGACATTGCCAGTAGTGACGTAAACAAACGACAGACTTTGATTGACATTGTCTGTATGAACGTAAATATTTTTTTATATTTGATAAAAGGACGGAACGAGCAAAACAATTATTTGATGGTAAGTGCAACGTCTGTCCAAAACACCCAGAACATTTCTGTGTGACACCACACTGTGCCCGTCACCCTGAGACGTCAGTTCCTAAGTCTCATATGCCCCGTGATGACGGTAGCTCTTAGTGCCCTTCAAACCGAATCACAGTATCGTTTGCACACTACTGCTTCACGGCAGAATAACTGGCAGGGGTGGTCGTACCTAAACGGATTCCTACATAGGAATCCTACCACCAGTAAAGTAAAGTTTTATTTCATTCAATTTAATGTATTTGTAACACGTAGTATATATAAATTTCAGCTTTCTCGCTTCTTCTCCACACAAACTTTAACTATGCCAAATCTCACACTCCTTCGTGCGCGCAATATGCTTGAAAACCGGTACAAAATTTTCTCAAACTACAAAATTTTAACAGTCTTCACGTATGAATATATAACTTAAAATTGCAATTAACAATTTTAGTGGCTGTCGGCACCGGTAATCGAACCCAGGTCACTCGCGTACAAAGAAATTTAAAGCGAGCGCCTAGCCCCTCAGCTACCATAGCTGCTTTAAGTGCTGATTTTAAGTGCTGATTTACCACGTGCTCGGCGGTGAAGGAAAACATCGTGAGGAACCGGCATGTCTTAGAAATTATTTCGACGACACGCGAAGTCCGCCAACCCACATTGAAGCAGCGTGTCGGATTTTCGCAGCTCCAAAACCCTCTCGGAAATGAGAGGAGGCTTGTGCTCAGCAGTGGGATATTAATAGGCTGTTACTTCCACTTTTACTTTTATGAATATATGTATATATATTCTTTTAGGACTGAAGGCTTTCACAGCTTCGCCGGATTGAAGAATATATAGATTTTTTATGTATTTGTACGAGACAATGATTCGCGAGGCGATATGTTATGCTTTTCATCGTACTATGTAAACATGTGCAATATAATTTTAATGAATAGCCGGAGTGTCCAATATTTTGTTAACAGTACTATATTTAACAACGAAGCTTAGACATTGAATATCTTCAATAAACATCAACAACATGGCGGCGAGCGTGCGGCTGGCAGTAGACAATGACCTATCGACTGTCGACACTATTGACTGAGTTAACCCTGCGATTGATGCTATGCAATCAGGTCTCTGTGTTCAATAACTACTACCATAAATTCTGTAATGATTCTGCGGAAAGGCATTCAATGTGGTACATAATTGTAATTTACCTGTAAAACGCAGCTTAAGCTGACGTGTACATTGTGTGTAATTATTAACCTTTTTCAAAATAAAGTTATACACATGATATTGACCAAAACATAATGAACTCAATACCCGATCACCAACGGCTATATAAGATAATGATGTCACTTGTCCACGTCTTTCTCATGCACTCGAATACTTTTGGTGAATATTGTACAGAGAGGTTACTTTTTGCCTTTATCTGTGTTGTTTGCGCCACGGAGAGTCAGTGATAATGATACATCGCTATTTACATAAATTCTTAATATAAACTTTATTAAAATATAGGTAAGTTATAAAACTACAACTCTACTACTGAAAACCATGCTCCAAAAATAAGAAAAAGAAAATATTATCATCTGAAATTGTTCTGTAGAAACAATTAAATATTTATCGTCTATTCTCTATTACGTAAACAACTTACACCCTAATATATTTTAACGTATTTTATATACATATTCATAATGATCTTCAAATTATAGCCGTGGTCCTATGCCACCTACCCTAACAAAACAATACATTGTAACAGTAGATAGCGATACAAAATATTTAGGGCAAAGGGGCGTATGTATTTATAATATCTGGGAAAAATAGCCTCATTAAATGTTGAAATTTTACCTAATTTTATTTGTAAACTAGTTCATTGATTCGATTATTTCATCGTTATAGAAGCCAATTAATACTTAAATATATCTTATCATTTTTACAAAAAATAGAGAGTGACAATTTTAGTGCTCCAATAGAGAGTAAGTATTTTACTCAACAAATGGGCCCTAGTTTGTTTATTTAAAAACATTATTGTGGACCTTAAAATAAAGGTAACAATAAGCGGACTTAGTGCCTATGAACATTCTCTGCCAGTCAACCCATGGCTTGGTGAAAATGTGGTGGCAGGTGTATTATTGATTAAATGGAGAATACTTATAATTAAAAAAAAAGTTAAATGAAATAGATGAATAATAATACTACACATAAACATATATATATATATATATATATATATATATATATATATATATATAATTTATAGTCGACCGCGTGGCGTAGTGGTTAGCGTACCTGACTTCTGCGCCACCGGTCCTGGGTTCGATTCCCAGCCGGAGGTAACATTTTTGTGCAAAAACACAAATTGTTGCTTTTCGGGTCTGGTTGTGTTGTGCATGTGAAATGAATGTTTGTAAAACGCACCCACGATACAGGAGAAAATCCTAGTGTGGGGCTTCGTTTTTTAAAAAAAATAATAAAAAAAAATATAAAAAAATTAAAATGACTTGTTTCTATACTGCTCTAATATATTTACTGTGATAACGTTTGACAGCAGCATGCGCGTACGTCTGGTGACACGCACGCAAGCGTTCACACGCTCACACACACATAATATCCTTATTATGTCTATAAAATATGCGATTAAAAAATTATTATATTGTTGTTATGAGTACATGATGCACTAACACTTACAAAAGCTTGAAAACTAATATCGTTACTGGCCAGTATAGTCCGTAGTAAAAATTTACGAGATGTGTAGATTCCGTACTTGTCATGAGAAAGTCTAATCAAAGTTGCAAGCCCGTGGATTTACAGCGATGACATTATGTATGACACCCGGCTTACGGTGTAAGTGCTCTGGGAGTTGTTTTGGCTATACTCTTATAAATAGATGTGTGTGGCCGATATAAGATTAATAAAGTTCGTGATCATAAGGCGAATTATTTTGTATTTGTAATATTAGAAAATTGATAATTTAAATATAGTATTAAAACACGTTTTATATTATAGTAAAAAGTTTAAGTATGATTTAGGAAAGATGTATAAAAAATGATTTCGTAATTAGTAATAAATAAAAACTCAAACAAATAATTCCAGACAAATAGGTGTTAACTATTTATTAAATAAATATTAAGCTCAATGTAAAGTGTTCTATTTAGTAATTCTCAGCTGTCAAAGTGTCACATTCAGTTTCACGAACTTATAAGGTCATAGCTTTTGCTAAGGCGGAGGTTTACGTTAAAAATGTATATAAATAAATTTTAGTTATAAATATATAATTAAAAACCTTATTGGCGTTACACAGCCAGGCACTGGGCTTCTATTAAAGCTGAGCTACTACCTGAGTTTTACCTTACCCTTTTCACTTTTATTCTATGTCCCCCAAATACATAATTTGTTCTATTTTTCAGACATTTTTTTCAGACAGGTTATGATGGTTTATTTCGCCATTTATTTATGCACGTTAAAAATATATTAAGACGACGGCCAACGAATGTATCTTCACGCTTCTCTTTTTGTACTGTACAGACAGATGGAAGTAAATATCAAACGAACGATAACTACTTTATAAGGTTGTGATTGAAACAAAGTCACTTAGATTACATAAAGTCTGAGTAAGTTATTCGAAATGCGATGAAAAATGCAGTAACATGTAATGTCAGTTCTATCAATAAAGATGTGTTTCGTGAAATATTTGTTATTTTCAAACACATGACAAATGCATTGTTAGAATGGGAATTGTCGGTAGAGTGTTAGTGACATAAGAGGAAATTACATCTTTGTGTGAGACGCCGCAGAAGTCGATCAGAAAAGACATAAATGCATTCGACGACTATCTATTGCTATGGCTATGCTAGATTATGAATTATATTATAGCACAAAATTCAAAAAATGCCATGTACTATACAGGGTCATTCGTAATGTATAGGAACATCCCGGCAGGCTGGGCTTAGGGACGATGTGTATATGCCACAAAAAATATAATGAGCCTCGTAGCGTGATATCTGTAGGAGATATGTCGACTTAAAGAATTTGCTTAAAACTCATAGGTGACTACCCTGTTGTACAGCTGATCGAGGCAAAGAACTCATTAATTTAATAGGGCGTTTTTCCATATTCCATTGTACTAGGATAACATGAAGCTTAAGGAAATCTGTAAGCAAAGTAAATTTGTTAGTATGACGCCGTAGTAGGGTAGTAACATAAATTAAATGGAGAAGAAAACGTATTTTGAATTTGTCTGGTTCCGGTCAACGACTTTCCGAGTTAGGTCGCGTAAAGTTTTACATAACAAATAATTTTTAAAATTTTGTATGGACATTTTTAGTATTCAGTTTTGTTATTAAAGGTTCACCGTTGTGTTTATCAGATCAAAGTACCATGGGTAGGTGCCGGAATGTTATACCGATTATGAATACCTACCGTTGTATAAGCATTTAGACCCAATATTTTACTATTCGAAGTTACGCATTAGTGTAACAAAAGTGTATAATATCATCTTTTAAGAGTTTAATTTTAACTATTTATTACTCAACGTTTCGAGCGCTTTATTCCACCCATGGTCTGGAGAGACCCATGGGTGCCATTTTATTATATTATTTAAGTAACATAAACAAACAAAGTACGTAAAAATTGTCAATAACATTACAATAACAGAAGGACATTTTTTTGATATTGGTAACCACCATTGACAAAATGTAACAAGACATGGCATGGAAATGTACTAAATATTTGTTTTAATTATACGTTTGATGAGACATTAAAATAGTTCATGTTATAAAATTTGTTCCTTTTTATTTAGGCTAAATTATTGCAAGCCTTTAAATACATTTTATTAATGCGTTCAGAACATTTTCACAATTCCAAATATTTAATAAAGATGGTTTAATTCTAAATTAAAATAAATATTTCACATATTTTAATTTAGATTCAAAATTGAATTGAAAATCTGAATCATAATAGAAATAGCAGGGATAATTTTATCGTGTTTTGTTTCTGACGCAGTCACTTTTCTATTGCTGTATCTATTCAGGTCAAAAGTACTTCAAACGAGCCATTCGCTTTACATTTACAGTTTCATTGTGTAGACATGATCGTTTCGGCGACAATAGCGTAATGGTTGAAAATAAAACACCTAAAGCGATACGATGCAATTGGTAGACTATTGTCCGTTAATCTGTTAGAAAAAGAATGCGAATTTCAAGAAAAGCATGTTCATTCTAAAATAAATTGAAGACAATAGCATTTGTGAAAAGCTATTTCCTATACTAATCAATTTATTGGTTAATCATATCCAGATATATCATAATGCTAAAGGCATTATAATATTATATATTATATAACATTATATATTATACCATTATAAGATTGGAACTAAGAACGTTTAACATAAAATATGTAACTTAAAGATACAAAGTTATTTATTGGTGGTAGGATTCCTATGCAGGAATCCGCCTAGAATAACAGGGCCAGTTATTCTGCCGAGAAGCAGTAGTGTGCAAACATTACTGTTTTTCGGTTTGAAAGGGACTGAAGAACTGATGTCTCAGTGTGGCGCAGTGTGTCACACAGATATGTTCTGAGCGACACAGCATTTGTCATGGGGAGACGTTGCAGTTACCATCGATGAACGTTTTGCTTGTTTCATATCTTTAGCCAATTAAAAAAAAATATATATAATCATTAAAAATTACTATATAACAACATTTTTATCACATAATTACTGATAAAAGTTATAGTGTTATAATGAAATCCCATATTACATTACAAGCCAGGGGGGCTTTGCGAAGAGATGTTGCATCTCTGCATTTTTTACAGGATCTACCATGGGGAGTGTTCCGAGGAATTGTTCGGATTAATTCCAGCCGCTGAATTTCACCATCGCACCTTACGGCATAACATCAAATTCCATCGTCACCACCTTGATGGTTGGCATTTCACCACAGAGCGTTTTTCGCGGAATTTTCTGCCATGCGCTTGCACTTTATGGAATGTTCTGCCTTCAGCGGTTTTTCCGGACCGATACGACTTAGGGACCTTTAACAAAAGAGCCTATTCCTTTCTCAAAGGCCGGCAACGCATCTGCTATTCCTCTGGTATTATAGGTGTTCATGGGCGGCGGTGATCACTTACCATCACGTGAGCCACCTGCTCGTTTGCCCCCTATTCTATAAAAAAAATGAGGAATTTCATATTATTTTAACAACTCAAAATGTGTAATATTGTGTAATGTCATAACGCCTACGAACAATAAAATAAAAATATGAACAGTGTAAAAAGTAATAATTTATTTTGGGTTTCCTCCACGTTATATAAAAATGGTCTCCATTTTTCTGGAGATGCTGAGATTGATGTAATAACGCCTCGACTATTCTATATGTCGCCTTCTAAACCAGCCTTGTTTTAATTGGGTCCTTTCCAAGTCATCTAGAATAAAAGGCGGCCTGTACGTTTCAGTTCGTCCGAAACCGTGCTGTATTAGACGAACTTGGTCCGTAAACTGTTTTCCACATATGCAATGTATGTTTATATCCCGATAGTAAAGTTAAGCATGGTTCTGGATTCGAATATGAGACCTAAATAATTACATAATTGAATTGCTAACATCCGGCAAGCAATATTAAAAATTGTGCGTTTCATTTAGATTTTGAAGAGTACCCAGTACCCACCTAGTTGAATGCTCGACTTTTGTGATGTGTATTGCCTAGTAGTAGTTTCGTGGGATTGGACAGCATTTGTTGTTGGTTTCCGGTGACGGTATTAGTTTATATGAGTACGCTATAATATGGCGACATGGTTATTTCGGCCATCTATCGCAGACCGTGATATTTTTGACCTTTTCTTCTCTTATGTTATTTTAGTAAATATAAACGAATGAGAATTATTTATATGTGCAACACATAATTTTCATCTAAATAATATTTTACAACGTGTTTTGGTCAGCGAATTTACTGAATTTAAAGCATCATTTTCGAATGTTCTAAAATTTTAGACCTGCTGCCATTTATTTTAAATGTTGCCTTGCATAAAATGAAAGGTTTCAGTGCTAAAAACGATGTAGAAAATAAAGTGCATGTGCTGTTACATAGTAAATAATTCCGGTGTGAGCTCCGCCATCCGCACAATAAAAAGAACAATGCAATTTATCTAGTGCTATATTCAACAGTCTGGTTCCCTCTTAAAGTTGCTTGTTTAAAAAAAGGCGCGCCATGGCGGGTGCTCGCCTTACAAATGATAAAGTAAGGTGTATGTAAAATTACTTTTCCGATTTACCACGTCTGAAAAAAAAATCGTGGCATTTTAATACTGTCAACCAACACTGTAGTAGCGTACTCTTTTCGGTTCCATTACTCTTCCACGGAGATCTGTAGACTGTCAATGGGCTGTTAATAAACTGTTTATTTACTTTCAACCTTAGTTTGAAAGTATAATTCCAAATTATTGACTTTTATAGAGTTTGAGATAATTACAGTTTTTATAAACATTAACACCAGAAGACGTTATTGTGTCACAACGAAATGGAACTGGCCAGCTTACTAAAATGAAAATACATTTTTTAAATAATTCCGAGAAATAGGGAAACGAGGCCATTATGATTTGGCAACGAATGGAAGGACCTTGAAATAGTAATAGTTCAATACTGATAGAGAACCATTACGTAGACAGTAATTTCATACTAGAACAGGCACTATGAATATAAAACTACGCTGGGTAACACATGGCGACGGCGACGACGTCCGATTTGTGAGAATAGCGTATAAAAATTTCAAAGAGCCTGTATACCTACGCGTTGGATGTCCGCGGTGGCATCACTCGCTCACATAATACATGCAAATTGGACCACTTTACTGGTGTACCTAAGTTCACTAGCTATTGCACTTTTATGTAAAATCGAGGCCCATTACTCATGTAAATATTGTTAAACGTAGCTAGAACGCTACCCCACAGTCGTATTTCGATGCCTTATTATGTGACGTTCCCTTCCGTAATTCAGCTTTAAAAGTTCAGAATGTTATTGCTTTTAACGCTATGCTTTATGAGTGACAAATAGGTTTAATTTAATTAAATCCTTTACGCTATTTCGAATTAAGCCCTGTTATGGTGAGAAATTTAATTTCATTGTTAGAACTTTGCCACAATAGAACGTAACGATAGCTGATCGCGGCTTTTCCGCGTGCGACTGAATTGCGACCATTTGGAATATAATGAGCTTTAGAATTTTGAGTTATGTAATGAGTTCAGCATTTTCAAAACCTTTTATGTCTGTACTTATATAAAAGGTTTCAAGTAGGTGCTGTGTATTTTTTATTTGCTAACTCTAAGCGGTAATTGTAATCATCGTATTGAGAAAAACGTAGATATAGATAATATTTGACTATTAGTTCCTATGCGGGAATTCGTCTTGGTAGGTACAGAGCCAGTTATTCTGTCGTGAAGCAGTAACGTGCAAACATTACCGTGTTGCGTTCTCAAGGGCACTGATAGCTAGTGTAATTACTGGGCATATGAAACTGAAGAACTGATGTCTCAGGGCGACGGGCGCAGTGTGGTGCCACACAGTAATTTTCTGGGTGGCACAGAATTTGTTTTGGGCAGACGTTGCACTTACCACCAGGTGAATGTTTTGTTCATCTCGTCACATTCTCCTATAAAAAACATTAGTTAGCTACGCAGATTTGGATTTAGGGCTATTTGAGTAAAGCAAGACTGTCTTGTTAGGCATGAATCCTTAGGTACCTAAGTATGTCTTTTCCCTAAATTATATTTATATTAGAAAGAAAGACTATTACACAGGCATATCAAGAAAAAATCATATGAACTTGATTACATACACTTTATTTCTATCCTAAAAATCCGATAAACTTATACATTTCACCTTCATGTAAGTGGAATTGTGATTTAGATTTTAAAATAAGTACGAGTATATATGATCTCAAAAACGCATAGACAAATAAAATAAAATAAATGTTCTGTGTGATATGAAATTTGCACAAATTACAGACAGCAACGCTGTGACTTATTTTTTCATTAAATTAATCGAAAGTTTTCGGAAGGTTGTGGACTTAAATTATTTCAAGTGTCCATGCCAAAAATGATGCGATTGCTAAATTTCGTAAAAAATGTTCTGCATAAAGAGTCGTATTATTGTCATATTTTATTACACTAACATTAAAGCTTTGTAAGTGAGGTTATTAAAATAAATATTGTTTCTTGGTGTACAAATATTGACATAAGTTTTTGTGGTATACTCGTATTTGTGCATCACAATGTAAAAAATCGCCTCTGGTATTGTTTCTATACGTTGCACACCATTTTGATAAAAGGATAATAAAAAATAGCGTAATATTTATTATGACTTGCGAAATACGAAACTTTTAATGCTAGTCTTACATCCATTTTTAGCCTTTTTTATCACATTAATTATTTGACTTTTAAGTTGTAGGTCATGATTTTAAAGACTCTGCGGTTCTTTTTGCAAACAACATTTTGCAAAGCAACAAAAGTTTTTATGAAGAAGGTTTTATTTATTTACTTATTAGACCCAAGTCAACATTCAATGGAATACGTTTTTTCGCATCAGTGTCAGGTGTTGCATAATATTTACAAATTTTATTTGATGGCCAGGAACTTTATCTATTTATTAATTTATTGTTTTTAATATTGTTCGAAAAATATTATATAAATTCGAACTGTACAGGCTACAACATAGGTTTACAGACTTGATATAATCATAATCAAAAAACGTTTTTCATATTATTTACTTCGATAAAATTAAATATTAAAAGAAAATAATAGGAAGTGACCCCGAAGTCGTGAAGAGAGTAGATAAAGTTCGTCGTGTCGAAGGTGCCGTAAAGATTAACCGCGGCGTGTCACGTCGACTTCATCAATTATCCCTCGCTCCCTACCATCTTTAAGGCTGCGTAAGTCTCTGCTAGTGCTATGAGAAACCAGACACGTTTATCTATACCTCGCTAAAAATACGATTCTGTATTTATGTATAAATATTTTTTTTTTTTATAGAATAGGAGGCAAACGAGCAGGTGGCTCACGTGATAGTAAGTGATCACCGCCGCCCATGAACACCTACAATACCAGAGGAATAGCAGATGCGTTGCCGGCCTTGAGAAAGGAATAGGCTCTTTTCTTGAAGGTCCCTAAGTCGTATCAGTCCGGAAAAACCGCTGACGGCAGAACATTCCATAAAGTACAAGTGCGTGGCAGAAAATTCCGCGAAAAACGCACTGTGGTGGAATGCCAACCATCAAGGTGGTGACGATGGAATTTGAGGTTATGCCGTAAGGTGCGATGGTGAAATTCAGCGGCTGGAATTAATCCGAACAAGTCCTCGGAGCACTCCCTATGGTAGATCCTGTAAAAAATGCAAAGAGATGCAACATCTCTTCGCAAAGCCAGGGGATCAAGCCGATCAGATAGGACATGGTCGTCGACAATTCGAGCCGCTCTTCGTTGGAAGAAGAAGAAGAGAAGAATTCTCATTTATGCAATAGATTACATGATTTTTATACGTATCTTCCTGGTCTGTCCTCGGCTTGATGTTACCTTCCAGTAAAAGAACCAAAATTATAAATCATCTATATTTTGTTTATTTTTGTATTATACTGATATTAGTAATACGAAAATAGTTACTAATGTTTAGTTATATTATAGTTGTAGTTCGGTAACGAGTCCTTACTTTGAATTGCAAATAACGTTACAGGTACCTTTAGAATTCTTCACCAACCCGCAATGGAGGAGCATTGCACACTGATGTGTGGGATCCGTCTCTACTGCCTTTTGAGTAATTTCTGGCGAGGCTTAGATGTGCCACATAATAATTTTAAAAAGTAAATCATAAAATTACTTCGGCATAACTAAGGGAAAACCGGCAGCAGTTGGATTGCGTAAACATATGTGCAGTTAAAGCATTTTGTATCGTAATTGTCCTAAAATAACTGAAGAAGAAAATCGTGAAAATGTTAAAGTTATGATAGAGAGAGGCAGAACTGATATATATCATAAACATAAAACAAGTTTTTTGTAGTAAATTGAAGTTCATAAACGCATTCACAAACTATATTTATAGATCTACATTCGCGTGAATTTGATTTCAGGCTCATAAATAATTCTTTCACGGTAGGTCGTACAGAGAACTCCCCTCTTAAAAACAACGCAATTTAAGTCGTGACTACTTCTGAGTGTATTAAGATAAAAGCCTTTTTCAAGATACCAACGCAGACATATGTATATTGCTAATTCTATTCTCGCGATATTTTAATAAAAGATAAATAATCCTTAATCTGTTGAAATACTGTAATAGTGTAGACATTTCTTTAAATTAAGCTTCCGTTGTTTTAAAGATATAGTTGACGAAAAATCGTTCGATTTTTTAAATATTAGAAAGTAAGACGTACAAAACGTTCACCGGTTCAACGTCTGCCCATAACAAATGCTGTGCCACCCAGAATATTTGTGTGTGGCACCGCACTGCGCCCGTCCCCTGATACATCAGTTTTTAATTTTCATATGCCCAGTAATTACACTTGCTCTTAGTGCAATTCAGACTGCAACATAGCAATGTTTGTACATTACTGCTTCACGGTAGAATAACTGAGCCTGCGATTGTACTTACCTAGACGAATTCCTGCATAGGAATCCTACAACCACAGTCCCAAAAAAGGATTTTGCGTATGCGTAAATTCGATTTAATGTATTTGAGTTTCTGTGATGCAGTTCAACTTATTACATCTCAGTAAAACGATCAGCCATAAATTTAAGACATACTATGCCACATTGTAACAAAATGAAATCTTAAACGAAGAAATATATACTTTTATGACAATAACTTTTTATAGTACCATTTCATTTTACGGGAAAATTACTTTAGTGTTTATGTGTCGCTAAATTTGGACGACAGGAGTAGTAAAATTTGGAGATAATGGTTTAGCTATCTTGTTAATTTTTACACTTAATTTTTGTTTGTCTTACAGGATAGCCGCGCACCGTTTTTTTCAAATATAGTTTGTATTTCTTCAAGAATCTTAATGTAATTTGATGTCTGGGTTGGTGCTATGGCTAAGGCTTCTGCGCTAGTGGTTGTGGAACAAATATTTGTACTCGTATGATGTGATAATCATTCCGTTTAATTTTTTTTTATATTTAAATAAATCCTTCTGATGTGGCGTGCGACCACAAGGGTAGCCTGAAAATCAGCACTGTTTGATGACAGTACGCGCTGAGCCCATCTTCTTTTGCAATCTTGTATTATATATTTCATTCTTTTTGTAGTTGTATAAAGGTGTTAATCTTAAGCCTTCCGTTATTATATACTCTGTATACCTGTTTTGTAAGTTCAGAAGATAGCAAAAAATGATTATTATTATGTGCAGATACTAGTCGTTGCAGGCCCGGATATTTATGTATGGGAATCTGGTGGTAGGATTCCTATGCAGGAGTCCGTCTAGGTACCACCCCAGGGCCAGTGATTCTGCCGTGAAGCCGTAGTGTGCAAACATTACTGTGTTTCGGTCTGAAGGGCACTGTGAGCCAGCGTAGTCACTGGGCATATGAGCCAAACGGAATTGTTCTGGGTGACACAGCATTTGATATGGGCAGACGTTGCACTTACCATCTGGTGAACGTTTTGCTCGTTTCATCACTTGATCCAATAAAAAATAAAAAAATTACTCACCCACGTTATGGTGGGTGCGTAAATATGATAATGTTATACAATACATAGTATGGAAATGGTTTATATTAAAAAGAATGATCACTGGTTTAATAAAGTATTGTGTACCTTAACAATAAAAGTATTGTGGACCTTTGGTAAGTATTGTGTAAAATACTCTTATTTAAATATTGTAACAACATACTGTTCTAATTTTTGTTTCTTATTGAAATGGAAGTACTTTTTCGCGGCTTACAGTGGAGTTAACTGGCAGAAATTGTCACGTAAGCAAAAAGCGTTATGCCCCTTCCAGGCAACCTTTCCCTCTCTTTCTCCTTCTCTCTGTCTCTTTCTATTATATACGGTTGTATGTGTGGGTATGTGCGTGCCATTATCAAGATTCGAGCAGCAAGCATATTGCGCGGTCAGCTGTATAATCTCAATTTAATTATTTTTTTATAAATGATAATATTTTCTAAAATTTTTAATGAAATTTATTGATTTTAATCCTTACTGGTCATTTTTGCTTTGAAAAGTTAATAAAAAATAAAATAAAACTTACAAATTAGAGGGAGAGAGTGGGCGAGAGAGTGGAATAAAAGAGGGCTTTTTGGTGCGAAAAAAATACACTATTATATCACTACTATAATTACTACACTACTATAATCAATAGAAATATACATATTAAATCAAGTTTAGAGTTGAAAAAATAACGTAAGAAACTTGGTTCCTAACGGGGGTCCCCCGTCCGCACAAATTTTTTGACAGGTTGACTAACTCTATGTTTCTATAATAATCTGTAGCGTAGAGAGAGAATATTAGTTATATTTGTTGATATAGAAGAAATAATTAATAAGTGTAAAACTATTGTTTGTATTAAATGTCAAACTGTAGTTTTATAAAACAGTTTTAAAGAATTAGAGTTTTATTTTAGAAAGCACGCTAGAAAACTTGTAATTTTTAAAAAAATATTTTTTTTTAATAAATATTTTTTTTTAAATAATTTCTAGAACTGATACATCATCGTACCAAAACAAATACCTAATGTATTTGTGCAGTTTTACATTATACTTAATAAATATTGGCACTGGGAAAGGAAGTGGCAGCCGTGATCATTGTTGCATTGTTTATCGTTGCACAATTATGGCGGAATTGGCGGCCAACCCATCGCTGGAAACAAATTGAATGTATTAAGCTCGGTGCAACTTTATACTCTGTTTATACTGCACACTTTACGACTCAATGTGCGTGTTATTTTGTTTTATGTTGGAATTATTTCACTCGCCTAGCACTAAAAGGGGTACAATACCTCCTGCAGAGGTTGAATTTGAAGTTTTCAGGCTAAGAATGTACCTAGTTTAAATATGAAAAGACGCCGTGTTACGTTTTATTATAAGTACTCAATAAAACTACATTATAAACTGACAAAAATAAATTACATCAAATTATAAAAGTTAACTATACTTTAACTATACTTGAAATTGGATATTATATTAGAACTAAGTTTTTGTTCAGAAATTCTATAGATATTTGACAAACGGACAAACAAGATCGGGAGAGTGGAAAGTCTTATCAATAATATATAAATAATAATAAATTGTTACGTTATATTATAATATACACTTGTTTTGATTATGTATAAATGAAATTCTACTTATATATATGTGCTCAAAATTCTAATTATTTGCATGTTCAACGTACGAAGAAGATCTTGTTTGATAAGATGATAAACTGTAAGTAAAGTAATATTAATTTATGCGTTTAATATTAAAAATTGAAATAGGGACCTATGATTAAAAGACCTCTTGCGTTCTTGCCATCAACATATAAAATATTGAAATTGGAGAGGCGATGGGCCGGTGCCGAGTCGGCGGGGCGATGAGTGCCAGGACCTTTCTTCTTTAATGGATACCGAAACCTTCAACCGCTTTTACTTGAAAAATCTTTAGGAAAATAAATGAATCCACGCTGTATGTAAATCGAATGCCGTCGAAAGTTTTTATTGAAAAACTTCAAGCACTGATGAAAATGGGGCCGTGACGTTAAAGATCTCCGCGCTCGCCTCACAGATGCGATACCAAGTTTCAAATGTTCATACTTTTTAATTTTGTAGAAAGTTATACCTAATGTTATAACTATTCAAATTTAAATTATGAATGATTTATTTTGACACATATTACAACAATCTTACAATCTTAATTTTTATACTGGCGATTGAACGATTATTATTAACAATAAGTTTTTTCTCATTTCAATAATTATTCATTGAAAAAAAAAATTGTGGAATGTTATATAATAAATCATTTAATTACAACATATTTGATTGATTTAAATAAAACCGCCGAAGAAGATAAGTCAGTTTTTTCCATCTGTTCAAGTGTGACATCCCTCTACAAGATGGCAGGAGTATACAAGCTGGATTGTGAATGTAGAGACCACATACTTATACAGACTTACATAGGGCAAATTAAAAGATCCATAAAAACCCGCATCAAAGAACATATAGCTGATGTGAAGAATCGACGCCCTACGGAAGTCTGCAGTCTGTGACCATGTTCTGGATCATCCCAACCATTACATCAGATTTGATAGACCACAAATGCTTGCAAAAGAACACCGATTCCTATCAAGGAGGATTAGCAAGGCTATTGAAATTAAAAAACATCCTTATTTACAATAGGGACATCAGGAACATCTGTCACCTCAGTCCCCTCGTGACCATAGGTGCTGTAAAGCGGCTCGAAACGTCGGGTTATAAATAGTTTAAATTAAACGCGATAAAATCCGTATAAAATAATTTTATTTAAATGTGTAGTATTCGCGTAAAAATAAGAAACTATTTTATTGGATTAATGAATGAATAGCAAAAAATATTAAAAATCACATATTTAAATATTAAATATTACATACTTAATTTGTCTTTCTTTAAATTGGATTTTTGTCGTTTGTAATTTAACTTCAAGATACAATTGTCTTTTAAATTATTATGATAGGAATGTCTTTAATTGAATCAATTCTTTTCTCAATTGATAAATAAACTGATAAAGAAACACAACTGATAAATAAACTGAGTTGGTATGGCATATAAAGGGTTTTATTAATCAATTGAATGATATTGATTTTGGTTAGCGTACCTGACTTCTAAGCCGCGGGAACTGGGTTTCGAATCCAGCTGAAACCAACAGATGTGCAAAAATACTAATCATTGGTTTTAGGGTCTGGTTGTGTTGTGCATTTGATATGTAGGACTGTGAAACAAACCCACGATACAGGAATAATCCTATTAAAATAAAATCGTTTTATACCATATAAAAGTTAACCATTAAGCGAGATTACAACAACAGAATTGCAGAAAAAAATTGTATCTGGTTTATTCTAGCAATTTCTTTGTTTTTTGATAATAAAGTATTTGCAATTTTTGTAACAGTTTGGCACTAAGAGTTTGTTAAATACTTTAATCCAAAAAAAAGGTAAAGCGTTACTTTTCGGCCGTTAAAAATTTAGTTTTTTGCTACTGCATTGTAGTGTATTAAACAATTATGGTAACTTAAAAAAATACTCGTACGTAAATTTACACGTTAAATTTATACGTAATAAGTAAATAAACGAATATTTTTCTTACTATTTTAGTTGGCTGAAACTAAATTATACTATTTTATATATGTTTTAGTTTCAGCCGTTCTCTAAATGTTATCATTATTTATTTACATGACCGTAGTTTGGAGGTCGAAAACTAAAAGTACGTAAAATTTTCATTAATTCGCATGGACAATAATTTGAAAAAGAAGAGTCAATCCGTAATACGTAAAATTTAAGATAAGTATGAAAAATATCTATAACTTAGACTATGTTAAACCGGTTTGGGTCCGTATGACCGAGAACTAAACATTTACAAAATGTTTATGTTATTCGGCCTCCTCAGTTATCGTCGAATTTGATCAAACATTATGCAAACCATGATGATAGTATAATGATAAGTAATTCTTAATAAGTTTCTGTAATAAAAAAAATTAACTACTTCCAAAAAATTACCTTGGAATGAAAAGCGCGCCACACTTTTTTATAAATTTAATGACAATATAACAATATATAGAATAAACATTATAATACATATAAAATAATACATAAAGTTTTTGTAATGATTTAAAAAATTCTAAGTTACCTGCTTTTGCTTTTCTGATGGTAGTTTACTGCTGGTAGGATTCCTATGCAGGAATCCGTCTAGGTAGGTACCACCCCAGGGCCAGTTATTCTGCCGTGAAGCAGTAGTGTGCAAATATAACTGTGTTTCGGTCTGAAGGGCACTGAGAGCAAGTGTAACCACTGGGCATATGAGACTTAAGAACTTATGTCTCAGGGTGACAGGCGCAGTGTGGTGGTACACAGAAATATTCTGAGTAATACAGCATCTGTTATGGGCAGACGTTACACTTAGAATCAGGTGAACATTTTGCTCGTCTCGTCACTTTATCAAATAAAAAAAAAGACCGACCGTAATACGCATACATCAGAGGTTATTACTGGGCATGTGGGACTTAAGAACTGATATCGCAGGGTGACGAGCGCAGTGTGGTGACTCACACAGAAATGTTCTGGATGATACAGCATTTATTATGGTCAGACGTTGCACTTACCACGAGGTGTACGTTTTGCTAGTCTCGTCACTTACTCCTATAACAAAAAGATTTATAGATACGAGTTACCTTCCGTAACATCTACCCTCAACTCGTACCTACGCTGTGTACTGAGAGTGCATTATTTTATTAAATAACATGTGCGCTTTAAGTTTCATAACGTCTATGAATATTACTTTTGTATTATAATTTAATAAATGAAAGTTGCTCGTTCTTCAAATCCTTGCAAAAGAATACCGATTCCTATCAAGGATGATTCGCGAGGCTATTGAAATAAAAAAAAAACATCCTCGTTTCAATAGAGAAGATGGTTGGGTATGACCACCGGCTTGGGATCCTATAATTAATAAAATTAAATCAAAAACCATGCATACCACTGTAAGACTTCAAGACACCGTTAGCTCTTTCTGCGTAAATCGGAAGAAAAATAATAATTAAAAGCTGAAGGTACTCCGGTTTAACTATGACATCAGGACATCTGTCACCTCAGTTCTAGCGTGACCATGGATGCTGTAAAGCGCTGAAAACGTCGGGTTATAAACAGTTCAAAATTAAACGCGATAAAATCCGTCACAGTTTCTTATTTAAATGTGTAGTATTAAATAGTAAGAAATAATTATCCATTAGTAATTTTTACATTATGTGTTATAAAATAACAACTTAACCCTTAAATTAAAATTCGTCAAATGTTATAGATATTTTAAGTTTGAAATCGAAATAAATTACTTCGAATTATTTCACGTAGACGTGGTAACGACTTGTTTAGAATTCCGTCAGTTATTTACGACATATTGACGTGACTCATACATACCAGGTAGCTTATTATTAAACATATATAAAGAAAAATAAACTGCTAACTTCCTTTGGCGTGCTTACAAACATAAAAGTTCCTCATGCGTATCCGAACGAAAACATAAATTAGGTAAATTTACTACGTTTTATAGAGAGCATCCCCTTCATTACAATATGTTCGTAACGACACCGAGGGTCACTGAGTAGTCAAATCTCCCCTTCGCGAACTGGGAGGGCTACGAATCGGCCGAATTATCAAAACTTTTTAACTTACAACTTTTCCTTAAACGAATAGAGCAGCGCAAGCTTCTTCATTGTATAGCGTTGGTCGTTGGAGCCATTTCGGTTGTGCTCTGTCCTAGTCTCGCATGAAGTATACATGTCAGGGGGCAAAAGCGAGCTTCAGTTAAGCCGTTGTCTCGTACAGCGTGCGTGCCGGCTCCGAAGTAGCCAGTTTGCAGCGGGTCGGATTTAGTCTCCGTCGCTGCGATGTCGGTGGCGCACGTCGTGCCGGTTCTTGTCCGACAACACTATGTTCCGACGATCGTAGCGATACTTTTCTGCCGACTAATAAATCACGCGAGCCAAACAAAGTAAACCCTCGCGAACAGATTATAACCCGATACGAGATAACAAGCTCGCGGTACGGCGACGACGATTAATCACTAAAAGTCAACTCGAATGATTCGAACGGAAGCGTAATCTCAGCGAGACTCGATTTAGGTGCGTAACGTAAACAGATAAACATTGTTAAAGTTTTCCAGAATTGTTTGTTGATTTAACACACAATAGTTGGTTTTATTCAGTACTCGTTTAGCGGTTATATCGCTTGTCGTTTCGGAGTAGTTGGGTCGTGTCGTGTGTATCACTTGAATGTGCCCGGGTAGGTAGGACTGGTCAGGATGGATGGCGGGCAGTGGATTGTCGGTGTGCTTTTGGCCATGCTGTGGTCAGCGATGGCGGACTCCTGGACCGCCTTCCAAGAGCAGCCTTGCTGTCGGCCGGTGTCACACCACCGTGTTCGGCATCACAGAGGTAAGTCACAATTTGAGAAAAATTTCATCATTGATATTTTATGAAGGGTATAAATCAATTTTCATATCTGTTGTATAACTAATAAAATATAGGACTTCGTATCTTATCGTAAAATAAATAAGGGCTTCAGTTGGTGTCTATGACAAATACTCGTAGAAGCTAAAACATAATTAACGTAAATTATTTAACAATAAAATAAAGTTTGTAGACACCGCTCTAAAGACCTGGAAATCAGTTATTTTTACAGCACTTACATATACAAATATGGGTATCTACAAGTCACAGCAAATTTGCATTAAAAATTCTATATCAAATTTTATCGTTAATTATAAATTTTATTAACGTAAATTAACATTTAGTAACTACTGAATAATTGGCGTAGTTTTTCCCAGAAACGCATTCTCAAGACAAATGCAATCATAAATAAAATCACGGTTTATCCGGCTTTAATCAGAGATATCATTGTTTTGGAGCTCATTCAAAGGAGTAACATCTGTGGAATACTTTCTGGTTAGTTTTTAAAGATAAACTGGTTATATTATATTACTATTCTTTCTTTTTCCTTCTGCGTTTTTGTTGTTTGGTATTAATTAACATCTGGTTTTTAAATTAATTTAAACAGATTGCTGCGTTTATAATTAAGTTACCATTGAGGTTGAATATAATATTGGTAGTGTATTAAAATTTCAATTTTTCAATTTAAATTTGAAATTAATTACTATTAATTACATAATAAATAATAAATGAAAGGTAAAACATATGATATACTTTTTAGGGTTTTGAAAATCTCAATAATCACTGGGCATTTGAGACTTAAGAACTGATGTCTCAGGGTGACGGGCCCAGTGTGGTGTCACACAGAAATGTTCTGGGTGACACAGCATTTGTTGTGGGCGGACGTTGCACTTACCATCAGGTGAACGTTTTGCTCGTTTCGTCATTTTATACAATAAAAAAAACTCAACATTAATACTTTAATCAATTTGTTTATTAGTACTAACAAAATAAAAGTCGGCTTTTGGAATATAGTAAAGTAACAGCTGATAAATATCCCACTACTGAGCCTCTTCTCATTTCTAAGAGGGTTGGAGGAAGTGTCCGACAGAGTAGGTAGCCGATAGGCGTCCGGCAGAGAAGAATAGCACCCATTTCTTTCCTACCGCGGTGTCGTAAGCGGCGACTAAGGTATTGTACGGACAGTCTTAATTCGTTCAGAATAACACCATAATGTGCAATGCTGTCATTATACTGCTCTTGTGAACGCAATGAGGAGTACGTTTTTTTTTAATCTTACCAAAATGGTAGCTCAGGGGCCTGGTGCTCGCCTTTAATTTCATAGTACGCGAGTAACCTGGGTTCGATCCCCGGTGCCAGCACCTCTGAATTTGTTCTACAATTTTAAGTGCTGATTTACCACGTGCCTGCATCTCCGAGGAATAGAAATATTATGAGGGTATGTGAATTCCGCCAACCCGCATTGGAGCAGCGTGGCAGACTATTCCCAGCTCCAAAAACCCTCTCAGAAATGAGAGGAGGCCTGTGCTCAGCAGTGGGACATTTACAGGTTGTTACTTTACTTTTTTTTACCAAAATGGCGGCGACGTGTTACGCCAGCCGTCACGGTTCCCGCGAGGTCGGAAGTGGGCTACGTGAGTGGCCTCTGTCTACCCCTTATATAGGAAAACGGCGTGACTGTATGTATGTATGGAGCTGGGACGAGGTAGGTAAAACAGCACTTAAAAATGCAATTACTCGTAACAATTTTAGTGGCGCAGGCACCGGGAATCGAATCCAGAACACTCGTCGCGTACTATGAATCCACGGCTCTCCTTTCCTATGATTTACTTAAATATATTTGAAAGCTTGTAGGTAGCAGGTAGCATAGTTGATGCGTGTAGACTTCTGGCGCTATAATTTTTTTTATTGGATAAAGTGATGAAACGAGCAAAACGTTCACCTGATGGTAAATGCAACGTCTGCCAATACCAAATGATGTGTCACCCAGAACCTTTCTGTATGACACCCCACTGTGCCCATCACCCTGCGACGTTAGCTCTTAAGTCTCGTATGCTCGCCCAGTGACTACGCTAGTTCACAGTGCCCTTCAAACCGAAACACAGTAATGTTTGCACACTACTGCTTCACGGCAGAATAACTGGCCCTGGGGTGGTACCTACCTAGACAGTAATATATGTACTCCTACTCCATCGCACATTGCGGCATAGCGCGAAATTCCATCGTCACCACTTTGATGGTTGGCATTCCAGCACAGTGCGTTTTTCGCGCAATTTTCTGCCCCGCACAAGCACCAAATGGAATCTGCTGCCGCCAGCGGTTTTTCCGGACCGATACGACTTAGGGACCTTCAAGAAAAGAGCCTATTCCTTCCTCAAAGGCCGGCAACGCATCTGCTATTCCTCGGGTATTGTAGATGTTCATGGGCGGCGGTGATCACTTACTATCAGGTGAGCCGCTTGCTCGTTTGCCTCCTCTAACATAAAAAAAAAACTCGTTATATTACCTGCGTAGTTGATAGCTCTCAAAAATATCCGGAAGTTGTCGCCGTTGTTGAAATTGGCCAGGAGAACATCATCAGTATCCTATTTATCTTGAGAAATGATCGGATGAAAGTACGAATACTGCATATACCATGCCATATATCCAGATTACTTACTCTTTTGTGCCTTAAAGTGTAATAAGAAAAACAATATAGTAATAGTGTAATGTTTTCTTTTATTTACGCGAATATTACACATTTAAATAAAACTAACGCGTTTAATTTATAACTATTTTTTTTTTACCCGACGTTTCGGGCGCGTAAACGCGATAAAATCCGTAAAAATAGTAATAGTGTTCTAACATTACTCGCGAGTTTCAAAATGATTATTAATATCATGGAATTTTGTTCATGTAGGTATATTAACTTTATAACTTCATTTAATCGAGGTAAACAAGCAATACTGGTTAGAAGTTATTAAACGGGCGATGCGGAAGCAATTTCACTTGACGGTTTTGTAATTGTGACATGTACACGGTAGCCGATAGGTGTCCGGCAGAGTAGAATAGCACCTACCTCTTTTCTACCGAGGTGTCGTAAGAGGCGATTAAGGTATTGTACAGACAGCCAAGAGATGGGCAGCAGCATCTTCCTGAAACAACTGCATA
This sequence comes from Luehdorfia chinensis, assembly GCA_019845155.1. Lineage (NCBI taxonomy): Eukaryota > Metazoa > Arthropoda > Insecta > Lepidoptera > Papilionidae > Luehdorfia > Luehdorfia chinensis. The sequence continues at coordinate 4,548,573 of JAHVAK010000022.1, forward strand.
AATAAACTGCGGTTGCCAACCCGCCCGCCAACTTTAGCAACAATGGCAAAATCCCCCCAAAATGAGAGCTACAAACTTTTGTGTCAATCTACGGGGGAGACCTATGTTCAGCAGTGGACTAGTGCTAGGCTGAAATGATGATGATGTTGACACGGTAAACAATTAACATACTAGAGACTTTAAAGAGACACATTAAAGAATAGCTCAATTAGTAATTAACGTTAATGTTCAAATACAACTTCGAGTGATAGATGTAGTATGTAACGGATTGTCTTGTAGTATACTCGTGACTTCTCGTAAATATCATCCGTAAAATGTAACAACTGTATCGTTGGTGCGTACATAAATTTCACATGTACAAACAATCAAACTCGGAACAACTATCTATGGGCTATGTAAATATTTTTCACGTGCAAGAATCAAACTCGCGATCCAAAGCGCGCAACCACTTATTGAAACATCATATAAACGTCCCATTGATACTTTTAAGAGGCCTTTTAGAGCCAAGTAGAGTCCATCTCCTATGCTGGTTAACGAAGTTAACATGATTATAGATATTCTTAAGTCGGTAGTTAGTTTTTTAGTTTAGTTTTTGTTTTACATCACGCAAAGTAGCGTGCGTAGCTAAACTGTCTTTTGTTTAGAGAAACCTAATCTAAACCTAACCTGGTACAATTGTTGACAAATAACATATCACCTATATTTAATTGTAAAATATTTAGTATTCACAATGTCGTAATTACTAAAACTGTTATTTTACAATCACTGCGCAAATCGGTTTAATCGTTTTAAGCCTAAGACCGCATTTATTTCACTACCCATTTTATTTCGTTTCTTTATTTCACTCGAATTTAGGCATTTCAGTTTTCACGTCGTTGACTTTTGTATTGAAATATAATCGTATTGATTTTTTTTCATGTTCAATTTTTACTGATATAGTATGTGTATTAGTTACAGTACGCGTTAAATAAGTTATCATCCTGTCCCCGTTTATTTTTAAGCTTTTATCGAGAAATCGAGATTTTTTTAATCCGTAGATGTAACCTCTTGACGAAAAATCACCGTAATCATCCCTGTAGAGGATTGTATTGTCGTCCTGGAGAATGATGCTTTGCGAAGTGATGTTGCATTTCGTAGCATTTATGTCGTATCTGCCACGGGGACTGCTCCGAGGAATTGTTTGGATTAATTCCAGCCGCCGAATTTTACCGTCGCACATTGCGGCAGAACTCAAAACTCCATCCACATTATCTTGATGGTTGGCATTCAATCGTTGTGCGTTTTTCAAGCAATTTTCTACCACTTTGTGGAAACTGTTGCCGCCAGCGGATTTTCCAAACCGATATGACTTAGAAAAGAAAAGGGCCTACTAATTTTTTAAAAGTGTGTTGCCGGCTTTTACCAACCCACAATTCTTCTTGTATTGTGTATGTTCATGGATAACGGTGATCACTTACCTCTGATGGCAGAGGAGCCGCTTGCTTGTTTACTTACTATTCTACAAAAAAATAATAAGTATATCATATGTACTAGCGTTACGTAGCACTATTTTGCTGCTATTTTACACAGATATTCTGTGAGAGAATGCTCTATACCAACTAAATCGACCTATTTATATACTACAGTAACATTTGCAGTGTCTATCAAATCATTATTATCATTTTGGCGAATTATGGTTAATTGCTGACTTGAGTGTAACTCATGGGGTGTAATTAGTACCTAGTTGTCACGCTTGGCGGTTAATTTAGCCACAGCAATATTATCATTGCTTTCATCACACATCGATTCACAAGACGCTGCTGCTCATTCTCTTACTTATTTTATTACTTTTTCGACTTTTATGACTCCTATGGCAAGTCAGAGCTTAAACATCAATAACTATATTGACAATGAGACAGATTAACCTTGCGTCATACTTAAAAAAAGGCACTTACAATAATACTATAAGTTATTACCACTTACTTCAAACAAAACTTAAAGTACTTGATAGAAGTAAAAAAAAAACGTTCAATAAACATGTTTGTAATAATTAAAAAATAAGAGCTGTTTTGAATTCTGTTAACGTTGCGATCGCTCTTTTAGATATAAATTTATTCTGATATATTTGCACCAATGACGTAATTTCCTTTTTTTATTATTATATTCTTATGGACGTGTATGCTATAACAAATAATTTATTATATATCAGGAATAAGGTGGTCCGGGCTTGTTCCTTGACTTACCCCAGATATGAATGCTCTGTGGAACTCGGCTTTTTTATTTTTTTTATTGTATAAAGTGACGAAACGAGCAAAACGTTCACCTGGTGGTAAGTGCAACGTCCGCCCACAACAAATGCTGTGTCACGCAGAATATTTCTGTGTGACACCACACTGAGCCCGTCACCCTGAGACATCAGTTCTTAAGTTTCAAATGCCCAGTGATTACGCTAGCTCACAGTGCCTTTCAAACCGAAACACAGTAATGCTTTCACACTACTGATTCACGGCAGAATAACTGGCCCTGGGGTGGTACCTACCTAGACGGATTCCTGCACAGGAATCCTACCACCAGTCAACTATAAGTTATCAATAAGTTATCAACAAATAATTACTGTGAGAATCAAATTACTACATCCGTAACTAATGTTAAATCAAATTGAACTATTAGAATATTAATTAAACTGTATAGTTTTAAGTAATTAGTATAACCCAACAGATGTTGTTTACGGTAAATATTGTCGACATTCAAAGTTATTATTTAACAGAGTATTATACTGTTTTATGATTTACATATCAAACTGATGAAAATTTTTCATTTTTATCTATGTTAGGGTGATAAACGAGGAAATCGTTTACCTGATGGAATGTAAGACGTGGCTCTACATACTCATACATATATACATACACTGACGCAGCGGGGTAAAACAAAGCAGCGTAATAGTGATTAAAGAAAAACGGACAAACACATGTTCTAGCAGAAAGTGTTTTTGTCTTAATTTTTTTTGTAGACAGTACAGTAGAGGTAAGAGTTACATCTTGATTCTTTATTAACAAGGTGTCTATGAGCCAGATTTACCATTTACCACCACAGAAGTAGTTTATTACCATGACTCAAATTAAAAAAAATCAGCTATGAACAACTCTTGAAATCGTAAATAACGCGGGTCACGGTTAAATTTATTTGAAGAACAATTAAAACTGTTTTCGCGTTTCGCGAAATCTAACTTATTCACCATTAGCAATACAGAATACATATAATTTTTGTAATTAGTTTTAAATTGTTATGTTATAAATGTTATTTTACATCAATTTGTAAATTATGTTATTGTTGTATTATAGTATGGATATAGTATTATCTATATTGTGGTAGTGTAGTATAGTTATATTATATTACTTCGTAAATTACATACGTCTTGTTACTCACTGGGCATATGAGACTTATGTCTGAGGGTGATGGGCACAGTGTGGTGTCACACAGAAGTTTTCTGGGTGACACAGCATTTGCTATGGGCAGATGTTGCACTTACCATCAGGTGAACGTTTTGCTCGTATCGGCACTTTATCCCAAAAAAAAAAATGATAATGGATGTATTATTAAACTTCTGAGTAATTGAAATAGTACTGAGTTAAAAGCAAATTACTATTCAAAATTCTTTTCAAAGTTTATATGTTTGTTGCCGTTTGGTGGTAACTAATTGAATCTCATTAGTGTCGCAAGAATTGATGAAGTGAATAAATATGCATCGTCTTTTTGTGCTGTGCGGTGCGAATTTGTCTTCTGACCGTGGCAACTGTGGCAAATACTACGATTTGTTTAACTAAAGGGGGAAATAATGCTTCAGGCAGAAGTGATGATGATGACGAATATTTATTTATTTATTTATTTATTTAACTCTTTATTGCTTCCTTTACAATAAAGGGATACAAAGGGCGGACTTAATGCCTTTAGGCATTTACTCCCAGTCAACCCATGGAGTGGTGAGATTTTGATTAGGTGTAGCAATAAAGGAAAACAGAGAAAGAAAGAAAGAGAAAAAAAAATGAAAACCTAAATAACTCATAAATATTATAAATATAGTTACATATATAAATATATATTAAATACATAAACATATACGTATCTACGGTATACATACATATTATACATATAAATAAACGTAAAATAAAATAAATATAAATAAATAAATGCACACTTGTAACGGTGACCAACTACTAACTATTTATGTTGTCATGATTCTCTGCTAAATGATCACGAACCAACTTCTTAAAGGAGTATTTATTGGGCGCTTTCCTGATGTAATCGGGCAAGGAGTTCCAAAGAAGTGCAGCCCGGACAGTGAAGGAGTTCCTAAAGAACCCGGTGAAATGTGTAGGGATGCAAATCTTATTGTTAGAGGACGAACGAAGAACCCTATCATGTGATGAAGACAGATACTGAAATTTGTCTTTAAGATATGAAGGCGAAAATGGATCATTTAAAATAGAGAAAAGAACAAGCAGTATCCTGGAATTGCGCCTTTGTTGAATGGTAAGCCAATTTAGCTGAGACCTGAATTGAGATACATGATCATACTTTCGCAGACCAAAAATAAATCTTATACAGTTGTTAAGCAGGCGCTCCAGCTTGTTAAGAAGATCTTGGGATAGGTCTGGGTAACACACATCTGCGTAGTCAATAATGGGTAATATAAGCGTTTGGACAAGCAAGAGCTTAGATCTAATGGGGAGAAAATGTTTCAGACGATAAAGAGAACGTAAGGTGGCAATGACTTTCCGACTAATGTCGGTAACCTGAACTTTCCAGTTTAAAGTGTTATCAATGATTAGACCAAGAATTTTCACAGACTTACTAAATGGAATAACAGTATCATTATATCGTAAAGAAGGTAGGCCTGTATAGTCAACCTTATCCAACATTCTCGGACTACCTACTAGGATAGCTTGGCATTTCAGTGGATTGACAATCACTCCATAACGAGTTGACCAATCTTTGAGAGCATCTAGATTATTGTTTAAATGATTGATTCCGTTATGAAGATTAAATTTGACAATTTCAGATTGCACATATAACTGTAGATCGTCCGCATGCAAATGGTACGAGCAGTCGAAAATGGAGGTGATTAAGTTTATAAAAACAGAGAAAATTATGGGAGAGAGAATTCCGCCTTGCGGCACGCCAGTTTCGACATCAACCCAAGCTGAGTTTTTTTGTGCAACATGAACTGATTGCTGGCGCCCGCGAAGATATGATGCGAACCATTCTAAGTCATTAGGCGCGAAATTAAGATGGGATAGGATGGAAAAGAGGATGTCATGATCAACTGTGTTAAAAGCGTTAGAAAAGTCAACTAGCACTACCGCTGTTATCTTTCTTTCTTTCATACCTTGTCTAATGTCATCAGTAACTTTGATTAACGCAGTTGCAGTGCTATGACCGGGGCGAAACCCAGACTGATAAGTACTCAGTAGGTGTTTCGAAATAAACGTGGAAATTTGCTTATGAACACAGGCTTCTAAAATTTTGGAAAGAAAGGGCAGAATTGATATTGGACGATAATGATTAGGGAGGTTGGGAACAGAAACTTTAGGAAGAGGCTTAACAAAAGCCTTTTTCCAGTGGCTGGGATATTGACCAGAACCTAGAGAAAAATTTAAGATGTGGGTAATTGCCGGGAGAAGATGTTCTAATATAGTGACCACCATATGTCTGCTGATGTCATCGCAACCCACAGCCTTAGATTTAATATCCAATACGAACTTTTTGATTTCATCCTGGTCAACAGGAGAAAAATTGAATGCCGGAATGTTAAGAGATTGCATTGACGCAATAGAAGCCATAGTTTGGGAACGGATTGTAGGGTCCATTGCTTTGACACAAGCGAAGTGTAGATTTAACTCATCAAGAGAATATGCTGTTTTTGAAAGTGTAAAGTCTTTTACAACAGCACTGTGCGTCTGATTTTTATCTACATTTAATGTAATATATGTGATGTGATTTACGTAATACGATAATATGATTAATATCATATTTATTGTAGACACTGTCAACAATTAACGGAAAATTAATTTATTGTTCATTATGTCTATCCTAAAAGTATACATATACCGTAGCAGTGTACAAGGAAATGATTTGGGTATAATCGCCACTTCTTTCTAAAGAAAATTAAATAACTATTACGTTACGTAAATTAGCGGCCATTCTCAACAGAGAAAAGCAAAACTAAAAAAAAAATTCTATGTCACATTAAGCACATTTTCATGTTTGGATAAATATTTAATTTTAGGCAATGAAATTCAAATTTCTGAATTCTTTTCGGCCGTCTATATAGTCGGGACGCGACAATTTGACGTCATTAACACAGAAAACGGATTCCACACTGACGCGACGTTGAAAAAGTACCATATTAAATTTTTTATCATAATAATACCCATTTAGAGTGACGTCGAAGGAAATATTATGTATAATTACGCTTTAATAAAGAATGAGCTTCTAATGAGGTATTAGTTAAGGTTGGTTGCTCAAGCATAAACAGCCAGCACTTAGCGTATGTTTCCTTTCATTGAAACCGATTGTTTTAATAAATATCATACATTTATAATATCAATAAAATTTGGTATAATATAACGTATTAAAGTTTGAGATCATAGAAACGAAAAAGCTTTTATTCTCTTTAATTGTTGAATGAAGTTTAGTAATACTGCTTTCATTCATGATTTCATTATACTTAGAACATTGCTACGAGCAAATAGAAATCAGTATTTTAACTTCGTTAACAGTGAAAGGCGAGTGTGCAATTCTCTCGAAACAAGGAATCACAAAACCTGATTATAAGAAATCAGCCGAGTAAAAAAAAGTTTTGAATGTGAGATGGGTCTCAGTTACACGGGAGGAAGGCGGGGGGAAGGATCACTGCAAACCGGCTCGATGTGCCCTCGCGCAGGTAACTGACTCCCAGCCTCTTGGCTAAATTAAGCCATTAAAGAGCTAGTATAATCGAAGTTTAGGTGACTCTCTGCACTCTACAGCTTTATTATAATGCCTACTAAATCGTTTCTTTGGAATTTTTATAGTGAACGCGACCATTAAACAATGAATATTTGCATGAGGTCATTATATTTGTCCACGAAAGCGCTATTTATCATTTTCTTGATGATGTTTGTAAGATTGGTTTAAAAGACTGTCTATGTATTGCAACGTTATAATAAAAATATACATTTTTAATAATAGATTAAATTATTATTTAAGCTATTGCTAGAAAGATGTTTTCTACTATGTATAGTAACTATTTTACGTAGCAGAGACAAAGAAGGAATGAAACACATTTCTGTGCAATGAGATTGACAAAGAGATAAACTAAATTAAAATTAAAAATAATTTCGTAACTGCAAAATTCTTTCAACTTAATAACATTTTAAGTTACCATTTATAAAATTGTAAACGAGATAAAGCTAAGTAATAATTTTCGCTAACGTTAATTAATAGATAGGTTGCTAATCTAATCGTGGAGATCTCGTCAAGTAGAAAGGGAGCAAATCCCTCTTGTCATCGTAGGTATAATAAAGGCGATTAGCGCATGTTATGGAAGTAACATTTATTGGATGAGGATTCATTATATTAATAACAAAAATTAAATCGTGACTCTGATCATGTATACTTTTATAATGAATAGTCAAGACAGTGTTTCTCACAGAACAATATAAATAAGAATATTGTTGCTGCTACTATGCCGATAGGTAGCCCGTAGAGTAGAATAGCACCTACTTCTTTCCTACCGAGGTGTCTTAAGCGGCGATTTAGGTATAGCAGCGTTTACTTATGAATAACACCACAATATGCAATGTGGTGGTGGCGTAGGTGGCGAGATGCTACCACACCATCTCATCTCGTGGGTGTCGTTAGAGGGAATACTAAATTCAGGAAACGGGCAGCAGCGTCTTCCTGCAACATCTGAAAAAGTAGCCTGCGGTTGCCAATCTGCCTGCCAGGCTTGGCAACTATGGCAAAATCCTCCCAAAATGAGGTACACGTTTTTTGTGGCAATCTATGGGGGAGGCCTATGTTCAGCAGTGGACAAGTGATAAGCCGAAGTGTTGATGATGATGCAATGCTGTCACTATACTGCTCATGAGAAAGCAGCTGGGTGTAAGAATTTTTTTTGACTCTTACCAAATTGGCGGCGACGTGGTTCGCCACCCGTTATGTCGTGTTTCCCATGGTGGTGAAAAGTGGTCTACGTGTGTGGCCTCTGCTTTCGTCTTATATGGGAAATTTTATGTACGTATGTATGTTAATGTTTCAGGAAAACATTTGAGAAATTGCGCTAATATAAAAAACATATTTTTAATGTTCTTCTGCGGTGGTAATGTACACACAAATACATTTATATATACAAATACTAGCTGCTGCCCGCGACTTCGTCCGCCTGGATATAAGTTTTTTAAATATCCCGTGGAAACTATTTGATTTTCCGGGATATAACATATCCTATATCCGTCTCCAGGATGCAAGCTATCTCTGTGCCGAATTTCGTCAAGATCGGTATAGCGATTGAAACGCGAACAGGTAACAAACAGACAGAGAGACAGAGAATGTTACTTTCGCATTTATAATATTAGCATAGATATATTTTGAATTGTTAATAAAAAGACTGTAAACTTTCTGTGATTTTGTTAACAAAGCGTTGTTGATATGTATTGTCCTATGAATGAGTTACTGACTGTATGGAGTCGTTTGTTAATAGAGCCACTATGATCTATATAAATACATTTTGTTCATCTCAAAACGCAAAATGCTCATTTTATACCCAACAGACTTTATCGGACGAGATTATAAATAATATTTTAATATAAAGTCATGATTGACTAAAAAGAGGCCAGCTTATTTTTCATCCCGGGGGAGGTTTGAAATATATCCCGATAAATCGGTTCTACTATAAGCGTATATTTAAATAACACCCGACTTTGAATACGCCGCGTATTCCTCTCCATTAGGTTATTAAACAGGACAGAGTTTATAAAGCGAAAAAATATTGTTGAGAATTAACGGGTGTATTACTTAGAGAAAATGCAAATGTAGACTTTTGCACCGACGGGTAATTACGTTTAAATAGCAACAGATTAAGCCTTTGATCTTTTAAGTGTGAACTTTAAAGTGCGAGTGGGATTATATGTAGTTTCTAATGCTATAGTAATTTTGCTCCAATGTATTTTAATGGACACTACAGATACAAATCATGTAAAAGTTGGTCTAATTAGTCTGATTAAGAATTGACTTACCGTAAAGAAAGAAAGGATTTACCGAACGACCGTCCCGTGGAAATAAAGTAAAGATTTACTCTTATATGGAACAGTGAACTAGGTGCAATCAACGAGTGAGACCTGTGTTTACTGCGCTTGCAATGACGAAGGTGATGATTCGATCTACTACATTTTTCATGCATTGATGAAGACAACAATAAGTATTTGCGTATAGCTTAGTGAATAAGGTGATATTCCAGAGAGTCAGTTGAGTGATAAGCTAACTATACTACATTTATGTTTCTGTGTCTGAAATGAAGTAACTCTACGGTACATTGACATCTTTTTTATGTAATCACACTATTAGATCTTCTTTTTTATTTCAGTCAGGGTGACAAAAAAGATCACATTCCACCAGATGGTGAATAGTTACAGGTTGTTATACCATCAATCAATAATAAAGTTGAAATGTGTTATCATATCTGAATACTAAGACGTAACTTGTAGCAAGTAATTAGGTCATGTTCCCGTCACTCGCTGTATTAGGAACAGCAGCTTCGCTATTGCTATATTGCTTTATGTTAGTATTCTCTAACAGCACCCCCGGTCGAGTTCGAATATAGTAATTGGGTGCATGATCTGACATACCCCATTCTCCTTGCAGTGGCTAAGGCAACAATATACGTCCGCATTTAGCTTAGCGTGTGGTCTGACATCACGGAGCGGCACGAAGCAATCGTTCCGACAGCGCCGCAGTTTGATCTTATCGCTATTTAATATGGACCTATTTACCGTGAGCCCGTATTCGGTATTCGTAACCGTTATTTGAAGGTGTTTCAAAAACATCAACAAGTACGAGTTATGTTTATATTTTTATGAATGAATGAATATGTAACAGGAAATATTTAAAAATAAAAATAACATTCTATTTGAATGGTAGTAGATTCTTACTAGAAAATAATGTATAGTAAAGAAGTATTAGTAAAGTAGCAGTCCATAAATGTCTCACTGCTGAGCATAGGCTTCCTCTAATTTCTGAGAGAGTTTTGGAGCCAGTAGGAGTCCGTCACGCTACTTCAATGCGAGTTGGCGGACTTCACATGTCATGGATTTTTTTTTGGTCAGAAATGCAGATCATCACGATGTTTTCCATCATTGCCGAGCACATGATAAATCACCACTTGGAATTGTAATTAATAAGTTTAGAGCTGCCGGCACTGGGGATCGAACACAGACTTATCACTAACTATGAAATTTACGGCAAGTGCTCAGCCCCTAAGCTTCGAGCTTGAAGCCAGTCCTAGCACTCGTGTTGTGTAATAAATAATAATACACCCTGTCATGTAACCTGAAATCACTTCAACCAAAAATCAATAAAAAGTTTAAACAGCTAGAAGTGATTTCTGTATATTGGAAAGCTCAGCATAAAATATGTAGTACGATATTAAGTAATTACGTTGCTGCTAAGTACTCTAGGCCTTGATCAACTAATCATGGTTATTCTAAAAGTAGTTAAGTCGGTAATTAGCCTTTAAATACAGAATGCGGTATAGACCAAGCGTTATAATTATATATACATAGTTTTATTTAATTTGTTTCACTGTCAATGTCGCAATATTGTAATAATTTACTATTACTAAATTATACTACAATTTTTAATCTTTAGGAGGCTAATAAATATGTGAAACGATCTTAGAAAACCATTTCAAAATTTCATTGTGTTTCGACATATTATATACATAGGTTATACTAAACCAAATATTTATAATTATTTTTTAAATTGTCATTTTCGATTAATTTTGGAAAACTGTTGATCCCTCATAGCGATCGAATGACTTAGTTAGTAACATTGAATCAACAGATAGCTAAAAATGCATAATAACAAACATTTGAATATTATAATGATCGCTGCAGTCGGGAAAAAAGTATTTTTATTCTGCTTTGCCTTTTCATTTATACAATTTAAATAAAAAATATATTTAGTGAATCAATAACGAATGGATAAAGTCTGAAGGTACGAGAATGTGCATGTAATATCCCATAGCGCCGTGTCGGGATTTGTGTGTTAAATGAGCTTTATTGAGCATGTTGCGAGGCAAGCAATGCCGAGGCTGTGTAAATCGGACTGACAGACATGCACCTCAGATTGACTGACGTGGCTTGAACCCCTACCCGAGATAAACAAGTACATGTAGATCGTAATTTGACACGACCGCGGGATAAATAGATGTTGAACAGAGCACATTTTATTTTATTTCAACATTACATGAAATGCGAGATCAAAGCTCGTCTATTTGTAACTTCTATTGGCATTCTATTCCAAGCATTGAAATATGTACTTCATTGGAGGTTTTAAATATTATTTTTATTTTTTCAAAGTTTTCTTTAGATTAATTTTTAAATATGTTTTTAGTTTAACAGCTTATAATTTAGTCCTAAGAAATAGATATAGACAAATGTTTTTTACTTTGTATGTTATTAGTGAATAACTTTGTACGTTGAGCGGAGGTATGTCGCCTTACGGTCATCATAAATAATTGCGAATCGAAGAACGTGATGAAAATCGGCCTGAATAACTCCAAATGCAAAACATTTAAAAAAAAATCATATTTTCAATCTTCTAAGATTTCATTACTATATAATGTAGGTACTGAATATGTCGGTAATCCATACTAATAATATAAATGCGAAAGTAACTTTTTCTATTCCTCTGTCTGTTTGTTACCTTTTCACGATTCAACCGTTAAACCGATCTCGACGAAACTTGGCGCAGATGTAGCTTGAATACTGGGGACGGACATAGGATACTCCGAAAAACTCAAAAAGTTCTCACGTAATATTTAAAAAAACCTATTTCCCCGCGGAATAAGTCCCGGGGTTCAGCTAGTACTTTATAAATGACACATTGATACTAAAATATTGACTCATGGGAAAAATTATGAAATAACAAAAAAAACATGGAAAATAAATGATATATGCTGAATAAAGAGTTATAAAGTAGGGAATTGTGGACTTTGGTGTTCAAATGTTAAGTCGGCTGTCAACCGATAAGAGCAACAACACGATTCTACTTACAAAGGGCTCTACTCGGCTAACGCCTAGCGCACAATGATTTACTGTCAATATGAGCCGAGAACGGCATCCAATAGACAGTATCGCTTATCCTAATTTAAAAACGAACGGTAAACGTTTATTACACTTGCGTTCTGTGGGCGTGTGGGACTGCAAACAATTTAGCTTTCACACATAGTTGGAGCTTAAATACTTGTCTTCCACCAAATAGTTAACTGTTGTCACTTAACTTCAATTTTATTAAATTGTTTTTTGATACACATCATCGGTAATGATCAGAAGTTTACTACCAAAATGAGACGATAACATTACAATTACATACATACATAGAGTAACATCTAATTCCCACCGGCACTGGCTTTTTCAACTTTCATGTGTGCTTTTAGACATTTCACATAAAATTAGAATCCTTTAAGGCATAAAAATACGTTTTCAATATGTCTTCTTCATGGATTTCAGACACGTCGTCAACGTGTCCGTTGCTACTAAAAGTTGTCATCTACTAAAATATTATAATGCCGAATCAGCACAAGACTAGTAAGCTGAAGGAGTCATAGGCTAGTCATACGGCTCGTAGATCTTTTCGAAGATAAAAGTTTTTTATTGAAAGTGACCCCCACCAAGTTAGGTGGTGGTACAAATAATATGTTTTGACCTAGAACCCACGACACTGTAATATGGTGCTATGGCCATTGAACCTCGCGGTGATCACATGTCGTCGGATTGCCGTAGGCATATAAAAATATCTAATGGGTGGTCGTTAAATGAACGGAATGAAGAGAATTCCAGCTTAAGTCATAGTTTACAGATGGTATATTTAACAGCTATAAACGTACACGATGAAAAGCTTGTCTCTAATACTTAGTTATCTAAAAGAGTACACTCACTAACAGTCGGATTTTACTTCGGCTAAGACAGGTTGTTAAAGAGAAAATATATGATTGTTTGTTTTACGATAATACGAAAATAAAGAAGTACTCGTAAATTTTCCTGTGAACAATTTGTGTAGGAATAAAGTTTTATGGAAAGCTACGAAATTGTATTAAATTCCTCTTCTAAAATTTAAACTTTGACAATAAACGTAATGCTAGTTAAGTTTACGCTTTGATTCATTTAGTGGCGACCTATTTGGCGCGGGCACATCCTCAGCGCTTGCCAAATAAAAGGTTGGGGAATCAAAACTCTCATGTAAAATAAAATTCTAATAGTCTCGCACCATTATGTTTTTCGTCACTGACTGTATTAATATTTATTAAGACGCATATGCCTATGAAAGAAACTTTAATACTTAAAAAAATCGATATACCTGTGTAACATATATAATAGTTAATTAAAAAGAAAGCTGAAATACTAACTCGTCTAGCTATCGCATGCAAGCGAATAGCTCATATTTTGAAATCGATATGCGGTCAGTAACAGCGCCAACTTGCCGGCCATAAAATAATTTACCAATTCAGTCTAGCGTATTAAAAATTGATTCGCCTAAAAGCAACCCGAACAACACAGCAGCAATTATATCCAATTTTTTGTGCAATTCATACCTGCCGGGTTGTGTTTATGACAACGCTTAGTTGAGTGGAATGATTGTGTAAAACTGTTGGACGGGCTCCAACGGGTGCGCGGCACGAGAACAAACGGCACAAATAAAGTCAAATAAGTGAGACCGGCAGATCCCAAACTGTATGCAAGGAAAAGAGATTATTTTATTGTTATTTTGTTCATACTATTGAATTGGAATAATGTATCTCGTTTGTACATTGGAAATATAAAATATACATGTGCATACTACGTGTATATTTGCGATTATTGTTTATGTTCTCATATGCTTTCAAGTAAATGCTTAAAATATATCTTAATGATATAGTTGTAGATATCATTGTAAATGGTGAGTTAATAAATAAATATGATGTCCTCTTGGCCGATTTTCGACCACGGCAAGTTAGCTATCAACTGCGCGGGTGATAGTGTCACAAATGTAGGCGCACACACAGAGGCTGTCACTCGACCCAACCCATCACCGAATATTGTCGAGATCTATCAACTACGCAGGTGATATTTTAGTGCCACAAGTGTACGCGCAAACACAGAGGCACTTACTCGTCCTAATCTACCCGCGCTCGATGTAACGCTGATGCAATAAGATCGGAGGTAAGCTAGGATTTAGTGTTAGAGACACACGAATAATCACAACACAACCAGATCCGAAAACCAACAATTTGTGTTTTTGCACAAATGTTGGCTATAACTAGGATTCGACCCCATGACCTGCGGCGTAGAAGTCAGGTACTCTAACCACTAGATCAGGCGGTCGTCATAAATTGTCCATAATAAATAATTGTCTTATATAAATAATAGTTTGTATTACAATGAGAGTTGATACTTGTACCACTCATCGATTGAATCAGCGCCCAAAAACTTAAATCAAGGATTTATTACCAACATCATGATCATCACTGTTTGTTGTCTGTTACCACATAAAACAACGTAGCTGATGGGCAAGTCTAGAGTGCAATCGCAAATGTCAAGACTCCCGTAAATCCTAGCTTGGGAGAGGTATATATCTCGCAATGGATTTTTTAGACACTGATGGTTATTTTTTCTGGTTATACCAATGCATTTCCATTTTTAACAAGGCATTCCATCATGGTCCTCAATGGTAACAACACAGTAAGGAAGATGCTGAGATGATGATATTTAACTTTAAATTGAAGCAAAAGTACTTGAAATTAAAGGCAAAAAAAGTATGAAATTTAACGTTAACGTTAACTATTTATCGGCCTAGCTACTGTTTCTTTTTCTTAAATAAAAACAACTCTATTTTCTTTCGGACTATTTTCGACAATTTAGACCAATACTTTATGTCATTTGTGTCATGTTTACCAAAAAGTCTATTTAGGTTCATTCAGTTCTTTACTTCGGAAACACTTGTGGTGCTACACGTTGACACAACACTGTTTCATGGCAGAAAAACTAGCAGTACAGGATTCCTGCATAGAAATCTTACCACAAGTACTCTTTATTAGTGAACTTTAAAGAAAAGTCAAAGCTGTCCAACAGTAAGTGGAACAAATGTGCAAAGAAAAGGGCATATCGCGTGCCATATATGAATTTAAATGTCCAATTTAAAATTTCATGCTGACATTTCAAACTCAGTCTTAAGTTTATTTTCAATTCGCAGAATGGCGTCGCGAGCTATTTCGGTATATCAACGATCCTTTGGTCCAACAATTGTCCCTGTAAGTAACAAGGCATTTCGTGCATTCGCTAGGATCCTATTTTTATATTTTGTTTCCTCGGGGCACGATCGCGGTAATCTAACGGAAATGATAAAAAGAGTCGGAGATATCTTGTCGGTAAATGTTACGATGTCACGTCGAACCAAATAAAATATCGGTATCTAGTATGTGTTACATGCGAAATTACGTTTTTATTAGCGTTTATCTACGATATCAAATTTCTTATGCAGTCTAAGTTATAGTATATGTTTAATTTAAAAAAAATGGATTTTGTTGCGTTTTACTGCATCCAAAGTCACGGGAGGACTTGAAATTACGTATGTTTAAATTCGTGTAAAAGTAAGATTTTATATAAGTGATATTTTTAGATAAAAAAACTTAGTTCCACGAAGTTCTTCAGGATAATTTTAAAACGTAGCTTTATGTATAGTCGAATGGAATGAATAACATAATTTAATAATATTATTAGAAATGCTATACTTTTAGAAAATTAAGACAGTTACTTACGGTGATTAATGTTCGAAGCGACGGAATATATTTAATATATTCTTTGAAAATATATTTCAGAATCGTTTGCAATGCAATCAAATGCAAATTGCCAAAAATAATATTCAGGAAACCATTTATCATTATGCGTGTGTCTAGGGTTCGATCCCCGTTGCCGGCACCAATAAAATTGTTTTCCAATTACTTATTTCCTATTATTGAAGTGCTGATTGACCACGAGCGGTGAAGGAAAATTGCGAGGATACCTGAGCCCGTCAACCAGCTGGAGCTTAGAGCAGCATGGCGGACACTTCGGCTTCAAAGCCCTCTCAAAGTTGAGAAGAAGGCTGTGCTCAGTAATGCGACATTTATAGGCTTTTACAGTGATTTTTAAATTTTTGGGTTGGTACATAAAAATTTTTTTGATTATTGATCTATAAACTTTGTTTATACTAATACGATGTGACGATCCACGAACGCACGACGAAAGGTTATATAAAAAATGTTTCTTAAAAAATAAACAATCATAATACTACAATTTGCATCCAAATGAATCCCGTGTTTTGAAATGACACTAATGAATAGTAATAAAAGCCGCGTATCTAATTTCGTCTTAATAGAAATGTAGGCTCATAGTGCACATAAAATGGCATTATTGCGTGTTGCCTCGGCTGGCAACGCTCCAGCTGTTTCAATTTTATCCCGCGGGAGACTCTTTGTAAACATCCCTAAATGATAAACGCATAATTTAACGCCCCAGTGAAACACGAAAAATTGTGCATCCATTTATTTTCTAGATCATAGGAGCGTGAAGACGTTCATTCCGTTAAATTATGACTGTGTATCGAGTACAGTGTTTTCCAGTACGAAATGGCTTTTATTTACTTTTATATTTATTAACGTAACGTTATTTTTCAAATCTGAAAGCTGAGAATCTCAATACATTAGTGATTCATACATATTGAAGTATGCAACAGTTGGTAATCTTTCTACGTATAATAAGAGGCAAAAATATTATTTGTGTATATGTACAAAATAAAATATATTAATTTCTTCTTACTTCTCTTGTAGGTATTATATCTAATTAAAGAAAACTTTGCTTCGCATTAGAATTTATCCTGTGTCGTGAGTGCGTTTTACATTCATGAATTGAACACTCACACTCTGTATTGTCCGTACATAGATTTGTTCCATGCGGGAACCGAACCCGCGATCCCTGGCGTAGACGGCATACGCTCCGCCACTGCTCCAACTGATGCAACATGTGACAATTCGGGGTAGGTACATAATATCTGACAAAGGAGATGACAGTATCCTCTCTTCCTTTGTACTGCGTGAAGCGAAATTTATCTTTTTGTCAAACCTTTCACCTGATGTCTGTTAAAGAACGTCAAATTCCGTATCTTATTTAACTAGCTTTACACTCGCTATATATTCGCTGTCCCACTGACGTGACGGAGCACGGTGCAAAATCCAATTGCCACAAAACAACAATACGGGCGGCATGGCAAAGGTCGGCGATAGCATCGTTGCCTTCGTCGCCGTTGCACATAAATCTAGCTTTGATACATTTTGGTGCTCGGCCAACTGCACCGCATCGCGCCGCACGCGGTCGCCTGCTCTCAACTCGGAAAAATAATAACCTAGCATATTAAATTTTATCGAATATGCTTCATTGAATTGAATTTATTTCATATTTGGTGTTAAAGTTGGTACGAGTATTATGTTTTTTCGTAAGACTTTAAAGAGATACAGGAGATATATATTCCGTTTTTGATTATCATACCATTTTGTTTAATATTGAAGCCATGGAAAGTTTACTAATGAATATCTTCAGAAAGCACAATCCTGAGGTACCAAATGATTGTAAGGTTTATTCCGCATCGTGGTTGCAGTACGAGTGAACCTTCATGTAACAACGGTCATCGATTATTTATTGCGGTAGAACTAGTTTCGTTTAAAATATATATCTTTTGGGCCATGAGAGTTCGTTTTTTTATGGAAGTGTGTGAAGTGATAGGTAGTGCCACGTCTGCACTGTATCGTTGCAGTTTCATTAAGAACTTTACCTTGGAAAATTCAGTGTAGCACCGCACTGGGCTCGTCACTATGAGACATCAGTTCTTAAGCCTCATAGGGCATATTACTTTAGCTTCGATGCTCTTCAAACCGAAACACATTAGGGTTTGCACACTTCTGCTTGACGACAGAGTAACCGGCACTGCCAATACTTTCAAGAAGAATTACATTACATACATACATAAGATCACGACTGTATCCCATAAGGGGTAGTCAGAGACTGGGCTGACTGCCACAATCCACGTTTCACCAAAACAATATAATGCACTTGGTGTGATAGGTGGTGAGCCCATCGCCACCATGCGCTGTTGGGTGCACAGTGCAGTTTAATTCCTTACTCGCCTTTTACGAGATCCATTGGATGAGATGGAGTGGTAGTATTCTTTTAACGAGCCGCCACCACATAGAATATCCTAGCCTTCCTCTTAGCTCATACAACTAGTAGTGAAGGGCTAATATTTTGATATTTTCCGAGTACTATTAGTAAGCACTGATACATACCTAAATCTTTTCCTATTATTTTGAGAAGGTATTCACTTTTAGATAAATTTGACTTGACTTATAAAGAAAAGATTTGCAACAGAACAGCAACATAAAAACATAGAACAACATAATGAGAACGACATTACAAAAGCATTCTCGCAATTAAAATAAGATATCGCAATTGTTCAAAGATTTTCAAACGCTGACTAATGATCATTCGAAATGAGCACATTGTGAGTCACAATTTAAAGTACACGTGTGATTTTTTTTATATTGAAACAACATTTTATCTTAAGCAATAAATGTCCGTCATGTATATTCATGCTGAGTTTCTTAGAAACAAATACTCTGCAATTGTTACCTCTTAAATGATACTAAGCGTTTCGTATTTGATTGTTGCGTGCTGAGAAGTAACGGGGTTTTTATTACAGTTACACATACATACAGTCACGCCTCTTTCCCATTGGGATAGGCAGAACACACATCTTTCGCTTCTTCTACTTTCATTAACGTATTCATATACGCTCGTCGTTGCGGGTACTCTTAACGTGACCTTTCCTGAAAAGTTCACCGATCTGATTGTGATACGTACGCCTAGGTCGACCCTTACCGGCTTTCCCATTCACACTTGCCTCATAAATCTGTTTCGTCAATCTCCTTTCATTCATCCTCTACGTGTCCAAACCATTTAAGCATGCTTTTCTCTATCTTTTTCACTACATCTTCAACCACACCGCAACGTTCCCTCACGCTGTTTCTCACTTTGTCATTCAGAGTTACTCCAGCTATACTTCTCAAACTTCTCATTTCCACAGCGTTAATCTTGTTAAAGAGATTAAACAGCCACGGCGAAGCCACACATCCCTGTCTAACACCTTTTTCGCTGTTTAACCAGTCTGTGTAAGCCCCGTTTACCCTGACACAAGCACTGGAATCCTTATAGAATGATTTCAATGCTCGTATCAAGCTGCCGTTCAACCCATACATATGCAATGTCGACCACAATTCATTCATCACTACTCTATCATAGGCTTTTTCCAAGTCCACGAATGCGCAATAGACCTTTTGACTTTGAGCCAAGAATTTTTCGGCTATGCTTCGTAAGAAACATTCCCATTCATCTCCCGATCCCGCTAGTACATCCCATATCTTCATTCATCACTCTCCTAATCAAAACCTTTGCATACAGTTTGCCGTTTACTAAGCAAGCTAATGCCTCGGTAGTTTTTGCAGTCTTGCTGCGACCCTTTTCCTTTGTAAAGCGGTCCGATAACGGCTTTACACCAGTCTACTGGTAGATAGATAGATAAATCGTTTATTTGGTCACTACAACACAGATACAATTTACACATACAAATAAACAATAAACAATATCAAGAAGAAAAAAGTAGGTGATTTTAAAGAAACAAAGACATCTCAGATAGCGTGTGCTGCAGTGACACAAAAAGGCCATAGCTCAGTGCATCTTTGCTCAATGAACAAGCACTGATTTTCAGCTATAACCCAGAGGGTAAAAAATAAATAAATAAATATGATGCATGTTTAAAGTGTATATTGTTGATGGTGTTTTTGTTAATATAAAAACGCAGTGTATATAACAAGCGATATATTTAGATATAAGGATCATGAGCATAGTTTAATACTTACAGGAAAATACTACAAAAGAATCTGCAATTATAAATAAATTATTAAATATAATAGGTAAGTAATATGTGCTTGTAAAATGCGATGGTACGTTGCTGCTCCTCCAGCAAAGGATAAAATGGCGGTACAGCTAACTAGCAACCACGCCCTGTCCAGCTTTCAGCATCTCAATCGTAATTCTATCATACCCTGCAGCTTTGCCCGATTTCATACTGTTCATCGCTTCCACAATCTTTTCCATACTGATATCTCTTTCATCGAAGCTTACATTTATGTCCCCGGATGGGGCCTGTGCTTGCTTATCCTCTTTCTCAAATAAGCTTTCAAATACGTCCACGTCTTTAGAATGCATTTCTCACCTCTCACAATACTTCCATCCTGTTTTCTGATTTTGTCCAGTTGCGAGGTCGTTTTTTACCTCCGGCTGTTCTTATGGACTTCCAGAGGAACTTAATGTTGTTCTGAAAGTCATCAGATAACCTCGTATCAAATTCATCTCTTTCATTCTTTTTCTTTCTTCCCACAACCTCTTTTGCCACACCTTGTAACCTGTTATACTCACTCCTTGCCATGCTTACATCCCCATTCGTTGCTTTTTGCATTATTTGATTGACTCTTGTTGCCAACCAGTCCAGCCATGCTTTCTTCTTCTTGCACAGAATCTTTAACTTACACCCTTTTCTTCTTATACTTACTCGTACACTACACACTTCAATACCAACTTTCACAATTCCTTGCTTAAACGGCTTCCATACTTTTTCATCGCCACATTCCTCATTTAAAGTATGAAACTGTGTGGTCAGTTTACTTACAAATTCTTCTCAAACCTCTTTCCCTTGCAAATTCTCAACTTTTATGCGCTCTAGTACACTAATAGGATTCATGCACACGATACCGCCATCACTTAAAGAGCCCTCTTAGTCGGCTTAACACCAGAAACTGGTTTGTGTGAATGCCGACACCGCGGCATGCCCGAGCCTAGTCCAGCACTTTCTTTCTAAGTCTTTCATCCACAATCACAAAATCAATCATACTTCTCAGGTTCCCTTCATCTCTAGTATACAAGTGGATTTTTTTATGGTCAAACATTGTGTTTATTACCACCAGATTCCACTCCAAACACACTTCAAGGAGACTTTCCCCATTTTCATTCACCCATTAAAATCGTCTAGCATTATGATCCTTTAATTTTGGGTGCATTTGTTCAAAAGATCTTTCACGCTATCCCAAAACTCCTGTCTCTTAATTTGGGCTTTTGAGGAGCGATTAGAACTCGCATCTTGTGGAGCATAAACTGCCAATATAAAGATGAGAGTAAGTCCAACCTTCAACCTCACCCAGAGGAGTCTTGGGCTAACACATTTAAAGTCAGTCACACATTCATTCATTGCAGAAAGCAGTACACCAACTCTCTGTCAGCCTCTACTGGTTTCCGGAACTCCCGACCAATAGGCTGTGTAGGATTCATGCGTGGTGGTGTCGTATCCTTTCCACTCGGTCTCATTCACACAAAGAACATCAATCCGTCTTTCGCTCATCATCCATATACTTCTTCAAGTTTATCATTCATACCTCCTCGAACATTCAGAGTAGTAAAGTGGTTACCCGCAGTCCACTTTTCGCCCCCATGGGAAACGAGACGTGACGGGTGGCGAACCACATCGCCGCCATTTTGGTACGAGTCAAAATTCTTACTACCCATTGCATTCCTACGAGCAGCTAGGGAAAATGCTGTCCACCCAAACAGAGCCCCGCATGCTTCAGTAAGGCTAGCCTTATTGTGCGGTCGCCCGGTACCAGGGCATTCATATAATAGAATTTAGTCGTGTAGTCAGTTAAGAAAAACCTCATAGTGTTTTATTTTATTTAAAAGCGTCCGAAACGTCGGGTAAAAATAGTTCAAAATTAAACGCGATAAAATCCGTAAAAAAGTAGTTTTATTTAAAACCTCATAGCTTCCGATGCAGGCGAAATAATCATCTCAAAAAAGCCAGACCGAAATAAAACAGTCAGGTGACGAGCAGTGTCGTCTGGTATTGTGATTGCTAATCCGCCTGCCTAGCAAATCTTTCCTTCTTGGAGAGGACTATCACTAGTAGTGGACTACAAAAAGGTTGATGATAATGTGTTACAAAATTAAAGGATAATGTAGATACCTTAACAAAATTCCTGGGGAATCCTTCCCGTTTCTTTGCCAGTAAATAGGTCTCGGGTTTTGATATGCTGTTACTATCCGCTGGCGTTCTGTGAGAGTGTAGTACTTGCCGATCAAGTCCACTTATTTATGTACTTTGCTCTATTTAAAACTACTTGGACAAAGTTTAAGGAAAATCCTTTGATAAGTTTGGATTGGTGGTCCTTATTGAATAATCAACCATTAAAAAAAAGAAAAGTTTCAGCCTATAAATGTCCCACTGCTGAGCACAGGCCTTCTCTCATTTCTGAGAGAGTTTTGGAGCTATCTTATCTTTGGAAGAATCCGCCACGCTGCTCCAATGCGGGTTGGCGGACTGCACATGACTTCGAAATATTTTTTATTTCTCAAACATGAACGTTTCCTCACGATGTTTTCCTTCACCGCCGAGCACGCGGTTTACCAGCACTGATTTATCAGCACTTAAAATTGCAATTAACAATTTTAGTGGTGCCGGCACCGGGAATCAAACCCAGGTTGATCGCGTACTATGAAATGCTACTTATTTTTAAAATTAAGAATTTAAATTTAATTGTTCACTGCTCACCATGTTTGTTTTATGTATATATTATATGAAGAACTAGTCTGCAGCAGTTGGTAACCGTAGCAAGACATTTTAAGACATAGAGATTGTTCGTAATCTTAGAATGCCACATGTGGCAAATTTCCAAAAAAATATCTTACCTTCTTCTTCTTTCATAATGAAAGCCTATGCAATCCTCTACTGAGCATGGTCCCCATCCAAGTTGGAATGATTTGCCGTAATGGTCACTCACACAACGCGCCTTTCCAGCGTGGTAATTATTTTCTATTGCAATGTACTGTTTAAAGGTTGTTGCTGCTGATGAAGGGCGATCAGAGAGTTGCTGTAAGTGTGCGCAGCAGTCTTTGTACTCGAAGAAATGTTTGTTTACATTTATAAACTGTGAAATAGTAGTGATTTGAGTGAAAAGAAAATATTTACTGAATTCATATGGTAAATAAAGGCGAACATTTATTCGCTTTTACATCTTTTATATGTTTTAAAATACTTTTGATATTTATGTTCGAACTTTGATCGTTAAATTACATCGATGTTGTCTTCTTGCAGTCGTGCACATACGAGGCGGTAACGGCATTATATAATTATTTAGCACTAACACAATACAGGCGATAAATCATCACTATAAAATATTAGTTTTAATAAAGCGCACCATGCGAGGAATCCACAATTTAGTTTTCAAACGGTTTATATTTATAAACAAATGTGAACATGTTTCTGGCCAGTTGTGATAGCTTATTCAATGTAGGAGGAAATATTATATTGAGATGATATAATAACTGACATTATCGAATCTTATATATTATATTAAGAAATACTGATCTATGAATTTCGTTAAGCAGCGCAAAAAAATAAATTAACAAATAATATATATATATATATATATATATATATATATATCAAAATTAAAAAGGCTTTCTTTGTTTTACTGTAAAAACGGAAACAAGCTTATAAATTTTAGGTGCTATTTGATGACTTTCGAGAAACTAAGGGAATTATACTTTATATGCAAGCCATTACATAATAATTAAGTATTCCTATGTTGTCATACTGTATCATATTGTAACATATAATGGCAATATTTTTCTTGCATTGATGTAAGAGAATAATTACCACTATTGTAGGTATTTATGATGGAGTAGGTTAATAAATACGGGTATCTTATTAGGTATTGTGATGAAGAAATTCGCGATATTTTTTGGTTTCCATAATAATCCATACAATTTCTAAAGAATTTATAATCATCATAAAAAATTGTTGTGAATAACGAAACTAATAACCATTTAAAAGCTCTCGCGTGGCTTAAAGTCGGCAATTAGAGTGTTTTCTTTCTTTAGACGATGAGTTTGTTAAGTAATAGGGTTCATTTTCAAGTCGGAGAAGTTAGTTCATTAATCAGCGCGGCCTCACTTCCGTCGCCGCGCCAACGCGCTCTGCGCCGGAACAACATATTATTTTGGATTGTTTTTGATAAAATATACAAAGACAAATAATTACGGTGATACGAATCACATGAGTGAATAAATCATATTTCCCCTTTAATTAGAGCTATAAACATACTGCAACATCTGTCACCAATTATTTATGGAGACAATCTATCTAAATAGTTATAAGAATAACATACAGATGAGATACTAGTGTGGGGTAACGTCGTTATTTTAAAAATAAATAGAGTAAAAATCAAATAACAATGAGAAGGATATAAGAATTTATGAAATTGAAATATATTTAGCACAGCCGGCGCATTTATTTATAAAATACTGAAACCACAAAAAAATAGCGTAGTGTATCAAGTATTTTTTCGTATACGGGTAAACTCCAATCAAATTGGAACAAAGAGACAAAAATCCTGATTCCTCAAAAGAAAATTGTTAAAAGAAAATTACACACGACTTTCATCGGATTAATCTTCTACAAAAGACATACATTGGATTAGACTTCATAAATACATTCATTACGATAACATTCATGAAAAAAAAAACTAAAACCTTTCAGTACTTTTCGACTTTAATTATTAATAATAACGATTGTTTTGTAGATTTTTTTTTGAACTAACTTATTCAGTGTTTGTAAAAACGTTTAATCCGATGTGCAATAAGTGATTCACTAACGTAGCTAACGTAAAAGCAAGTTAAAGAGGCAATGGTCAGACCTACGTTCATCGCTGAACCGATGGCCGTTGCAATATGGAGGTTCAAGAATGGAGTCCATGTATACTTTTGTGCAGTATGATAATGATGCTGATCCTTCAATATTAGATAACGATAAATAGGATATCGTTATCGCGTAGCTAATAAAAAAACAAAAGATTATCTGCGCTGTTATGTTATAATGCCGTAAATATTAACAAAAACAGAAATACGGGACCGTCACTATATTTTTTCAAAGGAGAAAGAGACGAGACGAGCAAAACGTCCACCAGATGGTACGTTGCTCTTACCTATAACAAATGCTGTGTCACCCAGAACGATTAAGTGTGGCACCACACAGCACCCGCCACAGTGAGACATAAGTTCTTAAGTTTCATATGCCCAGTAATTACACTAGCTCTCAGTGAAAATCGCCAATATATGTTTTTGCACAAATGTTATGTTGTTAAAAGTTCGAAGCCAACCTGCAGCGTAGAAATCAGACTATTCACCCCTAGACCACACAATTGTCAAATAATTAAACGTCTATTGTACAAATAGCGATAAATCGTTACGGCATGAACGAACAACGCTTGATGCTGCACTTGTCTTTCACAGAGCCGATAATCTGGCACGCGGGCCCCTGGCCCGTGAGCACAGTATCCGATGAAGCTGTAAAAGCCAAACAAAGGCTAACAGCAATTACATCACCGAAATTATGGACAGAGCCGATATGAAAAAGTTATCAACGGTAAAAAACTGCGCTTGTGTCGCACCGGATACCAAATTAATGTGTCATGTACTGTCGCGATGTGATATTGATGTCGCGAACCGACGTGCCTTGACGTTTGATTGAAATCGTAAATCTCTGATCGTTAGGTAAATACGCAATTTCATTTCAGGTTTTATCAGGTTTAATATTTTATTGAGCAAAATTACGATTTATGGATCATAAAATATATAGTTAAACCGTTGTAAATCCGAAAATTTTGTAAAATTGAAATAAATTTGAGTTTCCTTCATAATGAGTAAAGGTAACATGACGATACCATTTACTCACCTTTTTAGTTTTTAGTTTTATTATTTTCTTTCAAATGAAAATATGTAAACAAAATGAGTAAAAAAAAAAACTAATTAAATTCTGTCTTCCCGTAAGAGTTAAGACTAAAGGAAACATTTTTTTTCACCCACATTTTAAGCTGATTTTTCAATTGTAAATGAAGTAAGGGCCCTGCTGCCACTGCATGATGATTAAAAAAAACATAAACTACTACTTTTTGTGTTAAACTTGGGGGCTATGAACTGACTATTCTATCCTTTAGTACCGAGTGTCTTAAAAAGAGTATGAAAATTTTAGAAAATAAAATTATCTTGAGATCGTTTATTTGTCAAAATTAACAAAGTTTTAATTAAAATTTGGTCGCAACGTATATTGTGATAGAGGAGGTATTATCGACAGCATAATTATTAAGATGCCTTTGGGATAGTGGTCCGAGATTAGAACGATATCACGTTTATCACGGCTGACTGATCACAGTAGAAAATTAATTTAGGTTTAAGGCGTCTTGCTTCAAGCGAAAACGGTGTATATCGGAGTATTTCTGGAAAAGGGATTCGGCAACTTGTATTCATAAGAGTAGGTACATCACAACGGCTGGCAGCCCATCCAGCACGGTCTCGACAGAATTGATCTGTAAAATTGATTTTCATTCGATAGTGACGAACAAAGGACTAGTCAAAAGCCTAGAGGCTGCGTGCTCCATTAATCGACGGTACTCATTTAAGATTGAAAGTATAGACTTTGACATAAATAAAATAAAAGTACAAAGTATTCAGCCGCTTGCTGACTGTTCTATTTTATTAAAATGTGTGTGTACACACATGGTACATATACAAACATTTTTGATAATTAATAGTTTAAATATGTTTATATTGCTTGTAGTTCATATTTTTACGAAGATAAGTTTCACATAATGTTTTGTAATACAAAATAATTTAGCCGCAAAAGTGCATTTCTCACTCTTAAAGGCGTGGAAAAATATTTCATTGAATACACATTAAAATATTTATATTTACATATTAATTAAAAATAATTGGGCGCGATGAGAGTAATATTTTAAGGTCTAAGTTGAGTGCAGCGTCTTCGTGCAAAGTTCTGTTATTTTACAATGAACATTGATATACAAAAATCCTAGATACACAGTCAGCGACTCAAAAACTTCCTCAAAGAAGAGCGCACAATGCGCTCATTTCGGTTAGCATCACGTCAATCATGTCAACGCAAGGGCTGTCAAAACGTTGTGGATCGATAATTGATTTCGTTTAAAAAGGAACTTTATGTCGTATGAATAAGATTAAATTTGGTTTTATTTAATCGGAATTTGTGATCTTTATTTTTATGTTTTGATCGATCGATGACGCTTTATGAAGTGATTTTTTTATGGAACTGTGTATCTTGTGTTTTTAGTATATCCATGACAGTGAGTAATATTTTTTTATTCATGTTTGTTTATTTTAATTGTATTCAAAGTTCTAATATACGAGTACTATAAGTTTCACTTCTGTCATCTATTAAAATTAATATCGTGTTATACATACTAACTAAACATGTTGTATGAATATAATTTCTGACAAAAATAATGTTTTATAAAAAAAAATATAAAAATCGATTAACACCATTTTTTTATGAAAAGTAATTATAACTTAGCGGAAAAACTCGATATTGACCGGATTATCCGTGATTGAAATTCTATGATTCGAACAGTCGAAATGTAAAGTGCGACGCAATTTTAGAACAATGAGTTGCGAAATTGCATTTCAGCGAATGGAAAACCATGCATTCTCTCTCGGACTTCAGTTAGAACTACTACGTAACTATGTTCATGAATTTACAAAATATTCAAATCATCATGAATCAATGTTATATGCAGCGGTGCGAAAATAAAGTTGCACTTTTCTTGGCGCAGGCTGAAACGAACTATTTATTATTCTTCTCTCCCCGGCTCCAAACCTCTTTCAGAAATAAGAGGAGGCCTGTTCTTAGTAAGTGGGACATATAAGGGTTTTTACCATATTATTACAATTAAAAAAGACATCAGTATTATCACAAGTTTTTTGATTATAGTTTTCCTTATTAAATTAAAAAAAAATATTAATAAATTTTACGATCTTAAAAGCCATCAAAATACTAGTAATAACTAATTGCGAGCAGTTGATGGATGTGGGTAGTTCACGACTTTACACAAAGCAGTATTTATACAATACAATGTTTGGTTTTCTAGATATATTATAAGTGTCCTATGTCTCTGATACTGTAACTGGTTCTTCCTCAAATTTTATCGCAAACATTCTTTTCTTTTTCTTTATACGGTGCCCCACACTAGGATTTCTCTTGTCAGAGCGTTTCACAAAAAAAATTACAAGCACAACACAACCAAACCCGAAAATCATCAATTTATGTTTTTACGCAACTGTTGACTCCGACCGGGATTAGAATCCAGGACCCGCGGCGGTTATAATCTACCGGAAGAACATCATGCTTCATTAAAAAATATTACTGAAAATAAATTATTAGTCAAATAAATTCTTATAGTGGAAAGTGTGTAGTGTAATTCTGAGTTATTTTTAATTGTCGAAGACTACATTTCCTAAGAATTTATTGGTCAGTAGTTAGTTCCTGTCGGCTTTGGGAAGCCGAGCTCTGAACATTCGCAAAGCTTTAACAGGTGAACGTAAATGAAAATAGTTTTAGCTTTGAAGTTGTCATGTTCTCAAATAAAACTTACTATACAATCATCAATTTCTAATTCAACAACTAGCGACCCGCTTGAGCTTCACACAGATGCTTAACATTTCAAACATAGTCTTTTTCTAGATAGACGGAACAGTGATGTTTCCGAACAGTAAATTAAATTTTATAATCGCTTCAGTAGTTTCCAAGATTATCCTCATTATATATGTTGATAATTTATTTTTTATGGAAGAAAGATACGACGATAAATTATTTAATAATTATTTTGCGTTCTCTTCTATCTTACTCATTCTTCTTTCACTGACTCCTAGCTTTAAAAGTATACACATACAAGAATATTGTGTTACAAATATTGTATACGTGCAACGTCTGTCCATAATAAATACTGTGTCACACATAACATATTTGTGTGACACCGCACTACACTCTTCACTCTGAGACCTCATTTCTTAAGTCTCATATGGATGCCCAGTAATACAACTAGCTAACAGTACCCTCAGACCGAAATACAGTAATGTTGCAAGCTATTGCTTGACGGCAGAACCTAGACGGATTCCTGCATAGTAATCCAGCAGTAAGTGCAGTTATACAAACAAATAATAATAATAGTAATAATAATTAAGGCGAAAATAATAGTTACTTCATGAATTTTGATATATTTTTTAATCTTCACTAATACATATTAAAATTAGGTACTGTTAAAGTAAGTAATACAATTTATTTATAATTACTTTTACTTGAAATATAAAATCCATTACTGACTAGCTCGGCGCTGGTTAATTTCATAGTTACCAATTAAAAAAAAAATGAAAAACCTGCCATCCTATCTTATCATTTACTAGTGGTAGGATTCCTATGCAGGAATTCCGTCTAGGTAGGCACCATCGCAGAGCCAGTTAATCTTCTGTGAAGCAGTAGTTTTCAAACATTACTGTGTTTTGGTGTGAGAGCTAGAGTAATAACTGGGCATATGGGACTGAAGAACTGATGTCTCATGGATATTTGTTATGGACAGACTTTACACATCAGGAGAATATTTTGCGCATCTCGAAATATGCCTAATTTAATTTACGCAAAACATGACGAGCAGCAACGTCTAAGTCTAAGGTAGAGGCCTGGTATTGTTATTTCAAATTCGTCTGTTATGCGTGGTAATTACGGAAGATCCTCTTTTCTTGGGAGACTTTCAAGAGCTTAAGTCCAGCAGTGGACTAATATGACGCTGATAGCGTAGATTTCTTTTAACTTTACTTTGGTACTTATTATCCTCTTAGAATTTTGTCTATGTGATAAATATATAAATCAGAATATGAACAACAAATAAAATTTCATTTTCTTAATACTTTATAAGTAAATTATATAAATTTTCTTTCCGGTAGTCTATCACGATAGAGTTGTTTGTTAGATACGGCCGCGAAGACGTAATCGTTTTCGTGAGGGACTGCTATCGTAAATCTGCCTAGACCAGAATGGGTTACACAGCATTGGCCCCATAAATTGTCCATACACCATTTTACGATGTAGTCCGAAAGGGAACTGGCGTGTCCCGTGTGTTCCCATACTGAAATCAATCACTTGAACTTTGGCAGCCATTTTGAGATTTATTTGAAAATGTCTGGTATCACAAATGACAAGGATATTTTTATTTATTCCGGTTCATAATTTTTTGTGAAACTTTTGATTTTTAATATACATGTGATTAAATCAATTTCGAAGCATTGTGGCATTTTCCGAACTTGGTACTAGAATAGTAACGTTTACTTATAGTATAACGTTCTGCTGGCCGATTTTTGATCACAGTGACAACATTAAAGTGGCACAGTGGTGTATGCGCAAACACACGGTGAAGTACTTGTACACTAAAAATTGTAAAATTGTTCGTTTAAAAACATTGAGACCATATCTATTAATAAACGGCCTATTTAGGACGCGGCGTATGTCTTAATCGTAAATGGCATTTGTGTCTCCTATAACACACGTGGTCACGATTTGTGCAGTATAAGATCACTCGCAATGACACAAATAGCACCGAACCGGGAATTGAGACATGCAATGGAGACTGAGATATGCATTTCTAGATATTCGTTCAAAATTACATTGGCATATATATCACCGCGTCAACAAACTACTGTATATCGAAGCTGAAACATGGAATCGGTGTCAATACCGCAGAGAATACACATACCATTTGGTATAAATTGTATTGCCAGATTATTGTTTCAGATAGTATTTATTTATATATAATAATTGGATACAGTACAGCTAAAAAACAAAACTATTTATTTTTTATAAATAGAATTCGCCGTAATTATACGTTTATTTCTAGGAATAGACACTTCATAGACATTTATATGACACTAAAATAAGAAAAACTTTAAATTGAACTTGTGATAGTAACAGTTGAATTTAAATAAGGTATGACAAACGAGTTCTGTAGTGATTGATTCTGTTTTAAAATATTTCAGACTGTTTCGGGATTCACGAAAGAGCTCACGAAAACATTACTGTTCAGCAACGCAAGTATTTTGCGTGGCCTTTCTTTTGAAGTTTACTTTTTTATTATTTCGTGCTTCGGTTGCTCAATTATCCGACCAGTTCTTTTAGAAAATTGAATAAACTTGCCATCGTGACTTGGAATTAATTCTTCTACTATACAAATAAAAAAAAGTTTTTATAAAAATCTTTTGATCTATAGCATTATATTAATAGTTCACTGCTGGACATAGTGTTCTCCTAAGAAGAGAGGATTTGCCGTAATCACCTCGTTTTGCAGTCGGATTGGCGATTCCAGTATCAAACACCTCGCATCTTAAATGCTGTTGCCCGCACTGGTCTATGTAATATCTGTTGAACTTAAGAAAAAAATTTAAACCTTAGCATTGGCAATCAAATCTGTGGCTGTACGGTTGTAAATTGATATTTCTAACGCTTTTAACACACTCGATCATGATATCGGCCTTTCAATCCTTTCCCATCTTAATTACGCACCTACTGTCTTAGAATGGTTTGCTTTTTATCTTTGCGGGCGCCAGCAATCAGTTCACGAGGGACAAAAAACCTAAGCTTGGGCTAATGTCGAAGATAGCGTGCCGCAAGGCGGCATCTCCCATAATTTTCTTTGTTTTTATAAACTTACTACTACTAATCTACAATATTCACTGCTCGTACCATCTGTATGTGGACGACCTACTACTACTAGCTATATGTGCAATCTGAAACAGACGATCTTCATAACGGGATCAATAATTTAAACAAGAATTTGAACGCTCTCAAAGATTAGTTATTTCGTTATGGAGTGACTGTCAATCAGTTCTGTTACTGGTGGTGGGATTCCCATGCAGGAATCCTTCTAGATAGATGCCACCGCAGGCCAGTTATTCTGCCGTGAAGCAGTAGTGTGCAAACATTATTGTGTTTCGGTCTGAAGGGCACTGAGAGCTAGTGTAATCACGGGGCATACTCTTAACAAGTGATGTTTCAGGGACAAGGGCGGAGTGTGTTGCCGCACAGCAATGTTTTACTTACCATCAGGTGAGCGTTTTGCTTCAATCTAAGCTGATGCTTTTCCAAACGCTTATATTACCCGTTATTGATTATGCAGATAACAGAGCGCCTGCTTGATAACTGTATTAGATATATTTTTGGTCTGCTAAAGTAATTCTATTTTCATTACTATAGATTTAAGCTTAATTGACTTACCATTCGTCTAAGGCTTAATTTCAGAATATTGCTTGTTATTTTCTCTATATTAAGTGATCCATTTTCGCTTTCATATTACAAGGATAAATTTCAGTATCTCTCCTCATCACATCATAGAGTTCTTCGTTCCTCGTTCTTATAAAATGATTTGCCTTCCTACACATTTCACCGGGTTCTATCAGAGCTCCTTCACTATTTAGGCTGCACTTCTTTGGAACTCCTTGCCCGACGACATTAAGAAAGCGTCCAATAAATACTCCTTTGAAAAGTTGGTTCGAGGTTATTTATTAAAGAGTCATGAGAACGATAATTGTTAGTAGCTGGACATCGATTTAAGTGTGCACTTACTTTGTGTTTATTAATGAATAATATGTACGTATATACATATTATGTATGTGGGTATTTATATGTTTTGGTTATATATTTTTACGTATGTGTATGTGTATATTTATGTAATAAGTGTATTAAATTATTTTTGTGTCACTTTTTATTGTCTTTTAATTCAGCAGTGTTATGAAGTTCCTTTACGTTTGTGTTATGTCACAGTGCGATCCTTCCACGGTCGTGTCGGATTGTGATCGTGTTCGTTCAGCTATAGTAGAACAGTTTTTCACTCACAGTTTTATCATTTAAATTAAGATGAGATAAATTTATTTCCGAGATATATTTAAGTGTTAATTAATTAATAAAAATGTAAGGCGTCTGCCTTAAAGGCTATCCAAGCATCTTTTGCAGTAAATCCTCCCTACAAGAGGGCCTATGTTTAACGGTGGACTGGACTGATCAGTACCTAAGAATAATATGATAAGCGTTGATCAATAATTAACGTTTAAAATAAATTAATGTATAAAATAAACAGTTGTTTTAGATTCGGATTTATCTTTTTTGTGCAAACATACATAAAGCGATATCTAAAGTGGGGACAGAATTCAAATTTCGTCGAGCTATTAAAATGTTTAGTCGGTGCTCTGTGGCTAAAATAAGTAACATTCTGGTTGAGGATTTATAGTGATACGAGAGACGGTTGTTGTTTATTTATTTGGAAGGATTAAACATGCAGAGAGCGAATAGCGTAACGTATACATTCGTGGCGGTTCCTACTTAAACTTTGCTAAACGGCCAGCACCACTGAAAGCCTTCTAAATTCTGACTGAGTTTTGCGTTTCGTATTTTGTGTGTTGCAATAATATTGGTATTATATAGTAGGCAGTCTGTTCTTCAATGGAACCTATTTATTACTGCAGTCTAAAAGCAACACATTTTGGGAATGTTTATATGTTTTTAATTATTTATTTTCGATTTTAAGCCTCTGAGAATAATTACAATTTACTCTTTTACTTACATTCTAATGTCGCCATTTCCACGACAATACTGAACGACGCAACAGTCGGTTTGAATCTCAACTGTGGTTAGTATTTGTTCAACACAAGTTAATTGTTATACGGTTGTAATATTTTGCTGCCTATGCTCTTGAGGCAAAAGCGTGACTACGGAAGGGGAGGGAAGGGGGAAGATGAGTGAGTACCACGGTGTTTGTGCTATTTCTTATGGTATACCACCATATATCTTGCGCCATATAACTTTTAGTTATTATTAGTGAAAGCCATCATTGTATTTGGATATAAGTACTGGTGGAACTATGAGAACGAAGCTATTTAGATTGATATCAGTGAATATAAGATATCAGATTTATATTTTAGTGCTACCTACAGAAATTAACGAGTATTTACATTAGAGGGCATTACATGATTTTTTTTTCTGTTTAATTCACAATTGACAAAATATACTATATTTTTTAATATTTAAAAAGTATAAGCGATTTTTCCCGATGATGTGATTGATTTCTTGACAAAAAAATAAAAAGCGCATTCTGTAAATTTTATCGAAATTACTATAGACAAACATGAATGGCTGATTTATAAAAATATGAGATTAGTTTTAAATTCTTAAAAAAAAACTCTTTGATTAAAAGTACGATCTGTTGTTGGTAAGTTTAAAAAAAAACTTCGTTATTAACTTTGAATCTAAATAGATAAAGCCAAGGAAAAAATAGCCAGATTGAAAAGATGTTTAATACTTCTTGAAACAACTCAATTTGTACAAATGCAATGAAATATAACTGAAAATGTGTTTGTATTAATTTAATATATTGTTATGCACTGAAATCTAAACTTTAAATACTTTCAGTAGTTGATATTATTGCAATATTTGCATTAAATTTAGTAACAACTACTTAGTGACGTTCAAACGGCCGTCGAAACTTTCCCAACCGATTCTCGTGGTTGAAATTCTCGGCATTCTGGGAGACGCGCCGGGCACTGTCATGATAGGACAGGCTATAAATTCTAATACAAATCCAGTACCGCCGTGTATATAATATTTATTAGGTTATATTTCCTTTAAACAAAAATATTTTTTGTTTAAGTAATCAAAATGGAAAAGTTTCGTTTTAAATCTTGTGAAATTGCGAACGAAACTGCGTCTAATAAGAAATCATAAGATAATTACTATTAATACACTAATAATATATTGTTATGATATATTCAGCAGCTCATCTTAAACGAAAACAGCGTAAAGGTCGTCTTACGAAGGTTATCCAAAGATTCAAATTGAAACGATTAAAGTTCAAATCCTCTTTACGTTAACAACCCGATTAATTTTCTATAAAACTTTCTAGTTTTACGTGAGATCTTAAAAATAATTGTCTTATTGAATAATTGTTTTATTATCGAGGTTCTTATATTTTTTATGCAATATTGCCATATTCTGTTAGCGGTGTTTGTAAACTGAAGTGACAATGCCCTATGTAAGAGAGACCACATTCACAATCCAGCTTGTATATTTCTGCATCTTGTAGAGGGATGTTACACTTAACAGATGGTAAAAACTGACTTATCTTCTTCGGCGGCTTGAAAAATGTTCTTATGGAAGCCCGCTTCAAGATATAGCCAATCTTGTCCATGACTCCTCTGACATATGGTAGGACTATAGGTACACGCTCGACTGTGGCCGGCTTTACTCGGTCACTGCAACGAAGACGCGGAACCCGAATCTTGTCTTGCAAAACTTGCTTGACATGCTGAAGAACAGATCCCTTGTGCTCTCTGAAACAAAGATTTACCCACTGTAAATAACTGTGAAGGATGGTGGTGAGATTCACCGTTTAAATACCTATTAGTATGGGTCTTTTTCCTATACACAGTGTGACTCAAGCTGTTATTAGGATTTCTAATTATTAAAACATATAGAAAAGCTAAAGAGTTATTTGCCTCTAACTCTTGTAATTTGTATTTGTAAAATGTATTTTAGAATTTATGGAGTTAAGGTGGTTCTCGTTGTCTACTCTAAACAAAACACAAAAGTATTACAATTTTTAAAAGTGTTTTAAGTTTGATTAGTGAAGCTTTGTGTCGTGAAAATTAAAATTTTAGTCGTTCAGAATAAATTAGCATCCAGTCGGGAAATGTCTATAAAATGACAACTTTATGTGAAACGAAACTGGCCGGTAAATTACGATTTGTGTTTTAAGGCTAAGAGTTTATTTTTATACTATAATATGATTACTACAAATTGTCAATGAAATAATTAAATTGAACTAGATCTTATAACAAAGTAGGAAGTACGAACGGTACCGATGTGGCCAGTGGTCGGTGCGGCGCCGGCAACCGCCATCTCACAGCCGTTTTCATTAAAGATACATTACTCCTTTTATTCCTGTTTAGATTGCAAATTCTCTCACAGTCCTTTGTCTCATTTAGCATTTATTTACGGCGTATTCAATTTAAATATCGCTCCTTTCCGGTTTTATCGCCGTAGGAATTGCCGGACTTGGACCTCGAAGCTCTTTTATTTATATTTGTCAGTTTTGTTCTCGTTGCTCTCGCTATGATTGCGTTTTACTCGAGGAAACACTGATTATTTGATCAAATGGATTGCGTAAGAAAACAATTTGCATTTATTTGATCATTTTGATGATAAGATAATACCGAATTGAGTTAAGTAATTAGATTTTAGAGCATTTTTTTTAATTATTTGCTACACAGCTACAAATTGTGATAAGTTAAGAATATTACGTAAAGTATGTTATTAATTGTGATATGTATAAATACCTTACAGTAAAGGAGAGAAGCTAATATGCTAAGATCTGCATGCAACATTAAAAAAGTTTTCCAGTAATTATATAAATTTTGGTAGGCCTCGGGATTGTCATCATAGAAACAGCTGATATGAAATTGAAGAACTAGACTCTTAACTGGGTTAACGTTATATTAAACTGGGTTAAAGTTATAGAATTAAAATGGTTATTAAACTTGAACAGATACCTATGTATTTACTTAACAATTAAGGATTTTCTTCAAATTAAGATTTTACATCGCCCGTAAGTTTGCAGAAGCGTAATTAAAACTTAAAACTTTTATTACGGCAAAAGCGCGGAGGAGTGCGGCGGGAATGTGAACCGTGCCAAGTGTCGGATTTCGGACGTGCCTCGAGTCCGCAATGCTCTAGTAGAGTGACTCGCGCTTCCAGCTCTCGGTTTCTAGCTTCCTTTGCCTCAGGCAGCGGATTTGCCCACTTAGTTTTACCTACAGAGGAATTGATAAAGTGGGTTAAATTCATATTGACATAAAGCGACCTGATGAGATCCTATTATGTGGTAACTTGCTTAAAGTACTTTAAGATAAAGTGCAAATATAGCATAACTTTTTTTGACGACTAATGGTAATATGACGACGCTTTTTTTATTTTATAAAGTGACTAAACGAGCAAAACGTTCACCTGATGGTGAGTGCAACGTCTACCCATAACAAATGCTGTGTCATCCAGATTATTTCTGTGTCACCACACTGCGCTCGACACCCAGAGACATAAATTCTTAAGTCTCATTTGCCCAGTGATTACGCTAGCTCTCAGTGCCCTTCGAACCGAAACACAGTAATGTTTGCACACCACTGCTCCACGACAGAATAACTGGCATTGGGGTGGTACCTACCTAGACGGATTCCTGCATAGAAATCCTGCCACCAGTATCTGTTTAAGTAACATTTTGTTAGTTTTTATTACTTTTAAACAAAATTATTTTTATTTTAGTAAATTATTTACGCATTCAATGAAATATGAAACTGCATTACATAACTGTCAGATAAATAAAAATATTTTAATAAACTGGTAAGTATATGTATCTTCATACATTAAATCGTAAATGGGGTCACTCACTTTAGCCACTGTTTGATCCACGAACTTGTGAGCACACGCAGAGTATGATGGAGGGCCGAGCGGGGTGGGATATTTTCTATTGCCCTGAAAATGATTTTATCGTATTTCTCTTATAATGAATAGATACTTTTAAGACCGTAGTTTAACAAAAAAAGCTGTTTATAAACTAGGTTTTACAGAGAAGCTCAAAGATACACTTTTTTTCAAGTCATGAGATTAAAAAGTAAGCTAAAGAGCCTGCTAATTAAAGGCATGAAACGTGACTGCAACGTTGCGTCTTCGGAGAGGCCCGGGAATATAGCTGTTTGCTCACTATTTTTCCCTTTTTGTAGTTTGCTTTTAATGTCAGCAAGCTGGTTTGTATCTTTATTAGCACTAAGTGGGCGCGTTCAGTACTAATATTAAAAAGAGAGATATTAGATATGCGATAGCACGTCTCTAAAAGTACTAAATAGAGTAAACATATCTATCATGGGTCTACGTACCTGTATGATTAATGGAATCTAACCGTAACTAATATATTTTTAATGATTATTACAATGATAATGAAGCAAGGATATACAGTTCGAAATCAAGTAACGTAACACATTATATGACTGTTATTTTCTAAACAGCTACGTCACATATGTGTTCCTTTATTTAGGTATAGGTGTTTACGTGGTAGCTTTTTGCAAACGAAAAATTGTAAATGTTCTTATGAAAAGTGCGCTCTGTAAAATAAAGGTATATTCACAAGGATATTCTTAGTAATATCAATTTTCTTTGGAATACTTAAATATGTCATGCGCGCTTTAATGCCTCAGTTTGCGGCAACGTCGCATAACCTTTTACTTCTTCTCCTTCTCTCAAATTGATGGATTCATCGTTTCCCTGATGATTCTCTGCCAATTCTCTGTCAATGTCAAGGTTGAAGAATACGAGGGAAAGTTTGATAAAAAAAAGGAAAAAAGGGGGGTTTAAAAAGCTTAGATCTTCAGTAACAGTAAGTAACACAGCCTTGTTGAGTACTCTAAAAGAGGGGAGAAAACATAAATGTTATTAGTTTAGTTAATTTTTAAAAGTTCGAATAATAAAGGGTGAGAAAAATAAACATACAAATAAACATATACTATAAAAATATTGAGAACCGATAAAGTTTCATAAGATTGATATTGTTAATCATAATTTAATGTTATTAATCCTTAAAAATTTTGCTAAAACTTTGACAAATGGGGTATTTGTTAAGGTTAATAAGAAAGGAACATTAACAGGACGTGGGATATTAGGCGTGTAGTAATTCATATAGAGGGACAGACAGATGGCTGTACTGAAAAAACAGATATTCCAGAGATCTTTCATCCAGGCCACATTCACACAGAGAACTATCTTTTACTTTAATTTTAGCAAAAAACACAGGAGAGCAGATGACCCAGCCGTAATATGATTTTAACAGAGGTGATTAGTTTGGTAATTTAATGTAGATATGGAACCATGGCATGACAGGTAGATAGGGTTGGATATTCGCGAAGAATTTACCTTTTGTAGTTCGGGATGTTTGCCATATCCAAATACTCAGCATACGCGGTTACAAGCCGAAGATCTTCAAAAAAGATAGATTGGTAGGATTCGTAGCCGAACTGTAAAGCTCCTTTAGCATAAGCATTTGCAGACTCATTACCTTTAATACCACTATGACCAGGAATCCAGGAAAGAAGTATCTGAATTCCTGAGGAGTGACATTGGTAAAGAGTATTTATATTCTAAGAGTTTTAAGGTAATGTGGAAGTTATTCTTATATCATTCTAGATAATAAGGAGATTTCAGGATACCTTGAAAACAACTGAGAGAATCGGATAAAATCGGAAAAACATTTATTTAAATTATGAGATTCCGCATATGAGACTGTTTCAAAAATAGCTATTGATTCCCCTGAAAATGTTGAATATAGCGTAGGGCATTTAAAGCTCAAAATAATCCTATATTTTAAAATCAACACTGCAGCTCCTATGACTAGCTCCTTAAACTATGTGGGCAAAAATCTATCTGAGAGAAACTGCCTCATCATCATCATTTCAGCCTATTACTAGTCCACTGCTGAACATAGGCCTCCCTCATAGATTGCCACAAAAGTTTGTAGCTCTCATTTTGGAGTTTTTTTGCCATAGTTGCCACACTTTGCAGGCGGGTTGGCAACCGCAGTTTATTTATTCAGATGTTCCAAGACAGTGCTGCCGCCCATCTCCTGGTTTTATTTTCCCTCTGTCGACTTTTACGACACCCACGGGATGAGATGGGGTGGTAGATGCTCTTAAGCCGCTACCACACGCCTACGACGTGATAACATTTCAACTTGTAGTGTGTTTAGCGAGGATGATTTCATTGCTCTATGGTTAATACGCAGGCACTTGGTCTGTAACTTATCTAACTTGCATTTCATTAGGGTTTTGGGCATTATACATTGCGAAAGGACTTTATTTTTTTCCAAATAAGTGAGGAGGGGATACGAGGAGACAGAGATTAACAAAAATAAAGCCATCCACAAAAATTACGAGTTTGGAGCCAGCTGGGCGTTTCTTACCGCTTTTGTTTTTCATATAGCCTTATTTATATTTTTTCTAGATAATGAAAAAAACTTTTAACATGTTTCACGCACAAACCCTCTTGATGGTTAAAATATTTCTTAATAACATCATATTCCGTAGCACGCATATTTATAAGCAATAACAACTTTTTAGGGAGCTCGAAAGTTATGGTATTTTAATTAAAATTATAACTCGTTTTTGGCCAGATGGGCAGAAGCCCGCCGTACGTGTTTCGTGCACGTGACATCCATCGTAACAAAGTTTATGAGAGCTGGGTTACCAACAATAAGATATTCACTGGCAATACTAACGCACAAGGGCTGTCAGCATAAACAGTTTTATAACTTTAAGGCAACTCATAATTTCTGTTGTACAAATGTTTATACAAGGCTAATGTTTGAATTATGTAGGGCTTTTAACCGAGTTGGATATGATTCGTTTGATGTTAGGTGTACATAAAAAGTTTAACCTTATATAAATTCATAAGTTTTGTTCTTGATTTCGTATTTATAGAATAACACAGCACCCATTTGTTCAGCTGTATGTCAAAGAAAATTAATACAAAGTCGTTATTTTCTATTATTACAAGAAGTGAGATATACAGATAATGAATAATTTCTTTAGGTATCACACATTATATGGGGAAGATTGCTGCCTGCGTTGGGCAGTGCGGCGTTTCAAGAAAATGAAAGTCACTCATAGTGGGCCCATTCCTGGCTCGCAACAAAATAAATATATTTTGCTGATTCGAGACGAAATTTGCAAGTCTGCCAAGAATATTTCTACCAAATCGTTTTCCTATAATTGGAGTACATGTGAATTTTGTATTCAGTAGCGCATTCACCGTGGATGGAATTTCGCGGGCACCCCGTCCTCCATCATGCGTGTTTATTGAAGTAATTTGTGTAACCCGCGTCTTCAGAAAAGTCTTCATGAACTTAAAACATTTGGCTCTGTTACGGTCACATCTTATTATAAATGACATGTGAAAATTAAAAACGACATTTTACGGGAATGCTAGCTTAAATATATAAGTACGTATAATAAATGTTTATACGTAATTTATGAAGATGCACATTATTAATATTTATGTGCAACTTTATAAATTGTTACGTCGATCCTCCAGAGAATTTGTCAGTTTACCGTCTTTTATAGACAGGACTGCTAGTAAACCAAATTGATCCGCCGAGGCTTGTTGAGCTTCGTTAGTAATTTACAAACAGAATAAATACGATTCAGTTAGCAAATATAATAACAAAGGACGTTAAATAAAATTTTTGCTTTATTTGGATGATGAATGAAAAATGTATAAACATATCAGAAAAGTTCGGTTGGCGTATTGATAACAAAATTAAACCCATATTAGTATATTATATTTCGTATAAAACATAAGACACGTATTTGGGTTCCGTAGTAAAAACGGAACTTTTATAATTTCGTCCAGTCCGTTTGTCTTTATGTCAAAGCCATTTTACTTGGAAACTATTTGCCTTATATAGATTCAATTATGCAGAAAGTTGTTTTTGAAGAACCGCTATGCAAAGGTGCAGAAAAATACGAAAAAAGCAAAGTGCTTATGTGCACTTAATATTTTTTCGTGTAAGGTATTGTTAGAATTTTCAAAATATCTCTTTTATTTAAGGGATTTGGAGAAATACGCGCTTCCAAAGTCGTAAAAAAAATGTTCTTCCTGAAACCTCTGAATAAATAAATAAACTGTGGATGCCAACCCGCCTGCCAAACGCGGCAACTATGGCAAAAATCCCCCTAAAATGAGAGCTACTAACTTCTGTCGCAATCTATTAGGGGAGGCCAATGTTTATTAGTGAAGTAGGGATAGGCTGAAATGAAGATGATGAATAAGCATTACCATGAAACAAAGTAATTTTATTGTCAGAACATGCTTATCAGACTTTGTCTTGTTTACTGTAATTTTACATGACTGAAAATATTTTTTTTTATAAATAATGTGACGTGATTAAATGTTAACATCATGCTTTAATTTAATAATGTTTTACTTTGGAGGTCAAACTTATCGCTTTTAAGAGAAGCTTAACCTTTTTGTTCCGTCATTATTAACAACCTTTATACTCTAGCCTTTATACATAGTCCACTCGAGGACATATGCGTTTTTCGTATTTTAGTTTTTTTTTTATGTTAGAAATGGTGACGAAAAGAGCAAAACGTACACTTGGAGGTAAGTGCAACAACATCCGACATAACAATGCTGTATCACCCAGAACATTTCTGAGTGGCACCACACCGGATGTCAGTGCTCTGCAGACCGAAACACAGTAATGTTTGCACACCACTGTTTCACGGCAGAATATCTGGCCTATCTACCTAGACGGATTCCTGCACAGTACCACCAGTAAATGTTCCACCAGTCAGGATTTGCCGCAATCTCCACGCCTGGATTAGTCGTACTAACAGTCTTCGCACCTTAGTTACTGATGCTCATCACTGATCTCATAAATGTAGGTCTGGCAAATTTGTGATGGTCATAATTTTAACACAGATCATAAGATTTTTCGTGTATTTCCCTTAGATGACTTTTACGACATATGGTATATGTACTTCCTTTGGACATCACACTTTAATCTTTGCACAACACGTACATCCAGAATGGCAACTGTATTAAAAAAAAACCCCTCAAAAATATTAAGCTAAAAGTTTAATTAAAAAACAAAAACAAAAAAACAGTGTAGGAGTAAGAAAATGTATATTGTCTTTTAATAACATTCAAACTGCTAAGCCATTTCTGATCTTGCTAAATTTACCTAATTTGAAACTAAATAGTTCTCTAAGGAAATTGGAACGAAAAAGTGTGGAACGGGTAATTAGGTACCGTAGTGAAAGAGCTTTTGGCAAGAGCACATATGTAGTAACGATGTTATTATATCGTTTGGACTGTACCAACTATTAATACAATTGTTTGTAACTTTTTAAGGACTTTTGTCATATGTACATATGTACACGTATGTATGTGGATATTCAAAACGTTACTCGTGTTAGACGATGTAACTGCATATCACTTTGCGCCACGTTCATAACAATTGAATTGCGCACACCGCAGTGTACCCGTTTAAACCGCTTCGCTTTCGGCGGTCGGGGCAGGTAATGTATGCGAAATTATTATTTGGAGAGAGACGGCTGGGCGCGGTGACATAGCTCGGGGCTATCTGAATCACGCTTGGCTGGCCACGAGTACCGCAGACGTCGCGCCGCCCGCATGTACACCGTTGTATTTACCTACGACCTACCAACAAGGGAGCATAATTACATTTATTGAAATTAGAATGGAAATTAGAACTTAATATTATGCACTTGAAAAGGGTAAAGTGTACAAATACTGTATGTTAGCTACGAGGGTAGATTGAAAAGTACTCGGCCTAACACAGATCCATTCAATTCTAAAAATCAAATCTACCCACATTATTTAGTTCAGTTCAGACTAGTTCATTGTGTGAAGTTCGAAACGTGTGCGATAATTAGTTGTGATTTTATAAATTTATTAACAAAGTAATCGGTCATAATTTCCGCGAATGGAGCAAATCGAGCATCGTGCCGTCATTAAGTACCTCCATAAGAAGGTCATGGTCAGTACATTAGGCGATTGTGCTCTGTCATATTCATCCGTTAAAAAATGGATAGCAGAATTTAAGCGTGGTAGAGAGAGTGTGAAAGATGAACCCCGCTCTGGAAGGCCTTCGACGTCAACTACTGACGAAAATATTAAAAAAGTACTTGATTTAATAATGGGAGACCGCAGATTAAAAATTAGAGAGATAGCCGAGATTATAGGCATCTCTTATGAACGAACTCAAAACATCATTGTCAACGAGTTGGGTTTCCACAAGGTGTCTGCGAGGTGGGTTCCGCGACTGCTTTCAGTTGAACAAAAAAGGACGCGATTGACTATTTCACGCGACTGTTTGGAGTTATTTGAAGCCGATGCAGATGATTTTTTGA
The DNA here is from genome assembly GCA_019845155.1 of Luehdorfia chinensis. NCBI lineage: Eukaryota > Metazoa > Arthropoda > Insecta > Lepidoptera > Papilionidae > Luehdorfia > Luehdorfia chinensis. The sequence continues at coordinate 4,592,852 of JAHVAK010000022.1, forward strand.
ATCGTTTTGTTACTATGGACGAAACATGGGTTCATTACTGTACACCGGAAACAAAACAACAATCACAACAGTGGAGAAGACTTGGTTCACCACCCCCTAAAAAGGCTAAGTCGATTTTGTCGGCAAATAAGGTGATGGCTTCAGTATTCTGGGACTCGAAAGGTGTGATTATGATTGATTATCTTGAAAGGGGTCAGACTATAAACTCTGATTACTACTGCACCTTACTACGTCGTTTACGAGAGGAAATAAAAGAAAAACGTCGAGGAATGCTCAGAAGAAAAGTCCTGTTTCATCAAGATAACGCCCGTGTTCACACGTCAGTACAGTCAATGGCTGGAATTCACAACTGTGGCTTTGAACTGTTACCGCATCCGCCGTATTCACCTGATCTGGCACCATCAGACTTCTTTCTGTTCCCTAACCTAAAAAATCACTTGGGAGGTCAAAGATTTTCGACAAACGACGAGGTCAAAGCAGCTGTAGACGCATATTTTGACTCTAAGGAAGAATCATTTTTTTAACGGTCTAAATGCTTGGAAGGGGAGGTGGCAAAAGTGTATTGAACTTGATGGTGATTATGTAGAAAAATAAAAATATAACTGATTTAGTATGTGTTTATTTTCTTGGTTAGGCCGAGTACTTTTCAATCCACCCTCGTACTTAGAGTTAACTATTCATGTTGAATGCTTCAGTTAGTTGGGTATCAACAGTAACCATATTTGTTCTTCTACAGCAGAAACTGCTATTGCTTCATGGCAGAATAACTGGTTCTGGGGTGGTACCTACCTAGACGGATTCGTGCTAGGAATCCTATGCCTGGCAGGCGGGTTGGCAACCGTAGTTTATCTATTCAGATGTTCAGGACGATGCTGCCACCATCTCCTAGTTTTCATTTTCTCTCTGTCGACTTTTTCGACACCCACGGATGAGTTGGTAGATTCTTTAACGCCGCCACACCACGGTTGTTATATCAACCGGGCAACGACCGCGTGGTCCAGTGGTCGGAGTTCCTGAATACTACGCTGTTTCTCCTGGGTTCGAATCCCATCAATATTTGTTCAAAAACTCAAATTTGTTTATTTTCCGTTCCGGTTGTCTGTGCGTTTGCACGTACACTTATGAAATTATAATATCTCCCTTCCGACAGTATTCCAAACTTGTCGCTCTGGTCGGAAATCCGTCAGGGGGACATAAAACATTGATAGCTACACTAAACACAGTGCCCGATGAGATAAATATTTGCGTTTAGATATATTACCGTAATACAATTAAATTATTCATTTTTTTTATTGGATAAAGTGACGAGACGACCAAAACGTTTACCTGATCGTAAGTGGAACGTCTGCCTATAACATGCTGTGTGTAGCTGTGGCACCGCACTGCGCCCGTCACTCCGAGATATTAGTTCTCAAATCTCGTATGCCCAGTGATTTCGTAGTGTACCTCACAGTGCCCTTCAGACAGAAACACAGAATTGTTTGCACACTACTGCTTTAGAACAGAATACTGGTACTGGGGTGGTACCTACCTAGACGGATTCCCGCATAGGAATCCTACCACATAAAATTCATCAAAATATTCCTCAGCCATTAATAAAGTCATTTCTAATTCACAAAATAATAACGTTATATATATTATATATTAGGGTAAGTAGATATAAGTCTTTGTTGGAGCGCTACAACAGAGTGCTACAATTATAAAGTTTATTATATTATATAAGCAAATTATCTATTAAAATATTCAGTAGTCTATTTGGAATAACATGTCGCGGCCTTGGCTGACAAAAGCTCATTTCACGGCACTCGCACTCATATTTTACACTTCAGAGTGTCTTTACTTATAAGTAGATATAACATTTTGTTGCTTCTCTTAAACGCTTTTGTTACAAGGAGGTAGAGTTCAATATGGTGTAGTTAAATTTTATGGTATTATTTTTATATGAGATCTAGTTCTGCCACAATGTATTCATTCATCTAACTTAGGGCAATGAATATCTCCTTGTTTAATATAATACTTACATCCTTATGTGCTCTCAAATTATTGAAGTTACATAGATACTACTATTTTGCTACTCCTATTTTGTTTTCATAAAAACACCTTTCAAAATTTCATCCATATTGTGATGTCTCCAAGTAAAAGCCATTTGACTGTTACTTACGGAAAGACGGACGGGACGAAAAAGTAGGGTTCCGTTTTTACTATGACAATATGTGTCTGTCAGTCTGCCAACTTGCCAGCGGACTCTGTCCTGCTGAAAAACCTTATAAAGAATGATATGGATGATTATATGCTCTCATTTCGACTCGGGTTTATATGCCCGCTCGGGTCAAATATTTGTATGGTTTATAGATAGTTTACTCTGTGGCTTGGCTTAAGAGAATCTACAACCTCATCCGTGGGTGTCGACAGAGGGAAAATGAAAACCAGGAAAAGGGCGGCACCATCTTCCTGGAACATCTGAATAGTTAAACTTCGGTTGCCAACCCGCCTGCCAAGCGTGGCAACTATGGCAAAATCTGGTGCGTGTGAAATTTATGTCTGTAAAATGCACACAGGATACAGGAGAAATCCTAGTCAGGGTTTCGTGTATTTATGTAATATCTGTTTTTTACCAAAAGTTATTATTTGCGCGGTTATATTCATCACAATTCTTTGAATATGATTGCAAACAGAGGCACTCCTTCGTTTTTACATTAAGATAAACAATGGAATGACTCATAATTACAATCGAATAAGGAGACCCGTCTTTACAAATACTAGCCTCGGGTTGTTTTGAAATGTCTTAAGATGAATGAACATTAAGAATGGTTCTGTACAGAAAAAAATTAACAATATTTTCATTCAAACAATTCCTCTCTATTTACATTGATTAAAGTAAGACGTAAATAAAAATAAGATTATAATTTGTAAGTGTTTATTCTCACAGTGCTTTTTTAATTGATCTAGGTTATAAAAATATTTTTATTACATAAAGATTGTTTATTACATAAAGACAACGCTTTTATGATACTGTCTTGGGGACTATGGTAGATTAGATTTTGCACTAAACAGTCTTATCTCCCCTTCTTAGTGAGATGACGCCTTCCGTAAAATGCATCTTATAAGAAGTCGCTGATATGATTTTATGATCAAAATATTTTTGGAGCGGAAAATAAACCTGGGGCTTTGCTGGGAAGATGAGAAATGATTGCGATAATTGAATATCCGTAAAATGGTTATCAAACCAGTTGCGTGAAAGAATTATTTTATGTAACGTGTAAAATATATTTGTTTTGAGAGATATATTATTCAAACATCATGATTACATAAGCGTTTATTTATTCGTAGTAAAAAGTAAAGTAAAAGCCCATGAATGTCCCACTTCTGAGCACAGGACTTCTCTCATTTCTGAGAGCGTTTTGGAGCCGGGAATATTTTTGTTCCTCAGACATGCAGGTTTTCTTACGAAATTTTCCCTCGCCGCTTATCACATGGTAAATCAACACTTAAAATTGGAGTACAATTTTAGAGGTGCCGGCACTGGAGATTGAACTCAGGTCACTCGCATACTACGAAATTTGAGGCGAGCGCCCGGTCCCTGAGCTATCACGGCTTTATTCGTAATAGTACATAACAGTTTACATTTACGAAAGAGCTATTTACGTTGTTGAATATTACAATGGGGCAGTAGTGCCGAATCTTCCAACACCTCAGTAGTGACAGTCCACTCTGCACTCGATGACCTACATCCGCTTTGGCACCGTTCGCAATCGCCGCTTCAACTTAATTGTCCCGACACTTCGAGCTCTCCTAACGACTGTGCCGCAATTGCTCGATTTGAGGGGCGGTGCTGAATATTGTGGCAGTCAACGCTTTCAAGTACCAACCGACCGGATATCTACACCGAAAATCGAGTCAATTATCGCCGTAAGAAAATTAACACTAATAGCGGCTTTGACGGGACGCCTAAATTCATTCATTGCCTTAACAAACGATCTGAAATAGAATAAAAATACAACACATTGTCTGGGTGGCATGTTACGGGCATATAGTATAATGAAAGAGGGGGATTACAATTTGCCTTTGTGACGGCGTCGTCCAATTACATTAATCTGGCGTACCCGTGCCGTCGCGGCGCCGCCACAAGCAACTTGATTAAAAATTCTATTAGTTGAAAGGCACAGACATATTCTTAATAGATAAAGTGCACTTCACTATCTCTAAGCGAATTATTATTATAATAGTACTAACATTGTTAGAGAAAATAAATAGGTTATGTATTGTTAGCGTGTGTAAACTTAGAATTTTTTAAAACTCTATTGTAGACATAGGTATGACAAGTACACGCAAATGTAGAAATATATCTTTTCTACGTTTGCTTTAATTTATCAACTACATTCTTATTTTTGAGCCTTTTTTGAGAACTGGAAAACGTACAGTTAATTTAAGAACAAAATGTGCCTCCAGCGGGTGTCGTAAAAGTCGACAGAGAGAAATTGAAAACCAGGAGATCGATAGCAGCATCTCCCTGAAACATCTGAATAACTAAACTGCGGTTGCCAAGCCACCTACCAAGCGTGGCAACTGGCAAAATCCCCCACTTATTTTCGGTGATGTGATCGCTGTTAGCCTTTTGGCTTTTACAGCTTCATCGGATGCTGTGCTCGCGGGCCCGGGGCCCGCGTGCCAGGTTTGGTTTGACCCAAAACATAGATACATAAATATAAACTCCTACTAAACATCTAAGTTCGGACCGTTGCGTTCGCTAGCGTGCTTGCGCTACAGTGAATATTTCCATAAATTTATTACATGAAGTCATCTAATGACCGTCCGAGGGAGACTGCGGGCCTCCGTTCGGACTGTCGACTTGTGTGTCGGAAACTCTGGGCGGTGAGAACCGCCCTGGAACACGGGTGTATCTGGTGTACGCGGTGTTATTAGCGATAGCTACGCGCCGCTCTCTACGGCGGTCGCGCGACGTTGTGCGTGTGATGTTGAAACTATTAACTGTGTGTACAGTGTTGTTCGGATCGTGGCTGACCGTATCGTGGTCAGGGAGTGCTGAGACGTCCGTGTCGTCTAGCACATTTCGCGGTCGACGTTTGCGTTCGGTCGCGTTTTTGTCGGATCGATAATTCGCTGCTTTAACCACCAGCGGGTTTGGATGAACCGCGGCTTTTTCGAAAAACCGCCGTGATACTTCTCTGAAGTGTTCAGAGAGTACGGGCATTTCACAGTCGCTTTGAGAATCCCCCAAAATGAGAGCCACTACCTTGCGTGTTTTGAGGCAATCTATGGGGGAGGTACATAGTTCAGCAGAAGTATCCGATGAAGCTGTAAAAGCCAAAAAGGCTAACAGCAATTACATCACCGAAATTATATATGTTCAGCAGTAGACTAGTGATAGGCTGAATTGATGATGATGACGATGAAAAATAAAATATAACATTATTTAATTCTTTTCCAACACTAAGTTACTTCATATTACATGTAACTACTACTAGGTAACATGAAGTCAAAAAAATATAAAAATTAATTAAAATTTATCATAAAATTGTGTTTGCGTTTTCAATTTATGATCAGAATATTTTTAATTTATATATAAAATATATATCTTTAAGAAAAAAAATGTTTAGACACCGTGTGTGTTACAAATTTATACATATCTTATAAGTATGTTTGTGTACACGAAAATTCAATTCTGTTTGTCGTTGCATAAACTAGCGCAGAATAGAAAAAAGAGACCGTCGTTTGCGGTCGCTATAAATCAATGTGGAAGCTGAAGTGGTTAAAAAAGGAAACAACGCATATTCTGTAGAGTGGTTTCGCTTCTGTATGGAGGTGGTCGCTACTTGGACAGATTTACGCGAGGACCATTGTGGTATCAACAACCGGATCTCACACTATGTAAGCGAAAACTAGAAGCTGACCGAACTATCGGAATTATTTCACAAAGGAGAAGGAATTTAGGGTGCAATTTTGTGTTAGAAATGCACTGAAGTTAGGAATTTTCAGTAAAGTTCTTTAAGTGAGCATTGGCGACTGTTTATCGGATACTTTAAAATGTATGTAGACTCTTCTGAACAGTGCAGATATTCGTGTAAGCTCTTTGCAAATGTTGAGTTATTGCATTTACTGCCACACTCTACTTCGCGGCTAAAGTAGACAAGGACGTTTTAGAAAAATAATAATGTAATAATCATAGTGAAAAGCAGAATTCAGATACACATGTCAAATAAAATCGACTTTGAATGCAAAAAGTCTTACATTATAATTTATGATATATAGATGAATTACAATATACAAGTAACAGAGTAAAACTTAGGCACACATTCATATGTATGTAATTACCTAATGTAATGTTTATTCATACATTTTACCTATTTTCTAACACTGCAAAATAATGATATCTGGTTTTTACCGGAAGTTATATCTTTATATAGTTAATCGTTGGTGCGTTTGATAGTGATCATGTTACTTCTGAACGACTTGAACGATTGAGGTCATATTCACACAATATATTTGTTATGTTGAGACGATGGTTCATAGCTATGCTGTGATCCGATAGGTAGTTCTGTAGTCAACTTATAAACAAATTATCTATTTATGGACCATCATATCTGTAAATGAAAATCTCACAATTTGGATAAGATAGACAGCGCTATGGTCGACTCCGTCACTCCCTGTCTTGACTGATCATTAATATAACATTTATTACTTTGTAAAGTACTTAAAGTTCTATACTTAAATGTAAAATCGAAATTAAACTCATTGCGTCACCTACTGGAAACGGCAGAACAACATTGCCGGACCCGCTCGTATATCTATTTAGTATAATGTAATTAAGTATTATAGCTCCACCGCCGATTGCTACGATATCCACAGGAAACAAAGGCAAAAGTGTATTTTATATTTATTATTAATTAAAGCGTTACTATCACCGTATGTTAACTTTCAAAAGTTTAGACCTAAGAGTGAGATGTAAGAAGGTAACACGTTAATCTAGAAAATTCATGTTGGTGTGTTTTATTGGTCTGAGAAGATCAACAGCCTCGAAGAGTTCTTCTCTCTCGCTCTGTTTATCAGAAATGAATACAGCAAAACGCTTCTTACGGGATCCAGGATTCCATGTTTAGCTAAACCGGTCTGTCATCCATTCTAATTTAGAATTCAGTTTTCGGTCTATTATTTTTCGAAAATGTGTATGAAGCATCGATTTATTATCTCGCTTCCTTAAAAAAAGTGGAACGTGATGTACGTACTGAAATTGTCTGTAAAACTAAAACAAATAAGGCAATTAGTTTAAAAACATTTGCAGCTTGTGCACACAACCAATATAACGTTAACTAACACTCCCATTGTCTTGTTGGAATGTTCGGAGCCATTTCAAATGAACTGGTGAGTGCATCCGCGTTACGTTGAACTGCTGTGTCTATAGCTTACTCATAGCATTTTTAATATTATCATTATTGAATTAACGTTATTCATCCCTTTTTAGATTAACATATATTTTTTCTTTATAATATTGACGTCCGTTACCAAAATTAAAATAAATTAAGCTATTAAGACGGATTGGCCTGTAATAAACAACTATTTAGATTTGTAATGAAAAAAGTTTATCATTTGAAGTTCGTATTAACTTATTGAAAAAATATCATCATCATCATCATGGCGCTTAGCGGAAACCTTTATTTATGGATGACTGGCGCAAGGGCCCCCGAGAGGGGACCTCGGCTTGGACCGTCATCCTGTTCGCGTGAGTAACCGACTCGAGGGTGCCCAAGGGGGCCGGCATCGGCTCGGTCAGTTACTGCAATCGGGATTCGGGATTACTACTACTATTATTACTATTATCATGATTATTATTAGATAAGTTTACCACCAATTCGGAATGCGTTTCCGCTGGAGAAGAAATGGCGCAAGAAACTCCAGCGACGCTTCTGTTTATGATACTACTGCTAGGGGAGAACCGGCCTGAGATGCGGCGGTATCGCGAATAACTTTGTCTGATACGCCCTCGCCGACGGCGGGGGCGGTATGATGGTGATGTTGTGTGTTTGCGTAGTGATGAGTAGAGCGCTTGGGCCCTAGTGGTCGCGTCGTCAGGGTCCTCGAGGACGTGCCTCGGTCTCCTTTTTCCGCGGGTCGAGTTTTGGTGTATCGCGAGGGGGTTGTATGTGGCGGCACTTACAACCAGTGGGTTGAGGTGCGTAGCAGCAGAGTCGAAGTATCGGCAAGAGGCCAACTTTAGATATTGGGCTATGGTAGGAAGCCCTAAATCGATATGAAGGTTAGCACTTACGCACGAACCACGGTGCTCCCGTGGCTTTACGCATGAATCGATTTTGTATTACCTGAAGTCGGTGAATTTGACGCGGGGAGGCATGCGCAAATACGGGGCTTGCGTATGCCATAATTGGCCGAACGAAAACAGGCTTTGTAAAGTGTAATTTTATTACGTAGGGACATTTTGCTATTTTTATTTAGTAACGGATGTAATCGGCCAAGGACGAACGCCGCTCGGTTCCTTACTCGGTTAATATGTGGACCGAAGCTGAGTCTCGAGTCTAATAGGACGCCTAAGTATTTGACTGTCTTTTCCCTTTGTGTTCTCACGCGAACATTCAGCTTCGACAGTTTACTTGTTGCGGTATTTAACAGCCCGATGATATCTGCATAATGCGGTCGTCAGTGCCAGCATCGCGATACTTCAAACCATTATTATGAATTTGCAAGTTTACAACCACTGTAACACTACTTATTAAGTTCATATTCATTTGCTACAAAATTAGAAAACATATTGAACTAGATATACACATAGATATCATAAACGGGGCGCTCATAAGATAGAGTATGTTTATATAGTATAAATGAATGTTATTAATTATTTATACTTGTATTTTAATTGCGTTCTTTGTGTGAAGTGAAAACAACATTCATGTAGTGATAATTTACAAATTGATTTAATACTAGTTCGAAGATCCGGCTAAATGGCGTTTCTTGGTAGAGGCCTATGTCCAGCAGTTGGCAACCACAGGAATATGATGACGATGATATTAATTTTACTCTGTGATTTCGTAGCGATGACCATAACATCCGTGCCGTGTGGTGGCAGCGGCTTAAGAGAATCTACCACCGCATCTCATCCCGTGGGTGTCGTAAACACAGGGGAAATAAAAACCGGGGTCGTCGACATAGGGTAAATAAAAACCAGGAGATGGACAGCAGCATCTTCCAGGGGATTGGACGATCGAATAACTCTATGGTGGAGAGGCGCGGCGTTAAGCGCCGTGAGAAGTACATGGCTGCACTTTTGATGGGGTTAGACCTCGATCCTCCATTTCCGAAAACAGTTCCCGAGGGTTCGGGCTGCGGATTGGAGGCGTTTAGAGAGTAGTGTCTGGATTACGCCCAGACACATAGAGGCAGGTATCGTCTGCGAAGAGGGCGAGTTCGACGCCGCTGGTGTGCAGGTATGTCGTTCGTGAAAAGGGTGTAGAGCACGGGACCTAGGACTGAGCCTTGTGGTACGCCGGCTAGGATGGGATGTGATTCGGATCGCATCCCCCTCGACGCGGTAGCGGAATGTTCGACTGCGTAAGAAATCTCGTATGATGAGTACGAGGCGATCTGGCACACCGAGTCCGTATAACTTGTATATGAGCCCGTTGTGCCAGACCTTGTCGAACGCTTTCGCCACGTCGAAAGAGCTCCAGTATGAAGCCCGCGTATGAAGCGGGATTGAAGGTGCTCCGTTATGCGGTGCACCTGCTGGGTACATGAGTGTTTGGCTCGGAATCCAAACTGCTCGTGGATGGGGATCCCTCGAGACTGCATGAAGTCTCTTAAGCGGGCGAGTAGTAGGCGTTCGTATATCTTGCCTAGAGCCTTGAGGAGGCTTATAGGCCGATATGCGGTGGGATCGGACGGGTTTCTTGTTCTCTTTATTGTTAAGTTTAAAGACGAATTAAACTAGTGCGTCCTATTATAAGACGTAAGCTGCTGCAAATGAACATCGATTTCTGGAGCTGCATGAAAATGACAATCGCTGAAGGGTGTGATGTTTCCTGGGCAAAACTGACAGTTTTTATAGAACTACTATATATATAATAGGATTTATTGAGGTGGTAATGGACTGGTTACATAGATCGCAGTACCTATAACCGTCTCGTGTACTGCGAAAATATTGACTATGGGTGGCAATTCGAATCTAGAACTCACGACTTGGAAGAAATTTACAACCACCTTTGTCCTTTACGTGCTAAATATGTATATTGAAACAGTAGAGAGAATAAGAATTTGAAATGTTTTGTTTGTAGAGACTGACAAAAAAGAGATCTGACTATTTTACGAAATATTAAAACACGTTAAAAGACGTAATTTTTTTTTTGTTTTAACAAAAAAAAAACGCTATTGTTTACGGACGTTGCTTTACAGAGTCGTCGTGTAATTGAAATAATTTCCTTAATAAGAATTTAAACTGAATTCACTCGCAACATTAAGAGAATACCGTATAATACTTACTAAAATTCCACAATCATATAACAGTATGAAAATAGTCCCGTAACAGGCGACCGGCGTGCTTTGTGTTCTCACGCGAACATTCAGCTTCGACAGTTTACTTGTTGCGGTATTTAACAGCCCGATGATATCTGCATAATGCGGTCGTCAGTGCCAGCATCGCGATACTTCAAACCATTATTATGAATTTGCAAGTTAACAACCACTGTAACACTACTTATTAAGTTCATATTCATTTGCTACAAAATTAGAAAACATATTGAACTATATATACACGTAGATATCATAAACGGGGCGCTCATAAGATAGAGTATGTTTATATAGTATAAATGAATGTTATTAATTATTTATACTTGTATTTTAATTGCGTTCTTTGTGTGAAGTGAAAACAACATTCATGTAGTGATAATTTACAAATTGATTTAATACTAGTTGAAGATCTGGCTAAATGGCGTTTCTTGGTAGAGGCCTATGTCCAGCAGTTGGCAACCACAGGAATATGATGACGATGATATTAATTTTACTCTGTGATTTCGTAGCGATGACCATAACATCCGTGCCGTGTGGTGGCAGCGGCTTAAGAGAATCTACCACCGCATCTCATCCCGTGGGTGTCGTAAACACAGGGAAAATAAAAACCGAGGTCGTCGACATAGGGTAAATAAAAACCAGGAGATGGACAGCAGCATCTTCCAGGAGCATGTGAATAAATAGACTGTGGTTGCCAACCCGCCTTCCGAGCGTGGCAACTATGGCAAAAGACCCACAAAATGAGAGCTACAAAATTTTGTGGCAATCTATGGGGGAGGCCTAAATTCAGCAGTGGACTACTGATACACTGAAATGATAATGATGTTGAACCATGACATCGATTTTTTAATATACGATTAAAAATAGAGATTTACAGTAACTAAAAAAAAAAAACTATAGCTTTTACCATATTAAGGAATTCTGTTACAATAATTTTTCTAGGAATGCGGTGGCCGCTGCCAAGCTATTTCAACATCCTCATATGTATATTCCTCATTGTACATGTGTGGTTAATTATGTCTAAGACATATTAATACGTAATCATTTATCATTATCATCAACATCAATACTTCAATTCACTGTTGAACATAGGTCTCCCCTGTAGATACAAGTCACAGTCCTAAGCCACTTGCGTCCATTTACACGTCGTCGTTCTATCTAGTGAATTGTTTTCCTACACTGCGTTGTACGCTGAGTACCTACCTACCTTTTCCTACGGTTATCGATTCAACTAAGCATGTGCCGGTTCAATGCTGCATTCAGTTTGTGGATCTTTAAGGCTATAACCTTAACTCAGCTGTGGTTGCGGATTGTCACTAGTCAATATTGATAAAAAAATATTAATATAGTATATTCCATATTATTCGATATTTTTGCGTACGTGTTGTTACTTGTATCAATTTTATATAAATTAGAAAGTTTTTACAATTTTTTTGTGATATCCAGTGACTACTATCCAGTGTATCGTAAGTATAATAACATAATATCTTTTTGACAAATTAACATGTTTGTAATATCTTGTTAATGCTTTAAGTTATCGAAGAAATGCCTTAGTTGCTTAACGCATTTACGAGTAGTATAAAAGGTGAGTGGGCGATTATTTCTTGTCATAATATTTTGTCGTATAGTGATTGAAATTAGTTCCTACTTCTTCTGTGGTTTCCTCTTTTAGTCTCAGTATTTCTAGGAAAATAGAGTAATAACATACATACATACATTCACGCCTTTTTCAGGTGTATAAGTGGTAGGCAGAGACCACCTACATAGCCCACTTGGGAAACGAGACGTGACGGGTGGCGAATCACGTCGCCGCCATTTTGGTACGGGTTTTTAGCCCCCGTAGCGGTTCCACGAGCAGTATAGTGACAGCATTGCATATTATGGTATTATTCTGCAAGAATACCTTAGTCGCCTCTTACGACACCTTGGTAGGAAAGAGGTAGGTGCGGTTGTCACTGTGATGATATGCTTGTAATTGGGTGTCCAGTTCTCGTCACTTACTATACGAGTAAATAATCGACCCAATTTTCGTAAGACCCAAGGCGTGGTATGGTTGAAGAATTTGCTTATGCCGTCACCATACGGCAGACTCCATGCTCAAATTCCATTTTTAACTTGCTGACGTAAGCATTGTATTTGTAGCTCTCCACAATCAAGATTTATTTTGTCATTTAGATTCCCAAAGATAATAGGGCACTTAAGAGAGAGAGCGAGGAGGCCACGGATACCTGGAGTGGAGACCACGTCTAGGAAAATATAGTGTCGACTATCTACCTCCTAGCGTGGCCTAGTGGAGAATCTGACTTTTTTTGTGACGAAGTGACGAGACGATCAAAACGTTCACCCGATGGTAAGTGCAACGTCTGCCCATAACAGATGCTGTGTTACTCAGAATATTTCTGTGCAGCACCACACTGCGCCTGTCACCCTGAGAAATCAGTACTTAAGTCTCATATGCTCAGTGATTACGCTAGCTCTCAGTGCCCTTCAAACCGTAACACAAGCGCGGATAGATTAGGACGAGTGAGTGCCTCTGTGTTTGCGCGTACACTTGTGGCACTAAAATATCTCCTGCGCAGTTGATAGCTCTCGACAATATTTGGAAGTTGTCGCCGTGGTCGAAATCAGCCAGGAGAACATCATCATCATCATCATCATCATCATCATCATCATCATCATTGAGATAAAATTGGAAAAGATCAGTAGCAGTTGCAGGACTTTTGATATTCTGAAAGTTAATTAATTTACCACAAAACAACTAGAAACACAGATCATCTTTGAATTGATATTGCAAGAAAATAAAATCCAATCCCGGTGTCGGTATATCCAGTTCGATACGATGTTTATATTTAGGGTAAGAATACAAGTAGAGATTCTAGTGTAATGTGATAATCGTCTTCTTTAGTGCCGCTTATAATATAAATAATACATACAAATAAATAGACTATCTTGATTTTATTATCTCATTAGATGACATAGTCAATTTACAAGAAATTGGATAGAATAAAGAAAAAAAAACTCGAAATAACTTACAGTAAGTCCTTCAGGAATAGAATTTCAGATATTACGATGAATTAAAGACTAATTAATATAAGAAAATCCACCAGATCATCTCACCCCGTGAATGTCGTTAGATTCGAAAAAGCCTATACCGTTTCATGGCTTCAGATAGGTAGCGAAATAATCATCTCGAAAATATGCTATGTCTTAAATAAAAAATCCAGGTAGCAGCATCTATGGTGCGAATGGTATGGTGAGAGCAATATACTGTTAACCAGCTGATAAAGAAGAACATAGATTAAATTAAGGTTATGTATTTAAATTAGTTCTTAAGTCGACACGGGAAATGCTCTTTCCTGTGACGAAACGAAGAAGATAAGGAATGAGACCGCCGAAGTTAAAGTTTCAAATTATAACGTATTTATTAATTAGAGTGCGTGATACTCGTGCTTAATTCGTGTTTCGTACAAATCGCTGTACACAGTTCGTTAGATATTCAAACAATGACTTCATTAGCGTCATAATCGCTGTGGTATTCAACCGCCGGTAGGACATTGTTGCGAAATGTAAACGTGTTGGACCAAACGCAGTCGTCAATAAAGAATAACTACAACTAAATTGGAATTGGGATAAATTATAAATTTTTTAATTAATTAGTGTGAAAGAGTGATTTTACTACAAACTTGATTTTGACTATGACAAAGACCAGTGGTAATTTACTCAATAAATTATTTAGTCAATATTGAAATGTCAATTTTTTTTATTGGATATAGCGACGAAACGAGCAAAACGTTCACCTGATGTAAAGTGCAACTTTTACCCATAACAAATGCTTTGTCACCCATAAATTTCTGTGTGACACTACACTGCGCCCGTCGCCCTGAGACATCAGTTCTTAAGTCCCATATGCCCAGTGATACGCTAGCTCACAGTGCCCTTCAAACCGAAACACAGTAATGTTTGCACACTACTGCTTCACGGCAGAATGGCGTGGTGCCTACCTAGACGGATTTCTGCATAGGAATCCTACCACCAGTAAATCATCAATCAAAACACCAACCAATCAATATTAAAAAAAAAAATCTCGCATTTTTACCTTTGGTACATACAATTAATAATTTTACCAGTCTTCTTTATTGTAACTCTTTAATTTTATCAGCCATATTATATTATATATAAGTATACTTCAACTAATTTGTTTGACTTAAAAGTACTTTTAATTAAAATAAAAGCATTTTTAGAACAAAGCAATAAACAAATTAATTGCGTTTAAGTAGTATAATTATATAATCATACGACGAAAACAAAGAGGGCCGTCACGTGCTTGCACGACTTGGCGTGCGCGTCACGGGAGCACCTGCCAATAATCACTGGCTATCGTAACAACGGTCATAATTACCCGCCGAGCAAAATTGCAACCGGCAACGGATTGTTTTCGTGGAAAATATTTATCAACAACGGCGGATCTACCGCTGCGTTTCGTGAATACTACAATATTCATTTAAATAATCGATGCTATTTAAGCGAAAGAGCTGGATCGGAAGTTGTGCTAAATATGGAAATTTTGCTAGACTACGTAGAAACGTTCGTATTTTACATATGTTTAACCCTAAAAGGTGAATACGCCAGCTTGGCGTAGGCAACAAGGCCTGAAAACTGGCAGTCATGTTTAGATGCCGGTACTGTTATCACCAATCTCCTAGCTAGTTCATTGTGGAACCAAGTGCGGAGGATTTGCTATAATCTTTACGCTTTGTGACAAACATAGCCCGATACACCGTTCACCCTAGATGCTGTAGAATTTAGGTGTGATATACGGTACGCCATTTGTCGGAAGCCATTAGATTTTACTAGAATTTGAATGTGAGCTCCGTTTCGTAATGAGGTTCTTCTGACAGAGAAGAAACAGGCGAATGAAACTCCGCAGGTATATAAGTATCTTTTTGGTATTTCTTTTATTTTTATGACAGTCGTAAAACATAATGTACAAATTTAAAAACAATAATTCATAGACAATGGAAGCATGTTCCATGACAAAAAAATCCACAAAGAGCACCTGTTAACAAGTATGAAGCATGTGGTAGCCCATCAACCATATTAAAGACACGACACCGCCGCAAGCAGAGACATTAAAGCGAGCATGACATTTTCCTTAGTTGTCTTTTACAGTACTCAAGAAATGTGAAGGATTGTAGATCCTCTTACGACGCCACCTCACGGGCTATTATGTTTTTTTTTTAACAATGCATTAATGTCTTTTCGTCAAATCATCTTAACGAGTACTAAATTATATATAATAGAACCCCGTGCGAACATTTCGCACAATATAGACAGATGGCGCTTTCTACTATTAACTTAATTAATTAAATCTAATAATTTTTTTACTAAAAATTATCTTCAAAATGGCGTATCAAACATTTATTTTAATACAGTACTAAGGGTGATATTTCATACCGACAAAAAACTCTCTTGAGAAATAATACAATTATGTTTGATATACGTTTAAATCTACTCGTACATATAATAGCTGTGCGAGTTTGAGTTTATTATCATAGGTTAAGTTATTATTTTTAAAAGCAGTTAAGTTATAGAACGTTATGCTAGTTATTTATAAAAATGTATATAAAGAAATACCTTTTAATGGACAATTAACTTCACGGTACAAGATCTATTCTTTATTTTCTATCCATAGTAATGACCATGAATATGGTTACGGTTATACGAGTATTACAAAAATATTCCTGTGTAGGATATTTATAAGGCATAAACAGCGCGAAAAAAGAAGTAGTTCTTAAATATAAATTGTAAATCTATTTTTTATAGAAGAAAGTTTTATATACGAAAAGAGCAATAAGATCACCTGATGAGACCACACTGCGCTCTTCACCTTGGGACATCAGATCTAATGTCTCATATGCCCAATAACATATACACTAGCTACCAGTGCCCTTCAAACCGCAACACAGTAATGTTTGCATATTACGGCTTGACTTGCACTGCTGTGGCACCTACTTAGACAGATTGATGCATAGGAAACCTACCGCCAATAAAATATATTACATATATACATATTATTCATATTATTGGTCTTGCATTTTTAATATGGTTATTCCAGTTACTGCCGAAAGCCATTAGCAATTTTTAAGGGCATTCCCTGAGTCGACTCTTTCAACACTTACGGAATAAGAAAGGGTAGCAAATTTCCTTATGCTGCCATCACAAGAAAGACACTGCGATTGACTATCGGCCTGTCAAGCATAGTGACTTTGCAAAACCTCCGTTTTTAGGAAACCTATGCCCAGCAGATGGAGTATTATCTGTATGGAGTATTAACAGGCTGATGAAGGCTTTGTATGATCTGCGTCAAATTTGCAATGCTTAATAATCACCAAAATACTTGAGATATATTTTTAAGTAATGAATTATATGAATATGATATTTAAGATAAATATAATAAAGATGTGTAACATTTATTTTATTTTCAGATCACATACGGGAGTTTTCGTGCGGAAATCTATTTTACCGTACATTATATATGAACGAAGAAAGAAACACGCTTTACGTGGGTGCTATGTAAGTGCGGTTTGCTATTTTGCTAATATGTTAAAAGCTAATTCATGTTATCCCTTATTAAGAGAATCTACCACCCCATCTCATCGTGCGTGTCGTAAAAGTCGACATAGGGAAAATGAAAACCAGGAGATGGGCAGCAGCATCTTTCTGCAACATCTGAATAAATAAACTGCGGTTGCCAAGTAGTTGACTAGTGATTGGCTGAAGTGATGATGATGATGATTAATAAATGGCAATACAATACAATAGCCCGTTATTTTGTATTTCATTGTATTATACTGAAATTATTACTCGTAGACACAAAACTAGTTTTACAATATTTATTTATCTATCGTTTGAACTTTTATGACTTATTTCCTAAAACATATCTTAGCAAGTACAATTATGAAAAATGAATTCAAATGCTTACGCTAATATTATATACTACCTATAACTTCCTCATAATTTTTGCAACCGAAAAAACACGATTATGAATGAAATTGTGCTATAATTGCTCATTAAACATATTATTAGGCTAACAATGGAACGAAACGATTGTGCGATTCAACGACATAGTAATGATTTGCCTACCTCGGGGAAATGGGACCGAGACATGAAAGTCAATTATCTACAATCTCTGTCAACTTTATTTGTTCAGTGCCGTGAATACGTCACGTAGAATTGTACGTGGTGGACTTTATTTATAATAGTTCCAAGTATTTCATTTGAAATACTATATTTGGTCTGTAAATTGTAAGATAGACAGTATACATGATTTTTTTATTTAATAGAAACATATTTATTAAGAATGTATATTTAAATGAAAAAATGGTACTGAGAAATAAAAAAAATGTTACTCCCTTTAGAAGTTTATTAGGTCTGTAAGATAAATAGACAAAAACAATAATGGTATTTTTACTAAAACAAAAAAAATATTCAAATAGTTTTTGCTTTTAAGCTCTACATACTCGTTACTAATATTGATATGTGAGAATTCTGTTTTTCATCATACGTCTTTGCATTGATGATGAAAAGTCATTTTTATGTCAAGTAGAAACAGGCGAACAGCAACGCTCAGCAAATGGAATTGGAACGCTCTCAACAAACACTTTCAACCAATCGATCGGCCTCGACTACTGATCACCAATAGTCTGGAATTTTGCTATTCGTGTTAAATTTGCTCAATTACAAATTGTGAAATGTCGAAACAATTTTATTTCACGACTCGGTCCAAAAACACTGAACTAAAATACATATAAATATTGAAGACGGAGTGAATGTTTGTTTTGATTATTTGCCTATTTCAAATATAACTAACCTACTCGTATATAACAGAATACTTCTAGGCAACATTGCGTCGATTATGTGTTATTTTTGAAATCTGTTAGTATGTCATCTTCTCTGTTATTGTTTCAGGGATCGAATATTCAAACTAAACATGACGGACATTAGTCAGTCGCATTGTGAGGTTAGTATATGACTCAGAAACTGTTAATTTAAATGAAAGAGAATCGTACCGAGAGACTATTTCGTAATGAAGATAAAAAAGCTCGTTTATGCTCACTAAGTTTCAAAGAACGACACTCTTTCCTGGCGTGCTCAGCATTTTTAACGCATCTCTACGCCATATGAGTTTTTAGTAAAGTAATTTTACTTTAAAGGAAAAAACACTTACATTTACGCGGAAGCTTGAGCTTCGTGCTTCAGCTTGCGCTTTATGTTTACAAAGCAACGGTTTCTGTGACAAGAAGCATTAATAATATCTAACTCTTATTGGGTTTATTCCATGTAGTACATGTGTTTGGTGATGGATAGCGCCATAAATATGTATTTAAATATTATGTTTTATTTAATGCACTATGTTACACTACTGTTTTTAAATTATTAAATGCAAGATGTTCATTAGGACTGCAAGGAAGACTATATTTTGTCACAGCAAATAACAAAAACAGTTGATTTTAATAATGTCGACTGCGGCGTCATCTTTTGGTTGGAAACACAAACTTGTTATTAGCGCAGAATATATTAATATATTATAGTAACCCTTTTTCGATAAGTTCTGAGGATGCATCAGATATCAAATGATGGTGTAGTCAGGGGAGTGAGAGTTACACGGTTATCATATCAAATAAAGACCTGTGGACTAATTTCTTAATTAACAAATATTGACTAGTTAAAATTTTTAATTAAGGACACGGCATATCAGGCCGACTACGCCGACCACTGTACCAGGCAGTCATCAGTTGGTATTGCGTTTTTGTAAATATTAAGTATTAAAAACAATCAAGTTAAACGTGTAACCAAAACGTCAATTTATTACGCAATATGCTCGAATTTATTACTTTTCTTGACGAATTAACACCTTTTCAGCGAGATGCGTTGCTTCTAGAAGCAAGTAATGTTGCGCGATGTGTAAGCAAAGGGAAATCGGAGCCGTTTGAGTGTAGAAACCACGTTCGTGTGCTACAGCCCCTTGACGATGGGGAACGTTTATATGTATGTGGAACTAACGCTCATAGCCCTAAAGACTGGGTAGTGTATGTAAGTATATTCATTATTATATTTTCTTGTCTAATATAATATCAAAACATAAAGGATCAGTGCGCTATAATGTCAATGAGTATATCACACAGTAAATAACAATTGGGGCGAAATGTTTTCAAATTCGAGTGGCATTCTTCTACTAGATGATGCAGTCCTTCTCATAATAGATGGATGATGTCATGTGTCCGCGTGGCTTAGGATCTTTGCGGCTATCTATGAGAAAGGCTATATCCGGCAGTGGACTTACAGTCAGCTGAAATTATGCCCTTAATTTCTAATTTGATCATATGAACTATATTTCGGTCTAATTTTGACAAGTAGAATACCAGATTTAATTATCTTTTGTGCATATTGCATGTAGACTCAATCTCGCTTAGTATTAGACGCTGATGACTAATTAAACATTAAATATTCTATAAGGGTCTTACAGTAAATCCAACCTATATTCAAATGTTAAAATAATTTTGGTTTTAATAATTGTATTACAATTTTAATATTGTTTCTTTGCGCTACGTTTTGATTTACTTGCAAGAAGTAATTTCTAGTCTATGTTTTTATTACCCGTACGGAAAACATTTTCGTACAATGTGAAGCGCTATTGCGATAGTGTAAGATAACAAGTAGAGTTTTGTTAATCTTCTCTACACTCACCTGGAACAAGACCGCAACTGAACTAACGAACTAAAATAGTTACGGAAGTGGTCAGACATCTTGCCTAGCTAACCACGTGGTTAACTATTTGTTAACCTATTTCAAATATTTTTTTTAAATTTTTTATCGATTATATTATGTAATATAGCATCCGAAGTTCCTTTACCTGAATTGTGTTTAAATTAGGTTTACTAAGGGATATCTTTCTGTTCGAATATATTTTCCATGTTGTACTAGTTACACGTTAAGTAATGTCATGTATGGGTCTAAGGTCGTGTATGGGTTGGTCGTAATCTAGGATTTATTCATTTATGTAACCGCGGCTAAAAAAATTTTGATGAATTGTCTACTGAAATCTTATTTATTGATTTTTCATGCAGTTAAATCTAACACACCTTCCTCGGCACGAGTATGTACCAGGAGTGGGCCTCGGTGTCGCTAAATGTCCCTTATGACCCGGCTGATAACAGCACAGCGGTATGGGTCACTCAGGGCAACCCTGGCGGACTGCCAGCATTATATGCCGGCACCAATGCGGAGTTCACCAAAGCTGATCCAGTCATATTCCGGAATGACCTCTTCGATTTCCGTACCGGACAAAAGAGGTTTAATTTTAAGAGGACGTTGAAATATGACTCCAAATGGTTGGATAGTGAGTAAATATTAATAATTTAATTATTGATTTTAATAAACTTACCTTCAATGAAGCATTTTTAGTAAATGGAAAATAAAAGATAGCCGATGTACGGCTATTAAAATCGAGGTTAAAATAACTTTGATACCGTAATTGATAGTTCGATGTTCAAAGTATTGATTAGTATTGTGATTTATTACTTTATTTCAGAAACGAATTTTGTTGGTTCTTTCGACGTTGGAGAATATGTTCTGTTATTTTTTCGAGAAACTGCGGTAGAGTTTATGAACTGTGGAAAGGCTGTGTATTCTCGTGTGGCTCGGGTTTGCAAACAAGATACAGGGGGAAAGCACATACTTAGCCAGAACTGGGCCACTTATTTAA
Organism: Luehdorfia chinensis; assembly: GCA_019845155.1. NCBI lineage: Eukaryota > Metazoa > Arthropoda > Insecta > Lepidoptera > Papilionidae > Luehdorfia > Luehdorfia chinensis. The sequence goes on from JAHVAK010000022.1 coordinate 4,614,150, forward strand.
AAGCGAGACTCAACTGCAGCATACCTGGAGAGTTCCCGTTCTATTTTGATGAAATACGTGAGTTTGAAACTGTTTCCTTGTAAATTATTACACCATGTAGTTATAAAATAAGTAACTATTAAAAAGTATTTTTTATCATGATACAAAAATGATACACTTTTTATATTTAAATATTTTTCTGGAATATATAAATAAATGAAGCGGGTGAATGGTTTATTTTCATACTAATATTAAATTTATTTAACTAAAACTAAAAAAATCATTATTAATTTTTATTTTTATCTACAACTGTATTAAACGATATTTGGTTTTTTATTGTTTGAAAAGACCCATAGAAAAATAACAAACACGAAACAGGTGAATATTAACATTTTCATAACGTGTGTCATGAGTAACAGAAACTGCGGTTGGAGAAATATATTTTGCTAAAAGCTTTGCAGTTACACCAATATTGTATATATGTTTTAATATTTAGTTTTTCTTTTGTTTACGGTATAGAGAGCGTCTATCAAATGCCAGGCGATCCCACTCGATTCTATGCGGCCTTCACGACGGGTGCAAGTGATGGGCTAGTTGGCTCAGCAATTTGTGCTTATACTATGACCGACATACAAAATGCTTTTGCCGGACGTTTTAAGGAGCAGGTAATTGAATCATCTATATTATAAATTGATTGTGCTCGTAAATGGTATATTTTTGTTCAAATGAATATTATTTCTTTAGGCTACTTCTAGTTCAGCATGGTTACCCGTACTAAGGGCAAGGGTGCCCGAACCCCGCCCGGGTACCTGTGTTAACAACACTGAGGCGCTTCCGGACAATGTGCTTAATTTCATTAGGTAAAATATTTTTGTATAACTTTTAATCACAAGTTTCGTAATGCATAACTTTTTTGCTTTCATAAAACTTTATACTTTCTTCTTATTAAGAAGATTTTACTTTTATCTGGAACATTTATTTGTAGTGTCAGAGTAAGTTAATTTTTAGGAAAATTTCCGTTATTTGAAGTAAGTGGCAGAATGAGTAAGAATGAGTCGTTGGCCCGCTGGTAAGTGTCAGGTCAGTCCATAAGAGTTGCGCTGTCACCAAGATTTGTGCATTGGAAATTCTGTGTAGCAGCGCAGTGCACTCAGTAACCGGAGACCGTTTACCATTTTACTGGTGGTAGAATTTCTATGCAGGAACCCGTCTAGGTAGATATCACAACTGGGCCAGTTAATTCTGCCGTGAAGCAGTAGCATACAAACATTACTGTGTTTGTAGTTATAGTGTGATAACTGGGCATACTCGTATTAGACTTAAGAACTGATGTCTCAGGGGGATGCGTGCGATGCCACACTGAGATGTTCTGTGTGACGCATTATTTGTAATGGGCAAACGCTACGCTTACCATCCAGGTCGACGTTTTTCTCGTCACTTCCTCTTATAAAAAAACCATGAACTTCGGTTTTTATGTCTCATATGCTCTGTAATACTAATTTCAGTACCCTTTAAACCGAAACGCAGTAGTGTTTGCACACCATCTAGAAAAACGAAGTCCATGTCTACTAAAAGGGTGAATCTTAATTAATCCAATCTATTAATGGGATATATTATTTAAAAAAAAATATATTTCTATTATGTAATAGAAATATACATATGCGTTTTCTATAAAACGTTTTATGTGTTAACAAAATTAGGTTAATGGAAAATCAGGACATTTCGCCTTATATTTCCCCATGACTAATCTCTACAAGGGTATATCGTGCGTTAGTTACGCGAATGCGAGTGTTCTCTTAATTGGGTCACATTCATGTATCTTAATTGATGGCGGAATGCGAAATTAGAACTGATTTATTATTAAGGCCAGTATCAATGTACAATAAATTGAATTTAATGAATGTAATAAAACAATAAGTAAAACAAATATATCTGCAGTCCGTCTTTCAGAACGTAAATATAACTAAAAATAACTATAACTAGTCCACTACTGAACATAGGCCTACCTCATAGATTGCCACAAAAGTTTTTAGTTCTCATTTTAGGGGATTTTGGCAAGTTGCCACGCAAACATAAAAATTGTTGACGTAAAATTTGTAATTACAAATTATGTACAGCGATACTGGAACCAAGGTAATCTTTTTTTAAGTTGTATCTCCAAAATTAGGGATACATGTATTCTAATGTGCTCGAGATTTAAATACCAACCGCAACTAATTATTTATGAATTCTTAGAGTTTGAGATAAGTTTTCTTCTTAATAGTTGAATGATGTAGTTGACTGTAATGATGATGATAATAAAACAACTACAAAGAAGGAAAACTTTACTTCTATAATTTTGACCTTTTGTATAATAACTAAGAAGATTTTCTAATACGTTTGTTTACTACAAGTCTTCAGCAAAGGAGAGAAACTTAATTTGCTAAGATCCGCATGCATGATTTGCAAATTAACTTTCTCTCCTTTACTATAATGGATTTCCGCAGAGTAAAGCCTGATTCTATTAACTATACAAGTCTTCACTTGATATCAGAAGTGTGGTTCAAGTGTTCAACATATCTTACCTGATTAATTCGAATTACTCATTCAAAAGGTCTCATCCCTTGATGGATTCAGCAGTAAGGCATGAGGGTGACGCTCCTGCTTTCTACAAGCGAGACTTGGTGCTCACAACATTGGTTGTGGACAAACAATTTGTTGACATGTTAGGGGACGACATCACGTACACTGTCTTCTATGCAGGCACTAGTAAGTATCAACCGAGAAGCAGTCCTTATAAAAACATTGAGCAGGAATAAGAGATCTATTAACTATTTTGTGCTTCTAAATTTTTAATTTTTAGGTTACTAGGTAAATTTTGAGATAGAGAATTCGGTAAGATTTTTTTATTATAATCAAGATATTAAGCGCCGGCGATATTTCTCTGTTGTAAAGTGTTCAAAGTCAAAGTCGAAGTCGATTGATGTCATAACATAATTAAGCGCTTCCTCAAAACTGTTGAAAATAATTAATTCGATTTAATACACAGAGACGAAATTTGACTTTTTGGAAGAGAAAGCAAAAAAAAAAATAGTACTATAAGGAGGCAGGCTCAACTATCTCGCTCAATTTTTCTAATTTTTTTATGTGAATATTAGTTGTAAATCCAACTGTCATCTCCAGTAATAATCAGTTAAGGAGGAACATAACACAAACTAAACTATAAATTATTAGAATATTGTATATCATTTTATAAAACACTATACAATCTTTAGTTCTATGTTTCTCTCTGTTTAATGTTTTCATTACTAACAGATGTTGCCACGCTGTAGGCTGATGCTGATCTGCCTTTACACTCTTTTTTGTTTAAACCAGTTTTAAGTCATATCGCATCATTGCACTGAAAATAGTCTTATACGAAGTCGATCGTTTTGTAGGCAAAGCAAGCAATTTGGATAAAAATATAAATACAGTCACGCCTTTTCCTCCTGTAAGGGATAGGCAGAGCCCACACACATAGCCCACTATTCGCCCTCGTGGTAAACGAGACGTGACGGGTGATGAACCATGTCGTCGCTTTTTGAGGACGAATCAAAAAATTGTTAACTCAATGCGTTCCCAAAAGCAGTATAATGCCAGCATTGCACATTATGGTGTTTTATACTGAACGAATTAAGACTGTCCGTACAGAAAAGGAAAGAAGTGGGTGCTATTCTACTCTGCCGGACACATACCAGCCAAAAATAAAGTTTTTTACAACAGTTTAAAATTTAACTGCATTTTAAATAAATAATGTTTTAAAAGAGGCACAGGTGTAATGAGTTCTTTCCGAAATTTGTTTATCTCGAAATTTTCTTAGTCACTTCTAGACCTAATTTATTTTAGTTTCCTTTCGCATTTCAGATTGTAGAAATTTGTATTGCATGTTACTAAGAGTTCGTATAAATTTAAAGTATTTTTATTTCTTGTGAAGTACTGATACAGACATAAAAATATTTGTAACTTAATTCCCAAGCGGTTAAATACACCTGCATTACTTTTACAAATAAAGCAAAGGTCCATTTTGAAATCGGTCTTTGCACCCAACAAACACGTGTTTAGAAGTAAACATACATTAAACATTACTAAAGAACTTTAAAATGTTGACTGAGTGGAATTTGTGAAGGTAGCGGCGAGGTATACAAGATAGTGCAGTGGGCCGGTGGCGGGTCCCGAGTGGCGGACGTTTGGCGCGCGGCTGGAGCGGAAGCGGTTCGTGCCCTCGCTCTGTCGCGACGCACACACGCTCTGTATCTCGCTACGGACAACCGACTACGGCAGTTACCCTTAAGGGCCTGTACACATCGGTGAGTTTATGTTATTGTTCATATGAAAATCGTTTATTGATCCGTCAACTAATTTTTAAAGAATAATTATAGCATAATTAATTTCAAATAAAATTAAACTTTCGATTATGTATTAATTATGATGTCTGTTTTAATCATCAATCATCAGAAAAATCAATCATCATGAATCAGATCAGTCAGATTGGCGATCGCAGTATTAAGCGCTATGCATAATTGCGATTACGGCAAATCTTAACATGGATCTTTATATCCATGTTAAGATGATTTATATAGATGGTGACACTAGTACAGTACATTGCTGCAACATTGAGTTGTTAATGATTAGAATACTTAGGAGAAAAGCTCTCTAATAAATTATCTTTTAACAGTTTCTAAAATAATTTGAATAATGCGGAATATGTTTGTTCAAATCACAGATATGACAGCTGTATGCGTTGCGCATTAGATCCGTATTGTGGTTGGGATAAAGAAGCCGGCGTGTGTCGTCCATATACACCAGGCTTGCTGCACGATGCCACTAACTCCACACCATCGATTTGTGAGGCGAGTGCACCCCAAAGAACTGTGAGAGCAGGATATGGTCAAAGTGTGCATATGGCAGCTTTCGGGAAGACCCCAGAAGCGCTGAAGGACCAGAACGTCGTGTGGTACCATCATTCTAGAGAAAAAGGGCGTTACAAAATTAACTACAAGTAAGTGTTGCATCGTAGTGCTCAAGGGATGACAATGCACTACATCTCCATTCTTCGTCGTAGACGAGTTATCTACGGGATACAGCAATTTTTTACTATCAAGACAACTGTTTGCTCGTTGTAATTTTTACATGAAATAAAATATTATGTTTAAATTACGTCATTGTTATGTGTTGTAGAGCTTCATTCCGTTTTGTGTACTTACATTTCAAGATTTAGTGTGCTTTGTTTTTTAGTTGGGAGCGAATACTACAGACCTCGGAGCGGGGCTTAGTATTATTATCAGTGACCGAGTCTGATCGGGGTCGCTACGAGTGTTATTTTGGTCCCACGCTTATCGCATCTTACAATCTTGACATTGATACCCAAAGGTAATTGAATTCAATTAAATTTTAACCAAATCACCTTTGTACTTTTTTATAGATAGTTTAGTTCTCAATAAAAATTTAAAACGTTATAAATTACACCGTTTATTAATTGTATAAATGTGGCTTCAAAACAGTACCTATAAAATTTATTAAAATTTACGGACATTCTTTTCATTACTGTTTTGTTTACCTGCAATATAAAATGTCTCGTACGAGACTCCTTGTTCTCACGTACAACTTTAACGACTTGTTCGCTCGTTAACAGAAGAGCTATCGATAAGTTGTTGTTGTTGGAAAATAAAATAACAGAAAATTTGTTCTTGAAGCAAAGAGACAGTAATTTAGAAAATGATAACGAAAGTATGAGAGTAATTTAAAAAAATGTAAAATTATTATTATATTTTAGGTGTACACAGCCAAGTAGGTCCCAGGAATATAAACAAGTTTATTCAGATTGGTGTCACGAGTTTGAGAAATATAAGAGTGCAATGAAAGCTTGGGAATCCCGGCAGATGGTAAGATCAATGAATGCTATTAAATTCTAATTACAAAATTAACTATTATATTCATAAATAGTATTCATTATCAAAATATAATATGGTATCGTATTTGTGAATAATTTTATTTCTTATCATAGTTTTACCTTCAAGTTTATCAAAAACTTTACCATCATCTTTAAATAATTCTATTATTTATTATTAGTATTTTAGTTTCACAGCTTACTATACAGGTTAACATACAACTCTAGAATAATAACACGGTTGATCATAATTAGTGTATCTTTTTCAGTAGATTGTCAGGGGAGTAGATTCGAAATAGTCTCGTTCGCTCTTGAATTTTTTTTTTATTTTATGAAAGTGACGGAACGAGCAAAACGTTTACCTGATGGTAACTGCAATCAGGAGCATCCCGGACCTTTTTTTTTGGATAAAGTAATGCGATAAGCGAAACGTTCACCTGATGGTAAGTACAACGTCTGCCCATAACAAATGCTTTGTCACATTTCTGTGTGTCATAACACTGCGCCTGTCACCCTGAGACATCAGTTTTTAAGTCTCATATGCCATGTGATTACAATAGCTCCCAGTGCCATTCAGACGAAAACAAAGTAATGTTTGCACACTTCACGGCAGAATAACTGACCCTGGGGTGGTACCTACCTACCTACCTAGACGGATTCCTGCATAGGAATCCTACCAACAGTATTTCTTTGCAGGAATACTGTGTATCACTGTTCACAGCTCACAAACACCTATGTCTCGATAAACCTCTGAGGTTATCTCTAAGGACAAAAATGAAACACTTTATATCGAGTAGTTGATAGGCATTGAAAGTCCAAAATTAATAGAGTATTTAAAGGATTTTGTAAATGGGATCGGTAATCTACAGTTTAAACAAACATTTCGTTAATTATTCTCTTACATACTTATGATATTGTTTTATAATAATATCTGCCTATCAATTTTTGTACTTCTGTAAAACACACAAACATGTTACAAATACAAAACATTCACAATCAAACAGAGTATTAGTTGCCCGAGTTCCAATGTTACCCTTTTTTTATTAATTTAAAGTTAAATTTACAGCAGTGCTCCAAAAACCTGAACGCATCGAGCCAGCAAAACAATATGGATAACGAGATCGTGGCTACACTGCGGTGATAGGATACAACTCGTTAGTGATTAATGAACAATTACATACACCGAGCCCCACCAACGTAAACTATTCGATATTTTATTGACTGCTTGTTGAATTTCATACTTTGCTGATATATACTGAAATTCGGTGAAATATAGCACGTGACTTAGAGTATTAATATTTCTTATGGAATATTTTTTTGTTGTATAATTCATTGATTGGAGATTAAAACAATACCGTCGAACGCATTCTGAAAAGGAAATATAATCCGGTAAAAGATAACTTAGTAGATTTGTTGGTTGCTCCGGTTTCCGCGTTCTATGATTGATGACTGTATTTATTTTACTGGTGATTGCATTTGTTTTGTTTGTAATTTCTTATGTAATTTTATCTGTAACGCTGCTATAGTGCTATATCGAATAGTATACGTTGTATAAAGCATTAATTACTATTTAATAAAAAAAATCTTTATGAATTTGACTGAGTACCGATTTGAAAAGCGTACAATTCCTTGTTATGTTCATTATTTAGAGTATCAATAAACTAATGAATGTCTCGACGTCGGGAATTAATTGTAAATATTAAAATAAGTAGGGATGGTGATAATCCACGAAATACAAAATGCTGTGATATCAGTTCAAGTTCGATATTTGGTTAAAACTTCACAATATAAATGTCTATGGATTTTGGTTCACTTACGAGTACATAAAAGCGTCTACTTCTTATACAAATATATTGTCTTATATGAAGTAATATAAAAATATTCACTTCCTTTATACTTATTTTATTCCTTACAAAGTGAGTAAGAAATACTTAAAAGTTAATACATTTTATTAATTTTAAACTGCACTTTTATTATGATTTTGTATACTAGCCTTATTATTATATAATGAAAAAAAATCACATAGTTTTTGAGATGGTACACATTGTATTAATGATTTAGGTTCTTTATGAAAGACCAATGAGTACCTATTTATTAATTTATTTCATGAAATGATTTTAGGATTATTCGTGCACATCCCCAAATTATTATTATAAATCTTATTAAAAAAAAAGCAATATAAACGCCAATATAGACTTAGATTAAAAATATTTGCACATAAAAAGCAAGTTTAATAATAAAGAATTGGAGATGTTGGTTTTTTGTACTACCGCATTTATATAAACTAGTTATGGTTAAAATAAAACTTTAGTGTTGCGTGTAGAAAGTTGTTCCCAAGTTATTAAAAGAGCTTCGTATAAAATTGCTTAAGTTTTAAAAACTTGATGTTATTGATTTATTGCATGGAATTGTAATTTGAGGCCCATTTTCGGAGTTTGAAACCGAATTTAATAGACGTTGTTTACATTGTTTCCAGTTAAGTTTTTAATAGATAATCTCGCTAGAATAGTGCCTTGTGAAGCATGCATAGTCATAAAAAATAATAGTAACATTTATTAATATTTTTATGTAAAGGGTGGTATAAAGTCACTAATGTAATTCGAATGAAAAATAAAGCAATAACCTTCCATAAGAATAATTGCCAGTATTAAATGAATAATTCACAAGCCATATGTTGTATTATAAATTAAAGAAAATTGTGAAATATTGTTCGCTTAAATTTCCCATGTTATTGTTAATAAGATAGTAGGTATAGACTGAGATAAGAAAGTGGCTTTTAATTTATTTAGCAGCGATTTTCTGAATTTATATATTAAATTAATAAGGTAATTTATAGTAGAACTCTTGTATTGTTTTGTGTATCAGGAATAAAATTTAAATTGTATAAAAAAATATAAAAATGATGAATTTGTGTAGAGAGGTCGCTATTGGAATAGGTATGTTCTTTGTAAAAATAATATTAAGCTAGATAGTAAGCAATTGTTTTATAAAAAGGAACAAAACAAATAAATTATTTTAGAACTACATTGTATTTATATACAGACCTTCCTTTAATATATTTATATATCAAGAGGACAGACTCTTTTTCTTCTAGTAGGTATATTTGCGACAGCACAAGGACAGATTGTGTAGTGATGGCTTGTGTCTTCGCGACAGTATCCATCACTTCCTCCGATCTCAGAGTATAACTGGACATGGATAGGATTAAGACGAGTGAGTGCTAATGTGTGTGTATTAATACTTGCGGAACTATGATATATTGCGAAAGAAGTTGCCGTGTGCGAGATCGATCGATCAGTGGGATATTATCATCATGCTGAAAAACATGTCATAGACGCCTATTGCAAAACTTTATATTTTACTTGATTGCTCAATTTTATTTATGAAAAGACTTCAAAATTAGACTCCCTTGTTGACGTTATTCAAATTCAAATTATCGAGGACATTTCGTTTAGTATAATGCTCTTTATAAAAGAAATTCTCTTTAAAGTTCGCTCATTACTAAGCTTCTCTTCGTATTTTTTACGGGCAATGAAACAGTAATTCGAGTATCGCAAACGGCGTCTGTCTTAGATTGGTGAACATCATAGAATTTAATTACCGAGGGAGACGGGAATAATTGGCGAGTCGCCTGTAATGGCCAAGTTTTACGGGTAAATTAATAGATATTCGTTGCAGGCTTCGTTGAATCTGCTAACGTCGAATTCATCTTGATATTAATTACTGGACCTAATATAAGGCCTTACTGCTAATTTTCTTACATCATTGAAATAGGTAGTTGTAAAACTGTCTTCAGTATCGTTTGTGCTAGTATTTTGATTCTAATTTCGGAACAGTTGTTTTATTGGATAAGTGTAATGATTTGTCAGCAGAGCATACTTTTTTAAATAATTTTGAATAAGTTTTAACATATTTTGTAAATGTGTTACTATGATTGTTTGAACTTTCATTGTAAAGTTCATACAACCTTTGCCTACTTCTCTGGATTCCTATTGTCGCCCATTCATCAAAGACTTGCGACTGTTCAAGGAGATAGTCTTAGAAGTAAAAATAGCATTAAATGATTTGCTCAGCAGATTAAACAATACTTCATACAAATAGTCAGTATTATTATTATAAGGAAGTAGTAGTAGTTTTTTATTTACGTTCTAAACTTCTCCAAGCGATACTTATTTACAGGAACAAACATCATTTTATTATTATTTAATTTTTTGCATACGTAAGGTAACGATACTTACTGTCCAGAATGATCAGAACTTATTTTGAGAATTATGGATCGGTGCAAAGGTTTAACATCTGTAAAAATATTGTCTACTAGCTATCCGCCCGGCTTCGCACGGGTAGATAGATATTAGACAGAAAAATTAGTACTTTATTTGGACAAACAGAACAGCAACAATCGCTTCACTAACATTTTTTGTTGCGACTATGCTCTTTAGCGAATCTGCAGCTGGTCAGGTAAGATTAAGTTACCAAAATAATGTTTTATTTATGGGAACATAAGCCATGAAAGTTTAGTGGCTCAGAGCTTCCTTGTAAACAATATTTGATGTCGTGTTAGCAAAATAAAACGACCGCTCTCGACCGCTGCGCAAAGGGAGCCGCGCACCTCGATGATTCCCTCGATGAGTCGCATGAAACCGGGCGGCGCGGCGTTCGAGACCGCGGCCGCCGTATTTATTATAGAGCATTTCAAAGTTTTAAATTAAAAAAATATGTAATTAATATTACAAACCACTATTAATTTTTTTCTATTTTACAAAAAGTAAAATAAGCAGGTATATAACGTGGGCGAGCGTATGGCTGTTCGCTCAAACCGCAGCATTTTTCTTAATTTTAGCAATTTTATTCCCGTCGTAACTTCTAACGATAGGTCCGATTCGAACAATTTAAAGAGGAATTTACATGTACATAATCAATCTAGACTATAAAACTATTTAGTAGGATAAGGATTAATATTATGATACGAATGTCATCATCTTTCGATTCTACCCGTGTTTTGATTGACTAATTTGAACAAAAAGTGGTTATTGTGACTTAACTATACTAGTTAGACATATAGCCTCGCGGACTTTTTTGTGAGTAATAATGAGTACCATGAAAATGTTTTTGTAGCGCACGGCAAATAATGACTTTTATCAGTAAATTTTTGATACCTGGAGTTACATCATAGACATTTTCGTAGGAATCTCGTTTTTTTTAAACTACTACTATATCCAGTAATACGTGTTGGTTCTAAAAACATGTTAACTAAATAAAATGATTTCAACAAAGAAATAAATTTAATAGTGATGGAAGAAGCTTCTAGGAGATTGATGTTAAAATCTCCGCATATGACAACAGGTTTGCTGTTTATTAAGTTTAATTAAAACTTCTTCACATGGGGGTCTGTAAACGCTGACAACTACATATAAGGTGCTCAAGCTCTACACAGGCCATTTCTATAGTTCTCTCAACAGAGAGGCTCACAATGTCTGGACGTTCTTTGAATCGCAATGATTTATTTACTAGTATTAAAGAGCCACCACGTAAAACTTTTTCTCTATTAAAGAACTAATCACCTGGTGGTTAATAAAATTAAACATTACATTATAATCTTTTAGCCAATGTTCAGTAATTACCATAATATGAATATGATTGCTGTTTAAAAACAATTCAATTTCTAATTCTTTGCCTAAAATGCCCCGTATATTTTGATGCACCAGGTGTATACAATCTTTATTGAACAGATTCTTATTGAAAGTGACGGTTCAAACTTCACGGCGCACAAAATAAACTCGTGTTCAGTTCGTGAATATCATATTATCGTCGCTGACACTATGATTCGAAGTAAGCTTATGCACTTAGTGACCGCGGCTTTTGAGTTCGTTTATTTATTGGAGACAGCGACGAGACGAGCAAAAAGCTCACCCGATGGTAAGTGCAACGTCTGAACATAACTAATAAACTAATAAATGTTACCCAGAACATTTCTGTGTATCACCACACTGCGCCCATTCACCTTGAGACATTAGTTCTTAAGTTTCATAGGCCCAGTAATTACACTATATAGCCATCAGTGCCCTTTAGACCGAAACACAGTAATGTTTGCAAATTACTGCTTCACGGCAGAATAACTGGCCTTGCGGATTCCTACATAGGAATCTTACCACGAGTAAAAATAACCATATTTGCTCATATTTGTTTATATGCTTATAAGTACACTTACGTCAAAAAGTTTCGTTAAGTTTTGCATCTTCAATAGACATGTTTTCGCTGGTATTATAGAAAGACCCAATGAAGTAAAGCAGGTATTAAATACTAAGTTTTGTAACTGTAATTTGTTCCGGAGAAACTTTGTACTACCTGAGGACTACAAACTTCTAAACTATAGCATTGTTGTAAAACTAATTTGGACTAGAGCTTGACTTACGATGCAACGTTTTATCTTATGATAATGCTCGGTTCACTTTCTGTCTAGTTTTTTACACGACATAAACACCTTTTTTCAAGTTCATTATTCGCTATGTTACAGTCCAGGTACCTTGTGGTACGACCAGGATTTTTTTCGCCCACTACTTCACTCAATAACAATCGTTGTCAAGATCGGTAGTGTGTCGACAAGGGTTTAGTACTTTATATAACCAAACGGTATTCGCTACAGGGTTTACGGGTATACGCATCAAACTTATCACACAGTGATGATGAGATGGATGTAATTTAGGAGGATATCTTAGCGGTCATACAATTCTCTTAAGCTTATTACACAATATTGATGGGATACTTTAAGACAAAATTAGGTATTAAAATAGTTAATATCAGGGAATTATAGAAAAGAGCTACGTAATCCAAGGGGATAACAGTTTTATGAAGTAAGAGTCTATATGATTAATTTATTTCCAGAAGTGGCACCAAATAATGTAAACTGTAGGTATTCTGAAATACTGATAAACTTAAATACAAAAGTATTTTTTTTTTGATATTGTATTAAAATACGAAGATTAAGGACCTTACTTAAACTTATTTACAGTTTTACTGAACTTAGAATTTGTGGTTGCATAAAGTAAAATTTTCAATTTTTATTGTAGTTATTCGAGAATATTCTAAACATAAAATTTTAAAGGGATCTACCCCATCCCATCTTTGTTGGAATAAATGTAATTTTTTTTGACGTAAGAAAAATAAATTTCGTTTGAAAAACGTCATTTTTTTACAATCTACTACCGTTTCGTAATGAGATTCCTATGACGGAGACGAAAAGAAACACCGCAGGAATCTGTTTTTTGTCATTTCTATTTGTCATTAAAAATTGTACATAAATTTACAAAGCATAGTCTCATAGGCAATCGAAGCACGCTCCATGATAAATAATTTATTCAGTTTTAATTTCAGATTTAATAATAATACGTATATATAAGTGTATTGGAAATTCAAGCAGACCAGCCTTTACAAACAGCACCTGTTCACAAGTATGACGTATGTGGGTGCCATTGCCCTTTACCATTTTAAAGGGAAGCGGACGACCTGTCACACGACGCCGCCACAAGCAAAGACATTAAAGCGAGTACGATATACGAGTACTAGGAGTCTACCAAAAAAAATAAACATTGCTAAGATTATTGTCGTATTTATAAAGCTTCCCTGTTATCACCTAATAGATCATCTACAATTTTTTGTTCCTAAAACCGCTACATCTTAAATACTAATACCAACAAAACACACTTTAACACACAGTAACAAAATTACTGTAACCTGTATCACAATGTCTCACCATCTAAGTTGCCTGGCAGATAATATTTATAGACGTTAAGTCCGCCAATTGTATATCTTATACAAAGGTAACCTATGTATAAGGTTTAGCAATGATAATATATACCTTTGTCAGTCGTATCGCTAACAGAGATTTCTTCCACAAAATCTTTTTTATAAGCAGAACTGTAATAGATTTTTTTAACGGGACCGGTACACCCTAAAAAGAATCATCAAAGTCGTATTACTCCGTACAAAGTTATGTGTGGTAATACAAAAAGATACTCATCGACTTGAGAACCTCTTCCTTATTTTGTCGGTAAAGCCACGTGTATTTCAGCGATACACGTGTGATCGAAATACATAACTATGAAGTACTTATTATCATCATCATTTCAACCCATCATAGTCCACTGTTGAACATAGGCGTCCCCTATAGATTGCCCCGCTTCCGCAAAACCGTGCAGGTCGTCGCTCTATCTCGTAGGGGGTCGCCCTACACTGCGTTTGCCGGTACGAGGTTGCCACTGGAGAACCTTTCTTCGCTAACGGTTATCGGTTCTCGGAGCTATATGGCCGACCCATTACCACTTCAGCTTGCTAATTCTTAGGGCTATGTCGGTTACTCTAGTTCTGCTGCGGATAACATCGTTACGGATAATTATAATTGCATTATAAGTATAATATAAATATTTTTATTTCTCTATCTTCGGCAAAAACACAATATAATTATGTTTCTTCGTGAATGGAGAAATAGAAGGAAAATATAAGATTACGTTACCATCTTCTTTGATGTAGCAAATACTTGCTGAAAAAATGAAATACGAGTAAGAATAATCTTTTATATAAAATATTGCATTCACCGAGAAGGATTATACTATATAAAGTACGTACTAGTTAAATGTATATTTTATGTTTAGACAAACAGGATAAAGGATTTAATTTAGTAGTAAGAAATTATTTTGTTTTTGACAATGAAATAGGTTCGAAAGAAATACGTTATATTATTAAAATTAAGATAGGGAGAAGTACTATCGGTTATTTAAATAGATATTGGAAGCAGGAAGTTGTAGGAAAAAAATGTATTTGAAAACCTATTTCCATTAAAATAAATTTAGAATGCGATGTTTCTAAACATTTGTTACTTAGGCTTATTTGTACGAAAGACGCAAACATTATCAAAAGATACATATTGTGATTACAAATTTGAAATAAAGTTAAACACAGCATTGTTATTGTCATGAAGTAGATAAAAAATACGTCAGATAAAATTGCTAACACTTAAAGGCTCCTCGACCTAATCGAGATTATTTTTCAATTTGAGGTCGTTAAATTGTTTATATAAGCTTAAGACTTAGTTAAGGTAGTCTTCGTAATTAAGGTAGAGATACTTAATTAAATTTATGTTAAAAATATAATAGTAAATGTTGTTTTTCAGTCATGTAATTATATCGAATAAAATAAATGTTATTTAAATATATGTATTTGATAAAATTTAAGACTGTCTGTATCATTGAAATATGGTGCCTGGGATAAACTTAATTAGCTCGCCTTCTAAGAAAATTTAAAGCGATACCGGGCCCTTAGTTCCAACTTTATCAATAATTAAACATTGAAATTCTGAATAACAAGCATTATTCTTATTACTTAATTATTCAGTACCGTTTTGTGACGTTATTTAATTGTATTAAACCTTTAATTTAAAATACTGTTTATTAAAAAAATAAAACATAATATTTAACGTCGTGTACATACATACATATATAAGATCACGATTGTATCCCATAAGGGGTAGTCAGAGACTGGGCACTCACTGCAAAAACAGGTGACTGCCTCAATCCACGTTTCACCAAAACAATATAATGCACTTGGTGTGATAGGTGGTGAGCCCATCGCCACCATGCGCTGGTGGGTGCACAGTGCAGTTTGATTTCTTACTCGCCTTTTACGAGATCCATTGGATGAGATGGAGTGGTAGTATTCTTTTAACGAGCCGCCACCACACGGTACATGTTTGAAAATGTAGTTACTATCATTCATCGATATAGGAAATAGTTTATTTTGATAAAGTTGATAACGATCGGATAAAAGGCAATGAATAAATGTTAAAGCAATCGTATATGACGTATCGTGGTGGTCTGACAAACATAAAATAAATAGAACCCAACTTAGAGATAAATCGAGAATTGGACGGTTACTAACAGCAGTCACGGCAGAAAATGTGACGATTATAGGAATGCGAGTAGATCCGCGAATCAATGACAAGGTGATTGTGAGGATTGTATAGTTTGGTAAGCACTATTCTAAATCTAGTAGCTTATCAAGATTGTCAACTTAAATTGAGTCGGCCTTTACAACTGTTATTTTCATTGAATAAAAATAAAATTTAAATAAAACTACTTTTACGGATTTTATCGCGTTTTATTTAAACTATTTATAACCCGACGTTTCGGGCACTTTACATCACCCATGATCACAGGGGGACTGAGGTGAAAGATGTCCTGATGTCATAGTTAACCCGGAGTACCTTCAGCTTTTGATAATTACTTTTAGTCCGATCTACACAGAAAGAACTTACTGTGTCTTGAAGCCTTGCAGCCTTGGTATGCTTGGTTTTGGATTTAATTTTATTAATAATAAGATCCCTAGCCGGTGGTAGTGCCCAACCAATCTTCCCTATTGATGATGAATTAGGATGTTTTTTAATTTCATAAAGGTTCGCGAGGCTATTGAAAATTAAAATAAAACAGACACAGCAAGCTCTTTCTGCGTAGCTCGGACTAAAATAATAATTAAAAGCTGAAGGTACTCTGGGAGGACTGTCAACTCAATCCACTCGTGACCATGGGTGCTGTAAAGCGCCCGAAACGTTGGGTTATAAATAGTTTAAATTAAACGCGATGAAATCCGTAAAAGTAGCTTATTTAACATACATACATACATACATAAGATCACGACTGTATTCCCATAAGGGGTAGTAAGAGACTGGGCCCTCACTGCAAAAACAGATGACTGCCACAATCCACGTTTCACCAAAACAATATAATGCACTTGGTGTAATAGGTGGTGAGCCCATCGCCACCATGCGCTGTTGGGTGCACAGTGCAGTTTGATTCCTTACTCGCCTTTTACGAGATCCATTGGATGAGATAGGAGTGGTAGTATTTTTTTAACGAGCCGCTTATTTAAATGTGGAGTATTCGCGTAAATATAAGAAACCATTGTAAAAATGAACTTTATTTTTGAATCTAATGAACTGAATTGTATACAGAAATGATGACCGCATGGTCTAGTGGTACTTGACTTCTACTCCGCTGGCCCTCGGTAATTCGCAGCCGGAGCCTAACAATAGTGTAAAGCATAAAAATTGTGATGTGAAATTTATGTCTGTAGAACGCAAAATATATACAGAAATACAGACATCTCATTGCTTTGTCACATACAACATACAAGGAGTCACAAAGTCACTCCAGCCAAACTTCTCAAACTTTTCATTTCAACAACATTAATATTATTTACATGCTTCTTCTGCCAGACCCAACATTCACCACCGTACATAAGTGTGGGGACCAGTACTCCTCTATGTACAGCCAGTCGTGCAGGGCCCCATATAGTGTATTTCCTGCCGACGCTCTTCGTTCAATATCAGAGTCGTACTTTCCGCCTCTCGAAAATTTTGAACCCAAATATACAAACTCTTTCACTTGTTCCACTCTTTCTCTTTCAATCGTAACTCTGCAATCCGACATACTTTCTTCTCTTTCAAAAACCATTACTTACCTCTTACCTACATTAATTTTCATTCCTTTGCTTTGTAGAGCATCATGCATAATATTAACCATCGCCTGCAACTCCTCCTCCGACAATGCTAATATAACTTGATCATCGGCGTATAGGAGGTATAAATATAAATATTTTGTCGCATACGATGTATAAACAAACGTGTGGTTTAATATTAGTACTTAAATGTTTTTATGAGATCTTGGTCCACAAGTTGAAGCGAATTAGTTGTTTAAGGTGGCAAGAATACTCCTTTAACAGGTTAGGCGACATCTATTAGGGTGGGCTGGTGATAAGTCGATAAAGAGATTTCCTTTAAATCTTTTGTAGAATGCGTTCATTTTTTTAACTTAATATAATAAAGTTTACGAAATGTTATTAAATATTAGAGAGCGAGCACAGGCTGTGTGCATTAGTTAAACAGTAGCAGCTTGCGCCGGTATCGGCGATGTGTAAGGAATAGCCATAACGTAGAGATGAAGCATAAGTCGCCACGAGCAATCGTTACCCGCTTGTTAGCTAAAGAAGCATCTCTACCTCGTTCACGAGTACTAACGTGTGTTATATTACTTGGACACCACTCACACACTTTATTTATTTTCTATTATTATTAGAATTTAAGAGTCAAAATGAAGTATTATTTTAATTTCGTACTAGTGATGATTCCCTACTGGGAACTTCTCCCGGACTGTAACTGTGGCGAGAATTGACGCTCAGGTGCGGAGCGGTACCAAATCGCCGCAGTCGCCATGTTCCGGATCTTCATTAGCCAGCCAAGCGCCTAACTAAAGTGCAGGGAAGTCTTCGTGTGGTAGCATTTACATAGACACCAATAGTTAAACCGACCTTCGTCTGATTCGGATTCGGGATTCTGAATGTATTACATTATTTCTTACTGGTACTTAATAAAATAAAACGTTAGACACTTCAGTTTGGTAATAATATTTAACTTCAGAAATCAATTAATGACCGAACCAGTTATCGGAAAGTTGACTGTCACCAAAGTTTTAGTATATGCCTTTCAAGTCACGGGCAGGCCCGCTTCAGATTTGTTTATTTTTAATCTTTTGAAATTATAAAAGTTTTATCAAGCGTCTTCTAAAATACTTCTAAAATACGTCAGTTTCTTCTACTATAGCTATCATCTTTTTTATGTTGTATAATAAAATATATATATATAATAAAATAAATAAACAAAAAATTAAAAAAAAATGAGACAAGAAAAGATTAGCTATGGGTACTAAGCTTTTATCGGGTACCCACCTTCAACTTCTTCTTTTGCCACAAGAAGGAGTTTATTCTGCTTCTTCTGCCAACCTTTCAAAAACCAACATATCATGATAACATACCGCGTTCTGACTAAAAGATATTTGGTTCCCTGGATTATTACCATAATTTTAGTATCGAAATAATTTTATTTATTTGAGGATTTGCCAAAGTATATACATCAAGTAGTATAAACATATCAAATGGTACGGCTGCTACGATGTAAGGAAAATCCGAGGCCAAGTCAGACTTTATTTTCCGCGTCAGATCTAGTTGATATATGAATCTTTACTAAATCGCCGATATGGTATTTATTTAATCTGTTTCGTTAATCAAATTTCAAGTTTCGGACAAGACTTGACTTTCTCAAGTTTTTTCTTTCTTACTCACGAAACTGTTCAATAATATATTTTTAATTTAACATTTTGAAATAACTCTCAATAGACATTTCATTTGGTTTGCCATAGAGAATTTCACACGGTTTCACTTACTACTGTAATAAACTATATTTGCCATGAGATACTGCTTTACCTATACATAATATAGGTAAACCAGTATCTCATGGCAAATGAGGGAATAAAATTTTGTGGTATGCAATACTGGGAAAATTAGATTAAACGATCTTGACACTGTTTTAATTTTAATTTATGTCTAGTTTTATGAACATGAAATATATTAGTTAGTTGTATGAAGATGTTGTTATACATCGGGTTCTTACATAGGAAAATATGTCATGAAAAATAAATCAATCGTAAATTAATTTATGTACTAATTTATTATATATAATTAATTATACAAATAAGTTATCACATTCATTCAGAACTAGAAAAAGATTCCAAGAACTCCACTTGCATTTCTTGTTCTTCATCAGATGATGCAGATAAAGAGGTATTTATTATAAATCGCTCTTCCAGCATTTCAATTATTCTATATTGCTCGATGAAATTGTTTTCAATCTCCTTTACATTTTCACAACATGATCGCCAATCTTCTGCACCAATTTCTGAGAAAGCTTGTTCTGTTAATACTTTTATGTCACTTGTAGGCCTATTTACATTTTCATCAGCAACTTCTTGCTTCATTATACCCCAAATCATTTCTATGGGATTCAATGTGCAATGATAAAGTGCGATTTGAATACTTCACCTATCTCATATAAGGGCGCCGACATGTTTTGTTTTACTACTTCAAGTAGTTGTCATTTACACCAAAGATCATCATAATGTAAATCATTTGCACGGAGCCATTCTTTTATATTAGCGATACGATTGGCTTGTGTGGGCGGTTTGTTCATACCTACAGAATAATAACTAGCATTATCCATAACAATTAGTGAAGGTCTAGTTAGATTTGGAATTAGCTTCTCTACCACCCATTTTGAAAAATTGTCCTCATTCATATCGTGGTGGTAGTCAGCGGATACACTTGTTGACCTGTACACCAGACAACAATTTGGTACAAAGCCATTTCCTTCACCAGCATTTACAATGATCCACCTCGCTCCAAGTGAAATACTTTTAAATAGACCTGCAATATCTTTGCTTTGCCAGAATTTGTTCACAGAATATGAACCGTGAATGTAAGTCTCATCTAAATAAATCACATCCAATTTATTATGCTCTTCAGATTCGCGGTTTTCCTTTATACGCTTTAAAAACTTGTATATTTGTAGTTTTATGTCATCTCTTTCCATCAAAATGGTCCTTTTTGATTGGCATTTAAGATATTCAAAACCAATCTCCTTAAGTATAAGTCTGTAAAAAATAATAACATTTATCATGTTCCTCAAACGATAGGTTAGTCATTCATCATCATCATCATCAGTCTATATATGTCCGACTGCAGGGCACAGGCCTCTTCTTTACGAGTGAGAATGAGAGGGATTATTACTTAATATTTTTCTTACCTCAGAGATTCTCTCGCTCCGTTGGTGTTACACGATTTCTGATCTATTGACTCATCAACGGGCGTCGCGCATTTTGCTAGCAAGGAAAGATAGACACATTGTTTTAACTAGTAATCTTATAACATAGTTCCATTGCTGAACATTCTCTCTCTTTCTCTTTTTTACCGGTTTTCTCTCATTTTCTCTTTATTACCGGTGTTTGGAGCCGAGATGAGGACGCTGTGCTGCCACAGTGCATTTCATATGTTCATTAAATATATTTTTTTACTAAGGTAGTATTTCTCATGGTGCTTCACTGAGGTGGGAATGATTTGGTTTTAATTTTACAATGTACGACGTTAGTTAAAATCACTTATCCTTTATTATGAACGAAGCGCATCCATAGGGAGCTTCTGGAATTGCTCCAAGCACTATCTATATAATTATCTTTTTCCACATGAACATAAGTATTTCTTTTTTTCGCATCCAGTTGAAAAAAAAATCTATCCCAATTTAAAAATCCTGTCTAACAGATTCTACTTGGAGTGTGAATATAATGAACTCTGCACATTGATATGTAAACTTACTGATAATCTGTTTAGTTAAATCTGAGTGATAAAATTTACTTTTTTAAAAACTATTAATAGCGCAATTATCGGTTCACTGTTCACTAAATTCTATTATATCTATTTTGTGCAATAATCTATTGTAGCTGAAACATAATTAATAAATGCTAATATTGTGTGATAAAACAACGTCTGCGGCTTGGATAACTTATATAATCTTATCTTAAATAAGAAAATTTCTAACATTAATTTATAAGTAATGAATAAGATTATAAGACTAAGAGATTTTTGACTTACAAAACCTCAGGAGCAAGGCGCTTGCAGTAAATTTGTGAAGAACGCTAACCCACCTCAAAATGAGAGAAGACCTGTGTTAAGCAGTGAAACATTTATAGGCCGTTACTTGCTCTACTCTGCTCTCTTATATTTATGGAATCGTACATGCAATAACATTTTATAAGAACAATTAAAGCATTCGTATTGATTGAAAGAAAGAAAGAGATATTTATTCGAAGCAACAAATAATACTGGTCACAATATGAACACAGTGCCACAGTTTGCTAATTAATGAACATGAAATACATTAATAATAAACAAAAAGGAACAACAATTTGGCAAGTGCCGAAAATTTAAATTTAAGGAAAATAAAAAAAATAATAAAAAACTAAAAAAAATGTGGAGAAATGCTTCAAAAAGGAAAGCCATTCAGGATAATATGCTACGATGTATTAACCCTGTCCTGATTTTCAGTGGCATCCTATATAATTATTTATGTACTTACATAATATTTACACACACACACACACACACACACACACACACACACACATATATATATATATATATATATATCTATATATATATATATACACATGCATACATACTATATATTCATATGATCATATACACACATACATTGCACAATACATAGATACATAAATACTGATAATATTAATTCTTTTATATAAGTGACTTCAGTTTTTACGCCAATACGTTATATCAAAGCACGCTTGAGGTCATATCTATCAAGATATTTTCTAAACATAACCAAACTGTAGGTTTTGTTATGTATTTGTTTGATTAGAAAAATCAAGAACATAATAAATAATTGTGCTTCGCATAAATCTAGTGCTTTCTATCGGATTCTATGGCGTGATTCTACGAGTATATATTCGAAACTGAACAACACGAAAGCATGACGAATTAAAGTCATACATTATAAATGTTTTACTAGTTTTTCATTTATTAATTCACAAAATCTCTGATTATTTCACAGACGGTGTATGAACACTGCATATATACATACATAAGTTAGATGGATATGAGATTTCTAATTTTACTAATGCATCGGAAAGGCATCGAAACTTTCGGCTATTCCAGTTCATTTGTACGGAAATCATTTTACATGAGTTTCATCTGTATTATGCGACCAGTACACATACATATATTATTGCGAACTAAATAATTCGTATAAAATTTCTTAAGGCTTAAATCACAAAACTTATTAATTTGTATAGCATTTCATCTACGTATCTGTCATGGATGGATGACAATATTAACGTATCATAATCAAAATAATTTCAAATGATGATTATTCAGTGCTAAACTTAAACCTCTCGCAAAATCGCAAAATCAGTTCCGTAGGTGATCATTGGTAACCTACAATTAATGGAAACCTTAATTACTTTCAGGAATTTCCAATACACCAATATCAACAACTTTAGGGCATATATAATTTCGGTGATGTAATTGCTGTTAGCCTTTTTTGGCTTTTACAGCTTCGTCGGATACTGTGCTCTCGGGCCAGGGGCCCGCGTGCCATGGGCCCGCGTGCCAGGTTTGGTTTGACCCAAACATAAATACATAAATAAACTCCTACAATAACCTCGAAATTCGGACTGTCGCGTTCGCTGCGTGCTTGCGCGATTTAGAATATCTCTAAAAGGTTTTTAAGTTGTCTAATTACCGTTCGAAGGAGTCTGCGGGCCTTCATTCGGACTGTCGACTTGTGTGTCGGTAACTCTGGGCGGTGAGAACCGCCCTGGAACACGGGTGTATCGTGTGTACGCGGTGTGAAACTTTACGGCGTTGTGTACATCTAATCGTATAGGTGCAACATGGTTTTTTTTTATTTTTATTATATAAAGTGATGAAACGAGCAAAACGTTCACCTGATGGTAAATGCATCGTCCGCCGATAACAAATGCTGTGTCACCCAGAACATTTCTGTGTGTTTGACACCACACTGCGCCCATCACCTTGAGACATAAGTTTTTAAGTCACATGAAGCTCAGTGATTCCGCCAGCTCACAGTGCCCTTCTAGCCGAAATACAACAATGCTTGCACACCACTGCCTAGACGGATTCCTGCATAGGAATCCTACCACCAGTAGATATATTAGACATGATTTTCATTTTGTCCGTATTTAACAAAAGATCCACATAACAAAAGATTCATCTTCTTTTGATGTCTTCTAGTATGGTGCCTCGTTCCTGCAACAATCCTGCTATAACAACAATGTTGTTTATAAAACGATGATGAGTGAAGTTGTTACAGTGTAAGATAAAGTTATGTAATGTTTGATTACGTGGAATCGAATCTAGATGGTGACCATCCAGGTCTCGATTGAAACAACGACCTACGAACGTGTGCCCAATTTGACCTGACTTCTACACCGCGAGTCCTGGATTCGAATCCCAGCCGGACCCAATATTTGTGCAAAAGCACAAATTGTTGATGTTCGGGTGTGGTTGTGTTGTGCATGTGTAATTCATATCTGTAAAGCGCACTCATGGTACAGACATAATAGTGTTTCTATCTGGTGGTTGTTTATTTCAATAACAGAGTTGAAGTCGTGCCCACTGGTGGTAGGATTCCTATGAGGGAATCCGTCTAGGTAGGTACCACCCCAGGGCCAGTTATTCTGCCGTGAAGCAGTAGTGTGCAAACATTAGTGTTTCGGTTTGGAGAGCACTGTGAGCTAGTGAAATCACAGGGCATATGAGACTTAAGAACTTATGTCTCAGGGTGATGTGCGCACTGTGATGTCATACAGAAATGTTCTGTATGACACCGTATTTGTTGTAAGCAGACGTTGCACTTACCATCAGGTGAACGTTTTGCGTTTTGCGATTTCTCGTTTCATCACTGGTGGTAAGATTTCCATGCAGGAATCCGATCTAGAGGGTTACCACCGCAGTGCCAGTTATTCCGCCGAATAGCAGTAGTGTGCAAATATTACTGTGTTTTGGTTTGAAGACCACTAAGAGCTAGCGTAATCACTGGGCATATGAGACTTAAGAACTGATGTGTCTGGGTGACGGGAATATTATATTTTTTTAAATGTGTCATTTAAATCTTACTATTTTTTGAGTATGTAAAAAACATTAATACCTGAAAAGTACGAGTAATATTTTTGAAAATAATAAAATGTATGACCACAATTCACTTTAGCTTTAAAAAGGTCAGGAATTATGGAAGTATGCACTGTCATCCAAAAATAAATAGAAATTTGACCGCCAGTCGTAAGCCCTTATAAATTCAGGAGCATTACTTGCTAACCTGTCGTCTGTGCTACTTTTTTATAGTCAAGTGGTTAGTCTTGTTATAAATAACATAGTACGATTTCGAGAAGTATAAGACTGATACTGAGAAAATACTATAAATTATGTAAATATCCGAAAATTTGATGTTGAAAGAAAAGAGACAGTAACTTTTTAAATAGATAATACATTACATACGTTAGTTCTTACTTATAGTTGATTACATACAATTTGTTCAATAGGTTACTGTTAAACTTACTGTTTGTTAAGAAAAATATGAGCCATTTAAACTATTACTTTTCTGTTATTGTTATTCACTTTCACAATCTTTAATGTATTAATTACGAAATCTTAATGAGGTTAAATTATATCTCATTAAGTTTAAGATAATTTTTATTACTTTACATCCAAAGTATGAACAAATTTAGATAATTGCAGAATAGTAAGTAAACTAAGTTGACTTTCGGATTCCTCGCCTCGCCTTCTATCAATAGCGCATTCCCATACGCGTCGGTCCCGTCATATGTCTCGCTGCGTGCTACAAATGTCTCTACACAAACGGCATTACATTAAATTATAAATATACGAGTACGAAGAAGACAAGCTTATACGACATACATCAAGCAGTGTGATCCGAATGTTGAAAGAAAAGATACTCAGATTTCAATCATAAAACATGATATGAAACCTTTTAATTTGCTTATTATTTATTTTTAATATGTTGTTATTTTTAAAAGAGAGGAAACTGAGCACACAGTTGACCTTCTGGTATGTGATTATTTCGGGCCGTAGACACTTTTATCCATCTTAGACGATATTAAGGACTATGATAGAATGTCTTGTTGCCAGAAACGAAGTCTGAGATTCTCTTCTCTTACCATACAAAACATGGCAGCAGCTTTGTATTGCACTCCATGTTGGTATTCTCTGAGCACATATGCTTTAGTACTTATAGTTTCTAGCTGCAGATAGCTGCAGCGTGCAGCTAGCGTGTGTAGCTCCAGGAAGAGACTTGGTAGCGCAGGGGCTCGCCATAAATTTCATAGAACCCCAGTGAACCGACTTTAATTCCCGGTGCCGACAAATAATATTACGTTTATTAATAGAATTATTGGTTTAATTTTAATTTATAATTTCTAATATTTACGCGAATACTACACGTTTAAAAAAACTTAATTTAAGGATTTTATCGCGTTTTACTTTTACTATTCATATCCCGACTCCAGGCTACCTTTAACTTTTAATTATTCCAATATTATAATTATTATTAGTTTTGGTCCGGTCTAAGTAGTTGCAAACGCATGCTTGGTTTTTGGTTTAATTTTATCAATTAGGATCCTCAGCCGGCTGTAGTATCCGACCATCTTCTCTATTAAAATTAGTATGTTTTTAATTTCATTAGCCTACTACACCTATGCCAGGATTCAGTGTACTTTTGCTAGGATTTTTAGTCTATCAAATGTGATACAATTTTCGGGACGATCATGATCATGAAATTGCAGAATTCTGTATATGCAGATAAAATCCCTAAAATTTTATTTTATATAATGGGTAATATTTGCACAGTAAAAGTCATTAATATTGTTATATTTGATAAATTACTAGGTGGATTGAAAAGTACTCGGCCTAACACAGATCCATTCAATTCTAAAAATCAAATCTACCCACATTATTTAGTTCAGTTTAGACTAGTTCATTGTGTGAAGTTCGAAACGTGTGCGATAATTAGTTGTGATTTTATAAATTTATTAACAAAGTAATCGGACATAATTTCCGCGAATGGAGCAAATCGAGCAGCGTGCCGTCATTAAGTACCTCCATAAGAAGGGGCTATCATCAAAAGCCATCCATGATGACATGGTCAGTACATTAGGCGATTGTGCTCTGTCATATTCATCCGTCAAAAAATGGATAGCAGAATTTAAGCGTGGTAGAGAGAGTGTGAAAGATGAACCCCGCTCTGGAAGGCCTTCGACGTCAACTACTGACGAAAATATTAAAAAAGTACTTGATTTAATAATGGGAGACCGCAGATTAAAAATTAGAGAGATAGCCGAGATTATAGGTATCTCTTATGAACGAACTCAAAACATCATTGTCAACGAGTTGGGTTTCCACAAGGTGTCTGCGAGGTGGGTTCCGCGACTGCTTTCAGTTGAACAAAAAAGGACGCGATTGACTATTTCACGCGACTGTTTGGAGTTATTTGAAGCCGATGCAGATGATTTTTTGAATCGTTTTGTTACTATGGACGAAACATGGGTTCATTACTGTACACCGGAAACAAAACAACAATCAAAACAGTGGAGAAGACCTGGTTCACCACCCCCTAAAAAGGCTAAGTCGATTTTGTCGGCAAATAAGGTGATGGCTTCAGTATTCTGGGACTCGAAAGGTGTGATTATGATTGATTATCTTGAAAGGGGTCAGACTATAAACTCTGATTACTACTGCACCTTACTACGTCGTTTACGAGAGGAAATAAAAGAAAAACGTCGAGGAATGCTCAGAAGAAAAGTCCTGTTTCATCAAGATAACGCCCAACTGTGGCTTTGAACTGTTACCGCATCTGTCGTATTCACCTGATCTGGCACCATCAGACTTCTTTCTGTTCCCTAACCTAAAAAAGCACTTGGGAGGTCAAAGATTTTCGACAAACGACGAGGTCAAAGTAGCTGTAGACGCATATTTTGACTCTAAGGAAGAATCATTTTTTTTAACGGTCTAAATGCTTGGAAGGGGAGGTGGCAAAAGTGTATTGAACTTGATGGTGATTATGTAGAAAAATAAAAATATAACTGATTTAGTATGTGTTTATTTTCTTGGTTAGGCCGAGTACTTTTCAATCCACCTTCGTATTAATCAGTTTCATTCATTTTTTTTTAATTTACAATGCATAAATATGACAATTTTACGTACTCCTTAATAACATTTATCAGGGGCTAAATTCCGGATAAAACCGGCATTTATTTCCATTTTATTGTAATGACGCCCGCAGTAGTGGTTTATATTATATTTAATAGATATTGTATATGAATATAAAACTTAAAAATGCAGAAATACTGCGTGGAGGCGTTTAGAACCATATGAAATCCTATCTTGTCCAACGAAGTAAACAAAGATAAATGAGCAATTCT
The DNA here is from genome assembly GCA_019845155.1 of Luehdorfia chinensis. NCBI lineage: Eukaryota > Metazoa > Arthropoda > Insecta > Lepidoptera > Papilionidae > Luehdorfia > Luehdorfia chinensis. Next base: position 4,641,939 of record JAHVAK010000022.1, read on the forward strand.
TATCACTAAAAATTATATATTTAGTCACAACTTAATTAAATTTCAGAAATAGATAAATGGTGGTTTCAAGTATGAAAAATTGAACGATAAAATAAAACAATAAAAAAAATCAAGGCAGACAGTTAAACAAATCCTGTATGTTAGTTAATTTGATAACTTAAAGCTTTTCATTTACTTTTTACTTTCATTACTTATGAGCGATGTTTTATATTCGTAATTCGTTTTAAACATATATACAAGAAATAAAAGGAATATAATTGAATTATTAAAATGTATAGTCATTAGTGTATAAAAAATTGACGTAAAAATTATAGACGGATTAAATATTTGCTTATTCGAATATGAAAATAAGCTCTGCTAGGCTTCAATAATCACAAAGACTAAAATTAAGTATTTGCATATTTTTATGTAAAAAAAAATGCAATTGAGATTTATTAGAAAACGCTCGCTTTGATTTTTTTATTAATTATTCAAATTAATTAAAACCGTTTTAGTGCTTTATTAAAATTAGTATTCTTCACTAGTAATATCTAATGTATGTAGAAATTTCCTGAACCACTTAGATTAATTAAATCGTTATCCTCTATATTTTATAACAAGTTAAGTTTTAGTAATCTCCTCTAAGTTTTAGTTAAATCATACTAAAAACAAATTTATAATACTGTCATTAAACTAATAAACTCTGTATGTACTCGTAAATGCTGATCAGTAATTTATTTATAGTAATAATTCTATGCTTGCTACAGACGGCATAAATTTTCGATATCTTCCTATTTCCTATTTCCTATGTTGAACAAGTTCAGTCGATGTCTAAAATTAAATTGTATCAAAATTCACATATCCGTATATTATGACGTTCATAAAATGATTTTTTTTATTGGATAAAGTAACGAGAGGAGCAAAACGTTCACCTGATGGAAGGTGCAACATCTGCGTATAACAAATGCTGTGTAACCTAGAACATTTCCGTGTGGCACCACATTGTGCCCGTCACCACGAGATATCAGTTCTTAAATCTCGTATACCCCGTGATTACACCAGCTCTCAGTGATGTTTAAGTAGAAGTAAACAGTAATGTTTGCACACTACTGCTTCACGGGAGAATAACTAGGCGTGGGGTGGTCCTACCAAGACGGATTCTTAGATAGCAATCTGACCAGTAAAATGTGAGATTTGGTGCAAAATATATACTTAATAAAAACCTTACAGCTATAGATATACGTTATAAAAAAATTAGTTGATTGTATAAAATCAAGAAATAAAGGGTTTTTTATAACACTTATGACGATTTGCACTATAATGTTCACTCTTCTTTTTAATTGGATGTAGTGTGTGGATGTAGTGGTAACGTTTATTTCGCTGGCACTTATATTTTTAATTTTCCACTTTACGTATGAGTATGATACGTACTACACGTATCTTATTATATAATACGTATGATTTGTTGTATTATTTTTTGATTGTCCTAAATAAGAGTCTATACAATTATATATTTTTTTCAATTACTAAAGACTTCTGAATCTAACGACTATTCTTATGGCGAAGGGAAGAGGTTTACTAAATTGGAAAACATTATTAATTTAGATATTTACTTTATCAACATTTACAATTTTTTTTTAACTTAACGAAATACTTGTCTACGTCTCCACGGCTAGTTATTGTTTGTGTCGTCGAATTTGAGTCATTGAAGTATCTCCCGGGTCGCTTGTATGACACCTGAACTTTGCTTTGCCTGGATTACTTATAAGTTAGTACGGTAAATAGTAGGATGAATATTTTTATTAGCGAAGAAATTTACGTGAGAAATGGGAAGTACGTTAGATTCGCTAGAAAAACAAAATGAGAAATAGCCACTAATAATCAATATAGCGCATCTTTTTCAGCACACTTATATCGTTTAACCGCTGGCGTATTATGTGCAAAGTCCGCTATAAACGGAGTATACATGATCTGATCCCTATAAACACAAATGTTTGATTAGTGAACATGTCCCGGCATAATGTTAATGTTATTGATTCTGCGTATTACTTACTCGGTGAGGCGATGTTCACATTGTAAGTTAGCGCTAATATCTCCTCGAAAATATTCATAGAATTATTACAACACCCATATGTATATTCTTTTACTTTAATGTAGTTCGTTTTTAAGTAAAACGCAAGGCTTTTAAATAATATTAATTTTTTTTTTCTGTGGTAGTGGTAAGGAAAAACTCTCAAGTAAATCTACATACCTGAGTAAAATAAAATGTCGAAAAGCTTGGGAGGCCAGCAGCGGTAGAGCAGCAGAGTAGGAGCAGGATGAAAGCCTTAAATGTGCTGATAATTTTTTTTCAGGTCGATACAATACTACTTTGGTTTGTATAATTTTGATTGTAGATATTTTACAATATTACCCAAAGATAAGTTTAACAATACACATTAGAATGTGAAAAATTTCGATTGATTGTAATTAAACTGTTTCTACATTTCTATGCGCCACTTATTGCTGTCAAGAACGGAATTCTGCAAATGATAAAATCTATCAATATAACTAGTCTGGCCATAAATACAAATACATAGTTAGATAACAACTTTTCTTTTTTTAACTTTTTAATTATTTTGAATTAGGAACACGTATATTATTTTAAAAACTTCTTTCGATTTTGCTCCATTTTACATATTTTTTCGTGTTCATTATCAAATTACAATATGGAATGGGGTGTTAAAGAAAATAGGATTGCAGTGATCGCCTTGCACAAAGTGGGTATGGAGCCATCGGTCATATTCCAGACACTTAAAAAACTTGGTATCAGCTGTATGTTCGTATATCGTACTATCAACAGATACAACAACACTTCCTCTGTCGAAGACCAGAAAAGATCGAGGCGACCGCGTGGACGTGGGAGCAGGACTCTGCACCTGGTCGCAAGGCACGAACTACCCAAGCCTGGCTTGAAACCAACGTTCCGGATTTTATAAGAGCTGAAGACTGGCCCTCCTCTAGCCCAGACCTCAACCCTTTAGATTTCAAATTATGGTCAGTTTTAGAGGACATGCCCTGCTCTAAACGACACGGCGACATTGAGTCTCTTAAAAAATCTTTGGAGCAACCAGTGGCTAAATTTCTCTTGAAAACAGTGCGTAAATCCATATAGTCGTCGCCAAACAGATTAAAGGCCTGTATAAAAGTCAAGGTGGCCATTTCGAATAGAATATTGTTTTTATTTTTTGGCTGAGACTAATAAATATACATACATACATACATAAGATCACGACTGTATCCCATAAGGGGTAGTCAGAGACTGGGCACTCACTGGAAAACAGATGACTGCCACAATCCACGTTTCACCAAAACAATATAATGCACTTGGTGTAATGGGTGGTGAGCCCATCGCCACCATGCGCTGTTGGGCGCACAGTGCAGTTTAATTCCTTACTCGCCTTTTACGAGATCCATTGGATGAGATGGCGTGTTAGTATTCTTTTATGATATGATACGAGCCGCCACCACACGGCATAGCTATATATTTCAATTGTATTATATAACTTCTTAAAAATAATGCATTTTCATTTGTAACAGAACTTATGGCCGGACTAGGTATTTAAAAATGATTGTCTTTTTGGCTCAAAGTTATCAAGTTCAATACGGAGTTTTGTTTGAATTTAATTTTTTTTTGATAAAAGATCTTCCGGCGAGAGCTATTTATAGTATTCTTTAAATACAGTAGTGATATTAGAATAAACGTTTTTAATACTAAAATGGATGGCAGCGACGTGGTTAGCTATCCGTCACGTTTAGTTTTCCGCTGGCGCAAAGAGTGGACCACGGTAGTGTCTGTCTCTCCCTTATGCAAGATAGAGGCTTGAATGTATCCCTTATGTGGGACAGAGGCGTATGTTTGTATGTATGTAAACAGAAAGAAAAGGGGTACTTTCCTGATGATACTGTAGTGTCGGCCAAATTCCTGCAAGTACTCTAAGAAATACTAAACGGTTTAAATTAGTCGTCGATACGAGTTGATTACGAGTAAATTTGAACATTAGAAAAACATTGAATGACCACGTCATACTAGAATATGTCACCGTCGATGGTGAGGTTCTCGTAATTGTCAAAGATTATTCTATTCTACAATATTCTGCGTTAGTTTATCTTAACAAGCTAAAACTAGCTGATTGAGATAAACAGGATACAAACAGATTAATTGCTTACATAATCAGGTGATGTAAAACCTGGCCGATTATCGAATACGGAGACAACTTCTGAATACCATGAGAACACTGAGCAGATGTTATAGACATTGCCATGTTATAGATATATAGGTACAGTGCCTTGGCGGCTTAAGAGAATCTACCACCGCATCTCGTCCTATGGGTGACATAAAAGTCGACAAAAGAAAAATTAAAACCCGAAGATGGGCAGCCGCATCTTCCTGGAACACCTGAATAAATAAACTGCGATTGCCAACCCGCCTGCCAAGCGTGGCACCCGTCTAAAATGACAGCTACAAACTTTTGTGGAAATCTATGGGGAGGCCTATGTTCAGCTGTGGACTAGTGATAGGCTGAAATGATGATGAGATGTAGAATAAATACCAAATGTCAAAACAAGTATAATTCATTGAGCTATACCTATAGCTATTTATATAGTAGACGACCGCGTCGCTTAGTAGTTAAAATGCGTGAAGTCTACGCCGCGAGTTCTGGGTTCGAGTCCCGGCCCGAGCCAATATTTGTACAAAACAGATCAAGAAAATGTGGAAAAAAAGTAACAAAAGTAAAAAAATGGGTATAGCAATTTTGGAAAACCCATTCAACTGCCCAAATTTAGCCCCTAGCGATTATTATTTATTTCCAAAAATGAAAAAAGCGTTTCGGGGGAAAAACTGCGGAATGATAAAGAAGTTCTAATTTAAAAAAATTAGCTGAATGAATACAGGCCACATTTTATATTTTCAAGCAATTATCAACCCTTGTGCGTGAACGAAGAGCCCCTTAATATTTTCGCGCGAACGTACCCGTAATTTGGCTTGTCTTGTACTTGAAATGAGTTTTTATTTTTCTTACATATAATTGAAATATATTGCGGTGATATTTGCTTGCTGAAATTTCACTTTTTTAATACAACATTTTTTTATTTTTTTACCTTTTTTTTTTACACGAAAAGGAAAGTATCACTAATATTATAAATGTGAAAGTTAATCTCTCTGTCTGTTTGTTTGCTCCACCGCTGAACCGATCCTGATTAAATTCGGCACAGAGATAGTTTTCATCCTGGAGACGGACATAGGATACTTTTTATACCGGAAAATCAAATAGTTCCCACGGGGTATTAAAAAACCTATACACGGCCGAAGTCGTGGGCATCAGCTAGTATGTGTATAAATATGTATGTATTTTTGAATCAATACTAGACCGGGTGTAAATTCAAATTCAAAAATGTTTATTTGTAAACATAGGTAAAGCAGTTGTATGATTACATTTTTAGGGGTATGTACTCTATGTTTTGCCACTGTATGACATACAAATATTACATATAATTTAATTATTATAGCACTTTTCTCTCATTTGGTCATTATTTTAATTATAACATAGAATATGGCGTCCGACGTTATGAAGTACAATAAAGTCTTTGCACTCCTTTATTTAAATTTCCGCTAACTTTGTAATACCACTATTTATAACTTTTTTGAAAAAAATATTCAAGATTTAGAGATTTTAATTTTAATAAATTGCTACACAATTGTTAACACAATCAGGCGTTAAAATCCATTTACAGTGAAGTGACAAACAATTTTTTTTACGGAACGTATTTAAATGACAATTCATTGGGCAATGTGCCCGTGACTTTTATTTCACGTGTGTCTAAATTATGCAACGTGTATTCACTGACGCTGGATTTTGTTACATATTAGTTTGATGTAACAATGCATTGACATGTGAAACTTCAGTTAATGTTTGTGATATACATCAGTGCGGCGAGAGACGACGATTCTTTCCCCAACTTTACGTCCCATTTTAGGGTAGAGTGCGTTGCTTGGGTTGCGTTTGCCACTTATAGCGATAGGCTGTGGAAGAAATGTGTAACTTCCCCACATTTTTTTTAAATGAAGGACGATGAAGCCCCTGTTTCGGGCATTTGAGTATTGTATTTTTTTCCTTCTGAAAATCTTTACATCAAATATGTTACCAACGAGGAATTACGCATTAGTGATGTTAACTAAGACGATCACGCATATCCTTTTTAAAATATTTGTCTCAAAAATCGTGGTGCTTCAATATTTTTATTCCTTGGGTTACAATCAACATGTACTGATAATGTTAGCTTCCAAAATAATCAAAATTGAGCAAAATTGTAAGAAAATATTGCTTAGCACGGTAGTTGTAATAAACATAACAATAGTTGATAAGCAAAATATTATTAAACACTTAGGTGTTAACGACCAAACCCCGCAAAATACTTAACGTAATATCAGCCAGCCATATTTATTGCAAATGTATACATTTGAAAATATATATATACATTATCACTTTGCTATAATTAAAAAAAGGTTTTAAATTAACGAAAAAGTCGATGCACAGATACTATTTGGTAAAGTAAAATTAAGATGTGATAATGGAAATGGGTTATATTTTATATGGATGTTAGTGCCTATATGAATGAGTCACTACCTAAATCATTAATCCGTTCCATTTGATTGGCTCCAGATAAAACTTATTATTTCCGCGACGTTAATTATTAAGAGTCAGCAACTTTGATGGAAAAGTAAAATTCTTGTTCTGTGACTTTCTTATATTAATGTGCTCAATCAAACATCTACTGAAAAAGGGTTCAATCCTATGTCGTCATACTGATCCCTGGTTAGCTTACCCGTCATCGTCTAGAATAACAACGACGCTTCTCTATATTCTTCATCTCTTGTTGCTTCACATTTTCTATTTTTTTTTTCATTTATTTCCAAGAACATGGTACAGTATTATTATTACATAATTTAGTTAGCTCAACACGTTCTTATATCGGCTAAGAAATGTCAAAAAATAGTATTAAATTTATACTTATTATATTTATACTATCACATTCACACATCATTCCACACTTATAATTATAGATAAATTATTACAAAATTTAAATATAAATACATATTTTATTAACAATGTTTATATAAAATTATATTCATAATTATATTATATTATATTTATAATTATTAACTGATAATTCGTAGTCAAATCATAATTTATAATTGATTATCACAGAATAAAAACAAATGTAAAGCAACCAGTGAAAAAATTTCTAATATTTTTGATTTGAATTAGTTTAATGTCACCATGAATCTTATTATAAAGCCTAATAGCCATACAGTATTTGTTATTGCTACACAATCTTAGCCTTTGATAAGGTTCATATAATTTATTCGGACATCTGGTTTTGGGTTTATTCAACGGATACCTTGTCGTGTAGGGGAAATATTTGGAAATGTTTTTGTTACAAATGTGGCAATTTCTAATATATATAAACACGGCAAAGACAATCTTTAATTCTTTGTACAAAGGTTTATAGTGATCGTTCTTGTTTCTGCAGTATTCTGTAACTGTAAATTCCCTCACATTCGCAGTTCGGTTGTCCAACATATAGATAATATGCCAGATATTTTGCAGCGACGAAGTAATCTTTGCAATGGAACACTATTGAAAGTATTTTTTACTGGTGGTAGGGTTTCTATGCAGAAATTCTTCGAGGTAGCTTCCACTCCAGTGCCAGTTATTCTGCAGTGAAACAGTGGCTTGCAAACATTACTGTTTCTTTCTGGGAAATGTGTTTTTGTGTATGTAATTACGTCACTTAAAAGCTGGCGACAGCAAGTTCCACAAAGTGGTCGTGCGTCGCAACTTTCAATGAATTTGATGTCGTGCCGCGGTTTACGATGGTGAAACTCAGCGGCTGTTATGATTCCGAACAATTTCTCGGAACACTCCCCAAAAAATATACGATAAAAACGCAAAGAGACGCAACGTCTCTTCGCCAGGCCATTGGATCAAGCAGATCGGAAAGAAATTGGTCGTCGACGATTCGAGCCGCTCTTCGCTGGATGCAGTCAAATGGAAGGAGCTGGCATTGGGGTACCCCACCCAGAGACGAGAACAGTATTCTATATGTGGCCGAACTTGCGCCTTGTAAAGTTGCAAGCGGTGGGCCGGCATAAAATACTGTCCCGCTCTACTGAGCACTCCAAGCTTTTTTGAGGCCAATTTGGCCTTTCCTTCCAAATGACTACAGAACTGAACGTCACTCGATATGTCAACACCAACAATTCCGATACAGCTGAGGCAAACAGGGGAGTGCTCACAAAATGAGGAGACACGACGAAGGGTTTCTTTTTAGGAGTAAACGCGCGAACAGGAACTAAATTAAGTCTGCTCCAGTCCGAGATCTCATCACATATCATCTCGGACTGAGGCAGACTAAATTTGGCGTTGACTTCGGACACAAGTTTGTTCCGGTACTCGTCGACGTGTTCCCGAGAAATATTAGTACGTCCGATGTACAATGGCATCACCAGTGCTGTCGTCTGCATAGCAATGAATGTTACTAATTTGCAACATATCATTGATATGCTGAAGAAACAGAGTTGGCGATAGTACGCAACCTTTTGTAACACCAGCATTGACAAGTTTTCAGTCCGAGCATACACCGTTGACTTCAACCTTGATGGTCCGGTCTGTGAGAAAACTGGTGATCCAATTGCATAATTTCTCGGGAAGCCCATAGGAAGGAAGCTTCGAGAGAAGTGCTTTATGCCAAACCCGATCAAAGGCCTTCGCTATGTCCAAACCAACTGCCAGGCCCCTCTACCCCCCGCTTGCTCTTGACTGCCTCCGCCCATCGATGAGGGGGTAGACTAGAAGATCAACGTACTGGCGGTCATCCCAAAAAAATTAAGGCTTTTAGTCAGAAATAATCTTTTTGAAATACTACTTACAATTAACAGGCAGATACGCTGTTCTCTGAGTCACGCGATCATCGCAAATTAATCTTTATAAAACTAGCAACTTGGAAATTTTCTAGTTTCATTTAAAAAACTGTCATTGCTAAAAAATAAATATGTAAATCTAAATGCGAACGTAATATTGAACGTTATTTTACGCTAGCGAAAGATTACAAAACTGTTTTTTTAGCAGAAACTTCTAGTTTCAGTTCCTCATAAATTCCAATGAAAGGATTTCGTCGTCGGCGTTTCAGCCCATAATTTGTCCACTGCTGTACATAGGCCTCCCCCATAGATTGCCAAAACAGTTTGTAGCTCTCATTTTGGGGGATTTCGCCATAGTTGCCACGCTTGGCAGGCGGGTTGGCAACCGCCAAACATAAGAAACACACAACAAAAAAAAAACGGGATTTTGAGCTTTAACGACTATTTTTTTTAACAGAAACATATACTCGTACCATAGACTTGATTAATAATCTCGTGAATAGCCGACGGAACAGTAGAAAAAAAACGGAATTCAGACTATTAATTTCACTAATACGGTGCGAAAACAGCTTGCAATGCCAAATTTATAATTCAAATTGGAGAGAAGTTTCGAGAAAAATATTAAAATAAAGTTGTGAGTATTAGTTGAAGTACTAATTCAATTTGATTTATTCATGAAAAATCATTTACAAAAAATATTGCCGAAGGTGATATCCAGATGGTCAAATTATTCAATTATCTCACTTATTGTATTAAAGTAAAGTTTCAGCCTATAAATGTCCAACTGCTGAGCACAGGCATCCTCTCATTTCTGTAAGGGTTTCGGAGCTAGGAAGAATCCGCCACGGTGCTCCAATGCGGGTTGGCGGACTGCACATGTCTTCGAAATATTTTTTATTTCTCAGACATGCAGGTTTCCTAAAGATGTTTTTCTTCACCGCCGAGCACGTGGTAAATCAGCGCTTAAGATTACAATTAACAATTTTAGTGGTATCGGCACCGGGAATCGAACCCCAGGTCACTCGCGTACTATGAAATTTAAACCTAGCCTAAAATGCCTAATACCTAATGTAATAAATAAACGCAACTAATAATCACGTATATTCATTTTTATTGAATAGTTTTTTAAATAATATTAAAATCTTATTTATTAAGTTAAATCTATTATTAAGACGAAAATAAAGATCGAAATAGTATCGCTGAACCCAAGAACAACTTAAAAGAACACATTGGTGTGATCCTTTATTTATGATAACCGCAAAACACAGGTTATTCACAACATTCCGCATGTTTTCTGTTAAGATTAACAAAATAATTAGAACAGACTATATCTAGTAACCTAAGAAGGTTATAGTATTATTTGCGTATAGATTTAAGATAAGGTCTTTATGTTTGGATAAACACAAATAAATCAAACTACAAAAGAGGTCCGACGAGAGATTTGAAGTGATAAATACCGTTGATATTTTATGTATAAAAGTACGATTAATGTAATTAATATTGGCATAATAGTTAGGAAAAAGAAGTTATCTAAAGGCGTTCAATGTTTTAACACTTTTGCCAATAGATGGTGGAATTAAAGCATTGCTTTGAAATGCAAACGAAAACTGGCTTTTGGAATCTGCGCAATTTATAAGAAGTTTACCGAAATTTTGCTAACAAGACTATGTACTAAAAGCAAACATTCGAGTATTCCTGTTTGGCGAACTGATCAATTAGCTAACGCGCTTAGTTATGCATTTATCTTGACCAGTCAATAGAAGAGTATTAATATAATTTTGGGAACTTGCTATTGTGTTAAGCTATTGAAGGAAATCCTTTCCTTGGCTTATGTTAGCTGTGGAAGACTATTCTTGCTGTGTAAGTCGACAGAGGGAAATGACAGAATAATCCCAGATGTAAGTAGCCACTGCGATTGAACACCCACCTACCAAGCTTGAGAGAAGCATACATCCAGTATTTAACTGTTTACTATGTTTATGTTTCTTATGTTTTCTATATAATACGCTGCATTAGCGATAAATGTTAATTGAAAAATGAATATTATCCATGACGGGCACTTTGACAGAATGTTCACACTAAATTTTTGTAACCTAAAGTTTATACGAGAAAATAATCAGTTGACAATAGCGGCAGTAACAAGACAAGAAGATGGTACTTTGGGATATCACCAACCAGAGACTACGTAGACCGAACGTCACGAACAAATGTCACAAACGCATAGTTTTCACTTAAAATACACTACTTTATTTGCCTATTTCTAATGTGGTTACCGATTCTGATAAAGTTATACCCAAATAAATCAATGTAGAAATGTAGTAATCATTTTTTCTGTGTGGTTATAAAAACTATAAAAAATTACCACATCGCATCAAGATAAATGTTTGGAAAGACGATTTTTACTTCTGTAGGTTTACAAAAAACAAAACGAAAAATAACATGAACAGTGCCATATAAGATACATATACGCAAAGTGATTCTGAATAAGCATTTGGTAGGCGGCCAAGCGCGTAAACTGATTAACTTCTACTATTAGGTAGTCAACAAAAATAAAGGTACAAATGGAATTAGCAATCAGTCGAAATTGCTAATTCTATTAATGTTCTTATTCTAAATGTATAAATTGGCCAAGCACAACAAATGTTATCAAAAATGAAATTAATTTCAGGCTGAATCTATTAATCTCGTAATTGGATGAAAGATTTATTTTTATTCATCCAATAGGTAAAGTAAAATATTCATAGTAGTGTTGCTTCTATATTATGTAGTTTATATAATATCTAGTCAATATATCCATTATTACTTAATTATAAAAAAATCCAAGATACACAGTTCCATAGAAAAATGACATCAAAATATTAAAATAAAGACAAAGATAACAAATTCCGATGAAATAAACACAATTTTTGTGTTTAGATTGTCACAAGCTTTTGTGGGGGAGGCCTATGTTCTGCAGTGGACTAGTAATATGCTGATATGATGATGATGATGATAATGATGATGAAAAACAAATTTAAAGTTATGCCCACGACATCAAGTAGCATTTTAAATGAAATCAACTATCGTTCAACGACGTTTCTAAATTTGTTGTTAATTTCTCGCACAAAATTTAAATTAAGTAATGAGCGCATTGTGTGCTCTTATATTGAGGATGTTTTGGAGTCGGTTTTTGTATGACAATGAATAGATCTCATAAACTCATGTAAAATATTATTAAGTATTCATAAGTAATTTCATTAATATGTATTATGAAATAATTTCTGATATGCCAATGTCCAAAAAAATAATAACCATAAAGCTATTGATCTGACGTAAAATACACATTTCTCAAATACACGTTTCCAGTTGTACTCACACTTTTATATTGCCATATACATTTTGAAAAAAGGTGGATAAAGAAGAAATATAAACATTACTCCTCTTACATATTTTTTTTATTGCAAATAGGTTGGCGCAGTGACTAAGCGATTGACTTTTGCGCTATGGGTCGTTTTCCGCACGGGGATAAGATTTGTATTGGCTACAGATAGAGCTCCTGGGGCTGGGTGTACATGTATGTACGTGTGTATGTACATGTAGATATACATGTGTAATTTGTATGTATAAAACGTATCCACGATACAGGAGACCTAGCGGATTATTTAAAAAAAGGGAAAAAAAGATGTAGCTAAATTTAGCGTAATTAAATATTATAAGTTATATAATTATTTAGTTAAAAACATTTGTAAAGATAAATAAAAAATTGAAAAACTAGATTTAAAATAACAATGAACCAACTAAAATTCAAATATTTAATATAAATTTTACGATGACGTGCTCAAACATTTTTATGTGTAATTAATAGCTTAACAGGAAAAAACTCATCTAAACACATAAGGGCAGGGTTTTTGAATTGAATGAAAAGCAAAATTACGGTTGTAGAGGAAAAAAAATCGCAAGTCGTCAGTAATGAGGGAGGGACTGTAAATTCAACAAACGAGCAATTTTTGTTACAAAACAATTCTCAAGAGTGATCAAGTTCAAAACATTTTGTACATTATGAGTTCTGGGAAATATTTACTGAGATTTCGAGCGCAAAGTTACAACATTTTTTTGTCATAATACCGTGATACTGTTTTAGTTAAACCATATAAATAAAAAATATATATGAATGTTATAATTTTTGCATGTGTTTGTAAATATTTTAATTATGTTTTCTATTATCGTTGTGCCAGAGATTCTATTAGTTTCTTTTATATAATAAGCGGTTGCTAAGCTACCTACTAAACGTGCCAAATATGGCAACAGCTTCCGATTTATGGGAAAGGGAAAATACAGCAGTGCCTTTAGTTCTCTCTGGCTCAATCCCCCGTAACGTCATACGTGTCTTTATTTGTCTACCAAGTAAATTCTTCTACTATTGTATTATTAATTTCGATCAGTACAAGTTAACATAAGACGGGATTGGTGCAACTGTTTCACTATAGACTATTAAGGGTTTTGACATTGGCAGTATGAACATAAATAACCGAGAGACTAATTTGTGTTTCACATTGTCAGTATGAACGTAAATAGTGAAGGTTTTATTATATTCAACTTAATGCATTTGTAACACAAATTATATATTAATTTTAGGTTTCACGATTCTTGTTCATATAATCTTTAACTATGAAAAATTGCCTCCTACGTGCACGCAATGTGCTCAAAACCGTTTTTGACAAAGCTTTCTCTTCACGTATTAATACATAGATTAAAACAATTATGGCCAGTGCCATGTGGTAGCGACTCAAGATTTTCTACCACCACATCTCAACCCGTGGGTGTCGTAAAAGTCGACACAGGGAAAATAAAAACCACTTGTAGAAATAAACTGCGGTTGCCAATCCGCCTGCCAATCGTGGCAACTATGGCTAAATCCTCAAGCTCAAAGCTACTAACTTTTGTGGCGATCTATGGGGGAGGCTTATGTTCAAAAGTGAACTAGTGATAGGCTGAAATGATGATGATGATAATGTATTATAGCCTATAATTATTCATAACAGATTTATTTTTGGACCAAAATAAAGGCGTCGTGGTTCGCCACCCGTCAAGGGTCTTTTTCCGCGGGGCGAAAGTGGGCTACGGATTTGGTCTCTGCCTACCCCTTATATGGTTAAGAGCTATGATTGTATGTGTATCATTCTGAAAAGAGCTAATAACATGTTCTTGGTGTGTCTCTAAGCCAGGACTGAATAATAATAATTTATTCCCATAAAAAAAAGTTTTCGTGCATAAGAATTTGAATGCGAATATTACAGTAATATATTCCCAATTAGATATAAGGTAAAGTAGTCATACTGACTTAATCTTTTGAAAAAAATATTTACCTCACTCAGTCACTGTCAGTAATAATAACCATGATGTTTCTAATTTTTTTTTTAATTCTCAAGACAGTGGCAGAATCATTGTTGAAAATTAAAAAAAAATACATATAACTCCTAATAATATCCTCCAGGTGGACGACCACATGGCACCGTGGACAGGGAATCTGTTTGCTGATTGCAGTTTCCTAAGTTCGAAACACAGCTGAGCCAATATTTATGCAACGGACTACTGTTTCTCGGCCTGTATGTTATTGTGACGGTCCCGTGGCTTTTAAATGTATATGACTTTTTCTGCGATCATTTTATCGGTATCTGGCATGTGCCGGAGAAGACGAATATATTTACGCTAACTATAATTCTGGTAGTATAAATGATCTATCTGGTAGTTGATGACATCACCCTAGTTGACTGTGGCATTTTTTGGTTAATATCATAAGTATTTACATAGAAAAGATTCATTATAGTGCGTAATTATAAGCAATAACTTCTGTATAAAGGTTATAAATAGAATAAGAGAAATATATGAATACAGTGACAGATACGTATTGTATCTTTATATACTATAATTCAGATTCAAAAACTAGTTTTTTGAATGTTATAGTAATCTTGGCAAGGACTTGAGCTCTGGATCTTTCTACATATTTAACATACGCCAGTAAAGAAGCTTTTTAAGTGCAAGGGTAAATACTTAATTAAAATAGGGTCAATAAGGTATATAAATATATTATATAGATTCTTTTAATTCACCACACAACCAGACCCGAAAACAAACGACTTGTGTTTTTATACAAGTATTGGCTCCGGTTGTGATTCGAACCCAGGAACCGCGGCATAGAAGTCAGCTACTTTGACGACTAGGTCATTCGGTCCTCTACTTTGTAACTGTGGACGTAAAGAAAAGTCGGCTTGTTTGTTCATTCTAACACAAAGGCATTTTTGGAAATCATGAAATATAATATCACATATGCAAAACGGCAATCTTTTACTATGTTCTTTTTCTTGAATGGAAAATTTTGTTCATATTTATGGGTGCATAAGACTCGACTAAGGAAAAGCCTGGAAAATCTTATTGCTACCAACTAGTGCTGGAATAAAAATCTTATTATGCAAAATACGTATCGGTGAAAATTATGTGGATAATATTTTAATTGTGAGCAAGTCCAATTCGTTGTAAAAGGCTTACTATGGATTAATTTACATAAACCTAATAACTTTATTTGTGAAAACATAACCAGGTTTCTTAAGTAGCAATGTAAAAGCTTTCTCTCATTTAAAGGTTAATGGAGTCGGGGAGATTCCAACATGTCTCTCATTTAAGTGCGGGTGAGCCGATCTTACTAGTCCCCGAAATATTCTTCTTATTTATTATTATTTTTCGGTCGAGCGATACCTCATTCAAGGGATAAATAATGTCCAGGACAGTTTTGTTTCATTTTGGTGAATGAGTCTTGTACCGAATTACTGTTAAGTACATGACTCATATACTGATGGTAATTAGACAAAGGCTATGCAAAAATGTTATTATTTCTGACATAAAACTTAAATAAAATGAATCGTCTTTGTTTTCAACTACGCATATTAGAAAGTGGCTCAAACATAACTAGGTGATATGTGAAAAGTTTTTAGTTTTAATTGTATTATTATTGAGGCACAGTTCATGCACACATATGTATGTTTATTTGCAACTGTACTCTAGTTCCTATAGGAGAAAAGCAAAGTCAGTTCTATAAGATACTTTCAAAATTAAAAATTATATTTACTACCTAATTTTACCTACTGTAATGGATTTTACGCAAGGTAACGCCTCGTTGTTATTAACTTTAGCAAAAAGACTCAAACAGCCTATACGAATTACCCAAGATGGACATTTCTTCAGGGATATAAATTAATGAATGGTAAAAAATTTATTTTGAGTATTTTTAATGTGATTACAGGGCATATATGAGAACAGGTAAAGGAATATGAGATTTTTGAACCGATGACTCATGGTGACGAGTGCAGTGCGATGGTAAACGGGTGACCCCGTACTGTTAAGGACACGTGTGACAATGTCAGGTGAGTGATGAGACGTCACTTGCTTTCATAAAAACAGGCGTCGAATTAGTAATTCAATTTTGTCAAACTCATTTGTACCAGTGTGTTGCTTCGGTAGTTGTTATTTGCTGAACTTCCTAATTTAGTTTTACTGCTTAGCTTAGCGTTCAGCTAGCCTACTGAGTCGAGCTGAATCAAAATCTTATCCAATATTAATGTAGCAAAAAAAAGCAAGAATCCTTTACACTAGGATACTTGTCTCGTATCGCGATTACAGACATACATTTGAAATAGTTTCAGACTTACATTTCAAAACGACGACCGCGTGGCCTAGTGGTTAGCATACCTGACTTCTACGCCACCGGTTCTAGGTTCATAGCAACATTTGTGCAAAACACAAATTGTTGGTTTTCGGGTCTGGTTATGTTGTGCATGTGAAACATATGTCTGTTATATCGCACCCACGATACAGAAGAAATCCCACTGGAGAATCGTTTTTATTAAAAAAAAGCACATCGCAACCAAACCGGAGAACCAAAGATTTTTTTATGCAAAAATGTTGACATCGGCTGCGATTCGAACCACTAGAACACGCGATCGTCAAAATAGTAGTAAATGTTGGTTTTTGGGTTTTTATGTGTTATGATAATCTCATGGCATTACATTAGTTACACATGACATCAAAATCATACTTTGGCAATTTGTAAAAGCGAAGTAAGTTACATCTTACTCGTATAAAGAGCTTTATTACCACGTAAAATATTTGCGTAGTACCCCGTTACACACTACCTCCATTCATTGTTAAACTTCTTACTTTTCCTTTTTTTTTTAATAAGTAAAAACGTTAGTTAAAATAAAGCAAAATTAATAAGTTTTGTTTACTATATTTGTAAATTTTTAAAGATTCCTATCACGTCTTGGCTTTCTTGTTTTGTTTGGAAGGAACCACATAAATAACTACTATCCCGTAGGTATCTTCTCGTTAGATTCTTTCTTATTGTTTTGCTGAGATTCAATGGTAGAATTTATAGCTAAGCAGAATTAAAAACAAGTAATGGTTTGTAGAATATGGTCGTTATTTTTAACGTCAGAATTTATTTATAACTAGCTGAAGCCCACAAGCAAGCCTACGCTCCCGTAGATTTAGGTTTTTTAAAAATACCGAGGGAACTTTTTATTTTCCTGAAATATCTCTATGTCTGTGCCGAATTCTGCCAAGATCGGTTAATCGGTTGTGCAGTGAAAGGTAACAAACAGACATAGGGACAGAGACAGTTACTTTCACATTTATGATTTTGGTATGGATTAATTTATTGAAAGCAAACTTTTTTAATTGGTCAAGCGTCATCGTTTTGTGATTTTTATATTAGTCATCAAACTTCATCGAAAATAAAATAAAAAATTATTCATATTATCTCTTTTTTGCTTAAAATTAGTTATAATATTAAATATTGTTTTAATTATAAATATAAATTTGCTTATTAAAAGTAAAGATGATATCAGTAGAACTAGAATAACAGACATAGTTCATCAACAAGCTGAAGTGGCAATGAGCCGGCCAAACAGCTCAAAGAATCGATAATTGTTGGGAAAGGTTGTCGAGTGGCAACCTCGTACCAGCAAGCACAGTGTATGTCCCCCTAGTGATAGGCAGAAACGATGAAAGTTTAAATAACGCTTTCACGTAAGTGGCCATTTAGTGCAAATATATGAATATATATTCATAGCCGGCCATATAGCTCGTAGAACCGAAAATCGTCGAGGAAGAAAAGGTTCTGTAGTGGCAAACACTTGCCGGCAAATTCAGTTTCAGGCGACTCCCCACTAGACGAAGCTGCACGGTTTTAGGGGAAACCGATGAATGCAGGTGGCTCAAGACCGAGTTTTGTTGTAGTCTATGGAGAAGGCTTATGTTCAGTACTGGACTAGTAATGGGTTGAAATGATGATGGTGATGTGATAATTACTTACTTTGTTAATTTAAAGAGAGAGGTTTCATGTTACTGATTTGTGTATGCTATAATACTAGCTACTTAATGATGTATACTATGTCTAAAGTTATTAATTATTTTGTATAGTAATTACGTTTGCGTTAATGTAATCCCATTATAAACTCAACTGTAATCTTCAGTTTAAGCCGTGAATTATTAACAAAATTTGCGCATTTTATGAACAAGTAATCTGTATTTCTATAAACTTACTATTGTTTTGAAACAAAACTTTCTTAGTCCCTCATTCTTCAATTTCAAAACTTTTTTTGAATAATACTCTCTGTATGCGATTCTTAATTCATTGATCTACAATTTTCCACCGCAGCAGTTTCAAGAGGTCCGTTTCGATAAAAAACTAGTTGACAGTTTCTTGCTTACGTTCCGAGGTTTTTGAATTTTGTGGTTAACTTAATTAATGTGGGCCATTAACAAACACTAACACAGATTCTTCGATATATTATTGTCCATGTTTTATTAATTTATGTTTAATTATTTATAATTTTTATGTTGAGCGAATTATGATGTTAAAGGAACGTTGCCTCATACCGGGGTTTAGTTCCCCAAAGCTGATGATGAAACATTCCAAGCTTAACTCCCTAGGTAATCTCAATTTAGGATCACTGAAGTTCATACCACGCAAATGTACACGTTTAAGCTCCATCGGTGCAATTAAAAATGCAATAAACAATTTACTCTAAATTCGCTGTTTCTAAATTTGCTTTTAAAGAGATATAATGCAACTTAGTTCTATTTTTAAATTCTGAGTATCTCAAAACTTTTGTAGTCACTTATGTAGTATTTTAACAATCACATGGATAAGTGATCGGCATACATATCTGCTAAGTTGTGGGTTTCGGGTTTGAATCTTACCCCAAGTTATTTGTATACACCAATTGTTGGCATTTAGTTCTAGATATTTCTAGATATTAGTGTTTGTAACATTGCATTTGTATGCAATGTTACTATTTCCTCGTATTTTAAGGCAAACGTTACATGGGACATTAAATATTCCAATTGCTGGTATTAAATAATCGAATCTTCACTATAATTATTCTTTTTAATTACCTTTAAAACTGTTTAAACATTTTTCTAAACAACCTTATCAACAACAATCCTTTCTTCTCCTTTGGTCTTCAAAGGAAAATCTGAAGAAGGCTCCCATTATTATCATAATACTCCAGCTCGAACACTAAATTACAATTTTTAATGAAGAACTACATAGTCGCCATGCTATTTTTTAATCAGTACTAAAATTGTGACATCGAAATGGTAAATACCGTGGAGCCAAAAAATATATACTCGTATTGATAAGCACCTCTAATCAGCATTGGATAAATACAGTGGATAGTCCAAAGCTTAGTCTTAGTTATAGTTTCTAATAAGTAAATAAGGAATTTCAACATAATTTTGGATGATTAATTTTGGATGCAACATAATTCTTGATGTTAGTCGAGGAGTTCAGTTAATAATTACTGTTTTCAAAACGTAAAAATATCTTAGTTAAATAAAAATTCTAAAACCTTTCAGTTTCTGTCTTCTAAAATGTCAATATTATTAATTACCAGAAAGAAAGAATTAAAGAAATTAAAGATTATCTCAATTCAATTTTGCTAAGCAATTTATTTTTATATTATATGAGCGGGTTGTAATCTTATTTAGTTAAATTATTTGCTAAGGTCGGTTGATTCTAATTTTATTTTTCAATATATGATTACATTTTTATTCAAAGCATACTAATTAAGTCTTTGACAGAATAAATAAAGATGATCATTTTGACAGGCATAAAGTTTCTGTTTTTTAGCCTTTTAATTAAGGCGATTACAATACAAAAGATTCACTACATTTTTAAGTACTGGCATTGATTTTATAAGACCACTTACGGCGCTGAGGTGACGGTGTAAGAAAAACTGCTACCGCATGACATCCCGTGGGTGTCGCAAGAGTCGACTAAGGGAAATGCCATGAAAACGTTTTGTCTTTCGATAGACAGCTCAATAATCATCTCGAAATATGCTAGACTAAACAAAACACAGATCGTTGACCGTTAGATAGCGTTGAAGACGCAAGAAGCTTCGATTATTCGCCTGCCAAGCGTTGTGATTGCGGCAGATCCTTCCTTTTAGAGAAAGATCTGGTTCAGCAGTCGACTATTAACAGGCTGATTTTACATAAGACATTGCGACGCAATGAATCCATATCATCCCCTATCTACCATATTATTAACACGTTTTTAGTAGTTTAGTGTGGTTACCCTTACGGTTTGTAATAAAAGTAAGTTTTTATAATAAATCGGAATAAATTTATTTTATATTTAATTGTAACAGAATATGTATTAGCATTCTAATAGTTCATTCAATAATTTTTACAAATATGTCCATGAAAGTAAAAAAATATTTATAAAAGAAATATTAGTAAAAAAAATATTGATATCAAAAAGCATTCCGGGCAATCTTTAACTTGGGACCGCGCCTTTTAGGAATTTTATTATAAAGTTTTATAATAAAATTCCTAAAAGTGTAACACAAAAATCGGACTTGGATTTTAAAAAAAACTTATCAAGAAGACATTATTAGATAAAGCGTATTATAAAATAGATCATTATATAGAGGACAAAGATGTGTAGAAATAACTCATACTCTGCACTTGCATACCCCCTGGCTACTAAATTGTACGATGTATTTTTTTTTGTAATCTGTGAATGACATTATGTAATATGGCATTGAAAAAAGAAAAAAACTGAATTGTATATAAAAATAGTAGTTGGCTTATTATTTTGACGGAGTGTAGCAGATTATCATTGACGAGTGCCCGAATATTGTAATTATGCAAATTTTACTTATGCCGTAAAGTTTTGGTTCCTTGTTGTACAATATTCTTTATGTTAAATAATGGTAATATTGTTAAATTTTTGTAGATAGTCCGATATATACTATGCTTTTTCAATGACTTTGGAAAAAAATACTCTTGAAATGCCTTTTTTAAAAGTTATCTGGCAGATTTCGATCACGGCGTGATTTCATGGTTAACAACAACAGCAGTGGTAACTCAGGGGCCTTTTCCTCTGGAAGGTGCCGGCTGTGTGAAAAATAAAAAAATGCATGGGCTTGTGGAACTCATGATCATGCATACTCTGCACATCGTTACTTAGGGAGTGTCTTTATGGATCCTAAGACAGTAGATATTGTGATTATGGTTGATCATTCATCACCTAGGAATACATGGCCTAGAGGCAGGGTACATATGACTTTACCTGGAGCCCACGGTCTTACGAGAGTAATCTACGAAGTGACCAGCAACGGAATATTAAGGTAACCTACGTCGTGTATCGTAATTTTGGTGTCCGCGCCACTACTAATAGAGAGTGCTTCCGCACCAGGGGAGATTGTTGACGACGCGAAACTAATCCAAAAAAAATATATCGCAAAATTTCATTTTTTTGTAAAAAAATTAACAATATATGGCAAATTTGAAGCAGTTAACAAGAACCAGAAAATCTGAATAAGTAAATAGAAGTCACAAGTATTTACTCAGAGACATACAAGAAGAATATATGAAGATTTTCTAAAGAAAAGAGAAGACCTTCTCTTCCTAAATTAAGGAGTGTTCAGTAGAAGATAGAACTTTTTGAAAAAGAGTTTTCCCATAGGTGGGGATATAGAATAGCTCTTTCTTAAATATATATATATATATTGGTGTAAATAACTTTTTTTATTTTACGCATACCCCAGGTATACTCGTATAAACCTCAGGTGTTCGCTGTCGTCGAATATTGAAGGCAAAGGCCAAGTAAATAAAGGATAATAACAGAACGTCAAATATATACAGTCCACTTGCTACCTTTTTTGGCACCCCATTTATATACCTACTCATTTTCGTGGGGTGTGCCAACAGAGTGAAATGGATGAAAATCTGTTGGAGACAAGTCTGGGCAGTATAGTGGATCAGGAAACGTCACCCATTTCAAGGCCAGTAATTTTTCATGACTTGTTTTCATAATATGTGCACGAGCATAGTCATGCAAGAAATATTTCACGCAGATATTGACATCGTAGAAGCAACTGCATATTATATACCATAATATGCAATGCTATTACTATACTGCTCGTAGGAACGCAATGGGAATTTTTTGACTCGTACCAAAATAGCGGCGACGTATTTTGCCACCCGTCACGTCTCATTTCCCGCGGGGGGCGAAAAGTTGGCTACAGGTGTGGTCTCTATCTACGGCTTATAGGGAATAAAGGCGAGTCTGTATGTATGAATTACGCCTTTAATATTCTACCAGATAGATGACATAGCCTTTCGCGTGTAGTTCTCGTAAGATCATCGGAACGGTCTTTTCAGGGTTTTAAAGCCATTACTTTTTTCTAGAATGAAAACAAGGTTTTAAGCCAGTTAATGATGCGTCGAAATTTCAACAAATTTATGCAAACATCGACTCTATGTCTATATCTGAGAATTTATTAACGTGGTTGCAGCCTTACCTGTTCTGATTTTTTTGCTAGTTTTTAAAATTGAAGTGAAGTGAAGAGAGGTAGTGTTTTCCTATTTTTAGTTCACAAATTCCTATTCATAAATCCCGAGAGCTGCTGCTCGCTTTAGTTTTTTTAAGGTAATTTTACTTAATATTAACCTTGTTTTCTTCACTCTCTGCTCACTGTATTATTTTGCGAGATCTATATTTAGTCATAAAAATAATACGTACATATTTAACAAATACTAGTAAATTTAATTATTAAAAAAAAATATCTGACCTGATGATGATGTTGGAATGTAACGAATGTAGTTATATCAATTACGAATTATTGTTTAATAATAGTTGTCGATAACTGTAATTTAAAGTATTTAAAAATGATCAGAGCTACAAGTTACGATGAACTTCAAGATACGAAAACCAATGTTCTACATTTGTATTAAAAACATAACCATAGGTCTACACTTAGTTATGTTTTCTGTATCGTGGGTCTAATTTAAATGAACATATTCCACATGCACAAAAACCCAGACCGGGAACAATAATCAGTAGGCCATATAAACATTTGTACCGTGATGGAATCGAGCTCGCGACCGTTAAAATAGATGTTTGACCACTGCGTCTACAGCTTTTAATGGTTAACCACCGCCGGGCACTTTGGTGCAATTTTGATTAAAATCAATTAATAAACGTTAGCAATCATTATTAGTTTTCTAATATAAAGAATTTCATTAAAGTTTAGAAACATGCAACAAAGAACCAAATAAGCTATTTTTAATTATTTCTGAGTGATAAGGATTTCTTTCTTGTAAGGGACACGAAAACTACACATTTAAATGAAACTAATTTTACGGATTTTATCGCGTTTGTTTTACTATTTATAACCCGACGTTTCGTGTGCTTTACAGCACCCATGGGCACGAGGGGGATATGTCATAGTTAACCCGGAGTACGTTCAGGTTTTAATTATTATTTTTGGTCCGATCTACGCAGAAAGAGCTAACTGTGTCTTGAAGTCTTGCATGCTTAGTTTTATTAATTATAGGATCCCAAGCTGGTGGCAAAATCCCTCCAAAACGATGGCTACAAACTTTTGTGGCAATCTATGAAGGAGGCCTATGTTCAGCAGTGGACTATTGATAGGCTGAAACGACGAAGCTGGTGGTAATATCCAACCATCTTCTCTATTAAAATTAGGAGTTTTTTTTAATTTCAATAGCCTCGTGAATCATCCTTGGTAGGAATCGGTGTTCTTTTGCGAGGATGGTTGTTTTGTGTTGCATATCTTAATAGGACCAAACAGCTGTTGCGTGTAAAATTTCATTATGTCTGCATTTGTTAGTGTTTCACATATAACATCTGTCCAAGAGATATCCAGTCAGGTCCAGGTTTCCAATTTCAACGCAAACCAGTAATTTTGCAACGAATAATGTAATAAAATTTTAATCACAGAAGACGGGACATTTGAGTCTTTCTGTGTATATTTACAGCTCTGTTACTACCTCTGTTAATGCCAAAATAAGAAAGCTAGTTAAGACTAGATAATGTCGCATTCAAGATGATATAGAAAATTATTAAACAAATAAGCTCAGGCAAATATAATGATGTAGTGACCATATGACGTAACCGCGATTACAAACGCTTAAGCCGTCAATGGCCTAATAACAGTTATCAGCTCAATAGCATTACTCCAGATTAATTTGCATTTTAATGTGATGACCCTTAGTATTTAATGGTTGTATAAAAGCTTATTCTGAATTCATAACGACTATCTCATGAAACTAATACTCGTAGTAATAAATTAAATGTAATATTTTGAAACATAATGTTTTATCTTACAGTTTATTCCTAAGCTTACTATTAATATACATATGTAATTGTACTAACTGTACGAGTATATACTCGTATTTGGTAAGACAAATTCAGAATTTCAAATTCATTCCTCCATAACGGCTCCTCTCATTTCTGGGAGGGTTTTGGAACCAGGAAGAGTCCGCCACGCTGCACCAATGCGGGCTGGCGAACTTCACATATCGTCGAATTTTTTCATTTTTTTTTATTTTTCAGACTTTCAGGTTTCCTCACGATGCTTTCCTTTACCGCCGGGCATGTGGTAAATCACGCGTCACAAAATTGCAAAAATATGAAATTTAAAACGAGCGCCCGGCCTCTGAGCTACCTCGGCTCTCTCCAAAAATGCTCGACAGATAATATAAAGATCGATAACGGGCAGCAGCGTCTAAGATGCGGGGAGCCTGGTCTTACAGTCGTAAATCCGCCTGCAAATATATAATTTCGCTGATGTAATTGCTGTTAGCCTTTTTTGGCTTTTCACAGCATCTTTTCAGCTTCATCGGATACTGTGCTCACAGGGACAGGGGCCCGCGTGCCAGGTTTGGTTTGACCCAAACATAAATATAAATAAATTAACTCCTACAATAACCTCGAAATTCGGACTGTCGCGTTCGCTGCGTGCTTGAGCGATTTAGAATATCACATAATGATTTTAAGTCGTCTAATCACCGTCCGAGGGAGGCTGCGGGCCTCCATTCGTACTGTCGTCTTGTATGTCGGTAACTCTGGGTCCGCCTGCAAAGCATGGCGATTACGACAGATTTTGCCAACATGGAAGAGGCAGCTGTGTATCTTTACAGATGTTAATTTTATTAAATAAATTTACAGTCTTAATAACCTAGAAAATGACGCTTGCTTCAAATGTAGCAAACATAGGACGCGTAAAACCTAAATTCGTTAATTCCTGCTGGTACTGACTATACTTCAATGGTTTATTAAAATTTAACTTGCTGATTAATAAAATGTTCGTGAAGAGGAAAATCGTGTAGAAATATGAAGGTAAATGTAAACATGTTGATTAATGATTTTTTTTTAATTTTTTTTAACGATGGATTTCCGGTGTATTGTGATTGCGTTTTACCCTCTTAAAATAAGAGGAAAGCTCTTCCCTTTAGGGGGACAATTGTAGGCTGTTACTTTACTTTCATATTAAACGATACGTACCTACACACGAGCACTTATTTAACGATGCGTATTTAATATCATTATTATCATTAACAGCAAGGCAATGAAATCCTTTTATATAAAATCAAGACTGATCCATGATAAGATAGACAGTGACAGTTTAATCTTACCGAATGATGCGGCTCGAAATGACTGTCTCCGAACCATCAAAGTATATTTTATGTTAGATATGTGCAAGACTTAATCAGGACTTTACTAATAGAAGTAAGTAAAAGTAAACAATGCAATGACTAAAGTTAGCAATTTTTTAAAAAGTGGCACATTGCAAGGATTTGAAGCGGTAAATATCGATTTTTAATTTGATTTTTACCCTCTAAGTAGCCCCGTATTTTGCTTTGGCTTTTCTATTTCTATTTATGAATGTCTCTGATATCCGTGACATTATAATTCAGGGACAAATGTAAACATTACAATTATTCTTTTTAATTAGATAATAATTGACAATATTTCTCTCTGGTTTAAATTGGTACTGAGGTATTAAAGTATAGGCTTATGAGAGACTGAAGGAGAATGGCACTATTGCCATATATTTATTTTATTAGATATTATATAAATGCTTTAAGATAATTATTGGACATCGCAATGAACATCTCTTAGGTAGGTAGGTTCTCAAAGATTAATAGTCGAGAATCACTCAAATACATAAAACCTATAAATTATATAGTAAAAATAAAAAATCTCGAAATCTTGTTCAAGTTGTAGTATTTCCGTTATTTAAAAAAACTTTCAAGCCGGTTACAGTGTTTCAATATATAATAGCATGTGGTCACTGTGGCCCCAGATAGAGATTTCAGTGGTGGTAGGATTCCTATGCAGAAATCCGTCTACGTAGGTCAGGAACAGTTATTCTGCCGTGAAGCAGTTGTTTGTTGACATTCATGTGTTTCCGTTTGATGGGCACTGAGAGCTAGTGTAATCACTGGGCATACTAGACTTTAGAAGTGACGTCTCAGGGGAGTGGGCGCAGGTGGTGTCACAGAGTAATGTTCTGTATGACACAACATTTGTTATGGGCAGACGTTGCACTTAACATTAGGTCCACATTTTGCTATTTTCGTCACGTTATCTAATAACAAAAAAATATACCTTCATCTCAATCAGCACATAGGTTAGTTAGTTGTCACCCCTAAGGACTGTCATGGAACGGTTCGTTACCAGTAAATTGACCTTCGGTGATAGACACTCAGCATAAAAGTGTAGCAGAATAATACTTCTATTTTACTATTATTCTGTGCCAGCATCTTCAGTAGCAGGTCTTCAGGACGAGCCCATTTATGTGATACATCCAGTATCAGCTCTAAGACGGATAAACATGTTTACGTAAATACGTTTCATAGTATTTATTTTCTTTTGCACGCATTCGTTTCTTACATTTACGTTAATAACTCTAAAAGAAAAAAACGATTTCTCCTATAACGTAGAGTGTTTTAGAGAATTAAATTACACAAGTCCAATACAACGAGACCCGAAAAACCAATAATATATATTTTGTACAAATGTTGGTTCTGGCTAGGATTCAAACGATGAAGCGATGATGGCGTACAAGTCAGGTAATCTGATCAGTAGGCGACGTGGTGGTTTTATTTTTAGTAGGAGATTATTTAAATTTGTTTACTTACTACTTACACGACGAGAGTGTGTGAAAACGCTAATGAAAGTAGTAGAAGCTAAATATGTGTGTCAGGATCGTAGCAAGTGGAAAGATGTGGTCTCTGCCTACCCCTAAGGGAATGAGACGTGACTGTATGTATGTATGTACTAAAATTCACTACTTTTAATATTATTATTTACACACAAACAGACATACGTACATGTAAACACATGTGACTGATTCTTAGTATGCGGAAGAGCAATGCAGCAGCGAATAAATGGATTTTTGTGAATGCGGGCGTTGGTATGGTATGTATTTCATTTTAATACTGAGGGGTGACATCGCACTTTCGTACCTATCTTTTATTTTAGATGGATATGATTATGATGTCCTTCTGCCACCTTTAGACCATGGCGACGACTTCGGAATACTGTCGGAAGGTATCAATTGCGCAGGACATATTATACTCGTAGTATCACCATTACACGCAAACACATAGGCTCTCTATGAACTCACTCGTCCTACCCGTGCCCGATATAAAGCTCATGCGTTAAGATCGTAGGTAACTTAAGATACACTGTTAGAGACACGGGGACACTATCAATACGACCATACTCTCAATTTATTTTTCTCATAAGGGTTGGCTGCGGCTGGATGGATATGGGTATATATTGAAGTTTCAGCGGCATTTTATGACCTTACTTTGTTTACATTTTTCGTTCAACAAAGTATTTTAATTACGCAAATTTTTTTGTCTAATTCTTACTACCTCAGCTGCCAATTAAAAGCGGATTAATAAACTCCGCGAGCCTTTGTTTTAGTTATGTTTTTGATGGTTATGAAGTAAACATAATTGGAAATGAAGCGTAATTAAAAATTTTATTTTCTATAGACGAATAATTATATTGCTGTAAATCCGCTGTCTCAGAGATAAGTGTATTTGCTACTAAATGTCCTAACACAGTAAGACTTTTAGGCGTTGCATCAGCAAAAGGAATAATGTATAATAGGAATAATAGTATGGAAGAAAGTGACGTGACGAGCACATCGTTCACCTCATAAGTGTAAAATCTGCCCATAATAATTGCGGTTTCACCAAGAACATTTCTGTGTAGCACCACACTGCCCTCATCATCTTGTCTCGTGCGTCTTGCCACTTTATCCAATAATTAAAAAATATAATAATAAAAAATCAGTCCTTAAGTTATACGCCCTGTAATCTTCAAACTAAAACACAATAATGTTTGCAGAATAACTGACCCGGCGGTGGTACCCACCTATGCGGATACCTGCATAGGCACACTACTGCCAGTAAAAAGTAAGCAGTAGGCAATAACGACGAGATTGTATATGTATATGTTGAAAATAGGCTCTATTAGCCGACTGATAACACCAAACATCTGTTATAATAATTAGTAGATATTTTAAATATATGTGTAAATATTTCAAATATTTTTATATAGGCTAGCATAATATAATACTGTATTTTCTTTGTTCGTTTAGCAATCTGCTCTTTCCCTCTGCTTAATCGCTAAACGGATGGTTTTTTTTTATTTAATAAAAGTAACGGAACGAGCAAAGCGGTCACCTGATGGTAAGTGCAACGTCTGCCCGTAACAAATGCTATGTCACCCAGTACAGTGTGACACCACAATGCGCCCGTCACCCTGAGACATCAGTTCTTAAGTCTCATATGCCCAGTGATTACGCTAGCTCACAGTGCCCTTCAAACCGAAACACAATAATGTTTGCACGCTACTGCTTCACGGAAGAATAACTGGCACTGGGGTGGTACCTACCTAGACGGAATACCTGCATAGGAATCCTACCACCAGTAAAATGATCATCAGGATGAAGAAAGATGATCATCTTTCTTCATTTCCTTTTAAATAACAGGCTTATCGAGCCAAAAATTAGAGTGCACTCTTAGAGCCTATAAAAATACAGTTTGGACGAAACCAAACATTTGCATAAGATGATATATCCTTTGCAAGCATAATGAACTTCAGAGACAAATTAAACGTCACTGTTTACTTAGCAAAGACACGTTGTTTTAATGAATATATTTAACTAATGAATAATTGTGAATTTTAGAAAATAATATTTATTTAATTAAAAAACCACTTCAACGCAGCAGCTCCAAACAAGCTTTGGCGAATTTAAGAGTTGATAATTTTCTCAGAACCGTCATGCCTCCATTTCAATGCCCTCCAGTAGTGTTGTGGTCATCTCAAATACTTTACTAAGATGCCTTTTCATATCTGACGTTCATGACATATTGCGTGTTAGTATTTACATCCACACGTCCAACAATGGGCCTAATCATCCGCCTGCTTCTTACGCTGGGTACGTTCTCTTATTCTTCGCTTTCTTATTTAGCACTAAGACCACGACCTGAGTGACACTTACCTTTTATAATTATTATAATAAAGCTATGAAGAACTTAGTAAAATTTGTCATTTATTTTTTATAAAAGAGTATCTATTTAAGAGAATCTACCGCCCCTTTTTCATCCCGTGGAAGTCGTAAAAGTCGACAGAGGGAAAATTAAAACTAGATGATGGGCAGCACCGTTTTTCTGAATCATCGGAAAAAAAACTACGGTTGTCAAACTGCCTACCGTGGCAACTATGGCAACATCACCCCAAAATTAGAGGTAACTTTTGTGGCAATCTATAGGGATGCCAATTTTTTTTTATTTGATAGTGTGACGAAACAAGCAAAACGTTCACCTGATGGTAAGTGCAATCTCATCATCATCACCATCATCATTTCAGCCTATTACAGTCCACTGCTGAACATAGGCCTCCCCCATAGATTGCCACAAAACACGGTCCTGAGCCACCTGCATCCATCGACTTCCCGCAAAACCGTGCAGGTCGTCGCTCCATCTAGTAGGGGGTCGCCCTACGCTGCGTTTGCCGGTACGAGGTTGCCACTCGAGAACCTTTATTTCCCAACGGTTGTCAGTTCTACGAGCTATATGGCCGGCCCATTGCCACTTCAGCTTGCTAATCCTTAAGGCAACATCTGCCCATAACAAATGCTGTGTCACCCAGGACATTTCTGTGTGACACCACACTGCGCCTGTGACCATAACACATCAGTTCTTAAGTCTCATATGTCCAGTGATTACGCTAGCATATGTTCAGCAGTGGACTAGTTATAGGCTGAAATGATGATTATGATATATTTACAATCTGATGTTTTCAAAACGTAAAAAAAATAAAATAAAACGTTAAAATGTAAAATATTTTTTGTGAAAGGAGTCTGAATTCTCGAGCGAAAGCGAAAACTAAATACAGATGTCGGCTGGAAAGTTTTTGAGCTGACTACTTGCATAAACTATTTAGATTTTAATTTGTAAGTTGTATGCGTTTCTTATTTAACGCAATTTTCAAGTAACAAAAACTTTCTCTGATATAACATTTTAAACCAATAAATATAAAGTAACAGGTTATAAGTGTCCTACTGATTTCTTATTTTTGAGAGCTGCTACAGAGCAGTCTGAATCGCGGACTTCATATTATGATGTCGCAATATTTTTAAATTCTTATATATTACCTGCCTATCCTCAGGACGTTTTTCAGAGATTGTGGTAAACCGTCTGCTAAAATTGAAATCAACTAATTAAGTGGTACCGGCACCGGGGATTGAACCCATTTCACTTGCGTACTACGAAATTTTAGGCGACCGTCCGGCATCTGAGGTGCAGGGTCAAAAAAATGTGGATGGAATGGAAATATATCGAAACGAAAATAATTCATATAATTCAGATAGCCTTATAGCATTTCATATTTTTTGTCATTAATATGCTCGCCAAAATATACTGCAGATTGTAAGAATATATTTAAACCAATGTAAAGAACTGATTATATTTTTTTGACCCCGTACCTCCGAATGAAAAAAACGGAACCTTTATGTCACTATCACAGCCAAATAAAATCCAAAGTGTACCGTGTGACATGTCAATGGCTTATTGTGAGGGTCTTAAATATTTTTTTTTAAATTTAGAAATAAATAGTTTCAAAGTTATTTAATAAAATAGATGAAAATTGACTATTTCATCCCCTTCCCCATTTTCGTTATTTTCGAAACTACTGTAGCTAATATTTTGAAAAAATACAGAAAATAACTTAACTTATAGTGAAGCATAAATTATAAGAAGTCTATGGTGTTCAAATAACATGAAAAATTCCTAAATATTTGTGCGTACAAACTTACAGAGGCCGCGAGAGCAAGACCGGCCTAAACACAAAATTTGTATTTTGAGATATCATAGAAAATCAGTATACAAAAAAATGATTTTGATATAATTGTCTTAATGAGTGGTTTTTATTTTTCAAATTATGTTGATTATGAAACAAGAGAAAAAGAAATCCCATTTTAAGTCTATTTTACTGTTTTTTTGTTGCTTAGGCCACTTTTACACTGAAGAAATTATACCATCTAATAACACTTAAGTTAGGCCCTTATATACATAGGTGCAAACCAAAGTAATTATAAATATTTTTTTATTTTAAAATCTGTAAATAATCACACAACATTTCATATTTTGCTTTTATTGACCCTGTAACTACTACTATTATTAAATTATTTCTTTGAGTAGGACCTTTAATCTGTATTTGCTTCAATACCAAATTTAATATCTTGCTCTGCTCTGGCTCTGTCCTTTAAGTTCTTGTAAAAATATGATGTACTAGTGATGGAATAAAGTCCATATTTATTATTCCTCAGACATGCTGGTTTTCTCACAATGTTTTCCATCACCGCCGAGCACGTGGTACAGCGACACTTAAAATTGCAATTATCGATTTTAGAGGTGCCGGCATCAGAAATCGAACATAGGTCACTCCCGTACTATAAAATTTAAAGCGAGCGCCTAGCTTCTACACATAACTGATACATTTCCATTTTGTTTTGTTTTTCTATATCTATCTTAAAGTTTTTTCTAGCAGAGTAAGCTTTCTGAACGTACAATTTGTTCTGGGTTGCATTCTTTCTTTTCTCATCTCCAACAGTAGATGTTATTTCATTATCTAGCAAGCCACATTTTCTGCATGTTCTGTACAATATAGTTAATATAATTTTGTGAGATTTAAGTGCTAAATATTGTCTTGTTGACTTATTAAGAGTATAATGTGAATCATATTTTGGGATTTATTTGATGAATTCAAGAACAACACTAACTTTAGCTTCACTAGTTTTGTTTAAAGAAGATGGTTTCCCTCTTTGGTCAGTAGCAGCAATGGGATTTATCATTTTATTCTTTATAAGTCTTGTTAACCTTCCATCAGATAATTGAAATATGTTTTTAAAGTTCTTACATACGGAAATATACTTCCCATTATCATTGGGTAAAAAAAATGCCTGGTGTGTAACCGTCGAGATGTAGCTGATTGAGTAAATTGGCGAGCAACATCCTGAACTTTTATAAGAGAAAAGATAAATGATATTTTATAATAGAAATCAAACAGTATTTTTTGTCCTTTTATATCTATAATTTCATGACATTTGTTATGGCAGATAAAAGTAACATTACGAAACTATTTGGCTGGTACTAGGTGGATTGAAAAGTAATCGGCCTAACACAGATCCATTCAATTCTAAAAATCAAATCTACCCACATTATTTAGTTCAGTTCAGACTAGTTCATTGTGTGAAGTTCGAAACGTGTGGGATAATTAGTTGTGATTTTATAAATTTATTAACAAAGTAATCGGTCATAATTTCCGCGAATGGAGCAAATCGAGCAGCGTGCCGTCATTAAGTACCTCCATAAGAAGGGGCTATCATCAAAAGCCATCCATGATGACATGGTCAGTACATTAGGCGATTGTGCTCTGTCATATTCATCCGTCAAAAAATGGATAGCAGAATTTAAGCGTGGTAGAGAGAGTGTGAAAGATGAACCCCGCTCTGGAAGGCCTTCGACGTCAACTACTGACGAAAATATTAAAAAAGTACTTGATTTAATAATGGGAGACCGCAGATTAAAAATTAGAGAGATAGCCGAGATTATAGGCATCTCTTATGAACGAACTCAAAACATCATTGTCAACGAGTTGGGTTTCCACAAGGTGTCTGCGAGGTGGGTTCCGCGACTGCTTTCAGTTGAACAAAAAAGGATGCGATTGACTATTTCACGCGACTGTTTGGAGTTATTTGAAGCCGATGCAGATGATTTTTTGAATCGTTTTGTTACTATGGACGAAACATGGGTTCATTACTGTACACCGGAAACAAAACAACAATCAAAACAGTGGAGAAGACCTGGTTCACCACCCCCTAAAAAGGCTAAGTCGATTTTGTTGGCAAATAAGGTGATGGCTTCAGTATTCTGGGACTCGAAAGGTGTGATTATGATTGATTATCTTGAAAAGGGTCAGACTATAAACTCTGATTACTACTGCACCTTACTACGTCGTTTACGAGAGGAAATAAAAGAAAAACGTCGAGGAATGCTCAGAAGAAAAGTCCTGTTTCATCAAGATAACGCCCGTGTTCACACGTCAGTACAGTCAAGGGCTGGAATTCACAACTGTGGCTTTGGACTGTTACCGCATCCGCCGTATTCACCTGATTTGGCACCATCAGACTTCTTTCTGTTCCCTAACCTAAAAAAGCACTTGGGAGGTCAAAGATTTTCGACAAACGACGAGGTCAAAGCAGCTGTAGACGCATATTTTGACTCTAAGGAAGAATCATTTTTTTTAACGGTCTAAATGCTTGGAAGGGTAGGTGGCAAAAGTGTATTGAACTTGATGGTGATTATGTAGAAAAATAAAAATATAACTGATTTAGTATGTGTTTATTTTCTTGGTTAGGCCGAGTACTTTTCATTTTCCTATGGCCTACGTGAGATTTGATTCGGGACTGCCAGAGTGCATAAACGACCTAACTTACATAGACTATTCATGCGCATAGATAAGTAAATAAAGGTTTTAATGCAATAAAACTCTCATAGTGGATTGATAAATCTATGTTGGGCCGTTTTTGCATCCATGGAAAATAGTTTCAGCTACCGATAGGCGATAACAGAATTTTTGAGAAAATGTTGGTTAGGCCATTCTTGCTCTCGTGGCCTCTTGTAGTAATATACGGAACCCTCTTCACGCAAGTTAAATTCGCATTAGTCCTTTTTTTATTTTATAATATGACGAATGAAACAGTGAAAAATTAAAACCATAAAACCCGCTTTAAAATGCGATTATACAATGAATTGTGCCTGGTTGCAAGCTAATTTTGTGCATAAAAAGTCTAAGAAAACGCCGCATAGATGTATATTTTGAGTAATTAAAAAAATGGGTTCAAGTACTTTTTGTGTAAAATATCTGCTGTGCTTAAATCCATTTGCATTTGAATTAATCAAAAGCTGTTTTTCAGTGCATTAGTGGAATTAGTAAATTCAGCTAGTAATAACTAATGCTTATGGTATTTCTCGGCCACTCTACCATTAATCAATTAGTTCGACTGTTTTTTTTTTACTTTACTCTGACATTGCACCTAGCCGTTCCACCGATCTTATCGCATAAGCGTTTCCTCGGATTGTGACAGTGAAGATGAATGACTGTTTCTGTTTTAGCTAGTACTAACGGCACTATAATATTACCAGTGTCGATGATAACTTTTGGTTGTTTTTTTTTATTAATTTAAAAAAATCATGCCTCAAATGTTAATAAGAATCCTCAAGCATTTTAATATATAATGATATTAATATATTCTACAAAGAATATCTACATTATCTAGTTTATTCTATTACAACAAAATTTTTGTTAGTTATTTGCATTTTTTGTTTTTAATATTAATAATATTCTTTTGTTTTTTTATTTAACTACTATGTAGGCTGTTTTTCTTCGCTTTTTTATTTAGTATAAATTCTACGATCACAACTGAGTGACACTGTTTTAAGTGAAAACCCTTTCATAAAACTCATAACAAGTCAGTCAGAAAAATTAGTCATTATTTTTTTATAAAAGAATATCTATTTACAATCTGTGAAGATCGGTCTGCGTAAGTACGGTTTTGTGGTGAAGAATAGGTTTTTTTTTGAATGAAGTGACGATGACGATGAAGACAGTCATATGCTCAATGCCCTACAAACCGAAACACAGTAATGTTTGCACACCACTGCTTCACGGTAGAATAACTTGTTCTTAGGTGGGGCCTACCTAAACGGATTCCTGCATATAAATCCTACCACCGGTGAAAACGATAGTTGTTATAATGATTTCTTATATTTACGCGAACACTACACATTTAAATGAAACTAATTTTACGGATTTTATCGCGTTTAATTTTTTTATTTATAACCCGACGTTTCGAGTGCTTTACCCCCGTGACCATGGGTGCTGTAAAGCAATCGAAACGTCGGGTTATAAATAACAAAATTAAACGCGATAAAATCCGTAAAATTAATTTCATTTAAATGGATAGTTGTTATGTAAAATATTTTTGGTTGTTCTTTTTTTATTAATTTAAAAAATAAACATGTCTCAAATGTTGATAAGAATCATCAAGTTTATTTATAAAAATCTTATACTATTAACATATTCTAACAATGTCTATATTATCTAGTTTATTCTAATACTATTAATTTTTTGTTAGTGTTATTATTAAATTCAGTTTTGTTATTTCAAAATACTAAATATCTTGTATTTTGTGGTCATCGGTGCCTGCTTATTACATACATTTTTAATTTTTTTTCCTGTCTTTAAGTTTTATTGTACGATGGTTTATTGTTCCCAATAAATAAAAAACAGAACATTGTTTTCGTGATTCTTGTTACCGCATACCTACTTAGCCACCCAGAAAAACTAGATTGGTTTGTTTTAGACACTACAGCTAATAATGATATTGATGTAATTCAATATAATTTTAGTAATGCCATATGTGATTCTGACTGGATTTATTGATGAGAAATGCATGTATAACTGACTTCGTCGATCCGCTGTCCTATATTATAAGTCATATTACCATAGCAAATACCACAGCCGAGAACTGCCCGCGATCTGATTGATTGAAGCTTGCGTTTTAGCGACGCTAGCTAGACTAGCATTTTGACAAATGGTGTGTTAGTACTTTTTGTTATATAAATGCATCATTTAATAATTTAATAATTCAATATGATCAATATATCAAAATGTTTCTAGAAGACTTGCCAGCTACATAAATATTAGATGGCGAACCCTCAGTAAATATTTATCGTAACATACATTTGTCGCAAACTGAAAGGCTATTATACTGATAAAAAAAAAATTAAGGTGTTGAAGCCGAGAATGTAATGCAACTCAACATATAGCGTAGTACCATTAGGTACTTTAAGTACAAAATGTATTAAACAAGAAATCACCCCACTTGGTTTTATCAATAATACTAACACCGAGAGCTATAATAATTTCGGGGCATAGGAGTCTTAAGAACTGATGACTCAGAGTGATGGGCGCAGTGTGGTGCCACACTGATATGTTTTGGGTAACACAGCATTTGTTATAGGCAAACGTTGGACTTACCGTCAGGTCAATGTATTTTTCGTTTCGTTACTTTCGGCAAGAATTAAGATTATTACTAAAATGCGAGATTTGTTTAACATAATGTATTATGCCGTGTGGAAGCGGCCTAAGAGAATCTACCACCCCATCTCATCCCGTGGGTGTCGTAAAAGTCGACAGAGGGAAAATGAAAACCAACTGATGGGCGGCAGCATCTTGCTGGAACATCTGAATAAATGAACTGCGGTTGCCAACCCGTCTGCCTAACGTGGCAACTATGTCAAAATCCCCCCCCAAAACGAGAGCAACAAACTTTTGTGGCAATCTATGGGGGAAGCCTATGTTCAGCAGTGGACTATTGATAGGCTGAATCGACGACGACGACTTTCGGCAATACAAAAACTGCGCCCTACACTGCGTTTGCCGGTACGAGATTGTCACTGATGACCTATCTTTAGAGATTATCATTACATTTTACTGAAAACTTTGCAATTTATTTTGTAAAATCGAAAATATTTTAAATTTTTAATTGTTTAATCTACCTTCTTTCGAACTATGTTTTACACAGACATTTGAGCGCTTGCGCAGTACTTCCGCATAACGAACTTCTGGTAGGAATTATGAAAATCCATCGTGATCGTTATCCCTGTGTTTAGTGTACATCGGCGATTTTATTGGATCGAAAATGTTTCTGCCCTCAGTAGAACTAATGGGATAGTACTTTAATTATCATTCACGATGTTTATGTTCTTCTCGTCGATTTCATGCACGGTGAAATCTTAAGGAAAAATGTGCTCTTCGTAAGTATTAGCTTAAGCATAGAGTGAAAAAATTAAGATTATTTTCCCCTTCCACAACTACATGGAAAACGCATATAATGAAACGGGAACAACGGATGCAGTATTATAAACACAGTACAATTAGAAATACATATTCTATATATAATAATATATATAGAATATGCTTGCATAAATAAACACTCTTTATAACCTTTTTTCTCTTTTATTCTTTTTTCTATAACACTAGATTTTAAGTTCTCAAAACCAATGGCGTCCTTTTCGTCTCTCAAATCTTATCACCAGATCACCGCAAACAGCCGAAAATCCATGTTATGCACAAATGTACTGTGAATAAACTTAGACTATTGGTACTGATATGTGGTATGCGCTGCTTAAAAGTGCGGCCATTGAAATGCGAGTAGCCTCTAGAAAGTTATACAATATATCAAAACTTCATAGCTGCCATAGCTTTCATCGTAGCTAAGCTAGGTTAGATTATCATCAAATGCAATCATCATCATATCAGCCTATCACCGGTCTACTGTTCAACACAGACCTCCTCCATTTTCCCTTTTTCGACTTTTACGACACCCACGAGATGAGTTGGGGTGGCAGAATCTCTTAAACTGCCAAATGCAATACAATAGTGAAATTAACAAACAAAAATTCTATTCAATAATAAAATAGCAATATAGGTGAAACATGCTATTGATCTTCTATTTGGATGTCAATAAATAATGTATTAAAAGTAGTAAGATCGGACGCCTGAACTAAATCACACGAGAAGGGTTTGATGGATGGGATAGGCGGTGTCAGCCGCAAAGCCGAAGTGATGCGTGCTCGCACTAAATACATATGTACATATTTAGATTCGAGTTTATCAAACGTTAACAATGTAAGTTTCGCGGCTAACATAAACTGCAATTCAAATTGTTGATAGAATTTATAGATTACAGTAAAAATTTTGGACTGAAATTATACATATTTTAAACGACTATTATGTCGAAATAGCTATTAAACTAAGTAGAGTCAAAAACGCTGATGGGGGCGATGTATACGATTCAGCATCAAAATCCCAGAAACTTAACACATAACAACCGCAGTGGCTCTGTTATTAGCATATCTGATCGCTGAATTGTGTGCCCTGGGTTCGAGTACCTGCTAAAGCCAACATTTGTGAAACATATCGATTATTTGTTTTCGAGTCCCAATGTTTCTGTAATCCTGCATTTATATGTTTCTGTGCTCTTATCACATCAAATGTATTAAATGAAGTTCGAAAAGGTACAAACAGGATGA
Source organism: Luehdorfia chinensis (assembly GCA_019845155.1). Taxonomy (NCBI): domain Eukaryota; kingdom Metazoa; phylum Arthropoda; class Insecta; order Lepidoptera; family Papilionidae; genus Luehdorfia; species Luehdorfia chinensis. The sequence continues at coordinate 4,680,922 of JAHVAK010000022.1, forward strand.
TTGCCTTTATGTTGGGTCTATAACTTTCGGCATTTTAAAATATCTCGGACGAAAATTGTTGCTAATAAGAAGTCACCGTTTACGAAATTGGCATTTCTTAATTTCTTCCGGATCCAGAAAAAGGCTAAAAAAGGTTGTAAACGTTAAACGAATAGTAACAATTACCCATGTCAGTAATTAACATTAAATACTATATATATACTATTCATTCAACACTTATCGGTTCTACGAGCTGTGTGGCCGGTCCAGTTCCACTTCAACTTGCTAATCTTTAACGCTATGACATTTACTCTGGTTCAGCTGCGGATTCTATATCGCAGAGAAATATCAAGCGTTAGTACAATAATAATCCCTTAAATAGTTCATTGAGCGACTTTAAGCTTCTTTATGCGGTCTGCAGTGATATTAGATGCTTAGTTAATATTTAATAAAAAAAACGGTGATAGGTTTCAAACAAGCTTAGTTAAGTAGAGTGATTATTTCTTTTTTTATCTGTGAACAAATGTTGGACAAACACTAGTTTGTTAGGAGGAATCTATCTAGGTAGGTATCCAGTCGTAGTTTTTCTGCAGTGAAGGAGTAGTGTGCAAACTTTACTTTATTTCGGTGTGAAGGACACTAAGATCTAGTGTAATTACTGGGCATATGAGACTTAATAACTGATGTCTCAGAGTGACTAGTGCTGTGTTGTGCTACAAAGAAATGTTCTAAATGGTAGCACTGCATTTGTTATGGGCAGACCTTGCACTTACCCTCAGGTGAACGTTTTGCTCGTGTCCTATAAAAAATCCCGGCTATTGTAGGGAACACTATGCGTGAATATGTCGATGTACGAGTATATATATTATACCTAGGACGGATTGTCTGACTAAGTAGATTCAACTTCGACCAAGAGGTCGATCGGCGGATCCAACTTGGTTTTGCAGCGTTTGGAAAACTGCGTCACATATTTTCGCCAAGTGTACCTTAATATATCGAAGTCTTTTACAAGTGCGTGTTGCCTGTGATTTCGTACGGAACTAAAACTTGGCTCTTCACTGCAGACGGCATGGGAAAGCTCAAAGTCGTTCAGAGAGCTGTAAAAAATTTCTTTGTTTCTCTAGTAGATAGAATCCTCAACGATGATATCCGTAGCAGGACTAGAGTAACAGACATTGCCCTAAGAATTAGCAAGCTGAAGTGACAATGGACCGGCTATATAGCTCATAGAATCGATAACCGTTAAGTAAGAAAAGGTATTAAATTTTTGAGTAAATATTTTGATAAGTTTATAATAATGACAATTATAAATGTATTTGTAGTTAGGTAGCTGATTACATAATAACACGTATGAGGCTCAGAGGCGTAATACCGGATAAAACCATTATGATTTTGCATTTTATTGTAATAACTTCACCGTGGACATTAATAGGTTATTATGTATTTTAATAGTTATTGCGTTTTCGTATAAATGTATCATACATTGTAATTAACTTATATTGCCTAGTGAGAAAAATTCATGTCGTTGCGTTAAAGAGAATCTTATCTCATCTCGTAGATCTCAAGAGGCGATAAAAGGAATGGGTTGAATGCACGGAATGCATTGAACTAGGGGTAAGGTAGCAGCATTTTCTAGAACACAGTAAATCTTACAATGGTTGCCAACCTGTCTGCCAATCGTAGTATCTATTACCTTCCTTTAGCGGAAGTTTATTACAATATTTAAGGGGTGACTGTTGTAGCTGAATTCATGAAATATTGTTATTTAATTAAAACTATTTTGATGGATTTTATCGCGTTTAATTTCACATAATGTTTTCTTTTATTTACGCGAATATTTAACGAAGCGAATAATAAAATTAAACGCGATAAAATCCGTAAAAATAGTTTTATTTAAATGTGTAATATTCGCGTAAATAAAAGAAAACATTAATATTGTTATTTTATAAATTACCACTTATAGAATAAGTGGTAATTTTTTTTTTCAGAATTCTTATGTAAGTGGTAATTTTATATAATTTCAGAGTACTCTGAATCCTACAAGTTTCAACTGTCATCATCGTTTGAACTGTTATCTATACTTATATTATAAATGCGAAAGTAACTCTCTCTGTCCCTCAATCTGTCTGTAAAACCTTTTCAGGATTCAACCGCTGAACTAATTTTGACGAAATTTGGTACAGAGATAGTTTGCATCCTGAAAACGGACATTTTATACTTTTTATTCCGGAAAACGAAAAAGTTTCCATGTGATATTTTAAAAACATATATTCACGCGGGAGTGCGCCATCAGCTAGTTCATATAATTAATACATTTATAATGATGACACGTGCCGTACCGGTTTTTGTAGCCAATCAAAAACAAGTCTTAGTTAATAAGAGACAAAAAATATATTTTTAGTTGCTACTATTAAATAAATGTCAATATTAAAATACTTACTTACTATACTTATATACGAACCCTACATACACTATACACACCATACAGACTAGCTACTAACACTACCACCATTACCTACTACGACTACTACTACACATAAACAATACATAGATTTAGGTTATCCAACCAGTGTTTTATCGAAACCTGAATTTGTATTGCTATAAATTAAAATGGTTACGAATATAAAATACGAATTAGGTTACAGTTTCGCCTAACTTGAAATTCGACCACAGTTGATTAAATTTTTAAGTTTGAACGTTATTGAGGTTTGAGTAATTATTACTTGGCAATACTTTAAAATTCTTTGGCAACAATCTCTATTCTGTGCAACTGAACTTGGCCACCAAATATTATGTGTTTGGCATTGGCAGTGTCAACGTAAACAAACGACAGAATATTATGTGATTGGTATGGTCAGTATAAGTAGTCCTCAAAATCTTTCGTACACACAATATGCTTTATAAAAGTTTTCTCTTCATTAGTACAGAAATTTTGATTATATTGAAAAAAAAAAAATCATTTTCGATAATGTTTTTAGTTTTAGTTCAGATTAAAGATATTTTAGATATTTTCTAATTTATTATATTTCACATCATTGTAACTGACCACTAAGAAGAGCTAGTGTAATTATTGGGCATATGAGACTTAAGAACTGATGTTTCACGGTGACGAGCGCAGAGGGGTGTTACACAGAAAAGTTCTGGGGGACATAGCATCTCTTGCACAGTAGACGTTGCACTTACGAGTACCATCAGGTGAACGTTTTGCTCGTGTCGTTATTTCCTCCTACAAAAATAATTGTAAATATTGTAATATATGTGGTTATCGTTGTTTTCATGTTTTAAATACTACCACCCCATCACATCCCGTGGGTGTCGTAAAAGCCGACAGAGGGAAAATGAACATCAGGAGATGGGCAGCAGCATCTTCCTGGAATATCTGAATAAATAAACTGCGGTTGCCAACCCGCCTGCCAAGCGTGGCAACTATGGCAAAATCCCTCCAAAATGAGAGCTACAAACTATTGTGGCTATCTATGGGGGAGGTCTATGTTCAGCAGTGGACTTTTGATAGGCTGAAACGACGATTATCAAAAGGGAAAAATCGAACCCTCTGTGGCAATTTGAACAAATAAAAAGTAAAAGAAAAGTGGTTTTTACTTACTTCCTCTGATTTCAATTTTATATAATTAAGATTGTTTTGTAGATACGGAAGGTAATAATTATAAGAGACATCATAATAATAATGAACCATTTTGCTCGGAACATTAAATTAGTTTAATTTAATATCTGTGTGAAGTTTATTTGGATTTTTTTATGATTAGTCTATGAATCGTTATAAAACGAACGAATGAAATGTTGTATAAGATGTATACAAATGAAAAAAAACTTGATTGAAATATTATTTTAATACTTTGGGCTGCAATGAATAATTGGTGTGAAACATCATCATCATTTCAGCACATCACAAGTCCACTGCTGAACATAGGCCTTTCTGTCTATGGGGGATAGATTGTCAAAAAATACGGCTCTGATCCATATGAATTCCATAGACTTCTCGCAAACCCATGCAGATCGTCGCTCTGTCTAGTGGGGTGTCGCCCGACACTGTGTCGGTTCGATGTTGCCACTCGAAAACCTTTCTTCCCCAACGGTTATCGGTTCTACGAGTTAAATGGCCGTCCCATTGCCACTTCAGATTCTTGATCCTTGATATTTGTTAATAAAACAATTAAATATTCGATTTACATTATAGATCTATTTATAACTTAAAATTGTATCATGTTATGAATGATATGATTTTTTTTTAATTTCTCAGATTTGCCGCAAAAGTTTAATAGAGAAAATCTAATAAAATTGATTGATGGTGTGAGGTAGTGATAGCTTATTCTCGCTGAATAATGAAACCAGGAACGAAAATATCCGAAAATCCAATTTAAAAGCTCTTTTGGTTTTAGATATTGATGAAGTATTAAAGTAAACTTTTACTGTGATATCCTCCTGGCCGATTTTAGACTAGACCATGGCGGCAATTTCCGAATATGTTGGAAGCTATCAACTGCTCGGGAAATATTATAATGCCACTCACAAGTTTAAGCGTTGACAACTGATTTGAGATTGGTTTTCAGTCTTCGATTATTGGTCTTCGATGATTGTCCCCGTGTCTCTGAAACTGCATTGAAGCCTTCCTCCGATATTACGCATGAGGGTAGGTTAGGACGGGTGAGTGCTCTTATGTTTCCACGTACACTTGTGGCACTATAATATGTCCTGTGTAGTTGATAGCATCTGACAGTTTTCGGAAGTTATTGCCGTGGTCGAAATTCGGCGTGGAGGAAGGATAGTCGAAGTTACTACTGACTTAAACTATAATTTACTGGTTTTCTGTTCAAAATGTATTGTGATTATAAGAAAGAAAGAAAGAAAAGTTTTATTGGTACCAGCAAAATACATAAGAATAGAAATAAAATAAAAATAAAACAAAAACAATACACAAACCAACAATATTTTTACAAATTTAATATTAAACAATTTAAAAACAGGAAAATAAATAAAATATAAACAAAATATAATTTAAATTAAAAGTGGTACCAAAAGGCCTCCACTCAGCATAGTGCCTTGGCCGATTTAAGCCTCGACGCTGGTTTACCGTGGATGCCTGTAAAGAGGTGCGCAACAATGAGCAAAGGACATTTAACCTATTAACTAACTTTTTTTTTCTAAAAATGAATCTATTTATATCAAGTAATTAAAAGTAAATTTAATTAATATACTATTCAAAATTCATCAATTCTCACTACGATTCATTCAGCCACAGTTTAAAACAAAAACACATAGGTACACTTTCATCCACACATATCAAACATTACACACATACATACGAGTACGTACGTATACATTCATATACACAGCACAGTTAGGTTATGGTTTGCAACTTTTGTAAATGTAATAACTTTCTGATAGGCGGTGGGATATTATTTCAACATTTCGTGGCAGAAAAGCGAAAACTTCCACGAAATGCAGCTGTGCTGTGTGCCGGACATTTCATTCGTAAAGGTATTCGTTGTTGTTCTGTGAGGTTTAGCTTTTTATATAAATGCCGAGGACAGTATCTTCGACTCTACTTCTGGCCCTTTCTTTGATCTTTTATTAAAAGCAAAGCATTAAAAAATCTGCTGTCGCCAGCTGTTTATTCTGGACCAATATGACTTAGGGATTTTCATGAAAAGAGACCTCCTTTCTCTAAGGCCCGCAACGCACCCGCAATTCCTCTGCTATTACGAATGTTCAGCAGCGGTGATAACTTTTCCACACGAGGAGGGTGATGGCTGCCACATGCGTCAGACTTGTGAACATTGCAATGCGTTTATTCATTTGTTATTTTGTTGTATTAGTTTTCTTGGTTTTCTATGAGACTGTTCTTTGTAAATTTATTTATAATGTAAAAGTAAAGTGAAGTTTCAGCCTATAAATGTCCCACTGCTGAGCACAGGCCTCCTCTCATTTCTGAGAGGGTTTTGGAGCTACGAAGAATCCGCTACGCTGCTCCAATCCAGATTGGCGGACTTCACATGTCCGCGAAATATTTCTATCCTCGGACATGTAGGTTTCCTCACGATGTTTTCCTTCACCGCTAGGCACGTGGTAAATCAGCACTTAAAATTATAGAACAATATTAGAGGTGCTGGCACCGGGGATCGAACCCAGGTTACTCGCTTACTATGAAATCAAAGGCAATCAAAAGTAAATTATAATGTACTTTTGACTAAGATAAAAAAATAACAAAAAAGAGGATACCTGCGGAGTTTATTTAGCCTGTTTCTTCTGAGAAACCTCATTACGAAACGGTGGAAGATATTAAAAAAAAAATACAGCTTCATCGGATAGCTGTGCTGTGCCCGCGTGCTTCGTGACAATCTATGGGGGTTACAGCAGTGAACTTGTGATGACCTAAAATGATGATATTGAAATTAAATTATTTAAATACTTAAAACTGAAATCTTATCATTCTTGACCGCTTATTATTATGCATCTCATAATAATAATAAAAATACTTACAAAGGTGAAAAATGGTTGAATTAAGAAAGTGAAATTGTCGCCAAAATACTACAGAATTAAATTAACTACGTTAAAATTAAGTTGTAAGTGGATGACAAGCCAAATTACACTTACGTGAAACCGTAAAGTGGCTTTTAACTGACGCGCAGGGCTTGATAATTGTTTGAATATAAAGAAAATTACCTGTACTATATTTTAGTAATTTTTACTAGAAAAAACTTGAAAATAACATTGAAATTATAATATTTTAAACATAACGCGAATTCAGACTTTTCCTTAATTACCCTGGATAACATAAATCAGACACTGCTTTATAAAGAACATTGGTTGGAACATATTATTGGTTGGCGAATCGTTCACTAAAGATGATAAAATTAGAAAACGTTACGCGTAATGCTTAGTGTACGCAAGTACCTCAGCTACGTTCGATGCGCTTTGCACAAGCAGAAGTTACAGAGCGTTCAAAATCGATTCTTGCGAACTGCCACCGGGGCCGGTTGGTATCAACGCAATGTAGATCTTCACAGCGACTGTGAAATGCCCTTAATCTCTGAACACTTCAGAGCATTATCACGGCGATTTTTCGAAAAAGCCGCGGTTCATTCAAACCCGCTGCTGGTGACCGAACGCAAACGTCGCCCGCGAAACATGCTAGACGACACGGACGTCTCAACTCTTCCGGACCACGATACCGTCAGTCACGATCCAGGCCACACTGTGCACACAGTCAATAGCTTTAATATAACATGCACCACGACGCGCGACCGCCGTAGAGAGCGGCGCGCAATAGTCAATAATCACACCGCGTACACACGATTCACCCGTGTTCCAGGGCTTACCTCTGGTTCTGATTCTCACCGCCCAGAGTTACCGACGCACAAGTCGACAGTCCGAATGGACGCCCGCAGCCTCCCTCGGACGGTCATTAGATGACTTAAAATATTTAAGATTTGCGAAATCGCGAAAGCACGCAGCGAACGCGACACAGTCCGAATGTCGAGGTTTTTGTAGGAGTTTTTATTTATTTATTTATGTTTGGGTCAAACCAAACCTGGCACCTGGAGAAGCAAAACTTATCATGACAGCGCCGGCGTTTTCCGCCTACTGTACAGTTTTAGTGAGCGAGCCTCGAACAGCAATTCGTCTTTACTTATCTCGGATGTAACGTTTGGAGCTACGCACAACGTGTGCAATCACGTGATCTGTATGTGAAAAATATTATATAAAAATAAATAAATATTGATAAATGATTTATGAATGAGAAAATCTCACAAAATATTTTATATTAAATCTGTATTTTCATTACTTCCTTCAGAATCACCTATAATCTTATCCAATATTTGATAATATTAGCCATTTTCTGTAACAAATTTATTTCGTTAATTTTTAATTATTATTAACAAATGCTGCTTTTCTATAACATTCTTAGTTTGTATCATAGAAAACAAACAGAGAAATTTCTAAGTTGGATAGTTTAACTAATTGATCAATTAGTAATCACGGCTGGGTATCGATTTGTCTCAAATGCAAACAATACAACAGGAGGAATGAAATTCTCGTAAGCTCTGGGGATTTATATAGGACAACAGCGTTCATTGATTGTTAACGGATTAGAAACAACGATAATTTTAGTACCTGATGTAGAATCGTATTTCAAAGTCCATAAAATTAACGGTTAATTACAATTACATGATTTATTTACTTCATAAAAAATAAATGTTTTCTCAAAAAATTTACATTTTTATTTTCTTTACTAAAATCTGCCTGACCTGGATCAGCTATACGTTTGTTCTCTAGATCCTGTCAATCTCCAAAATGTCTTCTGAATATAAGTAGTGATTGGCAGTCTTTCTCATTTGGTATGTGTTTGGCAGTTAAACTTATTAATAAACTTATTTAATTTAATTAATGAGGTAGTGCTGAATTTTTATTTCTACTTTTAACAAGATATTAAATTTGGCATACCGTGACAATGCAAACATTTACCATACTATAGGTACCATGGAGCTGGTATGATGATGAGGCCGGAACTTGGCCATTGGAACTCCTCAACTAAGCATGATAGCTCCATCATGTTTGGGCTCGTTGGATTTGTTTTGACAAGTACCATAGCAACATTTGAAGTTCGCTGCTGAACGTAAGCCTCACAAATAAAAGTTTGGAACCAAAATATGATACTTGTTTAAAACTTATTAATGAATAATTTTTAAACAAGATTGGTAGATTAGTGATTCAGTATAATATATGCCCAAAATTATGATTCTATTATCTTATCGTTAGTCATCGTTGGACACAGATGAGATGAGGTGGTAAATTCATACAATAATATGTTAAACTTATGTTATAATATACGCAATTGTGGAAAACTGAAAGCCAAATAGTTCATATGCTTTAGTGTTTGCTAATGGCTGTTTTTCTGATTTGAGAGTTATTGTTTTTATTTAAGCTAATCACATGCTCCAGATTATGAGAAATGGTAATAAGCGATTATGCCATGCAAAGTTAGTCTACGTGATTAATTCGCTAACATATGGAGATAGGCATATAAAAGTAAAAATCAGCAACAATTTTGGCGATACAGTATAGCTAAATTTGTTTAGGATTAATGTTTAACGATTTCGTATTTGGTGGTGATTGTCAACCACCAAATCATGTTTGGGCTCGTTGGATTTGTTTTGACAAGTACCATAGCAACATTTGAAGTCCGCTGCTGAACGTAAGCCTCACAAATAAAAGTTATTAATGAATAATTTTTAAACAAGATTGGTAGATTAGTGATTCAGTATAATATATGCTCAAAATTATGATTCTATTATCTTATCGTAAATTCATACATACATACATACATACATACATAAGGTCACGACTATATCCCATAAGTGGTAGTCAGAGACTGGGCACTCACTGCAAAAGCAGATGCCTGCCACAATCCACGTTTCACCAAAACAATATAATGCACTTGGTGTGATAGGTGGTGAGCCCATCGCCACCATGCGCATCTTAACCCAACCTTGCACACCAGCAAGAGTCACTCGCTCTCTGCAATGTTTGCCTAAACGTGGTTTCCAGTCCACTAACGTCGTCTTTGCTTCTTTGGTAGATTTCTTTTCTTCCTTTCCACCAGAGATATCCCCAACATACGTTGTTTAAGATTTACAGGATATCTACCCAACAAGTTGTCTGTGAGCACTGTCTGGTTCAACATTCCGGCACCACAGTTGAGTACATGCAAATTACATAGACGAAAAAACTGAAAAAGGTTCCCAAATGCTGTTCATCTCTGCAGAAGTTCCTGTTAAGATATTCTGTGAGTTGTTTATGTTGCCATTATAATATGTGTGTAATGTATAATGTTGGTGCCGTTCCGCAAGAATCTACCACTCCATCTCATCCCGTGGGTGTCCTAAAATTCGACAGAGGGAAAATTAAAACCAGAAGATGGGCAGCAGCATCTTCCCGGAATATTTGAGTAAATAAACTGCACATAAAAGGTATAGACTAAACAAGGACAAGACAACACACTGCAATACTCCTTGTAGATATGCACAAAATCACATTTAAAAATCTGTAGAGGACGGCAACCCTGCAAATGTCTGGAAGTTTCTCAAAACGATAGAAATTGAAAAATCTGAACAGGCTTCTTTCTTTATTGAAGACAATGACATTGATTTAAATAATATCAACCTTGTCCAGAATTACGAACACAACAAAAAAAATCAACAAACTTTGAATATATAGATATATATAAAAAAAATTATTAGTATTTTAGTCGAAGTTTGACGATAAATTAGCGCTGGTATAATGTTTGGTAAAAGTTGCAAAATCGAAGCCTGGTAATCTAACAAAAAAGAAAGATTAATCATTATTTACGTAATTTTTTCTTTCTATTCAATGTGTCAATTCCTGCCGTCACTCAAATAAAAGTAAAAATACCTAGACGATAATAAACAGCATTTTTCGCAAAATGTAATAATGCTATTTCATTTAATCCCTCTTCTAAATTATGGAAATGAAGAGTTTAATTGGTGCTGAATAGTATAACTTTCGATCCGTTGTCTGGTATTGCTATACTATGCGGATTTTGTAAAATCCTAAATTATATACTTTTTTATTTAAAAACAATTGATATCACTTTGTAATCAAAAATAATTTTGTCATTAATTTTAACAAATGGAAGATCACCTAACTCGCCATTTGGAATTTGGCCACAACTTTTGGCTACTCGAGAGCCAATAAAATAATTTATTGGTCAATATAAGATTGCGTCTTCCACTAATGCACGTTGGTACTAATTATAATTATTTATTAAATGAAATAAACAAAGTCATCAGAGTTCAATGAAAATGATGTTCTCCTAGCCGATTTCGACCACGGCGAACTTCCGAATCTGAATGTCGAGAGCCATCAACTGCGCAGGAAATATTATAGTGCCACAAGTGTACCCCCAAACAGAGGAACTCACTCGTCCCAACCTACCCGCGCCGTATGTAACGCTGATGCGATAAGATCGGAGGTAGGCTAGAATGCAGTGTCAGAAACACGGGGACAAACACAACATAACCAGACCCGAAAACCAACAATTTGTGTTTTAGCACAAACGTTGGCTTCGGCTGGGATTCGATCAGGATCCGCGGCGTAGAAGTCGGGTACTCTGACCACTAGGCCACGCGGATAATTCTAATTCGTACTGATTAAAGTTGTGATATAAACTATCTCATACTTTCGATACTTTGGTTTTATTAAACCTATACCATTGAACGAGTACTTTGAGACAAGCTTAAGTACTTTAATTTTATTAAAGGTAAAATGTATGTATGATAAAAGATTAATGTCATAAGAAAAGGCCCAAAATTTCGTACTTTGTACTCATCAAACTTTATTCATATATATTTCATTTTATACTTTATTGTGAAACTAGCCGAAAACTTTCACCGAAATAAATGTGTCCAGGAAAATGAATATAGATATTTCCTAAGAATCTTTCTAAAAGTATATGTAACTGCACTCGGGATTTGACATAAATTTCATTATTTTCATACGAATACAGTAATTAAACAATACTTACAGATTTCAACTCCACCGCGTTAAGATCTCTTCCACCCCATTATATAAGTTTTAAATATTTTATTTATATTTTTATTAATATAATTCAAGACTGCCTTGTCCAAAATAACATTGTTTGTTTAGTTTGACGTGTCAGTATATCTTATTAGTGACTTAAAAGAAAAATCTCATGGCCTTCTACCATCTGTAGATATACCTTCTTAAATATATCAGACCGAAAATATACAGAGCGGTAACCGGCAGCAACGTCTAAGATGTAATGTGTACAGCAAACGCGAACCCGCTTGCCAAGCGAGGCGATTACGGCAAATCTTGTCTTCCTGGAAGAGGCCTTTGTCTAGTACTGGATTGTTGGCAGGTTATTGATTGTTACGCTAACTAATCTTGTAAATATACACACACTCACGCCTTTTTTCCACATAAGGAGTAGGCAAAGACCACACCCGTTGCTCACTTTTCGCATCCGCGGTAAATGAGACGTAACAGGTGGCGAACCACGTCGCCGTCATTGTGGTACTAGTCGAGAAATACTTGCACCGTATTGCGTTGTCACAAGCAGTGTAATGACATTGCATGTTATTCTGCACGGATAAAGGATATCCATACTCCCTTTAACGCCTCTTATGATACCTCGGTTGGAAAGACGTGGTGCTATTCTACTCTGCCGGATACCCATTGGCTAAGTAAAGTAACGATTCATAAACGTACTTCCCAGCACGCCATCGTCTAATTTTTAAGGAACCCAGAGGAGTACACCACAATGCTAAAACAGCTTGACGAGATGCTCATTGGATATCTCTGAAATATTTTTAATTTTTATTTATTAGATTTCCATTTATGAGCCGTGATAGCTCAGGAGTCGGATGCTCACCTTATATTTCATGGTACGCGAGTGACCTGATGCCGGTATCTCTAAAACTATTCTGCAATTTCAAGTGCGGATTTTTACCTCGTGCTCAGCTCGTGAAGAATCCGGCATGTCTAAAGAAAAAAACATCTCTATACTCTTCCCGGCTACAAAATCCTCTTTATAGATTATAGGTGTTACTTGACTTTTTTTAACAGGTTTTGTAACAGAACTGTAAATTGTAGGTAATAATTTAAGTAGTACCGGCGGTAGAAATCGAACCCAGGTCACTCGTGTAAAAAGTTTCAGCCTATAAATGTCCCACAGCTGAGCACAGCCCTCCTCTCCTTTCTGAGAGGGTTTTTGGAGCTAGGAAGAATCCGCCACGCTGCTCCAATGCGGGTTGGCGGACTGCACATGTCTTCAAAATATTTTTATTTCTCAGACATGCAGGTTTCCTCACGATGTTTTCCTTCACCGCCGAGCACGTGGTAAATCAGCACTTAAAATAGCAATTAATAATTTTAGTGGTGCCAGCATCGGGAATCGAACCCTGGTCACTCGTGTACTACTTTTAGGTCAAACGCCCGGCTTCCGAGCTTCTCTAGTCTCTTATTGTAAAAAACCGGAATTTATTTCATTTGTGCTAATAAAGTATATAGAATTCTGCGGCTCGCCGATACAATTGAATGGAAAATTCTTCTGTGATTTTTCTTATCCTTAAAAAAGTACTACTAAAAATAATCTTTCCTTTTATAATTTTATACGTTTCTTACTTCTTTAAACATTTGGTTTTGCATAGTTAAATTATTAAGGAATCTGAAATTAGGTTTTTGTCCGATTACAATTAAATCATTTCAGTAAATTTCGTGGCCCTAACTTATTTAATTGTAAAACCAATAACCAGAAAACTTTGTGAAAACAATTTGTTCTGCTCGAACATTTTTGGTACGGAGTTCTTTAACGAAAGAAGTCAGTAGTCGTTTATACCTGAGAAAGGATAATAAATTTTTCTTCCTATGTATCTAAGGTAGGGGTGAAAAGAATAAAAATTAGATCTCATAAAAAAAGTTTTCCCTGTAATAAAATTTTGGGTGTGTACTTATGAGGAGAGTTCAGGTCCAGCGATTATCGTGGCTATATATACCAATTAGACATAAGTTAAAGAGTCCATGTGTCTCGTTCTTTGCAAGTAGTTATAATCGGTTTACATTACAGGCATTGAAAAGTAATTATAATAATAAGGTAATTTATACTAATAATGCAGAAATTCGTGTAGTTAGGTACCACCGCTGTGTCAGTTATTCTGCCGTCAAGCAGTAGTGTGCAAACACTGCTGTATTCCAGTTGGAAAGGCACTGATAGGTAGTGTAATTACTGGGCATACTATGAGACTTAAAGACTGATGTGGGTGACGAGCGCAATGCGGTGTCACACTGAAATGACGAAACGTTACACTTTCCAGGTGAATGATATGCCCGTTTTGTCACTTTGTTCAATAAAAAAAGCTACGGCAATCGAAGATTATTTAACTGAACACTTACCTATATTAGTTTGTAAGTATTGTGACAGGTGTGTAAAATAGATAACTAAGTAAAGTGTAAATAATATATTCGATAATGTAGTTAAGCTTGTTTGATGCACTAATGAACGTCAAAGCCTAAATATTTTCGAAAAATAATACCTTATCAGCGAAGAATTGATAAAAAAAAGTAACTATCCACTACTGATCACATTTCTTGTCTGACTGAGACGGTTTTAGAGTCAATAACTATAAAAACTACTACTAATTTCCAACAAATGACTTCTACTAAAAAATAAAGAAAATCAGCCATGCTTCTCGAATGCCGGCGGATCGAGCTCGAATCCTTATTTTTCGTGATGTTTTCCTTCACCGCTGAGCACGGATCGATCACGTGCCGAGTCTCGTGCAGTGAAAGTACTGAATAGCATGAGGGTGGAAGAAGCTGCATAGGAAGATAGGATGTCAGTTGAGATGTCAATGACTAGGCATTCAGCGTCCAATCGTTTACTAAAATCGACTTTCTGTCGAGTACGCGGAACCGTACGTTTTCTCAGTAAAGATAGTGTCAGTTTCATCTCTTTACGTGCCATGTACCGCAAAATTAACTAGCAATTGTTATGAAGAAATGTAAATAGTTCTGATTTGAGATTTAAATGAATTTTACTGTCTTTATTTCATACTGTACATATCAAAAAGCAGCTCATAGAAACAAGGATAATGTTATCTTTTTCTGAAAGAAATCTAACTTTTAACTCAAGATTAACTTTTATGAGGAGACGGAAGTAAATTTAAAACATTCGTCATCTTTTATAATTTGACTTTCTTCATTCTAACCTGAAAGTACATGACAAAAGAAAATACGAATACTAAAACGGTTCAATACATGAAAAAAGTATACACATTTTTGGTTAGTTTTACATAAATTTCAATAGTTTTTTAGTTTTTTAAGTTTTTGATACCTCTGCAGGGAAAATTTCGCACAAAAATACGCAGCAATGCGCACTGCTGATCAGAATTGTGAAATATCGTAAATTTATGCATTAAAAGCATACAAAAAAATAAGCAAAATTATTTGATATCGTTGTGATTTATAGCAGAAGTATTAAATTAGTCATTTATAAGTGTACGGAGTTTCAAAAATCAATATAATAAGTATATAAAAATGCATCACATCTGTCACCTCTGATGTCACAAAAGTACTGTTTTACAAACAAAACATTTTTTTATAGAGCAGCATATGACAGGAGGAAAGACATTTTTATACTTTAAAAAATAGTCATAAACCAAGTACAAAGAAGTAATCTTCTTTTAAAATCCGACAGTGTAAAACAGAATATTGATAAAAGTTATTTAATTCCTTTAAGCTTTTATTTAACTACATTCTAATTAAATGCACCAGCCACAATATTTTATCACACCTTTTTTATTTAATAGACCTGGATGACACATACGGTCACGGCTATTTCTCAAATAAGGGGTAGGCAGTGGCCACACACGTAGCCCACTTTTACCCCCGCGGGAAACGAGACGAGTGACGAACCACGTCGCCGCACTTTTGGTACGAGTCAAAAAAATCTAACTCCCCACTGTGTTCCCATTAGCAGTATCGTGAGGAAACCTGCATGTCTGAGGAATGAAAATACTTCGAAGTCATGTGAAGTCCGCCAACCCGCATTGGAGCAGTGTGGCGGACTTTTTCCGGCTCCAAAACCGTCTTAGAAATGGGAGGAGGCCTGTGCCCAGCAGAAGGAAATATGGCAGCAACTTTAGTGTAATGATTAAATAATAATAAAAACGTTTACCGTGACGAGAATATCCTCAGAGGAATAAAAATATAGCCCAAACGCCGACGTACGTACATCATGAATGATTAAAAGATCAATAAGTAGAAGTGATAATGGCCAGCCACATACCTTCCAGGATCCTCAAATCGTTGTGCCTCAAATCAATTGGTCTAG
Source organism: Luehdorfia chinensis (assembly GCA_019845155.1). Lineage (NCBI taxonomy): Eukaryota > Metazoa > Arthropoda > Insecta > Lepidoptera > Papilionidae > Luehdorfia > Luehdorfia chinensis. The sequence goes on from JAHVAK010000022.1 coordinate 4,696,793, forward strand.
CGATGGGCTTCTAATGATAAAAATATAGTTTAACTGACTATCCATAACATTTCATACTTGGTATTTCATTGAAGCTGAGAAGTCAGATCGTGTTGTCTTATTTTCCACTCTGAAGAAAAAGGAGCGGCAATCATTCTTTATTATAAAAAGCCAGAAGAATTGTCGCATACTAAATGTTGTGCTTAACATTTAGACATAGATTTATTACAAAGCGTTTGTTATCAAAAATGGCTTTTTTATTAAAGCTATATTTAGAAATTAATGATGAATTATTTCATAGCACAAACTAATTTTTGTAGGTTTTCTGGACTAATATTAATTGCGCTGTCAGTGAATAAGTTAACTAAGAAGTCATTTAATTAGAGTAACGTTAAGGTATGTTTACATTTTATTCTTATTTAAAAGTTGAACAGTTGCGTTGGATACAGTGTATTTGCTCGCAGTTTTGTAAATAGCATTTCGTGTTAGCCGACGTTCAAATGCTTCTCGTTTGAGTACTAAAGGCATCATTGTTATCCAATCAGTTAACGAACAATAGATGTACTGTCCAATGTACGTAAATCACATGAGCTTATGTGAATTTCATTGCCTGTATTCAATGAGCCACTATGTTTGCTGCTTACGGAGCTTGTAACACTGGTTTAATAATGATTTGTTATTTGTAAAATATGAAATAATTTCAATTTGCTGAAAAAAACCTCAAATTTCTTATGATATAATGGCAGAAACCCGAGCAGTGAATCTTTAAAATGCATTGCGTAAAATTTGATCTTAAACGTAATTTTTAACGTTCACATGTCTAAACATTTATAATAGTTTTACATAGCTTTTACTAACCTGTTCAGAAAATTGATATCTGGTTGTGTAAAAGTTGTTTTTTTTTTTATTTTTATAATATTTTTAAAAAATATATCATTTTCGTCTATTGGTGCAGTAGCTGTTTTTTTGATATAACGTGTTTTGAGCTTCGTTGAGTATCATTTTTGACGAGAAATATTTCTATAAAAATGTGTATTCAGTAATAAATGATTTAAGTAGTAAGGCTTGGCAAGTCCACGATGCGATCTGGAGGACTGCTGGGAGGAGGAGTAGCGACACGGCCGCACCAAGGATGCGGTAGTATTAGGGCAGCAAAGGAAGAGGAGTGACGGTATTACGTTGGGACGCTTTTCCTACGCTCCGCTGCTCGGGAGGCTGAGCGTGCATCGGTGTGATGACGCATCTGCACTCTCGAACATATCCTCAAACATAGCCTTCTGATATCAGACGGCTATGTTTGAGGATATCCCTTCCCTTCTCCATCACGAAACCTCATTACGAAACGGCGGTAGATTTTATATACCACTCTTTTAATAATAAATAATCTTTAAAACGAAACATAATTTCATTTCGGATTTTAAATACTTATAATATTAACTTATTTATATTACAAAGATTTTTATTAGTGCTTTTAAATAACAATACTTAAATATATGTATGAAAGGATTATTGTTATATTCATTTTACCCAACATAATGTCAACATAATGTTGTATGTGCGTAAGCGTTCCCGCGTGGACTTGCCAACATGTGGCGAAGGCGGCACACCATGGGGTTTCAGTGTAAGTCCGACATAACACATCCTTGCCATTAGTATAAAAAGTGCATTGCAATGAACAGAGTTGCAAACACTATTTTGAAGATCACAGGACACAATAAGAATAAAAGAACGCTTAAAACATAAGGTAGTTAATAGCCGGGGAAAACCGTTCATTTACGTCGAAGTATATTAGGGATGGCTCCTATAATTTACAATCATTTAACTGAAAACAGACAGTTTTAAGAAAAAAACTTAAAACATTGTTGGTTGGATATTTATTACAGTACATGAATTTGACAAGTTGCATTTTACATTGTTAATTATTTTTTTTAATGGATATTATTAAATAATAAATTGTGATGAATATTGTTCATTTCGAAATTAATTGACTATTCATTTTTTTATAATAATTATTATTCAATGATAAATTACTATGTCTAATGCTAATCCCATTTTTGTTTCGATTTGTAAACCAACTGATAGAAGATCATATAGAACTTAAACAAATGTTAACATCTTTGCATGTATCACATATGATCGGCTAATAAAGATTATTATTATTATTATTGCCCCCGCGGAGGCAGGTATGCGCTAGGCATTTCCTCATGTAAATAAAAAAAGGCTCGCCTACTCTCAGTAACAGTTTGTCGATTTACTGAATGAGGTTCCTCCGTCTCGGCCATTTAATCTACGCCATTTAAAGCACTATGTATTTAGAAATACAATTTTTTAATTTTAAGATATCAATGCATTATAAGTTGATGTTAAAAGAAATAACGTTTATTGTTTTATATAAGTAAAGAGTCTGGTTGGTTCTAATATTTATTTATTCTTTATTGTATTCACCTTATTTAAAATAAAGGATTACAAACGGGCAGACTTAATGCCTTTTAGCACTCTCTCAGTCAACCCAAGGCATAGAGAGATATTATTATAGGTGCTTCAAAATTTTTAAAGTCATAATTGTAAATATTTTGTCATAAAAACAATACCACTGCTAATTTTTAATTTACATTTCGGACAGTGATTGCGTTTTTAACCAACCAACTTCAATAAGGAGGAGGCTCTTAATTCGTCTGTATATTTTTATGTATGTTCGGGCATAACTTAGCTATTTATGAACTGATTTTAATGATTCGGTTTTTTATAGTTATTAAATAGTTATTGATATTTTCTCTCTCATTTTTCCCATAATTGATTATGCTGATGTGTGTTATCCTTCTAGACAAGCTGGATCGTCTCGTAAATAACTGTATCCGTTTCATCTTTTGTCTTCGCAAGTTTGATCATGTTTTCTCGTTCTGCTCTCAGTTAAAGTGGCTTACCTATTCGTCAACGAAGGCATCTCAGGATACTTTCCATAGTTTTCTCGGTTTTATTTGATAACCTCTACCATGATTACCTTAAACGTAAGTTTCAGTTCTTGCGTGACATTCATAACCGACAGCTTCGTTCTTCGGAGACTTTGATTCTCTCTCTCTGAGCATTGAAGTGTATTCCACTTCACCGCTCTGGTTTCTCTTCATCATCATTTGCTGTCCAAGCTTCTCGACTATAGAATGCGCTACCTTAAAATCTGTTGTTGAAAAAAAAATGTTCATGGGCGGCGGTGATCACTTACCATCAGGTGAGCCGCTTGCTTGTTTGCCCCCACTTACATAAAAAAAAATCTAATACTACCCTCTAGCATGTACGCGTTCAAAAGGAAAGTTTTAGCTCATTTTACAAATTGTACAGATTTACCAAAACAATGATCATCATCCTCATCATTAGTATATATTATTCTAGTTTATAATAATATTTATTATTTATATATGTAGGAATATGTATATTTATATAAGTATATTTATGTGTGTGTGTTTATGTTTGTATACGTGTAGGTATATTTAATAAGTATTATACGATCCTTTGTAACCGCCTTCGTCGTTAACTCACTCCCCAAAGGTTGACTGGCAAAGAATGCTTTTAGCATTAAGTCCGCCTTTTGTTCCTTTACTATAAGAAAGGTTCCATAAAGAATAAATACGTAAATACAAGCACGCCCTTATTTCCCTTCCCAGCAGGAGCCACACACTTAGCTCACTTTTCGCCCCCGTGGAAACAAGACGTGACGGGTGCCGAATCACGACGCCGCAATTTTGGTACCAATAAATTCTCCATTGCGTTCCCGTGGTAGCTCAGAGGCTAGGCGCTCGCTTTAAATTACATAGTACACGAGTGACCTAGGGTTGGATTCCCGGTGCCGGCACCACTAAAATTGTTACTTACAATTTTAAGTGCTGATTTACCACGTGCTCGGCGGTGATGGAAAACATCGTGTGGAAACATGCATGTCTGAGAAATAAAAAATATTTCGAAGACATGTGCAGTCCGCCAACCCGCATTGGAGCAGCGTGGCGGATTCTTCCTAGCTCCAAAACCTTCTCAGAAATGAGAGGAGGCCTGTGCTCAGCAGTTTCTATACTTCTTCGACCGCGTGGCGTAGTGGTTAGCGTACCTAACTTCTGCGCCACCGGTCCTGGGTTCGATTCCCAGCCGGAGAACAAAAACACAAATTGTTGCTTTTCGGGTCTGGTTGTGTTGTGCATGTGAAATGTATGTTTGTAAAACGCACCCACGATACAGGAGAAAATCCTACTGTGGGGATTCGTTTTTTTCGTTTTTTTAAAAAAAGAAAAAAAAGATATCATCTTGCAAACAGTCTATTGCTGGGCATTAGCCTCTCCTAATTTTGCGGATTGGCGTTGGCAGTACTAGACATTTTGCATATCATATACTGATCCCTGTCACGAACCTGTATATTTTTACCTGGCCTTTTTCATACAATTATTACTCTATATATCAGAGACCAAGTGATGTTAGCAGTATTTTCTTTAAACAACTTTTATCGATCATAGATGAAATGGGGTGACAAATTATATACTTAAACCGACTAAAGTGTATAAAAACAATTTAATATTCAAAGGATTCTTTCAACTTTAAGTGTTTTACAATCAAAGAGTCTGCACAGAGATAGACAAGAGGCGCTGAAATTGCAGCCGTTCAGATTTGTAAGAATGTGATTACATTATTAAATACAGTAGCATTAAAATGTTTATGTTTAGTTAAATATAATTTTTTAAATTATATTTGATAATGTTAATAAAAATATATATACCGTTTCAGTATGTGTCGCAATGACTTTGATTTATGAATTACATTTAAGTATGAAACTTTTCAGCCACACGACCACACCGTCACCCACCGGATCGGATTTTGTAATTTTCTTTTTTGGTTTTCCACTTAAATTTTTGAATTATAGTAACGATGTGCTAGCGATTAACGATAATCTACAGTTATATCGACGACGATACATTGGATAGTCATCGTTGCCAGTGACAAGTCTCCGCCGTAAAATTTCGTGGATAACGCTTTGACGCTCTGCTTTTAATTGTTCCTCTGTCGACTTTTACGACAACCCACGGGATGAGATGGGGTGATAGATTCTCTTAAGCCGCTATCTAATAACGGTCGCGAACAGAATGAAAATTGGTGAAACCTCGAATAAAATGCGATAAATCGCGGCGCCCGTCTGCACAGCCTAGCTTACTGGTATGCAATGAAAGGCTGTTGAATCATCTGTCAGAGGATATCAATGAAGACAGACAGAAAGAAAAAGTATTTATTGGGACAGAATTGTCAAGCATACAAGATAATATAAATTTTGTTTCTGTCATGTGTAACTTAGTATTGTTACAGATGGCGTTGTGTACTTTCCGTACACAACGCCATCTGTAACAATACTAATAATAATATAATACTAATGTATGAAAAAATGAATTTTCTTCATAATTTTGTTTTAGTGATTTATTTTTCTATGTTTTAATAGTTATTCTGCTATTCGGGACGTAGACAAATTCAACAAATCCAACATCACAAAAATCTATCCAGGCCGTTCTTGAGTTATAAATGATGTAACTAACACGACTTTATTTTATACATATAAATGTCGTGACAAATCGTTCGCCTTTTACATAAACAAAATTGTAAAATGTACAATGTTTGAAAGATGGAGTTTAATCAAATGGCATCAATATCAAGTATTAAGAATGTTTGTTTTAAGATGCCGATAGGTATCCGGCAGAGTAGAATATCACCTACCACTCCTACCCAGGTTTCGTAAGAGGCGACTAAATTATTGTACGGGCAGTCATGAATTTACTTTGCACAAACAAAGCCGAGTAATTAAACCCAAAACCCCCACCCCCACCCATTTCGTTATCGACTTTAATCATAGTATACAAAATTTAAAGTATAAAACTGTATGTGATAAAAAGAAAAATACACATACGAAAATATTTACGACAAATCGTTAACTTCCGCTATCCTTCGTCAGCTTGGCAAAACAAAGTAATTCCGATTTGTCTCACTGTCAGAGTCGACGTTAGCATTCATAATATTATGACAACAAGATATTCATTTTCATGTTCTCATTTCGTAATTGAACCTCCACCCCACATACCTCGTACTATTCTAGGAATTGTAAAAATTGCAGTTGTTTAAGTTTTAAATTTGATTTTCATATCGTTGGAAATGCTTGAATGATAAGGAATGTATGATATTGTCAACATTATAAAAATTAAAAAATGTAACATTATTTTACCCATATTGAAATACAGCAGTGAAGAAAATTAAAGGAATTTTTTAATATTTAGGAAAATTTGCAAAAATATCCCTGATATTCATAAGTACTTCGTTTTATTTTTACTTGAATTATCAAATAATTTGAAGAATCCTCTGATCCTGAGTTACTTAAAAAAAATTAAGTGCATCTAAGTATACTTTCAAAATATTTATGTACTATGAAAATTTCACGGAATTAAGATTTTATGTTTCAATATTTACTGCCCATTCTCATATAGGTAGCCTATTTTATGTTTATAATGTGTCATTATAACTCATACACATATACAGTCACTTCTTTTTCTAAAATAAGGGGTAGGCAGAGACCACATCCGTAAACCCCTTTTCGCCCCCGCAAGGAAATAAGACGTGACTGGTGGTTATATTCTTGTTCCCTATTGCGTTCCCACGAGTAGCTAGCCATCGGCACGGCAACCGCTGGCTTGGCAGAGAGGAAGGGAAAAGGATTAGCTTGGAGGTGGACCAGGGGTAGGGAAAGGAAGGTTGTAAAAGGAACTATAAGGTGAAGGATTACTACTATCTCCGAAGGAGCAGGACGGGACAGTAGTATCTCGGATTGCCGGGGTCGCTTACCCGGTACTCTACCGTATTTGTCGGACAAGGCAACTAAGTCAAGTCCTGGCACATTATTACTCAATCTATAATAAATTGATGTATTAACATTAATATTCGTCATAAAGTTTGTAAATTTATTTATTGGGTTCCTTTGAACGTGTTTCCTTTGACTCTGATTTTTGGACATATTTCGAATTTTAATATAAATATATGAATAAAATAGGGTAACTGCAAATAAGTATTTAAGTCGAAAAAGTACGTAAGACGTATTTTTTTTGATTACATTATCGATGTATAAATATATTACGTAATTACATACAGATTTACTGACTAATAAAATATGTCAAGGAATTAAATTCGTGGTGAACGAATTAATATGACATAATTAGGTACTACAAGAACTGTTAATACTGAAATAGTATCTAACAAACCCGAATATAACTAAACAAATTCAACCCGATGAAGGGTGAGGTTTAGTTTAATCAAACTTTAACAACCATGAGTCATCCTATCATTATTACATCACTGTAACATGTATACAAACTCGTACAAAGCTGTACACTTTAAGCAAATCACAGCAACGTCCTTTATTGTGTTACAATAACAAAAGTAACAGGAAGACCTTCTGTTTCATCGTGTTGTCCTCTTTTCAACTACTTGGTATTTATTTCACGAGGAAATCAAAAAGGATAGTTTTGCGGTCGCTGATCTAAATTAAAATCTATTTCAGTTGAGACCCTCGTATTTGTTTTAATTTCAAGACTCGTCTTTATATACACCGTTTTAATATCAATTAAATAGTTTATTATTATTTTTATTTTTTCGTAAGAGAAAAGACCGGCATTCAAAAGTGCTGTGCATTCGGTAAAAATAAAACGAATGAATGGTTGTGATTGTATTATCGAGTTAACTCTGCATATTATACTAATTCTAATTCCATTGTGTTAATGGAACACTAATCTGACGAAGATAGTTTTAAGGCTACAAAATCATTTTGAATATAATCATGAATGCCCGTTGTGGAGCCACGGCCTTTTGTAAATTTGTTACATATTTAGCGGGGAAGGAAAGCATGTCTGAGAAATAACAAAATATTTCGACGAAATGTGAAGTCCGCCAATCCTCACTGGAGAAGAGTGACAACTATTCTCGGCTCCTAAACCCTCTAAAGAAGCTTATCAGATGTTAATTAACTATTCCGTTTCGCTGCTGTCTAAACATAAAAATACAGAGCTCTTCTGCTTATTTTTGGATGAAATTTAAATTATAATTGTGGTGTGGTGATAAAAACTGTGGCCATGAATTAATGAATCCACTATAATTTGTAATAGTGAATTAATTATTTTAAACTTATTTATATAAAGCGAAAAATGATATTATTACTTTGAAATGTTCTGAATTGAAAAACTGACACTGAAGAGTTCAACTCGTGCGATCAAAAGGACAGTCTTTTTTTTAAATCATAACAAATTCTTTTAAGGAATTAAGTCCCAAACTCCACTCGTAACTCTTCTATCTATTTAATATATACGTAAATAATAAAGTCTATATAACATTTTAAAAATTTTTTCTTGTTTTTTGTTACAGTCAATTTTTTGTTACTTTTAGAGAATGTTCTTTGGTATAATGCACCTGTGTAGAACGATTAATAATAGGATTTAATTAATCGCTATAAAGTTCCACCATTCACTTGCAAAACTGAAATAAATTTCATAACTTGAATCAATATTTATCAAAAATACCATCTAGATTCAAAACGAAAATCGAGAATAGAAATAAACCGAAACAATTTCTTTGCTACAAATCTTTGATGACGTATATTTCTTATAAGCGCCTTCGATATTACTCCGGTATTTGTTGCAGAAAAATATTTTTCTCCTTTATTCCTCTCGGTGGTTGTTTGTGACATCGATTATATTTATGGCTGTTGTCTCATAGACCAAATATTAATAGCGTTTTTTAAGGATATGTTGATTCCTTACCATACATATGGCAAATTTTTGTTCCTAATTCATGTATTATTTATTTTGAAACGTACGGAATGAGATGATACATTTTTAGATTTATCTTTCCTTATGATGAAGTTCATCGTGACAAATATAATGATACTTCCTTATTTACATCATAAAGCTCGTATTGTTAAGGCGGTCACGATAATGACGATTAGAAAAAAGTGTGGTATTCTAGATTTAAATTACCCATATAAAATGTTACTTAAGCAGATACAAAACTGTTCATGTTTAAACATTCCATTATGTTTTTGCGTGGGCGGCATACATGTTACACACACTGCTTAAATTGTCGCCAGAGGATTGCACCTGGACCGGCGATGAAATCTGTTTTGGCGCAAGCTTCATGACTTAAATATTATACTCACTCGACTCAGACGAGATTTTTCAGCTTATTGTAGTACTATTTTGATATATTAAATAGTGTTTATTGATAAAAGAAATATGTTATTCAAATTACATAATATATTAGTAACCGTGTGGTGGCGGCTTAAGAGAATCTACCACCCCATCTCTTTCCGTGGGTGTCGTAAAAGTCGGCAGAGGGAAAATGAAAACCAGGAGATGGGCAGCAGCATATTCCTGGAACATCTGAACAAATAAAGTGCGGTTGCCAACCCGCCTGCCAAGCGTAGCAACTATGGCAAAATCCCCCCAAAATGAGAGCTACAAACTTTTGTGGCTATCTATGGGGGAGGCTTATGTTCAGCAGTGGACTAGTGATAGGCTGAAATGATGATGATGATGAGATTCTGAGAGTTTGAGCGTAATTGTGTTCAAATATACTAACTTATAATACACTCGGCGTCAAAAAAATCGCACATCCGAAAATAATAATTTAAATACTATTTTAACACAACAGGCCAATGGCAATGTTGTGGTTTGAGGGTATCATTCGAAAGGTAATTTCATTAGCTTTCAGGAATTTTAATTGAATTTTACTTTTATAATGAGACGAAAGAGAAATTAAAGAAAAAGACAGGGTATGTACAAATTTGCAAATTAAAAATTTAAAAAAAAACTTAATAAATACAAAAAAAGTTCTTAAAACCTAGTGTTACCCCCCCTTGCCTTGATAACGGCTTCCATGCGATCTTTCATGGACCTTACAAGGATCGGAACAGCCTCTTGGGGTATTTGTTCCCACTCTTCAAGTACCGCATCTTGGAGCTCTTGAAGAGTGGCTGGAGCTGGATCTCGAGCCCGCACGCATCCCAGAGATGTTCTATTGGGTTAAGGTCTGGACTTCGTGCTGGCCAATGCATAACAGGGATATCGACCTCCTGTAAATAATCCCGTACAATAGCCGCGGTGTGGCAACGAGCATTATCATGCATTAACATGAATCCATCACCGACATAACCAGCATACGGGACCACATGTTCCTCCAGGATTTCAGTAATGTACCGACCAGCATTTAATGACCTCACCAAAACATACACGAGCCACCCCCGTATTCGACGGATTCTTCGAAACAGGGTTGTGTGAACCTCTCCCCCTGTCTTCTGTAGACCCTTCTACGTCTGTCATTGCAGAAGAGACAGACCCTCGTCTCATCAGAGAAGAGTACGGTCCGCCACTGTTCTAGAGTCCACTCGCAATGATTGCGAGCAAACTCTAGGCGATCTCTGCGATGCTGTGCAGTAAGTTTTGGACCTTTAGCAGGTCTATGGGCTGTTAAACTCTTTTCGTGTAACCTTCTTCTTATCGTAGAAACACTCACAGATGTTCTCCGAGTTGATCGAAGCTGTTGTTGCAACTCAACAGCATTTGTAAAACGGTTTCGTAAAGGTGTCGTAACGATGAAACGGTCATCTCTTTCTGATGTGCACCGTTTTCTTCCAGATCCCGGTTTTCTAACATAACCACCAGTCTGCTGAAAACGTTGGAACACCCGTCGAACTGAAAAACGGGACAGGTTCAACTGTCGAGCAACGTCACACTGCCGCATCCCCGACTGCAATAGGGCAATCACTTGAGCGGCTTCTTCAGAGCTGGTGTCCATCTTTACTTGTTCTTACTTGGGTTACTTGTTCACGTGTAAAAAGTAAAGTAAAGTTTCAGTCTATAAATGTCCCACTACTGAGCACAGGCCTCCTCTCATTTCTGAGAGGGTTTTGGAGCTAGGAAGAATCCGCCACGCTGCTCCAATGCGGGTTGGCGGACTTCACATGTCTTCGAAATATTTTCAATTTTTCAGACATGCAGGTTTCCTCACGATGTTTTCCTTCACCGCTGAGCACGTGGTAAGTCAGCACTTAAAATTGCAATTAACAATTTTAGTGGTGCCGGCACCGGGAATCGAACCCAGGTCACTCGCGTACTATGAAAATTAAAAGCGAGCACCTAGCCCCTGAGCTACCACGTCACGTGTGTTCACTTCACTGCAAAGTCTAAATTACGACTGGCCCATATTTCATCCAGATCGACCCTTTTATACCCTTTTTCGGTGGAGTAACTAGCGTCCTTACTAACGAGCATTTGACAGTGTTTATTTTTGACACTCTATAATGATAAATGTTTTAATGATTTCATGATTTTTTTATTAATAATGTAAAGCTATTCAAATACCCATTTCAAACATACCATAATATTTATATAAATATAATTCGTTTCTAGCCATTACAGCCATTTTTCGCGCAAACTCAGAGAGGTGCGATTTTTGTGACGCTGAGTGTATTACAATATTAGAAAGGTTTTAATAAGAGTCGTATAATGTTAAGCTACTTTTTTACTTTTTTATTTCCCGATAACCAAATTTTATTATTGTATCTTGTCAAAATCACAATTCCTGTTGAATTGTGTATTAAATATGTATTGTTACCTTTTTACTGACATATTTTTATAAAATCACTTATAAATATATCACTATCACTTATCATCAATCTTATCACTTATAAATATAATTAAATAATATTTTAAAATAAAATTAATATTTACAGAACTTGCATAGGTGAAAAATGTCGCCGCCATGTGTTGCCTCGTCAGGCTCATTCACTGACCAAAATACGAGTCAGCTCTTGGTTCCGGTTCTGCCCTTGACTTCCGTCTGGTCCCCACAGTCTTAGTGTATCTACGCTACAAAAATGTAGCCTTCACCGAGGCCTGAATATTTGCGCCGTTTATATGATTCCGCTGTCGTTTTCTTTTATTTGATAAAGTGACGAAACGATCAAAACGTCCACCTCATGGTGAGTGAAATATTTGTCCATAACTATTGCAGTGTCACCCAGAACATCAGTTCTTAAGTCTCATATGCCCAGTGATTACGCTAGCTCTCAATGCCCTTAAGACCGAAACACAGATGAAATTCAGAACAACGATTTTTGCACACTCTTGCTTCACGGCACAATAGTTGGCACTGAGGTGGTACCTACCTGGACGGATTCCTGCGTAGAAATCTTATCACCAGTTGCAGCTGTGCTTGTTCTGCGTGCGCTCACTGAAATATGCGACGGCGCTGACATGTCAACACAAGTTCTAATACCAAATTATCTTTCCCAGGGAATGTGTATCATTTTTATTTATTTATTTATTTATTCTTCATTGTTTACACCTTAAGCTAAAGGCTATCATTCCGTGAGGACCTTTGCCATCGTCCTATACTTTGGCATTTAGCTAATAAGCAGCTTGGATATTGGCATGGATTTGGGCCCGACAAATAAAGTCACTAATAGTGTAAGAGAACGTATACGATCAGCGCTGCGCTGGCATCCCAGGCCGTGATAATCCAAATGGTCAGTCTCTCTACCCCAACCGTAGCGTTGTTCTCATTTGTGTTTATTCCTAGTCTTCGGCTGATTGCCAAAGATAGGTTATGTCTAGTACAGTTCTTGTGTTTGCCGAAGACAGTAATTTAATCAGTAACATTACTGGAAGAGTCCATAGTCGTCAGGAGAAAAACTAGCTCTGCTAAGCTTCCGTAGTTTTTTAGCAAGTTTATGTTACCTTGTTAATCTGCGATAAACGGTTATTTCGGTAATTAATTTTAATACTCACGCCTTTCACACATTAAACGACTGCAAATGAAAAATGTACTAAAATATGTCAAGTTTAAATTGCGTTTATGGTATTAGGCTACGTGAGTGACCTCGGCCTACCCCTTGCCTAACCCATGTTATGATATAAAACACAGACAAAGCTATTTTCTCCATCTACACTAAAGTATTAAATATCATAATTGAGCATTATGATGCTCACTTTATCAGCCGTCAATTGTGTGCATAATTATTTGTACTATCATAAAATTGTTTAAATCGTTTGCCATCGACATTACACAACTGATGCTTTACAAATTTAAATGTCAAAGAGATCCATGATCATAAATATATATATCTTGAAATAAAGAGATTTGATTATAGTTAACAACCGCGTTGCCTAGTGTTCAGTGTAATCGTGACATCTACGTATCGGGTCCTGGGTTCGAATCCCTGTTTCAAAATTTTATGCAAACCCCAAGAGCTAATATTTTATGCAGAATACACAAATTGTTTTGTTACGTTAAATTAAAAAAAAAATGTCTGTAACACGCACTCACTGGAGACTCAGGGGAAATCCTAGTTTGCAGCGACTTTTAATAAAATCACGTTATTTTATATACAGAATTTTACCTATTATTTCTCATGATTTTAAGTATTATCTCCATAGTAAACGTAGTAAAAAGAATTATATATATGAAAGTTTTCCCGCAAAATTTTTCACATGGTAAATTTTACATGGTAAATGTATTTAGAAAAACGTGTTACGTGACTCTGATAGGTTTTTGTTTTATAGGATTTGTGGAGTTGTTTTCAGAGTTATGTTATTCAGCTCGAGCGAAGGGATTGTGGCGGTGTTTTTAATGGTAGTTCAATGGTGCATCTGGAGAAGCTTGTAATGAGTTATTCAAAACTAAGATAGTTATATTTATATAAATATATATAAATAAAAAATACAGGTTAATATTTTTATAAATAAAAATATTTAGCTGTTTTTTTAAATTAAGTTAATTGACATTGTAATACAAACTAAAAATGAGGTTACTATGACAACCACCGTCTTTTCATTTGTTCTGTCATATGGTGATTTAGCTTATCTACTGCAAAAACTGTATACAAGAAGAATTTGTGTGTAAGTGGCAGTATGTATTGGCGGTGTTACGGAATGTACTAGTCTATTTTATCTCGTGGTTGTTGTAAAAGTCGACTAAGAGAAATTTCAAGGTTCAATATACCGGACCTAAATTATAACAACTTAAAGTAGTCCTTTAATATAAAGTTTTTTTTTACATTTTTGATGTATTTTTATTTAAATTACTTACATTACTAAAACTTAAATTACTAGAATTAATATGTAGCTTTTATATGTAGTATTGAAGAGATTATGTATGTGTTTTTGTTTTAAAGGTAATTTAGTTTAAAAATCAAGTGTTATTTTACCTAACAATGTAACATTGAAATTGCCACCAATGGCAATTTAAGTTTTATGTTGCATTCTATCTGAATATATCATATATCTGAATAACTAAATAGTTGTGTGGTGGTGGCGTTACAAAATCTCTCGCTCCATTTATTCCGTGGGTGGCGTAAGAGTCGACTAAGGGAAATGCGTGGAAAATCTCATGGTATCCGATAGGTGGCGAAATTCACCACCTAGGAAATTCCTGACTAAAATACACAGGACCAACAACGGGCAACAGCGTCTAATGTGCGAATCGTCTGGCTCTGCGATCGCCAATCCGCCTGCCAAGCGTGGCAATTAATGCAAATACTCCCAAATTGAGGTCTCGTCGTCGTCGTCGTTTCAGCCTATCAATAGTCCACTGCTGAACATAGACCTCCCTCATAGATTGCCACAAAAGTTTGTAGCTCTCGTTTTGGGGGGATTTTGCCATAGTTGCCACGCTTGGCAGACGGGTTGGCAACCGCAGTTTATTTATTCAGATGTTCCAGCAAGATGCTGCTGCCCATCTCCTGGTTTTCATTTTCTCTCTGTCGACTTTTACGACACCCACAGGATAAGATGGGGTGGTAGATTCTCTTAGGCCGCTACCACACGGCCAGTAAATTACTGTTTTATAGCCTGATGGACAGGTCCGAGATATTTGAGACGGTTATTTTGTCATCAATCGCAGATCATACGATTTCTTGGCATTTCCCTTTGTCGATTTTTACGACTTGGCAATTGTATATTGGTTTAATGCTATGGTAGTAACAAATATGTTAATAATAGGAATTGCAAAGATTTAAAAATGTTTTTTACCATAAGCCTATAGACATTCCACCGCAAGATAAAGGCAAAGTTTCAGGATTGCTGTACCACAGACTTACTATGTTATGATCAGAAGTATTGTGTAGAAGTAAAATGAAATAACCGAACCAATTTTTCTACGACAAATCCCAGATGACTTATATTTTCTGCTAAGCGCCTTCGATTTTTCTGTAGATATTTGTTGCAAGAAAATGATTACCTTCCTTTTTTCCCAACAGTCGTTGTTCCTGACATCTATTATATTTATAGTCATTGTCTTCTGGTCCACATATTGGAAGTTACATTCTTGATACTTAATTATCATTAAGCGCTTAATTCATTAGCTTTAAACTAAATATTTTGTTTTTGAATTTGTACTAGGATTATATTTATTACGATATAGAGAGTTTATCGATATAAGTAGTGTGTTTATGAGTTTATTTTATGTTCATGTTATATCATGTATTTACATGATACAGCAGTTCAATCTAACAACAATTTGTTTATAGAGATGCAACTTGAACATTGATAAATGCGATCATTTTTTGATATAAAATATGAAAGTTTGTTACTTTTTCATTCAATTAAGTTCAAACGGTTGTAAGATTTTTAACTAAATTTGACACTGACATTGTGTCAGTTAAAAACGTGTTTTTTAACTTTTAATAAAAAAAATTTTATGAAAATATTAGTATATTATTTTTAAAATTTTATTTACGAATATATATATAATTTGGGCGACATTATCCTGTTAGGCCTTTTTGGCTTTAACAGCTTCATCGGATGCTGTGATGTGAGTCAGGTTAGGTTTGGCCCAAAAATATATCCCCCCCAAAAGGTTGTGGCCTTGTCGTGGCCGGGGGGCTTAGTAACCGAGGCTTGGTCACCCACGGTGAAGCTAAGAGAAGCCCACATGGTCGGCCTGAGGCATCGGGCTGGCCCGGGGAGGTCACTGCGAGTGTACTTGGTAAGCCCACTGTGGATGCGAACTGGAGGACTGCTGGGGGTAGGAGTGTGTCGGCACTGCTCACCCTGCCCTTCGCAGCCGAGGTGGAGTCTTGGGGGAAGAGGAGTGTAGGTGTGTCGTTGCCTCTATCCCTATCCTCCGCGGCCGAAATGTGGTATTGCGGCGGAGCCACAGACCAGATTCGCTGGCGGGGCCGGGAAGACTGGCTTTCGAGTGCAGGTCTCCTGGCCAAGTGGCCTCCTTGTGGCGGACTCGGTACGCTGTGTTATTATCAACTATTGCACGCTGCTCTCTACGTCGTTGTACGTGTGATGTTGCTGTTAACTGTATGTACAGTGTTAACATTTGTTGTGGCTGGCCGTATTGTGGTCTGCGAGAGCGTGCGAGAGAGTGCCGAGACATCCGGGTCCAAGCACGTTTCGCGGGCGACGTTTGTGTTCGGTCCCGTTTCTGTCAGGTCGGTAGTTTGCTGCTTTAATCACCAGCAGGTTTGAATGGATTGCGGCTTTTTCGAAAAACCGCCGTGGTAATTCTCTGAAGTGTACCGAGATTAATGACATTTCACAGACGCTGTGAAGATCTACATTCCGCTGAAACCATCGGGCTCCAGCAGCATTGCGCAGGAATTGGTTTTGGACGCTCTGAATTTTTCATAACTGATTGCCCGTCGCATGAGCTAAAGCGACGCTTGCATATGCCATTACGGGCCTTATGCAACTCTTATAGAGGCGAAGCTCGTGTCTAAGCACATTTTGCTAGAAGACAAAATTAACGGGTATAGGCGGCCTGAGATTAAGGCTCACTCCGTCTAAAGTGACCCCGAGGAATATGGCGTCCAAACAGGGTGATCGTACTTAACTAATTTAACCGATTGCGTTAAATCGTTTAGCAGGCTTTGAGTGCCCCTTGAAAAGTATAATGATACACTTTTCCGGGGTTGACCTCTACTCTTCATTTTCCGCAACCATTCGCCTAAGCGATCAGCTGCGGCTTGGAGGTGAATCGTAATGCGGCCCTTGTGCTCGTCGGAACAGTACAGGGCTGGGTCGACTCTCGGGTCAGTGTATAGCGAGAAGAGGAGTGGGGAGAGACAGGAGCATCAGGCAGCCCTGAGGGACACCCGCTCGGAGAGGGCGTTCCCTCCACCCAAAAGCTAAATGAGCGTAAAGCGTAATAAGCTAAATGAGCTTAGAGGGGTCATTGAATTTCACTAACATGTGCTCCGTTAAGCGGTGCACTTCATGTAACTCTGTGTACAAGAGTGTTCGGGTCGAAAACCGAACTGCTCGTCAGGGAGAATGTTGTTCGACGAGCGAAGAAGGCGGGCAGCTAGGCGAACAGCTATAGACAGGCAAGTTCGGGCGCGACCGTTCCGCGGGTGACAGACGTTGAGGCAAGATAACAAGTTATACTAGTTACCGGCTACACATAGTAACACGCGCTTCTTCTCCTAATTACGCTATCCACCCTATATTTTAACTAGACTTTATTATTTTAATTTATGGTCTTAACTTCTGTTACCCATAAATCAACAATAAGTTCTATTCATAAATTTCGCACTTAATTCTTTATTTTTCTTATTAAATAAATAAATAAAGAGTACATAAGAAACGGAAAGCTTTCGTACTAAGCTCTTGTTTGGATGATTCATATAAACTGCTCTACACATTACTTAAATTGTCGCACAAGGATTTCACCTGCACCCAGCGTCGGAATCTGTTTTGGCGTAATTTTCGTAACCTAGATAAACTTATTCTTGGCTCGGCTCCGACTACGTTTCAGGAACTATCATAATAATATTTATAACTTTGTTTTGTTTTTTAATATGCACATTCTTGCCACGGAGCAATAAACCAAACCACATGAATATATTTAAATATTTAAGAAAGTTATATTCAATAATATTTCGATCCGCGTTGATATGACGAATGACGAAGATATATTGAATATATAGTATTTTCTTTAAAGTTTAATGATCATTTATTAAATCCAAATATTATAACTAATAACAGAAACATTTTAAACAAAATTATCTATCTACATATAATATATATTATATTATAAAAAAATGTAAATCTATTTTGCGATAATATAGTGAATTCATTAAATCATGACGTGTGTGGTCACGAAGCTTGCTATCAGTTGATTTTGTGTATGTTTTACGAAATCATTAATTATATCCTACTACACTTTTAAGATTTTTACTAAAATGCGAGATTTGTTTAACATAATGTATTATTCATTTTCTTCTTGCAATTTTTTTCAATATATTTTTCATAATGTTCACAAAGGTCGTAGCGATATTTTTTTTAATATTAGCAATTTGTAGTCGTAGGATTATAATTCAACAGGGGATTATCATGGATATTTCTTATTCATAAGATATTCTGTGACGTAAAGCTGAATGATTCCGTCAAAAAAAATTGTGGCTTTGAATACAGTTGCCCCTAATATAATATTTATTAACGGTAACATTAAAAGCTGTTCGGTTTACAAGATATTTTAATTTTTACTTAGTAAATAATAACCATTTTATTATAAATAATATTACAGGAAGTTAATAAATTTCATTTTTATAGTCGTTTGGTCAATTCTGCAAGCGTGATTTTCAACTTATAAGTTGAATATAACCTGTATTGTTAATAGAATCTTGGTTCCGCATGTCATCATTATCAACATGCACTGGTTGAAGACTTTGATTTTGAGACATTGAGGTATACTCGACGAGAATACGTGTCCCAGTATCTCGAACGCTGCCCAGCCGAGTTGGATCCCGTGATTGACCTCTGAGTCGAAGTTGGACCTACCTAGTCGGACAATCTGTCCTAGGTATACATATATATTTGTCGATAAGTTCGAGCCTAGTGTTCCCAAAAACAACCGGTATACCGCTCATCTTAAGACCTACCGGTTGGAAGACACCATTCAGGTCATTTCGCATAATGCTAAGCTCCTAAGGTGTTAAGGTAAGGTAGACTTAGTTGGTGATTTTTTTTCTAATTTAATTTGATATTAATGTTTAATTTTTTATACGAGCTTAAAGTTAAAACGCGAATTGATGTGTTATATTATATTTAACGTAATTTTATTAAGTAAATAAATAAGTAAGCCTTGCGCTTACGGATGGATTTCGTTTTATGCTATTTAAATAAATTTTATTACAAGCCAACGTATAACATTCCGTTTAACCCGTATTAAAAACTTTGAGTTAAAGTAAAATTTGCATGAAGTTTCGAAACTAAAACATTTAAACAATTATATGTTGTGTTATATAACGAGTTATAACGTGATACAAACGACTCGTAACGACTACATTTTATGTTTAGTCGCTACTTTTGTAGGAATTATAACAGTGCCTCACTGGGGAAGACAAGTAACTAAGATTAAAAACGAAGAACGGTGTATGATGGTGGAAGGTGAGATGCCTCAAATTAAAAAGAAATTACCATCAGCCAGCAGATCCACATACGGCGGCCTATGAGAATTTACCACCCCATCTCATCCCGTGGGTGTCGACAAAGGCAAAACAGGGTAAATAAACTGCGGTTGCCAACACACCTGCCAAGCGTGGCAAATATGGCAAAATCCCCTCAAAATCCGAGCTTAAATTTTTTGTGGCAATCTATGGGGGAGGCCTATGTTCAGCAGTAGACTAGTGATAAGCTGAAATGAATGATTCTGATCATGATAAAATGAAACGAAAAAAATTAAAATTAAAATGAGTGCAGCGGAAACCGTACCATCATAAACCCCCAATATTTAAAGATTCTCTAGCTTTAATGACTTTCTTATTTTTACTCACTGTCTTGTTTTTAGTTTGCGGTCGCTAAATTCATTATTTTAATTAAAATATAAGCGTAGTAGAAATGCAATGCAATGGCTGAAGACTAGTTTTCAATTTCTGGTTTTTAGTTTCAAATTGCGGCATAGCAGTTAAGAAGATCAAATGTAATCTTCCTAAGGCTGACCAGTCCAGCAGTATTTCTTTGTCTTCTTTTTGCGGCGATTTTGAGATGGCATGACCGTAGACCATAACATTATTTCCTTTCTGTAGAGTTTTTTTATTTACCTGATGGAAAGTGCAACACCAACATCTGTCCATAACAAACGCCGTGTCACCCAGAAAAATTATGTTTGACACTACACTGCTCACGTCACCCTGATACATCGTTTCTTAAATCTCATATGCCCTGTGATTACACTAGCTCTTAGTGCCCTGTAGTAGTAAATGTAAAAAAAAGAAAACCAAATTCAGCGATGAATTTTCATTATTATTTTAAATTAAATGGTCAGGAAATAAAATTCATTAGTAACCTCTCGATACAACTTGAACACATTTTGTTTCAATCGTATTTCTCTTTGGTCAATCTCGTAACGGAAATCACTCAATCCGACCAACGAATGGGCTGCACTTGTGCGTGAGGGTGCCCTCTACGTAGAGTGATTTTTAGTTTTAAAATTATTTTTAATTTATCTATATTTTGTTTTTTAATTCCTTTAGTGTTGCACTTATGAATCTCATTCTACACATTCGACGTGGTAACGCTTTTTTTAAAAGATCTAAGTTGTTACTTATAACTTGAAACTTGAAAATGCCCCACACTAGCATTATTCTTGTATGGCGATTGTATTTTACGGGCAATATTTTCAAATGCATAACACAACTAGAATCTGAAAACCAATACTTTGTGTTTTAGCACTAATGTTGGTTCCGTCTGGGATTCCAACCCAGGACCTGCGGTGCAAAAGTCAGGTGCTTGGGCACGCGGTCGTTAAATTTTGTCTTTGAATACCATCATCTCATCATGTTTAGAAATAGTTTATTTACGGCACTTTATGTTTATATACTGATAATCTTATTGTTCTAAAATGTACTTGCCTGTTGTAACATTAAAACTGTTTTTTTTTTTGTTGCTAATTCTTTTCGGCATCATCAGCCATCACAAGTCCACTGCTGAACACGGGCCTCTCCCATAGATTGCCACAGTACACGGTCCTGAGCATCCTGCATCCGTTTGAGAGATCTTACCTTTTTTTATAAATGTGCATATTTTATAGAAATCAAATTTGTAATGATGGTACTCATGTACGAACCTTGTTATTTATTTCTGAATTTTATTTTTTTATAATGCCCCATTTATTGTATTGATAAGGAAAATATAAATCACATTCATTTGTTCAATATTTATTTCGTTAAAGAGCGGATATTTATTTATTCCGATAAAAGAAAAGGGCCAAATAAAAGAAGTAGAATAAATATATTTATAAGACGTTGCTGATCTGCCGGTATCCGACGCGAGATACTTATTCGTCGGTCTTATACGCAGATGATTGCTAATGTGCAGTATATTGTAATGATTTTTATATTGAACACTTAATTTCAAAATTTTCAGTTTTTAATCTTTACGTAACATTGCATTTAATAACAACTAATACTTTCGCAAAGTAGTTGTCATTGGTTGTAGGTCTAGTTTAGGTTGGTTCCGCCAGTGACAGTTATTTTGTCATCCAGTAGTAAAATTAAAGTGAAAATTAATGAAAATTCTTTAAACGTCTTTTCTTTACAATCTACCTCTGTTTCGTAATGAGGTTCCTTTGACGGAGAAGAAACCCGCGAATGAAACTCCCCGGGTATTCTCTTTTACGTAATTCTTTTTTTATTGTAGTCAAATAACATTATATATAAATTTACAATAAATAGTCTACTAGACAACCGAAGTAATTGCATTGAACCATGACAAAATTTTGGACTAGACAAAGTCAATAACACATTTACAGCTCAAACTCAAGCGGAGCAGCACTGTATATTGTGCAAGTACGAGTATGACGCAAGTGTCAGTGGCATACAAACGCTTCTGTGTTTCGATTTGAAGAGCACTGAAGCATTACAAGGCATATAAGAGATTTAAGAACCGATGGCTTATGTTAGCGAACGCATTTCGGTGCTAAGTAAAACTTTTCAATGCAAAGTTCTGGGTGATACTGAATCAATTTTGAGCAAGCATTGCAATTGCCACTATAAGTACTAATAGTCACTTATTGAAAAAAATACTTGCACCATACTCATACTACAAAAGTTAAAAAAATAGAAAGTGGAATATTGTATAATGAATAAAAATATAACACGCATCTAGGAAATTAAAAAGAAGCTGTTAATAACAAAAACAGACATTTTGGCAGGTACAAATTTAAACAAAAGAAATACATTTCAATACTTATATTTTCTTTAATCCTTTAATCGTCAGGACGATCTGGGTATAATGTCCTAAGTTTCCAATTATTTCTGTCGAGCAGAGTCATTAAGTCGTATAAACTGCCGGGTTGCCGTAATCCGACCACTTTTGTTATATTTAAACGAGTTTCATTACGAATCGGCTGTAAAAGCGGAGCTGTTAAGAGAAATGGACTGGAAATATCACGCTTGACTTCGAATGACCGTAATTGTCGTCGTATGAAATGAAACATTGCTTAATGCACTTTCATAATTTATTTTAAACGGTTATGTTATAATAAAATAATTTGTGTAATTTCATTTAATAACTGACTTAAAATTATTATAGTATTCCTTATATTGGTTAACTAGAATATATGGTCAAAAGAATAATTAAATATTAACTTTGATAAAAAATTATTTGATATACCAATACCTTATATTTTCACTAAAGGACTCAATGAATAAATTCTAGTCTAACATTATATTACAATTTTTGGCTTCTTAAGTCCATCTAGAGGAAATATAAAAAATATATCCTCTGGCAACCTAATGGCATTCTATTTTCTGACGACACGAACTGTTTAAAAAACAATATACATGTTGTATTAAGCTCGTGCTCGGTTTTGGATAAGTACTCAATAAAAAGTCAAATGATAATAGTGATGGCACATCGAAGCGCAGAAATAGGGAGTATATTCTATGTCGCTGAAAATTTTTACTGTCTTTGGTCGACTTGAATCATGCTCTTACGTTCCATGTAGAAATAATTCGCGGAGCCTTTTTCCCATATAAGGGGTAGGCAGAGACCATTCATGTAGCCCACTTTTCGCCTTCGCAGGAAACAATGATGATGAATGATGGGTGGCGAACCACGTCGTCGCCATTTCTGTTGATGAAGCACCAATAGCTTAGTGGTTTAGGGTACGGACTGCGAAACCTAGCATCATAGGATCAAGCCCGCCGTTCGACTATTGTCGTGAACCACATCCTAGCATAAGCTTTATAGCTTATTTGTATTAACTTGTTCTACCACCGAGAGGGCAAACATTTATCGTGTGGAGGAGTCGAGTTTATCGTGTGGAGGTGTCGAGTTTATCGTCCACAGGTATCTCGTTAACAACGTTGTTACGATCGGGAGTGTGTCGACTAGCGTTGCGTACCTTATACTCAGAATAACCAATAGGTATTAGCTGAAGGTCATACAGGTATACGCACCTTCTGCGATACACCCTGATGATAGGATGGACGCAATGTATGAGGATATCTCAAGTGCCGTACATTCATCTAAAACTCAGTACACCGTGTTGATGGGTGACTAACGCAACACTGGGCATTAAGAAAAATTATGAACTGATTGTAGGGGAATTTGGAATAGAGCGACCGAACCCATGAGGAAAACAGCTGATCTTTATTATGATGAACTCCTTCAAAAAACTGACGCGTCAGCATCCGATATACTACTGAACGGCGATATAAAAGACCTGCGCAACTTCAATACAGCTCGTATTCAGGAAGCGATAGAGCGAAACCAAGGCTCCAAGATCTTTGCCAGGGATCTGTCTACTGGTAAGAGTCAACTGACTAAGTTGAGGGCCGAGAGCGGTAGAGACACGCCAGTTTCAAGATTTACGGACAAAATCGCCGCTGGAACCTCTCACTAGTGTGAGGAACGACCTAAGAGCAAAACTCGTCCGACGCTATTTTTATGATATCCCGGACGTCAGTCTAAGCGAGATTAGTATGGCTCTCAAACAGCTTAATAATGGCATGGGCCAGGTGAAGATAATAATATCTATAAAGCAGAGCTTTTAAAATCGGGTGAAAAACCGATACTAGTAGTAGTTCAGAAGCTGTTTAATTCCGAGCATACTTAATTTTTTTTTGTTAATTCCAAGCAGACTTGATGACTTCCAGCCTCCCAACCAAGGCGGATTCCGATAAGAGTTTTGTACAATAGACCACATACATACCCTTCCTCAGATTGTACAGAAGACCGCGAAGAGTATAATCTTCCACTGACTGGCGTATGTGGAATATCAGAAAGTCTTTGATTCCGTCGAAATTTAGGCGGTGCTACAGTCACTTCAGCGGTGCCGGATGAACTGTCGGTATATGTGTGCTGTGTGCTGCAGTGTTTGTACAATAAAACTACGATGCCTATCCGAGTACTGAACTAGAGAACAAAACAGATCCAATTGCAGATAGGTGCACGACAGGGCGAAGTAATATCCCCGAAACTCTTCGCCGCTGCATTGGAAGATGTCTTCAAGCTACTGGAGTGGAAATTAAACGGTATTAATATCTATATAATGAATATATCACACAATATCGATTTGCCGATGACATAATTATTAGGGCAAAATCGGTGACTTAAATGAAAATCCATAATGATGATATCCGCAGCAGAACAAGAGTAACTGACATATCTATTTTTAGGATTAGTAAGCCAAAGTGGCAATGGGCCGGCCATATAGCTCGTAGAACTGATAACCGTTGAGCAAGAAATGTTCTCATGTGTTAAGGGCAGTGCAGAGCGACACCCCGCTAGATGGAGCGACAATCTGCACGGTTTTGCGGGTGGTCGATGGATGCAGGCAGCTCAGGACCATTTTTTGTGCCAATCTATGGGGGTGGTTTATGTTTAGCAGTGCACTGATGTGGGCTGAAGTGATGATGATAATGACTTAATAAATGTCGTAACTGTCATCTTCGCCCATATAGGCCGTGTATATTGTGTGCAGACAAATGTCAGAAAAAATTTATGGACTTCCGAAAAATGGTGAAATAACCATCTCAGATATGCCAAACCTATAATTATAAAATCTTAGATAGCTCTCGATATACATATGTCAACATTGTTGTTGATATTTTCGCATCGCCTTCCTTGTTTTCAAAACAAGTTATATTCGGTCCGCTGTACGTGTTGTACTCATAAACCGGATAAATATTAACGTATAAGTAGCTCATATAGTCGCCCTGCGGACGCGGATATTAAGTATATATTAAAATTGTATAGCCGACGTAAATAATTATATACTTTTTTCCTTTCAGATTTTTGTACATTTGCATGCATGGTTAAGAATGGATGTGGTAAATTAAGAAAATGAGCGACCCAGATGGGGATCTGCCAATCCTTACGACCACACAATACATGTGGTCGCAAGGATTGGTAGCATCACCATGTACGGTGATATCACACCATACATGTCGTAAGGAATTATTCAGGGAACTGTCTGGAAAATGTTATGGTTTCCTATTGGATCGCCAATCCAGTCTCCAAGCGTGGTGATTACGGCAGTCTTTTTAAGGAGAGGCCTATGTCAAATGGACTACTAAATTGACCGATAACTTTGATGACCATAAAGAAAACATATTTTTGGTAATTAAGATAGTAATTAACTTACGTCTTCAAAGGACTGCTCTTTCTTGATCCTTTAACTGCAGTATCCAAACAGCAGTTTTGTGGGAGAGTAGGAAACCAAAAATTTCTATTCGAGTTATTTGGATTGGCTTAAATTATATTTTTTCAAAACGTTAACAGTTAATGCTTTGCAAAATTGAGGTAAATTTATAAGGTAAAAGCAGTATTATTTGATTGTGCGTATTTACATACGCGCAATAAAAGTTGAGCCTATGTAGAGACACGCTAATTTCAAGATAAAGAAAATTTATTATAGTCCACTAATTTAATTTCCAGTTCAGTAATCTCACAACGGAAATTACAACTTCCTCTTAATGAATTCTCAGCACTTGTCCGCAAGGGGTTGTTGTAAATCAATAAATATAATCAAAAGTATGACATATGTATTCAATAACATTAACAGTGAGTTAGAGATTAACAGGTAACAAAACAGTAAAAGTAAAGTACACAACAGCATATTTTATCTTTTTCACGTATGAAAAACAATGAAGGAGTGTTAACCGGCGAAATGTAGAAGTAATAGCCTAACTACTATAATTTTATTTATTATTTATAAATTAATCTACAGATCGGAGACAGCAATCACGAGAGCCACTCTGACGTTAAAATGCACACGTCAGATATGTACCGATAAACGAATCGCGTAAGTTGGAGAATTATGAACGAGAAGAATGCGGGGAATGAGTTTGTAATGTGACGAGACGAGTAAATAGTTCACCGGATGGTAAGTGCAACATCTGCCTATAACAAATGCTGTGTCAGCCAGAACATTTGTATGTGGCACCACACTGCGCCCGTTACCCTGTGACATCAGCTCTTAAGTCTCACATGCCCAGTGCTTACACTAGCTCTCAGTGCCCTTCAGACTGAAACACAGTAATGTTTGCACACTACTGCTTCACGGCAGAATAACTGGCCTGGGGTGGTACCTACCTGGACGGATTCCTGCATAGGAATTCTACCACCAGTAAAATGTAAATGGGTTGTGATATAAATCTTCCTTTCTTGGGAGAGGCCATTGGACTTCTAACAGGCTGATGATTTTAACAGTTAAACAATCGATGAATAAACACAATTTAAAAATCATTGCTATAACCATTTCCATTCGCCCTTACGTATTTCTTTTTGTTCAAGTTTAATAATAAAATTGCATAATATTCAAACATTTACACTTAATTAAAAATAAAATGTTGTTAAGAAACCTACTCTGTACGTATTTAATCATTACCAACAAAATTGAGGAAAAAATAATGAGGTGTGAAAAAGAAAAAAATGATTTAAAAGCAGGGGGTCCAGATTGCGGTCAGGGACGGAAATAATAAGGAACTCCCTCGCGGTTAATTTAAGGAAATTAGCATAATAGAAAATAGGGGCTATGCACTGCAGCCATGGATATAAGAACCTAAAAAAAATATGTAATTACAAATAAAACTAACATTGCGTTTCACAACATATGATGTACGAGTATATATTACTTATTGCGTAAAATTAAGAATAAGGCTCTGAATCATATGCTGTCAATGCAATTCCGAGTTAATATTTACATTTACTTTAAAATCTAACACTAATATAAAGTGGTGATAATAATGTCCTCCTGGGTAATTCCGAACACGGCGACAACTTCCGAATGTTGTAGTGAGCTATTATAGTGCCACAAGTATACGCGGAAATACAGAGGCACTAACTCGTACCTACCTACCCCCGTCTGATGTAACGCTGTTGCGATAAGATCGAAGGTAAGCTAGGATGCAGTGACAGAAACACGAGGATAAACAACCGAACCCGAAAACCAACAATTTGTGTTTTTATAGATACTCTGGCGACTATGCTACGCGGTCGTCTTAATTAAATAAAAAGAAATGGTAACTACGGTGTACTTTAAACGAAGACTACATTTTTCGATGGTTTGCTATACGACGATTTATTAAAAAGAAAATCAAAGAGCGTACTTGAAATTAACAAATACTTAACAATTACACTATAAATTCATCAAAATTATTTATAACTCGCTGAAGCCAGCGACTACTAATCGCGTGGATTTATGTTTTATAATAATACTGTAGGAGCTCCGATTTTCAGGAATAAAAACAATCCTAAGACCGTTTCCAGGACGCCAGCTATCTCTGTGCCGAATTTTGTCAAGTTCGGTTCAACGGTTGAGCCGTGAAAAGGTAACAATAGACAGAGGGACAGAGAGAGTTACTTTCATATATATAATATTAGTATAGTGTATTAGATACCTGTTGTTTGAAAGCAAAAGATTATTTAAGCAATAAAATTAGGTTTTCTTCTAATAAAATTAAAGTCACATGGAATGTAATTAATTTAGAAACTGGTAGGCATAATAAAAAAAGAAGACTTTGCTTTTAAATTAAGTGGTAATCTAGTAAAAGATAAATAAAAATTGCAAATGAGTTTCTTAAAGTTTTTTCAAATTTACCTGCTGAAACTACTAAACTTTTGCAGTCAAGTGCTGTAGTTTCAGATCAGGTAAACAGGATCAGGATCAGGGAACATGTAAATATTGACATTCCCACTTTCGTTTTAATCACATTAGCCCTACAGATATCATAAAGCATTTAGAAAATTAGATAAAAAGAAAACGGAAGATCTCTGAGGGCTCTCGATCTGGGAAGTTGTTATAATTATTATCGATACTGCTCCTAATATTGGCGATGGTTTTAATCTCTGGTGGACTTTGGTGTCTTCCCTGAACTGATGAAACATAGTTGTTATGGTTATTATGTTAATAAAAGTTGTACCAGTTTTTAAATCGGGTAGCAGAGAAACTTCTTCAAATTACCGTCCTCTTTCTGTTCCATCTATTAGTAAAATATTTGAAAAAATCATGCTAGAGCAAATGGTCTTTCATTTTAGTAAATATAAAATTTTAAATGACAAGCAATTCGGCTTCACAAAAGGTAGATGCAACAACTAATGCCGGTGTTAAACTAGCCTCACATGTTCTACAAGCCTGGGAAGATTTTCATGACACAGTCAGGTGTGTTTTGTGATCTCTCAAAGGCATTTGACTGCGTGGAACATCAAATTTTAATATGTAAAATTACTACGGCTTTCGTTAAGCCACATTGGATGTTTTATCTTCTGACAATTACAAATAGAACTCATAAAGTTGCCTTCAACGGTGTTATGTCATCAGGTTTTGCAGTAAAAATAGGTGTTACATCAGGGATCGATCCTTGGTCAATTTCTGTTCTTGGTTGACGTTAATGACCTACCATATTTCTGTTCTGTTTGCCGATGATACATCCCTATTGTTTAAAGTTAACAGAAATGACTTAACGCTGGAACAGCCAAATGAAACTTTAGATATTGTTTCCAAATGGTTTGTGGCAAACAATTCAGTTTTAAATGAAGACAAAACAAAATGTTTAAAATGTCTAATTCGGCACGTATGTACTGCTGCTACTCGCCGCGCTAGCACACACCACACACACACACTGTGATCCTCAAACTTCGGGATTTCAATATGTTTGTTTGTAAGCGATGCGGAGTTGAAGCAAGAGATGGTGTGCAGTGTTCGGTATGTTCAAGTCAATATGATTTTCCATGTGCTGGATTATCTGAAGTTGGATGGCGCAAGCTTGGTGATAGAAAGTCTATTTGGAAATGTAATTCTTGTAAGACCACAGCTTCAGTTAAGTCTTCTCCGCCTGCGAACTATGAGGCTATCATGGTGAAATTAAAGCGATTTTCCGCTCAAGTGAACACCTTGCCGACGTTAATGGACAATGTCAAAGCAACTCAGGCTGAACTAACCGAACGGAAGTCACTTAAGACGGAGTTTTCAGAACTCAAATCTTTCGATTGATTTCTTTCATCACTCTATGGATTCGCTTACGAACAAGACTTCGGAACTTGAACATGACATTGAAAAGTTGAAATCTACAAAAGAAGAGGTACTGGGTCTCGTGAAAGATGTGAAAAACTTGAAATTCGTCATCGCGAGTCTGAACAAATGAGTCGTATGAACAACATCGAAATTAAAGGAGTGCGGGAAAGTAATTCCGAAAATCTATTCACGATAATCACGAAAATTGGTGATATAATCAACTGTAACATCTCTAAAGAAAATATAAATTATATTGCAAGAATCCCGATGCGCAATGACGCACGAAATAATACTACAATATGCTTGTTGAACAATAGATATATAAAGGATAATTTTGTAAATACCAAAAAAGAACAAATTGTTAAAGCCGATCGACCTAGGCTTACAAGGGGAAAACTTTCGTTAACGGTCATCTTATTTTAGAAATTATGATGTAATTTTTTTTGTAATCTATTAATGCCATTATGCAATATGGCATTGAAAAAAGAAATACCCCGGAGTTTCTTACCGGTTCTTCTCTGAGAAGGTCATTTTTTGAACCGGTGTAGAATTTGACGTTCATAAGAGCTTCAAAGAAGCCTAAATTGAAATATGCTTTGACTTTGACTTTGACCTTGAAGCCGTGGTAGCTCAGGGGTCAGGCGCTCGTTTTAAATTTCCTGGTACGCGAGTGATCTGAATTCGATTCCCAGTGCCGGCATTTCTAAAATTGTTATTTTAAGTGCTGATTTGTTGTGTGCTCAGCGGTGAAGGAAAACATCGTAAGGAAACCTGCATGTCTGAGGAATAAAAACATTTTGAATACACCTGAAGTCCGCCAACCTGCAATGGAGCAGCGTGGCGGACTTATTCCGGCTCCAAAATCCTCTCAGAGATGAGAAGGAGGCCTGTGCTCAGCAGTGGGACATTTATGGGCTGTAACTTTACTTCTTTTATGAATACTTTGAACGTATTTACAAATAACGTGATAACTTTAATGCGCCACATAATTATAAGTATATATCTTTGTTACTGTTTTTGTAGACTTAATAGAATGTCACGCACAAGCCAAAATAGTTCTTCAACCAAAGGCACACTTGAAAGTGCACCAAAACACGACTACATTCTACTTATTTTAAGACCCGGAGTGGAAAAAAGAAAAAGGGATTTATTAGATTTTTTTATATTAGTTTTCTTTTAAATAAGCTTGTAACATAAAATGACGATTAATTATAAAAATAAATAAAACTTGATCTTTCAGGTAAGAAAATTATGCTACGAGCATATTTATACCAAAAAATAATAACTAAACCGGATACAGTATAGTTCCGTAAATTGGAACAAAAAAAAAATAGTACAGTGCTTCTTCTTCTCTACCAGATAAGCCTAGGCAAATATCGCAGAGTTTTGATGCTCCCATATAAAACATAAAACACGAAAACGAATATTTAACGAGTTTATTTTTTTTTGGCTTTAGTAAGAATTTGAACCACGGCCCACGGCTCACTGGGCTAACTTAAGTTGTTAAGAAAACAATATGTGGGGGTTCCATTCGGCATGCGATAACTAAAGACTGTGTTAGTTTACCATGCTTTCGTTGGGAAATCAATTTCAGCAGAGAATATTAGGGCAGTATAGTGATAATGATTACAAGAACAAGGAGATGGGTGTACCTTACACATAATACAATAATTTATTTATTCTTTATTTATTATAAACATTTACATTAATTTGTTTTCATTTATTAATTATATTTTCCTGTTCACATTTTACTATTTGATAAATTTTTTGAACGAAATGCAAATACGAGTTTAAGAGGATATTCATAAAATTCACTTTGTTTTTCATAAGTTTCTGTTTGATATCACTTGCTAAAGTATTTATACAAGATCGTTTGTTTGACTTGCGAAAATAATTTATCAGTAAAGTTACACTTATAATGTTTTGCGAAACGGCACTCAGATACAAAACGCAGGGTTTAATTAAGTTAAGCTGTCATTGTTCGCTACCACCCTGTCTTCCTTTGAAAACAAAAAAATAAATTAATTAAAGGACAATTTTTTTTAACAGCATCGATTTGCGGAGATCATTTACATGCGAAATAAAAAAAAACATGCTACTAATTGTTCATACTAATTGCATAAAGCAAAAATTACTATATATACTTTATAATTAGTATATATAAAATATAAATAAAATTTTTATTTTATAGAATATATAAAATAATTTTTTTTTATACTAATTTCTGCTAATTGTATATACTAATTGCTGCTTTATGCAATTAGTATATACAATTAGTATGTCTAACATTAAAAAACAAACTCGTGTTAGTTACACCATTTATTACTGATGAACGTCTGGACCGATTTTTATGACATATAATTTTTTAGATTTGTCTCCGCCCCGAATAGCAGAATTACTATGAAAACATCGAAATAACATTTTGAAGAATTTTTTTTTCATATATTTTCCATATACACAGCCAAGTGACATGACAGAAACGAAACTTATGTTATTATTTTTAAACGCAGTTCTCTGACAATAAATACTTTTTCTTTCTTTCTGTTCTTTCATTATCTTCTAACAGCTGATGTAATGCGCTGTCCTTTCATTGGATACCATAGAGCTAGTAGTGCTGACGGGCGCAGTAGCATTTTTTTTCGAGGTTTCATCAATTTTCATGCAGTTTTCGATCGTTATTGCATTTGTAAGACAAACGGTAAGTTGTCTTCGAAGATGTTCACTTTGTGAAGTTATCAAAATTGTAATTGATAAAATAAAGTAAAAAGTTTCAGCCTATAAATGCCCCACTGCTGTGCACAGGCCTCCTCTCATTTCTGAGAAGGGTTTGGAGCTAGGAAGAATCCGCCACACGGTTTCAATGCGGCAACTAATTTTCCAACGTTATTTACAATGCCACGAGCTAGAAGATCTAATCTTTCACATCGAGGCCGTAATATTGAGAATCAATCCACTGCAGATAAAAATTACAACACTGCAACGCCTTGCAATGCGCCTTGTACGTTTTGGAAAGAAGTGGAATACGGAACAATCCAAGTGTTGTCGACCAAAAAATCGTTTCTTTTCACTTTGGTTGTGATAGTTCTAGCGTTATCACCGTGTACGGTCGACGGCAAGTGTTCAAAGCGTTATCCACGATATATAATTTCGGTGATGTAATTGCTGTTAGCCTTTTTGGCTTTTACAGCTTCATCGGATACTGTGCTCACGGGCCAGGGGCTCGCGTGCCAGGTTTGGTTTGACCCAAACATAAATACTTAAATAAACTCTTACAAACAAATCGAAATTCGGACTGTGTCGCGTTCGCTGCGTGCTTGCGTGACTTCGAATACGAATATTTCAAATGGTTTTAAGTCGTCTAATGACCGTCTGAGGGAGGCTGCGGACCTCCATTCGGACTTTTCGGACGAAATTTAAGTGGAAAACAAAAAAAGAAAATTACATAATTCACCCAGTGGTGGCGCTGTGATCGTGTGGCTGTAAAGTTTCATACTTAAATGTAATTCAGAAATTGAACTCATCGCGTCCAATCCGGAGAGGGCAGGACAAAGTCTGCCGGGCCAGCTAGTATAAACAATAAAACGTAATAAAATAACTACAAATTCGAATAAACTCTCTGTAATAAATTCAAATACAAAAAACTTTG
The DNA here is from genome assembly GCA_019845155.1 of Luehdorfia chinensis. Lineage (NCBI taxonomy): Eukaryota > Metazoa > Arthropoda > Insecta > Lepidoptera > Papilionidae > Luehdorfia > Luehdorfia chinensis. The sequence goes on from JAHVAK010000022.1 coordinate 4,729,947, forward strand.
TTCAATCACACAGATGTCATTCTTTACGTTATGATTTTTCAATTTTTTATTAATTCACGTTTTCATCTCATAGTTTCCTTAATATCTTATTTTTTGGATAAAACAATTACTTCATCTTCTTTGGTACGATCCTGTAATAAAAAATCCAGATGAAATAATGTGTCCTTCAAAATGAAAGCACATCAGTATAAAAAAAAAACTTCTTAATGATTTATAGAAAATTTTTGGTTTGCTAAAATACAAGCAACAGAACTTTTTTTAGAGACACTTGTCAGTAAGTGGTTACTGTAGCTCATTAGTTACAAAACACGGGATGGCTGTTCTGCTATCTTTCACTCATTCAACTTATACCCTCTGGACAAAATTGGGAGCTATGTAGTTATGCCTTCATCACATGGCCTCCAATATTTACAACGAACAAATAACTGATTTACGAATTTTGAATGTATTGGCCCCACTGTCTCCAATACCGCAACCCTAACCTTCTTCAGATTGTATCATTAATACCATTTCGTCGGTTATAAGAAAGGTGTGAACGAGTATTTAACTCCGTGATTGCGCCCACTTAAAACAACGGATAGGATAACAAAACTCCCCATAGCGTCAATAATAAAATTTCTACAGAAACCATTGTGTCACTTGTAATGTGTCATAATTAATCAAAAGTACATTTACCATATCCACGGATTGTTCCCCAGTTAATTTAATGTCAGGGATTTCTTCGGTAACATATTTCCAATTAATCTGCGTCAGTTTTGATTTATGATCAGATATTCTGTATTTGTTTTCATAATACGATATCAGTTTCATCATAAGTAAATCACTTATAGTTGGTTCCCGAGTTATGTACAGGCTCTAGAAATAGTTTCAAAAATAAATATATGGCAAATAACTCTTATTTCGGAACATATTATGTGATCGATTACTAGGATATCCCAACTTAAAAAAAGAACTATGAATTTTCTTCACTTCTTATTTTAATTAAATTTTCGATTTAAAAATAACTACTTGAACAAATCAAGTTTTGAAAACAAAAACTTCTTGGAATGTGAGAATGAAAAGTTCATAAATAAATATTAAAATTACCTGAGCTATTTCGACACAACTTATTAGTGTAAATATAAAAGCAATGATTACGTTCTTTAACAATGACCTAGCACATGATGCGATTCTAACGAGTAAAACATTAAAAGTGGGAAAAAGTAACAATGAAAAACAAAAAGTGATAGTAACGCAACAATGGTTTTCCACGAAAATAAAGTTGCACTTTATTTTTAGCATTCATTGTGTTAGTAAGTGGTCAGCTTTTTTAATCAATCGGTGAAACTAGTGGTAAATATTTGTATATTAAGATTCTGTATCATGTTGCCAAAAATAAGACCTTTCATAGCATCGCTCTTTCTGCATCATTTATACCACTGAACAGATGTTTGTTAGATATAAACCTTTGTCAACACCATATTAAGAGAACTTCAAACATTTCTAAGGATGCATTAAGTTCCTGTTACTAAGCAGATGTTGCACACCTTCTACTTATTAAAAATATATAGCTCGATTGGCGCAGCAGGTAGGCGATTAGCTTCTACATTACGGTTCACCGGTTCAATTGCCGCACGGAACAAATATTTGAATGAGTTTATCTATGTCTGAGTGTTTGTGTATGTGCACTTTATTTCCGTAAATGCAATCATAATGCAGGGGAAATCGTTGTGTGGAGGAACGTTTAATTGAACTTAAATAAATATAAATAGATCGATGTAAGCGATTCTCTTCTGTCTTTAGAGGCAATTGGTGTATTCTAATCCATTTGGGAGCATGGTTTAAGTTGGATATTCTTTCCTAATTCGCACATACATGGAAGAAAAAGTTTGAAGATTCTGATAGCTATTTAGACACTGTACATCACATAAATTATCAGTTTCTATTTTTTTTTAATGTATATTATACATAGCGCTTAAAATCAAATTCGTCACAGAATTCGAGATATTTATAAACTTATCGTGTTCAACACAAATACGAGTAATGTTAAGAATAACTGCAAAAAAAAGATATTTACTATTTGATGTTTTGAAATTGCAGCGTTAAAGTCAGCAAGAATTATATAACGATGTGACACATAAATTTGTACAGAACGATTATACAAGGGAAAAAGCACTCTCCACCAATAGCAAACGTGCAAAGTAAAAAATGAACAAATATTTATTTTAATAGATGATTAATTATCATATCCGTCTGCTACTGTAAAGTGAAATGATGGAAATGAAAATTTAATTGAAATTAGTGCTAAATTTGTATTTTTCCAATTTAGCAATAATAGCCTTAAATATCCCACTAAAGGCTTGTGCAACTACAAGCCTTTTCTCATTTTTTTGGGCTTCGGAGACGGGATGAGTCCGCTACGCTGTCGTAGTCCGGTTTGTTAGAGTTCACATCTTTTTTATTTATTAGAAACCTGCTGCATTCCTCTAGATTCTAGATTTTTCCCTTGATTGCCGAGCACGATGTAAATAAGCATTTAAGATTATAATAAACAATTTCAATGGTGCCGGCATCCGAGGTTCGAATTCAGCTCCTTCGCGGAGTATAAAATTTGAAGGCAAGGGTCAGGTTTCTGAGCTACCATGGTATATACATTTTTATAGCGATTTTAGCGAGTTTTTAACGAGTTATAGGCTATATGTATAAAAAATGTACTGTAATGTATAGCTGTAAAATGTGCTAGTCGAAGTCCATATTTGTGCAACATGTATCCCAACTTCTTCTTGCATACCATTATTATGCATATGCAAGAAGATGTTGGGTCCCATAAGGGCGGAAATAAAAAATTATAATATCACATGACCGAGTCAAATATCATTGAACAAATAGAGCACACCTCCTCTTGTGGCTCGATCAAGAAGAACGGATAGCAGAGGATCGGAGTGTAAAGAGAGCATATATGGTTCTACCGATTGCCCGAAGTCCGAAGCTGACCTGCGCGTGCTTTAAGTTGAAGACAACTGTCGAGAGATCGCACAGGACAGGCATAAGTGGCGTGTTCTCGCGTCGGATGCCAAGACCACTTATGGCTCGCAGTGCCATAATAGTAGTAGTAGTGTATTAATATTATTTATTTATTTAAACTTTGTTTCCACAAAAAAGTGTACAAAATGGCGGACTTAATGCCTAGAGACATTCTATACCAGTCTTCTTGTGCCTGCCTAGTGCTAAGGATGACAGACATATTAAAAAAATAGTCAAATAAGTAAAAAGAAATTAGTTAACAAATTGATTATTAAAATGCACAATAGCTAAATTCATTAATTCATACACACACATATATACACATTATGTACACATATATACAGTGCATACTTACAAACACACATACATGACAGGTTCTGAACGGTAACTAAGCATCATATCTGAAATTATTAATATAAAATTAAATGAAAGGAGTAGTACGCATAATAAAAAATAGCTAGTTATTTGTCAAGTCAATCCAAGGCTTGTTTCAAACGTTTCCCAAAGTAGATTTTTGAAACAAGCCTTGGATTAAGCCAACCGTATGTTGGTTGGTAGCTTGGTTCTAGAGTCTTACAGCGTGTTAAGTAAAATAATTATATAAAAAGCCGGCAGAAAGGGACGTGAAGAGTGAAATTAATAAATAAGGAAATATTATACGTGGTAGGGCCACTTGCAGCTACATACTGACTGTAGCACGTAAGTGGATCGGCTCAACTTGGAAAGGGCTACGCTCACACATAATTCCAGCGAAAACTAGAATCACAACACTACTGTGTCTCGTACGGTAACGGTAATCATAGATCCAATTACTGACAACGAGGCATGTCATTACAGTTCTCAGGAGTGACAGGGCTCTTGATAAAGGTATAATATGTACGGCCTATATGCCGCAGTGACCACTTAGCATCAGGTAGGCTGTATACGCGTTTGTCACTTTCAGTTAAAAATATACTTAAACCTAAGGGAGAGGACGACAGTGTAGCTCGGTACTTGCGATAATACTTAAGGCAGTACAATACGAGTATGTCACATACAACTTCAAGTTTTGGACGTACCCAGAAAGACGTCGTCAAAATAATCTTTATGCTGCGCTGCGTCAATATATTTATATGTATGTAGTATTATTTAAAGGCATAACCAAATTATTATAGTTATTATTAGATAACTATAATAATTTGGATAGTTATTATTAGATAAGAGCCGTGGTAGTGGTCAAGGGCTAGGCGCTCGCTTTAAATTCATAGTACGCGAGTGACCTGGGTTCGATTCCCGGTGCCGGCACCACTAAATTGTTATTGCTTATAGTTATTATTAGATTAGATAGGATTCCTATGACTCGAATATAAAACATAAATACATTCCATTCGCGTACAAAACATCAGGGTTCTGAATTTAATATTCGTCATTTTTTGTCATTCTTACTCTGAAAATACGCGTACGCAGTCAATAAAAAACTTTTTAATACGGAAGCACCGGGGCCCCCGGAAATTAAAAATGTTTGATATAGAGTGAACCATTCACAATGATGCACACAAACATGAACCGTATATTCTTTAGCGAAGCAAAGTGAAAATGTAATTGGGGCCTATCAAGTGCTATTTTATAGTCACTTAACGTTTTATCCATATTAAATTATATTCGTAAGCACTAATAAAAAAAGAAATTGGACACGGAATTTTGGTGTAAATAAGTTCACTAATAATACTATAAATGACTTTCTTAGTAAATTATTAATGATAACGATTTCAAAAAATGGTTAAAATGGAAAAAGGTTCTTAATTCATCTGTATATATAATATATATTTAATGTATGTTGGAGCATTATTTATTTCTTATTGATCCCATTTTAATGGTTCTTTTTATCACAAAGGGGGTATATATTTGGTCCTTTGTATTTAGTCAAGTTCTGATGATGTAATCTATGATGAAATTCTTAAATAATCATCACAGTCAATCGCATAAGCATGTTTGAAGTTGCTCCGTGGAAGTTTTAATTAAATATTATAGGATAGGATTAGGACTAGGATTTCTTCTCTATCGTGGGTGCGTTTTCATAACATAAGTTGCACATGCACAAACACCTGGGTCCGGAACAATTATCTCAAGGTCCTACAAATATTTGTTACCTGCGGGAATTGAGCATACATCCCCTAGAGCAGAAGTCAAAGGCTTGCCCACTGCGCTCACTGTAAAATTCAAGCGTTCACGATAAACACTTGGATTCCTTACTATTCTTAAACGTAAACTTTATTGTTTGACGCATAAATAATGAATAGTTAGCAACTTTATCATTTTAACTGGAGAATCCATAAACTGTAGTTGAATAGTGTCTACTTTACTTACCTCTTATCAAAGACAAAAACTGACTAAAAATATCCAAAAGTAAAATTTACATTTCGTAATTCAGCACATCTATATAAAATACGTAGATACTAAATAATTAAAATTAAAGATTGACAGCCAAAATAAAAAGTTTAATATATTTCCGAGGCTTCCATATACAGTGATTTCGAGGGTGAAGGGGTGTGGACTGCCTGTAACTTAAATATGTCACGAGCACGCGGGTCGCTCGTTGACGACGAGTACCCAGTTCATTTATTTTTTCCCCATATATATTTAAACAATATAAATCAACCATGGTACTTATAATATTAAGTAAATTTACGTAACGTCACGTAACGTTAAGGTGTTAGGTAAAGTTACGTAAATGAGAATTTTCTCAAAAAGTTGGAAAGCAAAAATTTTATATGAACACAAAATTACTCAGGAGACATTGCCACGTGGTTGAAATAACAATATACTTATGATGGTGTTTTCCTGAACGAATTTGAACTCGGCGATATCTTATCATTGTCAACCGGAAGTTCTCATATACTCAGGATGTATTGTAGCATCGGTATTACTATGAACTGAGATTTTCGCCGCCAAATCGTGCAGGTCGATGTGCCATGTAGGAGATCGCCCTACACTACGCTTGCCGGTATGAGGCTGCCACTCAAGAATCTTTCTTTCCCTACGGTTATCGGTTCTACGAGCTATATGGCCGTCCTATCACTTCAGCTTACTAATCCTTAGGGAACTAGAGGAACTGACATACAGTTCCTCTAGTTCTACTACGGATATCATCGCTACGAATTTTATCTCGCAAAGAAATACCGAGCATCATATTTCATGACTCGCTGAGCGACTTTGAGCTTGCTCTTGCAGCCTGCAGTGAAGAACCACATCTCGGTATATCATCACTTTAACTTTAGTTTTGCGACATTAAGGTATACTTTTCGAGAAGATGTGACGCATTTTCCCGAACACTGCCCAGCTGAGTCGGATCCGTCGATTTGCCTCTTCGTCGGAAGTTGGACCTACCTAATCCGACAATGTGTCTTCTACTCTTCTATCACTAAACTTCGAGCCTTATGTTTCCAACAACAACCGATATACGAGTGACATGGATATTAAACATAATTTGTAGAGGGCTTTATGGTCCTTCTTGAAGAACAGGAGAACGACGCTTATACTCCATCGCTTAGGCGTAGCAGCGTCGCGGATGACGTATTAAAATATTTGTGAAGGAGTACAAGTACCTGTTAAAACATACTATAACCTATGCCTTTTCTTTTTTTTTACATTGTGAAATGCCTAATGCATACCCGCCTTCACGGGGGGAAGGACGGGTTATGTCGGTTATGTCGGTTATGTCGGTCGGAGAGCACCGACCAAAACCCCATGGTGTTCCGCCTTCGCCGCATGTTGGCGGGGACACGGGAATGCTCACGCACATATCCGCGACCCCACCGGCGCTGACCGTCTACCATCGGCGGCCCCTCCTCGGGAGAGAACTGCTCCTCTCCTCTCCCCTTCCCAGTATGGCGCGCCAGAACTTACGAAGCGCCTTCCAGCACGGCCGCCCTTTGTGCGTGCAACGAACCCCCCCGATTCTGCCACGCGGAGGCCACGGGCCCAGGAGACTTGCACTCGAAAGCACCAGTCTTCCCGGCTCCGGCAGTCCCCCTAGACGTCAGTTTATTAAATCTTATATACCCAGTGATTACACTAGCTCAGTGCCCTTCCGACCGACACAGTAATGATTGCACACTACTGGTTAACGGCAGATTATCTGGCCCTCTTATAAAATAATTATCAATATACTTCTCAATTATTTACATAATTCAATGTTATGAGGCTTATATATACCAGCCACTGATTATAACAATGGTAAATATAACTTGAGCGTAAATATAATTAGAGGAGTTTTGAATACGCAGGCGTAATGTGGTCTCGTTGAGGAGCGGCCTCAGCAATAAACATAAATATTTTTGCGCAGTTACGGCGATAGTCGACTCTGTAATTAAATTCCGTAGAATTGTACCAATAATTTTTCGTAGGATATCTATATTCGTGAATATATGCTTCATATTTCTGCACTTAAAGAATTTTGAATAGTGAATCTGATCAGTTATTGTCTTGTTAAACAAACAAGAAGGAAGGAATATGTGAAAAATGTTTTTATTGACTTAATAGCGATATACTATTCTTATCAGAGATTAGACTAGACCAGGGAAATAAAACAAAGTAACGACATAATTGCTGAATGCACTTCAGCAATTCAGTTCAAGGAACAAAATTTCAGTTTCACTTGCTTAAAGCTGTTATGCACGTCAAAATCTGTACTGATTCGATATACAAGACCTATTACAGATATCCGGCAAGAAAATGTCCTGTAGTAATTTTTGTAATGCAGTGTCATTTATGAATTATATTGATTTATTACATACACACATACAGTCACGCCCTTTTTGCCATATGAGAGGTCCCACTAATTTATTACAACGTCATTTATTATACAATGTTTTATATGTATGTTTTAGTTTAATTTTATTCTAGTTTTTACTTTTGGCCAATCACACAAAGGAACCTTTAGACTATCGGCTGAGTAGGTATTAAGGCACTTTCTTTATTGCTTTTTTTATACTACTTCAGTTACTTTGTAAGTCAGTTACATTCCGTCAACCCAGCTACGTAAATAATTTTAATTACTTAACTTAATTTGTGAGCGCAAAAATTGTTGGAATTATGGACTGATGACATTACTGTGCCTTAGAATAAGCGCAAACATAGAAGCACTCTCACGTCTAAACTTTCCGAAGTATAGATTATGTGATAACAGCGTAGGAAGACTTAGATGTCATGTCACAGCCATGAAGATAATCATATTAACGTTAAATTATTCAAAATGAAACTTCAAACAGTGAACTGCTTACTTCCATAATTGCAAGTATTTGTATTTTTTGGCTTAAGTGGAAACGTCAGCTTTAGATTTATAATACTCCACCGCTGGCGTGCTTTAATAAAAACATTAGTAGAGCAAGAGCCCACGACGGCCAGACCTTCGTTATTTTATAAACGCTGAAAGTTGCATGTCCCCTGTATATGTAAGAACGACCAGCGACTATAGAGTTTGGATTGTGGTTACTTGGGCAGGTAACAGGTAGTAAAGATGTATAAAAGAGTACCTTAAATTCGTTAAAGTATAAAGCTCAATTTTTTATATTTTCTTCGGGATAACTTTAGAAATCTCGTCATCCATTTTCGGGCACTTATGGCAGTTGCCACCCCCTGCCATACACCCCTAAACTTTAATAAATTATATTTATACTTTCGTTATAGTATAAAAGCTAAATTTTATATATGTTATAAAATAACGAAGGTCTGGCCGCCGTGGGCTCTTGGGCTATAACGCAGACGTAGTAATGATATTAAGTTATTTTAATAACACTTTTAAAATAAGTAATTATATCATTATTGGTTATCATCTCTTTGGCTTTTTAATATACATATAACATTAGTTTAATGTTTTGAAACTAACTTTGGTAATTTACCTATATATTTCCCTATAAAGTTTTTTCCTCAGTTCATTAACTGATTTAAGAGATTATACATTGACAAATTAGGATAGAACAGGTTACAGCTGCAGCATTTGTTTTTAATTTACGTTACATACGATACAGTGTAGTATCATTGATTCGTAGTTAACATCAATATTTTACGTCTGAGTCTGAAATGCCGCAAGCACGTGTACACATTCAGTTAACACTTTTACAATACGGAAGCTCCCGGTGCCGCCGGAAATTAAAAATGTCTACTATAGCTAAGCTCAGAGCTAATGTACATATTGATTCACGGCTAATCCTAACCGGAAACTGGTAACATGTATAATATCTTTGTGTTTCCCAAAAATTAAATCAAAATCGTGGAAGCTCTAGAAACGTCTTAGAGGCGCACGTCTTAAATTTGATAGTATGCCAGTTACCTAAGATCGATTGTTGATGCCGGAACCATTTAAATTGTGGGTTGCAATTTTAATGGTTTTAATTTTTGTTTGATAATTTGAAACTGATGTTAGAGGGATAAAAAAATATATTTAGGGTCTATGTGAACTCTGCCAAGTCGCACTGTAGCACGGTGGACTAGAGTCCACAATGCTGCTACAGTGATACTATTATGCTATAGTTATTTTTTTAAAAGTGTTCCGGAGCTGGGTATACCCAGCTCTCAAAAAATTAGTGATGGTCTATAATAATAATAATAAATCTTTATTTCGGACCATATTTTTTCAACAATATGATGTTAGTAGCTTATATGTACATACTAATACTGGCCTTAGAATGTACATATATCTACTCTCACAAATTATATTCTGTATTTTTATTGAGTTTGTTACCTGTACTTCCCTGGCTACATGTACTCCCAATGTCTAACGAATGATCCGTCAATTTTGTTGGCCACAGCAACTTGAGGCGATTCGCTTACGGATAGGTAGAACCACCCCAGGGCCAGTTATTCTGCCGTGAAGCAGTAGTGTGCAAACATTACTGTGTTTCGGTAAGGGCACTGAGAGCTAGCGTAATCACTGGGCATAAGAGACTTAAGAACTGATGCTTCAGGGTAACGGGCGCAGTGTGGTGTCACACAGAAATGTTCTGGGTGACACAGCATTTGTTATGGACAGGCGTTGCACTTACCATCTGGTGAACGTTTTGCTCGTTTCGTCACATATGTATATATTTTTGGTTAGTATACATTTTATTCACATTTTAGTTCATTCGATTTTTTTTTAATTTTAATTTTTTTCATTAAGCAATAATTTAAATAATACAAAACATCAATTATCTATATTATCTTGCAGGAATTCGCAGCATATTCTGCCGTCAAGCAGTGGTGTGCAAATACCACATTTTTCACATTTTACGATTACGAAGAACACTGAAGCTAGTGTAATAACTTTGTCTATACATATACATATAAACCGACATCCCGTAGAGATAAGCACAGTGCGGTGCTCCACAGAAATATCCAGTGAATATTCTTCGTGAAATCGCAACTGGTAGCGGAGACGGCATTTCCCAGCAAGTAAATGTCTTGTTCGTGTCATTTATTACCATTAAAATATAAAACAAAATAAAGTTTTAAAATTAATTATGTCTCGTTAACACATCGTTCAACATTCTTGTAAAATATATGAAAATCATAAATGTCGAATGAATGAAAATATTTTAACATCAATAATTTTTCCTGAAAAAGTAATTAGGTAACAATTACAAATGCCAACAACACATTGATGAAAATATTTTAACATCAATAATTTTTCCTGAAAAAGTAAATACTCGTAGGTAACAATCACAAATGACAACAATACATTTATAAACAACTAAATATATACGCTTCAATAAAGACACAAAGGTAATTGCCGCTACGATTTATTGCCCAGTTAGAAATATTTGTGTTCACTGATTTAATTTGTTGTCCGAGTTACCCGTTTTCGAGTATGTTAACTTTTCGAGTATGTTAATTTATAAAAATAAATTAAAAAAGATACAACGGACGAAATATTTATTTATGTTGAGGTGAGAAGCGAACTGATTCAATATAATCATCATTTTAGTATGTTATAATTTATAATACGCTGCAGAACATATTCCTCAAATTAAAACTGCGGGTCAGCAATCGCTCCTCCTCTGGACCTATTCATCTTTTCAGCTTATCACTAGTCCACTGTTTAACATAGGCCTCCCCCATAGATTACCACAAAGATTGTAGCTAACATTTTGGGGGATTTTTCCATAGTTGCCACGTTTGGCAGGCGGGTTGGCAACCGGAGTTTATTTATTCAGTAATGTTCCAGAAAGACACCCCTCGTGGGTGAGATGAGATGGGGGGGTAGATAATCTTAAGCGGCGCTGGATATAATAGATTGATAGATAATAGATTGATATACATATAGCTACTGCTAATCGTCTGGTTTAGATTTAAATGGCAATCGTCGTGTACAATTAATTTAAGCAACGTTACGAATAAAAGTAAAATACTTTTAATATAGAATGTTTTGTTGTACTAGTTTGAAAATTTTGTGGATATTTATTTTGAAAATTAATATTCCATCTCAATTTTCTTATGAAATTTGCACGCTCTTCCAATTTTCATGCTTTTCATCAATTTGACGCTAATGGAAGCTTTTGTTTTAAGTTGTAATTAATAAAAAATACTTTGTATATTTTTTAAACTACAAATAAAAAATGGTTATTTGTTAATATTATTGTATCTAAAAATTGATGGAGAAAAAATAAACATAACCTTTTAAGCTTTTACATAAGTTCACTAATGGTAAGTGGTCACTGATGTCAGTGATAACATAAATATCGATAACAACTTTCGATAAAGAATCGAGAATAGGCACTGGAACTATGATGAAATGCTCCTTTCTGCTAGTAAACGGATCTTCGATTCGAGGATCTACACTCAGCGTCACAAAAATCGCACCTCTCTGAGTTTGCGCGAAAAATGGCTGTAATGGCTAGAAACGAATTATATTTATATGTTTGAAATGGGTATTTAAATAGCTTTACATTATTTATAAAAAAATCATGAAATCATTAAAACATTTATCATTATAGGGCGTCAAAAATAAACACTGTCAAATGCTCGTTAGTAAGGACGCTAGTGTTGTAGCCGTGGTAGCTCAGGGGCTAGGCGCTCGCTTTAAATTTCATAGTACGCGAGTGACCTGGGTTCGATTCCCGGTGCCGGCACCACTAAGATTGTTAATTGCAATTTTAAGTGCTGATTTACCACGTGCTCGGCGGTGAAGGAAAACATCGTGAGGAAACCTGCATGTCTGAGGAATAAAAAATATTTCGAAGACATGTGAAGTCCGCCAACCCGCATTGGAGCAGCGTGGCGGATTCTTCCTAGCTCCAAAACCCTCTCAGAAATGAGAGGAGGCCTGTGCTCAGTAGTGGGACATTTATAGGCTGAAACTTTACTTTACTTTTTTAAGGACGCTAGTTACACCACCTAAAAAGGGTATAAAAGGGTCAATCTGGATGAAATATGGGCCAGTCGTAATTTAGACTTTGCAGTGAACACATGTGAACAAGTAACCCAAGTAAGAACAAGTAAAGATGGACACCAGCTCTGAAGAAGCCGCTCAAGTGATTGCCCTATTGCAGTCGGGGATGCGGCAGTGTGACGTTGCTCGACAGTTGAACCTGTCCCGTTTTTCAGTTCGACGGGTGTTCCAACGTTTTCAGCAGACTGGTGGTTATGTTAGAAAACCGGGATCTGGAAGAAAACGGTGCACATCAGAAAGAGATGACCGTTTCATCGTTACGACATCTTTACGAAACCGTTTTACAAATGCTGTTGAGTTGCAACAACAGCTTCGATCAACTCGGAGAACATCTGTGAGTGTTTCTACGATAAGAAGAAGGTTACACGAAAAGAGTTTAACAGCCCATGGACCTGCTAAAGGTCCAAAACTTACTGCACAGCATCGCATAGATAGAGTTTGCCCGCAATCATTGCGAGTAGACTCTAGAACAGTGGCGGACCGTACTTTTCTCTGATGAGACGAGGGTCTGTCTTTTCTGCAATGACAGACGTAGAAGGGTCTACAGAAGACAGGGGGAGAGGTTCACACAACCCTGCTTCGAAGAATCCGTCGAATACGGAGGTGGCTCGTGTATGTTTTGGGGCGGCGTTTCCGTCGACGGGAAAACGGAACTTGTGTGCGTTTCCCGGACTCGGGGTGGCCGTGGGCAAGGGTCATTAAATGCTGGTCGGTACATTACTGAAATCCTGGAGGAACATGTGGTCCCGTATGCTGGTTATGTCGGTGATGGATTCATGTTAAAGCATGATAATGCTCGTTGCCACACCGCGGCTATTGTACGGGATTATTTACAGGAGGTCGATATCCCTGTTATGCATTGGCCAGCACGAAGTCCAGACCTTAACCCAATAGAACATCTCTGGGATGACCTAAAACGGCGCGTGCGAGCTCGAGATCCAGCTCCAGCCACTCTTCAAGAGCTCCAAGATGCGGTACTTGAAGAGTGGGAATAAATACCCCAAGAGGCTGTTGCGATCCTTGTAAGGTCCATGAAAGATCGCATGGAAGCCGTTATCAAGGCAAGGTTTTAAGAACTTTTTTTGTATTTATTAAGTTTTTTTAAAATTATTAATTTGCAAATTTGTACATACCCTGTCTTTTTCTTTAATTTCTCTTTCGTCTCGTTATAAAAGTAAAGAATAGCTGAAAGCTAATGAAATTACCTTTCGAATGATACCCTCAAACCACAACATTGCCATTGGCCTGTTGTGTTAAAATAGTATTTAAATTATTTTTTTCGGATGTGCGATTTTTTGACGCCGAGTGTATTATCAATCATAATACGCACCGTGGCAGCGTTTTGCGGCTGGTTTACACTGGTATTCTGTGGCGGTGCTTTCCCGGTTCGAACTGATTCATTTAAGAGTATAAGCCATAGTCAGTATCTCGCCCCTGCGTAGCTGTACCACGCAATAGATAAGTTTTAATTAATATCCAAACCCTTATCGGTTCTTGCTGCAGGAATCTCGATACTCGCATACATACACACACACACACACATACCACCGTATATAAAAGAAAAAGACAGAGAGGAAGAGAAAAGAGGGTAAGGTCGCCTGGAAGGGGCATAACGCTTTTTCCTTACGTGGCGATTTCTGCTAGTTCACTCTACTGTAAGCCGCGTAAAAGAACTTTGTTCCAAAAAGAAAAATTATTTATCCGGAGCCAGCAACATGCTGAAAATTAAAATACATAGAAAATACAATAAAACAACAGCCTCTACCCTGATTTACAGCAAGTTTTCGAGCAAGCGGGTTAGTTGAGCGCAGTGCCGGTACCCTCACACTAGTGGTGCATACTATCTTGCGAAACCTATTACCTGCAAGAGCTCCATGTTTGGCATATGTAGAAAAGCAAACATTAACGTAAGCACTTCTGTGACATAATATGAGTTTACGTAATTAAATTATTAATATATTTAAAAAGTTAATGATTACACAAAACACATATTTTATAGCAGTGACAAAGGCAGAATACCGTATCGAAGCAAAAGACGTGAGATTGATTTAATTGCCGCATCTCTAGAGATCCGTGCGGTGTCGTAATTTTCTTTCGAAGGATTTATTACCACATTTAACGTTTACTCAAAGAAATGTATCTGATATTACAACTTCACTCCGTTTTAATCAAAAGTTTGGATTATAATTTTTAATGGCAGCGTTCTAAGATATTGCTAAATTTTCGTTAAACACAATGTATTTAAGTATTTATGTATTTATTTTACGCAGTGTAGGGCGACCCCCCACTAGATGGAGCGACAACCTTTACGGTTTTGCAGGAAGTCGATGGATGCAGGTGGCTCAGGACCGTGTTTTGTGACAATCTATGGGGGAGGCCTATGTTCAACAGTGGACTATGGTAGGCTGAAATGATGATGATGATGATGACAATGTATTTTAATTAATACCCCTAATGTATATTGTATATATACAATTATTATGAATGCCGACAGGTATCCGGCAGAGTAGAATAGCACCTCCTACCGAGGTGTCGTAAGAGACTAAGATATTGTAAGGGCAGCCCTTATTCATGCAGAATAACACCATAATATGCAATGCTCTCACTATACTGGTCGTGAGAACGTAGTGGGGAGTAACAATTTTTTGACTCGTACCAAAATGAGAGAGAGAATAGGCAGTTTATTCTGCCTATCTCTTTTACGCGAAAAATTCGTGACTGTATGTATGTATGAATAAAACTTACAATTTTGTTCTGTTTTTATAAAGGCTTTTAAATATTGTTTATTACGTGGTAGTAATATCATATTATAGACTAAGCACTGGTGATCACTTACCATCACGTGAGCCACCTGCTCGTTTGTCCCCACTTCCATAAAAAATAACAAAAATGTCTGCAAAATTAGTTTTGATGAAATAAGTTTAGATAAACAAAGTAATCTTTCTGAAATGCAAATAAACTGTTTTTCTCCTGTTGCACATTGTAACATATGTCTAGGAAGCAACACTTTATTTCATTCAATATTTCTGACTCCCCTTGATAATAGTAGTATCCTCTTACCCTTGATAAAAATGATTGGGAAAGAAACAAAGTGGTAAAAAAATGTGTAGTAAATTATAAGAAAAGCTAAGCAGTGTTTTCCGTTAGCTATCTGGCCACCCAGCGGTTGATTACACTTGGTAATTTGTTATCAATTGCTTCTTCCGTATTCCCGTTAGTGACATTAATGTGGATTCAGGTAAAATTTATAGAAAACAACTGGCGGAATAACAATCAAAAAATACCATAGCAAAAATACACAGACCGGTGACATCCAGTAACATCTAAGGTGCGTGGCCCAATCGCAAATGTCAAAATGCCCTCTGCTGAACATAGGCCTCTCCCAATAGGCGCCATTTATTAACGCATATATTTTTGACTTCCCGCATCCAGTTGTTGCCTTGGACAGATCATCGCCCGATCTAGCCAGGGGACGCCCCACACTACTTTTGTCTGAACGAGGTCTCCAATCTAGGATTCGCCTACTCAAATGGCTGACACTCTGCGACAGATATGTCCAGTGCATTGACACTTCAGTCTCGAAAAGCTATGTCGGTGACTTTAGTTCTCCGGCGGATTTCTTCATTTCGAATCTTATTCACGAAAGAAACCCCGAGCATAACTCTTTCCATTGTTCTGTGTGTGAGTTTAATGAGCTTGTGGAGCGGCCGTACCGTCAGTGTCCAGGTTTTGGCACCATAGGGGAGTACAGGCAGAACACACTGTTTGCGGTGCGGACAACGAGAAATCCAGACGAAGCTTCTCAAACGCCCAGTTGAATCCTCCTATCGGCTTCTTTTTCGAAGTTGTTTCTACCGGATTGCACTATCTAACCGAGGTAGACATAGTCCTGACTCCTGAACAGTTTCAAGAATTTCACCATCGACAGTTATTGGAGCTGGTATCACGTGGTTGTTGAACATAAACTTCGTCTTGTTCAGATTCATACACAGACCAACACGTCTGAGGAGTCATTTAGGCTGTTCAGCATTTCTTGCAGTTCCTGCAGCGATTCTGCGACGGTGACCGATATCATCGGCAAAGCGTAGGTGTGAGATGTGCTCATCGTTTATATTGATGCCCTGTCCTTTCCAGTCTAGCGTCTTAAAAACATCTTCCAGTGCATTGGTAGAAAGTTACGGGGATGTAGCATGCCCCTATCTTCCTCCTCGATATAATTAGATAGGTTTTGTCTGACTGCCATATCGCAAGTATATTCAAAAAAATAAATATACTTAGACGAAACATCAAATATGTATTTGGACGAGCATCATACTGGAATTATGGAGGGGCGCAATTACGGTTAATCCTCACTTCTTGGGAGAATGCAGTATATGCAGCAGTGGAGTATTAATAGACTGATGAAGATAAATAGAAGAATCTATCTCAACTAATCATCTTTACTTTGTTACGGAATATACATATGTACGATTTATAAATTTAGTTATCTTATTTTTTCCCCCAATAATTAAAATTGTGCATATTGACGTTTGTTATTGTGCACATTTTCTCATTTTTTTTATCATTGTTTGTCTTTAACTTCGAGTAGTAAACCAACAAATTACTGAAAGGATTCTACCTTACCATAATTAACATACATTTTGTACGATTTGTATTTGTTGCGAATAGATATAGAATTCTCCCTTGTTGTGTAACAATGTTACATATTGTTACATGGAAGATTGGGCGACCATGATGATTGCGAAAGTTTGATTGAACTTAACCCAAACCCCTTCACAAATTCTGTTGGGTCATGGAATTTGTATTTTATGTTCGGATTGGAAATGATAGATATAAGTCAAATGTTATTTACTAAACAAGTCAATTTACCGACTGTTTTATGAACGATCATAAAAGACGACTAGAGTATTTTTAATAGTATATTCAATGACTGTAACTTGGTTAGCCATAATAGCGTAAGTAGCGGATAGAATCGTGGTCAGGGGTTTGAGTTCCAACCGAAGACTTTATTTGTGTAACGCACAAATTATCAATTAGACATAATTTACTTTCCCTCTGATCTCTGACACATCATCCAAATATTTTTCTGTTGTTATTGCTTAGATAGACTCCAGGGTGGCGGAAATTTTAAGGATTAAATAGATGACCTATATATTCGCGTGGACATTTACGGCACCATAATATACGAGTATCCTGCGCACTTAATGTCTTCCGGCTTCTACCAGATCTTCCCGTAGTCGAAATCAGCCCAGAATATAACATCGCCCTAGCGTATTAATGTAATTAAGACGTTAAACAAAAATGTAGTATAAGGTGTATAATTGGTATAAGGTTTACTTTAACCGTTACAGCGTAGTAGTGCGTTTTTAAGTTAGAGGCATTGTTTTAATATAATGTGTACATTAATACGTGAAGAGAAAACTTTGTCCCCCTTTCTAAGCATATTGCGCGTACCGAGGATGTGTGAGATTTAGCATAGTTAAAGTTTATGTAGTGGAGTTAAGAAAGTAGAATGTATATATAATACATGTCATAAAAACGTAACTAATTAAGCAAACATAAGTAAATTATTACCCTCTTTTTATTGAATTTATCTATAAAAAAGTAAAATTATGAATTACGGTCGAGTTTTGACCATTGGGCGACTATTAGAATTCATATTTGTTTCAACCACTGTATAATTTTTTGTACGTAATGATAGTTTTATGTAAAGTATAGTTAAGTTTGGGTTAACTCAGGGTATAATGGGAAGTTATTTTGTAAGCAGTAGAGTGATAGCTAGTATAACAAGATTAGGTAATTAATATAATTATACAGTCTCCTGGTTTTCGTCCTACCGCGACAACTTCCGAATACTGTTAGAAGCTATCAATTGCGGGAGCAGGATAATAATAGCACAAGTGTATGCACAAACAGCACTTCATTCTTTCTAACCTAACCGAGCTCGATGAAATGCACATGCGATAAGCTCTAATGTAAGCTAGAATGTAGTAGTGAGAGACACGAGAACAATCACAACACAACCGCAAAAACAACTATTTGTGATGACATGCGGCGTAGAAATCGGCGGTATACATTTAAAAATGTCGTGTTTTTTATATTCCATAAGAATAAATATGTACAATAACTGTAAATAAAGATAATAACTGTCATAACGTAAAGTTATAACTATCGAGTATAATTAAAATATTTATTTTTGTTATATGATATCTACACGATATGTATATGTATACGTAAGGCTTATCAATTTCAATGGGATATTGTAGGTATTCATAAATGTATAACCTACTGAACCAAAATTTATATTTAGTTTTTCTTTTTTTTATAGTAAATAATTGTATATTTATAATGATTATAATAAATATAATTACTTTTCAAATAATTCACGAAAACAATACATACATTTCTCCGCTCACTGTTGCCATTTCTCTTAATTAGGAATATTATTTTTATAAATTCAATTGAAAATGTTGCTATTTAAATACAAACAATAATAGTAGCGAACACACTTCCTTCATGAGTTCTTTCGAGATCGGAAAACTTGAGGCACGTCCTTTTATGTTTGTTTATTTAGGACACACAATAAGGAGAGGCTTTTGTGTAGTTTTAGATATACTCTTCTTGTTACATTGTTGCCAATAGATGAGATGGGACTAGCCCTTACAAAGTTTGATTGAGTTTCCCCTGAACCCTTTTGAAAATTTTTGCGATAAGGTGGTCAAGCAAAGTATCATCAATATAATACGTTTAATTAAAGAGATCTCATGCAAGACCTGCACATAATTTCTGTAATCTTTCTCGGTTTCCAAGTTTAACCTAATAAAAGTGGTCACGAAAACGTAAATACTTTTGTCATCATAATTTTCATCATCAGCCTCTAAGCAGGGTACTTTCCCCAATATCGTGAAAAACCCTTGTACAATATAAATAAAAACTAAAACTAGTATATAACATTTCCTAAATTACACCATACACAAGTTTATAGTTGTTCAGCTGTGAATTCTGTTACATTGTTACTTTGAAGATTATGCGACCGCGATGATTGCTTGAGTTTGATTTAATTCAGTCCTAATCCATTCGTAAATTCGTAATTGAATTTAAGGATTGAAAATTATCAAGACAACAAGCAATAATATATTGTGTAATAATGTAAGATAGGGGTCACCCAATGATCGAAATTCGACCGTAATGCATTAGCTTTTTTATTGTTTTTTCGGCACTCCTTCTCCATATAAACTGTAACTATGCCAAATCGAAAATTCCTTCGTATGCGTCCGTATTCATATAAAAACAAAGATGATACATTGATAGATGATATAAAGATAAAGATGATACATTTTTTGATACATGGGCCACGAAAGCTGTTGGCATTATGAATTTAGAGTCATATTACAGATAAGTACCGATGGGTGTCCGGTAGAGTAGAATAGCACTTACCTCTTTCCTACCGAGGTGTCGTATTTGAGCCGAGGTATTGTAAGGACAGCGTTTATTCGTTCAGAATAATACAATAATATACAATTCTGTCACTATACTGCTAGTGGGAACGCAATGGGGAGTAAGAATTTTTTGACTCATACCAAAATGGCGGGTACGTGGTTCGCCACCCGTCACGCCTACTTCCCGCGGGGACGAAAAGTGGACTACGTGATCTCTGCCTACCCCTTATATGGATAAGGTGTGAATGTATGTATGTATTACAGATTATAAAATACATACATTTTATTTTGTTTTTCAATGTTTACACACCTAAGAGATCTAATTTTAAATACTACTACATTTCATCATCATCATCACCATCGTCATTTGAGCCTATTTTAGTCCACTGTTGAACATAGGCCTTTTCCATAGATTGCCTCAAAACACGGTCTTGACTCATCTGATCCATCGACTGATCCATCGACTTCCCGAGAACCTTTCTTTCTAAACGATTATCGGTTCTAGGAGTTATTTGGCCGGCCTTTGGCACTTCAGCTTGCTCATCCTTACATTTCATTCTAAAATAATTATATACAAAATTTCAGAATAATAACAATAGCTTTAGTATTTTTTTTTAAATTGGAAAAAGTTACGAGACGATCAAAATGTTCACCAGATGGTAAGTGCAAAGATTGCCCATAAGAAACGCTGCGTCACCCAGAACACTTTTGTGTGACACCACACTGCGCCCGGCACCCTAAGACATCAGTTCTTAAGTCTCATATGCCCTGTTTGCCTCGTCTTTTGCACACTACTGCTTCCCGGCAGAATAATTGGCCTTGGGGTGGTACCTACCTAGACCGATATATCCTACCACCAGTAAAGTAATAATAAAAATAGAATGTTTACTTTCGGTTCTCGATAGAGTGAGTTTCTATCACAATCCGAAAATGTACAGTGCGGGGCAAGAATGAACCAGATAAGTGACTTACTGATTTGTTGCATATTCACATTTGCTTCGGGTAAGCAATACGATGCGGCGCAAATTACGGCTCGTTTATTCCAATTAAATGTAGGATGAAGGAAATCATTTCCATTTAAGTAATTTAGGAGTACTTAATGTCCTTAACATTACTGCATACTAGTTTGCTACTGATTAAGCAAATTGTAACAGATACTTTTTTGGCACGACATTGTAACTGCTGTAATCTTATATAATATACAAATAAATGAAATTGAAGTGTATGTTTGTAATAACAAAATAACAACTTTTTATTTAATGCTTATGAAACTATTTACGGTACTTATAAGAAAAAACAATTTTTAAAATTTTGTCTGTCTGTCAGCCTGTCTATCTGTTTGTTAGTTCCGGCTAATCTCCGAAACGGCTGGACCGCTTTTGACTGGACCTTCACTGACAGATAGCTGATAATATAGCGGGTAACTTAGAGTACTTTCTTATTTAGAAAAATAATTAGGGTTCCGCGGAAAAAAAATAAAACCACAAAATCTTTAAATTAAATTTAAATGGGGAAGTGTATATTTGTATATTATCGATCGGGGACAGCAAATAAAGAAATATCGGCAATAAAAAGTGCTCTTAATACTCGTAGTGGCTATAATCTTGAGTCTCAAAGTAGTCCACCACTACATATATGCGACCGCTTTAAAGTTGGGAAAATATGCTGTATTTTTTATTGTTTAAAGTGCCGAAAGTTGCAAAACATTCATCTGATGGTAAGTGCAAAGTCTGTCGTCACCACACTGCGTCCGTCACCCTGAGACATCTGTTCTTAAGTCTCGTATGCCCAGTGATTACACTAGCTCTTAGTGCCCTTTAGACCAAAACACAGTAATATTTGCACACTATTGCAGAATAACTGGCCCTGCGGTGGTACCTACCTTGACGGTTTCCTGCATAGGAAAAAAGGACACCAATATCCGTATTCACATTCGAAATGATCTCAGACAGTTGCCGGTCAATATTTGCATCAGATAAGTTATGGGCAAGTTTGCGACTTTATCTTTAGATGGACTATTAAGATTCTTTAAAAAAAACATACCGGATGGTCCTCTGTTAACTAAGTTATTGTAAAATAAGATTAATAATAGCCAAAAAGACATGGTAAATAAGATTGAAAATCTCCAAAAGACATTGTTACAGAACATTATAAGAAATAAAGATCATAAAAGTAACTGGTTAAAAGTTAGAATTATTCATATTTATTTATTATCATTTCAAATTATGATAAAATAGCACACGTAAGTTCAAACAACAAACATTTAGATTAATTCGCCAACTTTCTGCAATTGTATAATAAAAGCTACGTCTAACATGTATCTTTAACTTTGTTGCTAATTAAGAACATACAAACGATACGATCAAAATATTTATACCAACACAATTACGATGTTGACTTTATAAAGTACTTTACGAGTTATGAAGATACGAGAGAAATTAATATTAATGTCTTTGCATAATAACCCGTGTCGAGGACGCAGTAATCATTGATTTGTTTTAACATATTTTTAACACTTTTATTTAACGTAAAACAGTCATTAGCAAATTACAGAAATCTTAGATGTTTGATACACGTCACAAAAGATTTACCACGTGCTCAGCGGTGAAGGAAAACATCGTGAGATGCAGATCAGATCAGATACAGTCAGAGCAGAAATCTGCATGACTGAGTAATAAAAATATTGCGACTTATATTACTCGTATTTCGAAATATTTTAAGCTATACAAATATATCTCCAGTACAGAAATCGAAACCGCGATCCGTGGCGCAGAAATCAAAGGCTTAGGCCACTGGACCAAACCAATCGACATTTTTTTTTATTGTATAAAGTGACTTACACGAGCAAAACCTGATGGTAAGTGCAACGTCCGCCGACAACAAATACCCCAAACAATAATAATATAGTACAATAATAATTTTTATATTGCACAAATAGTACAAAAACTACTACTAAAGCGAGTAAGCTGGTACGCAGATCACTGAGTCGTGTTAGTGTCATTATACTTTCAAAATGGTTATATCTTTAGTTTTTGTGAAAAAAATATATTTTAAATATGCCTGACGTATACATATTATATACCCATAAGAAGATAAAAAGAAACGTACTTAAAATTATTTGAATTTCGTAACTTAAACTTAAACTTGATTAGTAAGTATTGCAAGTCGAGTCCAACTATAGCTTGGAGAATATTTCTGACATGGCACTTCAACATAGAGTGTTGTTTATAAAGCTTAACTACCTAAGAGCCTGTCACATAAAGTTTTATTTAAAGCACTCCCGCTGCACATTCACAATTCTTGTAAATATAGACAAATTTCAATGTTGCGAAGTAAAACTACACTAATGACTAACATCGAAAATTAAGTTCTGGATAGCTTTTATTTCTGTTTTAAATAACTAATATAATAGGGTAAAAATGATAATGTAAATATAATATTAACACGTATATAGTAATATTATTATTATATAAAAGAATGAGAAACTTACTAATTACATAATTATTTTAAGTAATTTCGGGTAGACAAAATATCTTTAATTAATCTTATTCATCATTTCAGGTCACCACAAGAACAAACATGCGTCTACTACGAAAATTAAAATACGAAGTTTCGGCTGTCGGATCGCACGTTTCCTACCACGATATCACCCTTCATTAAACATTAATTCTATTGGTTGTCTATGGATCCAAAAGAAGGCCGTCCGTAGAAGTTGCATCCGAAGTAATTTGGCATTAGGGTTTCTGTTTGACGTCCGTCCTTGCTTCAAATCCGAAACTTCGTACTTCGATTTCGTAGTAGGCTCCCAGTTTCTAAGCCACCTGCGTTCATCGATTTACAGCAAAATCATGTAGTTCGTCTATTTATTTAGAGAATATCGCCGTGTACTGTGTTTGCCGGTACTGGGTTGCCGCTAGAGGTCGACCCATTCAGCTTGCTGAGCCTTATGTACTGTAGTTTTTACTAAATTATGTCGTCATGACATGATTTTTTAATTTGTTATTTTTTGTCAGTAATGTGAAGAAGGAGGCGAGAAGAAGAAAGTGAAGAAGAAGAAGAAGAACGTGCATGAACTAAAATTAGTATTGCAGGTGGCAAACACAACAATGTAATAAAATATTTGATTTTTTGGTTAAGAAATAGTGAGTTTATGTGTTACTGACAGGTATTGCTTCCATATATCGTATGACAATTCTTCTTTTTTCTTAAAAAAAATAGTCTTAACACTAAGATCCCTGTATCGTAAATTTATTTTATTGGTTAAAGTGACGAACCGAGCAAATCGTTAACCTGTTGGTAAGTGCAACGTCTGCCTATAATAAATGCTGTGCCACCCAGAACATTTCTGTGTGACACTATACTACGCCTGTTACCCTGAGACATCAGTTCTTAAGTCTCATATGCTCATTGGTTACGCTAGCTCTCAGTTTCAAACCGAAACACAGTAATGTTTGCACACTACTACTTCACGGCAAACTACCTGGTTCTGGAGTGGCACTTACCCAGACGGATTCCGGCATAGGGCGTAATTTTTGTGCTTACAAATACACAATTTAACATGAACAAACATTCAGACACGATACTTTTATATGTACGCTATAAAAATATTTACCCTAGAGGGAATAGCACCCCCGACCCGTAAACTGGAAGAAAATCACTTAGCCGTAGCGCCAACTGGTATATTTACCACTAGTTTGTTTTCCTGGATAGTGAAGAAATTCAATTCATTTTATGGTACATAAGCAGACACAAAGAAACGGGTTCGTACACCACTGATAAATTCACTAAAATTTGCAAAATAGAGATATAATTCAAGTGGATGAAAAGGAATAGAAAAAAATATATCGTGAAGAAATTATGTAATACTCGTATGTTTAATTTACTCTGTGCTGACGCATTGCATTGTGTGAAACTTCTACTGATGAACTCTGTACGTAGTTTTCTTTAATAATATGATATAAAAATAACTTTTTGACTTACAATGGTTTTATAATAGCTGTGCAGTATCTATCTAGCAGCTATGCAGTATAACTAGCATATCGTATCTTTGACATTTGCATGAGACTGTAGAAAATAGTAATATAACTTTGTACGTGCGCTTACGCGCTAGATAATATTTTATATATCCTTTAAATACGCGTATCTTGTTGCCAACGCGTGATGTTGCTGCGGTCACTAAATCCACCGATATGTGGATATGTTATGTTAACATAATCAACGCTTCCAAAATGAGTTTACAAGCCTATAATACTTTTACTTTTCTTATAATATTCTTTGAAAAAAAAATTTATTCAAAGAATTTTTAACTGAACGTTATTTGAAGGTGAATGATACGAAACCGATTATTGAGGAACTGAACATTGCTTTTTAGGAATTTAAATGAATTCACATCACTAGTCGTTTTGTTCATTAGGAAAAATCTAATTTTACTTACTGACTTATTTAACGACTTGTCATTTCATAATTTAGAATCTTATTTTGTTAAATGGCATTGACGAAGGTAAGCTGAAACTGCTGGAACTTTTCAAAGTTTCCTTCAGAAATTTTATTTTTTTAATATATTTGTCTAAAAATATTTAAAGCTTAAATATTCATAATACACTGACAGTTGAGAATGTCGACTAACACTGAATACTTACATACAGTCACGCCTTTTTCCAGGAGTAGGCAGAGGCCACACACAGAGAGCTAGCGTAATCACTGGACAAATGAGACTTAAGAACTTATGTCTCTTGGTAACGAGCGCAGTGTGGTGACACAGAAATAATCCGGATGACACAGCATTTGTTATGAGTAAACACGTAGCCCACTTTGGGAAACGAGACGCAACGCAACCACATCGCTGCCATTTCGGTACGATTCAAAAAATCTTACTGCGAAATGTGTTCTCTCGAACCAGTTCCAACTGAATAACTCGTTCAAAAAGCGGCGGTTAAATTAGAAGTCAAGTATTTAATACGGATAAATAATTTGTGTGTCTCTAAATAAATTGCAAATTAAAAATCTTTTAAATTCTACGAGTACGATGGCATAATTGAAGTTCAAAGCTAATCCTAATTCTTCATTGTAATCAGAGATTCGATGTTATTAAAAAATCCAGTGCAGTAAAAGGGCTAAATATTCACGAACATATTTGGAACACAAATATTTCTAACTCGGCAATAACTCGTGGCGCGAATTACCTTTATGTTTTTTATTAAAGCACGTACGCGGCGGCGCCCTATAAATCTGATGTTGGTGTTCCCACTTTACTACTCGAGCATTTGCATTTGTTATAATATAATCACGGCTGTACGTTGTGTATCATACATTTATTTTCATTTTTAAATAATATTACATTTGCTACGCGTGAATATGCGTGTATATACTCATTATGTACAAGCCATGCATACATACAGTTAAGGCATTTTTCCATATGAGGGGTAGGCAGAGGCCACTCACGTAGCCCACTTTTTGCCCTCGCGGGAAACGAGAGGTGACGGATGGCGAACCACGTCGCTGTCATTTTGATACGAGTCAAAAAAATCTTACTCTTCATTGCATTCCCAGGTGCAATATAGTGAGAGTATTGCATATTATGGTGTTATTCTGCACGAATAAAGAAAGGCTTACCGTGAAATACCATAGTCGCTTCTTATGACACTTCGGTAGGAAAGAGGTAGGTGCTATTCTACTCTGCCAGACACCTGTCGGCTAATTTTCCATAATTTAAAAATAATGTAATCTTAAGTTTTAAATATTCTTCCACATGTTCACAAAATCGTTATACGCCAGCTATGAGCTAGTCGTAGAATTCTAGTCTACTGATCTGGATACAGATTCTTAAGAAACATCACCATCTTCTTATATTTCATTATACAGTTTCTCTTATATTTCATTATACAAGTTCAGGTTTCTGATCCCAAAGGGCTGCGACGGTTACATAGTGTTGGTTTCAGGTCTTAAATAAATAATATGTGATAGAGGCAAACAGCAACATCGATATAAGCGGGAGAGGAAAAAGCTTTCCTGTACAAGAAATATCCATTGCGTTGCTATGTTTCGTTATGTGAGGAACAAAAAACAGAGACCGATTATTGGCAACGAGGCATTCAGTCTTAATGTGTCGTCTTGTCTCGTCTTAATCCTCAGCTGTTCATTTTATTCTGAACTCACTGAAACTTTGATTCATCATCAAGGATGGCTTTTTGTGCCTAAGAGTTACAGTGACCATACATCAATAGTTGTATTGTGAACCCATTCGTCAACTTTACTGGCATACCAATATACTTATTAATATAACGATTTCAGAATTTTAGTTTTATTATTTTATTGCGATACATACATACGTCGTTTCAGCCAATCACAAGTCCACTGCTGAACATAGGCCTCCCCATAGATAGCCACAAAAGTTTGTAGCTCCCATATTGGATAGATTTTGCCATAGTTGCCACGCTTGACAGGCGGGTTGGCAACCGCAGTTTATTTATTCAGATGTTCCAGGAAGATGCTGCTGCCCATCCCCTGGTTCGAATTTCCCCCTGTCGTCTTTTACGACACCCACGGGATGGGATGGGGTGGTAGATTCTCTTAGGCCGCTACCACACGGCATATACATACAGTCACGCCTTTTTCCCATATAAGGGTAAGACAGAGGCCAATTACATAGCCCACTTTTCGCCCTTCCGGGAAACCAGACGTGACGAGTGGCGTACCACGTCGCCGCCATTTTGTTACGACTCAAAAAATTCTTACTCCCCACTGCGTTCTCACGTCCAGTATAGTGAGAGCATTGCATATTATGGTGTTATTCTGCACGAATAAAGGCTGCCTTTACAATACCTTAGTCGTCTCTTACGACACCTCGGTAGGAAAGAGGTAGGCGCTACTGTAATCTACCGGACAACTATCGGTGCGATATTTCCTTTTAAATGGAATTAAGTGTAGAGACGAGCAAGTCGTTAACCGATGCTAAGTGCCGCGCATGCCCATAATAGCTGCGTTGTCACAAGAATTTCCGTGTAGCACCGCACTGTGCTAGATACCATGAAAAATCTACTGCCTTAATAGCCGAATAACTGGTTATTCAGACGTTGGTTTGTTTCGATTATCTATCTTTAAATATATAAAACAAAGTCCTGTTAGTTACACCATTTATAACTGAAGAACGGTTGGACCGATTTTTAATGTTGAAAATTCATTTTCTCATAGGTCTTGTTCAGGAAGACGCGGGGAAATAACAGATGACCGCCGCGGCAAACCCGCAGCTACCGCTTATAGCAGTCTTCTTCGGATATCCCACAGTGCAGACGTGTTTTTGCAATGGTGTACGATTTCAATAGACTTATTATTAGAATGATAATTGTTAATGTAAAAGTATTTTTAAGTTTTTTTTTATTGTATATAGTGACGAAACGAGCAAAACGTTCACCTGATGGTAAGCTGCAACGTCCACCCACAACAAATGCTGTGTCACCACACTGCGTCCGTCACCTTGAGACATCAGTTCTTAAGTCTCAAATGCCCAGTGATTACGCTAGTACACAGTGCCCATCAAACCGAAACACAGTAATGCTTGCACACTACTGCTTCACGGCAGAATAACTGGCCCTGGGGTGGATCCCTACCTAGACGGGTTCCTGCATAGGAATCCTACCGACCGGTAAAATCTTACCAAAAGTAACAATTCTCGCCGCGGGGGACGCAACAACGGTAGCTGAGGCTTACTCGGCGGGGCCGCGAGTAGCGGCATATTAAACGTAGAGCGCGTGAATACTGCTTCTCCATGAACTCTCCATTATCATATCGCTTTCAACGCGATGTGACCGCGCGACGCAAAGATATTTCATTAATTATCCACTGACAGCTGATTAAATTGCGCAGTCCTTTCTCACCTGCAGAAGACAATTACCAAACTCTACGTTGCAATGCGCCTAGAATGTTTTGGAAAAAAAGTGGGAATACGGAACAATCCAAATGTTGTCGAACACAAAATCGTTTTCTTCTCTTATCATCGTGCATAGGTCGACGGCAAATGTTCCAAAAAAGAAAATTACAAAATTCGACCCATAGATGGCGCTGTGATCGTGTGGCTGTATAGTTTCGTAATTAAATGTAATTCAGAAATTAAACTCATTGCATCACATACCGGAACAGGCAGGACAACGTCTGCCGGGCCAGCTAAACTCATAACTCATGCGTTATAATTAATTTCGTCAAATAAATAAATATTCTACTATCACTTTCTTATCAAGTTTTAAATAAATGTGCTATCCATTTTCAGACACATAAGTAACAAAACATTTCTTGTACACGACGAGTACTTAAAAGTCTTTTTAACGTAATTCTGTTGATAACGGCTTAATTACAATTCTGTTGGTAATTAAGAAGTTTCACAATCAACGAGCGTGATTATCTTAACAGGCGTTATTTAGATACCAAAGGATTAAATTTCACCATCTTTAGCAACAGTAGTCGACTTTCAAAAATATTAAGCAGTCTTGAAATGGTCTTCCTGAATTGTTAATGTTAACAATTACGCTTACTTGCGTACGGAAGTTTTAGAAGTGATTGTCATATTATGACATATAATGTCAGTTATTTAAAACATAAAATTCCATTTATGACCTCAAATTAGAAAATGATGTAATCTTAAAATAATTTTAAAACAAGATTTTTAATTTCTTCTATCATGTATCAAACGAGCTCCAAACAAGAAAGGTGAAAGGGAAATATAAATGAAAATGTTATCGTAAAATAAGCCGAACACATGATTATATATATTACAAATATTCGAACTTGGAACATACACATACATTTAAGTTAAAATCCCTGTTTTAAACCCAAAACTTTTTATTGAAATCCGTTGAGCTGTATCGGTTGTATATGTATCTTCAGCCTATTCGAGATAAACTTTCAGACAAACATACAGACAGACAATAATTTTAAAACTGATCATTTATTTTGAAATCACAGACGGACTCTTTATTAAATTCCGTAGTTTTAAGTAAAAATATTGCGAGGAAATGTCCGCCAACCCGTATTGAAGCATCGTGGCTGACCCTCTCCAGCTACAAAGCCCTCTCAAAAATGAGAGATGGCCTATGCTCAGCAGTGGGACATTTTTAGATTCAACTAATGTTAATATACTTTTTTATATTTATGCGTACTTATGATCATATTACATAGATTCCTGAAAAACTATTGTTTTAGTTATAAACTAACAGAAACTAAAGAAGGCGCGTTTCTTACAATTGTCATTCGAAAATAGTGGCAACGAACATAAGTCTGATAAAAGCTAACTTCCACCAATTAAATTAGCGTAAATTGCAAAACACATATGATTGATTTTTACTGACTCAAGCAAACTACTTAACACTGCAGTCACGTGTGGTGTTTATAAGCACCGCACATATATTTTGTCTGTTTATCGTTATATATATAAATAGGCATCGTTTCCCCCCTTAATCAATGTCAGTCACTGTTTCTACAAATTGTACAACAATTAGCTAGATCATCGCCCCGTCCTATAAAGTCACGACGGACTTATTCATATACAGACATTACTGCATCTTTTTTTTTTTAAATTACCCTCGGATATTTTGTAGTTAAAGAGATATTGATTTATTTTTAATATAATAATAAGTGATTTTTTTTTCAGAAAATAATGAAAAAGTCAGTCTTTACCTAGGTGTTAGTGAATTTGTTATGTCTATTTCCGCTTTCATAAAGAGAAACCCAAATAAAAATGTTCGGTTAAATAAAAGTGTTTCTGTGTTAACGTTGTTGCCATATCGGCATCGATACTCTCAATATCATAATCGTATATAATCTCAATATCATATATATCGTTATTTTGTATTTTCTTTCCTATATGTCTTGTATGTATATATGTACAATGTCTTTATTTATATGTTTATTTGTGAATCAATTATGATTAAGTATGTTTTCCTGTATAATCATTCATAGCTGCCATATGTTTTTCTCACCATCAGCCAGGGTTGACGGGCAGAGAATGCCACGAGGCATTAGGTCCGTCCCATTGTTACCCTTAGGTTAAGGTGTTAAACAATAAAGTATAAAAAAATAAATATCTTCAAACATGTAACAGAGAAAGCAGTTTGCATCGACTTGCAATTGTTATTTATTTAAGAAGCTCCTCTGTTCACTGACGTATATTACATAATAAATACAACTTGTATCGCTTCCATTACAAACATATTTACTCCATGGACCTCTCGGTTTCGCTTGTTTAGGCATTTTCAAGACTCTAGCTAATAGTTTTATTATTCTAAAATATATCACAAACATGTTTAGTATCACACATATTAAGAGAATCAATGTAAAGTTCTACAAAAACGTATAATAGTTGGGCCTTTGTCCATTAGTGTTTAATGTTTTATGTACATTGCAGAAATATGTAAGAGACAGAGAAAGAGATGCTGTCCCCTAAACTCTTCATGCAGCGGGCATTGGAAGATGTTTTCAAGCTATGGAGCTGCAAAGGTTATGATTGTAACGTAATCGGCGAACACATCGCTCACATTCGTTTGTCGACGACATAGTCATTATGGCAGAACCGCTAGGAGAACCTTAGTGTCTTTCAACAGGAAGATCTTAAAAACATGGACTATACCGATTGTTGATTGGAATACTAAGCTTGAAGTTGACGTCGAGTATACCTGAAAGATCTTCAACTATTTCATGTTGCCAGTGATGGTATACTTGAACTGAGACGTGATTCTTCATTGCAGGCTACATAACAACGCTCAAAGTCACTCAGCGAGCTATAGAAAATGCTTGGCTCCGCATTTCTCTGCGAGATTGAATCCGTGACGAAGATATCCGCAGCAGAACTAGTGTAACCGACATGTCCCTAATGATTAGCAAGCTGAAGTGTCGATAGGTCGGCTTTGTAGCTAGTTGAAACGATAGCCGTTGAGGAAAAAAGTTCTCGAGGAACAACCTCATATCGGAAAACGCTACGCTCCATGGAGCAACGACCCGCACAGTTTTGTAGAAAGCTGATGTAAGCAAGTGGCTCAGGTCCGTGTTTCGTGACAATCTTTGGAACAGATCTATGTTCAGCGGTGGACTCGTGATGTGCTGAAATGATAACGACGATTATGATACTTCTGAATAATCTTTGTCAGTTACGCTCAGAGAGTTTTTTTACGACCTCTTTTAATAAGAGTTTAAGTTTGAGAGTTCGCTGTGTCACTATTTTCTTTATTTAATCAAGTCGAGATATTTGAAAGTAAATATAGAGAACTATTCAGTAGCACGTTGATTTTCTTATCAGAATAGAATCATCTCTTTTGTCAGAATAGGGCTCCGTCTTAGTCGCGCCTAATTACGCACATGTCACCAGCACGCCAGTGATTGATTGTAACGCTAATATCCGGGACAATCCCTCAACAATGGATAATTTAGGTGACATATTTATGTCATAGTATACACTATAAAGGTACATTAAATAAAAACTTTTGTATAACTTCTTATTGACGAAATACTTAATTAAGTTGATGAAAAAAAAATACCACTACCTTTACTACTCTTTTGCAGTACACGTCATTCTAAGATAAATTTAAAAGAACTGTAAAAACTGTTCATGTAGCTTACTGTAAATGAAAAGAATTAACGTGATAAATCATCTGGTAGAAAGAGTTCGTTTTTTATTGAGGGGTTTCATTAAAAAGGTATAACGAGCTGTTTCTGTATGTCATAGAATTATGGCAGTCTACTCGTATGTACATTTTATAATACTATCTATAAAAAATAAAACCAATATTACGAAAGAAGAGAAATTAACCTTAATTGACTATCTGACTGATCCTATGAAATGTCTATAATTTATACAATATAGAAATTATAGAATAAAATCTCCTAAAAATCTGCTAATTAATATTTCATGAATTCTTTTTTGACAGGTGCTTCAAACACAGAATTTTCTCTATAAACAGACTACTCTTACTGACTCAAGCATCTCTTAAAAAATGTATGACGTGTCGTTCAAGTTATAATAATGATGTCCAAATGAGTAACGCGTTTTATTCAGGTTAAAAACCAGAAGCTTGGTAGTTGGAAGCGTGGTATGTATTATAACTATCAACACAAATACTAAGAAAGATACTCTCATAAACCTTCTATTAAACCTTATGTAACTCACATGTTATTAGAATTAATATTAGAGTAAGGGACAAAACCACTGAAAGACAATCACCGCTTAGGAATCGACTGAAATTTAAAACCAGCCAGCGTATTTGTCTGCTGAACCTTCGATTCAGCAGACAAATACGCTGACCACAGTAGATGCGGCAGATTTTATATGATGCTCGATTTCATATTAGAGTAAACTAGCGCTTATTATCGCAAAGTCTACATGGCAACCTTCAAGGGACAACAATGATTTGTCTTACAGGGTTTACCGCGTTAGAAGACCGTACAGTTTAAAAAACTGGCAAAACTCAAACAAAACAAAAAAAAAGCTTGAAACTCAATACACGTTGCAGAAAAACTTATATTTTAGAAATTAGATCAAAACACTTATAAATAAACATGGGGCTGCATGGGATGACAATAAACATATAAATAAACAATAACTGCTCAGTATATACACAATTATTAATAAATCGATATATATTAAATATGATAAACAGAACGTTGCAAGAAAACATCGCACGAAAACGCTGCACTCAAATTCGTTCTGAAATTTTACTCTCATCGCGCTCAAAGAAGTTTGACTTCAAAAACGTTGCTGTACACAGGAGAGATCCCATATCGTGGATCACGCACAAATACCCATACTGTAACAACTATCTGTAGGCCATACAAATATTGGTCAAGTGCGGCAACCGAACCCGCGACCCAGAGAAGCCAATCTCTTAGCCACACCGATAATTGGGCCGTCAAACGGAGTTCTAGATTATAGACAGAATAAAAGCAATTAATTGTGGGCACAGATTTCACGATCCAACCAACATATGCATTATTTTTTCGATTTTTATAAACCGTGGAACACCTGACTTAAACTAACAATTTGTTATTGTACTGAGCTTACTGCGCTACGGGTACCGGCGCCATTTCAAGGTGCATTCCTCCTATGACACTTTAATGTGCAATGTAGTTTATAAGGCTTATCTACCTAAGAGCCTGTCATATAAAGTTTTATTTGAGACACTCTTGCGGCACATTCATAATTTTACAACGTAGAGGAAGTTTCGATTTAACCGAGTAAAATGGCTCATTTTATTTGTATTTAATATTGTAAGTTGTTTTCATAAAATATCAGATAGTTATTAAAAAAATAAACAATTGCATTTGGTTAAAAATAACTACTGGTTAAAAATAACTAACTGTCGAATACATACAGTATTCGACATGGACCATCAGCAATTCATAAGTATAGATAGCACTGGTGGTTCCTTCGGTATTTCATATGTATTCGACATTTGATATGCCCTTTTTGCCCTATGCAGTCACCCACCTAGTAGTGTGTAGTGTAGTAGATACGACTGCTGTACCATTTACTCTTCCGTCAAACAGTGGTGTTTGTACACCACTGTGTTTCGATTTGAAGGAAGACTATACACGCGAGACTGTACACGTATAGCGTTTCAAATAAAACCTTTGGGTGAGGCCGCAATTCTTAAGGGCAGGAGTTGCACTTTTGTATTTTTTATAGCAGTAAGTGTAGAGACGACCAGAACTACTACACTGCGCCGGCCCCCCTGGGACATAATTTCGTAAGTCTCATATGGCCAGTAATTACACTAGCTCTCAATGCAGACTACTGCTTCACAGGAGAATAAGTGGTTCTAGACTGATTCCTGCATAGAAATCCTATCACCTGTAAACTTACACAATTACCATTAGGTGAACGATTACCTCGCCTAGTCACTTTTTTAAATTGCTAACACGCATCTGCTTGTTGGATAGTTGTAACTACCGCTACCATTATTCAACTAACAGAAAAACTGTAAAACTTTTTAATATTAACGTAGTACAGTAACTTTAGTGTACTAAGATATTTTTTTTATACAATTCAATTTACCTTCGAAACTTTTTTTGATCCGAGCTTATCTTTGGATTTCTCATTTATTGGCTAAATAATTTAAAATTCGAAAAAGACGTTGCTTTTTGTTTTAAAAAACATTAAAAAAGCAAAACGCCTAAGTTGTTGTGCGTTGTAGTGTGTAGGCGTTTCGATTTTTAGGGTTTAACAAAATGATTTCTTATATTGCTTCAGGAAGATGCTGCTGCCCATCCCCTGTGTTTTATTGTCCCTCTGTCCATTTTTACGACACCCACGGGATGAGATGGGGTGGTAGAATCTCTTAAGCCTTCCAAGCCACCACACGCCAATACATTAGCTACTTTATTGTTAATTATTATTATAATTTCTTTGCGAATTTAAGTGTACGAATAAAATAAACTATATTAAATGTGAAGTACTGTTCAGCACTGATTATTGACAAATATGCTGTAATTTAATTCTACTGCCAGCGCCCGCTCCGAAGAAAATGTAAATTTTCCAATGAGTCATTAAGTAGCTTATTTGGATTACACTCGGTGGAAATCAATAATTTCAAAATGTTTGTTTGCGGTGTTCGTTCGTTATTTTAAATTATTTAAGACTTTAATATTGAAAGATCTTAAGTAATATTCATCATCATCATCATTTCCGCCTATCATTGGTTCACTGGTGAAAATAGGCCTCCCCATAAATTGCTACAATAGTTTATAGGTCTCATTTTGAAGGGTATTTGCCATAGTTGCCATGGGTGGCAGGCGAGTTGGCGACCGCAGTTTATTTATTCAGATGTTCCAGGCAGATGCTGCTGCCCATATCCTGTTTTTATTTTTAAATTTGAGCATAAATTATATTAAATGAAACTAATGTTATGGATTTCATCTTTTATAATTTTTAACTATTTGTAACTTCACTTTTGAGCGCTTTATAGCACCCATGGTCACGGGAGAGCTGAGATGTCAGACGTCATGATGTCTTAGTTAATCCGAGCACCTTCAACTTTAAATTATTATTTTTGGTCCGATCTAAGCAAAATGAGCATAGTGTCGTGAAGTCTTGCGATGGTAATCTTTGTTTTTGGTTTATTTTCATTAATAATAGTGTAGCGACATCTATGTCACCACATTAGAAGCTCAAGGAATATCCCCATACTTCCATAATCGCGCTATGAAAGTTTTCTGAGATGCGAACTATTTATACAACATCTAAATATTACTAGTTGGAGGAGAGGAGGAGACGTCCTCCCCAGATCAGACCAACTGATCTGGCGGGTAGCTACCCTTTTCCTTGGCAATATCATCCGCCAAAATGGTGACTCCGACGTAATCATCCGCAACACCAAAATTGGTGACCCCGGTATGAACATCGTAACCAGCTTCTCCGAACCACATAAACAACGTCATCGGCAACCATCGCAGTCACCAGCACCAGACTACTGTTGGCACAACGCGTGCTTCCTAGTCTCTCAGTCAAAATAGGATACCGGACTATATATGGTAGTACCCAATCATCATCCATTGAAAATAGGGTGTTTATTTTTAATTTCAATAGCCTCGCGAATCTTTCTTGCTAATAATCGGTGTGAATTTTGCAAAGATTTGTGGTCTATCAAATCTAATATAATGTTGTGATTAAAATTAAACAAAAAGCAATAATTAGAGTGCAAGACTATAAGATACAGTAAGTTCATTTAGCATAGATCGGGTCAAAAATACCAGTAATTACACTAAGGAATAGTTCCCTTCAGGCTTAAACACGGTGTTTGCACCCTACTGCTTAACGTCAAAATAACTGATACTACCTACCTACCGAGACAGATTCTTGCATAGGAAATCCTACCATCCGTAAAAAATCCTCAGAATTGGTTTTTGAAATGTCTGCAGTGGAAATTCAAAAATGCAACATTGTATTAATTGTTAACTACTGGTCAAACAAAAATAGAATGACAAATTTGTTTTATAAATTACTAATAAAACTTCTGCAGTTACTACATAAAAACTAAACAATTCCAAAATAGTCATAGGTGGTGAGTTCTAAGTGTATTGGAAAAACCCGTCTAGTTCAAAGCTTCTGAATTGAAGATACTAAAACCTTTTAATTTTCAACAAAAAGTGTTAAGAACCAACAATAAAAACCTTCTGCGCCACCTGCCTATGTCTATAAATATTTCTTTTCATAAGTACGGTTTTCCCGACCATAATTTAATTATTATTTTTTTCATTACCAATATTAAAACAAAACAACTATAGAACTGTTACCAAACAAAAAATAAACAATGTAATTATATAAATATATTATATTATTATTAATTATTATTATTAATATTATATTATATTATTGGTGTACAATCATTAGAGGTGAATAAAGTTTAATTAAAAATTATTTTCTGAAAACATAATAAATCTTCTAAGTAGCTGTATCCTAACAAAAGAGTAATTTTTAAACCTTATAAAAGTACAAACTCATGACTAACAGCAGGACTAAAAAAGTATTACGTGCACTAAAAATATTAATTTATTATTATTAAATCATTACACAACTTATGAAAAACCAACGTATGGGCCTCGAACTCAAACTCTCGAGTATAAAAAATTCTACTAAAAAAACAGTAATCATTGAAAATGCGGTTCACACATTGAATGTGGATGATATCGCGCAACATCAAAAAAATATATAAAGTCGAATAGAAAACCTTCTCCTTTTTTGGAGACGGTTATAATAAAATCTGAATAGATTCCTTAATTTTTTATCAGTCATTTATCTTAACGTGGTAGAGTTATGATGCAACTAGGTACTACGTACGTTTAATTTTCCCTTCATGTATCCAAAGTAAAATGTTAATTTTTTATAGAACCGTTTTTGAGTGTATGTTGGTAACATTTATTTTGATTCTATCTCCCAAATGCCACTAATCGTTTCAATTGTAGTAAATAGACTATAATTTCGTCAATATTTGAACACGAAATACGAAACTTTGTTTAAAGGAAAATTTACTAAAATTGTTATGTTTCATACTACGTAATAAACATACTATGTAATACGTAGATTCACCGTTAAATCGTTATATGGGTTAACAGTTATATGAGGACATCGAGTTTTTCCTTTCCAAAGTTATGAGTCACATGAGAATTGTGCGCTAAGTGGTGGGCGAGGGCGGAGACGATACTGGGGAGTCAAACCACAGACTGCGAAACGCGGTTAAAAATAAAAAGTAAAATTGCAACCATTTAGTTTACATATGTAGTATTCGAAATCTCTGTAGTTATAAAACTAAACCAACACTAACATTGGGTTCTTTACCACTCTTGTTATAATTTTGGAGTTATTAAAGAAAACTTATTTTAATTTGCAGAACCACTTTTCTAACAATACAACGAGTTTCCGTTAAATAATGTTTTAGTAAAAAAACAGGGGTTATTTCTATTATGTTGCCGCAAAAAATGTACTTAGTATGATTTATATCGGTCGTGTATGGTATGTTTATATGTTACGTACATATACTGTGTGGGTAAGTGCTGAGACAATGTCTCGGATATCAACGTTACAATCAATCACTGGTGTACTAATGGAATGTGCGTAATTAGGCGTAGAGAAGTAAAAAGAGTATACATGTGGACTAGGTATTACGTCATCATAGTATAAGCACTATTCTTAGTTTAAATCTGTAAGTTTCTGTCTGTGACTTCAGAATAATTGCCAAAAATTATGTATACGATGACTAATCAAAATATCATTTTTTAGAATTTTTGTCTGTCTGTCTGTCTAGAATAGGCTCGGAAACGGCTCGACGAATTCTGATGAAAATTTAAGAAATTAAAACCGAAATTTTAAGTTAAATTTCGTGTTGTTGTTACATTTGGATATCTATCTTGCAGGGTTCAGAAGACATGAATATAAATTTGCTATAATACTTATACTTATGCTATGGCCTTAAGGAGCATCACGCTGTGAATCGGACATTACCAAAATACTCAGGTCAGCGAGGTACCATGCCGTACGGCGCAATTATGTGGTCAGCTTATTTTACGCGGGTGTAACCGCAGGGCACAGCTAGTACATAATAAAAATTTATTAAAGTATTAACTGAAATACGCGTAAGACTATGTCATATTTTTCAAATTAGGAAGTGATACGTATACATATACATATAGTATTAATTTTAAATTACAAATTGATAATATTAAGCCTCGATTAGTAGACCTCTTGCCTCTTGCTCTCGCAATAGCCATACAAAACGCCGCTCAGTTTACCACGTGGGAATTTGTCGTTTGATGACATAAATGATATGGTTTCTATGTTCAACTTACTTATTTTGGATTTAATAGAACGAAGAAGAATTGTGTGACCAATTTTTCAGTGTTATTTACAATGCCGCGAGCCAGAAGGTCTTTTCTTTCACATCGAAGCCGTAATGCAATTAGATTTCGCGATATTGAGAATCAATGTACTGAAGACGAAAATTACAATACTCCACGTTGCAATGCGCCCTTTTTTATTGTATAAAGTGACGAAACGAGCAAAACGATCACCTGATGGTAAGTGCAACGTCCGCCCACAACAAATGCTGTGTCACCCAGAATATTTCTGTGTGACACCGCACTGCGCCCGTCACCCGGAGACATCAGTTCTTAAGTCTCAAATGCCCAGTGTTTAAATGTAATTCAGAAATAAAACTCATCGCTTATAAAGAGCCCACTGCTGAGTAAGGCCTCCTCTGATATAT
The DNA here is from genome assembly GCA_019845155.1 of Luehdorfia chinensis. Classification (NCBI taxonomy): domain Eukaryota; kingdom Metazoa; phylum Arthropoda; class Insecta; order Lepidoptera; family Papilionidae; genus Luehdorfia; species Luehdorfia chinensis. The sequence goes on from JAHVAK010000022.1 coordinate 4,769,528, forward strand.
GAGAAGTTGATGGAGCCGGGAAGTGTTCATTACGCTGCTTTATTTGAATTCATTGGACACATCATGTGGGATGGCGAACTTCACGTATCCTTAAAGTATTTTTGTTTATATACAGAATGCTTGCAATAAATTTTGTATCAGTAATGTGCACTTGGTAAATCAGTACTTAAAATATTTTTAATATGAATGTTAGATGCGCTAATACCGAAGATCGATAGAGGTTGTTGGATAAATATTGTTACGCACTGGTTCCGATTTGGACCAATAAAACGATCCTACGAAGATAGATGTACTCGTATATATTTCATTTAAAGGTAAAAGATATGATTAATCAAGTTGTCACTATATCTTGATTCGCCCTTTAGGTCGTCTAAACTCCGACTCCTCTAATTTGCCCTCCGGTCGCACTTATATGTGCCGTCGAATACTCTAGAGTCTAAAGCGACGACAAAATTTTAAATACCGATATACAATGTTAGTGTTAAATCCAGAAACTTCTTTATTCGCTAAGAGGAAAATACACTATACTAGAAACTTCTGTATTTGTTAAGGGGAAGACAACGTTTTAGAAACTTCTGTATTTTTACGGGGAAGTCATAAAATTATAGAAGGTTCGTAACACTATTATATCTTTTAAATGAAATGAAATGCGATGCGACATTTTTGGTCTGCTTTTTTCAACCCAATTACCCTTAACGAAAAAGATTTGCAGAAAGAAAGATAAGAGAAAGTAGCACCAAAGGAATCGTTCTAATTAGATTTTTTTGAAACACTAGTGAGGCTATTAACTTTTCTAACATTCCAGTATTTTCTTTAACGATATATTTTTTTGTTTTCCTTATTTTCTAGTATATGTATAACAATGATTATATTATCGAGTAGATTTAGAAAATAACGTTATAAATAATATATAATTTATGTAAGTACAAGAAAAGGCAAGCTTGTGTTTATTTTTAAAGAAACTTATAAAATAAGAAGAGACATGGCAAATCAAGGGCAGAACACGCGTCATAAATTTTATAGTACACAAATGATCTGTGTTCGATCCCCCATGTCCCTCAAAATGTGTTAATTCGAATTTTAAGAGCAGAGTATCCCATGTGGATACTCTGCTCTTAAAATTCTTCGGTGAAGAAATTAATCTAATGGAAATTTGTAGGTCTGAGAAATACAATATATTTCAAAGAAATGGGAAGCCAGTCAACCCGCACTAAAGCAGCGTAGGATTATAGAGGTTCCAAAACCATATCTGCGAGATAAAATCCGTCACGATTATATCAGCAGTAGAACTAGAGTAACCGACATAGACTTAAGGATTAGCAAACATAAGTAACAATGGCCGGCCATATAGCTCATAGAACCGATAACTGCTAGAAAAGAAAGGTTCTTTAGAGACAGCCTCATATCGGCAATCGCGGTGTAGGGCGACGCCTCACTAGATGGCACTTCGACCTGCACGGTTTTGCTAGAAATCAATGGATGCAGGCTCTGGACCATCTTTGGTGGCAATCTATAGGGGAGACCCATGTTCAACAATGGACTAACATAGGCTGAAATTATGAAGATGGTCATCAAAACCATAGCGGCATAAGAGAAGGCGTGTGAAGAAGAAGGCGACCAACTTTATTTAAATGAAACTAATTTTATGGATTTTATCGCGTTTAATTTTATTATTTATAACACGACGTTTCGAGTGCTTTACGACACCCATGGTCACGGGGGGACTGAGGTGACAGACGTCCCGATGTCATAGTTAACCCACACCGGGTTAACTACCTTGGTTTAACTACCGGGTTACTAACCTTCAGCTTTTAATTATTATTCTTGGTCCGATCTACGCAGAAAGAGCGCACTGTGTCTTGAAGTCTTGCAGTGGTATGCTTGGTTTTTGATTTAATTTTATTAATTATAGGATCCCAAGCTGGTGGTAATACCCAACCATCTTCTCTATTAAAATTAGGATGTTTTTTTAAATTTCTATAGCCTCGCGAATCATCCTTGGTAGGAATCGGTGTTCTATTGAAAGGATTTGTGGTCTATTAAATCTGATGTAATGGTTGGGATGATCCAGAACATGGTCACAGACTGCAGACTTCCTAGAGCGTCGATGCTTCACATCAGCTATATATTCTTTAACGCGGGTTTTTATGGATCTTTTAGTTTGCCCTACGTAAGAGAGACCACATTCACAATCCAGCTTGTATACTCCTGCATCTTGTAGAAGGACGTTACACTTGACAGATGGTAAAAACTGACTTATCTTCTTCGGCGGCTTGAAAAATGTTCTTATGGAAGCCTGCTTCAAGATATAGCCAATCTTGTCCGTGGCTTCTCTGACATATGGTAGGACTGCAGGTACACGCTCGACTGTGGCCGGCTTCACTCGGTCACTGCGACGAAGGTGCGGAACTCGAAGCTTGTTGTTTTGCAAAACTTGCTTGACATGCTGAAGCTCGGCGGCCAGGTGTTTACTGTCACAGATCCCTTGTGCTCTCTGAAACAAAGATTTGCCCACGGTAGCTAACTGTGAAGGATGGTGGCGAGATTCACCGTTTAAGTACCTATTTGTATGGGTCTTTTTCCTATACACAGTGTGACTCAAGGTGTTATTAGGATTTCTAATTACTAAAACATCTATGAAAAGCTAAAGAGTTATTTGTCTCTAACTCCATTGTAAGTTAAGATGGTCTAAAAATGCAGTGACTTTATCAGAAGGTAGAATTGTGAAAGTATCATCTACGTATTGCTTGTAGAACCTTGGATATACTGGAAAAGTACGGAGGGCTTTCTCCTTAAAGTCTTCCATGAAGATGTCAGCAACAACGGGAGATACTGGGGAGCCCATCGCCACACCATCTACTTGTCGGTATTATTGTTCCTTCCACAATATATGGGTGTGGCTGTAAAGCACTCGAAACGTCGGGTTATAAATAATAAAATTAAACGCGATAAAATCCGTAAAATTAGTTTCATTCAAATGTGTAGTGTTCGCGTAAATATTAGAAATCTTTATTTAATGTTATTTTACAATTAAGTTACATCATAATTACAAAAATGTATCTTTGCTAAAAAGTGATAACCGCAAGCTAAGTATATATGGAAAAATTAAACAGCCAAGACAAAGCAAAAGGGCGTAACATTGGCACTCCCCATACACGGACCAAATACAAAGCTTTATTTACTTGAAGGCGCCATTACACGGGTCATGTAAACTCTAAAGTTCGTAGACGCGGGCGTCGCCTCACCGCGCAAAGCTCCAGCTCCGTTGAAGTTTACACGATTGAATAGAGAACGTTTTATTGGATTTTATTACAATGATTCTAGACAAAAAGTTTGTGTGTAATACAATACTGTTATATTTATTTAAATGGTGAGAAAGAGTTAACTTTACATTAAGAGGAAAAGGTGTAAAACAATTTAAAATAATTATTATGAAAGCACCTGTATATGTATATGTATGGGTTGAGCCATAGAACCGTAAAACATTCAGAGTGACAGAAAGAGTTATTTTCGTGTTTATAACATTAGTATGGATAAAACATTTCTGTCTTTTATTTTAATTAATGAGCTAAATAAAGTATTATCTACCTCCTTACTCTATTCAACTAAACTCATTCATGGAGCAAAGTATACGCTTTTACAATAAAATCCCAGAAAGTGCATAAATTTTTCCTACCCATAGGTTCCAAAAGTTTATTAAACAAATACTTTATGTAAAGGGTTACTGTAATATAAAATAAAACATATATGATAATAACCCTGGGAAAGATCGCCACCAGGCTGGCAATGTTTTTTTAAATATCATTTAAATTAAAACAGAACATTGGAAAATGACTAAAAAGACGATACCTGCGGAGTTTTTTTCGCCTTTTTCTTCTTCGTATACAGGAAGGTATTAATATATACATTTGATTTGATCTAGAACATGGTCAGAATGCAAATTTCCTGGAGCGTAGATGCTTCACATCAGGTATATAAAATACATAAACAGGTAGAAGAACATATAGCTGATGTGAAGCATTGTCGCTCCTTGAAGTCTGCAGTCTGTGACCATGTTATGGATCATCCCAACCTTCACATCAGATTTGATAAACCACAAATCCTCGCAAAAGAACACCGATTCCTACCAAGGATGATTCGCGATGGTATTAAAATTCAAAAACATCCTAATTTTAATAGAGAAGATGGTTGGGTACTACCACAAGCTTGGGATCCTATAATTAATAAAATTAATTCAAAAACCAAGCATACCACTACAAGACTTCAAAACACAGTTAGCTCTTTCTGCGTAGATCGGACCAAAAATAATAATTAAAAGCTGAAAGTACTCCGAATTAACTATGACATCAGGACGTCTGTCACCTCAGTCCTCCCGTGGCATGGGTGCTTTGAAGCGCTCAAAACGTCGGGTTATGAATAGTATAAAATTAAATGCGAAAAAATCCGTAAAAAATAGTTTTATTTTAATGGGTAGTATTCGCGTCATTTCATTCATGCCTCTTAGTTTTTGACGACATTCTGATCAAAGTTTGAACTGTACTCGATAGAAAATCGTTTGGAAAAAGTCAAGAATAAAAAAATACTATAAATCATATTAACGACATCCTGGTATAATCTCCGACAATGTCTAAAATATTTTTCACAATGCTTTGGACTTTAAGGTGTGTGTTATTTTTTAATTACCCTTAAACTAACAAGCTAATTTCTAAAACAAACAAACGCTTTATCGAGTAAACAAATCAACATTTCTGATATATTTTATCACAACGCTACTTATAGTGTATTAATTTTAACACATTAAAAACTTTGTTCGAAATTAGGAAGACTTACTGCCTACGGACGTTATTATCTTCATGATTTGGGAAAGCAATTCATTTTAAAGCCTTGATTAAATATTTTCGCCTTTATTGTAATTAATTTATCTTTAAGCTTTTCCTGTGTTTGTATTTCAATGTTCCAAAATTCTAAAACGGTTGTTAATATGTACTCATATGTGTGGTTTAACCATTAAATGTCGTTACTTACTAATTGGTATGTATATTAATTAATATTACAACTATTCCCTAAAGAGGATAGATTCGCGCAGATGTTATCTAAAGCGTTATCTTCGATTTTCCTTATTTTTTACATAAAAAAGAAGACGATAAGATAGAGAAAGGGATGCTTAGATGGTTTGGTCACGTAGAGACGGATGAAAGAAAATTGACGAAACAGTTTTATGAGGCGAATGTGAATGGAAAAACCGGTAACGGTCGACGTAGATGAACATATCATGATCAGATTGAAGTCGCTTTAAGAATAGGCCACATCAAAAGTACTCTTAACCGACGAGAGAATATGAAAGACGAAATCGAAAAGAATACATGTGAGAAGAAAAAGTCATAGGTATGTGTCAGATTTGTAGCAAATGGAAAGATGTGGTCTTTGCTTACCTCAATGGGAAAAAGGCGTGACTTTATGTTTGTATGGGACGGCAATCATCGCCTCGTCATATAAATGTAAATTGACTAAGGACAGGAAAAATTTTGTGAAGCTCTTGTATAGTTAGTGAAGACAAATTCCGAGGCAAAACATGAATTATTTCTTATCTTTTCCTGCATAATTTTTAAATTTCACCAGTTTATAAAATGGTAATCAAAATTAAAAAGGTCAATTTAATAAATGAAATAGATCTGGGCCAATCAGTGAGGAATTAATATGCCTTGTTGAAATTTTGAAACAACGTGTCAAAACAAATAAACCCAATAATGGACACAAGTGAATCGATTAAAATGTACTACCAAGGTATTTTGATTAATGAATTAAGTTAGTGTACATCACAGTGCACTAAATCTTTGCGCGAATTCGGAGGCGCCCTCTTCTTCTATCCCGAATATGACATTACATAACATAGGTAAAGATTTTCTTAAACGACTGGTGTAATAATCAGCTGCATTTTCATAAAAATGGGGACAGTTATAATCATTTAGGACAGACAAGCCCGAGATATAGTAATGTACACTGAATACTGAGTCTAAAATTATCATTTTACTGCATAAGAACCAATTTTAATGTCTGCACAGAATGTTGAATAAGGTCTCGATAATCATATTATTGTAACGTATATCGTCTTCATATAACATTATAGAAAGACAAGTGTAATTCGCAAAATAACGTAAAGTTTTTTAAAAAACCTGAATCGGTACCAAATTTAAAAATAAAATTTGCTGTAAATTATGAAATAATATTACCAACTATACGCATAAGAAATGTTAAAAAAGTTACATTCTACACAGGCTAAATACATTATTTATCCTTGTTCTTCTAAACAGTCTGCTGCTGGACAGAGGTTATTTCTCAATTGCTTACAAAAGGACCAGGGACCAGGAAAGCGACTTAAAATACAGGCTCATATCGATAATGACCATTTTTCCGAGATTGATCCTTATTATGAAAAATGCTACCAAATATCTTTTAATAATAATCCGTCCATTTTATACATTTTATTTTTATTTTATGATTCTTTTAAAATTCAAAATTATTTTTAAAGCTAAAGTAAATCCAGCTCATAAGTTGTTTTTGTTCGCTCCTTATTTTTGTCTTTTCTGTACTATGTACTATACATTAGTTCCTTTTAATAGTTCTACAATTTTTAAAATGAAACTTATTTGGCCTTGGGAATTTCAAGGTCGATTTTGGTGGAACGTCTCTTTTATACTTAATTATCATTTACAAACATACATATAGTCACGCCTTTTTTCCATATAACGGGTAGGATTTCTATGCGGGAATCTGTCTAGTTATTCTGCCGTGAAGCAATAGTGTGCAAACATTAGTGTGTTTCGGTTCGAAGGGCACTGAGAGATAGCGTAATCACTGGGCATATGAGCGCGCGCAGTGTGGTATCACACAGAAATGATATTAAGATATTACTATCTCGGAAGGAGCAGGAGAATACAGTAGTAGCTCGGAAGGCCAGGGTTACATACACGGTACTTTACCGTATTTGCCAGATAAGGTAGTAAATTTTGTTTCCCTCGTGTATTTTTATTAATTTATTTTTAGTTATTTTTTTTATCAGATTTCTAATATTTGTCATTATGACGTGTACTAAGTTGCACGCGCTCTTTTTGTACCCGTCCGATCCCACCGCATATCGGCCTATAAGCCTCCTCAAGGCTCTAGGCAAGATATACGAACGCCTACTACTCGCCCGCTTAAGAGACTTCATGCAGTCTCGAGGGATCCCCATCCACGAGCAGTTTGGATTCCGATCCAAACACTCATGTACCCAGCAGGTGCACCGCATAATGGAGCACATTCAATCCCACTTCATACGCGGGCTTCATACTGGAGCGCTCTTCTTCGACGTGGCGAAAGCGTTCGACAAGGTCTGGCACAACGGGCTCGTATACAAGTTATACGGACTCAGTGTGCCAGATCGCCTCGTATTCATCATAAGAGATTTCTTACGCAGTCGAACCTTCCGCTACCGCGTCGAGGGGTGCGATCCCATCCTAGCCGGCGTACCACAAGGCTCAGTCCTAGGTCCCGTGCTCTGCACCCTTTTCACGAACGACATACCGCACACCAGCGGCGTCGAACTCGCCCTCTTCGCAGACGATACCTGCCTCTATGTGTCTGGGCGTAATCCAGACACTATCTCTAAACGCCTCCAATCCGCAGCTCGAACCCTCGGGAACTGGTTTCGGAAATGGAGGATCGAGGTCAACCCAATCAAAAGTGCAGCCATGTACTTCTCGCGGCGCATAACGCAGCATCTCCCCACCATAGAGTTATTCGATCGTCGAATCCCCTGGGAAAAGCCAGTTAAATACTTAGGCGTCCTATTAGACTCGAGACTCAGCTTCGGTCCACATATTAACCGAGTAAGGAACCGAGCGGCGTTCGTCCTCGGCCGATTACATCCGTTACTAAATAAAAATAGCAAAATGTCCCTACGTAATAAAATTACACTTTACAAAGCCTGTATTCGGCCAATTATGACATACGCAAGCCCCGTATTTGCGCATGCCTCCCCGCATCAAATTCACCTGAAGTCGTTCAGGTAATACAAAATCGATTCATGCGTAAAGCCACGGGAGCACCGTGGTTCGTGCGTAATGCTAACCTTCATATCGATTTAGGGCTTCCTACCATAGCCCAATATTTAAAGTTGGCCTCTTACCGATACTTCGACTCTGCTGCCACGCACCCTAACCCACTGGTTGTAAGTGCCGCCACATACAACCCCCTCGCGATACACCAAACTTGACCCGCGGAAAAAGGAGACCGAGGCACGTCCTCGAGGACCCTGACGACGCGACCACTAGGGCCCAAGCGCTCTACTCATCACTACGCAAACACACAACATCACCATCATACCGCCCCCGCCGTCGGCGAGGGCGTATCAGACAAAGTTATTCGCGATACCGCCGCATCTCAGGCCGGTTCTCCCCTAGCAGTAGTATCATAAACAGAAGCGTCGCTGGAGTTTCTTGCGCCATTTCTTCTCCAGCGGAAACGCATTCCGAATTGGTGGTAAACTTATCTAATAATAATCATGATAATAGTAATAATAGTAGTAGTAATATTGCCCTCCCGATTGCAGTAACTGACCGAGCCGAGGCAGACCCCCTTGGGCACCCTCGAGTCGGTTACTCACGCGAACAGGATGACGGTCCAAGCCGAGGTCCCCTCTTGGGGGCCCTTGCGCCAGTCATCCATAAATAAAGGTTTCGGCTAAGCGCCCTCAGCGCTATGCCACCTTTCAATCCGGCGAAGCTATAAAAGCCTTCGGGCTAACAGTGACCATCAGTCCTTAAAAATAAAAATAAAAAAAAGCTCTTTTTGTACTTATTATGTTTGCTTTCTATTAAATAAATAAATGCGCCTCTCAATGAGAGGATTTGTCGTAATTGCAACATTTGGCATATTTTCCCTTATATAATACAAACTAAAATAATGGAGTGATCTGGGCGTAATTGCTTCTGAATTTCTTGCTCTAAGAATGGATATTCATTCTCTCTTTAACGGATGTTTTATCATTATTTTATGACTGTAATCTGTTCTCACAGCTACTCGTACTTCAAACGACTTGTTCTTTTTCTTACGTGTAATTGAAATATATTGGCGTAATATTCACCGGACCGGAACTCCTCTCTTACGTACTCTGCTTAGATTTTTATTATACGGGAAAGTTTTTTCATGACACCAAATTATTATTCATTTTCACCTTCCTTGGAGAAATACTTGAAAAGTTTTTGTGTCTTCAAATATAAATCACCTTTGTTCGATCCTTCAGTCTTTTAATTACATTTTTTGTCTAAAATCTCACGGACCTTAAAGTTATTGTTTAAAAAGTGAAAATTATTGAAGAACTTTTTATAATTTATTTAATAAAACTTAGTTTACCGATATTATCGCATTTAATTTTGACTATTTATAACTTTTTTTCCGTTAAAATGTTATGAAAGTAATTGTATATATATAGTAACGACTAAGTGTGTGTAGTAAAACTTTAGCTACTTTTTTAACGATTTTCAAAAGCATTTGACTACAGTCCCATTTAATGTAAAACTGTAAGAATTTTTCACATGGCGATGGCATGAAGCTATCTTAATTGAATGAAAACTGTCAATTTTTTTTCTGGAAATGTATAATAATTCTATGGTAAAGAGATGTTGCTTTATACACCGAGAAAAGTATATGGCTGCACTATTGGTAGGGTTGACCTCGATCCTCCATTTCCGGAATTAGGTCCTAGGACTGAGCCTTGAGATACGGCGGTGCGAATGGGGTGTGCGATCTGACCCAACCTCAACTCTCAACGCGGTAGCGAAAGGTGCGAATAAAAAAAAGTAAACAAAAGTTCAGTTATTAAAAATTAAGTTTAACGAGATGAATTGAAAAAGATAAAAGGTAAGAAAATCGTTTTTACTTGGCTTAAGACACACGATGTACAAAATTGAGAGTCACTTTTTTCTTTTTTTTCCTTTCGTTTCACTTTCGGACAGGTCTGTTTAAATTTACTACTAGTTACTTTTTTTATTGTATTATTTAAAGTGACGAAACGAGCAAAACTTTCACCTGATGGTAAGTGCAACGTCCGCCCACAACAAATGCTGTGTCATCCAGAATATTTCTGTGTGACACCACACTGCGCCTGTCACCCTGAGACATCAGTTCTTAAGTCTCAAATGCCCAGTGATTACGCTAGCTCACAGTGCCCTTCAAACCAGAATAAGGCAAGGCAGAATAACTGGCCCTGGGGTGGTACCTACCTAGACGAGTTCCTGCATAGGAATCCTACCACCAGTGATATCCTTTTGTTTCTTGTTGATATTAAAATTAATAGTCATAATAAATTTTTTTTAAGTAGTCGTATGTCTTGTGACGCGGCGGTTAAGTGAAAATGGGCTGTTTGTATAAATTATGAGACGTTAGATGCTTAAGCATCAACTTCGTTTGATTGGAACCTAAGATACTAAGCAATAATCATTACTTCTGTTATCAGTCGTTACTGTTCCGTAGCTTTTTAAGTACTTCAAATAGTACTAGAGGTATTCAAAAATAGTATTCGTAAAGTATACATTGATCTTAATGAAGCTTTTACAGAAGTTCAGCCGATGGAATTACGCACACAAGTGAATATTGTAACAAAAATGTTAGTACCTATTGAGTTGAATAGATATTTTGTTATTGCTATTATAGTCAATAAAGTTCACGCCACAGTTGACTACATAGTCCCCATCAAGTTAGAGAGTGCAACGGAAACTCACTATACAATGGAACTACAGCAATGTCATGCTTTATTCGGTTTAAAGCTTATAACACGGGTCATATAATCTTTAAAAGTTTAAGAACATGTCGTGTTCTTCTCACTGTACAACAAAGATTTAAGTTCTGTTTTTTCTTGTTTTAGTATTTGATGTGGCTGGATGAATTGTAACTTTTTTATGGGTTGGAAGTAATAAGTGTTTCCTAATTTTAAAATAAATATTTAGTTTAAAAGACGTAATTGATAAAATACGATTTTTAAGTTATTTAATACTTAACGTTGGCAACCGCATGACCTAGGGGACATAGTACCTGATTACTGTGCCGCTGGTCTAAGATTTGAAACCCAGCAGGAAACAACCTTTGAAAAATAACATAAATTATTTGTTATCAGATCAGGTTGTGTTTCGCGTTATCCCCGTATATTTGACACTGCATCCTAGTTTTTCCCATTCTTATCGCATGAGCACTGTATCGGTGCTGGTAGGTAAGATCGAGTGGGTGTCTCGGTGTTTTCGCGTACTTTCGAACATTACATTATCTGTGAAAAGTTTCGAAAAAGATATGTCGTGTATGTATATTAATCTGATGCTGAATAAAGAAATCAATGCCAAAATTGATGAAAAAACGTAGCTGAAGATACAGAATAGATAAGGCGAGGCAAAAAATTAAATACATCACACTATTCACAAGTGCCAAAAAATAGCTTTAATGGGGCTTAGTCCATAAAAATACTATTTACTACTACCTATAGCACTGGAGAACATCCACCTATTTTGTAATTAACTAGCTGAAGATCAACTTGATGACCTGTTGTTTGCAAGTGATAAAATATAAATTAAGAATAAAATATAAACAACACACATTATAAAGAAAGCTAAAATAATTCAACGAGGTTATTTACAATTAACTTTCCTGGGCGATAGTAACAGTCTTTATTTGAGAATGAAAATTTCTGATAACAAAGTTAAGTCTTCTAAATTACGTTTCAGATTAGTCTATTCGGCTGGTTGATGGTGCTAAGAGTAGATGAATTTCTCCCCGGCGGTGTTTTTTGCTTCGCATCGTTGAACAACGAAAGCCATTTTTTTAATCAAAAAGGATGTTTAAATATACGCTGTCAGCATCAGCGTAGACTTACAAATTCCTAACTTTTTATACAAAATAATTCAAAATTAATTAATATTTCAAAATTATTGATCAGAAAGTTTTAAGTGTTTTATAGTTTACTTGCCATGTTAAAGTTGTTAATAATTTTTTTTATTGCATGTAGTGACAAAACGAGCAATACGTTCACCTGGTGGCAAGTGCAAGGTCTGCTCATAACAAATGCCGTGTCACCCAGAACATTTCTGTGTGATAACACACTGCGCCCATCACCATGAGATATCAGTTCTTTAGTCACATATGGCCGGTGATTAAACTAGATCTCAGTGCCCTTCAAACAGAAACGCAGTAATATTTGCATACTACTGATTCACGCCAGAATAACTGGCCCTGGGGTGGTACCTACTTAGACGGATTCCAGCATAGGAATCCTACCACCAGTAAAAATAACTAATAAATAAAATCTTGGTCTGCTTCTATAAAATGGAATAAAGGCTCTGCATCTCATTGACATTGAATTACTTCCGTGGGTAGGTTTTGCAGAAGGCCTGCCGTATTTAATTTATTACTTTCACCATAACTCTGTACGACTCGGGGGTGCTTGATCAATAAAAACAACTCGATCAAATTAGCGTAACAACAATTAAAATAATTTATTCGTTCTTTATCTGGTTGAAAATCACAGCAGATGTAAAACCGATTCCGACGAAGTGAAGTAGAATAGAATAGAATAGAATAGATTTTTTTTTATTCAATATAGATCATTTACATAATACATTGAACGTCATTTTTTTTAAACTACACTGGTTCGCAAAGAAATGCCTCTGTCCTGGGAAGAACCAGTAAGAAACCCAGCGGGATTATTTTTGTTCAGTCATCAGTCAGTCAGTGAAGTTAATATCCGAATAAAAGAAAGATTAGCTGTGCAGGAAGATACATTTTTTTTATTGAAAGTTGCGAGACGGGCAAAACGTTCACCTGGTAGTAAGTGCAAGGTGTACCCAGAAAAGTTTTGTGTGGAACCACAATGCGTGACAGGTGCAGTTATTAAGTCTCATATGCCCCTTGATAATATTCACTGTGTCCTTCAGACCGAAACACAGTAATATTTGCACACTAGTGCTTCACGGTAGAATAACTGTCCAGGTACGTACATGGTACGTACCTGGCCATCACATGACCATATCAGTAATAATTTATTTAATGTATGTATTTAAAATACATTTTCTTGTATTAAACAATTTTATATCGTGTTTCTTATAAATGCATATGTCTTCTTCTTCAGGCTTCTTGGGCTTCAGTTTTTATTTGAATATGCAATGATATTCAAATAAAAACTGAAGCTAACAAAACTATACCATCGTTCTTCCAAAAACTATTTTTACTCTAAAACAAACGTTGATGCATTCTACAGAAAAGCTGTAAAAGCCTTCAGGTTAACAGTGACCATCAGTCATAAAAACAGCTAAGAAATTAAAAGGTGGTCGTTTTGCACGTCTCGTCAAATTCCCCTAAAAATAAATGAAACATTATTATTAGGTGTAATTGTATGAAGTTAAAAATTGCTGGTCAGCGAAAAAAAACAAATTTACACATTTTCACGACTGATGTCATTTATAAGATGCCATCTCACAAACAACGGGTCGAATTTAATGCAATTAAACTTTCCTCTGTAGCCACATTTCTTTCGGCCTAATTATGCTAAAAAATCTCTCTGCGTACTCGCTATACAAAAAAAAAGTATTTTTTTTATTACATATTACATTTTAATTCTATATTTTGATGAGCTTCAAACATACATAATATTTTTAAAGCGGAAGTTTTTTAGTGTTAAGACTTAACCTAAATTTGCCTACCCCATAGATTGCTACAAAAATTTGTAGTCACCACATGGCTGAAGTCCTTAAGAAAAGCTGATCAGGGTTACCCTCTCATTTACTTACATTTTATTGAATATACTAACATCTGTACATCGTTAGATGAGTTGAGAATTTTAGTTAGAATTCCAGTCGAAGCCAATATTTCTTGAACGCACAAAATTATTGGAATTCGGGTTGTACTGTGATAGTTTGGTATATTTTGCACGTTACTGTTTAGCATTGCATGAGAGTCAAGACCCTTTAAAAACATACACTAGGATTTCTAAAAGCTAAATGGTATATTATAGGAATTTAAGAAAACCAGAGCATTTATGTACTGAGTATATACCGAAAATATTGCTACATAATCACGTAGTACATATTTGATATTTAGGTTTTATAAATTTTAATAGAACATTTTTTTATAGACTAAGATTTAGAACAATCATAATTTGATATTAATTTTAGTTCATTGGGTACTTGAATCTGAGTAAATTTTATCGACATAAAACGTTTGACCTAGATTCACTTTTAGGTTGTTTTATTGCTGTGATAGCGTCTTTCGTCGTTATTTAAAGAATAAAAAAATAAAAAACTACTACGAAATGTTCGGTATCATTCGTGTTAAATCGGAGCCAAGAAGCTTTTGTACATCGAAAAGCAATTTCTACCTCCTCTAAACTTTGACAGTCTATGACTCGAGCAACGATGCTTGAAACTAAACAAAGCCTAGAATTGCGCCCGTGTAACGCGAGTTTGGCTGTCACGCCCACTTGATTTGTCTCTATTGCCAATTGAAAGTTAATAAGTGTTTCTGATACAATAGATTGAATCCGTAAATTCAATGAAGGTAGTTTAAATACAGTACCGTTTTACTAAAATAACTTTAGACGAAAATATTTTTCCTGTGCTATCGAGAAACGAAGTTAATGACATTTTGATGACACCTACAGAAATAATTAAGCAGAATTCAGTTTGAAAGACTTATATGTATAATGTGTTTATAAATATATGTACATAATAAATTATTTCCAAGAGTTATTTTATTTCTGATCCAACGAAAACTTTAGTAAAAGTATAGTTTATTTTTTATTATTGAATTTATTTAAATAAAATTACTCGAAAATGGCAATAAATTCGACTAGTGTCATTTCGGTAATTCTAAAGTTATATAGTGAATGCCGTCTGCTGTAAAAACTTCTATGATTTAATAAGAATTATTAAGCCTTACTTTTAGTCACGTTTTTTTTAATTTAGCATTTAGTACATTGAATACTATAGTAATTGGGCAAAGGACAGCGGTGACATAGGCTTTGGATAGGGACAACCGTATAGCTCAATGGTCAGCATATCTGTCTGCTGATTCATCGATACAGCGTTCAAATCATAACCTAAGTCAATATTTGTGAAACACTAAAAATGGTTAGCGTGTCAGGTTTTATTGTCCCACATCTAACATTACAACTCTTCAGAAGGTAAAGACGAGTGACTGCCTATGTATTTGAGATTTTTATATACTGTGGCAGGTAAGTATGATTTTGCAGTCCTTTGTTACACATAATCCATTTATATAGGTACTACACGAAATTTTATTAAATAAACAAATACTTTTCAATGAAAAAAAAAACAGTAGAACATAATTCTTCGTTTAAGAAAATATAAAGAGAAGTCTATAATACGTCCAATTTTCTGCTGTCGACACGAAATAAGAGCCAATGACGATGATAACTACGATACTCTGAGCACAAAGCTTTTCTCGGTTGAAGGCGCTTACACAGTTCATAAAAAGTTCGAAAACTCGGGGGGTCGCTTTGTAGTTATTAGCTATGCAGTAGACTACTATATGTAAATAGTAGTAATTGTACTTTATTCATATTTTTGATTTTACACTACTTAAACTACCATTAAATATTAATTATTTAAAATCAAACTGTATATTTTTTTTATAGCATAAAGTGATGAAACGAGCAAAACGTTCACCTGATGGTAAGTGCAACGTCTGCCCATAACAAATGCTGTGCCACCCAGAAAATTTCTGTGTTAAACTACACTGTGCCCATCACGATGAGACATAGGTTCTTAAGTCTCATATGCCCAGTGATTACGCTTGCTCACAGTGCCCTTCAAACCGAAGCTTAGTAATGTTTGCACACTACTGCTTCACGGTAGAATAACTGGCCCTGGGGTGGTACCTACCTAGATGGACTCCTGCATAGGAATCCTACCACCAATTAAGACATAAGAAACTCGTATATGTCTATGTCATCACAAAACGTATTTATTATCTCGCCCGGAAGTTTCTTGAAAGAATAGGAGTTCATAAAGAATAGCAATTATAACAGTGCTAGACTGCAAATGGTACAGTATGCATAGGTGGAAAAGAAGATTGCCCAAGTCGACTTATTAATGCTGAAGAGGATCTCACTGCACTACAAAAAGCTAAATGACTAGACTACCATATTTTATACTAAATTGTATCTTTAAAGCCTGTTAAATTTTACTACATTGTACTTTTATATTTCATAAGAATAATACTGACTAATTTACTATCACACATTTAACAACATACAATAGTTTCCTAATTGTACCTATAATACTAACAATAAATCATACCCACTATACACATTCAATTTTATTCACCTGTTACATACACATATAACAAGGATATATAACTTAGTTTACCACAAAAAATCCGTATCAATTTACCCATAGTCTTAACATTAGTGACGCCAATAAACCCCTAGTACGAATAGTAATGCGCGATATCCGTACCCGACAACTACAAAATATTACAAACATAAAAGTAAAAATCAAGATTATTAAAACAACAATTCGATATTATATAGAATAATATACTCGTATACAACTTAAATTCTGTGTCTGTATCAGACTCATCAACCTGTGATCTAGATAATTGTACTCCAAACAATTTCATTCTTAAGCAATCACTAGAAATTCTCAATCAAAACTACAGAAGTATGACAAAAATATAGCAGGTATATATATTTTGGTCGCTAGAAGAAAGATTGACTGGGACATAATAATCCTAACAGAATGCTGGCTTGCGAACACGAGTAACATCCCAAGCGAAGAAGATTATAACTCCTTCATAACTAATAAAAACCTATCACAAAATGAAGGTGTAGTAATTTATGTCTATAAAAGTCTTAAAGTCTCTGGTGAAGGACCCTCAATAACAAAAGCGAACTGTCTCCTAGTAAAAATTAACGCAAACACCGTTCTGCTTGCAATATACTGACCACCTGGTTATAAAGATATTAGAAATTTCTGAAATACATTACATACTACTCTCATTAATATTGCGCAGTACAAATAATATTATTATCACCGGTGAAATAAATATTAATATTCATCCGCAATGTTATAACAAAAATAGTTATTTTAATTGCGTCACATGGCCTTTTACCTGCGCATACACTACCCCCTCGACAAAATGCATGCCTTGAGCATTTTACTGTAAAGATACTCCCAGCTTTGACACTTGTAGCCCACTGATCATGATACGGTTTTACTGTTCCTTGCCAAAACAATCCCAGAATTATACAAAAAAGAACAATATCTCGCAAAGTTACAAACCATTACATATAGACTTTAAGCAAACGCAACTGCTCTGAAAACCCTCAATAAGCTGCAGAGCTTATGATTGAACTTTTAAGACCAGTGATTGAGAAAAATACAAACATTATAAAAGTACCTAATCGAAAAAAAATCATTAAGCCATGGATCACATCAGGCCTCCTACGTTGTATCCGACATAGACCTACATAAAAATTTAAAAAAATCACTTAAAACTTTGATCCTATTCTATCCTAAAATAACATATACGAGGTATAGGAATTACTGAAATAAATTACTAAAAAAAGTCAAAATAGAATATGAAAAAAATTAAATTAGTTTTGCTGGCAATAAATTTTTGGATCTTGCTTAAGCTTTTGACATGATCTCCATTCCCATTCTTATACGAAAGATGGAAGCCTTGGGAGTGAGACGGGTCCAGCTAAAACTTTTTGAGAGTTACCTCAGTGAGCGTACCTAGTGCGTTAAAGTAGACGATCTCATAAGTGTTGGTCAATGGTGCGCCTCAAGGCAGTGTACTTTGACCGACTCTTTCTCATATATGTTAATCTTATATATCTTAACGACTTGGGCATGCTCACTCTTCCAAAAGGCAAAATCATAACGTTTGCAGATGATACTGCCCTCTTGTTCTGCGCTGACTCATGACGTAAATTTTACATGTGTGCTCAAAAAGGATTAGACACTGTTTCGAAATGGCTACGAGATAATATTTTTACTCTTAACGTAGACAAAACAAATAACTTCACCTTTTCTAATAGATAACCGATTATATAGCCCACGTATGCCCTGAACCATATGATGTTGTTTGTATGTGCACTCATCTGAAAGGAGTAAAAATTAATAGCACTACTAAATTTTATAAACATATCGACGCCCTTAATACTAGGCTAAAGAAATTAATTTATGTTTTTAAACCCCTTTAAAATCCGTCTACCTCGCCCTCGCCCAATCACTCTCCACCAAAATCATCTCTTATAGAACTGGAAAGAACTCAAAGAACTATTTTAAAAGTGTCACATTTCCTACCATTACGCCATGCTACGGTTCTTGTATACAAGGAAGCGAAAGTTTTAACCGGTGCGTCAGTTGTTGATATTACAAACTTTATTAAGACAACACCCGTCTATGACCTACTTTCCATATTTATCGCGTGGCAATCGGCGATACAACCCTGTCAACCCCTATTACATACAGCTCTCGGCCGTATTCTCTAGACGTTTCTTTTACTATTTGGGTGGATTTCTATATACTCAAGTAAATAAAAATCTAGATATATATCACCTTACAAAGACCGTATGTAAAAGGAAATTAACTCACTGGCTCCAAAATTTGACCTAAGTTGAAACTAAAAATCTATTGTCAATCTTTGTTTAGCTGTAGACAAAATAAGCATTGTATTAAACACACACATATACACCCAACACACTCACACACATACACACTCAAAAACACACACGCACACATATTCCAATACTAATCTTACTAACATATTAAATACATTTTTGAGATTCTACCGAACTTAGCAACAGACGAAACATACAAAACCTATTTATTACCCAAGGGGTGAAGACCTGATGTCCTGAAATATAGGCCTAAAGCTTAGTTTAGGCACCAGTCTCCCACAGTATTTCAAGAGATACGTTGTGAAATTTTTATTAATCATATAAGTCGTACTATATTGTGGTGAGAAAATAAAACATTATTATTATTAGGGGGTATTTCTATAGTTTTCTCGTCTGGTTGGGATATATATGAATATATAGATAAATATATAAAATAAGATAAAATAAATAAGATACTAAAAGATATAGTATATTATTATTATTATTATTAATGGTAGTAGAATTTCAATGCAGGAATCCGCATAGTGCGTAGGTACGATTAGCAAGGCCACTTATTCTGCCGTCAAACCGCACTATGCAAGCATTACTGTGTTTCGGTCTGAAGGGCACTAATAGCTAGGGTGACGGGCGCAGTGTAGATATTTTCTGGGTAACGCATCATTGGTTATGAGCAGATATTCCACTTACCTATTAGGTAAACGATTTACTCTTCGCTTATACTTTCTTTCTTAAAAAAAAATAAGATTCATAAACCATCCGCACTGCAGTCCGATGTTTGATTGCAAAAAAGTTTTTTTATTTTGTTATAGAAGTAAATCGAGTCGAGTCAAACAAAATTAGAAACTTTACTAATCTAGAAACTGCTAGATTGGTTTATTTTTGTTATTTCCTTAGCATAATTTTTATTGGTATTTTTTTTATAAAATATAACGTGCCCCACAGTAGGATTTCTCCTGAATCGTGGGTTGGTTTTACAGACATATATTTCACATATTGTATTGTATGTTGTATTGTAGTATTCTAGAAAGCGTTAGAGGCATAGTTAAAGTTTGTATGGAGAAGAAGTGAGGAAGCATTAATTAATAGTGTAGGCGTAATAACTCAGCGTTTCCAATAATTTTAAAATATTTGCATTTAAAATTTAAGTAACGTTTTCAGTTGAGAATGGTTTATGCAGTACATACGCAGACACATTTAACTTTCTGAAGAAGAAACAAAAATAAAAAGGAAATTGGCAAGTTTCGCGGAATCACTTTGGAATCTCAATCTCAAAGCTTTGTTTAGAGAATTGCATCATTACACGGCTCATGAAAATTGTCGAAGTTCAAGACAGCAGAGCGCCGCGCAATGCGTCGAGGATTTCACCTTCTAATTGAATATATTTACTCGTTTTAATATACAACATTTACTACTTTTCTTAATGTATTTAAAAAATACATTAAACGTCGTGCACTAGACATACATTCTTTTTTAAACTGGTATTATTAATAAAGATTATGGAATCGTATTAAAATGCGAATAATTATAACTAAAACATATCAAAGAATCACTTAATTTTTCAGAACGCAATGTAGAAAATTACATCATTTGCACAACGCCATCTTTTGGTGATACTATTTTACTATTGTACTTTGTATTAATTATATTATTTGTAAGAATATGTAACATTATTTTTATTTGTTTCATGTATTCATTTAATACTAAATTTGAACCTTATTTAACATCTTTTGTTACCATTTCTAAGATTAGATTTAAATGTACACTTAATTGACTCATCGCCAATTCGACCATTTAATCATCATTGAATAAATTCGTAGACTTCAAATACTCTTAACTTTTACTAGATTTAACTGATTTTAATATAACATAGACTAAATGTTACTGGAAGATACGCTTTATGATTTTCTTAGTGAGTCTTTTAAATAAATTTAGTACTATAAACTTGATGCGTTCACAAACAAACAGACAGGCAATTCTAAAAATGATTGAAATTTATTTCGTTACTCATTTTTAGATCCCTCGATCATTTATTTCGCAATATTTTCAATGTACGGATACGTGCAGTTTACATTTTTATTAAATGTATAGATTTTGTTTGTTGCCGAGGGTAACCAAATATCTCGCCGTAAACGATAAAATATTAGACATTTTCAATTTCCGACTGTCCTACAACTTCCACTGCAAAAAACATATAAATGAATTTGCTTGGTATGTTTTGAACACTGGATATGATTTCTTCACACTCTTCATAAAGTTCTTTAGTACTAATTTATATAATTAACATAATTTTAGCTTTTAGAACCGATGTTTTTCGAACAGTGCTTTTGATCTAGAAAAAAAATAAATTTAAAAAAGCCGTTGCATGCATTGTATGAGTGGCCCATTGGATAAATGTGTCACGTGGTTTTTTTACAAAATTACAGGTGCATTATTAACGCACCATAAAAGACGTAACCTAAAACCTATATATGCCATTTTGTTACTACCATACAGTGTCTTCTCAAATGTAGCCCGACATGAGTTATCACCGTCTAAATAAAATGAACTGCTTTCATCGCCTTCATTTATGGGACTATAGCTGATGCCCGGGAAAAGCCGTGAAAAAGTTACAAACAGACAGAGGTAAGAGAGAGTTACCTTCGCATTTATGATATTATTATGGATTATTAACATTACGTAACATTTACGGGCTGTAAATAGTCGACAGTCAGACTCATATTTATTTATGTTTGGGTCAAACCAAACCTGGCACGCGGGCCCCTGGTCCGCGAGCACAGTATCCGATGAAGCTGAAAAGCCGAGAAGGCTAACAGCAATTACATCACCGAAAATATATATACTCAGACTCAATCAACTTTATCGACACACTTGGAAGATAATTTAGCGATCACAGCGTCACGCATCTTCCCATAAACGCTGTTTACTGTCGCCAGGATGTCTATTATTAACCTGGAATACTTAATATGATGAGGACCCTCTTCTCAAATCTACATTGTTAGGCCGGAGGTAAACAGCTCAGTGTTCATACGTTGCCAATAAATTTATCGCTTATTTCTCTTTTGTACGCAGACGATTAAAAGTGTACCGCAGAAAACTTTAAAATTAAAGGTTTTGAGACTGCTCTTACCAACGCATTAGTACTTTATAGTTTGTTTGTAACAAGAGGCAAAGGCTGAGTGTTACATTAAAAATGCGATCCTAAAATTTGAATGTTGGCGGAGTAGGGAGTAACGACTACCCCTGTTGTTATTAGCTACTTAGTGACTATGTGGCATTTGTAATCCTTTGCCACTTTTCCCTCTGCGTGTTCAAACGTTAATGTCTAAACTGTTAAAATTACTTTCGCTTCTAAAACAATTTATATTTGTACGATCATTTTGCAGGGATACTAATTGTATATATGTATATTCTGGTCATAAGTTATTCTTGTGTCTCCTAGGAGTAGCGCCAGGCTTCAAAACATCGTTAAACATTACACACTTATAACATATACTAAATATATATCATTATTTTGCTATCATTGTTGGAGCAAAATAATTATATATAATTGTAATAATTTTATGATTATGACTTTTTTTATAAATGTTGATTCATGCGATTACGAAATCCTTGTTTTCGATTCTTTCTAACATTATAAAAGACTTTTGTGTACTCTGGCTTAACCTAACCAAAAGCTTTCAAAGGAAGCACCTATGAGCTCCTTCATTAGTTTTACTGAATTTATTGTAAATAGACTTAAGAAATTTAACAATTTGTAACTATTAAATCCTCGCAAAACGACTGATCTAGAATTTTATTTTATTTTATTATGTTATAACTTAGCCTTAATTACAGTAGTATAAGCAGTAGTATAATTAATAATAACTAGTTATAAAATTAGCATTAAGTTAAGAAATAGATTTAAAAATTGTCCTAAAAATACTTTACTTTATTTTGTATACGCTAACTTTTTCTTACTACTAATAAATAATAAACTTAATTATAGTTAAATCATAATAAAAATTACTTTTTCGAAACTAAGAATATCCATAACATCTCAGTATCAAATAACAGCGATGCGATGGTATTTCTTTCTGTGGAACATTGAAAATAAATTGTTATAAATACAATATAGTCAATAAACGGCCAGCAGGGACGGTGTACTTCCTAGTGGAAATCATAAAAAAAACCAAAAGCTTTATTTATTTGAAAGCACTAAAACGGAAACATGAAATCATGAAAACAAACATCAAATTTCAGGAGTGTGGTGTGGCTTTGATGTATATCGAAGACAGTAAATTCAAAACCAGCAATTCTAATAAAAGTTATACTGGTTTTTGCGATTCAAAAGAAGAACGAAATTAACTTATAATTCCCCGTTTAAATACTTATTTAACAAAATACAAATTTTGCCCAAAATTTGACATTATCTCTTGTATTATTAAACCGGGCTTAGTTCGTTTAAATAGAAGCCAGCTTCACTCCGACTATTTCCCCAAAGACGTAACAAAAAGTACGGCTTTCGGAACGGTAAATTACGCAAAAAAATCTTCATACTTTCTTTTAAAATGTAAATATTTTCGGGCCGTGTATTAATAATATAGTTATATTATTTTGTTGATGATGTTGTGGCAGCTCAGATGTAGGGATCGCTTTAAAATTTATTGTATTTGGCGTTGCGGATGATCACGTCGGGGTCACCATTTTGGCGAGTGATATTGCCAATGAAAAGGGTAGCTACCCACCAGATCGAGTGGTCTGATCTGGGGAGGACGTCTCCTCCGACTAGTATTATTTAGATGTTGTGTATATAGTTCGCATCTCAGAAAACTTTCATAGCGCGATTATGGACGTTCGCTAATATTTCTTCAGCTTCGCATGTGGCGACATAGATGTCGCAACATGTACATAATTAAAATTGTTAATATAATTTAAAAAATCAGGCGGTACTTTGTGGAAATCCATCCTCAATATGTCCCGGAAAATAAGAGTTAATTTTTTAAAACCTAATTCCAAGCGAACGAATATGCGGGTACTAGCTAGTCCGTTATAATGAAGGAAAGAAAGTAATTTGCTAAGATTCGAAACCAAATTTATAATATTGTGTATAACCTAGTTTTTGAAGAGCAGCACAGCAATTTTATGTACCGATTTCGTCTCTAAAGTAAAAAAAAGTATTAAGAGTAAACGTGCATGTTTATTTTGATTATTTTTATTGATTCATTCTCTATTTTATCATTTTAAGCTAACAAATACAAATGGCGGACTTAATGCCTAGTGGCATTCTCGGTCAGTGCCAGTGGCAACCTTAGGAGACTCGAAGAAAACATGTGCATGTCTGTGTAATAAGAAATTATTAAGACCAATATGCGAAGTCCGCCATCCCTTATAGTAGTGGAAGTTATAAGTTGAAAGAGGTCGAGATTTTACGCGGGTTATTTCTGAATAACTTGATTAACGTGTAACTTTAGTCGATGTTCAGGAAGGGCCGATTTTTATTTTAGTACTAATTATAATTAAATTTAAGGATGGCACTTCATATACAAATGGTGTCCAGGAGATATTATAGTGCCACAAGTGTACGCGCAACACAGTGTCAGAGGGACCGGACAGTCACAACACAACCAGACCCGAAAACCAAAAATTTA
This sequence comes from Luehdorfia chinensis, assembly GCA_019845155.1. NCBI lineage: Eukaryota > Metazoa > Arthropoda > Insecta > Lepidoptera > Papilionidae > Luehdorfia > Luehdorfia chinensis. The sequence continues at coordinate 4,793,822 of JAHVAK010000022.1, forward strand.
TTTTGCAAAAATGTTAGCTACGCCTGGTTTTCCCACCCAGATTAAAAGAGTAAATTTGGGCCACAATAATGATGATGTCTTCCTAGCCGACAATACATATTTGAAACAATTTATGCTGGTAACTCACAACGGTAAATGTGTATTTTGTCTATTTGGCGTAGTTTAGTACTTTTCGCCTTTTGTTGTCATCAATTTGACTTATTTCAAGACCAACGTTGGGAATACCTTTCTGCATCTACTGGGAAACTAGCGATGGATGATAATAAAGACTAATGTAAATGCGCTATTTACATCAGTCTGAACTATCTTTAATGGCATTAGTTAAACACATTAAGTAGCAAACGAGTAACTTCAATGCCATCTGCCTGAAATCGCAATTTCAGTTAAAAATTGACTAACGCAAATATTACAGGTTTCATTTGTATGACATACTATCTGTTATCATATTGTAAATCAAATAATCCTTAATATCGTTAATAACATACACATCATTTACTTTATGTTGTATATGTAAACCAATAACAATTTCACAGTAAACCTTACTCACGACAACTGCATTATATGCCGGCGATGACCTCGTATATTCTGGCAGCAAATGTACGAAAATTTGAACAGTGCCAGAAGCGCAATGATAATTATAATACTAGCTATATTGAAAACAGGGTTTTTCGCGATCGGTCGATAGTAATTTACATAAGACTAAAGCTCAGGTACCTTTAATAAACTATAAATTTCACATTACAAATCACAAGCTTTATCATTTGCAAAACAACATAAAGAAATAAAATAAAACGTGATAATGCTTTTTCTAAGTTATAAATACGTTTCTGTTAACCTTTTAGCTTCTTTTTAATTAAAAACCGAGTTGAACAGTATCGTCCTTAAGTTCCGGGTAAGACTGCTTATCGATTCAAATCTGCGCTAAATTTATTTTATTTTAAGATAGTTACAAGTATTTTAATAAAAAAAAGTAAAGTAAAGTTTTAGCCTATAAATGTCCCACTACTGAGCACAGGCCTCCTCTCATTTCTGAGAGGGTTTTGGAGCTAGGAAGAATCCCGCCACGCTGCTCCAATGCGGGTTTGGCGGACTTCACATGTCTTCGAAATATTTTTAATTTCTCAGACATGCAGGTTTCCTCACGATGTTTTCCTTCACCGCCGCGCACGTGGTAAGTCAGCACTTAAAATTGCAATTAATAATTTTAGTGGTGCCGGCACCGGGAATCGAACCCAGGTCACTCGCGTACTATGAAATTAAAAGCGAGCGCCTAGCCCCTGAGCTACCTACTATTTTAATAATTGAAGACCAATTATTTCCCAAGCAATATTTTTAAATATTGTTACTGGTGTTAGGATTCCTGTGCAGGAAGGTACCACCGCAGTGCCAGTTGTTCTGCCGTGAAGCAGTAATGTGCAAACTTTACTGTGTTTCGGTCTGAAGGGCACGAAGAGCTAGTGTAATTAGAGACTTCAGAACTGTGTCTCCGAGGTGTTAGAGGTGTCGGGAGCAGTATGGTGCCACACGGATGTTCAGGGTGATACAGCATTTGTTATAGGCAGACGTTGCACTTACCATCAGGTGTACGTTTTGCTTATCTCGTCCCTTTCTCCAATCAATAAAAATATAATATAAAACAGTTGTTAATTGAAATATAAATTCATTAACGCAATTAAATATATAATTTTAGAATATTCTAAAAATTTATATTACAATGTTTTCTTCAAATAGGTTAGGCTAGGTTAGCTTAAAACGTTATACTTGCGTTCTATTAACAATTGTTACTAGATTATCTTCTACCATCAGCATCGTACATAAATACTCGTACGTACGTAAGGTGAATAATAAAAGTGCACTTGGCGCTGTTAATGCTACATTTTAATGATAATTTCTCTGTGTCTGAAATTATTTTTCCCAATGTGGCTCGAGGGGTGCCGTTGGGGCGTCATTTGGTTGTCTTATAACTTATTCATATTCCACTTTTGAATTCTAGGCAACAGAACAGTTAAATAATGTTGTATAAAAAAAAATTGTAAATGGGTAATCAGAATTATTTTTTAAGTACCAGTTATAATTTAAGTTATATGAATTGAAGGATTTCATTTTATTCAGAACTTCATCACCTAAAAATGTGAATATTTAATTAAAAATTCTTGCAAGTATTCAAACTAATCACTAATGCAATTTAGTTGTAGGTCGAATGTTTCGTTACGGTGTTTATTATATTTATGGAGTATTAGACAACGCTTATCATTACAAAGGCTAATATAAATACGAATGTTATTCACAATATCTCATTCAATAACGATAAAATTTATTTTAACATAGAATAACTGTTATTGGATTCGCCTATATACTCGTATAAATCTAATACCTGAAATTCTGTTAAAATTTGTGGTATTCCAACTATGTTCATGAATATTTTGCTTACTTTATATGTCAGTTAATATGTAATTAACGTGAATTTTTATAACACAACTGATGCTGTACAGACTAAAGTAGAATATTTGAATATTTAAAATACGCTAGAAATATATTATCACTTCTATTTGCATACAGAACGGATATGCAATTACGTTATGCAACGATAAGGTTCAAGGGTCACAATGATGATCGCATAAGCCTAGAATTTTGAGAATTTTGGTGACACCGCTGAAGCACACAGCCATTAATGACACTATTCGTGAAGCAGAACACATAAGCGACGTGTAGCAGTTTGTTGGATACGAGCAGTTCCGTGTATGTACAAAGTTTTATTGGAAAGGTTTCAAATACGTTAAGGATTACATATTTTTAAATAGAAAAATTACGCTTATTACTGTTTGTAAAAATTGTCTCTATTTATGCAGATTTATTACAAGGAGTCCGTTATGAATGGATGCTAATCCCTTTTAGTTAGTTGCAGAAAGTGCACAACTTTTATGGTTACAAATCTCATGTTTATTATATTTTTTAATAAAACGATTTGAGTATTATATAAGTATCGGATACAGTAAAAGTTTCAGTTGAATAGATCCTTTTCATTCTTAGTATAATTACTGCGTCTGCAACCCAATGTTTGCAAAGTGAAATTTTTTCATAGTCCCGGTAGAAGAGCGTTAATTATTTGAACATTTTTAATCGGGACAGAAATGATTCTACGGTAACTATTTGAATGCACTTTAGATTTTTAAGTGTTGTTTTTGTTTAGTTTGCAATTTGTTTGTATTAATATAAATTATTATTTGACATAAATATTTGCATATGTAAACACGTTCTTTATTACTCTTTACAAAATTATTACAATATTTTTTTGGTTTTTTCCTGGGCTTATCGGCATACTGGAGAAAGAGGCAGTTTTTAAAATGCCGTTTCCAAACCTTCCTTCGGTATTGATGAATAGTTTTAGTAAAACCTAATAATATTTATTTTGTGTAGGCAATGTGTACGCTTTTTGCCATTGTGTAGTTTAAAAAGATGTTATTCAACATATCGATCAGCCGTGTGGTGGAGGCGTAAGAGAATCAACCAACCCATCTCGTCCCGTGGGTGTCGTAAAGTTTACAGAGGGAAAATTAAAACAAGGAGATGGGCAGCAGCATCGTCCTGCAACATCCAAACAAAAAAACTGTGGATGGCAACCCGCCTGCCAAGCAGTCGCAACTATGACAAAATCCCTACAGAAGAGAATCTATGGGGGAGGCCTATGTTTAGCAGTGTACTGGAGATAGGCTGAAGTGATGATGATGATGATGATATCGTAGCAAGAGGTATATAAATAAATTTCATTAAGTTAATTTTGAAAATAACATTTTAACAACAAATAACGTTACTCAGGTTATCTTAATGAAGATGAAATACATACTCAGTTGTTCAAAGCGATTAAATTGTGTGCGTCCTAGATAGTGTAACTGTAAGAGGCGGCATAGGTCGCTGTGTAGGGATTTATTGTCACAATTATCGCTCTTGTAACACTTCACACATAAAATTGCCGTCTTTTGTTCCAAAGTAAGTGGTATTCCATCATCTTTTAAATTACATAATCTCTATACATATATAATTTAATTTAATTCAATCACAAACTATTGGCAAATGATTCATTGACATTTTTAGAAATTCTAAATTGATTTCAACATCTGATATAAAATTTAAGGAATATTTATTAAGGAACCAATATACGCGTAGCTGACGTGAAGCATCGACGCTCTAGGAAGTCTGCAGTTTGTGGAAACGTTCTGAATCACTCTAACCATTACATCAGATTTGACAGATAACAAATCCTTGCAAAAGGACACCGATTCATAACAAGCATGATTCCCGAGGCTATTCAAATTGAAAAAACAGCCTAATTTCAATAGAGAAGAGGGTTTGGTACTACTACCGTCTTGGGATCCTATAATAATTTAAATTGAATCAAATACCAAGCATACCACTGCAAGACTTCAAGACACTGTAAGCTTATTGCGCGTAGGTCGGAACATGAATATTAATAAAAAACTGAAGTCACTTCAGTCCCCCCATGACATTGGGTGCTGTAAAGAGCTCGAAACATCGAGTTATAAAAAGCTAAAAATTTTAGGAAATTTTCTTATCATGTATGTGAAAAAAGTAACCATTTTATCAATAACTATGAGTGATTTTTTTTTTAGAATAAATGTACTGTTCAACCGTAACTTCAACTATGCGCAGAACGCTACTTAGTCTTCCAAGCTTCCTTTAAGATGTTCGCATCAAGATTATCTAGATGATAACTGGAATAAATGAAATCAACTGAAGAATGTGTATCTTAAATATCGCAGGACCAATAGACAAGGAGGGTGTTGAAGTTGACCACTAGTAGATGTATGAGTGGCCGGGGGAAGGCATTTGATCACCATCTACTGCCTGCTTAACGTTGGCATCTTTTATCGGCTTCGTGATAACGTTTACTTAAATTTAGCAAAATTTCCTATGTCCAAATGAAATGATGACCTACACAAAGTTGCAGCCAATGACCTTCCATGGTGACCCCAATATCACTTATGTCATATTTCAAATACAATATCATTATCATTACAATCATCATTGCAGCCTATCACTAGACCACTGCTGAACTTAGGCCTCCCTGATAGATTGCCACAAAAGCTCTCATTTTGGAGGGGTTTCGCCATAGTTGCCTTTGCAAATTTTGCTAATACTACAATATAATAGTAAATATCTTTTAAAAATAAAACGCGTTAAACATTTTCCAAGTAGCGGCAACGTTAGAGAATCCAGTGCATCTCAAGGCCTCCTATTAACGATTGATTGACCTCAGTTTTGCCAGACTTAAATTATCCAGAAGACTGGAGACGGGCGGTTAAGGCGAAAGTTTTGAGGTGTTTGATACTGCGTATGTTTAGCAGTGTCCAGCATTGCTGCGAATTTAAGCATTTTTTTATGTTTTAGTTCATCAGGGATGTAACAAATAACTCTGATTAATTTAGATAGTTGTCTAGTATTTTAACTTAGCACCGCTTTTATTCCATTCGCATTTGGATAGATACTTTTACCTGAATATTTTACAACGGCCCTTTTTCTTTTTTCAGAATAAATTATTTTATTCCATTATCCTACTCGCCAGTAACTTTTAAAAATACTAATTGATTAAATATATACAATGTAAGTATAAATTTTCCGGAAGGCCTGTACCGATTTCGCGTTTACGCGCATATCGCTTCTCGTGGAGCCGAGCACCACCAATGCATTCCGGCGTTCCTGATATATAATGGACATGAGCGCCTAACTACTACCACAGTCATAAAGCCTCGCATCTATCACCGTGGCGGTATCTTTGTACGATCCATATGGCCATCGTCCGCTGGGCCCTCCATACAGCTTTTTTGTCCATACGTATTCATTCCTCCCTCGGTCCCCCGAGATTGGGTAGGACATTTCACGACGAGTAGACGATGCATGGCATTTGCTACCCTGTCGATCCGAGAGACTACGCGCTCGAAGTGTCCCCCGAAGCTCCAACAACTGTCTAGGTGGAGGCCTCGGCACTTCCTTCCTCCTTCCTTCCTTGGGTCCTTTCAGACTCACCTACTTGGACGCTCGACACCACAACCATAGCGCCTCGGCCTTGTGAGGGACTATCTCCAGTCCCGGCTCGTGGATTTTGGTGACAACGACTTCCACCGTAAGCTCGGCAAGCTCTTTTGGTCCTCTCGAAGTTGACT